>OY770264.1:107064964-109704143 GCA_963669355.1 Chorisops tibialis
GTAAGAGACCGCTGGTAAAGTTGAGTATGTGTACGCAGCGAAAACAAATGGGTTCTTAAATCCCTTTAAGTCGGAATTGTGTTTCAGCTGGCGAAATTTAAAATGCATTGTAAGCAGCGGAAACAGAATTGTTCTTAAATTCCTTTAAGACGGAATTGTGTGTCCACTTTTAAAAACCATGTCTGGTCTGTTAGACCAGAATGGGGGTAATTTAATTGAAGACAATTGTTGAACGCAAATGCCTTGACCTCTGGCTGAGTCTTGCAATGCTTCCTCGTCTGCCAGATTTTTACTTTCTTTTGACATTATTGAACCTGTGTTCATGAAAAACGTACGAGTGTTATAAATTTCGCGTAACGTGTTTTCAATTAATTCAGGTATATGGGTCATTCTTTTACAAACCGTACACCTGATTGGACGACATATTTTCTATTGCTTCCAAAATTTTTCTATAGGTTGTATACATCGAATAAGCCGACACGTATGCGGGGATTTTTTTTTAAATTGTTTATTTTAAAAAATATGGATGTTTAAACATTTTGAGAATCGTTGGTTTTGCTCTTCTTAAAAAGCTATTATCTTCGGTTCTATTTGTCCCACAGATTTCGTTCTTATCTCATTTTAAAGGTAATTTTGTAACCTTTTTACTACATTAAATAATTGTAGTTATTAGCAATTAAAGCACTTAAAGTCGATTTTCATACTTGCGCCCAGCCGATAAGAAATCGAAAAAAATACCATCGTATTCCTTGATTGATTCTCTAAAAAATACATTTAAAAAAAATGGAGAAATAACGGGATCAACAGAAAAAAAATAATTTGCACCACCGGGCGCGTATGAATAATAAAAGAAAAAATTTAGGGCAAAATGAATGCATTGTTATTTGTGATTTTTCTGAGAACTACGCTTTTGTGATCCGAAATGCTATTCAAGGCGTACATTGGAACAATGATCAGGCAACAGTGCATCCGTTTGCGATTTACAACAAAAGCAATAAACACGTACTATAAATGAAAACCGAATTTAAAAATGTACCACTCAAATAAAAGGTCTAAGTGTCTGCAATCGAACCTCATTTTTAGTTTTTCGAAACTGTTTAGTATAACGTAATAAAGCTCAAAAAACCTCTAAAACAGACGAAAATTTGCGAATTTTGCTATTTCTCGAGTCTTTCCCCACTCCCCAGTGGCCGCAATATTTTTATCGTAATCTACGCAAAAAAACAATGAGGTTAAAAGCAACATCGAGATCGCAGCATTTCGCCAAACAGACCTTTTTTGATCTAATCCGACTGGACTAATTGTGCACTCGCTCTGTCAGAAAAATGTATGATCTTATTGATATTATGTAAGTTAGTTTTGATAAAATTGAGGAAATGCCATTGGAATACGTGAATGGCTACGGTGCCATGACGCGAACATTCGGAAATCATTACTAAGCTTTTCATTTATAGTACGTGTTTATTGCTTTTGTTGTAAATCGCAAACGGATGCACTGTTGCCTGATCATTGTTCCAATGTACGCCTTGAATAGCATTTCGGATCACAAAAGCGTAGTTCTCAGAAAAATCACAAATAACAATGCATTCATTTTGCCCTAAATTTTTTCTTTTATTATTCATACGCGCCCGGTGGTGCAAATTATTTTTTTTCTGTTGATCCCGTTATTTCTCCATTTTGTTTTAAATGTATTTTTTAGAGAATCAATCAAGGAATACGATGGTATTTTTTTCGATTTTTTATCGGCTGGGCGCAAGTATGAAAATCGACTTTAAGTGCTTTAATTGCTAATAACTACAATTATTTAACAATACAATTTTTTTGGAACAATGTAGTAAAAAGGTTACAAAATTACCTTTAAAATGAGATAAGAACGAAATCTGTGGGACAAATAGAACCGAAGATAATAGCTTTTTAAGAAGAGCAAAACCAACGATTCTCAAAATGTTTAAACATCCATATTTTTTAAAATAAACAATTTTAAAAAAAATCCCCGCATACGTGTCGGCTTATTCGATGTATACTACCTATAGAAAAATTTTGAAAGCAATAGAAAATATGTCGTCCAATTAGGTGTACGGTTTGTAAAAGAATGACACATATAGAAACTCTACCCACTCCATCCCGTTTAAATTGCGTTACACATCGATATTCAGGCAATTCTATCATTTCGTGATTATTTAGCCATGTTCCAGTTAAAGATAGAATGTTATTTTGTTGTGTTACAAAATCAGTTGCGAGATCTTCTTGATGTGCCTTTAGGCTTTGAACATTCAATGTAGTCATAGATAAATCGTCAGGGCCACTCGCGCATTTTATAAATTCAGTAGACTTTTGTGTTTTTTCCATATTCTCTCACGCGTACTATACACACAAATTAGGTTCGAAATTTTCGATAACGCTTTTTGATGACGGTTTTTGATAACGATTTTCTTATAACAGCCCCCGTAAAAGTATGTTCCATACTAAAATCCCCGCATACGTGTCGGTTTATTTCATATATATAACACATAAAAAAAAAATAAAGCGATTCTAGAAACAGACGTGAATTTTTTCGGCAAATCCATACGGTTTGTAAAAGAATGACCCATATATATATATATGTTGGATTGAATAATATCAATGTAGATATTGATGTTCGATGGTAAACTTGCTGTTGTTTCTGCTGCTACTGTTCGAGTTCTAGCTTGCTGGTGATGATGTTGCTGCTATTCTTGTTGTTCATGTTCCAGCTTGTAGTTGCTGATGTTGCTGCTATTCTTATTGTCTACTAGATTTTATTAAGTTGGCCACACTTCGTTTATGCTTTCGGTCGGTAACCTGGTACCATAGCTCCAACAGAGGGCCTACCGACGCTGAAGGTACTCTGTCCCGCGACTGAATGCAACTAAGCTCTTCATGCGACTACCGCCAGGCCGCGGAAGAACTTTGGCACGCCAACCAGTTTTGCGATGATCACATTCAGACCTCGTAGCTATCTTAGATATTCTTCTTATGGCTTTCGTCGAAATTCCCTGTAAATTGGACATATGACACTTTTTTGCCAATTGTAGGGTATGATTTCATCTGTCAAAATTTTTCATATTATGTTGTGCAGTATTTCATTGACACAGTTTCCACCGTTTTTCAGAAGTTCAACCGGTTTTTGGTCACATAGGGCTGCTTTGATGGTTCTTCTTCACCAGTTGAAACCTCAATTGAAATGTTGTCTGTCGTGATCGTTGCTAATGGGGTGGGATTGCGAAGATGTTCAAAGTAGGAAGCCCATCTCCTTTTGATTTCTTGGGTGTCGCTGATGATGTTGCCCTCTGCATTTTAGCAGAGATTGGTTTCGGTATCGCATAAGCTCATCATATATATCTTTATACTCTAGATGAAATCTGAGAGTAAAATAAGTTTGCTCTAAAGTTTGTAACGCTGAGAAATAAGGCTCGGAGAAAAAAATGAATAATACAGAAGTTAATATTATCACTCAAAAATCTCGAAAGTGGATGTCTGTCCGTCCGTCCATTCGCTCTCTAGCTTGAGAACGCGTTGAGCTTTTATTTAGTTTTCAGAAATTGGAATGCGTCACCTGTCTTGTCCATGGCTTTCGCAATTTTTTCAATCCGAGTTTGATGTGAAGATGCGGCAAGTAAATATTTTCCTTCGGGACCAAAGGATCGTGAGCGACATTTTTCTGACCGGGAGTAAGTTCCGTACAATGTAATGTTGGTCTCGCACGCGGCTATCCCATTCACATAGGAAGCAGCAGTATTTTTTGATGCCTGATTGCAGGCCCGTGAGTAGCGCAACAACTTTTAAGTCAGTGCAAAGTTTCCAATTATAATCATGATAACTGATTTTATCAAGGATACGGCTGATGTTTTCGTACGTCTCCTTCACATCCACAGAGTATGCAACTGAGACTAATGGTAGCTCATTCCCATTGGCCAAAACGACAACTTTCTAGCTTATCTTATATGAGTCGATAAACAGTATCCATTTTTCTGGCTCACATGGCATCTTCAGTTCTAACATCAAGAAGAAGAGATTTTTACGTCGTTTCCTAAGAGATTCCGCTGCTGAAGTCGAGATGCACTTAGTTCAGATTTTCTCTTAGGTAACTGCAAATCCCTGACAAGATCATTCATCTCCTACTGAGTAACAAGGTGAGGTCGATGAACTGAATCTGCTAAACACTCTTCACCATCGATGGACGGATCATTTGATGGTGCCGGCTGTGGTGCAAAGTCAAATCCGTTTCTGGTTCTAGAGTATAGGTTTTTGGAGGCACTGGGATTGGCAAAGATTCGCTGTGAGGAACTGATGTTACAGCTAAAGAGGTATTTGGATACTGAATGGTATGGTTACTTTTGCTAGAGAACCCGACGGTGGAAGTCATACAAAAGTAATAATCTGTAAGATGGCAGCGAGGTTCGCGCCAAACAGTAAATGGCATTGATTTACGGGTATCTTTGAGCTATTTGGTCAAGTTACTGTAACATGTACTGCAGCAAACTGTTGGAGATGTGTCGTGATCGCCAACTTCGCAATCAAAATACAATGCAGGCAGTTTTAAGAAGCGGAGTAAGGCGTTTTCTTTGCGCATTAAAAGTTCATTCCCCACAAACATAGCAGACGCTATCTGGATAATTTTTCCACTCGCGTGGCATTATTGTACAGTAAATCAATTGAAAAGAAAGATTTCCGGATTTTACACTGTTATGCTATATAAAAAGTAACGTTTCGGTCTCTGCTGAGACCTTGATCAAACTAATCGACAACTGCCGAAGATTATGATATTATATGTTTATAATAGCCCCATTATGGGTAAATTGGGGTAAATTGGGTGTGGGAAGGGTAATTAGGATTAAATTAGGGTTTAATTAGTTAATTAAGATTAGTATCAGTTAAATAAAGTAAGAACAAAATTGGAATATGTGAATATAGAATATAGAAACTGTAATATGTACAAAATAAGTGAAAGAAATGGGAAAAAACCGGAAAAAACGATAATTTTTAATGATTTTTACACAATTTAAGGGGAAAATCCCCAAATCTACCTCCTTGCTAGAAGTTTTAATTTTTTTAGATATTTCTCTATAGCCTATAGATATTTCTCTATAGCCCTCAAAATAATTCTTTTCATCCCTTTAAATTACCAGAAATTGATAAAAATAGGTGAGGGGGTCTCCCCCGAAGACGCTGGGTGAGGGGGAAAACGGGGGTAATATTCGGATTCAGGAGGTCATTTTACATAAGAATCAGCAGGAATGGTGCCGTATAGTATAAATCGAAGAAATGCATTTTTCAATATTGTGCATTTGTATTGGAGGGAGTGGGATCAATATACAGTAGAGTTCGGTTATAACGAACTCGAAGGGATCATTAATTTTCGTTCAGTATAACCGACATTCGCAATAACCGATTATGCGATAAATTCATACTAATATCAACCATTTATTTCAATAATGCATGTATGTATTTATTTTTCTCGAAGATACGGCTTAAGTTAAGAACGGGCACCTGGGTCCTCCATCGTCACTACGCTCCAGCTCATCGCGCCAAAGTCTACACCGAATATTTGGCCACAACGTGACTGAAATTTCTTGAGCACCCTCAGTACAGTCCATACCTTGCTCCATGTGACTATGCACAGTTTCCCCATGTGAAAATGAAGCTGAAAGGTATTCGGGTTTCCAGTGATGAAGGCTTGGGACGAGTGTGCCGTAATTCCTAGCGAAATTTGACAGAGCTGGTTTAAGGACTGGTTTCAGATGGATAAGTCTATTACTTGTAATGGAAATTATTTTGAAAAAATTAAATAAATAAATCTGTAATTCAAAATTTTCCTAGTACTCTATGTAAGAGTACACGCAAAATCTGACTCTTAAATTTTTTTTCCTATCTGCTGAAACTTATTTTGTAAAATTGGGCCGCTAATAATAACATTTTCCTCTTGTTTTTGGGTCAACCGCGTAAGAAAGGCTTTGTTAACTTGATCATGATTCGATCTTCTCACTTTTTTAACAGCAACAGTTTTATTTTTAAACTGTGTTATTATGTTGAATTGCGACAGTCGATTTACTTAAATTATGTTGACGACACGAGTCAATTTGTTTTTTTTCCACTTTCTAAATCTTTTATTATTTCATACTTCTTTTTTTACTTAGCCGTTTAGTTGCAATTTTCTAAAGATGCACATTATTATTATTATTCCCGAATTTTTCTCGCGATGTCGTTCGCTATATCAGATTGTTCGTTATATCCGAGTTCGCTAATATCGAACTATGACTCCATTTAACTATTTGAAGCGTTTTTCGGGACTTTTTAATATGATCGTTATGTCCAGGTGTTTGCTATTACCGGGAGCGGTATAACCGGATTCTATTGTATTATAACTGTAATGATATTTATTTCTTACTTTGACCTAATTTTCAAGTCAATTGCTTAACTAGAAAATTCAATTTCTTAAAATTTCGAAATTTATTGAGATTTGAATGAAAGGGGGTAGAAGGAGTGAAGAATGTAGTCCGTTCTCGAAATGCTAGCAATGTCATAAAACAATTTCAGCGTGATAGCTCAAAGCGTTCGAGAGTTATGTTGTCGACAGACGGTTACTCGAACACGAGGTTCTTGAGCGATATTAAATGTTTCCGTACTTTTGTCGACTCAGTGCGAGTTTTATTTCCTAACATTAAAAACCTTAAAGCAAACACAATATTCGCTCAGGTTTCATCTAGAGTATACAAAAAATAATTCAGACTAAAACTTTTATAAAAAAAAAATAATTAGTCTAATACGTTCACTTCTTCAACATCCTCCCATACAAAGTTATAATTTTTAACTTTTTAATTCATCAATTATAACCGACACATCAAAAACCATGAACTTAACATTGCTTAGTAAATATTTAAAACAAAGTACTGTCAAAATGTTCAAATCTGACTCCGTCCCATGCAATTTTCAATAAATTAACTAAAAACCATCATATACCTTTAAAAGATATAAACGGAAACATTTGTACGAACACTTTTTGGAAAAAACCGAAAAAATTATCACAAATTTTGCATTTTCCACACCTATTTTACCTCCTCTCATATAAATGTATATTTTGATAAACATAAATTACACCGAAATACACAAACTACAGCTTTGCTAATTGCATGACTCTACCAGAGACTGCATATTCTTTAAATATTTCATATTGCTCAATTGCGATTATTAAGTGGTACTTCTTATATTAATGTTTATTAAATATGTGAACAATGATTTACAATTTTGTTTGATTGAATGCAAAATCGATTGGGAAGGAGCATAGAAAGCTACTCGTATTTCTATTAAGACAGAACGCGATTATTCTATTCTACAATGGCACTATAGCCCAAATCGGGCCTTGACCTCCTGTCCTTAAGGTTCCGTAAAATTTTCTTTACTTAATGTAGAAGGATTGTTAGTCCTTCGCACAACCCTCCATCTACGAATTTTTCATTATCATAGATTGAGGTGACCAAAGTATACCTAAGCAGTCAGTGTGCTGGAATCATACGTCGATCGGGATTTAAACTCGCGACCTTCATATTGTAGTCCAACATGCTACCCGATAAGCTATACTACAGCTGATAAGCAAAAGAAACCATAAAATTTCGAAGTTCAAAATAAAAACACGTAATTTATTATGCAATTTTATTTTTAAGCAACGTAATGTCGATCATTTAAATTTTCTTTACTTTTTCACAATACTTAAAAGAACTTATTCTCACTTCTAACAATAATAATTATTAGTTACTTAAAGTTCCCGGCCTGCATATGATAGAAACCGTCGACAGCGAAAAACTTGCAAAGAACTTAAACAGCGCATGGGAACGTATTGAAATCCCGAACAAACAACCTCTTCGTGTCTTGGTGCAAGTGAACACAAGTGGAGAAATTGGTAAGATCTAGTTCTATAAAAAGAATTACCTAAAACCAGCTCGAATACATTCTTTAAATATTTGTTTGCCATTTGCTTTTTTTACAGAGAAAAATGGTGTGAAACCTAAAGAGGCTGCCGCATTGTATAAATACATCAAAAATAACCTGGCCAACCTTGATGTCAAAGGAGTAATGACGATCGGACAATATACTAACGACTATACACTGGGACCTAATGCTGACTTCATAACTTTAATGCAATGTCATTCCGACATATGCACAACATTCTGCTTAAAGGCTTCTGATGTCCTCGTTTCCATGGGGATGTCGCATGATTTCGAACAAGCGGTAATGGATTAAATTTTCCTTATTATGTTGGATTCAAATATATTTTTTTTTCTATAGATTGAAATGGGCAGCTCCATAGTTCGTGTTGGATCTGCTATTTTTGGCGCACGGCCAAATAAAAACGAATCTTAAGATTAGGTAATCGCAAAAGTATACATAAACTCAAAAGGAAATGAAGATATGACTCTTGTTTCTTTATGTATAGAATACACAGTATGTATCGGAAATTCGTTGAAAATACTTTAATAGAATATTTTCGAAAACTTTGATGTACAATTCTCATGTTATATGTATATTTGTTTTTATTATTAAAATGTTGAATGTTGAATGTTGTCAGTTATTCTTTGAATATTTTACAGTGTTTCCTCTCTACATAATACTGAAGATTTATTATTATTTCAAATAAATTATACTTAGAGCAAATTATTTACCAATCAATCTAAAAAGAATTTTCCTTAGGGCACGCAAAAAAAGATAATATTTTCGCATTTTCAGGCTTCAGCTAAGTGTTATAGCTTTGCTCTTTTTTTACATGGATATGTCTAATGGCTGGAATCAATCAAACATTTTGTGCGTCCGAAATTCGTTACCGTGAAGTCGGAGTAATCCGGCAACCGTGACTTAGCAGCAAGCAACCGAAGCTCGAGTGCATTGTCCTCTCTCTCTCTCTCTCTCTCTAGAAAAACATTCAGCTCACACACTGCACCCGCAACCGGTCAAAAAATCCACACTCTTCCACACTGAAGCGAATCTGAAACACCAGGCACTCAAAAAAAATGTTCGTAAGCCACTTCTTTCCCCGCTCGTCACGGATTTAGAAATTTTGCCCTGTTATTATCCGAACATTCCCAGATCCGACTTGTCACAGGAAAAAACACGGATCCCCCGGACAGCCGCGAAGAGCGTAGAAAAATTTTTATTTCCATGCAAAGAATTTAAAATCAAGCCTTTTCAGTTAAAAAATAGCTTTTTCAGAATATAGTTTTACTAATAAAACTTTGAAATTTGGATAACTTTACCACCAATTCCCTCCATAGAAAGATTTATTTTACTATGGATATGTCTAATGGGTGGACTCGACCAAAAATTTTGTGCATGGTTACCGTGAGTCTATCTCTCTAACAGTCTAACAGGCGCCCATAATCTAAACTGCGCAGTAAGCAAGTAAATCATTCGGTATGAAATTTGTGAAATTACGACTATGTTTCTCTTCCCGAGCGACAGAATTGTCGCCGACTTTTATGCTTGCTACTGAGCTCGTCGCCTGGTATTTCAGATCGAATTTTGTATGCAAAGCCGTCGAATTGCCGGCCGCATTCACTCTCTGATTTTTCTCCGAGGTGGGCGGTATTTTTTTTCTAATTTTAACTACTGCTCGGTTGATATTATGGGCACCTACTTCGTTTTGTGGGGTTTTCGCTTGTTAGCTGCCAGGGTTTTGAGTTTAGTGTTGTTTTTGTTAGATTCTGTGACGTCGGGATGTTCGACCGACTCGCGAGAAGGCGAACCAAAGACCAGGATAGTCGTGGGTCTGTGCTGCACAGGAATGCACGCTTTGCAACATATAGTGAGAGGAAGGGGGTGGTCTTAACTATGAGTCTATCGCTCTCGTACTTGTGTGTATATGTATATATATATATATACAGTATTCAACCAACACTTTTCGAGTTCGTTTGTAACGGCTCCAAAATGTAAAGCCGAATGACTAAATATGCTAGTCGCGTGAGCATAAGCAAGAATAACATAGCACGCGTTACACCATTATTGCGATTTTTACACGGACGATGTCGCGTTGCTTGTATGCAATAAAGATAAACTCTAACGCCATTGCAAACTTGGTCTCAAGCTGATTGGGATGCAAGAATCAAGAAGCTCCATGGTATTAATAAGAAGGAAATAAAAAAATCGCCAGATACATTTGCTTATTTTGTCACGGGAGCTCCACCGAACTCGAATGAATCATGGCTGTGTAAAACCCTTACAGATCAATTTTCTATAACAGGCTGTAAATGCGAGAAGTTACCGATCCGCAGACTTAGTGGGATTAAGTACGCAAATTCCAAACTGTACATGCCCAGACAGTATGACTGGCTCTTCTTCAGCACGAAATCGGGCGTCTTCAAATGGAACAACAGTCAAATTTGAAGCGCAATAAGTATGGCAATAACAATATTAGTAATCATAATAACAACAATAATAGCCAAAAAATTAATATTAGGAATAACAACAATAGTCCAAAAATTAATAGTAACAATAAATCTATGAATAAAATAGTTACAAATATAAATAAGAAAAAAACTTCTCCCCATTCTTTGCCCCGAAAGCCTAATACTAACATTACCTCTAAAACCAGAACTAATCGCATGAACTCCGGTAAAAGCTCTTTGCCTCATTCCATGAATCTTCCTATTTAGAATCCATTACCTACTCCAAACCTAGTCCCAGTTCCTACTTCGATTCCACTTCTTACCTCAAATTTAGCCCCAATTCCTACTTCGAATCCTGCCCTAGCTTCTGATCCGTACAATAATTTCGTGCGTGGGGAAACAATTAATCCTTACCCTTCGTCGTCGGTAACATATATTGAGGATAAAAATGAAAAGTCATCCCAGGTAAATCTTAAATCTGCAGTTGCTAGTCACAATAACCGCCCTTTCCTTGACCCACTTTTTCCTCCAGTCGTAAAGCTCTCGATGAACTCTGCAAATTCTGAGGAGAACCGATATTTATTATCACGATTGAGAGAGCACAGAATTTTTGACAACGTGCGGCTATATCTTGCGTATATGCACAACAAATCTGATTCAACCTGCATTAACGGCAAAACAAAAACCAGTCTGATGCTATCCATTCAACAAGAAGGGCTTCCAACGGATTTAAAAGCGTTGCGGTTGATCTATACACGCTTCCACGAGCAGTTCAATCTTTCTCCGGACCAAGTTCATAAGGATCTCGCGACATACGGTTCCCATGTTTCCTCGAAGCATATTTCTGATATGCAAAAAAGTCGGGAAGATCAAAATCGGTTTTTTCGTTCCTAACTCAAAAAATAACCTACGTTTTTTTACCACAACGCAGGTGGCATTAGAGGGAAGATAAATAATCTCTTCATTGACGCGAAATCTTGTCACTTTAATGTCATAATTATTACGGAAACTGGACTAAACGACTCCTTCAAAAATGAAGAAATACTTGACAATGACTGGACCATATATAGAAATGACAGAAATTATAGAGCAACAGGTCTTTCAAAAGGAGGAGGCGTCCTGATTGCAGTTCATAAGTCTCTATCTAGCGAGATTGTTAACACAATACTATCAACACTTTTTGAACATAAATTTATCAAAATCAAACTGATCAATAAATATGTTTACATTGGTGTTGTACATATATATTCAGCCTAACTCTGAAGACCAAAAATACCACGACATTCTAGACATTTTTCATAGTGGCAACAGCTCTTTAGCAGAAAATGACAATATTTTCCTTCTCGGCGATTTTAATCGCCCAAGTATCTCTTTTCACACGAAACATTCGGATAACACTATTATACCGGGGAATCTCACGTCTGATATTGACACAACTATTATCGACACTCTGTATAATAACGACTTACATCAGGTAGTAAATTTACCCAATAAAAATGGGAGATGGCTTGATATGATCTTTACCGACGCATATGATGAAGTGATTGTTGGCCATGCCTCTGACGCTGAGAATCTTTTCTCTAATACTCAACATCACTCTGCCATCATAGTAGATCTACCATACGATCACACTAATTTTGTTCACTCTTACAATAATAATATTGTATTTGACTTCCGTTATGCTGATTTCAATGGCATTAATAATGAATTGTCCACGATAGACTGGACAGCCCTGTTCTCATCAAATGATCTTAACAATGCCATAACAGCATTCTACGATGTTATCTTTGAAATTGCTATCAAGTACGTCCCTGTAATAGAAGAAATAAACTATTCAAAAAGCTTATGAAAGTGGGCCCAATCTCCCCCAATCTCCAAAAAAAATATGACACGCTGGCTTCAGAGTTCTCTTCTGAGTCCCGGACTGCATATGAGGGTTATGTAAAAAAAATCGGTGAAGATATCATAACAGAACTAAAAAGATTTTTCGACTTCGTTAACACAAAACATAAAAGTTCGGGTTATCCCGTAACCATGACCAATGGAATCACGCAATCTTCTGGCAAGCATGATATCTGCGACATGTTTGCTGACCGTTTTCGCGACGTTTTTGGAGTCCAGTCAGATTCGACCAAAATCGAGCCCAACATTTCAGTTCCTCCACTCGTTGAAAATATCTCATTAACCATTGAGGAGGTGCTTAATACTCTTACAACTATTGATGTCAAAAAAGGTCCAGGTCCTGATCTTATTCCTCCCTTATTTTTATCGAAGTGTGCCCTTCAGCTTTCAACACCTTTATACTGGCTCTTTAACAAGTCACTCTCATTGGGAGTATTCCCATCGGCTTGGAAATCGTCGCATCTCACACCCATCCATAAGAATGGTGACAAACGAAATGTGAAGAACTATAGAGGTATAGCTATTCTATCAGCTATCTGGGAGTCAATACAGAAGCAATTCCTTCTCTTTACTCTTAGGGACTTGTATGATCCTAGAGACTTTGAGAACCTTCCACCGTACGCAACTAGGCTCCAAATATTAAATCTTTTACCTCTTAGTTCTAGAAGAACTATGCTCACATCCTGTTTTACCTTAGATGTTTCGAATGGCGATATTATGGTAGATCACATATCAAATAAATTCAGACTCAATGACAATGTCAGGCTGACGAGACATTCAGGACTACTAAAGGAATATCCGCATAGTACAGTTTACGGACAAAATGAGCCTATTAACAGATGTTGTAGAGTATTTAACAAATTCAGTGTACACTACACACCTCCAATGAGTAAATTGACATACAAACTAAGACTGCGCTCTGTTTTATAAAGTATCCCAAAGCCTTTATGACCATCCTTCTACCAGTGCCCATCTTACTAGTTAGATTAAGTTACGTAACTTAAATTGTCTTAAGTTACATTAAATTAAATTAAATAATATAAGTTAATTATTATGTAACTAAATATCTTGTTATGATAAATAAATAAAAAAAAAAGTTACATTTATCCTTTTCCAAGAAATTTTATCAACAGCTCGGAAGAAGCTCAAATTTTAATGCTATTAATTTGAAAAGAAAAATCTAACTTTCTAATCCTTCAACTTTGGGGTAAATTTCTTCACTACATTTTGAATTTAAAGTACTGCAAAAACAATACTTGTTAGAATAATTTACTAAAATCCAAAACATAAAAATAATACGGCATATTTTCTAAATTATGGAGATTTTGTTTTATTAACATAACTGCGAAATCATATATACTGCAGCAAATGTATGAAGATTTTATTTTAAGAGCGGAGGCTATGGGTGTATTGTGATAAAATACGCAAACCTATATATGTTCCTACTTTGCTGAGTATAATTTAGTCGAATAATCTTCTAATGACGAGTATCACATAGTATAAAGATATTACGAAACAGAGGTTGGCTTCACTTTATCATAGAAAAAATAAATACATAGTTAAAGAAGTTTTCATCAATGCACCCATAAATTCAAAATACAAATCTTTTATGATTCACGACACGGACCCTGATTGAATATCGCACGACTCTTCGACGGAGACCAGTCTCAATTTTCATCAAAATGAAAACGCTAAGATTGGCAAATATATTTGTCTTAGTGGTGGGTGTATTTTTAGAAAAGAAGCTCAAGTGTTTTCGGTTATTTATAAATTCTGAACAACTCAGATATTGTGTTGCAGGCGGGCGCTACAGCACGAACAGAGAATAAACAACCTGCCGAGTAGCTTCGAATCAAATCTCTTTTGCTTTTCGTATTGTGCAGACCGCTTGAAAATTTGGCAAGAATGAAAAGATTGCTAAATAATTTTTACGTCGACCTCGACGTCACATTGCTCATCAACGATGACATACGAATTCTAGAGTTGATTAATTGAAAGAATTTAAAAATTTGGGATAGCTGCCAAACAGAGCGCACTTCCATTATAAAATTTAAGAAATCCAAATAATAAAGTGCATCTCAATCGCGTACATATAGGTAAACCGAATGAAAAAGTAAAAATAAAATCGGTGATAATTTAAGTATAACTTCTCATCATAAAGTCCTTCTTCTACTTCCACAATGGCGCTACAGACCAAATCGGACCTTGGCCTCCTGAGATTCAGGTTCCTTAACATTTTTATATTACTTATTGTGAAAGGATTGTTAGCCCTTCGCACAACCCTCTTTCTACAAATTTTTCATTTTCGTAGATTGAGGTGACCAAGGTATATCTAAGCAGGCAATGTGCTGGAATTGTATATTGCGCCGACCGGGATTTGAACTCACGACCTTCGCATGACAAGACCAACACGCTACCCACTAGGCTACACCCTAGCTAAGTCCCTAAAGTCCTTCTGGTACGAGCATTATTATTGCTTCTATCTATGACCATCTATCTGACCAACTATCATACCGCGGGGAAGTAGCTTCGTGTTCTTCTTCAATGGCACTACAGCCCAAATTGGGACTTGGCCTTCTGAGATTGTTATTGGGCAAGGGTTGTTGGCCCTTCGCACAATCCTCTGTCTACGAATTTTCATTTTCTTAATCTGATCCATATATACGCAAGCAGAGTGCTGAAATTATATGTCAACCGAGATTTGAACTCACAATCTTCGCATTGTAGACGGACACACTACCCACTAAATTACACTCCAGCTACGAGAATAGCTACTGATCTAGAAAGTTGGCCGATTCCAGTAGTTTGCTTTTGGAGCTTAGTAGCTTCATGGGCTCGAGCTGTTTGACCAGTATTAAAGTCATGCACGAACTTAGACTGTGGGTGGTAACTCACGAAGACCGGGCCAAAGGTTTAAAACCAAGTACTACGGGAGAAGTATCGAGGACCCCAAATCATGTCGTATCGTTGGTATACGAGGGTCTATAGACAATAGACGCACTGAAAATCGCTGAAATGATGAATTACTGATAGATATTGGTGAAGACGTAGGCTTATGATGAAAATCGTAGACGGAAGTAGCGAAACGTTTTGCAAAATAGTTTTCTGAGAGGAGCGAAGTTAGAGGTTGTGGTCTGAAGTGAACAAAATACTCCCACAGAGGATGGCCCACCAGGATTGTGTTTTGAAAGTAGTGAGCCAAAGGAAGTGAAAATGAAGGTAAACGGGAAGAATGTTGAATGGTAAATGCAGAAGAAAATAGCGACCAAGGTAAGCGAAATACACATACTATGATTCACAGTACTTACCCCCTAGCGAACTAAGGAAGCGAAGTCGAATGTTTACAGATGACATTAGTAGAACGCGGCAGACATGCGGGTATCTACAGGTGGTATAGTAGTGACCAAAAGGAATCAAAATCCGAAGCAGAAATTGATGATGTGGATCGAACATCTTCTGTTACATAGAGTTGGAGAGATGGGCTGAAACGACAGCAGGCGGGCGAATCGACACAGCCATGGAAGAGGTCTTTTCGCGGCCTAGGTTATGTCCACACCGCGGCCTGAGATTCTTGGAACTTGTTCCTCGTTTTTCGGTGTGGAGTTGCGTTACACAACCGGCCACCATAACCCTTACTTACTTACGATGGAGCTACAGTCCAAATTAGACTTTGACCTCCTGAATACTTTGCCTCCATCCATCTCGGTTCAGTGACCGCATCCTCCAGCTAGAAAATCTTAGCGATGATTTGCCGTCTGCGTCAATCGAATGCTCACAGCGCTTTCGTGGTTTTCCAATCGGTCTTTGTCCGTTGACTTCCCCTTTTAGTGTGCGTTTGGGAATTCTTCCGTCATCCATCAGCTCCACATGACCAGCCCATTGTAACTTCTTATTCTCTATTGTATCGTATTCTCCAGATCGAGCCTTCCCTCACAGGTCCAAGGATTCTTCTGAGGACCTTTCTTTCAAAGACGTTAAGTAGTTTTTCGGACGTGTAAAGTCCACATATCGCTGCCATATCATAGCATATGATCGTTTTATATAGCTTAAGTTTTGTTTTCCTGTGTTCGTGCTTGTTTTTAATTATTGGGAATTCCGAATAATACGTCTTGTTTGCCATCATCATCCTTCTTTTGATTTCGATGGGTTCGCTACCATTCTTCGATAGGTTCGCCCCTAGGTATATAAAGATGTCTACGTTTTCTAGGTTATAGTCTCTTACTGTAATATTTTGCCTGCAGGTCATGCATCCACCAGTATGAATACCGAACAGCAACTATTTGCTGCTATATATAAACTGGTACCACCAGAGGCGTTCATGTTTTTTATCACAAAAACAATCCATGTTGTTAAAGGCAACCGTGGAATTAAGTTTCCATGGCAGGTATTCACATAAATCTTTCACAAACGAACTGACCAATTATCTGTATTAGCCAAATTTAACGTGCTGAGTGGGAGAAGGTGCCAAGTACTTCATTGTTTTTTACTAGCAACTTCGTTAACTAAATATTTTGAAACATAATGTACTTAAACAAATCTTCAAAATTCGGAAGCTATTTCAGACTGGTAACCTGTAATATAAAAAAATCCGTATGACCTTTTGACATTGTTATATCCGTGGCATTGATCTCAAATCTTGTTTTATCATCTAGGAATGGTATACCCAATCTTTGATATTGGCCCTCATAGATGGTATCGAAAAATTTATTTTTTTTATTGTCTACTTGTTGAGACACATTTCTGACAATCAAAAGAAAGTCGGCATAAAATAGCGTCACACGCTTCCTCTCTCGCCTAAAGTTCGGCAATTTCGAGTAATTAGGCGCGCTAAAAAGCGTTTGATAATTTTTTCTTTTACGGTATTGTTTTGGTTATTTGCCAAATTTTTTTACACGTCTCAAGCAGAGTTACTCTAATATATTTGAAACTATTTGGCTAATGTCGTTTTTGGCCACATTAACAGGTAGAAAATGATACAATGTTATTTGAGATGACTTATCGTCAGTTTATATTTTTTCGAGGAAACTTATATAACCACTAGTTTATAAATTTTTGTACCAATAATTTAAATCCATAAATGAAAAGAAATATGAAAAATATTGGAAAAATAATAATAATAACACTTATAATTCTATTAGAGCTTGCAAATAGTGAAAACTCACGCTGATTATAGTAAATAATAGTGGTGGGACGTATTGCAACGACTCAGGAGCCTACCCCTCTGTTGGTGCAGCGGATAAATAATGATTTTCCTCGCTTGAATCTGTTTGACACTCGGTCTTTGCACTTTGGTGAGATCTCCATAAATGAATTTATGAAGCTAATATCTAATTACCATAGAATCGGAGAGATGCATTTCAAGTACTACTTCTTTTAAATTTTTTAAAATCAGAGTTGTATAAGGAATTTACCTTCCTGTGTACGTTTTCAGTGGTTAGTAGTAAATGTTGTAAAACCCTAACAGAACGTAAAGTGCATAAAACACTTGCCTTTGGAATATGCTGCTTATAAAGCGCGTTAAATTTGAAAAGCGAGAAGTTGTTCATACAAAGGAGGTGACGACATTGAACTAATTTTTTCACATCACGCTAAGATTGCTATCAAAATGTGCAAAATTTAGGATTCAAAAATTTAATAGGTACTGAGAAAATAGTGTATTGGATTTAGTGAAATTGTGAAGTTTGTATGGGAGGTGGTAGAAGGAGTGTGAATTTCTCGGTATTAGAAATGACTGTAAACATTATTTAATTGACATATTTTAAATTACAGATCAGTAGCATTCATACTTTCCAGGAAAATCGACTTTTTGTAAAGTTGTTGAATTGTGTCAAATTGTATGGATGGAGGTTCGAAGGAGGAGGATTGAAGCTAACCGCCTAATTTTTTCTCGGTCTTACTAATAATTCTAAATAATTATTTAGTGCATAACTTCAGCTCGATAAATTTCATACATACTGAGTAAATTTATTTAGAGTATTTCATAAAAAAGTGCAGTTTGCGTGGGAGGTGGTGGAAGGAAGGGGGGGACTCAACTAATTTTTATAGAGCAAATTGAAATTATTATAAAAATAATATATTACAAATTTCAGATCAATAGCTTTCATGCTTTTTGAAAAAATCCATTTATTGTCGAATTGCGAAATTGTGTCTTTTTGTATGGGAGGGGGCAGAAGGGGTGAAACTAAATGTCTAATTTTTTTTGCTCTTATTAATAATTTCAAATAAATATTTAGTGCACAATTTCAGCTCGCTAAATTTTATACGCACTGAGTAAATTGGTTTAGAGTATTTCATGAAAAAGTACAGTTTGTTACACGCATAATTTTTATATGATAGATTGATATTATCATATAAGTAATATGTTCCAAATTTGAGACCAATAGCTTTTATACTTTTCGAGCAAATCCGTTTATTGTTAAATTGCGCAATTGTGTAATTTTGTATGGGAGGGGGTAGAAGGGGTGGAGCGATTTGGCCCGTTCACGTCAAAAACGACGTGAACGAAATTTAAACTTTCTAGATTCACGCGTTCTCAAGTTAGAGAGGACACGGACGGACAGACGAACGGACAGACGGACGGACGGACATCCGGTTTTGAGATTTTTGAGTGATTATATGAACTTCTGTATCATTCTCTTTTTCCTCCGAGCCTTATTTCTTAGCGTTACAAACTTTGTAGCAAACTTGTAATACTCTCAGATTTCATCTAGAGTATAAACATAACAGAATTATGATTGGGCGTAAAGCTCAATCATGTGATACTCTAGATGAAATGAGAAAGAGTTCAATGTACCGGAAAATATGTCACCTCTAATTCTTTTGAATAATTAATAGTGACTTTTGTATGGGAGGTGGTAGAAGCAGAAAAAGCATTATATGTCCAATTTGCAAGACTGGAGACAAACTCTGCTGTGAAACTACAGAGGTATATCATTTTTGTGTACGTCCTATAAAATACTGACAAAAATAATTGAACGTCGTCTTAAGCCCTATACTAATGAAATAATTGGCGAATACCAAGGTGGATTCAGAACCGGACGATCTACAACAGACCAGATATTCTCGGTGAAATAGCTGCTTGAGAAATGCTGGGAGTATAACACAGACGTGCATCAAATCTTCGTAGACTTTAAACAAGCATACGACAGTATCGACAGGAGCGTACTGTACCAAATCATGCTTGACTTTGGAATTCCCCCAAAACTAGTCCGACTAACAAGACTCATAATGACAAACACTGAATCCCAAGTGAGAATACAAACCGATTCCACAACCAGCTTTCGAACGGAATGTGGTTTAAATCAGGGAGATGATCTAGCCCATATGCTTTTGGCACTAGAGTATGTCGTCCGAAAAATCCCAGTCGAAACCAACGGGACACTATTATTCAAGTCCACCCAACTAGTAGCATATGCTGATGACATTAACATTCTAGCAAGATCCTTCACTTGTGCTAAAAGTTCCGCAAAAGAAGTTGGGTTGCGCATTAATGAAAGCAAAACAAAAGTAATGACGCAAACAAGAAGGAGAACACCAATCAGACAAAACATAACAATTGCAGAAAATAATTTGGAGAGTGTGGACAACTTCATACATATATCTTGGGGCTAATCTAGCAAAGGACGGTAGTGAAACAGACGAAATCAAACGACGGATAATATTTGCAAATAAGACGTATTATTCGAAATAAGATACAACCATGAGTTGTATCAACTTTACGACGAGCCAGAAGCTTCAACGTTCATCAAGCTACGTAAACTGGAGTGGGCTGCTCATGTAGAGCGAATGGAAGACAGAAGAATCCTCAAACGCGCACTTAAAGGCAAAGCGAGTGATAACCGGCCAGTAGCCAAACCACGCAAGCGATGGGCAAACTCGGTTGATGAAGACAGCAAAGCTATATTAAAAAAGATAATAGTACTACTATTGTGCGTAAAGCCCAATCGTGCGATACTCTAGATGAAGAGAAATGTTTTTATTTTTATGCAGCAGATTAAAATTATTATAGAAGTTCCAAATTTCAGATCAATAACTTTTACACTTTTCGAAAAAATCCGTTTATAGACAAATTGCGTAATTGTGTCATTTTGTATGGTAGGGGGTAGAAGGGGTAAAGCTAATCGTCTAATTTTTTTGGTCTTACTAATAATTATAAATAAATAGTTAGTGCACAATTTCAGCTCGATGAAAGTTATATGTATTGAGAAAATTGGTTTAGAGCATTTCATGAAAAAGTGCAGTTTGTATGGGAGGTGGTGGAAGGAGGGGGAGGACAAAAATAATTTTTATACAGTAGAATGAAATCATTATAAAAGTATTATATTCCAAATTTTATACCAATAGCATGTATACTTTTCGAGAAAAGCCATTTATTGATAAACTGCGTAATTGTGTCATTTTGTATGGCAGGGGGTAGAAGGGGTGGAGCGATTTGGCCCGTTCACGAACTTGTCCTTACTTTTTTGTCAAAAACGACGTGTACAAAATTTGAACTTTCTAGATCAACGCGTTCTCAAGGTAGAGAGGACACGGATGGACAGACGGACGGACATCCGGTTTTGAAATCTTTGAGTGATTATATGAACTTATGCATCATTAATTTTTTTCTCCGAGCCTTATTTCTTAGCGTCACAAACTTTGTGGCGAACTTATAATACTCTCAGATTTCATCTAGAGTATAATTAGCAGCTGGAGGACGCGGTCTTTGGATCAAGACGATTGGAGGCGACGACTTCAGGACGCCAGGTGATGATGATGATGGTAGAAGCAGAGGAGGACGGTTTGTAATTTTTGGATAGGACACCTAATGTTCTACAATGGCGCTACAGCCCAAATCGAACCTTAGCCTCCTGACATGCAGGTTCCTTAACAATTTTCATTACTTATAGTGGAAAGGTTGTTAGCTCTTCGCACAACCAATTTTAATTTTCGTAGATTGAGGTGACCAAGGTATATCCAAGCAAGCAATGTGTTGGAATTATATATTGCGCCGACCGGGATTTGAACTCACGACCTTCGTATTACAAGACCAACACGCTACCCACTAGGCTACACCTAATGTGGTATACAAAATATTTCGTGCTGAATTTAAGGTTTGTAGCTTTCATTATTTTCCATTGGACATAGTTTTCCTGAAATTTATTTCGTGCTGAATTTAAGGTTTGTAGCTTTCATTATTTTCCATTGGACATAGTTTTCCTGAAATTGGGGAATTTGTATGGGAGGTGGCAGAGAAAGTGGAGGGGCTTAGAAGATTTTGAAACTGCTTATCAACATCATTATCGCCAGGCTTTCTTTCAATTTCTAAGTCGATAGCTCTTATATGTTCGAAGAAGAAATGGTTTCCTTGAATTTATAATACAGATATTTATATGGGAGGGGGTAGAAGGAGTGAAGAGGAGCTGATAATTTTTTCTAGCATTTATTGCAATTATTAAAAAAAAATTCTGGCAAAATTTTAAGTTTATACTTTTTCTAGTTTTAATGGAATTCGAATTTGTATGGGAGGGGGTAGAAGGAGTGGGGAGATGTGGCCCGTTTACGAAGTTAAAGTTACTTTTTTGCTAAAAATCACACTCAACAAATTTCAGCACGATAGCTCAAAACGTTCGATAGTTATGTTGTAGACAGACGGACAGACAGCAACTCGGAATCGAGGTTTTTGAGCGACAACAAATATTTTTGTACCCTTGGCGACTCTGTGCGAGCATTATTTCTTAGCGTCAAACGGTAAGGCAAACACAATATACACTCAGATTTCATCTAGAGTATAAATATGCGTTTCCATTTCAGAAGTCTAACTTGATCTTGAAAACTGGTTTTAGATGACCCCTTTCAAACATTACAACTTATTTTAAGGTCAGTTTTTATGAAACTGCATGTCTGAAAAAATATTGTGGGTAGTATATTAAAATGGGACACCCTGTATTGCTCAGCGGTAGCCTTGCGATTCTAGATCCCAAGTACAAATCTACCTCTCATCCTGGAAAATAAATAAACTGCCAACAAGTCGGGCGAAACTTTATTATTCTTGGGACAAGTTGCGGATGAGTGGAAAGTCAATATACAGGTTAGAGTGGTTAGGGAAGACTAAGTGAAAGGGAGTTCTTGGGCAGAACTGTTAACAATATTTCATTCGTGTCTGTAAGTTTGGGTTTTTATGAGAGGAGGAGTATGGGTAATAGTAAGGGTGGGTGGATGTTAATAGCTTTTTAATTAATTACTTGAATCACGTCCAATATTCTCTGTATAGAATGTGTTTCATAGACGAAGTTGCATAGAATTTTCATAAAATTCGGTGTATTTTACATTCAAGAAACCGAACATTTGTATGGGAGGGGGTAGAGAATATAGGGGAATCGTAAAATTTTATACGCACTTTTATTTCGCGTCTCTTGTAAGGTGCTTGTATAGAATTTCAAGTTCGTAGCTTTTAGTTTGTTGGTTATTAGTTGATTTAATGAAATTGGTCGAAATCGTAGTTTTGTATGGGAGGGGGTAGAAGCGCAAGCGCGATTTCAAAACTTTTAAAGCAACTTCATTTGAATTATTTTTATAAGTTTTTATGCCAAATTTGAAATTGATAGCTTTGAAGAGTTAGCTGATAACTGATTTCTTAAATATGCTCGAAAAAATAATTTTGTATGGGAGGGGGTAGAGGAGGTAGGGGAATCGTCAAACTTGTGATGCAATTTTCTTTCATTTTTGTTGTTAGATACTCGTACGAAATTTCAAGTTCATAGCTTTTAATTTGTTGGTTATTAGTTGATTTAATGAAATTAGTCGAAATCATACTTTTGTATGGGAGGGGGTAGAAGGGCAAGCGCGATTACAAAACTTTGAACGTAATTTCATTTTAATTATTTTTGTAAGTTGTTTTGCAAAATTTGAATTTGATAGCTTTTAATGGTTAGGTGATAATTGATTTCTTGAAAATGGTCGAAAAAATAATTTTGTATGGGAGGGGGTAGAAGTTTTAAAGGTTTTCGACCAGTTAATATTTCGTATATTAAGGAATTTTTTTTAAATGCATTTCGCAAATTTTCAAGTTTCTACCTTAAAATTTCACTCAAAAATTTTCAGTTTATGTGTTTTTTTCAATGCACATGAAACACCTTGTGCACGTTAGACCGGGGGGGTTGGTTTATAACAAACATGGATCAAGTTATTATTATTTTTCTATGTACATTAAATATAGGTATTCACATGCAAAATTTTAACTTTTTATCTTTCATTAGAGCCCTAAAAAAATCACTCAAAATTTTCGACATATTTGCTTATCACCTCCCTCCCCTTACACCTCCCAGCTTAAAATTTTTACCAAAATTAATTATTATGTAGTTCTACAATCTGACAAAGTTTTGATTTAAAATCTGTACTATTTTTTGAGATATAAGATTTGTAATTTTGGAAAGTGCGCCATTTTTGAAATGTTCCCCATTTCCCCCCACTAATATTATTTCGTTATGTTATATTTTTTTGTATTTCCCTAGTATAGCTTACTATACGTTTTAAGTTTCAATTACATAGCTTAAAAGATAGTTGAGATATTAATTTTTAAGTGTTTTTCTTTGCACCCCCCCGTGACCCTCCCCCTTACAATAATTAGCCGCTTTCTGAGCTGGTTCCAATGGAACTATATGCCACCTTGACGGTCTCTAAATATGATTTTTTTACAATAAGTAATTTCGAAGATATAATCATTTGAAAAAAAAATTCGGCCGACAATTGGTTCTTAGCCCCCCCTTTTTGCACCCCAATGGATAAAAAAATTAAATTATTTTTAAAAGTTATCCCACGAACCCCTCTATATGTATGTTGAGATTTAGCTTCCTAGCTGTTACCATGGTTGAGATATTTGAATTCGTATTTTTCGGTTTAAGCGCTCCCCCCGCCTCCCCCTGAACCCGTACACCCTCCAAAATAGGTATCCGCCTGAGATCCGCAACTATCTACAATCCCTCCAAAAATGAACTTTCTATCTTGAAGGGTTTGGGAGTTAATGTGCGCTGAGCGTACACGTCGGCGTACGGCGTACGGCGGACGGCGTACAGACAGACGGATTTTTTTTTTTGCATTTTTAGGCTAATTTAGTCATGAAATGCGAAAAAAAAAATTTCAGGGTAGCAAACTTTTTTTTTTTTTTGTGTCGATCACAATACTTTATTATTATAATAATAAAGTAAAATTATTCAAATTAACACAGTGCGGTAACAGTTTATTTGCAATGGATTGCGTTTTTTTAAACTATTCGTTAAAAGCATAGTCAAAAAATATTCCTTCCGCTTTTCAAGCAAGGCGGAAAGGAAATGCGAGTCTGTAACGACACGCAATTTATATGAAGGAAAATATGCTCGGAGCACTGTGCAGTTGCATAAAAGCGCTCATTAAGATCGTTTTAAGCGCTGCATTTCTTGTTGGGAAGCTCAGCCATCTTCATATATGAACACTTTGTAAATTTTTGTCCACTCTCCATTTACATGAACCAAAATACGTGAGGTCGTCCTTTTTGACTTTCATACCATGTGTTATGCAGATGGCTCTACGCTCTTTGCTTGGATTTGAAGATTCCACCAAGCATCAAGAGATGACTCTTTGAATTTCGGACATAACTGGCATTGCCAATTCGGTTCGTATAAGTTCTTTGAATGCTATTTGTAGCGTTGTATGACAATTTGGTTGAAGTAAGCTATTTTTTTGAAACCCTTATGAAGTGTTTAAATTTTCTTCTAAAGATGTTAGGCAAAAGCACATGTCTCAATTTTTCACTAATGTGGCGGCTAGTAATTGTACGCTTTCGACCGACTCAACCGTTGGGTCTAGATAGCTCAGTGGTTAAAGCGGCCACGTGTGAGATATTAGATTCCTGGTTCAAATCTACTTCTCGACTTGAAAAATATGTTCTTGCTCAGTTATGAATTCTGAATTAGGGTTATATTTATTTCACAGTACTTCTTATTTGACGTTAAAGGTGACCAATGTCCAATTTATCCCTCTGTTGGATAGGGAAAATAGAGTTCACAAATAGCCAGTACTGCCGGCCCTAAGATGTCAATTGGACTGTGACTAGATAAGAATATGTACTAGACGATTTAAGATGGAAGAAACCGATATTATTGAAGGGTTGAGAGGTCTTACCGACTGTGGGATAGGGACAATAGAGTTCACAAACAGCCAGTACTACTGGCCCTAAAACGTCAATTGGATTTTGACTAGATTAGAATATCCAGACGATTTAAGGTGGAAGAAATCGAGGCAATTGAAGGGCTGAGAGGTCTTACCGGCAAAAGCGAAATTATTCAATGCTGTCAATCGCAAAATCATTCACTATCTAGAGGATAAGCAGCTTATCCACGATTGCCAATAGGTTTCCGTTCTGGAAAGTCAACGAGAGATCTCTAAGTCTATATAACAGAACGATCGAACTCTTGCTTGCATAAATACGGCGGAGGTCAAGTTCTTGCGCTTTTGCAAAAGTGTTTGAGAGTTTGGCATTAATGTCTCATTGCTAAGCTAACAACCAGTGGCCTCTTTCGATGGGTTGAGAGTTGTCCGAACGCACTATGCGAGTTGTATTAGAAGGCGTTTCTTCTTTCTCCTACGCAAGTAATTCCGGAGTCCCACAAAATTTTTTGTTAGTTTTCTTAAACAACCTCCTATCCCATCATCAACATCAATGTCGCGATAGCCCAAATCGGGCGCTGGACACCTAAAGTCGTCTCGATCCAAAGACCGCGTCCTCCAGCTGCTAATTATACTTTAGATGAAATCTGAGAGTATTATAAGTTTACCACAAAGTTTGTAACGCTAAGAAATAAGGCTCGGAGAAAAAAATGAATGATTCAGAAGTTCATATAATCACTCAAAAATCTCAAAACCAGATGTCCGTCTGTCCGTCCGTGTCCTCTCTAGCTTGAGAACGCGATGATCTAGAAAGTTAAAATTTTTTACACGTCGTTTTTGACAAAAAAGTAAGGACAAGTTCGTAAACGGGCCAAATCGCTAAGCCCCTCCTACCCCTTCCCATACAAAATGACACAATTGCGCGATTTGACAGTAAACGGATTTGCTCGAAAAGTATAAAAGCTATTGGTCTCAAATATGGAACATATTACTTTTATGATAATATCAATCTACCACATAAAAATTATGCGCGTCCTCTTCCTCCTTTTACCACCTCCCATACAAACTGAACTTTTTCATGAAATACTCTAAGCCAATTTACTCAGTGCGTATAAACTTTAGCGAGCTGAAATTGTGAACTAAATATTGATTTGGAATTATTAGTAAGATCAAAAAAAATTAGATACTTATTTCCACCCCTTCTACCCCCTCCCATACAAAATGACAAAATTTCGCAATTCGACAATAAACGGATTTTTTCAAAAACATGAAAGCTATTGATCTGAAATTTGGAATATATTACATTTATAATAATTTCAATTTGCTCTATAAAAATTAGTTGAGTTCTCCCCTTCCTTCCACCACCTCCCACACAAACTGCACTTTTTTATGAAATACTCTAAATAAATTTACTCAGTACGTATGAAATTTATCGAGCTGAAATTATGCACTAAATAATTATTTTATTTTTTATTAGTAAAACAAAACAAATTCTACGATTAGCTTCACTTCTTCTACTCCCTTCCATACAATTTGACATAATTCAACAACTTTACAAGAAGTCGATTTTCCTAAAATGTATGAATGCTACTGATATGCAATTTAAAATACATCAATTAAATTATGTTTACAGTTATTTCTAAACAAGTCAGTAACGAATTCACACTCCTACCACCTCCCATACAAATTGCACAATTTCACTAAATCCAATACACTAATATTCTCAGTACCTATAACATTTTTGAATCCTAAATTTTGTAAAAAACATTTTGATAGCAGCCTTAGCGTGATGTGAAAAAATTAGTTCAATGTCATCACCTCCTCTACCACTTCCCATACAAAATTTCTTAAAATAAAAAAAAAATTCTCTTTCATCTAGAGTATCGCACGATTGGGCTTTACGCCCAGTCGTAGTCCTGTTATGTTTATACTCTAGATGAAACTACGCCCAGTCGTAGTCCTGTTATGTTTATACTCTAGATGAAATCTGAGAGTATATTGTGTTTGCCTTACCATTTGTAACGCTAAGAAATAATGCTCGCACAGAGCCGCCAAGGGTACAGAAATATTTGTTGTCGCTCAAAAACTTCGATTCCGAGTTGCTGTCTGTCCGCCTGTCTACAGCATAACTCTCGAAAGCTTTGAGCTATAGTGCGAAAAAATTTGGTGTTTCATTTTTAGCAAAAAAGTAACTTTAAGCTCGTGAACGGGCCACATCCCCCCACTCTTTCTACCCCTCCCATACAAATTTCACGAAATTCCGAAATTTTCAGAAATTGATTTTTCTTTGAAACTTTTTAAGCTATCGACTTAAAATTTGGGTCAAAGTATTAAAGTATAAATGTCATTAATATGACTGAATATTGATCCGATCCCGTTACTCCGTCTACCCCCTCCCATACAAATGCATAATTTTGAAAAATGCATTTTTTCGATTTTCATTGAAACTAGCAAAGTTGTAAAAATGAATTTTTGTCAGAATTAATTTTATTATAATTGCAATCAGTATTTAAAAAATTATCAACTTCACCCCACTCCTTCTACCCCCTCCCATACAAATTTCACGAAATTTTGAAATTTAAATTAAATTATTTTTCTTCGAAACTGTTAAAGGTCTCAGCTTGATATTTTGCATAAAGTATAAAAATAGAAATATCAATAACGAAAAATAAATGTGTTTTGATCCGTACACTCCTTCTACCCCCTCCCATCATCATCATCAATGGCGCGACAGCCCAAATCGGGCCCTGGCCTCCTGAAGTCGTCGCCTCCAATCGTCTCGATCCAAAGACCGCGTCCTCCAGCTGCTAATTTTTAAAATGGCTTTGCTGTCTTCATCAACCGAGTCTTCCCATCGCTTGCGTGGTTTGCCTACTGGCCGGTTACCACTCGTTTTGCCTTTAAGAGCACGTTTGGGGATTCTTCTGTCTTCCATTCGCTCTACATGGCCAGCCCACTGCAGTTTACGTAGCTTGATGAACGTTGAAGCTTCTGGCTCGTCGTAGAGTTGATACAACTCATGGTTGTATCTTATTCGCCATTCCGTTCCTTCCTTCACAGGTCCCAAAATTCTACCCCCTCCCATATAAATAGCTGTCTTATAAATTCAAGGAAAGCATTTCTTCTTCGAACATATGAGAGCTATCAACTTTGAAATTGAAACAAAGCCTGGCGATAATGATGTCGATAAGCAGTTTCAAAATCTTCGAAGCCCCTCCACTTCCTCCGCCACCTCCCATACAAATGCCACAATTTCAAGAAAACTATGTCCAATTGAAAATAATGAAACCAACAAACCTTCAATTCAGCACGAAATATTTTGCATACCACATTAGGTGTAATATCAAAAATTTCAAACCTTCTTCCTCTGCTTCTACCACCTCTCATACAAAAGTCACTATTAATTATTCAAAAGAATTAGAGGTGACATATTTTCCGTTACATTGAACTCTTTCTCATTTCATCTAGAGTATCATATGATTGGGCTTTAAACCCAATCATAATTCTGTTATGTTTTTTAATATGACTTTGCTGTTTTCATCAACCGAGTCTTCCCATCGCTTGCGTGGTTTGTCTACTGGCCGGTTACCACTCGCTTTGCCTTTAAGAGCACGATTGAGGATTCTTCTGTCTTCCATTCGCTCTACATGGCCAGCCCACTGCAGTTTACGTAGCTTGATGAACGTTGAAGCTTCTGGCTCGTCGTAGAGTTGATACAACTCATGGTCTCTTATTATCTTATTCGCCACTCCGTTCCTTCCTTCACAGCTCCCAAAATTCTTCGGGGGACCTTTCTTTCGAAAGCATTAACTGCTTTTTCGGGAGTTCGCGTTAATGTCTACGTTTCGCTGCCATAACAGAGCACAGGTCGTATAATAGTTTTATAAATCCGCGGCTTATTGTTCCTGTGCACTTTCTTGGATTTCATTATTGGAAGTACCGAATAATACGTCTTATTTAAAAGTATTATCCGTCGTTTGATTTCGCCTGTTTCATTTCCGTCCTTTGCTAGATTAGCCCCAAGATATATGAAGTTGTCCACACTCTCCAAATTATATTCCGCAATTGTTATATTTTGTCTGATTGGCGTTCTTCTTCTTATTTGCATCATTACTCTTGCTTTCATTAATGCGCAACCCGACTTCTTTTGCGGCGGAGTCAAGATTGAGAAATACCTCCTTAGCACTAGGGAAGGATCTTCCTAGAATGTTAATGTCGTCAGCGTATGCTACTAGTTGGGTGGACTTGAATAGTAGTGTTCCTTTGGTGTCGACTGGGATTTTTCGGACAACATACTCTAGTGCGAAGTTGAAAAGCATAGGGGCTAGACCATCTCCCTGCTTTAAAACACATTCCGTTCGAAAGCTGATTGTGGTATCGGTTGGTACTCTCACTTGGGATTCAGTGTTCGTCATTGTGAGTCTTGTTAGTCGGACTAGTTTTGGGGGAATTCCAAGGTCAAGCATGATTTGGTACAGTACGCTCCTGTCGATACCAGTGAATTTTTTTCTGGTGATGCGTTTTCGGTGTCTTGCCCTACCCCCGACCTGAAGGACCGGTCGTACTTATTTGTTACACCCTAGTAGGAAAAGGGTGGGAGTTTTCAGCTAAATATGACATGCTGGAGTTCTCACAGCTATGCTGCGAGTCTAACTATGTCATACTTTTGCCTATTTCCTGAGACGCACTGGTGTTACTGACCATTATGGTTAACTTCATATTCCCTCCTCCTTTCTCAACTGGGCTTGGGACTGTCTACGGCGGAGTTCCTACTATCTTCTGCTCTCAATCCAATCCATAGTTTCATAGATGACGTACGTTAGGTAACACCTTTGAATTCGACTCCGCTGCAGAACCTTACAAGCAATCTGTTGCTTCCAAACACTCGCAGTTATCCGGTTCGCTGAATACCGACCTCGACTTAGTCCTGGAATAGGGCAGGAAAAATAGAGTAGAGTTCAACGCTGCTGGAACACTTGATTCTGCTAGACGTCATGTTAAAACATAATAGTACTACGATTGTGTGTAAAGCCCAATCGTGCGATACTCTAGATGAAGAGAAATGTTTTTATTTTTATGCAGCAGATTGAAATTATTATAGAAGTAATATGTTCCAAATTTCAGATCAATAATTTTTACACTTTCCGAAAAAATCCGTTTATAGACAAATTGCGTAATTGTGTCATTTTGTATGGGAGGGGGTAGAAGGGGTAAAGCTAATCGTCTAATTTTTTTGGTCTTACTAATAATTTTAAATAAATACTTAGCGCACAATTTCAGCTGGATGAAAGTTATACGTATTGAGAAAATTGGTTTAGAGCATTTCATGAAAAAGTGCAGTTTGTATGGGAGGTCGTGGAATGAGGGGGAGGACAAAAATAATTTTCATACAGTAGAATGAAATCATTATAAAAGTATTATATTCCAAATTTTATACCAATAGCATATATACTTTTCGAGAAAAGCCATTTATTGATAAACTGCGTAATTGTGTCATTTTGTATGGCAGGAGGTAGAAGGGGTAAAGTGAATCGTCTAATTTTTTTTGTCTTATTAATAATTATAAATAAATAGTTAGTACACAATTCCAGCTCGATTAATTGTATACGCACTGAGTAAATTGGTTTAGAGCATTTCATGAAAAAGTGCAGTTTGTATGGGAGGTGGTGGAAGGAGGGGAAGGCCACAAGAAATTTTTTTACAGTGGAATGAAATCATTATAAAAGTATTATATTCCAAATTTCATACCAATAGCAAATATACTTTTCGAGAAAAGCCGTTTATTGATAAACTGCGTAATTGTGTCATTTTGAATGGGAGGGGGTAGAAGGGGCGGAGCGATTTGGCCCGTTCACGAACTCGTCCTTACTTTTTTGTCAAAAGCGATGTGTACAAAATTTGAATCTCAAGCTAGAGACGACACGGACGGACGGACGGACATCCGGTTTTGAAATTTTTGAGTGATTATATGAACTTCTGCATCATTAATTTTTTTCTCCGAGCCTTATTTCTTAGCGTTACAAACTTTGTGGCAAACTTATAATACTCTCAGATTTCATCTAGAGTATAAAAACCACCTCGATTGGAGTAAGCATATCGTTAATTTTGCCCTCGGCGCCTCCAAAAGCCCAGGCACTCTTCGCAAATGCAAAGAATATTTTACGCCTCACGACTTAGCTGCCATCTATAAGGCCTACATTCAAACTCGTGTAGAGTACAAACAATTCGCATTTATGGGCTGGGTCACCCAAAACACACCTTGCGCCGATCGATCGAATACAAAAACATGCGTTCTGTTGAAACTGTTACGGGTTCTATTGACTCCCTCGAGCATCGCAGAAATGTCGGAGTACTCAGCACTTACTATCGCTACTTCCATGGAACTTAACTCAATCATTCCTCCTCTTTACATTTTTTCCCGAAATACTCAACAAGCTAAACGTGCGCACGAGTGTACCGACAACCCTATTCCCACTCGTACAATAAAATGTAGAAAGTCATTCGTTACCCGAATGTTCAGACTTTGAAACGCATTGCTTGCTGTCATAATTTTGGTAAATGCATTATATATTCCCAGAATTTCTCTCTTAAAAATTGCAATAAATGCTAAAAATATATCAACTTCGCTTCAGTCCTTCAACCCCCTTCCATACAAATTTCCATATTACAAATTTAATAAAATTATTTCTTTTTCGAACATATGAAAGTTATCGACTTTAAATTTGGAGTAAAACATGCTGAGAAGATGACGATAATGCGTTTCAAAATCATCCAAATCCTTATACTTTCTCTGATACCTGGAGTATGACAATATTGGGTCTTACTCCCAGTCATAATTATGTTATGTTTGGAAATTAATTTTTTGTCCTTCGTCTTAGTTAGACAGAGCACTATCATTATATATATACTTCATATGAACAATGTTAGTCATTATACTTCATATCCTTCTTACTTATTATTATACTCTAGGTGAAATCTGAGAGTATTTTAAGTCAGCTATCCAGTTTGTAACTCTAAGAAATAAGGCTCGGAGAAAAAATTGACCCAGAAAAAATTGACCCAGAAGAGAATTATCATTCAAAAACCGGATGTCCCTCCATCCGTCTGTCCATCCGTTCGTTCTCTAGCTCGAAAACACCTTGAGCTAGAAAGTTTAAATTTTGTACACATTGTTCTTGACGAAAAAGTAAGGTCACCCCTTCTCCCTCCTCCCATTCAAAATTACACAATTTCGGAATTTGACAATAACCGGATTTTCTCGAGAGGTGCTAAAACTATTGATCTGGAATTTGGGAGATATTATTTTTATGATGTTTCAATCTACGGTATAAGATTTTTTCGAATTCCTTCACTCCTTCCAACACCTTCCATACAAATTGCACTTTTTCTTGAAACAATATAAACCAATTCACGCTCTATGGATGAAATTTATCGAGCTGAAATTGTGCAATAAAAATTTATTTAGAATTATTAGTAGAACATAAAAATTTGACGATTAACTTTATTTCTTCTAGCCCCTCCCATACAATATGACCCAATTTCACTAAAAGTCGATTATCTTCAAAAGTATGAATGCTACTGATCTGCAATTTAAAACATTTCAATTGAATTATGTTCAAAGTTATTTGTGAAAAAGTCAATAAGAACTCCTTACTCCTTCTTTCACCTCCCATACAAACTGCACAATTTCACTAAATCCCTTACACTAGTTTCTTCAGTACCTACATATAAAGTTTTTGAAGCTTAAATTGTGTATGAAACATATTGATACCAACTCTAGTATGATATGAAAAAATAGTTCAATGCCGTCACCCCTTCTACCACTCCCCATACAAAATTTCTTAATATGAAAGAAAAAATCTCTTTCTTCTAGAGCATCCCATGATTGAGTTTTACACCTAATCGTAGTCCTGTTATGTTTCGTTCATACGAGTATAACATCTAAATCTTAGGCTTGAGCGAAGTCAAGTGAACTAAATAAGGAAAGAACGAACCCCGAGCGGCAACACAAAGACACCCGAAAACGGCATATTAATCGTCGAGTGTTGTATGTAGCGCTATGCCAACTGGCTGAAGCTAAAACTTCATGGAACTTAAATATTTATTGTCGAATTTCCTATCTAAAAGCTGCTCTGCATTGAACTTGAACCTGAGAAGGAGTATTAATCGTAGCAGAATTTAAAATCTGTTTTCTAGGATTTAAATTAAACATAAGGTAAAATCCTTGAACGACCCTATTAATTTAAATATTTAATGTAAAGCAAAGTGTTACATCCCCACTAAGTACCAATGTTATGTATTACTAATCTCTAAGTTATTCAACTAAAGCTAAGCATACACTATTATACATATAGTTATTCCCAACACACATCTATAGAGTTAATTATTCTGTTATTTGACTAAACAGCGAATATTGTGATTTGTGTTGAATGTGCGAACTCTGTCTTGAGGAAAGTTTAATTTTAGATTTGGTCCAATGACTAAATACACTGGGCTAGCTAAATAAGGAGTGTTAGTATACGTGAACTGAAAATTGTTTAAAACTCGAGGAATAGAAGTGTCTCGAGGCGATCGTCCAACGTACATTTAGTCAGTTGGTTTTGGCCTCTCGATCGCAGTAGACATCACAACTTAATACAGCAACATGGTAAGCAACGTTAAGGAATCGGTGATCATAAGTGGAATTCGCCTTTATAATAAAAAAAAAAGAAAGTGAAATAAAAATATTTATAAAAAAATTGAAATTTGCAAGCTAATTATAAATTAATGTTCAAAAAGTGATTGTGGGTGAAAAATTCAGTGAATTTTTGCTATAAGAAAAAAAAATGAAGGATCAAGGACGCAAAAGGATTACTATACAGTGGATTACTGCCAAAGGATTACATAAACCATTCAATACTGAAATTGTTGTGAAACATGAAACGACCCAGCCACCTTTATTTTAGAATCTATTGCGTAAAATCATATTTTCGTTACCAATCGATTCACTTCGTGGACGTTCCTAACGCAATCGTTTAGCTATTTTTGGAACGCTATTGAGTCCAGCCAACCATGGCGAATGAAAATAGCAAATGTGTCTGGGATAGATGTAATTTGATGCCGAGAGTTCGTCTGAATCCTATAAAGATCTCGCAATTTATGTTTATATTTCGAAATTTTCCAAAATGTTGTTAATCGCGAGTGAAAATAGATCACGATAAACGTCAGTTATTTAAATTTTGAAAAGAGAAAATACATCTAAGTGATATTAATAGAATTTTTTAATTATGTATTTACCACTTATTCAATTATTATGTAAATTTTTATATATTCATTTTTTTCTTCTCAGGCCGATGATAAGAAGAAGGTTAAGAAGAAGAAGGTAAAGGAAGACGGAGCTAGCTCCGCCGAAGCCACTTCTGAGGCCGCATCAGAGGCAGCAACTCCAGCACCAGCCACCCCAGCTCCAGCCTCAACCACTGGATCTCAACGCGCTTCATCGCGAGGCTCAAGGAAATCGAAACGTGCTGGATCCAGCGTTTTCTCTGTTTTCTCACAGAAGCAAGTTGCTGAATTCAAAGAGGTGAGACTTGCTTAGTGAAAAAATCAACGCAATTAGATTAAATTTGCTTATCGTAACATTACTTAATTATTTTGAAATCCACAGGCGTTCCAACTAATGGACCAAGACAAAGATGGTGTTATTGGAAAGAACGATCTCCGCGCAACCTTCGATACCATTGGTAAACTGTCTAACGACAAGGAATTGGATGCCATGATCTCAGAAGCTCCAGGTCCAATCAATTTCACACAATTGATGTCGTTGTTCGCGAACCGTATGGCCAGCGCTGGTGCAACTGATGATGACGATGTTGTGATTGCTGCCTTCAAAACATTCGACGTCAATGGTCTCATCGATGGTGAAAAATTACGCCAGGCTCTCATGTCCTACGGTGAAAAATTCACAGCTGATGAAGTTGATGACGCCTACGATCAAATGGTTATTGATGATAAGAATATGATTGACACAGCTGCCTTGATTTCTATGCTCACCGGCAAGGATGAAGATGAAGAAGAAGAAGCGGCATAAGTCAACATTGCAGCAGAAAAATTACCAAAGAAACGCTTAATGTAATGTTCCAACATCAAGAACAATAATAACTCGAACAACCAACCATCACATCATTATCATTATTTCCATTTTTTTAAAAGCCAAGGATAATGCTCATCTCTGGATTAAATAGAGTTCCAATGAAATAAAAAAATGAAAAAGGGTTTATCTGGAATTTTATTTTTTTCTACATCGTCTTATTTCAATGAAAAATCAAATACCAATCACACACATAAGAACACAAACGATGATAGATACATCACCTCAACAACAGCAATTTGAAACATTCAACGTCGTAGAATCGTTTATTATCATTAATTTATTTATATTTAATAATTTATTGTTCAGTTCATATGAAAAGAAAAAGAGAAAATGCCAATTTCCTAGAATAGATCATTTTGGGGCGACAAACCAACTCGTTGCGACAAATTAATAAATAATTTAATTGTAAATTAAATAAAAATAAAATAAATATAAAAAAAAATTATTAAAAAAATAATAAAAAGGATAAAAAGTTGACAAATATCATTTGTTTAATGTTCTCGCAACACCAATAAATATTAAAGTTCAGGTAAAGCAAGAAAAGATTAAATTATTGATATATCATTAAATAGAGACGAAAATTTCTGGTTAAAAACTTACGGTTACGTTGAACATAATCGTTAAATTTGTAAGCCAATTGCTTTTACATAAAAGTTAGAGATGTGTAGGAAGTGCGATAACAGGTTCAAATTCATTTTTCATACTCGCATCCCTATAAACACTTCAACTAGCGCCATCTAATGATTTCAAGAATTTACATTACATCAAATTTCTTGGAAACTAAGAAAATCAATTGTTTTGCTGATATTAGGCATTGTAGAAATATTATAGAAATTTGATTGTGCCTGAAGCCCTAACGCGATAGAATATATCGCTACTGTAGTATATAAATGTGTTAAGTGCTACCTGTTGATTTTGAGATAAGCTCATTTGAAACTTTGATTTGTCTCAAAGTTCTTATATAATGAATGTAACTACCACTACCGGCAAGGCGCTGTATTGCCAATTCATCACTTTATCACTTGCTATAACAGTGTATTCGGTAGTACACATAAAAAACTTAATTTTGTCACCTAACCCGATTTTCCCCAAATTTGTCGCTTAACAAATTTGTGTACTAAACTATCGATATGATTTCAATGAAAATTTCCATATGTACGCCATATTTTCGGACTCAGGGAGTATCAGATTCTTCGGGATAGTTGACGTTTGCATGTGATTTCAATTATTCTGCAGATGTAACTACAATCAATACAGAAATAATAAGTTTTAAAATTCCGAACAGTAGATTTTATGCTTTTTAAGAAAATCGATTTACCATCAAGTTTCGAAATTGTGTCGATTTGTATGGGAGGTGCTAGAAGTTATTTCACATCTCACTAAATTGATCGTTCAAATACTTTGTACTGAGAAAATCGGCGTATTGTATTTTTTTTGGAACAGTGCAATTCCCTAAGAAGTGGGAGCAATGATAAAAATGGTAACCTTATAATATCTGCTCAGTAGCACTTATAGTTTTCAAGAAAATCGAGTTATTAAAAAATAATGTTATTTCGTATGTAAAGGAGTAAATGGGTAGTATTGATTTGGCCCGTTCACAAACTAGGCCTTAATTTTTTGTCAAAAATGATGTTTATAACATTTGAGCTTTCTAGCTCATCGTGACACGATTGGACGGACGGACATCCGGTTTTGAGATTCTTGAGTGATTAAATGAACTTCTGTATCAATAATTTTTTTCTCCTCCGAGCCTTATCTCTTGGCGTTGCAAGCTTTGTGGAAAACTTATAATGCTCTCAGATTTCATCTAGAGTATAAACATAACAGGACTACGACTGCGCGTAAAGCCAATCATACGATACTATAGACGAAATGGAAATTTTTGTGATCTTAAGAAATTTTATATGGGGACTGGAAGATAGGGTGACAGTATTGAACTAATTTGTTTCATATCATGCTAAAGTAGCTATAAAAATGTTTTGTACCAATTTTAAGCTTCAAAAATTGAATGGATACTGTGAAAATTAGTGCATTGGTTTTAGTGAATTTGTGCAGTTTGTATGGGAGATGGTAGACGGTATGTAATTTTTAAGTGATTTTCTGAGAAACAAATATCATGCAACTGACTTCTTTTAAATTTCAGATGAGTAACTTTCACACTTTTAACTCCGCCATAGCCGGTCCTAAGCCCGGTTGAGAAAGGAGGAGGGAGCATGGATTTAACCTGATTTGCCAGTAACACCAGTAGGTCTCAGGAAGTAGGCAAAAAGTAGGAAATAGTTGAACTCGCAGCATAGCTGTGAGAACTCCAGCATGTCATCTTTAGCTGAAAACTACCACACTTTTCTATCAAGGTGTAAAAAATAAGTAGGACCGGTACTCCAGGGCGGGGGATGGGCGAGGCACCGGCAACGCAAAAAACACTGTCCAGAAACCTGAAGAACAGTCTCGGAAAAGATGGACTCAACGGCGGCGACCCCGCAAACGAAAAATGGGCTACTTTTTTGGATCTCGGAATATTCGATCCTTATTTAGGACAAGAGTTCTGAAAGAGTTCCTCGAAGAAGTGGCAAAACACAACATCAACAAAACTGCCATCCAAGAAACGAAATGGCTCGGTAGCGAAATCATGGACATGAGATCACACACAATCTATCCAAGCGGAAAATTTTCGGGAAGCAGAGCTTGGAGTTGCTCTTGTCGTTAACTAAAAATTTAAACAGCAGTTCACGAGTTTCAAACCAGTAAGTGAAAGATTGTGTGCAATCCGAATAAAGACTAAATTTTTCAACACTTGGTTGATCAACGTCCACGAACCAACAGAAGACAAGGACGATATAACTAACGAATTTTATGCCATCCTAGAGACAACTTATGATTCACTGCACTCGAGTGACCAAAAAATTATCTCAGGGGAATTTAATGCAAAAGTCGGAAAGGTGGAGGCTCATAGAGGAACAACAGGAGGGCACAGTCTCCATAACATAGCCAACGACAATGGCCAACGTCTTATTGATTTCGTAAGTAGCAAAAATATCATAGTAAGCTCTACCAACAGAAGACAAGGACGATATAACTAATGAATTTTATGCCACCCTAGAGATAACTTATGATTCACTGCACTCGAGTGACCTAAAAATTATCTCAGCGGAATTTAATGCAAAAGTGGGAAAGGAGGAGGCTTATAGAGGAACAACAGGAGGGCACAGTCTCCATGACATAGCCAATGACAATGGCCAACGTCTTATTGATTTCGTAAGTAGCAAAAATATCATAGTAAGCTCTACGTGCTCCCCACATCGCGATACTCAAAATACTCAACAAATAATATATAGCTTAGGCGATATGCGAAGAAGACCTGCAGGCGAATCAAAGGAAGTACCGTAATCACAAGGCACAAAAAATAGACGACGATATGAGACAAAATAAAACGGGACGCGTACGCAATAGTAAAAGATCTAGAAAAGGGATATAAGCCAAAAACTAGTCTCTGCAATGACGCAGTGGGCAACATCATCAGCGACAAACAAGAAATTAAAAGGGGATGGGCTTCCTATTTTGAACATCTTCTCAATTCCACCCCATTAGCATCGATCAAGACAGAAAACGTTTCAATTGAGGCCTCAATTGAAGAAGAAGAACCATCATCGACACTACCCAGGCTTGCTGAAATGAAAGCAACCCTATGTGGCCAAAGACGAAACAAAGCGCCGGGAATTTACGAAATACCAGTTGAACTTCTAAAAAACGGTGGAAACTGTGTTTCTGAAATACTGCACAACATGATATGCGAAATTTGGACAGAGAAAATCATACCCGACGATAGGCGAAAAAGCATTATATGCCCAATTTACAAGAAAGGAGATAAATTCTGCTGTGAGAATTACAGAGGAATATCATTGTTGTGTACATAATATATAATAATGACAAAAATAATTGAACGTCGTCTTTAGCCCTATACTAATAAAATAATTGGCGAATACCAAGGTGGATTCAGAACCGGACGATCTACAACAGATCAGATATTCTCGGTGAAACAGGTCCTTGAGAAATACCGAGAATATAACACAGACGTGTACCAAATTTTCGAAGATTTTAAGAAAGCATACGACAGTATCGACAGGAGCGTACTGTACCAAATCATGCTTGATTTTGGAATTCCCCCCGAAAATAGTCCGACCAACAAAACTCACAATAACGAATACTGAATCCCAAGTGAGAATACAGACCGATGTCATTACCAGCTTTCGAACGGAATGTGGTTTAATGCAGGCAGATGGTCTAGCCCCATGCTTTTCAACTTAGCACTAGAGTATGTCGTCTGAAAAATCCCAGTCGACACCAACGAGACACTACTATTCAAGTCCGTCAAACTAGTAGCATACGCTGACGACATTAACATCCTAGCAAGATCCCTCCCTTGCGTTAAGGAGGTATTTGTCAATCTTGACTCCGCCGCAAAAGAAGTCGTGTTGCGTATTAACGAATGCAAAACAAAATCAATCACGTAAACAAGAAAGAGAACGCCTATCAGACAAAATATAACAACTGATATCTTGGGGCTAATCTAGCAAAGGACGGTAATGAAACAGATGAAATCAAACTACGGATAATAATAGGAATTAAGACGTATTATTCGGTACTTCCAATAATGAAATCCAAGAAAGTGCACAGGAACAATAAGCTGCGGATATATAAAACTATTATACGACTTATGCTCTGTTATGAGAGGTATGGCACGCGGACATTAACGCGAAAAAGCAGTTAACGCATTCGAAAGAAAGGTGCTCCAAAAAATTCTGGGACCTGTGAAGGAACGAACGGACTGGCGAAAAAGATACAACCATGAGTATCAGCTCTACGACGAACCAGTGGGCTGGCCATGTAGAGCGAATGGAAGACAGAAGAATCCCCAAACGTGCTCTGAAAGGCAAAGCGAGTGGTAACCGGCCAGTAGGCAAGCCACGCAAGCGATGGGAAGACTCGGTTGATGAAGACAACAATTTTAAAAACTAGCAGTTATAGGACGCCTTTTTTGGATCGAGACGATTGGAGGCGACGACTTCAGAAGACCAGGGCCCGATCTGGGCTTTCGCGCCATTGATAATGATGATAACTTTCACACTTTTCTAGAAAATCAAATTTTGGGAAAGATGTGATATGTCACATTGTATGAGAGGAAGGAAAGAAATTAATCGATTTACTTCCCGATATTAATTATAATTAATGACTTAGTACGAAATTTGATAAATCGATAAATGTTATATGTAATGAGTCGCACTTTTGGTTTTCCAGAATTATTTTATATATTTTTGAAAATGAGTCAGTTTGTATAAGAGGGGGTGGAAGGCGTAGGGGTATTGAAAAAAGATTAAATGCTGATTATTTCTCGAAGCGTACCTAATAAACACTGCAAGTTTGTTTACAAACCATTTTTGCATGAAAGCCGGACAGACAGACAGACAGAGAAGAATTTTAAAAACGTGTGTTTCTGCTTAGTTATTGTCCAAATAAAGCAAAACACTTACTTATAATCAGTTACAAACAAATAATAGACAGACACTACAATTATATTTATATGTATGTATAGATAAATGTATGTTATCCCTTGTATATTTTTTATTTTATATAACCGTCCGACAGTGCAGACGTCTTTTTGTTTTGCTCCACGAAATAATTACTTTTTATCAACCAATTATTTCGTTCTACTTTTTCATTAATATTACCGGTCGTCTGTTTATTTTTAATTATTTGTTGTTTACTGTGTGAATCGCTTTGCGGTACGTTTTTGCTAACTTGCAATTAGTGACTGATAAATTACATAACAGTGAATTATCAATAATTACCTGTGCAAACTTGACCTAATTAAAAACACTTAATATTATTAAAATTACTGTTCGCGTGTGTTTAAATTACATAATCAGTGGATTATTAATAATTATCTCGGCTAACTTGACATTGTTCAATTAAAAACGCTGATTTTTGTCTTCTTTTGACCCAGTGACTACAGTTCTGTTTTGTGCAATGTCTTCTCCTTCACCAATGTCCTACGCACTATGCGGTGTCTGCCATAAGGCTATTAAAAATCTTGACAATATTACTTGTGCTGGAATTTGTGATGAAAGCTTCCATATCGATTGTATTAAAGCTCATCGGGTCTCGAACAATCCAAGCAGCTACACATGTACCGAGTGTAGCGCTATAAAACCGTGTCATGTTCTTAAATTTTTTAAACTAACTGCATCACGAATTGACTCTAGCAACGCTGCATTAGAGGATTTAAAAAGCACTTGTTCTTTCATTGCGAACAAAGTCAATAGTCTCGTTGATAATATTACCAACTTAAGCGACTGTATTGACGAATTTCGTGACTACGGATCACAGCTGGACAAGTTACACTCATGTTGTAGTTTGATCCAACATGACGCATCGAAGTTGCAGAAAAAGTGGACACAATCAGACTCTAAACTAACTACTATTCTAGATAGTTTATCAGATAATATTTCTGCTAATGGTGTATCATCAATAACAGACGTCTCGCTCGCGGAGGTGAACGCTGTTGCAAGCAAGCTCACCAGTATCCATGATGACGTCAGAACAGTTAAGCTACTGGTTACGAAGGCGGACAAGTCTCTCATGAAGGAATCAAGTCAATTGAGTCACACAACATCCAGGTCCGAAATCAGACAGGCTGACGATATAACAACAAAACTCGTTGATTTCGAGCGCGAACTAGCAGTCTCCCGATTTGTTTGCGATCCACCTCAAAGTTTAAAGGAAAATCTGCATATACGTACACTTTCGCTGTCACCCGTTCAAACGTTCTCGCTACCAAAGATACACTTACCTGGAAGAGTTCCTGACGCGCCGAAAAATTCGTTAATAAAATTCAACGCAACATGGACGCAAGCCGATTGGGATGCCAGAATTAATAAGCTGAATAGGATTAACAAGGTCAAAACTACAAATTCAACTGATTCGATTGCTTATTTTGTTACTGGAGCTCCTCCAAACTCGGATGCATCGTGGCTATGCAAAACGCTTGCGGACCAATTTGCGATAAAAGGCTGTAAGTGTGAAAAGTTACCGTCCCGCAGAGTTAGTGGAATTACACCGAAACACACGAGTTTTAAACTTTATATGCCTATGCAATATGACTGGCTTTTCTTCACCACGAAATCTGATGTCTTCAAATGGAACAACATACAAATCCGACACTGGAAGTCAAATTTAAAATATAATAAGTATACCACTAACAATCCAAATATTAGTTATAAGAGTAGAACCAATAACAAAACTAAAGATAGTAATACAAATAGTAATAAAAATAACAATAATAATTATAGGAACAATATGAGTACGAATAAGAAGAAAAAAATTTCCCATAAAACTAACACTAACACCATTACTACAGCCACAACTAATCGTGTTAACACCAGTTTATTACATTCCATTAACCTTCCTACTTCAAATACACTACCTAATTCGAATCTAGTCTCAGTTCCTACTTCGAATTCTGTCATAGTTCCGGGTCCTTACAAAAATTTCGTGCGAGGCGACACAATCAATCCCTACCCTTCGTCAGCAGTAACATGTGTTGAAGATAAAAATGAAAAGTTATCTTGCACAAATCTTGATACTGCAGTCGTTGGTCACAATAATCCACCTTTCCTTGACCCACTTGTTCCCCCAGTCGTAAAGCTATCAAAGAATTCGGCAAGTTCCGAGGAGAACAGATATTTACTATCACGGTTGAGAGAACATAGAATATTTGACAATGTGCGGCTGTATCTTGCTTATATGCACAATAAATCTGACTCGACCTGTATAAATGGCAAAACAAAAACCAGTCTGATACTGTCCATTCAACAGGAAGGACTTCCAACGGATCTAGAAGCTTTACGACGGCTCTATACACGCTTCCACGAGCAGTTCAATCTTTCTCCAGACCAAATCCATAAGGATCTTGCCACATACGGTTCCCATGTCTCCTCGAAGCATATATCTGATATGAAAAAAAGTCGTGAAAATCATAATCGGTTTTTTCGTGCCTAATTCTAAAAATAATATACGAATTTTCTACCACAACGGAGGTGGCATTAGAGGGAAGGTAAATAATCTCTTCATTGATGCAAAATCATGTCACTTTAATGTTATTATTATTACGGAAACTGGCCTAAATGACTCCTTCAAAAATGAAGAAATACTGGACAATAGCTGGACCGTATACAGAAATGATAGGAATTACAGCGCAACGGGTCTATCAAAAGGAGGGGGTGTACTAATTGCAGTTCACAAATCTTTATCGAGTGAGATTGTAAACACAACACCAACAACATTTTTTGAACATAAATTTATCAGAATCAAACTGATAAATAAATATATTTACATAGGTGTTGTATATATCCAGCCTAACTCTGAAGACCAAAAATACCACGACATTCTTGAAATTTTTCATAGTGTCAATTGCTCCTTAACAGAGAATGATAATATCTTCCTTCTCGGCGATTTTAATCGCCCAAATATTTCTTTTCAGACTAATCATTCCAATAACACTATTATACCGGGGAATCTTCTGTCTGATATTGACACCACTATTATCGACACACTATATAATAACGACTTACATCAGGTAGTGCATTTTCCCAATAAAAATGGGAGATGGCTTGATATGATCTTTACAGACGCATATGATGAAGTGATTGTTAGCCCTGCCTCTGACGCGGAGAATCTTTTCTCTAATACACAACATCACTCTGCTATCATAGTAGAACTACCATGCAACAACATTAATTTTGTTCACTCTTACAATAATAATATTGTATTTGACTTCCGTAATGCTGATTTCAATGGCATTAATAACGAACTGTCTTCGATAGACTGGGCATCCCTTTTTTCATGTAATGATCTTAACAATGCCATAACAACGTTTTACGATGTGATCTTTAAAATTGTCGATAATTATGTCCCTGTAATAAAACAAAAAGACAAAGTTTCAGAGCCCTGGTTAGATAAAAACCTGAGATCACTGCGGAATAGAAGAAATAAGCTATTTAAAAAACTTAAGAAAACAGGCGCGATTACTCCTAATCTTCAAAAAAGTTATGACACGCTGGCCTCAGAGTTCTCTTCTAAGTCCCGGGTTGCGTATGAGTGTTATGTAAAAAAAATTGGTGAAGATTGTTACAAAAAAAAAAGGAAGAGAAAAACACCACCTCAGACCTTTGATTTTTTTATCTGTTTTATAACTTATATATGTAAATTCTTAATAAAAAAAAAAAAAATTACCAAATAAATAAATATAAAAAAAAAAAAACACAAGGACAACAAACGACGAAAAAAAAAAAAAACTGCAAAAACTGCACCTTCAATTGCAAGCATTGAACACACTATTACTCATAGAAAAAAAACTGCAAGATCACAAAACTGCAAGACCACGCTCAGGAGAATGAGATGATTTTTTTTGGGGGATTGGGAAATCAGCAGCCGACCGAAAAGGTCGTAAGATCTTAGTTTTTTAAAAAAAAAAAGAAAGCCAACAAAGAAAAAAAAATAAATAATTTAAACAAGCAATAAATTTAAATAAGCAATAGAAAAGGGATTTTTGGAAAAAATTCGAGATCATCTGAACAGCGGAGCATCGTTGCAGCCACGAAAGGAATTATCGAGCGATAGCAGCGAGAAGGGCCCCAACGAAAAATAAAATAATACGAAAAGCTATAGCGATTTTTTTTTGAAAGGTACCATTTTTTTTATTTTATATCTTATACATAAGAAATTATAGTAGATTTATGAAAACGGAGTTTTTTTATCATAAATGACTTTAAAATGAAATGATCTGATGTACGGTTTGAGAGGTGGACGATTTTTCCTTGTGCGCGTATTTTTTTTTCTGAAATGGTTGTGTTAGCGGGATAAATTCACATTGGGAGGCCCTGTAGGCCGTCCGAAACCGACTTCGTTCTTTATAATCACCTCCAATCATGTTGTTAGCAATCTGGTTTTTTTCAGCACCCCTCAAGGATGGCGTTCCTCTGGGTCAAATCTTCCACGCCTGCGCTCCTGAGCAGCCGGCAACAGGTGCTGCCCGACCCAGAGGAGCCCCATTAAATAAAATCTGTACGGGAATGAGGCCCTCAGCCGAGTTTCCGTTACAGTTGGCGCCCAAACGGTTCAGTGGTTTTTTTCTTAGTTTCTTAACTCATTTAATTACGTAAGTTCATTTTTAAATTTAAATTCATTACAAGTTTTGCCTATATTTAAAGTGCGCGAGCAGATCCATAAGTGAAATTCTAGTGGTACGTAGTATGTACAGTGTTTTGTGTCCGGCATATTTCCATACGCGTGTAAATTTTTTCAGTTTCATATTAGCAAAGTTCGATTTTTTCTCTAACTTAAATTCAAATTTTTCGTACGCGCAAATTGCTAGTGAAAAATAACTATCATTCGTTGATATTTTTTTTTATATCGGAAGTTTTTTCGAAGTTGCACAATTTTTTTCTTTTTTCGATCAATTTTTCTTTTTCAAAAATAAGGTTTTTGCCTTAAGTCGCTAGAAGATTCGGCTTGTTTTGATTTCAAAATTATTAAATTTGTTATCCGCGAATTATTTCAAACATAAATTTCGGCTCATATATCAACTTAATTGAAATGTGTACTCGCTAAATCTATCGAAAACTACGTAAACCTTACAAATGTCGGTAGTTATTTTTAGAATCACTGCTTTCGTTTACACTAAAATTTTTTTTCTTCTATTGTTCTGCTCGACGATACGATGTGAAATGTGTGAAATAAGTGAAAAGAAAAACCCGAATCAAATTTTACTATGTTTTTTTTTCTTTTTTTTTTCTTTTCTTTTCTTGATTTTCTTCTGTAGTTCGAATGTTTTAATTCATGTCGCGCGTTTTATTGTGTTTATGAGGTCCAGTGCATCTTCTATGTAAAGCTCATTTGGAGTTTAGCTGGTTGTTGGAAATACTTCTAAGTAGTATACTGAGGAATGACGATCGCTTGGGTTTCCGCAATAAGCGTTGATGCTTTTTGGTCATCTTTTGAATGCCAATGCGACCGACGTTATTCCATCAGTTTCGCGTTTTAGTTCGTGATCTGGTGTCTCGCGGAATCTTATCCGGACCGGGTCCGTTGACACATTCCTTTTGTTGTCGTTTGAATGATTCCGTCCGTAACAGGCATCAGATCACAGAGCCATTCGAAAAAGTAATTCCTATAAATCACGTCTTAGAATAGTCAAACTACAACATTTTTTTTTCTTCTTTTCATCCTATATTTTCTTTTGCTATACTAAATTATGATTGGAGGAGGAAGAGGTGCGAATCGGTGACTGGGCAGTCTCAGGGAATCCCTATTTGAATCTTTAGAAATTTGAGAAATACAGGGCGCGTATTATTAACATAATCTTACTCGTCCATCAGTTGGAAATACAATATATAATATTGTCTGTTATCGTTTTACGATTTTTTTTTGCTATTTTACGTCGACTTAGTAAAGTTGTTTTTATTTTATCATCTTTTGGAGAATTCCGTGCAATTCAGTTATACATGTTTTTTTTTTTCTCTCGGTCATTTTAAGGAGAAAAAAATCTGCATACAGTTACAGTTATTTTGAATTCGTTGTACGCAGTTTTCCTTCTCTTTAGGTTAAGTTTTTTTTTGCCATTGAATTTTTTTTGCTAATTTTCCGGTTGAACACATATATATGCAGATTTATTATATTAACTATAGCTATTCTCTAGTATATTCTGAGTCTTTATTAAATTTGTGTTTTTTTTGTTTTTTTTTTGCAATAATATTAGGGCCTAGTTTTGCTTAAAGGACGAATAAATCTGTTTTTTTTATTTTCTCACTTTATGCATAATTTAATTTAAAAAAAGAAAAAAAAAGGGAGAGGAAAATATATCCTTGATGTTATGCAGTCTCAGGGAACCCATTAAAGTTCCATTTGGTATTTCTCTTATATTTTCTAGAAATTCTTTTGATATATTCTCTATTTATTCTCGAAAACACACTATATTTGTTGTATATATTTTTTTGCAAAAATCTTTCTTATTATGTCTATGCGGGTTGAAGACCTGGAACCAGAGGAGTTCCAATGGGAATGTTCGATTCGTAACATTGGGGGGAAACCATCCAAACAATACGAGGAATTACTTGAATGCCTAAAATTGGAATTAGAAAAACCATTCCTACGGCCTGCTAAAGGCTTTAATAAAGATCCTCGCGGTGAATTAGAAATGTGCCGAAAGCGCGTTGAGTCTTTGTGTATATCGGTAAAAGCGTTAATTATACAATCATCACCTAATACTGTCTCAAAATATGTTTCAAGGCTTAGTCATTACAGCGGTCGGCTTGAAAGGCTATCGAACCAATGTGTTGAACTGAGAGGACAAGCTGACAACTTGCGTCATGCTGCAACTATGTTAATAGGGATATGCAACAATTTTCATGTATCCGATGCGATACTTGATGCTGATTCCATAGAAAGTGAAATTGAAGAACTTACCTTCTTGATAAACCCTTCGAACTTAGGAATGACGACTTTGGCCAATCAAACTACTCCTTGTTTTGATAAAGCCCCTGTTACAACACACAGACCGCGAATGGAAACAGATTCGGCGCATCGCCCTACCAATATTTTAAGTAGTACGACACGCCAAGATCGCTTTAATTCAAATACCACGCATCAGACTATTAGTATGGTGAAATGGGGTCTTTTCTTTGACGGTACATCTTCCGGTTTGAACATAGAGAGATTCCTATTTCGGGTCCAAAGATTAGCCGATACTAACCGTGTGAGCTCCGAAGAGCTAGTCAACAATTTTCATCTGCTGCTCAAAGGCAATGCTGCTGAGTGGTATTGGGCATTCGTAGAGAAGCACGATGATCTGTCTTGGGATCTGTTTTGCGCAGCGATCAAGGAGCGATACGCTGCTCAGAACTCTGATCTTGATATTCGAAGACTTATTGATGCCCGATATCAAAAACCACGCGAAAAATTTTGCGATTTTGTTGATGCTATAGAGCAGTTGACGTTGCAGCTCAGTATACCACCCTCGGACGAAAACATGCAACAAGTTTTGCTGCGAAATATGAGGCCAGGATTACAGGCACATCTGGCTGGTCAGGAATTCGCATCCGTGCAACTCTTACGTCGCAAATGTGCTGTAGTTGAGGACACGTGGAAGAGAGTGGGATACGACGCTGACATGAGTTGTTCTGGGCGTCGACAAATCAATGAAATTGATTGTCCCCAAAATATGGATAATAATTTCGAAATGGAAATTTCCGCTATAACTAAACAACCACCTGTTTCATCCTCATTTCCAGCCAAACCTAACTTCGATATCTGTTGGAATTGTAGTGACATTGGTCATCGGTTCACTGATTGCTCGAAGCCAGTTTTACACGTTTTTTGCTTCGGATGTGGAGCCAAAAATACAGTCAAACCTAAGTGTTCCCGTTGCACGGCTCGTCCATCGGGAAACTTCTCAAGGAGTGTGATGCAATCGGGAACAGGTCACGCTCCAGCTTGGAGGAACTCCAACCGGAATACGACCGAAGTGGCTTCCAACACCGATCCCGAACTGTCAAAGATGAGACGTTAACACATTCAGCCAATTCCATTATTCAAAACTCTCGTGTATTGTCCTTAAATAGTGTTGAACAGTCAACCCAGACTATTACCTATAGTTTCAAAAAATATTTCAAGTCGTCGTCTGGAACGTTCTAGACGTTACTGGCAACTCCGACGCCAGCTGAAGAAAATGTGTTTGGAATCAATAGTTCATCATCCCGGAGATAATAGACCATACGCCGAGATCAACATCCAATGTCATGCAATCCGAGGATTACTTGACAGTGGCGCTAGTTCTAGTATCCTGGGCGCAGGCGCGATGGGTTTCATTGAAAAACTCACCCTGCCCATACATTCTCTTCAAACCCAAGTCACTTCGGCAAATGGTGAGAAGAGTAATGTACTAGGATACGTACGAACTCTCGTCACTTACAATGGTCGCACTCGCATGATGCGTTTTCTTGTAGTTCCCACATTGATGAACTCATTATACTTGGGTGTTGACTTCTGGGATGCGTTCGGTTTGGCTCCAGTACACGTACACGAACTTCAGGCTCCTACACTTCTTAATGACCCAAAGTTTCATGAACTAACGGAGATTGAGCAAAAGGATATGCAAGCCATTTTGAACTCGTTTCCTTCGTTCAATCGAGTTGGTCTCGGTAAAACCACGCTTCTGGCTCATCATATAGATACTGGATCGGCAAATCCGATTAAACAACGGCATTATGCTGTTTCGCCGGCTATCCAAAAGCTTCTGTATGATGAGTTAGACCGAATGCTCTCTCTAGGAGTCATCGAAGAATCCAATAGTTCATGGAGTTCGCCAGTTACGCTCGTACGAAAACCCGGTAAAGTACGTTTGTGTTTAGATGCACGTCGAGTGAATGACGTTACCGTCAAGGATGCATATCCTTTACCCTTGATAGAAGGACTTTTAGCGCGTCTTCAGTCCACAAGGTATATTTCTAGTTTGGACTTGAAGGATGCCTTTTGGCAAATTCCTTTAGACATTGATTCCAGGGATAAAACAGCCTTTTCTGTTCCAGGCCGACCACTGTACCAATTCACGGTCATGCCCTTCGGTTTATGCAACGCTCCGCAAACCATGTGTCGTTTAATGCATAAAGTGATTCCACACCAACTGCATGACAAGATATTTGTCTATCTGGACGATCTTTTAATTACGTCCGGCACTCTTGATGAGCATTTCAGCCTCCTTCGTGAAGTTGCTCAACTTTTGAAGTTGGCCAATCTCACGATCAATGTTGAAAAAAGCAAATTCCTTCAAAGAGAGATCAAGTATCTTGGATATGTAGTTGGAGACGGAATCCTAAAGACGGATCCTGAGAAAATCTCCGGCATAACGACATATCCGGTTCCAAAGTCGGCACGCGATGTGCGTAGATTTTTGGGTATGGCTGGTTGGTATAGGCGGTTCATTCCTAACTTCGCCTCAACGGCTGCATCCCTAACAGATTTGCTAAAAGGAAAAAAATCGTTTACCTGGAACGAGGCGGCACAATTTTCGTTTGAGCAAATCAAAACTCATCTGACTTCAGCCCCAGTATTAGTCAATCCAGATTTTTCGAAACCATTTTTCATTCAGTGCGACGCCAGTGCGACTGGAATCGGAAGCGTCCTGTTTCAAAAATCAGATACTGGTCAAGAACATCCAATCGCCTTTATGTCAACGAAACTCAACGCTGCACAACGTAATTATAGTGTCACGGAGTTGGAATGCCTGGCCGCGGTCCAGAGCGTAAAGCGATTTCGAGCCTACGTCGAGGGACTACCGTTCACTATAATTACAGATCATGCAAGCTTGAAGTGGTTGATGGACCAAAAAGATCTCTCTGGTCGACTGGCGCGTTGGAGCTTAAAGCTACAGGGTTTTAACTTCGACATAGAGTATCGAAAAGGATCTCAAAACGTTGTCCCAGATGCCCTATCGCGTGTTCACAGTAATGAGCCGGACGAAGTTGAGACCATAGATCTAGATATCTCCGAAATTTTGTCTCCATCAGCATTCGAGGAAGCTTCATATGTGGAATTGATAGACCACATAAATGAAGCACCAGAACGCTTTCTTAATTTACAAGTTCTTAACGGCAGAGTGTTCATCTCACGAAGTACGAAGCAGAGCACCCATACTGATATACCAGAATTTAAACTGTGGGTACCAGAATCCGTAACACACCAGCTTATTAGCGCTGCTCATGACGCCCCAACCTCTTCTCACTTTGGTGTCCAGAAGACAATTGAATTACTACAACGTCGTTACTACTGGCCTAAGCTTCGTCAAGATGTTTCAAATTACATTGCTGCCTGCACGATATGCAAACAGGTGAAACCTCCAAACTCCACCATGAGGCCACCAATGGGTGAGCATGTCGAAGTCATACGACCACTGCAATACTTGTACATAGATTTCTTGGGTCCTTATCCGAGATCAAGGTCAGGAAATAGATTCATCCTGGTAGTACTAGACAAATTCACGAAATTCGTATGGGCAAAAGCTCTGCCGTCTGCTACATCAGAACTCGTAATGAAATATTTAGAGAAGGAAATATTCTTGCCATACAGTGTTCCGGAAAAATTACATTCAGACAACGGCGTACAATTCACATCCAAGGCGTTTAAAAAATTCTTAGATTACTACGCAGTTGACCAGGTATTATCACCTTACTATGCTCCCCAAGCGAATGCAGCCGAAAGAGCTAATCGCGCAATCCTCGCATCAATACGGGCTTATGTTGACCAAGATCATCGAAACTGGAATGAGAATCTTTGCGAAACATGTACGGCATTGAGAAATTTTGTACATGACTCTACCGGGTTCTCCCCTCATTTTCTTATGTATGGTTACCACTCGATTCTTCACGGTTCGGACTACAAACTCCTTCGCGACCTAAATGCGCTAACTGAAGGTGAAATCAAAATAAACCCACATATTGAGCGACTGCGAAGGGTGCAGGAAACAGTAAAGACAAGACTAGAACAGGCGTATCAAAAAGGCGCTCACAAATACAATTTGCGTATAATTAAAGTCCTTCTCGGTAGGACAGATCGTCTTTGTGCGAAACCACGTACAAAGTAGTGCAATTGACCATTTTGCAGCCAAACTCGCTCCTAAGTTTGTAAAGGCAAAGGTTAAAGCAAGGGTTGGTAATGTTTCATACCAACTGGAGGACGAGTCAGGAAATGTTCTTGGTATATATCACGCAAAGGATATTCGTGCCTAGTTTTGCCTCAAAGACGAATAAAATCCGCCTTTATCACCTTAAAAAAAAAAAAAAAAAAAAAAAAAAAAAAAAAAAAAAAAAAAAAAAAAAATTTATTACCAGATATTACTGCTAAATCTGATACTAGTATATTTTTTTTGCGGTATTAGAAAATAGCTTTTGCATCTGAATTATATATGTGTTTATATTTTTTTTTATTTACGTATGTTCACCATTCGAATAACTTTAGCAGAGAGGAAGAGGGCGGATATGTATGATATGAAAACCGGAAAGAGAGATAAAATAAAAATAACTTAGATACCTTTCTTTTCGTTCATTAAACAGTTTGAATTTAATTTTTTTTATTATCGTTACTCGTAAAACAAAGTAGACGGATTTTTTTTTTGTTTTTCATAAATTATATTAGCCCGGCTTCAGATGAGACCTTTCTCCTGGGTCGAGGTCGTCCCCACGAATGTTACAAAAAAAAAAGGAAGAGAAAAACACCACCTCAGACCTTTGATTTTTTTATCTGTTTTATAACTTATATATGTAAATTCTTAATAAAAAAAAAAAAAAAATTACCAAATAAATAAATATAAAAAAAAAAAAACACAAGGACAACAAACGACGAAAAAAAAAAAAAACTGCAAAAACTGCACCTTCAATTGCAAGCATTGAACACACTATTACTCATAGAAAAAAACTGCAAGATCACAAAACTGCAAGACCACGCTCAGGAGAATGAGATGATTTTTTTTGGGGGATTGGGAAATCAGCAGCCGACCGAAAAGGTCGTAAGATCTTAGTTTTTTTAAAAAAAAAAGAAAGCCAACAAAGAAAAAAAAATAAATAATTTAAACAAGCAATAAATTTAAATAAGCAATAGAAAAGGGATTTTTGGAAAAAATTCGAGATCATCTGAACAGCGGAGCATCGTTGCAGCCACGAAAGGAATTATCGAGCGATAGCAGCGAGAAGGGCCCCAACGAAAAATAAAATAATACGAAAAGCTATAGCGATTTTTTTTTGAAAGGTACCATTTTTTTTATTTTATATCTTATACATAAGAAATTATAGTAGATTTATGAAAACGGAGTTTTTTTATCATAAATGACTTTAAAATGAAATGATCTGATGTACGGTTTGAGAGGTGGACGATTTTTCCTTGTGCGCGTATTTTTTTTTCTGAAATGGTTGTGTTAGCGGGATAAATTCACATTGGGAGGCCCTGTAGGCCGTCCGAAACCGACTTCGTTCTTTATAATCACCTCCAATCATGTTGTTAGCAATCTGGTTTTTTTCAGCACCCCTCAAGGATGGCGTTCCTCTGGGTCAAATCTTCCACGCCTGCGCTCCTGAGCAGCCGGCAACAGGTGCTGCCCGACCCAGAGGAGCCCCATTAAATAAAATCTGTACGGGAATGAGGCCCTCAGCCGAGTTTCCGTTACAAGATATCATAACAGAACCAAAAAGATTTTTCGAATTTGTTAATACAAAACGAAAAAGTTCGGGTTATCCCATGACCATGTGTAATGGGATCACGCAATCTTCCTGCCGGTGTAATATCTGCGATATGTTTGCTGACCGTTTTCAAGAGGTTTTTAGTGCCCAGTCAGATTCAACCCACAGTGAACCCAACATTTCGGTTCCTACACTTATTGATAATATCTCATTTTCTATTGAGGAGGTGCTCGCTGCTCTCAAAACTATTGATACCAAAAAAGGTCCAGGTCCTGATATTATTCCTCCCCTATTTTTATCAAAGTGTGCCCATCAACTTTCAAGACCTTTACATTTTCTCTTCAACAAGTCACTGTCATTGGGAACTTTCCCCTCGGCTTGGAAATCATCGCACCTCACACCTATCCACAAAAATGGAGACAAACGAAAAATTGAGAACTACAGAGGTATAGCAATTCTATCAGCAATACCGAAATTATTCGAAAAAATTGTCTGCGATAAATTAACCAATATGATCAACCCTGTTCTTAATAACCAACAGCACGGCTTTAGAAAAGGTCGCTCGACTACAACGAATCTCATGATTCTTGTATCTGATACGCTCTGCGAACTTGAAAACGGGCATCAAGTCGAAACAATATACACCGACTTTAGCAAAGCGTTTGATCGAGTTGATCACAATGTCCTCATTTTAAAGTTAAAAAAAAATGGTGTGACAGGATCCTTACTTGACTGGCTTAAGTCCTATCTTAACAATAGAACTCAATTTGTTAAGTTTCAAGGTCTTATTTCCAAGGAAATATTAGTGTCCTCTGGGGTACCCCAAGGAAGTCACTTGGGACCTCTCTTATTTAATGTGTTCATCTCAGATCTATCAGAAGTATTGGAAAATGTTTCACATCTGATGTACGCTGATGATCTAAAAATATATCATGCCATAACCTCGCCCGCAGATGCCGCATTCCTACAATCCAAGCTTATTGCGCTAGATCATTGGTGCATTCAGAACAAATTAGAGCTTAATGTCAGTAAATGCCACGTTATAAGTTTCTCACGTAAATCATCCTCATATCACCATGACTATGTCTTAAGTGGAACTCAACTACACCGTGTTGATCAAATTGAGGACCTCGGCTTAGTACTGGACAACAAACTGTGCTTCAAATCTCATTATAATCGAATAATTTCGAAAGCCAATAGACTTCTTGGGTTCATTAAGAGAAGAGCCAAAGAGTTTAAGAATGTATGGGTTACAAAATCTTTATTCTGTTCTCTTGTCCGCCCTATTCTGGAATATGTATGTCCCATTTGGGACCCTTTTTTCCAGTTATACAGCAACAGAATAGAGTCAATCCAGAAGCAATTCCTTCTTTTTGCTCTCATGGACTTGTATGACCCTAGAGACTTTGAAAACCTTCCACCCTACACAGTTAGGCTGCAATTATTAAATCTCTTACCGCTTGGTTCTAGAAGAACCATGCTCACATCCTGTTTTACCTTAGATGTTTTGAATGGCGATATTAAGGTTGACCATATCTCCAATAAATTCAGACTCAATGACAATGTCAGGCTGACGAGACATTCAAAACCACTTAAGGAATATGCACATCGTACTGATTACGGACAAAATGAACCTATTAACAGATGCTGTAGAGTATTCAACAAATTCAGCGCCCACTATACACCTCCAATAAATAAGCTGACATATAAACTGAGACTACGCTCCGTTTTATAAGGTTCCCACATCCCACTTAACCCTTCCACCAGTATCTATCATATATCATATATGTATATACAATTATGTTTAATTAATTAATGTAAATTTAAATATGTTAGGATATATTAAAATAAATTAAAATAAATTAAGCGATCTATTTGTAAACTAAACTATCTTGTTATGATTAATAAATAAATAGTATTATCTTGTTATCCCTTGTATTATCTTGATTCCGTTATCTGGAAAGGCTAATATACCTAACATTTTCACTCATGCAAAAATGCTTTCGAACAGAAATATCATGTTCTGTTCCTTTTCCAGTTCAAAAAGCGATTGAACGCAGCGGTAGCAACTAACGAAATTAAACAGGATTTCGGAACAGGTACCTACACCTAGTGATACCCGATACACACTAACACTACTCTCCTAATAGAGTTTGGACAATGTATGTACAGCGTTTGCGCGGGAAATTTTGCCTGAAATTTGAATCCTCTCAATTCTTTTATGAAGTAAACACAATCACAATGAATTGTTATTTACGAAAGTCGTAGTTATTTTCGATTGAAATGAGTGAATCTACACAAAAACCTGTAGTTTAACGCAAGTTTGTGCTCGTGTCTGTACATTAGAAAACTAAAATAATCTACAAGTTTGACTGTTTTTCACATTCTTATGTTGCCTTCTTGTATGTACTTCTAAACTCACGCTGAACTTTTGGTATTATTGCTTGTCCAAATTCTATTAGGAGAGTAGTGTTAGTGTGTTTCGAGTATTTCTAGCTGTAACGAACGGACGTTGCGCAGTCGGTTCCAGCATTTCGGGGAAGGAAATTTTGATCGAGAGTTCGCAATCGAAAGGGACTCGATTCAAAAATTTCAAGCCAAATATTACCTTCCAATTAAGAAAAAATAATTAAGTATAATAAAATAATTTGTTTTTTTCCAAGAAATTAACGGCTCAGGAATAGTAGCAGGTCAAAGTCCACGTTTCGGGTGATGTAAAATGAAAGAACCAACAACCACTGGTATGACTTTAATCGAAGATTTTACAATATATCGGCTTCTTCAATAGGGACATAACAATTTTGTACAAACGCACCATTAAGTGTTTTTTATTATCTGTCAATGGCAAAACGTCAGCCAAGGCTTACATTTTTATCTGGTGAAGTTTGCGAAAGAGCACCGTTTGGAAATTATGAAAAAACATAACAGACTACGTAAAGTCCAATCGTGCGTCACTCTAGATGAAAGAGAAATTTTTTAATTTTAAGAAATTTCGTAGGGAAACTGGTGGGGGGGGGGGAATGTGTGACGACATTGAACTAATTTTTTCACATCACACTAAAATTGCTATCAAAAATGTTTTATACAAAATTTAGGATTCAAAAATTTAAAGAGTACTGAGAAAATTCGCGTATTGGATTTAGTGAAATTGTGCAGTTTGTATGGGAGGTGGTAGAAGGACAGGCGAGTTCTTAATGACTTGTTCAGAAATAATCATAAAGATCATGCTTTTGACATGTTTTAAATAGCAATCAGTCGCATTCATACTTTTCAGGAAAATCGACTTTTTGTAAAGTTGTGTAATTGTGTCACATTGTATGGGAGAGGATAGAAGGAGTGAAACTAATCGTCTAATTTTTTTGGACCTACTAATAATTCTAAATAAATAATTAGTGTAGAATTTCAGCTTGATCAATTTTATACGTACTGAGTAAATTTGTTTATAGTATTTCATGAAAAAGTGCAGTTTGTTTAGGAGGTGGTGGAAGGAAAGGGAGGACTCAAATAACTTTTACACAGTAGATTGAAATCATCATAAAAGTAATATACTTCAAATTTCAGATCAATAGCATTTATACTTTTCGAACAAATTACGAAATCGTGTCATTTTGTATGGGAGAGGGTAGAAGGGGTAAAGCTAATCGTCGAATTTCTTTGGGTTTTACTAATAATTCTAAATAAGTACTTGGTGCACAATTTCAGCTCGATAAATTTTATACGCATTGAGTAAATTGGCTTAGAGTATTTCATAAAAGAGAGCAGTTTGTATGGGAGGTGGTGGAAGAAGGAGGAGGACTCAAATAATTTTTATACAGTAGATTAAAATCGTCATAAAAGTATTACATTGCAAATTTCAGATCAATGGCATTTATACTTTTCGAGCAAATCCGTTTATTGTCAAATTGCGAAATTGTGTCATTTTACTTTATTATTATAATAATAAAGTATTGTGATCGACACAGAAAAAAAAAAAAATTGCTACACTGAAATTTTTTTTTTTTCGAGTTTCATGACTAATTTAGCCTGAAAATGCAAAAAAAAAATCCGTCCCGCCGTACGCCGTCCGCCGTACATATGGACTCATATCTCCGAGACCGTTAAAGGTAGAATGTTTGTTTTTGGACAGATTGTTGATTGGGTAAGTGAGCTCCAATTTCTAAATTTTGGGGGTGTTAGGTGGAAGGGAGAGGCGGGGAGGGAAAGAGTCAAAAACTACACTTGCTAATATTTCCACCAGGAATGCAGATAGGAAACTGAAAATCAGCACAAAGGGGGCTGTGGGACAAACTACAAAAATAATTTAATTTTTTTATCCATTGGCGTCCGAAAAGGGGGGTTAAGAACAAATTGTCGGCCGAATTGTGTTTTCAAATGATTATATCTTCGAAATTACGTATCATAAAAAATTCATATTTGCATGGGGGAGGGTCAGGGGAAGTTCAAGAAAAAATGAATATCTCAACAATTTCTTAAGCTATGTAATTGAAACTTAAAACATATATTAATCTATACTAGCGAAATACGAAAATAATATAATCTGTGGAAATAATAGTAGTAGTGGGAAATGGGGAACATTTTAAAAATGGCGCACTTTTCAAAATTACAAATCGTTATATCCCAAAATTCGGTACAGATATTAAATTGAAAATTTGTCAGATAGTAGAACTAAATTATTATTAATTTTGGTAAAACTTTTGTGTTGAGAGGTTAAAGGGGAGGGAGGTGGTAAGCAGAAATGTCCAAAATTCGAGTAATTTTTTTAGGGCTCTAGTGAAAGATACAAAGTTTAAATTTTGCATGTGAATACATCTATTTGGTATACATAGAAAAATAATAATAGCTTGTTCCATAATTGTTATAAATCGACCCCCCCCCGGTCTAACGTGCACAAGGTGTTTCATGTGCACTGAAAAAAACACATAAGCTGAAAATTTCTGAATGAAATTTTAACTTGAAAATTTGCAAAATATATTTAAAAAAAATTCCTAAATATATGAAATATCAACTGTTCGAATACCTTTAAAACTTCTACCCCCCCCCCCCCCATACAAAATTATTTTTTGAAACATTTTCAAGAAATCAATTATCACCTAACTATTAAAAGCTATCAATTTAAAATTTTGCATAAGAACTTCTAAAAATAGTTGAAACAAAATTGCTGCAAAAGTTTTGGGATCGTGCATGCCCTTCTACCACCTCCCATACAAAAGTATGATTTCAACCAATTTTATTAAATCAACTAATAACAAACAAATTAAAAGCTACGAAATTGAAATTTTGTACGAGCACCTTACAAGAGAAATAAAATAAAATTGCATCACAAATTTTACGATTCGCTTACCCGCACTACCCCCTCCCATACCAAAGTATGATTTCGACCAATTTCATTAAATCAACTAATAACAAACTAATTAAAAGCTACGAAATTGAAATATTGTACGAGCACCTTGCAAGAGAAATGAAATAAAATTGTATCACAAATTTTACGATTCCCTTACCCGCTCTACCCCCTTCCATTCAAATGTTCGGTTTCGTGAATGTAGAATACACCGAATTTTATGAAAATTCTATGCAGCTTCGTTTATGAAACACATACAGAGAATATTGGTCATGATTCAAGCAATCAATTAAGAAGCTATTAACATCCACCCACCCTTACTATCACCCCTCCCGCTCCCCTCATAAAAACCCAAACTTGCATAAACGAATGAAATATTGTTAAATTAATAACAGCCCTGCCCAAGAGTTCTCTTTCACTTAGTCTCCCAAACCACTCTAATCTGCATATTGACTTTCCATGCATCCGCAACTTGTCACAAAAATAATAAAGTTTCACCCGACTTGTGGGCAGTTTATTTTATGGATGGAGTAGAAGGGGTGGAGCGATTTAACCCGTTCACGAACTTGACCTTAGTTTTTATCAAAACTGACGTGTACAAAATTTAAGCTCTCTAACTCAGTGCGTTCTGAAGCTAAAAAGGACACGGACGGACATCTGGTTTTGAGATTTTTGAGTGATTATATGAACTTCTGAATCTTTCATTTTTTCCTCCGAGCCTTATTTCTTGGCATTGCAAGCTTTGTGGCAAACTTATAATACTCTCAGATTTTATCTAGAGAATAATTACACCGAAATTATGAGTCGGTGGGCTCTTTAAGAGCGTTTTCTTCAATTTTCGGTCGTAATAATCGGCCCACCGGATATGCTGTGCGTGCTATAGTGGCTAAATTCGAGTCAATATTCTCAAAATATATAAAAGAGTCTACAGTCTTTCTATGTTGCCCATTGACAGAGAAATTTGTCGCATAAAAAATGCCTACCTCTCAAATGAACGATATTGATTGGTTCGCTACGAAAAATTTAAACAGCTGATGATTGAGACATATTTTGCACGTAGATAGTTCACAAGCACGCGTGTGATTGTACGCATATTGCTGTGTTTTTTTTTTCGAGAATTTATCTTTCCAGTCTGCAAACTCTGAATGTTTATTTAAACTGTGTATTGAATATTCCTGTCCTATCGTAGCCGTAAATGCTACAGTTCAAAATGAGCCAAATCAGTCGTATCTATGCCGTTCACAGGAATTGGGAATCTCTAAGTCCACATTGTGGTGAATTTTGCATATAGATCTTGACCTACACCCTTACGAGATCAAATTAACTCAAAACTGAAGTCTCTTGACTATTTGAAGGACCGAAACTTCTCCGATTGGGCTCTGTAAAAGTTTGAAGAAAATGCTGAATATCATTGGAATATCATCTTTAGCGATGAAACTCATTTTTTGGCTTAATGGCTTTGTCAATAAGCAAAATATGCATTATTGGACAGCAATAAGCCCACAAGTGCTTCAAAATGGAGTTCGCTATCGTGCTATGGTGGGAGATTATTTTTGGCCAACATTGGATGGACTTGGCATCAGTGATATGAGGTTCCAACAAGATGGTGCCACATGTCACTTAGCTAGTCAAATAATTGATCTATTGAAGGGGAAGTTCGGTTATCGTGTAATCTCGGGAAATGGTACGGTTGAATGGTCACCTTGCTTATGCGATTTGACGCCATTGGATTTCTTTTTATGGGGTTACCTTAAGGAGCCATCCGACGATTTCGTGCAAAAATGACTATTTGCGGACAGACATTCCTGACAAAGTACTCAATATAATGAAAATTTGTTTTTATAATTTTAATCCTTGTTAATTTTACAACAGCGTGTTGGAAACAAATTTTTAAAATTATGTTTAGGAAAAAGTTTACAGCATAACTCCGGGTTCGGTTTTTTAAAAATGAGAAAAACTATACTTTTCCATGCGACTTATCACCTTTAAGTCAGGTGACGACTATATATTATTTTTCGCAATAACTATAGAAAAAGGTTGCGACAAATGCTTGACGGAAGAACACTTTCGATTCTTATAAGTTTTGTTAATAATAAATGGAGTTAAAAAAGAGCGTTTCTTATTGATTTTTTTGTTCGAATTTATGTATTAAAACTGATGACTATGAAATTTTTTTAACACTGATATCGAAGAATAGAATGTTGTTAAGCTTATTTAATGAGTTCGGTATTAGTTTTCATAAAAAATACATCATAGTTGCTTGAAAATCAATCAGTAAATTTCGCAGGGAAAATTGAAGCTCAGTATGCCTTGAGATGGCGACCAGAGCAGAGGTTGGTCCGCTCCGATTATTCAATCGGTTGGTCTCTTTTGCAAGATGTTTGTACGCTCTCAAGAGATTTGTTTTTTCCTCTTCGCATTTTCGATGATCGCTTGCATTCTTTGTATGTGTTGTCGCAGATCAAAGTTCGTAGGTGGTGAATGATGATAAATCCATTGACCTATACTAGTGTGAAGCGGGAAGAATATTGAATGGAGTTGTTGGGAAATCGTGTCGTGTGGATAAATTAATGGCTTGTGTGTTATGACTTAGTTTACAAATGCAAGAAAAAAAATAAAATACGTTTCCCTGTTCACCGTACAGATGGATTCATATCTCCTAGATCCTTACAGATAGGATGTTAATTTTTGGACTGTAGAATGCATAAATAAGTTTCATTACCTAAATTTGGGGAGTGTTAGGTGGAATTTGGAGGCGTATATAATATATACGTATATAATCGTTTATAAAAATTAATTATATTAAAAATCAATTTTCAAATTTAAATAAATAAAAAGCTGCAAACTGTGATATCAAATCTGCACTCCGGTTAGGAGTATTAAACTATCTTAATTGGCTTATCTTGTCCCAAAATTAATAAAGTTGCGGGCGACTTGTTGGCAGACATTTTTTGTCGTAAAGAGGTAAATGGCTCTGGATTTATGATTTGCATAACGCAGTTTCTATCTAATTTTTAAAGAGATGATAACGAATTGTTTCTTTTTTTTTGTTTTAAATGAGTTTAGCATTCATAGCACATACTCTAGTATTTCCTAATTACTGCAGAACCTTTTCTTAAAAATGGCGTTCCTACTATAACAGTAGTAGCTGATGAATGTTGGTCGAAAAGATCCTACGTTGATCCGTTGAGAAACGTGAATTGATCTACTCACGAATGATTGCTGATGGTGACTCCAGTACTTACAATAATTTGCAAGCAAGACCATATTTATATAAAACCCTCGAAAAAATTGAATGTAAGAACCCGAAATTACTGCAAAAAAATTAAATTACTTTCGTGGAGCACGCAATATCCTTTGCAGCTCCGAAAAATAATTCAATTAAATTTGCAACGCTTTAGGACTGCAGTAAGTAGCGCAGTGAAATATTGCAAACAAGAAAATTGTGATTTTTCTCAGAAGGTTGGCAATATTTATAAAGATGTACTAAATCACTTGGTGATCATTCACAATGCAAGAATAGGCCGTATTTTTGCAAAAAATTAGATCACGACCTATTTGAGAAGTGTGGCTTGATGGAACAAATAACAAAGGCTGTATCTTGTTTAGCTTGACGTTGGTGGCAAAAGAATTAATTTTTCAACAAGACGCGGTTACCAAAGCCGGTGCGCTGCAGCAGTGCTATCGTTTAATACATCGCACTTATTGTCAAAAACCCATAAAGAAATTTTTGGAAAAAAGCCCCATCTCAATAATTGGTAAAATGGAATCACGAATGATACGAAGAAATTACAAGTTATCCCGAAAAAGTAAACGCCCGGTGAGGCAGCCAGTTGCGAAAGATTTTGAATATGGTGAAGATTGTTCAAAGCTAGACATGGATGAAGAAGCCTTTATACTTGCAAAAAACAAGTTCTTCAAAGGCTACAATGCAATGAGAACTCCAGCGAAATGATTGGATATGACACTATTTTACAAGTTAATTCCACTCGCTGGTTTGAGCTCAGACGAAATCTTTTAACCGCGTTCAATTTTGGTAAAATTTGGAAGAGGAGACAAAATATAAGCTGTTCACCATTAGTTCAGACGTTACTTTATCCGAAACGGTTTAGTTCTAAAGCTATGGAATACGGAAAATCGAACGAAGAGACTGCATTAAAAGCAATTGAAAGTGCCTTATCAATAAAAATAAAGAAAGCTGGGCTGTTTTTTGATGAGTGCTATATATTTCTAGGTACATCTCCAGATGGGAAAAATGATAATTTCATAGTGAAAATTAAATGCTCTTATTCTGCTCGTGATCTAAGATACAAGATGCCATAGAAAAAAAGAACATTAAGTTTTGGAAAATTGAAAAAGAGAATACTGTTATTGATAAAACATCGGATTGATATTTTTAAATTCAAGGACAACTTCACATTTGTCAAAAGGAAATATGTATTTTCTGTGTATGGACTGGAACTGATATGAAAATTGAATATGTGAAGTATGACGAATCTTTTTTAAAAAAAAAAATGGAAGAACAGCTCAAGAAGTTCTATTTTAATTGTATGGTTCCTGAATTAATTGACCCGGAATTTACGCGGCGAATGATAATAAGGGATCCTGAATACATTTCGATAGCAATAAAAATTAGAAAGAGTTTAGGACTGACAACGACTTAAGCGAGATGACTGCCTCACAAAAATGTTTTAAGAGATTTAATTATATAATATAATTTTGTATAAAACATTTTTATAGCTACTTTAGCATAATGGGGAAAAATTAGTTCAATGCTATCATCCCTTCTAATACTCCCCATACAAAGTTTTTTGGGATCACAAAAAATTCTATGTCATCTGGAGTATCGTAAGATTGCGCTTTACGCGCAATCGTAGCGCTGTTATGTTCTTTAAATGGATTTTACAAATTTTCAAGTTTGTAGCTTAAAATGTCACTCAAAAAATTGGAGTTTTTGTGTTTTTTTCAATGCACATGAAACACCTGTCTATACACAATTTGAACTTCGTTTCTCTTACTAGAGTCCTAAAAAGATTAGTGAAAATTTTTTATATTTTAGCAAACCATATTGTTTCCTTTACACCCCATCTTAAAAATTATAGATCAAATAGTTCTACAATTTGAAAATTGCAACTTAATACTTGTATTGGATTTTGAGTTATAATTGCTTGAAATTCTGAAAAGTGCACCATTTCACACTCAAAAATCCCAAAACCGGATGTCAGTCCGTCCGCCCGTCTGTGCGCTCTCTACTTTGAAAACGCGTTGAGCTGGAAAGTTCAAATTTCGTACACGTCGTTTTTGACGAAAAATTAAGATGAACCTCCTCCCATACAAAATGACACAATTTCGCAATCTTACAATAAACGGATTTGCTCGAAAAGTACAGGGTGCGCCATCTAAATGTGGTCGATGGAAATATTGAATAACTTGAACAATTCTCAATCGATTTTGGAAAACTATTTATTTTTATAAAATTTGAAGCTTTACAATTTTTTCCATTCAGTTTCCAAAAACAACGTCGATCAAATGACCACCTTTATTGCGGATACAAAATTCAGCTCTTTTTCTGGCATTTTCCATGACATTTGCCAGCATCTCGGGTGATATCGCAGTGATTTCGGCTCGAATATTGTCCTTCAGCTCGTCTTAAGTCTTCGGTTTGTTGGCATACACTTTGCTTTTTAAAAATCCCCACAAAAAAAAGTCCGGTGCCGTTAAATCGGGCGATCTCGGTGGCCAGTCAATATCCCCCCCTTTCGATACCACACGTCCTGGGAACTTTTGACGCAAGAAGTTCATCGTTGATTTCGCGGTGTGACATGTCGTGCCGTCTTGTTGAAACCAAAAGCCTTTAAGACCTTTTTCACGCATTTCTGGTAAAACAGAGTGTGCCAACATCCATCGATACTGATCCCCATTGACAGTTTCCCCAACTCTGAAGAAGAACGGACCAATGATGGTTTTTGAGCAGACACCGGCCCAAACAGTCACTTTCTGATCGTGCAATGGAGTTTGATGTATAGCATGAGGATTTTCTTTCCCCCAAATGCGACAGTTTTGTTTATTTACAGTGCCAGATAGCGTGAAATGGGCCTCATCAGTCATTAAAATTCGCTCCCAACAACAACAACAACTGAACGATTGCATTTAATGAACATTGTCACTATTTCCGCGCGTTCTTTGGGCGTGAATCGATTCATGGTTAAAATTGTAATGCAATAACCTTTCCGAAATGTGTTCGACGACGTCAATCGGTTTAAATCTGTCAAAGTTATTCAATATTTCCATCGACCACATTTAGATGGCGCACCCTGTATAAAATCTATTGATCTGAAATTTGGAGTTTATTAGTTTTATGATGATTTCAATCTACCCTATACAAATTATTCGTGTCCTCTCAATCACTTTCTAAGCCAATTTACTTCATCATCATCAATGGCGCGACAGCCCAAATCGGGCCTTGGCCTCCTGAAGTCGTCGCCTCCAATCGTCTCGATCCAAAGACCGCGTCCTCCAGCTGCTAATTATACTCTAGATGAAATCTGAGAGTATATTGTGTTCGCCTTACCCTTTGTAACGCTAAGAAATAATGCTCGCACAGAGCCGCCAAGGGTAGAGAAATATTTGTTGTCGCTCAAAATCTTCGATTCTGAGTTGCTGTCTGTCCGTCTGTCCGTCTGTCTACAGCATAACTCTCGAACGCTTTGAACTATCGTGCTGAAATTTGTTGTGTGTCATTTTTAGCAAAACAGAAACTTTAAGTTCGTGAATGGGCCACATCCCCCCACTCTTTCTACCCCTCCCATATAAATTTCACGAAATTTCGAAATTTTCAGAAATTGATTTTTCTTTGAAACTATTTCAGCTATCAATTTGAAATTTGGGTCAAAGTATTATTATACAGATGTCATTAATATGACGGAATATTGATCCGATTCCTTCATTCCTTCTACCCCCTCCCATACAAATGCATAATTTTGAAAAATGCAGTTTTTCGATTTTCATTGAAACTAGCAAAGTTATAAAAACAAATTTTTGCCAAAATTAATTTCATTATAATTCCAATCAGAATTGAAAAAATTATCAACTTCACCTTACTCCTTCTACCCCCTCCCATACAAATTTCACGAAATTTTGAAATTTGAATTAAATTATTTTTCTTCGAAACTGTTAAAGCTATCAACTTGATATTTTGCATAAAGTATTAAAATAAAAATATCAGTAACGAAAAAAAAATGTGTTTTGATCCGTATACTCCTTCTACCCCCTCCCATACAAATGTATAATTTTTGTTAAGTGCATTATATCGATTTCCATCAAAACTAGAAAAAGTATAAACTTAAAATTTTGCCAGAATTTGTTTTTTAATAATTGCAATAAATGCTAAAAAAAACCATCAGCTCCTCTTCACTCCTTCTACCCCCTCCCACACAAATATCTGCATTATAAATTCAGAAAAAGCATTTCTCCTTCGAATATATTAGAACTATCGAATTTGAAATTGAATCAAAGCTTGGTGATAAGGATGATGATAAGCAGTTTCAGAATCATCTTAAACGCTCTACTTCCTCTGCCACCTCCCATACAAATGCCTCAATTTCAGGAAAACTATGTCCAATTGAAAATAATGAAAGCTACAAACCTTAAATTCAGCACGAAATATTTTGCATACCACATTAGGTGTCATATCCAAAAATTACAAACCTTCCTCCTCTCCTTCTACCACCTCCCATACAAAAGTAACTATTAATTATTTAAAAGAATTGGAGATGACATATTTTCCGGTAAATTGAACTCTTTCTCATTTCATCTAGAGTATCATATGATTGGGCTTTACGCCCAATCATAATTCTTTTATGTTTTTTAAGATGGCTTTGCTATCTTCATCAACCGAGTCTTCCCATCGCTTGCGTGGCTTGCCTACAGTGGCCGGTTACCACTCGCTTTGCCTTTCAGAGCACGTTTCTTCTGTCTTCCATTCGCTCTACATGGCCAGCCTACTGCAGTTTACGTAGCTTGATGAACGTTGAAGCTTCTGGCTCGTCGTAGAGTTGATACAACTCATGGTTGGTGCGAATAAGAATTCGCCATTCCGTTCCTTCCTTCACAGGTCCCAAAATTCTTCGGAGGACCTTTCTTTCTAATGCGTTAACTGCTTTTTCGGAAGTTCGCGTTAATGACCATGTCTCGCTGCCATAACAGAGCACAGGTCGTACAATAATTTTATATATCCGCAGCTTATTGTTCCTGTGCACTTTCTTGGATTTCATTATTGGAAGTACCAAATAATACGTCTTATTTGCTAATATTATTCGTCGTTTGATTTCGTCTTTTTCATTACCGTCCTTTGCTAGATTAGCCCCAAGATATATGAAGTTGTCCACACTCTCCAAATTATATTCCGCAATTGTTATTTTTTGTCTGATTGGCGTTCTCCTTCTTGTTTGCATTATTACTTTTGTTTTGCCAATTTACTTAGTGCGTATAAAATTTATGGTGCTGGAATTATGTACTAAATATCTATTAAGAGTTATTAGTAAGACAAAAAATATAGACGATTAGCCTTACCCTTCTACCCCTCCCATACAAAATGACAGGATAGCGCAATTCGACAACAAACGGATTTGCTCGAAAAGCATTAAAACTATTGATCTGAAATTTCAATCTATTGTATAAAAATTATTTGAGTTCTCTCCTTCCTTCCACCACCTCCCACACAAAATACGCTTTTTCATGAAATACTCTAAACAAATTTACTCAGTACGTATAAAATTTATCGAGCTGAAATTGTGGACTAAATATTTATTTATACTCGTAATTATTAGTAGGACCAAAAAAATTAGACGATTAGCTTCACTCCTTCCCATACAATCTGACACAATTTCATAACTTTACATAAAGTCGATTTGCCTGAAATGTATGAATGCTACTGATCCGCAATTTAAATAATATCAAAAGCATGATGTTCATAGTTATTTCTGAAAAAGTTATTAAGAACAAACCACACAATTTCACTAAATCCAATACACGAATTTTCTCAGTACCCATTAAATTTTTTAATCCTAAATTTTTTTATAAAACATTTTTGGTAGTAACTCTTGCGTTATGTGAAAAAATTAGTTCAATATCGTCTCATCTTAAAATCGAAAATTTTTTCTTTCATCTAGAGTATCGCACGATTGGGACTTACGCCCGATTGTAGTCCTGTTATGTTTTTTTTTGTATTCCGCTATTATAGCTTAATATATGTTTAAAGTTTCAGTTACAGTGATAGAGATAGTTGAGATATTAATTTTTAAGTGTTTTTCTTTGCTCCCCCCGAGACCCTCCCCCCTTACAATTATTGGCCGCCCGTTTAGTTGATCAAAGTAGAACTGCATGCCACCTAATTGGTCTTCAAATGCGCATTTTTTGGGTTAAGTACTCGTAGTTCCACAAATATACGGAAAAAAAATTCTAACGAAAATTTGTTTTTAGCCTCCCCCTTTTCGGACCCCAATGGATAAAAAAATGAAATTATTTTTAAACTTTGTCCCACAGCCCTCTCTATACCCATGTTCATTTCCAGCTTCCTTTCTGCATTCCTAGTGGAAGTATTAACAAGTGTAGTTTTTGACTCTTTTCCTCCGCTAGTTTGTGTGTCTAAGATCCGCAAAAATTTTCTGTGCATAGGTTTTGTTTTAAGGGTCTTCAATACCGACTACGCCATCTTGAATTTTTTTCGAATTTGTATGGAGAAACGGTTTATCGAGTTACGCAGTTTTTTGACAATTTTCATTATAAATTTAGGTGCCAATCGCTTTGCCTATTCGCTCAAAAGGTCCCAACCACATAGTTTTATTATTTACTGTTTTCGTTTGTTGTAAAATCAAGCCGGAAAAAACTCGAATCCAAACTACTAATTTTCATTCACATATTTTTCACTTCACATGACACGAAATTGGCGGAGTTATGGCCACGGGACATTCGCACTACACTCAAAAACATATCGCCGTTCACTCCCTGTTAAAACATATAATATTAATGTTACAATCTAATTAAAAAGAGACGAACATCCCATAATTTCAGATTTCCGGATTTCTTACGTCAAATAGTTTATCCCTCTTACCACAAGACGTCGGTCTCGTCACATAGGTGCTGCACATATTGATATTGCAAACCAAATTTAAAATATGAATATTCTCAATCATTCTCAAGTAAGGTTTAGAAGAACGATCTGTTAAGTCCTTCGAAGCTTAGTTGTTTCTCGCTCGGCTCAGTATTTTCGCTCACTTTTGCACGCGAGTTCAAAACTCTATGGCGTCCAATTTTTTTTTTTTTGATCAATCGATTTTTTCAAAGATTGTCGAATATGATAAAACATGAAACCATGGGAAATTTAGGTTTGGATTTTTTTTTCGTTTACTGTATTATCGTTTTATGAGTACAGTAATAAACATAAATAAAATAAAAAACTGTGTTTTTGTCTGGATTCGAACCAAGTGCAGCAAAAAGCAAATGGTTAGGTAGCGCCCGCTAGACCTGTTGACCACGCAATTGTTTTTGGGAACCCTTCTACAGTTCTACAGTTATTGTTGTTGATATAACAGGAAAGAGCAGAAAGATGAGAAGATCATAAAATAAACAACCAGAACAACTACCTGGAGAAACTTGTAGAAAATGCACTAGAAACAATTCTGAGATTTCCGTACAAGCATGCGTGATCAAATACGTGACATATATTTGTGTAGCACGTTTCAGGGATTTGAGATGATCTTTTCTTGTTTCTACTTTTTACAAATCAGAGTACGAGCAACGTACGTGCTTTGAAGTGAAATTTGGAAACCACGCATTTGGTATTTATTATTGGGTATGTTGAAAATTTATTATTAATCATCTACATTGACCTTTGGCAAAATACGATGATTTATGGTTCGACAGAACATTTTTATTTTTCTGCCTTACAACTCGAATGTTTTTCCTCAATGAAGCAGCCGATCTACTCGACGATTTTTTTGAATTCGAGATGCTCTTGGTCATGAATTGCTGCAGTATTCAGACTGTGACCGATGCATTGCCACTTACATCTCCGAGTTTACATGCTTAGCTTGGACTCTTATGCGCGAATAATACCCGATGATCATCGTGCTTCGTCTATTTCGCATTCGGTACATAACATCTGCGAATGAGTTCTGTTTTCATAAAATTTTCTTTCGAAATGCCGACTTTCGAGAGAACCTTTTTATTTTCCTGCCTTTTCCCTTTTTGTGACGTAGTCAATCTACTCGACGAGTTTTGTAATGTCGGGATGCCTTTAACCGTGATTTTCTGCAGTATTCTGAAGATATGGCCGATCTATCGCCTCTTCTTTCAGTTTACGCGATTGTCGGACCGTTGGGGGTTGGTATGCATATTGGTTGTAGAGGGACCAATTTTTTCACTACGCAGTTCTACACTAGCACCTTAGATTCTCTGCTGACCTGAGTGTGAAGCGTAAAAAGCGGTGCATTCATTCAAAATTAATTTTATGGCCATCAACGCGAAATTTATACTTAGGCATTTGCATAGGAAAATTTCAGAATGAGTTTCGAGCATTACATTATTACCCTTAATTCTCTGGTGACCTGCGTGCGAAGCGTAGTAAGCTGTAAAGCAGGTATGATCTTAGTGGCATCACCATTCAAAAATTAATTTTATGACCCGGAATTATTATATTATGTATGTAAATAAATTTCTATTGCCATATCAAGTAGCAATCGGATTATGTTTTATATATCTATTAACAAAAAGGATGGTTCCAGCACCGCGTTAGGAGTACATAATACTACTATGTGTTTATTTGTGTGATCTCATTTGACAGTCATTCATGATGCGATCATTCTTTTATCTTACTGAAAAGTGGTAACAAGCTAGTGTTTGGTAGACTATATTTGAAAATTATTGGGAAAAGGTGTTGTTTGAAAGTATTGGGTCGAAAAGTTAGAATATCCGGTGGAGGAAATAGAGCGTCAGACGCGAGAACAATCTCACGAAGAGTCCTGGCACTATTACCGGACTAAAATTTTGACTGCTTCACACTTCGGAGGAATCTGTAAGATGAGAGAATACACATCTTGTGCTAATAAAGTGAAGAGCATTTTATATCCTCAGGATTTGCCCCTGGAATCACTTCAATATGGAATGGAAAACGAAGCACGCGCTCGGAAACAGTTACAGATAACCGAAGGAATCACAATTGAGCGATGTGGACTTTTCATTGACCCGGATATTCCGTTCCTTGGAGCAGTGCAGATCAGTGCATTGGGCTTAATTAAATTGTACAGTTTCTGTGGAAGGTTGTAGAATAGTTATTATATTAATTATAATCATATATACATATGTATATACCTAACGAAATAAATATCTTCTTATATAATCATAATTTTGTTATGTTTTATTTTACGTCGGCACCTGGAAAATAAATGGTAGCGTGATGTAAATTTTTGAAAAATTAGCCAAAAATGCAAAAAAAAAAATTCGTCCCATTGTACGCCGTACTCATATCGAAACGAAAGTGCTTTAAAAGTTTTGAGATCGCACCTGCCCTCCCAAAAGTATGATTTCGACCAATTTCTTAAAATGAACTAATGAGGAAAAACATTCGAGTTGTAAGGCAAGAAAATAAAAATTTTCTGTCGAACCATAAATCATCGTATTTTGCCAAAGGTCAATGTATATGATTAATAATAAATATTCAACATTCCCAATATTAAATACTCGGAGATGTAAGTGGCAATGGATCGGTCACAGTCTGAATACTGCAGCAATTCATGACCAAGAGCATCTCGAATTCAAAAAAATCGTCGAGTAGATCGGCTGCTTCATTGAGGAAAAACATTCGAGTCGTAAGGCAGAAAAATAAAAATGTTCTGTCGAACCATAAATCATCGTATTTTGCCAAAGGTCAATGTAGATGGTTAATAATAAATATTCAACATATCCAATATTAAATACCAAATGCGTGGTTTCCAAATTTCACTTCAAAGCACGTACGTTGCTCGTACTCTGATTTGTAAAAAGTAGAAACAAGAAAAGATCATCTCAAATCCCTGAAACGTGCTACACAAATATATGTCACGTATTTGATCACGCATGCTTGTACGGAAATCTCAGAATTGTTTCTAGTGCATTTTCTACAAGTTTCTCCAGGTAGTTGTTCTGGTTGTTTATTTTATGATCTTCTCATCTTTCTGCTCTTTCCTGTTATATCAACAACAATAACTGTAGAACTGTAGAAGGGTTCCCAAAAACAATTGCGTGGTCAACAGGTCTAGCGGGCGCTACCTAACCATTTGCTTTTTGCTGCACTTGGTTCGAATCCAGACAAAAACACAGTTTTTTATTTTATTTATGTTTATTACTGTACTCATAAAACGATAATACAGTAAACGAAAAAAAAATCCAAACCTAAATTTCCCATGGTTTCATGTTTTATCATATTCGACAATCTTTGAAAAAATCGATTGATCAAAAAAAAAAAAATTGGACGCCATAGAGTTTCGAACTCGCGTGCAAAAGTGAGCGAAAATACTGAGCCGAGCGAGAAACAACTAAGCTGCGAACGATTTAACAGATCATTCTTCTAAACCTTACTTGAGAATGATTGAGAATATTCATATTTTAAATTTGGTTTGCAATATCAATATGTGCAGCACCTATGTGACGAGACCGACGTCTTGTGGTAAGAGGGATAAACTATTTGACGTAAGAAATCCGGAAATCTGAAATTGTGGGATGTTCGTCTCTTTTTAATTAGATTTTAACATTAATATTATATGTTTTAACAGGGAGTGAACGGCGATATATTTTTGAGTGTAGTGCGAATGTCCCGTGGCCATAGCTCCGCCAATTTCGTGTCATGTGAAGTGAAAAATATGTGAATGAAAATTAGTAGTTTGGATTCGAGTTTTTTTCCGGCTTGATTTTACAACAAAAGAAAACAGTAAATAATAAAACTATGTGGTTGGGACCTTTTGGGCGAATAGACAAAGCGATTGGCACCTAAATTTATAATGAAAATTGTCAAAAAACTGCGTAACTCGATAAACCGTTTCTCCATACAAATTCGAAAAAAATTCAAGATGGCGTAGTCGGTATTGAAGAGCCTTAAATCGATATATGAAAGACGTTTTTTCCGCGAATTCTTCTGCGGGTTTTTTCCGAGTTTTCGCGAATCGCTTTAAAATGAAATTATAACAGTTTTTACATATTGTAACTTTCCGTAATACTATGGTAATAACTTCTAACTAGACTCTGCTAGCATTAAGACTTCGCGTGGGAAAAAAAAGTAAAAAATGTTCGCCCAATTTGAATGTTTCGATATTAGCAACAAAATAAAATATTAAATGTTTGCTATTTGACAATATTCAAACTGGCAACAGGGCATGTCAATTTGAATTTTCGAACTTTTTTTTCAGATCAACACTTTTTCGTGAGTTATACTACAGACTACCGATAAACGTGTACCCCTTTTGTGTATAGAAAAGTACGCTCATATTAGCTCCACATATAATTTCACCTCCGTGAATGTACTCTATAATCCTTTTCATTCCAAATTGACTTTTTTGACACGATCAAAACAAAATACGTTATGTTCAATTTTGTAAAATCGATTTATTCCATTATCTATCAATCCGACCGAAATAAGCAGATTGTAAATTAGGATATAAAACGAATCGTATCAAAACTAAAGATAGTTCTTGAAAAGATTGCGGTATAAAATCAATAATAGATACGTTATTTTATATTGAACATTTTTATACTCTAGATGAAATCTGAGAGTATATTGTGTTTGCCTTACCGTTTGTAACGCTAAGAAATAATGCTCGCACAGAGCCGCCAAGGGTACAGAAATATTTGTTGTCGCTCAAAAACTTCGATTCCGAGTTGCTGTCTGTCCGTCTGTCCGTCTGTCCGTCTGTCCGTCTGTCCGTCTGTCCGTCTGTCCGTCTGTCTACAGCATAACTCTCGAACGCTTTGAGCTATCGTGCTGAAATTTGTTGTGTGTCAATTTTAGCAAAAAAGAAACTTTAAGTTCGTGAACGGGCCACATCCCCCCACCCCTTCTACCCCCTCCCATACAAATTTCACGAAATTTCGAAATTTTCAGAAATTGATTTTCCTTAGAAACTATTTAAGCTATCGATTTGAAATTTGGGTTGAAGTATTACTATATAGATACCATTAATATCACTAAATATTGATCCGAACCCATCACTCCTTCTACCCCCTCCCATACAAATGTATAATTTTGAAAAATGCAGTTTTTCGATTTTCATCGAAACTAGTAAAGTTATAAAAACGAATTTTTGCCATAATTAATTATATTAGAATTCCAATCAGCTTTGAAAAAATTATCAACTTCACCTCACTCCTTCTACCTCCTCCCATACAAATTTCACGAAATTTTGAAATTTAAATTAAATTATTTTTCTTCGAAACTGTTAAAGTTAACAATTTGATATTTCGCATAAAGTATAAAAATAGAAATTTCAATAACACGAAAAAACATAACAGAATTATGATTGGGCTTAAAGCCCAATCATATGATACTCTAGATGAGATGGAAATGACTTTGATATACCGGCAAATATGTCATCTCAAATTCTTTCGAATAGTGAGAAGATTTTGCATGGGAGGTGGTAGAAGTAGAGGGGGAGGTTTGTATTTCTCCTATGTGACACCGAAAATGGCGTGTAAAGTGTTTCGTGCTGAATTTAAAATTTTTAGTTTTCATTATTTTTAAAGAAATTGGACATAGTTTTCCAGAAATTGGGGCATTTGTATGGGAGGTGGCAGAGGAAGTGGAACGTTTTAGATGATTTTGAAACTGCTTGTCATCACCCTTATCACTATGATTCAATTTCAAAGTCGGCGGCTCTCATACATATATTCGAAGGAGAAATGCTTTTCTTGAATTTATAATACAGATTTTTATATGGGAGGGGGTAGAAGGAGGGAAGCTGAGCTGATAATTTTTTCCGACATTTATTGCAACTATTAAAAAACAAATTCTGGCAAAATTTTAAGTTTGTAATTTTTATAGTTTTAATGGAAATCGATATAATGCATTTAACAAAAATTATCCATTTGTATGGGAGGGGGTAGAAGGAGTGTAAGGATGAAAATAATTTTTTTTCGTGTTATTGAAATTTCTATTTTTATACTTTATGCGAAATATCAAATTGTTAACTTTAACAGTTTCGAAGAAAAATAATTTAATTTAAATTTCAAAATTTCGTGAAATTTGTATGGGAGGAGGTAGAAGGAGTGAGGTGAAGTTGATAATTTTTTCAAAGCTGATTGGAATTCTAATATAATTAATTATGGCAAAAATTCGTTTTTATAACTTTACTAGTTTCGATGAAAATCGAAAAACTGCATTTTTCAAAATTATACATTTGTATGGGAGGGGGTAGAAGGAGTGATGGGTTCGGATCAATATTTAGTGATATTAATGGTATCTATATAGTAATACTTCAACCCAAATTTCAAATCGATAGCTTAAATAGTTTCTAAGGAAAATCAATTTCTGAAAATTTCGAAATTTCGTGAAATTTGTATGGGAGGGGGTAGAAGGGGTGGGGGGATGTGGCCCGTTCACGAACTTAAAGTTTCTTTTTTGCTAAAATTGACACACAACAAATTTCAGCACGATAGCTCAAAGCGTTCGAGAGTTATGCTGTAGACAGACGGACAGACAGACAGACGGACAGACGGACAGACGGACAGACGGACAGACGGACAGACGGACAGACGGACAGACGGACAGACGGACAGACAGCAACTCGGAATCGAAGTTTTTGAGCGACAACAAATATTTCTGTACCCTTGGCGGCTCTGTGCGAGCATTATTTCTTAGCGTTACAAACGGTAAGGCAAACACAATATACTCTCAGATTTCATCTAGAGTATAAAAATTATTTTCATCCTTACACTCCTTCTACCCCCTCCCATACAAATGGATAATTTTTGTTAAATGCATTATATCGATTTCCATTAAAACTATAAAAATTACAAACTTAAAATTTTGCCAGAATTTGTTTTTTAATAGTTGCAATAAATGTCGGAAAAAATTATCAGCTCAGCTTCCCTCCTTCTACCCCCTCCCATATAAAAATCTGTATTATAAATTCAAGAAAAGCATTTCTCCTTCGAATATATGTATGAGAGCCGCCGACTTTGAAATTGAATCATAGTGATAAGGGTGATGACAAGCAGTTTCAAAATCATCTAAAACGTTCCACTTCCTCTGCCACCTCCCATACAAATGCCCCAATTTCTGGAAAACTATGTCCAATTTCTTTAAAAATAATGAAAACTAAAAATTTTAAATTCAGCACGAAACACTTTACACGCCATTTTCGGTGTCACATAGGAGAAATACAAACCTCCCCCTCTACTTCTACCACCTCCCATGCAAAATCTTCTCACTATTCGAAAGAATTTGAGATGACATATTTGCCGGTATATCAAAGTCATTTCCATCTCATCTAGAGTATCATATGATTGGGCTTTAAGCCCAATCATAATTCTGTTATGTTTTTACTAATATTTATAACGAAATAATATTAAAACCATTTGATTCATTGATATTTTTAATGACTTTGCAATGCAATTTCTTGGTATATACTTGAAATCAAATTAATTAGTATGTATAACGAATGTAGTGATGTCGATAAGTGACCGAGAGGCTTCCAACTCTTTAAATCGGTCTGTAAGAAAACCAAATTAAATCCAAAGTGAGTCTCACATCTGACTGTTACTATTCGCTAGTACACCTTTTCTTCTATCGTTTATTAACAGTGATCCGGTCTGCAAAAGAGACAACGTCTTCTAAAAGACGAAACAAAAATTAAAAGAGAAATGAAGGTGAATTGGTTTCTTGGAAGTTTACCTGTTGTTAGTCTCTCAGGCGACTGTCATATTAAACCACGTAAAATGTAAGTGCGAAGAACTTTAGAAAGTTAAAATAAAATGTCAAAAATTATCGAGTTAATTGTAGTGATCTTTAGTGTTATAATTTCTAAGGGTATGGATCAAATGAAATGAAAAAAAAAGTCAAATAATTTTCAATTAAATCGTTTTAGTGTTGAGTACTACTTTGGTGGCTTATCTTTCGCAATATGGTCTTCACGGAGAAATTGAATTTCTGCAACATAACGCCACTACAGTGCAAATTCGAGCAAACTTAGAAACAACGTTGCAATATCCGGATCAAGTTTGGAGTTGGGGCATATTTCAATTTCCTGTTGATTATAGTGACATTGATCCGGAAAGATGCAGTCCAGTAAAAATTGGAAATTCTTTAATGGAATTTGATGAAGATCTTGGCTATTTAACATTTCCGGGCAATGAGACATCGACGTGGTTCAAGGAAATGCAGTTAACTGGTATGTGTAGTATAAAACTTTGATTATGCAAATTGCGTATTTATTTATATTTTACTGTGCCCTGTAATTTATTTCACAAAAGTCAAGTTGATTTACGAAAGTTATATGTTGAGTTCATGTGAGAATTTAAGAGTATAATATCTCTGTGGGCGTTGAAATGTTGTAGTTCATACGTCACAGGGAATACCCTGCACTGCTTTAAATAACATTGTTCGAAAGATGAAGAACTGTCTATATTTCACTGTAGCAGAAAGAATTGGCTTTAAAAAGAACTTATGCGTGCGTGCGCAATTAATTCTGAACGTAAGTTAGTAGTTAACATCGATATACTCTAGAAAGAAGGAAAGGCTTAATTTTGAAAACGAGAGATTTAAATTTAGCTTAACACAAAAAGTTCGTATTTTAGGACCAATTAGGTGGCACAAAGATTCAGGCTAATACTTATGAGGGAGCGTGTCAGTGGTGTGCAAAGAAAAAAACTTAAATATTATCTCTTAAGATATGTAATTGAAACCTACAAACTATAAGCTATCGAAATATGAGAAAAATATAGCATTTCGGGTTAATGGTAGTGTGGGAAACAGCATTTATAAATGTTTTCCAAAATTTCAAACCGTTGCATCTCAAAACGCAAGAAAGAGATCAAATTGAAATTTTGTCAGATCGTAGACATGTATAATCTACAATTTTAGTAAAATTTTTAAGTTAAGAACATTTTGAGTGCTTTAGTTAGGGTTCAGGTAAAAGCTACAAAGTTCATCACCCATTAATGATATGCATCTAAAACAAAGTTGCATCGAAAGTTTCAAAATCCCCCAAAAGTATGCTTTCGACCAATTTCAATAAATGACCAACAAATTAAAAGCTACGAACTTAAAGTTTTGTACAAATACCTTTCATGAGATATAAAACTACATCACTAATCTTACGATTGCTTCTCCTTCTCTACCCTTCCATATAAATGTTTGGATTTGTGAATGTAAAATACACTGAACATGATTCAAGCAATCAACTAAAATATTATTAACATCCACCCACTCTTTCTATCACCCCTCCTCTCCTTTATATAAACCCAAACTTCCACAAAAAAACTAATCCCGTTCACTTAGTCGTCCCTATTTACCCTAGCCTGTATATTGGCTCGCAGAAGCCACATCTTCAACTTGTACCAAGAACAATTACTTTGAACCCGATTTGTTAGCAGATATTTTGCTTACATTAACATGAGTTGGAGATGCCTGAACGGTTTTAAATGTTTAGCTGCGCATATTTTTTTAGGCATATTGCATGCTCGTTTTTCTATCTCAATTATGAAAACCTCGTAAAATTGTTTGCTGGGGTGTCTAATGGGAAAAAACTGCATTAAATGCTCATACATACAACAGACAAGAATTTGAAATTTGCGCTGAACGATTTTGTTATTAGTATAGAATAGAGAATAAAAACATAATAGTACTACGATTGTGCGTAAAGCCCAATCGTGCGATACTCTAGATGAAGAGAAATGTTTTTATTTTTATGCAGCAGATTGAAATTATTATAGAAGTTCCAAATTTCAGATCAATAACTTTTACACTTTTCGAAAAAATCCGCTTATAGACAAATTGCGTAATTGTGTCATTTTGTATGGGAGGGGGTAGAAGGGGTAAAGCTAATCGTCTAATTTTTTTGGTCTTACTAATATTTATAAATAAATAGTTAGTGCACAATTTCAGCTCGATGAAAGTTATACGTATTGAGAAAATTGGTTTAGAGCATTTCATGAAAAAGTGCAGTTTGTATGGGAGGTAGTGGAAGGAGGGGGAGGACAAAAATAATTTTTATACAGTAGAATGAAATCATTATAAAAGTATTATATTCCAAATTTTATATCAATAGCATATATACTTTTCGAGAAAAGCCGTTTATTGATAAACTGCGTAATTGTGTCATTTTGTATGGGAGGGGGTAGAAGGAGTGGAGCGATTTCGCCCGTTCATGAACTTGTCCTTACTTTTTTGTCAAAAACGATGTGTACAAAATTTGAACTTTCTAGATCAACGCGTTCTCAAGCTAGAGAGGACACGGACGGACGGACGGACGGACGGACGGACGGACGGACGGACGGACATCCGGTTTTGAAATTTTTGAATGATTGTATGAACCTTATTTCTTAGCGTTACAAACTTTGTGGCAAACTTATAATACTCTCAGATTTCATCTAGAGTATAAACATAAGAGGACTACGATTGGGCATAAAGCCTAATTGCGCGATACTCTAGATGAAAGGAAACTTTTATGATTTTAAGAAATTTTGTAGGGGTAGTGATAGAGGGGGGTTACGATATTGAACTAAATTTTTCACATCACGCTAGAGTTGCCATCAAAATGTTTTATACAAAACTTAGGATTCAAAAATATAATACGTACTGAAAAAAATTAGTATATTAGATTTAGTGAAATTGTACAGTTTGTATGGAAGGTGGTAGAAGGAGAGGCGAGTTCTTAACGACTTTTTCAGAAATAACTATAAACGTCGTACTTTTGATATGTTTAAGATTGCAGATCATTACCATACATACTTTTCAGGAAAATCGACTCTTGGTAAAATTGTGAAATTGTGTCAGATCGTATGGGAGGGGGTAGAAGGGGTAAAGCTAATCGTCTAATTTTTTTTGTCTTACTAATAACTCTAATTAAATATTTAATACTCAATCTCAGGTCGATAATTTATATAAATTGGTTTAAGGCACTTCATGAAAAAGAGCAATTTATATGGGAGGGAGTGGAAGGAAGAGAAGGACACGAATAATTTGCATAGGGTAGATTGAAATTACCATAAAAGTAATATATTCCAAACTTCAGATCAATAGATTTCATACTTTTCGAGCAAATCCGTCTATTGTCAAATTGCGAAATTGTGTCACTATGTATGGGATAGAAGGGGCGGAGCGATTCGGTCTGTTCACGAACTTCATCTCACTTTTTCGTCAAAAACAGCGTGTACGAAATTTGAGCTCAACGCGTTTTCAAGCCAGAGACCGCACAGACGGTCGGATATCCGGTTTTGAGATTTTTGAGTGTCAACAAGTATTTCTGTATCCTAGGCGCTTCTGTGGGAGCATTATTTCTTGGCATTACAAACTTTAGGGCAAACTCAGAATACTTTCAGATTCCATCTAGAGATAATGAAAACAAACGTGATTATGATTGGGCGTAAGGCTGAAAAATATGTAATCTCAAATTCTTTCGAATAGTGAATAGTGGCTTTTGTATGGGAGGTGGTAGCCGCAGAGGGGGAGGTTTGTAACTTTTTAATGTGGCAGCGAACGTGGTATGCTGAATGTTTCGTGCTGAATTTACAATTGTTAGCTTTCATTATTTTCAAAGACATTGGATACTATTTTCTGAAATTGGGGTATGGAAGGTGGGAGGGAAGCGGAAAGTCTTATATGATTTTGAAACTGCTTATCAACGTTCTTATCACCATTGGTAGTTCCCATATGTTCGAAAGAGAAATACTGTTCTTGAATTTATAACATAGATATATGTATGGGATGAGGTAGAAGTGGTGAAGATAAGTTGATCCTTTTTTTAGCATTTATTAAAATTATTAAAGCACAAATACAGGCAAAATATTAAGTTTCTGTTTTTTTCTGGTTTTAATGAAGATCGATATAATGCAATTACAAAAATTATACATTTGTATGGGAGGGGATAGAAGGAGTGAACGGATCAAATCGAAAATCTTCAACTTTAATGATATTTGAATTATTATGCTTTGCTCAAAATTTCAAGTCGATATCCTTAACAGTTTTGAAGAAAAATAATTTAACTGAAATTTCGTGAAACTTGTATGGGAGGAGGTGGAAGGAGTGAGGCAAAAGTTGATTATTTTTTTCTAACCTAATTGCCATTATAATAAAAAACATAACAGGACAACGATTCGTGCGATACTCTAGATGAAAGAGAATTTTTTCGATTTTAAGAAATTTAGTGTGGGGAGTGATAGAAGTAGTGACGGCATTAAATCAATTTTTTCCCATCATGCTAGAGTTGTTATTAAAATGTTTTACACAAAATTCAAGTTTCAAAAATTTAATAGGTACTGAGAAAACTAGTGCATTGAATTTAGTGACATTGTACAGTTTGTATGGGAGGTGTTGGAAACAGTGGGGGGTCTTAATAGTTTTTTCAGAAATAACTCCGAATATCATGAAATTGATATTTCTCAAATTTCCAACTTTCATACTTAAAAAAAAACACAGATTTTTTGTGAAGTTGTGAAATTGTCCCATATTGCATGAGAGGGAGTAGAAGCAGTCCAGCTAATCAATAATTTTTTTCCGATCTTAATAATAATGCTAATTACGTATTTTATACAGCCCGAAAAATATTATACGAACTGAAAAAATTGCTTTATAGTATTTCATGAAAAGGTGCAGTTTGTGTTGGGGGTTCCAATAATTTGTATGCCACACATACCATTATTGATAAAAATAATATATTCTAAATTTCAAATTATTATATTTTATAATTTCCAAGATAATTTGATTATTGCAAATGATTGATGTCATTTATTTTTTGATTGAGTCATATTGAATAGGAGGGGGTCGAAGGAGTGAAGCTATTCGTCTAATTTTTTTAGGTCTTACTAATAATTCTAAATAAATATTTAGTGCACAATTTGAGCTCGATAAATTTTATACGTACTGAGTAACTTCGTTTAGGGTATTTCATGAGAAAGTGCAGTTTGCATGGGAGGTGGTAGAAGGAGTAGGGGGATTCGAATAATTTGTATATCATAGTTTAAGACCGTTATAACAATGATATATTCCAAGTTTCAGATCAATAGTTTTCATGCTTTTCGAGAAAAACCGGTTATTGTCATATAACGAAATTGTTTCATTTTGTATGGGAGGGGGTAGAAGAATCGAGCGATTTGGCTCGTTCACGAACTTTTTTGCAAAAGCGACGTGTAAAAACTTTGAGATGTCTAGCTCAACGCGTTCGGGAGCTAGAGAGAGTTTCGAAATTTTTCAGTGATATTATGAACTTCTGTATTATTTTTTCTCCGAGCCTTATTTATTAGCGTTACAAACATTGTTGCAAACTTATAATACTCTCAGATTTCTTCTAGATTATAATAATCCTTGCAAAAGTTTGTCTTTTTAGCTTTGCTAGCTTTTACGGAAAATCAGAAATGCTTTTTTCAAAACTGTGCATATGTTTGGGAGGGGGTAAAATGCGTGAGGGGATTGGATCAATATTTTTTTTACGTTAATGATGTTCACATTATTATACTTTGACCCAATTACCAAGTCGATAGCTAAAATAACTTCGGAGAAAATCAATTTCTGAAAATTTCGTATGGCAAACGCATTATACTCTTATTTCATTTAGATTATTATTATACTCCACTTCTCCCTTGACATTCCACAGAAGAATTATTTAAATGGTATTTCATCGGCTTTGAGGTACTAAGGGTGTTAAGGAAGTGTTTCGCTCATCTCTGAAACCACATACACGTATCTATTTTAAAGCAAATGTTACCTATGTAACAATTTTATTTTGGAATCGAATGGCACACATAAAGGAACTCTCTAAATTCATCCCAAAAGGAAGCTCTTAGGTGCTTCTCAAGTTCTTATCTATAGAACATTATAGTATAATTAATGTTTACTTTATGTTAACGTAACTGCAAAAATTGCAATCTTATATTTACACTATTAATACCATTTGCTTTCGAACTAGGTGAAAAAGGAATATGGGGTAAATCGATAGTTCTGTGGAACTCTGAACGAAATACGCGTGTATGCGGGACAATAATTTCACAGGATCAATCTTTGGAACACATCGCAGAAGCCAGATTTAAGTCAGCAATATCTGGATCGGTATATTTTCGTTGGTTAACTCAAAAGAACACTAGTCATGCAGAAACATTAATATATTCGAATTTATATCACGTGCGAGACATATCTCGGAAAATAAGCTTCAAATCTCACACAGAACATTCCTGGAAAATTTATGTGACAGATATTTTCGAGCATGACCATCATCGGTCTGAAGACAATTGCAATTTTTTGCAACAGCTTTTTGACCCGCAAGGATATGGCGAAGGTAAGGCTCTCGGTGATTTGGATGTTCGATCTGGTAAAATAAAAGTAGCTACAAACCCCTTGAAACAAGAGCAAAGATTGCTTTTTAGGGATGATAAATTAGTTTTGCAGCCATCTGATTTGCATATTCCGCATCGAACACTGTATTTGGTTTTGACTGATCCTGATCGCCCTGAGAACTTTATGGCATGCACTAAAGTGAGACATGTACAACCTTTGGTTTACAGGTGAGGTTATTTAAATTATATGTTACTATCGTTTTAGTCAATTGCTTGTTTGTAAAAACAGACATGGATTTATAAACACAAAAATACAAGTTAATTACAATCAATCTTTTACCGCCAAAAAAATAAAAATTACACTTAATTACTAAATTCCTCGTTTCTTCATTTAGGTCGATCTTGAATTCTCATGGAATAAACGGTCAAATTACATTTACACAGCGCTCAATATTTGACCCAACATTGCTAAACATTTCTATCGCAGCTGCTAACAATCGATCTGAATATAATATTAAATACGCAGAAGATATTGCGGCAATAAGAGTAAATCAACTTCCTCCTGCTCCAGAGCAGGCAGCTGAAACTAACTATTGTAAAAGCACTGGTGAACTATTTAACCCCAGAGAGTTAGAAAAAGGCTCGATTCCACCTCCGGGATTCGGTACGCAAGATCAATACGCTATCGGCGATCTCTCCGGCAAATTACAAAGTAGGAATAAAAAATATTACCATAACTATATACTGCCAGGATCAAGTTCCGAGCTAAATGGTATTTACTGGGATGTGTTTCTGCCGCTGCAAGGAAGGTATAGCGTTGCACATCGTGGCGTAATGTTATATAAATACAATCGCGAAGATCCGCATAATATTACCGAAATGGATTGGATTTGCGGAACGATACTCCAGTACGATTTAAATGGAATATATTTGAAACCGATGTTTACAGCACAGGTCCTATTCCGCTATCCGATAGTAGGTCGAGTTTTATTCCGACAGGCGAAGGAGGAACCTTGGCATGATACTACCATAATTTTTGAATACCTTATTCACGCCGACGGCTCGACCCAAAATAATTCGGACTCTCATCGCTGGGCCATTCATTTGGATCCCCCCGGAAAAGACTTTTACAATTGGAGCGAACGTTGCGTGAGTACAAACGAAGTTTATAATCCATACAGCGTTCGCTTTGATAAAAAAAAACCTGAAGAAACCTGCAAATCATATTTTCCTGGCTTATGTCGATTGGGCGATTTATTCAATCGATTGGGTACAATTTCTATTGCTGGCATGAAAAATGGAGCAGCACTAAGTCGACGGATATTTGTAGACACAAGTTTGACGTTGAGTGGAATCAATAATATTTTAGGAAAATCAGTAGTGATATATGACGACTTTGGTCCTAAAGCCCGTGGCGAGCGTTTAGCCTGTTCACTGTAAGTTTTCCTTTTCTTTGATATCAAGAATATATTTACATATTTCAACTTTATAATACTCTTCAAGGATATCTGGACATTATAATCGTAAGGTAGTGGCAAAAGACTGGTATCCAAATGGAGATTCATTATCAGTGAAAGGAAAATTGGAAATCGTTCAGCAATCTGAATATGATATTAGTAATGTAGATGTGGAGTTAAAAGGACTAATCGACAATAGTGGTTATCATATTCATATGGTAGGTATCATTTAAAAATATTGCTGCCTGTTTTGAATTGAAGAAGTTGCTTTTCAATAGATGGTTCGAAATTTATAAATATTATTGTTGTTCAGATAAACTTTACGACAAAATGACATTTCCGAGGTGAGTTTGAAGCACTTTGTTATTCATGTTGTCATGTGTGCCACTTTTAGATTTACGCCTTGTTCTAAAAGTTCCCGAATTTTGTAAAAAAAACACGTAACTCAATTTTAAAATAATTTATTAGTCATGTTGACCTTCATTATAATTTCTCCTGAATTCAAAGACCTGGTGTCAGCATCGCTCCCATTACAAAATTATAGACTTCTTTCGGTATGGCTTCCAGAACAACCAGCGATTTTATTTTTAAACTCTCAATGTCTTTGAATTGCTTCTCCACAATGGATATTTAATCTTCGGAAAGAACCAGACAGTTGTAAATCGAGCGAATAAGGTGGCTGGCGCAGCACTATAGTGTAGTTTTCAGCCAGAAAATGATGTTTTGTTATGAAGAAGGATGCACTTGTTGTTTTGCCTTCATCCTTGTCGATTCTGGCGTACTCATTTACGTAAACCACGCATAGTACTGAGTTAGTACTGTATGCTTTAACCGTATTCGAATACTAATTCGAGACGCACGAAGCCGTGATGATCGAAGAACACAAAGAGAATTGTCTTCACATTTGACTTTGGTCATCGTTCTTTTTCGGTCTTGTTTGGGCCACTTCTTGATAGTTGTTAAGGACATAGCGTCCTCGCCGAAGATCATCTTGAGGAAACGAAACGTTTCGGTTGGAGTCTTAACAATGTTTTGGTAAAATTTTAAGCAGATATATTGCTTTTGTTTTTAGTCCATCAAAAAAAAATCGCCGGAGTATCAAAAAGGAGTTTCACTCCTACAAACATAAAAACTTATTGCGCTGACGAATGCGCTTGATATTTACACTAGTTAGGTAAAACGTAACCTATGAAGCCCTGTTTGAAGTTTCGCGATTACCCTAAAGGTACGCTCACACCACACAACTTTTTATAGAGGGGAGTAACATAAAATGACAGACAGTGCTAGAAATTGTTTTAAATAACAATTTCAAAATAATTTCCATATACGAAGTAAAACAAATGAATGCGATACTCATTTTCCGGTAAATTTAAAGTAGGCAAAAGTCATTAAACACAAATAATTTTTTATCTATTTAGACACCGGTTGAACCTAATTTAGCATTTCCATGCGAAGAGTCATCGCTCTATGGACATTGGAATCCGAGGAATATAAATCCGCAACGATCACCGGGTCCTGCACAAGGCACCACTGATCAATACGAGATGGGTGATTTGAGCGGCAAATTTGGAACACTTGACAATTTGACAGAATATGAAACATGGTACAACGATACAAACCTGCCTCTATTCGGTTATGAAAGCATACTTGGACGATCAGTTGTTATTCATAAAAAGGAGAACAACCGCCGCTGGGCATGTAGCAGCTTAGAACGAGGATATAGTCCAAGTGAGGCTCGCGAAATCCGCGCTATCGCTTCCTTCCATCATCCAGCAGGATACGCTTATGGATATATTCGAATGCAGCAGCTCATTTACAATGATGGTAGCGCTAGCGATACTGTCATCGAAGTTAAACTGCGTCATCCAGGAAAAAACGATCGAAATATGGTATTCATTTTGTTGGGCAGGCTTTTCGGAACCAAAATGGAGATTAAGACTGACTTTTATTTTTATTTCAGACTAGAAATCATGATTGGAAAATATTCGTTAACTCCGTAGGAGTTGACGCAGCTGTCAAACAAACGGCTACTCGTTGCGTTGCGGGCGGCTATGTTTGGAATCCATATTATACGCAATTAGCAGATCCTTTAAACGTAAAAATTATTATTATGAATGTATCATGAAATTAAGGCATTAACTTAAATATCATATTCATAGAATGAATTGTATTACCGAGAATGCGGGCCAGATAATCCATTACGGTGTTATGTTGGAGATATTTCAGCAAGAATCGGAACAATAGGTAAGATTTTTTCACTTTTTGCGTCGTTATATCTGAAATGTTTCTGCTTTTACAGATCTCGGTGTTAAGAGAGTTGTTGTAACTGATCCAAATTTCCCACTGGAAGGCCTGGTTAGTGCAATAGGTCGGTCAATTGTTATTTTTGGCCCAGACCGATCAGGAGAGCGGTTTGCTTGCGCTAATATTGAACCAGACCACGATATTATTAAATATATAAATTTACAGAAACCGCCGAGATTTGTAGTGTGAGTAAGACGCATTATAGAAAGCAGTGTGATCATTTTGTAAAATTGGAAAGAGAATCGTTGAAAATTTTTGTATAGCATGAAATATAATACTAGAGTCACTGCATGAATAAGAGTGACTGCAAAACTCCAACTTGGCACTCTAAATGCAGCCTACCTAATTGTCCATTGAATTCGAAAAGGGACAAAAGTTTGCTGCAAAAAAAATTACGATACTCAATATTTAAGGCTATCGATATAAAATTCTGATGCCAAATAACCCTAAAATAGGGCTTTCAAAATTAGCCGGGGCACGAGGAAGTAAAGTATTTAGTGAAATTGGTAGCATTTCTGAAAAAAGTAATTCTGGTTCCTTTATACGTAACCATTTACATCACCCTCTTTCTCTATCACCCATGCCATTTCTAACCAGCCTTCATTGCAAAGAAAATCTTCAAATATACACCATGATACATGTTTCACAGACTTGGATATGAAATCTTATATTTCGTGCAGCTCTCACAATAACTGATTAATCATCAGTCATCGCTATATTCGCTAAGATCTGTACGAAGTACACAACTTTGAATACACATCTATTGCAGTGTATGCGACACTCAAGGAATAATTATAAAAAATATTCCGTTTCCTTATCTCATTTTCTATTATTAAACTGACTACTAGGAATTTGTGAATTCAATACTTTGAAAAAAGTTTTTTGATTCTGGAGGATTTTATATTTTAGTAATTTCAGCCTCAGAGCTCTTACACGCATACAACAATAAGATGCAAATAGATTTTGCAACTAATCTAACGAATTTTTAAGTTGTTTCCTTAAGGGACACTTAGGGGCAATGAATGACAAAGCCTAGATCTCAGAGCAACGAAGATCGACAAGGCCGAGTTCCGGGAATACAGTTCTACAGTACATTTGACCACTTGGCAGGTTCACGATTCTACTGCACATTTTTATTCTGTGCTCGGATATTACCTTGTCCCAGTATTTTTCGCAAAACGTCGTTCTCTACATCCGCGATTAAATGCCTTTCTACTAAGTTCTCAACTTAGGAAACTGATTTAATTCCTAATTGTAATTATTGGTCCAAAAGCTCATTTTGTGCCTCTGTTAATGTGTAATGCAGGCAAATCAACTAGTATGGATGGGTTTTCTGAATCTTTCTGTCCGATAATCAATTGTATGTACTTTTGAAATGAGATGTCTGCTTACAACACAATTAGTCTTTTACGGGTTCTCATTAATGAAAATAAATAGCAGAATACCAAGGAATGGCTTGCAAAATACTTTAATTGGGCCAGATCATTATATTACGGTCTTACCGACTTTAGTAGAAAATATTATTTGATCTAAACCCAAGAGCCTTCACCACAAAAGATAGAATGGACAACGAAGGTTTATGCAAGGCGAGGCGCATGGATGTAAAAAATCTGGCAACGAGGAAGAATCTTCAAAATAATATTATAATATTCATTTATTCTTCAACTGCCTGATTACATAAAATTCATTAAACCATTGGAAAATAAGAAGTCAAGAAATAAAATAACAATAACAAAATTCAAGCAGCAATAAAAAGAAAAAAGAACATAATAAAAAAATTATAATAGAAAACAAAATAAAAACAACAAAATTATGATACTGTAGATGAAATTGGAAAGAGCTTATTGTACCGGAAAATATGTCATCTTAAATTCTTTCTAATAGTGAATTGTGACTTTTGTATGGGAGGTGGTAAAAGCAGAGGAGGTAATGTAATTTTTGTTTATAAAACGGAACGTAGTATACAAAATGTTTCATGCTGAGTTTAAAGTTTGAGGCTTTCATAATTTTCCTGGAAATTGAACAATTTTTGCCTGAATTTATGCATTTGTATGGGAGATGGCAGAGAAAGTGGGAGGTTTCGGATGATTTTGAATCTCCTTATAATCATCCTAATCACATTGCTTTGTTACTCATGTGTTCGAAGGGGAAATACTTTTCTTAAATTTTCAATACAAAAATTTGTATGGGAGGTAGTAGAAGGAGTGAATTGAAGCTCATATTTTGTTGGCATTTATTGCAATTATTAAGGGACAAATTGAGGTAATATTTTAAGCTTGTATTTTTTGTAGTTTCTATGAAAATCGATTAAATGTATTTACCAAAATTGTGCATTTGTATGGGAGGGGGTACAAGGAGTATTCGAATCAAAACCAAATTTTTTGGCATGAATGATACTTCTAATAGTATACTTTTCTCAAAATTTAAAATTGATAGCCTTGACGATTTTGGGGAAAAATAATTTTGTTCAAATTTCGAAATTTCGTGAAATTTGTATGGGAGGGGGAAGAAAGGATGAGGTGAAGTTGAAAATTTTTACAAAATTGGTTGCAATTATAACGAAATTAATTTTGACAAAAATAAGTACTATTAGTTTTGCTAGTTGCGATGCAAACCGAATAAATGCATTTTTTAAAATTGTACATTTGTATGGGAGGGGATAGAAGGAGTAAGGGGATCAGATCAATATTTTTTGACAGTAATGATATAAAAATTATAATACTATTACCCAATTTTCAAGTCAATGGCTGAAATCATTTCGAAGAAAAATCAATTTCATTAATTTTCTAAATTTCATGAAATTTGTATGGGAAGGGGTAGAAGGAGTGGGGGGATGTGGTCAGGTCACGAACTTAAAGTTACCTTTTTGCTAAAAATGATATATGGAAAATTCCAACACGATAGGTCAGTTATAATAAAATTAATTTTGACAAAAATTAGTACTTTTAGTTTTGCTAGTTGCGATGCAAACCGACTAAATGCATTTTTAAATAAACTGCCAACAAGTCGGGCGAAACTTTATTATTTTTGGGACAAAATGCGCATGCGTAGAAAGTCAATATGCAGGTTAGAGTGGTTAGGGAAGACTAAGTCAAAGGAGCTTCTTAGGCAGGGCAATTCTCAATTTAACACTTTCCGGAAACGTTCAAAAGCTCCATATTTCATTGGTTTATTTATGCTAGTTTGAGTTTTCATGAAGGGAGGGGGGAGGGTGATAGTAAGGGTGGGTGGATGTTAATAGTTCCTTAATTGATTGCTTGAACCAAATCCAATATTCTTTGTATAGAATGTCAGTTTCATAGACGAAATTGCATAGAATTTTCATTGGATTCGGTGTATTTTAAATTCACGAAACCAAACATTTGTATGGGAGGGGGTAGAGGAGGTAGAGGAATCATAAAATTTGTGACGCAATTTTCTTTATTTTATATATTTTATATTTGTAAGGGGCTTGTACAAAATTTCAAGTTTGTAGCTTTTAATTTGTTAGTTATTAGTTGATTTAATGAAATTGGTCGAAATCATACTTTAGTGTGGGAGGGGGTAAAAGGGCAAGTGCTATCTCAAAACTTTTAACGTAATTTTATTTCAACTATTTTTGTAAGTTCTTGTGCAAAATTTCAAATTGATAGCATTTAATAGTTAAGTGATAATTGATTTCTTAAAAATGGTCGAAAAAAATTTTTGTATGGGAGGGGTTAGAAGTTTTAAAGATATTCGACCAATTAATATTTTAAACTCTTGGAGATTTTTTTTAAATGCATTTCGCAAATTTTCAAGTTTCTACCTAAAAATTTCATTCAAAAATTTTCAGTTTATGTGTTTTTTTCATTGCACATGAAACACTTTGTGCACGTTCGACCTCCACTTCGGTGCATAACAATTTTGGAACAAATTATTATTTTTTTTCCATGTACATTAAATAGATGTGTCGATGTGCAAAATTCAAACTTTGTATCTTTTACCAGAGCCATAAAAAAATCACTCAAAATTTTCAACATTTTTGCTTTCCACCTCCCTCCCCTTACACCCCCCAACTTAAATTTTTTACCAAAATTAAAAATTATATAGCTCTACAATCTGACAAATTTTCAATTTGATATGTGTACTCAATTTTGAGATTTGGTAATTTGTAGTTTTGGAAAGTGCGCCATTTTTTAAATGCTTCCCATTTCCCCCCACTACTATTATGTCCATATATTATATTTTTTTCATATGTCACTAATAAAGCTTAGTATTCGTTTCAAGTTTCAGTTACATAGCTTAAGAGACAGTCGAGATATTAATTTTTAAGTGTTTTTCTTTGCACCCCCCCTGACCCTCCCCCTTACAAGAATTAGCTTCTATCTAAACTGATTCTAGTAGATCTTAATGCCATCTTAATGGTCTCAAAATATCAATTTTTTATGGGTAGTTATTTCGAAGATATAATCATTTGAAAAAAAAATTCGGCCGCCAATTGGTTCTTAGCCCCCCCTTTTCGCACCCCAATGGATAAAAAAATTAAATTATTTTTAAAAGTTGTCCCACAAACTCCTCTATGCGTGTGTTGATTCTTAGCTTCCTAGCTGTAACCATGGTTGAGATATTTGAATTCGTATTTTTCGGTTTAAGCGCTCCCCCTGCCTCCCCCTGAACCCGTACACCCCCCAAAATGAGTATCCGCCTGAGATCCGCAACTACCTACCATCCCCCCAAAATGAACTTTCTATCTTGAAGGGTTTGGGAGTTAATGTGCGCTGAGCGTACACGTCGGCGTACGGCGTACGGCGGACGGCGTACAGACAGACGGATTTGTTTTTTTTGCATTTTTAGGCTATTTTAGTCATGAAACGCGAAAAAAAAAAATTTCAGGGTAGCAAATTTTTTTTTTTCACAAGTCGATCACAATATTTTATTATTAAAATAATAAAGTAAAATTGTACATTTGTATGGAAGGCGATAGAAGGAAAAAGGGGATACAACCAATATTTTTTGGCAGTAATGATATTCACATTATAATACTATTACCCAATTTTCAAGTGAATGGCTGAAACGGTTTCGAAGAAAAACCAATTTCTTTAAATTCCGAAATTTCATGAAATTTGTATGGGAGGGGGTAGAAGGAGTGAGGGGATGTGGCCAGTTAACGAAATTAAAGTTACTTTTCTGCTAAAAATGATATACGAAAAAAATTTTTCGTATATAATTTTTAGTAGACACGATAAGTCAAAGCTTTCGAGAGTTATGTTGTAGACAGACGGACAGACGGTCACTCGGAATCGAGATTTTTGAGCAACAACAAATTTTTCTGTACCCTTGGCGACTCTGTTCGATCATTATTTCTTAGCGTTACAAACGGTAAGGCAAACACAATATACTCTCAGATTTCATCTAGAGTATAAATTAAACATAACAGAATTATGATTGTGCGTAAAGCCCAATTACTCTAGATGAAATACTTACTTACCGTTTGTTTGGGAGGTGTCAAAAGTAGAGGGGGAGGGTTGTAACTTTTGTATGTAACATTGAACGTAGTATATAAAATATTTCATGCTGAATTTAAAGTTTCTTGCTTTCATAATTTTCGAGGAAATTGAAAAATTTTTGTCTGAATTTATGATATTTGTATGGCAGGTGGCAGAGAAAGTGGGATATTTTGGATGATTTTGAATCTGCTTATCAACATCCTAGTCATACTGCATCAGCTAGGGTATAGCCTAGTAGGTAGTGTGTTGGTCTTGTATTGCGAAGGTCGTGAGTTCAAATCCTGGCCGGCGCAACATATAATTCCGGCACATTGCCTGCTTGGGTATACCTTGGTCACCTCAATCTAAGAAAATGAAAAAATTCGTAGAAAGATGGTTGTGCGAAGGGCTAACAACCCTTCCACAATAAGTAATGAAAAAAATGTTAAGCAACCTGAATATCAGGAGGCCAAGGTCCGATTTGGACTGTAGCGCCATTGAAGAAGAAGAATCATACTGCCTTGTTACAATTTTAATGTTGATAGCTCTCATATGTTCGAAGGAGAAAAACCTTTCTTGAACTTTCAAGTTTCTACTTCTTCTAGTTTCTATGAAAATCGATTAAATGCATTTACCAAAATTCTGCATGGGAGGGGGTAGAAGGAATATCCGAATCAAAACCAAAATTTTTGACATCAATCATATATAAAATAGTATACTTCAATCAAATTTTAAAGTTGATAGCTTTGACGGTTTTGGAGAAAACTAATTTAATTGAAATTCCGAAATTTCGTAAAATTTTTATGGGAGGGGGTAGAAGGAGTGAGGTAAAGTTGATAGTTTTTCCAAAATGAGTGGCAATTATAATAAAATTAATTGTGACAAAAATTGATTCATTTAGCTCTGCTACTTGCAATGCAAACCGAATAAATGCATTTTTGAAAATTGTCCATTTGTATGGGAGGTGGTAGAATGAGTAAGGAGATCAGATCAATATTTCTTGAAGTTAATGATATTTATATCATTATACTATGACCTAATTTTCAACTCAATAGCTGAAATGGTTTCGAAGAAAAATCAATTTTATAAATTTAGAAATTTCATGAAATTTGTATGGGAGGGGTTAGAAGGAGTGTGGGGATGTGGCCCATTCACAAACTTAAAGTTAATTTTTTGCTAAAAATAACACACAACAAATTTCAGCACGATAGCTCAAAGCGTTCGAGAGTTATGTTGTAGAGAGACGGACAGACATCAACTCGGAATCGAGGTTTTTGAGAGACAACAAATATTTCTGTACCCTGCGGCTCTGTGCGAGCGTTTTTTCTTAGCGTTATAAACGGTACGGCAAACAGAATACACTCTCAGATTTCATCTAGAGTATAAAAACATAACAGAATTATGATTGGGCGTATAGCCCAATCATATGATACTCTAGATGAAATGGGAAAGACTTTATCATACCGGAAAATATGTCATTTCAAATTATTTCGAATAGTGAATAGAGACTTTTGCATGGGAGGCGGTAGAAGTAGAAGGGGAGGTTAATATTTTTCGCATATGAAATCGAATATGGCATGCAAAATGTTTTTCACTGAATTTAAAGTTTTAAGTCTTCATTATTTCTAAAGAAATTGGACATAGTTTTCCTGAAATTGTGGTATTTGCATGGGAGGTGGCAGAGGAAGTGGAACGTCTTAGAAGATTTTGAAACTGCTTATCATCACCCTTATCACAATGCTTTGATTCAATTTCAAAGTCGAAAGCTCTCATATAATCGAAGGAGAAATGCTTTTCCTGGATTTATAATACAGATATTTATATGGGAGGAGGTAGAAGGAGTGAAGCTGAACGGATAATTTTTTCTAGCATTTATTGCAACTATTAAAAAACAAATTCTGGCAAAGTCTTAAATTTGTAATTTTTCTAGTTTTAATGGAAATCGATATGACGCATTTAACAAAAATTATGCATTTGTATGGGAGGGGGTAGAAGGAGTGTAAAGATCAAAACAACTTTTATACTCTAGATGAAATCTGAGAGTATATTGTGTTTGCCTTACCGTTTGTAACGTTAAGAAATAATGCTCGCACAGAGCCGCTAAGGGTACAGAAATATTTGTTGTCGATCAAAAACTTCGATTCCGAGTTGCTATCTGTCCGTCTGTGTACAGCATAACTCTCGAAAGCTTTGAGCTATAGTGCTAAAAAATTTTGTGTGTCATTTTTAGCAAAAAAGTAACTTTAAGTTCGGGAACGGGCCACATACCTGCACTCCTTCTACCTCCTCCCATACAAATTTCACGAAATTCCGAAATTTTCAGAAATTGATTATTCTTTGAAACTATTTAAGCTATCGACTTGAAATTTAGGTCAAAGTGTAACAATAGAGATATCAATAATATGACTGAATATTAATCCGATCCCGTCACTCCTTCTACTCCCACCCATGCAAATACGTAATTTTGAAAAATACATTTTTTCGATTTGCATTGAAACTAGCGAAGTTATTAAAACGAAATTTTGCCGAAATTGATATTATTATATTTGCAATCAGTGTTGAAAAAAATATGAGCTTCACCTCACTCCTTCTAACCCCTCCCATACAAATTTTACGAAATTTTTGAAATTTATATTAAATTATTTTTCTCCGAAACTGTTAAAGCTATCAGCTTGATATTTTGCACAAAGTATAAAAATAGAAATATCAATAACGAGAAAAAAAATTTGTTTTGAAAACCTCTACCTCTACCCCGTCCCATACAAATGAATAATTTTTGTTAAATGCATTTTATCGATTTCCTCTCAAACTAGAAAAAGTACAAACTTCAAATTTCGCCAGAATTGTTTTTTTAATAATTGCAACAAATGCAAAAAAAATTATCAGCTCCTCTTCACTCCTTCTACCCCCTCCCATATAAATATCTGTATTATAAATTCAAGGAAAGCATTTCTTCTTCGAACATATGAGAGGTATCGACTTTGAAATTGAAACGAAGCCTGGCGTTAATGATGTCGATAAGCAGTTTTGAAATCTTCTAAGCCCCTCTACTTGCTCTGCCACCTCCCATACAAATGCCCCAATTTCAGGAAAACTATGTCCAATTGAAAATAATGAAAGCTACAAACCTTAAATTCAGCACGAACTATTTTGCATACCACATTAGGTGTCATATCCTAAAACTACAAACCTTCCTCCTCTGCTTCTACCACCTCCCATACAAAAGTCACTTTTAATTATTCAAAAGAATTAAAGGTGACATATTTTCCGTTACATTGAACTCTTTCTCATTTCATCTAGAGTATCATATGATTGGGCTTTATGCCCAATGGGAGGGGGTAGAAGGACTGAGGTGAATTTGATAATTATTTTTAAAATAAATTGCAATTATAGTAGAATTAATCCTGACAAAATTTCGTCTTTTTAGCTTTACTAGTTTCAATGAAAATCGAAAATATGTATTTTTCAAAATTGTCCATTTGTATGGGAGGTGAAGGAGTAAGGGGATCGGGTCAATATTCCGTGATATTAATAATATCTATATCATAATACTTTGACCTAAATTTCAAGTCGATAGCTTAAATAGTTTCAAAGAAAAATCAATTTCTTAATATTTCGAAAATTCATAAAATTTGTATGGAAGGGGGTAGAAGGAGTGGGGGGATGTAGCCCATTCACGAACTTAAAGTTACTTTTTTGCTAAAAATGACACACAAAAATGTTTAGCACTATAGCTCAAAGCTTTCGATAGTTATGCTGTAGACAGACGCACAGACGGACAGACGGACAGACGGACAGATAGACAGACAGACAGACAGACAGACAGACAGACAGACAGACAGACAGACAGACGGACGGTCGGACAGACGGACGGTCGGACAGACGGACAGACGGACAGACGGTCACCCGGAATCGAGGTTTTTGAGCGACAACAAATATTTCTGTACCCTTGGCGGCTCTATGCGAGCGTTATTTCTTAGCGTTACAAACGGTAAAGCAAACACAATATACTCTCAGATTTCATCTAGAGTACAATAATATATTCTAAGTTTCAGATCTATAACTTTCATACTTTTTGAGAAAATCCGTTTATTGATAAATTCCGAAATTTAGTCATTTTGTATGGGAGGTCTTAGAAGGGGCTTGGCCCGTTCACGAATTCGACCCTACTTTTTTATCAAAAACAACCTGTGCAAAATTTTAACTTTCTAGCTCAACGTGTTCTCGAGCTAGAGAGGACACGAACACGAACACTTTGAGTGATAAGATGAACTTCTGTATCATTAATTTTTTCCTCCGATCTTTCTTTCTTAGCGTTAAAAAATTTGTGGCAAACGTATAATACTTTCAGATTTCATCTAGAGTATAAACAATAAATAGGAAAACTTTAAAATAAATAAACTGCCAACAAGTCGGGCGAAACTTTATTATTCTTGGGACAAGTTGCGGATGCGTGGAAAGTCAATATGTAGGTTAGAGTGTTTAGGGAAGACTAAGTGAAAGGGGGTTCTTGGGCAGGACAGTTGTCAACACTTTGCGGAAACGTTCAAAAGCTTCAGTATATATAACCAATATTTCGTTCGTTTATTTATGCAAGTTTGAGTTTTTTGAGGGAGGGATGAGGGTTGATAGTAAGGGTCGGTGGATGTTAATAGTTTTTTAATTGACGTCCAATATTCTCTGTATAGAATGTCAGTTTCATAGACGAAGTTGCATAGAATAAGATTCTGTGTATTTTACATTCACGAAACCAACATTTGTATGGGAGGGGGTAGAGGAGGTAGGGGAATCGTAAAGATTGTGACGCAATTTTATTTCCTTTCTGTTGTAGTCTTCTCGTACAAAATTTCAAGTTCGCAGCTTTTAACTAGTTGGTTATTAGTTGGTTCAATGAAATAGGTAGAAATGATACTTTTGTATGGGAGGGGGTAGAAGGGCAAGCGTGATTGCAAAACTTTTAACAAAATTTCATTTCAATTATTTTATAAGTTTTCCGGCAAAAATTGAAATGGATAGCTTTTAAGAGTTAGCTGATAACCGATTTCTTAAAAATGCTCGAAAAAATAATTTTGTATGGGAGGGGGTAGAAGAGGTAGGGGAATTGCAAAATTTGTGATGCAATTTTCTTTTCTTTCTCTATTAAGGTGCTCGTACAAAATTTCAAGTTCGTAGCTTTTAATTTGTTGCTTATTAGTTGATTTAATGAAATTGGTCGAAATCATACTTTTGTATGGGAGGGGGTAGAAGGGCAAGTGCTATTTTGAAACTTTTAAAATAATTTTATTTTAAATATTTTTATAAGTTCTTATGCAAAATTTCAAATTGATAGCTTTTAATAGTTAGGTGATAATTAATTTCTTAAAAATGGTCGAAAAAATAATTTTGTATGGGAGGGGGTAGAAGTTTCAAAGGTATTCGACCAGTTAATATCTTATACGTTTGGAGATTTTTTTTAAATGTGTTTCCCAAGTTTTCAAGTTTCTACCTTAAAATTACATCCAAAAATTTTCAGTTTTCGTGTTTTTTTCGCTGCACATGAAACACCTTGTGCCCCTTAGACCGTGGTGGTCGGTTCGTAACAATTGTGGATCAAATTATTATTTTTTTTCTGTGTATATAAATTAGATGTATCCACATGCAAAATTTAAAGTTTCTATCTTTGACCAGAGTCCTAAAAAAATCACTCAACATTTTCAGTTGGTGCGTGAACGTTGATCAACCAAGTGTTGAAAAATTTAGTTTTTATTCGGATTGCACACAATCTTTCACTTACTGGTCTGAAGCTCGTGACCTGCTGTTTAAATTTTTTGTCAACGACAAAAGCGACGCCAAACTCTCTGCTTCCCGACAATTTTCCACTTGAATAGATTGTGTGTGATCTCATGTCCATGATTTCATTACCGAGCCATTTCGTTTCTTGGATGGCAGTTATGTTGATGTTGTGTTTTGCCACTTCTTCGAGAAACTCTTTCAGAGCTCCTGTCCTAAATAAGGATCGAACATTCTAAGATCCAATAGAGTAGCCCATTTTTCGTTTGCGGGGTCGTTGCTGTTGAGTCCATCCTTTCCGAGGCTGTTCTTCAGGTTTCTGGACAGTGTTCTTTTTTCCGGTGATGCGTTGTCGGCGCCTCGCCCAACTACCGACCTGGAGGACCGGTCCTACTTATTTATTACACCCTAGTAGAAAAAGGGTGGGAGTTTTGAGCTAAATATGGCATGCTGGAGTTCTCACAGCTATGCTGCGAGTCCAATTATGTCATACTTTTTGCATACTTCCTGAGACGCACTGGTATTACTGACCATTCAGGTTAACTCCATGTTCCCTCCTCCTTTCTCAAATCGGGCTTGGGATCGTCTATGGCGGAGTTATTATATATTAACATATTATTTTATTATTCTAATAACAAAAAATTGTGGTCGACACAGAAAAAAAAAAATTTGCTACCCTGAAATTTTGTTTTTTTGCGTTTCATGACTAAATTAGCCTAAATAAACTGCCAACAAGTGGGGCGAAACTTTATTATTCTTGGGACAAGTTGCGGATGTGTGGAAAGTCAATATGCAGGTTAGAGTGGTTAGGGAAGGCTAAGTGAAAGGGAGTTCTTGGGCAGGGCTGTTGTCAATTTAACAATATTTCATTCATTTCTGCAAGTTTGGGTTTTTATGAGGGGAGGAGGAGGGGTAAGGGTGGGTGGATGTTAATAGCTTTTTAATTAATTGCTTGAATCGCGTCCAATATCCTCTGTATAGAATGTGTTTCATAGACGAAGTTGCATAGAATTTTCATAGGATTCGGTGCATTTTACATTCACGAAACCAAACATTTGTATGGGAAGGAGTAGAGGAGGTAGGGGAATCGTAAAATTTGTGACGCAATTTTATTCCCTTTTTTTTGTAGTGTGCTTGTACAAAATTTCAAGTTCGTAGCTTTTAATTTGATGGTTATTAGTTGATTCAATGAAATAGGTAGAAATGATACTTTTGTATGGGAGGGGGTAGAAGGGCAAGCGCGATTTCAAAACTTTTAAAGGAATTTCATTTCAATTATTTTTATAAGTTTTTAGGCAAAATTTGAAATGGATAGCTTTTAGGAGTTAGCCGATAACTGATTTCTTAAAAATGCTCGAAAAAATAATTTTGTACGGGAGGGGGTAGAAGAGGTAGGGGAATTGCAAAATTTGTGAAGCAATTTTATTTCCTTTCTCTTGTAAGCTGCTCGTACAAAATTTCAAGTTCGTAGCTTTTAATTTGTTGGTTATTAGTTGATTTAATGAAATTGGTCGAAATCATACTTTTGTATGGGAGGGGGTAGAAGGGCAAGTGTGATTTTGAAACTTTTAAAATAATTTCTTTGCAAATATTTTTATAAGTTTTTATGCAAAATTTCAAATGGATAGCTTTTAATAGTTAGGTGATAATTAATTTCTTAAAAATGGTCGAAAAAATAATTTTGTATGGGAGGGGGTAGAAGTTTTGAAGGTATTCGACCAGTTAGTATTTTATACTTTTTTTAAATGTATTTCCCAAATTTTCAAGTTTCTTCCCTAAAATTGCATCCAAAAATTTTCAGTTTTCGTGTTTTTTTCGTTGCACATGAAACAGCTTGTGCCCATTAGACCGGGGTGGTCGGTTCATAACAATTATGGATCAAATTATTATTTTTTTTCTATGTATATCAAATAGATGTATTCACATGCAAAATTTAAAGTTTCTATCTTTGAGCAGAGTCCTAAAAAATTCACTCAAAATTTTCGACATTTTTGCTTACCACCTCCCTCCCTTTACACCCCCTAACTTAAAATTCTTATCAAAATTATAAATTATGTAGTTCTATAATCTGACGAATTTTCAATTCGAAATCTGTACTCAATTTTGAGATATAATGATTTCTAATTTTGAAAAGTGCACCATTTTTCAAATGCTCCCCATTTCACCCCACTACTATTATGACCAAATTTTATATTTTTTTGTATTTCGCTAGTATAGCTTAGTATATGTTTTAAATTTCAATTACATAGCTTAAGAGATAGTTGAGATATTAATTCTTAAGTGTTTTTCCCCGCACCCCCCCCCGACCCTTCCCCTTACAATAATAAGCCTATTTCTAAGCTGATTCTGGTGGATCTATACGCCATCTTAGTTGTCCCAAAATATGAATTTTTATGGTAAGTAGTTTCGAAGATATAACCATTTTAAAAAAAGATTCGGCCGACAATTTGTTTTTAGCCCCCCCTTTACGGACGCCAATGGATAAAAAAATTAAATTATTTTTGGAATATGTCCCACAGCTCTCTCTATACGTGTGCTGATTTTCATCTTTGTATCTGCATTCGTGGTGAAGATATTAGCAAGTGTATATTTCCATCCCCCCGCCTCCCCCTTCCACTCCACACTCCCCAAAATTTGGATAATGGAGCTCACTTACCAAGTTAATAACCCACCCAAAAATCAACATTCTACCTTACGGCGTACGGCGGGACGGATTTTTTTTTTTTGCTTTTTTAGGCTAATTTAGGCATGAAACGCGAAAAAACAAAATTTCAGGGTAGCAAATTTTTTTTTTTTCTGTGTCGATCACAATACTTTATTATTAAAATAATAAAGTAAAATGCAAAAAAAAAAAATCCGTCCCGCCGTACGCAGCCCGCCGTACATATGGACTCATATATCCGAAACCGTTAAAGGTAGAATGGTTGTATTTGGGTGGAAGGTTGACTGGGTAAGTGAGCTCTATTTACTAAATTTTGGGAGGTCTTAGGTAGAAGGGGGAGGCGGGAGGAGGGAAAGAGTCAAAAACTACACTTGCTAATATTTCCACCAGGAATGCAGATAGTAAACTGAAAATCAGCAAAGATATAGAGAGGAGTGTGAGACAAACTACAAAAATAATTTAATTTCTTTATCCATTGGCGTCCGAAAAGGGGGGGCTAAAAACAAATTGTCGGCCAAATTGTTTTTTTAAATGAGTATATCTTCGAAATTACTTATCATAAAAAAATCATATTTTGGGACCATTAAGGCAGCATATAGTTCCACCAGAATCAACTTAGAGAGAGGCTAATTACTGGAAGGGGGAGGGTCAGGTGGGGTTCAAAGAAAAACACTTAAAACTGAATATCTCAACTATCTTTTAAGCTAGGTAATTGAAACTGAAAACATTTATTAATCTATACTATAGAAATACGAAAAAAATAGCTTGTGGAAATAATAGTAGTGGAGGGAAATGGGGTGCATTTTAAAAATGGCGCACTTTTCAAAATTACAAATCGTTATATCTCAAAATTGAGTACAGATATTCAATCGAAAATTTGTCAGATTGTAGATTTAAGTAATTATTAATTTAGGTGAAACTTTTGTGTTGCAAGGTATAAGGGGAGGGAGGTGGTAAGTAGAAATGTCAAAATTTTGAGTAATTTTTTTAGGGCTCTGGTAAAAGATACAAAGTTTAAATTTTGCGTTTGGATACATCTACTTGATAGGCATAGAAAAAAAATAATAATTTGTTCCACAATTGTTATAAACCGACCCTCCGGTCTAACGTGCACAAGATGTTCCATGTGCAGTGAAAAAAACACGTAAGTGAAAATTTTTGAGTGAAATTTTAAGGTGGAAACTCGAAAATATGCGAAAAGCATTTAAAAAAAATCCCTAAATATATGAAATATTATTTGGTTGAATATCTTAAAAACTTCTACCCCCTCCCATACAAAATTATTTTTATGGCCATTTTCAAGAAATCTATTATCACCTAACTATTAAAAGCTATCAATTTAAAATTTTGAATAAGAACTTTTAAAAACAGTTGAAAGAAAATTGCGTGAAAAGTTTTGAAATTGTGCATGCCCTTCTACCACCTCCCATACAAAAGTATGATTTCGACCAATTACATTCAATCAACTAAAACCAAACAAATTAAAAGCTACGAAATTGAAATTTTGTACGAGCACCTTACAAGAGAAATGAAATAAAATTGCATCACAAATTTTACGATTCTCCTACCCGCACTATCCCCTCCCAAACAAAAGTATGATTTCAACCAATTTCATTAAATCAACTAATAGCAAACAAATTAAAAGCTACGAACTTTAAATTTTGTGCGAGCACCTTACAAAAAAAAATGAAATGAAATTGCATCACAAATTTTACGATTCCCTTACCCGCTCTACCCCCTCCCATACAAATGTTCGGTTTCGTGAATGTAGAATACACCGAATATTATGAAAATTCTATTCAGTTTCGTTTATGAAACACATTCTATGCAGAGAATATTGGTCATGATTCAAGCAATCTATTAATAAGCCATTAACATCCACCCACCCTTACTATCACCCCTCCCGTTCCCCTCATAAAAACCCAAACTTGCATAAACGAATGAAATATTGGTAAATTAATTACAGCCCTGCCCAAGAATTCTCTTTCACTTAGTCTCCGAAACCACTCTAACCTGCATGTTGACTTTCCATGCATCCGCAACTTGTCCCAAAAATAATAAAGTTTCGCCCGACTTGTTGGCAATTAGTTAGATATGACTTAATCCGCGAATCAAAACCCACATGAAAATGAAGCATGTTAAGCTTGCGTACAAGAATAAAGTGATCAATTTAATCGAATGCATTACTGAAGTCAGTATAAATGTAGTCAACTTCGGAATACTTCCTATGTTTACGCCCAGCTTACCTTAGAGGATGGTTGCAGCACCTGGGAGAAGATGTTTTAAGCTTCTGTTAAAGTCACTGCGACTGTTAGTGATATCTCAAATTAGTTGAATAGAATCGCCTAGTGCCAGGGTATTGAGGCCGATAAAATTTTTAAACTTATTTTTTATTAAGGAGGCATTTCTTTTAATGTTATAATACGTTTTTGTCAGCGAGTCAGATGAATTCTTATAATAATGAGTGACATTGTGGGCTTAAAATCATTTCAAAAGAAATGTTGGAACATTGATTTTACTTTATTATTCTAGTAATAAAGTATTGTGATCGACACAGAAAAAAAAAATAAAAAAATTTGGTACCCTGAAAACACGACAAAAATTACACTTTCTAATACCTCGATCACGAATGTATATCGGAAGCGGAGCTATTAATCGTATTCGCAATTAAGTATTAAATTGACAATAACCCTGCCCTAGAACCCCTTTCCCTTAGTCTTCCCTAACCACTCTAACCTACATATTGACTTTCCACGCGTTCTCAACTTATCACAAAAATAATAAAGTTGCGCCCGACTTGTTGGCAGTTTATTTTCTGACGGTTTTCTTTATTATCTTAGAGCACAGTTTTTAGAAGACGTTCGACATGTAACCGAAGCCCCGGAATGGATGTTAAATATTGATGCTAGAACAATCAAAACGATACATGGTGGATCATGCATACAAATGATTATGCATTTTAAGGGACCTTATGCGCATCAATTGGAAAAAGTTATATATAAAAATTTATAAGATATTTACCTTGGTCAAATATAACTTTTTTTTATAGGATTTATCAAGGCTTTTAGCTGCTGGAAATTTGCCTCGACCAACTGTGTATCACCCTGGATATGAAAATCAAAAGCGCAAGACAACTTTACCGTATAGAACATGTGGAGTAGTTGACCCAAATGAAAAGAGTAAAATTAATTTTAACACTTTCAATAATTTAATAACATTGAATTTGCTTTCATAGAATCAAAAAAACGCAAGGCTTCAGCAAGTAACAACGTATCGCCAAAGATGATAACTCTAGTACTGACCTTAATATCCACCATTTTCAATAAACTATAAGATGTGTGATAATATTTCTTAAGACTCTTATATACCTGATGTTTTTTGCTGAATTCGACTCTTTTGCAGTTTAAATGTGCGTTCTTTGGTTAGTCTTAAGCGTTCTTACATCAGACAAAAAAGTTTCTTAACTTAATTCACGGTAAAACCGACGAATTAACTGAGCCGTAATTTGAAAATCAGCAAGCGAATGCATTCATTTCCTAAAAATAAAACATGGACACTTCTGCTTTCGCGATGATTCAGACTACAAAAACTCGGAATTTAATGTAAGAATGCGTTAGATCAGCTGGAAGTCCGAATTTAGACATGAGAAGTGTAATATTTAGGGAAAAACATTGAAGAAGATGAATACAGGTACAGAAGAGTCTTAAAAATTCTACTTTTTTTAATATTGTTGTAAAATTTTCTTTTATAGAATGTAAGTTATACAATAAAAAGTTTTTCTATTTTTTTTAAAGTAATGTGAGTTAGCTTTGGTACTTGAAATAGCTAAGTAGGAAAATATAATGTATCTCTATTCCATCTACCGATAGTGATAGCGTAACGACTAAAATAATATTAAATTTGAAATGCTTCAAATTTGTCAACTTACTAGCTTGTATTGCATTAGGCTATCGTATTCAAAACTCGCCTTATTATTAAAAAAATTTGAGAAATCGAAAAAAAATAAATAATTTTTTTCGTAAATGGAATATTGTTTTTTTATTTTCTGCATTCAAAAAGGTTATGGTTGTTAACCGAAAGGATTTTCAGAACAATAAATAACGTATAACAATTTTGAGTTATTTCACTTTTCGATTTGAATGATGCGAGTTTTGCTGCAACACTTCAAATAAAGCAAGTCAAACCCTATTAAAAAATGCAAGAATTCTTCTTTCTTTATTTAAATGGCTTAATAAGTGATAACAAGTACAAAAATATCAAAATTTTATATTAAATATGCAATATTGGTCATATCTTTTGGAGAGAACTACCACAAAGAAAAAAACACATCGAACATCTTCAAAACTAACGAAATTTAAATTAAATAAAAAAAAAATGATCAAAAATTAAACAATTTTGGAAACATCTTCCGCATACCTGCAGATAGAACAATCGTCAGCATCATCGTCGTCATTATGTCATTATTAACATCTTTTTAAAACTATAAACGTACGAGCTCTCTACATTGGACTCCAAAATGCCTTGCGAGTAATTTATCAAGATCTTCCTTCTTCTGCTTTTGTACTAAAACTCCTGGCATAATAGCTTCAGGCATTATCTGCGATAACCTCTTGCCTCTTTTAACAATTTACTTGAAAACTTCTGTGTTATATCGAAAAGAGGTTTCATCTCTGATTAGAAAGCTGTCTTTCTTTTCGTTTCTTTTAAAAATAAAACGCTTTGCTATACTGAATTTATGCTCCCGGTGAAAAATACTTAAAAATGAGAAACTTAGAACATATTGTTATGAATCTGGCAACTTCCCGAATGTACGAGAACAAATCCCCCAACATGTAAAAAGCTATAAACAAAGTCCCCGAACATTCTAGACGCACACCCAGAAACATCTAGAAAAGTCCCTCAACATGTAAAAAGCAATAAACAAAGTCCCACAACATTCTAGCCTAGACACACACGGAAACATCCACGATCGCAACTTCTAGAACTTGGCAACAATTGTATATAAAGCTCGAAGCTCTCAGACCAGCTGCCAGTGAGTTCAGCAACATCTGCGAGAGAACTTGAACCGATACAAGAACGCGATAACAGTGGTGCCGTACAGTAAGAATTAAATAAAAGTGCGAATTAAAGTGAAACGTGCGAATAAATAAATTATCCTTTTATTTTTAAACGAATTGTGTTTTCTTTGAAATCCAGCGAACCCCTTAGCTCGCAACAATATATTAAGCCATACTAGCGAAAAACGAAAAAAATATAACATTTTGATATAATAGTAGTGGGGGAAAATGGGAAGCATTTCAAATATGCTGGATTTTCCAAAATTTCTAAACTGAGTACAGACATCAACATAGTTTTTGATTTTGGTAAAAATTTTAAGGGGATTACTGACTTGACCGTTTTCCACACAAAATTTTCTCGGGAACGGCTTGACCGTTTTTAATGATTTTTTGTATACTTATTATTTCAGTGAAACTAATGCTACGTAGCAAAGGAATTTCAAAAATATTCAAAACTAAGTTATTGATAAGCTCTGAAAGTTTAAAATTTTTCCACGTTATTTTAAAAAAAAAAAAAAAATAATAATAATAATAATAATAAATATATATTTATAACTAACTATTTGAAATTTCCGCTGTACTGTAGTTAGCTAGTACTGCTACTTATCGACCAAAAAAAAATCATACTAATATCTGTTATTATTTTCAAGAAAAATGTACCAATGTGGATAAAAATGTGAAAATAAAAATTTTAAAAAAAACTAACAGACTGGTAGTACGATTTATACCGACCTACCTACCTTTGAATTAATTTTTTTACCACTTCAAAACCTGCAATTTGTTTTATTTTGTGTTAAATTGAATGTAGAATGATAAAAGGCACAAAAAAAATCATTTGTTTATCATATTCAAGTCAGTAACTCCCTTAAGCTGGGGAGTGTTCGGTGAGGAAGGTGGTAAGCAAAAATGCTGAAAATTTCGAGTGAATTTTTTAGGGCTTTGGTGAAAGATACAATTTATTTAAGATATAAATTTGATATTCACAGAGAAAAAATAATATCTTATTCCACAATTGTTATGCACCGAAGAAGATGTTTCATGTGCAATGAAAAGAAATAAACAAAAAAAAAAACCTAAATGTATGAAATATTACCTGTTTGAATACCTCCAAGACTTCTACCCCCTCCCGTACAAAATATTTTTTTTTCTATGTATATGGAATAGCAAAATTTAAACTTTGTATCGTTCACCACAGCCCTGAATAAACTGAAAATACTGAAAATTTTCGACATTTTTGCTCACAACCTCCCTGTTTACCAAATTAAAGACTATGAAGTTCTATAATACAATCTGACAAAATTTCAATTTCATATCTGTACTCAGTTTTGAGATATAACGGTTTAAAATTAAAATGCTCATCATTTTCCCCACTACTGCTACCAATTATTATATTTTTCTTGTATTTCGCTAGTATAGCTTAATATATGTCTTAAGTTTCAATTACATAGCTTATGAGGTAGGAGAGATATTCATTTTGAAGTGTTTTTCTTTGCACCCCTACTGACCTTCCCCCTTACAATCATTAGCCACTCTCTAAGCTGATGTCAGTGGATATGTATGCCACCTTAATGGCCCCAAAGTATGAATTACTTTATTATTATAATAATTATGTATTGTGATCAACACAAAAAAAAAAAACATCTTAAATTAAATTCTGCGTGAAATCCAGAATCTCTTAAATCAAATTCCGCGTGAATTCAGAACCTCTAAATCAAATTCCGCGTGAAATCAGAACCTCCTAAATTAAATTCTGCGTGAAATCCAGAATCTCTTAAATCAAATTCCGCGTGAAGTTGGAACCTCCTAAATCAAATTCTGCATAAGATCCAGAATTTACTTAAATCAAATTCTGCGTGAAGTCAAATCAAAATCGCTTAAAACAAATTCTGCAAAGTCAGAATCACTGTCAAACTTATTTAAAGCAAATTCTGCAAAGTCAGAATCACTGTCAAGATTACTTAGATCAAATTCTGCGTGTACTCAGAAATTCTACATCAAAATTCCGCATGAAATCAAAATCATTTAACACAAATTCGGCAAAGTCAGAATCACTGTCAAACTTATTGAAAACAAATTTTGCAAAGTCCGATCAACTTCAAAATCACTTAAATTGAATTCTAAAATAAATCAAATTCTGCATAAAAGGAATAATAATTTCCAAATCACTTAAATTGAATTCTCACCTTAATCAAATTCTGCATAAAAGTCAGAATAACTTCAAAATAACTTAAATTGCATTCTCACTTAAATCAAATTGTGCATAAAAGTCAGAATAACTTCAAATTACTTAAATTGAATTCTAGCTCAAATCAAATCTGAATAAAGACAGAAAAACTGTCAAACAAAATCTTATGTATCTAACTTATCTAGCAGTGGAGTGCTATCCATAATGTCAATAAGCATTCGACTATTTCAAATCACATTTATCAAAACAATGAATCAATTCACATATTTAACTTCAAAAGTTAACACAGTTTCCAAATTCATAGATCAGTTGACAAACAAACTAATTCTCATTTCTTCCAAGAGATGCCGAATGTAGTCTTATTCAACGCGAACCAAATTCGTTCCAGACAGCGTCAAGTTATAGCAATAATAGACAAAGCTGTCATTGGACGATTGCATCACCTTATCACAAGATACAAGTCTTTTTCTACAGATTGTTTTTTGGTTCGGGACCCTTTTTAATTGCACAAACTGACTATTCCTTTCCACTAAATAATCATACATGATCGTTTGTTTAAAAAAAACCAGTAATTTCACAAAATGTGTAATAATTTTTGCACTTTTGCTTTATATATCTATAAAAAACGTAATGATTCTTCGTAAACTTTAATCCATATTGTTAAAAAAAAGAAATTTCATAATTTTTATATATCTTGAAATTTTTCATATGATAAAAAATTTTAATAATTTTTATATTTCTTGCAATTTTTCAAAAAAAATTTAATAATTTAAAAACTACTTGCAATTACTTTATTATTTTAATAATAAAGTATTGTGATCGACTTGGAAAAAAAAATTTGCTACCCTGAAAAACTAATTTTATTATTAGCCTAAAAATGCAAAAAAAATAAAATCCGTCTGTCTGTACGCCATCCGCCATCCGCCGTCCACCGTACGCCGGTGTGTACGCTCAGCGCACATTAACTCCCAAACCCTTCAAGATAGAAAGTTCATTTTTGAGGGGATTGTAGATAGTTGCGGATCTCAGGCATATACCCATTTTGGGGGTGTACGGGTTCAGGGAGAGGCGGGGGGAGCGCTAAAGCCGAAAAATACGAATTCAAATATCTCAACCATGATAACAGCTAAGAAGCTAAAACTCAACGCACATATAGAGAAGTGCGGGACAACTTTTAAAAATAACTTAATTTTTTTATCCATTGGCGTCCGAAAAGGGGGGGCTAAAAACGGCCGAATTGTTTTTTCAAATGATTATATCTTCGAAATTACTCATTGTAAAAAATTCATATTTTGGTACCGTCAAGGTGGCATATAGTTCCATTGGAATCAGCTTAGAGAGTGGTTAATTATTGTAAGGGGAAGGGTCAGGGAGGGGTGCAAGGAAAAACACTTAAAAATGAATATCTCAACTATATCCTAAGCTATGTAATTGAAACTCGAAATTTATATTAAGCTAAACTAGGAAAATACAAAAAAATATAACTTCTTGAAATAATAGTAGTGGGGGGAAATGGGGAGCATTTCAAAAATGGCGCACTTTTCAAAATTACGAATCCTTATATCTCAAAAAAGAGTACAGATATCAAATCGAATTTTTCAGATTGTAGAACTACATAATAGTTAATTTTTGTAAAAATTTTAAGTTGGGAGGTGTAAGGGGAAGGAGGTGATAAGCAAAAATGTCGAAAATTTTGAGTGATTTTTTTAGGGCTCTGGTGAAAGATACAAAGTTTAAATTTTGCATGTGGATACGTCTATTTGATGTACATAGAAAAATAATAATAACTTGATCCATAATTGTTATAAACCGACCCCCCCGGTCTAACGTGCACAAGGTGTTTCATGTGCATTGAAAAAAACACATAAACTGAAAACTTTTGAGTGAAATTTTAAGGTAGAAACTTGAAAATTTGCGAAAGGCATTTAAAAAAAATCTCTAAATATACAAAATATTAACTGGTCGAAAACCTTTAAGACTTCTACCCCCTCCAATACAAAATTATTTTTTCGACCATTTTTAAGAAATCAATTATCACCTAACTATTAAAAGCTATCAATTTGCAATTCTGCATAAAAACTTACAAAAATAGTTGAAATTAAATTGCGTTAAAAGTTTTGTTATCGCGCTTGCCCTTCTACCCCCTCCCATACAAAAGTATGATTTTGACCAATTTCATTAAATCAACTAATAATCAACAAATTAAAAGCTACGAACTTGAAATTTTGTACGAGCATCTTACAACAGAAAAGAAAGAAAATTGCATCACAAGTTTTACGATTCCTCTCCCTCCTCTACCCCCTCCCATACAAATTATTTTTTCGAGCATTTTTAAGAAATAAGTTGTCAGTTAACTCTTAAAAGCTATAAATTTCAAATTTTGCAGAAAAACTAATAAAAATAATTCAAATGAAGTTGCTTTAAAAGTTTTGAAATCGCGCTTGCCCTTCTACCCCCTCTCATACAAAACTATGATTTCGACCAATTTCATTAAATCAACTAATAACCAACAAACTTAATGTTACGAACTTGAAATTTTATACAAGCACCTTACAAGAGAAGCGAAATAAAACTACATATCAAATTTTACGATTCCCCTACCTTCTATAACCCCTCCCATACAAATGTTCGGTTTCGTGAATGTAAAATACACCGAATTTTATGAAAATTCTATGCAACTTCGTCTATGAAACACATTCTATACAGAGAATATTGGACGTGATTCAAGCAATTAATTAAAAAGCTATTAACATCCACCCACCCTTACTATTACCCCTGCTCATCCCCTCATAAAAACCCAAACTTGCAGAAACCAATGAAATATTGTTAAATTGGCAACAGCCCTGCCCAAGAACTCCCTTTCACTTAGCCTTCCCTAACCACTCTAACCTGCATGTTGACTTTCCACTCATCCGCAACTTGTCCCAAGAATAATAAAGTTTCGCCCGACTTGTTGGCAGTTTATTTTTCATAAAAAAACAAACAAATTTGTAAAAATTTTTGAACTTTTGCTTCATATATTAAAAAACAAAAATTAATGATTCTTCGTAAATTTTAATCCATACTGTTAAAAAAGAAAACAATTTGATAATTTTTATATATCATCCAATTTTTTATGTGTATAAAAAAGCAAGAAATAAATATTCAATAATTTTTATTTTTCTTGCTATTTTTTCAAAAAAAAAAACTAGTAATTTTTAAACTACTTGCAATTTTTCATAAAAAAACAAAAAAAATTGTAATATTTTCTGCACTTTTGCTTCATATATTAAAAAAAAAGATTTTTGTAACTTTTGTATTATATTAAAATAAAATATATGAAAAATTCTTCGCAAATTTTGATCAAAATTTTTCAAAACAATTTTAATAATTTTTATATCTCTTGCAATTTTTCATATAAAAAGCATAACAGGGCTACGATTGCGCGTGAAGCACAATCTTACGATACTCTAGATGAAATAGAATTTTTTGTGATCCCAAGAAATTTTGTATGGGAAGTGCTAGAAGGGGTGATAGGATTGAACTAATTTTTTACCCATCATGCTAAAGTAGCTATAAAAATGTTTTAAACAAAATGCTAACTCCAAAAATTGAATAGGAGCTAAGAATATTAGTGTGTTAGATTTAGTGAAGATGTGCAGTTTGTATGGGAGGTGGTAGAAAGAGTGGAGGGATTTTAGTGATTTTTTCAGAAATAACTAAGAATATTATGTAATGGCCATCCCTTAAATTTCAGACTAGTGCCAATCATACTTTTCAAGAAAATCGATTTTTTGTGAAGTTGTGAAACTGTGTCATATTGTATGGGAGGGGGTAGAAGCAGTGAAGCTAATCAAATATTTTTTTTTTGATCTTAGTTATAATGCTAAATAAATATTAATCACAAAATGTGAGCTCTATAAATGTTATATGTTCTGAGAAAATCGGCTTAGAGCATTTCGTGAAAAAGTGTAGTTTGTATGGGAGGGGTTGGAGGGAGAAGGAGGACGCAAATAATTTTTATACTGTATATTAAAATCATTATGAAAGTAATATATCCCGAAATTCAGACTAATAACTTTTATACTTTTCGAGCAAATCCATTTATAGTCGAATTGCGAAATTGTGCCATTTTGTATGGGAGGGGGTAGAAGGGGTGAAGCTAATCCTCTAATTTTTTTTAGCCATACTCAAAATTTTAAATAAATATTTAGTGCACAATTTCAGCTCGCTAAATTTTATACGCACTGAGTAAATTGGCTTAGAGTAATTCATGACAAGTACAGTTTGTATGGGAGGTGGTAGAAGGAGGGGGAGGACGCGCATAATTTTTATACGGTAGATTGATATTATCATAAAAGTAATATATTCCAAATTTCAGGCCAATAGCTTTTATACTTTTCGAGCAAATCCGTTTATTGTCAAATTGCGCATTTGTGTCATTTTGTATGGGAGGGGGAAGAAGGAGTGGAGCGATTTGGCCCGTTCACGAACTTGACCTTCCTTTTTTGCTAAAAATGACACAGAAAAATTTTTAGCACTATAGCTCAAAGCTTTCGAGAGTTATGCTGTAGACAGACGCACAGACAGACAGACAGACAGACAGACAGACGGACAGACGGTCACTCGGAATCGAGGTTTTTGAGCGATAGCAAATATTTCTGTACCCTTGGCGGCTCTGTGCGAGCGTTATTTCTTAGCGTTAGAAACGGTAAGGCAAACACAATATACTCTCAGATTTCATCTAGAGTATAAAAACATAAAAGAATTATGATTGGGCGTAAAGCCCAATCAAATGATACTCTAGATGAAATGAGAAAGAGTTTAATTTACCGGAAAATGTGTCACCTCCAATTCTTTTAAATAATTAATAGTTACTTTTGTATGGGAGGTGGTAGAAGGAGAGGAGGAAGGTTTGTAATTTTTGGATATGACACCTAATGTGGTATGCAAAATATTTCGTGCTGAATTTATGTCAATTGGACATAGTTTTCCTGAAATTGAGGCATTTGTATGGGAGGTGGCAGACGAAGTGGAGCGTTTAAGATGATTCTGAAACTGCTTATCATCATCCTTATCACCAAGCTTTGATTCAATTTCAAATTCGATAGTTCTAATATATTCGAAGGAGAAATGCTTTTTCTGAATTTATAATGCAGATATTTGTGTGGGAGGGGGTAGAAGGAGTGAAGAGGAGCTGATGATTTTTTTTAGCATTTATTGCAATTATTAAAAAAGAAATTCTGGCAAAATTTTAAGTTTATACTTTTTCTAGTTTTGATGGAAATCGATATAATGCACTTAACAAAAATTATACATTTGTATGGGAGGGGGTAGAAGGAGTATACGGATCAAAACACATTTTTTTTCGTTATTGATATTTTTATTTTAATACTTTATGCAAAATATCAAGTTGATAGCTTTGACAGTTTCGAAGAAAAATAATTTAATTCAAATTTCAAAATTTCGTGAAATTTGTATGGGAGGGGGTAGAAGGAGTAAGGTGAAGTTGATAATTTTTTCAATTCTGATTGGAATTATAATAAAATTAATTTTGGCAAAAATTTGTTTTTATAACTTTGTTAGTTTCAATGAAATTCGAAAAACTGCATTTTTCAAAATTATGCATTTCTATGGGAGGGGGTAGAAGGAGTAAAGGGATCGGATCAATGTTCCGTCATATTAATGACATCTGTACAATAATATTTTGACCCAAATTTCAAATTGATAGCTTAAATAGTTTCAAAGAAAAATCAATTTCTGAAAATTTCGAAATTTCGTGAAATTTGTATGGGAGGGGGTAGAAAGAGTGGGGGGATGTGGCCCATTCACAAACTTAAAGTTTCTGTTTTGCTAAAAATGACACACAACAAATTTCAGCACGATAGCTCAAAGCGTTCGAGAGTTATGCTGTAGACAGACGGACAGACGGACAGACAGCAACTCAGAATCGAAGTTTTTGAGCGACAACAAATATTTCTCTACCCTTGGCGGCTCTGTGCGAGCATTATTTCTTAGCGTTACAAACGGTAAGGCAAACACAATATACTCTCAGATTTCATCTAGAGTATAAATATGTGATAATTTTTGTAATTTTTTTAGGAGAAGGTCTACTCATAAATTTCATTTATTCAAACAAGCCGCGAATTTACCTACTAAATTTTAAATTCATCTCTTTATCGATTCAAATTTTTTAGAAGTTTAAGTTACTTCTTAACCTTAAGTTTATTTAAAGGAGGAGGAATGTTGTGTACACACAGCGCCTTTTTCCATACACGAGAATAGCATTTTTTTCCATCATGCAGCGACTTCTTCGTGTGCGTAATACGATATGTGGGTCGCGCGCTATGCGATATGTTGGTTCATGGCTATTCACGTGTATGCTGATAAGGCATTTCTCGTACATTCATTTCAATGCTGATAAAGCACTTTTCGGTAGTTCGCGTGTGTGCTGATAATGCACCTTTTTTGATCGTTCTCGTCCGCGAATAAATAAGGAAGTTGGAGCTGAACCTTCGTCGCGTATACCTCGTTATGTAATAAAAGCAAATATCCTCTTGTGTAGCATAAAAGTGTTGTCTTTATCACATCTTCTCCCACAGCCCAACAGGAGGGGGTTGAAGAAGTAAGGGGATCAGATCAATATTTTTCGACATTATACTTTGACGTAATTCTCAAGTTAATAGCTGAAATGGTTTCGGAGAAATATCAATTTCCTTAAATTTTGAAATTACATTTTATTCATACGGGAGGGGGTAGAAGAGGTGGATGGATGTGGTCGGTTCACGAACTTACTGCTCGCCCAGACGCACCAAGTGTCCAGAAACATTGGTTGACGCTCAAAAATCTCAAAATCGGATGAACGTCCGTCCGTCTATGCGCTCTCTACCTTGAGAACCTGTTGAGCTGGAAATTTCAAATTTCGTACACGTCGTTTTTGACAAAAAAGCAAGGACAAGTTCGTGAATGAACCAAATCGCTTCAACTCTTCCAACCACTTCCATAGAAAATGATACAATTTCACAATAAACGGATTTGTTCGAAAAGTATAACATCTACTGATCTCAAATTTGGAATATATTACTATTATAATAATTTCAATTTACTGTATACAAATTATTCGTGTCTTCAACCTCCTTCCACCACCTCCCATACAAACTGCATTTTTTCATGAAATACTCTAAACAAATTTCAATCAAATTCCTGTTAAGACCCCCTATAGGGGCATAGGACAGAAACAACTCTCTTCCACAAGGCGCGATCCTGCGCATCGGCTTTAAGCTGTTGCCAGGACTTGTTTATATAAACAAATTTACTTAGTACTTATCGAGCTGAAATTGTGCACTAAATGTATATTCAGAATTATTAGTAAGATAAAAAAATTAGGCGATTAGCTTCACTCCTTCTACCCCCTCCCATACAATCTGGCACAATTTCACAACTTTACAAAAAGTCGATTTTCCTGAAAAGTATGTACTTGCAATTTAAATCATATCAAAAGCATGCTGTTAATAATTATTTCTCAAAAAGTAATTAAGAACTCGCTCTTCCTTCTATCACCTCCCATACAAACTGCAAAATTTTACTTAATCCAATACACTAATTTCTCAGTACCTATGAAATTTTTGAATCCTAAATTTTGTATATACATTTTTATAGCAACTCTAGCGTGATGTGAAAAAATTAGTGCAATGTTATTGCCCCCTGTACCACTTGACGACCAATCGTAGTCCTGTTATGTTTATACTCTAGATGAAATCTGAGAGTATATTGTGTTTGCCTTACCTTTTGTAATGCTAAGAAATAATGCTCGCACAGAGCTCAAAAACCTCGATTCCGAGTTGCTGTGTGTCCGTCTGTCCGTCTATCTGCAACATAACTCTCGAACGCTTTGAGCTATCGTGCTGACATTTGTTGACTGTCATTTTTGCAAAAAGTAACTTAAAGTTTGTGAACGGAGCCACCTCCCATACAAATTTCACAAAATTCCGGAATTTTCAAAAATTGATTTTTCTTCGAAACTATTTAAGCTGTTGACTTTGAATTTGGGTTAAAGTATAATGATGTATATATCATTTCCGTCACAAAATATTGAGCCGATCTCTTCACTCCTTCTACCTCCTCCCATACAAATGCATCATTTTGAAAAATGCATTTTTTCGATTTTCATTGAAACTAGCAAAGTTATAAAAACAAATTTTTGCCAGAATTAATTTTATTATAATTGTAATCAGTATTGAAAATTATCAACTTCACATCACTCCTTCTACCCCCTCCCATACGAATTTCACGAAATTTTGAAATCTAAATTAAATTATTTTTCTTCGAAACTGTTAAAGCTATCAGCTTGATATTTTGTACAAAGTATAAAAATAGAAATATCAATAACGATAAAAAAAATGTGTTTGAATCCGTCCATTCCTTCTACCATCTCCCATACAAATGCATAATTTTTGTTAAATGCATTATATCGATTTCCATTAAATCTAGAAAAAGTATAAACTTAAGATTTTGCCAGAATTTGTCTTTTGATAATTGCAATAAATGCTAAGAAAATTATCAGCTGCTCTTCGCTCCTTCTACCCCGTCCCATATAAATATCTGTATTACAAATTCAAGGAAAGCATTTCTTCTTCGAACATATGAGAACTATCGACTTTGAAACTGAAACAAAGCCTGGCGATAATGATGTTGATAAGCAGTTTCAAAATCTTCTAAATCCCTCTGCCACCACCCATACAAATGCCCCAATTTCAGGAAACTATGTCCAATTGAAAATAATTAAAGCTACAAACCTTAAATTCAGCACGAAATATTTTTCATACCACATTAGGTGTCATATCCAAAAATTACAAACCATCCTCCTTTGCTTCTACCACCTCCCATACAAGAGTCAGTATTAATTATTCGAAAGAATTAGATGTGACATATTTTCCGGTACATTGAACTATTTCTCATTTCATCTAGAGTATCATATGATTGGGCTTTACGCCCAATCATAATTCTGTTGTGTTTTTCTATAAAGCTTTCCCTTAAAGTACAAATCCTTACAAAATGAAAAAACATGGATTTTCATGGAAATATATGTATGCGTAAAGATTTCGAAAATGATATTTTCTTTTCTATCAAATTTAGTTCGGTTGACCGCTTTCGTCTCAATAAGAGAATTATAAAATATTATGTTTGAAAATTTTAACTGCGATTTGCTGCTAGGGTGTAAGATATCTTTTTACGAGAGCATACATTTTTAAATCCCTATGTTTGGCTCGAAGCGCATATTCCAAAAATGTTTTAGGTCCCGCTTTATGAATAGCAGTAGGATAATTCATAAGAAAATGATGCGAAGGTTAAGTGATTGATTAAATAACAATTTAATAAAATACCCCATTAGCGCGTCTAGTGAGTCAGATGATGAAAAGGAACTAGCTAATGTCGGTGGGGTAGTTATTGTCGATGTAGTTGTTAATGAACTCTTTTTTCGATTAAGATAACCAATTTTTACAAGTGTTCTCTTAACATTGTAGAGTTTTCCTCCCGGATTTTTTCTACCTTTCGCATGCAAAAAGTATGTTTCTTTGAAAATAAATTTCTTTTTTAAAATCACTAAAATTATTAGTTTTATTTGCGAATCACCTTATTTTCTGTTGGAAATTTTTTTGTAATATCGCCCGATACTGATTGCATGTCGTGGGGTTTCATTAGTACATTATTTATAAGAAAAAAATATGTTACACTATTATAACTACCAAGAGATGTTAATGCTCGACAGGCAAGATTTTATTTTTATTGTATTGCTTTTTGATAATAGTTCCTGCTAAGGAGCCTTTTAATATTGTGTTAAGATCATACTTCTGGTGGATTTTAATTGAGCTAAATTAATTTATTTTATTTAGTTATATTGTTTTGTTTTACCAAAATTGAAGCACTGATTAGATTGACACGATGACAGATGGCTAATTATTATATTTAATTTTACTCCCAAACGCTTCAAGATAGAAAGTTTATTTTTGGGTGGATTGTAGATAGTTGCGGATCTCAGGCGCACACCCATTTTGGGGGGTGTACGGATTAAAGGAGAGGCGGAGAGAGCGCTAAAACACAGAGAATATTGGTCATGATTTAAGCAATCAATTAAGAAGCTATTAACATCCACCCACCCTTATTATCACCCCTCCCGCTCCCCTCATAAAAACCCAAACTTGCATAAACTAATGATATATTGTTAAATTAATAACAGCCCTGCCCAAGAATTCTCTTTCACTTAGTCTCCCAAACCACTCTAACCTGCATATTGACTTTCCATGCATCCGCATCTTGTCCCAAAAATAATAAAGTTTCGCCCGACTTGTTGGCAGTTTATTTTCCCATCATGTTAGAATTGCTATCAGAATGTTTTTTCAAAAATTTCAGCTTGAAAAATTTAATAGGTACTGAGAAAATCAGTGTACTGGATTTAGTGAAAATGAGCAGTTTGTATGGGAGGTGGTAGAAGTAGTGGGATGTTTCTAGATAATTTTTCAGAAATAATTCTAAACATCAAGCATTTGACACGTTTTCAATCGCAGATCTGTCGTATTCAAATTTTCCAGGAAATCAATCAGAAAATTAGCTTTTTGAAAAGTTGTGAAATTGTCTCATATTGTATGGGAAGGGTTAGAAGGAATAAAGCTAATCATCTAATATTTTTTGGTCTTACTAATAATTCTAAATAAATATTTTGCTCAAAATTTCAGTTCGATAAATTTTATATGTATTGAGTAAATTGGCTTATAGTATTTCATGAAAAAGTGCAATTTATATGAGAGGTGATAGAAGAAGTAAGGGGATTCAAATAATGTTTATACTGTTAATTGAAATTGGCATAAAAATAATATATTCCAAATTGCAGTTCAAAAGCATTTATACTTTCGAGAAAATCGGTTTAATGTCAAACCTCGAAAATGCGTCAGTTTGTATGGGATTTAGTAGAAGGGGTGTAGCATTTGGCCCGTTCGCGAACTTGACCTTACTTTTTTGTCAGAAATAGTGTGTACAAAATTTGAACTATCTAGCTCAACGTGTTCTCAACGTAGAGAGTGAACGGACGGACTGACATCCGATTTTGAGATTTTTGAGTGATAATATAAACTTCTGTATCATTAATTTTTTTCTTCGAACCTTATTTCTTAGCGTTACAAACCTTAGAGCAAACTTATAATACTCTCAGATTTCAGTTAGAGTATAAAAATTCATATTTTGAGACCATTAAGCTGGCAAACAGATCCACTACAATCAGCTTAGAGAGAGCCTAATTATTGTAGAGGTGTTGCAAAGAAAAACATTTAAAAATTAATATCTGGGCAATTGTTTAAGCTATGTAATTGAAACTTGGAACATATATTAAGATATACATACTATCAAATTATGGGAAAAATATAACATTTGGACATAATGGTAATGGAGGAAAATGGGGAGCATTTTAGGAATGGTGCACTTTCCAAAATTTCATACCGTTATACCTCAAAACTGAGAACAGATATCAAATTGTAGAACTAAGTAGTCCTTAATTTTGGTAAGAATTTTAAGTTGGGTGGTGTAAGGGTGTAAGGAGAGGGAGGTGGTAAGAATACATGTCGAAAATTTTGAGTGATTTTTTTAGGGCTCTGGTGAAAGCAATAAAGTTTAAATTTTCCATTGGAATACGCCTATTTGTTATACATCCAGAAAAAGTAATGAAAATTCCACAATTGTTGTGGATAATCATAAAAACCCAAACTTGCATAAACGAATGAAATATTGATTACATGTACTGAAACTATTGAACGTATTCGCATTTGAGTGTTACATTGACAGCAGCCCTGCCCTAAAGAGTTTCCACTTGTGAAAGGGTCTTCCTCAACCACTCTAACCTGCATATCGGCTTTTCATGCATCCTGAACTTGTCCCAAAAACTAATAAAGTTGCTTCCGACTTTTTGGCAGTTTATTTAAATCTGGTTCTGGTTCTACACAATATTCCGCATCTGAATGGAACACAAAAACCAATTCCGCCATTATTAAATTAACTTGCAACTCTGCGACAAACACTGTAAAAGGTACGATCGTCTGCTCTTAGAAAAAGATCCTTCAGTGCCCTAAAGGCTCGAGATCATACTGGTCATTCTTCAAAACGGTCAACAACATTTTCATTTCTTCTTCAATACCACCACTTGTTGATGGCGACCGTACCGTTATTGATCCTGTCGAAAAAGCTAATTTACTAGCAGCAAGTTTCGCTAGAAACTCACACCTTCCACCTTCAAACCAATCGGCTCCCGTTCTAGGTGATTCTGATTTCTCATTGCCTAAACTACATTTTCGCACGAGACTTATTTCTGGGATCCTTCAAGAGCTCAATATGCACAAACCTGCTGGTCCAGACGGTATTCCCCCCACTACCCTTAACAAGTGCTCCTCTTCTTTAACTAAACCTCTTCGCAATCTTTTCTATCTTTTCTACTCTTCTGGGTGCCTTCCACGTATGTGGAAAGTTGCGAATGTTCAGCCAATTCCCAAGAAACGAAGAAAAGCGAACCCCGCTAACTACCGCCCTATAGCCATTACTTCAGTGCTCTCGAAAGTAATAGAAACTGCTATCAATCGCAAAATCGTTGAATATCTCAAGGATAACCAGCTAATCCATGATAGGCAGTATGGGTTCCGTTCTGGAAGGTCGACGGGAGATATTCTGGTCTACTTGACAGAACGTTGGAACTCATGCATACATAAACGCTTGCACTTGACATTGCAAAAGCTTTTGACAGAGTTTGGTATGAATGTCTCATAGCAAAGCTTAGGGCCATAGGTCTTAATGCTACCATTGTTCAATGGATTGAGAGTTTTCTTTCTGAACGCACTATACGAGTAGTACTAGATGGCGTTATTTCTTCCTCTTTCCCAATAGATTCCGGCGTCCCTCAAGGCTCTGTTTTATCTCCAATTCTTTTCTTAGTTTTCATCAACGACCTTCTGTCGTCCACTCTCAATCCAATTCATAGTTTTGCGGATGACAGTACTTTATATAGCACCTATGAATTTAACTCTGCTGCGGAATCACACAAGTATTATATTGCTTCTAATCGCATGGAGTTATTCCGTTCGCTGAAATCAGACCTCAACTTAATCCTGGAATGGGGCAGGAAAAAATAGAGTAGAGTTCAACGCCTCTAAAACACAGGCCAGTCATCTATCACTCAAACGTGATGTCCCTGTATTATCTCAAAATGAGACCTTTGGTAGCACACAACATTGTACCTCGGATAACTTCACACTTCTTGGCGTTAAAATGAATGACCACCTGAATTGGGCTCAGCACATCTTTGATGTTGCCCTCGACGCTTCTAAACGTCTAAGTGTTCTCCGAAAGTGCAAAAAGTATTTCACGCCGAACGACCTCGCAACCACCTACATATAAGGCATACATTAGACCACGTTTAGAGTACGATTCGCATGTTTGGGCAGGGGCACCCAAATCACACCTCTTGCTACTTCCATGGTAAATGCAGTGCGGAACTAAGCACACTCATCCCTCCACTCTACGAGATACTCGTCAAGCTGAATGCTCACACGAGTACACTGTTAAACCCTTGTCTTCTCGTACAGTGAAATATAGGCAGTCATTCATTTCCCGAACATCAAGACTTTGGAACACATTACCATCTAAAATGTTTCCCAACGAGATCAACATCAGTGCTTCAAAAGCAATGTACACCATCACTTTCGTCTTTCTACACCCAAATTTAACTGATCTAACTTGAGATTTTTTTCTCCAGTTCTTATACCGGCACAGCTGTGCATAGCATTATAGGGTGAGTTCGGTTCCCTTAAAAAAAAAAGAGAAACTCATTCAGAAATTCCTAGGAAGTAAATGAGAGAAAGACATGATCGTTTTCTTTCGAAATAGGAAATAGGTTAAAGCAACGAATTTTCCTGGTTTCAAAACAACGATTTATACATTGACAAATTAACATGACACTGAGTTGTTAATTTTTACAAGAAAAAAATTTTCTTGCATTGTTGTATTATTTCAACTGAAGGGCATGCCATTGAGAAAATATTGGTTATTTTTATAATCACAATATTTAACGTGTTTTTTTTTTCATGTTGAATTAAAAAAGTTCATGATTATTTAGACACAATACATGACATGATTTAATAATTTGTTTTGGTAATTTTCCTGTCAACCTAATCACAGTCTGATCGATTCAATGTGTTTTTAGCTCCTCTTTTAAATTACTAGTCTATCAGTTTCATCTGACTATCTATATTTTTCTGGGCTTATGGGGGTGGTAGAAGGAGTGGGGAATAATGAATGAATTTGCTGCTATTTTGTTGAAACTAATAGAATTTTCTATAATCTACTTCCTTTTTGTAGTAATATCTACAAATTATTTTATTTTCCAATACCTACCCCCTACCCTGCAATATTGCAAAATATAAATATGTTATTTACTAGCGATCGTCCGCGACTTTGTCCGCAGAAGAGTCGCAAAATAAGCAATTTTTGAGAATGTAGTTAGTAATATGTACATTATGTGAGATATATAATCTGTTTAGTTTAATGACTCTTTAAACACAATGGTTTGTATTTTGTTGGAATCAGAACCATAAATTATTGAGAATGAAACCACGATACTCGCATTTGTATGGGACAGGCTCGCGATCAAATCAATCCAGTGTTTTGAGATCATATACGTATGGAAGAGCGCTAAGGTCATGTGAATAGTTGTAGCTTGTGTTAATTAAAAAAAAGACCAAATAAAATAACGTTAAGCTTAAAACCATAACAGGACTACGATTGTGCATAAAACCCAATCATACGATACTATAGATGAAATCGAAATTTTTGTGATCTTAAGAAATTTTGTATGGGGAGTGGTAGAAAGGGTGACACTGCTGAACTAATTTATTTCACATCATGTAAGAATAGCTATAAAAATGTTTTGTCCCAAATTTAAGCTTGAAAAATTGAATAGATACTGAGAAACTTAGTGCATTGGATTTAATGAAATTGTGCAATTTGTATGGGAGGTTGTAGAGGAGAGGGAGGTTTTTGATGATTTTTCGAGAAACAACTATAATCATAATTACATTGATATATTTGAAATATTAGATCAATAACGTTCACATTTTTGAAGAGAATCGAATTTTTGAAAAGTCGTGGAATCGTGTCACATTGTACGGGAGGGGGTAGAAGGAGTGAAGCTAATCGGTTAATTTTTTCTCGATATTAATAATAATGCTAATTAAAGATTTAGCATAACATTTTAGCTCGATGAAAGTTACACGTACTGAGAAAATTGGTGTATAATATTTCATGAAAAAGTGCAGTTTGCATGGGAGGTGGTGAAAGGAGTGGGGAAATTTAAATAACTTGTATTCCAAAAGATTGCATTTGTAATGGAAATAATATATTCTACGTTTCAATTTAATAGCTCTTAAATCGATTAATACATATTTTTGAAAATATGTCACTTTGTATGGGAGGGGTAGAAGGTGTGAGGGGAGTGACATAAGACCAAAAGCAGATTATATCTCGGAGCATACCTAATAAACTGTGAAAGTTTCGTTATAATCCGTTCAGCCGTTTTTGCGTGAAAGCCGGACAGACGGACTGACAGAGAAGAATTTTAAAAACGCGTGTTTCTGCTCAGTTACTGTTAAAATAAAGCAAAATAAATTGCCAACAAGTCGGGCGAAACTTTATCATTTTTGGGTCAAGTTACGGATGCATGAAAAGTCAACATTCAGGTTAGAATGGTTTGGGAGTGAAAGAGAATTCTTCTGCAGGGATGTTATTAATTTAATAATATTTCATTCGTTTATGCAAGTTTGGGTTTTTATGAGGGAGCGGGAGGGGTGATAGTAAGGGTGGGTGAGTGTTAATAGCTTTTTAATTGATTGCTTGAATCATGACCAATATTCTCTGTATAGAATGTGTTTCATAAACGAAGCTACCATAGAATTTTCATAAAATTCGGTGTATTCTACACTCGCGAAACTGAACATTTGTATGGGAGGGGGTAGAGCGGGTAAGGGAATCGTAAAATTTATGATGCAATTTTATTTCGTTTCTGTTGTAAGGTGCTTGTACCAAATTTTAATTTCGTAGCTTTTAATTTGTTTGTTATTAGTTGATTTAATGAAATTGGTCGAAATCATACTTTTGTATTGGAGGTGGTAGAAAGGCGTGCTCGATTTCAAAACTTTTGGGGCAATTTTGTTTCAACTATTCTTAGGAGTTCTTATGCAAAGTTTTAAATTGATAGCTTTCAATAGTCAGGTGATAAAAATAATTTTGTATGGGAGGTGGTAGAAGTTTTAAAGGTAATCGACCAGTTAATTTTTCATATATTTATGAATTTTTTTTAAATACATTTTGCAAATTTTCAAGTTCCTACCTAAAAACTTCATTCAAAAATTTTCCATTTATATGTTTTTTTTTCAAAGCACATGAAACACCTTCTGTACGTTACACCGGGGGGAGAAGGGGGCCGGTTTATAAAAATTGTGGAACAAATTATTACTATATATATTATACATTATATATTTTTTTCTATGTACATCAAATAGATGTATCCAAATGCAAAATTTAAACTTTGTATCTTTCACCAGACCTTTAAAAAATTAATCAAAATTATGGATATTTCTGCTTTCCACCTCCCTCCCCTTACACCTCCCAACTCAAAATTTTTACCATAATTAATAATTATTTAGTTCTACAATCTGACAAAAAAATTTCAATTTAATATCTGTACTCGATTTTGAGATATAACTGTTTTTGTTTGCATTACTGGAACGATGCGGTAAATTTACCGTAATCTTTGCTCTGTATTGTAAAGTTCTTTTAATTTGATCAGTAGTTGGTGATTAATTTTTGACTAGTACGCATAATTAAGTGAGATATTGTGTTTTAAAATGCCAGGCAAAAGATTATCCTTTGAGTTGGTTCAACTGATATATTATAACCACCAATTAGGTAAAAGTGAGCAGGAACTGTCTGGAATGTTTTCTGTAGCACGAAAGACAGTCTATAACGTTATAAATCGTGCTGAAAATGAGGATAGATTGGAGCCAAAGTGTGGAGGTGGCCCAAAACCAAAAATATCTAAACGTCTGGAGCGCAATATGATAAGGAAACTTGATAAAAACCCCTAGATTTCGACCAGAACACTTGGTAGGGAACTCAAGCAAGAGTGTGATGTTGCTGTTTCCCATGAAACAGTACGACAGGTCATCCTAAGAAATAAGTTCTCATCAAGGGCTGCACGAAAAAAACCACTTCTTTCTGCACTAAATATCGAAAAGCGTTTTTCCTTCGCTATGATGCACCTTCCTCAACCCGTGGACTTTTGGGACGACGTCATATTCTGCGATGAGACGAAAATGATGTTGTACTACATTGATGGACCGACTAGAGTGTGGCGCAAGCCTTTAACATCGTTGGAAAATCGAAATATCAAAATTTGGTAGTTATGATTTGGGGGTGCATCTCAAGCAGAGGAGTAGGAGACTTGGCATTCATCGAATCAACCATGGACGCCCAACAATATTTGCATATCCTTAAAACATATTTGACAAGCAGTGCGCAGAAATTCGGGTTTATGCATAACAACAAACCACATTTTAAGTTTTACTAGGACAACGATCCCAAATATAAGGCGCAAATGGTGCGAATGTGGCTCTTATACAACTGCGGAAAAGTAATGGATACGCCAGCCCAGAGTCCTGACTTAAATCCCATCGAGAATTTATGGGCCTACTTAAAGAAACAAGTCGCTAAAAGGCAACCCAAAAACCGAACTGCCTTGAAAAATGCGATTCTCGAAGAATGACAAAAAATACCAACCACGTATGACCTGCAAAAGTTGATTTATTCAATGAAAAATCGGTTACGATGCGTGGTGGATGCCAAAGGTGGCCATACCAAATATTAAATATACCAAATAATAAATCTTAAATATTCTGTAAAATAAATATTAAATACAATAATAATTTGTGTAAAGAGTTTCTTGACACTTCAAGAATTGTAATAATTGTTTTCGTTGTTCTTTTCGTTCTTTTTTTGCATTGAAGTTGTACTTTTTTTCTATATATCGGTTGGAAATAATGTAAATAACTATAATTAAAAAAAAAAAATTCATATACATAGATAAAAAGTGGTATTTTATAATTAGAAAGATCAAAATTGAATTTTTTTCCTATGTGTAAATTCATTCTTGACAGACTGTACATATACATATGTATATGGATTTATTTTATTTTCAATGTCACCGTCTTTCTTCAGGCAGTATGTACTCGTCAAGTCAAGCATTTCAAAATTGTGTATCGAAAACTTTGAAGCGTGTGCTTGATATGATCTCGCTTAAAACTGAACTATTATTTTCTAATTCTGAATATTAAATATTTTTTGTGCATATTCCAGAATCTTCTGAATTTCGGTCTACGAATATGTTGACGCAATCAAAATTTGCACTACTCGTATATAATAACTAAAAAACTAATAACTAAAATATTTATTCATTTAATAGTTACAGTAAGGCCGTCTATCAATATTTTATGAATTTCTAAAGATGAAAATTTTCATCCCACTGTCTCTAACAGCTACCAAACAAATATCAATGAGTTTTATGGCGAAATAGAGATTAGATAACCTTTTAATGCATTGATATCTTTTCCATTTCATATACACGTGCACTACCTACTCTATCTCGCGATCTTACTTTAAATCTGTTGTCTCACAATACTTTATTATTAGAATAATAAAGTGAAATTTGTGTTATTCTAAGTTTATTTAAAGCATCAGTTGGAAATTTCTCATTCGCATTCTAGTGTTTGATGATGAATAATTTGAAATATGAAGGAAAAGACCAGAGTTGCCAATAAAAATTCCATTATATTATGAAAATACAAATTTGAAAATAGGCGAATCGGTGTAGATGTAAAGCGAACACACCTTCTTCTTTGTCTAAATAGTTATGAACCCATCGTTTACAATATTTACAAATATAATGAAGAAAAATCTGGACATTATTAATTGTTTATCAGGAAACAATTCTGTTTTTAGAAGTCGAAATAAGATGAAATATGATCATCCTTTATTAGTTCATTTATTTCGATACCTTCGACTAGAGCTACTGTATAGGAATGCTCTCATTGTTGCTGGTGTCGAGTTTGACCTCGAATCCGTTAATCGAGCTGTCACTCGTCGATATTCAAAAAGTCTACGACTGACAACTTGTACTGAAAAGGTTATAAAATATTGGGTTTTTGAAAATTTCCCGCTCTGTGCTGGAACCTGGTGTCCAAACTCTGATAAGAGAGGATCCGTTATTGTACAGTAAGTAACTTTAACTTCTACAATATGAGTTAAAATTATTTCATTGGACTCGGTTGTACTCAGCTCTGCACCGCTTTCGTTAATATCGATGAATCCGATGTTTTACGGAAAAGCGGCAACACTGCCATATGCGCAGATGGGAAAAGAAAAACGTATATTTGACTGAATGCCTATGCAATCAGCTTGAGCTGGGTCTAAAAATAGCAAAAACCAGAGCGGAAAACGTAAAACATCAGTTTTCTTCATCCAGTTATTTTGAACGTAAGCCTGTAAATTCATTTATTTCCAAACGCTGCATGTTGTGACTGTAAACAAAACCACGTGGGTTGCATGCAGTCTGGCGCGTTTTAATTCGACCCTACTTTTATCCCCTTAACGGAAAGCGCATGAGCTAAAAGGATGCGAAATATCGATCCGGAAATTATGAGAAATTATTACGCTTTGTGAACCAGTAGAAATCGAACCTTCCTGTCACAATGTTACGGTTTAGTGTATTTTTAAGTTTATTAGTGCTAGGAGCTTGTGAGAATTTGAAATATCGTGGCCCTTATTATTTGTGGGGTCCTCCGGAGCTAAAGGAAATTCAATCTGCAGCTCTGGAAGTCGTGGATGAAAGTATTTTAGCTTCGTTGTACGATCAAGTGAAAACTGTTGTTATATTTGTCGTGGATCCGTCGGAAAGGATCAATGGCAACAGCTATCCAGAACTTGGGAAGCTGGTCGAAGAAAATCATCTCGTCTACTTACCACAACCAGAAATACCGCACCCAACGGGTGACGATGTTAAGGTAGTTTTTGTATTAATGAATGCAGCTTAGGTAGCATAAAACATGCCGTTTTGTTTTAGGTTTACGTAATTCCTTTAACTGGTCTGCCCACTGCACAGGACTTAGAGGCCAAAACCACTTTCACTCGAATCGAGGATGCAGCTGGTAAAGGAAAAGTTATCGGGATCTTAGCAACTAGAGATGATGATTATGATTTGAGGAGAAAACGAGAAGTAGAAAATCTTTCAACGACAACTAGCATAACACCAACCGAAGAACCGATGAAGAGAGACTTTATTTATGTAGCGGATGGTATTTTAAATTTTTTTCATATACTTTAGAAATTCAAACGATTAAAATATTGTCCTATGCCAAACAATCAATTCAATTCGACTGACTGATGTAAACTAGAGTTACTGTATAGGAACGGACCATCTCTTATTAGAGTTTGGCCACCAGGTTCCAGCACGCAGCAGGAAATTTTCAGATCGAAGATTTTAGGCCAACATTTTACTTTATTTCCTGTAATCGATTTTTTTTTTCTTGAAATTTTAGGCGAAGCAAGTTGCTTTTAGTGAAATCGCAATCTTATACTATCTTTTCAGTACGAGCTGTCACTCGTCGACTTTTCAAATTTTGACGAGTGACAGCTCGATTTAGGGTTCCATGATCAAACTCGAGACAGCGAGAGGACCCGTTCGTATACAGTATCTCTAGTATATACATGGTCGTTGAAATTATGAAATTTCGACATAACAAAGTCGACAATGTTCCACTTGATGTTAGTCGTATGGAAGTCAGGAAAATGTCGTCATTATAACTGGGTAAAAAGAGGTATAAAAGACGAAAGTGAACTGTTTAACGTCCATTTACTATATACGAAAATTTAAGGTCCTTCTATACCGATCTTTTTCTTTAAAAAAAGCGCTGTGATAATTTTACATTTTTAAAGATGAAATTTGAACTTTAGTTCAATTAACTGTAGAATAATAAATCATACAAAATTTAGAAATAATGCAATTGAATTCTAGTGTTTCAAAGTACAGCCCAGATTTTTGTTGTGTTTCTGTAAATCATAAAATGTAAAATTATTCAAGAAACATACGATTGCGCTTTGCGCGTAATGCGCAATCTTACGATACTCTAGATGAAATAGAATTTTTTTGTGACCCCAAGAAATTTTGTATGTGGAGTGTTAGAAGGGATGATAGCATTGAACTAATTTTTTCCCCATCATGCTAAAGTAGCTATAAAAATGTTTTATTCAAAATGCTTACTCCAAAAATTGAATGGGAAGTGAGAAAATTAGTGAGGTAGATTTAATGAAAATGTGCAGTTTGTATGGGAGGGGGTAGAAAGAGTGGGGGGATTTTAGTGATTTTTTCAAAAATAACTAGGAATATTATAAAATTGACTTCCCTTAAATTTCAGAATAGTGCCATTCATACTTTTCAAGAAAATCGATTTTTTGTGAAGTTGTGAAACTGTGTCATATTGTATGGGAGGGGGTAGAAGCAGTGAAGCTAATCAAATATTTTTTTCTGATCTTAGTGATAATGCTAATTAAGAATTTATTACAAAATATGAGCTCGATAAATGTTATATGTTCTGAGAAAATCGTCTTAGAGCATTTCATGAAAAGGTGATGTTTGTTTGGGAGGGGGTGGAAGGAGAGGGAGGACGCCAATAATTTTTCTACTGTAGATTTATGTCATTATAAAAGTGATATATCCCACAATTCAGACTAATAGCTTTCATACTTTTCGAGTAAATCCATTTATTGTCAAATTGTGTCATTTTGTATGGGAGGGAGTAGAAGGGGTCTAATCGTCTAATTTTTTCAACCTTACTAACAATTTTAAATAAATATTTGGTGCACAATTTCAGCTAGCTAAATTTTATACGCAATGAGTAAATTGGCTTAGCATAATTCATGAAAAGTATAGTTTGTATGGGAGGTGGTAGAAGGAGGGGTAGGACACACATAATTTTTATACGGTAGATTTATATTATCATAAAAGTAATATATTCCAAATTTCAGGTTAATAGCTTATATGCTTTTCGAGCAAATCTCTTCATTGGAATTGCGCAATTGTGTCATTTTGTATGGGAGGGGGTAGAAGGGGTGGAGAGATTTGGCCCGTTCACGAACTTGACCTTACTTTTTTGTCAAAAACGACGTGTACAAAATTTGAACTATCTAGCTCAACGCGTTCTCAAGCTAGAGAGCGCACGGACGGACGGACGGACATCCGGTTTTGAGATTTTTGAGTGATAATATTAACTTCTGTATCATTCATTTTTTTTCTCCGAGCCTTATTTCTTGGCGTTACAAACCTTAGAGCAAACTTATAATACTCTCAGATTCCATCTAGAGTATAAACATAACAGAATTACGATTGGACTTAAAGCCCAATCATATGACACTCTAGATGAGATGGAAATGACTTTAATATACCGGAAAATATTTCATCTCAAATTCTTTCGAATAGTGAATGGAGACTTTTTCATGGGAGTTGGTAGAAGTAGAGGGGGAGGTTTGTATTTTTTTTAGTTTTCATTATTTTTAAAGAAATTGGTCATGGTTTTCCTGAAATTGGGCATTTGTATTGAAGTTGGCAGAGGAAGTGGAGGGTTTAAGATGATTTTGAAACTGCCTATCATTATCCTTATCGCCATGCTTTGATTCAATTGCAAAGTCTATAGCTCTCATATATGTACTTGAAGGAGAAATGCTAGTCTTGAATTTATAATACAGATATTTGTATGGGAGGTGGTAGCAGGAGTAAAGCGGAGCTGATAATTTTTTCTAACACTTTCAATTATTAAGAAACAAATTCTGGCAAAATTTGAAGTATGTACTTTTTCTAGTTTGAATGGAAATCGATAAAATGGATTTAACATAAATTATGCATTTGTATGGGAAATATTTTCGAATTACTAATATTTCTATTTGTATACTTTATACAAAATATCAAGTTGATGGCTTTAATAGTTTCGAAGAAAAATAATTAAATTTAAATTTCAAAATTTCGTGGAATTTGTATGGGAGGGGGTAGAAGGAGTAAGGTGAAGTTGATAATTATTTTTAAAATAAATTGCAATTATAGTAAAATTAATCCTGAGAAAATTTTGTCTTTTTAGCTTTACTAGTTTCAATGAAAATCGAAAATATGTATTTTTCAAAATTGTCCATTTGTATGGGAGGGTGTAGAAGGAGTAAGGGGATCGGGTCAATATTCCGTGATATTAATGACATTTATATCGAAATACTTTGAATTAAATTTCAAGTCGATAGCTTCAATAGTTTCAAAGAAAAATCAATTTCTTAATGTTTCGGAATTCCATGAAATTTGTATGGGAGGCGGTGGAAGGAGTGGGGGGATGTAGCCCATTCACGAAATTAAAGTTACCTTTTTGCTAAAAATGACACACATAAATTTTTAGCACTATAGCTCAAAGCTTTCGAGAGTTATGCTGTAGACAGACGCACAGACGGACAGACAGACAGACGGACTGACGGTCACTCGGAATCGAGGTTTTTGAGCGACAACAAATATTTCTGTACTCTTGGCGGCTTTGTGCGAGCGTTATTTCTTAGCGTTACAAACGGTAAAGCAAACAAAGTATACTCTCAGATTTCATCTAGAGTATAAACATAACAGGCCTCGTGCGCGTAAAGCCCAATCATATGATACTATAGATGAAATGAGAAACAGTTTAATGTATCGGAAAATATGCCATATCAAATTCTTTCGAATAGGGTATTGTGACTTCTGTGTGGGAGGTGGTAGAAGCAGAGGGGGAGGTTTGTAATTTTTGTATATACAACGTGGTATGCAAAATATCTCGTCCTGAATTTAAAATTTATAGTTTTATTATTTTCAAAGAAATTGTACATAGTTTTCCTAAATTTAGGGCATTTGTATGGGAGGTGGTAGAGAAAATGGAGGGTCTTGTATAATTTTGAAACTGCTTATCAACATCCTTATTACCATGCATTGTTTCAACTTCAAAGTCGATAGCTCTCATATGTTTTTAGTATTTATTGCAATTATTAAGGGACGAGTTCTGGCAAAATTTTAAGTTTGTACATTTTCTAGTTTTAAAAGAAATCGATATAATGCATTTACCAAAATTATGCACAGGTATGGGAGGGGGTAGAAGGAGTATACGGATCAAAACAAAATTTTATGTCATTAATGGTATTTGTATTATTATTCTTTGAACAAAATTTCAAGACCACAGCTTTGACGGTTTCGGAGAAAAATAATTTAATTAAAATTTCGAAATTTCGTGAAATTTGTATGGGAGGGGGAGAAGAAGAGAGGTGAAGTTGATAATTTTTTTAAAACTGATTGCAATTATAATTAAACTAACACTGATAAAAATTTGTTCATTTATCTTTGCTAGTTTCAATGAAAATTTAATAAGTACATTTTTCAAAATTGTACATTTGTAGAAGGATTGAGGATCCCCTCAATCCTTCTACAAATGTACAATTTTGATCAATATTTTGTGCTGTTATTGACATTTGCATCATTATACTCTGACCTAAATTTCAAGTTGATACCTTAACTAGTTTCGAAGAAAAATCAATTTCTTTAAATTTCGAAATTTCATAATTTGTATGGGAGGTGGTTTTTTTTTTTTACAGAATGACCTGTGTTATAGGCAATTTCGGCCTTTATGTGCAATGCACAAACACAGTCATGGAGGGAAGGAATGGGATTTGGAAGGTTGGGGAAGAGGATTGAGAACGACCGTAGCGAGTGGAGAAGCTGGTATATTGCTCAGTTGTACTGGCTGCTTAGTGATAAATATTTGCAGATGTTATGGGGGACTGAATGATAGAAAGCGAACAGAAACCATCTACTGAGTATCTAGGCCTTCTTGAAGTGGAACTTTTTCACTTTTACACCGTTTCCCCATTTTATTGCGAATAATTTTTTATCACCAGTAGGAACTGAAAAATTTGCGCTGAAAAAATCCCGTCTGGAGTGGGAATCGAACCCACGACCTATTGGCTGAGAAGCAAGCACGCTGCCCACTACGCCACGGAAGCCTCAGTGGTAGAAGGAGAAGGGGGATGTAGGCCATTCACTAACTTAAAGTTACTTTTTCGCTAAAAATTACACACATCAAATTTTAGCTCGATAGCTCAAAGCGTTCGAGAGTTATGTTGCAGACAGACAGACAGACGTACAGACAGAGAGGCAGATAGACGGTCACTCGGAATCGAGGTTTTTGAGCAACAACAAATATTTCTATACCCTTGGCGGCTCTATGCGAGCATTTTTTCTTAGCGTTATAAAGGGTAAAGCAAACGCAATATACTCTCAGATTTCATCTAAAGTATAAAAACTCGGCCGGCAATTTGTTTTTAGCCCCACCTTTTTGGACTCCAAAAGATAAAAAATTAAATTATTTATAAAATTTGTTTAACAATTTTCTCTATACGTATGATGATTTTCAGCTTCCTGTCTGTATTCGAGGTGGAGATATTAGCAAGTGTAGTTTTTTTACTCTTTCCTTCCCCCGCGTCCGCCTTCGATCCGACACTCCCCAAAATTTGGATAATGGAGCTCACTTACCCAGTTAAGAATACACCCAAAAACGAACATTCTACCTTTAATGGTCTCGGAAATATGAATCCACATGTACGGCGCGACGGATTTTTTTTGCATTTTTAGGCTTTCATGAAATGCGAAAAAACAAAATTTCAGGGTAGCAAATTTTCGTTCTTTTTCTGTGTCGATCACAATACTTTATTATTAGAATAATAAAGTAGAACGCAAATGTCGTATTTCTATACATATGAAACATAATTGAATAAAGGGGCGTAAAGCTGTAATAGTTTTCAAACTGCCGAATACATCATACGGTTTGCATTGTTCAAAGCGCAAAGATATTTATATAAATGTTTTTTTTTTAATTGTGGCATATAGATAATACAAGTCTGAAAGGGTAAGGTAATTAAAATAAAGGTTGAACAGCATGAAAAGAGAAAAATTTTGAAAACCCTTTCAAATATTTAAAGCGTTATTATACTTTTGCTTTTCATATTTATTATCTTAAATGCCTACATATATATTTTTTTCTTTCATTTAGGTAAGGCAATTTTGTATACGACTTCTGCTCCCATATTGCAGTTGTCTGATTCCAGTGAGCCAATAAGAAAAGAACTGACCGAACATGGCATCGTCACAGTAGATGAACGTGACCAATTCCGTCGTCTAATTGTAACTTTTAAATCTGATGAGGGCAAGGTGAGAACTTCTGACTTTATTTTACACTTACATTACAAGACAATGCATTGAGTTGAGTAATTACATCTTACACAATTCTTTTTAGACCACTCTCAGATTCCGGTTCCCAATATCTTCAGGCTATTGGTCACTGACCTCTGTGGAAGTAGAAGATAAAGACTTTACGGGAGTGCTACCTGTGGTCGGCGAACCTCCAAGTGCGCCGATGGGCTTCTCACACAAATGTTCTAGATTGCTAGTATTCCAGAATGAAACTATCTCTTTAGCAATGAACAATGTACAGGTAAGCGTAACCTTTGCCTTCGCAGGTATCAGGAACATTACTCACAGATGTTACCATACAGATATATGAACGACTACTTAGCACCCCGGATGTGTCCAATCATCCCAATGTAGTTTCACATAACCCTCGCTCTAGGCGTTATAATTGTAAAATTTGTATAAATTATTCTACCGATGGCGATTCGTGAAGCATCAAATAAATTAAATTTGTTTGCCTATTTCTCTTTGCTTCATTCATTGTTATTAAATGTGTGAAGAATCTTACAATGATGTTATATTTTATCCTATAAAAACAATCAAAATCATAACGTACATTACGATTACCTCAAAGTTTCACTCGTTTACATGACTTTTGATGATGAACATGCCAAATATCTTTAGAATTAAGTGATATTTATAGATAAGCAGTTTATGTGTAAATTAAATTGAATTTCTTTTTCTTCTTGTATAGGTCCAGCCGCTTTTAAGCGGTGCTACTCGATTTAGTGATGCGTATGACTGTGTGGGATTCACCACAGTACCAATTTGGTCCGGCATTTTCGTTAGTTTTCTGGTCCTGTTTGGAACATTTGTGGGTATTATTGCCCTCTTAGAAATAAAAACACCGAATCGATTTGAGAGTAGCAGAAGTAAACAATTAACATTCACCATACAAGAATAAGAAGCAATATTTTTTCGTTAATTTGTTAATAGCTCTCATGTTTAATGTTATAATAAACGATTCAAAACATCAAAGATTCTCTCTTATATCTTCCGTACTAACGCAGTTGACTATACTTTTCCATGTCGTATTTGAGGCGCAACTAATTAATATACTAACTAAACATATTAATTTGGATACCGGGTCATAGCGACCTGTTAGGAAAGGTTGCAGCAGACACGCTTGCCCGGCAAGAATCTACAAACATAATTCCATTAGGAAGTCAGTCGATGTAGCAACAACATTGCTGAAAACTACCTTCAAAAAAACTATTTTGGATTCATTCTTGACGGGATGGCGGCAACTCGACAGCTGCTGAACGACAAAATCCGTTTGGAAAGCATCAAATAAAAATATTATAGCTCAGCTGTTACAACGTAGTCGCTATAGCATCTGAACTATTGTCGGTCGGACCACAGGTCATTGCTTATTAAAGCTGTGCGCATTCAGGCTGCGGATCGCGAGCGACAGCCTTTGCAGAGGTTGCGAGGAAGACGAAGAATCTATCGAACATTATCTTTTTTACTGTCCCTGTTCTTTGTTTAGGCTCTAGATTCATCTCAGAACTAGACTACCTCAGAGGCGTCAAACATTCGAGCTTGCTTCAGATCGCAAACCGTACCAATAAATATGGAGAATACAATGGGCCCAACTTGATGGCCCCATTGAAATGTAGTTCTTCAAAACCATCTTCCTACTACCTAAATTAAACATAATCAGTTGTTTGTGGTTGAGGTTTGCTAAACCAGCCCACGGGCCCTGGAACATGTGTGCAATGATCAAGATGACGTGACAAATATATAAAAGGTATAGTTGGGAAAATGAAGAATAGGCGATTGAATGCAAAATAAATTATATAATAACAATATGTAATAAATGATAAGTGATTTCTTGGAATAAAATAAAAAAAACAACATATTATGTTCGAAGGATAAATGTTTTTCTTGAATATATAATATAGATATTTCTATAGCAGGGGGTAGAAGGAGTAAGGCGAAGTTGAAATTTTTTCAGCATTTATTACAATTATTAAGGCACAAGTCCTGGTAAAATTTAAAGTTTTTGCTTTTTCTGGTTTTAATGGAAATCGATATAATGCATTTAACTAAATTGTGCATATGTATGGGAGGTGGTAGAAGGAGTTCACGGATCAAAACAAATTTTTTCGACGTTAATGATATTTGCATTATTATATATACTTTGCTCAAAATTTCAAGTTGATAGCTTTGACGATTTCGAAAAAATAATTTAACTGAAATTTTGTAATTCCGTGAAATTTGTATAGGAGGTCGTAGAAGGAGTAATGCAAAGTTGATAATTTTTTTAAAACTACTTACAATTATAATGAAAATAATTCTGGCAAAAGTTCATTTTTCAGCTTCGCTTGTGTCATTGAAAATCGAAGAAATACATTTTTCAAAATTGTGCATTTCTATGGGATGGGGTAGACGGAGTAAGGAAATCAACTTTTGCTTAATTTTCAAGTCGGTAGCTTAAATACCTTCGGAGAAAAATCAATATCTTAATATACGAAATTTCATGAAATTCGTATGGGAGGTGGTAGAAGAGGTGAGGGAATGTAGCCCATTCACGAACTTAAAGTTACTTGTTTGCTAAAAGTTATATAAGAAAAATTTCAGCATGATAGCTCAAAGCGCTCGAATCTTATGCTCTAGACAGACGGTAATTCGAAAGAAAGTTTGAAAGTATTCGACCAGTTAATATTTGAAACTTTTTTTTTTCGCATTTATTTTAAATGATTTTCCTAAATTTTGAAGTTTGTAACTTAAAATTTCAATCAAAAGTTTTGAGTTTTTGTGTTGTTTTTATTTCACATGCATCGTGCAGGTGGATAACAGTTGTACTTCCAATTACTATTTTTTCTTTATGTATATATATCAAATGTATGTACGTATGCACATGAACAAATTGAACTATGTATCTACCAAAACCCCTAAAAGTTACACGAAGCTTTCGATTTCTTAGCTCACCACCCCCTCTTCTTACACCGTTGGGAAACTAAAAATGTTTACCATCATAATAGGTCTAGCTATTTATATAAAGAACTCAGCAACACATGATTACTTACAAATTATAATATGTTACGAAAATAAAACTGAAGTATCATATTGTATTTTTAACAAAGCTAACTTTTTTTGAGCAATATTAAGATTAAAATCAAAGTTGCTATATTTAACGCCCGTGAAATGGAAGTTATCGTTTCGTAGTGGCCGTAATTAGCTCGATTGAATGGAATGTCGAGAAGTACGTAGTTTCTCAAGGATCGATAAGATGTTTTGAAGGAGAGACTTGCAATTGCAAAATTAGAAAATTCCACCAGATTTGTTATTGTGAAGTGTAAACCCGTGTTGGGTTGGACTCATTCGATGTGTAATAATAATTTTTATAATTTATAAAAATTATAATAATTTTGGAACACTAGACAGCCTAGCTATAGGCCGGTAATTACATACATCGTTAATTTTACCTTTCTTGAACAGGGGAGTTGTTGGCGAGTATTTCCATAAACTAGGGAGAACCCCACAATGAAGAGATGCGTTAAATAAGGAGCTCAGTGCAGATAAAAGTACAGAAGACAACCTTTTAAGCACATCAGACGGTATACCATCTGGGCCGCTATTAAAACTCTCAGCCATATTCGTGATGAACTTCGATATAGTGGGCTCATCAATAAAGAGATCCTTCATCTTTAGTGTAGTAGAGGGAAATTTTGTCAAGTATTGATAATTCTTAAAATTAATATCACAGTCTGGAGCAGAAAAATCAGCACGAAAATGATTCCAAAAAAGTTTTGGGGTCATCGCTAACTTCATTGTCAAAAGATAAAGTCAGAGGCAAACCATCTGTTCGCCTTTTAGAATTGACGAAATTCCAGAACTAAGGCTTGTCTGTAATAGTCTTTTTCATATCAATTATATAACATTAATAGGTCGATTTTGACTTGGTAAGAAATAAATCGCGTAGCGTTTATAGTCAGACTGAATCCTTGAGAGGCAGTACCTCTTCCATGCTTTAGTTTTCAAATTTCTAAGATTTATGTATTAAATCGTCATCAAACCATTGAAATCTTTTACATGAACCATCACTCGTAACCGGCACGCACCGAGTGAAACAGCCAAAAATAATATTGTAAAGATTATTAACAACAGTTTCAATGTCTCAAGTACGCACGACCAATTGCATTTTGAAATATCTTCATTCAAAGCAACAAAGTCAGCTCTATTAAAGTTAAAACGATACGAAATAGCAGTATCAAAATGCACATTATCATCACCAGTATTTAGAGAGCAAATAGCATGAAACGCAGGATGGCGTGCTGATTCTGGAAGCAAAGGTGAGTTGCATCTGTTGATCGTTTAGTATCTCACATCCGATCAGAACACTAGGTCAAGAAATGTTCCGAATGAGCTAGGTTTTGGATTGGATTGAAGTAAGCCCGTTAAAACATCTACAATCTGACAAAATTTCAACTTAACATCTGCATTGGATTTTGAAATACCATATACCCGTTTCAACATTTGAATAGTGCGCCATTTTTAAAATGCTCCCCATTTCCCTCCACTGCAGTTCTGTTCAAATTTTATATTTTCTAATATTTCGCTAGTATAGCTTAATATATGTCTAACGTTTCAATTAAATAACTTATGCGATAGTCGAGTTAGTAATATTTAAATGTTTTCCTTTGCATCCCCCTGACCCTCCCCCTTAAAAGTGTTGGGCTATTCCCTATAGTTGATTATGTTTGAGGTACCTATTTAGATGTAAAATATGAACGCATTTCGTTAGTTTAGAAGATATAGTCATTTGAAAAAAAAATCGGCCGACAATTGGTTTTTAGCCCCTTTTTTTGTACCCCACGGGATTAAAAAACTTATTTTATTTTCCCCATAAATCAATATACTTGAATGTCGAGTTTCAGCTTTCTATCTGTCTTCGTAGTGGATATATTAGCAATAGCAATTTTCAATCTTAACCCTCCCCTCGCCTCCCTCTTTCACGCCACACTCGACGAAATGAAAGTTCCCTACTCATTCTACAATCCACCAAAAATTTATTTCTCTATCTATAAGGGTTTCGGAGATATCGGTAGTTGGTTGTCGTTGGAGCGTACTCCTACGGCGTACAGACAGACGGTTTTTTTTTTGCATTTTTAGGCTAATTTAGTTATGAAACACGAAAAAACAAAATTTCACGGTAGCAAATTTTTTTTTTCTGTGTCGATCACAATACCTTATTATTAGAATAGTAAAGTAAAACTGTCTTTCAAGCTCTAGCGAGTAATGTATTACTCTTCTTATTCAACTTAATAAGTCCATTTTTCGCGGCTCTAACTCATATTAGAAAGCTTGAGTTCTCTGGAACTTAAACGCTCCTTTCAACTTTTTAAAAGACACTTTGGATTTTATGTATTGCCTGGAACTTAGACGCTCCTTTAACTTATGGGGTGCATCAAAAAGAGGTGTAGAATTTGTTTTCAAGATCCAATCAGAGAACGTACGGCGCTGCTGTTGGTAACCCAGCTGCAGTTCTTGGGTCAATTGGAACTTGTGCGCATGTAGAGCCAAACCTTTCGCCAATATTCACTGCAGTGTGGAGGTCGAGTTCTCGTGCACGTTGACGAACGCAGGTGTTTGGGTCGTTTTCAACGCTGTCCTTCACTGCGGCGATATTTTCGGTCGAACGTCCGGCGCGAAGTCGTTTCGCTGTCTTCACATCTTGCATTGATCTGGTCCCTTGAAGTTTTTTGAGTAGGTTGCACACACACATCTCAGAAGGTATATACATGATTACGATCAAAATTTGCTCGAATTTTAGCATCATTACTGTTTATGCTTCGGCGATATCTTTTGGAAGTGAAAATATGGCGATGTTGGTTCTCGTAATATCATCAAGATAATTGTAATAGAGGGCTAGCAGTTCAAGAGATCGACACAAGAATAAAGTACCAATGAGAAGTAAAATGCCGGAACTTTCATTGTTATTTTCTACACACGATTGGATTCGTCATATACCATTTCCAATGAACTTATTAAGTTGCTAATTCTTGCATCCTACTTCATAATATAACAAATACATGAGAAGCAGTGGCAAGACGTTTTTATTGTTTTTAGTTTATTTTGTTATTCTAATAATAAAGAATTTAAGCTTAAGGTTTATAATTTAACATTTGATTGCACTTGGTGTAAAAACTTTTCGTGCTGAATTTCATGTCTCTAACTTAAATAGTTCCCATGAAATTGCTGAGCTTACTCCGCTAAGATTTTTTTATTCCTCTGGCTTCGAAATCAACAGACCATTCCATGTGTGACCAAACCAAACCGACGTTTTACATGAGGGTTATAATCCAGAGCTTGTTTTTAAATGATGACCGATCCACTGCCGCTTTTGCCTTTGAATCGCAATCATCGGAGGCAAGAGGAACGGTTGTGCGCAAGCAAACTCACTACATCAGAATAATTAAGATGTTGAACAGGCCCGCCCCACTGAAGACTCTTACCTTGCAGTGCAGCTTTAAAAATTTCATTTACAACCACAAATAGGGCTGGTTATAACATGCTGCCTTGCCTGACAGCCGTTCGCACACAATTAAACCCCCGAACAGCTTTTCTTTATGTAAAACGCGATATGTTGCATCTTCGTCGTACTCTTGAATCATAGCTATGATCTTATCTGGAACACACCTCCTTCGCAAAGCAATCCAAACATAAATGCGAGATGTAGTGGTGAACGAATTTTGGCGGATTACTCCAATATTTTCCGCAGGGTATTTGTATGGTCCTTTGCGGAGTCCAGCCTGACAAGTTTTAAAAGTGTTCTTTAGAACATCACTATTCCTATTGTAATTCGTTATGATGTGCGATTGATTGCGGGTCCGCTTTTTTTACAGAATAACTTGTATTATAGGCAATTTCAGTCTTTATGCAATGCACAAACACAGTCACACAGGACTAGGAAGGTAGGGGAAGAAGAGTGAGAACGAGAACGACCGTAACGAGTGGTGAAGCTGGTATATTTTTTATTTGTGCTCGCTGCTATTGAATAATTTTTTCATTGCGTCGGGTGGTCGCAGACAATTTGCTCATACAGGTGTAGAATTATAGATGTACACTCCTAAAAAGGTGGTTACATTTATATTAATCAGAAAGATTGAAGATCTAGTAGAAAGTAATGGCTTTCTCGCTAAAAAACAAGATGAAGCCACAAATCAACGAAAAACTACTACTTCTGAGATACAATAATTACACAAAAAAATTCTTGAGCTTGAGATGGAGAGCAACAACAAATATAAACGCATCAACTATCTCGAAATTAGAATTGCTGAAATGGAGCAAAAGTATTTCAATAATTGTATTGAATTAAGCGGAGTACCACCGGTTGAAAACGAACTCACTAACACCACGTAAATAAACTATTCACCAGCCTTAATATAAATGCTATGGAACACGTCCAACAGGCGTACAGAAGAAAATCGCGAAACGGACCAACAAATAATATTATAGTTGAATTTACAACAATAGGAGCAGCAAAAGAATGCCTAAAACATAGAGGACGACGTACCGTAGGTGGAAACACCGTTTACATCAACGGACGGCTGACACCGCACAACAAAAACTCTTGTGGCTCACCAAAACTAAATCGAAGGAACTTGGCTATAAATTCGTTTGGTTCAAGGGCGGAAAAATATTTTGTAAAAAATCTGAAGAAGAAAAAATTATTAATATCAGGTTTGAACACGATCTGTCTTTTTTAACATAAAAAAACTGAATTTCAAATTATTAATTATATCTTTAATTCCAAGAAACATTTCTAAACATAGCCAACCAATATTTATCGCTAAATTCTCAACAAATTCTTCACTAAAATCTAATTTTGCAATCAAAACCATTCTAATATTAATAATGATACAATATCGAAAACATTGTTATTCTAAATTTATTGATAATTTCATATTAATTCTTAAAATAATTACTATACACATTTTTTCATCCTATAAAAAATTTAATTCCATACATTATTTTACCTCCCCAAACATTTTAAACTTTCCTTGCACAATTGTTTATATATTGCTCCTACTACAACTTCAAATTAAAAATAAATCACTACTGCAATGGCGAATGACCTAATAAACTATATTGACAGTAATGAACTAATAGAAGAGGCCTGCCAAACCGCTAATGATTTCACTTCATTAGTGAGTAGCGTTCATTTACCGATTTCTGTATTCCACACTAACACTCGAAACATCAAAAAAAATTTCGACAATCTAGTTTTGACTTTGCCACAATATGATCCATTCGATGTAATTATACTCACAGAATGTTGGAACCCTGATGATTTGAGAAACCTACAAATACAGGGATATCAATGCTTCAAAATTAACAGTGTAATTAACCAAAACAGCGGCGTTGTATTATACATAAAAAATAACTACAATATTAACGCTGTTGATGAAATTAGTTTTAGTGGTGCTACTGGTCTTTCAACTATTATAAATATTGAAGCTAGTATATCCCTTAGATTAATTGGAATATATAGATCACCTAATTACTGTCAATCGACATTCAAAGATGAATTAGACATTATTCTTACTTCGATTCACGATGAAAATGTGTTACTATTGGAAGACATTAATATTGACGTTAAGGATGCTCAAAATATTTTAAGCAGTAATTACATTAATATGCTAAATGAGAAAGGGCTTACATCACTTGTTAATAGTGCGACTAGAGAGAACAATTGTATTGACCATATTTTTTCTAAAATCAACCTGAAGAAATTATCCAATATTATAGCAACAGTAATGCGAACTGATATTACGGGTCACAGAAGCACATCTGTGATTCTGTGTTCGAATAAAAAATACCTTTCTGTAGACAGAAGTGCAATAACAAGACAGACTATAAACTATAATATTCTTATCGATAAAGCTAAATGTTTTAACTGGGACTTTATATTAAATTTAGATGATGTAAATGAATGTGCTGAACTTTTCCATGAAAGTTTACAACAAATAATTCAAGATAGTACTCAAATAATATCAAAAACGAATAAAAATAAAAAACTGAAACCTTGGATTACTGATGGACTTGTTAAGTGTAGTAGTGTTGGGTAGGACAAGAATTTTTGTCCCATGTTTGTATGAGGGGCTCATTTGAAATTTGAGGTGGTACAATGTCCCACCTCAAATGTCCCATTCAAAAGCTCCATGTCCCATTCATACATACAATGTCCGTCCCATTCATAGAATTTGCCTTTTTGAGGAGCAATTGTAGCAAATGAGCGAAAAATGACGTATATTGCGCTTTTATGTGTGCGCGTAGAGTATTTTAACCCTACTAACACCGTTTCTTATTGAGATGCGGTAGTAAAATGACGTATTATTAGGTGTGGCATTTGTGGGTTGTGTTTATAATATACATTCTTTTTTATTTTATTTATTCTTATTTAATTTTAAAAATTAAAATACAAAATCTCCTTAATTAATATCACAAAAAAATACATTCTTATTTATTTCAGTTATTCTTATTTACACTTATTCGGTTTCACTAGGGTTAAAACACTATACTAGCCATGTAAGTCAATCCAACAACAACAAGTTTTAGTCACAATAAAAATTACAGTTCCGTTCGCCAGCTTTTGTATGAGCGGACACGGCGGGCTTCGTAAGCATCGCGTTTATTCTTAAATGCAGTGTTAAAAATTGTTCGGTTTTCCAAAATACTTTATTAATAGTGCTCAGCATGTAATTACTACACGTTGATATCAGTGCAATAGATTTTTAATCGAAAAAAGTGCGATGAAAGTTAAATCTCGGTTTCTCCCATCGAAGAGAATCTGTCATTCATGTGCAGAGTTCTCCGGTTCGTAATATTTCCGTGCTGAGAGCTTTGCTTTCAGCCATACAAATGCATGGGACAAAACCCGGTGAAGTGAGTGTGATTTGAGTGTTACAAATGTATTGGTACAGCAGCCATACAAATGCATGTTTTTAATTCAGATGCGACAAAAGCTCTGAAGTGGGACAAAAACTTTGAAGTGGGACAACAATATTTTTTGTAGTGATGGGACATTTTGACGTGCATGAATGGGACATTTGTACCACTTCTTGTATGAGTAACCCAACACTAAAGTGTAGTCGTACAGAAAAGAGAAAAATTGTGCAAAACAATCAAAAAATATCCAAACAAAATTAGACTTATTAATTATTATAAAAAATATCGCATTAAATTAATCGAAATCATAAAAAAAGCCAAAGCAAACTATTTCGGAACAATGATAACAAATGCACGCAATGACGGGAAAAAAATATGGAAGACAATTAACTCGGCAATTGGGAAAAAAAGACAACATTTTCCTATCAATATCATACCACACAATGGCAAAGAATTACAAGTGAGTAATAACACTGAAACAATTCAACTGCCTTCAATAATTATTTCACCAACGTTGGGAAGACAATGGCCGATAATATTAAAAAAGGAGCAACGAATAATCAGAATTGCGAGCATTATCAAAAAACTACCCAATTGATATGGTTACTGAAGATGAAATAATTTTGTTAATTAAAAACATGTCGGATGGAACATGCCCGGGTTTTGGCGAAATCTCTGTCGAATGCCTTAAACACATTAATGTATTCATTTCTAAACCACTAGCTCACCTCACTAATTTGAGTTTTAAGTCTTGCCAATTCCCTCAAATCTATAAAACTTCAGTAGTAACTCCTATTTATAAAGCTGGAAATAAAAAACTAATTGAAAAATATAGACCAATTTCATTAATTTCCAATATTGCCAAAATTATTGAAAAGGCTGCCAAAAACAGATTAATTCAAAATATTGAAAATCAAAAAATTCTTTCTAACAACTAATATGGTTTCAGAACCGGTCACAGTACTCATGATGCAATAGCCCTGCTAAGCACGAAAATTACGTCATCTCTTGATATCGGTAATAAGCCCTGCGCAATATTTCTGGATTTAGCAAAAGCCTTCGATTCCATTCCACACAGAAAAATTATACACAAACTACATAGATTAAATATAAACCAAAATTGGATTAATTGGATCGCTAGTTACCTATATGAACGAAAACAACGAGTTAAAATTTAGAAAAAACACAGTAATTACCTGTCCTTCGAATACGGAGTACCACAAGGGACAGTGCTAGGTCCTCTGCTATTCATATTATATGTTAATGATATCTATTCGATAGCAATTGAAGGAGAACTGATTTCGTTCGCAAATGACACGGTACTTTTTATAGAGAACAGCTCTTGGTAAGGAGTCAATATAAAGGCTAATTAGAGCTTATTGAATATTAAAAAATGGTTAGATCATAACTCCCTTACTTTAAATATTTCAAAAACAAATTATATCGTATTTAAACTGACTCAACATGGAAACCCCATTAATATAGACATCAAGATTCACACAAATCAGTGTGGTACTAATTGCCAGTGCCCCCCACTAAAAAGAGTCCCGTCCACCAAATATCTAGGTATTACATTCGGTGAACACCTTAAATGGTGTCTTATATCCCGTCTACGAAAACTTATTCCAATTTGCCCTGAAGTTAGATCTTTTCTACAAATAAAAACTGTCAGGATATTTTACTTCTCCATGATTCACTCACTGCTACAATATGGAATAATTGCTTGGGGTAGTAGCAACCCTAGTTTTCATTCACCACTTAATATCGTCCAAAAATTATTAATAAAAATTTTATTGAGAAAAAGTAGACTTTATCCTTCTGGTAGATATTCGGACTTACAAGTACTTTCAATTGAACACATATTCAAACTAATATCAAGTATTCAAATACACAAAGAAATCAAAAAACTTATTCATCCGGTTAACTTAAACTTCACTAGGGCTGGCACTCGTGAATATATATTGCTACGAAACGAAAAACAAAACTTGGCCTAAACCATTATTCATACTCTGGGTCAAATTTTATAATGCCTTGCCTTCAATAATAAAAAAGCAGTAATATTGAAACCTTCAAAACTAATATAAAAACATAACAGGGCTACGATCGCGCATAAAGCGCAATCTTACGATACTCTAGAAGTCATCCCAAGAAATTTTGGATGGGGAGTATTACTCCAAAAATTGAATGGGGACTGAGAAAATTAGTGAGTTAGATTTAGTGAAAATGTACAGTTTGTATGGGAGGTGGTAGAAAGAGTGGGGGGATTTTAGTGATTTTTTCAGGAATAACTAGGAATATTATAAAATTGACAACTCTTAAATTTCAGATTAGTACCATTCATACTTTTCAAGAAAATCGATTTTTTGTGAAGTTGTGAAACTGTGTCATATTGTATGGGAGGGGGTAGAAGCAGAGAATCAAATTCCTGTTAAGACCCCCTATAGGGGCATAGGACAGAAACAACTCTCTTCCACAAGGCGCGATCCTGCGCATCGGCCTTAAGCTGTTGCCAGGACTTGTTTATTCCTCTGGCCTCCTGCTCAACTGCTCGCTTCCATGTGTTACATGGTCGACCAACCCGACGTCTTCCTTGACGGTTATAATCCAGAGCCTGTTTTGCGATGTTTTGCTCTGGTTTCCTCAAAGTATGACCGATCCACTGCCACTTTCGCCGTTGAATCTCAATACCTATTTTAGTCTGGCGAGTTGTACTCCAAAGTTCGTCGTTGGAGATCACTTCTGGCCAGAATATTCCTAAAATGCGTCGGAGGTATTGGTTTACGAAAGTCTGTAGTTTCTTGGTAAGTCGAACAGTCACTTTCCACGTAGTACAACCATATAACAACACGGATTTGACGCATGCGTCAAAAACTCGCAGCTTCGTGCGAAGGGAGATCTCTCTTAACCTCCAGAAAGGGGAAAGGATACCGAAGGCCTGACGAGCTTTATTTAGCCGAGCCTCAACATCCTTTTCGGCTCCGCCGTCCATGCTGACAATGCTTCCGAGATAGCAAAAATCTTGCACCTCTTCCACATCCTGTCCATTAAGAACAATCGGTGTGCTTGCGTTCGAACCCATGTGCATGTACTTGGTTTTACGCACATTTATTTTCAGTCCCTCCTCTTTGCATTTAGAATGCAACGAGCGAACATTTGACTCTAAGTCCGAACGGGTATGTGCAAGCAAACACACGTCATCAGCATAATCAAGGTGACTTAAGATGTTAAATAGTCTCCATTGAAGACCTTTACCTTCCCCACCTTCCAGTGCAGCTTTCAAGATGTCATTTATTACCACCAGAAACAGGGCTGGTGATAATATGCAGCCTTGTCTGACACCCGTTCGCACAGGAAAGCTCTCGGACAGCTCTCCTCTATGCAAGACGCGACACCTTGCATCTTCGTAGGATTCTTTAATCATAGCTATGACCTTATCTGGAATACCTCTCCTACGCAAAGCATTCCATATGTAATCTCGCTTAACGCTGTCGAAAGCCTTCTCGAAGTCCACAAACATGAGATGTAGTGGCGAACCCATTTCGGCTGACTGCTCTAATATTATCCGTAGGGTATTTGTGTGGTCGGTACAAGACGACTCTTTACGGAATCCAGCCTGATAAACTTCGAGAGTGCTCTCGACGACATCACTAATCCTATTGAGAATTACCTTAGCCATAATTTTTGATACGGCAGTAAGTAGACATATACCACGCCAATTGCCACAATCCCGAAGGTCGCCCTTCTTCGGAATTTTCACAATGCCCCTCCTTCCATTCAGTCGGATATCTTCCATCATTCCACACCTTAGTGAAGAGTGGGAGGAGTATATCGGCTGTTATTTCCGGGTCCGCTTTGAGGAGTTCGGTTGGTAGTCCGTCTATACCTGAAGCTTTCCTTCCCGCCATTGACCGAATGGCGGAAACTATATCTTCCTTATCTGGGGGATCGTCTCTAATAGAGGATTGTTGCGGTTGGATGTTTGGAAGTTGTTCTGTTTCCGGAATATCTTCATCTGACAAGATGTTTAAAATATCAGAGAAGTATTCCTTCCATCGTTGCAACTGGTGTTCACTCATATTAAGGAGAGTTCCGTTGACATCTCTCACCAGGTGGTTGGCGGTGAAATTCCTGTTCGTCAACTGTTTCATGATTTTAAATAGTGAACCCATATCCCCAAGGTAAGCCGCAGATTCTGCCTTGTTTGCCAGATCTTCAATGGCCTTTCTCTTGTCGCGTCTAACAGCCTTTTTAAGCTGTATATGAGCATCGCGGTAGTTCTGCCTCAAGTCGGGCGTTCGTTGGTTGACATCGGGTTGAGAGATGATTGCCAATTTGGCTTTTTTCCGATTGCTAACCTTGACCCATGTGTCTTGCGACATCCAGGGTTTCTCACCGCTTTGCGCATATCCCACAGATTCTTCAGCACTAGTTAGAAAAGTGTTTCTGGTTGCCTCCCAATTGGCGTCCAGTGTGCGCATTTCATGTTCACCCAATGTGGATGACTTTTCGCGTAGAATGGTGGTGTATTCGAGTTTTTTGTTGGGATCTCTGAGTTTATCCACATTAAGCTTGCGCTTCATTTGAAGAATTTGTGGTCGTCGGATAGCTGCTGTACACAATCTCAAGCAGGCAACCATCAAGTGGTGATCGCTCCCCACGTCAGCTCCACGTTTCGCTCGCACATCGAGGAGACATCTTCTCCATCGGCGACTTATAGCCAAATGGTCGAGAAGTCGAGAAGCAGAGAAGCTAATCGAATATTCTTTTCTGATCTCAGTTATAATACTAATTAAGTATTTATTACAAAATGTGAGCTCTATAAATGTTATATGTTCTGAGAAAATCGTCTTAGAGCATTTCATGAAAAAGTGTAGTTTGTATGGGAGGGGGTGGAAGGAGGAAAAGGACGCAAATGATTTTCCTACTGTGGATTTAAATCATTATGAAAGTAATATATCCCAAGACTCAGACTAATAGCTTTTACACTTTTCGAGTAAATTAATTTATTGTTAATTTGCGAATTTGCGTCATTTTGTATGGGAGGGGGTAGAAGGGGTGAAGCTAATCGTCTAATTTTTTTTGGCCTTACTAACAATTTTAAATAAATATTTGGTGCACAATTTCAGCGCGCTTAATTGAGTAAATTGGCTTAGAGTAATTCATGACAAGTACAGTTTGTATGGGAGGTGGTAGAAGGAGAGGGAGGACGCACATAATTTTTATACGGTGGATTGATATTATCATAAAAGTAATATATTTCAAATTTCAAGCCAATAGCTCTCATACTTTTTGTGCAAATCCTTTAAATGTGAAATTGCGCACTTGTGTCATTTTGTATGGGGGGGGTAGAAGGGGTGGAGCGATTTGGCCCGTTCACGAACTTGACCTTACTTTTTTGTCAAAAACGACGTTTAAAAAATTTGAGCTTTCTAGCTCAACGCGTTCTCAAGCTAGAGAGCGAACAGACGGACGGACAGACGGACGGACGGACGGACAGACGGACATCCGGTTTTGAGATTTTTGAGTGATAACATTAACTTCTGTATCATTCATTTTTTTCTCCAAGCCTTATTTCTTAGCGTTACAAACCTTAGAGCAAACTTATAATACTCTCAGATTTCATCTAGAGTATAATCAGATTTCATCTAGAGTATAAATATATTATTATAAAGATATTAGTTAGTCGATATTGTTTCATTTTTCATTTTCCATTTACCAATCAATTTTTTTTTTATTACTACTTGTTTTTTTACAGAATGACCTGTGTTATAGGCAATTTCGGCCTTTATGTGCAATGCACAAACACAGTCATGGAGTGGTGGAATGGGATTAGGAAGGTAGGGGAAGAGGAGTGAGAACGACCGTAACGAGTGGAGAAGCTGATATATATTTTTCAGCTGTACTGGCTGCTACTGACAAACATTTGCAGATGTTATGGGTACTGAATGATAGAAAGCGAACAGAATCCATCTACTGAGTATCTAGGCCTTCTTGAAGTGGAACTGTTTCACTTTTACATCGTTTGCCCATTTTATTTCGAATAATTTTTCATCGCCAGTAGCAACTGAAAAATTCGTGCTAAAAAAAAAATCCCGTCTGAAGTGGGAATCGAACCAACGACCTATTGACCGAAAAGTAAGTACGCTGCCCACTACGCCACGAAAGCCTCAACAGACTATAGACTATAGTCTTGGATTGAAGAATTTGCCTGAATTAGATTTAAATTCCTACTGAATAATTTGTAAAAATAATTGTAATCCGAATAATGTAACTTAAGCTTATGTATTAATTCTTAAATTTAAGTACCTTCCTATTCATATTCAACGACTTGATTAAAATCAAATTTATATTGTCAACTGAAAATTAATTAATATCTATTACTGTATATCATTCTTAAGTTTACATATTATACATCACAAATCATAATGTATACTTCTATATTATATTTGAAACGTTGTTTACATTTCTTTGTAACTTTCCCAAACTTAATATATTGCAAAAATTGTATACTAATTTTCGACTCCTCACCCCTATCACAAGAATTATCCTTAAAAGGGGGAGTAGTGCATGAATTCATTTAACTTGGAATTTGTTAAAACAAAAATTATATAATGCATTAAAAAAAACAAAAAACAAAAAAAATTGCCTACTGAAAATTTCGTGCTTAAAATATCTTACTGCCTGGAGTGGGAATCGAACCCATCACCTATTGGTTGCTTTGAGGAGTTCGGTAACTAGTCACTCTATACCTCGGCCTTCCAACCATTGATTCAATTGTGAAAACTATTTCTTTCTTATATGGGACGTGCTAATAAAGGTTTGTTTCGGTTGAATATTTGGTGATTGTTTTGTTTCTGGAATATCTGCATTTGAAAAGATGTGTAAAATATTCCATTGCCGTAACTCTTGCTCACTCATATTAAAGAGAGTTCCATTTCATAATCTAGCCCATATACTTAAGGATGGACCCCACATGACCGCACCGTATCCGCATCATATGACGGCCGTTTGTCTCGCATCACACGGCGAGAGACTCACACTATAGAAGCTAGATGCCACCTAACCGCATCGACACTGCACCACACCCGACTAGTTTAGTTTACTTTTTGACGGACACGGCACGGTGCAATCATAACGGTAAGACCAAATCTGAAAGAAAATGGAAAATGAAAGCAATTCGGATAGTTGAGGAATTGAAAAAAGGAAAAAATAAGAAAGATATCTTTTCGGTTTTTTCTCATACAGGTCTACCTCTTAGGATTCAGGCTTTTGGCTTTATTTGTCTGTAGTTGTATTTTTATGGTAGGCTTACGCCGCACGGCAGACACTCGAATCCGGTGCGGACAAGTGGATTGATCCGTCACCGTCACCGACAGTCGGCCGAATTGCGGTGCGGGCACGCTCCGTGCGCGGTGCGGTTATGTGGGGATAAATCTTTAAACTTACATATCCTATATATGTAATGGAATTGGGAAAAAAATCACTCATATTTATTTCTACTCAAAGTATTGAAGAAACAGTGTGCTATCTGTAAAACGGGAAGAAACCCTGGATGTAACAAAGTACATGGGACAAGGTTCACAATCGGGAAGATATACAAACTAGCAATTACATTTCAACCCGATACTAACGAAAGATCTCCCGACTTATGACGGAACTTCCTCAATGCTCATACCGCTTAGGAAACCTGTTAGACACCGCTAGGGTCGATTTGGCGAACGTATCCTACGAAGATGCAAGGTGTCACGTCTTACATAGAGGAGAGCTGTCCGAGAGCTTTTCTGTGCGAACGGGTGTCGGACAAGGCCACCAACTCTGTTTCTGGTGGTAATAAATGACATCTTGAAAGCTGCACTGGGAGGTGGGGAAGATAAAGATCTTCAACGGAGACTATTTAACATCTTAAGTTCATTATGCTGATGACGTATGTTTGCTTGCACATAACCGTTGGGACTTAGAGTCAAATGTTCGCTCGTTGCATTCTAAATGCAAAGAGGCGGGACTGAAAATAAATAAAATTACGTATCGAGTTTTCCAATAGGGACTTGACAACTTTGAATTCAATTTGTGAACGCACCCTTTCACTAATCATCAAACTGTCACTGTCAATTTATTCAGTAAACTTAACATTTTTATCATAATAAAGTACACGAAGGAACAACGTCTGCAAATTATAAAAATTTACTACAGAAATTCGGAGTCGGTGACCGCTACTTTAAGAGCGTTAACTCCGATTTTCGGTCGTAATTCTCGCCCTAGTAGATAGGCAGTAACAAGTTTAGTGCAAAAATTTGAGTCTACATATTCGTTGTGTGATGTTGCCGTGCCAGTGAGACAACGGGTTGGTCGAAGTGTCGAAAATATCGCTGCCGTTGAAACGTCCGTAGCAAATGATCCAAATCAGTCAATTCCACGGCGTTCTCAAGAGTTGGGCATCGCCCAGACCACGTTATGGCGAATTTTGCGTAAGGATCTTGGTTTACACCCATACAAGATCAAGCTGACTCAAGAATTGAAGCCGATGGACCATTTGAAGCGACGTACGTTCTCCGATTGGGCTCTGGAAAAGATGCGCCAAGATGATCAATTTCATCGCAAAATCATCTTCAGTGACGAAGCTCATTTTTGGCTCAGTGGGTTCGTCAATAAGCAAAATATGCGTTATTGGTCTGGTGAAAATCCACATGTGCTTCATGAAAGACCACTTCATCCACAAAAAATAACTGTTTGGTGCGGTTTGCATGCCGGCGGCGTCATAGGGCCATATTTTTTCGTCGACGATAATGATCGTCACGTTACTGTGAATGGTAATCGTTATCGCGCCATGATTACCGATTATTTTTGGCCCGAATTGGAAGATATGGACTTGGACAACATGTGGTTTCAACAGGACGGTGCCACAAGCCACACAGCACACGTTACAATCGATTTATTGAAGAGTAAGTTTGATGAGCGTGTTATCTCAAGAAATGGACCAGTCGATTGGCCGCCTCGTTCGTGCGATTTAACGCCTCTGGACTTTTTTCTTTGGGGCCACGTCAAGTCGTTGGTCTATGCCAACAAGCCGACGACGTTGGAAGAGCTCAGAGCCAACATTGAACACGAAATAGCAGCCGTTTCGGCCGAAATGTGTGGCCGAGTCATCGAAAATTGGGTCCAACGAATCGACCGCTGCAAACGTGCCCGCGGTGGCCATATGAACGAAGTCGAGTTTCATTCATAAATGTTTTGATTGTACTTCAACTCGATAATAAAGTTTTTGAAATATCTCAAATGGTTTGCATTTTATTTTGAAAAAAAGTTGTCAAGTCCTTATTGGAAAACCCTTTACATGCAAATGGGTTCGAACACAAGCACACCGATTGCTCTTAATGCACAAGATGTGGAAGAGGTGCAAGATTTTTTTTATTCCGGAAGCATTGTCAGCATGAACGGCGAAGCCGAAAAGGATATTGAGGCTCCTCTAAATAAAGCCCAGGCCTTCGGTATCCTTTACACTTTCTGGAGGTTAAAAGGGATCTCCCTTCGCACGAACCTGCGAGTTTTTCTCGCATGCGTCAAATTCGTGTTATTATATGGTTGTACTACATGGAAAGTGACCGTTCGACTTACCAAAGAACTGCAATCTTTCATGAACCAATGCCTCCAACGCATTTCAGGAATATTCCCGCCAGAACTGATCTCCAACGACGAACTATGGAGTACAACTAGACAGACTAAATTAGGCATTCAGATTCAAAAGCGAAAGTTGCAGTGGATTGGTCACACTTTAAGGAAACCAGAGCGAAACATCGCCGAACAGGGTCTAGATTATAATTCTCACGAAAGGCGTCGGGTTGGTCGACCATGTAGCACTTGGAAGTGAGCAGGAGGCCAGAGAAATAAACCAGTCCTGGCAACAGCTAAAGGCCGATGCTCAGGATCGCGATTCTGGTGGATTTATATCCCAAAATATCAATTTTTTATGGTAAGTAATTTCGAAGATATAATCATTTGAAAAAAAAAATCGGCAACAATTTTTTTTCTAGCACCCTCTTTTCGGACGCCAATGAATAAAAAATTTATTTATATATAAAGATTGTCCTGTAACCCTCTCTATACATATGATGAGCTTTATGTTTGCATTCGTAGTGGACTATTAACAAATGTAGTTTTTTACTCTTTCCCTTCCCCCGCCTTCCGCTTCCACTTGACACCTCCTAAAATTTAGGTAATAGAGCTCATATACCCAATTAACAGTTCACTCAAAAACGAACATTCTACCTTTAACGGTCTCGGAGATATGAGTCCATATGTAAAGCATTCGGCAAGACCGTTTTTTTTCTTATTATGCTCTAGATGAAATCTGAGAGTATATTGTGCTTGCCTTACCGTTTGTAACGCTAAGAAATAACACTCGCACAGAGCCGCCAAAGGTACAGAAATATTTATTGTCGCTTAAAAACCTCGATTCCGCGTGACCGTCTGTCTGTCTGTCTGTCCGTCTGTGCGTCTGTCTACAGCATAACTCTCGAAAGCTTTGAGCTATAGTGCTAAAAATTTTTGTGTGTCATTTCTAGCAAAAAAGTAACTTTAAGTTCGTGAATGGGCTACATCCCCCCACTCCTTCTACCCCCTCTCATACGAATTTCATGAAATTTCGAAATATTAATAAATGATTTTTTTTTTAAATTTAAGACTTAAAATTTAGGTCAAAGTATTATGATATACATAGATGTCATTAATATCACGGAATATTGACCCGATCCCCTTACTTTTTCTACCCCCTCCCCTACAAATGGGCAATTTTGAAAAATACATATTTTCGATTTTCATTGAAACTAGTAAAGCTGAAAAAATGAAATTTTGTCAGAATTAATTTTTCTATAATTGCAACTTGTTATAAAAATAATTATCAACTTTACCTCACTCCTTCTACTCCCTCCCAAACAAATTTCACGAAATTTTGAAATTTAAATTAAATTATTTTTCTTCGAAACTGTTGAAGCCAACAACTTGATATTGTGTATAAAGTATACAAATAGAAATATTAATAACGTGAAAAAAATTTGTTTTGATCCGTACACTCCTTCTACCATACAAATGCATAAATTTTGTTAAATGCATATTATCGATTTCCATTCAAACTAGAAAAAGTAGAAACTTCAAATTTAGCCAGAATTTGTCCCTTAATAATTGCAATAAATGCTAAAAAAAAATATGAACTTCGCTTCACTACTTCTACCACCACCCATACAAATTTGTGTATTTGAAATTCAAGAAAAGCATTGTGTCTTCGAACATATGCTGATAAGTATTTTCAAAATCATTCAAAACCTTCCATTTGTTCTGCCACTCCCATGGATGTTCACTTATAAAATATTCAAGTTTTAAATTCAGCGCGAAACGTGTTATGTACAATATTCGGTGTCATATACAAGAATTACAAACAGTTTCAAGATCATCCAAAACCTTCCAATTCCATCTCTCATACAGGTGCTCCAATTTCAGAAAAACAATGTCCAATTTCCTTCGTTTAAAAGATAAAAAGTTTAAACTCGATATTCGCATTTACTGGTTTATGGGGACAAAATTAATAATAAAAGATAACAGGACTACGACAACCAATCGTGCAAATAGATGAAAGGGAAAATTTTTTATTTTAAGAAATTTTGTGGGGGAGTGTTAGAAGGTTTCACGACGTTGAACTAATTTTCTCATGTCAAGCTAACGTTGATATAAAAATGTTTTATACAAAATTTAGGATTCAAAAATTGAATAGGTACTAGTATATTGGATTTAGTGAAATTGTGCAGTTTGTATTGGAGGTGGTATAAGGAGAAGCTGGTTCTTAAAGAATTTTTCAGAAATAACTACAAACGCTTTTGACATATTTTAAATTGCAGATCAGTAGCGTTCATACCTTTCAGAAAATTCTTATAAAGTAGAATGAAATCATCATAATAGTATTATATTCCAAAATTCAGATCAATAGCATTTATACTTTTCGAAAAAAGCCGTTTATTAACAATTTTCGGAATTGGGTCATTTTGTATGGGAGGGGGTAGAAGGGGTTGAGCGATTTGGCCCGTTCATGAGCTTGTCCTTACTTTTTGTTAAAAGCGACGTGTACAAAATTTGAACATTCTAGATCAACTCGTACTCAAGCTACGGACGGCTTTGAGATTTTTGAGTGATTATGTGAACCTCTGTATCATTCATTTTTTTCTCCGAGCCTTATTTTTTGGCGTTACAAACTTTGTGGCAAACTTATTATACTCTCAGATTTCATATAGAGTTTAATAAGTTTTTATTACATAAAGAGAGAACCAAGAATCAAGTTTCGGTCGATTTTTTTCCAGATGATTATATCTTCGGAATTACTGATCAAAAAAAATAAAATGCTTTGGAAATCACATAGGTGACGTACAGCGCCATATAATTGGCCTTGAGACGGGCAAATACTTGTAAAGGAGAAAAACGGATGGCGTAAGGAAAATCATCATTAATATCTCGACTAACTTTTAAGATGCCAAAAAGAAACTTGATTATATTAAACTACACTAGCAGAATACGATTAAAATAAAATATTTGGTCATGATAGTAGCGTGTGGAAATAGGCGGCATTTATAAAATGGTTCACTTTTCAAAATTTCAAACCTTTATATCTCAAAATGCAAAAGAGATATGAAGTTGAAATTTCGTCAGAATGTAGAACTATTTGGTTTCTAATTATACTTTAAATGAAATCTGAAAGCTTCACAAGTTTGCTCTCAGGTCGGAGAAAAAAAATGGATGGTTAATATTATCAGTCAAACATCTCAAACCCGTGCGGTCTCCAGCTTGAAAACACGCTGAGCTAGGAATTTCAAATATTGTGCACTTCGTTTTTGATAAACAAGTAAGGTCAAGTTTGGGAACGGGTCTAATCGCTCCACCCATTATGCCCCTCCCATACATAATGACTAATTTTCAAAAATTTACTAAAATCAAATTTTCTTGTACTTTGGACATCTAAAAATTTGAAGTTTAGAACATTTTATTATAGGATTTACTGTATACATTTTTTTGTACTCCTTCCATCACCTCCTATATAAACTGCATGAAACACTATAAACCAATTTTCTCAGTACGTACAGAATTTCTCGACCTTGTACTAAATACTTAATTAGCAATATTTTAAAATCGTAAAAAAATAACTGATTAAGTTGACTCCTTCTACCCCCCTCCCCATCCCCATACAATTTGTCTTTTGGACTAAAGTTTTAATATACATTGAATTAAACGCGATTATGGTGTTTGCTTATCGATATGTGAAGTATGAAAGTTATTATTTTAAAGTTTAAGTGATTTCAGTTGCATAATGTTTGTAGTTAAACCACTGAAAAACCTTCACTCCTTCTTCCTTCCAGCTCCCATGCAAACTGCACAATTTCACTAAATCTAATACTCTAATTTTCTCAGTACCTATTCAATAAAACATCTTTCTACCCCCTTCCATGCAAAAGTGTTATTTCTACCACGTTTATACTCTACATGAAATCTGAGAGTATTATAAGTTTGCCACAAAGTTTGTAACGCCAAGAAGGCCCGGAGCAAAAAATGAATGATACAGAAGTTTACGTGATCATTCAAAAACCTCAAAACCGGACGTCCGTCCGTGTCCTCTCTAGTTTGAGAACGAGTTGAAATTTTGTACACGTCGCTTTCGATAAAAAAAAAAGTAAGGACAAGTTCGTGAACCGGCCAAATCGCTTGACCCCTTCTACCCCCTTCCATATAAAATTACACAGTTTGCAATTCGACAATAAACGGATTTGTTCGAAAAGTGTAAATGCTATTGGTCTGAAATTTGGAATATATTACTTCTATGATGATCTCAGTCTACTGTATAAAAGTTATTTTAGTTCTTTCCTTCCTTCCAACACCTCCCATACAAATTGCAATACTATAAACAAATTTACTCAGTACGTATAAAATTTATCGAGTTGAAATTGTGTGCTTAATGTTTATTTAGAATTATTCGTCAGACCAAAAAGATTATGATTGGGCGGTGGTAGAAGTAGAAGGGGAGGTTTATATTTTCCGCATATGACATCGAACATGGCATGCAAAATGTTTTCTGCTGAATTTAAAGTTTTTAGTTTTCATTATTTTTATAGAAATTGGACATAGTTTTCCTGAAATTGGGGCATTTGTATGGGAGGTGGCTGAGGAAGTGAAACGTTTTAGATGATTTTGAAATTGCTTATCATCACCCTTATCAATTCCAAAATTGATAGCTCTCATATATTCGAAGGTGAAATGTTTTTCTTGAATTTATAAAACAGATATTTATATGGGAGGGGGTAGAAGGAGTGAAGCTGAGATGATAATTTTTTCTAGCATTTATTACAACTATTAAAAAACAATTCTGGCAAAATTTTACGTTTATAATTTTTTTACTTTTAATGGAAATCCATATAATGCATTTAACAAAAATTATGCATTTGTATGGGAGGGGGTAGAAGAAGTGCAAGGGTGAAAACAATTTTTTTTCCCGTTATTGATATTTCTATTTTTATACCTTATACAAAATATCAAGGTGATAGTTTTAACAGTTTCGAAGAAAAATAATTTAATTTAAATTTCAAAATTTCGTGAAATTTGTATGGGAGGGAGTAGAAGGAGTGAGGTGAAGTTCATAATTCTTTTTAAACTAATTGCTATTATAGTAGAATCAATTTTGGCAAAATTTCGTCTTTTCAGCTTTACTAGTTTGATGAATGAATGAATGAAAATCGAATATATGTATTTTTCAAAATTGTCCATTTGTATGAGAGGGGGTAGAAGGAGTAAGGCGATCAGATTAATATTCCGTAATATTATTGACATCTATATCATTATACTTTGGTCTCAATTTTAAGTCGATAGCTTAAATAGTTTCAAAGAAAAATCAATTTCCTTATATTTCGAAATTTCATGAAATTTGTATGGGAGGGGGTAGAAGGATTGGGAGATGCACCCCATTCACGAACTTAAAGTTACTTTTTTGCTAAAAATGGCACACAAAAATTTTTAGCACTATAGCTCAAAGGTTTCAAGAATTATGCTGTAGAAAGACGCACAGACGGAGAGACAGACAGACAGACAGACAGGAATCGAGGTTTTTGAGCGACAACAAATATTTCTGTACTCTTGGCGGTTCTGTGCGAGCGTTATTTCTTAGCGTTACAAACGGTAAGGCAAACACAATAACTCTCAGATTTCATCTAGAGTATAAAAAACTACCAACATGTCGGGCGAAATTTTATTATTTTTGGGACAAGTTGTGGATGCATTGAAAGTAAATATGCATGTTAGAGTGGTTTGGGAGACTAAGTGAAAGAGAATTCTTCGACAGGGCTGTTATTAACAATGTTTCATTCGTTCATGCAAGTTTGGGTTTTTGTGAGGGGAGCGGGAGGGGTGATAGTAAGGGTGGGTGGATGTTAATAGCTTCTTAATTGATTGCTTGAATCATGACCAATATTCTCTCTATAGAATGTGTTTCATAAACGAAGCTGCATAGAATTTTCATAAAATTCGGTATATTCTACATTCACGAAACCGAACAAGTGTATGGGAGGGGGTAGAGAGGGTAAGGGAATCGTAAAATTTGTGATGCAATTTTATTTAATTTGTCTTGTAAGGTGCTCGTACGAAATTTCAATTTCGAAGCTTTTAATTTGTTTGTTAATAGTTGATTTAATGAAATTGGTCGAAATCATACTTTTGTATGGGAGGGGGTAGTGCGGGTAAGGGAATCGTAAAATTTGTGATGCAATTTTATTTCATTTCTCTTGTAAGGTGCTGGTACAAAACTTCAATTTCGTAGCTTTAAATTAGTTTGTTATTAGCTGATTTAATGAAATTCGTCGAAATCATACTTTTGTATGGGAGGTGGTAGAAGGGCATGCGTGATTTCGAAACTTTTGGGGCAATTTTGTTTCAACTATTTTTAGAAGTTCTTATGCAAAATTTGAAATTGATAGCTTTTAATAGTTAGGTGATAATAGATTTCTTGAAAATGGTCGGAAAAACAATTTTGTATGAGAGGTGGTAGAAGTTTTAAAGATATTCGACCAGTTAATATTTCATATATTTAAAGATTTTTTTTAATACATTTAACAAATTTTCAAATTCCTACCTTAAAATTTCATTCAAAAACTTTCAGTTTATGTGTTTTTTTCAATGCACATGAAACACATTGTGCACGTTAGACCGGAAGGGGTCGGTTTATAACAATTGTGGAAGAAATTATTATTTTTTTTCTGTATATATCAAATAGATGTATCCAAACGCAAAATTTAAACTTTGTATTTTTCACCAGAGCTTCCAATGCTTCCCATTTTCCCCCACTACTATTATTTTCACAGGTTATATTTTTTTCGTATTTCGCTAGTATAGATTTATATATGTTTTAAATTTCAAATACATTGCTTAAGAGATAGTTGAGGTATTCATTTTTAAGTGTTTTTCTTTAAACCCCCCCTTCCCCTAGCAGTAATTAGCCTCTACCTAAGCTGATTTTGGTGGAGCTATATGTTGCCTTAATGAACCCAAAATATGAATTTTTTCTGATAAGTAAATTCAAAGATATAATCATTTGAAAAAACAATTCGGCCGACGGTTTGTTTTTAGCCCCCCTTTTCGGACGCCAATGGATAAGAAAATTTAATTATTTTTGTAGTTTGTCCCATAACTCTATATCTGTACTAATTTTCAACTTCATATCTGCATTCGTGGTGGAGATATTAGCAAGTGCAGTTCTTGACTTTTTCCCTCCCCCGCCTCCCCCTTCCCCCTAACACTCCCCAAAATTTAGAAAGTGGAGCTCACTTACCCAATCAACAATCTGCCCAAAATCGAACAGCCCATATGTACGGCGTACGGCGGACTGCATACGGCGTACGGCGGGACGGATTTTTTTTTTTTGCATTTTTAGGCTAATTTAGTCATGAAACGCGAAAAAACAAAATTTCAGGGTAGCAAATTTTTTTTTTCTGTGTCGATCACAATACTTTATTATTAGAATAATAAAGCAAAATCCGTCTGTCTGTACGCCGTACGCCGGTATGTACGCTCAGCGCACATTAACTCCCAAACCCTTCAAGATAGAAAGTTAATTTTTGGAGGGAGTTTAGATATTTGCGGATCTCAGGTGGACACCCATTTTGGGGGGTATAAAGGTTCCGCGGGAAGCGGGGGGAGCACTTAAACCGAAAACTAAGAATTCAAATATCTCAAACATGGTTGCAGCTAGGAAGCTAATATCGATATACATATAAAAGGGTTTGTGGGACAACTTTTAAAATTAATTTAATTTTTTCATCCATTGGGGTGCAAAAAGGGGGGGCTAAAAACCATTTGTCGGCCGAATTTTTTTTTCATATGAATATATCTTCGAAATTACTTACCATAATTTATATACATATTTAGACCAGCAAGGTGGCATATTTAGCTTACATTGAGGCTAATTATTGTAACGGGGAGGGTCAGGGGGTGGTGCAAAGAAAAACACTTAAAAATCAATATCTCGGCTATTTGTAGAGCTATGTAATTGAATCTTGGTACTTATATTAAACTGTACTAGAGAAATGCGAGAAAAATATAACATTTGGACAAAATAGCAGCGGGGGAAAATGGGGAGCATTGCACTTTTCAAAATTTCAAACCATTATATCTCAAAACTGAGTGCAGACATCAAATTAAAATTATTCCAAATTGTAGAACTATATAGTTTTGAATTTTGATAAAAGTTTTACGTTGGGACGTGTAAGGGGAGGGAGGTGGTAAGGAAAAATGTCGAAAATTTTGAGTGATTTTTTAGGGCTCTGGTAAAACATATAAAGTTTAAACTTTCCATGTGGATACATCTGTTCGTTATACATACAGAAAAAATAATAACAATTCTGCAATTGTTATGCACCGACCCCCTGGTCTAACGTGCACAAGGTGTTTCATGTACAATGAAAAAACACATAAACTGAAAATTTTTCAATGAAATTTTAAGGTAGAAACTTGAAAATTTGCAAAATGCATTTAAAAAAGTCTCTAAAAGAATGAAATAATAACTGGTCGAATACCTTTAAGACTTCTACCCCCTCCCGTACATAATTATTTTTTCGACCATTTTTAAAAAATCCATTATAACCTAAAAATTAAAAGCTTTCAATTTGAAATTTTGCACAAAAACTTTTGGAAATAGTTGAAACGGAACTGCGTCAAAAGTTTTGAGATCGCACTTGCCCTTCTACCCCCTCCCATACAAAAGTATGATTTCGACCAATTTCATTAAATCAACTGCTAACCAACAAATTAAAAGCTACGAACTTAAAATTGTGTACAAGCACCTTACAAAAGAAATGAAATAAAACTGCATCACAAATTTTACATTTGCCTTACCCTCTCCCATACAAATTACTGTTTTCGTGAATATAAAATACACCAAATTTTATGAAAATTCTATGCAACTTCGTCTATGAAACTGACATTCTGTGCAGAAAATATTAGACGTAATTGAAGCAATCAATTGAAAAATTATTGACATTCACTCACCCTTAATATCACCCCTCCCCTACCTCATAATAACCCAAACTTGCATAAACGAATGAAATATTGATTACATGTACTGGAGCTATTGATAGTATTCGCAACTAAGTGTTGAATTGGCATCATCCCTGCCCTAAAGGGGGTTCAACTTGTAAAAGGGGGTTCCACTTGTTAAAGGGGGTTCCACTTGTGAAAGGGGGTTCCACTTGTGAAAGGGGGTTCCACTTGTGAAAGGGGGTTCCACTTGTGAAAGGGGGTTCCACTTGTGAAAGGGGGTTCCACTTGTGAAAGGGGGTTCCACTTGTGAAAGGGGGTTCCACTTGTGAAAGGGGGTTCCACTTGTGAAAGGGGGTTCCACTTGTGAAAGGGGGTTCCACTTAGTCTTCCCTATCCACTTTAACTTGCATATTGACTTTCCATGCATCCTTAACTTGTCCCAAAAATAATAAAGTTGCACCCGACTTGTTGGCAGTTTATTTGTAGTTATTTCTGAAAAATTCATTACGAACCAGCCTCTCCTTCTATCACCTGCTATACAAAGTCCACAATTTCGCTAAATTCAATACACTAATTTTCTCAATACCTATTAAATTTTTGTATAAACAATTTTGATAGCAACCTTAGCGTGATGTGAAAAAATTAGTTCAATGTCGCCTCACCTCCTACCGCTTCCCCTACGAAATTTCTTAAAATTAAAAAATATCTCTTTCATCCAGAGTATCGCACGATTGGGGTTTACGCCCAGCGCATTAAAAGCTATCAGCTTGGAAATTTGTATCATTTTAAAAATCTTCAAAATAAAGTTCTGAAATATCCCTCTTCTTTTTACTTCCTCCCAATCAAAAGTATAATTCCGACTAATTTAAATAAATGAACTAATAGTCAACAAATTAAAGGTTACAAACTTGAAATGAAAAAACTTCATCCCAAATTTTACTATTTCCATAAAAATGTGTGCATATTGTTACATGTTAACAATACCAATCAAACATTTTGATTTTTTGTGTTTTTTTTCAATACACTTGAAATACCTAGTGCGGGTGAATAAAAGTTCTGGTTCAAATTATTATTTTTTCTTTATTATATCAAATGGATGTATGCAAAATTTCTACTTTGTATTTTTTAACAGAGTTCTAAAAAAATGATTGAAAGTATTTTTTCCTCCTACACCCCATCTTAAAAATTTAACGAAAATTGAAGGTTATACATCTCTGCATTTGTACCTGTATTTGATTTTGAGATATAAAGGTTTGAAATTTTGAAAAGTGCTCCATTTTGAAAATGCTTCGACGACGAAAGATTTCGCTCTGCATGCGTACAAGATCCAATTGACTGAAGAACTGCAGCCAGTGGACCACCAGCAGTCCTACACATCTTGTTGATACACCTTGTATATGCCAATTGGTCATAAAATATGGATATTTTGTGGTAAAAATTGGCGAAGATAATATCATTTGAAAAAAAAATTCGGCCGACAGTTATTTTTTTCCCCCATCTTTTCGGACCAAAATAGATAAAAAAAATTCAAATATATTGTAGTTTGTCCCACGAAACACTCTATATGTATGTTGTTTTCCTAGCTTCTAGCTATCTCCATATATATATTCGAATTAGTATTTGCCGGTTCTAGCGTTACTTCCGCCTCCATCTTTAATACCATCACACCCGAAAATTAGTGTCCACTTGAGATCAGATCTACATTTTGTTTTCTTTAAGGACTTGGGAGTTAATGTGCACATGATTTTTTGTTTTTTAGATTTTAGGCCAATTTAGTCCTGAAACGTAGAAAAAAAAAATTCAGAGTAGCAAATTTTTGTTTTCCAAGTCAATCTCAATATTTTATTATTAGAATAATGAAGTAAATAAGGTAATAAAGTAGTTAGTAAGACGCACACCGACCTTTCTCACTTTGAACTAATTTTTTGAGGAAAATAATTGGAAAAATATGCAGTTTGTTTTATTGGGTGTAAAATTGAATATAAGAAGAATAATAATTAGAAAAAAATAATCAATTTTTTTTTTCATTTTTAAGTTATTAAACCTCTTAAGTGAAATTGAACATATCATTTCTCTATCGTACATATACGTTGACAGTTGACAAATAAATTTATAGTGTAATAAATGATAGTACCATACGATTTAATTTTAAAAGAGCCCGAGGGTCTAGGCCACCCACTTTTTATGATCAGAGTAGCGAAAGAGAAAAAGCAAAGAAAAATACACACAAGATTCGCTGGATCTTCTTCAATTTCCTATGGAAATGCTTTTAGTTGCGAATAAATTATTGTAATTTTATACTTTCGATAAAAGCTATAATGAATGCACAATTATAATTAATTGCATTTTTTTATCATTTATTTATAAAAAACAAGATCATGGTTTTGGATCTCTGGATGGAAAAACAGTGTACATGTCCCAAGTCTTTTATAGTCCTCTCAAATATAATTGAAAAACGATCGGAAATGCCTTCAAGCACTAAAATAACTAGGAAACAAAAACAAAGTAACCCTGACATGGATCGCAGGACCAGCGGCATAATTACGGAATAGGCTAAGGGGGTCGAACCCTCTCCTCTACTGGCAAGAACATGAACTGCATTGAATGATTTGGACTCTTACAAGGTTAAACATAAAGTGGGTATAATTTGATTAAGGTATGTTCAAAAATATAAAAATGGTAGTAGCTGATTGGGTCAAAATGCTTGCATTTCCGAATTACTATAATAAGAAAGCAAAAATAAATATTCTTACATCCTTGTTTCTGAAATATGACTAAATTTGTAAGAGCTTTTGAATTAAACCTAACCATTTAAATAATTTGATAGTGAATTTTATTTTCATGAGAAGAAGAACAAACATATCGATCTAAAAGAAAATCAGCAGCAGTATAAAATGTTTGAATTTAATTATATATTCATACACTAGGATATATTAATATTTTAATTTATGAAAAGGGCGTACATTTATTAAAAATGCTTTCCTGCTCCATAAAACACGGTTTTCTTCATAAGTATGTATCAATGGTGCTATTTGAAAACTATACATAAATTGAATCTGAATTTCTACGGATTTTAATTTTTTAGCAATTATAATAACTACTACAAAAATAAATTATGGTTACCGGGAAAAAAGAAACTCTGAAAATTGTAAATAAATTGAATCAATTTTGACATGTATTTATTAGGAACAAGCGTTTAAAATACCACGTTAATAAATTGTGGAAAATGAAAAGAATGGCTTTCATATATAATTTAAGCCATTATGCGAAATTTCAGTTTTACTTTATTATTATAATAATAAAGTATTGTGATCGACACAAGGGAAAAAACAATTTGCTACCCTGAAATTTTTTTTTTCGCGTTTCATGATTAAATTAGCCGAAAAATGCAAAAAAAAAAATCTGTCTGTCTGTACGCCGTCCGCCGTACGCCGACGTGTACGCTCAGCGCACATTAACTCCCAAACCCTTCAAGATACAAAGTTCATTTTTGGGGGGATCTCAGGCGGATACCCATTTTGGGGGGTGTAGGGGTTCAGGGGGAGGCGGGGGGAGCGCTTAAACCAAAAAATACGAATTCAAATATCTCAACCATGGTAACAGCTAGGAAGCTAAAATTCACCATGCATATAGAGGGGTTTGTGGGACAACTTTTAAAAATAATTTAATTTTTTTATCCATTGGGGTGCGAAAAGGGAGGGCTAAGAACCAATTGTCGGCCGAATTTTTTTTTCAAATGATTATATCTTCGAAATTACTTATCGTAAAAAATCATATTTTAGGACCGTCAGTGTGGCATATAGTTCCTTTGGAATCAGCATAGAGAATGGTTAATTATTGTAAGGGGGAGTGTCAGTAGGGGTGCAAAGAAAAACACTTAAAAATGAATATCTCAACTATCTTTTAAGCTATGTGATTGAAACTTAAAACGTATATTAAGCTGTACTAGGCAAATACAAAAAAAATATAACATGTTGAAATAATAGTAGTGGGGGAAATGAGGAACATTTCAAAAATGGCGCACTTTTCAAAATTACAAATCCTTATATCTCAAAAAATAGTAAAAATTTTGCATGTGAATACCTGTATTTAATGTACATAGAAAAATAATAATAACTTGATCCATATTTATTATAAACCGACCCCCCGGTCTGACGTGCACAAGATGTTTCATGCGCATTGAAAAAAACACATAAACTGAAAATTTTTGAGTGAAATTTTAAGGTAGAAACTTGAAAATTTGCGAAATGCATTTAAAAAAAATCCCTAAATATATGAAATATTAACTGGTCGAAAACCTTTAACACTTCTACCCCCTCCCATACCAAATTATTTTTTCGACCATTTTCAAGAAATCAATTATCACCTAACTATTAAAAGCTATCAACTTGAAATTTTGCATAACAACTAAAAAAATAATTGAAATGAAATTACGTTAAAAGTTTTAAAATCGCGCTTGCTCTTCTACCCCCTCCCATACAAAAGTATGATTTCGACTAATTTCATTAAATCAACTAACAACCAACAAATTGAAAGCTATGAACTTGAAATTTCGTACGAGCATCTAACAACAAAAATGAAAGAAAATTGCATCACAAGTTTTACGATTCCTCTACCTCCTCTACCCCCTCCCATACAAAATTATTTTTTCGAGCATTTTTAAGAAATCAGTTATCAGCTAACTCTTAAAAGCTATCAATTTCAAATTTGGCACAAAAACTTATAAAAATAATTCAAATGAAGTTGTTTTAAGAGTTTTCAAATCGCGCTTGCGCTTCTACCCCCTCCCATACAAAACTATGATTTCGACTAATTTCATTAAATCAACTAATAACCAACAAACTAAAAGCTACGAACTTGAAATTCTATACAAGCACCTTACAAGAGACACGAAATAAAACTGCGTATCAAATTTTACTACGATTCCCCTATATTCTCTACCCCCTCCCATACAAATGTTCTGTTTCATGAATGTAAAATACACCGAATTTTATGAAAATTCAATGCAACTTCGTCTATGAAACACATTCTATACAGAGAATATTGGACGTGATTCAAGCAATTAATTAAAAAGCTATTAACATCCACCCACCCTTACTATTACCCCTACTCCTCCCCTCATACAAACCCAAACTTACAGAAACGAATGAAATATTGCTAACAGTCCTGCCCAAGAACTCCCTTTCACTTAGCCTTCCCTAACAACTCTAACCTGCATATTGACTTTCCACTCATCCGCAACTTGTCCCAAGAATAATAAAGTTTCGCCCGACTTGTTGGCAGTTTATTTAGTTAAAGGCTTTATGGCTAATCACTTGTTCAATATGGATTAGATTAGATTGGACATTTTGGTTGGTTTTCTTTCCTCTTTTACTCCGACCCGTGATGAGCCGCGATATCCCCACTAAGGATCTAGTCAGTTTTCTGGTTAGTTGTACATTTTTAAGAGTTCTCATAACCGAATATTTTGGCATAATAATCTTAGCATATTTATTACGAGGTTTCGAGTCCCGATGAAGGTCATACTCTGATTTAAAGGGAGCATACCGTTGTTACGGTAAAAAAATCATTTTTTTAATTCATATTTTTATGCTTCCGACAGACGATGCAAGCTAATATATATTAGCTTCCTATTTTGATATAAGTAGGTCGAATTATGTATAGGATAATGACACTAGTAATATCGAAAAGCGAGATAATATATATTAACTCGCATCGTGTGTCGGTAGCCTTACAGTAGACTCAATTCTGAGAAAAACTACGCAAGGTCAGAAGCTATTATACATATATATAACTTAAAGTGAAGAGGGTCGGGTGAAAAGTGCACCAGCTACCGTCAAGTACTCAGAAAAATTTCTTTCATAGACTTGAAATACCTTATATGTATTATTTATGGTCTTTGATAAAACTAATGCTATTTACATTAAAAACGCCATATTTTTATGATAACTTTAGTAAAAACAAAGCATACTCAAAATATTAACAATATAGGTATACAAACAAAGATTTTTACTATTTTTGCTCTCCTGAAAAGTTGAATTTTTTATACGTTTGACCAATTTTACTTTAATATTCTAAAAAAAATATATTGTGATCGACACAGAAAAAAAAATTTGCAACCCTGAAATTTTGTTTTTTCGCGTTTCATAACTAAATTATCCTAAAACTTCAAAAATCCGTCCCGCCGTACATATGGACTCATATCTCCAAGACCTTTAAAGGGAAAATGTTGGTTTTTGGGTGGATTGTTGTACCCAATGTAAGTGAGCTCCATTTTCTAAATTTTGGGGAGGCGGGGGGAGGGAAAGAGTCAAAAACTACAGTTGCTAATATTTCCAACATAAATGCAGATAGGAAGCTGATAATCAGTAGAGATATAGAAAGGGTTGTGGGACAAACTGTAAAAATAATTTAATATTTTTATCCATTGGCGTCCGATAAGGGGGGTAAAAACAAATTGTCGGCCAAATTTTTTTTTCAAATGACTATATCTTCGAAGCCACTTATCGTAAAAAAATCATATTTTGGGACCATTAAGGAGGCATATAGCTCCACCAGAATCAGCTTAGAGGCTGGCTAAGGGGGGGTCAGAGAGGATGCAAGGAAAAACACTTAAAAATTAATATCTCAACTATCTCTTAACCTATGTATTTGAAAATTGAAAAATATATTAAGCTATACTAGGAAAATACGAAAAAAATATAACATGTGGAAATAATAGTAGTGTGGGAAATGGAGAGCATTACAAAAATAGAGCACTTTTCAGAAGTACAAATCCTTATATCTTAAAACTTAGTACAGATATCAAATCAAAATTTGTCGAATTGTAGAACTACATTTTGACTATGTAAAAATGCAAAAATGTCGAAAATTTTGAGTGAATTTTTTAGAGCTCCGGTGAAAAATACAAAGTTTAAATTTTGCATGAGATACATCTATTTGATATGCATACAAAAAAAATTATTTATTCCAAAATCCCCCCCCCAGTCTAACGAACACAAGGTGTTTCATGTGCATTAAAAAAAATATATATAAACTGAAAATTAAAATAGAAACTTGAATATTTGTGAAATGCATTTAAAAAAATCCCTAAATATACGAAATATTATCTGGTCGAAAACCCTTCCAATTTTCAAAGCTTATGAGACTCAAAAAGGAATGCATTTGCGCATGCACTATTTAATTTTTTTATACTCTAGATGAAATCTGAGAGTATATTGCTTTTGCCTTACAGTTTGTAACGCTAAGAAATAATACTCGCACAGAGTCGCCAAGGGTACAGAAATATTTGTTGTCGCTCAAAAACCTCGATTCCGAGTGACCGTCTGTCTGTCTGTCAGTCTGTCTGTCTGTATGTCTGACTGTCCGCCTGTCTACAACATAACTTTCGAACGCTTTGACCTATCACACTGAAATTTGTCCTATGTCATTTTTAGCAAAAAAATAGCCTTAAGTTCGTGATCGGGCTACATCACCCAATTCTTTCTACCCCCTCCCATACAAAATTCATGAAATTTCGAAATTTAAAGAAATTGCTTTTTCTCCGAAACCATTTCAACTATTGACTTGAAAATTAGGTCATAGTAAAGTGATATAAATATCATTAGCCTCAAGAAATATTGATCTGATCCCCTTACTCCTTCTATCACCTCCTATACAAATGCACAATTTTCAAAAATGCATTTATTCGGTTTCCATTGCAACTAGTAAAGCTAAAAGAGCCAATTTTTGTCATAATTAATTTTATTACAATTACAACTAATTTCGGAAAAAACTATCAACTTTACCTCACTCCTTCTACCTCCTTCCATACAAATTTTATGAAATTTCGGAATATCAATTAAATTAGTTTGCTCCAAAACCGTCAAAGCTATCAACTTTAAAATTTGAGAAAAGTATACTATTACATATAAATATGATTGATTTAAAAAAAAATTGGTTAAGATTCGGATACTTCATCTACTCCCTCCCATATAAATGCAGAATTTGGGTAAATGCATTTAACCGACTTTTATAGCAACTAGAAGAAGTAGAAACTTGAAATTTTGCCAAAATTTGTCCCTTAATAATTGTAATAAATGTTAAAAAAAAATATCACCTTCACATCACTCCGCCTACCACCTCCATACCAAATTTTGTATTTGAAATTCAAGAAAAGTTTTTCTCCTTCGAACATATAGGTATGAGAGCCATAGCTTTAAAATTGTAACAAAGCAATGTGATTAGAATGATGATAAGCAGATTCAAAATCATCCAAAATCTCCCACTTTCTCTGCCACCTCCCATACAAATAGCACAAATTCAGACAAAAATTGTTCAATTTCCTTGAAAATATGAAAGCAAGAAACTTTAAATTCAGCATAAAATATTTTATATACTACGTTCAGTGTTACATGTAAAAATTACAAACCTCCATCTCTGCTTTTACCACCTCCCAATACAAAAGGTAAGTAAGTATTTCATCTAGAGTATCATATGATTGGGCTTGTTATGTTCATGTATTCCAATTAGTAAAATGCAGTATTATAAAGCTGGTGAAGTCCATCCTCCACTACTTATATTTACATTTCACGTGCATTTGATTGTTCGTTTGCAGAAGGAATGTATAGTATGAAAAAGTACATTAAAAATTCTATATATGGATGTAATTCGTTAATTGAGATTAAATTACATATAATCGATAACACGACATCTCAATTATATCGATCTGGTAAAAAAGCGCCAAATATTCGACCGGAAATAATTCAAGAAAGTGGTAGCCCATAAAAACATAATTATATGCATTAGACATCTCTCTACTTTTTCTTTGTCCATGCTAAGACTACTATAACCTATTTTTCTGTAGTAAGAAATTCATACGTCTGCTAAGAAAAACCACACATAATTGTTTTTTACGAATTACACTACGCAGACATCCAGTACTTTCACGTATAATCAACTTCGCCTGCGACATCGTGAGTAACTAAATATACTGCAGCTTACGATCGTTACTCGCGCAATATTTTGAGGCACCATCTGTTATGGAGTTGTAAGGTCCAGTTAAATATGTCTTGGTCTTGATTTCAGTTCTTTAAAGTAAGTATTAAGTAGTTGTTTGTTCGTCCGTCAAACTTATAAATCAATTTTATTTTACTTGAGGCGATTCACGAAGCACAATTACAACTTCCGCCTCAAATTAATTGAAAGCTATTTTTTCTTCAATGGATATTTTTATTCTTTTTATACGTAAGCCCTTAAGCAGGTTCTCAAGTGAAACACTGCGATTGAAAATATGATTGTGTGAAAAAACGGAAAATTAATATCCTGTTAAGTCCAGTAAAACTGAAATTTTAAAATGAAAAAATATCAGAAATCCTTTTGTTTTCAAGCGTAGCAGTTTACTTGAACTCTTGAACAAAAAAGTTAACATTTTCAATTATACAAAAGCAAAAATAAAAGAATAAAAAAAAATAGAATTCCAAAATTACAGGTTATAGTTTTTTATCTATTTTTAAATATTGGAAAAGAAATAGTTGAAGTCGAACATGATTCCTTTACATTATCAGCATAAATATCGAGTAAAGCTCGAGGAAGATAGAATATATGTATTTGAGTTCCTAGTTGAGACTGACTGTTCCTTGCCGAAAATTCAGGACGTTACAGAGGTACCTATTGAGCAATTGGTTTTAAAATTTAAGGAAGAAGCGTGAATCGAGAAAAGTCTGTCGATGATGCAAAGGAGTTGAAGTGCTACAAGTTTGTCATTGTATAGTTGATATGAAGTTTTTTTAATTCGTAGAAAAGGGTCCGAATAATGAACGGATTCGATGGCCCCCACATGACAGGTAAGGTGGCGTTCTATATGATGGAGCAGTATTCTAAACTACTACGGGCAAGAGTGTTAAATGGCAGAGCAGCTGTTCTTGGACGGCTAAACTTGACTGCCGTACGAAGGACGATGAACAGCAAGTTTGTATACCTTATTTGTAATCTCATAAAATGATTAACGAATTTAAGCTTGCGATCAAAGGTCACTCCTAGACGCTTTGTTGTAAATACAGCCATAAGGATGGATCCGTTAATATAGTAAGTGAGACAGAGGAAACAGCCTTAAACGAAAACTGCACAGCAAAATTCTACTCAGTGTTCAAGAAAATGTCATTGTTAGGACACCAAATAAATAAACGAAACAAGTTAGACTGGAACTTCATGCAGTCGGAGTAAGACGAAATTTCACGGAAATTTTTGAGGTCGTCCGCGAATAAGAGACGATTTGAACATAAGAATTTGGGCAGATCATCAACGGATAGTGGTGGTTGGATGGGTATAGATAGGGTAGGCATCTGATCGGCGTCATTAGGCGACGCCTAGTGTTGTAACTATCATATACTCATCAATTGTGCTCATCATACCTCCAAGTCGTAGCCACCGGATACTGGTCTTGCCCATACGGACTTGACTTGTTGAACTGATAAGCGCGTGTGCTAATAAACGGAACAATTTTAGCACTATAATATGGCCCTCCAAGTTGGGGGTTGGGCGATGTGTTTACAACTCATCCTCGAAAAATTCAAACATGGTTCGGCGAAGTTGAAGACGATTTCTACAATACCTTAGAATTAACATTCGACTCCCTTCCGTCGAACGATATTAAAATAGTATTAGGAGACTTTAACGCGAAAGTGGCTAAAGAAGAAACTTACATAGGGACAATTGGAAGGCACAGACTCAAAGATATTAGTAACGAGAACGGTGCAAGGCTGACTGATTTCGCCAGTAGCAAAAATCTTATTATAAGCTCGACATGCTTCCCGTATCGTGACATTCATAAAATAACGTGACCATCGCCCGACGGAAGAAATAGACCACGTTCTAATAGAGAAAAGGAAGGCCTCCTGCATTCTCGACGTGCGTACATGTCGAGGGGCTAATTGTGACACAGTTCACTATTTGGTTCCGATTTCGAATCGCAAACCGAGGACACTAAAGAACACTACCGATTCCTAAATTCGACATTGGAAAACTCAAAGCGAGATAATAGTAGCGAAATATGTATCAGCCTTGGAGAGGCAGTTCGCGACAATGTTGAACACCAAAGCCAGCAAGCCAATATAAGAAATGTGGCAGAATATCAAAGATGACATTACATCTGTCACAGAGGAGGTGATAGGACAACAACCATGTCGAAAAAGAAATGATTGGTTCGACAACGAATGCCAAGATGCCTTAGAGTGAAAAAATCAAGCTCAAAACATAACAGAATTATGATTGGGCTTAAAGCCCAATCATATGATACTCTAGATGAGATGGAAATGACTTTAATATACCGGAAAATATGTCATCTCAAATTCTTTCGAATAGTGAGTAGAGACTTTGCATGGGAGGGGGTACAATTAGAGGGGGGGTTTGTATTTCTCCTATGTGACACCGAAAATGGCATGTAAAATGTTTCGAGGTGAATTTAAAATTTTTAGTTTTCATTATTTTTAAAGAAATTGGACATAGTTTTCCAGAAATTGTGGCATTTGTATGGGAGGTGGCAGAGGAAGTGGAACGTTTTCGATGATTTTGAAACTGCTTAGCATCACCCTTATTACTATGTTTTGATTCAATTTCAAAGTCGACAGCTCTCATATATTCGAAGGAGAAATGCTTTTCTTGAATTTATAATACAGATATTTATATGGGAGGGGGTAGAAGAAGGGAAGCAGAGCTGATAATTTTTTCCAGCATTTGTTGGAACTATCAAAAAACAAATTCTGGCAAAATTTTATGTTTGTAATTTTTCTAGATTTAATGGAAATCGATATAATGCATTTAACAAAAATTATGCATTTGTATGGGAGGGGGTAGAAGGAGTGTATGGATAAAAACAATTTTTTTCCCGTTATTGATATTTCTATTTTTATACTCTATGCGAAATATCAAGTTGATAGCTTCAACAGTTTCGAAGAAAAATAATTTAATTTAAATTTCAAAATTTCGTGAAATTTGTATGGGAGGGGGTAGAAGGAGTGAGGTGAAGTTAATAATTTTTTCAATGCTGATTGGAATTATAATAAAATTAATTCTGGCAGAAATTCGTTTTTATAACTTTACTAGTTTCGATGAAAATCGAAAAACTGCATTTTTCAAAATTATGCATTTGTATGGGAGGGGTAGAAGAAGTGATGGGATCGTATCAATATTCTGTCATATTAATGGCATCTATATAATAATACTTTAACCTTAATTTCAAATCGATAGCTTAAATAGTTTCAAAGAAAAATCAATTTCTGAAAATTTCGAAATTTCGTAAAATTTGTATGGGAGGGGGTAGAAGGAGTGGGGGGATGTGGCCGGTTCACGAACTTAAAGTTTCTTTTTTGCTAAAAATGACACACAACAAATTTCAGCACGATAGCTCAAAGCGTTCGAGAGTTATGCTGTAGACAGACGGACAGACGGACAGACAGCAACTCGGAATCGAAGTTTTTGAGCGGCAACAAATTTTTCTGTACCCTTGGCGGCTCTGTGCGAGCATTATTTCTTAGCGTTACAAACGGTATGGCAAACACAATATACTCTCAGATTTCATCTAGAGTATAAAAATATTAACAGAACGGCCGACACAAGCCAAACTTTGTCCTGTTTGATGATCTTAGACGGTTTGCAAACAAAATATGCAGAAAAAAGGAAAGACGAACATTTTAAATTAGCAACACAAGATCCGCGTATTCCCTAGTTAAAAAGATGAAAGAGGGATACCAAACAAAAACGACCCCATGCAAAGATGCAGAAGGGATCATTAAAAGTAATGCGGAAGATATAAAAATAAGATGGGCGCAATATATTGAACACCTTTTTAATCCGAGCCCATCACCCACACGAACAGCAGCAGCAGCAGATACAATAGCAGATATTACCGACGTAACAGCTTATGAACGTTCTGTTTTGAGTCCACCCACACTAGAAGAAGTAAAACCGAGGAAAAACCACCCAAACGACAAAGCGCCAGGCACTGATCAAATTCCTGCTCAGCTTCTGAAAGCCGGTGACACCTGCGTAGCTTATCTCCTACATAAATTAGTCGCGAACATATGGGCGCAGGAAACACTTCAACATACGACAGTATTGACAGGAGTTTCACCGAAACTAGTTCGGATCACAAGAATGACAATGGCCAAGTCTTTGTCAGAAATCAGAGTAAAAAACATAACAGGAGTACGATTGGGCATAAAGCCCAATCGTGCGATACTCTAGATGAAAGAGAAATTCTTGTATCTTAAGAAATTTTGTAGGGGAAGTGGTGGAGGGGGTGACGACACTGAACTAATTTTTTCACATGGCGGTAAGGTTGCTATCAAAATGTCTTATACAAAATTTAGTATTTAAAAATTTAATAGGTACTGAGAAAATTAGTGTATTGGATGTAGTGAAGTAGTGCAGTTTGTATGGGAGGTGATAGAAGGAGGGGCGAGTTTTTAATGACTTTTCAGAAATAACTATAAATATCATGCATTTGACATATCTTAAATTGCAGATCAGTAGAATTCATACTTTTCATGAAAATCGACTTTTTATAAAGTTGTGAAATTGTGTCATTTTGTATGGGAGGGGGTAGAAGGGGTAAAGCTAATCGCCTAATTTTTTTTTGTTTTACTAATAATTCTAAATAAATATTTAGTGCATAATTTCAGCTCGGTCAATTTTATACGCACTGAGTAAATTGGCTTAGAGCATTTCATGAAAAAGTGCAGTTTGTATGGGAGGTGGTGGAAGGAAGAGGAGGACTCAAATAATTTTTGTACAGTAGATTAAGACCATCATAAAAGTAATATATTCCACATTTCAGATCAATAGCATTTATAATTTTCGAGCAAATCTGTTTATTGTGAAATTACGAAATTGTGTCATTTTGTATGGGAGGGGGTAGAAGGGGTACAGCTAATCGTCTCATTTTATTTGGTCTTAATAATATTTTTAAATAAATATTTTCTACACAATTTCAGCTTGATAACTATTATACGCACTGAGTAAATTGGTTTAGAGCATTTTATGAAAAAGTGCAGTTTGTATGGGAGGTGGTGGAAGGAAGGGGAAGACACAAATTATTTTTATAGAGTAGACTGGAATCATAATAAAAGTATTACATTCCAAATTTCAGATCAATATCATTTGTACTTTTCAAGGAAATCCGTTTATTGTCAGATTGCGAAATTGTGTCATTTTGTATGGGAGGGGGTAGAAGGGGTGGAGCGATTTGGCTCGTTCACGAACTTGACCTTACTTTTTTGTTAAAAACGACGTATACAAAATTTGAACTTTCTAGCTCAACGCGTTCTCAAGCTAGAGAGGACACAGACGGACGGACAGACGGACAGACGGACAGACAGACGGACAGACGGACAGACGGACGGACGGACGGACGGACATCCGGTTTTGAGATTTTTGAGTGATTATATGAACTTCTGTATCATTCATTTTTTTCTCCGGGCCTTATTTCTTGGCGTTACAAACTTTGTGGCAAACTTATAATACTCTCAGATTTCATCTAGAGTATAAACATAAAAGAATTATGATTGGGCGTAAAGCCCAATCATATGATACTCTAGATGAAATGAGAAAGAGTTTAATGTACCGGAAAATATGTCACCTCCAATTCTTTTAAATAATTAATAGTGACTTTTGTATGGGAGGTGATAGAAGGAGAGGAGGATGGTTTGTAATTTTTGGATATGACACCTAATGTGGTATGCAAAATATTTCGTGATGAATTTAAGGTTTGTCGCTTTCATTACTTTCAATTGGACATAGTTTTCCTGAAATTGAGACGTTTGTATGGAAGGTGGCAGAGGAAGTGGAGCGTTTAAGATGATTTTGAAACTGCTTATCATCATCCTTATCACCACGCTTTGATTCAATTTCAAATTCGATAGTTCTAATATATTCGAAGGAAAAATGCTTTTCTTGAATTTATAATACAGATATTTGTATGGGAGGGGGAAGAAGGAGTGAAGAGGAGCTGATAAATTTTTTTTAGCATTTATTGCAATTATTAAAAAACAAATTCTGGCAAAATTTTAAGTTTATACTTTTTCTAGTTTTAATGGAAATCGATATAATGCACTTAGCAAAAATTATGCATTTGTATGGGAGGGGGTAGAAGGAGTGTAGGGATCAGGACACATTTTTTTTCCCGTTATTGATATTTCTATTTTTATACTCTATGAAAAGAATCAAGTTGATAGCCTTAACAGTTTCGAAGAAAAATAATTTAATTAAAATTTCGTGAAATTTGTATCGGAGGGGGTAGAAGGAGTGAGGTGAAGTTGATAATTTTTTCAATACTGATTGGAATTATAATAAAATTAATTCTGGTAAAAATTTGTTTTTATAACTTTGTTAGTTTCAATGAAAATTGAAAAAATGCATTTTTCAAAATTATGCATTTGTATGGGAGGGTGTAGAAGAAGTGACGGGATCAGATCAATATTCCGTCATATTAATGACATCTATATCGTTATATTTTGACCCAAATTTTAAATCGATAGCTTAAATAGTTTCAAAGAAAAATCAATTTCTGAAAATTTCAGAATTTCGTGAAATTTGTATGGGAGGAGGTAGAAGGAGTGCGGGGATGTGGCCCGTTCACAAACTTAAAGTTTCTTTTTTGCTAAAAATGACACACAACAAATTTCAGCACGATAGCTCAAAGCGTTCGAGAGTTATGCTGTAGACAGACGGACAGACAGACAGACAGCAACTCGGAATCGAAGTTTTTGAGCGACAACAAATATTTCTGTACCCTTGGCGGCTCTGTGCGAGCATTATTTCTTAGCTTTACAAACGGTATGGCAAACACAATATACTCTCAGATTTCATCTAGAGTATAAAAATGATCTGACACATTTAAGGAATATTGTGGCCAGAATAATCTCCAACGACGAGCTTTGGAGTACAACTGGACAGACTAAAATAGGCATTGATATTCAAAGGTGGAAGTGGCAGTAGATCGGTCACACTTTGAGGAAACCAGAACGAAACATCGCCAAACAAGCTCTGGATTATAATCTTCAAGGAAGACGTCGGGTTGGTCGACCATGTAGCATGGAAGCGAGCAGTAGAGCATGAAGCCGGAGGAATAAACAAATCCTGGCAACAGATAAAGGCCAATACTCAGGATCGCGCCTTGTGGAATAGAGTTGTTTCTGTCCTATACCCCAGATAACGGAAATTTGATAGATGGTTCATTGTAAATACAGCCGTAAGGATGAATCCGTTAATAGAGTATGGGAGGACAGGGGAAGCAGTCTTAAAAGAAAACTCCACAGCAAAATTCTTCTCAGTACTCAATAGAATGTCATTGTTAGAACATCAAGTAGACAAAGAAAACAATTCAAACAGGAACTTCATGCTGCCGGGTTAGAACAAATTTCACGGAACATTTTTGAGGTTGTCCGCGAATAAGAGACGATTTGAAGATAAGAATTGGGCCAGATCATTAATGAAGAGTACAAATAGTAAAGGACCAACGATCGATCTCTGTGAGACACCAGAATTAGCTAGAAATCAGCAGATGTGTGACCATTGAACGTAATTCAAAGATGTCGAACCGTGAGGTAAGATTGAAACCAATTCAGGAGATGGTTTTGAGATAGGAATTTTAGTATTAATAAGCACGGTGTGCTTTCAATCATCAGCGCTTTAAAAACAATGCACTAAGGAATCGAAAACGTCACGATATGCGGACATCGTCTAATACGTACATTTCTTTCCACATTATCTTACTAACAGTAAATTAATTTGTATGCATTATATATTGCTGAATGATAAAAATCCAGTAAGTGAAAATTCGCACTTCTAAACTCTCCTTTCTTAAATCCAGTTTTTGATAAGGGTTAGTAGGTCAATGTCCAGTGTCCACAACGCTTACAGGTTTTTACTAACTTATGCCATAAACTTGATCAGCAACAATTTCTCATAAGCCAAACGACACTCTGTACGCCAGCGGTTTTAGTCTGGCAATCACGATGAAAGGGAAGATCACTTACGATACACATCATATACTCGTATGTGTATGCATTTACTTCTTTTAAGATTTTCATGCGGTTTAAACTGCACCTGAGCTCATCAGGTAGCAATTCTACTGGATGGAAAATGGAAATTGTCTGCAATGCTACTTTAACAGATAAAATTATAGAAAGCAGTTCTGTTTGCATTAAGCTTGTTTCGCTTTGTACGAGTACGCCGACATATGGATAAAATCAAAATTAAATATCGAGTTAGAATGAACCGTCGTGAACTGAAGCACAGACGTAAGGTGTATAAAAAAAACCTAAGATGAGTTTAATGCGGAAAGAATGTTAGTGAAAATCTGGTGTGGCCAAACCTGTATAAGGTAAAAGAAAAACTTATCACAGTATAAAATTGTGCATATTAGTTCGTTAGTGTGTCATCTTCATAAACGAAATGAAGGGAAAAGTAATGCTAGCGTAGTTGTTCCCTTTTTATCAAGTGAAATTGCGATGTCAATTTTTGGGATACATACCATATACCTAATATATGTGTACATATGTATATAGAAGCGATTCAATTAATTAATTTCGAATACTCACGTGTTAATTGTTGATTTACTCTTTATGAAATCTAGTATCAGTGACACATAGCGGTCCTAATTATAATTTTAAACTCGTAATTTAACTCGTCTTCATCATTAGTAGATTGACGACACATAGCACTTTGCTAATTAAGAAGAGCCACTCACTCATCTGTCATATTTTTAAGAAGTTAAATTGTAAAGTCAATAAGCAATAAAATGTTGCAAGGAATCGTTTGCAAATCATCTTTTATAGCTGGGCATTTAAATTACGCTTCAAAGATTTCATTTAAGTTAGAGCTGTCAGAAAATGAATTTTCTTCTTCTTTCTAGTACGAAAAACTTATATATATGAAATGGGCAGCTCTAGTACATTCTTTATCGCCAAAATTATGAGAAAAACGACAGGATTTAGCTAAGTGAGACGATTTAGCTGAGATCATTAGCTGATCGAATTCCGGGTAAGACCCGCTATAGAGACAAAGAACAGAAACAACTCTCTTCCACAAGGCGCGATCCTGAGCATAGGCCTTAAGCTATTGCGAGGACTTGTTTATTCTTCTGGCCTCCCTCTCAACTACTCGCTTCTACATGATCGACCAACCCGACGTCTTCCGTGAGAATTATAATCCACAGCCTGTTTGGTGATGATTTGCTCTGATTTCCTCAAAGTGTGACCGATCCACTGCCACTTCCGCCTTTCAATCTCAATGCCTATTTTAGTCTGTCCAGTTGTACTCCAAAGTTCGTCGTTGGGGATTACTTCTGGCCAGAATATTCCTAAAATACGTCTGAGGCATTGGTTCGCGAAAGTTTGCAGTTCCTTGGTAAGTCAAACAGTCACTTTGCACGTAGTACAACGATATAACAACACGGATTTGACGCATGCGTCAAAAATTTTCAGCTTCGTGCGAAGAAAGATCTCTCTCCAGAAAGGAGAAAGGATACCGAAGGCCTGACGAGCTTTATTAAGATGAGCCTCAGTATCCTTTTCGGTTCCACCATTAATGCTGATAATGCTTCTGAGATAACAAAAATCTTGCACCTCTTCCACATCTTCTCCGTCAAGAACAATCGGTGTGCTTATGTTTGAACCCATGTACATGTACTTGGTTTAACGCGCAATTAATATCATCCACGCTTCTTTGCATTTAGAATGAAACGAGCGAACATTTGACTCTAAGTCCGAACGGTTATGTGAAAGCAAACACACGACATCACCATAATCAAGGTGACCTTAGATGTTAAATAGTCTCCATTGAAGGCCTTTACCTTCCCCACCTTCCAGTGCAGCTTTCAAGATGTCATTTATTACCACCAAAAACAGGGCTGGAGATAATATGCAGCCTTTTCTGACACCGAGCTCTCGGACAGCTCTCCTCTATGTAAGACACGACACCTTGCATCTTCGTAGAATTCTTTAATCATAGCTATGACCTTATCTGGAATACCACTCCTACGCAAAGTATTCCATATGTAATCTTGCTTGACGCTGCCTTCTCAAAGACCACAAACATGGGATGTAGTGGCGAACCCATTTCGGCGGAATGCTCCAATATAATAATAATAATTTTTGTTTTTATTATTCCGTAATTCATTTAACATTTTTATTAAACATTAAAATACTATAAAAAAAATTAAGAATTAATTAAAACAAAACCTGCATCTATAACACATAGGTCGTCTGTTGGTGGCTATCATTAACGAAAAAGAATGATTATTTTATATGTTCATTAAAAGTAATCACTCCATAAATGTATATATGTATATTTTAACACTTACTGTAAACAAAAATGTTTGATTAAAAATCTATAAGTTCCTTACGATACCAAAACGCTGATTTAACATAATTATATAAATTATTCCAATTTTCATCATTTATTCCATCCAAAACATCTATTACTTCTTGGTCTTGCAATATTAGTTTATTAAAGTATTTATATCTGAATTCCTTTAATATAGGGCATCTGAGCATATTCGCTGATTTCCTACTCTATGCTTTGCGGCATTTAACCCTATCAAATCCGTTCTGGCCTTAAATATCCCGATTATTTTAGGTCTAGAGTTAGCACTAGCTAAGTAAGAGCAGAGATAAGTGAAAACAAAAAGATGTCTCACTCAGTACAAGAAAATTGTCATATGAAGAAAAAGTTCGCCACATTCTCTCGCATCCTTTCGAATTCAATACCAATGCCAGCACGAACGGGAAACAAATTTCAAGGCGAATGATGACGTAGTGTGGCAGAAATTGATAATGAACTGGTTATAACCAGGTCGAAAATACACGATCCTTAGAAAAGGGATACTTGAGCTGTGCGTTTTTTCGTATGTAGAATTGATTTGATCTCCTAAAAATTTTTTCTTTTCTTTTAGCAAAGTCAGTATCATGGTTTTGTTTTTGATTTCATGAATCAATGTGAATCTCTAGTAAAAGGTAGGTTTTGTATGATTTATGAATGATTGAAATTGTCTTTTGGACATTTAGGATTTTAGAATAAGTTAGAAACATGAGATTGTGCATAAAATTATTCAATACCCTTCGAACTGCAAACTTTTTAATACATGCCCATATGGCGGCTGGCATACATATTTGTTGGGTTTTTGTCGCACTCCCATTTACAATATTTCTCTAAAGGGATTCATATAGAATAATCTAGAGCCTCTAAATGATGTTTATAACAAGGATTTTCAACAGAAAACCAAAATGATAAGTTCGTGGTATTTCCTACATTTAAGATACGGAATTCTATTATAATTTGTTTAAGAAATTGAGTGATGAATTTTCTACTAAAGCTTTTTCGAACTGTTTAAGGAATGTTTTTGAAATCTTAAAAAAAATCCATTCAATGTTATAAATCATACAAAACCTAGGCTTTACTAGAGATTCACATTGATTCATGAAATCAAAAACAAAACCATGGTACTGACTTTGCTAAAATAAAAGAAAAAACTTTTAGGAGATCAATTCAATTCTACATACGAAAAAAAACGCACAGCTCAAGTATCCCTTTTCTAAGAATCATGTATTTTCGACCTGGTTATAACCAGCTCATTATCAATTTCTGCCACACTACGTCATCATTCGCATTGAACTTTGTTTCCCGTTCGTGCTGGCACCGGTATTAAATTCGCCTGGATGCGAGAGAATGTGGCGAGCTTTTTCTTCATATGACAATTTTCTTGTACTGAGTGAGACATTTTTATGTCTTCACTTATCTCTGTTAAGAGCTACCTCTCGTTAGGTTCAACATTCTATAAACGCGATCTTCACTTTGTCTTGCCCTTTCGATGTTCTCTGTTAGCCAGTTAGACGTTAAAAATGTTAACGAAGCAATAACATTATATTTCCATGCATTATAATTCAATTCGCTATTTTCCCAATCAACTTGTGAAGTTGGTATCAAAGACTGCCACTCCTTGTACCAAAATATTTTATTTTGAATAATTTCCTTGGATAAAGAGTTAGGAAGCCTATTTTCCGTGTATGTGAATAATGTTTTAAGTATATAATTCATAATGTATAAAATTGGGTTTCAGAAATTCCAGTTTCTAAGTAAATTGCATAGCTTGGCGTGAAATTAGGCAAATTTAAGATCCGTTTAAAGAAAAACCTTCGAAACTTATTAGTTTCCTCGAAATTCTTATAACCCCAAATTTCTGAAGAATAACAGAAAATAGATCTCGAAACAGCATTAAATAAATTCACTTTAGCTGGTAGGTCAATTTAATTTTTATTGTAGAAATTATTCCAAGTACCATTGATACTTGCTTTTGCCTTGTGTTCTCTATCCTTTATATGTTCTTGGAACGCAAGACCCGATGTAAGCTTCACGCCAAAATAAGTGTATACTTTCACTATTTATTTATATTTCCTGTTGCTTATAATGCCATTTTTCATGCCTAGAAAGTTTTCCTGATTTTCGAAAAACCATCATTTTTGATTTGTCCAAATTTAGTTTCATATTAAACGTATTATATTTATTCCTAACTTATTTATCATACTCTGTAAGACTTCAATATCATCAGTCAATAAAACAATTTCGTCTGCATTAAGTAAGACCCTAATCTTTTTGTTCCCAATATACAAGCCTCCGCCAATAAAATCATGCTGCCTTTGTGTTACTGTATAAAGATTCTATAAGTTTAAGCAGCTTTGTGGAGACTCCTACATTATATAGCTTATATATCAAGGATTTTCTCGGAACAGTCAAAAGCTGCTTTGAAGCCCACAAAGAATGCATACCCTTTTTTATGGTCATTAAATTTCAAATTAATTATACAGGTTAGATTGTAGATATTATCTACTGTAGAATATGACGGTCTGAATCCTGCCTGATATTCATTCAGTAAATTCTTAGATGATATCCATTTAGTAAGTCTACTGTATAAAACTCCCATAAACAATTTTGGTATACAATTCATAACTGATATTCCTCTATAATTTGAAGCTGTGTTTAAATCGCCATTCTTGAATATTGGGAATATAAGTGTTTTCGAAAAGCTCTCATCTATTAGGCCTGTATTTAAAACATTTGTAAATACTCTTGCAAGTTGGGTCAAAAAATCATTAGATGCATTTATTAAGAATTCATATGTTATACGATCCTCCCCGGATGCTTTATTTAGTGTGACTTTGCCCAACACTTTTCGAATTTCTAGCAAGGTAACCTCAACATCCAACTCAGATATGACGATGTTTGGCGCTGCATAGTTAATATCCTTTTACGAGACTGGCGGATTCAATAAGCTATGAAAGTGATTTTCAAAATCTGTGGCTCTTAAACTCAACCCTCTGGAAAATTTAATATCTTTGAGCACTTTAACAAGTTTACACCATTCACGATTATCACGAATATTATGAAAATTTTCATAATACTGGTTTCTTTTTAATTAACATAAATTCTTATACTTCTTATTTGCTCCTATGTACTTCATTTTATGTTCGTCATTATCCGTTTTCCTCCACTGATTCAGGAATTTGAAAGATTCTTTCCTTGCATAGGAGCAAGCTGTGTCAAACCATTTTTGTTTACGGTCGAAATGTGTTGATTTAGAATGAATTTTTTCAGTGGACTGTATTAGAATGTTTGTGAGATCACCAGTTCTAATTTTGTTATTATTCTTAGTTTTTACTAATTCCAACAGGTTTTGATTTAGTTTGACTTTATAATCGTCTTTTTTATCCTCTTTCCATATTAGTTTTGACAACAATTTCATGTCAGTTTTATTACTACTTACGCATAACTCTACACAAATTGGCATATGATTGGACCAGATAGCTTCCTTTACAGAAAAATTTAAGACGTCATCAATTATTTCTTGTGATATTGCACATATGTATATCATTGACTGATTTACCAATAGTGGCTACAAATCTATATTCCCCAAATTTATCTCCGACTGTAGCACCATGATTATCACAGAATTCAATAAATTCTTTCCTGTTTTTATCAATTACTTTATCTTTAGAGTTACTCCCTACTTGGATTACTGGATTAATTAAAACATTTGCATCTAACCATTGTGATTGTATTCTTAAAGGATTCATTTGTAAACGTCATTTCAAAGTTGATGAAATCATTTACCCAGCTCTCTTTTCTTAAATATAATGGGATGATATGAAATTGTAACCGACCAGAACTAATTTATAGAATTTCAATATTATTTGTAGATTTAAAATTCACGTGATTATTTTCATTTCTTAGTTCAATATTATAACAGTATAAACTTCCACCAATCGCTCTACCAAATTTACTCTTTTTATAACCCGCTTTCCAAAACAGTTGAAAGCCTCCAAAATATTTTTCGTAGCGCTCAAATTATCTGCAGTTATACATATGTGTTTCATGCAATAAAATAATATCGTGCGACTTCAGAAAATTAAAGAATTCAGGATTTAAATACTTATTCATTAAACCATGCACATTACACGAAATTATTTTTAAATTGTGTTTCAAATCATTTACATTATTTGTACTTAAATTAGCTGATTTATTTATATTATTTATATAATTTTTTTAATACCTTTAGGCCCTCTTCGTTTGACGACATAAAGTTTTCATGCTTCCAGTAGAACCAGATGTTTTCGATTATCATACGATCTCCTCTGACCACAATAAGTTTGGATTTGTCAATTCAAGAATATCCGTTTTTAGTTGAATCATGGCAAATTTTGTCTCTTGTTGCTCCCTTGTAAGATTTATCTGGACGATGATATTTGTATTTTACAGTTTTTTGGTTTCGTTCAAAATTTGGAACACAGCACCTTCATCAAAAAATTCAGCTATCACAATCATTTTAGCATTCCGATCTTGTATTTTTTGGCAGTCCTTATATTGATTGGTTCCTTTATGTCCAGTTTACTGGTACACACTTCCAAGACTGCTTCATTCGCGCTAGTATCGGAAGGAAGACCTCTAAACACTAGACTGCATTGTTTCGACAATGCTTCCAGTGTCATAACTTTCCTTCTATCCTGAATCTGTTGGGCTTTCAGCTCGCCCATTTCGGATTGCAGGGCTTGATTTTCCTCTTTCAGCATTTTGACTTCTTGCATCACACTTTGGATTTCTTGATATATGGATTGCAGACCAGTGTTAGTCATTCTCTTGATGGCGTCCAACAAAACATCCATTGGGACATTTCCGACCAGATTTTGACAGCTCGGCTGCTGACATTGTTGTTGTTTTATTATCAGCTGGTTTAATTTTTTTGTTGATCTCTCGTACCGACAATTGAGACAATTGGCTCCTCGATCTTTTCTCCAGGATGAATTATTGCACTCCCATAAATCTATTTACCAATACGATCTCTTTGGCTTCCTCTATGTTTCAACACCCATTTCACCACTCTAATTCCTAGATCAGTGTTTATACTCTAGATGAAATCTGAGAGTATTATAAGTTTGCTCTAAAGTTTGTAACGCCAAGAAATAAGGCCCGGAGAAAAAAATGATGAATACAGAAATTAATATTATCACTCAAAAATCTCAAAACCGGATGTCCGTCCGTCCGTCCGTCCGTCCGTCCGTCCGTCCGTCCGTCCGTCTGTGCGCGCTCTAGCTTGAGAACGCGTTGAGCTAGATAGTTCAAATTTTGTACACGTCGTTTTTGACAAAAAAGTAAGGTCAAGTTCGTGAACGGGCCAAATCGCTCCACCCCTTCTACCCCCTCCCATACAAAATGACACAATTGCGCAATTTGACAATAAACGGATTTGCACGAAAAGTATAAAAGCTATTGGCCTGAAATTTGGAATATGTTACTTTTATGATAATATCAATCTACCGTACGAAAATTATGCGTATCCTCCCCCTCCTTCTACCACCTCCCATACAAACTGTTCTTGTCATGAATTACTCTAAGCCAATTTACTCATTGCGTATACAATTTAGAGAGCTGAAATTGTGCACCAAATATTTATTTAAAATTGTTAGTAAGCCCAAAAAAATTTAGACTATTAGCTTCACCCCTTCTACCCCCTCCCATACAAAATGACACAATTTCGTAATTTGACAATAAACGGATTTACTCGAAAAGTATAAAAGCTATTAGTCTGAATTTTCGGATATGTTATTTTCATAGTAATTTTAATCTACAGTAGAAAAATTATTTGCTTCCTCCCTCTCCCTCCACCCCCTCCCATACAAACTACACTTTTTCATGAAATGCTCTAAGACGATTTTCTCAGAACATATAACATTTATTGAGCTCATATTTTGTAATAAATACTTAATTAGTATTAGCACTAAGATCAGAAAAAAATATTTGATTAGCTTCACTGCTTCTACCCCCTCCCATACAATATGACACAGTTTCCCAACTTCACAAAAAATCGATTTTCTTGAAAAGTATAAATGGCACTAGTCTGAAATTTCAGGGATGTCAATTTTACAATATTCCTAGTTATTTCTGAAAAAAATCACTCTAATCGCCCCACTCTTTCTACCACCTCCCATACAAAGTGCACATTTTCACTAAATCTAACTCACTAATTTTTTCAGTTCCCATTCAATTTTTGGAGTAAGCATTTTGTACAAAACATTTTTATAGCTACTTTAGCATGATGGGGAAAAATTAGTTCAATGCTGTCATCCCTTCTAATACTTCCAATGCGAAATTTCTTGGGATCACAAAAAATTCTATTTCATCTAGAGTATCGTAAGATTGCGCTTTACGCGCAATCGTAGCCCTGTTATGTTTTAATTTTAATTTTAATTCACGAGTGAAATGCTTTGACGTTTGCTTTGATGTAGTGTTGCTACTTCTCCTGACTGCTCCAATATTATCCGTTGGGTATTTGTGTGGTCGGTACAAGACGATCTTTTACGGAATCCAGCCTGATAAACTTCGGGAGTGCTCTCACTAATCCTATTGAGAATTACCTTAGCCATGATTTTCGATACTGCAGTAAGCAAACATATACCACTCCAATCGCCATAATCCCGAATGTCACCTTTCTTCGGAATTTTCACAATGATAGTTGATAAATGATCACTATTTTGATAATATAAGTAAATTAGCGTATGATACACAGCCATTTAATGATAATTTAGGCCTAAATTATAATTTAGCTGCGCTAAGTGTCATTGGTATAAGAGTTAGTATTAAGAAGTTTAATTCAAAGATTGGAACTCGCGGAGAAAAAGAAATTAATTACTCATAAATTCATGTTGTCACAAAAATTCTCAAAATCAAAAACCCATTGATCTATTTTTCGTATCGACAACTGAACGGCCAAGTTCCAAATTCAATGTTAGATAGATATTCATAGGGGATCCAATCTTTTGGGACCATTTTCTGTTGATATTTACCCAAATTATCGTTGAGACTCATAGAACGACACACAAGTTTCGTAATATGGACAAACTGCAATCTCTCCGACTCACACACCGCATCGTATATATTTCATATTTCTGAGACCCTTTAACGTAGAAAGTCCTTCTTTTTGGTGCACTGAAGGCCATGTGCGGAAGTTTCAGTATTTAGCATTTGGGTAAGGAGGAATCGAGAGTATGACGTGAGCAGAAAATTCCACTTGAAAAGGTCTTCCCCTATAGAAATGAGATTAGAATTATTCCACAGCAGCATTCTTATCGTAGCCCCGTAATACTCAAACTGCTTGCACATTAGTATTCTCTTAAGCCTTTCTTCGGTGTTCTGTTCTTCTTGCAACGTGGTCGACTACGCAGAATCCAACAGCAACAACATAAATTTCAAAACCCGGGTAGCCGACAAATTAAAATTCCACAAAACGAGCTCCGACCGACATTATCTCAACCGAGCAGTAGGGGAAAAACATGTGTATAATTAAAATGTATCGGGAATACAAATTGAAACACGTCGTTTTCCAATATATGGCGCCAGCAGTAAATGCTGATCAACAATGGCGGATCAGAAACGTCACATTGTAAACTTAAATATCGGTCATCATTAGATTTGTGAAGTTTTATCGCCGTCATTTACTTTTTTGTGCGAATATGTCGAAATTTGACCTAAATTAGCGAAAATTAACTATTTTTTATTCAAAACAGTATTATGAGTTCGCAAACTGGCCATGTTCCGAAGCAACAAAAGGTTGTTTTAGTGCGTTATATCCAATCGAATTTGGATTTCGCGAAAGGCCGTTGACGTGCGGTAAACGGCAGCATGGACAAGAAATTACTTTGGGTATCGTTAACAAAGGATTAAATTAATCTGGTGGTGCCCAACATACCGCTGAACAGAAAAAAAAAGTAATATTTACTACTAGATTTTGAAATTCTAGATTAATCATGCATAAACTTGAATTTTTGTTCTGTAGTGCTGGCAGGACATGAAGCTAGCTGTAAAGAAACTCGGTAATCTCCACAACAAATTTTAAAATAAAACTGGCAACGGTTCATAGGCTCCAAGACAGCTGACGGAATTAGAGAAGGAGGTATCAGAAATAATGACACCTAACGCAATGATGGTGATGGAGAAACTCCTGAAGTTAGGGCTGGCGTAAAGTGTAAAGTGTGCCAAAGTTCATATTTGTAGCCTTTATAGTATTCAAGAAAATTGATAAATGGTAATAAATGACATCTTGAAAGCTGCACTAGAAGGTGGGAAAGGTAATGATCTTCGATGGGGACTATTTAACATCTTAAGTCACCTTGATTATGCTGATGACGTGTGTTTGCTTGCACATAACCGTTCGGACTTAAAGTCAAATGTTCGCTCGTTGCATTCTAAATGCAAAGAGGCGGGACTGAAAATAAATGTGCGTAAAACCAAGTACATGCATATGGGTTCGAACGCAAGGACACCGATTTTTCTTAACGGCCAAAATGTGGAAGAGGTGCTAGATTTTTGTTATCTCGGAAGCATTGTGAGCATGGACGGCGGAGCTGAAAAGGATATTGAGGCTCGTCTAAATGAAGCTCGTTAGGCCTTCGAAATCCTTTCCCCTTTTTGGAGGAAGCTGGAGGAGCTGCGAATTATTGACGCATGCGTCAAATCCGTGTTATTATATGGTTGTATTACGGGAAAAGTGACCGTACGACTTACCAAGAAACTCAAGACTTTCGTGAACCAATGCCTCCGACGCATTTTAGGAATATTCTGGCCAGAAGTGATCTCCAACGACGAACTTTGGAGTACAACTGGCCAGACTAAAATAGGTATTGAGATTCAACGGCGGAAGTGGCAGTGGATCGGTCATACTTTGAGAACACTAGAGCGAAACAGCGCCAAACAGGCTCTGGGTTATAATCCTCGAGAAAGACGTCGGGTTAGTCGACCATGTAACACATGGAAGCGAGCAGTTGAGCAGGAGGCCAGAGGAATAAACAAGTCCTGGCAACAGCTTAAGGCCGATGCTCAGGATCGCGTCTTGTGGTAGAGAGTTGTTTCTGTCCTATGCCCCTATAGGGGGTCTTAACAGGAATTTGATTGATTGATTTTACTCAGTACGTATCAAATTTATCGAGCTGAAATTGTGCACCAAATATTTATTTAGAATTTTCAGTAAGACATCAATTAGACGATTAGCTTTACCCCTTCTACCTCCTCCCATTCAAAATGACTCATTTTTAATCAATTACAATGATCACATTTTCTTGGCAACTACATATAAAAGCTTGAACTTTGAAATTTAGAAAATATTATTTTTATCATAAAGTTTATCATGAAGCGTGTTATAAAAATTATTCATATCCCCCTACTCTTTCCGCCATCTCCCATACAAACTGCACTTTTCTTGAATACTGTGAACCAATTTTCTCACTTGGTGAGGTCAAATTTTGTATTAAATACTAAATTAGCCCTAATATTAAAATCGGAAAAAATTAACTGCTTAGCATCAGTATAATACATCATCATACAATCGATTTTCTTGAAAAGTATGAATGTTACTAGTCTCAAATTTAAGAGATGTCAATTTCATAACATTCATAGTTGTTTCTGGAAAATCACTAAGAACTATCCGCTCATTCTACCAACTCCCATGCAAACTATGTATACAATTACACTAAATCTAATACACTAACTTTTTCACAACCTATTAAATTTTTGAAGCTTGAATTTGGTATAGAAAATTTTTATAGCTTCTCAATCACGAAATTAGTCCAATGCTGTCACCTCTTCTACCACTCCCTATACAAAATTTGTTATGGTCACAAAAATGTCTATTTCATTGCTTTTTTGCGCTTTTCACGCAATGGTAGTATTGTTTTTTTTTCCCAAATTATGATATTTTTATGTGAGGGGTAAACTATTTGCAAGGATTTCAACGGTTTGCAACTACTAATTAACACATTTAGCATCATGCTCGATAGCAACTATAAGGTTGATAGCTATTTAATAAAACTTCCTAAGTCTAACTTTTATACATATATTTCAATTTGACTTCATGAGACCGGTTAAAATTCGTGTGAAGTCGATATAAAACATAACAGGACTACGATTGGGCGTAAAGTCCAATCGTGGATTACTCTAGATGGAGGAGACATTTTTTTGATTTTAAGGAATTTTGTAGGGGAAGTAGTACAGGGGTTGACGACATTGAACTAATTTTTTCTCATCACGCTAAAGTTGATATCAAAATGTTTTATACAAAATTTAGGATTCAAAAATTTAGTGGGTACTGAGGAAATTAGTGTATTGTATTTAGTGAAATTGTGTAGTTTGTATGAGAGTTGGTAGAAGGAGGCGCGATTTCTTAAAGACTTTTTCAGAAATAACTATAAATATCATACTTTTGACATATTTTAAATAGTAAATCAGTAGCCTTCATAATTTTCAGGAAAATCTACTTTTACTTTATTATTCTAATAATGAATTCTAGATTAATCATGCATAAATTTGAACAGATCGACACAAGAAAACATAACAGAATTTCTCGTTACGACGTAACGCCCAATCATATGATACTCTAGATGAAATAGGAAATAGTTTATTGTACCGCAAAATATGTCATCTTAAATTCTTTCGAATAGTGAATTGTGACTTTTGTACGGGAGGTGGTAAAAGCGGAGGGGGAAGGTTTGTAATTTTTGTATATAACACCGAACGTAGTATACAAAGTGTTTCATGCTGAATTTAAAGTTTGTAGCTTTCATAATTTCGAGGAAATTGACCAATTTTTGCCTGAATTTATACATTTTTATGGGAGGTGGCAGAGACAGTAGGGGGTTTTGGATGATTTTGAATCTCCTTTTCAACATCCGAATCATATTGCTTTGTTACTCATATGCTCGAAGAAGAAATACTTTTCTTAAGTTTTAAATACAAAAATTTTTATGGGAAGCGAAGTTAATAATTTTTTTAGCATTTATTGCAATTATTAAGGGACAAATTGAGGCAAAATTTTAAGCTTGTACTTTTTTTAGTTTCAATAAAAATCGATTAAATGCATTTTATCAAAATTGAGCATTTGTATTGGACGGGGTAGAAGAAGTATTCGAATCAAAACCAAATTTTTTGGCATCAATGATACTTGTAATAGTATACTTTTCTCAAAATTTAAATTTGATAGACTTGACGATTTTGGAGAGAAATAATTTTGTTCAAATTCCAAAATTTCGTTAAATTTGTATGGGAGGGGGTAGAAAGGATGAGGTGAAGTTGATAATTTTTACAAAATTGGTTGCAATTGTAATAATATTAATTTTGACAAAAATTAGTTCTTTTAGCTTTGCTAGTTGCGATGCAAACCGAATAAATGCATTTTTGAAAATTGTACATTTGTATGGGAGGGGGTAGAAAGAGTAAGGAAATCAGAGCGATATTAGCTTAATGGTATTCTCATTATAATACTATTAACCAATTTTCAAGTCATTAGCTGAAATGGTTTCGGAGAAAAATTAATTTTTTAAATTTCCAAATTTCATGAAATTTGTGTGGGAGGAGGTAGAAGGAGTAGGGGGATGTGGCCCGTTCACGAACTTAAAGTTACTTTTTTGCTAAAAATTTCAGCACGATAGGCCAAAGCTTTCGAGAGTTATATTGTAGACAGACGGACAGACGGTCACTCGGAATCGAGATTTTTGAGCAACAACAAATATTTCTGTACCCTTGGCGACTCTGTACGAGCGTTATATCTTAGCGTTACAAACGGTAAGGCAAACACAATATACTCTCAGATTTCATCGAGAGTATAAAAAAAAAAATTTGCTACCCTGAATTTTTTTTTTTTTTCGCGTTTCATGACTAAATTAGCCTAAAAATGCAAAAAAAAAATCCGTCTCGCCGTGCGCCTGACATATGGACTCATATCTCCGAGACCGTCAAAGGTTGGTTTTTGGGTGGATTGTTGATTGGGTAAGTTAGCTCTATTTTCTAAATTTAGGGGGGTGTTAGGTGGGAGGGGGAGGCGGGGGGAGGGAAAAAGTCGAAAATTACACTTGCTAATATCTCCACCACAAATGTAGATAGAAAACTGAAAATCGGTACAGATATAGAGAAGGTTGTGGGACAAACTTTAAAAATAATTGAAAAAAACACATAAACTGAAAACTTTTGAGTGAAATTTTAAGGTAGAAACTTGAAAATTTGCGAAATGCATTTAAAAAAACCGTAAATATACGAAATATTAACTGGTCGAAAACCTGTAAGACTTCTACCCCCTCCCATACAAAATTATTTTTTCGATCATTTTTAAGAAATCAATCATCACCTAACTAGTAGAAGCTATCAATTTGAAATTTTGCATAAAACGTACAAAATTAATTGCCATGAAATCACGTTAAAATTTTTGAAATCGCGCTTGCCCTTCTACCCCCTCCCATACAAAAGTATGTTTTCGATCAATTTCATTAAATCAACTAATAACCAACAAACTAAAAGCTACGAACTTGAAATTTTGTACGAGCGCCTTACAACAGAAAGGAAAGAAAATTGCATCACAAGTTTTCCGATTCCCTTACCTTCTCTACCCCCTTCCATATAAATGTTCGCTTTCGTGAATGTAGAATATACCGAATTTTATGAAAATTCTATGCAACTTCGTCTATGAAACACATTCTATACAGAGAATATTGGACGTGATTCAAGCAATTAATTAAAAAGCTATTAACATCCACCCATTCTTACTATTACCCCTCCTCCCTCATAAAAACCGAAACTTGCAGAAACGAATGAAATATTGTTAAATTAACAACAGCCCTGCCCAAGAACTCCCTTTCACTTAGCCTTCCGTAACCACTCTAACCTGCATATTGACTTTCCACTCATCCTCAACTTGTCCCAAGAATAATAAAGTTTGGCCCGACTTGTTGGCAGTTTATTTGTTAAGTTTTGAAATTGTGTCATATTGTATGGGAGTATTTGCCTTATTCTAATAATAAAGTATCTATGGTATTTTGGACCGCTTTACAAAAAGGACGCTGCATTTTTAATAGACATGAAAACTTAGTAGATAGTGAAATTAATTTATCTATTGGCAGCAGCAATAGTTATACAGCATTTTGTCAGTCCAGAAAGTGATAAGCTAAATTTGACTAAGCACTTAATTAATTGAAAGAATCATACCATACATGTTTACGTTTATTGATATGGTCCCAATGGTATAGACCGATTGGTATTGGTCCATTGGAATGGACTCATTGGCATTAAATCGTTGAAAAACAAAGTCTTAAAGAGAAATTAATCTTGCGTGAAAGCATAATGTATCTGGCTAGCATCGCTTTTTTTATGATCACCAACCAGCGACTTGACTGATGCTCATGCTGTTGGTGCCGGTTAATGTAAACAGAAAGACGTTCACCTTTCTTTGGGTATGGTAGAGTAAAAGAAAACGAAGAACGGAATTATCTAGAGAATTTCAAGCAGGCGTCTTCAGTTATTCCATCCAAGTTTAGTTGGAAGTTCGTCAGTCTTCTCTGGCTTTGAAACATCGTTAGATCGAAATTAAATTTAACTTCGCGAATCTAATTGCAGTATATATTTACAATATAATTCAGAATTTCATTGAAATGTTCTGCGTGTTATAAAGTGTTTACCTAATAATTAGCAATAGTTCTCTCTCGATTAGCCTATATGTGACTAGTTCATAATTTGATAGTTTGATACAGTGAGTGAAAAGGACTTTCAATATATTTATTCACTATTATTTTCTTACCTATGGATATATATACATTAAGGAATATTATTTGAAGGTAAGAATCATCTGCTGTATTAGCTAGCTATATATATTGAACATTACCGAATCCATTGATTTTGAAAGTCTAATTTATTTGATGAGTTCTAGTTTTACTTCAAAGAACTTTCTGTTTGTGTAAAAAATCGGAAAATACAGGACAAGGTCTGCGTGTACTTCGATTACCTTACTCACACTTTATGAATAGTATAGCTCAACTACACTGCATTGCATAGTTAAAGTGCTGTAAGAAGTAAATACAAATAAGATCTTAAATATTAGAATAAGTATTTCTAAAGTCCAAACGTCTACTTTAATGGCACTACAGTCTAAATCGGGGCTTGGCCGCCTGACCTTAACATTTTTTTCATTACTTATTCCAAACAAGTACAAACGTGCGATACTGTTACTGTTATGTTATCTCAATAGATAATAAACTGCCAACAAGTCGGGCGAAACTTTATTATTCTTGGGACAAGTTGCAGATGAGTGGAAAGTCAATATGCAGGTTAGAGTGGTTAGGGAAGGCTAAGTGAAAGGGAGTTCTTGGGCAGGGCTGTTGTCAATTTAACAATATTTCATTCGTTTCTGCAAGTTTGGGTTTTTATGAGGGAAGGAGCAGGGGTAATAGTAAGGGTGGGTGGATGTTAATAGCATTTTGATTAATTGCTTGAATCACGTCCAATATTCTCTGTATATAATGTGTTTCATAGACGAAGTTGCATAGAATTTTCATAAGACTCGGTGTATTTTACATTCACGAAACCGAACATTTGTATGGGAGGGTGTAGAGAAGGTAGGGGAATCGTAAAATTTGATATGTAGTTTTATTTTGCTTCTCTTGTGAGGTGCTTGTATAAAATTTCAAGTTCGTAACTTGTAGTTTGTTGGTTATTAGTTGACTTAATGAAATTGGTCGAAATCATGGTTTTGTATGGGAGAGGGTAGAAGGGCAAGCGCGATTTCTAAACTTTTAACGTAATTTCATTTAAATTATTTTTGTAAGTTTGTATGAAAAATTGCAAATTGATAGCTTTTAAAAGTTAGGTAATAATTGATTTTTTTAAAATGGTCGAAAAAATAATTTTGTATGGGAGGGGGTAGAAGTTTTAAAGGTTTTCGACCAGTTAATATTTCATATATTTAGGGATTTTTTTTAAATACATTTTGCAAATTTTCAAGTTTCTACCTTGAAATTTCACTCAAAAATTTTCAGTTTAAGTGTTTTTTTCAATGCACATGAAACACCTTGTGCACGTTAGACCGGGGGGGTCGATTTATAACAATTATGGATCAAGTTATTATTATTTTTTTATATACATCAAATAGACGTATTCACATGCAAAATTTAAACTTTGTATCTTTCAACAGAGTTCTAAAAAAATCACTCAAAATTTTCGACATTTTTGCTTATCACCTCCCTCCCCTTTCACCTCCCAACTTAAAATTTATCAAAATTAAACATTATGTAGTTCTACAATCTGACAAATTTTTGATTTGGTATCTGTACCCTGTTTTGAGATATAAGGATTCGTAATTTTGGAAAGTGCGCCATTTTTGAAATGCTTCCCATTTCCTCCCACTACTATTATTTCAACACGTTATATTTTTTTTGTATTTGCCTAGTATAGCTTAATATACGTTATAAATTTCAATTACATAGCTTAAGAGATAGTTGAGATATTCATTTTTAAGTGTTTTTCTTTGCACCCCCCCCCCTGACCCTCCCCCTTACAATAATTAACCGCTCTCTAAGCTGATTCCAAAGGAACTACATATCACACTGACGGTCTCAAAATATGAATTTTTTACGATAAGTAATTTCGAAGATATAATCATTTGAAAAAACAATTTGGCCGTCAATTTGTTTTTAGCCCCCCCTTTTCGGACACCAATAGATAAAAAAAATTAAACTATTTTTAAAAGTTGTCCCATAAATTCCTCTATATGTGTGTTGAGTTTTAGCTTCCTAGCTGTTACCATGGTTGAGATATTTGAATTCGTATTTTTTGGCTTAAGCGCTCCCCCCGCCTCCCCCTGAACCCGTACACCCCCCAAAATGGGTATCCGCCTGAGATCCGCAAATATCTACAATCCTTCCAAAAATGAACTTTCTATCTTGAAGGGTTTGGGAGTTAATGTGCGCTGAGCGTACACGTCGGCGTACGGCGGACGGCGGACGACGTACAGACAGACGGATTTTTTTTTTTCGCATTTTTCGGCTAATTTAGTCATGAAACGCGAAAAAACAAAATTTCAGAGTAGCAAATTTTTTTTTTTCAAAGTCGATCACAATACTTTATTATTAAAATAATAAAGTAATAGTGTCATCAGATGGTGGTAGATGAGTTCGGTGAATTTCACGGATCTTTAAATCACTTATCGATATTGTTATTAACATAGTCCATAATACCATAGCACCAATTTACAAGTGGATAGCTTTCATACGCACACAGTGAAATATTTTTTATATTTTTAAAATGTGGAAATTTCGTATGGGAGGGGCTAAAATGAGAATAATGAAATTGATAATTTGACGAAAATTTATTTGAATTATTGCACCGCATATTTAATTTTGCTATCAATTTGTATGGAAGATAGTAGAAGGACTAACGGATATAGTTCATTTACTAGCTTAAATTTTCATTTTTGTTTAAAAATGGGAAATCTTTTAACTATCAAAGGGTTCGAGAGCTATTTAATAAACAGACGAACAGACAGATTCGATTTTATTGAGAGACAATCAATATTTCTTTACCCTTGGTTGCTCAGTGTAAGTCTATTTCTTGGCGTTACAAACGTTAGAACAAAAAAACATAGTCACAGGTTTCATCTTTATATATAAATATAATTACAGTATCTGTCTGTTATTTATTTATAAATGACTATAAGTTACTGTTTTGTTTTATTTGGACAATCACTAAGCAGAAACACACGTTTTTTATACTCAAAATGAAATCCGAGAGTATTATAAGTTTGTCACAAAGTTTGTAACGCCAAAATATAAGGCTCGGAGAAAAAAATGAATGATACAGAAGTTCATATAATCACTCAAAAATCTCAAAACCGGATGTTCGCCCGTCCGTCCGTCTGTCTGTCTGTCTATCTGTCTGTCAGTCTGTCTGTCTGTCTTTTCGTCCGTCCGTGTTATTTCTAGCTTGAGAACACGTTAAGCTAGATAGTTCAAATTTTGTACACTTCGTTTTTGACAAAAAAGTAAGGTCAAGTTCGTGAACGAGCCAAATCGCTCCACCCCTTCCCATACAAAATTACACAGTTTCGTAATTTTACAATAAATGGATTTACTCGAAAAGTATAAATTATGAAATTGTGCACCAAATATTTATTTAGAATTATTAGTAAAACCAAAAAAATTAGACGATTAGTTTCACTCCTGCTACCCCCTCCCATATAATCTGACACAATTTAACAACTTCACAAAAAGTCTATTTTCCTGAAAAGTATGAACGCTACTGGTCTACAATTTAAAACATGTCAAAAAATCATGTTAGTTATTTCAAAAAAGTCATTAAGAACTCCCCCCCCTTCTACCATCTTCAATACAAACTGCAGAATTTAACAAAATCTAATATACTAATTTTTTCAGTGTTACTAAATTTTTTAATTCTAAATTTTCTATAAAATATTTTGGTGGCAACTCTAGCCTGATGTGAAAAAAGTAGTTTAATGTTATCGCCCCCTCCACCACTTCCCCTAAAAAATTTCTTAAAATCAAAAATTTTTTCTTTCATCTAGAGTATCGCACGATTGAGTTTTACGCCTAATCATAGTCCTGTTATGTTTAAAAATTCATCTCTGTCCGTCTGTCTGTCTGACCGTCTTTCGCGCAAAATCGGCTGAACCGATTATAATGAAACTTTCACAGTTTATTAGGTATGCTTCCATACAAACTGACTCATTTTCAAAATATATAATAATCAAATTTTCTTAAAAACCATAGGAGCGAATAATTTGAAATTTAGAATATATTATTTTTATCATAAATTTAATTTATGGTATACAAATTATTTAAATCCCCATACTCCTTCCACCGCCTCCCATACAAACTGCACTTTTTCATGAAATACTATAAACCAATTTGATCAGTACGTATAACATTTATCGAGCTCAAATTTTGAACTAAATCCTTAATTAGTATTATAATTAATATGGGAAATAAGTAATCCGATTAGTTTTTCTATCCTTCTACGCCCTTTCATATAATATTACTCAAAATTCGATTTTCTTGAAACGAATGAAAGTTCTGATCTGACATTTAAAATATATCATTTGCATTATGATTATAGTTGTTTCTCAAGAAATCACTAAGACCCCCCACTCCTTCCACCACCTCCCATACATATTGCACTTTTTTATGAAATACTACAAACCAATTTGCTCAGAATTTATCGAGCTCAAAGTCTTTAATTAGTATTTTAATTAATATCGGGGATAAATAAACCGACTAGTTTCTATCCTTCTAGCCCCTCTCATACAATGTGACTCAATATCACATCTTTTCTAAGATTCAATTTTCTTGAAAAGTATTAAGATCTGAAATTCAAAATAAATTATTTGCATGATGATTATAGTTGTTTCTCAAAAAATCACAAAAAACTAACAACTTATACAACCTCCCAAACAAACTAAACAATTTCACTAAAAACCAATGCACTAATTTTCTCAGTATCTATTTAATTTTTGAAGCATGAATTTGGTACAAAACATTTCTATAGCTACTCTAGCATGATGTGAAAAAATTAGTTCAATGCTGTCACTCCTTCTACTACTCCCCATATATAATTTTTTAAGATCGCAAAAATTTCGATTTCATCTACAATATACATATTATCGTATGATTGGGTTTTAATTTAAATTTTTCAATCTTAATGTTATTTTATTTCGGTTTTTTTTTAATTAACACAAGTTATTCACATGTCCTTAGCGCTCCTCAATACGTACATATATGATCTCAAATCACGGGATTGATTTAATCACGAGCATGTCCCATACAAATGCGAGTATCAGGGTTTCATTCCTAATAATTTATAAGTATCAGTATTATCTTTCCGCCATACGTATGCCATGCTATCAGAGCCAAAGATATTAAATTTAGACTCGTCTGAGAATATGACGGTGTTCCCGAAGTCCGAACTTTTGTTGGCTTGATTTTACCTATATTTACGAACGATTTATTGGTTCGTCAGACGAGTTGAAAATTTTGTTTGGCGCACTTCTGCCCTTATCTTGAATATGATTTTCATGAACTGTGCACTATGGTGGGACTCAAATTAACAAATTGAGCAATTTGGGATAGCCCATTCTTGAAATGACTTATCACTAATTCTCGCTGCTCAATTCTCTTGCGTCGACCCATTTTATCAAAAAGCACTTCTTGTCCTTTACACGACATCCAGCGTTTCTCACCGCCTTGCACATATCCCACAGATTCTTCAACACTAGTTAGAAAAGTGTTTCTGCCTCGCAATTGGCTTCCAGTGTGCGCCTTTCATATCCGCCCAATGTGGATGACTTTTCGCGTAGAATGGTGGTGTACTCGCGCTTTTTGTAGTATTATCATAAATTGCTTAAAATTTTAAGTCGATGACCATGACAGTTTCGAAGAAAAATGATTTAATTGAAATTTCGTGAAATATGTATGGGAGGTGGTAGAAGGATTGAGGTGTAGTTCATAATTTTTCCAAAACTGATTGCAATTATAATAAAAACATAACAGGGCTACGATTGCGCCTAAAGCGCAATCTTACGATACTCTAGATGAAATAGAATTTTTTGTGATCCCAAGAAATTTTGCATGGGAAGTGTTAGAAGGGGTGATAGCATTGAACTAATTTTTTCCCTATCATGCTAAAGTAGCTATAAAAATGTTTTATACAAAATGCTTATTCCAAAAATTGAATAGGAGCTGAGAAAATTAGTGTGTTAGATTTAGTGAAAATGTGCAGTTTGTATGGGAGGTGGTAGAAAGAGTGGGGGGATTTTAGTGATTTTTTCAGTAATAACTAGAAATATTATAAAATTGATATCCCTGAAATTTCAGACTAGTGCCATTCATACTTTTCGAGAAAATCGATTTTTTGTGAAGTTGTGAAACTGGGTCATATTGTATGGGAGGGGGTAGAAGCAGTGAAGCTAAACAAATATTTTTTCCTGATCTTAGTGATAATACTAATTAAGTATTTATTACAAAATATGAGCTCAATAAATGTTATATGTTCTGAGAAAATCGTCTTAGAGCATTTCATGAAAAAGTGTAGTTTGTATGGGAGGGGGTGGAAGGAGAGGGACGACGCCAATAATTTTTATACTGTAGATTAAAATCGTTATGAAAGTAATACATCCCAAAATTCAGACTAATAGCTTTTATACTATTCGAGTAAATCCATTTATTGTCAAATTGCGAAATTGTGTCATTTTGTATGGGAGGGGGTAGAAGGGGTAAAGCTAATCGTCCAAATTTTTTTGGGCTTACTAACAATTTTGAATAAATATTTGGTGCACAATTTCAGCCCGCTAAATTTTATACGCACTGAGTAAATTGGCTTAGAGTAATTCATGACAAGTACAGTTTGTGTGGGAGGTGGTAGAAGGAGGGGGAGGACACGCATAATTTTTATACGGTAGATTGATATTATCATAAAAAAAACAGTTTCCAAATTTCAGGCCAATAGCTTTTAAACTTTTCGTGCAAATCCGTTTATTGTCAAATTGCGCAATTGTGTCATTTTGTATGGGAGGGGGTAGAAGGGGTGGAGCGATTTGGCCCGTTCACGAACTTGACCTTACTTTTTTGTCAAAAACGACGTGTACAAAATTTGAACTATCTAGCTCAACGCGTTCTCAAGCTAGAGCGCGCACAGACGGACGGACGGACGGACGGACGGACGGACGGACGGACGGACAGACGGACGGACATCCGGTTTTGAGATTTTTGAGTGATTATATGAACTTCTGTATCATTCATTTTTTTCTCCGAGCCTTATTTCTTGGCGTTACAAACTTTAGAGCAAACTTATAATACTCTCAGATTTCATCTAGAGTATAAATATTTCTGGCAAAAATTCATCCTTTTGGCATTGTTAGTGTCAATGAAAATCGAAAAAATGCATTTTGGAAAATTGGACACTTGTATGGTACGGGTAGGAAGAGTGAGCGAATCGGAGTAACACTTTTTAACGTTAATGTTATTTACATCATTATACTTTGACGTAATTTTCAAGTCTTTCAAGATAGCTTTAATAGTCGGCGAAAAATGAATTTTTCGAAACAAAAATTTCAGAATTTAATGAAATGGGAGTGGGTCGAAGGAGTGCGAAGATGTAGCCCATTCACGAACTTAAGCTTCTTAATTGCTAAAAATGACAAAAGAAATTTCAGCACGATAGCTCGGAAGCATGCCGGAGCTATGTTGTAAACAGACGGACAAACAGACAGACAGTCATTTGGAATCAAGGTTTTTGAGCGACTACGTTGTTCCATTTTATATTATTTTCGATTTTAAAAACGAAATCGCATTTCGAATCTATAATTGCCGTACCAGTTGATTTTCCTTTGCACGTTAATATGTCACAGCTACACTACATAATATACGAGTAAACTATAATATGATCTCGGACTGTGTTTCGATCTGTGCTGACACTCGTGACCATAGACTTTAAGGATTCAATTCGGAGTTCCTGATAGCGCGTCTTAGTGTGAATCGGTACACAGCGTGGGTTCGTAGCAGTAGTTTATTTTTTTAGTTATTAGGCCTGAGGAGCTAACTACATTGAAAGTTTAATCAACGCTGACAGGCAGATATACTAGTAATTTGCAATTCTGCAACCTGAAAATATATAAATCTGTCAAAAAACAGAAAATAAAATTTTTTATGACCACAACAGTTTTCTAAAACTAGAAATGGTTCGGAAATATAATATTATAGTCAGAAGAAGTCAGTTTGTTTTAAACATCAAAATACCGCAAACATTTAGCCTATCGTAAAATGTATAATATAGCTATAATTTGCCAGAACAGAACAACAGCACAAGAAGTGAAACCGCTAACTTTGCAGTCAATTTATGAAGAGGTATGAAAAATTATTCATCTAATTAGAATCTCTATATCTTTCATTCCACAAAGCATCTTAAACGGTATATAAGCACTAGAAATGATAAAAAAAAAATCAGACAATTATGGTAGTGGCACTATTTCTCACGTAGCATAATTTGTCGTAGCAATATGGAAATTCGAGCTGCAGCTGGTTCTTAATAAATTAGACTCAGAAAACTGAGTAAAAAGTAGTGTTTGATCTTTATATTGATGCCATACTAGAAGAACAGAAAAATATTTATTATACGGTAAAAAATTCAAATTTTAACGTCATTGCTGAACGACTAAATTTTAGTTTAGTTCTGCTCTTAAGTAATTAATTTATGAAAAGTAGGTTTTTACCTTTTACTTGCGTACATATGCAAATTCGAACGAGCTTACCGTTTTTGAACAAGTGCAACCGATATAAGAATTTCTTGAATAATATTAAGAAACGGTTTTTTTGGTGACACCAATTTCCTTAAAAAGAATAAAGAATTGTGTCGCTATTCATTCAGAATTAGTGTGCTATAATCGCTCACAGTAATTCCTACGCCTAAATTATCAAATACACAAAATGCATATTATTGCAAACACATGGAGAATGTTTTAAGCTTTTAATTTGTTGGTTCAATGAAATAGGTCGAAATGATACTTTTATATGGCAGGGGGTAGAAGGGCAAGCGCGATTGCAATACTTTTAAAGTAATTTCATTTCAATTATTTTCGTAAGTTTTCATACAAAATATGAAATGGAGAGCTTTTAAGAGTTAGCTGATAACTGATTTCTTAAAAATGCTCGAAAAAATAACTTTGTATGGGAGAGGCTAGAAGAGGTAAGGGAATTGCATAATTTGTGAAGCAATTTTCTTTCTTTTCTCTTGTAAGGTGTTCGTACAAAATTTCAAGTTCGTAGCTTTTAATTTGTTGGTTATTAATTGATTTAATGAAATTGGTCGAAATCATACTTTTGTATGGGAGGGGGTAGAAGGCAAGTGCGATTTCAAAACTTTTAAGATAATTTCATTTCAACTATTTTTATAAGTTCTTACGCAAAATTTCAAATTGATGGCTTTTAATAGTTAGGTGATAAATTTCTTAAAAATGGTCGAAAAAATAATTTTGTATGGGAGGGGGTAGAAGTTTTGAAAGTATTCGACCAGTTAATATTACATACTTTTAGAGATTTTTTTAAATGCATTTTCCAAATTTTCAAGTTTCTACCTTAAAACTACATCCAAAAATTTTCAGTTTTCGTGTTTTTTTCGCTGCACATGAAACACCTTGTGCCCGTTAGACCGGGGTGGTCGGTTTGTAACAATTGTGGATCAAATTATTATTTTTTTTCTATGTATGTATATCAAATAGATGTATCCACACGCAAAATTTAAAGTTTTTATCTATGACCAGAGTACTAAAAAAATCACTCAAAATTTTCGACATTTTTGCTTACCACCTCCCTCCCTTTACACCCCCTACCTTAAAATTTTTATCAAAATTATAATTTATGTAGTTCTATAATCTGACGATTTTCCATTCGATATCTTTACTCAATTTTGAGATATAACGATTTCGAATTTTGAAAAGTGCACCATTTTTGAAATGCTCCCCATTTCCCCCCACTACTTTTAAGACCAAATTTTATATTTTTTTTATATTTCGCTAGTATAGCTTAGTATATTTTTTAAGTTTCAATTACATAGCTTAAGAGATAGTTGAGATATTAATTCTTAAGTGTTTTTCTTTGCACCCCCCCCCCCTGACCCTCACCCTTACAATAATTAGCCTATTTCTAAGCTGATTCTAGTGGATCTATATGCCATCTTAATGGTTCCAAAATATGAATTTTTTATGGTAAGTAGTTTCGAAGATATAACCATTTCAAAAAAAGATTCGGCCGACAATTTGTTTTGGTCCCCCTTTTCGGACGCCAATGGGTAAAAAACTTAAATTATTTTTGGAGTTTGTGCCACAACCCTCTCTAAACGTATGCTGATTCTCATCTTCCTATCTGCATTCGTGTTGAAGATATTAGCAAGTGTATTTTTTGACTTTCTCCATCCCCCCGCATCTCCCTTCCACCTGACACTCCCAAAATTTGGATAATGGAGCTCACTTACCAAATTAACAATCCACCCAAAAACCAACATTCTACCTTTACGGACCAACATTCTACCTTACGGATTTTTTTTTTGCTTTTTATACTCTAGATGGAATCTGAGAGTATTATAAGTTTGCTCTAAGGTTTGTAACGCCAAGAAATAAGGCTTGGAGAAAAAAATGAATGATACAGAATGTGGGGCATTATATTATTTTATATTTTAAAAATACACCACTCAATTAATAATATTTAATTTATATTAGCTTTATGAATTTTAATAATTTTATTATATAATCTATGTTTAGCCTTTTCAAAATCCAACTTAAAACTGAAACAAAAGTTTTTAATGAAAAAACATAAACTTGCTTACTGCGATTGAATTAACATTTAGTACCAAAAGTTAAATCAAAGTTATTTTGTGTACTAAATGCGTCGCCACAGTAGTCCCCCTCCAAATGAGAGTTTACAATATAATTAAAAAGAGAATAATAAAACAATAATTAGAACAATTCAATGATATATGTATATATATTGTATTGTATCTATTCAAATTGAAATGTAACCTTTTTTTCTTTTCGCATTGCTCTGGACTCACTGAAAGTTTCCGAATTAGAAAGAAAAGCTGGTTTAATTCGGTCGATTGAAATCGTTTGCTCTTTTCCGTCTTTATTGATATTGAATGTTTTATCGCTTTTTGTTATAACATGATATGGACCGGAATAAGGCTGACTAAGTGATGGTTTTAGACCTTCTTCTTTTACGAAAATATGAGTACAGGTTTCTAATGCTTGCGGAACGAAAATATTTTTTTGTTTTCTATGCTTACTTGGTTTGGGACAGATTTGTCTAATGCTCTCTTGAATTGCAATTGCTAATGAGTTTGTCAATTTCAATTCATTTGTCGAATTTGTAGCAATCAATTCGCCTGGCAGACGTAAAGTTTGACCGTATAAGATTTCAGCAGGAGAAATATTTAAATCTTCCTTAATCGCAAATTTTTAACGAGTGTTTCTAAAGAATTATCTGAAGACATAATTTTACAAGTTTGGTTTTGCTTTGTATTTACTGCAAAAACCTTAGGAAAATTTGAAGAATCATTTATTTTATCAGCAATAGAAAGAATTTCTTCAAATTGATGTGAACTTTCAATTGCAATGATACAAGCTTGAATAGCTGATGGTAGCTTATTTATCCAAAGTTTATGCAGCAGCTGCTGGTTAACTAAGCTATTTCCACCAGCTAAACTCTCCATTTGCCTGAAAAGTTCTGATGGCTTGAGATCACCTAGCTCTACTCTGTGTAGAAGAGCGTCTAACCGTTTCTCTTCTGTATCACAAGAACGTCTTAACAACATCTCCCTTAAATGTTCATATTTATTAATTAAAGGAGGATGTGTCAAAACATCTGCCACTAGTTCCATGGTTTCTGATTCCAATGCTGAAACCAGATAATCATATTTGGTAGTGGATTGTGTAATTCCTTTCAGTCGGAATTGTGTTTCCACTTTTAAAAACCATAAGTCTGGTCTGTTAGACCAGAATGGTGGTAATTTAATTAAAGACAATTGCTGAGAGCAAATGTCTTGAGTTCTAACTGAGTCTTGCAATGCATCCTCGTCAGCCTGATTTTTATTTTCATTCGACATATTTATTACGAGGATGATAAATTTCGCGTAACGTATTTTCAATTAATCCACTCAAAATAGATAATAACTAACAATACAATAAAATATACATATACTAACAATATATGTATGTAAATGAAAATAATAATAATAACAATGTAATTTACCAATTTTTTTTTCAATGAATCAATATTCTTTCCGATACAATGTTCAATGTTAAACTTGCTGTTATTTCTGCTGTTCGAATTCCAGCTTGCTGGTAATGATGTTGCTGCTATTCTTGTTGTTCAAGTTGTGATGATGTTGCTGCTATTCTTGTTGTTCAAGTTGTGATGATGTTGCTGCTATTCTTGTTGTTCAAGTTGTGATGATGTTGCTGCTATTCTTGTTGTTCAAGTTCCAGCTTGTAGTTGTTGATGTTGTTGTTGTTCTATTGTTGAGCTTGTTGTTAGACTTGTTGTTGAGCCTGTTGTTAGACTTAATGTTGAGCTTGTTGCTAGACTTTTTGGTGATAGGCCTGGATTATGAGGTTGTTGCTGCTGTTGTTGCTGAACGTTCACAAAATTAATTTCAAATTTATCTGGCTTTAAGCCACGTCGGGGTCACCAATTTGTGGGGCATTATATTATTTTATATTTTAAAAATACACCACTCAATTAATAATATTTAATTTATATTAGCTTTATGAATTTTAATAATTTTATTATAATTTTATTATATAATCTATGTTTAGCCTTTTCAAAATCCAACTTAAAACTTAAAACTGAAACAAAAGTTTTTAATGAAAAAACATAAACTTGCTTACTGCGATTGAATTAACATTTAGTACCAAAAGTTAAATCAAAGTTATTTTGTGTACTAAATGCGTCGCCACACAGAAGTTCATAAAATCACTCAAAAATCTCAAAACCGGATGTCCGTCTGTCCGTCCGTCCGTCCGTCCGTCCGTCCGTCCGTCCGTCTGTTCGCTCTCTAGCTTGAGAACGCGTTGAGCTAGAAAGTTAAAATTTTGTACACGTCGTTTTTGACAAAAAATTAAGGTCAAGTTCGTGAACGGGCCAAATCGCTCCACCCCTTCTACCCCCTCCCATACAAAATGACACAATTGCGCAATTTGACAATTAACGGATTTGCTCGAAAAGTATAAAAGCTATTGGCCTGAAATCTGGACTATATTACTTTTCTGATAATATCAATCTACCGTATAAAAATTATGCGTATCCTCCTTCTCCTTCTACCACCTCCCATATAAACTGTACTTATCATGAATTACTAAAAGCCAATTTACTCAGTGTGTATAAAATTTAGCGGGCTGAAATTATGCACCATATATTTATTTAAAATTGTTAGTAAGACCAAAAAAAATTAGACGATTAGCTTTACCCCCTCTCTCCCATACAAAATGACCAATTTGACAATAAATGGATTTAATCGATAAGTATAAAAGCTATTAGTCTGGATTTTGGGATATATTACTTTAATAATAATATAAATCTACAGTCGAAAAACTATTTGCGTCCTCTCTCTCCTTCCACCCCCTCCCATACAAACTACACTTTTTCATAAAATGCTCTAAGACATTTTCCTCAGATCATATAATATTTATCGAGCTCATATTTTGTAATAAATACTTAATTAGTATTATCGCTAAGATCAGAAAAAAATATTTAATTAGCTTCACCCCTTCTACCCCCTCCCATACAATATGACACAGTTTCCCAACTTCACAAAAAATCGATTTTCTTGAAAAGTATGAATGGTACTAGTCTGAAATTTAAGGGATGTCAATTTTATAATATTCCCAGTTATTTCTTAAAAAATCACAAAAATCCCCCCACTTTTTCTACCACCTCCCATACAAACTGCACATTTTCACTAAATCTAACACATTAATTTTCTCAGCTCCTATTCAATTTTTGGAATAAGCATTTTGTATAAGACATTTTTATAGCTACTTTAGCATGATGGGGAAAAAATTAGTTCGATGCTATCACCCCTTCTAACACTCCCAATACAAAATTTCTTGGGATCACAAAAAAATCTATTTCATCTAAAGTATCGTAAGATTGCGCTTTACGCGCAATCGTAGCCCTGTTATGTTTTAGGCTAATTTAGTCATGAAGCGCGAAAAAACAAAATTTCAGGGTAGCAAATTTTTTTTTTCTGTGTCGATCACAATACTTTATTATTATAATAATAAAGTAAAACTTGCGGAAGTGATGCAGAACAAAACTAAGAAAAAGACCTCAAAAAGATATCACAAAATAGATTCACAACGTTACTAGTAACTGATATCCGTTCTAGAAGTCAGTTTGTAGAAGGGATCATTATGACACTATTTTTCATTACATGATCATATTTTGAAGCGCAAGTGAAGCATATAATTCATTTCAGAGCGTTAATTCATTCTATTTATACTAAGTGATAAAAAAGTGAAAGTCTTAAAATCGCGTGTTCGGTAGGGATTCACACAAAGAATAGAACTTGATTTATTCAGAAGTTAGTCAGTTTTTCAAACCAAAGTGAAACGGAGTCACAGCAAAGGATTTCATGTAAGCTTAATTTATAGAAATTTCACCAAATTGTTTGTTGGGTAGAAGATGTATATGATATAGATGTATTGTTCCAGAAAACTAATACTCATTTCACCGATAGGTTTGAAACTCTAGGTCCTACTTGATTGATTCTGTAAATTATTACTTTATTACAAGCGGAGATGATAAAGAGGAGATGATGAATTTTTCGTTTGTTTTAAATTAGAGTTTTGAAACTTTAAAACGTAAATTCGTATATTCCTGCCCAAAATCTGAATTATTCTTAAAAGAGAAGTACATTACCGAATGGCGCCTCGAGGCTTCAAGCTACAATCAAAACTTTAAAGGTGTTTTCCTCGAAATTAGATTTAGCGAAGACGGGAGCTCAGCACATGAAATATTGGGAGGATATTTAGAACATTCAAATGGTATAGTAGGTTTTGGCGATCGATTTAATTAACATACAGCCTTGTGGAAAAGTCTCGGGTAACTTTGGTTTTAATTAATTTTGTAAAATTTTAGTTGAGAAAATTAATTGAACGAAGTTTTTTCTTGTTAAATCATTCTTGCAATCTTCCTTGTTTATTTTGTTATTCAAAGAGTAGTAATAAATGGTTAAAAATCACGAACTTAGATTAAAAATTGTGGCACGGAAAGAACAAGGCATAGCTCAAGTAAAAATTGCCAAAATTGTAATGTGTTCTCGGCATGCAGTGCATTGTGTTTTAAAACGTTTTCACGAAACTGAGTCGCACTTAAATAAACCGAAAACGGGTAGGAAAAAGTTATTAATGAACGTGAAGATCGGAAATTAGTTCGCGAATCATTAAAAAAATCGTATAAAAAAAAAATTTCCGAGCCCGCTGCTGCTTTTTAAAAGAAATGGGAAAACAAATAGTGCAGTGAGAAGGAGAATTTTGGAAGCTGGTCTTAAAGGTTATAAAGACAGAAAAACCCGAGTGGAATGGGCAAAGAAGTACCGACAATTTAAATCAAATATATTATGGTCTGATGAATCCAATTTCGAGGAATGTACATAAATAATATGTATTTGTGATAAAAATGAATATTTAAACATGAATTTAAAATTTAATATCATGTAATAGCCGTTGAGAAATAATTACATTTTATTTATTATTTTGGAGGTATTTGGAAATTATGTAAGAGCAATAAAGTTCGGAGTGTATGGTTCCGACTGTCAAACACAGCGGAGGGATTATTGTAATCTGAGGGTGCATGGCGGCCAATGGTGTACTGAAAATAACCGTTTGTGAGGGCAAAATGAATAGTGAAAAGTACATTGAAGTCCTAGAATCATATTTAATGCCATCCATTCGAAAGTTTTTGGTGAGACAAATATGCGCGAAGTCAAATATCAACAGGACTACGCTTGCTGTCACAAATCTGCGCTTACAATGAGCTGGGTGCGCGAAAAATCGATTAAATTACTTGATTTGCCCACACAATTTCCAGATTTTTATCCAATAGAACATTTGTGGGAAATATTAAAGAAGGAGGTTCGAGATGTGTAAATAACTTCAAAATAGTCACTCAAAACTACCTTACAATAAAAATTGAACGAAATAAGTAGTGAAGGATGTAATAAATTGTTGACCAGTATACCTAAAGGACTCGCTGCAGTCATTAAATCGAAAATTGTATCGTATTTTTGATTTTCACCTAACACAACCACAGTAGTTTAAAATATTTTGATAATTATAGGGTGCCCGAAACTTTTGCATAAGGCTGTATTTTGATTGATTGATTGGTGAAAATTAAATTGTTAATGGAACTCCAAAGTTCAACTCTTAATCAAATTCCTGTTAAAACCCCCTATAGGCATAGGCCAGATACAACTCTCTTCCACAAGGCACGATCGTGAGCGTCGGCCTTAAGCTGTTAAGCTATTGCCAGGACTTATTTATTCCTCCGGCCTCCTGCTCGCTTCCATGTGCTACATGATCGACCAACCCGACGTCTTCCTTGAGGATTATAATCCAGAATCTGTTTGGCAATCTTCGCTCTGGTCTCCTCAAAGTGTGACCGATCCACTGCCACTTTCGTCTTTGAATCTACCTATCTTAGTCTGTACAGTTGTACTCCAAAGTTCGTCGTTTGAGATCACTTCTGGCCAGAATATTGCTAAAATGCGTCGGAGGCATTGGTATACGAAAATTTGTAGTTTCATGGTAAGTCGACCGATCACTTTCCACGTAGTACAACCATATAATAACGCGGATTTGACGCTTGCGTCAAAAACTCGCAGCTTTACGTGAAGAGAGATCTCTCTTAACCTCCAGAAAGAGGAAAGGATACGGAACTCTTAAAGCAAACAATAATTATCTAGAAATTAACTAATACATATATCCGTACCGCCGAGCCCCTAGTTATTTCATAATATGCGGAGCTAAAAATTGCTTTGCAAGAAAATATCATAGCCAACCGACTTTTTATACTCTTTTCAAGGAACGTTACACTTTCCCTTCTTGACAACGTTCTTCACCCAAAAAGCTCCTGAAGAAATTTTGTAGGGGAAGTGGTAGAGGGGATGACGACATTGAACTAATTTCTTCACATCACGCTGAGTTCAAAATGTTTTATACAAAATTTAGGATTCAAAAGGTCTCAGTACCTAAAATAGTCTATTGGATTTAGTGAAATTGTGAAGTTTGTATGAGTAGAAGGAGTGTGAATTTATTAATGACGTTCTTAGAAATAACTGTTAACATCATTTAATTGACATGTTTTAAATTGCAGATCAGGAACATTCATATTTTCCAGGAAAATCGACTTTTACTTTATTATTTTAATAATAAAGTATTGTGATCGACTTGGAAAAAAAAAAATTTGCTACCCTGAAATTTTGTTTTTTCGCGCTTCATGACTAAATTAGCCTAAAAATGCCAAAAAAAAAAATCCGTCTGTCTGTACGCCGTCCGCCGTACGCCGATGTGTACGCTCAGCGCACATTAACTCCCAAACCCTTCAAGATAGAAAGTTCATTTTTGGGGGGATATTAGATAGTTGCGGATCTCAGGCGAATACCCATTTTAGGGGATGTACGTGCTCAGAGGGAGGCGGGGGAAGCGCTTAAGCCGAAAAATACGAATTCAAATATCTCAACCATGGTAACAGCTAGGAAGCTACAACTCAAAACACATATAGAGGGGTTCGTGGGACAATTTTTAAGAATAATTTAATTTTTTTATCCATTGGCGTCCGAAAAGGGGGGGCTAAAAACAAATTGTCGCCGAATTGTTTTTTCAAATGCTTATATCTTCCAAATTACTTTTCGTAAAAAATTCATATTTTGAGACCATTAAAATGGCGTACAGTTCCATTGGAATCAGCTTAGATAGTGGTTAATTATTATAAGAAGGAGGATCACGGGGGGTGCAAAGAAAAACACTTAAAAATGAATATCTCAACTATCTCTTATGCTATGTAACTGAAACTTGAAACTTATATTAAGCTATACTAGTAAAATACAAAAAAATATAACATCTTGAAATAATAGTATTGGGGGAAATGGGGAGCATTTCAAAAATGGCGCACTTTTCAGAATTACAAATCCTTTTATCTCAAAAATAAGTACAGATATCAAATCGAAAATTTGTCAGGTTGTAGAACTACACAATGGTTAATTTTGATAAAAATTTTAAGTTGGGAGGTGTAAGGGGAAGGAGGTGATAAGCAAAAATATCGAAAAATTTGAGTGATTTTTTTAGGGCTCTGGTGAAAGATACAAAGTTTAAATTTTGCATGTGGATACGTTTATTTGATTTTCATTGAAAAATAATAATAACTTGATCCATAATTGTTATAAACCGACCCCCCCGGTCTAACGTGCACAAGGTGTTTCATGTGCATTGAAAAAAACACATAAACTGAAAATTTTTGAGTGACATTTTAAGGTAGAAACTTGAAAATTTGCAAAATGCATTTTAAAAAAAAACCCTAAATATACAAAATATTAACTGGTCGAAAACCTTTAAAACTTCTACCCCCTCCCATACAAAATTATTTTTTCGACCATTTTTAAGAAATCAATTATCACCTAACTATTAAAAGCTATCAATTTGCAATTTTGCATTAAAACTTATAAAAATAATTGAAATGAAATTACGTTAAAAGTTTTGAAATCGCGCTTGCTCTTCTACCCCCTCCCATACAAAAGTATGATTTCGACCAATTTCATTAAATCATCTAATAATCAACAAATTAAAAGCTACGAACTTCAAATTTTGTACGAGCATCTTGCAACAGAAAAGAAAGAAAATTGCATCACAAGTCTTACGATTCCCCTAACTCCTCTACCCCCTCCCATACAAAATTATTTTTTCGAGCATTTTTAAGAAATAAGTTGTCAGCTAACTCTTAAAAGCTATTAATTTCAAATTTTGCATAAAAACTTATAAAAATAATTCAAATGAAGTTGCTTTAAAAGTTTTGAAATCGCGCCTGCCCTTCTACCTCCTCCCACACAAAACTATGATTTCGATCAATTTCATTAAATCAACTAATAACCAACAAACTAAAAGTTACGAGCTTGAAATTTTATACAAACACCTTACAAGAGAAGCGAAATAAAACTGCATATCAAATTTTACGATTCCCCTACCTTCTCTACCCCCTCCCATACAAATGTTTGGTTTCGTGAATGTAAAATACACCGAATTTTATGAAAATTCTATGCAACTTCGTCTATGAAAGACATTTTATACAGACAATATTGGACGTGATTCAAGCAATTAATTAAATAGCTATTAACATCCACCCACCCACTACTACCCCTGCTCCTCCCCTCATAAAAACCCAAACTTGCAGAAACGAATGAAATATTGTTAAATTGACAACAGCCCTGCCCAAGAACTCCCTTTCACTTAGCCTTCCCTAACCACTCTAACCTGCATATTGACTTTCCACTCATCCGCAACTTGTCCTAAGAATAATAAAGTTTCGCCCGACTTGTTGGCAGTTTATTTGTAAAGTTGTGGAATTGTGTCAAATTGTATGAAAGGGGTAGAAGGAGTGAAGCTAAGCACCTAATTTTTTTTGGTCTTACTAATAACTCTAAATAATTATTTAGTGCATGATTTCAGCTCGATAAATTTCATACGTACTGAGTAAATTTATTTAGAGTATTTCATAAAAAAGTGCAGTTTGTGTGGGAGGTGGTGGAAGGAAGGGGAGGACTCAACTAATTTTTATAGAGCAAATTGAAATTATTATAAAAGTAATATATTCCAAATTTCAGATCAATAGCTTTCATGCTTTTTGAAAAAATCCGTTTATTGTCGAATTGCGAAATTGTGTCATTTTGTATAGGAGGGGGTAGAAGAGGTGAAACTAAATGTCCAATTTTTTTTGGTCTTACTAATAATTTCAAATACATATTTAGTGCACAATTTCAGCTCGCTAAATTTTATAATCACTGAGTAAATTTTCGTTTAGTGTTTCATGAAAAAATACAGTTTGTATGAGAGGTGGTGGAAGGAGAGAGAGCACACACATAATTTTTATACGATAGATTGATATTATCATAAAAGTAATATGTTCCAAATTTGAGACTAATAGCTTTTAAATTTTTCGAGCAAATCCGTTTATTGTCAAATTTCGCAATTGTGTCATTTTGTATGGGAGGGAGCAGAAGGAGTGGAGCGATTTGACCCGTTCACGAAGTCGTCCTTACTTTTTTGTCAAAAACGACGTGTACAAAATTTAAACTTTCTAGATCAACGCGTTCTCAAGATAGAGAAGACACTGACGGACAGACGGACGTACGGATACCCGGTTTTGAGATTTTTGAGTGATTGTATGAACTTCTGTATCATTCATTTTCTTCTCCGAGCCTTATTTGTTAGCGTCACAAACTTTGTGGCAAACTTATAATACTCTCAGATTTCATCTAGATTATAAAAAGCCGGACACTAACAAAATTGTAGCTGAGTTTCTGAAAACCGGCGTTACCTGCATAGCACATCTCCTTCACAGACTAGTCACGGACACATGGACACTGGAAACACTCCCCGAAGATTGGCGCAGGAGCATCATATGTCCAATTTTAAAAAAAAGGAGCCAAATTCTGCTGCGGATACTACCCAAGAATACTTTTGCTATGTATATACATCTTAAAAGACCTTGACGAAAATTCTAGAAAAGAGAATTAAGCCCTATGGTGATAAAGTAATTGGTAAAACCAGGACGGATTTAGAGCCGGACTATTATATACCACAGATCAAATATTTTCAGTGCTGAAAAAGTGTTGGGAATTTAATATTGATATGCACCAGATAGTTATTGATTTCTAACAAGCATACGACAGTATCGACAGGTGCGTACTGTCTAAAATCATGTCGGAGTTTGGAGTCCCACCAAAACTGGTTCGGCATACTATAATGACAATTGCCGAGTCGTTGCTACAAGTCAGAGTATGATGATATAACTTCCAGCTTTAGAACTGACAACGGCTTTAAACAAGGTGACGCTCTAGCATCAATGCTTTTCAACTTGACACTCGAATATGTCGTTCGGAAACTTCTCATTCACACTAAAGGCGCACCATGCTTCAAACCCATACAACTCGTCGCATATGCCGATGACATAGATATTTTTTGCAAGATCGCTGAAGAGTAAAGAAGTATTTGTAAGCCTTGATTCTGTAGCAAAAGAAGTTGAACTGCATATTAACGAAAATAAAACAAAAGTTATGACATAACCTTGAAAAAAGATGCCAAACAAACAAAACATTAGAGTAGAAGACTATAATCTAAAAAACATAGACAACTTTGTATACCAAGGGGCAAACTTATCAAAGGATGGAATCGAACCCATCGAAATTAAAAGAAGGATAATATTGGTAAATAAGTATTATTCGGTACATTGAATAATTAAAAACAAGAGCGTGCACAGGAAGAATAAACTAAAAATATATAAAATAAGAATAAGACCTGTGTTATGCTATGGAAGCGAAACGTGGACGTTAACTCAGGCATTCGAAAAATTACTTAACGCCTTTGAAAGAACTGTCCTCAGAATAATCCTCGAACCTGGGAGAGAAGACTCTATCTGGAGAATACGATACAATAGCGAATTGTATGCCGTTTTCGACAATCCAGTGCCAACCCTCATAAGAAACTGCAATGGGCTGGTCAAGTGGAGCGGATGGATGACGGAAGAACTCTTGAACGCATACTAAAAGGAAAAGTCAATGGAATATATCAGTATAACCGTATGTCAAGTTTCTGCTATTTGTATTCGTAGTAGAGATATTAGCAATCACAGTTTTCGACCTTAACCCTCTCCCCGCCTCACCTTTCATCTCACACTACCTTAAAATTAGGCAGCGAATGTTTACCATCCAATCTACCTAGTCGTGCCATAAGTTCTGTCACACGTATATGGGCAATTTTCGTATAAATGAAAAAGAGTTTTTGACAAAGGAAAATATATTTTATTTTGGCATACTAATGGAAGTAAAACTCCGCCATAGACGGTCCCAAGCCCGAGTTGAGAAAGGAGGAGGGAACATGGAGTTAACCTGAATGGCCAGTAACACCAGTGCGTCTCAGGAAGTAGGCATAAAGTATGACATAGTTGGACTTGCAGCATAGCTGTGAGAACTCCAGCATGTCATATTTAGCTCAAAACTCCCACCCTTTTTCTACTAGGGTGTAATAAATAAGTAGGACCGGTCCTCCAGGTCGGGGGTTGGGCGAGGCGCCGACAACGTATCACCGGAAAAAGAACACTGTCCAGAAACCTGAAGAACAGCCTCGGAAAGGATGGACTCAACGGCAACGACCCCGCAAACGAAAAATGGACTACTCTATTGGATCTTGGAATGTTCGATCCTTATTTAGGACAGGAGCTCTGAAAGAGTTTCTCGAAGAAGTGGCAAAACACAACATCAACATAACTGCCATCCAAGAAACGAAATGGCTCGGTCGCGAAATCATGGACATGAGATCACACACAATCTATCCAAGTGGAAAATTGTCGGGAAGCAGAGAGTTTGGAGTCGCTTTTGTCGTTGACAAAAAATTTAAACAGCAGGTCACGAGCTTCAAACCAATAAGTGAAAGATTGTGTGCAATCCGAATAAAGACTAAATTTTTCAACACTTGGTTGATCAACGTTAACGCACCAACAGAAGACAAGGACGATGTAACTAAAGACGAATTTTATGCCACCCTAGAGACAACCTATGACTCACTGCCCTCGAATGACCTAAAAATTGTCTTAGGGGATTTTAATGCAAAAGTCGGAAAGGAGGAGGCTCATAGAGGAACAACAGGAGGGCACAGTCTCCATGACATAACCAACGACAATGGCCAACGTCTTATTGATTTCGCAAGCAGCAAAAATATCATAGTAAGCTCTACGTGCTTCCCACATCGCGATATTCACAAACGAACGTGGGCATCACCAGATGGTCACACCTTCAACCAAATAGACCACGTTCTTATTGAGAAAAGGGCTGCTTCCAGCATACTTGATGTACGAACTCTCCGCGGTGCGAATTGTGACTCTGATCACTATCTAGTCAGAGCTAAGTATCGATGCAAAATAGCTTGTCGTGGGTATTCGAAAACGAGTAGAGCTCGCAAATTCAATGTCGACAAGCTTAACGACGAAACGGTGGCGCAGGCTTACATGCTAGCATGTAATAAACACCTGACACCAATATATGAAAATATCCAAAATATGCCAGTGGATAATGCGTGGATGAAAATACGAGACGGCATCAAATCCTCCGCGGAAGAGGTATTAGGATATCAAGCACAGCGAAAAAGTAATGATTGGTTCGACCAAGAATGTCGCGACGCAATAGATAGAAAGAACGAAGCTTACAAAATTTTTACTGAACGACCAACACGAGCCAAAAAAGAAAGATATGACGAGCTTAGGCGATATGCGAAAAAGACCTGCAGACGAAAACAGAGGAAGTACCATAATGACAAGATACAAAAAATGGACGACGAGATGAGAAAAAATAATACGCGGGACGCATACGCCATAGTAAAAGACTTGAAAAAGGGATATAAACCAAAAACCAGTCTCTGCAAAGACGCAGAGGGCAATATCATCAGCGACACAGAAGAAATCAAAAGGAGATGGGCTTCATACTTCGAACATCTTTTGAATCCCATCCCAGTAGCACCGATAACGACAGACAACATTTCAATTCAAGCCTCAACTGACGAAGATGAACCATCATCGACACCACCCACGCTTCCTGAAATCAAAGCAGCCCTATGTGACCAAAAACGAAACAAAGCGCCGGGAATTGACGAAATACCAGTTGAACTTCTGAAAAACGGTGGAAACTGTGTCGCTGAAATACTGCACAGCATGATATGCAAAATTTGGACAGAGGAAATCATACCCGACGACTGGCGAAAAAGCATTATATGTCCAATTTACAAGAAAGGAGACAAACTCTGCTGTGAGAACTACAGAGGTATATCATTGTTGTGTACGTCCTATAAAATACTGACAAAAATAATTGAACGTCGTCTTAAGCCCTATACTAATCAAATAATTGGCGAATACCAAGGCGGATTCAGAACCGGACGATCTACAACAGACCAGATATTCTCGGTGAAACAGGTGCTTGAGAAATGCTGGGAATATAACACAGACGTGCACCAAATATTCGTAGATTTTAAACAAGCATACGACAGTATCGATAGGAGCGTACTGTATCAAATCATGCTTGACTTTGGAATTCCTCCAAAACTAGTCCGACTAACAAGACTCACAATGACGAACACTGAATCCCAAGTGAGAATACAAACCGATTCCACAACCAGCTTTCGAACGGAATGTGGTTTAAAGCAGGGAGATGGTCTAGCTCCTATGCTTTTCAACTTGGCACTAGAGTATGTCGTCCGAAAAATCCCAGTCGTCACCAACGGGACACTACTATTCAAGTCCACCCAACTAGTAGCATACGCTGACGACATTAACATTCTAGCAAGATCCTTCCCTAGTGCTAAGGAGGTATTTGTCAATCTTGACTCCGCCGCAAAAGAAGTCGGGTTGCGCATTAACGAAAGCAAAACAAAAGTAATGACGCAAACAAGAAGGAGAACGCCAATCAGACAAAACATAACAATTGCGGAATATAATTTGGAGAGTGTGGACAACTTCATATATCTTGGGGCTAATCTAGCAAAGGACGGTAATGAAACAGACGAAATCAAACGACGCATAATACTAGCAAATAAGACGTATTATTCGGTACTTCCAATAATGAAATCCAAGAAAGTGCACAGGAACAATAAGCTGCGGATTTATAAAACTATTATACGACCTGTGCTCTGTTATGGCAGCGAGACGTGGACATTAACGCGAACTTCCGAAAAAGCAGTTAACACATTCGAAAGAAAGGTCCTCCGAAGAATTTTGGGACCTGTGAAGGAAGGAACGGAATGGCGAATAAGATACAACCATGAGTTGTATCAACTCTACGACGAGCCAGAAGCTTCAACGTTCATCAAGCTACGTAAACTGCAGTGGGCTGGCCATGTAGAGCGAATGGAAGACAGAAGAATCCCCAAACGTGCTCTTAAAGGCAAAACGAGTGGTAACCGGCCAGTAGGCAAACCACGCAAGCGATGGGAAGACTCGGTTGATGAAGACAACAAAGCCATTTTAAAAATTAGCAGCTGGAGGACGCGGTCTTTGGATCGAGACGATTGGAGGCGACGACTTCAGGAGGCCAGGGCCCGATTTGGGCTGTCGCGCCATTGATGATGATGAATGGAAGTAAAATAAGCAACAAATTATTCAAAGTGGCCGCCTTTAGCCTTAACACAGCTCTTTAATCTGTTGGGCCAGTCATCGATAGCAGTACGCACTGTTTCTAGCGGAAAATTAGCTACTGCTTCTGTCAAAGATCGCTTAAGGCTCTCGATATTTGGGTGTCGTCTCGTGCACACCATGGACTCTAACTCCGCCCACAGTTTGTAGTCCAGGAGATTCAAATCTGGGCTCCCAGAAGGCCATTCCGTCGCCCTTATAAACTGTGGAATATTGGTTTCCAACCACGCTTGTGTGGTTCGAGCTTTGTGGGCTGGCGCAGAATCTTGCTGGAAAACCCAATGTCGATTGTTGAATAGCGTAGAGTTCAGCGGCTTCACACATCCCTCCAGGATGTCCGTTTGATAATTTTTCGCTGCAGTTTTTACGCCTTTTTCGCAAAAATGAAGCTCGGTGACCCCTTCGTAGCTGACACCCCACCATACCATGACTGATGCTGGATGATGTCCTCGCTGTACCCTAGTGGCAACTTCTCGGGCTTCTATGGAGCTGTGGGCATACACCTTATCATTTTGGCGGTTGAAATGTTCCTCCACCGTAAAAATTTTTTCATCGGTAAATAAAATTTCTCGATGTTGGAGATGTTCATCTCTCGAGCCATGATTCGTTGTTTAAGAAGCGGATTTCGACGAATTCGACTCTCGACCGCTTTGATGGCAGCAGAAGAACGTACATCACGCGGACGTCCAGAACGAGGTCGATCTTCAATAGTCTGGATCGCGTTATATCTCTGGATCGCACGATACACAAATCTTTGCGTTATTTTTAACGGGCACAACAACTTGAAAATTTCACTCGCGGATTTTCCACACTTATGTAGTGCAATCACTGCAGTTCGGTTTTCTATTACACCCCATTCCTTCTTCACACGTTAACGAACACACTTTAAATGACCATCAACTGTCAACAACATTATGACGTTTATAAAACTGGCCGATATTGAAATGTCACTCATAAAATAAAGTTGTTGCCAATGTGAGAAATTATGTGACAGAACTTATGGCAGGACTAGGTACAATCCACCCAACATTGAAATCTCTATCTACATATAAGGGTTTCGGAGATATGGGTCTTTGAATGTCGTCGGAGAGTACATGTACGACGTATAGACAAACAGATTTTTTTATTCATTAAACGTGAAAAAAAAAAAAATTGAGGGTAGAAAATTTTTTTTCGGTGTCTATCACAATACTTTATTATTAGAACAATAAAGTAAAAATGCATAATAGTTTAATTTTTTAACTGGTCGAATACCTTTAAAACTTCTACCCATCCCCTAAAAAATTGTTTTTTCGAACACTTTTAGTAAATCAATCATCATCAATACATTAAAAGCTTCAAAATTGATATGGGCACTTTTAAAAATTTTTGACATAGAGTTTCGTGAAAAATTTTCCCATCTCTACTTCTTCTACCAAATCCCATACAAAAGTTTCATTTTGACCAATTTCAATAAATCAACTAATCAACTAACCAGTAAATTAAAATCTTCGAACTTGATATTTTGAATGAACTCCTTTCAAAAGGAACGAAAGAAAATTGCATCGCAAATTGTACGATGCCCCTTGCTCTCCTACCCCTTCCCATTCAAGTGTATGGTTCCTTGGATATAAAATACGCCGATTTTCATAGAATTTACTCCGTCTGTAAAATTAGCATTCTATATAGAGAATTTTAAACGTAATCAACGCAATAAATCAAGCAATTATAATATTATTGTCTTATTCTTCATAGACAAATTCTTGCATAAATAATGGAATGAAATTTTGATATTTTCATGAGGATCCATTGATCGCAATTCCAATCAAATATTAAATAATAAGCAACAGCCATCCCCTAGAACCTTTACTCGTTTAGTCCACCCTAATCTGCTTATTAACTTGCCACGTATCCTCAGCTTGTTCCATGAACAACAAAGTTGCGAAATTTACATAGTTCGTCTATTTTCCACCTGTGAACGAACGACGCTAACATTGATTGAATCCATGATAAACTGTGAAGACCACGTGTATACAATATTTATGCAATAATAAAAATTATGTAATTAAGGTTCTCCCAAATATTTTGTATATAATGATAATTTTATAAGATAAACATTTATTCATTTCGGAATAAAGTTTCTAGTTTTCATTTAAACCTCTGTTTAAAATAGAAGAAAAGTTATTATTACTGTATTAGACCAATTTCTCCAAAACTAATAAATATTCATGCATATGTATGTATGTATGTACATTAAAGAAATCACAATTCCAAATTCTTTTATAGTGCTGTCTAGTAGGTACTCAACTCTCTGCATTGTGTTGTGTTTTGAATATCTCCAGCCTTTGTTTGTACAATACATTTAATCGAATTTGGAAAACAGTTTTACGAAATCATTACACAATTAGATACTTTATCTTTAATATTCCCACATTTCTGTTGTTCTTTATATAACTGTAACTTGTTATGCGAGCAAACGATTTTCAAATGATTTTGGCTTACTATGTAAGTATGTATTACGAAGTGCGATGATGTCTTAAAATTTTTAATTCCGTTATACGTTTCCAGGTATGGTGATGTTTTTCTGGTTGTGCTAATACGCAAATGGACTCAAAGTATAATATAATATATGTACATATGTACATTTACTTTATCCGTTTAATAAAAGTAAAATCAAATTGCAACCCTGAAATTTGTTTTCCCGTTTCATGACTAAGTCTAAAATTCAATAAAAACCGTAACAGAATTATAATTAAGCGTAAAGCTCAATCATGCGATACTCTAGATAAAATGGGAAAGAGTTTAATGTACCGGCAAATATATCATCTCAGATTATTTCGAATAGTGCCTTTTGTATGGGAGGTGGAAGAAGCCGAGGGTTTGTAATTCTTGTATATGATACCGATCGTGGTATGCAAAATGTATCGCGCTGAATTTAAAGTTTGAAGCTTTCATAATTTTCAAGGAAATTTACCATTCTTTTTATGAAATTTGGGGATTTTTATGGGAGGTGGCAGAGGAAGTGAAAGGTTTTAAATGATTTTGAAAATGCAGTATCCTTATCGGCATCGTTATCACCAAGCTTTGTTCCAATTTTCAGGTCAATAGTTCTCATATCTTCGAGGGAGAAATGTTTCCCTTGAATTTTTAATATCGAAATTTGAATGGAAGAGGTAGATTTTTAAATCTAGAGAATTGATGGATATAAAGTTCCTCTCGTTAATGGAAATGAAATCCAGGAGTGGGATAAAAAGTCATTAGATAGATCATTACTCTTCATTACAGAAAAATGATTTGGAAAAAAGATCACACATTACTTGTGGAAACCTAGCGGTCATGTCATCAAACTTAAGTAGTGAAGGAAAAATTGTTTATTTCTACGCTTTCTAGGACCAAAACTTTTGGTCTCATTGCGTGACAGTGCCGCCTCTATCTGAGAAAAACACCTAGTTCTGTTTTCGCACGAACCTTTTTTATACGAATTTGATTTAACGCGAATTAAAAATACATACATATTTCATTCCCTTTTAACGCGAGTAACTTTGATTTAACACGAGCGGTCCAATTCAATTTGTAACAATTTTGTTTTGCCCAGATTTTAAGAAAACGAAATTTTATTTGTTTTGTAGCGATCAATTACAAGCACACCGCACAAATTACATGGATTGTATACATATGCCACCTAGTCTGTTTTGAAACGAGTGCTTTTTGAACGTTTGCTACTATTTTTGGTGCACATCGTATTCGTGCATTGTATCTTCGGAAGACATTGAGTATGTTGCTCCATTTCAAAGTGAAAGAATCTACGTGAAATTTGTGCACACATAAATTTGTTCACAAATTTTTCATATTAATTAATTTTAATTTGAGATATTTGCGGTAGCCGTTATACATATGTATATTGTCATATAATTCACCCATTACCAAAACGAAAAGAAATGCGATTTCTTTGGAACTTAAAATTAAAATTTTAGATCGTCTTACAACTGGATAAGGTGCTACGTCCGTAGGAAAGCATTTGGGTATACATGAAGCTACCATAAGATCAATTAAGAAAAATGAAGCTGCAATTAGGAAGTTGGTATGTTCTGGAACAAAAAAGAGCTCATTTTATTAAAGAGTTGAAGCCAGTTAATATTACCAAGATCATAACTAATTTATTAGAAGTTTCCCTTCATCAATGGCGCGCCAGCCCAAATCGGGCCCTGGCCTCCTGAAGTCGTCGCCTCCAATCGTCTCGATCCAAAAACCGTGTCCGTCAGCTGCCACAAAGTTTGTAACGCCAAGAAATAAGGCACGGAGAAAAAAATGAATGATACAGAAGTTCATATTATAATCACTCAAAAATCTCAAAACCGGATGTCCGGCCGTGTCCTCACTAGCTTGAGAACGCGTTGAGCTGGAAAATTCAAATTTTGTATACGTCGTTTTTAACAATAAAGTAAGATTAAGTTCGTGAACGGGCCAAATCGCTCCACTCCTTCTACCCCCTCCCATACAAAATGACACAATTTCGCAATCTGACAATAAACGGATTTGCTCGAAAATTACAAACGACATTGATCTGAAATTTGGAATGTAATACTTTTATGATGATTCCAATCTACTCTATAAAACTAATTTGTGTCTTCCCCCTCCTTCCACCACCTCCGATACAAACTGCACTTTTTCATGAAATGCTCTAAACCAATTTACTCAGTGCGTATAATACTTATCAAGCTGCAATTGTGCGCAAAATATTTAATTAGAATTGTAAGTAAGACCAAAAAAAATTAGACGATTTGCTGTTCCCCTTCTACCGCCTCCCATACAAAATAACACAATTTCGCAATTTGACAATAAACCGGTTTGCTCTAAAAATATAAATGCTATTGATCTGAAATTTGGAATATAATAATACTTTTATGATGATATAAATCTACTGTATAAAAGTTATTTGAGCCGTCCTCTTTCTTCCACCACCTTCCATATAAACTGCACTTTTTCATGAAATCCTCTAAACCAATTTAGTCAATGCGTATAACACTTATCGAGCCGAAATGGTGCGCGAAATATTTATTTAAAATTATTAGTAAAACCAAAAAAAAATAAACGGATATCTGTACCCCTTCTACCCCCTCCCATACAAAATGACACAATTTCGTAATTTCACAATAAACGGATTCGCTCGAAAAATTTAAAAGCTATTGATCTGAAATTTGGAATATATAACTTTTATGATGATATAAATCTACTGTACAAAAGTTATTGGAGTCCTCCCCTTCCTTCCACCACCCCCCACACAAACTGCACATTTCATGAAATGCTCTAAACCAATTTACTCAGTGCGTATAAAATTGATCGAGCTGAAATTATGCACGAAATATTTATTATATAAATTATTAGTAAGACGGAAAAAAATTAGATGAATACATGCACTCCTTCTACCCCCTCCCATACAACCTGACACAATTTCACAACTTTATAAAAAGTCGATTTTCCTGAAAAGTATGAATGCTACTGATCTGCAATTTAAAACATGTCAAAAGCATGATGTTTATAGTTATTTCTGAAAAGTCATGAAAAATTCGCCCCTCCTTCTATCACCTCCCATACAAACTGCACTGCTTCACTACATCCAATACACTAATTTTCTCAATACCTATCAAATTTTTAAATCCTAAATTTTGTATAAAATATTTTGATAGCAACCTAAGCGTCATGTGAAAAAATTGGTTCAATGTCGTCACCCCCTCTACCACTTCCCCTTCAAAATTTCTTAAGATCCAAAGATTTCTCTTTCATCTAGAGTATCGCACGATTGGGATTTATGCCCAATCGTACTCCTGTTATGCTTTTTAAAATGGCTTTGCTGTCTTCTTCAATCGAGTCTTCCCATCCCCTGCGTGGTTTCCCTACTGGCCGGTTACCACTCGCTTTACCTTTAAGAGCATCTTCGGGGATTGTTCTGTCTTCCATTCGCTCAACATGGCCAGCCCACTGAAATTTACGTAGCTTGATGAACGTTGAAGCTTGTGGCTCGTCGTAGAGTTGATGGCTTATTCGCCATTCTGTTCCTTCCTTCACAGGTCCCAAAATTCTTCGGAGGACCTTTCTTTCGAATGCGTTAACTGCTTTTTCGGAAGTTCGCGTTAATGTCCACGTCTTGCTGCCATAACAGAGCACATGTCATGCAATAGTTTTATATATCCGCAGCTTATTGTTCCTGTGCACTTTCTTGGATTTCATTGTACCAAATAATACGTCTTATTTGCTAGTATTATCCGTCTTTTGATTTTCTCTGTTTCATTACCATCCTTTCCTAGGTTAGCCCCAAGATATATGAAGTTGTCCACACTCTCCAAATTATATTCCGCAATTGTTACGTTTTGTCTGATTGGCGTTCTCCTTCTTGTTTGCGTCATTACTTTTGTTTTGCATTCGTTAATGTGCAACCTGACTTCTTTTTCGGCGGAGTCAAGATTAACAACGAAGGATCGCCACCTGTTCTACCCAATCCCATACATATTTCATGAAATTTCGAAATATTAAGAATTAGATTTTTCTTCGAAACTGTTTAAACTATCGACTTGAAAACTAGGTCAAAGTATACTAAAATAAATAGCATTACCGTCCAAAAATATTGATCAGATCCCCTCACTCCTTCTACCACCTTCCATACAAATGTTCAATTTTGACATTTTTTTCCGATTTTTATTGAAAGTAGTAAAGTTAAAAACAAGATTATTATTAATATTATTTTTTTTGCTAGAATTTATTTTTTTATTTTGCAAACAGCTAAAATTTTGCCTGAATCTAAATAATTGCAATAAATGCTTAAAAAAATATCAACTTCGCCACACTTCTTCTTCCCCCTCCCAAACAAATATCAATTAAATTATTTTTCTTCGAAACTGTCACAGCTATCGACTTGAAATTTTGATCAAATTATATTAATGTAAATATCTTTAACGACGAAAATGTTTATTTAGATTTTTATATTCCTTCTGTCTCCTCCCATACTTACTTACTTACTTACTTCCCGTCCCCTCCCATACAAATGCATAATTTTAGTAAATATATTAAATATTTTTGTCGATTTTTATTAAAACTAGAAAAAGCAGACACCTAAAATTTTCCCAGAATTTTTCCATTAATAATTGCAATAAATACTAAAAAAGTATCAACTTCATTTCACTCCTTCTACATCCTTCCACACAAACATTTGTATTAGAAATTCAAGAAAAGCATTTCTCTTTCGAGCATATGAGAGCTATCGACATGAAAATTGGAAAAAAAACATGGTGATAAGAATGTTTAAAAGCAGTTTCAAAATCATCCAAGACCTTTCATTTCCTCTGCCACCTCCCATATAAATGCCCCAATTTCAGGAAGACAATGTACGATTTCCTTAAAAATTATGAAATCTACAAACTATAAATTCAGTACGAAACATTTTGTATACTACACTCGGTGTTATATGCAAATATTACAGAATCTCTCCCCCTGCATCAACCACCTCCCATACAAAAGTCACTATTCACTATGCTAACAAATTTGAGATAACAAATTTTCTGGAATATTAAACTCTTTTCCAGTTCATCTAGAGTATCGTATTGGGCTTTACGCTCAATCATAATTCTGTTGTGTTCTTATACTCTAGATGAAGTCTGAGAGTATATTGTGTTTGCCTTACCGTTTGTAACGGTAAGAAATAATGTTTGCACAGAGCCACCAAGTGTACAAAAATATTTTTTGTCGTTCACAAACCTCGATTACGAGTGACCGTCTGTCCGTCTCTACGTCTGTATGTATGTCCATCTGCCCGTCTTTCTATCCGTCTGTCTACAACATAACTCTTCAACGCTTTCAGCTAAAAAAGTAACTTTAATTTCGTGAACGGGCTACATTCCCCCACTCCTTTTATAAATACCAGTGATGACGAAAAATTTGGTTTTGGTACAAATACGCCTTCTACCACCTCCCAGACAAATGCTCAATTTTGGTAAATGCACTTACTTGATTTTCATTTAAACTAGAAAAAGTACAAGCTTAAAATCTTGCCAGAATTTGTACCTTAATAATTGCAATAAATGCTAAAAAATATAAACTTTGCTTCACTCCTTCTATCACCTCCCATAAAAATTTCTCATTGGAAATTCAAGAAAATTATTTATCCTTCGAACATATGAGAGCTATCAACTTTAAAATTGTAACAAAGCAATGTGATTAGAATGATGATAAACAGATTCAAAATAATCCAAAGCCTCCCACTTTCTCTGCCACCTCCGCTACAAATACCATAAATTCAGACAAAAATTGTTCAATTTCCTCGACAATTACGAAAGCTACAAACTCTAAATTAAGCATGAAATATTTTGTATACTACGTTCGGTGTAATATAGAAAATTACAAACCTCCCCCCTCTGCTTTTACCACCTCCCATACAAAAGACACTATTCACTATTCGAAAGTATTTGAGATGACATATTTTCCGTTACATTAAAGTCTTTCCCATTTTATCTAGAGTATCATATAATTTAGCTTTACGCCCAATCATTATTCTGTTATGTTTTATTTCTGTTTTATTTAGTTGCTTGAAAAATTATTTATTCCAATTGAATTGCATTTTCTTTCTTCAATTTTACAGGAATCGTGGATAATTGTATCTCTTCATTTGCATTTTCCGTTATGAAAGGCAATGGCTGAAAGTCGCGAACGTATCCGCGGACCATCTCGCGATGGACGCGAAGGATTCACCAGTCCACGACAAGTTTTGAGACGTTTAATGCTACTTTCGGAAGGACGTCAATATCGAGAAGCAGCTGGTGTAGTTGGGCGGCTTGGTCCGTCAGTTCTACGATCGGTGGTTTCTGAGCTTCCCATCGATTTACTGGTCGAAGCTCTGCCCCATAGTGCTTACTTATTGGAATCTTTTTTCTCCAGGTGAACAATTCTGATAATAATCCAAATCAAAGTAGACAAGGCTACTGTTATGTTTGTCACAATAAAATAAATTCTCGTTTTAATATAGTTTCGAGTATTTAATGATGATGCTAGTTTCTCCCCAATCACAGACTAAATATCGTAAATCCCGCACCGAAACCGGAAGTAACCGCAGACGTAATATTATGGCATTTAGTTAGGCTTTTTGGGAGCCCGCACGAATCTGGCTTACGTCAGAGATGCTGCAAATTAATACAATCAATCGCTCAATGGCAGCCCGAGCTACGTCAGTCAGTTCGTGATCGCAGGAAATCTCTGGATCAAGCAGTTCAGGGGTTAGGGATACATGGTCTTACGGCGGATCACACAGGCACGTTAATTTCGTTGCATATCGCCCTGAGAAATGAACTCCAAAATCATATCGACACTTACAAGACTGCTATTCATAAGTTGGACGAGTTAAGTAACATTACGGTGAACCAAGATCCTGCTCAGTCATCGCACCAGCGTCTCTTGGCAATTAATTACGATGATATTCAACAACGGTTGATCGACAACAAAACTTTATTAACTATACTCGATAAGCCGTCACTGAAACAACTCCAACAATTAATTGGAAATTTATCGCAACGGGTTCAAAATGATAAGGAAGTTTTGCAGAATGTTGGCCAAATCAAGAGGTTGGATCCTCAGTCAAACGTAGACAAGCGGCCCGCAGCGGGGCTTTTAATGAACTTCTCACGGGGTTGCGATGCTGTTTTGAATCTGATGGGGCCTTTAAGTATGCCTTCGAGTCCGAGCGGTGGAAGCTGTTGCAGCGACGGTTATCATTCAGACTCAGATGTACCTGGTGATGAAGTCAGGTAACTTATTATTAGCAAAACTATTTAAAACTTTTTGCTTAAGCAATACGATTTATGTATGATAGTTAACATCAATTTTGTTCGACTGAAATGGGACTAAATTCAATGCAATAGAACACATGTCATCTCAAAATCCTTAGAATAGCGAAAGTAGCTTTTTATGGGCTGTGGTAATAGCAGTTGAGGAGATCTAAAATTGTTTAATAAGACACTTACTCTGCAATCGTTCAAGGCCATCGATTTAATGTATGTAGCTTTCGTAATATTTAAGGAAATGGGTTCATTGTCTTTCTGAAATCGTGGCATTTGTATGGGAGGTGGTCTTTATCACCATGCTGAGTACGAATTTTAAAATCGATAGCTCTCACAAAATCGAAGGCAAATTTTTATTTTCAAATTTCTAAAGTGAAGGAAGCGGGTAGAAGGAGTAGGAAGAGATCGAAAAATTTATTGCAATAGTTAGAAGATACATTCTGGCGAAATTTAATTTTTCATCTTTTTTAATTTGAATGGACATCGATTGATGTATTTATCAAAACTATGCAGTTGTGCAGAGAACTGCATAAACTAGGTGATCGAAAAAAAAATTACTTTGATGGTATTGATACTATTATATTTACATTGGTGAGATTGTTATACTCTAAATGAAATCTGAGAATATTAGTTTGCTCTAAGGTTTGTGACGGCAAGAAATACTGATCACCCTGTGCGATCAGTATTTCTTGCCGTCAAGAATACAGAAATATTTGATGTCGCTCAAAAATTTTGAAACCGGAAGTCCGTCTTTCCGCCTGTTCGCTCTCTAGCTTGAAAACGTGTTGAGCTAGGAAGCTCAAATTTTGTATTCGCTATTTTTGGTAAAAAAATAAAGTCAAGTTCGTGAACAGGTCATATCGCTCCACTCCTTTTACCTCCTCCCATACAAAATAATTCATTTTAGGAATAGGCAATAAGCGGATTACCTCAAAAAGTATGAAAGCCACTGATCCGAAATTTGGATCATCTTAATTATACTCTAGACTAGCGATCGCCCGCGACTTTGTCCGCTTAGGAATCGCAATAATAACATTTTTTGAGAATGTATGTAGTTAGTAGTACATTATGTCGGATAAATAATCTGCTTAATTTGATAGTTCTTTGAAAACAATGCTTTGTATTTTGTTGGAATCAGAACCATAAATTATTAAGAATGAAACCATGATACTCGCATTTGTACGGGACAGGCTCGTGATCAAATCAAACCCGTGATTCGAAATCATATGTATACGTGTTAAGGACATGTGAATAGTTGTAGCTTGTGTTAATTGAAAAAAGCCCAAATAAAATGACATTAAGCTTAAAAACATAACAGGACTTCGATTGAGCGTAAAGCCCCATTATATGATACTACCGATGAAATCGAAATTTTTGTAATCTTAAGAATTTTTGTGTGGGGAGTGATAGAAGGGATGACAGTACTAAATTAATTTTTTTCACACCATGCTAGAGTAGCTATACAAATATTTTGCACCAAATTTAAGCTTGAAAAACTGAATACGTAACTTGAGAAACTTAGTGCATTGGATTTAGTGAAATTGTGCAATTTGTATGTGAGATGGTAGAAGGAGTGGGGGGTTTTTGGTAATTTTTCTAGATACAACTATAATCACCATGCAATTGATATCTTTTAAATTTCAGATCAGTTAGATTCACACTTTTCAAGAAAATCGAAAATGTTAGCTCGATCAAAGTTATACGTACTGAGAAAATTTGTTTAGAGTATTTCATGAAAAAGTGCAGTTTATATGGGAGGTGGTAGAACGAGTGGAGGGTTTTTGGTAATTTTACTAGAAATAACTATAATCACCATGCAATTGATGTGTTTTAAATTTTAGATCAGTTAGATTCACACTTTCCAAGAAAATCGAGTTTTTGCAAAGTCGTGGAATTGTGCCACAATGTATGGGAGGGGGTAGAAGGAGTAAAGCTAATCGGTTAACTTTTCCCGATAATAATAATTATGCTAATTAAAGATTTAGTACAAAATTTTAGCTCGATCAAAGTTATATGTACTGAGAAAATTGAATTAGAATATTTTATGAAAAAGTGCAGTATGTATAGGAGGTGGTGCAAGCAGTGGAGGGTTCTTAGTTATTTTTTGAGAAGCAACTACAATTATCATTCAATTGATATATTTTATATTTCAGAACAGTAACATTCACACTTTTCAAGAAAATCGAATTTTCGCAAAGTCGCGGATTTGTGTCAGATTGTATGGGAGGGGGTAGAAGGAGTAAAGCTAATTGGTTAGTTTTTTCCTGACATTGATAACAATGCTAATTAAGGATTTAATACAAAATCTTAGCTCGATGAGAGTTATACGTACTGAGAAAATTGAAGTATAGTATTTTTAATTGAAGTATAGTAGTATGGGAGGTGGTGGAAGGAGTTGGGGGATTCAAACTATTTATATACTTGAAGATTGAATTTATAATAGAAATAATAAATTTTAAATTTCAAATTAATAGCTTTCATAGTTTCCATGAAAATTTGATTATTATAAGTTTTTGAAAATGAGTCACTTTGTATGGGAGGAGGTAGAAGGCGTGAGGGCCAAAAATAAAACCTAAAGCAGATTACTCACCGAAGCAGACCTAATAATCTGTGAAAGTTTCATTGCAGTCGGTGCAGCCGTTTTTGCGTGAAAGCCGGAAAGACAGACAGACAGAGAAATTTTTTAGTAACGTTTGATTCTGCTTAGTTATTGCCAAAATGAAGCAAAAAACTTATTTATAGCCATTTATAAACAAATAACAGACAGACACTACAATTATATTTATACAGAGTGTTTGGTACTCCGTGCATAACCTTGTAAGGGGTTATTCCTGGATATATTTTGAGCAAAAAATTGTTCTACGGAGATGGTCAATTTTCAATATCCACGGAGATACAGGGTGATCAAGAAAAGTCCTTCGGACCTGTACCCTCACTCACTCAAAACGCTATATCTTGAAAACTAATAATCACAATTCAAAGTGTTATAGCTTGTTTTTTAGGGAATCAAATTACCTTTCATTTGCTGTAATAGTCCGCATTGTAACTGTATCCAATTCTGAGATATTTGCTTCAGAACACAAATTTTTGACACTTTGACCATCAAAATTCTAGGATCAATGTAGTTTTTCTCTAAAAAAACCATTATAAAAATGTCATTTTAATGTTGTTTTCTTATGTGCCATATTATTGCCTACAAAAGATGCATACACTTGCATTGCCTAAGTTTTATAGTTTAGAAGAAATTATCATTCCAATAATGTAGCACTTTTATCAAAAAAGCAAGAATAGGTTGATCAACACTCTCCGCTTGAACTAAAAGAACTGAAGAATGGTTTTTATGGTTTATTTCAAATTTCCTTAATTACAATAAATGTTCAAAATGGCTCCCTTCATTTTAAATGCATGCTAAAGCTCGTTTTGCCAGTGTTCTCTTTGTGTTCATACTCCTCAACTGCTGCCTTACTTCTGTTGCTGCCGCATCGATTCTGGTGTTTAGATCCTGCAACGTTACTACTTCCGTTGCGTAGACAAGGTCCTTCATCCGTCCCCATACAAAGAAATCCATAATAGTTAAATCAGGAGATCTTGCAGGCCAGTGTATCGGTCCATTTCTACCGATCCAGCGATTGCTATAATTGGAATTTAACCAATCTCTGATTTGTCGGCCGTAATGAGCTGGAGCACCATCGTGTTGGTAAAACATGGAAGCCAATCGTTGCAGTGGCACATCATCCAATAACTCTTGTAGATCATTTGTCAAAAACTGCAAGTAATTGGAACTATTTAGGGTAGGCGGATGCCTAATAGGACCAATAAAATCGTTGCCAATCACACCTGCCCATAAATACTGATTACTGACACTGAATCTGTGCTGAAATGATGCCTCTCTTCTTGTATGTGGATTGCTCTCAGCCCATGTGTGTAAGTTGTGGAAGTTTGTGATACCGTCCCTGGTGAATTGGGACTCATCAGTCCAAAGAATGTTGTTCATAAAATTCTCGTCACTTAGTTGTCGTTCAAGGAGCCAATTGCAAAACTCCATCCTTTTGGGCAAATCAATGGGTACCAGCTCCTGCACTGGTGTGTGGTGGTAGGAATGCAACCGCTCTGCTTTGAGGACACTCCAAACTTTCCACGTAGAGACGTTTAACTGCAATGCCAAGCGTCGGACAGCGTCGTTGTGTTGAAACTCATTTTAATTTAATTCATTTCCTCGATAATTCAAATACTACTTAAAGGACATTCATCGATAATTTAAATAGTAATTAAAGGACACAAAGAATATTTCAGTTTAACAACATTTCAGGTAGTTTTTTTAGAACGAGGGTTGGTTTATGGCATATTTTATTTTTAAGCCATATGTATTTTCGCTTATTACCTGGAAAACGGGAAAACCTAAGTCATAAGTATGTACGCATCTTTTGTAGGCAATAATATGGCACATAAAACAACAACATTAAAATGACATTTTTATAATGGGTTTTTTAGAGAAAAACTACATTGATCATAGAATTTTGAGGGTCAAAGTATCAAAAATTTGTGGTCTGAAGCAAATACCTCAGGTTTGGGTACATGTACAATACGGACTATTACACCAAATGAAAGGTAATTTGATTCCCTAAAAAACAAGCTATAACAGTTTGAAATGCGATTATTAGTTTTCAAGATATATCGATTTGAGTGAGTGAGGGTACAGGTCCGAAACACTTTTCTTGGTCACCCTGTATCTCCGCGGATATTGAAAATGGACCATCTCCGTAGAACAATTTTTTGCTCAAAATATATCCAGGAGTAACCCCTTACAAGGTTATGCACGGAGTACCAAACACCCTGTATAGATAGATTAAATCTGAGAGTATTATAAGTTTTCCACAAAGTTTGTAAAGCTAAGAAATAAGGCTCGGAGAAAAAAATGAATGATACAGAAATTCAAAAATCTCAAAACCTGATGTCCGTCCGTCTGTCCGTCCGTCTGTCTGTCCGTCTGTTCGCCCGTGTCCTCTCTAGCTTGCGAACGCGTTGATCTAGAAAGTTCAAATTTTGTACACGTAGTTTGTGACAAAAAAGTAAGGACAAGTTCGTGAACGGGCCAAATCGCTCCACCCCTTATACCCCCTCCCATACAAAATGACACAATTACACAATTTGTCAATAAACGGCTTTTCTCGAAAAGTATAAATGCTATTGACCTGAAATTTGGAACATAATAGTTGTATGATGATTCCATTCTACTGTATAAGAATAATTTGTGTCCTCCCCATCCTTCCACCCCCTCGCATACAAACTGCACTTTTTCACGAAATGCTCTAAACCAACCTACTCAGTGCGTATACAATTTATCGATTTGAAATTGTGCACTGAACATTTATTTAGAATTATTAGTAAGATGAAAAAAAAATTAGACGATTGTCTTTACCCCTACTACCCCCTCCCATACAAAATGATACAATTTCGCAATTTGACATTAAACGAATTTGCTCAAAAAATTATAAAAGCTATTGATCGGAAATTTTGAATATATCACTTCTGTAATAAATCCAATTCGCTGTATAAATACTATTTCAGTTCTCTCTTGATGAAATTTATATGTACTGAGAAAATTGGTTTAGAGTATTTCATGAAAAAGTGTAGTTGGTATGGGAGGTGGTGGAAGGAGTGGGAAAAATAAATAAATAATTTGTATGCCAAAAGACTGCATTTGTAATAAAAATAATATATTCTGCAATTCAAATTAATAGCTTTTATAGTTTCCAAGAAAATTTGATTAATATATATTTTAGAAAATGAGTCACTTTGTATGGGAGGGGGAAGAAGGCGTGAGGGGAGTAAAATAAAACCAAAAGGAGATTGCATCTCGGAGTGTGCATCTGTGAAAGTTTCATTGCAATCGGTTCAGCCGTTTGTGCGTGAAAAGCGGCCGGACAGACAGACAACAATTTCAAAAACTTGTTGTTATGCCTAGTTATTGGTAAAATAAAGCAATAAAGTAACTTATAGTTATTTATAAGAAAATAACAAATAGACACTACAATTATATTAATATGTATAGATTATTAGTAAGACTGGAAAAAATAGACGATTAGCTGCAATCTTTCTACTCCCTCCCATTCAATAAGACACAATTTCACAACTTTACAAAAAGTCGGTTTTCTGGGAAAGTATGGACGCTACTGATCCGCAATTTAAAACGTGCCAATTGAATGTTGTTGATATATGTTTCTGAAAAAAATTATTAACAACTCCCCACTCATTCTACCACCTCGCATACAAACCGCACAATTTCATTAAATCCATTATACTAATTTTCTCATTACCTATGAAATTGTTAGAGTTAAATTTTCAATAAAATGTTCTGATAGCCACTCTAGCATAATGTGAAAAGTTCAATGCAGTTACCCCTTCTACCACTCCCCATACAAAATTTCCCAAAATTAAAAAAAAAAATTTTCATCGAGTTTATCGCATGACTGGGTTTTACGCCCAATCGTAGTCCTGTTATGTTTAAGTCTAATGATCATGCTATCTGAAAAACCCAACATAAATAGAACAGATGCGTCTGCCAAATGCTGTCACGACAATATTTTTAAGTCTCCTTTTCTTCAAAAGCAAAAAAAGCAGTGCAAAAGAATATGTTACAAAAGCGTATACTGAATTATTTTAATAGGATAGGACAAATATTCTACCGAAGGGCTCTAAAAGCAGTACGCAACCGATTCAGCCAAAAACTAAAAAAAGAATATTTTTTTTCTCCAAATGAGATTTTCGAAAGTGACGTAGAATAGAATACACCATTTCGAACCACTAAGATTATTTGGATGGTATTTAGAACATTAATGGAAGTATCTAAGATTTCAGCGAACCTAAAAATTCTATTGGGGTTTTGGTTCCTCAAAATGAATAATTCGCAAAACCGGAGGAACGATCAAAATTCAACTATAATACATTTACAAAATATCGATATCCCCACTACGACGTTATTCTAAATTTTTCTGATTTGCTGATTATACATAGGAATGTTGTGTGGAAAAATTAAATGTCATGATTTTGTAGTTGAGTGGACTGTGGCTAGACTGAAATGTGATCTTTTGGTTAGGAATGTGGATATATGAGATGTGCCTGTGCAGGTTTACATTGTCTTCTTGAAAATTAATATTTCAACTATCTCTTAAGCTATTTAATTGAAACTTTAAACATATATTAATCTATATATTAAGAAAAATTGGTTATAGCAGTAATGGAGGGAAATGGGGAGCATTTCAAAAATGGTGCACTATTCAAAATTTCAAACCGTTATATCTCAAAATTCAGTACAGATATCACATCGAAAATTCGTCAGATTGTAGAAGTATATAGTTTTTAATTTTGGTAAAAATTTTAAGTTGAGAGGTGTAAGAGAGGAAGATGTTAAGCAAAAATATTGAAAATTTTGAGTGATGTGCTTAAGGCTCTAGTAAAAGATACAAAGTTTAATTTTGCATGTGAATACATCTAGTATAGAAAAATAATAATAATTAGTTTCACAATTGTTATACACCAACCCTCCTGGTCTAACGTTCACAAAGTATTTCATATACAATGAAAAAAACACAAAATTTTTGAATAAAATTTCAAAGTAGAAACTTGAAAATTTACGAAATGCATATAAAAAAATTCCTAAATGTATGAAATATTAACTGGTTGAATACCTTCAAGACTTCTACCCCCTTCCATACAAAATTATTTTTTCGACCATTTTCAAGCTTCATTTAAAGCCACCAATTTAAAAGTTTTCATTAAAAATTTTAAGAATAGTTGAATCGAAATTGCGTAAAAAGTCTTGAGATCACACTTGCCCTTCTCCCATACAAAAGCATAATTTCGACCAATTTCAATAAATCAACTAATAACCAACAAACTAAAAGCTACGAACTTGAAATTTTGTACAAGCACCTTACAAAAGAAACGAAATTAAACTGCATCACAGATTTTACGATTCGCTTACCTCCTCTACTCACTCCCATACAAATGTTTGGTTTCGTGAATGAAAAATGCACCGAATTTTATGAAAATTCTATGCAACTTCGTCTAAGAAACTAATATTTTATACACAGAATATTGGACGTGATTCAAGCAAGCAATTAAAAAAATAATATCATCCACCAACTCTTACTACCACCCCTCACCATTCCCCTCATAAAATCTCAAACTTGCATAAATAAACGAATGAAATATTGATTATATGTACTGGAGCTATTGATCGTATCCGCAATTTAGTATTCATTCAGTCTTCCCTAATCACTCTAACCTGCATATTGACTTTCCATGCATCCGCAACTTGTCCCAAGAATATATAAAATAATAATGTTTCGCCCGGCTTGTACTCTAGATGAAATCTGCGAGTATATTGTGTTTGCCGTACCGTTAGTAATGCTAATGAACAAAATTTTGGGTAACAAATTGTTTTTCTGTACTTTATTATTATATAATAAAAAAATAAAACTGCTATTACCGCAAACAAATATTCTACACTCATCTGACCCTTAATTTATCAATTGCCAGCAATAATGTGGGAGAGATTCCTTAAACTTTCTCTTATACTTACTTTCCTTGATGTAAATTCCTGGAGACTTTTACTTATTTTTAGTTAAATGCATTATTATGATATCACAATAAGAAACTAATAATTTTATTATCATTACAGCAATGAAATTGTACAGCGTTACAGAGCATTGTACAGCCAAAACAGAATGGAGACCTTGGAAGCGCTAAACAGTTTACCTCAGCTTAAACATGTTTATAATCTCAAAGAGAAAATTTTATTTTCAATTATGGTAGTAAGTAAATTTACATTCTAATCATAAATAAATATAAAGCTGAACATTCAATAATGAATTTTGAAGAAAGTCGTCAAGGCTGCAGGCAAATGTTTTGTAGTTCTGGAGCATGTTAAAAAACATTACAATGTCTGAAATTACTCATAATTGAGGGTATAAATATCAGACATCAATTACTTTGTGATCATTTCAATTTACACCCCTTGAACAGTAGAAAATACTGTCTTTACGGTCGTTCTGCGAAATATAAATATTATTAAAATTTGGTTTCTCGTTGCATTACAGCTTTCATTTAGGGCATGTCATGCACTACGTGAACGCAAGGTGGCCGAAGTACGCCGTGTTCTTTGCTGCCCGATGGAAAGCAGTGAGGAATCAGCATTCAGTCTGGACCGAGCAGTCAGGCAGCATTTAAACGAAACCGCTGACGTGTACCCTATGGGCGACATTGAGCGGCAAGTTGCAAATCAGGTGGGTATCGTCTTAGTACTTTATCAATTTCACTATAGCGATATTGCGAATAGCTAGCTATAACACGCAAAATTACTGTCATCAAATTATACTTTCGCTAACAATAATTTGCATATTATCTCGTAGGTGTTGTCGACTTTACACGAATACCCTTGCCTAGAGGTGTGTACTCCTTTGATGCACTTCATAAGTGCCAGCGTTCGTTTATCTTGGAAACTGGTTAATCAAAATACTCCATACTACTTAGATAATGATTTTACGTTGGGTAAGTAAATTCCCTTATTCTTCTTAATTTTTATATTCTAGATGGAAGATGAGAGTATTATAAATTTACTCTAAAGTTTGTAACGCCAAGAAATATACTCGCACAGAGTCGCCAAGGGTACAGAAATATTTGTTGTCGCTCAAAAATATCAAAACCAGATGTCCGTCCGTTCGCTCTCTAGCTCGAGAACGCGTCGAGTTCGAAAGCTTAAATTTTGTACACGTCGTTTCTGACGAAAAACTAAGGTCAAGTTTGTGACCGGCCAGATCACTCCACCGCTTCTACGCCCTCCCATACAAAATTACTCATTTTCTATCATTTACAATAAAAACATTTTCTTGGAAACTACAAAAGCTAATAATTCGATTATTTATATCATAAGTGTGATGTACAGCACAAAAAAATAATTTTAATCCTTCCACTCTTTCCAACACCTCCCATACAAACTGCACTTTTTCATGAAACACTCTAAACCAATTTTCTTAGCACATATAATATTTATCGAGCACAAATTTTTTAGCAAATTCTTAATTAATATTATCATTAAGATCAGAAAAATTAACTGATTAGCTTTACTGCTCCTATACAATATAACACAATTTCCCAATTACACAAAAAAATCGATTTTCTTGAAAAGTATGGATGTTACTAGTCTGAAATTTAAGAGATGTCAATTTTATGTAATAATAATCGCAGTTATTTCTGAAAAAAATACAAAAATCTACCCACTCCTTCTATCACCTCCTATGTAAACTGCACACTAAATATAATACACTAATATTCTCAGTACCTATTCAATTTTTGGAGCTTAAATTTTGTATAAAACATTTGAATAGCTACTCAAGCACGATGGGAAAAAAATAAGTTCAATGGTATCACCCCTTCTACCACACCTCTTCTACCATTCCCCATAATAATGCTAATTAAGGATTTGGTACAAAATTTTAGCTCGATGGAAGTTATACGTACTGAGAAAATTACTGTATAGTGTTTAATGAAAAAGTGTGGTTTGTATGGGAGGTGGGAGAAGGAGTAAAGCAATTTAAATAATTTGTATACTGAAAGATTTCATTTGTAATAGAAATAATATATTCCAAATTTCAAATAAATAGCTCTTATAGTTTCCAAGAAAATTTGATTAGTACATATTTTTCAAAATGCGTCACTTTGTATGGGAGGGGATAGAAGGCGTGAGGGGAAGAAAATAAAACCAAAAGCAGATTACATCTCGGAGCATACCTAGTAAACTGTGGAAGTTTCATTACAATCGGTTCAACTGTTTTTGCTCGAAAGCCGGATAGACAGACAGACAGACAGAGAAGAATTTTAAAAACGTGTGTTTCGGCTTAGTTATTGCTAAAATAAAGCAAAAAACTAACTGATAGCCATTTCTAAACAAATAACAGACAGACACTACATTTATATTTATATGTATAGATTTTTTTTCTATACATATTAATAAAGGAATTGGTAGATTTTGGTACTTATTGTTGATATTTTGCATAACGGTTCCTGCGGGACACTAGGCAAGATATAAGACGTGGCTTTGCTAAATTCGGCCCCAACGAAAGCGCAATAGAGCGAAAATCCTGTTTGGTCGAAAATTTTATTTCTCTAATGCCTTCCATAAGAAACATGGAACTTTGCGAAATTTTCCATGACCATAAACCGCCAATTAGTGATCGATCGTGAAATGGAGCTCTATAAAATCCAAATCTTGGGCTTGAGCGAGGTCAGATGGACAGGACCAGGAGAAGAATGAACCTGCAGCAGAAACACTAATCTCTTGGTCTTGAGAGTGAAGCCAAAAATGGCGTTGCGGTCGTCCTTACACCGAGAGCGAGAAACAGTCTCATCAACTGGGAACCAATCTCGGATAGGATTACCGTCGTCAGGCTCTGGACCAGTGTCAAAAACGTCACAATTCTACAGTGCTAAGCACCAAGTAATACCGCAACACTTGGTGACAAAGAAGAGTTTTATAGCCAAATGATTGCCACATTCGAGCGTGTTCCAAGAGGTGATATTATTATCATGTCAGGAGATATGAACGCCCAGGTTGGATCAGACAACATTGGACTAGAACACGTCATGGAGGCACGGTGACCCTTGGGTCGACGTGTCACGACCTTGGATTAAGAAACCCGAAAACGGCGAATTATGTGTGGAGTTTTGTAGTATTCGGCAAATGGTCATCGGAGGGACCCTTTTTCCACACAAGAGTCATCATAAAACATCTTGGGTTTCCCCTGATGGTGTTACGCAGAACCAGATCGACTATTTGGCTATAAGTCGCCGATGGAGAAGATGTCTCCTCGATGTGCGAGCGAAACATGGAGCTGACGTGGGGAGCAATCACCACTTGATGGTTGCCTGCTTGAGATGGTGTACAGCAGCTATCCGACGACCACAAATTCTTCAAATGAAGCGCAAGCTTAATGTGGATAAACTCAGAGATCACAACAAAAAACGCGAATACACCACTATTCTACGCGAAAAGTCATCCACATTGGGTGAATATGAAATGCGCACACTGGACGCCAATTGGTAGGCAACCAGAAACACATTTCTAAATAGTGCTGATGAATCTGTGGGATATGTGCAAAGCGGTGAGAAACCCTGGATATCGCAAAACACATGGGACAAGGTTGTCGATCGGAAAAAGCTAAATTGACAATCATCTCTCGACCCGATGTCAACCAACGAACACCCGATGCTCATATACAGCTTAAAAAGGCTGTTAGACGCAACAAGAAAAAGGCCATTGAAGATCTGACCAACAAGGCAGGATCTGCGGCTTACCTTGGGGATATGAGTTCACTATTCAAAATCATGAAATAGCTAACGAACAGGAATTTCACCGCCAACCACCTGGTGAGAGATGCCAACGGAACTCTCCTTAATACGAGTGAGCACCAATTGCGGCGAAACATCTTGTCAGAGGAAGATATTCCAGAAACAGAACAACTAGCCAACATCCAACCGAAACAATCCTCTATTAGGGACGGTCCCACAGTTAAAGAAGAGATTGTTTTCGGAATTCGGTCAATGGCGGGAAGGAAAGCCCCAGGTTTAGATGGAGTACCAACCGAACTCCTCAAAGCGGACCCGGAAATAACAGCTGATATTTTCCTCCCACTCTTCACTGAGGTATGAAATGATGAAAGATATCCCACCGCAGAGCCCATGCATTCATCGCGAGTCATTGTTTGGTGTGCATTTTGCGCTGAGGGATGCGGACGGCAGAGCAGTCACCGTTAACGGCATTCGTCACCATGAAATGATTTCTGAAATGGATCTCGAGGATTTGTGCGTTCAACAAGACGGCGCAACCTGCCACACAGCGAACGAAACGATAGAATTTTTGAAGACGAAATTTGAAGGGAGAGCTATCTCGCGCCGCGGCGATGTGAATTGGTCACCAAGATTCAGCGATTTGACGTCATAGCATTTCTTTCTTTGGAGTTTCTTCTAATTAAAAGTGTATGCCAAAAAAAAGAAACAAAATAAACGCGCCATTGATAAAATTAAGCCGGTACTATGCCAAAATATCATCGAAAATTTTGTAAAAAGGATCAACGAGTGCCATCAGTAAAGAGGCGGCTATGTGTCGGACATTTCATTTCATATATAACCTCCTTATCTACACTTTTTACTAAAATAAAAATATCTGAGCTTTTCAAATAAACACTGTATTTTATTTAAATTTCAAAATAGGCGGTCTTAATGTGACACCCTTTATCTTGACTATCTCTTAAGATACGAAGTTGAATTTCGGAATCCATCATCTGCTGACGGTTATCAAAATTTCAAACAGTTATATCTTATTAATTACAATACAGATATTGAGTTGAAATTTCATTATATTGTTGAGATTTATAAGTTTGGTAAAATATTTAAGTAGGGACCGAGGTCGATTAATTTAATGGTCTTATTAAGCTAAAAACTTCGAGGAACTTTATTGCAGGAAACCGGAAACTCTAATAAACTTTATAATTTAAAACAAACTTGCATTTAAGATTGTAAAATCTCTCCTCCTCTTCTACGTCCTCCCAAATAAAAGTATAATTTCGACCAATTTCAACTAACAAACAAATTTTTTACAAAAACTTCTTTAAACAATTCGAAAAGAATTGATCACAAAAATTTTCAATCCATTAGACCCTAGTACCACCGCCCACCGTTCTCATAATTCACTACCATCTTAACATGTCCAACTGAATTTCCGACCATTCTTCTACGTCATCATTGTATGGGAGTCGATGGTTAACTATAAAACCAAACACCAGGGGACATCACAATAAACCCATCAGTGGCCGGAGTGATAGAGAAAATCAATCATACCCCAACGTGTAAAATAAATCTAACATGCTTATTAACTTCCAACCCATCTAAAACCTGTCCCGAGAATAATTAAATTTTGCCCGAATTGTTGGATATCTTTTCCGAGTTTTTGAGATATATGCTAAGATATCAATTTTACTTTATTATTCTAATAATAAATTAATGTGATAGACACAGAAGAAAAAAACTTGATACCCTGAAATTTTGTTTTTTCGCGTTTCATGACTAAATTAGCCTAAAAATGTGAAAAAAAAACAAATCCGTCACGCCGTACACCGTACGCCGTCGTCCATCGTACATATGGACTCATATCTCCGAGAGCGTTAAAGCTAGAATGTTCGTTTTTGGGGATTGTTGAATGGGTAAGTGAGCTCCAATTTCTAGATTTTGGGGAGTATTAATTAGGTGGAAGAGGGAGGCGGGGGGAAGGAAAGAGTCAAAAACTACACTTGCTAATATTTCCACCATGAATGCAGATAGGAAGCTGAAAATCAGCAGAGATATAGAGAAAATTGTGGGACAAACTACAAAAATAATTTAATTTTTTTATTTATTGGTGTCCGAAAAGGGGAGGGGGGCCTAATGACAAATTATCGGCAGAATTGTTTTTTCAAATGATTATAGGTATCTTTGAAATTATTTATCATAAAAAATTCATATTTAGGAACCATTAAGGCATATAGTTCCACCAGAATCAACCTAGAGAGAGGCTAATTACTGCAAGGGGGAGGGTCAAAATTTTGAGTAATTTTTTTAGGGCTCTGGAGAAGAATACAAAGTTTAAATTTTACATTTGGATACATCTATTTGATATACATAGAAAAAAAAATATTTTGTTCCACAATTGTTATAAACGGACCCCTGGTCTAATGTGCACAAGGTGTTTCATGTGTATTGAAAAAAAACAAATAAACTGAAAATTTTTGAATGAAATTTTAAGGTAGGAACTTGAAAATTTGCAAAATGTATTTGAAAAAAATCCTTAAATATATGAAATATTAACTATTCGAATACCTTTAAAACTTCTACCCCATCGCATACAAAATTATTTTTCCGAGCATTTTCAAGAAATCAATTATCATCTAACTATTAAAAGCTATCAATTTAAAATTTTGCATAAGAACTTCTCAAAATAGTTGAAATAAAATTGTCTCAAAATTTTTGAAATCGCGCATGCCCTTCTACCACCTCCCATACAAAAGTATGATTTCGACCAATTTCATTAAATCAACTAATAACAAACAAATTAAAAGCTACGAAATTGAAATTTTGTGCGAGCACCTTACAAGAGAAATGAAATAAAATTGCTTCACAAATTTTACGATTCCCTTACCCGCTCTACCCCATACCCCTACTCCCATACAAATGTTGTGTACAAGTGTTCAGAATACACCGAATTTCATGATAATTCTATGCAGCTTCGTTTATGAAACACGTTATAACATATACAGAGAATATTGGTCATGCTTCAAGCAATCAATTAAGAAGCTATTAACATCCACCCACCCTTACTATCACTCCTTCCGCTCCCCTCATAAAAACCCAAACTTGGATAAACGAATGAAATATTGTTAAATTAATAACAGCCCTGTCCAAGAATTCTCTTTCACTTAGTCTCCCAAACTACTCTAACCTGCATATAAACTTTCCATGCATCCGCAACTTGTCCCAAAAATAATAAAGTTTCGCCTCACTTGTTGGCAGTTTATTTTTCTTCTTAAGGTTAGTTTTAGGGACGTTGGCGCATTTTAAGTGTACAAGTATTTTTATACTCTAGATGAAATCTGAGAGTATTATAAGTTTGTCACAAAGTTTGTAAAGCTAAGAAATAAGCCTCGGAGAAAAAAATGACTGATACAGAAGTTCATATAATCACTCAAAAATCTCAAAACCGGATGTCCATCCGTCCGTCCGTCCGTGCCCTCTCTAGCTTGAGATCGCGTTGATCTAGAAAGTTCAAATTTTGTACACGTCGTTTTTGACAAAAAAGTAAGAAGTAAGTTTGTGAACAGACCAAATCCACCCCTTCTACTCCCTCCCACACAAAGTGACACAATTACGCAATTTGTCAATAAACGGCTTTCCTCGAAAAGTATAAATACTATTGATCTGAAATTTGGAATATAATAGTTTTATAATGAGTCTATTCTACAATATAAGAACTATTTGTGTCCTCCCCCTCCTTCCCCCACCTCCTATACAAACTGCACTTTTTCATGAAATGCTCTCAACCAATTTACTCAGTGCGTTTACAATTTATCGATTTGAAATTGTGCACTAAACATTTATTTAGAAAAAAATAGACTATTAGCTTTACCCCTTCTACCCCCACGTACAATACAATTTCGCAATTTAACATTAAACGGATTTGCTCAAAAAGTATAAAAGCTATTGATCTGAAGTTTGGAATACATTACTATTATAATAATTCCAATCTTCTGAATAAAAACTATTTTAGTGCTCCCTTTCCTTCCACCGCCACCTAAAAACTGCACTTTTTTATTAAATACTATAAACCAATTTACTCGGTACGTATGAAATTTATCGAGCTGAAATTATGACTAAATAGAATTATTAGTAGGACCAAAAAAAATTAGGCGATTAGCTTCACTCCTTCTATCCTCTCCCATGCAATTTGACACAATTCAACAACTTAACAAAAATTCGATTTTCCTGAAAAAGTATGAATGCTACTGATCTGCAGTTTAAAATATAACAATTAAATGATGTTATTTCAGTTATTTCTAAAAAAAGTAATTACCTAATAGCATCACACTCCTTCTACCACCTACCATAAAAACTGCACAATTTCACTAAATCCATTGCACTAATTTCCTCAGTACCTACTAAATTTTTGAATTCTAAATTTTGTATAAAGCATTTTGATAGCAACTTTAGCGTGATATGAAAATAAACTGCCAACAAGTCGGGCGAAACTTTATTATTCTTGGGACAAGTTGCAGATGCGTGGAAAGTCAATATGCAGGTTAGAGTGGTTAGAGAAGGCTTAGTGAAAGGGGGTTCTTGGGCAGGGCAGTTATCAATTTAACACTTTGTGGAAACGTTCAAAAGCTCCAGTATATATAATCAATATTTCATTTGTTTATTTATGCAAGTTTGAGTTTTGTGGAGGAGAGGGGTGAGGGGTGATAGTAAGGGTTGGTGGATGTTAATAGTTTTTTAATTGATTGCTTGAATCACGTCCAATATTCCTTGTATAGAATGTTGCATAGAATTTTCATAAGATTCTATGTATTTTACATTCACGAAACCAAACATTTGTATGGGAGCGGTTAGAGGAGGTAGGGGAATCGTAAAAATTGTGTCGCAATTCTATGTTCTTTCTCATGTAGTGTGCTCGTACAAAATTTCAAATTCGTAGCTTTTAATTTGTTGATTATTAGTTGATTTAATGAAATAGGTCGAAATGATACTTTTGTATGGGAGGGGGTAGAAGGGCAAGCGCGATTGCAAGACTTTTAAAGGAATTTCATTTCAGTTATTTTTATAAGTTTTCATGCAAAATTTGAAATGGATAGCTCTTAAGATTTCTTAAAAATGCTCGAAAAAATAATTTTGTGTGGGAGGGGGTAGAAGAGGTGGGGGAATTGCAAAATTTGTGAAACAATTTTCTTTTTCTTCCCTTGTAAGGTACTCGTAAAAAATTTCAAGTTCGTAGCTTTTAATTTTTTGGTTATTAGTTGATTTAATGAAATTGGTCGAAATCATACTTTTGTATGGGAGGTGGTAGAAGGGCAAGTGCGATTTCAAAACTTTTACAGCAATTTCATTTCAAATATTTTTATAAGTTCTTATGCAAAATTTCAAATTGATAGCTTTTAATAGTTAGGTGATAATTAATTTCTTAAAAATGGTCGAAAAAATAATTTTGTATGGGAGGGGGTAGAAGTTTTGAAAGGTTTCGACCAGTTAATATTTCATACTTTTAGGGATTTTTTTTAAATGTATTTCCCAAATTTTCAAGTTTCTACCTTATAATTACACCCAAAAATGTTCAGTTTTCGTGTTTTTTTTGCTGCACATGGAACACCTTGTGCCCATAATACCGGGGTGGTCGGTTCGTAACAATTGTGGATCAAATTATTATTTTTTTTCTATGTATATCAAATAGATGTATCCACATGCCAAATTTAAAGTTTCTATCTTTGACCAGAGTCCTATAAAAATCACTCAAAATTTTCGACATTTTTGCTTACCACCTTCCTCCATTTACACCCCCTAACTTAAAATTTTTATCAAAATTAACTATTATGTAGTTTTACAATCTGACAATTTTTCAATTTGATATCTGTACTCCTTTTTGAGATATAAGGACTTGTAATTTTGAAAAGTGCTCCATTTTTGAAATGCTCCCCATTTCCCTCCCACTACTATTATTTCAACATTTTATATTTTTTTTGTATTTTCCTAGTATAGCTTAATATAAGTTTTAAGTTTCAATTACATAGCTTAAAAGATAGTTGAGATATTCATTTTTAAGTGTTTTTCTTTGCACCCCCCTTGATCCTCCCCCTTACAATAATTAGCCACTCACTAAGTTGATTCCGATGGAACTATATGCCACCTTAATGGTCCAAAAATATGAATTTTTTACGATAAGTAATTTCGAAGATATAATCATTTGAAAAAACAATTCGGCCGACAATTTGTTTTTAGTCCCCCTTTTCGGACGCCTTCTCTATATGTCTACTGATTTTCAACTTTCTATTTGCATTCGTGAGGGAGATATTAGCAAGTGTAGTTTTCGACTTTTTCCCTCCCCCCGCCTCCCCCTTCCACCTAACACCCCCCAAAATTTAGAAAATAGAGCTCACCGACCTAACCAACAATCCACCTAAAAACGAACATTCTACCTTTAAAGGTCTCGGAGATATGAGTCCATATGTACGGCGTACGGCGGGACGGATTTTTTTTTTTTTGCTTTTTTAGGCTAATGTAGTCATGAAACGCGAAAAAAAAAATTTCAGGGTAGCAAACTTTTTTTTTTCTTGTGTCGATCACAATACTTTATTATTATAATAATAAAGTAAAATTGGTTTAATGTCGGTACCCCCTCTACCACTTCCCCCACAAAATTTCTTAAAAAAAAAAATCTTTCATCTAGAGAATCGCACGATTGGATGAATGTCGTTATCGCAGTGTTATGTTTTTTTATTATATTTTACGTACTTTTGGTCCGCAAATAGAGGTCGAACTTAATAAGAGGTTGCGCTAATTTCAAACTTTCGGACCTTGGACCAAATAGCGACATTTATTGTGTGAACAAATAAGTATGCGGCACTCAGGAATCAGAGGCAAGCTTAAACTAAGAAACAAGAACATTTTGAAAAAAAAAATTGTTTTTTCATTACTTTCTTTTAATTTCTCCTTCCGCCTGGCGATTATTTCCAAAAACAAGACAGGTCCGTCCGGTGATATAGCCGATCATTTGCGACCGCTCCCACCATTTTCTGTTGAGGTTTACTCGTGCTATTGTCGAGACACACAGCCACACAGATGCAGTCAGACATCACATAAAACCTATTCTCATACTCTAGATGAAACATGAGAGTATATTATGTTTGCCTTACCGTTTGTAACGCTATGAAATAACACTCGCACAGAGCCGCCAAGGGTACAGAAATATTTGTTCTTGCTCAAAAACCTCGATTCCGAGTGACTGTCTGTCTGTCTGTCTGTCTCTCCGTCTGTGCGTCTGTCTACAGCATAACTCTCGAAAGCTTTGAGCTATAGTGCTAAAAAAATTTGTGTGCCATTTTTAGCAAAAAAGTAACTTTAAGTTTGTGAATGGGCTACATCCCCCCACTCATCCTACCCCCTCCCATAAAAATTTCATGAAATTTCGAAATATAAAGAAATTGATTTTTCTTTGAAATTGTTTAAGCTATCAACTTGAAATTTAGGTTAAAGTATTATGATATAGATGTCATTAATATCACGGAATATTGATCCGATCCCCTTACTCCTTCTACCCCCTCCCATAGAAATGGACAATTTTCAGCAATACATATTTTCGATTTTCATTGAAACTAGTAAAGCTGAAAAGACGAAATTTTGTCAGAATTAATTCTACTATAATTCCAATTTATTTTAAAAATAATTATTAACTTCACCTCACTCCTTCTACCCCCTCCCATACAAATTTCACGAAATTTTGGAATTTAAATTAAATTATTTCTCTTCGAAACTGTTAAAGCTATCAACTTGATATTTTGTATAAAGTAGACAAATAGAAATATTAATATTATTAATGCGAAAAAATTTTTTTTGATCCGTACACTCCTTCTACCCCCTCCCATACAAATGCACACTTTTTGTTAAATGCATGCACAAACTAGAAAAAGTACACACTTCAAATTTTGCCAGAATTTGTTTCTCAACAATTGAAATAAGTGTTAAAAAAATTATCAGCTCCGCTTCACTCCTTCTACCACCTCCCATACAAATATATGTATTAGAAATTCAAGAAAAGCATTTCTCCTTCAAGTATATGAAACTATCGGCTTTGAAATTGAATCAAAGCATGGTGATAAGGATGATGATAAGCAGTTTCAAAATCATATTAAATGCTCCACTTCCTCTTCCACCTCCCATACAAGTAACCCAATTTCAGAAAAACTATGACCAATTTCTTTAAAAATAATGAAAACTAAAAACTTTAAATTAAGCAAAAAACATTGTGCATGCCATGTTTGGTGTCATATACGAAAAATACAAACCTCCCCCTCTACTTCTACCACCTCCCAGGTAAAAGTTTTTATTTAGTATTCCAAAGAATTTGAGATGACATATTTTCCGGTATATTAAAGTCTTTTCCATCTCATCTAGAGTATCATATGATTGGGCTTTAAGCCCAATTTTCTGAAAAAGTGACGACTATTGCAGAACACAAGGTGTTTCGTTTCCAGAAAAAATGTATAAAACAGATTTCAAATTGTTACGCTTCTTTTATTCAAGTTTCATCGATTAAATTAAAAAGGTTTCAGGAAAAATTTTCAACGATTTTAGAATATTGTGCAAGCGAGATTTTAATTGACGTCCTTTTTCTTCGACGATATTTACATCCACAGTTTAATTATACGTAAAACAGTTGGCAAACAGGAAAGAACTTCTCGAACTGAGCTCACCAATATGCGTGCAATCTCCACGCACATATGCGAACAATCTACGTGTAAAATATGGCTTAGTAATCAGCTGTTTAAAGTTTTGGGTGAAATAACCTTGAGCGAACCAATCAAAATCGTTCATTTGGGAGAAAAGCATTTTTTATGCGAAAAATTTTTTGATCTATGGGTAACATAGCCAGTTTTCGCACTCAGTCTTCTTTCGCTCTGTTTACATCTATCCTTTTGTTTGGAACTAAACTTTTGATACAATCCACGCCAACTAAGTTATATGTCATTCATGTCAAATGTAAATACTAAAATGTGGTGTCCGGTTGTATATTTTAGAGACTAAAAACAATGATTGCCATCACGCAAAATTTACTGAACTAATAAGTAAAAGCAATAAAAGCGCAATGGGATAATTGAATACGTCAAAATTATTATACTTTAGAGAATATAGATTAATTCTTAATCGACTCTTATATGTATTCAATTGAATTGATGCTTAAAACAATTTATATATTTTCAGGATTTTTGCGACCAGAAAAACATGACCGCCATCCACTTTCAGAAAAACGTTCTGATATAATAAAATCTTTTATTTGGCCAGCATTATTACAAAACAATCAGTGTGTCTTTAAAGCAGTCGTATCAACTTAACGCATTAATAATAAAACATGCATTAATGAAATAATATTTTTTATTTTAAGCAAACGGAACTAAAACTAAACTTATACTAATTATCTTATTTGTACAAAGAATTTTATTTAGTCTATAATAATTAATAATATCAATTGGAGAAGTAAAAAGCTTTTCAAGTGGTTTTTCTAAGCCAATTCCAAACATTTCGAGCCCACTTATCTTTCGCACGTACAAATGAAAGAAATTATGTTGAGCATAAACACTTATAATGTATTTTATACAGGGATCCTAATTAATTCATTACATATTAATAAACATAAAAGACAAAAATTTGTTTTCTTTGTTTTACCATTTCTTTATAGGGACGAACTAAACAGGAGCCATCAACTCGATTCATCAGTATTTCCTCTGCAGTCTGCCGATCTACGGATTGAAAGTAATTCTCGTATTCGATATGTTTTATAGTAAGTTGTTTTTCGTCATTGTTTGTTTCATCTAAATAAAAAAAGAATAAAATGCTGAAATTAAACAAACTCCACAGTATACAATTAATGTAATTCTTTTGGACAATGATTTTTAAATGCAATAAAAAGTATCAATCCAATCAACTCATCCTCTCTTAGTAATTTTAAATGCAGGAGGTTGTTAAATACTATTTTTTAATATGTACAATAATATTTAGGAATTTGTGTGAATACTCCTGAATGACTGCATCAATTTGAATGATTTGTTTTTCGGAATCAGAAAACTCTATTCCATACCTTGTCACTGAATCAGTTTAGTTGTTGTTTACAAGAGGGTTTCGTAATAATCTTATTATTTAAAATGTCGCGCGGTGTGTCTTTAAATGATGTCGAAAAGGGTGAATTTTTAGCGTACAAAGATGATGGTTTGAAAACATTTGGGAAGTTCTTGTCAAACGGGTATATTTTGAAAATCGCCAGTATGAATAACTAGCGGAATTGAAAGCTGCAATCCTTGATGAATGGCAGAAACTTGACCCTGAAATGTTAAATAAATTAATCCAATCGATGAAAAAAAGGATTTTTGAAGTCATAAAATCCAAAGGAGGCCGCATTAATTATTAAGTTTTTGTATAAAAATTTAATTTGAAATTTATATGAAATAAATTTATTTTGTTGAAAACTTCAACTGGGTTATATATATATATGAAACGAGCAAAAAACGTATAATAGCTGAAACTGTTGCAAAAATAACGAACCCTTGCAATAATTTACCTACAAATAATTTCAGCTCCAGGCTTTCTACATTAAGCAATCAAATATAAAAGCATAATAATTTTCCGAGTGGAAATAACTTAAAATTTCTACGTGGGTTATAAATATGAAACGGAGTTGTCAATAGACAATCACATTATATTTTAATTAAAAGTACACGAAAAAATAATTACAATAAGCTTAATAATTTCTGATGTTATTTCTCACTATTACAGTTTAGTTGTATAGCTTAGCGATGTTTCAAAGTCAAGTTTGAACTGTTAGACCCAAATTTTTGCTAGGCTTATCAAAAGAGAACAGTCAATATCACTCGAATACTATGTACCTAAAATTGCATAAATAAATATGAACAATGCACCAGATTGCTTTGCTTGCGCCTTAACATCTGCGCACACTTTCTATTTTTACGCAAAGTGACAATTTTCACAAAGGTTGATTTCATTTGGATTGAAAATCCGTCGCTTTTAAGAACAAGAAAACTATTTGAAACCTTTTCACCTTCTGCAACATTTTTACTAAACACCATTACAAAATTTTAACTTTTCTTTACCATCGAAATAATAAGAACGGGATTGCTAGTGTGCTGAGAGTTGATATTATGCGCTATTGGTACTTCCTGGCAAACAATTTTATGAGGGATTGCAAATAACGATGTAAAAACGAGAGTGCCTTATAATAATTTCGTACGTCTGAACATATGAAACCAATTAGGTTTAATTTTTGTACCACACAAGCGTTAATGTAAACAAATGAGATCACACCTCAACAAGTCAAGAGATCATGTCGAACTCAAATTTTCTACGTAAAGCTCTTTAAACTATCGGTAGTTCTTTATTTCATTCACTATCAGTCTAAAGACAGTATTCAAACAATAATTCAATAGTCATTTTCATTTATTCAAAAAAGTAAATTTCATAGCCAGTATCGACGAAAATGATCATTCATTCAAAAAGTTATTCAATAGTAATTTTCATTCATTCGCTATCGATAGTTACTCTCGTTCCTTCGAAAAGTTATTCGATAATTACTATCGATGGCAAATATCAATAGTTACCGTCGATAGTAATTTTTATTCATTCAAAAAGTTATTCGATAGTCCTTATCGATATAGAACCAAATCTTGACCTTTTTGCGTAAACAGCCTAACGGAAGGTCGCAAATTTACGGTTGTCTTTAACAACACGCATTACTTTTGTGACGACAATCATTAACGCCCCCGAAGGTAGCAGTTTACACCAAATACAAGTTTGGGATTCATACTGCTGGATGCGAGATCTATCTAAATCTGACAGTCTATCGGTCATGGCACCGGGTTAGAAAATTCAACTCCACGCTGAGCTCCAAAGAACTCTGCCGGCGATATGGGCAGTAATCACAACTACCACGTGAGCCGTTAACTATCGCCGGGGGTGGAAGCAGCCTTCCATGGTCTCTCCGACTCCCCACGGTACCAGGAAACCTGCGGTGGGGCTTCGTAACCGTAAAGGTAACTCCAGTTGAGTTTCTTGCAACTCGTGACTGGTCGCATTTCGCAGGTATGTGAGGACGGCGCTCCACAAAAGGTAATACCGGAATTGACCGTGGTCATTCACCCGGTATTTGATAACCGAAATTATCCCTTCCTTCCGTGTAAAAAATAACATCTATTATGTAGAGGACGAGAGAGCGAACAAGACAGCCCAAATACTCGTCATAAATATTCACAATTAAGCCCCTCAATGGCCAGCTTCCGCCCTTCTTCTTTTGAATACCTCGCGTGCAAGGACGCGGAGGCATTCAAAACTTTTCCTGCCCACCCTGTGGAGAAATTCGTTCAGATTGCCATGGCTCGTCAAGAGATGGCCCAGGCTCAGACAAAAGTGAAAATGTCGGTCGCGGTCGCAACAAATTTGTACATCACCCTTATCGATACCGTCAGACCTGACTTGCCACAAAAAACTACCGAATAACTTCTCGATAGTACCCATCATTACTCTGAGGTCGTCTGTCGTCTGTCATCTGTCGTCGTCGGTTCTGAGAAGAATATAGAGCCTAAACAAAGGAGGCGACTGTTGGAGTTTTGCGGACAGTGACAAAGATAATATTCGAAAGATATTCCGTTTTCTTCCCAACGTACGCGATCTGCACTTTTAGCAAGCAATGACCTGCAGTCAGGCCAAAAATAGTTCGGACTACGTTGTAGCAGCTGAGCTGTAATATTTATACTCTAGAAGAAATCTGAGAGTATTATAAGTTTGCCACAAAGTTTGTAACGCCAAGAAATAAGGCTCGGAGAAAAAAACGAATGATACAGAAGTTCATATAATCACTCAAAAATCTCAAAACCGGATGTCCGTCCGTCCGTCCGTCTGTCCGTCCGTCCGTGTCCTCTCTAGCTTGAGAACGCGTTGAGCTAGAAAGTTCAAATTTTGTATACGTCGTTTTTAACAAAAAAGTAAGGTCAAGTTCGTGAACGAGCCAAATCGCTCCACCCCTTCTACCCTCTCCCATACAAAATGACACAATTTCGCGATCTGACAATAAACGGATTTGCTCGAAAAGTACAAATGACATTGATTTGAAATTTGGAACATAATACTTTTATGATGATTTCAATCTACTCTATAAAAATAATTTGTGTCTTCCCCCTCCTTCCACCACCTCCCATACAAACTGCACTTTTTCATGAAATGCTCTAAACGAATTTACTCAGTGCGTATAATAGTTATTGAGCTGAAATTGTGCACGAAATATTTATTTGAAATTATTATTAAGACCAAAAAAAATGAGACGATTAGCTGTACCCCTTCTACCCCCTCCCATACAAAATGACACAATTTTGTAATTTCATAATAAACAGATTTGCTTGAAAAATATAAATGCTATTGATCTGAAATTTGGAATATATTACTTAAATGATGATATAAATCTACTGTACAAAAGTTATTTGAGTCCTCCCCTTCCTTCCACCACCTCCCATACAAACTGCACTTTTTAATGAAATGCTCTAAGCCAATTTACTCAGTGCGTATAAAATTGACCGAGCTGAAATTGTGCGCTAAATAATTATTTAGAATTATTAGTAAAACCAAAAAAAAATTAGGCGATTAGCTTTACCCCTTCTACCCCCTCCCATACAAAATGACACAATTTCACAACTTTATAAAAAGTCGATTTTCATGGAATGTATGAATACTACTGATCTGCAATTTAAGACATGTCAAAAGCATGATATTTATAGTTATTCCTGAAAAGTCATTAAAAACTCGCCCCTCCTTCTAAAACCTCCCATACAAACTGCACTACTTCACTACATCCAATACACTAATTTTCTCAGTACCTATTAAATTTTTAAATCCTAAATTTTGTATAAAACATTTTGATAGCAACCTTACCGTCATGTGAAAAAATTATTTCAATGTCGTCACCCCCTCTACCACTTCCCCTACAAAATTTCTTAAGATACCAAAATTTCTCTTTCATCTAGAGTATCGCACGATTGGGCTTTATGCCCAATCGTACTCCTGTTATGTTTTTATTCTAATACTAGCAAACCCCCGCGACTTCGACCGCGTAAAATTAGCAATAATCAGCAATTTTTGAGAGTGTAGTTAGTAATACATTATGTGGGATATAAAATCTGCTTACTTTAATGGCTCTTTGAAGAGAATGGTTTATATACGGGTGTTTGGTACTCCGTACATAACCTTGTAAGGAGTTATTCCTGGATATATTTTGAGCAAAAAATTGTTCTACGGAGATGGTCAATTTTCAATATCCACGGAGATACAGGGTGATCAAGAAAAGTCCTTCGGGCCTGTACCCTCACTCACTCAAAACGCTATATCTTGAAAACTAATAATCACAATTCAAAGTGTTATAGCTTGTTTTTTAGGGAATCAAATTACCTTTCATTTGGTGTAATAGTCCGTATTGTTACTGTATCCAATTCTGAGATATTTGCTTCAGAACACAAATTTTTGACAGTTTGACTTTCAAAATTCTAAGATCAATGTAGTTTTTCTCTAAAAAACCCATTATAAAAATGTCATTTTATTGTTGTTTTCTTTTGTGTCATATTATTGCCTACAAAAGACGCATACACTTGCATTGCATAAGTTTTATAGTTTAGAAGAAATTATCATTCCAATAATTTAGCACTTTTGTCAAAAAAGCAAGAATAGGTTGATCAACACTCTCCGCTTGAACTAAAAGAACTTAAGAATGGTTTTTACGGTTTATTTCAAATTTCCTTAATTACAATAAATGTTCAAAATGGCTACCTTCATTTTGAATGCACGCTAAAGCTCGTTTTGCCAGTGTTCTCTTTGTGTTCATACTCCTCAACTGCTGCCTTACTTCTGTTGCTGCCGCATCGATTCTGGTGTTTAGATCCTGCAACGTTACTACTTCCGTTGCGTTGACAAGGTCCTTCATCCGTCCCCATACAAAGAAATCCATAATAGTTAAATCAGGGGATCTTGCAGGCCAGTGTATCGGTCCATTTCTACCGATCCAGCGATTGCTATAATTGGAATTTAACCAATCTTTGATCTGTCGGCCGTAATGAGCTGGAGCACCATCGTGTTGGTAAAACATGGAAGCCAATCGTTGCAGTGACATATCATCCAATAACTCCTGTAGATCATTTGTCAAAAAATGCAAGTAATTGGAACTATTTAAGGTAGGCGGAAGCCTAATAGGACCAATAAAATCGTTGCCAATCACACCTGCCCATAAATTGACACTGAATCTGTGCTGAAATGATGCCTCTCTTCTTGTATGTGGATTGCTCTCAGCCCATGTCTGTAAGTTGTGGAACTTTGTGATACCGTCCCTGGTGAATTGGGACTCATCCGTCCAAAGAATGTTGCTGATAAAATTCTCGTCACTTATTTGTCGTTCAAGGAACCAATTGCAAAACTCCATCCTTTTGGGTAAATCAATGGGTAACAGCTCCTGCACTGGTGTGTGGTGGTAGGGATGCAAACGTTCTGCTTTCAGGACACTCCAAACTTTCCACGTAGAGACGTTAAACTGCAATGCCAAGCGTCGTATACTAGTTGATGGATCATTTTGAACTGCAGCTAGGATTCGTTGATCAATTGAAACAGCGATTACCGGCGCAGGATTTGCATTCACTCTGCTTGTCCTAACACTGCCTGTTTCCCTAATCCTTCTGTAAACGTCTTGGAATACTCTCGGGTAAGGTATTCGACGATTGGGAAATCTGTGATGATACAAAGATCGCGCCGCTTGCTCATTTCCCTGACACTCTCCATAGAGGAAAATTATGTCTGCATATTCTTCGTTCGTGAACTCAGGCATTTCGAAATTCTTTTCTAAATTTTAGTGACACCTTGTTCTTTTACAAATTTAACTAAAACTGATAAAAATATGAAGTATGGTTTGCTTTTATAGGCTTTTCATTTTGTTAGGTAACCCATTAAAAAGGGCAAAGTGCTGCACCTAGTTGTGTTGAAACTCATTTTAATTTAATTCATTTTCTCGATAATTTTAATACTACCTATAGGACATTCATTGATAATTTAAATAGTAATTAAAGGACACAAAGAATATTTCAGTTTAACAACATTTCAGGTAGTTTTTTTAGAACGAGGGTTGGTTTATGGCATATTTTATTTTTAAGCCATATGTATTTTCGCTTATTACCTGGAAAACGGGAAAACCTAAGTCATAAGTACGTGTGCATCTTTTGTAGGCAATAATATGGCACATAAAAAAACAACATTAAAATGACATTTTTATAATGCGTTTTCTTGAGAAAAACTACATTGATCACAGAATTTTGAGGGTCAAAGTATCAAAAATTTGTGGTCTGAAGGAAATACCTCAGGATTGGGTACAGGTACAATACGGACTATTACACTAAATGAAAGATAATTTGATTCCCTAAAAAACAAGCTATAACACTTTGAAATGCGATTATTGGTTTTCAAGATATAGCGTTTTGAGTGAGTGAGGGTACAGGTCCGAAGGACTTTTCTTGATCACCCTGTATCTCCGTGGATATTGAAAATTGGCCATCTCCGTAGAACAATTTTTTGCTCGAAATATATCCAGGAATAACCCCTTACAAGGTTATGTACGGAGTACCAAACACCCTGTATTGTTGGAATCAGAACCATAAATTATTAAGAATGAAAACATGATACTCCCATTTTTATGGGACAGGCTCGTGATCAAATCAAACCCGTGATTCGAGATCATATACGTGTTGAAGAGCGTTAAGAACATGTGAATAGTTGTAGCTGGTGTTAATTAAAAAAAAAAGCAAATAAAATAACATTAAGCATAAAAACATAACAGGACTACGATTGTGCGTAAAGCCAAATCATACGATATTATTAATAGATGAAATCTAAATTTTTGCGGTGTTAAGAAATTTTGTATGGGGAGTGGTAGAAGGGGTGACAGCACTGAACTAATTTGTTTCACATCATGCTAGAGTAGCAATAAAAATGTTTTGTACCAAATTTAAGCTTCAAAAATTGAATAGGTACTGAGAAACTTAGTGCACTGAATTTAATGAAATTGTGCAATTTGTATGGGAGGTGGTAGAAGGAGTGGGGGGTTCTTGGTGATTTTTCGAAAAACAACTATAACTATCATGTAATTGATACACTTTAAATTTCAGATCTGCATCATTCACACTTTTCAAGAAAATCGAATTGTTACATAGTCGTGTAATGTGCCTCATTGTATGGGAGGCGGTAGAACAAGTGAAGCTACTCGGTTAATTTTCTTCCCGCTGTTAATAATAATGCTAATTAAGGATTAAGTTTAAATTTTTACCTCGATGAAATTTAAATGTACTGAGAAAATTCGTTTAGAGTATTTTATGAAAAAGTGCGGTTTATATGGGAGGTGGTGGAAGGAGAAGGGGTTTTTTGGTGATTTTTTGAGAAACAACTATAATCATCATGCAATTGATATATTTTAAATTTCAGATCAGTAACATTCAGACTTTTCAAGAAAATCGAATTCTTGTGAAGGCGTGGAACTGTGTGACATTGTATGGGAGCGGGTAGAAGGAGTGAAGCTAATCGGTGAATTTTATCTCGATATTAATAATAATGTTAATTAAGGATTCAATAGAACATTTTAGCTCGATGAAAGTTACACGTACTGAGAAAATTGGTGTAAAGTGGTTCATGAAAAAGTGTAGTTTGTATGGGAGGTGGTAGAAGGAGTGACAGACCTTAAATAATTTGTATACCAAAAGACTGCATCTGTAATAGAAATAATATAGTCCAAATTTCAAATTAATAGCTTTTATAGTTTTCAAGAAAATTTGATTAATATATATTTTTCAAAATGAGTCACTTTGTATGGGAGGGGGTAAAAGGCGTGAGGAGAGTGAAATAAAACCAAAAGCAGATTTTATTCCGATGAACACCTAACAAACTGTGCAAGTTTCATTACAATCGGTTCAGCCGTTTGTGCGTGAAAAGCGGTCGTACAGACAGACAGACAGACAGACAAAAATTTCAAAAATGTGTTTTTATGCTTAGTTAGTGCTAAAATAACTTGTGTTTTTATGCTTAGTTAGTGCTAAAATAACTGAAAAAACTAACTTATAGCCATTTATAAGCAAATAACAGACAGACACTACAATTATATTTATATGTATAGATTTTATTCTCCCCAAAAGGATTTGGCCGTTCTGCGGCTGTCCAGCTGCCCCCATCCCGCCAAGCAAGAATCCAAAATGGGTTGTTTGAAGCTAGTCTTCAGCACTGTTGGTGCTACATCAACCGACTACCTAGTGTAATTAATATTTGCAGACCCTTGCCCTGCAAGCGTGTCTGCTGCGTCGTTTCGTTTCGGGTCGCAATGACCCGGCATCCAAATTAGAAATACTTCATTTATAGCTGCTAGGCGATTCAAATTGTGTCTACAAATGGATACTAGCTTGGACGTGGTCCTCTATTAGACTGCGAGAAGTGCAGCCATGTTACCCGAGAAAATGTAACAATTTCCGAGTCTGTTCTGCATATCTAAAATAATTTTTGCGCACTCGTTAATAGGTAATACTTCCGCTTGGAACACAGTCGCGTGTTCTGGAAGATGAAATGAAATGTGGATGTCGAGGTCGTGGGAATAAATCCCTGCACCTGTCCCCTGGTTAGTTCTAGATCCCTCTGTATAGAGGATAAGGACTTGTACAGGTGCTGAGTATCGTGTTTCGTTTCGTTTAAGGAACTTAATGTGAAACTTCCGTTTCCCAACCTGCGGTTGGTTCGTGCAATCATACCCTTATTCTAAAAGAAAGCTTGTGTCTCTTATGACGTTTAAAATTTTGCCATGAACAATTTTTGGTACTGACCACGAATTAGTGGATTATATTTGAAACAAAGCATTCCTCAAAAGTTTTGAGACCCCCCTTGCCCTTCTATCCCCTCCGATACAAAAGTATGATTTCGAACAATTATTTCAATAAATCAACTAACAACCAACAAATTAAAATCTTCGAACTAGCAATTTTGTACGAACAAAAACAAAATGAAACTGCATAGCAAATTTAACGATTTTAATTTTTCCACTGAATTTTCCAAAACAAACGATTGAAAAATTTTTGAATTTGAACAGAAAAACAAATAATCAAACACTTTTAATGAAATACATAAACCAATATAAACACTTTGAAGATTTATTAAACTTTCGGTCTGTCAACAATATTAATAAATCGAAATAATTACATAAATCCTGATTTTCATAGCATTTCCAAAAGCGATCGAATCGGGTTATCGATACAACGAAAATTCCGTTTCATTATTGATTTGTGGAAAATGTTTATTAGAAATTGTGCAGAAAATATTAAAAAAAATTGTTGCATTAATCAAAAGTTCAAAATACAAATCAATTTATTATTTTTTGGACTAAAGCATTCGTTCTAAAGGGTAAATCGCTAAAAACTTAAATTCTGTCGACTAAAATTTTAAAAATGCTCACTGTCTATTGCACTATTTTCCAGATCCTGATTGCTTTATTTGCATTAAAAACGCTTGTGGCCCCTAAAAACTCATATTTAAATACTAAAAAGAAAATTTAACGGGAGTGTATTCTCGCACCAAATTTAATATGATCTTTATTTAACAGTAGTGGACAGTACACAGAAACACTTTCTACAAACTTTTACGTAAGATTAAACTCACTTATCACCACGTATTCCTCAATGCCTTCTTGGAGGTCATTCTGTGCCTCCTGCTGATTTTTGCGGCAACATCCTTTGTAGTAGATATCCAATACATCATCGATCATTCTCACCGTTAAATTCTGCAAAACAGTCCAAAAGACTCGCAAACATAAACACATCACTGGGCAGAACTTGTATTAAATATCTTATGTCGCCCATCACCTCCGCTTGGGAATTCAAGACTCAATTATTAGATTTCAAAGATGTACAGTGCAAACAAAGTGCTGAAATCGATCTGAACATATGATGCACAGTTTAAAACTATATTACATATATATTTACACATATAAAAACTCTGTCTTTTAAGAGAATACACATTAGAGCAATTGACATGTGTTTTACCAAACTCGGAACAATAAGAGCAATAACAAGCGCATCAGACCTTCAACTGAGAGATAGGCGTATCATATCATAGATATTATTTATTTCCATGCAAAACGATGAAATTTAATCTATGTATTTACAGTAACGTATCTGTGCAAATGTATTATAGCTCTAAAGCAAAGTTTACTGAATGAAAAAATAACTACCAAATTTTTGAAAATTTAACATGGTTTTATACTTTGGTATGTTTGTAGATGTTCAAAACTTAGCATTTAATATTTCAGTTGGTCAGTGGCTGCAGTTCAAATTAAGAACAAATCAAAATAAGAATGCAGTTCAAATTATTATCGAGTAAAAAATTGTTATATATGGTAAATAAAGGAATTTATGGTTATTATGACTTAGTTACAATAGTTGGCCGCGATTAGCTCAGACACAAACCTGTTAGCGCTATAGATTTAATCCATTTAATGTTATAGTGGGAAATTATAAATTGGTTCGCATCTAAAATCTGGCCATGTTTTGGTTTTTTTGGTTTTTGCTTTTTTCTGACGAAAAATTCTAGAAATTCTAGATTAAGATTTCTGGATTCATTCATAAAAAAAAACGAAGTTAAGTTTGATGATTATTTCCTTTTGTAAAACAAAAACCTAAAATAAGCTAGTTTTTCTGTGATCCAGCCTTGACTTTTTTATTCCTTGGGAATTTAATTTCATTGAATTTGTTTTCGCTGCAAATTTTTCATTTTAAATTTCGTTTTTGATTTTGATTAAAGTAATTCTAAATATGAATTGAGAAGAGGAGATAAGAAACTCAAATGGAATGTTTGTTCCATTTCGCTTCCATGCAAATCTTACAATGATCGATCAATGTACGTGCTGACGAGACACTTCAAAAAAAAAATGCAAGTGTTTTAAATTTGATTCCCAAGAAATCAAAGAGTTGGCAAATTTCTGTGTAAATCTCAGATAGATATGAATCTATTTTAATTATCATATTCCATATATAGAATTCACAGTGAATTCAACATATGAAGTTGGAATTTTGAATAAGAAATAAAAATAAACTTGAAATGGTTAGAAAGTTTTCCAAATTTCAAAGTTTTTATTAATAATATTATTTTCACAAACACCTATTTCTTTTGCTGAAAAGGCTTGATTTTGATATTTAATTCTATTTACGTAAATCTTTTCGACTCTGTTTCTCTATTAAGGTATGTGACCGATTTGAAATGCATTGCCTACTGTTATTTGAAATCAAATCATGGTAAATTAATACTCATTTGTTAGCCTTAACAATCTTAATTACGTAATAAAACAAAAAAGTCGCTGATAATGGTTTATCAATTAAAAGAGATCAATTAATCAAATTCCTGTTAAGACCCCTATAGGGGCATAGGACAGAAATTACTCTCTTCTACAAGGCGCGATCTTGAGTATCGGGCTTAAGCTGTTGTCGGGACTTGCTTATTCCTCTAGCTTCTTGCACAACTGCTCGGTTCCATGTGTTGCATGGTCAACCAACCCGACGTCTTCCTTGAGGATTATAATCCAGAGCCTGTTTGCCGATGTTTCGCTCTGGTTTCCTCAATGTGTGACCGATCCACTGCTACCTCCGCATTTGAATCTCAATACCTATTTTAGTCTGGCCAGTTGTAATCCAAAGTTCGTCGTTAGAGATCACTTCTGGCCAGAAGAACCAATGCCTCCGACGCATTTTAAGAATAAAATGCGTCGGAGGCATTGGCTCACGAAAGTCTGCGGTTTATTGGTAAATCGAACGATTACTTTCTACGTAGTACAACCATATAACAACACGAATTTGACGCCCGCGTCAAAACTCGCGCCGTGCGAAGGGAGATATTTATTAACCCCCAGAAAGGCGAAAGTATACCGAAGGCCTGAAGAGCTTTATTTAAACGATCCTCGTCCATGCTGACAATGCTTCCGAGATAACAAAAATCTTGCACCTCTTCAACATCTATCCGTTCAGAATAATCAGTGTGCTTACGTTCGAACCCATGTGCATGTACTTGGCTTTACGCACATTTATTTTCAGTCCCGCCTCTTTGCATTTAGAATGCAATGTGCGAATTCCGAATGGTTATGTGCAAGCAAACATACGTCATCAGCATAATCAAGGTGACAAAAGATGTTAAATAGTCTCCATTGAAGATCTTTACCTTCTCCACCTTCCAGTGCAGCTTTCAAGATATCATTTATTACCACCAGAAACAAGGCTGATGATAATATGCAGCCCTGTCTGACACCCGTTCGCAGAGAATAGCTCTCGGACAGCTCTCATCTATGCAAGACGCGGCACCTTGCATTTTCGTAGAATTCTTTAATCGTAGCTATGACCTTATCTGGAATACCTCTCCCACACAAAGCATTCCTTATGTAATGTTGTTTACGTTGTCGAAGGCCTTCTCGAAGTCCAGCACGAGATGTAGTAGCGAACCCATTTCGGCTGACTGTTCCAATACTATCCGTAGGGTATTTATGTGGTCGGTACAAGACGACCCTTTACGGAATCCAGCCTGATAATCTTCGAAAGTGCTCTCCACAACATCATTAATCCTATTGGGAATTACCTTAGCCATGATTTTTGATACGGCAGTAAGTAGACATATGTATACCGCGCCAATTGCCATAATCCCGAAGGTCACCCTTCTTCGGAATTTTCACAATGACGCCCTCCTTTCATTCGGTTGTGGAGATATAAGCAAGAGTAGCTTTTGACTCCTTGCCTTCACCCGCCTACCCCTTCCGCCAAAAAAGCAATCCACCCAGAAACGAACATTCTACCTTTAATGGTCTCGGAGATATGAGTTCATATGTACGGCGTACGATGGGACGGATTTTTACACTCTAGATGAAATCTGAGAGTATTACAAGTTTGCCACCAAGTTTTTAACGCTAAGAAATAATGCTCTGAGAAAAAAATGAATGATACTTCCGTTCATATAATCACTCAAAAATCTCAAAACCGGATGTCCGTCCGTCCGTGTCCTCTCTAGCTTGAGAACGCGCTGATCTAGAAAGTTAAATTTTGTACACGTCGTTTTTTTTTCAAAAAAGTAAGGACAGCACACAAAATGACACAATTTCACGATAAACGAATTTTCTCGAAAAGTATAAAGGTTATTGATTTAACATTTCGAATGTAAAACTTTTGTGATGATTTAATTCTACTTCATTCAAATTATTTGTGTCCTTCCCTTCTACCATCACCACCCATACAATCAGCACTTTTTTATGAAATGCGCTAAGCCAATTTACTCAGTAAGTATAAAATTTATCGATTTGAAATCGCGCACCAAATATTTATTTAGAATTATTGGTAAGATCAAAAAAAAAAAAATTGGACGATTAGATTTACCCCTTCTACCACCTCCAATACAAAATAACACAATTTCGCAATTCGACAATAAACGGATTTGTTCGTAAAGCATAAAAGCTGTTTATCTGAAATTTGAATATATTACTTTCATGATGATTTCAATCTTTTGTATCGAAATTATTTCAGTCCTCACCTTTCTTTTACCACCTTCCATACAAATTGCACTTTTTCACGATATACTCTAAACAAATTTACTCAGTACCTATAAAATTTATCGAGTTGAAATAAATATTTATTTTTAATTACTAGGCCAAGAAAAAAATAGACGATTATCTTCACTCCTTCTGTCCCCTCCCATATAATGTGACACAATTCAACAACTTCACAAAAAATCGATTATCCTGAAAAGTATGAATGCTACTGATCTGCAATTTAAAACATGTCAAAAGCATGATGTTTATGGTTATTTCTAAAAGTGTCATTAAGAACTCGCTCCTCCTTCTACCACCTCCCATACAAACTGCACAATTCCACTAAATTCAATACACTAATTTTCTCAATACCTATTAAATTTTTGAATGCTAAATTTTGTATAAGACATTTTGATATCAACTCTAGCGTGATGTGAACAAATAATTTCGTAGTTTCAATGATTCAAAAACATGATAAATATTTCCGAGAGGTATATCTACATTTTGTGGGCTTGCTACTCGGAAGCTTAATAGACTAATCACCCGTCACCTTTTTTACCGAAATTCGAAGTAACATTTTTTCATGCTTTGCTTAGAACGTGGTTTGTGGTCACCCTGGTACTACAAGTTGTGCATTCTCTGAATCACTATTTGAAAAGTATCTGTAAAATATACCATAATTCAAAATATAACCTCTTGATGTCCGTCGAGTAATATCGTCGTCGTTGATTTCGAAACAGTTGATAATTTTTTTAATTTCTCGGTCCTTCATTTGAGCTATGCGAATTTCGTTTGCGCTTCTGGCTAGATCGACATGGAAGAAACAAACATTGACCTTTGATAGTTCATGTTCGTCAATTGGAGGTCTGGAAAGTGTATCGGCAATCACATTAATTTTTCCTCGAGTGTACTATATTTTCACATTATACGGTTGTAATTGTAGTGCCCACCTAGCTAATCTTCCTGTTGGGGATTTTAGTGTCATGAGCCACTTAAGCGGTTGATGACTTATTAATAGGGTTGCTTCAGTGCCTTCGATATAACTTCTTAATTTCGTAACTACCCACACAATGGCTAGCGCTTCACATTCCGTGCTGAGATAATTTTTTTCAGCGTCTGCCAACAATCTACTTGCATATTCGATTGGGTCCCCCCTGGACTAAAACTGCTCCCACGGCTTTTAAAAAATAGGGTTTATCTTCATGAGCCTGTTGTAGAATTGGGGCTGTAATGAGTAACTATTTCAGATGTTTGAATGCTGTGCATTCCTTAGCATCCCATGTCCATTTAGCGTTTTTCTCTATAAGGTTGCTGAGTGGCTTAGATATGTCTGCGAAATTGTTGATGAATCTTTCGTACCAAGAATAAGTTTATGAAAATAATAATTCTTCTTTTGAGTTTCATGGCTCTGGACGGCATTGAATGAGAATTGAGATGTGTTATCAGGGACTTCAATTCTATTGTTGCTATTGATTTGGTCACTTTATCTTTGGGCTGCAGAAGTTAGATTTATCTCGATAGACTTTAAGGCTGAAGCACCTTAATTTTTCAAGAACTCGTGGTCAATCCTCAAAATGGTGGTCGAATGTACTAGAGCAAATGATAATTTCATCGAGATATACTAGTATACAATGTAACCATAGAATATCAAGAATATGTAAATAATATTACTTTGGGAAATGACATTTCAATTTTTTTTCTTTTTGTAACCAGGTAGGACTGTTTTTAATTACTATTTCAAAAATTAGGGCGTTCTGTTAATGAGTTTGTTTACAGCAGCTGTTTGAATGGGTACACCACAGTAGTCCACGGTGATTTTTTAAATGGATGAAAATATGGGACAGAGAGTTTAGTCTCAATTTTTGTGTTTCCAACCAAATTTCGTGTGCGGAATCGCTGCAAATGTTGGAAAAGACTTGATTCAGTAATATCAAAACCACGAGAGATCGTTGAAGACATGACGCGTTCTAGACGACCTTCGACTGCTTCAACTGACGAAAACATTGAAAAAGTGAAGGAAATGGTGCTCAAAAATAGTCATGCCAGTGTTAAGGAGATAGCAGGAGAGCTCGACATCTCTCGCGAGTCCGTTTGTTCTATTTCCGTGGATGCTTTAGCCATGAAACCCGTTCTTGCCGGCTTGTTCCAATAAAAATTTTCTTCAGACATGCTTGATCGTGGGAATTCTGATCCCACATTCATGGAGCGCATCACAACTGTTGATGAGACATGGGTCTATGAGTTTGATATGCAAACCAGTCAACGATCATTAGAATGAAGGAAAAAAAAAAGCATAAAACAAAAATCGCCGTTGACTACCGAGGTGTACCCATTCAACCAGGTGCTATAAACAAACTGATTAACAAACCGCCCCAATTGTTGGGATAATAATTAAGAACAGTTCTACCTGCTTATCAAAAATAAATTTTAAATTTCATTCCCCAGAGTAATTTTATTTCCAGATTCCCGGTACTTTATGGTCACAATGTAGATATGTCACTCAATCCGTCCATTAATCGTTGAAACCGAATAGTATTCATCTTAGACGATACATTCCGAACGACGAAATGAAAGCGGCCTCGTCCTGATCTGCTTCGGCGACGCTAACTTGCCAGTAACCTGCTTGCAAATGTAGAGTTGTTTTATGGTAAGGTTTTCCAGTTGGATGTATAAGATGTTCGACTCTAGGTAATGGATACCTATCGGGCGTAGCGATGTAGTCAATACATACTCTTACGGTTTCATCTTTCTTCAGGACAAGGACTACTATTGCTGCCCATGGTGATCCGCATTCTTCTGTAATTTATGATTGTAGCATTTTGTTTATTTCTACTTCTAGTTGAGTTTTGGGTTTTGGAGATAATCTGTACGGAGTAGTAGCGATTGGATTGTGATTTCCGGTGTCGATTTTGTGTTCTGCATATGGTGTGGGTTAAGTGATGGGGCCAAAACAATCTTTTTCTTGCTCGATAAGATTATTAAGCGCAAGTTTTTGGTCGCTATTTAAATTTGCTGCGACAATGGTACTCAAACTAAAATCAATTGCATTTAGTTCCATGTAAGTAGTTGGATCTTCTCCTTTACTATTTTTATCAGGGAATAGATTTTTATTCTGATGCCTCTCAGGTGTTATTTCCGTAGTAAGGATTACATCTCGAAAAATATTTTTGATTCGGTCCGGTTAATAGTCAGAAGAATTTTCCCACGGTCCTGGTGGTCCAAGATATGATCGTTTTCTCACTGGAGTTTTCTTGATAGGTGTAACAGGATTGATGTTATCAAAAAATGTCAGAAACGTTGCGAAGTCTTTTGGAAATGAAGTCAGAATTGATTTCTACGTATCATAGAAGTAAAATTGTTTGTACGGTTGATCCTCAAAATACCATAGTCGTTGCGCTAGATTCATCGCGATTCCGTTTTGCTCAAGGAAATCGATTCCAATCAATGATTTTCGTTCGCTTTAGGTAATGCAATTAATTTTATGCATTTAAGTCGGTTACCTATTAATATGTCGGTTTCACCAATAAAAACAATCTGCAAGTTTAACATTGGCTTGTATTTGTATAAACTGCGTGCCCTGTTTCAGCAAGTGAATAAATAGTTGTCTTTCAGTCACGCTTGATTTGGCTGCAGTAGGCAATTCGTGTTTCTCAATGAACACTGATGGGTATAGTAGGAAGATCACTGCCATTCGAAGAGCCAAAGCAGTTAAAGGACACAGCTGAAAGTCCTTCCGGTTTCGATGTACTGCAATTCGGACAGTTGGATAGATAATACACTGGTTTCTTGCAACTAACATAATACAGTATATATTGCTGTTTTTGTTAGTGGGTGAGTTATTACCATAGCAATCGCTTTATTGTTTTTTTCTACATTGACTGGTATTATGAGCAATATGTTTGCAGAAGTTGCAGCGATTTTTGGATATTTTCTCATACTGAGCGTAGCTTAAAGTTTCTTGCTTTAGTTAGCAACATAAAGTCTATTTCAGTTTTTGCTGCGGTTAATTTTTCACCTGATAATTTCCGGGCGCGTTCAGCTACTGGTTGCCCCGTGCTGATGATGTGATGAGATATTTGACAATCCGATATGGTGCGAGGAAGAAATTGTGGCTTAGTAATGTTGATGAAGTCACTAAGGATTCCATTGAAATCCATTCGCGTATCTATTGTTGATATACCGAATACGTTTACTGGATGGAGCTTCTCTTGGGTTGTCATTGATGTGGTTGAATCCACAAGCTTTTTAGTTTTTAAGTCGATTATCGGTCCGTGATGAACGAGAAAATCGGCATCAATAATAGGTGATATGACGTCAGCAACGAGTAATGACCATTTGAAAGCGCGACGAAGTCCCAGATCAATATGCATGATATGGTCTCCGAATGTGTTTATAATTGAGATGTTAGCAATATATAATTTGAAAATGCTGTGTTGAAGTTTACCTGGGACATAATTCCGCGGTAAAACTGAGAGAAGAACCGGAATCTATCAAAAATTTTATGTTTGTTTTTGTGTTATAGATGTGAAGACGGACTTCTTGGGTAAGTGAATTATTATTGTAGCTGTCACCAGCCGTCTGTACTGACAACAACTGACTTAATTTTCTCGGTTTGGATTAATAAACATGCAGGGGGTAGTGCATCGACGAGCCGCTGCTCCATATTTCTGATGATGGAGCACATTCGTGATTCTCCTAGCGTTTTTGAACGAAAGCGCGAGCGATTTCTGTGTTGTCCGTCCGTTCGCTCTCTAGCTTGAGAACGCGTTGAGCTAGAAAACTCAAATTTCGTACACGTCGTTTTTGACAAAAAAGTAAGGTCAAGTTCGTGAACGGGCCAAATCGCTCCACCCCTTCTACCCCCTACCATACAAAATGACACAATTGTGCAATTTGATAATAAACGGATTTGCTCAAAAAGTATAAAAGCTATTGGCCTGAAATTTGGAATATGTTGCTTTTATGATAATATCAATCTATTGTATAAAAGTTATGCGTGTCCTTCCCACCCCCCCGCTCTACCACCTCCCATACAAACAGTACTTGTCATGAATTATTCTAAGCCAATTTACTCAGTGCGTATAAAATTTAGCGGGCTGAAATTGTGCACCAAATATTTATTTAAAATTGTTAGTAAGGCCAAAAAAATTAACGATTAGCTTCACCCCTTCTACCCCCTCCCATACAAAATGACACAATTTTACAATTGGACTATAAATGGATTTGCTCGAAAAGTATGAAAGCTATTAGTCTTAATTTTGGGATATATTACTTGCATAATGATTTCAATCTACAGTATAAAAATTATTTGCGTTCTCCCGCTTCTTCTACTCCCTCCCATACAAACTACACTTATTCATAGAATGCTCTAAGCCGAATTTCTCAGAAAATATAACATTTATCGAGCTCACATTTTGTAATAAATACTTAATTAACATTACCACTAAGAGCAAAAAAAAATAATTGATTAGCTTCACTGCTTCTATCCCCTCCCATACAATATGACACAGTTTCACAACTTAACAAAAAATCTATTTTCTTGAAAAGTATGAATGTTACTAGCCTAAAATTTAGGAGATTCCAAATTTATAATATTCTTAGTTATTTCTGAAAAAATCATTAAAATTCTCCCACTCTTTCCACCACCACATTTTCATTAAATCTAACTCACTAATTTTCTCAGTTCCCATTCAATTTTTGGAGTAAGCATTTTGAATAAAACATTTTTATAGCTACTTTAGCATGATGGAGAAAAAATTAGTTCAATGCTATCATCCCTTCTAACACTCCACATACAAAATTTCTTGGAGTCACAAAAAAATTCTATTGCATCTAAAGTATCGTAAGATTGCGCTTTACGCGCAATCGTAGCCCTGTTATGTTTTTTTTTGTGTCTTGAATGAACGTAGCTAAGGACTTCTCCAATTTGTCTACTCCTTGCTCCAGGAAGGTAGAGCCTGATGCTGGTCTGGCACTGGTGGCTATTACATATCCATTGGAGCTGCTCACAATGATTTTATCAGCTACTTCCGCAAGGGTGTTTAAATCGGATTTACCGGAAACAGTTAGTAGTCCTCGTATGCTTATTGACATTCTGTTAATCAATAGAGAATATAAAAATTCGTCGTTTACAGAGTCGGCAGCTAGCTGTCTCATTTCTCGTAGCAATTGAGTTGATTTTTAGTTTGCAAGCTCCAGGTCGGTTAGCAGTTTGTGTAGTTGTTTTTTTCTTGAATCAGACAAGCGTTCGATTAAGTTTTGTTTAAGAAATTCATACCTGTCTTCATCGGGAGGCGCTCGTACTATGTCGGAGATGTATTGCAGCGTTTCTGAATCCAAAGCGCCTATAATCGTGTCGAATTTAGAGGCATCGTTTTTGATGCCCTTAGCTCTGAACTTTGCATCCACTTGTATGAACCAAAGATCTGGCTGTGCATTCCAAAATACTGGGATTTTTATATCCTGAACGATGGCAATGACATCACCGTTGTCGTCTCCGAATGTCGTTTGAGGTGCCGGCGCAATCGATGCATCCTGAATATTCGGCATACTGCCGGCTCGATGCATTTGTAACGCTTGTAAAGTATATTTTTTTGGTTACGGATTGCGATCCGTTTTTATCGGGGTCACCACTTTGTAGAGATTGTTCCTACTATTTAAATAAAACTAACTCACAAACAACTTTACAATAGAATTATCTATTTTGTTGCGACTTGTCTCGGAGAGGGTTGAATACAGAAACTAAGTGGAATCATATTTTTTGTCCTTTCAAAAAAAAAGCGACTTCTCTCTAGTGCCGTCAGCGCCTTCAGTATCGATTAGATAAGTTACGTTAGCTACGCCTCTAGTGTCAGATTTCATTTATTGACAGGGTGCCGCTGCAACCACGTAGTTTTCCTCTGAATTTGAAAAGCACGATGTGGTTCGAAGTGACAGGCGGAAAACGTTTTACATTGTATGTATGAGTGGCAGCCGAAAACTGGGGCCACAACAGGATTTTTTCCTCCTCTAAAGCGCGCAGGGCATTTGCTAAATAAGCAAATGGAATGCCGATATGGAGGAATTGAGAATGCGGATATGAAGGAATCGAGAATGCGGATAATTTTGACAAATAAAGATTTGGAGGGGGAATGCCGATATGGAGGAATTGAGAATGCGGATATGGAGGAATCGAGAATGCGGATAATTTTGACAAATAAAGATTTGGAGGGGGAATGCCGATATGGAGGAATTGAGAATGCGGATATGGAGGAATCGAGAATGCGGATAATTTTGACAAATAAAGATTTGGAGGAATTGAGAATGCGGATTTGAAAAAAAAGATCTCTATCCAACTCCTCCTGTATACGAATTAATCGAAAACTTTAGCTCCCAGCATACAGACAGCAGCAGCCAGGATGCACACATTTGTTGCAGATTTCCACTCCCTCCAGCAATGCAGATTCGTTCTATTAGCATTCTAAACTGCTCATCGGAAAGCGTGGTCTTTCTTCCTCAATGCTTTGAATGTTGACTAAGTTTCTCTTGTTTGAGTCGGGCCTCTACGCGGGCCTCTACGCAAATTCCTGTCACCCACAAAATATACGGAGACAATTTCGTAGGGCTCTAGTTGGGCGCCAGTTGTAGCGAATGGAGTTTTGAGGCTTTCAAACTCTAGTTCGGCAAATGCTCTTGGCAATAGAAAAAAGAAAAAAAAAAAAGAATGAGTAATTTAAATCCAACTTTATTCGCTTTTTGGTCGAGGTAACAGGCACGACGAGAAGGCTGTAGCTATAAGCATTACCGAACTCGTTGAATGACCGTGTAAATGCAAATATTAACCGTTGCGAATAGAAGTTCGCTTGTACAGTGGTTCCATTAATTTATTGTTGTGTTGTCTGTTGGGTGGCGTATTGGTCTACAGTGCGAAGGTCGGGAGCTCAAATCCTGGTGGACGTATAATTTCAGCACTCTATTGATTTGCGAGGGTATATCTTGGCCACCTCAATCTGCGAAAAATGAAATTCGTATATAACATAGAGGGCTACGCAAAGAACTAACAAACCTTTCACAATAACAAATCAACATGTTAAGGAGCGTGAAGGTCATGAGGCCGAAACCCGATTTGGGCTGCAGTACCATTGAAGAATAGAAGAAGAAACAATCATTGCATTTCATTTTTTTCTTTTTATCAAATTTACAGTACGGCTTAGAAAATTTTGAGGTCTTGTACTGTAAAAAACACTATGGTACTAATTACAGTACATGCGGAATAATTATACTCTCGATGAAATCTGAGAGTATTATAAGTTTGCTCTAAAGTTTATAACGCCAAGAAATCCCTTCTACCCCCTCCCATACAAAATGACACAATTTCGCAATTTTACAATAAACGGATTTGCTCGAAAAGTACAAAATCTATTGATCTAAAACTTAGAATGTATTACTTTTGTAATAATTGTGATATCAGTCAAATAGTCAAATTCCTGTTAAGACCCCCTATAGGGGCATAATACAGAAACAACTCTCTTCTTCAAGGCGCGATCCTGAGCATGGGCCTTAAGCTGTTGCCAGGACTTGCTTATTCCTCTGGCCTCATTCTCAATTTCTCGCTTCCATGTGTTATATGGTCGACCAACCCGACGTCTTCCTTGAGTATTATAATCCAGAGCCTGTTTGGCGATGTTTCGCTCTGATTTCCTCAAAGTATGACCGATCCACTGCCACTTTCGCCGTTGAATCTCAATACCTATTTTAGTCTGGCCAGTTGTACTCTAAAGTTCGTCGTTGGAGATCACTTCTGGCCAGAATAGTAGGTAAAGGTGCACTTGGGCGTGGGAAAATTTTAAAGACCGTGGGAACTTTTTGTTAACCTTGAGATTACCTTGAAAACAGGTGTTGGTGACGTCATAGGGAATCCCCGTGTAATCTATGGGTTTTGAATGGGGTCATGGAGGTCAATGACCTTTGAGGGATTCCCTTGATCACCTGAGGGTCTTGCACCTGGGCGGGGAATATTTTGAAGACCGTGGGAACTTTTAGATTAATCACCTCTCATGGGACTCCTAACTACTTTAATTGGATTGATTGATTGATTGATCGGTTGATTGTTTGACTCTCTCTCGCTCTCTCTCTCTGGTTCCTGTTAACACCTGTTCTCCGTAATCGCCTTTTATCTCTCTCCACAATTTGCCAATACAGGCACCCACGCTCTCAGCTGACTTTCTCTACGTGTTTCTCGGTCGGCCAACACGGTGTCTTTGCGTTGTATTTATCCTATCTATCCTATACTGGCGATTGATCGATTGAAATTTTAACATGAATTGATGTTGAATTCCATATGAATCTGATTTGATTTATTGCCGGGGACGTATTTTAATAGTTGCACTCGGCACTTAAATTACTTTTGTCGAAAAAAAACTGTTGCCACCAAAGGGACTTGAACCTGGAACCACATGCGCAAGAAGCGGTAGCGTTAACCTTACGCTAGCCAGACTACATACTCGGCCTTGTTCAATATGCAAATATGTGGTAAAAAAGCGATAACATAACATATGTAGCCGTTTTCAATTCTCGCTCTGCTTGATACCATTCGTTATCAATTTCTTTTCTGGGCGATAAGCTCCTATAGCCTCCGTATAATGATTCACCCTGCATGTTGGCTGGTGCAATCATGTGTCGATCTCCACGATCTATAAATACGCGCTAACGACTGAGTCATTGTGCGCAACTTGTTGGAATGGATTGATTATTTTTTTTTTTGTCCATTCTGCTTTGATGTCAATCGTAGTAGAATTTGATCCAAAGTTAGAGTTGTGGCATACGAAAGGATCTTGGTGTAGAGGTAGCGACGTATGCCTTTAGATCAAGTAGTTCAGGGTTCAAATCGAGATGGTGGAAAAGTTTTTATTTAACACTTATACGTAAGTTGCTAGGGGAAGACTCTTTAATATCCGATTGATATTGGAATTAAAGAAATCAACTAGCTCGCTATTCGGAAGTGTGTTACAATGAGGAAAGTATTACTATGAGCGTAGATGGCAAAGTTCCAGGTCCTAGGACCCATACCTCCGCCTTTAAGGTTGACCGAAGAGACTTGTCTCTTCAATAGGGGTATGTACCTCGAGAGTAATACGAGTACGTTTAACTGTAACCCGAATCCACGCAGTGGTGGCCGAATGCGGTGTAAAATCAGTGTTAAAATAAATCGTAGAATTTATCCGAAACCATATGACGTTTTGCAATTTCGAATCCTGTATTTACTATAAATTTTACAATTTAATTTTTTTTTTTTATCAGCTGTTGATTGCCATTATGGAGGGGGTATAAATAGAAGTACTCCAATCCAGTTTGATCATTCGACGACTAGTCTTCATCTAAGAAAGGTCAAACAAAAAAACAGTTTAAGAAATATTAAGTGTTAACAATTTTCAAAATATTAAACATTTTGTAAAAATGCAACGTTCTGAAGTTACTAAGGATTATAATACACATATTAAACGGTTCAATGTAAATGGGCGTAAAATCGAGTTCAAAATCAAATCTGTACCCAAAGATACCGAACCTGTTGGCTGGATTAAAGGAGCTGTGAAGGAGATACTGCAACATGCTGCATCTAATCTAAACCCTGATGATAAAGTTGGAATAACGTTTTGCGGAAAAAGTTTTGAAGAAAGAGGTCCAGGCTGGATAAACTTTAGGAACGCTTCTGAGCTGCAACTTGATGATGTGTGGGAAATGATATCAAAAATATTCCAAAGTAATTCCGATGGTTTGAGCACTGACACATTTTGTTTGGGTGTTACATCTGTACAGATCCCGAAAGGGCGAGGACGGAATAACAAATACAACACTTTCAATGAAGAATGCGCAATGCGTCGAGGAATTATAACAATCGATTCAAAAGACAATTTGTGTTTACCGCGTGCGTTGGTTGTTGCTATAGCTAACATTGAAAAGGACCCGGAGTATAAGAAAATCAGGAAATCAAACTCAACACTTCAAACTAAAAGAGCGTCTGCATTAATAAATGACTCGAGGATTGAAATACCTGAAACAGGATGTGGCATACCGGAGCTTCGATCGTTCGAAAATTATTTATCAAAGTATAAAATTGTTGTTTATCAATATGGTACAAAAGGCCATGATGTTATATTTGAAGGAATTTGTGATGGAAAAGTTATAAATTTACTATATCACATTGGACATTATAATGTTATAACATCGTTAACAGCTGCGTTTTGCTGTAGTTATTATTGTGAAAATTGTCATGTGCCGTACAATTTAAAAAGGCAACACAGGTGTGGTGGAACATGTCCGCAATGTCAAAAATCCCCAAAATGTCCTAAGGATTCAATGGAAATCTTATGTGAGTACTGTAATCGTTCATTCAGAGGTATACATTGTTTTAATAATCACAAAGCGGTTGCGTCTGACAATGAGAAATCAATTTGCGATCAAATAAAACGATGCTGCGATTGTTTTAAAACGTATCCAAGGAACAGGAAACACCTTTGTGGAGAGTACTTTTGCAAAATGTGTCGCAATCATGTCCCCCAGGAGCATTTATGTTTCATTCAACCCGATAATCATCAACCATTAGTCGAAAATGTGTCATTTATGTTTTACGATTTAGAAAGTCGACAAGAAAAGATTATTAATGACAGAGTTATGGAAAATGGTACAGTAAACTCAGTAAAACAGCATGAACCCAACTTATGCGTATTTCAACAGCTGTGTGATAAATGCTTGGATGAAAATCTTTACTTCTGTCAAAAATGCAAGTATCGGCTTTCCATCAAGAAAGATAACGTGATATACGAGTTTATGAATCACATTTTAAAGGTGAGAAAGGAATTTAAAAAAGTTATTGTCATTGCTCATAATGGACAGTCATATGATCATCAATTTATATTGAATTACATATTACAAAATACCGATTTGAAACCAAAACTAATAATGCGTGGCACGAAAATTATACTTATGCAGCTTGAAAATGTAAGATTTATAGATTCATTAAACTACTTACCAATGGCTCTCTCAAAATTACCAAAAGCGTTTGATTTATCATCGTCGTTGCAGAAGGGATATTTGCCATACATATTTAATACGAAACAGAATGAAAATTACATCGGTTCTCTACCTCAAATTGAATACTACGCCCCCAATACGATGAAAAGTGAAGAGCGTGATGCTTTTTTGAAATGGTATGATACACACAAAAATAACGAGTTTAATATGCAACGTGATATGCTTGAATACTGTATCAATGATGTCAAAATATTAACTGAAGCATGTCTCAAATTTAGGAAATTATTATTTGATCAGTGTAAAGTGGACCCATTTGTAGAAGCTACAACCATAGCGTCAGCCTGCAATCTTGTATATCGTCGCAATTTCTTAATGGCTGAGACTATAGGATTAATCCCAAACCTTGGCTACAGATACGCAGACAATCAGTCAACAAAAGCTGTGCAATGGTTGATCTGGGAGGAGAATAAACGAGGGATTAATATACAACATGCAGCAAAAGAACGCGAAGCTGTTGTTGCTGGTGTAAGAGTCGACGGATTTTCCAAGGAAAACAATCAGATTTTTGAATTTCATGGGTGCTATTATCATGGACATCCTTCATGTTTAAAAAATAATCGAGATCAGCCCTTACATGATGACCATAACGACACATTAAATCAACGATATGAAAGGACTGTTGCAAAAATAAATCGATTAAAAGATCTTAAGTATGAGATCATTGAAATATGGGAATGTGAATTTGATAAGTTAATAAGCAGTAACAAAGAAATGGAGTATTTGAAAACACATCCATTAATTCAACAAATACCGCTAAATCCGCGCGATGCATTCTACGGCGGACGTACAGGGAATGTGTATAGTTACTACAAATGCAAAGAAAACGAAAAAATTAAATATATAGATATTTGTTCACTATATCCCTGGGTTTGTAAATACGGAAAATTTCCAATTAGTCACCCAAAGGTTCATGTAGGTAATCTGATATGTTCCAAGCTGGATTTAAATAACATAAATGGTGTTATGAAATGTAAAATACTACCGCCCGAACAACTGTTGCATCCCGTACTACCCACGAAACAAAATAATAAACTGATGTTTACACTCTGTCGAAAATGTAGTTACTATAAAAATCAAGAAGAAATTTGTCCTCACACCGATGATGAAAGGACCTTAACCGGTACATGGATAGTAGATGAAGTGTTAAAAGCAATTGAAAAAGGATACAAACTATTGGAAATTTTCGAAATATGGGAGTACAACATTATACAATACGACAAATCGAAAAAGTCTGGAGGGCTTTTTACTGAAATGATGAACAAATTTATTAAATTGAAACAAGAAGCATCTGGTTGGCCAAAGAAATGTGTTACTACTGAAGACAAAGATAATTACATCAAATGTTTCCAAAACATCGAAGACATTGAATTGGATTTCCCAGCAATATCGAATAACCCAGGAAAAAGATCTCTCGCTAAATTAATGTTAAATTCGTTTTGGGGTAAATTTGGTCAAAGAGAAAATCTACAAAAGACTGTAATTGTAAACAATCCAGCAGAATTATATGAATTGCTTACGAACCCTGCCGTGGAGGTTTGTCATATTTTACCAATCAATGAGCAAAATGTTGTAGTCAATTGGCAGTATAAAGAAGAAGCAGCTGATTCTTTGTCAACAGTAAATGTATGTATTGCCGCCTACACAACAACTCAAGCGCGTCTTAAACTATACAATTACTTGGAAATGTTAGGTAACAGAGTTTTGTATTATGATACTGATTCTGTTATTTATATCAGTCGTGAAGGAGAATTCGAACCACCAACGGGGGATTACATCGGTGATATGACAGATGAATTGGAATGCTACGGAATAGGCAGCTACATTACCGAATTTGTAAGTGGGGGTCCCAAAAACTACGCTTACAAAGTTTACAGTACCAAGGACCAAGCAGAAAAAAATATATGTAAGGTGAAGGGAATTACTCTGAACCACTCAACATCACAAAAAGTTAATTTCGACACAATAAAAGAAGCCATACTAAACGCAGACGATTACAGTGATATTTTAGTATTTTCTCAAAATATTCAGCGGACACCATTTCACGAAGTTATAACTGTACCACAAATCAAAAGGTATCAACCAAAAGCAGAAAAACGTAGATTCGTTGATGACTACAGTTCAGTTCCATACGGTTACAAAAGACATTGTCTAGAATGATAATAATTTATGACTTGTATATAAATCTAAAAATAAAAGTTGTGAAATTAATATTATGTCAATTAATTGTTTATTTACATTACGACTTTGCTAAACTGTGAAAATCATGTAACAATTAATTTTAAATACAATGTTTTTTAAACTCCATAAAATGTGCTTTTTATTTATGTGGAAAAGTCAGATTGTGTTTTCTTTCAGCTATCATGGTTTTGAGTAGATCATAAGATTCGATTTTCAAGTCGCTTTCAATAAGTGAATATTGCATTCTAATGCAAAATGACTTAAATTATGTTTCATGACTTCGGACATCTTAAAATCGAATAATTTTTTTTAATTGAATATAGTTGTAATTCAAAATTTGACTTGGAAAATATCCCCAGAATTTTAAGAAAAAGTATAGATTTTTTGAATATTCTAGAATCAATGTGATTACAAGATGATATCAAGTTAGGTAAGATGGTTTCATGGTGGTATTAGTTGGTTGTACAGCTGTATAGTTGGTTGGTTGTATAGCTATATAGTTGTATAGCTGTATAGTTGGTTGGTTGTATAGCTGTGTGTTGTATAGCTGTATAGCTGTATAGTTGGTTGTATAGCTGTATAGCTGTATAGTTGGTTGTACAGCTGTGTGGTTGTATAGCTGTATAGCTGTATAGTTGTATAGTTGGTTGTACAGCTGTGTGGTTATATAGCTGTATAGTTGGTTGTATAGCTGTGTGGTTGTATAGCTGTATAGCTGTATAGTTGGTTGTACAGCTGTATAGCTGTATAGTTGGTTGTACAGCTGTGTGGTTGTATAGCTGTATAGCTGTATAGTTGGTTGTACAGCTGTGTGGTTGTATAGCTGTATAGCTGTATAGTTGGTTGTACAGCTGTGTGGTTGTATAGCTGTATAGTTGGTTGGTTGGTTGTATAGCTGTATAGCTGTATAGTTGGTTGTACAGCTGTATAGCTGTATATTTGGTTATACAGTTGGTTGGTTGTATAGTTGGTTTCAAGGTGGGATTAGTTGGTTTCAAGGTGGTATTAGTTAGTTTCAAGGCAGTATTAAAGCTGTACAAAGCAGTATTAAAGCTGTACACCTCAGTACAACCAACTATACAGCTATACAACCACACAGCTGTACAACCAACTATACAGCTATACAGCTATACAACCACACAGCTGTACAACCAACTATACAGCTATACAGCTGTACAACCAACTATACAGCTATACAGCTATACAACCACACAGCTGTACAACCAACTATACAGCTATACAGCTATACAACCACACAGCTGTACAACCAACTATACAGCTATACAACTGTACAACCAACTATACAGCTATACAGCTATACAACCACACAGCTGTACAACCAACTATACAGCTATACAGCTATACAACCACACAGCTGTACAACCAACTATACAGCTATACAACTGTACAACCAACTATACAGCTATACAGCTATACAACCACACAGCTGTACAACCAACTATACAGCTATACAACCACACAGCTGTACAACCAACTATACAGCTATACAGCTGTACAACCAACTATACAGCTATACAGCTATACAACCACACAGCTATACAACCAACTATACAGCTATATAACCACACAGCTGTACAACCAACTATACAACTATACAGCTATACAGCTATACAACCACACAGCTGTACAACCAACTATACAGCTATACAGCTATACAACCAACTATACAGCTATACAGCTATACAACACACAGCTATACAACCAACCAACTATACAGCTATACAACTATATAGCTATACAACCAACCAACTATACAGCTGTACAACCAACTAATACCACCATGAAACCATCTTACCTAACTTGATATCATCCTGTAATCACATTGATTCTAGAATATTCAAAAAATCTATACTTTTTCTTAAAATTCTGGGGATATTTTCCAAGTCAAATTTTGAATTACAACTATATTCAATTAAAAAAAATTATTCGATTTTAAGATGTCCGAAGTCATGAAACATAATTTAAGTCATTTTGCATTAGAATGCAATATTCACTTATTGAAAGCGACTTGAAAATCGAATCTTATGATCTACTCAAAACCATGATAGCTGAAAGAAAACACAATCTGACTTTTCCACATAAATAAAAAGCACATTTTATGGAGTTTAAAAAACATTGTATTTAAAATTAATTGTTACATGATTTTCACAGTTTAGCAAAGTCGTAATGTAAATAAACAATTAATTGACATAATATTAATTTCACAACTTTTATTTTTAGATTTATATACAAGTCATAAATTATTATCATTCTAGACAATGTCTTTTGTAACCGTATGGAACTGAACTGTAGTCATCAACGAATCTACGTTTTTCTGCTTTTGGTTGATACCTTTTGATTTGTGGTACAGTTATAACTTCGTGAAATGGTGTCCGCTGAATATTTTGAGAAAATACTAAAATATCACTGTAATCGTCTGCGTTTAGTATGGCTTCTTTTATTGTGTCGAAATTAACTTTTTGTGATGTTGAGTGGTTCAGAGTAATTCCCTTCACCTTACATATATTTTTTTCTGCTTGGTCCTTGGTACTGTAAACTTTGTAAGCGTAGTTTTTGGGACCCCCACTTACAAATTCGGTAATGTAGCTGCCTATTCCGTAGCATTCCAATTCATCTGTCATATCACCGATGTAATCCCCCGTTGGTGGTTCGAATTCTCCTTCACGACTGATATAAATAACAGAATCAGTATCATAATACAAAACTCTGTTACCTAACATTTCCAAGTAATTGTATAGTTTAAGACGCGCTTGAGTTGTTGTGTAGGCGGCAATACATACATTTACTGTTGACAAAGAATCAGCTGCTTCTTCTTTATACTGCCAATTGACTACAACATTTTGCTCATTGATTGGTAAAATATGACAAACCTCCACGGCAGGGTTCGTAAGCAATTCATATAATTCTGCTGGATTGTTTACAATTACAGTCTTTTGTAGATTTTCTCTTTGACCAAATTTACCCCAAAACGAATTTAACATTAATTTAGCGAGAGATCTTTTTCCTGGGTTATTCGATATTGCTGGGAAATCCAATTCAATGTCTTCGATGTTTTGGAAACATTTGATGTAATTATCTTTGTCTTCAGTAGTAACACATTTCTTTGGCCAACCAGATGCTTCTTGTTTCAATTTAATAAATTTGTTCATCATTTCAGTAAAAAGCCCTCCAGACTTTTTCGATTTGTCGTATTGTATAATGTTGTACTCCCATATTTCGAAAATTTCCAATAGTTTGTATCCTTTTTCAATTGCTTTTAACACTTCATCTACTATCCATGTACCGGTTAAGGTCCTTTCATCATCGGTGTGAGGACAAATTTCTTCTTGATTTTTATAGTAACTACATTTTCGACAGAGTGTAAACATCAGTTTATTATTTTGTTTCGTGGGTAGTACGGGATGCAACAGTTGTTCGGGCGGTAGTATTTTACATTTCATAACACCATTTATGTTATTTAAATCCAGCTTGGAACATATCAGATTACCTACATGAACCTTTGGGTGACTAATTGGAAATTTTCCGTATTTACAAACCCAGGGATATAGTGAACAAATATCTATATATTTAATTTTTTCGTTTTCTTTGCATTTGTAGTAACTATACACATTCCCTGTACGTCCGCCGTAGAATGCATCGCGCGGATTTAGCGGTATTTGTTGAATTAATGGATGTGTTTTCAAATACTCCATTTCTTTGTTACTGCTTATTAACTTATCAAATTCACATTCCCATATTTCAATGATCTCATACTTAAGATCTTTTAATCGATTTATTTTTGCAACAGTCCTTTCATATCGTTGATTTAATGTGTCGTTATGGTCATCATGTAAGGGCTGATCTCGATTATTTTTTAAACATGAAGGATGTCCATGATAATAGCACCCATGAAATTCAAAAATCTGATTGTTTTCCTTGGAAAATCCGTCGACTCTTACACCAGCAACAACAGCTTCGCGTTCTTTTGCTGCATGTTGTATATTAATCCCTCGTTTATTCTCCTCCCAGATCAACCATTGCACAGCTTTTGTTGACTGATTGTCTGCGTATCTGTAGCCAAGGTTTGGGATTAATCCTATAGTCTCAGCCATTAAGAAATTGCGACGATATACAAGATTGCAGGCTGACGCTATGGTTGTAGCTTCTACAAATGGGTCCACTTTACACTGATCAAATAATAATTTCCTAAATTTGAGACATGCTTCAGTTAATATTTTGACATCATTGATACAGTATTCAAGCATATCACGTTGCATATTAAACTCGTTATTTTTGTGTGTATCATACCATTTCAAAAAATCATCACGCTCTTCACTTTTCATCGTATTGGGGGCGTAGTATTCAATTTGAGGTAGAGAACCGATGTAATTTTCATTCTGTTTCGTATTAAATATGTATGGCAAATATCCCTTCTGCAACGACGATGATAAATCAAACGCTTTTGGTAATTTTGAGAGAGCCATTGGTAAGTAGTTTAATGAATCTATAAATCTTACATTTTCAAGCTGCATAAGTATAATTTTCGTGCCACGCATTATTAGTTTTGGTTTCAAATCGGTGTTTTGTAATATGTAATTCAATATAAATTGATGATCATATGACTGTCCATTATGAGCAATGACAATAACTTTTTTAAATTCCTTTCTCACCTTTAAAATGTGATTCATAAACTCGTATATCACGTTATCTTTCTTGATGGAAAGCCGATACTTGCATTTTTGACAGAAGTAAAGATTTTCATCCAAGCATTTATCACACAGCTGTTGAAATACGCATAAGTTGGGTTCATGCTGTTTTACTGAGTTTACTGTACCATTTTCCATAACTCTGTCATTAATAATCTTTTCTTGTCGACTTTCTAAATCGTAAAATATAAATGACACATTTTCGACTAATGGTTGATGATTATCGGGTTGAATGAAACATAAATGCTCCTGGGGGACATGATTGCGACACATTTTGCAAAAGTACTCTCCACAAAGGTGTTTCCTGTTCCTTGGATACGTTTTAAAACAATCGCAGCATCGTTTTATTTGATCGCAAATTGATTTCTCATTGTCAGACGCAACCGCTTTGTGATTATTAAAACAATGTATACCTCTGAATGAACGATTACAGTACTCACATAAGATTTCCATTGAATCCTTAGGACATTTTGGGGATTTTTGACATTGCGGACATGTTCCACCACACCTGTGTTGCCTTTTTAAATTGTACGGCACATGACAATTTTCACAATAATAACTACAGCAAAACGCAGCTGTTAACGATGTTATAACATTATAATGTCCAATGTGATATAGTAAATTTATAACTTTTCCATCACAAATTCCTTCAAATATAACATCATGGCCTTTTGTACCATATTGATAAACAACAATTTTATACTTTGATAAATAATTTTCGAACGATCGAAGCTCCGGTATGCCACATCCTGTTTCAGGTATTTCAATCCTCGAGTCATTTATTAATGCAGACGCTCTTTTAGTTTGAAGTGTTGAGTTTGATTTCCTGATTTTCTTATACTCCGGGTCCTTTTCAATGTTAGCTATAGCAACAACCAACGCACGCGGTAAACACAAATTGTCTTTTGAATCGATTGTTATAATTCCTCGACGCATTGCGCATTCTTCATTGAAAGTGTTGTATTTGTTATTCCGTCCTCGCCCTTTCGGGATCTGTACAGATGTAACACCCAAACAAAATGTGTCAGTGCTCAAACCATCGGAATTACTTTGGAATATTTTTGATATCATTTCCCACACATCATCAAGTTGCAGCTCAGAAGCGTTCCTAAAGTTTATCCAGCCTGGACCTCTTTCTTCAAAACTTTTTCCGCAAAACGTTATTCCAACTTTATCATCAGGGTTTAGATTAGATGCAGCATGTTGCAGTATCTCCTTCACAGCTCCTTTAATCCAGCCAACAGGTTCGGTATCTTTGGGTACAGATTTGATTTTGAACTCGATTTTACGCCCATTTACATTGAACCGTTTAATATGTGTATTATAATCCTTAGTAACTTCAGAACGTTGCATTTTTACAAAATGTTTAATATTTTGAAAATTGTTAACACTTAATATTTCTTAAACTGTTTTTTTGTTTGACCTTTCTTAGATGAAGACTAGTCGTCGAATGATCAAACTGGATTGGAGTACTTCTATTTATACCCCCTCCATAATGGCAATCAACAGCTGATAAAAAAAAAAAATTAAATTGTAAAATTTATAGTAAATACAGGATTCGAAATTGCAAAACGTCATATGGTTTCGGATAAATTCTACGATTTATTTTAACACTGATTTTACACCGCATTCGGCCACCACTGCGTGGATTCGGGTTACAGTTAAACGTACTCGTATTACTCTCGAGGTACATACCCCTATTGAAGAGACAAGTCTCTTCGGTCAACCTTAAAGGCGGAGGTATGGGTCCTAGGACCTGGAACTTTGCCATCTACGCTCATAGTAATACTTTCCTCATTGTAACACACTTCCGAATAGCGAGCTAGTTGATTTCTTTAATTCCAATATCAATCGGATATTAAAGAGTCTTCCCCTAGCAACTTACGTATAAGTGTTAAATAAAAACTTTTCCACCATCTCGATTTGAACCCTGAACTACTTGATCTAAAGGCATACGTCGCTACCTCTACACCAAGATCCTTTCGTATGCCACAACTCTAACTTTGGATCAAATTCTACTACGATTGACATCAAAGCAGAATGGACAAAAAAAAAAATAATCAATCCATTCCAACAAGTTGCGCACAATGACTCAGTCGTTAGCGCGTATTTATAGATCGTGGAGATCGACACATGATTGCACCAGCCAACATGCAGGGTGAATCATTATACGGAGGCTATAGGAGCTTATCGCCCAGAAAAGAAATTGATAACGAATGGTATCAAGCAGAGCGAGAATTGAAAACGGCTACATATGTTATGTTATCGCTTTTTTACCACATATTTGCATATTGAACAAGGCCGAGTATGTAGTCTGGCTAGCGTAAGGTTAACGCTACCGCTTCTTGCGCATGTGGTTCCAGGTTCAAGTCCCTTTGGTGGCAACAGTTTTTTTTCGACAAAAGTAATTTAAGTGCCGAGTGCAACTATTAAAATACGTCCCCGGCAATAAATCAAATCAGATTCATATGGAATTCAACATCAATTCATGTTAAAATTTCAATCGATCAATCGCCAGTATAGGATAGATAGGATAAATACAACGCAAAGACACCGTGTTGGCCGACCGAGAAACACGTAGAGAAAGTCAGCTGAGAGCGTGGGTGCCTGTATTGGCAAATTGTGGAGAGAGATAAAAGGCGATTACGGAGAACAGGTGTTAACAGGAACCAGAGAGAGAGAGCGAGAGAGAGTCAAACAATCAACCGATCAATCAATCAATCAATCCAATTAAAGTAGTTAGGAGTCCCATGAGAGGTGATTAATCTAAAAGTTCCCACGGTCTTCAAAATATTCCCCGCCCAGGTGCAAGACCCTCAGGTGATCAAGGGAATCCCTCAAAGGTCATTGACCTCCATGACCCCATTCAAAACCCATAGATTACACGGGGATTCCCTATGACGTCACCAACACCTGTTTTCAAGGTAATCTCAAGGTTAACAAAAAGTTCCCACGGTCTTTAAAATTTTCCCACGCCCAAGTGCACCTTTACCTACTCAGAATATTCCTAAAATGCGTCGGAGGCATTGGTTCACGAAAGTCTGTAGTTTCTTGGTAAGTCGAATACCATATAACAACACGAATTTAACGCATGTATCAAAAACTCGAAGCTTCGTGCGAAGGGAGATCTCTCTTAACCTCCAGAAAGGGAAAGGATGCCGAAGGCCTGACGAGCTTTATTTAGCGGAGCCTCAATATCTTTTTTGGCGCCGCCGTCCATGCTGGCAATGCTTCTGAGATAGCAAAAATCTTGCACCTCTTCCACATCCTGTCCGTTAAGAACAATCGGTGTGCTTGCGTTCGAACCCATGTGCATGTACTTGGTTTTACGCATATTTATTTTCAGTCCCGCCTCTTTGCATTTAGAATGAAACGAGCGATCATTTGACTCTAAGTCCGAACGGTTATGTGCAAGCAAACACACGTCATCAGCATAATCAAGGTAACGTTAGATGTTAAATAGTATCCATTGAAGATCTTTACCTCCCCCACCTTCCAGTGCAGCTGGTGATAATATGCAGCCTTGTCCGACACCCATTCGCACACGGAAGCTCTTCTCCATGCAAGACGCGACACCTTAATTGTGATATACTGTATAAAAATTAGTTGAGTCCTACCTTTCTTTCCACCACCTCCCATACAAACTGCACTTTTCCATGAAATACTCTAAGCAAATTTACTCAGTAAGTATATAATTTATTGAGCTGAAAATTTGCAGCAAATATTTATTTAGAATTATTAGGAAGACCAAAAAAAAATAGACGATTAGCTTAACTCCTTCTATCCCCTCTCATACAATCTGACACAATTTCACAAATTTACAAAAAGTCGATTTTCCTGAAAAGTATGAATGCTATTGATCTGCACTTCAAAACATGTAAAAATCATAATGTTAATATTTATTTCTGAAAAAGTCATTAAGAAGTCGCACTCCCATACGTACAGTCCCATACAAAATGCATAATTTCACCAAATCCAATACACTAATTGTCTCAGTACCAATTAAATTGTTGAATCCTAAATTTTGCATACGACATTTTGATAGCAATTCTCGCGTGATGTGAAAAAATTAATTTAAAGTCCCCTATGAAATTTCTTAAAATCAAAAAATTTTGTGAAAAATGAAGTGACGGTCGAGCATTTTTTTTCTGTTCATCTAAGTCGGATTTAATGAATAGATTTTTATATACAATTGAGTACATAAAAAATTTTTATTTCATATGATGTAAACGGTTATTATTTGTAATGCAAAAATGCAGTATATTACTATTTTTTGTAGTCATTCCTGGTCCGACTGGGATATGATGAAGGAAACTAAAAACTTTACACTTTTAAAATGAATGATTTGTTGTTTTTTTTCTTACTGTGATCGAAAATTGTGGGGATTCGGTCTCTTGTCGGTTTGCGAGAAAAAACAACCACAAAAGGGTTGATCTATCTTTAGTTATTTTATACTGCCAATTATAAATTATAAATCAAATAAACTGCCAACAAGTCGAGCACAACTTTATTATTCTTGGGACAAGTTGAAGATGCATGGAAAGTCAATATACAGGTTAGAGTGGTTACGGAAGACTAAGTGAAAGTAGGTTCTTGAGCAGGGCTGTTGTCAATTTAACACTTAATTGCGGATACGATCTATAACTCCAGTACATTGAATAAATACTTCATTGGTTTATTTTTACAAGTTTGGGTTTTTAGGACGAGAGGGGGTAGAAGTGATAGTAAGGGTGAATGGATGTTAATATATTTTTAATTGATTACTTGAACCACGTCCAATACTCGCTGTATAGAATGTCAGTTTCACAAACGAAGTTGCAAAGAATTTTCATAAAATTCGGTGAATTTTACTTTCGCGACCAGTTATTATTTCACACATTTAGAGTTTTTTCTTAAATGCATTTAACAAATTTTCAAGTTTCTACCTTAAAATTCTATTCAAAAATTTCCAGCTTTTGTGTTTTTTTTTTCATTACACATGAGACACCTCGGAAACGTTACACCAGGGGGATCGATGCATAACAATTGTCGAACAAATTATTATTTTTTTCTATGTATATTAAATAGATGTATCCACATGCAAAATTTAAATTTTGTCTCTCTTTCACCAGAGTCCTAAAGAAATCAATCAAAGTTTCCGACATTTTTGCTTACTACTTCCCTCCCCTTACACCCCGAACTTAAGATTTTTTAAAATTTGTACTCAGTTTTTAGATATAACGGTCTGTAATTTTTTAAAGTGGGCTACTTTTGAAATGCTCTCCATTTCCACACACTACTATTATGTTCACATGTTATATTTTTTCGTATTTCGCTACTATAGTTTAATATAAGCTAAGTTTTAATTACATAGCTTAAAAGATAGTTGAAATATTCATAGTTGAGATATCATATTCATATTTTTAAGTGTTTTTTTTTTTTGCACCCCTCCTGATCCCCCCTTACAATAATTAGCCTATCTTTAAACTAATTCTGGTGGATCTGACTGCCACCTTAATGGTCCCAAAATATAAATTTTATGGTAAGTAATTTCGAAGATATGATCATTTAAAAAAAAAATCGGGCGACAACTGGTTTATAGCCCCCCCCTTTTCGGGTGCCAATGGATAAAAAATTTTAATTATTTTTAAAGTTTGCCCAACAACTTTATCTGCATTCGTGGTGAAGATATTAGCAAGTGTAGTTTTTGACTCTCTACCTCCCCCTTCCAGCTGACACTCCCAAAATTTAGATAATGGCGCTCACTTACCCAAATTTTACCTTCAACAGTTTTGGGATATGAGTCGATATGTTCGGCGTACTGCGGGACGGATTTTTTTTTTTCGCACTTTTAGGCTTATTTATAGTTATTTCTATTCGGCAAAAAAATGTGACCCGTTTTTGCCCTTAAAATTTTTTCTAGCAGTTCCTATGTTCTATTGTAAAGAAAAGTTCTGCCCTGCTAGAAAAATGGTTTGCGCACTAGATAAAACTTGACCTGAAAATGCACATTTCTTGCCCCGAATTTTTCGGCGGTGCAACTCAATTGACCTGTAATATACAACAACATGAAAAAAATAAATCATCTGACTACATCGGTAACAGATTCAAACGGATAGATCTTACTTAAAAGGACTTAAAACTTTACATGAAGTATGCAATATGAGTGCATACGTAACTTTTCTTAATTTTCCCAAAATCTTCACAGGACCATTTAGAGATAACAAGACAAATTAAAACGCTTTGTTTTGACAGTTACGAAAGGCAATCAGCTGTTCGGTATACAGACAACATGATAAAAAAAAATGCAAAAAACTTGCACTTAAAGTGTTCTATTGTAAATTGACCTGACTGACAGAACTGAGAAAAATGAGTGCAAAACTGCAATAATTTTGCATTTTATAGGGCAAAAACGGGTCACATTTTTTAGCCGAATAGAAATCACTATTAGTCATGAAACGCAAAAAAAAATAAATTTTCAGAGTAACAAATTTTTTTTTTCTGTGTTGATCACAATACCTTATTATTAAGATAATAGGGTAAAAGTCGAGCTAAAAAATTATTGACGGTAGTGAAAACTACAAAAGACAGAAGGTTAATATGGCGGCGAATTCGAAGCAAACCTTCGTTGATAATAGTGAAAGATCCCATTCAAGTTAGAAATTTGAAATTTTCTTTATCTTTAGGAAGGAATTTAATACTTGGAGATGCTAAGCTGTCGGTAATATCATGCCCAAAGAATCTGAAAATGTGTATGCGGTTCTATCTAGTTTACGAAAAAAGCTTAGATTATATTATTGTTGTTAATCCAGAGTAAATCTTGGAAAATTGCGTGGTAGTTAATATGTGATAATACGAAAAACAAATGAATTTTCCTGCAGCTGCACATTACTAAGTTATTCTTAAATTATTGCAAAACTAAGAAGTTTTTTAAATTGATGGATATGCAACATGTATGTAAGTATTAATTCCAGGAAGTGAATAATTTGTTCTGATAAGAAATAACTATTGTATGACAAACACAAATTTCTCTGCGTTCCATGACTAAATAATTCCAGAAATTCTGTAAAAACATCACAGAATTGTAATTGGGCTTTAAGCCCAATCATATGATACTCTAGATGAAATGGGAATGACTTTAATATACCGGAAAATATGTCATCTCAAATTCTTTCGAATAGTGAATAGAGACTTTTGCATGGGAGGTGGTAGAAGTATAGGGGGAGGTTTGTATTTTTCGTATGTGACACCGAACATTGCATGCAAAATGTTTTTTGCAGAATTTAAAGTTTTTAGTTTTCATTATTTTTAAAGAAATTGGTCATAGTTTTCCTGAAATTGGGGCATATGTATGGGAGGTGGCAGAGGAAATGGAGCGTTTAAGATGATTTTGAAACTGCTTATCATCATCCTTATCACCATGCTTTGATTCAATTTCAAAGTCGATAACTCTCATATATTTGAAGGTGAAATGCCTTTCTTGAATTTATAATACAGATATTTGTATGGGAGGTGGTAAAAAAAGTGAAGCGGAGCTGATAATTTTCTCTAACACTTATTTTAATTATTAAGAAACACATTCTGGCAAAATTTGAAGTTTATACTTTTTCTAGTTTGAATGGAAATGGATAAAATGCATTTAACAAAAGTTATGCATTTGTATGGGAGAGGGTAGAGGGAGTGTACGGGTCAAAACAGGTTTTCTTTCGTATTATTAATATTTCTATTTGTATACTTTATACAAAATATCAAATTGATAGCTTTAACAGTTTCGAAGAAAAAAAATTTAATCTAAATTTCAAAATTTCGTGAAATTTGTATAGGAGGGGGTAGAAGGAGTTGATAATTATGTTTAAAATAAATTGCAATTATAATAAAATTAATTCTGACAAAATTTCGTGTTGTCAGCTTTACTAGTTTCAATGAAAATCGAAAATATGTATTTTTCAAAATTGTCCATTTGCTTGGGAGGGGGTAGAAGGAGTAAAGGGATCGGGTCAATATTCTGTGATATTAATGACATCTATATCATAATACTTTCACGTAAATTTCAAGTCGATAGCTTAAATAGTTTCAAAGTAAAATCAATTTGTTATCATTTCGAAATTTCATGAAATTTGTATGGGAGTGGGGGGATGTAGCTCATTCAAGAACTTAAATTTTCTTTTTTGCTAAAAATAACACACAAAAATTTTTAGCACTATACCTCAAAGCTTTCGAGAGTTATGCTGTAGACAGGCGGACAGACAACTCGGATTCGAGGTTTTTGAGCGACAACAAATATTTCTGTACCCTTGGCGGCTCTGTGCGAGCATTATTTCTTAGCGTTACAAACGGTAAGGCAAACACAATATACTCTCAGATTTCATCTAGAGTATAATTAGTACTTTTAGCTTTGCTAATTGTAATAAAAACCGAATAAATGCATCTTTGAAAATTGTACATTTGTATGGGAGGAGGTAGAAGGAGTAAGGGCATCTAATCAATATTTTTTGACGTTAATGATATTCAAATCATTTTGCTGTTACCAAATTCAAGTCAATATCTGAAATGGTTTCGGAGAAAAATCAAATAATATAAATTTCGAAATTTCGTGAAATTTGTATGGGACGGGGCAGAAGGGGTGGGGGTATGTGGTCCGTTCACGAGCTTAAAGTTTTTTTGTTGCGAAAAATGTCATATGAAAAATTTCAGCACGGTAGGTCAAAGCTTCGAGAGTTGTTGCAGACAGACGGACAGACTGATAGACAGACGGACAGACAGATGGACAGACAGACTGACAAATGGACAGACAGATGGACAGACAGATGGACATACAGACCGACAGACAGATGGACAGACAAACGGACAGAGAGACGGACAGATAGACGGACAGACAGAAGGACAAGCAGACGGACAGATGAACAGATGGTCACTCGGAATCGTGGTTTTTGATCGATAACAAATATTTCTGTACCCTTGGCGACTCTGTGTGAGCACTATTTCTTAGATTTACAAACGGTAAGGCAAACAGAATATACTCTGATTTCATCTTGAGTATAAACATAACAGAATTATGAATCATATGATCACCATCATCATCAATGGCGCGACAACCCAAATCGGGCCCTGACTTCCTGAAGTCGTCGCCTCCAATCGTCTCGATCCAAAGACCGCGTCCTCCAGCTGCTAATTTTACTTTATTATTTTAATAATAAAGTATTGTGATCGACTTGGGAAAAAAAAAAAATTTGCTACCCTGAAATTTTTTTTTTTCGCGTTTCATGACTAAAATAGCCTAAAAATGCAAAAAAAAAAAATCCGTCTGTCTGTACGCCGTCCGCCGTACGCCGACGTGTACGCTCAGCGCACATTAACTCCCAAACCCTTCAAGATACAAAGTTCATTTTTAGAGGGATTGTAGGTAGTTGCGGATCTCAGGCGGATACCAATTTTGGGGGGTGTACGAGTTCAGGGGGAGGCAGGGGGAGCGCTTGAACCGAAAAATACGAATTCAAATATCTCAACCATGGTTACAGCTAGGAAGCTAAAAATCAACATACATATACAAGAGTTTGTAGGACAACTTTTAAAAATAACTTAATTTTTTTATCCATTGGCGTGCGAAAAGGGGGGGCTAAGAACCAATTGTCGGCCGAATTTTTTTTTCAAATGATTATATCTTCGAAATGACTTCCCATAAAAAATTGATATTTTGAGACCATCAAGATAGTATATAGATCTACTAGAAGCAGTTTAGATAGAAGCTAATTAGTGAAAGGGGGAGGGTCAGGGGGGGGTGCAAATAAAAACACTTAAAAAATAATATCTCAACTGTCTCTTATGCTATGTAATTGAAACTTAAAATGTATACTAAGCTTTACTAGCAACATATGAAAAAAATATAATATTTGGACTTTATAGTAGTGGGGGGAAATGGGGAGCATTTCAAAAATGGCGCACTTTCCAAAACTACAAATCATCAAATCTCAAAATTGAGTACAGATATCAAATCAAAAATATGTCAGATTGTAGAGCTGTATAATCTTTAATTTTGGTAAGAAATTTGAGTTGAGGGGTGTAAGGGGAGGGAGGTGGAAAGCGAAAATGTTGAAAATTTTGAGTGATTTTTTTATGGCTCTGGTAAAAGATACAAAGTTCAAATTTTGCATGTCGACACATCTATTTGATATAGATAGAAAAAAAAATAGTAATTTGTTCCAAAATTGTTATGCTCCGAAGTGGGGGTCTAACGTGCACAAGGTGTTTCATGTGGAATGAAAAAAACAGTTAAACTGAAAATTTTTCAATGAAATTTGAAGGTAGAATATTGAAAATTTGGGAAATGCATTTAAAAAAAATCTCTAAAAGTTTGAAATATTAACTGGTCGAATATTTTTAAAACTTCTACTCCCTCCCATACAAAATTATTTTTTCGACCATTTTAAAGAAATCAATTATCACCTAACTATCAAAAGCTATCAATTTGAAATTTTGCACAAAAACTTAGAAAAATAGTTAAAGTAAAATTACGGTAAAAATTTTGAAATCGTGCTTGCCCTTCTACCCCCTCCCATACAAAAGCATGATTTCGACCAATTTCATTAAATCAACTAATAACCAACAAATTAAAAGCTACGAACTTGAAATTTTGTACGAGCACCTAACAATAGAAAAGAAAGAAAATTCCATCACAAATTTTACGATTCCCCTACCTCCTCTACCCCCTCCCATACAAAATTATTTTTTCGAGCATTTTTAAGAAATCAGTTATCAGCTATCTCTTAAAAGCTATCATTTTCAAATTTTGCATGAAAACTTATAAAAGTAATTCAAATGAAGTAACTTTAAAAGTTTTGAAATTGCGTTCTACCCCCTCCCATACAAAACTATGATTTCGACCAATTTCATTAAATCAACTAATAACTAACAAACTAAAAGCTACGAACTTGAAATTTTATACAAGTACCTTACAAGAGAAGCGAAATAAAACTGCATATCAAATTTTACGATTCCCCTACCTTCTCTACCCCCTCCCATACAAATTTTCGGTTTCGTGAAAGTAAAATACACCGAATTTTATGAAAATTTTATGCAATTTCGTCTATGAAACACATTCTATACAGGGAATATTGGACGTGATTCAAGCAATTATTAAAAAGCTGTTAACATCCACCCACCCTTGCTAATACCCCTCCTCCTCCCCTCATAAAAACCCAAACTTGCAGAAACGAATGAAATATTGTTAAATTGACAACAGCCCTGCCCAAGAAACCCCTTTGCACTTAGCTTTCCCTAACCACTTTAACCTGCATATTGACTTTCCACTCATCCGCAACTTGTCCCAAGAATAATAAAGTTTCGCCCGACTTGTTGGCAGTTTATTTAATTTGGCTTTGCCGTCTTCGTCAACCGAGTCTTCCCATCGCTTGCGTGGTTTGCTTAAAGGCCGGTTACCACTCGTTTTGCCTTTATGAGCACGTTTGGGGATTCTTCTGTCTTCCATTCGCTCTACATGGCCAGCCCACTCCAGCTTACGTAGCTCGATGAACGTTGAAGCTTCTGGCTCGTCGTAGAGTTGATACAACTCATGGTTGTATCTTATTCGCCATTCCGTTCCTTCCTTCACAGGCCCCAAAGTTCTTCGGAGGACCTTTCTTTCGAATGCGTTAACTGCTTTTTCGGAAGTCGCGGTTATGTCCACGTCTCGCTGCCATAACAGAGCACAGGTCGTCTAATAGTTTTATAAATCCGCAGCTTATTGTTCCTGGATTTCATTATTGGAAGTACCGAATAATACGTCTTATTTGCAAGTATTATCCGTCGTTTGATTTCGTCTGTTTCATTGCCGTCCTTTGCTAGATTAGCCCCAAGATATATAAAGTTGTCCACACTCTAAAAATTATATTCCGCAATTCTCCTTCTTGTTTGCGTCATTACTTTTGTTTTGCTTTCATTAATGCGCAACCCGACTTCTTTTGCGGCGAAGTCAAGATTGACAGGTACCACCTTAGCACAAGGGAAGGATCTTGCTAAAATGTTAATGTCGTCAGCGTATGCTACTAGTTGGGTGGACTTGAATAGTAGTGTCCCGTTGGTATCGACTGGGATTTTTCGGACGACATACTCTAGTGCCAAGTTGAAAAGCATAGGGGCTAGGCAGTCTTCTTGCTTTAAACCACATTCCGTTCGAAAGCTGGTTGTGGAATCGGTTTGTATTCTCACTTGGGACTCAGTGTTCGTCATTGTGAGTCTTCTTAGTCGGACTAGTTTTGGGGAAATTCCAAAGTCAAGAATAATTTGGTACAGTACGCTCCTGTCGATACTGTCGTATGCTTGTTTAAAATCTACGAATATTTGGTGCACGTCTGTGTTATATTCCCAGCATTTCTCTGTTTCACCGAGAATATCTGGTCTGATGTAGATCGTCCGGTTCTGAATCCACCTTGGTATTCGCCAATTATTTCATTAGTATAGGGCTTTAGACGACGTTCAATTATTTTTGTCAGTATTTTATAGGACGTATACAACAATGATATACCTCTGTAGTTGTCACAGCAGAGTTTGTCTCCTTTCTTGTAAATTGGACATATTATACTTTTTCGCCAATCGTCGGGTATGATTTCCTCTGTCCAAATTTTGCATATCATGTTGTGCAGTATTTCAGCGACGCAGTTTCTACCGTTTTTCAGAAGTTTAACTGGTATTTCGTCAGTTCCCGGCGCTTTGTTTCGTTTTTGGTCACATAGGGCTGCTTTGATTTCAGTAAGCGTGGGTAGTGTCGATGATGGTTCATCTTCGTCAGTTGAGGCTTCAATTGAAATGTTGTTTGTCGTGATCGGTGCTAATGGGATGAGATTTAAGAGATGTTCAAAGTAGGAAGCCCATCTCCTTTTGATTTCTTGTGTGTCGCTGATGGCGTTTCCCTCTGCGTCTTTGCAGAGACTGGCTTTTGGCTTATATCCCTTTTTTAATTCTTTTACTATTGCGTATGCGTCCCGCGTTTTATTTTGTCTCATATCGTCGTCCATTTTTTGTATCTTTTGGCTCGTGTTGTTCGTTCAGTAAACATTTTGTAAGCCTCGTTCTTTTTGTCTATTGCATCGCGGCATTCTTGGTAGAACCAATCATTATTTTTTCGCCGTACTTGATATCTTAACACCTCTTCTGCGGACGATTTGATGCCATCTCGTATTGTCATCCACACATTCTCCACTGGCATATTTAGGATATTTTTATATATTGATGTCAGGTTTTTATTACATGCTGACATGTAAGCCTCCGCCACCGTTTCGTCTTTAAGCTTGTCGACATTGAATTTGCGAGCTCTGCTCGTTTTTGAATATCCACGACAAGCTATTCAGCATCGATACTTAGCTCTGACTAGATAGTGATCAGAGTCACAATTCGCACCGCGGAGGGTTCGTACATCAATTATGCTTCTCAATTAGAACGTGGTCTATTTGGTTGAAGGTGTGACCATCTGGTGATGCCCACGTTCGTTTGTGAATATCGCGACGTGCAAAGCACGTAGAACTTACAATCATATTTTTGCTGCTTGTAAAATCAATAAGACGTTGGCCATTGCCGTTGGTTGTGTCATGGAGACTATGCCCTCCTGTTGTTCTTCTATGAGCCTCCTCCTTTCCGCCTTTTGCATTATTAGACAATTTTTAGGTCATTCGAGGGCAGTGAATCATAGATTGTCTCTAGGGTGGCATAAAATTCGTCTTTAGTTATATCGTCATTGTCTTCAGTTGGTGCGTGGACGTTGATCAACCAAGTGTTGAAAAATTTAGTTTTTATTCGGATTGCATACAATCTTTCACTTACTGGTTTGAAACTCGTGGCCTGCTGACTAAATTTTTTGTCAACGACAAAAGCGACTCCAAATTCTCTGCTTCCCGACAATTTTCCATTTGGATAGATTGTGTGTGATCTCATGTCTATGATTTCGTTATCGAGCCATTTCGTTTCTTGGATGGCAGTTATGGTGATGTTATGTTTTGCCACTTCTTCGAGGAACTCTTTCAGAGCTCCTGTCCTAAATAAGGATCGAACATTCCAAGATCCAATAGAGTAGTCTATTTTTCGTTTGCGGGGTTGTTGCTGTTTCTGGACAGTGAATTTTTTTCCTGTGATGCGTTGTCGGCGCCTCGCCCAACCCTGACCTGGAGGACCGGTCCTACTTATTTGTTACACCCTAGTAGAAGAAGGGTGAGAGTTTTCAGCTAAATATGACATGCTGGAGTTCTCACAGCTATGCTGTGAGTCTAACTATGTCATACTTTTGCCTATTTCCTGAGACGCACTGGTGTTACTGGCCATTCAGGTTAACTCCATATTCCCTCCTCTTTTCTCAACCGGGCTTGGGACCGTCTATGGCGGAGTTCAAATGATCATATGATACTCCAGATGAAATGGGAAAGAGTTAAATGTATCAGAAAATAAGTCATCTCAAATTCTTTCGAATAATAGATAGTGATTTTTGTATGGGAGGTGGTAGAAGCAGAGAGAGGAGGCTTGTAATTCTTGTATATAACACCGAACGTGGCATGCAAATTGTTTCATGTTGAATTTAAAATTTGTCATTTTTATGATTTTCAAAGAAATTGGATATAGTTTTCCTGTAATTGGTTCATTTGTATGGGAGGTGGCAGACGAAGTGGATGGTTCTAGATGATTTTGAAACTGCTTATCAACATGCTTTGTTTTAATTTCAAAGTCGATAGGTCTCATATGTTCGAAGGAGAAATGATTTTCTTGAATTTATAATATAGATATTTGAATGGGAAGGAGTAGAAGGAGTGAAGCGAAGCTGATATTTTTTTTAGCATTTATTATAATTATTAAGGGACAAATCCTGATAAAATTTAAAGCTTGTTTTTTTTTCTAGTCTTAATAGAAATCCATTAAATGCATTTACCAAAGTTTTGCATTTGTATGGGAGGAGTAGAAGGAGTATACGGGCCAAAATAAAATTTTGCTTCGCCAATGGTAATTCAATTATTATACTTTCCACAAAATTTCAAGTCTATAGTTTTGACAGTTTCGAAGAGGAATAATTTAATTGATATAATTGATTATTGATGGGAGAGGGTAGAAGGAGTAAGGTGAAGTTGATAATTTTTTAAAAACTTGTATCAATTATAAAAGAATTAGTTCTGACAAAAATTCTTCTTTTCAGATTTGCTTCATTCAATAAAAATCGAAAAAATGGATTTTTCAAATTTTCAAAAAGCATTTGTATGGGGGTAGAAGGAGTGAGAGGGCTGGGTCAATATTTTGTGATATTAATGAAATATACATCATTATACATTGACTAAAATTTCAAGTCGATAGCTAAAATAGTTTTGAAGAAAAATTTATTTTGTTAAAATTTCGAAATTTCATGAAATTTGTACGGGACGGTGTAGAAGGAGTTGAAGGGATGAAGCTCGTTCACAAACTTAAGGTTTCTTTTATGCTAAAAATGACACACACAAAATTTCAGTACGATAGCTCAAAGCATTCGATAGGATGGACGGTCGCTCGTAAGTGAGAATTTTGAGCGACACCCTTGGCGGCGCTGTGCCAGCATTACTTCGTAGCGTTACAAATGGTAAGGCAAACGCATTATACTTTCAGGAGGCCAGGGCCAGGGCTGTCGTGCCATTGATATGATGATGAATGCAGTATTACAGACGGATAAATTCTTCAAAGTAACTGAGAATTTGAAACATTTCAAGTTCTTAATTGATTAGCAAAGCATACATAGGTCAATGAGACCACACAGCACCAGCGACGGGTTAGATAAGTGACTGCAATGATAAATGGGTAGGAAGGGCAATGCTATCGGGCGTCGATTATTCAAACTAATCAGATCTTTTGGGATAATAGATCTAGTGTTCTCCTAGCCACATTGACTTAGACTTAACTTGGTTTCACATTGTTTTACATATGTAGCAAGTAGAGTTTCAAATCAGCGGACTGCAACGAGACTAACGATTGTAAGATTACTTTTAATAATGTCTAGTATCCCCAATGAAAACAGGAGAACTTATTTATATTTTTATTATTAAATCAAATTAAAAAAAATTTGAGGCAAAAGCCTTCAATACTAGCGTGATTACTTTTTTTAATCAACGTCTCATAGCTTCAAGTAAACAGTGCGCTGAGTGCAGTCGGCATTCATGCATATTATTTTAAGGTTCAAGCTGATTCTAAGATGATGAAACACTAATCGAAATTGCATATTGCGATAATCTTCTGAGAAAAAAATTATTACATTCTACTTCATTCTTGTGTGAAATTTGAAAGCAGTGTGTCATCATTGCAATTACATTTAGCTTGAAGGTTAATAATGCTTTACATCAGATCATAAGTTGAGTTTATTTTACACAGTTTAGATTGAATTTCAACCTAAAGGGTACAAAATGATATCAGCCCATCAGTCATTTTTAGTGCATCAAAACTAATTGAACATTTCGGATGGCTATAGAACGTCTTGATGGCACGGTGCAAATCTAATAATACCCTTAAATGGAAACAAAATTAAATCTATCAGATTTCTTCTGAACTATGAACATCTTCAACACATATACAGACCTTTTGCGTTGAACGATTTCGTTACTACGTAGAATATAATAAAAAGAAGTACAACTAGTGGTTATAAACACAAGCTACCTATTTAAAATTCAATTCCAATTTGTTGATAAAACATTTTAGCATCTGAGCTAACAGTGTAAAACGTAGACGAAGCATCGACAATTCAGTGCTTCTAAAAAAAACAAATGGGTCTCTATTATTCTCAATTTACAGAATCCCAGTGTAAAATCATGCGCGCCAACCGGTAGTGACGTGCGAGGACGAACTCTCCTCGTCAGTACGTTTTACCCCGAAGTGCCTGCCACAGCCGCCCTTCAATTGACCACAACACACACAAAAGAGAAAAAGCTGCTACGAAGTCGAGGGTTGTTCTGTTATCAGGCAAAGCGAATAACGAGCACAGTCAACGGCGAGTTAAGTTTTCAGTGTTCAAGAAGTTCGGTCCATCACAGAATCCATCGTTTGCGCTTTCCACAAAAACAGCTTTTGTTAGATTAAAAGTGAAAAGTGATCTAGATAAAAAAGCAGTGTGCGTCGGTTTGTGTAAAAATCTATAAAAATATGTGCCAGCAAATGTTAATGACTCCTTCGGTTTCTTACGAAAGAACTTTACATTTGAAAACGTAATAAGCGGAATCAAAAAGCGATAAGAGCTCTAACTTCGACCCCAGTTATCTTTATCTCGAGTCTGGTTTCGTGGTTTTAATTCTCGTAATTCGTTTAAAAATATTTTATAGCTTGGCCGTCTGTCCGGATACATAATCTTTTCTTTTGCACACAATAGAAGTAAATTTGTGTTAATCGACTGCATCCTCCAAACTAATCTTTTGATCTCATCTCTGATTTCATCAACAAAATCTTTCGATTAAGTCTTATTCAGAGTCTTCCACAGTGCTAAAAAAAACTCTATAGTGGGCAGATATACTCACATAGAATCAATTAATTTCGTATCCAATTTGCAACCCACTGGTTCAATGTTCGAGCTCCATATAAATGCATCATTTCATACTTAGATACCTACGAGTATTTCGTAGCGAAACTCCACGTGAAACTAATGAATCATCGAACCTTAAAAAAAAACACACAACACCGCTAAGCCTCGCTTGCGTACCATTTAAAATTTCGGTTTACCTTTCAGAAGTACGTACCAATTCTTTTTGCACCTGGACAACTCACTCACGTCTGGTGATCTTCAAAAACTCGTTTCGTACAATGAACTGGCATTTTAAGAAGTTTGCATACGTTGTCGTTCAGTCGAAATTTGCCTCTAGTGCGCGTGTAGGGTTTGTCGGTACTAAGGTCGAATACGTCGCCGTTTTCTTGTGCAACTTTAAGGACTCTTTCGTCAGACTGAGATTCTAACGTCTTCGTAGGTAGTGCCAGTTCATAAATTGTTAAATGTGCTCAATGAAAATTAGTAATAAGTGTAACATCATTTCCCGGTTTTTTCAACTACTATTGTTTTCCAAAAAGTGAATTTTTGCTGTTTATCACCACATATTTAAATTTTTCTAATATTACAAACGGTTTAATTCCATGGGATTAAAAAAAAGTGCACCGTTCATTGATTTGAATAATTTTAATACACGGCTGCACTATTCATTTTAGTGTGCCCCCAGAAAAAATAGTTTTAATCTAATTGGCTCATCTAAACTAAATCACAATAAATGTCGTTTTATAATAATTGTTAGTTATGTTAGTTGTTTAAACTATAAATAATTCAAAATTAGATCCCTATGGTATAATATCGGGTTCAACTTCATTATTCTTTAAACAATTTGGGGGTGCGTTGAAAGTCCAAAAGCAGAAGGGGGTTAGTGGTGGTAAAATGGTTGGATGGGTGTTAATAATATGTTGATCGATTAACAGTCATGTTTAAAATGTTCTGCATAGAATATCAGTTCCATAGTTGTAGTTGAGTGAAAAAAAATTGGTATAATTGAAATTCATCAATACATGGGGTGTATAAACAAGAGGTGAAGAATTTGTTTCCAAGACCCAATGAGAGAACGTACGGTGCTGTTGGTGATCCGCCGGCAGCAGTTCTTGAGTCAATTGGATCTTGTACGTATGCAGAGCCAAATCACTAAAATGTGAACGTGGAGAGGTCGATCTCTTGAGCACGGTGGCGAACACAAGTGTTCGGGTCGTTTGCAACACTGTCCTGCGGTGATATTTTCGATCGAACGTCTGGGGCGATGTCGTTTCAGTGTCTTCACATCTTGCATTGGGCCAGTGCCTTGGAATTATTCGAGGCGGTTGCGCAGGCACGTCTCAGAAAGCATATCATTACGATCAAAAATTGCTCGAATAATCTTACGTAAAACATAAATTGTAGCATTTCATAGTAAATTTTCGGCGTTGGGTACACCTCCAATACACGGCGATTTTTGTTTTATGTCCTCGATCGACAGAAAACGGGTCCCACGGAGCGGTAATTTCTGTTTCAAGGATAGGAAAACGTCGAACGAAGCCAAATCTGGTAAATACGGTGGTTGAATGATGGAATTCGTTTCTTTTTTGGACTCAAATTCGGTCACAATTCAGGCTCTATGCGATGGCGCATTTTCATCGCAGAAAATCCATGAATTCTCCTTCCACAATTCCGACCTTTTTTTTAGTATTTGCTTACGCAAATATAGTTAATTAGTACTCCTTATTGACCGTCTATACCTTCGGAACGAATTCATGATGGATCAAATCTTGAATATCGAACAATGAGTATCGTCTTGATTTTTGAGCGGCTTTGGCACGGTTTTTTCAATTTCGGCTCATTTTTTCCTTCATTTCGATGATTGTTGACTGGTTTGCATGTCAAACTCGTAGACCCATGTCTCATCACCAGATATGATGCGTTCCATGAATGTTGGATCAAAATTCGCATGATCAAGCATGTTCAAAGAGACCTGTTCACGGTACTTTTTCTGGAGAAAATTCAGCTTTATTACAATGAGTCGAGAAAGGACGCGTTTCATGGCCAAAGTACCCATCAAAATCGAATAAACGGATTTGCAAAAGATGTCAAGCTCTCCTGCTATCTCACCAACTCTGTCAGGCATGCCTTCAAGGATCTCTCGACCGTCCCTAAAAGCATTGAACTAGTCAAAAGCTCGTGTTTTTCATTATACTGAATCACCGTAAGCCTCTTAAATCATTCGCAACTTTTCCGCATACGAAATTTGGTTGGAAATACAAAATTTTCCATTGTAAAAATCGCCGTGGACTACTGAGGTGTACCCATTCAACCAGCTGCTGTTAACAATCAGATTAACAGACCGCGCTGATGTTGGGGATAATAATTAAGGACAGTTCTAACTGCTTACCAAAAAAAAATTTGTTATATATATTATATTGATATTTAATTTATATACATATTATAGTGTACATCTTAAAATTTTAAATACTAATATTAATATATATGTAGATCAATCATAATAACCTTAGAGGGAGACCGAAAATTGTACGACGTGCAAAGAAAAACACTTAAAATTAATATGTCGAGCATCTCTTAATATCTGCAATAGAAACTGAATATGAATGAACATAAATATTCACATTTGGACATAATAGTCGTAGGGGAGATAATACTAATAGCTAACAGCCCTGCCCTGTCCATTTACACTTCGCTTTGCACCATAGCCTGTATATCGACTTTTCACGCATCCTCGACTTGTCCCAAAAATAATAAAGTTGCACCCGACTTGTTGGCAGATATTTTTATACTCTAGATGAAATCTGAGAGTATTATAAGTTTGCTCTAAAGTTTGTAACGCCAAGAAATAAGGCTCGGAGAAAAAAATGAATGATAAAGAAGATAATGTTATCACTCAAAATCTCAAAACCGGATGTCCGTCCGTCCGTTCGCTCTTTAGCATGAGAACGCGTTGACACAATTGCGCAATTTGACAATAAACGGATTTGCTCGAAAAGTGTAAAAGCTATTGGCCTGACATCTAAAATATATTACTTTTATAATAATATCAATCTACCGTATAAAAATTATGCATGTCCTCCCCCTCCTTCTACCACCTCCCACACAAACTGTACTTGTCATGAATTACTCTAAGCCAATTTACTCAGTGCGTATAAAATTTACCGGCCTCAAACTGTGCACCAAATATTAATTTAAAATTGTTAGTAAGGCCAAAAAAAATTAGACGATTAGCTTCACCCCTTCTCCCCCTTCCCATACAAAATGCCACAATTGCGCAATTTGACAATAAACGGATTTGCTCAAAAAGTATAACACCTATTGGCCTGACATTTGAAATATATTACTTTTATAATAAAATCAATCTACCGTATAAAAATTATGCGTGTCCTCTATCTCCTTCTATCACCTCCCATACAAACTGTACTTGTCATAAATTACTCTAAGCCAATTTACTCAATGCGTATAAAATTTACCGGGCTCAAACTGTGCACCAAATATTTATTTAAAATTTTTAGTAAGGCCAAAAAAAATTAGACGATTAGCTTCACCCCTTCTACCCCTTCCCATACAAAATACCACAATTGCGCGATTTGACAATAAACGGATTTGCTCAAAAAGTATAACACCTATTGGCCTGACATTTGGAATATATTACTTTTATAATAATATCAATCTACCGTATAAAAATTATGCGTGTCCTCACCCTCCTTCTATCACCTCCTGTCATGAATTACTCTAAGCCAATGTACTCAGTGCGTATAAAATTTAGCGAGCTGAAATTGTGCACCAAATATTTATTTAAAACTGTTAGTAATGCCAAAAAAAATAGACGATTAGCTTTACCCCTTCTACCCACTCCCATACAAAATGACACAATTTCGCAATTTGATATGAAATAGATTTATTCGAAAAGTATAAAAGCTATTAATCTGAATTTTGGGATATATTACTTTCATAATAATCTAAATCTACAGTAGAAAATTATTTGCGTCCTCCCTCTCCTTCCACCCCCTCCCATACAAACTACACTTTTCCATGAAATGCTCTAAGACGATTTTCTCAGAACATATAACATTTATTGAGCTCATATTTTGTAATAAATACTTAATTAGTATTATCACTAAGATCAGAAAAAAATATTTGATTAGCTTCACTGCTTCTACCCCCCTCCCATTCAATATGACACAGTTTCACAACTTCACAAAAAATCGATTTTCTTGAAAAGTATGAATGGCACTAGTCTGAAATTTAAGGGATGTCAATTTTATAATATTCCTACTTATTTCTGAAAAAATCACTAGAATTTCCCACTCTTTCTACCACCTCCCATACAAACTGCACATTTTCACTAAATCTAACTCACTGATTTTCTCAGTTCCCATTCAATCTTTGGAGTAAGCATTTTATATAAAACATTTTTGTAGCTACTTTAGTATGATGGGTAAAAAATTAGTTCAATGCTATCATCCCTTCTAACACTTCCCATACAAAATTTCTTGGGATCACAAAAAATTCTATTCTAGCCCTGTTATGTTTTGTACTAAATTCTCCACCAATTACCAAAATTAGTACCGCGGAGCACTTAAGCATTAGGTTTTAGATACTATTAACGATGTGAGTTGAAATTCGTATAATAATGCTCATTTATGAAGAGTAAAACTTTAAATAAATAATAATTAAGGCCTGTGACTGGGACTATCTTATGTTGCACAAAATCATCTAATAACCTACTAATATGTGTAACTACTATTCAAATTTATCAGTTTTGATGAAGCACAACATTATCTCGAATTCGACCATCCACGTCTATAAATAAATAAAAGCTAAAGTGTTTTGAAGACTATTTAGGGAAGCATATTTGGGCCAGTGGTAAAATCAGAGCTGTTATCACAATCTAGATAACATTTAATGCCAAACGATAACATCGTTGACATAAGTCTTAACTCATATTCGAAATTGCAGTGATTACATGTACAGATTATTTTGATTATTTTTATGGTAGTTTGATAATGTGTGTATAATGAATTAATATGTTAGTGCTTAGTAGTCTTCTACCTATCTCAAATTATATTAGCATTATGATAATTCAAATTAAAAATACAAAATACCGATTTTGTACTGAGTTTTTTCATGCTGAAGGTCTAGGATGTTGATTATAGTTTTGTGAGTCGTGGATAGAAGCAGCAGGGACCAACACAGGATTTGATTTGAACCTGCAGATGCGTTTTACTCGGCTCTAAATAAATTTTATTTAAAGTTCATTTCCTTAGTATGTATATGTATGTACGGAGAGGTGAAGTAGATTACATGAAAAGAATATTAGTAGTGAGAGATGTAAGTAACGGTTGACGTTTTACTTGGCGCACTTAAAGTTACATATTTTCATTAGCGATAGATTCCACAGTATAGTTATAATTCGAAGAATAAACGTTTCCATTTTCAACGAAACCGATTATTTGGTGCTCGCGGCTGCTTAATAAAAAATTCCGCCTTCGCCTCCCGACATCCTCGAGTAAGGTCACAAATTCTTCTGAATATACATTTCAATGCTGAATATGCCGATCAAACCTTGCCACGTAATAAGTTACTCGCTCAGCTGCCTGAATGCACTCAACCTATCCTCGACTGACCAATGAGCTTCCATAATTTATTTTTATACTCTAGATGAAATCTGAGAGTATATTGAGTTTGCCTTACCGTTTGTAACGCTAAGAAATAATGCTCGCACAGAGCCGCCAAGGGTACAGAAATATTTGTTGTCGCTCAAAAACATCGATTCCGAGTGACCGTCTGTCTGTCTGTCTGTCCGTCTGTCCGTCTGTGCGTCTGTCTACAGCATAACTCTCGAAAGCAATGAGCTATAGTGCTAAAAATTTTTGTGTGTCATTTTTAGCAAAAAAGTAAGGTCAGGTTCGTGAACGGGCCAAATCGCTCCACCCCTTCTACCCCCTCCCATACAAAATGACAGAAATGCGCAATTTGACAATAAACGGATTTGCTCGAAAAGTATAAAAGCTATTGGCCTGAAATTTTGAATATATTACTTTTATAATAATATCAATCTACCGTATATAAACTATGTGTGTCCTCCCCCTCCTTCTACCACCTCCCATACAAACTGTACTTGTCATGAATAACTCTAAGCCAATTTACTCAGTGCGTATAAAATTTAGCAAGCTAAAAGTGTGCACTAAATAGTTATAGTTAGTAAGGCTAAAAAAAATTAGACGACTAGCTTCACCTCTTCTACTCCCTCCCATACGAAATGGCACAATTACGCAATTCGACTATAAATGGATTTGCTCGAAAATTATAAAAGCTATTAGTCTGAAATTCGGGATATATTACTTTCATAATGATTTCAATATACAGTCTAAAAATTATTTGCGTCCTCCTTCTCCTTCCAACCCCTCCCATACAAACTACACTTTTTCATGAAATGCTCTAAGCCGATTTTCTCAGAACATATAACATTTATCGAGCTCACATTTTGTGATAAATACTTATTTAGCATTATCACTAAGATCAAAAAAAAATATTTGATTAGCTTTACTGCTTCTACCCCCTCCCATACAATATGACACAGTTTCACAACTTCACAAAAAATCTATTTTCTTGAAAAGTATGAATGTTACTGGTCTAAAATTTAAGAGATGTCAATTTTATGATATTCTTAGTTATTTCTGAAAAAATGACTAAAATCCCCCCACTCTTTCTACCACCTCCCATACAAACTGCACATTTTCACTAAATCTAACACACTAATTTTCTCAGCTCCTATTCAATTTTTGGAGTAAGCATTTTGTATAAAACATTTTTATAGCTACTTTAGCATGATGGGGAAAAAACTAGTTCAATGCTATCACCCCTTCTAAAAATTTCTTGGGATCACAAGAAATTCTATTTCATCTGGAGTATCGTAAGATTGCGGTTTACGCGCAATCGTAGCCTTGTTATGTTTAACTACAGCGTACGGATATTGACCGCATTCTTAGGCCAAAGACCAAACAGCATTTTAAAATGATCGTTCATAGCCAGTTTTGACTACATCCTCTTAATCTTCATACACGGAGGGGGAAGTAGCTGGGAACGCTTACCACGGGGGCCAGGATTAATTTTACTTTATTATTCTAATAATAAAGTATTGTGATCGACACAGAAAAAAAAATGTGCTTCTCTGAAATTTAGTTTTTTCGCGTTTCATGACTAAATTAGCCTAAAAATGCAAAAAAAAAGAAATCCGTCCCGCTGTACGCCGTAAAGGTAGAGCGTTCGTTTTTTGGTGGACTGTTGAATGGATAAGTTAGCTCCATTATCTAAATTTTGGGAAGTGTCAGGTGTAAGAGGGAGCCGGGTGAAGGAAAAGAGTTTTTAGTCTTGCTTGTTTTTACTTGCTAATATCTCTACCACGAATGCAGATACGAAGCTGAACATCAGCAGAAGTATAGAGAGGGTTGTGGCATAAACTCTAAAAGTTATTTGATTTGTTTATCCACTGGCGTCCGAAAAGGGGGAGCTGAAAACAAATTGTTTTATACATATATCTTCGAAATTACTAACAATAAAAAATTTATATTTTGCGACCATTTAGGTGGCATATAGCTCCACCAGAATCAGCTTAGAGAAAGGCTAATAATTTTAAGGGAGAGGGTCAGGAGGTGGGGCAAAGAAAAACACAAAATGAATATCTCGACTATCTCCTGCATAACGTAATTGAAATTTGAAACATATATTCTACTATAGTAGCGAAATATGAAAAAAAACATAACAGGGCTACGATTGCGCGTAAAGCGCAATCTTACGATACTCTAGATGAAATAGAATTTTTTGTGATCCCAAGAAATTTCGCATTGGTAGTATTAGAAGGGATGACAGCATTGAACTAATTTTTCCCCATCATGCTAAAGTAGCTATAAAAATGTTTTGTACAAAATGCTTACTCCAAAAATTGAATGGGAACTGAAAAAATTAGTGAGTTAGATTTAGTGAAAATGTGCACTTTGTATGGGAGGTGGTAGAAAGAGTGGGGCGATTAGAGTGATTTTTTTCAGAAATAACTAGGAATATTGTAAAATTGACATCCCTGAAATTTCAGACTAGTGCCATTTATACTTTTCAAGAAAATCGATTTTTTGTGAAGTTGGGAAACTGTGTCATATTGTATGGGAGGGGGTAGAAGCAGTGAAGCTAATCAAATATTTTTTTCTGATCTTAGTGCTAATACTAATTAAGTATTTATTACAAAATATGAGCTCAATAGATGTTATATGTTCTGAGAAAATCGTCTTAGAGCATTTCATGAAAAAGTGTAGTTTGTATGGGAGGGGGTGGAGGGAGAGGGAGGAAGCAAATAATTTTTCTACTGTAGATTAAAATTACTATGAAAATAACATATCCAAAAATTCAGACTAATAGCTTTTATACTTTTCGAGTAAATCCGTTTATTGTCAAATTACGAAATTGTGTCATTTTGTATGGGAGGGGGTAGAAGGGGTGAAGCTAATAGTCTAAATTTTTTTGGGCTTACTAACAATTTCAAATAAATATTTGGTGCACAATTTCAGCTCTCTAAATTGTATACGCAATGAGTAAATTGGCTTAGAGTAATTCATGACAAGAACAGTTTGTATGGGAGGTGGTAGAAGGAGGGGGAGGATACGCATAATTTTCGTACGGTAGATTGATATTATCATAAAAGTAACATATTCCAAATTTCAGGCCAATAGCTTTTATACTTTTCGTGCAAATCCGTTTATTGTCAAATTGCGCAATTGTGTCATTTTGTATGGGAGGGGGTAGAAGGGGTGGAGCGATTTGGCCCGTTCACGAACTTGACCTTACTTTTTTGTCAAAAACGACGTGTACAAAATTTGAACTATCTAGCTCAAAGCGTTCTCAAGCTAGAGCGCGCACAGACGGACGGACGGACGGACGGACGGACGGACGGACGGACGGACGGACGGACATCCGGTTTTGAGATTTTTGAGTGATAATATTAATTTCTGTATTCATCATTTTTTTCTCCGAGCCTTATTTCTTGGCGTTACAAACTTTAGAGCAAACTTATAATACTCTCAGATTTCATCTAGAGTATAAAAATAGCATGTGAACTTTATAGCAGTAGAGGAAATCGAGAGCATTAAAAAAATGACGCACTTTTCAAATAACAAATCGTTATATCTCAAAATTGAGTACAAATATCAAATCAAAAATTTGTACGAGCACATTACAAGAGAAACGAAATAAAATTGCATCACAAATGTTACTATTCCCATATCTCCTCTAACCCCTCCCATACATTTGTTTGGTTTTGTGAACATAAAATACACCGAATTTTATGAGAATTCTATGCAACTTTTCTATGAAACTGATATTCTATACAGATAATATTGAATACGGTTCAAGCAATCAATTAAAATATTATTAACATCATCCCCCTCCCCTCATAAGAACTCAAACTTCCATAAATAAGCAAATAAAATATTTATTCAATATACTGGAGCTATTTATCGATCGTATCCGCAATTAAGTGTTTAATTGACAAGAGCTCTGCCCAAGAACCCCCTTTCACTAAGTCTTTCCTAGCTACTCGAACCTGCATATTGACTTTCCAGGCATTTCCAACTTGTCCCAAGAATAATAAAGTTGTGCCCTACTTGTTTGCAGTTTATTTAAATATTATTGCTATACAAATCAGCAGAACAAGCCTAAAAAACGGGACCTGGATAAGTACGCTTCATTTAAAATTAGTTAAGTTATTTTACATTTTAAATTAAAAGCATGTAATTATTCAACCTTTCAAGGTTTGTCTAATTTTCGGATCCAGGTCTCCTAGGACTCGGAGCTTGTATCATAGAGTTTCGCGCAGTGTTCCACTTTTAGTATTTTCGTAAAAGGTAGACAGAAATTCCAAGCTATCAAAGTACAAATCAATAAAATATAGTTGCACAAGGGTTATCGATGATTGTACAATATACGCGAAGGAAGTGGTATTGGGATAGAGGGAATGGATTCAAAACTGGCAATGAACGATCCTTCGAAATTATTTTATAGTAGTCTTTTGGAAACATAGAATTTAGAAACGTGTTCAATATTCGTAGTTGAAAAATTGTAGGTGTAGTTGAACAAATAATATAAATCTAACGATACATTCGAAGGAAGGTTTCATTTTAAAAGATCAACGTCTAAATTATTCATTAGCTTGGCTTACCACCTGCGCTCGAGGATGCCAAGAAATTAAGTTATGGCGGAATTTCATTATATAAGTTTATTAAAAATCCATGAGCACCAAATAATGGTTGTCGTCGAAAATTATTTAATTTAGAACTAAACGCGACTAGAATTTAAACTAGGTGTCTGGCAGCCCAGATATATAGCTCCTCCATATGCGCAGTTCCTTTTCTGATTTAAGTATATACAGAGTATACATATGCTTGAAAAATGTGATCCGATTAATTAGTCATCAGGTCAAAATAGATTTCAATGAAAAGTTGCGTCGCACTACGACTAGGTTTTGGATAATTTTAAAACTGCTTATCAACTTTATTATCGCCATGCTGTTCAATTTTAAAGTCAATAGATTTCATACGTTGCCTCAATAATACTACTATTTAGATAAGGCAAAAATAAACCCATTTGGGTTGTGTTCGAAAATGTATACTTAACTTAGCTTATTACAATTGGGCAACCGAAATACTAACTCTTATGATATTATAAAGTTATATTGAAAGTTGAGAAATTCTAAATACCCTTTATATTTAATGCTAGAACTTGATTTGTCCTCTAGTCTCTTTGCTGCTGCTGAGTTTTAGATATCAAGTTCTTACAATAAGGCGACGATATGTTCCAAGTGAAATGGTTTTCTTAAATATCAAGAGTGTGAGAAATTTGTATGTTAGAGGCTAGTAGGGCAAAGTTGATCATGGAATCTGAAAGTATTATAAGTTTGCTCTAAAGTTTGTAACGCCAAGAATTCCTGCTGCATCTGTGCCAAGGGTACAGAAATATTTGTTGTCGCTCAAAAATCTCAAAACCGGATGTCCGTCCGTCCATCCGTCTGTGCGTTTTCTGGCTTGAGAACACGTTGAGCTAGAAAGTTCACGTTATTTTTGACGAAAAAGCAAAGTTAAGTTCATGAACGGGCCAAATCGCTCCACCCCTTCTACTCACACCCAAACAAAATAACACAATTTCGCAATTTAACAATAAAAGGATTTGCTTAAAAAGTATGACATATATTGATCTGAAATTTTGAATATATTACTTTTATAATGACTTCAATCTTATATAAATAATTGTGTCCTCCACCTCCTTCAACCACATCCCATACAAACTGCACTTTTTCATGAAATGCTCTAAAGCAATTTACTCAGTGCGTATAAAATTTATCGAGCTGAAATTGTGCACTAATTATTTATTTAGAATTGTTAGAAAGACCAAAAAATAAATAATAATAAATAGCTTTACTCCCTTTTACCTCCTCCTAAACAAAATAACTCAATTTCGAAATTTGGCAATAACTGGCTTGGCTCAAAAAGTATTAAAACATATTGTATAAAATTATATTCATGATATTATAGTTATTTCTGTAAAAGTCATTAAGAACTCGCCCCTCCTTCTACCACCTCCCATACAAACTGCACAATTTTTCTAAATCCAATACACTAAATTTCTCAGTACCTATTAAATTTTTGAATCCTAAATTTTGTATAAAATATTTTGATTGCAACTCTAGCATGATGTGAAAAAATTAGTTCAATGACGTCACCTCCTTTTCCACTTCCCATACAAAATTTCTTACAATCAAAAAATTTCTCTTTCATCTAGAATATTGCACGATTCGGCTTTACGCCCAATCGTAGCACTATCATGTTTTTGTTTTATATTATATGGGTATCAAGATGCAGATCGTATGTACATATGAAAATATACTTTTATCGGTACCTATTAGCTTATTAGAGGTTACATTACCAAATGTATACGTAATTCACTCAACCAGCACTAAAATATTTCCTGACGTACGTTGCAGACCGCTTGACTTTTCATACTAATCCTCCCACTCGTGTAGTGAGTTGGTGGCTACCTTGTGAACTTTGATTCGTAGGCTTCAATGTTGAAAAAAGCTTTGTTAATAAGTCGTGAATTCGACTCCCAGGAATTTTTCATTTGTTACTGGTTACTGGCAATGAAAAATTCGAAATAAAATGGGCAAACAATTCAATTCAACTTTTAGAAGGACTATAATATACTCAGTACATGGTTCCTGTTCGCTTTCTATCATTCAGCCCCAATAACATCTGCAAATATTTATCAGTAGCAGCCAGTACAACTGGAAAATATACCAGCTTCCTCACTTGCTGCGGTCTTTCTCATTCTCTTTCACCTACCTTCCCAATCCCATTCCCCAATGACTGTGTTTGTGCATTGCACAAAAAGATCGAAGTTGACTTTAGCACTGGGATGGCAAAAACCTGCTCTTTTTCAATCGCAGTGATCTACTACGATTGCTCTTTTCAATATCTGTGAAAAATAGCAGCTATTTTTTCACCTCTATTCTCCCTGCACAAGAAATTGTCGTCCGAATTTTTTTTTTTTAAATAATTATATCTTCAGAACTACTTGATCTAAAATATTTTTATTGTAAGACGAATTAGGTGACATTCAGTTCCACTATAATCTACTAAAAGGGAGGCCAATAGTTGTAAGGGGGAAGATCAGTAATATCTCAACTATCTCTTAAGCTATGTAATTGAAACTTAAAATATATATTTAGCTACATATACTAGCGGAATACAAGAAAAATATCAAGTTTGGGGAAAAGGGTAGCTTTTCAAAAACTGTGTACTTATCAAAATTTCAAACCGTACTCAAAATCCAAAACTGGTATTAAGTTGAAATTTTGTCAAATTGTAGAGCTATATGCTGTATAATTTTTGTAAACATTTTAAGGTGGGGGTATAAGGCGAACGAGGTGATGGACCAAAATGTCGAAAATTATCACTAATTTTTTTAGGGCTCTGTTGAAAGATACACAGTTAAAATTTTGCACGTACATGTATCCATTTAATATACGTAGAGAAAATATATTAAATTGAACCAGAACTGTTATCCACCAAAGGAGAGCCCTAACCTGTGCTAGGTGTTCCACGTGTAGTGAAAAAATACACAAAAACTCAAAATTTTTGAGTAACATTTTAAGCTACAAACTTAAAAATTTTTAAAACTCATAGAAAAAAATTGCTTAAAAGTTTAAGATTAGGTCGAATACTTTCAAAACTTCTACGCCCTCCCATACAAAAGTATTTTTTCAACCATTTTTAAGAAATCAATTATCACCAAATCATTAAAATCTATCAACTTGAAATTTTGTAGAAACACTTTTAAAAATATTTTAGATAAAAATAAATCAAAAGCTTTGAAATGCCCGCTGTTCGTCCACCCCCTCCTATGTAAAAGTATGATTTCGACCAATTTCAGTAAATCAACTAATAAACAACAAATTAAAAGCTACGAACTTCAAATTTTGAACACTTTTCAAAAGAAATTTAACAAAACTGCACCACAAGTTTTGGTATACCCTCACCTACTCTAAGCCCTCCCATATACATATATTAATGGTTTCAAGAATACAAAATACACCGAGAATTTCATAGAATTCACTTCGTCTATGAAACTAATATTCTACATATACAGCGAATTTTGATCGTCATTCGAGCAATCAATTAAAAATTATTGACTTTAAGCCTCCCCATACAAACCCAAACTTGCATATATAAATGAATGAAATATTGATTCTATGTACTGTACTTAAAAAATTAACAACAGCCCTTCCATAGAACCCCCATTCACATAGTCTTCCCTATCCACCCTAACCAGTATATTGTCCAGCATACTGCCTGCTTGAGTATAGCTTGGTCCCATTAATCTACGAAAATGAAACATTCGTAGATAGGAGGGCTTTGCGAAGGGCTAACAACTCTTCCATAATAAATAATGAAAAATTTTTAAGGAACCTTATGGTCAGGAGGCCAAAGCCCGAGTTGTTTTTAGTGCTATTGTAGAAGTAAAAGAAGATCTGTAAATGGAATTTTTCTCGACAAAAAAATTAGCATGGAGGGTACTTGCCTGTTTGTCAAATATAGCCGGAAAACTGTATACTGCACCTCCGTGGCGTAGTGGCAGCGTGCTTGCTTCAGCCAATACATTGTGGGCAAAATTTACCGGGAATTTGTAAATAAAACGCAAAATATTTAATTAATTGTCAATATTTATTTTGTCGCCTTCAAAGTAATCCCCATTAAATGCAACACACAAATTCCAGCGTTTTTCCAGTCCTCGAAGCACTTGTCATAAGCACTTTTTGGTATGACCTTCAGCTCCTTCGGCGATTTTTGTTTTATGTCCTCGATGGACTGAAAACGGGTTCCAGGGAGCGGTAATTTCAGTTTCGGGAATAGAAAAAAGCCACACGGGTCAAATCTGGTGAATGCGGTGGTTGATTGATAGAATTTGGTACTTTTTTGCCTTAAAATCGGTAACAATTGAGGGTCTATCCGATGGCGCATTTTCATCGTGGAAAATTCATGAATTCTTCACAATTCGTCCGTTTCTGTTTATACGGACACCAAACTTCACGAGTGAAACTTCAATTACGAAGTAAAACTTCGTATAAACAGTGATTGAAACTTAAAGTTCACTCGCAATCTGAATCCTGAGTGAAACTTCAATTACGAACTAAAAACATCGTATGAACAGCAAGTGAACTGATAGCCTACTATACTAACACATGAATTCAGTTCTCCTCACTTCCAAGCGTATGAAGTACCCTTTATTATTTAATTCTCAACACGAATTAATGAAATTTGTAATATCTTTTGAAGTTACGCTGCAGATTGTTGATACAAATTGGTATCAATTTCATTTCGATATGCTGGTGAGCTGCCATTATACTTACGATCTGAATTCATAACTTTCAGGCTGTCGACACACGATAGAGATAAAATCGTATTAAAATGAAAGCTTCCACTACAGCTTTTGTATGTGACATACGACAGTTTTTCTTAAATACCGTATTAAATCAATCTAAGAAAGGTCTAGGCATTACGTCAGAGTGAAGCTTCAAATTTTAAAGTCGAACTTAAATTTTGGAATTGTTTTGTATTACGTCTTGTGAAATCCTGAAAAATTCTGTATCGCAAATAAATCATGGACGCAACGTTAAATTCTTTAAATAATCTTTCTGTGAAGTTTTTTGTCTCTTTTTATACTCGAGATGAAATCTGAGAGTATATTGTGTTTGCCTTACCGTTTGTAACGCTAAGGAATAATGCTCACACAGAGCCGCTAAGGGTACAGAAATATTTGTTGTCGCTCAAAAACTTCGATTCCGAGTTGTTGTCTGTCCGTCTGTCCGCCTGTCTACAGCATAACTCTCGATAGCTTTGAGCTATAGTGCTAAGAATTTTTGTGTGTTATTTTTAGCAAAAAAGTAAATTTAAGTTCGTGAACGGGCCACATCCCCCCACTCCTACCCCCTCCTATACAAATTTCACGGAATTCCGAAATTTTCAGAAATTGATTTTTCCTTGAAACTATTTAAGCTATCGACTTGAAATTTGCGTCAATATTACAATTGCGTATTACAATATAGATGTCATTAATATGACTGAATTTAATCCGATCCCGTTACTCCTTCTACCCCCTCTCATACAAATGCGTAATTTTGAAAAATGCATTTTTTCGATTTTCATTGAAACTAGCAAAGTTATAGAAACGAATTTTTGCCAGAATTAATTTTATTATAATTTCAATTAGTATAGACCCCCTCCCATACAAATTTCACGTAATTTTGAAATTTAAATTAAATTATTTTTCTTCGAAACTGTTAAAGCTATCTGCTTGATATTTAGCATAAAGTATGAAAATAGAAATATAATTAACGAAAAAAAAATGTGTTTTGATCCGTACACTCCTTCTACCTCCTCCCATACAAAAGCATAATTTTTGTTAAGTGCATTATATCGATTTCCATTAAAACAAGAAAAAGTATAAAGTTAAAATTTTGCCAGAATTTGTTTTTTAATAATTGCAATAAATCTCTTCACTCCTTCTACTCCCTCCCATATAAATATTATAAATTCAAGGAAATCATTTTTTCTTCGAAAATATGAGAGCTATCGACTTTGAAATTGAAACAAAGCCTGGCGATAATGATGTCGATAAGCAGTTTCAAAATCTTCTAAGCCCCTCCACTTCCTCAGCCACCTCCCATACAAATGCCTCAATTTCAGGAAAAATATGGCCAATTGAAAATAATGAAAGCTACAAACCTTAAATTTAGCACGAAATATTTTGCATATCACATTAGGTGTCATATCCAAAAATTACAAACCTTCATCCTCTGCTTCTACCACCTCCCATACAAAAGTCACTATTAATTATTCAAAAGAATTAGAGGTGTCATGATTTCCGGTACATTGAACTCTTTCTCATTTCATCTAGAGTATAATATGATTGGGCTTTACGCCCAATCATAATGTTATGTTTTTGTAATGTCAACGAAATAAAATGTCATTGTAACGTAAATTCCTCGAAATTTCCTTCTATTTCGTATTGTAAACTCCACGGTTGAAATTTTCTTTTGGATCGAGTATTTTCTAACCGAGTTAATATATGTGTTGTAATATATGTTGGATCATGGGCTTATCACCCGTGATCTTAAGACCTAAATGATACGAGAAACGGATACATCGCCTCGGATACGGACTGATTCTACGGTAACGACTTTTGGCATTCGAAAACGGACTATGATTGGCTTCTGGAACGTTCGAACATTGAATGACGGGGGAAGAGCTGGGGTTACTCGGTCCTTGCACCGCCAATCAGTGATCGACCGTGAAATGGAGCACTATAACATCCAAATCTTGGGCTTGAGCGAGGTCAGGTGGACAGGATCAGGAGAAGAACGAACCCCTAGCGGAAACACTATTCTGTACATTGGCCCTGAAAGTGAAGCCAGAAATGGCGTGGCGTTCGTCCTTACGCCGAGAGCGAGAAACAGTCTCATTAGCTGGGAACCAATCTCGGATAGGATTATCGTCGTCAGGCTCAGGACCAGTGTCAGAAACGTCACAATTCTGCAGTGCTACGCACCAACTAATACCGCAACATCTGGTGACAAAGAGGAGTTTTATAGCCAACTGAGTGCCACCTTCGAACGTGTTCCAAGAGGTGATATTATTATCATCTCGGGAGATATGAACGCCCAGGTTGGATCAGACAACACTGGACTAGAACACGTCATGGGGAGGCATGGTGACCCTTGGGTCGACCCTTCACGACCTTGGATTAAGAGACCCGAAAACGGCGAATTATTTGTGGAGTTCTGTAGTACTCGGCAAATGGTCATCGGAGGGACCCTTTTTCCACACAAGAGTCATCATAAAACATCTTGGGTTTCCCCTGATGGTGTTACTCAGAACCAGATCGACCATTTGGCTATAAGTCGCCGATGGAGAAGATGTCTCCTCGATGTGCGAGCGAAACGTGGAGCTGACGTGGGGAGCGATCACCACTTGATGGTTGCCTGCTTGAGATTGTGTACAGCAGCTATCCGACGACCACAAATTCTTCAAATGAAGCGCAAGCTTAATGTGGATAAACTCAGAGATCCCAACAAAAAACTCGAATACACCACCATTCTACGCGAAAAGTCATCCACATTGGGTGAACATGAAATGCGCACACTGGACGCCAATTGGGAGGCAACCAGAAACACTTTTCTAACTAGTGCTGAAGAATCTGTGGGATATGCGCAAAGCGGTGAGAAACCCTGGATGTCGCAAGACACATGGGACAAGGTTGACAATCGGAAAAAAGCCAAATTGGCAATCATCTCTCAACCCGATGTCAACCAACGAACGCCCGACTTGAGGCAGAACTACCGCGATGCTCATATACAGCTTAAAAAGGCTGTTAGACGCGACAAGAGAAAGGCCATTGAAGATCTGGCAAACAAGGCAGAATCTGCGGCTTACCTTGGGGATATGGGTTCACTATTTAAAATCATGAAACAGTTGACGAACAGGAATTTCACCGCCAACCACCTGGTGAGAGATGTCAACGGAACTCTCCTTAATATGAGTGAACACCAGTTGCGACGATGGAAGGAATACTTCTCTGATATTTTAAACATCTTGTCAGAGGAAGATATTTTGGAAACAGAACAACTTCCAAACATCCAACCGCAACAATCCTCTATTAGGGACGATTCCCCAGATAAGGAAGAGATAGTTTCCGCCATTCGGTCAATGGCGGGAAGGAAAGCTCCAGGTATAGACGGACTACCAACCGAACTCCTCAAAGCGGACCCGGAAATAACAGCCGATATACTCCTCCCACTCTTCACTAAGGTGTGGAATGATGGAAGATATCCGACTGAATGGAAGGAGGGCGTCATTGTGAAAATTCCGAAGAAGGGCGACCTTCGGGATTGTGGCAATTGGCGTGGTATATGTCTACTTACTGCCGTATCAAAAATTATGGCTAAGGTAATTCTCAATAGGATTAGTGATGTCGTCGAGAGCACTCTCGAAGTTTATCAGGCTGGATTCCGTAAAGGGTCGTCTTGTACCGACCACACAAATACCCTACGGATAATATTAGAGCAGTCAGCCGAAATGGGTTCGCCACTACATCTCATGTTTGTGGACTTCGAGAAGGCTTTCGACAGCGTTAAGCGAGATTACATATGGAATGCTTTGCGTAGGAGAGGTATTCCAAATAAGGTCATAGCTATGATTAAAGAATCCTACGAAGATGCAAGGTGTCGCGTCTTGCATAGAGGAGAGCTGTCCGAGAGCTTTCCTGTGCGAACGGGTGTCAGACAAGGCTGCATATTATCACCAGCCCTGTTTCTGGTGGTAATAAATGACATCTTGAAAGCTGCACTGGAAGGTGGGGAAGGTAAAGGTCTTCAATGGAGACTATTTAACATCTTAAGTCACCTTGATTATGCTGATGACGTGTGTTTGCTTGCACATACCCGTTCGGACTTAGAGTCAAATGTTCGCTCGTTGCATTCTAAATGCAAAGAGGCGGGACTGAAAATAAATGTGCGTAAAACCAAGTACATGCACATGGGTTCGAACGCAAGCACACCGATTGTTCTTAATGGACAGGATGTGGAAGAGGTGCAAGATTTCTGCTATCTCGGAAGCATTGTCAGCATGGACGGCGGAGCCGAAAAGGATGTTGAGGCTCGGCTAAATAAAGCTCGTCAGGCCTTCGGTATCCTTTCCCCTTTCTGGAGGTTAAGAGAGATCTCCCTTCGCACGAAGCTGCGAGTTTTTGACGCATGCGTCAAATCCGTGTTGTTATATGGTTGTACTACGTGGAAAGTGACCGTTCGACTTACCAAGAAACTACAGACTTTCGTAAACCAATGCCTCCGACGCATTTTAGGAATATTCTGGCCAGAAGTGATCTCCAACGACGAACTTTGGAGTACAACTCGCCAAACTAAAATAGGTATTGAGATTCAACGGCGAAAGTGGCAGTGGATCGGTCATACTTTGAGGAAACCAGAGCAAAACATCGCAAAACAGGCTCTGGATTATAACCCTCAAGGAAGACGTCGGGTTGGTCGACCATGTAACACATGGAAGCGAGCAGTTGAGCAGGAGGCCAGAGGAATAAACAAGTCCTGGCAACAGCTTAAAGCCGATGCTCAGGTTCGCGCCTTGTGGAAGAGAGTTGTTTCTGTCCTATGCCCCTATAGGGGGTCTTAACAGGAATTTGATTGATTTGATTGAATATATGTCGACAGCCTTACATTGCAAGTTTATCTTGTGAATAAACATATCGAAAGTCTCAATCGCAATCGAAACTTCATATAAACATAGTAACTGTCAATGAGAAATTATCTATACATATAAATATAATTGTAGTGTCTTTATGTTATTTGTTTATAAATGGCTATAAGTTAGTTTTTTCGTTTATTGGAGCCATAACTAAGCAGAAACACACGTTTTTTTAAATTCTTCTCTGTCGGTCCGGCTTTCACGTAAAAACGGCTGAACCGATTCTAATGAAACTTTCACAGCTCATTAAGTATGCCTCGAGATGTAATCTGCATTTAGTTTTTTTTCAATACCCCACGCCTTCTACCTCCTCCCATACAAAATGACTCACATTCAAAAATATATTATATAGTAATCAAATTTTCTTGGAAACTGTACAAGCGAATAATTTGAAATTTAGAACACATTATTTTTATCACAAACGTGATGTATGGTATACAAATTATTTTAGTCCCCTGACTCCTTCAATCGCCTCCCATCCAAAATACACTTTTTCATGAAATACTTTAAACCAATTTGCTCAGTACGTACAACATTTATCGAGCTCAAATTTTGTACTACATCCTTAATTAGTATTATAATTAATATTGGGGATAAGTTAACTAATTAGCTTCTCTCCTTCTACCCCTCCCATACAAAGTGACACAATTTTACATCTTTTCCAAAATTCGATTTTCTTGAAAATTATGAATTATGATATTTTTATAGCTACTCTAGCGTGATGTGAAACAAATTAGTTCAATGCTGTCACCTCTTCTACTAAAATAGGCAAAGTGAACCAGTTCAACTTCTCGAAGGTATGTTCACTTTCTATCATTCAGACCAATACGCTACCTCCTAGGTTACACCTAGATTACAGATCTTGCGTCACACTTAGACAAGATTGAAAACAGTTTTGCATATTTGAGTTTTATAAAAAATTGCACTTCAAGAGATTGAGATGTCCATTGACTTAAAGAAGTAAAGTTATTAATAAATTAAAATAGATAGCTGCATGAACGTAAAGAAGAACCACATTTAGGTTCCACTGTATGTACTATACATGACCAGTAAGATATTTTTGGTTTGTTTTTAAAACCGGTAATTCATCGAATAAAGTCTTTTTACGCAAAATCGAGATCTAAGGACAATCTGGTTGGTTATTAATAATACAGATTCAATAAATATCTTGAACGAAATTTCACAATGATGTTTTAGTCTACTTATACAAACATATCACTCTACTAACGCATGATAACAGACCGAAATTTGATGAAACCTTCAACGACATCTTTTATAACACTTCAACTTACTGGTATCTATATTTTAGTTCAGTTACAATCCTGCCAAAGTTTGAAGGGAAAAAAGATGTCGCAAAAATATTCAAAATTTCTTCTGTACAAATTCTAGGTAGTATTGCCACCTATGCCTTTTTAAAATTTTCTCTTTAAATATTATTCCGTCAGTAACTAAACTTGCAAGTTGGCAATACTTGTAAAGGCGGATGGAGTGTGGGGGATTTACGTGTAAATGACAAAGATTAAACATGGAAGCACATTCCCCAACTATTCAGCTATTGGTATGTAATTCGAATTTATTCCAGCAGAGCGTGAAGATTTTACCAAGGATGAGCCGTAAGCCGATGTATAAGCATTTTTTAAATCGTATTTGAGAATGCTTCGCTCGTTGCCAGAGCGCTTTGAAATTTCGAGTTCAAAGTTTTCCGGCAAATTTAAATATCGTGGAATGATTTTACAAATTCCTTGTTATTTCCTTGCTTTAAGGGATGCTACGGCACTGATATAAATGTATATTGCGTTAACAAATGTAGAACTAATTTGGAATTTAAATAGTTATTTTTTTTACCACACAAACTACGTTTGCATGTTCAAATGAAATCCTTTAATAGTGCTACTTCCACCCAAATAAAACCCACAATCACTATGTTCGACCTTACTTACGAAAAATATTAGAGGCCCGCTTAAGATTCATTCCCAGGTCAGGCCGCGAAGATTCTGTATTGTGCAACTGTAGGCAATTTTGTTAATGTTAACTTTGATAACTTTGAATTTCGGTCTAACTTATAAACACATAATTGTTGCTACCTCCTCGGCGATTGACAATTACATATTCCTTTTAATGAGGTAATTGACTGGTTTATATTTTACTTTATTATTCTAATAATAAAGTATTTAATAGATGGATATCATAAATTTTGACATTTTAAGTATTTGGCGCAACATTCTGATCCAACTAATTCGAAAATTTTGTATATTAGTATATTATATTCCTATTTTTGTATTTCAGAAATCTCGTACTAAGCATTGACGAGATAAATGTGATATGCATAGGTGATGATATTTTTATTATACACACCAGTTTTCCAAAGAAACAACTTTGTGCTCATTTTCATGTAAATAAAACCTTTTTGTATCTCTCACTACTCAAAAAGTAAAGAACGTACCTATTTCTCGTTACACTAAAACAACGCTCACTTCCAGTATCTGCATTTTTTGAAACAATTAAATCTTATTCTAGAACTTTAGATTATTGTAAAACAGAAGGAAACACCATAAAAAACAATTTCTTCAGCAAGTATTTTCAAAAGAAGTATGCGCCTGTGCGGATTTTTCTCGTGACGGTCTCGATTAATATGTTTGTTAAAGATAAAGTATTTATTTATTTTTGGACCAATCAATCAAGACAAAAACAGTTCCCTTCCCCAAGGCGCGACCCTTAGCATCGGACTTTAGTTGTCGCCAGGACTTGCCTCTTGCTCAACTGCTCGCTTCCATGTGCTACATGGTCGACCGACCTGGCGTCTTTCTTGAAGATTATAATCCAGAGCTTGTTTGGCGATGTTTCGCTCTAGTTTCCTCAAAGTGCGACCGATCCACTGCCACTTCCGCCTCCGAATCTCAGTGTCTATTTTAGTCTATCCAGCTGAACTCCAAAGTTCGTCACTTTTGTCCAGAATATGCCTAGGAGGTATTGGTTCACGAAAGTTTGCAGTTTCTTGATAAGTCGAAGGGTTACTTTCCACGTAGTACAACCATGTAACAACACAGATTTCAAATACTCGCAGCTTCATGCGAAGGCAGATCTCTTTTAACCTCCAGAAAGAGGAAATAATACCGAAGGTCTGATGGGCTTTATTTACACGAGGCTTTATTTACACGATGTAAATAACGTTTTGATTGACTGCTTGAATCACGTTCAAAAATAAAACAAAATTTTACGGTTGAATTTTTTTCCCATACTTTATTCTTAGAATAATAAAGTTCTTTAAAAGTCACGCCTTTGGGCGAAACGCTAATATTTCCAACGAAAAACATGGCAGCACCGACAATATTTCATACAACTTCATTGTGAATAGACATGTTTTTATTATTTCCATTATTTGGCATAGTGACGATTAATATTTGTATTATTTCACAATGGTCGTCCTGGTAACGATTGAACTTAATTACAAGAAAACGTCAAATAGATGCCAACGAAAGTTTCAGTACTATGCAGTATAATCAACTAAGATTTCGAGGTGGTTTTCATTACATTGAGACACTTTCAATAGTCGGTGCTTACTATAAGAAAGTTCAAAAAATTCTACTCGTCGTTGAGTCTTAGGATATTGCAAAAAATTAACTGATACAGTCAAAGCTAAGCAAAATTAAAATTTGTCCAAAAATTTAACAGGACTACGATTGGGCGTAACGCCCAATCACGCAATACTCTTGATGACAGAGAATTTTTTTTTCTTAAGAAATTTTATATGGGTAGTGGTAGAAGGGGTGGTGCGATTTGGACCGTTCATAAACTTTACCTTACTTTTTTGTCAAAAATGACGTGTATAAAATTTAAACTTTCTAGCTTAACGCGTTCTCAAGTTAAAGAGGAAACGGACGTACGGATAGACATCCGGTTTTGAGATTTTTAAGTAATAATGAACTTCTCCGAGCCTTATTTCTTAGCATTACAAACTTTGTGACAAACTTATAATATTCTTAGATTACATCTAATTTGTAGCCTGTTTTTGTATTCATTCGATTGAAGTATTTCTCCTGGACAGAAACTGAAAAAAAACGATAACAATATAATATATGCCTTTTTAAACGAGAAGTGTAGACATTTACATACATGATTTGAGCCGCTAATAAGAATTTAATTGTTTTATCAATGAGACTACAGCTGAGATACATACTCGTAAATTTCTTCTCATTCACCAGACTAGAGAATATTAATTTGCATACAAAATTCACCCCTGAAAGCGGAAGTCTCTTGATGTTGAAATGCTACTCCGTCTCTTAATATGCATATTACAAAATACGAGTAAGTGGCTTCGATGTTGTACACGTCAAGACATTCTTCGGAATAAAAATCGAAAGTAATTTATTTGCTTTGATGACGTTTGGGAACCCCCAGCAAGTTAAATGAAAATTTCGCAGAAAAGCTTGTCTATTTGGGGAAATATATTGTATATTTCTCTCTTAACTGTTCGTTGAGAGACACCTACCTGAAATATTTGTGTGAAGCTTTCCTACCAAACCAGAACTATTTACCTGGAAATCCACGTGCACCTGTAACACTAGTTCCAATCAATCGCGCCTCCATTTCTGTCCAACTGATGTAGTCTTTTAGTTATAGAGTAAAGTGATAACGCTAGCATGCAAGACTTTGCTCTGTTGTGTGTTTTATTTGGTTAAGCGTTAAAGCAAAACCACATTGTTAGATTCTTAAATTCATAGTTTCATTCACTGATGGTTAGTTTGATGGATAGTTCTTCGTGAACATACTGAAGGAACGAACCTTCGATAGGTCTTATAGTTGCTAACGATATACGGGAAAGAGCTGAAATTTAAATGAATAACGAGTTATAGTTCAAAAAGTGTTTTAGTGATATTTATCTACAATAGTTACAAAAGTGTATTAAAAAGAGTGTTCTAAATATAAATTATCTGAGTTCGTTCGAAAATTCATTTGATAGGAAGAATAAACAACTAATTTGCAGTTAATTGGAGCAGTCACGAATTTTTCATCGTCACTTCAACTCTGTATACTATATAGGTAAGATCCACGAATATTATATTATCAAGTATAATTTTTGGCAATCAAGAATGTCACAGACGGAAACCCCTAATTTAAAGTCCAAATTCATAGTGTGAGATTTATTAAATAATTTTTCTTATCTGGGGAACAGGCAGTTGTGGTGTCCATTAAAATATATATTCAAAGCTTTTTTATAATTAAATGTAAATTACTTCGTTCGATCAAATAAAAATACGTTTTATGTTTTATATGTTCAATGAAAGTTGAAAATGATATAAGGTCAATCTAAGCCCAGCAAGACAAGTACATAATAGAATCATGCAAAACGTAAGCATTCGCAATAAGGCAGTACCTAGCAGCTGACGGGAGAGGTTTCGGTAATATTGTATGTTAAGCATGTTACCTATCTGTATGAAGTGTAAAAAACCAATATTTTTAAAAAGTAATTGCTTCCCTTTGCTTCTAGATGATTCTATCTTACTTTTCTCGTTGAGAAATTTATGCTTTTACACCACCCAACAGCATGTATGTAGCATTGAATATTTTACATAATTCTGAGTTAATTTTTGACGCTGATTGCAAATATGTTATCAGTTTCTTTGTATGTAGCTCTAGGTTTTGAATTTTAAGGGGGGTGAGATTTTTTTTTTTTTTTGAGAAAAAGATGCACTAACCGTACAAAAACATTTAATTATAAAAATCTACAAACTCTGCAGTTCTCTTTTATATGATGTTCTACTGTTGTTGAATAACATGCTACTATGAATACTCCAACAAAAATCGGTCATCATATGTGCATTCCAGCGACCCTGGAATCGTTCCTTCATAATCCCAATATCTCGGTTCGCCCTGTTGTTCACTCAAGTCACCTAGATTTTCAGGAAAACGATCTTAATGGCTGTGCAGGAAGTCGCTGAAAGTGAAACAACATTTCTTCAACATGTTCAACGTAAACATCATCCTTTTTATTGCCTAAGAAATTTTGTATAACCCGAACAAACGAGTCCCATGCATTCTTCTCAAATTTTGACATTGAACTGCTAAAATCGGGATCATTCACCAATTTACGAATTTGTGGGCCATCAAATATGCCTGCTTTGAGCTTTTCTGAACTCAGATTCGGAAACTTTCTTGAAATATACTTGAAACATTCACCGTCATTGTTTAGTGCTTTAACATATTGTTTCATCAGACCAAGTTTAATATGCAGAAGTAGCAATATATACGATCTCGTTGTGCTCTGCTATCCCATAAACGTAAAAGACAAGGATATTTGGTATAGCCGCCGTGTTGTCCTAAATGGAAATTAACCATCTTAAGATCAGCACAAATTACTCATTTATGTTCGTCATACTTTATCTTGTTCTTGACCAATGCGATTGAAGTATATTCTTCCTTAACTTTGGTTGAATGTGCGATCGGTAAGGAGCCTAGTTTCTTTCCGTTATTTTTCAATGAAAAACCAAAACGTTTTACGAAATCTAAGACACTCAAACGAAATTTTTTAAAAATATATTAACCACAAATATTACAAAAACTATTTGAATCGTTAATGCCTTCTTTTTGAAGACATGATCTAAATCACATAGATTTATCTAAAACCGCAATAGATAAAAGTTAATGTAAACAGATTCAATATGTACGTAGTAGCTGTATCACAAAAACTGCAGCTGCTCGAAAAAACTGAGGGTAGATTCGAAATCAGCGACCTCGAATTAGTAAGCAACCGTTTAAATATTTCATGAAAAAGAAAAAAGTTTGATTTTGAGCACTATTTTTTAGCAAAGTAAAAGAGCACTTTTTAAATACATTATAATATTTTTAATGTATTTTTGAATTTAACAAAATTATATGGAAAAAATATATTACAGTGCTCGCGCGGTAAAATAAAATCGCGGTAAAGTAAAAATCCAGTACTGCCTGATTTGTCTCAACTATACTCTATAATGTAAATTAAAAAAAAAAATTAAGGACTACGATTTCGCATAAAGCCCAATCGTGTGATACTCTTGATGAAATAAAATTTTTTGTTTCTCTAGAAATTTTTTATGGGGAGTAGTAGAAGGGGTAACAGCATTAAACTAATTTTTCTCACATCATGCCAGCTATTAAAAATGTTTTATACCAAATTTAAGATTAACAAATTTAATAGGTACTAAGAAAAATAATGTATTAGATTTAGTGAAATTGTGCAGTTTGTATGGAAAGTGGTAGATGTAGCGGAGGGTTTTTAGTTATTTTCTCGGAAATAACTATAAATATTATGAAATTACCATTTCTCAAATCTTAGACTAGATTGACACTTTTCAAGAAAATCGATTTTTTTATGAAGTTGTGAAATTGTGTCATATTGTACGGGAGCAGTTAATTTTTTTCGACATTAATAATAATGCTAATCGAGTAGTTAGTACAAATTTACATGACACCCATAATAGTCACGTAACTATAAGGTTACTGAATAGCTCAACAAATATGTTATTTTCAGAGAATCGATCAGAACCGGAAACAAATCTTTTATATTAGACATTGTAACTAATCGATTAGCCTCTAACACAAATCAAGCTATTGATAATGCACTTATAGCAGTCGACATATTTATTATTAGTGACCCTCAAAATAGTCGTTTTAATCTTTAATTAATAACAACTATTAATCACAAAATCTTTTTTCAGAGCGAACTCCCGACTCGACGTGAGTTATTAGAAAACATCAATAATGGAAGACGAGGCACTCAACAAAAAATCGCCTTCACGAAAAGGGTCCGTAGTAAGCGGCGATAAAAATGGGGGTGATGTCGCACTGCAGGCGAAGATGAGTCTTCTAAACGGCATTACTGTAATTGTTGGTTCAATTATTGGCTCCGGTATTTTCGTTTCACCAACCGGTGTCCTCAAGCATACGGGTAGCGTTAACCTATCGCTTATCGTTTGGGTTGTATCAGGACTCTTCTCAATGGTAAGTAAAAATAATACTTATGTACATACCTCAACGTTTTATTGAAAATTAGGCGACCACGTCAAGTTAACTACTCTTTATTCAACGTAATATGATCATCAGCTCAACAAATGCATTTAATATGCTTGTAATTTTAATGCGCACGAAAGCTTTCAATTTCTTCTGAATACTCAATAGTGTAACTTATAGTACGAGACTGAGACGAAGCTAATACAATTTAAACTAATGGCCTTATATCTAAGCTTCTTGATATTTCTTTTCTCCCATACTTCTGCCAAATCATAAGCTCCTTCCTAGAAAACAGAAGTTTCAGTGTCAAACCAAAAGGGAAATAATCCAGTTCAAGATCGATTCCCGCAGGTGTTCCGCAAGGTTCATGCCTCAGCCCAACACTATACAACATTTATACTGCCGATCTCCCAAAGCTCTCTACTACTCTATCTACTGGCTGAATATAATCAGAAAATTGTATGTTTCATGTTCATAGTCCTCATAGAAATCTATACATATTAATATAATTGTAGTGTTATGTTGCTTATAAATGGCTATAAGTTAGTTTTTTGCGTTATTTTAGCAATAACTAAACATAAAAACACATTTTTGGCATTTTTGTCTGTCTGTCTGTCCGGCCGCTTTTCACACACAAACGGCTAAATCGATTGTAATGAAACTTGCATAGTTTGCTAGGTGTCCATCGGTTTTTGGTTTTATTTCACTCCCATACAAAGTGACTCATTTTCAAAAATATATATTAATCAAATTTTCTTGGAAACTATAAAAGCTATTAATTTGAAATTTGGAATATATTATTTCTATTATAAATGCAGTCTTTTGGCATACAAATTATTTGAGTTCCCTGGCTCCTTCCACCACCTCCCATACAAACTACACTTTTCCATGAACCACTTTACACCAATTTTCTCAGTACGTGTAACTTCCATCAAACTAAAATGTTGTATTAAATCCTTAATTACCATCATTATTAATATCGGGAAAAAACTAACCGATTAGCTTCACTCCTTCTTCCCCCTCCCATACAGTGGGACACAGTTCCACGACTTTACAAGAATAAACTGCCAACAAGTCGGGCGAATCTTTATTATTCTTGGGGCAAGTTGCGGATGAGTGGAAAGTCAATATGCAGGTTAGAATGGTTAGGGAAGGCTAAGTGAAAGGGAGTTCTTGGGCAGGGCTGTTGTCAATTTAACAACATTTCATTCGTTTCTGCAAGTTTGGGTTCTTATGAGGGGAGGAGCAGGGGTAATAGTAAGGGTGGGTGGATGTTAATAGCTTTTTAATTAATTGCTTCAATCACGTCGAATATTCTCTGTATAGAATGTGTTTCATAGACGAAGTTGCATAGAATTTTCATAAAATTCGGTGTATTTTACATTCACGAAACCGAACATTTGTATGGGAGGGGCTAGAGAAGGTAAGGGAATCGTAAAATTTGATATGTATATTATTTTGCTTCTCTTGTAAGGTGCTTGTATAAAATTTCAAGTTCGTAACTTTTAGTTTGTTGGTTACTAGTTGATTTACTGAAATTGGTCGAAATCATAATTTCTTATGAGAGGGGGTAGAAGGGCAAGCGCGATTTCAAAACTTTGAAGGCAACTTCATTTGAATTATTTTTATAAGTTTTTCTGAAAAATTTGAAATTGATAGCTTTTAAGAGTTAGCTGACAACTTATTTCTTAAAAATGCTCGAAAAAATAATTTTTTATGGGAGGGGGTAGAGGAGGTAAAGGAATCGTAAAACTTGTGATGCAATTTTCTTTCTTTTCTGTTGTAAGATGCTCGTGCAAAATTTCAAGTTCGTAGCTTTTAATTTGTTGATTATTAGTTGATTTAATGAAATTGGTCGAAATCATACTTTTGTATGGGAGGGGGTAGAAGGGCAGCCGCAATTTCAAAACTTTTAACGTAATTTCATTTAAACTAATTTTGTAAGTTTTTATGCAAAATTGCAAATTGATAGCTTTTAATAGTTAGGTGATAATTGATTTCTTAAAAATGCTCGAAAAAATAATTTTGTATGGGAGGGGGTAGAAGTTTTAAAGTTTTTCGACCAGTTAATATTTTGTATATTTAGGGATTTTTTTTAAATGCATTTTGCAAATTTTCAAGTTTCTACCTTAAAATTTCACTCAAAAATTTTCAGTTTATGTGTTTTTTTTAATGCACATGAAACACCTTGTGCACGTTAGACCGGTGGGTCGGTTTATAACAATTATGGATCAAGTTATTATTATTTTTCTATGTACATTAAATAGGCGTATCCACATGCAAGATTTAAACTTTGTATCTTTTACCAGAGCCCTAAAAAAATCACTCAAAATTTTCGACATTTTTGCTTATCACCTCCCTCCCCTTACACCTCCCAACTTCAAATTTTTAGCAAAATTAACCATTATGTAGTTCTACAATCTGACAAATTTTTGATTTGATATCTGTACTCTTTTTTGAGATATAAGAATTCGTAATTTTGAAAAGTGCGCCATTTTTGAAATGCTCCCCATTTCCCCCCACTACTATTATTTCAAAATGGTATATTTTTTTTTTATTTTCCCAGTATATCTTAATATAAGTTTAAAGTTTCAATTACATAGCTTAAGAGATAGTTGAGATATTCATTTTTAAGTGTTTTTCTTTGCACCCCCCTGACCCATTTGACATTAACTCCAAAACCCTTCAAGATAGAACGTTCATTTTTGGAGGGATTGTAGATAGTTGCGGATCTCAAGCAGATACCTATTTTGGGGGTTGTACGGGTTCAGGGGGAGGCGGGGGGAGCGCTTAAGCCGAAAAATACGAATTCAAATATCTCAACCATGGTAACAGCTAGGAAGCTAAACCTCAACACACATATAGAAGGGTCTGTAGGACAACTTTTAAAAATAATTTAATTTTTTTATCCATTGGCGTCCGAAAAGGGTGGGCTAAAAACAAATTGTCGGCCGAATTGTTTTTTCAAATGATTATATCTTCGAAATTACTTATCGTAAAAAATTCATATTTTGGGACCGTCAAGGTAGTATAAAGTTCCATTGGAATCAGCTTAGAGAATGGCTAATTATTGTACGGGGGAGGGTTGGGGGGATGCAAAGAAAAACACTTAAAAATTAATATCTCAACTAACTCTTAAGCTATGTAATTGAAACTTGAAACATATATTAAGCTATAATAGGAAAATACGGAAAAAATATAACATGTTGAAATAATAGTAGTGGGGGGAAATGGGGAGCATTTCAAAAATGGAGCACTTTTCAAAATCACAAATCGTTATATCTCAAAATCAAGTACAAATATCGAATCGAAAATTTGTTAGGTTGTAGAGCTATATAGTCGTTAATTTTGGTAAAAATTTTTAGCTGGGAGGTGTGTTACAAAAGAAATGAAATAAAACTGCATTACAAGTTTTATGATTTCCTTACCCACTCTACCCCCTCCCATACAAATGTTCGGTTTCGTGAATGTAAAATACAGCGAATTTTGTGAAAATTCTTTGCAACTTCGTCTATGAAACACATTCTATACAGAGAATATGGGGCGTGATTCATGCAATCAATTAAAATGCTATTAACATTAAGCCACCCTTACTATTACCCCTCCTCCTCCTCTCATAAAAACCCAAACTTGCAGAAACGAATGAAATATGGTTATATTGACAACAGCCCTGCCCAAGAAGTCCCTTTCACTTAGTCTTCCCTAACCACTCTAACCTTGACTTTCCATTCATCCGCAACTCGTCCCAAGAATAATAAAGTTTCGCCAGACTTGTTGGCAGTTTATTTATATTATCACGGATTTCCATATCCAAGTCCACTTCAGATTTTGCAAGAAACACAGAATGGTAGAAGGGGTGACGGCATTGAACTAATTTTTGCTAAAGTTACTATCAAAATGTTTTATACAAAATGTAAGCTTCAAAAATTTAATAGGTAAGAAAATTAGTGCATAGGATTTAGTGAAATTGTGCAGTTTGTGTGTGAGGTGGTAGAAGGAGCTTCACCACTCGTTACGGTCGTTCTCACCCCCCTTCCCCAACCTTCCCAATCCCATTCCATCCCTCCATGACTGTGTTTGTGCATTGCATATAAAGGCCGAAATTGCCTATAACACAGGTCATTCTCTGAAAAAAAAAAATATTTCGTATTTTGTTCGAATCAGAACCATAAATTACTAAAAATGAAACCATGATATTCATATTTATTTGGGACAAGCCCCGTGAATTAAATCATATGCGTTATTGATGCAAAAAGAGCGTTAAGGTAACGTAAATAACTGTAGCTTTTCTTAATTTAAAAAAAAAGTTCAAATAAAATAACAATTAGCTTAAAAACTAAAAGGACTGCAATTGTTCGTAAAGTCGAATCATACGATATCACAGATGAAATCGCAAGTTTTGTGATCTTAAGAAATGTTGTTTAGGGAGCGGTGAAATGGGTGACAGCATTGAACTTACATTTGTATCTTATATCGTCCTAACGTAGCTATAAAAATATTTTGTACCACATTTAAACTTTAAAAATTGAATACGCACTGAGAAAATTAAAATTGGATTTAGTGAATTTTGCGAAGTTTGTATAGGAATAGAAGGGGGATTTCAATGATTTTTTCAGAAATATCTATAAATATTATAAAATGGACTTTTCTTAAATTTCAGACTAGTAAGACACATACTTTTCAAGAAAATCGATTTTTTGAGAAGTTGCGAAATTATATCATATTGTGTGGGAGGTGGTAGAAGCAAATCAGTTAATTTTTTCCAATCTTAGTAATAATGCTAATTAAGTATTCAGTACAAAATTTGTGCTCAACAAATGTTATAAATACTGAGATAATTTGTTTTTATTATTTTATGAAAAAGTGCAGTTTGTGTGAGAGGTGGTAGAAGGAATGATGGGACTTAAATAATTTTTATACCATACATCGCATTTATGAGGAAAATAATAAAATAATCAATATATATTCTAAATTTCAAATTATTAGCTTTTATAGTTTCCAAGAAAATTTTATTAATGTAAATGATTGAAAATGTGTTATTTTATTTTTATATGGGAAGGCGCAGAAGGAGTTGGGCGATTTGTCCCGTTTACGAATTTGACCTTATTTTTTTTGGCAAAAACGACGTGTACAAAATTCGAACTTTCTAGATCAACGCGTTCTCGAGCTAAAGAGCGAACAGACGACCAGACAGACGACCAGACAGACGGACGGACAGATGAATGGACAGATAGACGGACGAACAGATGGACGGACAGACGAGCAGACGGACAAATGGGCGGACAGACGACCAGACAGACGGACGGACGGACTGACATCCGGTTTTGAGATTTTTACCGACATCAAATATTTTTGTACCCTTGGCGTGAGAGCATTATATCTTAACGTTACATACTTTAGAGCAAACTTGTAATACTCTCAGCTTTTATCTAGAGTATAAACACTGTCGGATAACTTTCATAAGTAGGTATCTATACTAATATTATTCAGGTCATTTTTAATGATATCAAAGCCGAAGACTTTTTTGCGGTTGTTTGCTTACCACTTCTTTTTGCTGCATTGCCAATTAAGGACAACTTGTTTCTATCGTTGCTTAATAAAAGTATTGCTAAAAAGTTGATTTTCTTGTATTTCAGTCGATATGTTTTTATAAATTAATTAAATTTGAACAGATGATTGCTAATTGCCGATATTTTAAGAAATTCGCGGTCAATTAAATGGATTTAGCATTATTCATTCATAATGTTTAAACTCAAAATATTCTTAGATAATTATGAATACATTTTAATGAAGCTGGTGGCGTTAGCATAGTATTGTTGGTTTCTTGGGTAAACATTATTTACATTACATTATTTACATTACCTTAGTTACTAAGGTAATTATCTTGAAATTACTTAGCTTTCAATTGTACGGGTATAGTATAGCTTGCAATCCAACGTTAACCACTTTAATTGTATACGTAATCCATATTTATCTTTTCATAGAAAAAATCCTACAAGACTTTTCATATCAACTGTATACGATAAACCTATTAAAAGAAATTTACTGATGTTGTTCTTTTCCAAGAAAAATTAATTCGAATGCATCGAAATATGAAAATTTTAAATGAACTAATAATTTTAAATAGCTAATACTTACTAATAATTCTAAATGAATATTTTCTGCACAATTTCAGCTAGATTAATATTATACGTAGTGAGTAAATTGGTTTATTGTGTTTCATGAAAAAGCGCAGTTTATATAGGAAGTGGTGGAAGGAGTGGAGGAATTCAAGTAATTTTCATGCAGTAGATTGAAATCATCATAAAAATAATATGTTCAAAATTCCAAGATAATAGCTTTCATGTGTTTCGAGAATATGTGATTAATGCAAATTATTAAAAATGAGTTATTTTGTATTGAAGAAGATAAAAAGAGTTGAGCGATTTGGCTCGTTCACGAACGTACTTTTTTGTTAAAAATGACGTGTACAAAATTTTAACTTCCTTGCTCAACGCGTTCTCAAGCTAGAGAGTGCACAGACGGACGGACATTCAGTTTTGAGATTTCCAAATAATATCAACTTCTGTGTCGTTGATTTTTTTCTCCGAGCCTTTTCTCTTAGCGTTAGAAACCTGATAGCAAACTTATAATTCTCTCAGATTTCATCTAAACTACAAAAAACGTTTTTGAAGTTTTTCTTTATCCATCTGTCTGTCCGGATTTAACTCAAAAACTGCTGAACCGATTGTAATACAATTTGTTATGTATGCTTGGAGACGTAATCTACTTTTGGTTTTATTTCAATCCCCACACGTCTTCTACTCCCTCCCATGTAAAATGACTCATTTTCAAAATATATAATAATCAAATTTCCTGGGAAACTTTGATAAATAAATTATTTCAATCTCCCTATTCCTACCACCACCACCATACAATCTGCACTTTTTCATGAAAAAATCAATTTTCTCAGTTCTTCTAACATTTATCGGACTCAAATTTTGTATTAAATCCTGAATTAGTAGGATTTACTACTCAATAATTTACCACTTATGTTAGTTTTTTGCTTTACTTTAGCAATAACTAAGCAGAAACACGCGTTTTTAAAATTCTTCTCTGTCTTCTTCTCTATAATCTGGTTTTGGTTTTATGTCATTCCCCCCGCCTTCTACCCCCTCCCAAACAAAATGACACATTTTGAAAAATATGTAATAATCGATTTTTTTTCGAAACAATAAGAGCTAGTAATTTGAAGTTTACAATATATTAATTCTGTTATAAAGGAAATCTTTTAGTTTACAAATTATTTGAATCCCCCACTCCTTCCACCACCTCCCATACAAACTACACTTTTTCATTAATTACTATAGAACAATTTTCTCAGTACGTATAACTTCAATCGAGCAAAAATTTTGTACTAAGTCCTTAATTGGCATTATTATAAATATCGCGGAAAATTAATCGATTAGCTTCACTCCTTCTAGCTCCTCCCGTACAATGTGACACGATTCCACGACTTTTCAAAAATTCGATTTTCTTGGAAAGTGTGAATGTTACTGATCTGAAATTTAAAATATGTCAACTGCATGATGATTGTAGTAATTTCTCAGAAAACTACTAAGAACCCCTGACTCCTTCCACCACCTCCCATACAAACTGCACTTTTTCATGAAATTCTCTACACCAATTTTCTCAATACGTATAACTTTCATCGAGCTAAAATTTTGTATCAAATCCTTAATAAGCATTATTAATAATATGGGGAAAAATTAACCGAATAGCTTTACTCCTTCTACCCCCTCCCATACATGTGAACCTTACTGATCTAATATATAAAATATATCAATTTCATTATGATTACAGTTGTTTGTCGAAAAATCACCAAAAACCCCTCACTCCTTCTACCATCTCCCATACAAATTACACAATTTCATTAAATCCAATGTACTAAGTTTCTCAGTACCTATTCAATTTTTCAAGCTTAAATTTGGTACAAAACATTCTTATAGCTACTTTTGCATGATGTGAAATAAATTAGTTCAGTACTGTCACCCTTTTTACCACTCTCCATACAAAATTTCTTAACACCACAAAAATTTCGATTTCATCTATACATAGTATCGTATGATTGGGCTCTACGCACAATCGTAGTCCTGTTAAGGTTTTAAGCTTAACGTTATTTTATTTGGTCTTTTTTTTTAATTAACACAAGCTACAACTATTCACATGTTCTTAACGCTCTTCCATACTTATATGATTTCAAATCACGGGATTGATTTGATTACGAGCCTGTCCCATACAAATGCGAGTATCGTGGTTTCAGTCTTAATAATTTATGGTTCTGATTCCAACAAAATACAAACCATTGTGCTTGAAGGTCATGAAACTAAACAGATTATATATCTCACATAATGTACATATTACTAACTGCATTCTCAAAAATTGCTTATTTTGCCATTCTTCCACGGACAAAGTCGCGGGCGATCGCTAGTTTAAAATAAATCAATTGCATGATGATTATAGTTGTTTCTCGAAAAATCACTAAGAACATTCGTTCATATACAAACTGCACAATTTCACTAAGTCCAATACACTAAATTTCTCAGTATCTATTTAATTTTTGGAGCTTAAATTTGTAACGAAACATTTTTATAACTACGCTAGCATGATGTGAAACAAATTAGTTCAATGCTGTCTACCACTCCCAACACAAAATTTCTTAAGATCACAGAAATTTCGATTTCTTCTATATTATCGTATGATTGGCTATGAAAGCGATGGGAGGATTTAGTCGACGCAGACTGCCGATCGCTTCTTGATTTTTCAAACTGGAGGACTTGGTCGTTGGACGAGACAACTAGAGGAGGTGCAGCCGAGACGCCAAGGCTCGATAAGGACTGTAGCGCCATTGCGTCATAATCATCATTGGCTTTACGCACTATCGTAATTGCTATCAAAATGTTTTATAGAAAATTTAGGATTCAAAAATTTAATAGCTACTGATAAAATTATTATATTGGATTTAGTGAAATTGTGCAGTTTGTATGGGAGGTGGTAGAAGGAGGGGCGAGTTTTTAAGGACTTTTTCGGAAATAACTACAAACATCATGTTTTTAACATGTCTTAAATTGCAAATCAGTAGCATTCATACTTTTCAGGAAAATCTACTTTTTTAAGGTAGTGATATTGTGTAATATTGTATTGGGGAAGTGGTGGGGACGGAGCGGAGGGGGGGAGTAGAAGGAGTAAAGCTAATAGTCTAATTTGGCCTTCCTAACAATTCTAAATTAATATTAAGTGCACAATTTTAGCTCGATAAATTTTATACGCACTAAGTAAATTGGTTTCGAGTATTTTATGAAAAAGCACAGTTTGTATGGGAGGTGGTGAAAGGAATGCGAGGACTTAAATAATTTTTATATAGTAGATTGAAATCATCATAAAAGTAATATATTCCAAATTTCAAATTAATAGCCCCTATGATTTTCGAGCAAATCCGTTTTTTGTCGAATTGCAAAATTGCTTAATTTTGTATGGGAGGGAGTAGGAGGGGTGAAGCTAATCGTCTAATTTTTTTTTAGATTTAACTAATAATTCTAAATAAATTATTAATGCACAATTTGAGCTCGATAAATTTTATACGTACTGAGTAAATTGGCTTAGAGCATTTCATGAAAGAGTGTAATTTGTATGGGAGGGGATGGAAGGAGAGGAAGGACGCAAATAATTTTTATACTGTAGATTAAAATCATTATGAAAGTAATATATCCCAAAATTCATGCTAATAGGTTTTATACTTTTCGAGCAAATCCATTTATTGTCCAATTGTGAAATTGTGTCATTTTGTATGGGAGGGAGTGGGAGGGGTAAAGCTAATCGTCTACTTTGTTTTGGCCTTACTAACAATTCTAAATAAATATTTAACGCAAAATTCCAGCCCGCTAAATTTTATACACACTGAGTATATTGGCTTCACGACAAGTACGGGAGGTGGTATAAAGGAGGCGAGGACACGCATAAGTTTTATACGGTAGATTAATATTATCATAAAAGTGACATATTCCAAATTTCAGGCCAATAGCTTTTATACTTTTCGAGCAATCCGTTTATTGTCAAATTGCGCAATTGCATCATTTTGTATGAGAGGGGTAGAAGGGATGGAGCGATTTGGCCCGTTCAAGCTAGAGAGCGAACGGACGGACGGACAGGCGGACAGACGGAAAAACATACATCCGGTTTTGAGATTTTTGAGTGATAATATTAACTTGTGTATCATTCTTTTCTCGAGCCTTATTTCTTAGCGTTACAAATTTTAGAGCAAACTTATAATACTCTCAGATTTCATCTAGAGTATAAAAATCGATTTTTATTGCGATTTTTACGCAGACGAAGTGGCTAACTATTAATAAAATACATAACTCCATTATCAAAGGTATCATCCTTTTATTATTCTCCTGAGCATGCCATACTAAAATCCTGTTTCAATAACAGTTCAAATAATAGAAGGTTGTATCTGAGAAAAAAATATCTGTCAACAAGTCGGGCGCAACTTTGTTATTCTTGAGAAAGTTGAGGATCCGGGGAAATATGGTGGACAGGGAAGACTAATAGAATTGATGTTCTAGGGCAGGGCTGTGGTCAATTATTTAACATAAAACCATAATTAAAATCAATAGCTCCAGTACAAAGAATCAATAATCCATTCGGTTATTAATGCAGGTTGGGTTGGGAGGATATCAATAACTTTTTAAGTCACTGCACGAATCATGTTCAAAAGTCGCTTTATAGGATAGTTTCATAGACAAAGTTTGATATAATTTCTATGAAATTCGGTAGTTTTGTAAGATCGGGCTTTACGCACAATCGCAATACTGTTATGTTTTTGAGCTTAATGTTATTTCATTCGGGCTTTTATTTTTTAATTAACACAAGCTGCAACTATTCACATGCCCTAAATGCTCTTCAATACGTGTATGATTCATATCACGGGATTGATTTGATCACAAGCCTGTCCCATACAAATTCGAGTATCATGGTTTCATTCTTAATAATTTATGGTTCTAGTACCAACAAAATATAAAGCATTGTGTTCAAATAGTCATTAAACTAAGCAGATTATATATCCCACATAATGTATTACTAACTACATTCTCAAAAACTGCTTATTATTGCGATTCTTACGCGGACAAAGTCTCGTGAATCGCTTGTTTATAATACATATATATATTTGTATGGAAGGGGTAAAGGGAGTGAAGCCAAGCTGATATTTTTTTTTAGGATTTATTTAATGGAAATGGATGTAATGTACTTACCAAAATTGTTTTTGATATTTCTTCTTTTATTCCTTCTAGTTGATAGCTTTGTTTCGAAGAAAAATAATTTAATTGAAATTTCAAAATTTTGTGACATTTGCATGACACAGGTAACAGGATAGCTTAAATAGTTTCGAAGAAAATCGAATTTCTTAAAATTTCATGAAATTTGAATGGGAGTGGGGAGGGGATATACGAACTTAAAATTTTTTTTTTGCTACAAATTCCAGCACGACGGCTCAAAGCGTTCGAGTTATGTTGTAGACAGACGGTAACTCGGTTTCGAGGTTTTTGAGCGGCAGCAAATATTTCTGTACTCTTGGCGGTTCTGAGCGAGTATTATTTCTTAGCATTAGAAACAGTAAGGCAAACACAATCTACTCTCAGATTTTATCTACAGTATAAAAATACGATCAACAATTGATCGGATAAATAATATAATTTGTTTTTATTTTTTTTCTCATAAATAAATAAACCCGAATGTCGAGTTTTGTCTTTCTATCTCTGTTCGTTCGTTCGAGATATTAGCAAAGATAGTTTCCGAGCTTATCCCTCCTCCTTTCACCCCATACTCCCCATGGTAATGGTGCTCACTTACCCAATTGACAATCCACCCAAAAATAAACTTCTCATCTTTTAAGATCTCGGAAGTATGAGTTCATATATATACTGCGGACGGCGTACGGCAAACGGACAGACGGAGTTTTTTGTGGCATTTTTAGTCTAATTTAGTCATGAAACGCAATAAAACAAAATTTTTAAATTTCAAGGAAGCGACCTTTTTTTTCGGTGTCGATCACAATACTTAATTATAGAATAATAAAGATATATCTACTGCGTTTACTTTAATTTTTCCGAATTGAGGGCTAACTTCTCTGTTCTGAACTTTCTTCATCTGTTTATTTAGTGTGTAGTTTGGGGCATAAACTGCGATTCTATTAAGTGTATAAAATGTATATTGAAAAGCAATATTAATACTCGTATAACTTAAATAAAATTCTATCCTTCTTTAATTTATTACGATATGATTGAATAATATAATTTATTTTCATTTCATCGTTATAGGTTGGAGCATATTGTTATGCAGAACTTGGTACAATGATTAAAAGATCCGGAGCAGATTATGCATATATCATGGAAACGTTTGGTCCGTTTATGGCCTTCATTCGCTTGTGGATAGAATGCATGATTGTTCGACCGTGTTCGCAAGCAATAGTTGCACTCACTTTCAGTGTTTATGTGATGAAACCATTCTTTCCAGAATGTCAGCCTCCAGAGGATTCAGCACGTCTCCTAGCTGTATGTTGCATTTGTAAGTACTTATAAGATATTAGCGAAAACTGTTGGTAGCGTCTTTAAATATTAGGTAAACTAAAAATCTTGGACTACCACAGCAATCTTACTAGTTCTAAGAGGTGACCTATATGCAAGTTATCCTCCTGTGGAAGGCGGCAGTAGAGCTGATCAACTACCGTCCTGCTTACTCTGTCGAAATTACAGAGCCATACACAAAAACATGGGCCACGCACCGGTGTTCTAGGAAATCTGTATGATAAATTTGAAGAGAAAATGAAGCAATTGTAATTTTTAGCAAAAAAAAAAGTTTATGAACAGCCCCTCACTCCTTCTACCCCCTCCCACACAAATTTCATGAAATTTCGAAATTTTAATAAATTTATTTTTCTTCGAAACTATTCAAGCTATCGACTTGAAAATTAAATCAAAGTATAACGATGTACGCTAGGGTGTAGCCTAGTGGATAGTGTGTTGGTTAACAATGCGAAGGTACTGAGCTCAAATCTCGGTCAATTCCAGCATATTGCCTGCTTGAATATTCCTTGGTTACCTCAATCTACGAAAAATGAAAAACTCGCAGGTAGAGGGTTGTGTGAAGAGCTAACAACCCTTCCACAATAAGTAATGGAAATGTTAAGGAACCTGAAAATCAAGAGGTCAAGGCCCGATTTGAGCTGTAAACACCATTAAGGTCAAAAAATATTGATCCGATCTCTCACTTCTACTACTTTCCATACAAATGCGCAATTTGAAAAAATGTTTTTTTCGATTTTCATTGAAACACAAATTTTCGAGAGAATTAATCTTACTATAATTGCAATCAGTTTTGAAAAAATTAGCAATGGTAGCAATTATTTAACACTTAACTGCGATTATATAACGTAAATTTTAGAATAGCGGAAGTACAATATACCAAGATCGTACTTTTTAATTTGTTGGTTATTGGTTAATTTATTGAAATCAGTCAAAATCATACTTTTAGGTGGAAGGGAGTAGAATAGCAGGTAGGGTTTCAAAACTTTTGATGCAACTTTATTTTAAATATTTTTGTGTGTTCAGACAGAATTTCAAGTTTATAATTTTTAATGTGTTGATGATAATTGATTTCTTAAAAGTGGTGGACAAAATACTTTTGATTGAGAAGTGGCAGAAGTTTTATTTTTTAAAATGAATTTTGGAAATTTTCAAGCTTTGAGCTGTAAATTTCAATCAACAATTTCTAATTTTTTCGTTTTTTTTTCATAATACGTGAAAGTCTTCTTGCAGGTTAGGGCCTCGCTTCAGAATTTAAAAGTTCAGGTTCAAATAATTAATTTTTCTTTAATTGTTTCAAATGGATGTATGCAGCTGCATAATTAGAGCTTATATCCTTTTACCAGAACAGTACAAAATTTCTCAAAATTTTCGTCATTTTTGTTCACCACCTCCCTCTCCAATTTAAAAATTTCAACAAAATTATAGATCATGTAGCGTTACAATCTAACAAAATTTCATTTTAATATCTGTATGCAATTTTTGAAATACTCTCCATTTTCCTCACTACTATTATGTCCAAATGGTATATTTTTCTCATATTTTGCTGGTATAGCTTAACAAATGTTTCAATTCTTTCCACCCTTTCCCGTGATCCTTCATTTCCCATACAAAGCATAAGTTGATTATGATGGATTTAACAGTTTAACAGTTGGTCCTAAAATATGGAGTTTTTATGTTTAATAATTCAGGAGCTATAACCATTTGAAAAATAAATTCGGCCGATAATTTGTTGTCAGCCCCTCCTTTTCTTACTACAATGTATTAAAAACTTAAATTATTTATAATTCTGTTTCACAAATACCTATATACCTAGTCCTGCCATAAGTTCTGTCACATAATTTCTCACATTGGCAACAACTTTATTTTATGAGTGACATTTCAATATCGGCCAGTTTTATAAACGTCATAATGTTGTTGACAGTTGATGGTCATTTAAAGTGTGTTCGTTAACGTGTGAAGATGGAATGGGGTGTAATAGAAAACCGAACTGCAGTGATTGCACTACATAAGTGTGGAAAATCCGCGAGTGAAATTTTCAAGTTGTTGTGCCCGTTAAAAATAACGCAAAGATTTGTGTATCGTGCGATCCAGAGATATAACGCGATCCAGACTATTGAAGATCGACCTCGTTCTGGACGTCCGCGTGATGTACGTTCTTCTGCTGCCATCAAAGCGGTCGAGAGTCGAATTCGTCGAAATCCGCTTCGTAAACAACGAATCATGGCTCGAGAGATGAACATCTCCACCCGAAGTATGTCTCGCATCATAAAATCTGACCTCGGGATGAGTGCCTTTCGACGATCAACGGGACATTTGCTGACTGAGCAGTTGAAGCAAATTAGGAGCACCAGATCGAAAGAGCTCCTTCGGCGGTACGGCAACAACAAACATCGAGAAATTTTATTTACCGATGAAAAAATTTTTACGGTGGAGGAACATTTCAACCGCCAAAATGATAAGGTGTATGCCCACAGCTCCATAGAAGCCCGAGAAGTTGCCACTAGGGTACAGCGAGGACATCATCCAGCATCAGTCATGGTATGGTGGGGTGTCAGCTACGAAGGGGTCACCGAGCTTCATTTTTGCGAAAAAGGCGTAAAAACTGCAGCGAAAAATTATCAAACGGACATCCTGGAGGGATGTGTGAAGCCGCTGAACTCTACGCTATTCAACAATCGACATTGGGTTTTCCAGCAAGATTCTGCGCCAGCCCACAAAGCTCGAACCACACAAGCGTGGTTGGAAACCAATATTCCACAGTTTATAAGGGCGACGGAATGGCCTTCTGGGAGCCCAGATTTGAATCTCCTGGACTACAAACTGTGGGCGGAGTTAGAGTCCATGGTGTGCACGAGACGACACCCAAATATCGAGAGCCTTAAGCGATCTTTGACAGAAGCAGTAGCTAATTTTCCGCTAGAAACAGTGCGTACTGCTATCGATGACTGGCCCAACAGATTAAAGAGCTGTGTTAAGGCTAAAGGCGGCCACTTTGAATAATTTGTTGCTTATTTTACTTCCATTAGTATGCCAAAATAAAATATATTTTCCTTTGTCAAAAACTCTTTTTCATTTATACAAAAATTGCCCATATACGTGTGACAGAACTTATGGCACCACTAGGTATAGAATGTCAGTTTCATAGACGAAATTGCATAGAATTTTCATTGGATTCGGTGAATTTTAAATTCACGAAACCAAACATTTGTATGGGAGGGGGTAGAGGAGGTAAAGGAATCGTAAAATTTGTGATGCAGTTTTATTTCTTTTTTTTTGTGAGGTGCTTGTACAAAATTTCAAGTTTGTAGCTTTTAATTTGTTAGTTATTAGTTGATTTAATGAAATTGGTCGAAATCATACTTTTGTGTGGGAGGGGGTAAAAGGGCAAGTGCTATCTCAAAACTTTTAACGTAATTTTATTTCAACTATTTTTGTAAGTTCTTGTGCAAAATTTCAAATTGATAGCATTTAATAGTCAAGTGATAATTGATTTCTTAGAAATGGTCGAAAAAAAATTTTTGTATGGGAGGGGGTAGAAGTTTTAAAGATATTCGACCAGTTAATATTTTAAACTCTTGGAAATTTTTTTTAAATGCATTTCGCAAATTTTCAAGTTTCTACCTAAAAATTTCATTCAAAAATTTTGAGTTTATGTGTTTTTTTCATTGCACATGAAACACTTTGTGCACGTTAGACCCCCACTTCGGTGCATAACAATTTTGGAACAAATTATTATTTTTTTTCAATGTACATTAAATAGATGTGTCGACGTGCAAAATTCAAACTTTGTATCTTTTACCAGAGCCATAAAAAAATCACTCAAAATTTTCAACATTTTCGCTTCCCACCTCCCTCCCCTTACACCCCCCAACTTAAATTTTTTACCAAAATTAAAAACTATATAGTTCTACAATCTGACAAATTTCAATTTGATATGTGTACTCAATTTTGAGATTTTGTGATTTGTAGTTTTGGAAAGTGCGCCATTTTTTAAATGCTCCCCATTTCCCCCCACTACTATTATGTCCATATATTATATTTTTTTCATATGTCACTAGTAAAGCTTAGTATTTGTTTTAAGTTTCAATTACATAGCTTAAGAGACAATCGAGATATTAATTTTTAAGTGTTTTTCCTTGCACCCCCCCTGACCCTCCCCCTTACAAGAATTAGCTTCTATCTAAACTGATTCTAGTAGATCTTAATGCCATCTTAATTGTCTCAAAATATCAAATTTTTATGGGTAGTAATTTCGAAGATATAATCATTTGAAAAAAAAATTCGGCCGCCAATTGGCTCTTAGCCCCCCTTTTCGCACCCCAATGGATAAAAAAATTAAATTATTTTTAAAAGTTGTCCCACAAACTCTTCTATATGTGTGTTGATTTTTAGCTTCCTAGCTGTAACCATGGTTGAGATATTTGAATTCGTATTTTTCGGTTTAAGCGCTCCCCCTGCCTCCCCCTGAACCCGTACACCCCCCAAAATGGGTATCCGCCTGAGATCCGCAACTACCTACAATCCCTCCAAAAATGAACTTTCTATCTTGAAGGGTTTGGGAGTTAATGTGCGCTGAGCGTACACGTCGGCGTACGGCGTACGGCGTACGGCGGACGGCGGACGGCGTACAGACAGACGGATTTTTTTTTTTTGCATTTTTAGGCTATTTTAGTCATGAAACGCGAAAAAAAAAAATTTCAGGGTAGCAAATTTTTTTTTTTTCCCAAGTCGATCACAATACTTTATTATTAAAATAATAAAGTAAAATAATAAAGTAGAGCGCATTATTAGAATACTAAAGTAAGAGTCATTTCTAGCTTTCGCCTACAGTCAGGGAAATAAAAACCGAGCTGATAACATTGTTACTGGATGGACCCACTTTCGAATATTGAGCTTGATTCAATCAGATATGTAAATATAATTAGAAGAGCTATATTTCAATTCTCCTAAAGATTTTTGAAATTCTAAAAAAGCTTATTATTCAGTTTCATTCCAGTTCATTTGCAAGGCCCACAAACTGTGACTGTTTATACTCTAGATGAAATCTGAGAGTATTATAAGTTTGCTCTAAGGTTTGTAACGCCAAGAAATAAGGCTCGGAGAAAAAAATGAATGATACAGAAGTTAATGTTATCACTCAAAAATCTCAAAACCGGATGTCCGTCTGTCCGTCTGTCCGTCTGTCCGTCCGTCCGTCTGTCCGTCTGTTCGCTCTCTAGCTTTAGAACGCGTTGAGCTAGATTGTTCAAATTTTGTACACGTCGTTTTTCACAAAAAAGTAAGGTCAAGTTCGTGAACGGGCCAAATCGCTCCACCCCTTCTACCCCCTCCCATACAAAATGACACAATTGCGCGATTTGACAATTAAAGGATTTGTTTGAAAAGTATATAAGCTATTGGCCTGAAATTTGGAATATATTATTTTTGTGATAATATCAATTTTCCCTATAAAAATTATGCGTGTCCTCCCACACCTTCTACCACCTCCCATACAAACTGTACTTGTCATCAATTATTCTAAGCCAATTTATTCAGTGCGTATACAATTTAGCGGGCTGAAATTGTGCACCAAATATTTATTTAAAATTTTTAGTAAGTCCAAACAAATTTAGACGATTACCTTCACCCCTTCTACCCCCTCCCATACAAAATAACACAATTTCGCAATTTGACAATAACTGGATTTACTCGAAAAGTATAAAAGATATTAGTCTGAATTTTGATGATTAAAGTCTACAGTAGAAAAATTATTTGCATCCTCCTTCTCCTTCCACCCCCTCCCATACAAACTACACTTTTTCATGTAATGCTCTAAGACGATTTTCTCAGAACATATAACATTTATTGAGTTAATATTTTGTAATAAATACTTAATTAGTATTATCACTAAGATCAGAAAAAAATATTTGATTAGCTTCACTGCTTCTACCCCCTCCCATACAATATGACCCCGTTCCACAACTTCACAAAAAATTGATTTTCTTGAAAAGTATGAATGGCACTAGTCTGAAATTTCAGGGATATCAATTTTATAATATTCCTAGTTATTTCTGAAAAAATTTCTAATATCCCCCCACTCTTACTACCACCTCCCATACAAACTGCACATTTTCACTAAATCTAACACACTAATTCTTATACTCTAGATGAAATCTGAGAGCATTATAAGTTTGCTCTAAGGTTTGTAACGCTAAGAAATAAGGCTTGGAGAAAAAAATTAATGATACAGAAGTTAATGTTATCACTCAAAAATCTCAAAACCGGATGTCCGTCTGTCCGTCCGTCCGTCTGTTCGCTCTCTAGCTTGAGAACGCGTTGAGCTAGATTGTTCAAATTTTGTACACGTCGTTTTTGACAAAAAAGTAAGGTCGTGAACGGGCCAAATCGCTCCACCCCTTCTACCCCCTCCCATACAAAAAAACACAATTGCGCAATTTGACAATTAAAGGATTTGCTCAAAAAGTATAAAAGCTATTGGCCTGAAATTTGGAATATATTACTTTTCTGATAATATCAATCTACCGTATAAAAATTATGTATGTCCTCCCCCTCCTTCTACCACCTCCCATACAAACTGTACTTGTCATGAATTACTCTAAGCCAATTTACTCAGTGCGTATAAAATTTAGCGGTCTGAAATTGTGCACCAAATATTTATTTAAAATTGTTAGTAAGGCGAAAAAAAATTATACGATAAGCTTCACCCCTTCTACCCCCTCCCATACAAAATGACGCAAATTCGCAATTTAACAATAAATTAATTTACTCGAAAAATATACAAGCTATTAGTCTGAGTTGGGATATATTACTTTCATAATGGTATAAATCTACAGTAGAAAAATTATTTGCGTCCTCCCTCTCCTTCCACCCCCTCCCATACAAACTGCACTTTTTCATGAAATGCTCTAAGACGATTTTCTCAGAACATATAACATTTATAGAGCTTACATTTTGTAATCAATACTTAATTAGTAATATCACTAAGATCAGAAAAAAATATTTGATTAGCTTCAATGCTTCTACCCCCTCCCATACAATATGACACAGTTTCACAACTTCACAAAAATCGATTTTCTTGAAAAGTATGATTGGTACTAATCTGAAACTTAAGGGTTGTCAATTTTATATATTTCTAGTTATTTCTGAAAAAATCACTAAAATCCCCTCACTCTTTCTACCACCTCCCATACAAACTGCACATTTTCACTAAATCTAACTCACTAATTTTCTCAGCTCCTATTCAATTTTTGGAGTAAGCATTTTGTATAAAATATTAGTATAGCTACTTTAGCATGATGGGGAAAAAATTAGTTCAATGCTATCACCCCTTCTAACACTCCCCATCCAAAATTTCTTGGGATGAAAAAAAATTCTATTTCATCTAGAGTATCGTAAGATTGCGCTTTATGCGCAATCGTAGCCCTGTTATGTTATAAGACTAATCTCAAATAGCCCCAAAGGTAGGGCTGCCTCTGTTTTGATTCGCATATTATTTAAGCCATATATGTTATTTTCAACACATTTGGTCTAAAACGATTCAAACTTTCTAGTATCTAATACTATTTACTGTATGTTTTGTATTAGTTTTTTTTAATTTCTCAGTTTGTTTAAGTAATTAGATACTGAAATATTAAATGCATCTATTGGGCGCCAAGCTAGTGGCAACGATAACGAAAAACATAACAGGGCTACGATTGCGCGTAAAGCGCAATCTTACGATACTCTAGATGAAATAGATTTTTTTGTGATCCCAAGAAATTTTGTATGGGGAGTGTTAGAAGCGGTGATAGCATTGAACTAATTTTTTCCCCATCATGCTAAAGTAGCTATAAAAATGTTTTGTACAAAATCATCATCATCATCAATGGCGCGACAGCCCAAATCGGGCCCTGGTCTCCTGAAGTCGTCGCCTCCAATCGTCTCGATCCAAAGACCGCGTCCTCCAGCTGCTAATTTTTAAAATGGCTTTGCTGTCTTCATCAACCAAGTCTTCCCGCCGCTTGCGTGGTTTGCCTACTGGCCGGTTACCACTCGCTTTGCCTATAAGAGCACGTTTGGGGATTCTTCTGTCTTCCATTCGCTCTACATGGCCAGCCCACTGCAGTTTACGTAGTTTGATGAACGTTGAAGCTTCTGGCTCGTCGTAGAGTTGATACAACTCATGGTTGTATCTTATTCGCCATTCCGTTCCTTCCTTCACAGGTCCCAAAATTCTTCGAAGGACCTTTCTTTCGAATGCGTTAACTGCTTTTTCAGAAGTTCCCGTTAATGTCCACGTCTCGCTGCCATAACAGAGCACAGGTTGTATAATAGTTTTATAAATCCGCAGCTTATTGTTCCTGTGCACTTTCATGGATTTCATTATTGGAAGTACCGAATAATACGTCTTATTTGCAAGTATTATCCGTCGTTTGATTTCGTCTGTTTCATTACCGTCCTTTGCTAGATTAGCCCCAAAATATATGAAGTTATCCACACTCTCCAAATTATATTCCACAATTGTTATGTTTTGTTTTTGAACAAAATGCTTACTCCAAAAATGGAATAGGAGCTGAGAAAATTAATGTGTTAGATTTAGTGAAAATGTGCAGTTTGTATGGGAGGTGGTAGAAAGAGTGGGGGGATTTTAGTGATTTTTTTCAGAAATAACTAAGAATATCATAAAATTGACATCTCTTAAATTTTAGACCAGTAACATTCATACTTTTCAAGAAAATAGATTTTTTGTGAAGTTGTGAAACTGTGTCATATTGTATGGGAGGGGGTAGAAGCAGTAAAGTTAATCAAATATTTTTTTCTGATCTTAGTGATAATGCTAAATAAGTATTTATCACAAAATGTGAGCTCGATAAATGTTATATGTTCTGAGAAAATCGGCTTAGAGCATTTCATGAAAAAGTGTAGTTTGTATGGGAGGGGTTAGAAGGAGAGGGAGGACGCAAATAATTTTTATACTGCATATTGAAATCATTATGAAAGTAATATATCCTGAAATTCAGACTAATAGCTTTTATACTTTCGAGCAAATACATTTATAGTCGAATTGCGAAATTGTGCCATTTTGTATGGGAGGGGGTAGAAGGGGTAAAGCTAATCGTCTAATTTATTTTAGCCTTACTAACAATTTTAAATAAATATTTAGTGCACAATTTCAGCTCGCTAAATTTTATACGCACTGAGTAAATTGGCTTAGAGTAATTCATGACAAGTACAGTTTGTATGGGAGGTGGTAGAAGGAGGGAAAGGACACGCATAATTTTTATACGGTAGATTGATATTATCATAAAAGTAATATATTCCAAATTTCAGGCCAATAGCTTTTATACTTTTTGAGCAAATCCGTTTATTGTCAAATTGCGCATTTGTGTCATTTTGTATGGGAGGGGGAAGAAGGAGTGGAGGAATGTAGTCCATTCACGAACTTAAAGTTACTTTTTTGCTAAAAATGACACACAACAATTTTTAGCACTCTAGCTCAAAGCTTTCGAGAGTTATGCTGTGGACGGACGCACAGACAGACAGACAGACAGACGGTCACTCGGAATCGAGGTTTTTGGGCGACAACAAATATTTCTGTACCCTTGGCGGCTCTGTGCGAGCGTTATTTCTTAGCGTTACAAACGGTAAGGCAAACACAATATACTAAAAGATTTCATCTGGAGTATAAACATATTTTTAACCATTGTGCGGAGAAAATAAGAAATGTCTGTTGCAAGACACATGACAACCTTCAAAGATCGAACAGATCAAGGGTCAAGAAGAGAAAATATATTATTATATATGTAAATACTGACATATAGTAATTTACTTTTCGTCCGCTCTTTCTGAATAGATATTTTTCTACGTATTTTGCGTTATATGTATCTATGACCTTTTTTTCACACATGTGCCGATCGTTTCTTCTCAATTTCTATTTATTAACGATTTGAAATTTCTCTAATACAACTTACGTTTCAATATTTAATTTCGATTCACATTAATATTTCAGTGGTATTAACATTCATCAACTGTTGGGATGTTAAATGGGCAACCAACGTACAAGATATCTTCACGTATGCTAAATTACTGGCATTGTTCATCATTATTGCAACCGGAGTTTATCAATTGTGTCTCGGTAAGTAACAAATAAATCACAACCAAACTGCGACAATTAAAATTCATATTGATATCACCATAAAATTACTGTAATCAGTGTTTCGTAATATATTAGTCGTTGACCGTACTCACATGGCTCTTCTACTAGATGAAATAATAGCGTATTAAAATCCTTCATGGTAATTATGCTTAAACATAATCGTAATTGTACAATCACCTTCCACGCGATCCCGACCATCAGTCCTTAGTTGTTGCCAGAACTTGTTTCTTCCTCTGGCTTCCAGCTCAACTGCTCGCTTCCATGTGCTAAATGATCGATCAACCCGACGACTTTCTTGAAGATTATAATCCAGAACTTACCTTGCGATGTTTTACTCGGGTTGCCTCAAAATGTGTGCCATTTTCGTTTTGGAATCTCACTGCCTATTTTAGTTTGTTCAGTTGTATTCTAAAGTTCGTCGTTAGAGATCATATAAGGCCAGAATATCTCTTATGCATATGCGTCGGAGCAATGCTTTCTACATCTCAAGCTGGGCAGAACTGACGTAGCGGCCATCTTGAATGACTCCAGTGGGTATGACGTCATGGATTTTTCCATTCCAAAGGACCACCTGTATTATTTTTGACGAACTTGTCGTAAAAACATAACAGGGCTACGATTGCGCGTAAAGCGCAATCTTACGATACTCTAGATGAAATAGAATTTTTTGTGATCCCAAGAAATTTCGCATTGGAAGTATTAGAAGGGATGACAGCATTGAACTAATTTTTCCCCATCATGCTAAAGTAGCTATAAAAATGTTTTGTACAAAATGCTTACTCCAAAAATTGAATGGGAACTGAAAAAATTAGTGAGTTAGATTTAGTGAAAATGTGCACTTTGTATGGGAGGTGGTAGAAAGAGTGGGGCGATTAGAGTGATTTTTTTCAGAAATAACTAGGAATATTGTAAAATTGACATCCCTGAAATTTCAGACTAGTGCCATTTATACTTTTCAAGAAAATCGATTTTTTGTGAAGTTGGGAAACTGTGTCATATTGTATGGGAGGGGGTAGAAGCAGTGAAGCTAATCAAATATTTTTTTCTGATCTTAGTGCTAATACTAATTAAGTATTTATTACAAAATATGAGCTCAATAAATGTTATATGTTCTGAGAAAATCGTCTTAGAGCATTTCATGAAAAAGTGTAGTTTGTATGGGAGGGGGTGGAGGGAGAGGGAGGAAGCAAATAATTTTTCTACTGTAGATTAAAATTACTATGAAAATAACATATCCGAAAATTCAGACTAATAGCTTTTATACTTTTCGAGTAAATCCGTTTATTGTCAAATTACGAAATTGTGTCATTTTGTATGGGAGGGGGTAGAAGGGGTGAAGCTAATAGTCTAAATTTTTTTGGGCTTACTAACAATTTTAAATAAATATTTGGTGCACAATTTCAGCTCTCTAAATTGTATACGCAATGAGTAAATTGGCTTAGAGTAATTCATGACAAGAACAGTTTGTATGGGAGGTGGTAGAAGGAGGGGGAGGATACGCATAATTTTCGTACGGTAGATTGATATTATCATAAAAGTAACATATTCCAAATTTCAGGCCAATAGCTTTTATACTTTTCGTGCAAATCCGTTTATTGTCAAATTGCGCAATTGTGTCATTTTGTATGGGAGGGGGTAGAAGGGGTGGAGCGATTTGGCCCGTTCACGAACTTGACCTTACTTTTTTGTCAAAAACGACGTGTACAAAATTTGAACTATCTAGCTCAACGCGTTCTCAAGCTAGAGCGCGCACAGACGGACGGACGGACGGACGGACGGACGGACATCCGGTTTTGAGATTTTTGAGTGATAATATTAATTTCTGTATTCATCATTTTTTTCTCCGAGCCTTATTTCTTGGCGTTACAAACTTTAGAGCAAACTTATAATACTCTCAGATTTCATCTAGAGTATAAACACGTTTTGCCGAAAACAAGAAAAGAGCATAATTAGTTCAAATTAAGCACGAAAATATTACGCGAGTGCACACTTTTTCGTAATAACTAAATTTCTACAATTTTCTGTGTGAAAATTAACCGGAGAACTCTGCACAATATGAGTGACAGATTTTCTTGGGTGTGAGAAGCCGAGATTTAACTTTGATCGCACTTTTTTCAATTAAAAATCCATTGCACTAATATCAACGTGTCATAATTACATGCCGAGCACTATCAATAAGGTACCTTAGAAAGCTGAACTATTTTTAACACTGCATTTAAGAATAAACGCGATTCTTACGAAGCCCGCCGAGTCTGCTCCATACAAAAGCGCTCGAATTTGTATGAAACTGTCATGTTTGTTATGACTCCAACGTGTTGTTGTTGGATTCAGTTACTCGGCTTTCTACTATAGAAGGCATTGGTCGGAGGCATTAGTTCACAAAAGTTTTCATTTTTTTTGGTGAGTCTTCCTGTCACGTTCAATGTAGTACAATCATATAACACGCAATAGACGAATGCGTCAAACACTCGCAGCTTCGTTTAAATGAGAAGGGAGTGAGAACGACCCTAACGAGTTGTGAAACTGGTATATTTTTCAGTTGTACTAGTTGTACTGACAAATATTTGCAGATACCATTGAGAGCTGAATGCTAGAAAGTGAACATAAACCATCTACTGAGTATATAGACCTTCTAGAAGTGAAACGGTTCACTTTTACATCGTTTTTTCCCCATTTTAATTCGAATAATTTTTCATTGCCAGTAGCAGCTGAAAAATTCGTGCTTAAATAAATCCTACTGCCTGGAGTGGGAATCAAACCCACAACTTATTGGCTGTGAAGCAAGCACGCTGCCCACTATGCCACTGAGACTCAATGTGGCTCAAAAATCTTAACAAAACCATCAATCAATTGTTCTATCATGTTATTTTTTGAATGTCATCGACCCAGTTAATAAAAGAAATGGGTTTTTCGGGCATTCTGCAAATATCTTGATATCAATGCAAGATGACCACAAAAATCACACTTAAGCTACAGAACGAATTATCAAAATAGTCATGGAAGCATCTGCTACTGTCTACAGAAGAGACGGGCTTATAAAAAATCTCCAGGAATCACGAAATCTCATGCCAGTTTTCAACACCAAACGTGATTATCGTCCACTCTAATTTCGACAGTTTTTCAGGTTTTTCTTGATTCAATACTAAAGAAATTTTTTTCTTATAACCATTTAGTATGTGTGCTCTCATTCCAATAAACATTTAAAAGTACTAAAGAGGCATTTCACTTTAACAAAAATCACATATACTTTTTACCATAAAAAAGTTCAAATATCTAAGCTATGTCCCCTTTACGGCAGTGCTTAGCCTTCCTTGGCGTAGTGGGCAGCATGCCTGCTTCACAGTCAATAGGTCGTGGACTCGATTCCCACTCCAGACAGTGGGATTCTTTTAAGCACGCATTTTCAGTTGCTACTGGCGATGAAAAATTATTTGAAATAAAATGGACAAACGGTGTAAAAGTGAAACAGTTCCACTTCAAGAAGGTATACTCAGTAGATGGTTTCTGTTCACAGTCCCCTATTACATCTGCAAAATCTGTTGGCTGCAACTGACAGATGTTTGCAGGTGTACCATTGAAAAATATACCAGCTTCTCCACTCGTTACGATCGGTCTCACTCCTCTTCCCCTACCTTCCAAATCCCATTCGTTCCCTTCATGACTGTGTTTGTGCATTGCACATAAAGACCGAAATTGCCTATCACACAGGTCATTCTATTAAAAAAAAAATATTTTTCGATTTATCTACATACCATAGAATATCTTTTCCGTATAAATAAATTTTGCAAATTTGAAAAAAAAAATTGTCGATTCACCCTAATGTCCGTCCGCTCATGTGCTCTCTGGCTTGAGAACGCGTTGAGTTAGAAAGTTTGAATTTTGTACAAGTTGTTTTTGATGAAAAAGTAAAGTCAAGTTCGTGAACGGGTAAATCGCTCCACCCATACAAAATGACTCATTTTTAAAAATTTATAATAATCAAATTTTCTTGGAAACTATAAGAGCTAATAATTTGAAATTTAAAATATTTGATTTCTATCATAAATGTGATCTATGATATGCAAATTATTCGAATACCTCTACTTCTTCCACCACCTCCCATACAATTTGCATTTTTTCATCAAATAAACCAATTTTCTCAGTACGAACTGAAATTATGTACTAAATACTGTATTATAAAGATGGAAAAAATTCACCGATTAGCTTCACTCCTTCTACCCATACAATATGAGACAACTACAACTACAAAAAACGATTTTCTTGAAAAATATGAATTTCTACAATGGCGCTACAGCCCAAATCGGGCTTTGGCCTCCTGACCTTCAGGTTTCTTAACATTTTTTTTTATTATTTATTGCGGAAGGGTTGTTAGACCTTCGCATATTTTTATGTATGAATGTATTGTCAATATTCATACCGATTTTTGACAAAATCACCAACCCCTTCCCACACAATATATAATAATCTATTACGGTAGAAGTATTAAATGTTAGTCTTTCATACTCGAATACATTCAAAACCATAACTATGCAGATAGAATGGTAATCATCTGTCTTCTGGCTCCAAATTCATGTAATACGTAATAACGAAATAAACAAACAAAGATGCTTATATAACCTATTCTCTTCACCTACTCTATTCTCAGAGTAGTACATATGTAAGTTGGTCTTAACATGGACCAGCCGGATGCCACACTCCAGCCTATTTGGGTGTAACCTGTATTTTGATCACAGAATATACACAGTAGAACCATCCCTATATTTCTCGTGAAAGAACACCACATTTTTTAGAACACAACTTAAAGTAAAGTCTTATCTTTCATTTATGTAAATGGATCAATTTTTCCTGTGGCCATATTGTTCGTAGGTATTTCGTTCGTTATCTTACGATGGATCTAAAATTTGAAAATATTTTTTTTAGTTTTATTTTACTCGGTTTTATTGCGGAAAATAAATCTCACCGACAATAGATTTATGTACATAGGCGGTATCAGTTCTTAAGAGACGATATACCCCAATTTAAGCAGAATTCATCATACTAACTTGGCTGATAGTGAAAACTGCATCGATAACCGTTTATTTGTGAATCAATACCACTGAAATAGTCAATTAGATAAAGGTTTCAAAAGAGACTGAAACGTCGTGATTAACATAAATAATCGTTTTTTGAAGTCGGTTTCGTTTTATAAAAAAGTCCTTACGCATAAAATTTTCTTTTCACTCGAATGCTTGACCCCATTAAGTTTTAAGTTTTATTTGCCCTTCCATCTACCATCCGTGAATTAAACACTGCCCATGACCACAGGATTTTATTATTAAAATGCTCGAGTATAAACTAAAAGCATTTTTTACAGGAAAAGTCGACAATTTTACATTCGACAACACGAACACGCAAGTCACGTCCTTAGCGCTGTCATTTTACTCGGGATTATTCGCCTACAACGGATGGTAAGTAGAAGTAATGACGTAAATCTAATTGGGAATAAATGCTACAGGGAAATATTTATGTTATAATATTGTACTTACGAGTATACGCGATTCATAAAAATGCACAAAGATTAATCTTATTTTTCAGGAATTACTTAAACTTTATCATCGAGGAACTTAAAGATCCTGTAAAGAATTTACCCAGAGCTATCGCTATCTCCTGTACTTTAGTTACCGTTGTATATGTCCTTACCAACGTTGCATTCTACACAACACTGTCGCCCGATGAAGTATTAGGTTCTGAGGCTGTTGCAGTAACTTACGCCGAACGTGCTTTTGGAATATTTGCATGGACAATTCCAGGTATGAAGAACTTACACGAACATTAAAGAAATGGAAGCGCTTACTAAAAATTTCTATAATTTTGCAGTTTTCGTCGCCCTTTCAACGTTTGGTGCCGTTAATGGCATCCTGCTGACATCCTCAAGATTGTTTTATGCTGGCGCCTGTGAAGGTCAAATGCCAGAAATATTGACGATGATACAGATACAACGATTCACTCCAACCCCTGCAGTCCTTGTAATGGCTCTACTTTCAATGCTGTATCTTACAGTCTCTGATATTTTCGCGCTAATTAATTACGTCGGCTTTGCTACTTGGGTAAGTACTTATATTCTTGTATTCCAGAATATCGCTGATGTTTGCCTCTTATGGTTTTGCTTGCAGCTAAGTATTGGCGTAGCGGTACTTTGCCTACCGTGGTTAAGATGGGCTCAACCCAATCTACCACGACCAATTCGAGTACCATTAATATTTCCAATTATTTACTTGTTGGCATCCATATTCGTGACCGTTGTTCCAATGTATGCTAGCCCGGTTGAAACTGGCTATGGCGTTCTAATGATACTCTCAAGTATACCTGTTTATTTGGTATTTATCGCATGGAAGAGTAAACCAATTTGGTTTCAAAAGACAATGGGTAAGTAATACTAATTAAAGATTAGATATTAAAAAAATGTAATGGTAAGTGCTCTAGAGCGTAGCGTTCTTTATATAGTTGAACACCACAAATTCACGATCACTGAACCTAAAATCGTTCGTAATAATTGCATTGCCACAGTAAATATTTTTTTCTTCCAAACTTGTTTAAACAATCACAATCAATATTTTATCATTTCATAATAATTTAAGGAGACTGCTCCATTGCAAAAAAAATGTTAATCATTTTTTTAGGCAACATTCTTTCGCGAGATGGCATTGACATTAAAACTTTTTTACTGTTCGTCGTCAGATATGTACCAGAATGGATGATGAACAAATATTTTCGTCAAAATGGCGCAACTTTGAGCCAAATATTTGAAAATGGCGCATTTTTGGGTTACAAGAAACCGCAAAAAAAATTGAATACTGATCCAAGAACTATGATCCTGGTTTATAGTCGAAAGAATTCAATTACAAATAAGTGAAAATTTAAACATTTCATTTCATATTTCATAAGGGGAGGAGTTAGGGGTGATAGTAAGAGTGGGTGGATGTTAATAATTTTTTAATTGATTGCTTGAATTACGTTCAAAATTCTCTGTATAGAATGTCAGTTTCATAGACGAAGTTGCATAGAGTTTTCATAGGGTTCGGTATATTTTACATTTACGAAACCAAACATTTGTATGGCAGGGGGCAGAGGAGATAGGGGAATCATAAAATTTGTGACGCAATTTTACTTACTTTCTCTTTTAAGGAGCTCGTACAAAATTTCAAGTTCGTAGCTTTTAACTTGTTGGTTATTGGTTGATTTATTGAAATTGATCGAAATCTTACGTTTATATGGGAGGGGTAGAAGGGCAAGCGCGATTCCAAAACTTTTAACATAATTTCATTTCAACTATTTTTGTAAGTTTTTATGCAAAATTTCAAATTGATAGCTTTTACTAGTTAGGTGATAATTGATTTCATACAAATAGTCGAAAAAATTATTTTTATATGGGAGGGGGTAGAAGTTTTAAAGATATTCGACTAATTAATATTTCAAACTTTTAGAGATATTTTTTAATGCATTTCGCAAATTTTCAAGTTTCTACCTTAAAATTTCATTCAAAAATTTTCAGTTTATGTGTTTTTTCTATTGTCCATGGAACACCTTGTGCACGTTAGACCCCCAGTTCGGTATAACAATTTTGGAACAAATCATTTTTTTTTCTATGTATATCAAATATGTATCGACGTGCAAAATTAAATTTTTTTATCTTTTACCAAAATTTTCAACATTTTTGCTTTCCACCTCCCTCTCCTTACACCCCCCAATTTAAATTTACCAAAATTAAAGATTATATATCTACAATCTGACAAATTTTTGATTTGATATCAGTACTCAATTTTGAGATATAATGATTTGTAGTTTTGGAAAGTACGCCATTTTTGAAATGCTCCCCATCTCCCCCCACGACTATTATTTCAACATGTTCCATTTTTTCATATTTCGCCAGTAAAGCTTAGTATACGTTTCATGTTTCAATTACATAGCTTAAGAGACAGTCGAGATATTCATTTATCTGTGTTTTTATTTGCACCCCCTGACCCTCCCCCTTACAATAATTAACCTTTTTCTAAGCTGATTCTGGTGGATCTATATGCCACCTTAATGATCCCAAAATATGAATATTTGTGATTAGTAATTTTGAAGATATAATCATTTGAAGAAAAAAAATCGGCTGATAATTTGTTCTTAGCCCTCCCTTTTCGGACGTAAATGGATAAAAAAATTAAATTATTTTTAAAGTTTGTCCCACAATCCTCTTCATACCTCTGCTGAGCTTCCTATCTGCATTCGTGGTGGAGATGTGAGCAAGTAAAGTTTTTGACTCTCTCCCTCGCCCCGCCTCCCCTTTCCACCTGACACTCCCAAAATTTAGGCAATGGAGCTCACTTACACAATCAACAATCCACCCAAAAACGAACATTCTACCTTTAATGGTCTCGGAGATATGAGTCCATGCATTTTTAGGCTAATTTAGTCATGAAACGCGAAAAAAAAAAAATTTCAGGGTAGGAAATTTTTTTGTTCTGTGTCAATCACAATACTTTAATATTAGAATAATAAAGTAATTGATCTACGATCAATACGCAGAGCAATTTTTTGATTAGCCCATAATTGTCACAGTGACTTATAACAAAATACTCGGTGCTCATAATTCAGTAACAAGCAAAAGTTGCGATGAGTTACTTCAATACATACTAAACTTTATTTTGTGTTGCATGATTGGGCTTTACGATAACGAAATATAAAGAAGTTTTGCGAGCCTCAAACTGAGGATAAAATAAAAATTATCATGTTAAAAAGAAAACAATAAACTACAGAAATCGAGACTAGAAAAACTGAGTCACATTAATCACTTAGTTACTAATTTATCTATCGCTTATTATACATGGTATTAATTATAATTATATATTTTATTTTATTTTAAAGTATTATTTATTTTATATATTTTTAACCCTTTAATAAATTTTAGGTGGACTCACACAAAATCTACAAAAAATGATGATGGTTGTCCGACCAAAAACTCAAAGTTCAAAGGTTTAGTTATATTTTCTTTATTTTCTTAAAAACTTATGTTGCATGATTGATTCAAAACATATCCATTTATTTATATTCAGTTAATTACATTAATTTGTTTGTCTTTGTCGAATAATATTATCGTATTATCAAATTAATACCAAAAGTACTGAAATAAAAGCATGAAAAGAAAAATATTCGCACATGATTAAAATTTAAAATAATAATAACAATTTTAGCTTCTGAATTCAATCAAATTTTATGTATTTTCAGTAAGTGTGACAGTTCTTCTACAAAAGATGCTTATGGTCGTTGGAAAATCGAAACCAGCTCAGGTCTAAAAAAAACTACCACAAAAAAAGTTAATTTAAATAAAAAATTTAAATAATTTCCAATTATTTGAAAAACCATAAAAACAAAATATACAATAAAAGGCTGTTGACTTTGATAATAATATTTCATCGATGATTTCATGTGATTTTTTTTCAGAGGATAAATTGAAATTTTAATTATTGTTCCTTTGTATACATATTATTACTCAATGCAATTTAAAGCATTCCAATATCAATTATTTCTAAAAACGACAAAAAATATTAAAATAATTTCTATATAATTTTTATTACATCATGATATTAGACAATAAGTTAATTATGTTGAATTTTAAAATATTTTAGGATAACAATATGATCTGTCTCGAAAAAAATTAAACATAATGAACACTCATTTATTAAAAACATTCTACACTAAACTTTTATTTTTATTAAAACACGTTTTTGAAAAATTGATTATTTTGACAAGATAACACAACAAAATCTGACTATTTGGAGAATAATCAATAGCTTAGGCTAACCTAAGTATCTTTAAGGGAGCCATGTTGGCTAGTTGGCGAGTTGGCGGTAGAAAGGGAACCTTTTCCGAGAAGATTGTGTCTTTTCCTAGCTATTGCTTCATAGTGACAGAGAGTGTGTTCTGTCGTATCTGATTCTTCGAGGCGGCAGATATAAATTTCAGCTAAGCTCATATTTTTGAGGTGGTGGTTTACTCCACTGTGCCCCGTCATTAGGCTGATTAGAGTACTAATATCACTCTTGCTAAATTTTAGAACATCCTCCACTTAATTTTTTTGTGGTAAGATTAGTTTTTGTTTTTTGAGATTGATAAGCCTGGAAGTCTATTCCAGTAGATTTTATGCTCTTGTACAATCCACTTTCTAAGTGTAGGTTTGGAGTGCCCTTTTAGTTTTTCGCAGAATGGCTCTGGACCAATAAAATTTGTTCCTGAGCCGTTTTTTGCAAGGCGATCATCCTTTTCATTTCCCTCAATGCCCATATGTCCTAGTACCCGCATTAAGGTTACATTGTTCCTTTTTCCCAGGATGATTAGGTTTTGAAGGCAGTCTCAAACTATCCTCGATGTTTATTGGATGCTAGCGCCTTGAAAACCGCCTTACTATCCGATAGGATATAAATAGATTTGTTGCGATGAGCAATCCCTAAACATGATACTGTAATCACAAATTTGCAAACCTGAGCTTGGGCCAAGTTCGTGATCTAAATAAATTCTTACAGCGTGTAAAGGAGTTGAAACGAAAAGTTTTTACGTAGAAAAAATCTAAGAATTAAGAACATCAACATCACTAACAAAACTGTTAAGTTAGTGATGTTGCACTGGATTAAAATTTTCAACACATAATTATCGAAAATTAATAAAAGTGATTAAGCGAGAACAAATTATCAATTAATAAGCACTTTGTACACAATTTTGGATTTAAAGCTTCATTCAATTAAGGAAATTAATGCACATGTATGTTAGAGCTTTTTTTTTTCGGAAATATATTTTAAGGGTCTATGAAATGATAGACGAGCTGGGTATAGTGCATCCAAATTTTGCATTTCCAATCAATTCCATCTACTACTTCTACTATTGATTGATTTCGGTATTGTGCGAGTGGCCAACCAAATTTCAGGCTCAGAAATTATTATCCGTTGGAAGTTTCTGAATTAGACACATTAATGGGAGATGGTAGAAGAAGAACAATGACATGATATAGCTAAAATGGTTGTTTGAAAATTAGATTTGTGCATATCTCAGCAATATGTCTATATAATAGCTCAAGCACATGGAATTGCAGCTCTAAGCGGAGATGTCCTTTAACGCAGCTTGGCTGCCTGAGTAGAAACTATCCCGTGTCGTACTTTCGCCTGCATGCAAGCCGAATTCTGTTTCTTTTGCCATATCCATTACCTTCCAGGTGTAATGCCTGGAGGTTTGCAGGTCAATGCTTTCAGAAAAGATGCCATAACATACTCCCTCTCCCACTTTCAAACCATCAGTGAATAACCTATCTGCATGACTTGATTGTCAATCTATTGCTATCTTTCAGATAGAGTAACTGCAAAGTGCGTCTTTGTTAGTATTGTATCACTATTGTCACAGCTATAACTCTGCTATAATAGAAAATTCACTTTTCATACGATTCCGGAAGGTCCTGGAAGGAGATTCAATTGAAGAAAACCCAAAATGGCTGATACATACCCACTTAACTATATATGGCTTCAGTTAAATTTTTTGCTAATAGTTTACATGAGTTAGCTGCTCCAGATGATTTCCAGTTAAGTTATCCTATCTGAAAGGCTCAAAGTAACTCACCCAAAAGACATCTCGCGTTGCTCGATTCCATCCAGAAACATGCGTTCCGGCTGATTGGAGATGAAACCATTATGGCATCTATAGACTCCCCCGAGCACAGCAGAAATGTCGGAGTACTCCGCATTAATTATAGCTACTTTGATGGAAAATGCAGTATAGAACTACGCGAACAAATGCCCCTTTTTTCACTTTCCTCCGCTTGCTTAAATGCGGTAGGATAGGTAAGTAGATAGAGATGGCTACTCAAACACAAGTTTGGACACATATATACCATAAGCAAGTCCGTTATAATGTCGCAGGATCTCAGGAAAGCCTCCTACTCGGTGAACCAACCGGAGTTCTCTATGAAGCGTTAAAGACTGCTGTCGCATTTGCCAGATTACCGAAGCTATCGAAAAAGTGTTCACCTACGTCTCCTTTTCTTAGAGAGTAGCGAATGTGCATAATAGGTAAAGAACCGTTTCTTCCTCATCTTTGCAGCTCCTGTAAAGATCATAAAGATGAAGGCCAAGCCTCTGAGCATGTCTCCCCATCACGCAGTAACCAGTAACGACCCCTACTACGGAGCCGATCACCTGCCTGCTTAGCGAGATCAGACATCCAGCGCGTTTTAGAGCACTGGTCAATTCTGTCTGGTAATATTACACATAACACCATTCGCCCATATGTCGTAGCTCGAGAAGTACGACAATCTATAACAGTCTTGGATGTAGACATGACTGATTACAGGAATGTAATAGCGGTCTGGTTATCAAAGAAGATGCCAATATACTTATTAGATACTACTTGGCACTTTAGCTAGGCCATGGCTTCTTTTATGCTATAGCATTCACGTCCGCGAAGGTGTGAAGTTAAGCATTGTGGAGAAAACACGTCGTCCCACTCCACTTTTAGTCTTGGAGCTATCTGTATAGAAGAATATGGACTCTTCCTCCCATATTATTTTCTGCCTCCCACTTTTGTCTCGATGGGATGACAGTGAGGGAATCTTTTATCAAAATCAAAACATGGTAGAATGTAGTCTCTGTTTTCGGTTATATTCTTGAAATCTTCCAGAACTAAGGAGTGACCAGTTTGAATGCAGGTATACTGGCAGGCGGGCGGCTGCACTTGCAACCATTTGTTTATCATGCAGACACTTATGCATAAATATCCCATTCTTTGCACCTTGCCGAGGACAGTGAGGTTTGTCGTTGTCACTAGAGCAGCAAGAAGGGTCCAATGACGGCAACGTAGAGTCAATGCAGTCTTCTTACAGGAGTAAGGCGCAACAATAATTTTGTTTATACGTTCTCTCTAGGATTCACGCAGCGCTTTCCTCAAGTTCCTTTTATAACAGCAAGAAGCTTCCTCATAGGATTTCCAGTCTGAGGCCTCTTTGCAATACTGCTCTCTTGATTTTTAAAAAGTCGCCTACAACCTTTCCTGAAATCCTGAATTTCGTCGATCCACCATGGTGGTTTCTATTTATCTCTTGGCTTCCTAGTGGCGCAAGAGCATTCCATTGCCCAATTTAAAGCTCTTGAGTATGCATGATCCCATCAAGTCTTCACATTGTTCCTGAAGACTGGTTTGTCGGGGGCTGTTCATCTAAACCAAATTATAAGTATCGATGATCTGGGAAGAAATTTTCATTGGACACTTTCCAGTCCCCACCAACGGCGCGATATTCTTTGAGACTAGGGTAGTATCTTGGACTTCATTTCTATTGTTAGTAATAATAGTGAGTTTCCCCTCTGTTGCAGCGGAGGGGGTTGGTGGTCAAGAGGTTATCGAACAGCACCTCACATCTTTTTTTTTATATCGGAGTTACCCTATACTGTATGACGCGCGTTAGCGTCACATCTAATAATAAGTTCTGTTTTAAGGCTCCGTGTTTCAGCAATCAGACCTCTTAGATTCTCCGAGGGAGTGGCCCAGGATGATCATAAGTCGAAATCAGTCAGTAGTTTTTTCCTCCCGTTTTGAGGCTGACTACGACAATATCCTGATTACTGTGACGAGGTAGTTCAAATACGTTTGAAGTGCATTTCGCAAGGATACAAGATCTAGGTCTTGCTTGACTCCTTGCGTAAATGAGAGTAAAGTTAGGAGTCTTGAGTTCACAGATTATATTCCCAACAGCCCATGTTCTTCGATCAAGACTATGTCTTCTACTTGCAGATTCAGCCGGAGAAGTAAGGAGAATAACGCCAATTTGGAATGGTAAAGGTAAATTTGGAAAAATTTCAGTATCTGGATCATTTCTGCGTTCAATTTCTATCACAATGACGTTCGTTTCTTCTGGGTTGAAGTTCAAAAGTTCGTCCTCGCTTAGCGGATACGAACTAAGGTGCTCGTCCTCCTCTATCTGTAAGCCTGGCGACTGTGAGTCGTCCTTACTAATGTAGTGATAGCGCCAAGCCCATAATTGATGATGCCTCAGGTTTTCGCCTTGTGGCATCTCGAATCTGTGGAAATGTCATTTCCAGCGTTCCTTTAAGGGCTACAGATTCGAGGTTTTGCCACAAGGTGAATGCAAGAGCAGGGTATCGAAAATGAAAAAACAAATTTTTGCAAAATTTCAAGTTCCTAATGCATTTTTTTAAATTATGCATTTTTAAGTGAGAGAAGGGAGCTAGGGTGTAGCCTAGTGTGTAGCGTGATGGTTTTCAATGCGAAGGTCGTGAGTTCAAATCTCGGTCGACGCATAATTCCAGCACACTACCTACTTTGGGTGTACCTTGGTCACCTCAATCTACAAAAATGAAAGTATTCGAAGATAGAGGGTTGTGCGAAGGTTTAACAACCCTTCCACAATAAATAATGAAAAATGTTAAGGAACCTGAAAGTCAGGAGGCTAAGGCCCGATTTACGCTGTAGTGCCATTGTAGAATTAGAATCGAAGGGAGAGAAGGGAAGAGAAGACAAGAAGAAGTAACCGGATGGATGGTATTTAAAGTGTTCTGCTTTGTTCAAACTATCAAACCGAAATCACTATATACACAATGTATTAAGTTTCATTTGAATCAGAAGTATAAATTAGTATTAACTGAAAGGAACCGCTAACTCGCAAACATGATAAATATAGCTGCTCATGAGTAAAACAATATTTATTAAAATCTTCACCTACTTTTCTAAAAGGCTGGCTCTTGCCGTTTGTTAATTGTCTTAACAAAGCATAGGTTAATAACAAATCATTGGCGTTTGAATTGGATGATTGCTGGGTATAATCAAGATCTGTTGTTCAAAAATTCACTTTGCATTAACCAAAAATATGTCAATGTTCTAGGAATTTATATTTTCATGCACGTGAAATCGTGATAGCCCCTCGATCGATAGAAGTAAAGGGCATACTGTGATTTTAGCAACATTTGGTTTTTTTTTGGACCGTGGTATACCGCAAAAAGAAAAGAGGTCCCGCGAAACCAGATTTTTATCCTTTCCTGGCTAATGAATCAGCTTGTTCATTACTCTCAAAGCCACATTGTGTCCTGGGATCAAATGCAAGTTACTCTGTTGTTATTCCCGAGCTCTGATCGTATTTGAGATTATTGTAAAACTAGGATTGCCGACTTGTTGTCGCATAAAAAGTCAATGTCTCGATTTTAGAATGCTCTATTTAAGTTTCCCCTGAATACATAGTCCTATTGCATGTATTTCAGGAAATAGAACAGAACTCATTTATACTGGCGTAGATACTAGTACTGAGACGTACATTCTCCAAATACTCCAGCATCTACCCTTTTTTCCACTTTAGAATCATATGTGTACTAGATGGATGATGGTTTTCTAAAATTTGGTGTCCACCCAGTCTTGACGATCAGGTAAGATCACCTTAAATAGAATTGTTAAACTATATTTTGCGACCATAGTATTAGAGAGAGATATCTCAAGAACTACTTCTTTTCAATTTCTAAAGTCAGACAGGGTACGCGTTTTTGTGTCCTGTCACGTCTTCAGTGGTGACTTGTGTGTATGTTGTATTGCGCGCTTCTTTCTGTATTTCCAGCTATAGGGAGCCAGATTGGGAAGTACCTCTATTCCAAGCAAGTCTTTGTATAGTAGTCAGCTTCTGCTGAGTAGGCCTTTGAGTGTTTTGCGTCACCATACCGACGCTGCATGTTACTATGGGCCTAGTAACTGATGTATATCTCCATTAAGTTAGCATTGGATTGAGCCACAATGTTTTGCCCAGAAGGCTCCTGCAATTCCAGAGGGATAATGTAGCTTTTTCTAGAACATTGTCCAGATGAACATTGTCCGTTAATTTTCCACCTACATAATTGCACTAGAATATTCCGATACTTCACCAAAAAGTTTGAGTTTTCATCCTCTAGATGGAATCTGAGAGAGCCTCACGCCCAATCATAATTCTGCTACATTTCAATTTGGTTTTAATTCTCTTATCAGTTAAAACTATAATTATGCTCTTTCGGATTAATACCCAGTCCTACTTTTGTGAACCAGATTGGTAACTAGCTTAGAGCACCTTGTATTGGACTTGTCATCATTGAAGAACAAATAATGTTTGTAATTGATTTTTATAAAATTGTACTAGATGTATCAAATCTTCTAATGTGAATTATGAAGCCATGAAAGGGATAGGTCCGTGCGCACGGGGATTTATGAGTTTCAATTACATAAAGCGTTTTGATAACCTAATACCATTGACACATAGCGGTCCTAATTATAATCATTATTAAATTATAATTAGGACCGCGATGTGTGAATGGTATATGATAATTTAGGCCTTAATTATAATTTAGCTGCGCTATGTGTCAAGGATTCTTACTTAAAAGAATTGAGATTTTCGAGATTACATGTAAATGTATCGAAGAGCGTTAAAGGAATGTAAGTAGCTATGAGATAAGATTACAAAAAAAGTTAAATAAAACAACAGTTAGTTAAAAAAAATCAAATCTATCAAATCTGTGTGATTCCTGTGCACGAGCCTGGCAAAGGTGAAAAGATGTTGGGGACTCAATTAATTTTACCCCAATTATTACTAAGACGTAAAATATACTAAATTTTAGGTAAATGATTTCGACATATTCCAAAAAGTGCTCCATACAATTCTGAAAATAACACATTTGTAAGGGAGGTCTATGGAGAGGGAGAAAAATTGAAATAACCTAGATTTTTTTTTATTCCAACCAAATCGAAATACAATACCTTCATTTAAAAAATATGAAAATAATTTTCAAAATTAAATTGTGACATTTGCATGAGAGGTGAAGGTGGTAGAAGGTGTGAGGGGACTTTGATTATTATTGCTTTAATTTCCATAGTCATTATCTAAATTCAAAATGTCAAATTCAATTCTGTATTTTCGGGTTTGTGTCTTAGAATATGAAGCGCAGGAAGCTAATAAGCTTTTCGTTTCAATTCACTAATTCAAACATTACAAAATTACGATTGCGAGCAAGCCCCAATCATGCGCTATTCTATGTGGAATCAAAGTTTCAGTGACTTTAGAAGGTGATTTATCTGGCATATCAGGAGCCTTCTTCTACAATGGCACTACAGCCAAAATCGCGCCTTGACCTCCTGATTTTCAGGTTCCTTAAAATTTTCATTACCTATTATGGCACTACCCTCTACCTACGAATTTTTAATTTTCATAGATTGAGGTAACCAAGGTATATGCAAGCTGGCATTGTAGACCAACACGCTACCCAGTAGACTAGACCCAAGCTCAGGAACCTATTTATAAAACGTTTAATTAGAGCATCGTTGCATTGAAAATTGCTTTAATAAATTTCGCCAAACTGCGAATTTTGTATGGGAAGTAGCGGAATGAGTGGGGGATAAAATATAGAAATATCTAAAATCGATTTAGAAATGGGCTTAAAATGGAAGATAGAAGAAGGAGTTGGAGATTTATGGTTTTTCTTAAATAAATACATTTATTATGAAAATGTATATCTTTTAAGAAAATTGACTTATAATGAAATACGGATGTCCATCTGTTTGCTCTCTAGCTTGAGAATACGTTGAGCTAGGAAGCTCAAATTTTGTACACATTTTTTTTTATTTTTGTGAAAAAGTAAGGTCGAGTTCGTGGACGGACCAAATCACTTCACCCCTTCTACCCCCTCCCATACAAAATGACGCAATTTCACAATTTGATAATAAATGAATTTGCTCAAAAAGTATAAAAGCTATTGGTCTGAAATTTTTGAGCGAAAACAAATATTTCTGTACACTTGGTGACTTTTGAATTCCATCTGCAGTATAAAAAGTTTCCTCAATATATGGAAAATCGTGCAGTGCTGGCGAGTTTCTTGATTTTCGGAAGTCAAAAATTTAGGTGAAGGAAAGTATTATTCAAAATTGTTTTGTTGTTGTTCGTATTCGGAAACCAAATAAGTTTACCAAAGCGCTTATCAAATATATAATAAGACTTGAAAATGTAATGTACTATAGGACTTAATAGTTTTAATGTAGTCTAGTTGGTAGTATGTTGATTTACAATGCGAAGGTCGGAAGCTTAAATCATGGACGACGTATAATTTCAGCGTACATCTTGCAAGAGTATATCCTGGCCAACTCAATCTGCGAAAATGAAAACATGTAGACAGAGGGTTGCGCGAAGGACTAACAACTCTTTCACAATAACAAATAAATGATAAGGAATCTGAAGGTCAGCCAAAGCGCGATTTGAGCTGTAGTGTCATTGAAAAAGAAGGACTCAATAAATTTTCTGTTCAACAGGCCTTAAGCTTCGACTTAAAAATTATTTATTGCATTAAAGTTGAGTAAAGAATAAATAAGTCCTTACTTTTAGCGAAGCTATTAAAACTCTTCAAATTAGTGGTAAGGAAATATTAAACGAGTGTTCCAAGTACACCAAGATTCTTGCTACTAATGAAGTAAAACCATCGATTAGATTTCTTACGGGTTTGTTGATAATAATTTATATAACAGGTTCTCAAAATTTCTAAAATTCATCCAATTTGAATATTTTAACGACTCCACTGAACTACTTCTTTAAATTCAATTACAATTACTTTTATTGTGCCGAAATGGAAACCGATCGAAAAAAAAAACGTCCATACAAAATTTTGGCATAAGAACAAATTTCAAGGAAACTGACCGTACGATCGAACAAAGATTAATTTTGAGTTTGGCGCAGTTTTTTAGTTTTATTGGATTTTTAAGTGCGTTTTGGTAAATATACTGAATGTATTTTTATTTCTATTTACAAACAGTGCATATATTACAGCTAAGCTTTCAACCATTATAAAGGGCCAAATTATTATACAAAGTCAAAATTTATACACAAACAGCTTAAAACATTCATAGGAATTACAAGAATATGTATGTAGGAAATATCTTTGTACATTGAAATTTCAATAAGTAAGATATTGAAAAATTTAAAAAATTTAAATGTATCGATGTTGACAATAATAATTATATTATACAAATTATTATATTATATATATACAAAAATAATTCAATGTACTTTAAATACATGTAAAAAAATAAATGTTTGTAATGTTCTTATACATTATTGCAATTAGCTCATAAATAAAAATGTATCAATAATTTAGCGAGATTATTTTTAAAGTTTAGAATGAGCTCAACAATTATACAAAATATGCTCAGTATAAAAAAGAAGAAATAAGAATGCTAATAATATTATATTTAATGAAATGTTGCTTGCTTCGTTGATTTTTCTGTTTTAAGCACCTGAATAAAAAATAATAATTGTTGTTTTTTTCATATTGGGCAAATGGCGAACTCAAAATTCGTTACCTTTGGTGAGCATTTAGCTGGTTTATTATCAATTATTTTAACTACTGTCAAAAATATGTCAGACCCGCTTTAAGATATAAAGCACTGAGCCCTCTTATTTAAAGTAATCGAGTACTTTAAAAATATGGTGAGTATTTTATTTTACTCTAGATGAAATCTGAGAGAGTTAAAAGCTTACTCTAAAATTTGTAATGCTAAGAAATAAGGTTTGGAGAAAAAAATGAATGATATAGAAGTTCATAAAATCACTCAAAAATCTCAAAACCCAGATGTCCGTCCGTCCATGCGCTCTCTATCTTGAGAAAGCGTTGAACAAGATAGTTCAAATTTTATACACGTCCTTTTTGGCAAAATAAAGTAAGGTCAAGTTCGTGAACGGGCCAAATGGCACAATTTAACAACTTTACAAAAATTCGAATTTTCTTGAAAAGTATGAATGTTACTCATCTAAAATTGAAAACATCTCAATTACAAAGAAACCTTCACTACTTCTACCTCCCATACAAACTAAACAATTTCAATAAATCAAATAATCAAATTTTCTCAGTACTTATTTTTGGAGCTTAAATTTTGTGTAAAACATTTTTATAGCTACTATAGCATGATGTGAGAAAAATCAGTTCAACGCTGTCAGCCCTTCTACCACTCCCCATAAAAAATTTCTTAAAACCAACAAATTTCTCTTTCACCTAGAGTAGCTCATGGTAGGGCTTTCCGCCCAAACGTAGTTCTGTTATTGTTTTTGAAATAATTTGGAAAGCCTTATAACTTTTTCCTCGGTAGCTTATTCTCCGTCTTGTTTGTTTGTCCTGTTTTAAATCCTCTTATTATAAATTAGATTGATTGTTAACGTTTGTTAAAATAAAATATTTTTGTAGATCTGGCAATGATCTCTCTCAAATCTGCCAGAAGTATTTAGAATATTCTTCCAACATGTAGAGGGCTTCTAGTAATTTCTCAAAGACACAAACAATGACACCCGACGCCATCTAGTAACTTCCAGAATAGTCAAGACCCAGCAGAAAAACATACACCAGAGAAGCTTCGAGACCCGGATAAATCCATTATAAATAGCCAGAGCTCACGACAAGGAATCCAGTTACTCAGTGACAGTTTCATGGAAAACACCTATCGGTATAAGTAAGCGAAAGTGATAGATCGGTGGTGTTCCTGGGTTGTGCGAATTAAGTTTTTGGAGCGAATTTAGTGAAGTGATCGGGAAATTGTGTATAAAGTGCAATAAATAAATTATCCTTATATTTTAAAACGAATTGAGTTTTCTTTGGAATCTGGCGAACCCCTAGCTCGCAACAATTGGTGTCAGAAGAGTGGGATTTCAAGGATAAATTCGGTTTAAAAATCGCGAGTGAAATTAAAAAATTCTCGGAACGGATAATTTTGTGAGAGCGAAATCGCGAAACTAAATTCTCGACCGGACAGTGAAAATTTTGTGAGATCGAATATTCTCGAGTGTTCTAGTGAACAGTGACTTTAATTAGCGAAGTAAAATCGCGAAACTAAAATTCTCGAACGGACAGTGAGAATTTTGTGAAAACGAATATTCTCGAGTGAGCAGTGACTTTAATTTAATTGAATTCGAATCGCGGAAAAACTGGCAATAATCGGTAGTGAAAATGCCGCGTTATTTAAAAGACTTAAAAGTAACGGAGCTGAAGGAAGAGCTCAGTAGACGCGAGTTATCTACACTAGGGAGCACTTGAACTTGTCAGCCGTATGATCGAGACACTTGAGGCTGAGGGTGAGGATGCAGATAGTTTTGAGTTCCAAATCGAGGAAACTCGTGCAGAGGAGTGTTCTGGTGCATCGAATGCTCTGACACAGTTAATGCAACAAATGATGCACAAATTGGATCAACAATCAGCTGTGACAACGAACATTAATGAGAAATTAGAGCAACAATCAGCTGTGACAACGAACATTAATCAGAAATTAGAGCAACAATCAGTGGACATTAAACAACAATCTGCGGACATTAATCAGAAATTAGAGCAACAATCAGCGGACATTAATCAGAAACTAGAGCAACAATCTGCGGACATTAATCAGAAACTAGATCAGACCTCAAAGGACCTTAACCAAAAATTGGAGCTGCAAAATAATAAAATAGACACCATGGGTAAGGCCATAGAAGAAAACGTTGAGAAGAAACTTCGAATCTTCGAAGAGCAAATTGCGGAAAAGACATCCGGGATTGCAGAAGAAGTCGAACGCCTAAAAAGAGACTTCGATAATGTGAAGGCGACTGGCGTCATAAAGACAGAACATGTTGCGCACAAGGGTCTCAAGGCTCCAATCATCGATGGACAAACACCGTGGGCTATTTATAAGACCCAATTTGAAGCCGCCGCAAGAAACAACCATTGGAATGATCTAGAACGGGGAACAGCTCTTATATTGGCGCTAAAAGGTCCACCAGCAGAGGTTCTTCAAACGATTCCGCAGGAGCAACAACAAGACTTTTCAACCTTAGTCCAGACATTGGATCTTCATTATGGCAGTGACCACATGCGAGAGATCTACAAAACGCAACTTTACAACCGAACTCAAAAGAATGGTGAAACACTTCAAGAGCTGGCACGCGATATTGAACGACTCACACTATTATCGCTGCCTAATGCGCAAACAGAGCAACGAAACGATACAGCTGTTTTCGCATTTAACAATGCTGTACAGGACAGAGAGCTGCAACAGGCGTTAAAACTGGCAGGTAAGAAAACGATTGGCGAAGCCTTAGTATATGGGCTGACGTTCGAAGCTGCCAAGCAAAGGTCGCGGAGTAACTATCGAGTTCGAGAAATAGTAGAAGAATGTGTGTGCCAGAAAGCCGAGTACACCAAGCGGAGCGAAGGATCTGGTGCTCCCCGATGCTGGAATTGTGGACAGGCAGGACACTTAAGACGCGACTGCCGCAAACCCAGAAAAGCGATCAACTACTGTTCCGGCTGCGCTGCTAAACAAAGAGGAGGAAGGGGCGAACCGTCACGAGGGCACGCTTCGCCTAATGACAGTCCGGGAAACGAGTAAAGGCCAACTTCATGGGGCAGAAGTTGGCTGGTAGAATCGACGCCCCCGGAACCATCATCGCAGTTTCTCGACTACATCGTTGTGAAAACGACTTATGTATGAGTGGTCGAGTCGGCAAATTAAACTGCATCATAACAGTCGACACAGGCGCAACACGGTCAGTGCTAAGATCTGACCTCGTAGATCGTACTTGGCTTCACAACACCAAGAAGTACGCACTTCGCACTGCTACAGGAGAAACTACAACGGTCCATGGAGAAATAGCTCGTGACATACAGCTTGGGGATTTGACCTTCTCGCATGTATTCGTGGTAGCTGACATTACCGATGAGTGTATCCTTGGAATGGATTTTCTGAAACCGCACGGTATCCAGCTGGACTTAGGACAACGAATAATGAAGTGGCGGAATATTGAAATCCCGATAGAAATAACATCCTCCAAAACAACATAGCTGCGAGTTGTATTATGCGAAGATGCGGACATACCAAAGTCATCTGAGAATGTTATTTGGGCAGAGCGCGATGGTGATCCCGGGAACCACCGATTCTACCTCATAGAACCGGAAACGACACCTGCATTACGAAGTCTGATACTAGGAAAAACGCTCGTAAAAAGGAATGAGAAAATGATGGTACCAATAAGAGTCCTGAACGTTGCGGACAGCACTACCAGCGTAAAGAAAGGAGATGTAATTGGCAGTTGTGAACCAATATCGGCGGTGACGAGTATCGACAAGGCAGAACCACATGACGTACCCTCTAAAAATAAGCCAAGAAGGAAGGACAATGTAACATCAACACTTCTTCAGTCAAGCAACCTTAGAGGAGAACAACACAAGCAAGCCGTAGATCTAATCGAAGGATTTAGCGACGTCTTTTCCACCGGTGATGACGACTATGGCAGAACAAACTTAGTGAAACATCGCATAGATACGGGAAGTGCTACACCGATACGTCAACAGTAGTGGGTATACAGGGCTTCTGGACCACGGTAATGCAGTTCGATTTCTCCTTAGCGACACTAGCGCCACGAGCGGAGGTGGCTAATAGCAATACTAATTAGTGGGATGGGGTAATGCAGTTCGTTTTCTCCTTGGTGACACTAGCGCCTAGCAGTACCCGTAACTGACTCTTTTTTGAAATGTCAAGATTTATAAGAGTTTTATAAATTATGCCCCTAACTAACTCTTTTTTGAAATGTCAAGATTGATAAGAGTTTTATAAATTATGCCCCTAACTGACTCCTTTTTGAAATGCCAAGATTGATAAGAGTTGTACGAATTATGATTCATATATGATGAAATTGATATTTACATTGACAGGAATAAACACGAATTGTAAACAATTATATTTTTAGTTGAACTTTAAGAATGCTTTCGTTGTTTATATTGTGAAATAGGTTGTGCTCAGCATTTTAGTTTTATGAATTTGGTTTCATATATGATGAAAATTGATAGATTGTGTGTATGGAGATTGTTATTGTTATTAATAGCGTGATATTTTTTTTATGAAGTCATCATCGATTAGGAATAATTGTTTGAATTGTGTATGGTTTAGAGTATTCATATGATAGGTTGTTTACATTTTTTGTGTATGGAATTTTTGGCTTACGAGTGAGATTGATATGAAAATTTCACCTCAATTCGCTAACATATATGATCATTTTTTGATAAACGAGTTCAAGCTCTTGCACATTACCTGCTTAGATACACCTTGGTACCCCTTTACCTGTCGATATTAATTTTAGAGTAGATTATTGGTTATTGGTTGTAAGAGATTATTGGTTATTGGTGAGTATATATATTGGTTAATGGAAGAGAGAGAGAGAGAGAGAGAGAGAGATGATGTATTGGTATTGATCCAGATAGGATGCTGGATAGGGGGATGTTGTATTAGTCCAGATGGGGTATAGATTGTGGTGTATGTGTATATGTGTGTGTGTGTGTGTGTGTGTGTGTGTGTGTGTATGTGTGGAGATTGTTATTGTTATTAATAGCGTGGTATTATTTCATGACGTCATCATCAATTGGGGTTGCCATAATGTCAAAAAAAAAAATAAATAAATAAAAAAAATAAATAAAAAAAAAATAAAAAAAAATAAAAAAAAAATTAAAAAAAATTAAAAAAAATTAAAAAAAATTAAAAAAAAATAAAAAAAAATAAAAAAAAAATAAAAAACAATTAAAAAAAAATTAAAAAAAAAAATTAAAAAAAAAATTAAAAAAAAATTAAAAAAAAAATTATTGTAAAAATATATATTTATAATAAAAAATTATAAATTACATTATTTTGCTTTTCTTTTTATTATTCCACTTTTACTTAATATTATTCCACTGCTTCTTCACTTACGAACAGGAATAAACACGATCGTTTGTTATTGCAATTAGTTTTTTTTGCGTGGTCAGCATATTTCCGATTGTATGGAAAAAGATCCATTCTGCTTGTTTGTGTGTGATCAGCATATTTTCGATGATGAAATTGATATTTACATTATCAGGAATAAACACGTTCGTTATCAATTGAAATTTAAGTTTGGTGGTTTTAGGTTTCATATAGGCTAAAGTTAGCGATTGAATTCTGTGTGAGTAAAAGTAGATAAGAATTTTTTGTTATTATTATAGGTTGTTTATAAATAATTGTTTATAGTTTTGCGGTTCTTTGTTCTTATGGAAAAAGATCCATTCTGTTTGGATATACGTTGGTCAGCATATTTTCGATGATGAAATTCATATTTACATTAACAGGAATAAACACGTTCGTTCGGTTGTTTATGAATAATTGTTTATAGTTTTGTGGTTTTAGGTTTCATATATGCTAAAGTTAGCGATTGAATTCTGTGTGAGTAAAAGTAGATAAGAAATTTTTTGTTATGATAGGTTGTTTATAAATAATTGTTTATAGTTTTGCGGTTCTTTGTTCTTATGGAAAAAGATCCATTCTGCTTGTTTGTGTGTGGTCAGCATATTTCTGTATAAATAAGATTTTATTATAGATAAGAGTTTTAGTATAAAAAGGACGCTAAGAACCTCATCGGCTATAGTTTGTCTTTGAAATTCGTCAAGTGAAGTTAATCAAGTGATTTTTTATTCATATAGTTTGTCTTAGAAATTCGTCAAGTGAAGTTAATCAAGTGATTTTTTATACATATAGTTTGTTGTTAGAAATTTGTCAACGAAAGTTAATCAAGTGTGAAGTTAATCAAGTGATTTTTATATAAAAAAGTAATGGAGTCTGTACTTTGTGAAGTGTGTGGAGTGATTTTCCCGACGGCTGATGGTCTGAAAAGACATGTAGAAAATACTCACAGTAAGTGTTGGCTTAAGCTTTTAATTTTTTCTAGCTTTTACAAAAATGTATATATTTTAAATAGAAAATACTATGATGAACCGCAACGCAATAGGAGAGAGGAAGGAACTATCTTCAATGAAACGACTGGGGGCACCAGTTAAGAACATCATACCACATAAAACGATTAAACTTAGCCCACCTTCATCTTTCAAACTTTGTGATTTGTGTCAGGTGATGGTGAAAATACTAGACTGGAATCACCACATTCGTACAAACACACATAAAAGGAATAATATTCAAAGTTTTGATCAGCATTTCAAGTTAATTAAGAGCACCTACAAGAATAGAATTCAAACGCTTATATACGAAAATAAAAGCGATAATGTATTAATTCCGGAAATATTTTTAAAAAGTCTAGAGGAACCACTAATGGTCATCTTGAAAAAAATATTAGAAACATCATCCGCTATAAAGTTTAATATTGAGCTATTTGCGGATTACATGAAAACCTGTTTGAAAGATGACAAGGAAGAAAGCGAATGTGTGATAAGCATTAAATCGTTTCAACCAAAAATGCAAACCATTCTGGATGAATGTGACTTGCAGTTAGCATTCAAAAATAACGTTGATAGCATTATTAAGAAAATGCAAGAGTTCCAAGAAAGAGATAGTGGATGGACTCTGGTAAAAATAACCCACTGCGAAATATGCGTAAACGAATACAAGCCGCTTAGGGGAACGAAATACGTACCTTTGCCGCCTTTCATAACAAAGAAACATGCTTGTATTAATGTAAGAAACAACGATGAATTTTGCTTTAAATGGAGTATCATTTCCGCATTATCGCCGGTGAAAACGCATTCAGACAGACCATCGTCATATCAAATATCCGATATAACACAAAGTGTTATACATCTTTCTAATGGAATAACATTAAAGTTCAACGATCTCGAGTTTCCACTGAACGTGCAGAAAGTGGCAAAGTTTGAGGAATTAAACCCATCAATTAGCGTCAATGTGTTTGGGTATGAAGCAGAAAAAATTGTGGGCCCATATTATCACACAAAAAACGAGAAAAAGTGTCATATAAATTTATTACTGATACAAGACACTGATGAACTGAATCACTACGTCTGGATCAAAAACATTTCAAGGTATTAACATTGAGTTTTTTTCATATTCCTTTTTTTTAATTGTTTTTTTTTTCTGTTTAAGGTTGATCCGTAGTCAACAGACTCTATACAAGGTCAAACTGTTTATTTGTAATACATGTCTGCAACATTTTCATAGTGAAGAAGCTAAATTACAACACAAAAATGAGTGTGGTAAGGTTGTGTCCAGGATGCCAAGTCTCGAAAAATCAACTTTACAATTTCAACACTATGAGCGCCAATTGGATGTACCATTCGTTATATATGCAGACTTTGAGTGTTTACTTGAAGAGGTTAGTACCTGTTTTGCTAACCCAGAAACATCTTCATCAGCTGTTGTGCAGGAGCACACACCATGTGCCTTTTCGTATTACATTAAGTGTACTTTTAATTCGTCATTAGATAGGTTAAGAGTGTATAAGGGAAAAGAATCCTCTAAAAATTTTCTAGATTCGCTTGTGAAGGATGTGAGGTGGCTCTATTCCAATTATATTATGAAACCAAAACCTATACCTAGACTAACAACACAACAGATGAAAATTCAGACTGAAACGGAACTTTGTTACATGTGCAAGAAACCTCTTCTCGACGATCGAGTAATAGACCACTGCCATTTAACGGGGGAATATAGGGGTCCAGCTCATAATCAATGTAATTTATTATTTAGAGTGCCTAAATTCTTTCCAATCTTTTTTCACAACTTTTCTGGGTATGATTGTCATTTATTCGTAAAAGAACTAGGGAATATAGATGGTGATATAAAAGTAATACCTCAAAATAAAGAACGATACATTTCCGTATCGAAGAGAATTACGGTTAGCGATACCAATACAATAGAATTAAGATTTTTAGATTCAATTAGATTTATGAATAGTAGTTTAGATGAGCTTGTTAGATATTTACCCGAGGCAAAACTGAAGACAATACGTTCAATATACGGTGAAGAAAGCAAATTTAAACTGCTCACAAGAAAGGGTGTATTTCCCTATGAGTATATAAATTCGTGGACTCGTTTGGATGATGTTTGTTTGCCACCAAGGGAAAATTTCGCGAGTAAATTAACAAATAGTGAGTGCAGTGAAATCGATTATGAACACGCACAAAAAGTTTGGAAAGAATTTAATTGTAAGACACTTTGGGATTATTTAGAGTTATATTTGAAAACAGATGTTTTGCTTTTAACGGACGTATTTGAAAATTTTAGAAAAATTTGTAAACAAATCTATGAGCTGGATCCCTGTCAATACTATACTGCTCCGGGGTTAGCGTGGGACGCTATGTTAAAAACCACAAACATTAAACTAGAACTTTTGACTGACATTAACATTTATAATTTTATTAAACGCGGTATTAGAGGGGGTATTACGCAATGTTCGCATCGACACTCTGTGGCCAACAACAAATACATGGACAATTTCGATGAAACGAAACCCTCAAAATACATTACATATTTGGATGCCAATAACTTGTACGGGTGGGCAATGTCTCAATCTCTTCCACATTCTTCATTCGCATGGGTTGAAAATGTCAATGACATTGACATTCGCAATATTCCACTAGATTCCGATATTGGATACATATTAGAGGTCGATTTAGAGTATCCCGATTCAAAACACAATGACCATAACGATTTACCGTTTTGTGCAGAAAACAAAGCAGCACCCGGTTCTAAAACAAACAAGCTTATAACGGATTTAACAAACAAATATAAATATATTATCCACTATCGGAATCTACAACAGTGCCTAGAGAATGGTTTGAAACTTGTTTGCATTCATAGGATTTTACAATTTAAACAGTCTGATTGGTTAAAAAGTTATATTGATTTAAATAATTATCATCGTACAAAAAGCACAAATTCATTTGAAAAAAATTTCTTTAAGCTATTAAACAACGCGGTATACGGGAAAACGATGGAGAATGTGGAAAAAAGGAAAGATGTAAAATTAGTTACAAAATGGGAGAGTAAGGGAAGAAGTTTAGGTGCCCGCGCTCTTATAGCCAAACCAAACTTTCATAGTATAGCTATATTTTCGGAAACCATGGTTGCCATTCAGATGGATAGAGTTAATGTGTGCTATGATAAGCCAATTTATTTAGGTTTTACCGTTCTTGATATTTCCAAGCTAAAGATGTACGACTTCCACTACAACTATATAAAACCCAAATACACGAATAATGTTCTTCTAAACTATATGGATACGGATTCATTTATTTATACAATTCAGACAGACGATTTTTACACAGACATTTTAGACGACATTGACAGACACTTTGATACTTCAGAATATTCGAAAGACAATCCCTATAACATTCCTTTGAAAAATTGCAAAATATTAGGACTAATGAAAGACGAGACGCACGGAAAAATAATAAAGGAATTTATAGGGTTACGATCGAAAATGTATTCTATAAGTATAGATAACAGTAAAACTATAAAAAAGGCCAAAGGTGTTAAAAAGACTGCAACAGACATATTGACAATAGACAATTATAGAGAATGTTTATATAGAGAGAAAATTTTTAGAGGAAATATGTATATATTTAGATCTAAGCTTCATAAAATTTATACAGAATGTATTAATAAGATAACTTTAAGCCATTTAGATGATAAGAGACTAATTAAGGATGATAAAATTAGTACATATGCATGGGGGCATTATAAAATTTAAATTTAAAATAATAATAAAATATGTATATATTTAGGTCTAAGTTATATAAAATTTATACTGCATGTATTAATAAGATAGCTTTAAGCCATTTAGATGATAAGAGAGACATTGTGATATTTAGAATTTAAGATAATAATAAAATAATTCTTAATATATAACAGCTTTGTTTCAATCACAATTAGAAACCTTTTTTTTACATTTTTCAGCACATAAAGCCAATTTCTTATTTTCTATTTTTTTAAATTACACTACATTTGAATTGTATTCAACTCTGCAATATCGTCAACTTTACATGTTCCAACAGGAATCTCGTTATCAGCATTCATATGTTTGAAAGTCAACCAAGTCCAATAGAGGAAAAAAAAAAAAAAAAATATTCTGCGTTTAAGATAAAAGTGTTTGCATACAAGATCAAGGTCATCGATATGACTAAACATAAAATTCGCACATCTTGCATATTTATAGAAATTTTAAAACATTTCACTGAATCAAAGTCTTCATATTGATTATATATATAGTAGTTGTATTTATTTGATATTGGATAAATTTTAGAATACATGACTGCTGAGTGTTGTAGGGAAAAGTATAGATTTTTTAAATATTCGAGAATTAATGTTATTATAAGATGATATCAAGTTAGGTAAGATGGTTTCATGGTGGTATTAGTTGGTTGTATAGTTGTATAGATGGTTGATTGATTGGTTGTATGTTGTATAGCTGTATAGTTGGTTGTACAGCTGTGTGGTTGTATAGCTGTATAGTTGGTTGTACAGCTGTGTGGTTGTATAGCTGTGTGGTTGTATAGCTGTATAGCTGTATAGTTGGTTGTACAGCTGTGTGGTTGTATAGCTGTGTGGTTGTATAGCTGTATAGCTGTATAGTTGGTTGTACAGCTGTGTGGTTGTATAGCTGTGTGGTTGTATAGCTGTATAGCTGTATAGTTGGTTGTACAGCTGTGTGGTTGTATAGCTGTGTGGTTGTATAGCTGTATAGCTGTATAGTTGGTTGTACAGTTGTGTGGTTGTATAGCTGTATAGCTGTATAGTTGGTTGTACAGCTGTGTGGTTGTATAGCTGTATAGTTGGTTGTACAGCTGTGTGGTTGTATAGCTGTATAGTTGGTTGGTTGTATAGCTGTGTGGTTGTATTAAATAGAGCAAGAACACAATGGAAACTAGTAACGAACTATCGAGTTGTAAAGCATTGATTATTATTATTAAAATATCGGACTTGAAGTTGGGAAAGCGATACCGTATCACAGCAGGGGAAAGAATGATACCCCGGTAAGTCTCTAATCTGTAAATTTATGACTTTTTTTTTTCATTTTTTTTCTTTTATTCTAGATATGGATGTCATTTTTTCTCATATTCTAAATGTAGAAAAGCTATTGTCGTAGAACTGGAGAATAGAATGAGACTGTTTTTACCTTCGCGATATAATAAATGTAGCGATAAAGTGTTGGAAGAATTCAATACGGGGACACTAACTTTAAGATGCATCAGCAGAGAGAAGAAGAAGTATATAGAATTCCATGAAGTCGAAGTCGGATTTTATGCTAAAGAAATGCAAAATTTAACTAAACCTAATGAAGTTTTAATCTGGTGTTAAAAATACAAAATCAAATTTAATGAAATATATGTTTTATTGTTGAATAAAAGGAAAAAATCAATCTTTACAACTTTCATTTCTTAACCTATTGTAAAATTTTATAAGTCGTTTAACGTTGTTGTATTTCCGATAAACACTATGACAAGCGCATGTATCTGGTCCGGATTTTGCGTCATCTTTAGACCAAGGACAGCTGATGAAATGTCTTCCGTATTTTGAATTTGCTTCATCCATTTTATTGTATTGTATTAAAAATAGTATATCTCTTAGAATTTCTTCGTGGTGTTCTTCCAACAAGATGGAATTATATTTAATTAAAAATATCAAGTACTTTTCCAACTGCATTTTATTTCAGCTTTATAAGTTTGGTCGTAGGTGGTGGGCTGCTTCTCTTTTACTAAGTATTTTATTTGTGTTCAACTACTTCATAAGACTTATTGATTTCGTCATTTTGTGTAAATCCAATGGATTACGTCATGTTGCGTAACTATACTGCAAATTTATTATTGATTTCGTCATTTTGTGTAAATCCAATGGATTACGTCATGTTGCGTAACTATACTGCAAATTTCAATGATAACAACAACAACAACAACACCACTAAAAACAACAACAATAACAACAAAACCAGAGGAGAAATACGTTACTGTTCAAGAAGCAATTGAGGGTTTTAGGCAGGATTTACTTAAAAAAAGAACGTGAAATTGCTGGAATTATTGAAAGTGAACGGCCTTTTTTTACAGACACTTCAAACTACAGTTCCAAGACGACTTGCTACTTACAATCCGTTATACTTATAATATCAACTTTGAAAGAAAGAATTCTTAGCAATGGAGAAGTGGAACTTATTCGGATTCAGGACGCAGAATACAAATCCGATGTCGAAATAATCGATGCTAGAAGTGTAAGACAACTTTATGAAATGGAAATATCATAAGTCAAAGAAAAATAATATATGATTAAATTTTTTATAATTATTATTTTATTTTATTAAAATTGATTTTTTTTTATTAGAAATACATTTTTGTTTTTTTATTTATTATTTTTTTCTCCTTTGGTCATTTAATTAGAACTTGTAATATGAAAAGAGCATCTGGTGGCTTTTTCCGGTTGAGGGTCCTCTAGCCACGCTGTAATTTTGTGTGTTGAGCTGTGTTAAAGTCTCATTTGATAATTGTCCATATCTCGATGGTAAAAATACTTCATTATCTTCCAGTTCAAGTAATATACTTGATCCAAATTCCGTCCTACATTTCTTCGCGTTAACTATCTTATATAGTTTGTATGGTTCCATATCCTTAACCTTGAGAAGCGGCTTGGAATTTAAAGAATTTAATTCTTTAATTGCATCGGAACCCTCGACGTCAATCATCTCATCGAATAGTGCTTGTGATTCCATTTCAAACATGTTTTGTAATCTAAAAAATTATTATTATTATTATTTGAATATTAGTTTATATAATATATGCTTACCTAATGGTTGTTTGTTGAATTATATTTCTTGACTTGATTAACTTTACACTTGATTAACTTCACTTGACGAATTTCGAAGACAAACTATAGCCGATGAGGTTCTTAGCGTCCTTTTTATACTAAAACTCTTATCTATAATAAAATCTTATTTATACAGAAATATGCTGAACACACACACACACACAAGCAGAATGGATCTTTTTCCATAAGAACAAAGAACCGCAAAACTATAAACAATTATTTATAAACAACCTATCATAACAAAAATTTCTTATCTACTTTTACTCACACAGAATTCAATCGTTAATTTTAGCATATATGAAACCTAAAACCACAAAACTATAAACAATTATTCATAAACAACCGAACGAACGAACGTGTTTATTCCTGTTAATGTAAATATCAATTTCATCATCGAAAATATGCTGACCAACGTATATCCAAGCAGAATGGATATCTTTTTCCATACAATCGGAAATATGCTGACCATGCAAGAAAAAACTAATTGTAATAACAAGCAATCGTGTTCATTCCTATCAATGTAAATATCAATTTCATCATATCTGAATCATAATTCGTACAACTCTTCGCTAACTTTATCCTATATGAAACCTAAAACCACCAAACTTAAATTTCAATTGATAACGAACGTGTTTATTCCTGTTAATGTAAATATCAATTTCATCATCGAAAATATGCTGACCACACACAAACAAGCAGAATGGATCTTTTTCTATACAATCGGAAATATGCTGACCACACAAGAAAAAACTAATTGCAATAACAAACGATCGTGTTTATTCCTGTTCGTAAGTGAAGAAGCAGTGGAATAATATTAAGTAAAAGTGTAATAATAAAAAGAAAAGCAAAATAATGTAATTTATAATTTTTTATTGTAAATATATATTTTTATAATAATTTTTTTTTTTAATTTTTTTTAATTTTTTTTAATTTTTTTTTTATTTTTTTTTTATTTTTTTTTATTTTTTTTTTTATTTTTTTGTTTTATTTATTTTTTTTTTTTTGACATTATGGCAACCCCAATTGATGATGACGTCATGAAATAATACCACGCTATTAATAACAATAACAATCTCCACACATACACACACACACACACACACACACACACACACACATATACACATACACCACAATCTATACCCCATCTGGACTAATACAACATCCCCCTATCCAGCATCCTATCTGGATCAATACCAATACATCATCTCTCTCTCTCTCTCTCTCTCTCTCTTCCATTAACCAATATATATACTCACCAATAACCAATAATCTCTTACAACCAATAACCAATAATCTACTCTAAAATTAATATCGACAGTTAAAGGGGTACCAAGGTGTATCTAAGCAGGTAATGTGCAAGAGCTTGAACTCGTTTATCAAAAAATGATCATATATGTTAGCGAATTGAGGTGAAATTTTCATATCAATCTCACTCGTAAACCAAAAATTCCATACACAAAAAATGTAAACAACCTATCATATGAATACTCTAAACCATACACAATTCAAACAATTATTCCTAATCGATGATGACTTCATAAAAAAAATATCACGCTATTAATAACAATAACAATCTCCATACACACAATCTATCAATTTTCATCATATATGAAACCAAATTCATAAAACTAAAATGCTGAGCACAACCTATTTCACAATATAAACAACGAAAGCATTCTTAAAGTTCAACTAAAAATATAATTGTTTACAATTCGTGTTTATTCCTGTCAATGTAAATATCAATTTCATCATATATGAATCATAATTCGTACAACTCTTATCAATCTTGGCATTTCAAAAAGGAGTCAGTTAGGGGCATAATTTATAAAACTCTTATCAATCTTGACATTTCAAAAAAGAGTTAGTTAGGGGCATAATTTATAAAACTCTTATAAATCTTGACATTTCAAAAAAGAGTCAGTTAGGGGTACTGCTAGGCGCTAGTGTCGCCAAGGAGAAAACGAACTGCATTACCCCATCCCACTAATTAGTATTGCTATTAGCCACCTCCGCTCGTGGCGCTAGTGTCGCTAAGGAGAAATCGAACTGCATTACCGTGGTCCAGAAGCCCTGTATACCCACTACTGTCAACCTCCAAGAAGAGTACCATTAGCGAAACAAGGAGAAGTCAATTCAATGGTCAAAACTATGGAGCATCAGGGAATCATCGAAGAATCAAAGAGCCCGTGGATATCGCCAGTAGTGCTGGTAAAGAAGAAGGACGGCAGTACCCGTTTTTGTGTGGACTACAGGCGACTGAATGATGTTACGAAAAAGGATAGCTATCCACTACCAAGAATCGACGATATCATGGACACCCTGACTGATGCTAAATGGTTCTCGACGTTGGATCTGAAAAGTGGTTACTGGCAAGTGGAGAGAGATGAAAAAGATAGAGAGAAAACAGCATTCTCTGTCGGCAGTGGACTGTGGCAATTCATCGTAATGCCATTTGGCTTGTGCAATGCTCCAGCTACGTTTGAAAGACTAATGGAATTCGTTTTGCGTGGCCTGAGTTGGAAAACTTGTCTCGTTTACCTGGATGATGTGATCGTTATCGGCAGAACATTCAAGGAACACCTAAAAAATCTGCAGGAAGTCTTCCAGCGACTACGAGCGGCAAAATTAAAACTGAGTCCGAAAAAGTGCACTTTATTTAGTGCAGAAGTCAAGTACTTAGGTCACATCGTTTCAGCTGATGGCGTAAAGACAGATCCGGAGAAGATACTGGCGGTGAAAAACTGGCCTACTCCGAGTGATAAACACCAGTTGCGCAGCTTCCTAGGCTTAGCGACATATTACCGTCGATTCGTAAAAGACTTTGCCAACACGGCGAAATGTCTGCATCAGTTAACGGAAAAAGGAAAGTCATTTACATGGAGTCAACAGTGCCAGGAAGCATTTGAGAAAATAAAAGACCAACTCTGCGACTCCCCAGTTCTGGCGTACCCAAAACCAGGTTACGGTTTCATCATAGATACTGACGCTAGCAATGTCGGTATCGGAGCAGTGCTATCACAGGAGATCGACGGGCAGGAGAGAGTGCTATCATACTACAGCCGAGTACTCTCAAAAGCAGAAAGGAACTATTGCGTAACTCGCCGAGAGCTATTAGCCATTGTAGAAGCAACGAAACATTTTCACAAATATCTCTATGGTCAAAAGTTCCTTCTTCGAACGGATCACGCATCGCTTAAATGGCTACTTCAGTTTAAGAACCCCGAAGGCCAAGTAGCCAGATGGATTGAAAGGCTCGAATGCTACGATTTTGAAATTGTTCATCGAAGAGGAAGAATCCACGGTAATGCCGATGCACTTTCACGTTGTCCTTGTCCACCGAACTGCAAGCATTGTCACCGTGTAGAAGGAAAAGAAGCCGGAGAAACCATTCAGAGGATAACGACCGAACCAAAGGATGGATGGAGTCAGCAAGAACTGAAAGATGCCCAACGTAAAGATCCAGATATTTCACCGATCATGGCATGGAAGGACGAAATGAAACGGCCTGAGTGGAAAGACATATCACAATTCAGCGAAACCCTGAAGTGTTATTGGGCACAATGGAATTCCCTTCACCTAGACGGCGGATTATTAAAACGGAAATGGGAAAACGCTGACGGAAAGTCGTATCACATGCAAACCATCGTCCCGCATTGTAAAGTCGAGGAGGTTTTGAAGGAATATCATGGAGGTACCTCCGGTGGGCATTTGGGTGTAAATAGAACCTTGGCAAAGATACGAGAAAGGTTCTATTGGATCCATCTCCGAGATGATGTCGAAAATTGGTGCCGTAAATGTAATACGTGTGCATCAAGTCAGGGCCCACATCGCAGATCCAGGGGAGAAATGCAACAATACAACGTGGGAGTCCCATTTGAGAGAATTGCTGTGGATATTGCTGGACCATTTCCGGAATCAGAAAATGGTAATCGCTACATTCTAGTGGTCATTGATTATTTCAGCAAGTGGCCTGAAGCCTACGCAATTCCAAACCAAGAAGCAGTAACCGTCGCCGAACAAATTGTTACCAACTGGGTGAGCAGATTTGGAGCTCCACGTGAACTACACTCCGATCAAGGGCGCAATTTTGAATCTCAAATATTCAAACACGTGTGCCAAATGCTGGGAATAAACAAAACCAGGACAACTCCATTACATCCACAGTCCGATGGAATGGTGGAACGTTTCAATAGGACATTGAACTCAAACCTATCCAAACTCGTCAGCGAGAGGCAACAGGACTGGGATCAGCACATCCCTCTATTTTTAATGGCCTACAGAACATCGGTGCATTCAACAACAGGAGAAACCCCGTCCCGAGTCATTTTCGGAAGGAATATTCGAGTCCCTGCGGAATTAATGTTTGGAGTGCCACCAGACCAACCAACGAATGCCAAAGATTACGTCTCGGATCTTCGATGTCGACTAAACACAATTTATAACTTGGTCAGAGATAAAATTGATTTGGCGACCGACCGCATGAAGACGAGGTATGATCAACGGGCGAATTCATCAGGATTCCAAGAGGGTGATTTAGTTTGGCTATACAATCCCAAACGACAGAAGGGCAGATCGCCGAAACTACAGCGCAACTGGGAAGGCCCTTACCAGATCATCAACCGGTTAAACGATGTCGTCTATCGGATTCAATTACATCAAAAACCCCGTACAAAAATGAAAGTGGTACATCTCGACCGACTAACAAAGTACCACGGTGACATTGCGGAAGTGAACGACTCTGTTCGGGACGAACAGGAACTAAGGAGAGGGTAATGTTATAGATCTGGCAATGATCTCTCTCAAATCTGCCAGAACTATTTAGAATATTCTTCCAACATGTAGAGGGCTTCTAGTAATTTCTCAAAGACACAAACAATGACACCCGACGCCATCTAGTAACTTCCAGAATAGTCCAGACCCAGCAGAAAAACATACACCAGAGAAGGTTCGAGACCCGGATAAATCCATTGTAAATAGCCAGAGCTCACGACAAGGAATCCAGTTACTCAGTGACTGTTTCATGGAAAACACCTATCGGTATAAGTAAGCGAAAGTGATAGATCGGTGGTGTTCCTGGGTTGTGCGAATTAAGTTTTTGGAGCGAATTTAGTGAAGTGATCGGGAAATTGTGTATAAAGTGCAATAAATAAATTATCCTTATATTTTAAAACGAATTGAGTTTTCTTTGGAATCTGGCGAACCCCTAGCTCGCAACAATATGTAATTTACAGTTCTGGGTAACATCCGTGTACCTTGGTCCTATTTATTATTAATGCCTTGGTCTATAGCGAGTAACGAGATCTCAAGAATTGAAAATTCAAGGACTTTGCACTCCCTTGAATGTTCAAATCATCCATTTGCTAAAGGTTTACAGCCAAAAGCCCGAATCGGGCTGTAGCGCCATAGAAAAAGAATTCCGAACCATTATCTTAAATCAATTCTATAAACAATTTTTTTTTAATTTTTATTAAATTCGTTGAATACTAATTTTGTAATAAATAATTGGTATTGTTAGGTTGTTTGTGTTCATAAATATTTCTATATTCGTAAAAAAAAAATTTTTTTTATGAAAATTAAATATTTTATAAAGTTTTCCCAGATTGGACCGTTTTGACTTCAGCTAGCTTCCGTTCAAAACATTAATAATAGTGCATTATGAGAAAATATTAAGATGACATTTTGATGCTGAGATTTGTACCTTCAAAATAAAATACGCAAGAAATATGATGCATTCATATTTTGTAAGTTATAGTGCATTAAGTGAAAACCGGTGCAATGTACATGACCTTCCCTACATACATATGTATATACACTATCAGACAAATAACTGGCACTGAAGGTTAGTAGGCTTCTAACACTTCTAAATATGGTTAATAGTCTGAAGGATTTCCCATAAACATTTTTGAATTCCGGTAATTTCATTAAAATATCTGTCAATAAGTCGGGCGTAATATTATTATTCTTGGGACAAGTTGGGGATGCGTAGGAAACCAATATACATGTTAGAATGGATAGGGAAGACTAAGTGAACGGGGCAGGGGTCTTGTCAATTACACAACACTTAAATGTGATTACGATCAATAGCTCTAGTACATATTGCATAATCAATATTTGATTTTTTTATTTATGCAAGGTTGGGATTGTAGGGTGGTAAGAAGGGAGTATCGAAATGGTGGGTGGATGATAATAAGTTTTTAAGTGATTACTTGAAATACTTTCAAAATTCTCTGTAAACAGTGTTAGTTTCATAAACGGAGCAGCTCAGAATTCTTATGAAATTCGGTGTATTTTATACAAAACTAAACATTTGTATGGGAGGGAGTCGAGGAGGTGGGAGCATCGTAATATTTGTGATGCAGTTTATTTCATATCTCTTGAAAGTTGTTCATATAAACTTTCAAGTTTGTAGCTTTTAATTTGTTGGTTACTAGTTGTTTTTTTGAAATTCGGAGGGCAAATGGAATTTCAAATTTTTTGGATGTAACCTTGTTTTAAATATTTTTAAAAGTGTTTGTACAAAATTTCAAGTGGATTGTGTTTTCTCAGAATAAAAAGGAACGCTGAGAGTTAAAACGAATTTCGACCTCGGTCGGCGGCTGCTGTACGACAAGTGAGTTTTTACTTGAAATAAACTGTTGTAAAGTGGCCGAAGCCGTAATTACTATTTTAGTGTGGCTGATTGCCACGGTGCAATATGTACAAAAATAGTAAGAATTCAATAATGTAGTAATATATACAATTTGTTAGTAAGGCAGATGGCCACAAATATGATTTTAAACAATGTGAAAAGGGTTTCATTTGAGATGAAACATGGATAGCTTTTAATCATTTGGTTATAATTGAATTAATAAAAATGGTCGAAAAAAAAACTTTGGTATGGGAGAGGGTAGAAACTTAAATGGTATTCGAGCAGTTAATATCTCCAGCTTTAGAGCATTATTTTAAATGAATCCCGAAAATTTTCAAGTTAAACAATTTTTCAATATAGGTACGTATATATACATGCAACGCCTCGTGCAGGTTAAGGCTCTCCTTCGGTGCATAACAGTTCTGGTTCAAATTATTATTTTTCACTTATGTATATAAAATGGATGTATGGACGTGCAAAATTTGTCTCTTTTACCAGAGCCTTAAAAAAATTATTGAAATTTTCGACATTTTGGATCATCACCTCCCACCCCTTACACCAAGCAACTTAAAGATATTACTCAAATTATAAGTCACAGAGCTCTACAATCTGACAAAGTAATAAATTAATAACTATATTGGATTTTGAGCTATAACGGTTTGAAATTTTGAAAAGTGCGTTATTTTTATAATGCTCCTCGTTTCCAATACTATCCGAAAATTATGTTTTTTTCATATTCCACTGGTAAAGCTGAAAAACACAATTTTATTTCAATATCATAGCTTAAGAGATAAACGAGATATTATCTTTTATGTGTTTTTCTTTGAACCCCCTCTGAACCTCCTCTTACAAAAATTGGCCTCCATCTAACTTGTTTGTGATGGATCTGTACATCACTTTATAGATCCAAAAATATGAAATGAATTTGAATATGAACTTTTTATGGTAAATAATTTCGAAAATATAATCATTTGAAAAAAACCATCGGCATCCAATTTGTTATTAGCCCCCTCGAACCACAATGAATAAAACAAACCCCTCTACATGTGTATCGATTTTCAGCTTTCAAGCTAGAACGATGGTTAAGATATTTGAATTAGTATTTTTGAATCTACCGTACCCGCTGCCAACCTTACCCTTAACACCTCTCAAAAATTGTATGTGCCTGAGATCAGCATCTATCTGCAATCCACCAAAAATGCACTTTTTATCTTCAGGGGCGTGAGAATTAAAGTACGCTGAACGTACACGTACGGCGGACGGCGTTCAGACGGATTTTTATACTCAAGATGAAATTTGAGAGTATATTGTGTTTGCCTTACCATTTGTAATGCTAAGAAATGATGCTCGCAAAGAATCTTCAAGGGTACAGAAATATTTTTTGTCGCTCAAAAATCTCGATTCTCCGAAACCATTTGGTGTAAATACCATTAACGTCAAAAACTATTGATCTGATCCCCATTCCCCTTCTACCCTCTTCCATACAAATGCACAATTTTCAAAAATGTGTTTTTTCCGTTTTCGTTGCAACTAGCGAAAATAAAAGAATCAAATTTTGCCATAATTAATTCTATTACAATTGCAACCAATTTTTATAAAACTATCAACTTCACCTCACTCTTTCTACCCCTCCCATACAAATTTCACGAAACTTCGGAATTTTAATTAAATTATTTTTCTTCTAAACCGTCAAAGCTACTAACTTTAAAATTTGTGAAAAGTATACTATTATAAATATTATTGATAAAAAAAATTTGGTTTTGATTCGAATATTCCTTCTACCCCCACCCATACAAATGCACAATTTTGGTAAATGCATTTAATCGATTTTCATTGAAACAAGAAAAATAAAAACTTAAAATTTTTACCACAATTTTTCCCTTAATAATTGCAATAAATGCTAAAAAACACATAACAGGGTTACGATTGTGCATAAAGCGCATTCTTATGATACTCTAGATGAAATAGAATTTTTTGTGATCCCAAGAAATTTTGTATGTGGAGTGGTAGAAGGGGTGATAGTATTGAATTAATTTTTCTCCCATAATATAAAGTAGCTATAAATATGTTTTAAACAAAATGCAACCTCCAAAAATTGAATAGGAACTGAGATAATTAGTGTATATTTAATGAAATTGTGCAGTTTGCATGGGAGGTGGTAGAAGGAGTGAGAGGATTTTAGTGATTTTTTCGGAAATAACTACTATTATTCCACCTAAATTTGAGACTAGTAACATTTATAGTTTTCAAGACAATCAATTTTTTGTGAAGTCATGAAACTGTCTCATATTATATCGGAGGGAGTAGAAGCAGTAAAGCTAATCAGTTAAATTTTTTTTTTGATCTTAATGATAATGCTAATTAGGTATTTAGTACAAAATGTGAGCTCGATAATGTTATACATATTGTTGCACGTTGCACGCAACCTTTTATTTTTTATAACCTTACATCAAAATTACAGAGCTGGGTTGTTCGCTCGCTGCTTGCTACCTTCCAACAGAACGTCGGGTTTTTTGTCTTCTATACAGTTGTGGTGCGTGGTGACTTTGACAATGAGGTGAATTGCAATTTACAGATAGATGGCTCTTCAAAGCACTTGAAAAAAGTTACACTGCGTAACATGCTTCCGGCCTTGAATATTAGTGAAGCAATATTTAACAATTCAAAATAATTCAATTATACAATACAATGACATTAATGAGTAAAATATTTTAGTTTACAGAAAGTGGATACATTTTTGTGATTGATCGTTGTATGCCCCCAAACTTCGTCAATGATTTTTCCTATTAGCCATTGAGTAGGTGGCAGCTGTGCATCATGAACCAGGACGACTTCGTTGAGCCTGTAGTTTGGAAGAGATTTAGTCCATTTCTTCAGTTGCTGAAGAGTTTGTAGGTATTCTGATGACCATTTACGCCAAAATGATTGGGTCATATGTTGGCAGCGTTGCCAGCGGTTTAAGTGCGTATTGTGAATGTCGTCGGTGCTGGGTTCCGATAGTGCGTTCAATGGTCGTCCGTCCAATAAGGAAGTGAGCAGGAGTAAGCATTTGAGGCGAAGTAGGATCATCAGTTAGCGCTACAAGTGGTCGGGAGTTGACACAACTCTCTATTTGCGGGAGGAGAGTTGTTAGTTCTTCGAAAGTGAAAAGTTTTTCCTTCGAAACGCGCTTCAAGTGAAATTTCACGGATTTCACTTCCGCCTCCCAACTTCCACCCAGGTGTGGTGAATGCGGAGCGATGAATTTCCACTTCACTCCTTCATCAGAGCAATAGACTGCGATTTCAGGTGATGTTGAAAGAAATTGAGGCCACCGCTTAATTTCGTTGTATGCCCCAACAAAATTGCGACCATGTATTGTAGTTGGTCTACCTCTACGCGCAATAAATCTACGTAGCGCAGCTAAGAAGCAGTCTGTGGTCAAGTCGCTTACCACCTCCAAATAGCCTTGGTTGCGAAACATACAAATAAAGCTACGTTCTTAAATCAGAATATGTCCTTTTCGTTGATTCTTGTGTTTTGTCATAAAGGGACCACAATAGTCCACGCCGACAATTGAGAATGGAGCAGAAGGATTGACACGAGTCGATGGCAGCTGACCCATTTGTTGCGGTGAATTGTGAGGTTTTGACCGGAAACAGATGACACAAGAATTAGCTCTTTTTCTGGCCAATACTTTACCATGAATTGGCCAATTGGTTTGTCATACGGCACTGAGTAGTGCTTGCTGTCCACAATGTAATTCGCGTTCGTGATAGTGTCGAAAGATCAATTTTGTAAAGTGGCGATCAGCTGGCAGAAGTATTGGATGTTTCTGATCATAGCGTAGGCTGCCGTTTTGAAGCCTACCGCCGACTCTGAGAACACCATTTTCTGATATGAATGGAAGCAGCGAATGTATTTTACTGCGACGTGTCACATCCCTTCTCTAACCATTTAAAATCTTCTGCAAAGGCTGCGTGTTGAACCCGTTTGACAAGCCATAGTGTTGCGTGTTGAAGTTCTTCGGGAGTAAGAGGACCAATGACACGCTCTTGAGTAGGTTTTCTAGAGTTATGGCAAAATCTAAAAGTATATGCATAGACATGTGAAAAAATGCGAAATGAACGATACTTATCGAATGTATCCAGGTCAGTTTGAGAACTGGAAGTTGTGGCGACGAATGTTTTAAGCTCTGGAATGTCGTCTGGAGATAACATGGTGAACGTCGTGGTTTCACATTCACTGGAAGGTCGTGGGAGAAATTCTGGTCCAGACCACCACAAGTTATTGTGCACGAGGTCAGCAGGCATAACTCCACGAGACACCACGTCCGCGGGATTGAGCTTTTCATTGATATGCTGCCATTGATGATGTTGATTCTGAATCATAACAACACGATTCGCTACGAAAGCGATAGGGCGGAGATTTAATCCATGAGAGTATTATTGTAGAATCCGACCATAATGTGATACTGTCAAGTTGCACTGTTAAGGACCGTAGCACACTTTTAACTAATTCCGTAAGAAGAACGGCAGCATATAGTTCGAGGCGTGGAAGAGTTTATTTATTTATTTATTTATTCATCTATAGAGGAATCTCAACAGACTATAGAATTATAATTAAAATATGTACATGTTGATAATTAAAAAAAAAAAAAAAAAAAAACGAAAACAATAAGGTAATCAATAATAAAAAATAAAAGTAAATACAAAGAAAAATTATAAATTTTCTATGACATAAGCTTTAAACTGCGGTCGACTATCGGTAAAGTCAATTCTGTCGCATAACATATTAAAGTAAGAGATGCATCTAAAGATAGGTTCATTAAGTCCATAATTTGTGCGGTGCGCGATGGGATGAAAAATCGTCCTTTGCCTCAGTGGCCTTTCTGGAGCAAAAAAAAGTTACTTTCTTCAACGGGATCACGCGCGATTTGCTACATAGAAGATTACACGAGATGTTACCATTCGATCCGATAGACCTAATATAAATCGCTGCACCGTACGAGAGTTCTGAACTATCCGCGAATCCATGTAGCTCAATTCGTGAGGCGCTATTGAGTATTACGCATCGTTTGATTTTTAACGTAGACAGGGCATTGAGCTGATTCCTGAAGCATATCCATTGAGTGACGGTGTCATGCGATGGAAGATCATCCCAACCAATCCTTTGAAGCCAAATTTGTTGCATCAGAATTTTCACTTTGATGATAGCAGGCGATAGAAGACCCAAAGGGTCATAGAGGGAAGCAATCGTCGATAATATGCTTCGCTTGGTGATTTGTGATGAGACAGGATATTCAGGACGAGATTTGTACCTGAGAACATCATCGTGAGTATCCCAAATTAAACCGAGAGTTTTGATGATTTGATCATCTTTGTCGAGTGTGAAGTTAAGTTCTTGGTATTCTTCGTGAATGTTGTTGAGTAACCGTTCGTCATTTGAACACCACTTTCAAGGGTTCATACCAGCTGCCTGCAGCATGGCAATGAGTTGCTTTTGAGTCTCTAGCAGTTTGTGGATATCGTTACCTCCGGTTAATATGTCATCGACATAAAAATCTTGGAACACGTCTGCAGCAAGTGAGAAGATTTGTGCTTCGTCAATAGACAGCTGTTTTAAGACTCTTTTTGCAAAATATGAAGCACTAGCTGTTCCATATGTTAAAGTTGTTAGAAGATGCCTGCACTTAGTAGAATGTCTACTTTGCTGGAATGTGCGAAATAAGGATCTGCAAACTTCGCGTTCCGTGGTAGACTTCAAGAAGATATGTCAATGAATTGCAGTTTGTGGCGATGTGTGAGCAATACAGTTGACACACAAGTGTAGTTCCATTATTTTGGAGTACCTTTGCTTAGCGCTAAGGTTAGCAAACTGTTCACATCGGTATATTGCATGTGTCGGTACAGCACAAATTGGACAGGGATTTTTTGTAACTGTCACACACGACTTGTGTTTGATAACAGCTGGCTTGGATGCCGATTCCCTTTTGAATGCCCCTGTATTTTTTGGTTTTGTGTTAGCTTCTATCGATTCGAAAATTCGTACTCGGTGTTGAAGGAATGTTACTGGGTTCCGATAGTGCGTTCAATGGTCGTCCGTCCAATAAGGAAGTGAGCAGGAGTAAGCATTTGAGGCGAAGTAGGATCATCAGTTAGCGCTACAAGTGGTCGGGAGTTGACACAACTCTCTATTTGCGGGAGGAGAGTTGTTAGTTCTTCGAAAGTGAAAAGTTTTTCCTTCGAAACGCGCTTCAAGTGAAATTTCACGGATTTCACTTCCGCCTCCCAACTTCCACCCAGGTGTGGTGAATGCGGAGCGATGAATTTCCACTTCACTCCTTCATCAGAGCAATAGACTGCGATTTCAGGTGATGTTGAAAGAAATTGAGGCCACCGCTTAATTTCGTTGTATGCCCCAACAAAATTGCGACCATGTATTGTAGTTGGTCTACCTCTACGCGCAATAAATCTACGTAGCGCAGCTAAGAAGCAGTCTGTGGTCAAGTCGCTTACCACCTCCAAATAGCCTTGGTTGCGAAACATACAAATAAAGCTACGTTCTTAAATCAGAATATGTCCTTTTCGTTGATTCTTGTGTTTTGTCATAAAGGGACCACAATAGTCCACGCCGACAATTGAGAATGGAGCAGAAGGATTGACACGAGTCGATGGCAGCTGACCCATTTGTTGCGGTGAATTGTGAGGTTTTGACCGGAAACAGATGACACAAGAATTAGCTCTTTTTCTGGCCAATACTTTACCATGAATTGGCCAATTGGTTTGTCATACGGCACTGAGTAGTGCTTGCTGTCCACAATGTAATTCGCGTTCGTGATAGTGTCGAAAGATCAATTTTGTAAAGTGGCGATCAGCTGGCAGAAGTATTGGATGTTTCTGATCATAGCGTAGGCTGCCGTTTTGAAGCCTACCGCCGACTCTGAGAACACCATTTTCTGATATGAATGGAAGCAGCGAATGTATTTTACTGCGACGTGTCACATCCCTTCTCTAACCATTTAAAATCTTCTGCAAAGGCTGCGTGTTGAACCCGTTTGACAAGCCATAGTGTTGCGTGTTGAAGTTCTTCGGGAGTAAGAGGACCAATGACACGCTCTTGAGTAGGTTTTCTAGAGTTATGGCAAAATCTAAAAGTATATGCATAGACATGTGAAAAAATGCGAAATGAACGATACTTATCGAATGTATCCAGGTCAGTTTGAGAACTGGAAGTTGTGGCGACGAATGTTTTAAGCTCTGGAATGTCGTCTGGAGATAACATGGTGAACGTCGTGGTTTCACATTCACTGGAAGGTCGTGGGAGAAATTCTGGTCCAGACCACCACAAGTTATTGTGCACGAGGTCAGCAGGCATAACTCCACGAGACACCACGTCCGCGGGATTGAGCTTTTCATTGATATGCTGCCATTGATGATGTTGATTCTGAATCATAACAACACGATTCGCTACGAAAGCGATAGGGCGGAGATTTAATCCATGAGAGTATTATTGTAGAATCCGACCATAATGTGATACTGTCAAGTTGCACTGTTAAGGACCGTAGCACACTTTTAACTAATTCCGTAAGAAGAACGGCAGCATATAGTTCGAGGCGTGGAAGAGTTTATTTATTTATTTATTTATTCATCTATAGAGGAATCTCAACAGACTATAGAATTATAATTAAAATATGTACATGTTGATAATTAAAAAAAAAAAAAAAAAAAAACGAAAACAATAAGGTAATCAATAATAAAAAATAAAAGTAAATACAAAGAAAAATTATAAATTTTCTATGACATAAGCTTTAAACTGCGGTCGACTATCGGTAAAGTCAATTCTGTCGCATAACATATTAAAGTAAGAGATGCATCTAAAGATAGGTTCATTAAGTCCATAATTTGTGCGGTGCGCGATGGGATGAAAAATCGTCCTTTGCCTCAGTGGCCTTTCTGGAGCAAAAAAAAGTTACTTTCTTCAACGGGATCACGCGCGATTTGCTACATAGAAGATTACACGAGATGTTACCATTCGATCCGATAGACCTAATATAAATCGCTGCACCGTACGAGAGTTCTGAACTATCCGCGAATCCATGTAGCTCAATTCGTGAGGCGCTATTGAGTATTACGCATCGTTTGATTTTTAACGTAGACAGGGCATTGAGCTGATTCCTGAAGCATATCCATTGAGTGACGGTGTCATGCGATGGAAGATCATCCCAACCAATCCTTTGAAGCCAAATTTGTTGCATCAGAATTTTCACTTTGATGATAGCAGGCGATAGAAGACCCAAAGGGTCATAGAGGGAAGCAATCGTCGATAATATGCTTCGCTTGGTGATTTGTGATGAGACAGGATATTCAGGACGAGATTTGTACCTGAGAACATCATCGTGAGTATCCCAAATTAAACCGAGAGTTTTGATGATTTGATCATCTTTGTCGAGTGTGAAGTTAAGTTCTTGGTATTCTTCGTGAATGTTGTTGAGTAACCGTTCGTCATTTGAACACCACTTTCAAGGGTTCATACCAGCTGCCTGCAGCATGGCAATGAGTTGCTTTTGAGTCTCTAGCAGTTTGTGGATATCGTTACCTCCGGTTAATATGTCATCGACATAAAAATCTTGGAACACGTCTGCAGCAAGTGAGAAGATTTGTGCTTCGTCAATAGACAGCTGTTTTAAGACTCTTTTTGCAAAATATGAAGCACTAGCTGTTCCATATGTTAAAGTTGTTAGAAGATGCCTGCACTTAGTAGAATGTCTACTTTGCTGGAATGTGCGAAATAAGGATCTGCAAACTTCGCGTTCCGTGGTAGACTTCAAGAAGATATGTCAATGAATTGCAGTTTGTGGCGATGTGTGAGCAATACAGTTGACACACAAGTGTAGTTCCATTATTTTGGAGTACCTTTGCTTAGCGCTAAGGTTAGCAAACTGTTCACATCGGTATATTGCATGTGTCGGTACAGCACAAATTGGACAGGGATTTTTTGTAACTGTCACACACGACTTGTGTTTGATAACAGCTGGCTTGGATGCCGATTCCCTTTTGAATGCCCCTGTATTTTTTGGTTTTGTGTTAGCTTCTATCGATTCGAAAATTCGTACTCGGTGTTGAAGGAATGTTACCATTTTTTCCCATGTCGGTATTTCGTTATAATCGATTTGTTTTTGCCAGTCCTTTAGTGTATCACTAGATAAGTGCGACGTAGTGAGATGAATAATACTCATGTCCCAAGATTCGATCGGATGATTGAGACAGCTCGGTAGACGCGAGGTATCTACGACAGGGAACAAGTCTGAACTTGTCAGCCGTATGATCGAGATACTGGAGGCTGAGGGTAAGGATGCAGATAGTTTTGAGTTCCAAATCGAAGAAGCTCGTGAAGAGGAGTCTTCTGGTACATCGGATGCTCTGACACAGTTAATACAACAAATGATGAACAAATTAGATCAACAATCAGTGAACATTAAACAACAATCAGCTGTGACAACGGGCATGAATCAGAAATTAGATCAACAATCTGCGTACATTAATCAGAAATTAGAGCAACAATCTGCGGACATTAGTCAGAAACTAGAGCAACAATCTGCGGACATTAATCAGAAATTAGATCAGACCTCAAAGGACCTCAACCAAAAATTGGAGCTGCAAAATAATAAAATAGACACCATGGGTAAGGCAATAGAAGAAAACGTAGAGAAGAAACTTCGAATCTTCGAAGAAGAAGTCGAACGCCTAAAAAGGGACTTCGATATCGTGAAAGCGACTGGAGTCATCAAGACAGAACACGTTACGCACAAGGGTCTCAAAGCTCTAATCTTCGATGATGATCAGGAACGGGGAACAGCTCTTATATTGAGGTCCACCAGCAGAGGTTCTTCAAACGATTCCGCAGAAGCAACAACAAGATTTTTCAACGTTAGTCCAGACATTGGATCTTCATTATGGCAGCGACCACATTCGAGAGATCTACAAAACACAACTGTACAATCGAACCCAAAAGAATGGTGAAACACTTCAAGAGCTGGCACGCGATATTGAACGACTCACACTATTATCGCTTCCCAATGCGCAAACAGAGCAACGCAATGATACAGCTGTTTTCGCATTTAACAATGCTTTACAGGACAGAGAGCTGCAACAGGCGTTAAAATTGGCAGGTAAGAAAACAATTGGCGAAGCCTTAGTATATAGGTTGACGTTCGAAGCTGCCAAGCAAAGCTCGCGGAGTAACTATCGAGTTCGAGAAATAGTAGAACAGTGTGTGCGCCAGAAAGCAGAGTATACCAAGCGGAGCGAAAGATCTGGTGTCAGCCGATGCTGGAATTGTCGACAGGTAGGACACTTAAGGCACGACTGCCGTAAACACAAAAAAAGCGACCAACTATTGTTCCGGCTGCGCTGCTAAGCAACGCGAAGGTAGAGATCGTGAAGGTAGATCTTGGTCAAGAACTAATCGTCAGAGTTCAAATCTTACACACGGTTTTGATAAAAGACGCCGGAGTCGATCGAAAACCCCGAGTCGGCAAGATCGATTGCAACAAGAACAATACATCGGGAAAGATCAGGGAAGCAAAGATAGGCATTCGAATAAGGATCGCGAACGAACGGGTGGAAGTCGTGATGGTCAAGTACTTCATGCGAATGATCGTGACAAGGCTAAACATGAGAAGCGACGTGATCAAGAAGATCGCGAAAGGAAGAATGCGGAGCGTTAAAAGGAAGAGCAAGAACGGAAATTGCATGAAAAGGAAAGTAAACGTGCTGCCAAGGAGAAGAAGGAGCAAGAAAAGGACAAGGAGAAAGAACGCGAACGTGAGAAGGAAAAAGAAGCCGGAGAAACCATTCAGAGGATAACGACCGATCCAAAGGATGGATGTAATCAGCAAGAACTGGAAGATGCCCAACGTAAAAATCCAGATATTTCACCGATCATGGCATGGAAGGACGAAATGAAACGGCCTGAGTGGAAAGACATCTTATAATTCAACGAAACCCTAAAGTGTTATTGGGCACAATGGAACTCCCTACACCTAGACGGCGGATTATTAAAGTGGAAATGGGAAAACACTGACGGAAAGTCGTATCAATGCAAACGCATTCTAAAGTCGAGGAGGTTTTGATGGAATATCATGGAGGTACCTTCGGTGGGCATTTGGGTGTAAATAGAACCTTGGCAAAGATACGAGACAGGTTCTATTGGATCCATCTCCGAGATGATGTCGAAAATTGGTACCGTAAATATACTACGTGTGCATCGAGTCAGGGCCCACAACGCAGATCAAAGGGAGAAATGCAACAATACAACGTGGGAGTCCCATTCGAGAGAATTGCTGTGGATATTGCTGGACCATTTCCGGAATCAGAAAATGGTAATCGCTACATTCTAGTGGTCATTGATTATTTCAGCAAGCGGCCTGAAGCTTACGCAATTCCAAACCAAGAAGCAGTAACCGTCGCAGAACAAACTGTTACCAACTGGGTGAGCAGATTTGGAGCTCCACGTGAACTGCACTCCGATCAAGGGCGCAATTTTGAATCTCAAATATTAAACACGTGTGCCACATGCTGGGAATAAACAAAACCAGGACAACTCCATTACATCCACAGTCCGATGGAATGGTGGAACGTTTCAATAGGACATTGAACTCAAACCTATCCAAACTCATCAGCGAGAGGCAACAGGTCTGGGATCAGCACATCCCTCTATTCTTAATGGCCTACAGGACATCGGTACATTCAACAACAAGAGAAACTCCCGCCCGAGTCATTTTCGGAAGAAATATTCGAGTCCCTGCGGAACTAATGTTTGGAGTGCCACCAGACCAACCAATCAATTCCAAAGATTACGTCTCGGATCTTCAATGTCGACTAAATACAATTTATAACCTGGTCAGAGATAAAATTGATTTGGCGACCGACCGCATGAAGACGAGGTATGATCAACGGGCGAACTCATCAGGATTCCAAGAGGGCGATTTGGTTTGGTTATACAATCCCAAACGACAGAAGGGCAGATCGCCCAAACTACAGCGCAACTGGGAAGGCTCTTACCAGATCATCAACCGGTTAAATGATATCGTTTATCGGATTCAACTACATCAAAAACCTCGTACTAAAATGAAAGTGTACATCTCGACCGACTAACAAAGTACCATGGTGCCATTGAGGAAGTGAACGACTCTGTTCGGGACGAACAGGGACTAAGGAGAGGGTAATGTTATAGATCTGGCAACCACGCAATTTGATCTTTCTCGAATTTGCAAGAATTATGTAGAACAGTATCCCCCAATATCTAACAAGCCATAATTAAAGATTAGAACTTTTCAGTATAGTTGAGACACACACCTGACGACATACACCACGGAAGGTTCGAGAATTGGGGAAAATGGTATAAAAGCACGAAGCTGTCAGACGGGAGCCAGTTATTCAGCGACATTTATGGAAGACGCGAACCGGTGCAAGAAAGCGATAGAACAATATCAGCGGTAGTGCCATATAGTGCGCATTAAGTTAAAGTGCGAATAAATAAATTATCACTTATTTTTAAACGAATTGTGTTTTACTTGAAATCCCGGCGAACCCCGAGCTCGCAACAATATGTATATTAAAATTCTTCATCAGAACCTGCGAATTTTTTCAACACTAATTTCGTTTCATTTCAATATTTTTAGGAGCTGCAATCATCTCTCAACCCGATGTCAACCAACGAACGCCCGACTTGAGGCAGAACTACCGCGATGCTCATATACAGCTTAAGAAGGCTGTTAGACGCTACAAGAGAAAGGCCATTGAAGATCTGGCAAACAAGGCAGAATCTGCGGCTTACCTTGGGGATATGGGTTCACTTTTCAAAATCATGAAACAGTTGACGAACAGGAACTTCACCGCCAACCACCTGGTGAGAGATGTCAACGGAACTCTCCTTAATATGAGTGAATACCAGTTGCGGCGATGGAAGAAATACTTCTCTGATATTTTAAACATCTTGTCAGAGGAAGATATTCCGGAAACAGAACAACTCCCAAACATCCAACCGCAACAATCCTCTATTATGGACGATCCCCCAGATAAGGAAGAGATTGTTTCCGCCATTCGGTCTATGACGGGAAGGAAAGCTCCAGGTATAGACGGACTACCAATCGAACTCCTTAAAGCGGACCCGGAAATCACAGCCGATATACTCCTCCCACTCTTCACTAAGGTGTGGAGTGAAGGAAGATATCCGACTGACTGGAAGGAGGGCGTCATTGTGAAAATTCCGAAAAAGGGCGACCTTCGGGATTGTGGTAATTGGCGTGGTATATGTCTACTTACTGCCGTAACAAAAATTATGGCTAAGGTAATTCTCAATAGGATTAGTGATGTCGTCGAGAGCACTCTCGAAGTTTATCAGGCTGGATTCCGTAAAGGGTCGTCTTGTACCAACCACACAAATACCCTACGGATAATATTAGAGCAATCAGCCGAAATGGGTTCGCCACTACATCTCATGTTTGTAGACTTCGAGAAGGATTTCGACAGAGTTAAGCGAGATTACATACGGAATGCTTTGCGTAGGAGAGGTATTCCAGATAAGGTCATAGGTATGATTAAAGAATTCTACGAAGATGCAAGGTGTTGCGTCTTGCATAGAGGAGAGCTGTCCGAGAGCTTCCCTGTGCGAACGGGTGTCAGACAAGCCTGCATATTATCACCAGCCCTGTTTCTGGTGGTAATAAATGACATCTTGAAAGCTGCACTGGAAGGTGGAGAAGGTAAAGGTCTTCAATGGAGACTGTTTAACATCTTAAGTCACCTTGATTATGCTGATGACGTGTGTTTGCTTGCACATAACCGTTCGGACTTAGAGTCAAATGTTCGCTCGTTGCATTCTAAATGCAAAGAGGCGGGACTGAAAATAAATGTGCGTAAAACCAAGTACATGCACATGGGTTCGAACACAAGCACACCGATTGTTTTTAACGGACAGGATGTGGAAGAGGTGCAAGATTTTTGCTTTATCGGAAGCATTGTCAGCATGGACGGCGGAGCCGAAAAGGATGTTGATGCTCGGCTAAATAAAGCTCGTCAGGCCTTCGGTATCCTTTCCCCTTTCTGGAGGTTAAGAGAGATCTCCTTTCGCACGAAGCTGCGAGTTTTTGACGCATGCGTCAAATCTGTGTTGTTGTATGGTTGTACTACGTGGAAAGTGACCGTTCGACTTACCAATGCCTCCGGCGCATTTTAGGAATATTCTGGCCAGAAGTGATCTCCAACGACGAACTTTGGAGTACAACTGGCCAGACTAAAATAGGTATTGAGATTCAACGGCGGAAGTGGCAGTGGATCGGTCATACTTTGAGGAAACCAGAGCGAAACATCGCAAAACAGGCTCTGGATTATAACCCTCAAGGAAGACGTCGGGTTGGTCGACCATGTAACACATGGAAGCGAGCAGTTGAGCAGGAGGCCAGAAAAATAAACAAGTCCTGGCAGCAGCTTAAGGCCGATGCTCAGGATCGCGCCTTGTGGAAGAGAGTTGTTTCTGTCCTATGCCCCTATAGGGGGTCTTAACAGGAATTTGATTGATTGATTGATTAACAAATCACATATGTATTCAAAAATATATGCACATGCTAATGATTTGTTTATTTATGATAATTTTGCATAACAATAACAGTCGATATTTCCACGCAATTAAAAAAATCGCGAAAGTATTCAAAATTTTCGCGCCCGAAAGTGTACTTATATCAAAAAACGTTTCAATTTCTTTGTATCAAAATCCAAGACACATTGAAAAAATTAAAAGCGTCTCAAATGTCTTTGTATCAAAATCCCAGACACATTACAAAGCACTACGATTTCGAGTGCTGAAAAAATTGTATTTTCGGGTTTATCATGGACAACGACCAAAACGTGTTAAGAGCACGTTAATTTCTGGTTCGTGCTTGTACTTTCAAATAGTTAGATGATTTGATACGAGGTTTTGTGTGCTTAGCTTATACAAGAACCTTATATTCAGCTTCGTTTGAATCAATCTCAAGCCAACAATCATAAAAAAGAGTATACTGTAGAAGTATATCTCCCTTAAATTCGAGACTAGCGCCACTTGATTTCAGATTTCCAGATTTTGGTCAGCTTGGTGGTGCTAATAAGTTTTAGTCACATACACTTCTTCTTGTTATTTTACAAATCTTAATGATTTTTCACTTAGAATTAACTAAGTTCAATTGCTCAGGATCTGATTGTGATATTTCTTGGATTTGTTTATTTATTTGTATTTTAGCATTATGTTTTGTAATACCGCTAATTTATGTAGTTTACATATACGAACATCCCGAAAAATTCCACAAATTGAAAAATTTCACAAATTGAAAAATTACACAAATTGAAAAATTCCACTCTATAATAATCAAAAATGAATTCAATTGATTATAAAAGAGGCTTCCGTGGCATAGTAGGCAGCGTGCTTGCTTTTCAGTCAATAGGTCGTGGGTTCGATTCCCACTCCAGACAGATGATTTTTTTTTAACACGAATTCTTCAGTTGCTACTGGCGATGAAAAATTATTCAGAATAAAATGGGCAAACGGTGTAAAAGTGAAACAGTTCCACTTCAAGAAGGTATAGATACTTAGTAGATGATTTCTATTCGCTTTCTATCATTCAATCCCCCATTACATCTGCAAATATTTGTCAGTAGCAGGCAGTACAACTGAAAAATATATGTCAGCTTCTCCACTCATTACGGGCGTTCTCTTTGCTCTTCCCCTACCTTCCTAATCTCATTCCTTCCCTCCATGACTGTGTTTGTGCAGGCCGAAATTGTTTATAACACAGGTCATTCTGCAAAAAAAAAAGTCGCTGTCAGTGGGAGAAATATCAATGAGAAATGTGAAGAAAGAAAACAAAATGATTTTTTTGTTTGCAATGAAAAATTAAGAAAAGCAACGTTTCTCAGTGACCCGGGAGGTATTTGGGACACCCATTTAATTTTAATGGGGTTTCGCTCGTAGCTCCAACCACCAAAAAAATTGTTGGATTATAGAATACAGCCACTCACAGCTTAAATAATAAAATATCGAAAATTCCAAAAAACCGTTTTTTACATTTGATAATTTTATTTCAAATCCAGAAAAAACAAAAAAAATTTCTTCATCCATGCAATAACAAAAATTAAAAAATTTAAATTTGGAAAAAAAAACGTCACAGCTTAAATGATGCACCATGGAAAAAATGTGGAATATTTAATGAATTAACTGTTTTCTTTGATTTCTAATATTTTATAGGACCGCCTTTATGATCTAATGCTTCCTGAAGCCAGTTTGGCATAGAATCTATTAATGTCCTCGTATAGTTTGGAGATATTTTATTCCACTCTTCCAACAGCTCGTTTTTTAAACTGTTTTTATTAGTAATGGGGTGCTTTTTAATTTCTAGTTTTAGCTTTGCCCATATATACTCAATTACATCTATATCGGGTGATTGCGGTGCCGTTTTAATGATATGAGGGCAGTTGTATAGCATCCATTCCGTAACAAGATAGGATGAATGCCTTGGGTGATTATCATGGAAGAAGCTAAAATTGTCCTTTATTCCCATATTTTCGGCACTGCTTTTCAAATTCTGATTAAGGATGTTCATGTACATGTGTTTTTCCATATTGCCTTCTATAAAGTGGAGTTTACCGACGCCTGCAGAGGACATGTAGCCCCAAACCATAATATGACCTCCACTATGCTTAAATATAGGCCGCAAATTCTCAAGTTTTTGCTTCTCATTTGGCTTTCTCCAAACAGAAGCCTGCCCATCTGATGCAAAAATATTGAATTTACTCTCATCTGCAAAAATTACCGTTTTCTAAAAGTCCTGGGAGCTGTTTCGGTATGTACGGGCAAACTCCATACGAAGACGAACGTTCATAGAACTAATCAGGGATTTGTTTCTCGCTACTCGTCCTTGTAAATTTTCTTTATGCAATATTAGTCGCACTGTTTCAGGACGAAACTTCTTTTCCAACCATTTCTCCACTTCAGACGTGAGCTTTGGAGCACTAAGCAACGGTTCTTTCCGGGATTTCCTGGTAATCTATCGTTGATCGTGGTCCATCCATATCCATTTCCAGAAATAAAATGGTGTATTATTAATTCGCGTTCCTCATTGGTTGCACGACGACCTATTTTCAATAAGCGATACGATCGGGAGGAAACTAAAATAATGAACTTCACTTTGCGACTAGAAATCCCTATTGTAATAGTAAGAAATCACAGTCTGTGAACATGGATTGGAGACTAGCCGTTATATTCTCAGAAATTTTCTGCCTGCATCATTTAAGCTGTGACGCTATTTTAAAGAGTATTCACCGAATTGCTTATGTTTCATCTAAATTCAGCCGAAAAATTGTTTTGATATCAGTGGAATTAAGAGGAACTCATACAACAGTGTGGCTATTTGAAGACGTTAATCGAAACTTTATTCTTATACTTTTTCATAGGAAACGTACAAAAATTCTTGACTGCATCATTTAAGCTGTGAGTGAATGTATGTGCTGCGAAAGGATCGCCCAGCGCTATTACAAATGCTCAATGTAATTCATTGTTTATGCTTATGCGACGGCAAAATGGCCCGAAAGAAAACTGCGAAACGTGTATTTCATGGTTCTATGGTTGAGTGAAGCGCGCGTTATGCGGTCGGAGGGCTTAGTAGGCGGAAAATAGTGCCTTTAACGGTTCGGGGCCTTTAGTATGCGGAAAAATTTAACTGGTCTTTGGCAACTTGCTGCGACCGAGAATAGCATCACGGGGACAGCTCTCATTTCCACACCACATTTCAAACACAAAAAAGCAAAGAAAAAAAATGGCATGAACTTTTCATTTTTCCCACTTACTTTCGAGAAGTTCCACTATAAATTACGACATGGATCGTTGTTGCTTTTCCCAATTTTCAACTGCCCCGGAAAATTCGCATGCATTTTCTTTTATCGGGGGCTCTCGATTTTCCTAAGAAGGAAGTCCTGTAATGTTTTTGAATTAAGTTTGCTCAGCATGCAGACATCCAAGGTTCTACAATGGATTTGTCCAATTTTGAAACTGAATTGTCCATATACGAACCTTTATCATTATCGATATCATTTTCAATCAGAACTCTTTCCATCATGCTGAGCCAACTTGGTAATTTTTATGTAGACAACGAACCAAAATGCGAGAGCGAGAGGCTGTCATTTTTCTCTTTCGTACCCTGTGCCACCAGATGGCGCAACGCAATTTTGCTTAGTTTTTTTAAAATTCCTAGCATCAGGAGATGGCGGTTTTGAATTTTCAGAAGAGTATTGTCAATTCGGTGCTTAGAAATTTTTACTTTCAAACATTCGCGAAGGACCAGAATTTTTCACACGCGGTGTTTTCTCGCCTTTCCTTTTGCGGCAATCACACGACGAAGAGGGGGAAAATAAAAGTAATTATTGTAAACAGAAAGTGAGAAACGGATGCAGTGTTTTTCAGAAAGTGCATAAGATTTTTCACACGTGGTGTTTTCTCGCCTTTCCTTTTGCGAAAAACACACGACGAAGAGGAGGAAAATAAAATTAATTCGCGTAAACAGAAAGTGAGAAACGGATGCAGTGTTTTTCAGTGCACAAGAACGAAAATCGAGAGCCCCCGAAAAACGAAAATGCACGCGAATTTTCCGGTGTAGTAGGAAAGGGAGAAAAGCGGTTGTTATTTATTTTTCGTTCGAATTTTCCGTCCACCTCCGGGTCTTATGAGAAGTGCACGGTGCGGTAGTACAGTGCGGAAATTCTGCTTTTGGAGTCGCACGCAAAAAAGTAAGTAGATTCCTCTCGGTGTGTTTCAGTTGGGCATATTAAGCGTTCCGCTGGACACGACAGGTCGTAAAAAACCGTGTGCGGATTAATTTGGAGTGTAACAGCTCGAACGTGTTGTGTTCTGGAGACCAAAGGACGAGTTATTCTGATATTAAAATATCGAAATAACCGAAAAAGTTGATCCGAAATCCCTCAACGTCTCGATGGCAGTATCAGGCTGGTGCGACGTGCTAGCACGTTGCCGGATCCAGCTACGAGAGTCGTGGGGAGGTTTGTTGCACCAACACTGACCATAACAACCATGACCTGAAACAACAAAGCGAGCTTTAGAGCTCTTCACGTCAACTTACCCCGGAATAGGTATTCAACATAAAAAGGACTTTCTCTGATCGCGGTCTTGACCCGATCTGATGCCTCGACGATGGCGACTGGTGTTAGGTCGCCTTACTCTGCCCACCCTGCCTTAGCCATACAGTCTAGGTTAGTTACTCATTTTTACAAATCGTTTATTTCATTATTATTATTTATCTAAATAAACTTATTATGACCGTTGTTGTATAGTGCGTATTTTTTGAATGTTTTTTTTTGCTCATTCCCTAGATTCAAAATATTCTTAATCGTTACAGTCAAATGAATATATATTTATATATCATATTTTGTTGTTATTAATTCATGATGTAAGTATTGATTTGTTTTTTATTTTAAATCTTTTAATTAAAGAAATTGCATTTCAGTTGGCAGGTTGTGTTTTTAAGAATTCGAATAAATTAAATTTTGATTTTTAATGAATAATGGAGTGGTGAAAATCGACGATGAATTTGGACTACGTTATTTTTGATTTTTGTGCATTTTGCTTTGATGGTAGGGCAAATTTATAATTTCATATTGTATATTATTATTCATTTTTCTAATTTTAATAGCCACAGCGAGACATTTTGAATTTTATGAATAATCTGAAGCTATGAACTTTGATTCTATGATTAAAAAAAATAAATATACAAAGAAATGTTGATTTTAATATTTCATAATTATTGTTGTTAGGTGCGCATATAATTTCCATTTGAAAAATAAAATAAAATTTAATGCTTTATTATTAATAATTTATTACCATTAAATAAGTGTACAAAAATCTTTTACGATGTTAAAGCTTTCTTCTTTCTTTATTTAATAATAATGGCACTAATATTGTGGGTGTTTTTTTTCCGAGATAATATTCAAAATGAACTACGAAAGTTTTAGTACGATAGTTGGTAGACCACACAATCTGATTTTTTTTATAATGAGATGGAAAGAATCGATTCGTTTAGACTAATGAAATATTAAATATATTGTTGCGAGCTAGGGGTTCGCCGGGATTTCAAGTAAAATACAATTCATTTACAAATAAGTGACAATTTATTTATTCGCACTTTAACTTAATTCGCACTATATGGCACCACCGCCAATATTGTTCTATCGCGTTCTTGCACCAGTTCGCTCCTTCCATAGATGTCGCTGAATGACTGACTGCATCCGTGTGAAAACTTCGTGCTTTTATACCATTTTCCCCAATTCTCGAAGCTTCCGAGGTGTATTCGTCGGATGTGTGTCTCGACTATACTGGAAGGTTCTAGATCTTTGATTATAGCTTTTTACATATTGGGGAACTGTGCTATATAATTCTGGCATTTTCGGGAAAGATCGAATTACGTGGTTGCCAGATCTATAACATTACCCTCTCCTTAGTCTCTGTTCGTCCCGAATAGAGTCGTTCACTTTCTCAATGGTACCATGGTACTTTGTTAGTCGGTCGAGATGTACCACTTTCATTTTAGTACGAGGTTTTTGATGTAGTTGAATCCGATAGACGACATCATTTAACCGGTTGATGATCTGGTAAGTTGCGCTGTAGTTTCGGCGATCTGCCTTCTGTCGTTTGGGATTGTACAACCAAACCAAATCGCCCTCTTGGAATCCTGATGAATTCGCCCGTTGATCATACATCGTCTTCATGCGGTCGGTCGCCAAATCAATTTTATCTCTGACCAGGTTATAAATTGTATTTAGTCGACATCGAAGATCCGAGACGTAATTTTTGGCATTGGTTGGTTGGTCTGGTGGCACTCCAAACATTAGTTCCGCAGGAATTCGAATATTTCTTCCGAAAATGGCTCGGGAGGGAGTTTCTCCTGTTGTTGAATGTACCGATGTTCTGTAGGCCATTAAAAATAGAGGGATGTGCTGATTCCAGTCCCGTTGCCTCTCGCTGACGAGTTTGGATAGGTTTGAGTTCAATGTCCTATTGAAACGTTCCACCATTCCATCGGAATGTGGATGTAATGGAGTTGTCCTGGTTTTGTTTATTCCCAGCATTTGGCACACGTGTTTGAATATTTGAGATTCAAAATTGCGCCCATGATCGGAGTGCAGTTCACGTGGAGCTCCAAATCTGCTCACCCAGTTGGTAACAGTTTGTTCTGCGACGGTTACTGCTTCTTGGTTTGGAATTGCGTAGGCTTCAGGCCACGTGCTGAAATAAGCAATAACCACTAGAATATAGCGATTACCATTTTTCCGGAAATGGTCCAGCAATGTCCACAGCAATTCTCTCGAATGGAACTCCCACGTTGTATTGTTGCATTTCTCCCTTTGATCTGCGTTGAGGGCCCTGACTCGATGCACACGTGGTACATTTACGGCACCAATTTTCGACATCATCTCGGAGATGGATCCAATAGAACCTTTCTCGTATCTTTGCCAAGGTTCTGTTGACACCCAAATGCTCACCGGAGGTACCTCCATGATATTCCTTCAAAACCTCCTCGACTTTAGAATGCGGGACGATGGTTTGCATGTGATACGATTTTCCCTCAGCGTTTTCCCATTTCCGTTTTAATAATCCGCCGTCTAGGTGAAGGGAGTTCCATTGTGCCCAATAATACTTTAGGGTTTCGCTGAAATGTGAGATGTCTTTCCACTGAGGCCGTTTCATTTCGTCCATCCATGCCATGATCGGTGAAATATCTGGATCTTTACGTTGGGCATCTTCCAGTTCTTGCTGATTCCATCCATCCTTTAGTTCGGTCGTTATCCTCTGAATGGTTTTTCCGGCTTCTTTTCCTTCTACACGGTGACAATGCTTGCAGTTCGGTGGACAAGGATGACGTGAAAGCGCATCGGCATTACCGTGGATTCTTCCTCTTCGGTGAACAATTTCAAAATTGTAGGATTCGAGCCTTTCTATCCATCTGGCTACTTGGCCTTCGGGGTTCTTAAACTGAAGTAGCCATTTAAGCGATACGTGATCCTTTCGAAGAAGAAACTTTTGACCATAGAGATATTTGTGAAAACGTTTTGTTGCTTCTACAATGGCTAATAGCTCTCGGCGAGGTACGCAATAGTTCCTTTCTGATTTTGAGAGTACTCGGCTGTAGTAGGATAGCACTCTCTCCTGCCCTTCGATCTCTTGTGATATTACTGCTCCGATACCAACATTGCTGGCGTCAGTGTCTATGATGAAACCGTGACCTGGTTTTGGATACGCCAGAACTGGGGAGTCGCAGAGTTGGTCTTTTATTCTCTCAAATGCTTCCTGGCACTGTTGATTCCATGTAAATGGCTTTCCTTTTTCTGTTAACTGATGCAGGCATTTCGCCGTGTTGGCAAAGTCTCTTACGAATCGACAGTAATATGTCGCTAAGCCTAGGAAGCTGCGTAACTGGTGTTTATCACTCGGAGTAGGCCAATTTTTCACCGCTAGTATCTTTTCTGGATCCGTCTTTACGCCATCAGCTGAAACGATGTGACCCAAGTACTTGACTTCTGCACTAAACAAAGTGCACATTTTTGGATTCAACTTTAATTTTGCCGCTCGCAGGAAGACTTCCTGTAGATTTTTTAGATGTTCCTTGAATGTTTTGCCGATAATGATCACATCATCCAGGTAAACGAGACAAGTTTTCCAACTCAGGCCACGTAAAACGAATTCCATTGGTCTTTCAAACGTAGCTGGAGCACTACACAGGCCAAATGAGTAGTGGGTATATGCCGGTTCTGGCGCACTTTCTCTTTTACTTTCTCCTTGGCGCCACTTTCTCTTTTACTTTCTCTTGGCGCCACTTTCTCTTTTACTTTCTCCTTGGCGCCACTTTCTCTTTTACTTTCTCCTTGGCGCCACTTTCTCTTTTACTTTCTCCTTGGCGCCACTTTCTTCTGGCTCACTTTCTCTTTGGCGGTTCTGGATCACTTTCACGATACCTATCGATTATCGATTACCCATGCCCGATTACCTGTTGAGTTTTCATGTCTTATGATATTTTTTTGAAATGCCAAGATTGATAAGAGTTGTACGAATTATGATTCATATATGATGAAATTGATATTTACATTGATATTTACATTGACAGGAATAAACACGAATTGTTTAAAATTTTTTTCCAAGTCGATCACAACTTGCATATCAGATACGTGCGTTATCAATTGTTTTTTTTAGTTAGACTTCGTGATATGCAGAAATTGACGGTTGATCAGCATATCTAGTTGTATGGAAAAAGGTCCATTCTGCTTGTGTTTATATAATTATATTGTTATGGATTAGGTTTTTTTATCTGATAGTAGTTTTGAATTAAAATAATTTTTGGTTTAGAGTATTTGTATATGATGCAAATAACTTGTATTTGTCAATTAGATTTTTAGTTTGTATATAGATTGTGTGTTATCAATTGAAATTTGGTTATACTGGTAGAGGAGGTCGACTTATACCTACAACAACAACAACAACAACATCAACAACAACAAAAAGAGGAGGAGGTGGAAGAGGAGGAATTTTGGCCGTCCGACATCGGCATCGTCATTAATTTAACGGAGAAGTGAAAAAAAATTAAAAAAAAATAAAAAAAAAATAAAAAAAAAATAAAAAAAAATTAAAAAAAAATTAAAAAAAATTAAAAAAAAAAATAAAAAATAAAAATTAAAAAAAAATTAAAAAAAAAAAAAAAATTATTGTAAAAATATATATTTATAATAAAAAATTATAAATTACATTATTTTGTTTTTTTTTTTATTATTCCACTTTTACTTAATATTATTCCACTGCTTCTTCACTTACGAACAGGAATAAACACGATCGTTTGTTATTGCAATTAGTTTTTTTTGCGTGGTCAGCATATTTCCGATTGTATGGAAAAAGATCCATTCTGATTGTTTGTGTGTGATCAGCATATTTTCGATGATGAAATTGATATTTACATTATCAGGAATAAACACGTTCGTTATCAATTGAAATTTAAGTTTGGTGGTTTTAGGTTTCATATAGGCTAAAGTTAGCGATTGAATTCTGTGTGAGTAAAAGTAGATACGGGTTTTTTTTTATTTTTTGTTATTATTATAGGTTGTTTATAAATAATTGTTTATAGTTTTGCGGTTCTTTGTTCTTATGGAAAAAGATCCATTCTGTTTGTTTGTGTGTGGTCAGCATATTTCTGTATAAATAAGATTTTATTGTAGATAAGAGTTTTAGTATAAAAAGGACGCTAAGAACCTCATCGGCTATAGTTTGTCTTCGAAATTCGTCAAGTGAAGTTAATCAAGTGTAAAGTTAATCAAGTCAAGAAATATAATTCAACAAACAACCATTAGGTAAGCATATATTATATAAACTAATATTCAAATAATAATAATAATAATTTTTTTAGATTACAAAACATGTTTGAAATGGAATCACAAGCACTATTCGATGAGATGATTGACGTCGAGGGTTCCGATGCAATTAAAGAATTAAATTCTTTAAATTCCAAGCCGCTTCTCAAGGTGAAGGATAAGGAACCATACAAACTATATAAGATAGTTAACGCGAAGAAATGTAGGACGGAATTTGGATCAAGTATATTACTTGAACTGGAAGATAATGAAGTATTTTTACCATCGAGATATGGACAATTATCAAATGAGACTTTAACACAGCTCAACACACAAAATTACAGCGTGGCTAGAGGACCCTCAACTGGAAAAAGCCACCAGATGCTCTTTTCATATTACAAGTTCTAATTAAATGATCAAAGGAGAAAAAAATAATAAATAAAAAAACAAAAATGTATTTCTAATAAAAAAAAATCAATTTTAATAAAATAAAATAATAATTATAAGAAATTTAATCATATACTATTTTTCTTTGACTTATGATATTTCCATTTCATAAATTTGTTTTACACTTCTAGCATCGATTATTTCGACATCGGATTTGTATTCTGCGTCCTGAAACCGAATAAGTTCCACTTCTCCATTGCTAAGAATTCTTTCTTTCAAAGTTGCTATCATAAGTACAACGGATTGTAAGTAGCAAGTCGTCTTGGAACTGTAGTTTGAAGTGTCTGTAAAAAAGGTCGTTCACTTTCAATAATTCCAGCAATTTCACTTTCTTTTTTTTAAGTAAATCCTGCCTAAAACCCTCAATTGCTTCTTGCACAGTAACGTATTTCTCCTCTGGTTTTGTTGTTGTTGTTGTTGTTGTTTTTAGTGGTGTTGTTGTTGTTGTTGTTATCATTGAAATTTGCAGTATAGTTACGCAACATGACGTAATCCATTGGAATTACACAAAATAACGAAATCAATAATAAATTTGCAGTATAGTTACGCAACATGACGTAATCCATTGAATTTACACAAAATGACGAAGTCAATAAGTCTTATGAAGTAGTTGAACACAAATAAAATACTTAGTAAAAGAGAAGCAGCCCACCACCTACGACCAAACTTATAACCCTGAAAAAAATGGATCTGGAAAAGTACTTGGCATTTTTAATTAAATATAATTCCATCTTGTTGGAAGAACACCGCAAAGAAATTCTAAGAGATATACTATTTTTAATACAATACAATAAAATGGATGAAACAAATTCAAAATACGGAAGACATTTCATCAGCTGTCCTTGGTCTAAAGATGACGCAAAATCCGGACCAGATACATGCGCTTGTCATAGTGTTTATCGGAAATACAACAACGTTAAACGACTTATAAAATTGTATTATAGGTTAAGAAATGAAAGTTGTAAAGATTGATTTTTTCCTTTTATTCAACAATAAAACATATATTTCATTAAATCTGATTTTGTATTTTATTTAAATTCCATCTATTTAATATTTTTTTTTAAAGAACTGATCTATTTATATTAATTTCTTATAACTAACTGATAACTTCCATCCCCTCCTACCAAGTGTACAGCTTTCATACTGCTTTGTACAGCTTTAATACTGCTTTGTACAGTTTTAATACTGCTTTAATTCTGCTTCTGTACTGAGGTGTACTGCTTTAATACTGCTTTGTATAGCTTTAATACTGCTTCTGTACTGCTTTGTACAGCTTTAATACTGCTTTTGTACAGCTTTAATACTGCTTTAATACTGCTTCTAAACTGCTTTGTACAGTTTTAATACTGCTTCTGTACTGAGGTGTACTGCTTTAATACTGCTTTGTACAGCTTTAATACTGCTTCTGTACTGCTTTGTACAGCTTTAATACTGCTTTGTACAGCTTTAATACTGCTTTAATACTGCTTCTGTACTGCTTTGTACAGCTTTAATACTGCTTTATACAGCTTTAATACTGCTTTAATACTGCTTCTGTACTGCTTTGTACAGCTTTAATACTGCTTTATACAGCTTTAATACTGCTTTAATACTGCTTCTGTACTGCTTTGTACAGCTTTAATACTGCTTTATACAGCTTTAATACTGCTTTGTACAGCTTTAATACTGCTTTGTACAGCTTTGATACTGCCTTGAAACTGCTTTGTACTGCTTTAATACTGCTTCTATACTGAGGTGTACTGCCTTGAAACCAACGATACAGCTACACAACCAACCAAACAACTACACAGCTATACAACCAACCAACTATACAGCTGTACAACCAACTATACAGCTATACAACCACACAGCTGTACAACCAACTATACAGCTATACAACCAACTATACAGCTATACAACCAACCAACTATAAAGCTATACAACCACACAGCTATACAACCACACAGCTGTACAACCAACTATACAGCTATACAGCTATACAACCACACAGCTGTACAACCAACTATACAGCTATACAGCTATACAACCACACAGCTGTACAACCAACTATACAGCTATACAGCTATACAACCACACAGCTATACAACCAACTATACAGCTATACAGCTATACAACCAACCAACCAACTATACAGCTATACAACCAAACAACTACACAGCTATACAACCAACCAACTATACAGCTATACAACCAACCAACCAACCAACTTGTAATCACATTGATTCTCGAATATTCAAAAAAAAAATCTATACTATATATAATGTTTCTAAATTTATCCAATATTAAGTACAACTATAATCAGACTTTGATTCGGTGAAATGTTTAAAATTTCTATAAATATGCAAGATATACGAATTTTTGTTTAGTCATATCATAATCAGCATGTCGATGACCTTGATCTTGGATAGAAACACTTTTATCTTAAACGCAGAATATTTTCCTCTATTTCCTCTCTGTTGGAACATGAAAAGTTGACGATATTGCAGAGTTGAATACAATTCAAATGTAGTGTAATTTAAAAAATAGAAAATAAGAAATTGGCTTTATGTGCTGAAAAATGTAAAAAAAGGTTTCTAATTGTGATTGAAACAAAGCTGTTATATATTAAGAATTATTTTTATTATTATCTTAAATTCTAAATATCACAATGTCTCTCTTATCATCTAAATGGCTTAAATCTATCACATTAATACATGCAGTATAAATTTTATATAACTTAGACCTAAATATATACATATTTTATTATTATTTTAAATTTAAATTTTATAATGTCCCCATGCATATGTACTAATTTTATCATCCTTAATTAACCTCTTATCATCTAAATGGCTTAAAGTTATCTTATTAATACATTCTGTATAAATTTTATGAAGCTTAGATCTAAATATGTACATATTTCCTCTAAAAATGTTCTCCCTATATAAACATTCTCTATAATTGTCTATTGTCAATATGTCTGTTGCAGTCTTTTTAACACCTTTAGCCTTTTTTATAGTTTTACTATTTTCTATACTTATAGAATACATTTTCGATCGTAGCCCTATAAATTCCTTTATTATTTTTCCGTGCGTCTCGTCTTTCATTAGTCCTAATATTTTGCAATTTTTCAAAGGAATGTTATAGGGATTGTCTTTCGAATATTCTGAAGTATCAAAGTGTCTGTCAATGTCGTCTAAAATGTCTGCATAAAAATCGTCTGTCTGAATTGTATAAATAAATGAATCCGTATCCATATAGTTTAGAAGAACATTGTTCGTATATTTTGGTTTTATATAGTTGTAGTGGAAGTCGTACATCTTTAGCTTGGAAATATCAAGAACGGTAAAACCTAAATAAATTGGCTTATCATAGCACACGTTTACTCTATCCATCTGGATAGCTACCATAGTTTCTGAAAATATAGCTACACTATGAAAGTTTGGTTTGGCTATAAGAGCGCGGGCACCTAAACTTCTTCCCTTACTCTCCCATTTTGTAACTAATTTTACATCTTTCCTTTTTTCCACATTCTCCATCGTTTTCCCGTATACCGCGTTGTTTAGTAGCTTGAAGAAATTTTTTTCAAATGAATTTGTGCTTTTTGTACGATGATAATTATTCAAATCGATATAACTCTTTAGCCAATCAGACTGTTTAAATTGTAAAATCCTATGAATACAAACTAGTTTCAAACCATTCTCTAGGCACTGTTGTAGATTCCGATAGTGGATAATATATTTATGTTTGTTAGTTAAATCCGTTATAAGCTTGTTTGTTTTAGAACCGGGTGCTGCTTTGTTTTCTGCACAAAAAGGTAAATCGTTATGGTCATTGTGTTTTGAATCGGGATACTCTAAATCGACCTCTAATATGTATCCAATATCGGAATCCAGCGGAATATTGCGAATGTCGATTTCATTGACATTTTCAACCCATGCGAATGAAGAATGTGGAAGAGGTTGAGACATTGCCCACCCGTACAAGTTATTGGCATCCAAATATGTAATGTATTTTGAGGGTTTCGTTTCATCGAAATTGTCCATGTATTTGTTGTTGGCCACAGAGTGTCGATGCGAACATTGCGTAATACCCCCTCTAATACCGCGTTTAATAAAATTATAAATGTTAATGTCAGTCAAAAGTTCTAGTTTAATGTTTGTGGTTTTTAACATAGCGTCCCACGCTAACCCCGGAGCAGTATAGTATTGACAGGGATCCAGCTCATAGATTTGTTTACAAATTTTTCTGAAATTTTCAAAAACGTCCGTTAAAAGCAAAACATCTGTTTTCAAATACAACTCTAAATAATCCCAAAGTGTCTTACAATTAAATTCTTTCCAAACTTTTTGTGCGTGTTCATAATCGATTTCACTGCACTCACTATTTGTTAATTTACTCGCGAAATTTTCCCTTGGAGGCAAACAAACATCATCCAAACGAGTCCACGAATTTATATACTCATAGGGAAATACACCCTTTCTTGTTAGCAGTTTAAATTTGCTTTCTTCACCGTATATTGAACGTATTGTATTCAGTTTTGCCTCGGGTAAATATCTAACAAGCTCATCTAAACTACTATTCATAAATCTAATTGAATCTAAAAATCTTAATTCTATTGTATTGGTATCGCTAACCGTAATTCTCTTCGATACGGAAATGTATCGTTCTTTATTTTGAGGTATTACTTTTATATCACCATCTATATTCCCTAGTTCTTTTACGAATAAATGACAATCATACCCAGAAAAGTTGTGAAAAAAGATTGGAAAGAATTTAGGCACTCTAAATAATAAATTACATTGATTATGAGCTGGACCCCTATATTCCCCCGTTAAATGGCAGTGGTCTATTACTCGATCGTCGAGAAGAGGTTTCTTACACATGTAACAAAGTTCCGTTTCAGTCTGAATTTTCATCTGTTGTGTTGTTAGTCTAGGTATAGGTTTAGGTTTCATAATATAATTGGAATAGAGCCACCTCACATCCTTCACAAGCGAATCTAGAAAATTTTTAGAGGATTCTTTTCCCTTATACACTCTTAACCTATCTAATGACGAATTAAAAGTACACTTAATGTAATACGAAAAGGCACATGGTGTGTGTTCCTGAACAACAGCTGATGAAGATGTTTCTGGGTTAGCAAAACAGGTACTAACCTCTTCAAGTAAACACTCAAAGTCTGCATATATAACGAATGGTACATCCAATTGGCGCTCATAGTGTTGAAATTGTAAAGTTGATTTTTTGAGACTTGGCATGCTGGACACAACCTTACCACACTCATTTTTGTGTTGTAATTGGGCTTCTTCATTATGGAAATGTTGCAGACATGTATTGCAAATGAAACTCTTATGCCCGTGTAGAGTCTGTTGATAACAGATCAACCTAAAACAGAAAAAAAAAACAAAACAATTTTTTAAAAAAAAAGGAATATGAATAAAAAACTCAATGTTATTACCTTGACATGTTCTTGATCCAGACATAGTGATTCAGCTCATCAGTGTCTTGTATCAGTAATAAATTTATATGACACTTTTTCTCGTTTTTTGTGTGATAATATGGGCCCACAATTTTTTCTGCTTCATACCCAAACACATTGACGCTAATTGATGGGTTTAATTCCTCAAACTTTGCTACTTTCTGCACGTTCAGTGGAAACTCGAGATCGTTGAACTTTAATGTTATTCCATTGGAAAGATGTATAACACTTTGTGTTATATCGGATATGTGGTATGACGATGGTCTGTCTGAACTTTTCTTCACCGGTGACAATGCGGAAATGATACTCCATTTAAAACAGAATTCATCTTTATTTTTTACGTTTACACAAGCATGTTTCTTTGTTATGAAAGGCGGCAAAGGTACGTATTTCGTTCCCCTAAGCGGCTTGTATTCGTTTACGCATATTTCGCAGTGTGTTATTTTCACCAGAGTCCATCCACTATCTCTTTCTTGGAACTCTTGCATTTTCTTAATAATGCTATCAACATTATTTTTGAATGCTAACTGCAAGTCACATTCATCCAGAATGGTTTGCATTTTTGGTTGAAACGATTTAATGCTTATCACACATTCGCTTTCTTCCTTGTCATCTTTCAAACAGGTTTTCATGTAATCCGCAAATAGCTCAATATTAAACTTTATAGCGGATGATGTTTCTAATATTTTTTTCAAGATGACCATTAGTGGTTCCTCTAGACTTTTTAAAAATATTTCCGGAATTAATACATTATCGCTTTTATTTTCGTATATAAGCGTTTGAATTCTGTTATTGTAGGTGCTCTTAATTAACTTGAAATGCTGATCAAAACTTTGAATATTATTCCTTTTATGTGTGTTTGTACGAATGTGGTGATTCCAGTCTAGTATTTTCACCATCACCCGACACAAATCACAAAGTTTGAAAGATGAAGGTGGGCAAAGTTTAATCGTTTTTTGTGGTATGATGTTCTTAACTGGTGTTCCCAATCGTTTCATTGAAAAATCATATGCATGGGTTTGTATTGCCGCTAGTTCCTTCCTCCCTCCTATTGCGTTGCCGTTCATCGTAGTATTTTCTATTTAAAATATATATTTTTTGTAAAAGCTAGAAAAAATTAAAAGCTTAAGCCAACACTTACTGTGAGTATTTTCTACATGTCTTTTCAGACCATCAGCCGTCGAGAAAATCACTCCACACACTTTACAAAGTACAGACTCCATTACTTTTTTATATAAAAATCACTTGATTAACTTCACACTTGATTAACTTTCGTTGACAAATTTCTAACAACAAACTATATGTATAAAAAATCACTTGATTAACTTCACTTGACGAATTTCTAAGACAAACTATATGAATAAAAAATCACTTGATTAACTTCACTTGACGAATTTCGAAGACAAACTATAGCCGATGAGGTTCTTAGCGTCCTTTTTATACTAAAACTCTTATCTATAATAAAATCTTATTTATACAGAAATATGCTGACCACACACAAACAAGCAGAATGGATCTTTTTCCATAAGAACAAAGAACCGCAAAACTATAAACAATTATTTATAAACAACCTATCATAACAAAAAATTTCTTATCTACTTTTACTCACACAGAATTCAATCGTTAATTTTAGCATATATGAAACCTAAAACCACAAAACTATAAACAATTATTCATAAACAACCGAACGAATGAACGTGTTTATTCCTGTTAATGTAAATATCAATTTCATCATCGAAAATATGCTGATCAACGTATATCCAAGCAGAATGGATCTTTTTTCATAAGAACAAAGAACCGCAAAACTATAAACAATTATTTATAAACAACCTATAATAATAACAAAAAATAAAAAAAACCCTTATCTACTTTTACTCACACAGAATTCAATCGCTAACTTTAGCCTATATGAAACCTAAAACCACCAAACTTAAATTTCAATTGATAACGAACGTGTTTATTCCTGATAATGTAAAAATCAATTTCATCATCGAAAATATGCTGACCACACACAAACAAGCATAATGGATCTTTTTCCATACAATCGAAAATATGCTGACCACACAAGTAAAAACTAATTGCAATAACAAACGATCGTGTTTATTCCTGTTCGTAAGTGAAGAAGCAGTGGAATAATATTAAGTAAAAGTGTAATAATAAAAAGAAAAGCAAAATAATGTAATTTGTAATTTTTTATTATAAATATATATTTTTATAATAATTTTTTTTTTTTTATTTTTTTTTAATTTATTTTTAATTTTTTTTTTTATTTATATTTTTTTTTTTTATTTTTTTTTATTATTTTTTTTTTATTTTTTTTTTATTTTTCACTCCTCCGTTAAATCAATGACAATGCCGATGTCGGACGGCCAAAATTCCTCCTCTTCCACCTCTTCCTCTTGTTGTTGTTGATGTTGTTGATGTTGTTGTAGGTACAAGTCGACCTCCTCCACCAGTATAACCACATTTCAATTGATAACACACAATCTATATACAAACTACATGCTGAAGGTCAACTAAAAATCTAATTGACAAATACAAGTTATTTGCATCATATACAAATACTCTAAACCAAAAATTATTTTAATTCAAAACTACTATCAGATAAAAAAACCTAATCCATAACAATATAATTATATAAACACAAGCAGAATGGACCTTTTTCCATACAACTAGATATGCTGATCAACCGTCAATTTCTGCATATCACGAAGTCTAACTAAAAAAAACAATTGATAACGCACGTATCTGATATGCAAGTTGTGATCGACTTGGAAAAAAATTTTAAACAATTCGTGTTTATTCCTGTCAATGTAAATATCAATGTAAATATCAATTTCATCATATATGAATCATAATTCGTACAACTCTTATCAATCTTGGCATTTCAAAAAAATATCATAAGACATGAAAACTCAACAGGTAATCGGGCATGGGTAATCGATAATCGATAGGTATCGTGAAAGTGATCCAGAACCGCCAAAGAGAAAGTGAGCCAGAAGAAAGTGGCGCCAAGGAGAAAGTAAAAGAGAAAGTGGCGCCAAGGAGAAAGTAAAAGAGAAAGTGGCGCCAAGGAGAAAGTAAAAGAGAAAGTGGCGCCAAGAGAAAGTAAAAGAGAAAGTGGCGCCAAGGAGAAAGTAAAAGAGAAAGTGCGCCAGAACCGGCATATACCCACTACTCAAATGGCATTATGATGAACTGCCACAGTCCACTGCCGACAGAGAATGCTGTTTTCTCTCTATCTTTTTCATCTATCTCCACTTGCCAGTAACCACTTTTCAGATTCAACGTTGAGAACCATTTAGTATCAGTCAGGGTATCCAGGTTATCGTCGATTCTAGGTAGTGGATAGCTATCCTTTTTCGTAACATCATTTAGTTGCCTGTAGTCTACACAAAAACGGGTACTGCCGTCCTTCTTCTTTACCAGCACCACTGGCAATATCCACGGGCTCTTTGATTCTTCGATGATTCCCTGATGCTCCATAGTTTTGACCATTGAATTGACTTCTCCTTGTTTCGCTAATGGTACTCTTCTTGGAGGTTGACGTATCGGTGTAGTACTTCCGGTATCTATACTATGTTTCACTAAGTTTATTCTGTCATAGTCGTCATCACCGGTGGAAAAGACGTCGCTGAATCTTTCGATTAGATCTACTGCTTGCTTGTGTTGTTCTCCTCTAACGTTGCTTGACTGAAGAAGTGTTGATGTTACGTTGTCCTTCCTTCTTGGATTATTTTTAGAGGGTACGTCATGTGGTTCTGCCTTGTCGATACTCGTCACAGTCGATATTGGTTCACAGCTGCCAATTATATCTCCTTTCTTTACGCTGGTATTGCTGTCCGAAACGTTGAGGACTCTTATTGGTACCATCATCTTCTCATTCCTTTTAACGAGCGTTTTTCCTAGTATTAGACTTCGTAATGCAGGTGACGTTTCTGGTTCTATGAGGTAGAATCGGTGGTTCCCGGGATCATCAACGAGCTCTGCCCAAATAACATTCTCAGATGACTTTGGTATATCAGCATCTTCGCACAATATAACTCGCAGCTTTGTTGTGTTGGAGTATGTTATTTCCTGCGGGATTTCAATATTACGCCACTTCATTATTCGTTGTCCAGCTGGATACCGTGTGGTTTCAGAAAATCCATTCCAGGGATACACTCATCGGTAATGTCAGCTACCACGAATACATGCGAGAAGGTCAAATCCCCAAGCTGTATTTCATGAGCTATTTCTCCATGGACCGTTGTAGTTTCTCCTGTAGCAGTGCGAAGTACGTACTTCTTGGTGTTGTGAAGTCAAGTACGGTCTACGAGGTCAGATCTTAGCACTGACCGTGTTGCGCCCGTGTCAACTGTTATGATGCAGTTTAATTCGCCGACTTGGCCATTCATGCATAAGTCGTTTTCACAACGATGTAGTCGAGAAACTGCGATGATGGTTCCGGGGGCGTCAATTCTTCCAGCCAACTTCTGCCCCATGAAGTTGGCCTTTACTCGTTTCCCGGACTGTCATTAGGCGAAGCGTGCTCTCGTGACGGTTCGCCCCTTCCTCCCCTTTGTTTTGCAGCGCAGCCGGAACAGTAGTTGGTCGCTTTTCTGGGTTTACGTCAGTCACGTCTTAAGTGTCCTGCCTGTCAATTCCAGCATCGGGGGGCACCTGATCCTTCGCTCGGCTATGCCAGTTTTAACGCCTGTTGTAGCTCTCTATCCTGTACAACATTGTTAAATGCGAAAACAGCTGTATCACTGCGTTACTCTGTTTGCGCATTGGGCAGCGATAATAGTGTGAGTCGTTCAATATCGCGTGCCAGCTCTTGAAGTGTTTCACCATTCTTTTGGGTTCGGTTTTGTAGATCTCTCGCATGTGGTCACTGCCGTAATGAAGATCCACTGTCTGGACTAACGTTGAAAAATCTTGTTGTTGCTCCTGCGGAATCGTTTGAAGAACCTCTGCTGGTGGACCTCTTAGCGCCAATATAAGAGCTGTTCCCCATTCCAGATCATTCCAATGATTGTTTCTTGCGGCAGCCTCAAATTGGGTCTTATAAATAGCCCACGGTGTTTGTCCATCGAAGATTGGAGCTTTGAGACCTTTGTGCGTAACGTGTTCTGTCTTGATGACTCCAGTCGCTTTCACGTTATCGAAGTCCCTTTTTAGGCGTTCGACTTCTTCTTCGAAGATTCGAAGTTTTTACTCTACGTTTTCTTCTATTGCCTTACCCATAGTGTTTATTTTATTATTTTGCAGTTCCAATTTTTGGTTGAGGTCCTTTGAGGTCTGATCTAATTTCTGATTAATGTCCGCAGATTGTTGCTCTAGTTTCTGATTAATGTCCGCAGATTGTTGCTCTAATTTCTGATTAATGTCCGCAGATTGTTGATTTAATTTCTGATTCATGTCCGTTGTCACAGCTGATTGTTGTTTAATGTCCACTGATTTTCTGATTTATGACCGCAGATTGTTGATCTAATTTGTTCATCATTTGTTGCATTAACTGTGTTAGAGCATCCGATGTACCAGAACACTTTTCTCCACGAGCTTCTGTGATTTGGAACTGAAAAATATCTGCATCCTCACCCTCAGCCTCAAGTGTCTCGATCATACGGCTGACGAGTTCAGACTTGCTCCCTGTCGTAGATAACTCGCGTCTACTGAGCTCTTCCTTCAGCTCCGTTAATTTTAAGTCCTTTAGATAACGCGCCATTTTCACTACCGATTATTTCAAGTTTTTCCGCGATTGGAATTCACTTAAATTTACTTCACTAATTAAAGTCACTGCTCACTAAAGCACTCGAGAATATTCGATTTCACAAAATTCTCACTATCCGTTCGAGAATTTTAGTTTCACTTTTTCGCTCTCACAAAATTATCCGTTCGAGAATTTTAATTTCACTCGCGATTTTTAACCCGAATTTATCCCTGAAATCCCACTTCTGACACCAATTGTTGCGAGCTAGGGGTTCGCCGGGATTTCAAGTAAAACACAATTCGTTTAAAAATAAGTGATAATTTATTTATTCGCACTTTAACTTAACTCGCACTTTAACTTAATTCGCACTATATGGCACCACCGCCAATATTGTTCTATCGCGTTCTTGCACCAGTTCGCGCCTTCCATAGATGTCGTTGAATGACTGACTGCATCGGTGTGAAAGCTTCGTACTTTTATACCATTTTCCTCAATTCTCGAAGCTCCCGTGGTGTATTCGGCGGGTGTGTGTCTCGTCTATACTGGAAGGTTCTAGATCTTTGATTATGGCTTTTTACATATTGGGGGACTGTGCTATATAATTCTGGCATTTTCGGGAAAGGTCGAATTACGTGGTTGCCAGATCTATAACAATATACATATTTTTTAAATGATTCAAAAAGATCAATACTTTCGTTCGTATATGTTGTCATTGTCGATAAAAAGTAGAATAATTATGGCTAGAGGTAGTTAATGCAGCGAGATTGCATCAAATTGATATAACGCAGTGACGATGCATTACAAGTTCCTAGCATTATGGCTTAATTTAATAAAAAAATCAAGAGTAAAATCTAAAATTAAACAATATTTATTTCATATTTATATTTAATAGGTTTTTATAAAAAAAAAAGAAAATGGAACTATCAGTTATCTTAAAAATATTTTTATTATATTTTCGTAAATTTATTGAAGTTTATCGTTTCCTCTTGTTAACTATTTAAGGAGGTTGGTTTTTCTGACTATTCGCTCACAATAGGGTTTGTGTTTAGTTGAAGAATTATTTTCGTTTTCTTTTTTGTAATTTTATAATTAAAATCCCACAATATTTGAAATATTTATGTCCAACTTGTATTAAATTGTTTTGAGGGAATTTATTAGAGTTGGTCTTTTTGGTTGAATCAATTTGTAAACGTATTTTTTTTTAGCTTCTCACGAGTTTTCTTAGGTCTACTATATGTGAAAGATTGATGGAAATAAGAGTCCTTATTATGAAAATGTTTGTTTTCTTCACTACCATCGGGGAAAGTGTACAGAGCTCCTAGTGGCTCAACAAACTCAAAAAAATGCGCTAACAAAGAAATGTCTGTAAATATTTATCACGTATCACTGCCAGTCGATCTTGGAGGACCTTTGCTTTCCTTTTGTTGTTTTCTCTTCTGGTGTTTTCTCTTTATCATGTGCGTTTTCCATGAGAGTAATTTCAAAACAGTTGGAATGAAGCTACTGCAATTTCACGATGCGTATTATGAAGTTAGAAAATGCGAAATGTCAGAAAACAGTAATTTTGTCCTTTCTGTTGCTACTGCTTGAAAACAGTGCGTACAAAATCGCGAAAATTGGCCTCCGACGCGAACAAAAGAAGACATGAAACAGAGACTTCCACGCAAATACTGCGAATTTCCGTTGGCTTTTCCCGATCTTCAAAAGTCAAACCGAAACGCGCGCAAAGTTCGTGAACCGAGAGAAATTTCCACGAACGTAAAAACAGACGATGATTTTTCTCGGCGATCAAAAAGTCTTTCAAAAGCTTACAGTTTAGAAAAAAATGTCATCAATGACCCTTTGCAGCAGACATAACCGACAAAAAAAAAGGATTCTTCGGGAAATTTCACTTTTCCACGATTTTCTCGTAACGGAAAGTTCAGGTTCTTATGAAATATTTCTCGCCGCGACAAAATCTATCGATGTGCACCCTTTCGCAACCAATTTTGAACCATTTTAAATGGAATTTCACAGATTTTTCACGGACCGTCCACACATGTGGTTTTAACTCGAACATCAACTTCTTTCCCTCGGCCTTGTTGGCATTCACTCAAATTATCGTTTACTTCTCATGATAAGACACGCTATAAAAAATGTGTCCTCATATCTTGAATGAATTAATCAGCAAACTTTTCGAATTGGTTTAACTGAGCTACACAAATTAGATATTTCTGATTCGAGCGCACAAAAACACACGACTTTATGTCTAATAAATATGTAAATACAGATGGCCTAGCGATTCCCATAAACGGCTAGTTGAAGGAGAAACACAATAAAATACTGAAATCACTGATAACCTGCGACCTGGCCACTGGTTACTATTTTAAATGAAATTTCACGGAACGTCCACGATGTGGTTTTAACCCGAACGTCAATCTCTTTTCCTAGTTCTTGCTACCTCCGGCCTCTCCAACAACAAACTTCCACCTCCTCTTTGACGTTGACTGCGTGCCTTGATTATTTTTAGTGGGGTTTTATTTCTCCCTTCAGAGATATATATGTGTTATTTGCTTTAAATGAATATTCCTACCTCTTGGGCTTTACAGTTTACTGTTGTCCTTGGCAACGAATTGTTTCCGACGACAATCATTAACGCCCCCGATGGTGCCAATCTCTCGTTCATGGCAACAGGTTGAGAATTACGCAACCTTACGCCGAGCTGATATGATATGCCCGCGATATGGGCACCACAGCCACCTCGTGTTCGTCAAGACGACCTCAACCAGCGCTGGGGGTAGAAGTAACCTTCCACAGCTCCCGAGGTACCAGATAGCCTCTGGAAGGCTCCAAAACTGAAGCATAGCTACCTTGCACTTTGATCAGTCGCACCCCTCGGGTACGTGGGGACGGTCGACCCCAAAAGTAATTACTGGAATCGCTAATTTTAGCTTTCTAGACCAACATTTTCCTCCCTGCGGTTTGTACGATTCGGAGCCGATGCCAGTATAGCATAATAAACATTGAGTAAATCAATTTCAATATACAAGACATCGACTTATTCCCCCCTATCTTGATGGGTTATGGAGCCGATGATAATAGAGTATAATAAATTAAAATTCAATGTACATATCACTCGGTTTACTCCCCCAATCTGTAGATTTCTTAGTGTTATCCAGCCTGCACCACACGGGGAGGTGGATCTACTTCGCAGACTCCCTTCAGAGCTAGATGGCGCTCTCATGATCGCGACGTGCTCATAGTTTTGAGTAAACGAAGGGGTTTCGGGAGTTGCCGCAGGACGCGCCAAACTCGCCACACATAACAAACGTAAATGAAAATTTCATGTTTTTTTTTGTGGTGCGGAAAGCGGGGCTATCCCCGTACTGCTATTCTCGGTAACAACAGCACCCCAACAAAGTTGCCAAAGTCCAGTTAAATTTTACCACCTACTAAAGGCCGTTAAAGGCACCACTATTCGCAGTTTGCTTTCGGGCCGTTTTTCGCCGCATAACCATAAACAATAAATTGCAATGAGCGAGCGATTAAATAGCGTTGTGCGATGAATAAAGTTCATCTTCTTTTTATTGTAATGTCATCTGTCACTTTGACACTACTCAATAGCCGAGATCGAAAAATAAGAAAACACGACATTAGAAGTGCTACAATGCTAAAAGAGAAGCTCATTGAGGAATGGAGTCAAATAATGTCTACGAGTTAGAAAATTTGGTCGCATCAATGCCAAGACGCTTGCAGGAAGTTATAGATGGCCATGGTTTGCCAACAAAATATTAATATTAACCTTTGAGATGAAATGTAAATTCCTTTATGAAGTTTTTGGTGGATCTCATGATCGTAACTAGGCTATTATTTAGTTTTTTTTATGAATAGATTATTAAGTACATCAAGCAGCGAAAATAGGTGCCGTATGTACACTTTTGTCGGCCACTGTACGAATAGAAGAGCGTTAAGGACATGTGAATAGTTGTAGCTTTTGCTAATTAAATAAAAAAGGGCAAATTATATATAACAACATTAAGCTTAAAAACATAACAGGACTACGATTGTTTCTAAAGCTCAATCAAACGATACTCTAAATGAAATCGAAATTTTCGTGATGTTAAGAAATTTTATATAGGGAGTGGTAAAAAGGGTGACAGCACTGAACTACATAATTTGTTTCGGATCATGCTAGAGTAGCTACAAAAATATTTTGTACCAAATTCAAGCTTCAAAAAGTACTAAGAAAATTTGGTTTTAGTGAAATTGGCATTTGCAAGCAAATAACAGACAGACACTGCAATTATATTTATATTTATAGATAATAAAGTAATTTACCTTTATAACACGTTATTTATTGATATGAAACACCCTGTGCAATTTAAATTACGCGCCACATATTCATTTTGTGAATATGAATTCATTGCGAAAACTGTGAGATAGCTTTTACAAGAACCATCCTTGCTCCGTCTGTTTCTGGGTTTGAGGATTGGATTCGAAGTTTTTGCATCAATTTCAACTTTAAAATGTCATAGAGATGGCGATGAGGTCACTAACGAGAAGATTTAAATAGTTAATATACGAATCATGTGTGTTATGGCTTCTTGCAAAACAAGGCAATTTTTTGTGATTTTTTCGTAAATTATTTAGTGAATAGAAAATGGAATTTTATTTTATTTTTAATGACAAAGTTATTTTTTCTGTAAATTTAGTGAAATTTTCTCAAAGTTTTTAATTCGAATTGTACAGATATGATACAATAATTGAGTCAATCAGAATAGACGTAAGGTAACGCCTTTGCCGAAACATCACTATTATAAAGATTTCTTTGGCAGTGAATAGTAAAAAATGTTCGACCCTAGTATAACATTTAATAATAATCTCATTATTGTTGTAGATACAAATTTTCCGTTGCTAGTACCAAAAAAAAACGTGCTTAAAAAAACCTTGGTGCCTGGATGGATTCGAACTCCGACGTCGTCGCATTTTTCTTTACCTGGAGAGTAAATTTCTCCTCCCGTTGACATTTGTAGGGTTTTGTAAGTTTGACGTACATTTCTCCTAACGTAAAAGTTACGTAAATTTTTTTCCCCGCCGTTACGTAAATTTCTCCTCCGGACAACCGAAGGTTCAAACCGATGTAGGTAACCTTTATGTATAATGTTGAATAGTATTCCGCTAGGTGGCACAGCACTTTTCTGAATCTTAAAAAATGGGAAGATCAGGACCGTGAAACAATATTTTGAGTGAAACCATGACTCTTGTAGTTTTTAGCGATTCAATTTTCTATCAGTTTGGTAATAATTTAATTATTAATTTTATAATAATTAAATGCAAAGCAAACTAAAACTTTTAAGCTCACGCAGAAAAGCGTCGTTCTAAGGAGCTACCAAGTTTTTCGTAGGCTTGGCAGCACTATTGACAGCTCCGACGTTCAGTGCGAGCTTTGATTTCATTCAAAGTTGTCGAGTTCAGTTTTCCGCGTCTGCAAAGAAATTTCGTTTTCGTGCGCTTGCAGGAAAAAAGTGAAGAAAACAAGAGGAAAGTGTCAAGTTCTAAGCGAAAATTAGAATTCTCTAGAGGAGCAAGTGCACCGTTCTAACCTTTGGGTTTACCACACCCTTGGTGTCACTTGTACACTCTCCCTTGAGTGTCACACCATCAGAATTCTTGCGCTGTTAAGAATCGCAATTTACTGCAATTGAGCCCCGTAAACAATCCATTTCCCGCGGTCAACGTGTTCCATTAAATAAAGTTAAATAGTTCGCGTTCGTGATTATAACAAGCAAAAAAAAAACTGGGCTGCTGTGCTTTTCGAGATTTTACGGGGCTTCCGAAGGTAAATAGCAAGAGAGAGAGTGGGAATCGGCCAAAAATTGTGCATTTGCGCACAAAAGTCCTGAAATCAAAGGCGATTTGCACATTCCGATTCTTCAAACACTGCAATATCAATTCTGCAAGAGGTATATTCTGGTAATGCGTGTAGTGCTCCCGCTCGACGTGTCAGTTTGAAACCGCGCCACGGGACATGAGCCTGTCTTTTTCCGAGCAAAAGATTCTGTGTTTACGGCCGATATCGCGTATTAATTTCAGCGGGCCGATCTTGTTCGGTATGATGTCCTTTAACTAACCATGAGTGGACCACTGAAAACAGGTGCCTTCACCCGATCCAATAGCCACAGTGAAGTCCTCGAATCCAGCCAGCCCCCATTTATTTAAACTTGGAAACCCACCGATTTCTCTCCTTCACCGCTACTTTCACATCGCGAGAGGAAAGAATTGCGCCCTGGTCTATCGCATCTCCAGCGCCAGTTCACAGCCTCATCTCAGCATTATTCCACACTCTGGAGAGTTATATAAAGCGCCAGTACATATATCGTCGGTCTCCGTCTCCTTGTTTACTCACATAGTCACAATCACAGGACGACACAGACAGTAGCTCCCACCTTCTAGAAATTGGTTCGAATCGATCCTTACGGGATAATTGCCAAAAAAAATTCGAAGACAGCGCAGGAAAAGAAAGGGGGTTACGGCCCTAGTCATCAGTTCGCTCGTACATCAGGAAAAAGGCGACGAATTGTGTGTAGAAAAATCGGTGAAGACCATTTTTGCTAGTGGCAAATTTACTAGTCTTGTTCCCGAACAAGTGGAAACAAGTGAAGTGTATTATCGGCCCCGTGAATGCTAATAACCGAAAAGGAAGTGTCCACTCCTCGAACAAGTCCGCGAAATCTTTCTGCAGTCTCCCAAAATATCGTTCACCTTTTTGACGGATTGCCTGGGATTAATAAAGGCCGCCAACCTGGAACTAATGGAATTAGAGAACATTGTGGCCAACACGGTCTACCTGAAAGCGAGAGAAGGTAAATAAATATTAAAGTTGTTCACTGAAATTTTACACTTAAGGTCCTGGTTATAGTTGTTTCCTTCTGAGTGCTTTGCTTTTAGATTTCTGAGGATAATGGAAAATGCCTGCTGCAATTGATGTCGACCGAACGTTGGGTCGTTCTTTGGCTGAAAAAATTGAGAATTAAATAAGCGATTTACTTCAACTACTTTTCAGTTCAGCGTGCCAGTTTTGTTCCCATGTAAATAACATTTGGCGTGTTTTCTTCATACTTATGTCGATTTAGAACGACTCACGTACCTGTGAAAATACATTTTTGATATTTGCAAAATAAAATTGAGAACGTATCTCATTGAAATATGAAACTTATCTTTCTGGTGTCAACATCATTAAGAACGGTAGATGTCATCTAAAAAAGCTACGTTTAGGTCTAGATCCCGATAAAATATATTATAATCATAAACGGTTGGTTATTGGAAATTGGCAGGTACAGTAAATCCTCTGATAAATGAACATTTGTGAACAATAATTCCTGTGCACTGATATATTCATGCAAGCATAAAATCAAACATCAGGATAAGCTAAATAAATGTTGCAACCAAAACATCTGGAGCTTGATATAAGAATCAGGGCAGTAAATCACTTGTATTATATTTTACTTTACCCTTAATATGGTTGTAATAGAGGTACTCCATACAATAACAACCGCCTCTAGTTTGGCCATTACAGCAATATTGATGTTGAGTTTAAGTTTTGAAATACATGAAGTTCTAAGTTAACCTCTTTTTGATGGGTACGAACGAAACCTTCAGTTAGATTATGAGTTTTTGATTGGATTCAGTCATTTCTATGGGAAATAAATGTGATTTTCTTAAATAACGATTTATTATGATTGTGTTTACATCATAATTTTCAATTTCGGACTGAACATATACTCGTCAAATTCCCTGATAGCTAAACATCGATGGGACATCTCTGAAGAGTCGATGAACGTTTTTGAAACCTTCGGGTGAAAACAGATTATCAGCCTGGAGAAAATTCACCCATATATCTCCTATCTGTGAATACATGAGATATCACTAAAAATTTAAAGTCGATTTATTCTCTGGCTCACCATTTAGTAAAGGGACGAGACAACCATCAACATTCCAAAACCAAATACAGATAATAAAAAAAAAAAACAAGAAATTCACATACATCGGTGTCAACTAGCGTTAAGCACTGCTTATCAATAGAGCATTCTTATTAGTTTCTCTCGCGAGACATGAAATCGTTTCATTCATACCATAGTTTATCCGGTGAAAGCCAATCTGCAGCAATCTAGGATACCTTGGTAAAAATTGACCAACATAAAATCGCATCAAACCGAAAAGGGTGGAGGAATCACCTAACCCTATAAGAAGGTTATGAGCACAAACTATATCAGATATTTCACGTCGTTTCTAAAGCGATGACATATTTAATAACTGAAGTCGATCAGTATAAGGACGAAGACGAACTCTTTCATTCCAATTAAGGTGACATAGTTTCCTAGTAAATGACATTGCATGGCATTTATCCAAATCCAGTCTAAGATCATTATGGCGTCACCAGTTACCAAAATTAATTAAGTGCTCCTGAAGAAAATTTTCAGAATTGGAATTAAGGGACCTAAAGATTTTAATGTCATCAGTATAAATGAGTACTTCAGAATATTTAAAAATTGAGGCATCATCATTAATGGCCAGGATAAATAAAAGTGGCCCCAAATGACTTCCTTGAGGAACACCAGAACGCGCAGTAAATGGCTTCGAAGGACCACCCCGAAAAAGAACTTGATAAGTTCTATTAAGTAGATATGACTTAATCCAATTGATAAACCATGTAGAAAAACCCAACAACTCCAATTTCAACAATATAATGGAGTGGAGTCATTTATCAAAAGCCTTACTAAAATCATTGTGACAAAAAAGTAAGGGCACTTTGTAATTAAAATTAGTCTGGGAAATGATATTTCAAAATTTTTTTTTTTGGTAAACAGGAAGGACTGTACTTAATTATTTTAAAAATTAGCGCGGTCTGTTAATCAGATTGTTTACAGCAGCTGGTTGAATGGGTACACCTCAGTAGTCCACGGCGATTTTTACAATGGATAAAAAAATGGAAAAAAAAAGTTTGTCTCAAATTTTGTGCTTCCAACCAAATTTCGTGTGCGGATTCGTTGCGAATTATGGAAAAGGCTTACGATGATTAGTATTATCAAAAACACGAGCCTTCGAGTAGTTCAGTGCCTTTAAGGACAGTCGAGAGATTCTTGAAGACATGCCCCGTTCTGGACGACCATGACCTCTTTAACTGGCGACAAGATTTAAAATGTGAAGGAAATGGTGCTCGAAAATCGTCATGCCAGTGTAGGGAGATAACAGGAGAGCTCGACATCTCTCGCGAGTTCGCTCTTTCGATTTTGGTGGATACTTTGGCCATAAAACGCGTCCTTTCTCAACTCTTTCCAATAAAGCTGAATTTTCTTAAAAAAAAAATACCGTGAACAGGTCACTTTGGTCATGTTTGATCGTGCGAATTCTGATCCCCACATTCATGGAGCGCATCATAAGTGGTGATGAGACATGGGACTACGAGTTTGACATGCAAACCAGTCAACAATCATCGGAATGGAGGAAAAAATGAGATAAAACCGAAAAAAGAACGCCAAGGCCGCTCCAAAATCAAGACGATACTCATTGTTTTTTTCGGTATTCGACGTTTGATCCATCATGAATTCATTCCGGTGGGACAGACGATCAATAAGGAGTACTATTTGACCGTATTAAAGCGTATGCGTGAGCAAATCCTTAAAAAACGGCCGGAATTATGGAAAGAGAATTCATGGATTTTCCACGATGAAAATGTGCCATCGCATTGAGCCTCAATCGTGACCGAATTTGAGGCCAAGAAAGCAATATTTTGCTTCAATCAACCACCGTATTCACCAGATTTGGCCCCGTGTGACTTTTTCCTATCCTCGAAACTGAAATTATCGCTCCCCGTTTTCAGTTGATCGAAGACATAAAACAAAAATCGCCGTGGACTACTGATATGCACCAGCTGCTGTAAACAAACTGATTAACAGACCGCGCCAATTTTTTTTTTGAAATATCATTGAATTTTAATTACAAAGTACCCTTACTTTTTTATACTCTAGATGAAATCTGAGAGTATATTGTGTTTGCCTTACCGTTTGTAACGCTAAGAAATAACGCTCGCACAGAGCCGCCAAGGGTACAGAAATATTTGTTGTCGCTCAAAAACTTCGATTCCGAGTTGCTGTCTGTCCGTCTGTCCGTCTGTCTACAGCATAACTCTCGAACGCTTTGAGCTATCGTGCTGAAATTTGTTGTGTGTCATTTTTAGCAAAAAAGAAACTTTAAGCTCGTGAATGGGCCACATCCCCCCACTCCTTCTACCCCCTCCCATACAAATTTCACGAAATTCCGAAATTTTCAGAAATTTCTTTGAAACTATTCAAGGTATCGATTTGAAATTTGGGTCAAAGTATTATGATATAGATGTCATTAATATGACTGAATATTGATCCGATCCCGTAGCTCCTTCTACCCCCTCCCATACAAATGCATAATTTTGAAAAATGCAGTTTTTCGATTTTCATTGAAACTAGCAAAGTTATAAAAACGAATTTTTGTCAGAATTAATTTTATTATAATTCCAATCAGAATTGAAAAAATTATCAACTTCACCTTACTCCTTCTACCCCCTCCCATACAAATTTCACGAAATTTTGAAATTTAAATTAAATTAGTTTTCTTCGAAACTGTAAAAGCTATCAACTTGATATTTTGCACAAAGTATAAAAATAAAAATGTCAATAACGAGAAAAAAATGTGTTTTGATCCGTGCACTCCTTCTACCCCCTCCCATACAAATGTATAATTTTTGTTGAGTGCATTATATCGATTTCCATTAAAACTAGAAAAAGTATAAACTTAAAATTTTGCCAGAATTTTTTTTTCAATAATTGCAATAAACACTAAAAGAAATTATCAGCTCCTCTTTACTCCTTCTACCCCCTCCCATACAAATGCATAATTTTGAAAAATGCATTTTTTTCGATTTTCATTGAAACTAGCAAAGTTATAAAAACGAGTTTTTGCCAAAATTAATTTTATTATAATTCCAATCAGAATTGAAAAAATTATCAACTTCACCTCACTCCTTCTACCCCCTCTCATACAAATTTCACGGAATTTTGAAATTTAAATTAAATTATTTTTCTTTGAAAGTGTTCAAGCTATCACCTTGATATTTTGCATAAAGTATAAAAATAGAAATATCAATATCGAGGAAAAAAATGTGTTTTGATCCATACACTCCTTCTACCCCCTCCCATACAAATGTATAATTTTTGTTAATTGCATTATATCGATTTCCATTAAAACTAGAAAAAGTATAAACTTAAAATTTTGCCAGAATTTGTTTTTTAATAATTTCAATAAATGCTAAAAGAAATTATCAGCTCCTATTCACTCCTTCTACCCCCTCCCATACAAATATCTGTATTATAAATTTAAGAAAAGCATTTCTCCTACGAATATATATATTAGAACTATCGAATTTGAAATTGAATCAAAGCGTGGTGATAAGGATGATGATAAGCAGTTTCAAAATCATCTTAAACGCTCCACTTCCTTTGCCACCTCCCATACAAATGCCTCAATTTCAGGAAAACTATGTCCAATTGAAAATAATGAAAGCTACAAACCTTAAACTCAACACGAAATATTTTGCATACGACATTAGGTGTCATATCCAAAAATTACAAACCTTCCTCCTCTGCTTCTACCACCTCCCATACAAAAGTCACTATTAATTATTTAAAAGAATTGGAGGTGACATATTTTCTGATATATTGGGACTCTTTCTCATTTCATCTAGAGTATCATATGATTGGGCTTTACGCCCAATCATAATTCTTTTATGTTTTTTTGTTGTATCCCATCAACTCGACGAGTACCCGAGAGGTGACCAGTTGTCTGGATAAGTACTTCAATTATTATAGTCGACCCAGACGCATAGTCACAGATCGTGAGAGTTGTTTTATGTCATCCGAGTTTTCGACCTATTTGTCGAAGCTTAAGATTGTACAGGTGAAAAGAGCGGTGGCCGCCCCGCGCGCAAACGGACACGTTGGAAGAGTCAATCGGGCTATAAATGGAATGTTCGACAAACATAGTGAACCGGTAAATTATTCAGACTGGTGTCAAATGCTGTCCAAAATCGAATACAGTCTCAATAATTCTGCTCACAATACTACTAAGCAAACCACCAACGCGAAGAAATCATCGATGAGCTGACGGAATACTTTACTTATTTACGATGGTGCTACAGCCCAAACCGGACCATGACCTCCTGAATGCTTTGCCTCCATCCATCTCTATTCAGTGACAAAGTGCAACAGTTTGGAAATATTAGCAGTGATTTGCTGTCTGCGTCAAACGAATCCTCCCAGCGCTTCCGTGGTTTTCCGACCGGTCTTTGTCCATTGACTTTCCCTTTTAGTGTGGGTTTGGGAATTTTCCCGTCACCCATCCGCTCCACATGACCAGCCCATTGTAACTTCTTAAATTTTATGGGGGTTGACACTTCTGGATTGTCGAAGATGGAATACAATTCTTTATTGTATCGTATTCTTCAGATCGAGTCTTCCCTCACAGGTCCGAGGATTATTCTGAGGAACTTTCTTTCAAAGACGTTAAGTAATTTTTCGAACGCCTGAGTTAATGTCCACGTTTCGCTGTTAGTACAAGTCTTATGATCGTATTACAAAGCTTAAGTTTTGTTTTCCTGTGTACGTTCTTCTTTTTAATATTGGAAGTACCGAATAATACGTCTTGTGTGCCATCATTATTCTTTTTTTGATTTCGATGGGTTCGCTTCCATCCTTCGATAGGTTTGCTAGGTATATAAAGTTGTCTATGTTTTCTAAGTTGTAGTCTCCTACAGTAATATGGGGTTATCCAATAAGAGGTGTTATTTTGAAACTTTTCCCGTAAAAGATCAATGGTTTCGGTGCTTGTGTGGCACGTAGCGCCGTCTTGTTGAAAGTAAACGTTGTCCAGATCAATATCATCCAATTCCGGCCATAAAAAATCATTAATCATCTCTCGATAGCGCAATCCATTCACCGTAACTGTTGCTCCAGCCTCATTTTTGAAAGTAAGGTCCAATGACCCTGCCGGACCATAAACCGCACCAAACAGTCACACTTTGAGGCTGGAGAGGCTTTTCAACAATAACTCTTGGGTTTTCCGAGCCCCAGATGCGACAGTTTTGCTTGTTGACGTAGCCACCGAGGTGGAAATGGGCCTCATCAGTCAAGAATACTGAATTTTAATAATGTGAATTTTAATAATGTGAATTTTAATAATTTTAATGCGTGTATCGTTCCATTTTTATTAATGGCGTAGTTTCTACTTGTCAAATGTCAAAAAATGACAGCTTCAAAAGTGACATCTACCGAAATAGCGGGCTATTTAAAATAACACCTCTTATAGAATAACCCTATATTTTGTCTGATTGGCGTTTTTTCCTAGTTTGGGTCATAATTATACTCTAGATGAAATCTGAGAGTATTATAAGTTTGCTCTAAAGTTTGTAATGCCAAGAAATAAGGCTCGGAGAAAAAAATGAATGATAATATTATCACTCAAAAATCCCAAATCACCCAAAATCCCAGACGTATACACGTAAGAGTGGTTTTCGCTTTTAAAGTTATAACTGGAATTACCGCCTCTGACCAATTGTTGTTTACGAATTTTGTCGAGTTCCATAGCATCGCACTAATTATGGTTTTTATGAATAAATTTAATCTATGCTCAGAGTTTTCAATCAACAATCTCTCAGTTGGATTTTTACTTGAACTCCACCCAGTTAAAAATAAACTGCCAACAAGTCGGGCGAAACTTTATTATTCTTGGGACAAGTTGCGGATACGTGGAAAGTCAATATGCAGGTTAGAGTGGTTAGGGAAGACTAAGTGAAAGGGGGCTCTTGGGTAGGGCAATTGTCAATTTAACACTTTGCGGAAACATTCAAAAGCTTCAGTACTTATAATTAATATTTCGTTCCTTTATTTATGCAAGTTTGAGTTTTTATGAGAGAAGGGGTGAGACGTGATAGTAAGAGTGGGTGGATGTTAATAGTTTTTTAATTGCTTGCTTGAATCACGTCCAATATTCTCTGTATAGAATGTCAGTTTCATAGACTAAGTTGCATAGAATTTTCATAAGATTCTGTGTATTTTACATTCACAAAACCAAACATTTGTATGGGAGGGGGTAGAGGAGGTAGAGGAATCGTAAAAATTGTGACGCAATTTTATTTCCTTTCTCTTGTAGTGTGCTCGTACAAAATTTCAAGTTCGTAGCTTTTAATTTGTTGGTTACTAGTTGATTCAATGAAATTGGTCGAAATGATACTTTTGTATGGGAGGGGGTAGAAGGGCAAGCGCGATTGCAAAACTTTTAACGTAATTTCATTTCAACTATTTTTAAAAGTTTTTGTGCAAAATTTCAAATTGATAGCTTTTCATAGTTAGGTGATAATTGATTTCTTGGAAATGGTCGAAAAAATAATTTTGTATGGGAGGGCGTAGGAGTTTTAAAGGTTTTCAACCAGTTAATATTTAGTATATTTAGGGATTTTTTTAAATGCATTTCCAAAATTTTCAAGTTTCTACCTAAAAATTTCACTCCAAAATTTTCAGTTTATGTGTTTTTTTCAGTGCAGATGAAATACCTTGTGCAAGTTAGACCGGGGGCTCGGTTTATAACAATTATGGAACAAGTTGTTATTATTTGTCTATGTATATCAAATAGATGTATTCACATGCAAAATTTAAACTTTGTATCTTTCACCAGAGCCCTCACTCAAAATTTTCGAAATTTTTGCTTACCACCTCCCTCCCCTTACACCAACCGACTTAAAATTTTTTCCAAAATTAACGACTATATAGCTCTACAATCTGACAAATTTTTGATTTGATATTTGTACTTAATTTTGAGATATAACGATTCGTAATTTTGAAAAGTGCACCATTTTTGGAATGCTCCCCATTTCCCCCCCACTACTATTATTTCAACATGTTATATTTTTTTGTATTTTCCTTGTATAGCTTAATATACGTTTCAAGTTTCAATAACATAGCTTAAGAGGTAGTTGAGATATTAATTTTTAAGTGTTTTTCTTTGCACCCCCTGACCTTCCCTCTTACAACAATTAGCCACTCTCTAAGCTGATTCCGGTGGCTGTATGCCAACTTAATGGTCCCAAAATATGAATTTTTTACGATGAGTAATTTCGAAGATATAATATATGAAAAACTAATTCGGCCGACAATTTGTTTTTAGCCCCCCTTTTCTGGCGCCAATGGATAAAAAAATAAAATTATTTTTAAAGCTTGTCCCACAACCCTCTCTATACTTCTACTGATTTTCAACTTCCTATCTGCATTCGTGGTGGAGATATTAGCAAGTGTAGTTTTTTACTCTTTCCCTCCCCCTTTCACCTAACACCCCCCAAAATTTAGTAAATAGAGCTCACTTACCCAATCAACAATCCACCCAAAAACGAACATTCTACCTTTAACGGTCTCGGAGATATGAGTCCATATGTACGGCGGGACGGGTTTTTGTTTTCATTTTTAGGCTAATTTAGTCATGAAACGCGAAAAAACAAAATTTCAGGGTAGAAAATTTTTTTTTCCTCTGTCGATCACAATACTTTATTATTAGAATAATAAAGTAAAATTAGCTCTCCAGACGTTAAATTAATTTTTACTGTTACTTTTTATTTTACACTTTTCCAATTTATTGGCCTTCTACTTTGTTATTTGTTAAAGCTTTATTGTTAAGTTTTATTAATTTTATCACAGTCGTTCTCTGGCCCTCGAAGAGAAAGGCTTAAACTCTAATTTCATCTCGGTTACTAGATACATTAAAAAAAATAACGTTTTTTCGCGGAAAAGAAAATATTGTTGCGAGCAAGGGGTTCGCCGGGATTTCAAGAAAAACACAATTCGTTTAAAAATAAGGGATAATTTATTTATTCGAACTTTTACTTTAATTTTCACTTTAACTAGTTCACACTTTTACTTAATTCGCCTATCTGGCACTACCGCCGCGTATCGCTTCCACTGGTTCGCGTCTCGATCATTAAAATAACTGACTGCTCGCTGAGAGCTACCGTGGTTTTACACCATTTCCCCCTGTTCTCGAAGCTTTTATCGTGGATGTTTTCGGGTGTATGTCTCGACTATTCTAGATCCTACATTTTGGAGTATACGGTTCTGTAGGGTGTATGTCTAGACTATACTAGAAGATTCTAGATGGCATTTTACATTTTGGGGACTGTTCTCTACAGGGTGTTTGGTACTCCGTACATAACCTTGTAAGGGGTTATTCCTGGATATATTTCGAGCGAAAAATTGTTCTACGGAGATGGCCAATTTTCAATATCCACGGAGATACAGGGTGATCAAGAAAAGTCCTTCGGACCTGTACCCTCACTCACTCAAAACGCTATATCTTGAAAACCAATAATCGCATTTCAAAGTGTTATAGCTTGTTTTTTAGGGAATCAAATTATCTTTCATTTAGTGTAATAGTCCGTATTGTACCTGTACCCAATCCTGAGGTATTTATTTCAGACCACAAATTTTTGATAATTTGACCCTCAAAATTCTGTGATCAATGTAGTTTTTCTCAAGAAAACGCATTATAAAAATGTCATTTTAATGTTGTTTTTTTATGTGCCATATTATTGCCTACAAAAAATGCACACATACTTATGACTTAGGTTTTCCCGTTTTCCAGGTAATAAGCGAAAATACATATGGCTTAAAAATAAAATATGCCATAAACCAACCCTCGTTCTAAAAAAACTACCTGAAATGTTGTTAAACTGAAATATTCTTTGTGTCCTTTAATTACTATTTAAATTATCAATGAATGTCCTTTAGGTAGTATTAAAATTATCGAGAAAATGAATTAAATTAAAATGAGTTTCAACACAACTAGGTGCAGCACTTTGCCCTTTTTAATGGGTTACCTAACAAAATGAAAAGCCTATAAAAGCAAACCATACTTCATATTTTTATCAGTTTTAGTTAAATTTGTAAAAGAACAAGGTGTCACTAAAATTTAGAAAAGAATTTCGAAATGCCTGAGTTCACGAACGAAGAATATGCAGACATAATTTTCCTCTATGGAGAGTGTCAGGGAAATGAGCAAGCGGCGCGATCTTTGTATCATCACAGATTTCCCAATCGTCGAATACCTTACCCGAGAGTATTCCAAGACGTTTACAGAAGGATTAGGGAAACAGGCAGTGTTAGGACAAGCAGAGTGAATGCAAATCCTGCGCCGGTAATCGCTGTTTCAATTGATCAACGAATCCTAGCTGCAGTTCAAAATGATCCATCAACTAGTATACGACGCTTGGCATTGCGGTTTAACGTCTCTACGTGGAAAGTTTGGAGTGTCCTGAAAGCAGAACGTTTGCATCCCTACCACCACACACCAGTGCAGGAGCTGTTACCCATTGATTTACCCAAAAGGATGGAGTTTTGCAATTGGCTCCTTGAACGACAAATAAGTGACGAGAATTTTATCAGCAACATTCTTTGGACGGATGAGTCCCAATTCACCAGGGACGGTGTCACAAACTTCCACAACTTACACACATGGGCTGAGAGCAATCCACATACAAGAAGAGAGGCATCATTTCAGCACAGATTCAGTTTCAATTTATGGGCAGGTGTGATTGGCAACGATTTTATTGGTCCTATTAGGCTTCCGCCTACCTTAAATAGTTCCAATTACTTGCATTTTTTGACAAATGATCTACAGGAGTTATTGGATGATATGCCACTGCAACGATTGGCTTCCATGTTTTACCAACACGATGGTGCTCCAGCTCATTACGGCCGACAGATCAGAGATTGGTTAAATTCCAATTATAGCAATCGCTGGATCGGTAGAAATGGACCGATACACTGGCCTGCAAGATCCCCTGATTTAACTATTATGGATTTCTTTGTATGGGGACGGATGAAGGACCTTGTCTACGCAACGGAAGTAGTAACGTTGCAGGATCTAAACACCAGAATCGATGCGGCAGCAACAGAAGTAAGGCAGCAGTTGAGGAGTATGAACACAAAGAGAACACTGGCAAAACGAGCTTTAGCGTGCATTCAAAATGAAGGTAGCCATTTTGAACTTTTATTGTAATTAAGGAAATTTGAAATAAACCGTAAAAACCATTCTTAAGTTCTTTTAGTTCAAGCGGAGAGTGTTGATCAACCTATTCTTGCTTTTTTGACAAAAGTGCTAAATTATTGGAATGATAATTTCTTCTAAACTATAAAACTTATGCAATGCAAGTGTATGCGTCTTTTGTAGGCAATAATATGACACAAAAGAAAACAACAATAAAATGACATTTTTATAATGGGTTTTTTAGAGAAAAACTACATTGATCTTAGAATTTTGACGGTCAAACTGTCAAAAATTTGTGTTCTGAAGCAAATATCTCAGAATTGGATACAGTTACAATGCGGACTATTACACCAAATGAAAGGTAATTTGATTCCCTAAAAAACAAGCTATAACACTTTGAATTGTGATTATTAGTTTTCAAGATATAGCGTTTTGAGTGAGTGAGGGTACAGGTCCGAAGGACTTTTCTTGATCACCCTGTATCTCCGTGGGTATTGAAAATTGACCATCTCCGTAGAACAATTTTTTGCTCAAAATATATCCAGGAATAACCCCTTACAAGGTTATGTACGGAGTACCAAACACCCTGTATAGTTCTGGCACTTTCGGGAAGATCAATATTGCGTGGTTGCCAGATCTATAACAATATATTCATCTCGGTGATGGATATGATTTCTCCCTAATGGGGAATAATACCACCGTCGGAGGCAAATAAAAACATTAGTGTACACCGTAACTTGTACCAATCTTTACTGTTACAGTGTATTAGTGGTAACGATAGTGACAATCTTGACAGCCAGGTACCGCCAAGTTCTAGTTCAGTTACAAACATTAAGCAAACGTTCAAAGAACCGGTTCCTCCGATTGTGGTATTAAAACAATCATCGAAAAAAGTTCATGAATTACATAAATATTGAAGACTATACAATTAAACTTATGTCAATTGGCATCAACATAAAATGTGGTAATAAATTAATGCTCGATATCGTAAAGACAAAGCTCTCTACGATTAATTGAGAGTTTTTTACTCAGGGCCATGGAACTGCTAAGCCCTCGAAAATAGTGCTTTATGGTCTCCATATAATGAATGTGGATGACTTAAAGAATGAGTTAATTGAGCTCGGCTACAATGTTGAGTCAGTTAGGCAGATGCAATTTAAGGAATCACGTTCACGCGACTCATAAGCATTATACACTTCAGCCGCGGCACGAAAATGTCAAATCTCTTTAACGCAGTGCTATAACTGCCTTATGTTTGTTCATGATTCTGAACATTGCAATGTGAAGGCATTTTGTGCAAATTGTTCCGGTCAACATAAATCAGCTAAGTGTACGCAAACTAACTCAGTAAAATGCTTCAAATGTCGAGGTCATCACGAAGCGACTGATCCAACCTGCCCGAATCGAGCAACGTACTTAGAGATCAAACATAAAATTGCGAATAAACGTCACAACACAACTTTAAAACCAACACATGAAAATCTGAAGCTAGATAACTTGCATTCTTTCCCGCACCTGCGTTCATCTCAACCTGGAGACAATAACGAACCATTGCATCGTTCTATCCGCCAAAATGCTTGGAGCAACAATAACAACTGCAACATAACATCAATCAACAAGCAAAACAATAGTAACTTATTTTCATTAGACGTTTTATATTCTCTTCTTGATGAATTGCTTAATAAATTATCAAACTGTTCATCTAAAAATGATCAATTTAAAGTAATTACAGAACTCGCTGTTAAATATGTCTATAATGGCTAACTTATATGTCCATAATATATGTTAATATGGAACGCAAGAAACATCCTAAACAAAAAAACCGAATTTTTTGACCTCTTGATCAGCAAAAAATCGCGCTAGCATTTATTAGTGAAACCTGGCTAAAGAGTAATAATCAAATAACTTTTCAAAATTATACTATTTATAGAATAGGCAGAGAGCAATCAAAGAACGGGGGAGTTGCTATAGTTATTCATAAGTCTTTAAAACACAAATTAATCACTGCAATAAATACATCTGTTATTGAAAACATAGCTATCGAAATTGAACTTGTTTCTGGTAAAATCATGAAAGTAGTTTCAGTATACGCTAAGTAGAGATTTCATTATTGCAGGCGACTGGAACTGTCGACATCAAACGTAGAGCTGTGGGGTGGCATTCTTAACAAGTTTCTTCAAACGCATCCAATATCAATTGACTTTCCTAACGATCCAAGTTTTGTACCATTCAACAAAAAACAAAATCCACCTACTCTTGACTTTTAATCTGCAATAACCAGTGTAGAATCTCAAAGCCGATTATTCTTAACGAACTTACATCTGATCATCTACCCGTTTCTTTGAAAATGGTATCACCGCTAATAGCTAACCCAGATAATTATCTCCTTAATTTCCATAAAGCCAATTGGATCAAGTTTCAAAGTACAATGAGCACAAAAATTAAATTAACCAACAGATTCTTTGACACCATTACCTCAACAACTGAAATTGATAGTCTTCTTATTGAACTCAATTAGACTATACAATGTTCAATAAGCTGTAGTGTTCCTAAGGTACCCCTCAAGAACAATCCATACCCTTCCATTTCAAAAGAAATTAAGTTACTCATACAAAAAAGAAACGCGTGCCGACGCAATTGGCAAAGGACTAGAACACCTTCGTGGAAATCGCTTAACTCTTTCATTGACATAATGATATGCAATTTTAGAAATCGAACCTGGAACTCTAAATTATTTCACCTGAGTAAAGGCTCCAAGCCTTTCTGGAACATAGTGAAGGCAACTAAAAAAACATAACAGGGCTACGATTGCGCGTAAAGTGCAATCTTACGATACTCTACATGAAATAGAATTTTTTGTGATCCCAAGAAATTTTGTATGGGGAGTGTTAGAAGGGATGATAGCATTGAACTAATTTTTCCCATCATGCTAAAGTAGCTATTTACACAAAATACTTACTCCAAAAATTGAATGGGAACTGAGAAAATTAGTGAGTTAGATTTAGTGAAAATGTGCAGTTTGTATGGGAGGTGGTAGAAAGAGTGCGGGGATTTTAGTGATTTTTTCAGAAATAACTAGGAATATTATATAAAATTGACATCCCTTAAATTTCAGACTAGTGCCATTCATACTTTTCAAGAAAATCGATTTTTTGTGAAGTTGTGAAACTGTGTCATGTTGTATGGGAGGGGTAGAAGCAGTGAAGCTAATCAAATATTTTTTCAGATCTTAGTGATAATACTAATTAAGTATTTATTACAAAATATGAGCTCAATAAATGTTATATGTGTGAAAATCGTCTTAGAGCATATAACGAAAAAGTGTAGTTTGTATTGGAGGGGGTGGAAGGAGAGGGAGGACGCAAATGATTTTTCCACTGTAAATTTATATCATTATGAAAGTAATATATCCCAAAATTCACACTAATAGCTTTTATACTTTTCGAGTAAATCCATTTATTGTCAAATTGCGAAATTGTGTCATTTTGTATGGGAGGGGGCAGAAGGGGTGAAGCTAATCGTCTTACGTTTTTTGACCTTACTAACAATTTTAAATAAATATTTGGTGCACAATTCCAGCCCGCTAAATTTTATACGCACGGAGTAAATTGGCTTAGAGTAAGTACAGTTTGTATGGGAGGTGGTAGAAGGAGGGAGAGGACACGCATAATTTTTATACGGATTGATATTATCACAAAAGTAACATATTCCAAATTTCAGGCCAATAGCTGTTATACTTTTCGAGCAAATCCGTTTTTTGTCAAATTGCGCAATTGTGTCATTTTGTATGGGAGAGGGTAGAAGGGATGAAGCGATTTGGCCCGTTCACGAACTTGACCTTACTTTTTTTATCAAAAACGATGTGTACAAAATTTGAACTATCTAGTTCAACGCGTTCTCAAGCTAGAGAGCGCACAGACGGACAGACATCCGGTTTTGAGATTTTTGAGTGATAATATTAACTTCTGTATCATTCATTTTTTTCTCCGAGCCTTATTTCTTAACGTTACAAACTTTAGAGCAAACTTATAATACTCTCAGATTTCATCTAGAGTATAATAAAATAAGTCCAATGTTCCACTTGGTGGACTGTAATAATAAATATATTACATGTGAGGAAAAAACAGAGTGCATTCCAAAAGTTTGTCACTCAACTTTACTCTTGATACCTGTCTCTCTGATACTTTAACGGAAACTGAAGTTAAAAATGTGCTTTCGAATTTTCAATCATCTCACAAAAGTATCAATGAACATTTCCCTTTTATAAAACCAAACGATATTAAAAACATAACAGGGCTACGATTGCGCGTAAAGCGCAATCTTACGATACTCTAGATGAAATAGAATTTTTTGTGATCCCAAGAAATTTTGCATTGGTAGTGTTAGAAGGGATGATAGCATTGAACTACCTTTTTCCCAATCATGCTAAAGTAACTATAAAAATGTTTTATACGAAATGCTTACTCCAAAAATTGAATTGGAACTGAAAAAATTAGTGTGTTAGATTTAGTGAAAATGTGCAGTTTGTATGGGAGGTGGTAGTAAGAGTGGGGGGATCTTAGAGATTTTTTCAGAAGTAACTAGGAATATTATAAAATTGATATCCCTGAAATTTCAGACAAGTGCCATTCATACTTTTCAAGAAAATCAATTTTTTGTGAAACTGGGTCATATTGTATGGGAGGGGGTAGAAGCAGTGAAGCTAATCAAATATTTTTTTCTGATCTTAGTGATAATACTAATTAAGTATTTATTACAAAATATTAACTCAATCAATGTTATATGTTCTGAGAAAATCGTCTTAGAGCATTACATGAAAAAGTGTAGTTTGTATGGGAGTGGGTGGAAGGAGATGGAGGATGCAAATAATTTTTCTACTGTAGACTTTAATCATTCTAAAAGTAATATATCCCAAAATTCAGACTAATATCTTTTATACTTTTCGAGTAAATCCAGTTATTGTCAAATTGCGAAATTGTGTTATTTTGTATGGGAGGGGGTAGAAGGGGTGAAGGTAATCGTCTAAATTTGTTTGGACTTACTAACAATTTTAAATAAATATTTGGTGCACAATTTCAGCCAGCTAAATTTTATACGCACTGAATAAATTGGCTTAGAATAATTGATGACAAGTACAGTTTGTATGGGAGGTGGTAGAAGAAGGGGGAGGACACGCATAATTTTTATAGGAAAAATTGATATTATCACAAAAATAATATATTCCAAATTTCAGGCCAATAGCTTATATACTTTTCGAGCAAATCCTTTAATTGTCAAATCGCGCAATTGTGTCATTTTGTATGGGAGGAGGTAGAAGGGGTGAAGCGATTTGGCCCGTTCACGAACTTGACCTTACTTTTTTGTGAAAAACGACGTGTACAAAATTTGAACAATCTAGCTCAACGCGTTCTCAAGCTAGAGAGCGAACAGACGGACAGACGGACAGACGGACAGACGGACGGACGGACAGACGGACAGACGGACATCCGGTTTTGAGATTTTTGAGTGATAACATTAACTTCTGTATCATTCATTTTTTTCTCCGAGCCTTATTTCTTGGCGTTACAAATCTTAGAGCAAACTTATAATACTCTCAGATTTCATCTAGAGTATAAATATATTGCGCTTGTTGAAACCTAAAAAAACATCTGGCTTTGACAACACTTCAAATTTAATTCTTAAACATCTTCCCAAAAAAGCACTTGTTTTGTTGACGTACATATTTAATGCATGTCTCAATAGGCTACTTTCCTTGCTCTTGGAAATCTGCCAAAATTATACCAATCCTTAAACCAAAAGCCCCAGACCTCTGCGAGCAGCTACCGTCCAATCAATCTCCTCAGCAATCCTGGTAAACTTTTTGAGCAAATAATCAAAGACAGGTTAAATGAGTTTTTAGGTGACAAAAAAATTCTTCCAGACGAACAGTTCGGATTTAGAAAGTCTCACTTGACAACATACCAGTTTCTGAGAATATGAAATTCTATTAAAAACACATTAGCTTCCAAAGAATCTATGGCCTTTATATCACTAGATATTGAAAAATCTATTGACCGCGTTTGGCATGACAGCCTTATCTACAAAATGATTAAATGCAACTTTCCCTCGTACTTAGTCAACATCGTTCGTAGTTTCTTAACCGATAGAAACTTTAGAGTTTGTATTCAAAAAACTCTTTCCAGAAAATACCCTATATGTGCTGGGGTACCTCAGGGTTCAGTCCTTGGACCGCTTTTGTATTTAATTTATACACATGACTTCCTCAATTTAGGAAATTGTCACACATTTGCTGATGACACGGTCATCTACTCGACGGACAAAGTTTGCTCAAATGTCTGTACCTCTGTCGAAAACGCCTTAAAAGTGGTAATTGAATATCTAAAAAAAATGGAAAATCAAAATTAACGCTTCTAAAACACAGGCTATATATTTTACAAAACGAAGAACACGTCCATACACACCAACCCACAGTCTTAACATTCAAGGAGAAGAAATACAATGGAGTAATAATTTAAAATAAGCTAGGGTGTAGCCTGGTGGGTAGTGTGTTGGTCTTATAATGCGAAGGTCGTGAGTTCAAATCCCGGTCGGCGCAATATATAATTCCAGCACATTGCCTGCTTGGATATACCTTGGTCACCTCGATCTACGAAAATGGAAAATTCGTAGAAAGAGGGTTGTGCGAAGAGCTAACAACCCTTCCACAATAAGCAATGAAAAATGTTAAGGAACCTGAATGTCAGGAGGCCAAGGTCCGATTTGGGCTGTAGCGCCATTGTAGTAGTAGTAGTGTAGTAGCAGTAATAATTTAAAATACCTAGGTTTTCATTTCGACAAAAAGCTTACGTTTAAAGACCACTTCACAGAAACGTTGAATAAAACTAATGCTCTTATAAGAATCCTTTATCCTTTTATTAACAGAAAATCCACTTAAGCATAAACAATAAAATGCTCATATTTAAGTCAATTTTTCAACCAGTATTACTGTATAGTGCTCCCTTATGGATAAACTGTGCAAAAAGTCATATGAACTCCAGATAGCTTACAACAAAATTTTAAAGTTCATCCATAATCTTCCAAAATATTTTTCTACTAAAAGCTTACACTCTTCAGCCAACACCGAATTTATTCAAGCTAAAGCACTTATACTAATAAATAAAATCAGAAATAGAATTGAACTAGCTGATAATAGACTGATCAATAACTTATTGTTTTAAACTTGTATTTCTTTTTATTTTGAACTTATTTATACATAGTATAGTTTGTAATTAGGTTAAGTTTTAGTTATAGTTAAAATTTATTAAATAGTTTTTTTTTCTTAGCCTTTTTCCTTTAAACACTTTTGATTCAAAAAATATATATTAACATAACTAGAAAAAAAAAACATTATACAATCAATTGGGAAAATAGCGAATTGAATTATAATTCATGGAAATATAATGTCATTGCTTCGTTACCATTTTTAACGTCTAATCAGCTAATAGAGATACATCGAAAGGGCAAGACAAAGTGAAGATCGCGTTCATAGAATGTTGGACCTAACGAGAGGTAGCTCTTACTTAACTAGTGCTAACTCTAGACCTAAAATAATGTGGATATTTAAGGCCAGAACGGATTTGATAGGGTTAAACGCATAGAGTATATGCTCATTATGTTGTCTAAAAGAAGAAGAAATTATTTTTTATTTTATTGGGAGATGCCCTATATTAAAGGAATTCAGATATAAATACTTGAATAGAACTTATTTCTAAACTAATGTTGCAAGACCAGGAAGTAATAGATGTTTTGGATGGAGCAAATGATGAAAATTGGAATAATTAATATAATTACAAGCGTTTTGGTATCGTAAAGAACTTATAAAAGAATTCAACTTATAGATTTTTAATCAAACATTTTTGTTTACAGTAATTGTTAAAATATATATACATTTATGGAGTGATTAGTTTTAATGAACATATAAAGTAATCATTCTTTTTCGTTAATGATAGCCACCAACAGACGACCTATGTGTCATAGTTGTAGGTTTGTTTTAATTAATTCTTAATTTTTTTTATAGTATTTTAATGTTTAATGAAAATGTTATTATTATTATGTATAAAGATTTTTTTTAATACATTTTGCAAATTTTGAAGTTTCTACCTTAAAATTTCTTTCAAAAATTTTCAGTTTATGTGTTTTTTTTAATGCACATGAAATACCTTATGCACGTTAGACCGGGGGGTCGGTTTATAACAATTGTGAAACAAATTATTATTTTTTTCTATGTATATCAAATATGTTAGATGTATCCACATGCAAAATTTAAACTTTGTATCTTTCACCAGAGCTCAAAAAAAATCAGTCAAAATTTTGGACAATTTTGTTTACCACCTCTCTTCCCTTACATCTCCCAGATCAAAATTTTTACCAAAATTAAAGATTATTTAGTTCTACAATCTGACAAATCTGTACTTAGTTTTGAGATATAACGATTTGTAATTGAAAAGTGCGCCATTTTTAAAATGCTCCCCATTTCCTCCCCACTACTCTAGGACCAAATTTTATATTTTTCTTGCTTTTCGCTAGAACAGTTTTCAAGTTTCAATTACATAGCTTAAGAGATAGTTGAGATATTCATTTTTAAGTGTTTTTCTTTGTACTCTCCGTTGCAATAATTAGGCTCTCACTAAGCTGATTCTGGTGGAACTATATGCCGCCTTAATGGTTCCAAAATATAAATATTTTATGATAAGTAATTTCGAAGATATTATCATTTGAAAAAAAAAACGAAATTCGGCCGACAATTTGTTTTTAGCCCCCCCCCTCTCTTTTCGAACGCCAATGGATAAAAAAATTAAATTATTTTTAAAGCTTGTCCCACAACCCTCTCTATATCTCTGCTGATTTTCAGCTTCCTATTCGCATTTCTGGTGAAGATATTAGCAATTGTAGTTTTTGACTCTTTCCCTCCCTCTCCTCCTCCTTCCACCTAACACTCTCGAAAATTTAGATTTATTGGAGCTCACTTACTCAATCAACAATCTGCCCGAAAACGAACATTTTACCTTTAACGGTATCGGAGATATGAGTCCATATGTACGGCGGATGACGTACGGCGGGACGGATTTTTGTTTTTGCATTTTTAGGCTAATTTAGTCATGAAAGCTAAAAAACAAAATTTCAGGATAGCAAAATTTCTTTTTTTTTCTGTGTCGATCACAACACTTTATTATTAGAATAATAAAGTTAAATTGCTTTTTAGGCTGCCAATCACATTCTTCGAGAATTGCCATGGAGGTACGTGCATACATACATTTGATATTTACAAAGAAAAAATAATAATTTCAACCAGAACTGTTATGTACTGAAAGGGAGCCATAACCTGCACGAGGTGTTTCATGTGTTTTGAAAAAACACAATAACTCAGAATTCAGGCTTCCGTGGTGTAGTGGGCAGCGTGCTTGCTTCTCAGTCAATAGGTCGTGGGTTCGATTCCCACTCCAGACGGGATTTTTTTAAGCGCAAATTTTTCAGTTGCTACTGGTGATAAGAAATTATTTGCAATAAAATGGGGAAACGGTGTAAAAGTGAAACAGTTCCACTTCAAGAAGGCCTAGATACTCAGTAGATGGTTTCTGTTCGCTTTCTATCATTCAGTCCCCCATAACATCTGCAAATATTTGTCAGTAAGCAGCCAGTACAACTGAGCAATATACCACCACTCGCTACGGTCGTTCTCACTCCCCTTCCCCAACCTTCCCAATCCCATTCCTTCCCTCCATGACTGTGTTTGTGCATTGCACATAAAGGCCGAAATTGCCTATAACACAGGTCATTCTGTAAAAAAAAAAAAAAATTTATCATTGAAATTTTAAGCTACAAACGTGAAAATTTCCTAATCTCATTTAAAAAAATGCTAAATGTATGTATGCATGTAGTTACATAGCAAGTCTCGACGAACATGATTGGCAGCCTAAAAAGCAATTTTTATGAATAAACGTAACAGAACGGTGGATGAACAAACATAACGTGCGATACTCTAGATGAAAGTGAAATTTATTGATTATAAAAAATTGTTTAGGGGAAGTGGTGGAGCGGGTGGCGGCATTGAACTACTTTTTTCACATCACGGTAGAGTTGCCACCAAAATGTTTTATAGAAAATTTAGAATTAAAAATTTTAATAGGTACTGAGAAAATTAGTGTATTGGATTTAGTGAAATTGTGCAGTTTGTATGGGAGGTCGCAGAAGGAGGGCGAGTTCTTAATGACTTTTTAGAAATAACTAAAAACATCATTTTTTGACTTTTTTTAAATTGCAGATCAGTAGCATTTATAATTTTCAGGAAAAGCGACTTTTTGTGAAATTGTTAAATTGTGTCAGATTGTATGGGAGGGGGTACAAGGAGTGAAACTAATCGTCTAATTTTTTTTGGTTTTACTAATAATTCTAAATAAATATTTGGTGAACAATTTCAGCTCGCTAAATTTTATACGCACTGAGTAAATTGGTCTAGCGCATTTCATGAAAAACTGCAGTTTGTATGGGAGGTGGTGGAAGGAGGCGGAGGACACAAATTATGTTTATACAGTAGATTAAAACTATCATAAAAATATTACGTTCCAAATTTTAGATCAATAGCATTTATACTTTACGAGTAAATCCGTTTATTGTCAAATTATGAAATTGTGTAATTTTGTATAGGAGGGGGTAGAAGGGGTGAAGCGATTTGGCACGTTCACGAACTTCTACTTTTTTGTCAAAAACGAAGTGTGCAAAATTTGAACTATCTAGCTCAACGCGTTCTCAAGCTAGAGTGGACACGGACGGACGGACATCCGGTTTTGAGATTTTTGAGTGATTATATGGACTTCTGTATCATTCATTTTTTTCTCCGAGCCTTATTTCTTGGCGTTACAAACTTTGTGGCAAACTTATAATACTCTCAGATTTCATCTATAGTATAAAAAAACCATAATTAATTAAATATTTTATAATCTGGAAGAAAAGGATCAATATCTCATCTCGGGATGAGTGAAATTGACTTCAAATCCCGCAAATTCTTCGTTAGGATGTCTGCAATACAACCTGACTATAGACGTCAGGCGGAGATTTGATTTAGGCCATCTTTTTTTGAAAAAGACATTAAGAAAGAATTTACTCGAAAAGATATTTTGCAATAACTTCACCAGATGAAATTTCTATGAAACCGGCTAAATTTAGACTGAATTTTGTTTCAGTTAGTTAAAGTGCATTTAATAAGAGGCAATACCGCAAGTTTTGGTGGAATATCTTTTTTACAGTTTGTGACATACTCATTTCCTTCCAAAAACAGAAATTCTTTGAAAATTGCCAAAAACGTCTTCAAAAACAGTCTATATCTCAGGGTTAGATAAACCGAATGTAACTATGTACCACTCAAATAAAAGGTCTCAGTGTCTGCAAACGAACCTCATTTTTAGTTTTTCATAACGTCATAAATATCAAAAAACTTCTAAAACAGGCGAAAATTTGCATAGCGGCCGCAATATTTTTATCGTAATCTGCGCGAAAAAAACAATGAGGTTTAAAAAAAAACATCGAGATCGCAGCATTTTGCCAAACAGGCCTTTTTTGATCTAATCCGATTGGACTATAACTCGCCTCACTCGTTCTATATTCTCTCATACAAACTGCAAAATTTAATAAATGCCATGAACTATTTTTTTTAGTATCTATAAAATTTTAAGAAGCTCAAGTTTTGTGCGAATTATTTTCGTAGCTATTGTAGTGATATGGAAAGAAATTAGTTTGATTGCACCTCTCCTTCTGTCATCTCCCATACAAAATTATACAATTGTACATTTTTACAGTAAGTCGATTTTCTTTGAAAATATCGAATCTAGCGCTTTTCAGTAATATTACTTAAAACATAACAGAATTATGATTGGGCGTAAAGCCCAATCATAAGATACTCTACACGAAATAATTACTTACCTTTTGTTTGGGAGGTGGTAAAAGCAGAGGGGGAGGTTTGTAATTTTTGTATGTAACACTGAACGTAGTATATTAAATATTTCATGCTGAATTTAAAGTTTCTTTCTTTCATAATTTTCGGAGAAATTGAACAATTTTTGTCTGAATTTATGGTATTTGTATGGGAGGTGGCAGAGAAAGTGGGAAATTTTGGATAATTTTGAATCTGCTTATGAACTTCCTAATCACATTGCTTTGTTACAATTTTAAAGTCGATAGCTCTCATATGTTCGAAGGAGAAAAACTTTTCTTGAACTTCCAATACAAACATGTGTGTGGGAGGTGGTAGAAGGAGTGAGGTGAAGGCGATATTTTTTTTAGCATTTATTACAATTATTAAGGGACAAATTCTGGCAAAATTTCATGTTTCTACTTCTTCTAGTTTCTATGAAAATCGGTTAAATGCATTTACCAAAATTCTTCATTTGTATGGAAGGGGGTAGAAGGAATATTCAAATCAAAACCAAATTTTTTGACATAAATTTTATTTAAAATAGTATACTTTCCTCAAATTTTAAAATTGATAGCGTTGACGGTTTTGGAGAAAACTAATATAATTGAAATTCCGAAATTTCGTAAAATTTGTATGGGAGGGGATAGAAAGTTGAGGTAAAGTTGATAGTTTTTCCAAAATTAGTTGCAATTATAATAAAATTAATTATGCCAAAAATTGGTTCATTAGCTTTGCTAGTTGCAATGTAAACCGAATAAATGCATTTTTGAAAATTGTACATTTGTATGGGAGGTGGTAGAAGGAGTAAGGAGATCAGATCAATATTTCTTGAGTTTTTCTTGATCTTTATATCATTATACTATGACCAAATTTTCAAGTAAATAGTTGAAATGGTTTCGGACAAAAATCGATTTTCTTAAATTTCGAAATTTCATCAAATTTGTATGGGAGGGGGTAGAAGGAGAAGGGGGGATGTGACCCGTTCACGACACACAACAAATTTCAGCACGATAGCTCTAAGCGTTCGAGAGTTATGTTGTAGACGCACAGACGGACAGACAGCAACTCGGAATCGAGGTTTTTGAGAGACAACAAATGTTTCTGTACCCTTGGCGACTCTGTGCGAGCATTATTTCTTAGCGTTACAAACGGTAAGGCAAACACAATATACTCTCAGATTTCATCGAGAGCATAAAAACTTGAAATCCCTTTCCTCTCTCATACAAATTGCGTCATTTCATGAAATACAATGTACCTATTTCTCAGTATACCTTTCAAAGTTATGAAGCTCAATTTGAATACAAAAGTATTTCGGTTGTGAATATAGAGAGATGTAAAAAAGAAAATCGATCCCGCCACCCCTTTAATCACCGCACTCGCACAACGACACAATTTCAAAACTTTATATGCCGATTTTCTTGGAAAGTATAAAGGTTACTGATCTGTAATTTAAAGCCATTTCTATATCGCTTTTAGATACGTCTGTAAATATCACACATTCCCTTCTGCCAATGGTGGTAATGGTGCTCCAATTAAACGTAAAATACATTTAAAGGTACTAAGGTTCGTGTTGTGTCAGGAAAATCACCTTCTTAAGTCACTGAAACTTTCATTCCATCTAGAGTATTGCATGATTAGGGTTTAACCGCAATCGTAGTTCTGTTATGATTTTTTTATATAAATAAGAAGGTCGCCAAATACAACTTGTGCCTCGGGCGCCATTTTCCCCTATGAACGGCTCTGCTCTCAGATTTCATCTTGAGTATAAAACTGCTACGCGGATGAGCTCGCGGGCAATCGCTAGTATTTTAACAAAAGTATTTTACATCGCTGTTAATTACCTTTCCACATCTTTCTAGTAGCATATGGGTTCCACGGCAAAAGAACGACTCGTCCTTTGGGGCTATCCATGAATCGAGATATTTTTGGGTCTGATGAATAGGGCGGATGGGCTAAAACGTTCAAGCGAAGCGTTTCTAATGATATTTTGATCGCACGATTCAAATTATTGTGCTACCTGGTGGTGTGTAATTTCAGTGATGATGATTCTCCCAATTCTTGAAGCGTTTGACATGGATCTTGATTGCAAAATACTTCCAGCTCATTGTCTTTGAATTCATACAGCTAACCATGTCGTGTTTGTCTTCTAATTGAAAATCATCATTTTGAAAGCGGCGCAACTTGTAGTCACATGGTGAAATTAAAAGAGCACATTATATCCGAAGTTTCCAAAATAATACGACAACTTTCAGTAATACTTTCCGCAAATGCCGTGTTTGATGTACGAAATTAAACATTTCCAATGCAGTAAAAAGTATATTGATAACACTAAGTCAAGATGAATATTAACCAAAACTTGATTTGGTCGGCAGTGCCATTGCAGAAGAAGAAGCCAATATGAAACTTTCCAATAGGAACGGTTTGATTATCACATTGATTCAGTAATCATTGCATGGCACTAATGCAAAAATTGTAAAGAACTAATGCGAGGTGCATTTCTCGAATGATTTTATCATTATCATGCTCTGCATATAAGCTATTTTTTGCAATTCTTTACTCAGCGATGGTAATCAATTACTATTTTGAAAATGTTCATCGATGTGATCACACATTGACATTATCACGCGTTCGTTGATTTTCTATTTGAATAATAAAAAACAACTTAGTGACAAAGATTTCACTTGAAATTGATCATAGTAATCCAGATAGCGAAAAATTCAAGTAAAGACATCTCTTCTAAATTCTTTAAAATGAAATACTCGAAACTTAAATTTAAGATGCAATATTTAAGGTTTTTATGAAAATAATGGCAACGCGAAGCAACAACAATAACATGGAATGAAATCAAACATGTCAACGTTTGCTATTAAAAGTCAATGCGTCCATTAAGTATACCTCCAAAGATGATTTAATGAGTTAATAATAAAAAAAACAATTTTGAGTGCCTATTATTTCATTTGAATTGGCAGTCGTAAATTTTACTAAAGCTCTAGTAGATTATGAATAGCATGACTACATTGTTCGAGTAAAGCAGCTTTATGTAGGTTACGATCAGTTATTGATAGTTAGATTATCAAAAATCCAAAAAAAAAAAATTAAAATTTTAAACCTTCCGAAGATATGAATTTTATTTGCTGGAATTTGGGAACATTGTATACTTAACCCCCTCGAAGGAGTGTTGAGATCTGAACAAGGATTCTACTTTTTTCAGAGAGTTAGCAGCATAGACTACTAAAAATTTCAAGAAAAATGTTTAAAAATGTTAAAACTTCCGAAGATATGATTTTTTTTTTGCTGAAATTTGTAATAACTGTACACTTAACCCCCTCCATGGGTGTGGAACTCACCTGGCCGAGGGTTCTTTTACTTTTAGGGAGTTAGTTTCATCGAGTTATAAGAATGTAAAAAAAAAGTGATATGTTGTGCTCTTGCAAGGAAGGATTATTTTGCCGAAATTTGTGAATACTGTCCTTTTGCCTCTTTGGGGGGTGTTTTCAAGGTCAGATGAAAAGTTGCCAAGATGTGTCTAGTAGTGAGTGCTTTCTGTTTTATTAAAAACATTTTATGCTATGTCCTAGATGAGCGACTTCAAAATGTTAATTGAAATCGCTCCATGTGAGGGGGTTTTTTCAGAGTGGTTTAATGGCGAAAATTTTGAAATACAGCAAAAATAATTTGTTGTCCAACGGTGCAAACTTTAATTACATTTATATTATGCATGAAAATCGACTTATTGTAAAGTTTGTGAAACATTGTTATTTTGCGTGAGAGGAAATAGAAAGGGTGGAGCGATTTGAGCGTTTCATTCGAAATTTCAAGTCACTTATGTAGTTTCTAACCAAATCGGTTTATTGTGAAGTTGTAAAAATGTAACATTTTGTTTGGGAGAGGTAAAACTTAACCTCACTTTATGGGCAAAAATAACGTGTACAAAATTTGAAGTTTCTACCAACAGCGCAGCAAAATCGGAAACTATACTGTTCACAGAGCTTCCCGCCAACTATGATTTTTCATACAAAGATTTCATTTTACTTGAACAGCATACTATCAAAAATTCTAGTTTGTATCTACGAGTACTCTACGTAATTAGGTAAAATAAAACCTTATTTTGGCGGCTGTCAGATATTAAAGGATTTAACAGTAGCTCGTAAAAAATTATATACATATCTGTGGTTTTTTTTTTAAATAACCAGTGAAACTGCAATCGATAAATTACATTTATAGTTTTCTTCAGAAAACTCAAATATGTATTTCGAATATTATGATGGTAGTTTGTGAAATAAATGCTTTAAAACCGCATTAATTTATATTTATATGCAATAAACTATTCTATGTTATTGACCACAAAGATTAAGCGCATGGTTTGGTTGAGAAGTCGATACAAATAAACCGATTCACGGTATAGGTTAGTTAAGTTGGTTTGTGATTTCCGTCCGATTAATTTATCGCCATAATTTGTAGGTTTTGTAAAAAGTGTTTTTCCGCATTTTTTAGATTTTACAAATTAACTTCAATAATTTGCCCTTTTCTAAGCCATCACGTTGATACTCTTCTTCAACAATGTTATAGCAAATCTCCTGAATCTTTGCCTTCCGACCTTCGTCTTTTGAAACAAATCACATTGTGGATGGTTTGATGCTCTTACATCACATGTCTATGACTTTTTGATATCTCAGATTTAGCGGAAGCGGTCATATTATTACAGATAGTGCATTGAAATATGCATCCATTTATCCACGCTGGGCACAGGTTTTGTCATTATCATAAATTTTGTGTTTTTAAATTTGACAAGGGCAGATAAATTAATTTTTTTACTGTGTTCAAACCAAGGAGGATATATAAAAAGGAGTGACTATGAGCATGCTTTGCCTTGTAAGCACAATGGGAATGAATGTATTTCCCTCCCTTACTACCGAAATGCTCGAAATTTTTCGAAAAAAATCGTTTCGCTATCTTTGTCTGCCACACTTAAAAATATTGCAACTAACTCTTTCCCACGATAAATTGTTCGAAACAGTTGTCAAATTTTCGAAAAAATTGTTTCGCTATCCTTGTTTGACATACTTAAATCCAAAGTAAGTCTCTGTCCCGCGTTAAATTGTCCGTTGCTAAAGTACTTAGCTTAAGCACAAACCAAAACTAATAAAAATTGAAAAAATAAAAATTTCTGAAATGAAACAGCAAACACCATTGTATTGAAAATCACTTTATTGCTGACTGAATATTAGCAACCAAGAAGAATACAAATTATTGTATTTTTTTTGTAAAAGTTTGAAGCTTGGACACAATTTTCGAAAATTTCCGAATCAAAAAATATTCCCACATGAGACAGACTATCAGGTACTCCTTTTATATATCCTCCTTGGTTCAAACCGTAAAAATATCACGCCCGCGAGTTAGGAGTTGCCATAATCAAATTTCAAACACCTTTTGCCAAGAACATAAAATGTGGCACAGAAATATTCTGCGAACGCCTACTTTTTCAAAATAAAACATAACAGAATTATGATTGGGCGTAAGGCCCAATCATATGACACTCTAGATGAAATGGGAAAGAGTTTAATGTACCGGAAAATATGTCATCTCAAATTCTTTCGAATAGTGAACACGGAATTTTATATCGGAGGTGGTAGAAGCAGAGGGAGAACTTGTAATTTTTGTAAATGGCACCGTGGCATGCAAAATGTTTCGTGCTGAATTTAAAGTTCATGTTTTCATTATTTTCAAAGAAATTGGACAAAGTTTTCCTGAAATTGGGGCATTTGTATGGGAGGTGACAGAGGAAGTGGAGGGTTTTAGATGATTTTGAAACTGCTTATCGACATCCTTATCACTATTCTTTGTTTTAAAGTCTATAGCTCTGATATGTTCGAAGGAGAGATGCTTTTCTTGAATTTATAATATAGATATTTGTATGGGAGGGAGTAGAAGGAGTGAACCGTAGCTTATAATTTTTTTTAGTATTTATTGCAATTATTAAGGGGCAAATTCTGGCAAAATTTTAGGTTTCTACTTTTTATTTTTACTTTTTAGTTTTCATGGAAATCGATATAATGCATTTATAAAAATTATGCATTTGTATGGGAGTGGCAAGTGGTAATGGAAGACAGGGAGAAGCAGAGGGGGGGGGGGGGGGGTGCTAATTACGTAAACCCCATTTGCTAATGTCTCCGCTATGAACGTAGATAAAAAGCTGAAACGCGACATTCGGATATATTGGTTTATATGGAGAAAAGTAAAAATAAATTTATTTTGGGGGTACAAAAAGAAAAGAACCAAATTTCGCCGGTCTTTTTTCCAATCTTCGAAATTATTGAACACAAAAAAAAAAATTTAAAGATCGTATAGGTGACGTACAACTTTACCGTAATCGACCTTGAGGTGGGCCAATTTTTGTAAGGAAGGGTGAAGAAGGCATTAAAGAAAAATTCTTAAAAATTAATATCTCGACTATCTTTAATAGATGTCCAAATTATTTAGAAATACGAAGGATTGTAATGCTTTCCGAATTATGTTTATTTATTAATTATTACATTAGACTAGGTGGACGGTGCATAACAATTGTGGAACAAATTATTATATTTTTTGCTTTGCATATAAAATAGATGTATCCACATGCAAAATTTAAACTATATCTTTTACCAGAGCCTTAAAAAATCACTCAGAATTTTCGACATTTTTGATTAGCACCTCCCTCCCAAACTTAAAATGCTGACCAAAATTTAAGACTGTAGTTCTACAATCTGAAAAAATTTCAATTTGATATCTGTACTCAATTTTGAGATATAACGATTAGAAATTTTGAAAGGTGCATCATTTTTGAAATGCTCCCCATATTCCACCTGCTATAACCAAATTTTATATTTTTTTTGTTTAATATACTAGCAATATTTAATATATTTATATTCTAATTTTTAATTACAGAGATAGTTGATATATTCATTTTAAGTATTTTACACACTCCCTGTCCTTCCCCCTTACAATAATTAGCCTCTACCTAAGCTGATTCTGGTGGATCTGTATGCTATCTTAATTGCCCCAAAATATGAATTTTTATGGTAAGTAATTTCGAAGATATAATCATTTGAGAAAAAAAAACAAACAAACAATTCGTTTTTAGCCCCCCTTCTCGGACGCCAATGGATAAAAAAATTAAATTATTTTTAGAGAAAAAGTAATAAACTTGAATCGAAATAGCGTTGAGAAATTTATACAATTTATAATATGAACAGTTACGCGCTAGTAAGAGTACCTCCTTGCATAAGGTGGTGCGGTGCGGAAACTTCTTTAAGGGGGTCACTACCGAGAAAAACGAAAAAAAAAAATGATTTTTTTTTATTGCCAATTCGAATTTTAGATTCAATTCTGTGCGTAGAAAATATTTTTTCACAATTGTCCGATTAGTAGAAGTGGTTGAAAATGCCAGCAAAGAAAGTAGGGGAGGTGAGATCATGAAAATTCATGCCAGCGCGGCAGTGCTCTCGCCCCGCGGTTTCACTACATGCAATCCCGGTTAAGATAGCAGATTAGTTTCAATGTTGGAAACATAGCAACAAAAATATATAAAAACATTAAAAAAAGATGACAGAAGAAATTTTGATAAGTTAAAAGGCGGGTTTTTTTAAAATTCAAAAATCTTGAAAAAAATGCATGTTTTTTCTCCAGCTGATAGTTTTTGAGCAAATAAAAAAATTTAAATTTCCTCTGTCATAAATGTTTATTGTGATGATAAAAACAAGTGTTAAAAATCTCGTTAAAATCGGCCCAATAGTTTCCGAGAAAAATGTACCTAAAAATCGCTATTTTTATATGGAAAAAAACCTCGGTAGTGACTCCCATAATATTTAATACGTTCTTATACAAAAAGCTATCAATATGGCTTTGGCCACTCGGGTTCTTTAGTTCAGGTTCACGATCAATAATCGCGTCAACATCATTCTCTTCCCATTCTGGCAAAGGATCTTCTTTCATTTTGCCAACAGTTTCCTTTTCAAAGCTTAGTCAAAGCTCGTCATATTATGAAAACAGTGGAAATATGGTAAATGACGGGCTTCTGTTCCATGTAGGACGGGTGAACATCGAATTTCAACATTTGCTGGACTATGACACCGAACAGCCAGCGAACGGTGTCGTTCCGCATATGTAGCTTGCGTCATTGTGATGGAATAAGAAACTATCGGACTTGGGGCTGTTGTCTTCGAACTGTGGAAATTTCAAAAAAGTTTCGATTGATTTCCAAACAAAATATTCAATAACTTTAACAGTACCTTTCGGGACACGCAGCCACTGTCAGCTCATCGCCCATATCGTAGTACGTAATCATGCTCGCCGAGATTAACTCAATTTGATTTTGCGAAAAGTATTATTATAGTCTTGATGCTCAAATTTAAATTGACATTTTTTGATAATATTCAAACTGACATTAAACAATATGTCATATCAATTTGAATTTTCGATTTTTTTATTGTCATATTAATATTTTTGGCTCTGTAGTTAGAAAGAGACTAACCAAAAACGTGTCCCATTTTTGTGAATACAAAAGTACGCTCGTAGTGTCTCCATATATAGTTCCAACCTTCTTGCACTCCCCATACAAAATTTCTTTAAATCATAAATTCTCTTTCATCCTAGAGTATCGCATGATTGGGCTTTACCCCCAATCGTAGTCCTGTTATGTTTTTTCTTAAAGAAAAATTTTATTTTGTGTGTAACTTACAGTACGGGCATACATATATGTACGTTTTTGCGTTGCGTTATGCGTTACCCTTTCTTTTGTCGCGGCGAAAAATTTATGGGAGCGAGAGACAGTTGACGATATTGCTGGGCTGTTGGATATGGGCACGTGAGTTGCGGCCAGTGAGCGGGGATCATGAGCTTTGAAATTTATGAAAAAAAAAATTTAAACACCCAAAGCGACACTATTGTTGATTGAGTGTTGGATGTGGCAGCTGCTAATGAGCGAGGGTCATGAGCTTTGGCTGTTTGAAACCTTTTCGACCTCCGCATAGCTAGCACCCCATTTATGACGAAATCAAATACTGTTGATGGCATACGTTGTTGTTAGTGTACACTCGACGTTTGTTAGTTCCCAGTTATTTTTAAAAAATTAAAACAAATTTTGCACCCAAAACACATGTACAAAATGTTTCACACAAGCTTTGCCAGCAGATGTCAGTTATGTCAAATTTTGACCTAAAGTGGATCGAAACTTTATAGTTCATAAATCAAGGAAAAGTTCAACTGTATGTTAAAATCAAAGTTTTAAAGGATCGAGTCCAAGCTAAACTTAATGAGTGCTGAGGTATAGTCCAATATAACATATGTTGTTTCCCTAATACCACAAAAAATGGTAAAAACAGATTTTAAGATAAATACACCCAACTCTTTTTGCACGGTATATACGTTCCAGCGAAAACCATGTAAAAAAATCGTGGAAAAAATGTCATAGTGAAATCGAAGATGTGTTCCAGAATTTATAATAAAAACCGTGTAAGATGAAAAACTCACTACATGCTGTTTAGAAAATCGTGCAAAAAAAAAAATAATACGTGATGTTATGTTAATTCTATAAAAAAAATTCAAAATTTTAATGAAACCTATTTAGTAACTATCATCACTGCTTGAAAATAGGCCAGCACGTTTATTGCTGGCTGGAGAAACATTGCTTTCATCGGTTGATATGTCTAAAATGTTTAATGAGGCTAAACCTATTGAAGACTCCTGTTCTTTAATAACGTCCTTTGGTGTTGGCTTCTTTTTATTAAGAAATCTGTTTTCAGATTCTGTTTTTTTTTTCTTTTTAGTTTTGAGTTTCTTATTTCTGGTCGTGTTATAAGTTCTGTTACAAAGTAAATTTTCAATAGAAAACGAAGACCTTCACTTCAGAAAATTTTTCGAACAGTATTACAAATTGTTCAGAAGCTAAATTATTCAAAATGATCTCCTTCTTTGTCAAAACAAGCCCGGAGTCTGCGTGAACAGTCGTCAATTGAATTACGCACCTTTTCCCGACGGAATTCGTCCCTTGCCTTGATTAGGGACCTCTTTCTCAAGAGTAGACTATAAGGAGTAGTCCAACGGATTGAGGGCTTTGCTCCCAGATAGCCAATCTGAAGCCCCTATGAGATCAGGAAAATTTTTCTCAAGCCACAGCTGAGTTGATCTGGCCTTGCGGGTAGGAGCAAAATCCTGCTGGAACACCCAATGTCGTGGTATCACTTGAATGTATCACAATATGCTGTAAAATATCTTCTTGGTAATCACCCAGTTTTGACGCCCTTTTCACAAAAATGGAGATTTGTGGTGCCTTTATAGCTGACATCCACCCAGACCATCAGTTATTATAACCATTGAAAACCACAGTGAAAAAATCGCAGGTATGTGAAATAGCATACCATCTCTAGCTACAACACAAGCTAATGATATCGATACGTTTGCAGCTTACAGGAAAAAAAAACATAATATAATTAAATCAAATGACCGATCGAGTCCAAGCTAATCCTAATGAGTGAGTTACACCAAGGACTATGAATAATATAAGATATCCCAAGCCTGTGGAAAATTATAACCATTTCTATTGCGTTGTGAGCGACGAAAAGGTTTTAAACACCCAAAGCACATGATCCCCGCTCATTGGCTTCTACTCGCGCGCCCATATCCAAAAGCCAATCGATTCAATCGGCGACCATCGCTATGGGTGTTAAAACCTTTTCGACGCTCTCAACGCAATAGAAATGGTTATAATTTTCCACAGGCTTGGGATATCTTATATTATTCATAGTCCTTGGTGTAACTCACTCATTAGGATTAGCTTGGACTCGATCGGTCATTTGATTTAATTATATTATGTTTTTTTTTCCTGTAAGCTGCAAACGTATCGATATCATTAGCTTGTGTTGTAGCTAGAGATGGTATGCTATTTCACATACCTGCGATTTTTTCACTGCTATTTGAAAAGAGCAATCGCATACTGCGATTGAAAATTTAAAAGAGCTGCGATTAGAAGAGCAGAGGAAATGCATACTGCTTACGTTCTATCACCAATAAAATTGCCGCAATGATCATCGCTACAAATCCCAAAGTTTTTGTTCGCACTCGCACATTAATCCCGCAACTCACGCATTCCACGTAACCCCGACGAGATCGTAGCTCGTCAAACAAACTCGTTTGGTTCAATAGAGTAGTTCTATTTTCCCAGAAAGCGTAGCTCATTGAACACTTTGCACCGCACGTTCCACCTCATCGATCGCTAAGCAAATCGTAATTTTTCTACATCTATCAATCAAGACTCAATCTCACAGCTCAGCATAGTGAACACTTCCCCCATTTCCCCCTGGTATTGAAAAGGTTTTCTTTTACTATCCAATGTACGAAAAAACGATCGAGCGCAATCGAGTCAGGATGGCAAAAAAGTCAATCGCATTTCATATACAAAAGCCAAATAAAAAAAACACCCGGTCATCGATCGCATACAAGCCAAATAACAAAAAAAAAAAAAAAAACCGGTCATAGAAAGCCAAACCAAAAGGGTCTTTTGTTTTCTTTTTTTACACGACATTACATACAAGCAATTTCATCACGAACAACGTAAAGCTCTTATCAGATCCCGAAACCCATGGAAGTCGAATTTTACCCAAATCCCACCGCTAAATATCAATCGCGCGAAGAAAGAGCTTGAACGTCGTTATTCCGATTGCTCTCGATTGCTCTTTCGTTGCTCGATAGCAACTTGGCATATCTGATATATTCCATTGCCTTCGGATCTGTTATATCGCTCGCGATCAGCGATATATCAGCTCTGTGATATTAAAGACTATCAATCATATAAGCTATCCCAATTTGGTGATTGATATTGACACTGAGAGCACGAGCAGTGTCTGCTCTCAGTGATGTTGCTTTAAACTAATGAATGAATGAATTGGAGCTATGTAGATGAAACGATTGCGATTTGATAAGGGATTTGTTTAGCGATGTTTTGATTGGTGGGATCTGATCTGATAGGTGAGGTGTGGAACGTCCGAAGTGGTCAATGATGCGCTTTGCTAGAGTTTTTTTGGCGGATTTTGTTCTGAGTTTCGATCTGGTCGGTTGGTAGGACATGTTGCGGCTATCGCAAGTTTCGCCGATTTATGTTGCAGTCCACCGTGTCGATAAGAGCTTTACGTTCTTCATGATGAAATTGCTTGTGTGAGGTAATGTGTGAAAAAAGTAAACAGTAGACCTAGTGTTGGGTAGGACAAGAATTTTTGTCCCATGTTTGTATGAGGGGCTCATTTGAAATTTGAGGTGGTACAATGTCCCACCTCAAATGTCCCATTCAAAAGCTCCATGTCCCATTCATACATACAATGTCCGTCCCATTCATACAATTTGCCTTTTTGAGGAGCAATGGTAGCAAATGAGCGAAAAATGACGTATATTGCGTTTTTATGTGTGCGCGTAGAGTATTTTAACCCTACTAACACCGTTTCTTATTGAGATGCGGTAGTAAAATGACGTATTATTAGGTGTGGCATTTGTGGGTTGTGCTTATAATATACATTCTTTTTTATTTTATTTATTCTTATTTAATTTTAAAAATTAAAATACAAAATCTCTCAATCTCTCTCAAAAAAATACATTCTTATTTATTTCAGTTATTCTTATTTACACTTATTTGGTTTTACTAGGGTTAAAATATATACTAGCCATGTAAGTCAATCCAACAACAACAAGTTGTAGTCACAATAAAAATGACAGTTCCGTTCGCCAGCTTTTGTATGTAGCGGACACGGCGGGCTTCGTAAGAATCGCGTTTATTCTTAAATGCAGTGTTAAAAATAGTTCAGTTTTCCAAAATAATTTATTAATAGTGCTCAGCATGTAATTACTACACGTTGATATCAGTGCAATAGATTTTTAATCGAAAAAAGTGCGATGAAAGTTAAATCTCGGTTTCTCCCATCGAAAAGAATCTGTCATTCATGTGCAGAGTTCTCCGGTTCGTAATATTTCCGTGCTGAGAGCTTTGCTTTCAGCCATACAAATGCATGGGACAAAACCCGGTGAAGTGAGTGTGATTTGAGTGTTACAAATGGATTGGTACAGCAGCCATACAAATGCATGTTTTTAATTCAGATGCGACAAAAGCTCTGAAGTGGGACAAAAACTTTGAAGTGGGACAACAATATTTTTTGTAGTGATGGGACATTTTGACGTGCATGAATGGGACATTTGTACCACTTCTTGTATGAGTAACCCAACACTAAGTAGACCCTTTTGGTTTGGTTTTCTATGACCGGGTATCTTTTTTTTATTTGACTTGTATATGTATATGCGATGCGATCGATGACCGGGTGTTTTTTTTATTTGGCTTGTGTATATGAAATGCGATTGACATTTTTGCCATCCTGACTCCATTGCGTACATTGGATAGTAAAAGAAAACCTTTTGATTCCCAGGGGGAAATCGGGGAAGTGTTCACTATGCGCACTGAGCTGGTGGTACTGAGAGATTGGGTCTGCCTGATTGTTAGAAGCAGGATTTCGCAGAAAATTACTATTTTGTCTCTTTTTTTTTAATTGCGCACTAGCATGAGGCTTCCGTGGCGTAGTGGGCAGCGAGCTTGCTTCTCAGTCAATAGGTCGTGGGTTCGATTCCCACTCCAGACGGGATTTTTTAAGCGCAAATTTTTCAGTTGCTACTGGTGATAAAAAAAAAATTAATCGCAAACGGTGTAAAAGTGAAACAGTTCCACTTGAAGAAGGCCTAGATACTCAGTAGATGGTTTCTGTTCGCTTTCTATCATTCAGTTCCCCATAACATCTGCAAATATTTGTCAGTAAGCAGCCAGTACAACCAGCTTCTCCACTCGCTACGGTCGTTCTCACTCCCCTTCCCCAACCTTCCCAATCCCATTCCTTCCCTCCATGACTGTGTTTGTGCATTGCATATAAAGGCCGAAATTGCCTATAACACAGGTCATTCTGTAAAAAAAAAAAAAATCACTGCTATTGGAAGAGCTGCTCTTTTTCACAGATATTGAAAAAGAGCTATTCCTTAGGCGAGGAGCATTCTATGAAATAGCTACAATTCGAGTTGATGGTATTGATACGTTTGCAGCTTACAGAAAAATAAAAATTTGAATTATGTTGTAAGTGCTGTACTTTGGATATTGAATCGCTGTTTTTAGTCTCTCTTTTGCACACTTACCTCTCCAACATTTTTACCCTTTCTCTCTCATCGATTCGTGGCTCGCGTCGTCACACACTACATATTTTTTTCATTTTTCTTTCAAAAATTACCCGAATTTTTCATCGTGTCCACTTACACAAACATGATTCTAATTCGGCAAAACTATTATTTTTGAAAGCGATAATGTTTTGGTTTGCTGCTGGACCTAGTGGAGATCCATCAGAAACCAAAGTTCGAAAATTCTCCTTTATTTCATAAACTAAAAAAAGGTGACCAGTGAAACAAAGAATGAGTTCTTGCTAGAGCTTAAAGAGGTATTCATCATTGTGTTTTGGTCGCATTACGTAACAGAAATATTCTGTAGTAATTATATTGCACTACTAAGTCCGAAAAACCCAGTATTAATGTTGTGTGACAAGTAAGAAATTCGCATTATATCAAAGCCATCAAAATTAAACAAAAAAAAAATCGACAAAATGTGAATCGTTTTCCTGTCATCATCAAATGTTTTTTTCTTCCATTATATCCGATAGATAATAGCTTATCTAAAGAATTTCACTTATATCAAATGATTGACGTACGAGTATGTATTTCATTTGGCCTCCAGAGTAAAAATTCCAACATTTAGTATTGATTGAAGGCCAATAAGAAGACAAAAGAGCACGTTACCAACGTCACAATATGTCATGCAGAATTAGTTTTCGATTTCTATTAGCTAACAAGTCCTAATGATGAAAATAAGATGCTACTTTATTCAATAAATGATGATAGTGATATGCCTTGGCTTGACGCATTGTATCGCCAGTACGAGAAGCTAGCGAACAGTCGAGATAAATCGATCAACCTAGATCTAATAAGGTAATTGCCGGACTGACAACTTGTTATGAACATAATATGATACATATGTACATACGTAGATTTTTTTGAAATACAAGTAGAAGAGCGACACAGGATTACTCAAACTCTAGTGCCATAAATTATTCGTGAAAATGCGGTAAGACTGCGAATTTTTTAAGATATTGAAATTTTGTTGTTATAGATATAAATGAACAACTCCAGCGATAAGTCTCAACGCTGACTCTCTTCCAGATATTCTCAAGAGCTAAATTATTTTCTGATAAATTGACATTATAGGCCATTTTAATACTGCTGCATGCGCTGAAACAAGCTATAACACTGCAATATCCATAGAATTATAACTAAAAACAATACAAGTACAAGATGAGTTTTTCTCGTGCGAGTCGTTTACGACTAGTATAGACGTAAGAAAAGACCTTTAGAATTTCCGTTCAAAAAACAAACTTTTTTAAAGGTTACTAAAACGTAAAAATCTTACAGGCCTTCTACAACAATAAGAAATTGTTATTTGCTGTGACGTCAAATAGACGGCATATAATTCAGCACCTGTTTTCGTTGCTCTTCAAAACGTCTCATTCTGGTTTGTTTCTATTTGGTCATTGATACTCGTATCAACACTTGTTTTCATATGGTACGAGTAACTAAATCGTATCTGTTTGCTGAAATAAAATTTATGTATTTGTTTTTCATAGTCCAACAACAAATGTTGCGAAAAGAATAAATTGTAGTTTTTGTGAATGTTATTATATTGGTCCGAAAAATACCTGTAGTGTTACTAACGATAATATAAATAAAACTAAGAGTGAGTAAGAGTAATATAATTTTTCGCTATACAATTACATTTTCAGATGCCTCGCCCTTAAACGGCTAAAGGATGGATTTTGCGATTTTTTATTGAGAAAATACCGTTAACATGTGATTCTTGGTAAACATAAAAGTTCTTACACTTCTTCGTATATATTTAATAAGCTCTTTTTTAGATCTATTTCTCTTAAATTTTGTCCCTTGAAATTCACAATGTTCGCAGCCCTCCATAGTTCATACACTCAAAGATAACAACCGGATGTCCGTCCGTCCGTGTCCCCTCTAGCGCATTGAGCTAGAAAGTTCAAATTTTGTACACGTCGTTTTTGATGGAAAATTAGGGTCAAGTTCCTGAACGGGCTAAATCGCTCCACTCCTTCTACGCCCTCTCATACAATCAAATTCCTGTTAAGACCCCCTATAGGGGCATAGGACAGAAACAACTCTCTTCCACAAGGCGCGATCCTGAGCATCGGCTTTAAGCTGTTGCCAGAACTTGTTTATTCCTCTGGCCTCCTGCTCAACTGCTCGCCTCTCATACAAAACATACCTAATTTTACAACTTTATAAATGTCGATCTTATTGAAAATTATTGGAGTACAAATTGAAAATCGCCGTTTTTTCAAATTTCGAGCATGTATTGTGCAAAAATGGTTAAATATTTATTATTCAAAGAAATGCCCATCGCCACCCACAACTTTTTTCCCATCTTTCTGGCAGCATACGGATTTCACGTTGAAAAAACTGCTTTTCTTTTGAGCCGATTCACAAATCGACCGAATTTTTGGCTTCTTGTTAAGAATGGAAGTGCTGCTCAACCAGGCCATGCGTCATCGAACGGAATAGGTGGCAGTCGGAACAGATGATGTCTGGAAAATACGGCGGGTGGGTTAGGACGTCCCATTTTAGTGTTTCCAGGTAGGTTTTCACAACGTGAGCAACATGTGACCGAGCGTTTTCGTGCAGCAAAATCACTTTGTCGTGTCTCTCCTCGTATTGCGGCCGTTTCTCCTTCAATGCTCGTCTGAAACGCATTAGTTGTTTTTTGTAGCGATCTCCCGTGCAGCAGTTCATAATACACCACGCCATCAAATACGCAACATGAATTTTCGCTTGGCCGTCGATTTGGTGTATGGCCGCGGTATCTCCATGATTTTGTTCGGTTTGCATTATCTTACTTCTCATCGTCAGTGACGATGCGATGCAAGAAACCCTTTCTTTTCTGTTGTAGCAGAAGCGGAGTAGCTGTTCGGCGTTTCTTGGCTTCAACTCGTATGGCACCCAATTTCCTTGCTTTTGCATGATTACCAAGTTTATCAAACGATGTGTAATGGCTTACTGAGTTACGCGCAATGAATTTGCAAGATCTTGGTGCGTTTGGCATGAATCTTCGTCCAGTAATGCCTCCAATTCTGCATCTTCAAACCTTTTAACCGCTCCGAGAAATAACTGCAAATATTAAGCGTTTGACATGGTTTAAATTGAACATCAGTAGCATTCATATTTTTCATGAAAATCGACTTTGAAATTGTGTCATATTGTATGGGAGAGAAGGAGCGAAACTAATCGTATAATGTTTTTCGTAAATAAATATATAGCGCACAATTTTAGCTCGATAGATTTTATACGTACTGAGTAAATTGGTTTATAGTATTTCATGAAAAAGTACAGTTTGTATGGGAGGTGGTGGAAGGAGTGGGGCAATTGAATAATTTTTGTACCGTAGATTAAAATCGTTATAAAAGTAAGATGTTTCAAATTTAAGAGCAATACCTTTTATACTTTTTGAGAAATTCCGTTTATTGTTAAATTCTGAAATTCTGTCATTTTGCATGGGAGGGGCTAGAAGGGGTGGAGCGATTTGGCCCGTTCACGAACTTGTCCTTACTTTTTTGTTAAAAATGGCGTATACAAAATTTAAACTTTCTAGCTGAACGCGTTCTCGAACTAGAGAGAACTTGGACGCACAGACGCATGGACGGTCGTACATCCGGTTTTGAGATTTTTGAGTGATAATATGAACTGTGGTATAGAGAGAGTATAAAAATGTCTCTTTCTTCTAGAATATCGCATGATTGGGCTTTACGCCCAATTGTAGTTCTGTTATGCTTTTCACTTAAGTGCAATATTTATTTTGCAGACTTGTTAATACAATTGTGATTAGTTAAATCAGAATAAATTGCGTGTAATCGATTTACATTTTTGTTCAGTTCTTGCTCTCAATGTAAGCGGTTAAAATCGGAAATCAAGAAGGTCTTCTCGGAATACATTACACAACTCGAGACGTAACTGTCGCGTAATGAGGCCAAACCGTTTTGGTCACACGTTAGAAAGTGTGGAAAAACCCAATATTATCATTTTCAACTTAAGTTTGGAGATATTTCGACTATCAATCTGCAATGTGCGAACTTTTTGTCAAATAGTTTTCCTCCGTACTTAGCCTCTCTAAGAAATACCTATCCTAGGACTTTTTCATTACACCGCAAGAGCTCTATTACTGACATTACGATTTGCGAGACCGATATGGAGGACAAAAGAATACCCAAACGTGCTCAAAAGTGAAAGGCGGAAGGAGAAAGGCCAGTCGGAAACCACGAAAATGCTAGGAAGATTCAATCGACGAAGACAGCAAAAAGACGCTTTTGAAATTTTCGGCATGGAGGGCTCGGTCAGGAGGCCAAGGCCCGACTCGAGCTAAAGTGCCATTGATGATGATGGTGAATATTGACTCTGTGGATACTGGAACTTTTCATAATAATCACTGCTACGTGTTAAACAATTGACATTATCCCTACCCCTAGAACCCTCATCCGCTTAATCTTTTTGATACAATATTAACCTGCACATTGACTTTCCACGCATCTTTCATTTTTGAATGTTAGTCGCAACATTGAAAATCTCCAAACAAGTTAATTTGCCACTGCCTTTTATTATACGTATATTAAATTAAGACCGAAACTGCCGAGGTCTGTGTTAGGGGTTTTAAAAGTTTTTCGATTTCGAAATGTTCTTCGTTCAAAACTACAAATTTTATCAAAATTTTCGCTGGTTGGGTCGTATTATACATTGTGACAAAATAGTAACAGCAATCTATACTTATTAATATAATTGTAGTGTCTGTCTGTTATTTGCTTATAAATGGCTATAAGTTAGTTTTTTTGCTTTATTTTAACAATAACTAAGCATAAAAACACGTTTTTGAAATTTTGTCTGTCTGTCTGTCCGGTCGCTTTTCACGCACAAACGGCTGAACCAATTGTAATGAACTTGCACAGTTTGTTAGGTGTCCTCCGAGATGTAATCTGCTTTTGGTTTTATTTCACTCCCCTCACGCCTTCTACAAAGTGACTCATTTTAAAAAAAAAAATATATTTATCAAATTTTCTCGGAAACTGTAAAAGCTATTAATTTGAAATTTGGAATATATTGGTTTGGTGAATGTTTTCACAGTGCATTTCGAAATGAAAGAAAAGATTTCCGGATTCTACACTGTTACGCTTTATTATTCGTGACGTTTCGGTCTCTGCTGAGACCTTTATCAAACTAAAGGTCTCAGCAGAGACCGAAACGTCACGAATAATAAAGCGTAACAGTGTAGAATCCGGAAATCTTTTCTTTCATTTGGAATATATTATTTGTATTATAAATGCAGTCTCTTGGCATACAAATTATATGAGTTCCCCCAGTCCTTCCACCACCTCCCATACAAATTACACCTTTTCATGCAACACTTTACATCAATTTTCTCAGTACGTGTAACTTTCATCGAGCTAAAATGTTGTACTAAATCCTTAATTAGCATTATTATTAATATCGGTAAAAAATTAACCGATTAGCTTCACTCCTTCTACCCCCTCCCATACAATGTGACACAGTTCCACAACTTTACAAGAATTCGATTTTCTTGAAATGTGTGAATTTTACTGATCTGAAATTATCAATTGCATGATAATTATAGTTGTTTCTCGAAAAATCATCAAAAACCTCCCCACTCCTTCTACCACCTCTCATACAAATTGCACAACTTCATTAAATTCAATGCACTAAGTTTCTCAGTACCTACTCAATTTGGGAAGCTTAAATTTGGTACAAAACATTTTTATAGCTACTCTAGCATGATCTGAAGCAAATTAGTTCAGTGCTGTCACCACAAATATTTCGATTTCATCTGTACATAGTATCGTTTGATTGGCCTTTACGTGCAATCTAAGTCCTGTTATGTTTTTAAGCTTAATGTTATTTTATTTTATTTTTTTTTAATTAACACAACCAATTATTCACATGTCCTTAATGCTCTTCAATACATATAAGAACTCAAATCACGGGATTGATTTGAAAACGAGTCTATCCCATTCAAAATTCATGGCTTCATGGTTCTGATTTCAACAAACACAAAACATTGTGTTCAAAGAGCCATGCTCATTATTGCTATTTTTACGCGGATGAAGTCGCGAGCGTTCGCTTGTTTGTAAATAAAATTACTCTTAGGAATGATATTTCAAAATTTTTTTTTTGTAAGCAGGTAAGACTGTCCTTAATTATTATTCCAAAAATTAGAACGGTTTGTTAATAAGTTTGTTTGCAGTAGCTGTTTGAATGAATGATCTTCGCTTCACTCCTTCTACCACCTCCCATACAAATTTTTGTGTTGGAAATTCAAGAAAATTCTTTCTCCTTCGAACATATGAGAGCTATCGACTTTCAAATTGTAACAAAGCAATGTGATTAGGATGTTGATTCAAAATCATCGAAACCTCCCACTTTCTCTGCCACCTCCCATACAAATGCCATAACTTCAGATAAAATCTGTTCAATTTCCTCGAATATTAAGAAAGCTACAAGTTTTAAATTCAGCATGAAACATTTTGTATATTATATTCGGTATTACATACAAAAATTACAAACCTCTCCCTTCTTTTTTTACCGATTTCGATCGATGAGGAACTATGCGAAAACTATTGGCATAGTAGAAAGTTCGAAGACTGGGTATCGGTTAGTAATTGGAGAACTATCTCGATTAGGCAGTTTAATTTCGTGTGCACCTGCGACCGATGCGAATTCGATCGACCCAAGGAGTTCTATCGTGTAATAGTGTCCCGATGGAACGAATCCTCAAACAATTCAACAGTATTTCGACATCATGGAGAAATTCGCCGAGAGGAATTATAAAGCTTTCTGTTTGTTCATCGAAGCGTACAGGAATTACCCGAACTGCTTACAGATAAAATACACTCAAGCATGCCTGGTAGTTTTATGGGATTTGCTAACTCAAGCCATCACTATGCCAGTTTATAAAAACAGTGCATTGCAACCGTCTTGTTATTAACTCATTAATAGCAGTATAAGACAAAAGTTACTATTCGCTGTTCGAAAGAATTTGAGATGACATATTTTCCTTACAATAAACTCTTTCGTACTTCATCTAAGGTATCATAATTCTGTTATGTTTATACTCTCTTTGATGAAATCTGAGAGTATATGGTGTTTGCCTTACCGTTTGTAACGCTAAGAAATAACGCTCGCACAGAGCCGCCAAGGGTACAGAAATATTTCTTGTCGCTCAAAAACCTCGATTCCGAGTGACCATCTGTCCGTGCGTCTGTCTACAGCATAAATCTCGAAAGCTTTGAGCTATAGTGCTAAAAATTTGTGTGTGTCATTTTTAGCAAAAAAGTAAGGTCAAGTTCGTGAACGGGCCAAATCGCTCCACCCCTTCTACCCCCTCCCATACAAAATGACACAATTACGCAATTTGATAATAAACGGATTTGCTCGAAAAGTATAAAAGTTATTGAACTCAAATTTGTAACATATTACTTTTATAATGACTTCAATCTACCGTATAAAAATTATGGGTGTCCTCCCTCTCTTTCCACCACCTCCCGTACAAACTGCACTTTTTCATGAAATGCTCTAAACCAATTTAATTAGTGCGTATAAAATTTAGCGAGCTGAAATAGTGCAAAAAATATTTATTTAGAATTATTAGTAAGACCAATAAAAATTGGATGATTAGCTTCACCCCTTCTACCCCCTCCCATATAAAATGACACAAATACGCAATTCGACAATAAACGGATTTGCTCAAAAAGTATAAAAGCCATTAGTCTGAAATTTTGAATATATTACTTTCGTGGCAATTTCAATCTACCATATAAAAATTTTGCATGTCTTCCTCCTGCTTGCACCACCTCCCATACAAACTGTACTTTTTCATGAAATACTCTAAACCAATTTACTCTGGCGTATAAAATTTATCGAGCTCAAATTTAGCAGTAAATATTTATTTAGAATTATTGGCAAGACCAAAAAAAATAAGATGATTAGCTTCACCCCTTCTACAAAATGACACAATTTTGCAACTCGACAATAAACAGATTTGCTCGAAAAGTATAAAAGCTATTGATCTGAAATTTGGAGTATAATACTTTTATGAAAATTTCAATCTACTGCATAAAATTTTTTTGAGTCCTCCTCTTCTTTCCACCCCCTCCCACACAAACTACACTTTTTCATGCAATGCTCTAAACCAATTTACTCAGTACGTATAAAACGTATCGAGCTGAAATTGTGCATTAATAACTTATTTGGAATTATTATTCAGGCCAAACAAAATTAAAAGATATGTCTTACCCCTTCTACCACCTCCCATACAAAATGGCGCAATTTTAGAATTCGACAATAAACGGATTTGCTCGAAAAGCATGGATGTTATTGATCTGAAATTTGAAGTATATTACTTTTATGATGATTTCAATCTATCATATAAAAATTATTTAAGTCCTCCCCTGTCTTCCACCACCTCCCATACAAACTCTACTTTTTCATGAAATACTCTAAAACAATAACTCAGTGTGTATAAAATCTATCGAGCTGACATTGTGCGCTTCCTATTTATTTAGAATTATTAGTAAGCCCAAAAAAATGAACCTATTATCTATACTCCTTCGACCCCCTCCCATACAATCTGACACAATTTCATAACTTTACAAAAAGCGGATTTTCCTGTAAAGTATGAATGCTATTGATCTACAATTTAAAACATGTCAAAAGCATGATTACGGACTCGCCCCTCCTTGTACCACCTCCCATACAAACTGCACAATTTGGATAAATCCAATAACCTAATTTTCTCAGCAACTATTAAATTGTTTAATCCTAAATTTTGTGTAAAACATTTTTATAGCAACTTTAGCGTAATGGGAAAAAATTAATTCAATGTCGTCAACCCCTGTACCACTTCCCCTACAAAATTTCTTGAAATCAAAAAATGTCTCTTTCATCTAGAGTATCGCACGATTGGGCTTTATGTCCAATCGTAGTCCTGTTATGTTTTTTATTATGGTTTCAATCTAATGTTTCAAAATTATTTGAACCCCTCTACTCCTTCCACCACCTACTATACAAACTGTAATTCTTCAAAAAATACTTTAAAACAATTTACTCAGCACGAAAAAATTTTAAATATCATTCTCCAGAGTAATTTTATTTACAAAGTGCTGTTATTTTTTTGTTACAATGTACACATAGTCTCCAAATTGAAGGCACAAGCAATAAATATGAAAACTCTTAATCATATATAAACTAATGTCACTTTAGTATCACATTTTTTTTTATTTTTTATTAAATTGACGACTAAAAATACAAAAATGAATAAAAAAATTAATTAAATTCAATTTTTTAAAGAATTAAGTAACAAAAGAAAAAATTAAAAAAAAATTCAAGGCACAAACTTCAATCAAGATCACTAGAAAAATATAAAATAATTTATTATTAGTAGTTAGTTGGATATCCTTTGGCTTTGATTACTGCTGTTAGTCTTCTAGGCATACTTTTCGCTAACTTTTTTGTTACGGTTGGGCTAATATTTTGCCATTCCCTTGTTATTATTGACTTCAGCTCGGATTTATTCGCAATTGAAAATTTTCGGATTTGTTGCTCAAGTATGACCACAAATGTTCAATCGGGGTAAGGTCTGGTGACTGAGGTGGAGTTTTTAATTGTTTCGGCGTATTATAAAGCAACCACATCTTTACAATATGTGCGGTGTGCTTTGGATCATTATCTTGTTGTAAACCAAAACACATCGATAGTCCTAATTTAATAGCACTTGATTTTAAATTCCTTTTCAGGATATTGATGTATTTCCATTTGTCCATAGTGGTCTCAATAAATTCCATGTTGCCGACTCATCCTGCAGACATGCAGCCCCAAACCATGACATTACCTCCACCATGTTTTACGGTTTCGCACGAATTTTCACGTGTGGGAACTTGGCCCCCCAATTTAGATTTTTTTAATTTTTCTTGTTGCAATCGTTTGGTGGTCGTTTGGTGGTCGTTTGGTGGTAATTGGTAGTCACTTTTTTTCGTTTGTTGGTAATCCGTATTCTTAGAAATCACGTTTACTGTATTTAGCGTGAACTTAGCCCCCCCCCAAAACACATTTTCTTAAATATCTGGAGTTACAGTTATCTTAGCGTAAAACAAATGCCATTCGTTTGGTGGTTGTTTGGTGGTGTTTGTTAGTAACCTTTCAACATTTGGTAGTAATTCAGTTAGCTGTAATAAATGATTTTGTTAAAAAGCGTGAAGTTAGCCCCCCATTATGTGTTTTTGTAAATAACTGGAGTTACGATATTCTTACAGCAAAACGGATTTCACTAGTCGTTTGGTGGTGATTGGTAGTCACCTTTTAAACTTTGGTACCCATTCACATAGCAATAGTAGGCAAATTTCGATATGAGCTTTAAGCTTTCCGAATTTGTGTGAAGTAGGCCCCCCCAATGTAAAATATCAAAATTTTTTTTATTGCATTCGCTTGGGGGTCGTTTGGTGGTGCTTGCTAGCCTAATTTCATCGTTTGGTGGTGATCGGTATAGTTACAATATCGAATTTCCGTTAGAGCTTTATTCCGAAAAAGGCAACCCGAAATAGAATTATGAATGAAAATTTCCCCAATATTTTTGATTTTTGAATTTTTCTTGTTGCATTCGCTTGAGAATCGTTTGGGGGTGTCTGGTAGTCTAATTTTATCTTTTGCTGGTGATTAGTATAGACACAGCATCGAATTCCCGCAAAAGCTTTATTTCAAAAAAAGCAACTCGAAATGGATTCATGAATGAAACTTATCCCCAAATGTAAAATTTTTTAATTTTTCTTTTTGAATTCACTTGGCAGTCGTTTGGTGGTATTTGGTAGTCTAATTTTATTGTTTAACGGTGATTAGTATAGTTACAATATCGAATTTCCATTAGAGCTTTACTTCAAAAATAGAAACCTGAAATATAATTATGAATGAAAATTTCCCCAATATTTATGATTTATGAATTCTGATTATTGCATTCGCTTGGCGATCACTTGTTGGTATCTGCTCGTCTAATTTCATCGTTTGGTGGTGATCAGTACAGTAACGGTATCGAATTTCCTTGAAGACATTTTTTCAATAAAAGCATCGATTCTAATTATTAATGAAACTTCCCCCCAAATGATAAATCGCCGTTAAACAATAAAATTAGACAACCAAATACTAACTAGTCACTAACGTTCAACTAAAACTCAATATTTGTAAAGAATGAAAAGTAATTGCATCATCAAATTCTACGAAATATCTTGTTAGATGCACGTGTGCCTTCAATTTTGTGTAGCTCGCAAGTGGTACAGTTGACATCAAAATAGCAAACTTTGTGATAGATTCGATTTTTTTTGTATTAATTTGGGGTACATTATAAAGAAGATTACGTACTAACAGAATAAAATGTCAATTCGATAAATTTACTACAATTGTAGTAATATTGAATAATATTTTAGCATTTATATAGATTGTGCCTTCAATTTTGTGACTATGTGTATATTTGATGTCCGAGTACCGATTGCAACGAACTTTAATCAAAAGAATAATTCTGTTGTTTATATAAATTATCCATTTTATCCACTTTCAATTTATTTAATGGCTTACTGCGTATTTAAAAAAATAAATTTTTCAAAAGGGTGCAAATTCGAAAGTACTATCCTTTGTGTGTATCCTGAAAATTTCATAAAGAACTTCGCGGTAATGACAATGTTATAGCGTTGTATAACCGACAGGGTGAGCAACGACTATGAGATGATACTTTAAGGGGGTTACATACATAAACTTGCGTAGTTAAAAAAAATCTATCCAGTACCAGAAATATCTTCGCGACTTCTGGACTAATCGGAATCTAGTTTTGCACGGTTATGTTTCACATAATAACTTAGTATTAAGTTGTTGCAGATGAACTTTAACTCTTATAAAACTTAATTTTAGTAATAAAAATAGGTACCAGCAGATGCAATACACTTCTCTCAACGAGATACAAGTGCATTTATGCCAGTTTCGTAGACTTTCTAGACTGAAGAAATTTCTCAAAGGCATTTTTGACGGCTGTTTCATTGTTGAATTCATTCTTCGCCAAAAAATGATCCAGATGTTTAAAAAAGTGGTAATCGGTTGGCGAGAGGTCTGGTATAATATAGTGGATGAGGAAGAGTCTCATGCGGAACCCACTTATCAAGCTTTCTGACTTTTTCACGCTGTTGAAAGTGCTGGAAATTTGTCGAATAGTGTACGCCCAGTTTGTCTGCAATGTCCCTTACAGTTTGGCGTGAGTCAGACTCCACTAGTAAACGCAGCTCGTCGTTGTCTATCGATGGTCCTGGGTGACCACATGGCTCACTTTGAAGGGTCATATCTCCAGATCGCAATTTTTCGAATCATCGCTGTGTAGATCGTTCGCTTACTGTTTCAGCTCCAAATGACCTGTTGATGTTTTTGGTTGCCTCCCTTGCATTGTGGCCGAGTTTGAAATCGAAAAGGAAAAGTAACCATTTTCGACTCGATTTCATGTTTTTTTTTATTTTTTTTTCTCTCCGATCTCAATGAAGTCCAAAATTGAAATGATTCCTTGACCAAATGTAGGATTATTTATACTTCAATATGCATTACTACCAGAGCCACCTGTCGGCAGTTTGAGACATCATCATCAATGGCGCGACAGCCCAAATCGGGCCTTGGCCTCCTGAAGTCGTCGCCGCTAATCGTTTCGATCCAAAGACCGCGTCCTCCAGCTGCTAATTTTTAAGATGGCTTTGCTATCTTCATCAACCGAGTCTTCCCATCGCTTGCGTGGCTTGCCTACTGGCCGGTTACCACTCGCTTTGCCTTTCAGAGCACGTTTGGGGATTCTTCTGTCTTCCATTCGCTCTACATGGCCAGCCCACTGCAGTTCACGTAGCTTGATGAACGTTGAAGCTTCTGGCTCGTCGTAGAGTTGATACAACTCATGGTTGAATCTTATTCGCCATTCCGTTCGTTCCTTCACAGATCCCAAAATTCTTCGGAGGACCTTTCTTTCAAATGCGTTCACTGTTTTTTCAGAAGTTCGTGTTAATTTCCACGTCTCGCTGCCATAACAGAGCACAGGTCGTATAATAGTTTTATATATCCGCATCTTATTGTTCCTGTGCACTTTCTTGGAATTCATTATTGGAAGTACCGAATAATACGTCTTATTTCCTAGTATTATCCGTTGTTTCATTTCGTCTGTTTCATTACCGTCCTTTGCTAGATTAGCCCCAAAGATATATGAAATTGTCCACACTCTCCAAATTATATTCCGCAATTGTTATGTTTTGTCTGATAGGCGCTCTCCTTCTTGTTTGCGTCATTACTTTTGTTTTACTTTCGTTAATGCGCAACCCGACTTCTTTTGCGGCGGAGTCAAGACTGACAAATACCTCCTTAGCACTAGGGAAGGATCTTGCTAGGATGTTAATGTCGTCAGCGTATGGGTGGACTTGAATAGTAGTGTCCCGTTGGTGTCGACTGGGATTTTTCGGACGACATATTCTAGTGCCAAGTTGAAAACCATGGGGGCTAGACCATCTCCCTGCTTTAAACCACATTCTGTTCGAATGCTGGTTGTGGAATCGGTTTGTATTCTCACTTGGTATTCAGTGTTCGCCATTGTGAGTCCTGTTAGTCGGACTAGTTTTGGAAGAAGTCCAAAGTTAAGCATGATTTGGTACAGTACGCTCCTGTCGATACTGTTGTATGCTTGTTTAATTTCTACGAAGATTTGGTGCACGTCTGTGTTATATTCCCAGCATTCTCAAGCATCTGTTTCATCGAGAATATCTGGTCTGTTGTAGATCGTCCGGTTCTGAATCCGCCTTGGTATTCGCAAATTATTTGATTAGTATAGGGTTTAAGACGACGTTCAATTATTTTTGTCAGTATTTTATAGGACGTACACAACAATGATATTCCTCTGTAATTCTCACAGCAGAGTTTGTTTCTTTTCTTGTAAATAAGACATATAATACTTTTTTGCCAATCGTCGGGTATGATTTCCTTTGTCCAAATTTTGCATATCATGTTGTGCAGTATTTCAGCAACACAATTTCCACCGTTTTCAGAAGTTCAAGTGGTATTTCGTCGGCGCTTTGTTTAGTTTTTGGTCACATAGGGCTGCTTTGATTTCAGCAAGCGTGGGTGGTATCGATGATGGTTCATCTTCGTCAGTTTAGGCTTCAATTGAAATGTTGTCTGTCGTGATCGGTGCTAATGGGGTGGGATTCAAAAGATGTTCAAAGTAGGAAGCCCATCTCCTTTTGATTTCTTGTGTGTCGCCCTCTGCGTCTTTGCAGAGACTGGTTTTTGGCTTATATCCCTTTTTTAAGTCTTTTAATATTGCGTATGCGTCCCGCGTTTTATTTTTTCTCATGTCGTCGTCCATTTTTTGTATTTTGTCATTATGGTACTTCCTTTGTTTTCGTCTGCAGGTCTTTTTCGCCTATCGCCTAAGCTCGTCATATCTTTCTTTTTTGGCTAGTGATGGTCGTTCAGTAAAAATTTTGTAAGCCTCGTTCTTTCTATCTATTGCATCGCGACATTCTTGGTCGAACCAATCATTATTTTTTCGCCGTGCTTGATATCTTAATACCTCTTCTGCGGAGGATTTGATGCCGTCTCGTATTTTCATCCACGCATTCTCCACTGGCATATTTTGGATATTTTCATATATTGTTGTCGGGTGTTTATTACATGCTAACATGTAGGCCTGCGCCATCGTTCCGTCGTTAAGCTTGTCGACATTGAATTTGCGAGCTCTACTCGTTTTCGAATATCCACGACAAGCTATTTTGCATCGATACTTAGCTCTGACTAGATAGTGATCAGAGTCACAATTCGCTCCGCGGAGAGTTCGAACATCAAGTATGCTGGAAGCAGCCCTTTTCTCAATTAGAACGTGGTCTATTTGGTTGAAGGTGTGACCATCTGGTGATGCCCACGTTCGTTTGTGAATATCGCGATGTGGGAAGCACTTTGAGCTTACTATGATATTTTTGCTGCTTGCGAAATTAATAAGACGTTGGCCATTGTCGTTGGTTATGTCGTGGAGACTTTGCCCTCCTGTTGTTCCTCTATGAGCCTCCTCTTTTCCGACTTTTGCATAAGACAATTTTTAGGTCATTCGAGGGCAGTGAATCATTGGTTGTCTCTAGGGTGGCATAAAATTCGTATTTAGTTATATCGTCCTTGTCTTCTGTTGGTACGTGAATGTTGATCAACCAAGTGTTGAAAAATTTAGTCTTTATTCGGATTGCACACAATCTTTCACTTACTGGTCTGAAGCTCGTGACCTGCTGTTTAAATTTTTTGTCGACGACAAAAGCGACTCCAAACTCTGCTTTCCGACAATTTTCCACTTGGATAGATTGTGTGCGATCTCATGTCCATGATTTCGCTACCGAGCCATTTCGTTTCTTGGATGTCAGTTATGTTGATGTTGTGTTTTGCCACTTCTTCGAGGAACTCTTTCAGAGCTCCTGTCCTAAATAAGGATCGAACATTCCAGGATCCAATAGAGTAGTCCATTTTTCGTTTGCGGGGTCGTTGCCGTTGAGCCCATCCTTTCCGAGGCTGTTCTTCAGGTTTCTGGGCAGTGTTCTTTTTCCGGTGATGCGTTGTCGGCGCCTCGCCCAACCCCCGACCTGGAGGACCGGTCCTACTTATTTATTACACCCTAGTAGAAAAAGGGTGGGAGTTATGAGCTAAATATGACATGCTGGAGTTCTCACAGCTATGCTGCAAGTCGAAATATGTCATACTTTTTGCCTACTTCCTGAGACGTATTGGTGTTACTGGCCATTCAGGTTAACTCCATGTTCCCTCCTCCTTTCTCAAACCGGTCTTGGGACCGTCTATGGCGGAGTTTGAGACATGAAAACCGTAACTAACTTCACTTCATCGCGAAAGTCGCTTTTTCATCTCCAACAACCTAATACTTAATGGGCCGTTTTTTCGATAACTGGCATAATTTTTTTAATATAAGTATTGAACAATTTTGAGGCGCTTGTTTTATTCCAGAGACTGCCATGATCCAAAAAAAATAAATTTTGAAATCCCGGCCCGATAAGTACTAGTTTTATCTATCTACAGGGTGCGCCATCTAAATGTGGTCGATGGAAATATTGAATAACTTGAACAATTCTCAATCGATTTTGGAAAACTATTTATTTTTATAAAATTTGAAGCTTTACAATTTTTTCCATTCAGTTTCCAAAAACAACGTCGATCAAATGACCACCTTTATTGCGGATACAAAATTCAGCTCTTTTTCTGGCATTTTCCAAGACATTTGCCAGCATCTCGGGTGATATCGCAGTGATTTCGGCTCGAATATTGTCCTTAAGCTCGTCTAAAGTCTTCGGTTTGTTGGCATACACTTTGCTTTTTAAAAATCCCCACAAAAAAAAGTCCGGTGCCGTTAAATCGGGCGATCTCGGTGGCCAGTCAATATCCCCCCCTTTCGATACCACACGTCCTGGGAACTTTTGACGCAAGAAGTTCATCGTTGATTTCGCGGTGTGACATGTCGCGCCGTCTTGTTGAAACCAAAAGCCTTTAAGACCTTTTTCACGCATTTCTGGTAAAACAGAGTGTGCCAACATCCATCGATACCGATCCCCATTGACAGTTTCCCCAACTCTGAAGAAGAACGGACCAATGATGGTTTTTGAGAAGACACCGGCCCAAACAGTAACTTTCTGATCATGCAGTGGAGTTTGATGTATAGTATGAGGATTTTCTTTCCCCCAAATGCGACAGTTTTGTTTATTTACAGTGCCAGATAGCGTGAAATGGGCCTCATCAGTCATCAGTCATACGCACGCTGTGTTGCAACAACTGAACGATTGCATTTAATGAACATTGTCACTATTTCCGCGCGTTCTTTGGGCGTGGATCGATTCATGGTTAAAATTGTAATGCAATAACCTTTCCGAAATGTGTTCGACGACGTCAATCGGTTTAAATCTGTCAAAGTTATTCAATATTTCCATCGACCACATTTAGATGGCGCACCCTGTACTTTAAGAAAAATTTAGTTTTTTTGTTTTTGGATCAAAAATGGCGAAGGCACGTTTGGTACTGCAAACGGTGTCAACAAAAACACGTCCCAGGAAAACGACTGTATCTTTTTTACTGTTTGAAATTGTTTAACCAAATTTTCTCACAATATAGATAACATGTCATACTTTAAGAAATATATCATGATTTTTCAATAAGATTCAGTTTTATTTACGAAACAAATTCTTAAACATAACTGTAGTTTTAGCCGTCTCAGATGTATGTTATCCCTTAAGCAAATTTTTACACCGCAAGGGTCGATATTAAATAGACTCCTGAAATTCTTTTACCCTGGAATCTGTTCTATTTTTAAATGTTAAGTTTCAGTTGTCTTTCAAATATCACATATACATTAATAGAATATACTCGTAGGCTTATAACTTCTTAGCTACTTCAATTTATTAACAATGAAAGAAATATACTGTCGGATCTCTATCATTGAATTAAACCAGTAATTTTCATTTCAAAATATGAATTGGGGGTACATCGGAAAGATGCGTCCACTATAACTTCTTAGTTTAAACACTTTCAAAAGTTTTATAAACATAACGTTCAAAAATAGGACTTTCTAGTTTTTCATTCGATTCAATAATGGTTTTTTTTTAGCAAGAGTACAAATACTCAGCTAATCTAGAAATTCATTATGTAAGACGATTACAAAACTATCTTAGAGGCGTTCAGATTTGATTGAAAAAAAAACTGTTTAGTATAATTTTCGAGTCTTAAAGCATTTGGCGACAATCGCAAGATACAATCAGGATATTAACAGGGTCACTACATAATTAAAAAAAAAAACATATTTTCTTTTTTCTATTTTCTAAAAATTTAACCTTTTCTGCCTTACAAATTTCTGAGCAAATTTTATTTTAACTCATATCAACTGCAGGGCAGTATAACAGAAATTTTTTTAGTTCTTCTGAAAACTACTTTTTTTTTTTGCAAAACGGTAAACTACTTTCGAGATCTGCTAAGCTTTTTGAACTGATTCTCCTTCAAGGCATTCTTCGGAATAGGGGATATTTTGAAATATCAATCTGTTAAAAAAAATATTTAAATATTTACGGTAAAAACTAACTAAAATTTTGAAATTCTTTATAAAATTTTCTATTCTGAATTTTTAAAATCTTTTTTCTAAGAACACCAGCTGCCCTTGAACCCTGTGTGTAAAATTTCAGTCAAATCCATCTCTCTATGGGAAATTAGGCTTGTAGTGACCCCCTTAAATGATGATGGGAGCACGTTATTTATAACATAGTTTCGTTAACTCAGTTTTGATAAGCATGAAATGATGGACTTTTGAAAGTAACGCTTCATATATAAAATGATTTTTCATGATTTGCAAGTTAATAACACTGAGTGGTTTTATGATTATTTTCCTCTTACATATATAACTTTATGTCTGCTCGCTCACACTTATTTATATTATTCCAAACTTGTTGATAATATATTATTGCTGTATTCTTGGGAGGTTGCACAAATTCGTTTATATTTTGTTTCCATTCATCGTTCTTTATCGCTGCCATTAATATGTACCATATAGTGATGTGATTGCCTGTGCTCGTAAGTCTGCGTCGGACTTCTTCTTTTCTTGATTTATTATATTACACACTTGTGCGCGACCATTTGAATTGTAGACTTTTGTGTAGTTTGGACAAATTCTATTTCAATTTAATGTTACGAATTAGTACGCGCTTGATGTGTAATTTTAGAAACTAAGTTAAGTGTTATGGGTAGTTGTAATTTAAGATGTCCTGGGGTTTTATAACCAACGAAACGAGAACAGAAGCTAATTGCAAATATCAAATCGATGAGTAAATATGTTTTTCATCATTGTTGAAGCATTTCCCTTATAAGGATTGCTTTTAGCTTCGACATAAAAAAAATCCTGAGAATTGAACAGCTTTAAAGTATGCGTATTGACGATTTTGACGCAAACGCAAAATTGAATTGTTGCTCCATTGAAAATTTAATAGGAGCATGTTATTACACGCGATCGTGATTACTTTAAAAACATAAGAGAGCTACGGTTGCGGCTAAACCTCAATCATGCGATACTCTAAATGAAATAATAAATTATAATATACCAGAAGAAGAGATAACGGCATTGAACTAATTTTACTTTATTATTCTATTGGGAGTAGACATTGAAAACCGCCGTTTATTGATTTATTTTTTTAAATTTGAGCTTTTATTGTGCAAAAATGAAAGAAATGCCCATCGCTACCCACAACTTTTCCCAATTTTCTGGCAGCATACGGATTCTGCGTTGAAAAACTGCTATTCTTTTGATCCGATCCACAAATCGACCCAATTTTTGGCTTCTTCGTAGGAAAAGAAGTGCTGCTCAGCCAGGCCATGCGTCATCGATCGGAATAGGTGGTAGTCGGAAGGGGCGATGTCTGGAGAATACGGCCGGTGGAATAGGACGTCATATTTCAGTGTTTCTAGGTAAGTTTTAACAATGTGAGGAACATGTGGCCGAGCGTTGTCGTGCAGCAAAATCACTTTGTCGTGTCTCTCCTGGTATTGCGGCCGTTTCTCCTTTAATGCTCGGCTGAAACGCATTAGTTGTTTTTTTTTGTAGCGACCTTCCGTAATGGTTTCACCTGGTTGTAGCAGCTCATAATACTCCACACCGAACTTGTCTCACCGAATACACAGCATTATTTTCGAGCCATAAAATTTGGGCTTTGCCGTCGATGTTGATGTAGGGCTGCGGTATCCCCACGATTTTGCCGCTTTAGATTATCGTAATAGATCCACTTCTCATCGCTAGTGACGTTGCGATGCAAAAATGCCCTTCCTTTTTTGCCGTTGGAGCAACTGTTCGCATGTGTAAAACGCCGTTCTACGTTTCTTGGCTTCAACGCGTATGGCACCCCATTCCCTTGCTTTTGCATCAAACTGTCCAAACGATATGAAGTGGCTTGTTGAGTCACGTCCAATGAATCTGTAAGTTGTTGTTGCGTGTGGCATGAATCTTTGTTCAGTAATTCCTACTATTCTGCGTTTCTAAACTTTTTAACCGCTCCGCAGCACAATCATTCGACACACCTCAGCCGCAGATTTTTTTCTTTAACTGAAGGCAAAAAGCAAAAATTCCCGCAGTTAACGCTTATTTGGCTCAAACTTCAAGATATTCGCGCATAAAAAAGTATATGACGCCGATAAAACTTCACAAATCTAATGATGAGGAGTTGTTGACAGATGCCTAAGTTTACCATTTAACGTTTCCACCATTTTTGATCAGAATTTATTGCTGGTGCCATCTATTGAGAAACGGCGGATTTCAATTTGTACTTCCGATAAGGTATTGTGATCGACTTGGAAAAAAAATTGCTACCTTGAAATTTTGTTAGTCTGAACATGCAAAAAATCCTTCTGTCTGTACGTTTACGCTCACCGAACAATAACTCCCAAGCCCTTGAAGGTGAAAAGGTTATTTTTGTGTGGACTGCAGACGGGTGCTGAACTCAGGCGGGCTCTAATTTTGTGTCGTCCGAAAAGAGGGGGGCTAAAAACAAATCGTCGGCCAACTTTTTTTTCCAAGTTATTATATCTATCTATTTAATATGAATATATTAACTATTTAGGTGGCACGTACATACATAGATCTACCACAATCAACTAAGATGGAGGCGCATATTTGTAAGGGAGAGGGTCGTGACGGGAGTGCAAAGAAAAACACTTAAAAACTAATATCTCGACTATTTCTCAAGCTATGTAATTAATATATAGAGCTATACTAGCGGAATAAGAGAAAATTAATATTTGGACATAATAGTAACAAGGGCAAAGGGAAACATTTCAAAAATAGTACACTTTCCAAAATTTGAATCCGTTATATCTCAAAATCGAATACAATTATTAAATTGAAATTTTATCAGATTGTAGAACTGTATGATCTTTTGCATTTGAAGTTAGAGGGAGCAGGGTCAGGGAGGTGGTGAACCAAAATGTCGACAACTAATTTTTTGTCCATCTTTCGATACAAAATTTTTGCATAAGTTTCTATGTGGAACAGGATTTTCTACACGCAAAAAATACACCAGTCTTTTCTAACGTCAAGTTTAACTTTAAATACTTTCTACATCTACAATGGCACTACAGCCCAAATCGGACCTTGGCCTCCTGACATTCAGGCTCCTAAACATTTTTCATTACGTATTGTGGAATTTTTCATATTCGTAGATTGAGGTGACCAAGGTATATCCAAGCAGGCAATGTGCTGGAATTTTATATTGCATCGACCGGGATTTGAACTCACAATCTTCGCATTACAAGACCAAAACGCTACCCACTAGGCTACACCCTAACTTTTAAATACTTTCACTTTGGCTAATAATTGTAAGAACTAGAAAATCTGCTTTGAAAAAAAACCAATCTGTGATTTTCTATATGAAAAATTTTGTTGTAATAAAAAACAGAAATTAAAAAATCTTCGAGCTGAAAAGGCATGTGAGCTCCGGTGACGATTTAAAAGTAAAGCCCAATCGTGCGATACTCTAGATCAGAGTACAACAAAGAGTAGGAACATTCAGCTAAAAATGCGACCCGGCTCCGAAAATTTGCCGAAAACACACTCGTGTTTCATCGCCGTGTGCTTCCTCTCTCTCAAGCTCACAGTGAACATTTAATCTGATATTTCCATTTCATTCTCGCAAAGATTTTTTTTTTATTAGACAAGAGCAAGAGAAATTTTAAATCTCCGCCGCAGTGCTGCCACATATCAATTATCTAGTCGCGAATCAATTTATTATAAATGTCGGTATAAAGTTGAATTCTTACAGATATACAGGGTGTTTGGTACTCCGTACATAACCTTGTAAGGGGTTATTCCTGGATATATTTTGAGCAAAAAATTGTTCTACGGAGATGGTCAATTTTCAATATCCACGGAGATACAGGGTGATCAAGAAAAGTCCTCCGGACCTGTACCCTCACTCACTCAAAACGCTATATCTTGAAAACTAATAATCACAATTCAAAGTGTTATAGCTTGTTTTTTAGGGAATCAAATTACCTTTCATTTGGTGTAATAGTCCGCATTGTAACTGTATCCAATTCTGAGATATTTGCTTCAGAACACAAATTTTTGACAGTTTGACCGTCAAAATTCTATGATCAATGTAGTTTTTCTCTGTTTTCTTTTGTGTCATATTATTGCCTACAAAAGACGCATACACTTGCATTGCATAAGTTTTATAGTTTAGAAGAAATTATCATTCCAATAATTTAGCACTTTTGTCAAAAAAGCAAGAATAGGTTGATCAACACTCTCCGCTTGAACTAAAAGAACTTAAGAATGGTTTTTACGATTTATTTCAAATTTCCTTAATTACAATAAATGTTCAAAATGGCTACCTTCATTTTGAATGCACGCTAAAGCTCGTTTTGCCAGTGTTCTCTTTGTGTTCATACTCCTCAACTGCTGCCTTACTTCTGTTGCTGCCGCATCGATTCTGGTGTTTAGATCCTGCAACGTTACTACTTCCGTTGCGTAGACAAGGTCCTTCATCCGTCCCCATACAAAGAAATCCGTAATAGTTAAATCAGGGGATCTTGCAGGCCAGTGTATCGGTCCATTTCTACCGATCCAGCGATTGCTATAATTGGAATTTAACCAATCTCTGATCTGTCGAATATCGAAAACAGAGAGAATCGTTGACCATCCGCCGACCATTACCCGCGCACCCGCCGTCCAAGTTGAATACGACGCGAGCAAAAGCTGTAAGAACGCCATGTACTAGAATGAGAGATAAGAAGTGTCGCGGACTCGGCGGGACATGTTTCTCTCTTTATTTTCAGAGGTAAAAACCGGATTTTTCAGAGGTATTACGTCACAAACATGTTAACCCACGCACTATACAAAGTGTTCTTACTCTTTGTTGTACTCTGCTCTAGATGAAAGAAAATTTTTTTGATTTTAAGAAATTTCTTAGGAGAAGTGGTGGAGGGGGTGACCACATTGAGCTACTTTTTTCACATCACGCTAGAGTTGCCACCAAAATGTTTTATAGAAAATTTAGAATTAAAAAATTTAATAGGTACTGAGAAAATTAGTGTCTTGGATTTAGTGAAATGGTGCAGTTTGTATGGGAGGTGGTACATGGAGAGGCGAGTTCTTAATGAAACATAATTTTCTGACATGTTTTAAATTGCAGATCAGTAGCATTTATACTTTTCAGAAAAATCAACTTTTTGTGAAGTTGTTAAATTGTGTCAGATTGTATAGGAGGGGGTAGAAGGAGTCAAACTAATCGTCTAATTTTTTTTTGGTCTTACTAATTATTCTAAATAAATATAGTGCACAATTTCAACTCGATAAATTTTATATGTACGTACTGAGCAAATTTGTTTATAGTATTTCATGAAAAATTGCAGTTTGTATGGGAGGTGGTGAAAGGAAGGGGAGGACTCAAACAACTTTTATACAGTAGATTGCAATCACCATGAAAGTAGTACATTCCAAATTTCAGATCAATAGCAGTTATACTTTTCGAGCAAATCCGTTTATTGTCAAATTACGAAATTATGTCATTTTGTATGGGCGAGGGTAGAAGGGATAAAGCTAACCATCTAATTTTTTTTGGTTTTACTAATAATTCTAAACAAATATTTGCTGCACAATTTCAAATCAATAAATTGTATACGTACTGATTAAATTGGTTTAAAGCATTTCATGAAAAAGTGCAGTTTGTATGGGAGGTGGTGGAAGGAGGGAGAGGACACAAATTATTTTTATACAGTATATTAAAACCATCATAAAAGTATTACATTCCAAATTTGAATTCAATAGCATTTACATTTGAGTCATAATAAGAACTTGTGTATCATTAATTTTTTTTTTCCCTAGCCTTATTTCTTAACGTCACAAAGTTTGTGGCAAACTTATAATACTCTCAGATTTCTTCAAGAGTATAAATATTTATAAGTACTATCATCAGTTCTACACTCGGTCTTATTCTGCTTCCCGATAATTTTTATCCTTCAAAACCGTTTTTGTGTATTGCACATAAATTTGGATTATCACAACTGTTTTGTATGTGAAAAATCGTGAAGGGTAGTTGTGATAAGGCTGAAATAGTGAAGCATGTATGAATATTCGAATTTTTAGATTTTGTTAATCTGATGTTGTTGAACTTTGTGTTGGTGTGGTGGTATTAACTGAATAATGCAAACATTAGTTTTAGGACAACAAATGGTTACGTATACAAAGCTCGTGTTATGATCAACAATATACATCAATATGACATGCAGCTTTTGATTTATTAAACTCAAATTTAAATAAATGCGAATGAAAAAAGTTTACGAATCGTATTAAATATTTATTTTTATTTAGAAATAAATAATGGAGATACACATTTTTTTTTAATGAAGATAAATTTTATATGCAACATTTCTTTTGAGATTTCTACATATCACTCTTTCAATTTATTATCTTTATTTTTTTTTCTTGCAGGTAAGCTAGTGGATGTGGATGATAATTTTAATTTTATCGTGTACTAGACAATAAGGTAATTTAATTATTTTGGAAAACGTACAAAAATTGTAATGACGCGAAAAATGAACATTTCTCGTAATTCAGTTTTCGTTAAAAAAAAATTAGATAATGGTGGCAACTTTTTTTCAAACCTTTTATTTCGGTTTAAAAATAAGTTTTCTCAAGGTCTGCAAAATACGTGTTCACGACCTGACTTCTTCATTAAACGAAAATTTCTGCACGCCAAAATGAGTTTTCAAATGAGAAAAAACAGAGAGTTAGGTTAATTCGCAATTTCAAAATTTCAAAATTTCCAAATGTTCAGTAACGTGCGTTTTTGATTAGCCGTGAGAAAGTGTGGTACTCATCGGATGTTGCACGTTGCACGCAACCTTTTATTCTTTATAATTTTACATCAAATTTACAGAGTTGGGTTGTTCGCTCGCTGCTTGCTACCTTCCAACTGAATGTCGGATTTCTTTTTGTTCTATACAGTTGTGGTGCGTGGTGACTTTGACAATGAGGTGAATTGCAATTTACGGATAGATGGCTCTTCAAAGCACTTAAAAGAGTTGCAATGCGTAACATGCTCCCGGCCTTGAATATTAGTGAAGCAATATTCAACAATTCAAAATAATTCAATTATATAATGCAATGACATTAATGAGTAAAATATTTTAGTTTATAGGAAGAAGATAAATTTTTGTGATTGATCGTTGTATGTCCCCAATCTTCGTCTTGATATATGCGATGCGAGCCTTTCCGTCAGGTCCAAGTCGAAACTCAATGATTTTTCCTAGTAGCCATTGAGTAGGTGGCAGCTGTACATCATGAACCAGGACGACGTTGAGCGGCTTTGGCCTGTTTTTTTCGGTTTCGGCTCATTTTTTTCCTCCATTCTGATGATTATTGACTGGTTTACATTTCAAACTCGTAGAATAATATCTCCTCACCACTTATGATACGCTTCATGAATGTTGGATCAGAATTCGCACGATCAAGCATGTCTAAAGTGACCTGTTCACAGTACTTTTTTTTTGAAGAAGATTTAGCTTTATTGGAACTAGTCGATGAAGCACGCGTTTTATGGCCAAAACATCCATCAAAATCGAACGAACGGACTCGCGAGAGATTGTCGAGCTTTCCTGCTATCTCCCTAACACTGGTATGATGATTTTCGAGCACCATTTCCTTCACTTTTTGAATGTTTTCGTAAGTCGAAGAGGTCAAACGCCGTCCAGAACGAGGCATGTCTTCAACGATCTCTCGACCGTCCTTAAAGGCATTGAACTACTTGAAGGCTCGTGTTTTTGATTACACTGAATCAATGTAAGCCTTTTCCAACATTCGCAACGATTCTACACACGAAATTTGGTTGGAAACACAAGATTTGAGACAAATTCTTTGTTGCATATTTTTATACATTTCAAATTCGTAGCTCTTAACTTGTTGGTTATCAGTTGATTTAATGAAATTGGTCAAAATCATACTTTTGTATGGGAGGGGGTAGGAGGGTAAGCACGATCTCAAAACTTTAGACGCAATTTCGTTTCAACTATTTTTAAAAGTTTTTGCGCAAAATTTTAAATTGATGGCTTTAAATAGTAAGGTGATAATTGATTTCTTAAAAATGGTCGAAAAAATAATTTTGTGCTGATTTTCAGCTTCCTACCTGCATTCGTAGTGGATATTAGCAAGTGTAGTTTTTGACTCTTTCCCTCCCCCGCCTCCCCTTCCACTTGACACTCTCCAAAATTTAGATAATGGAGCTCATTTATCCACCCAAAAACAAACATTCTATCTTTAACTGTCTTGGAGGACGGATTTTTTTTTGCATTGTTTGGCTCATTTAGTCATGAAACGCGAAAGAACAAAATTTCAGGGTAGTTATTTTTTTTCTGTGTCGATCACTTACTTTGTTATTAGAATAATAAAGTAAAATTATCAAATTAAAGTATTGCGCGAAAGTATTGACCAAATTCTCTAGAGGTCTGATTTTAGTTCTCATCGACTATCTATAATTTAGTATGGAGCATCGAAGTACTGTTGATTTTCAAAAACTTCTGGAACAAGTTATATTTTTTGTAGTTTTTTTTATCATTACTTATTATCTTTGATTTTACTTCTACTTCTACAATAGCGGTACAGCCCAAATCGGACCTGGGCCGCCTGACATTCAGGTTCCTTAAAACTTTTCATTATTTATTATGGAGGGGTTGTTAGCCTTTCGCACAACCCTCTATCTACGAATTTTTCATTTTCGTAGATTGAGATGACCAAGGTATATCCAAGCAGGCAATGTGGTGGAATTATATATATATTGCGTTGACCGGGATTTGAACTCATGATCTTCGCATTGCAAGACCAACACGCTACCCACTAGGCTACACCCTAGCTTCGATTTTGATAAGTAATAAATTCGATACAATAATAAACAGAAATTTCTCTTTATCATATTTTTTCGACGTTATTTACTAAAGATATGGAATAACAGTTCTAAGCTTTTTAAATTGCTTACACAGTACCTGTTTTTTAATTTCCAGTAATAATTGTTATTCTATTGGCTGTGATTTCATCGATTTCAATCTTTTAAATACTCTAATAAAAAAACGTAATGCATTTCAACGATACGATAAATGACCTAGAACAATATAATTAAAGTGAAGATGGCGGGTTTACTTTTCCAATAAACAATCTGAAAATAGTACAACATTTTGTGTAATAATTCATGGCGAACAAAGTACTAACAATTTACGTGAGTTCGAAATTCAAATCAAACCGAATTAACTAGCTCAAGTAAACATGTATCTAAATTTATATTCGAGCTTATTGGCAATAATAATAAGTTGTTTGTGATGATTTTAAAGAAACTCCGTTTTAAATATTGTGTGCAGTTGATATACGTAACATACCACTTCTATACAATATGTAATATGCATATCCGTTTACGCGATAAACCTTAACCGATGTCATATTACCAATAATGCATACGGGTTTGTTTTGCTTCCTATAAAGGCTATCTTAGACCAAATGATTCAAAACATCACACGTCAACTATAAATATATTATTTAAAATTTGGAGATGAACTAAACTATCGGCTATTATTGCAATTATATTATTTAAGTTAATTATATTATTTAAGGAACTGTATGTAATTCGAGTAGCTGACAAGAATATCAGGAAGAAATTTAAACCTGTTTCTAATTAAGTTGCTGATGTAGTGACTACCTAGTTTGATTTCGAAAGATAAATTGGAAGAATCAATCTCTATTTAGCAATATTGTAACTATGTTCGAATTTAATATAGGGCAACCCGGGGCAGAAGGGGATTCTAAGATACTAAGATACTAAGGAAGCTGTAAATTTTTCTGTAAACGCATTATAATATAATAATCACATTTATACAATAATATTGAAAGAACAAAAGAACAATATTTTGTTTTCAAAAATATAGAATAATGTTATTTGCCCCGGGCACGGGGCAGAAATTGGGTGGTTAGGACAAGTAATTATGAAAAAATATAAGAAAAATACGCTTGCTCTACATGTATTTAGTTTTAAGTGACTATGAAGGTTTAACTACACTTGTCATTAATTGTGTCATTTTCACAAAATTCACAGCCTCATTATTTTTGCTACCTATTCACGCACAGGAATTGTTCGCCTATTTTACTTTATTATTCTAATAATAAAGTATTGTGATCGACACAAGAAAAAAAAACCCTGAAATTTTTTTTTTTCGCGTTTCATGACTAAATTAGCCTAAAAATGCAAGAAAAAATCCGTCTGTCTGTACGCCGTCCGCCGTACGCCGACGTGTACGCTCAGCGCACATTAACTCCCAAACCCTTCAAGATAGAAAGTTCATTTTTGGAGGGATTATAAGTAGTTGCGGATCTCAGGCGGATACCCATTTTGGGGGGTGTACGAGTTCAGGGGGAGGCAGGGGGAGCGCTTAAACCGAAAAATACGAATTCAAATATCTCAACCATGGTTACAGCTAGGAAACTAAAAATCAACATACATACATATAGAGGAGTTTGTAGGACAACTTTCAAAAATAATTTAATTTTTTTATCCATTGGGGTGCGAAAAGGGGGGGCTAAGAACGGCCGAATTTTTTTTTCAAATGATTATATCTTCGAAAGTACTTCCTATAAAAAATTGATATTATGAGACCATTAAGATAGCATACGGATGTGCTAGAATCAGTTTGGATAGAAGCTAATTATTGTAAGGGGAAGGGTCAGGGGGCTGCAAAGAAAAACACTTAAAAATTAATATCTCGACTATCTCTTAAGCTATGTAATTGAAACTTGAAACGTGTACTAAGCTTTATTAGCATAATATAAAAAAAATACAACATGTGGACATAATAGTAGTGGGGGGAAATGGGGGGCATTTCAAAAATGGCGCACTTTCCAAAACTACAAATCACCAAAACTCAAAATTGAATACAGATATCAAATCAAAAATTTGTCAGATTGTAGAGCTATATAGTCTTTAATTTTGGTAAAAAATTTAAGCTGGGGGGTGTAAGGGGAGGGAGGTGGAAAGCGAAAATGTTGAATGTTGACATATCTATTTAATGTACACAGAAAAAAAAAATAATTTGTTCCAAAATTGTTATGCACCGAAGTGGAGGTCTAACGTGCACAAAGTGTTTCATGTGCAATGAAAAAAACATATAAACTGAAAACTTTTGAATGAAATTTTTAGGTAGAAACTTGAAAATTTGCGAAATGCATTTAAAAAAAATCTGCAAGAGTTTGAAATATTAACTGGTTGAATATCTTTAAAACTTCTACCCCCTCCCATACAAAATTATTTTTTCGACCATTTTTAAGAAATCAATTATCACCTAACTATTACATGCTATCAATTTGAAATTTTGCACAAGAACTTACAAAAATAGTTGAAATAAAATTACTTTAAAAGTTTTGAGATCGCACTTGCCCTTCTACCCCCTCCCACACAAAAGTATGATTTCGACCAATTTCATTAAATCAACTATTAACTAACAAATTAAAAGCTACAAACTTGAAATTTTGTACAAGCACCTTACAAAAGAAACGAAAACTGCATCACAAATTTTACGATTCCTCTACCTCCTCTACCCCATCCCATACAAATGTTTGGTATCGTGAATTTAAAATACACCGAATCCAATGAAAATTCTATGCAACTTCGTCTATGAAACTGACATTCTATACAAAGAATATTGGATTTGGTTCAAGCAATCACTTAAAAAACTATTTACATCCACCTACCCTTACTATCACCATCCCCCCTCCCTTCATGAAAACTCAAACGTGTATAAATAAAGGAATGAAATATGGAGCGTTTCCGGAAAGTGTTAAATTGAGAACTGCCCTGCTCAAGAAGCTCCTTTCACTTAGTCTTCCCTAACCACTCTAACCTGCATATTGACTTTCTACGCATGCGCATTTTGTCCCAAAAATAATAAAGTTTCGCCCGACTTGTTGGCAATTTATTTGGACTTAGAAACCAACCTAATTTTGTGTAAAGCGACCCAACCAGATTTTGTCAGAATGCATTACTTCCCCATACCCCTCCATTGGTTCTGACCCAGGGATACGATTCAGATTAGGGAAAAAAGGTCACTCGAGAAAGATACGTAAACTAACGTTTAACTACATGAGACTAAGTATGTACAATTAAACGTTTTTCAAGCATGTACTAACTATAGTCGTAATGTAATCAAGTATGTATACCTTACCGTGGTTACATAATCATGAAGAGTTTCAATATAATAACAAAGAACGAAAATTTCACACACCAATGCTCAAGAAAACTAGACTAACAAGGCTGCCGTACTAGAGTAGTAACAGGATGGTCTAGTTCTACTTATTGCAGCTCGCTGGCAGCACCTCATTAATACCGAAACACGTCGAACTTCATTCCGCCCCGGTATCTCGTTGGGCCGGGGATTCCCTATACATTTTTTAACGTTTAGCTGATTTGGTTTTCGCAGATGTGACTGAATGTTTCAAGATGTGGATTTTTATTTTTGGCATTACAATTATGTTACTCCCAATTTAAACTGGGGTTCTGTCAAGAATTTGGAACAGGTTAGCTACGAAGTCCCGTAAAAACTAAATTGCGGGTGTTCGAATCCATTAAATGATTTAAAAATCGATTTCAGAATTCCTGTTTTATGCAGTATTACGGGAAATTTTTCATCGCAGCCCAACTCGAAACCCTTACGCAGCCTAGCTCTCGTTCAATCGTTCTTTTTGATATTTGCAGATTGATTTTCACAAATACTTTTATAAACATTGTATAGACAAAAAGCTTTCCACTCGGTGGTTTCGCGAATCAAATGTACATTGATGGCTTGCAAAGCAGCAAAAAAAAACCGAATACAAATCCTCAATGTCCTAGATTCGTGCTATGTTTTAACACTTAATTTCGGAAAACTGGAGAATTTCTACGATTTCCCTGACCTTGTAACTAGGGCTGATGTCGGCTCATTCCTTTATTTTTTCGCTGCTGACTTCGGTTGGTCGACCTGAGCGTGATGTGTCTTAAATTGAAAATTTCCCACTTTTGACACGCACGTTTCCGAAAGGCGCATATCTTTTGGCAAGGTGCTTTCTTGTCTTAAGCAATAGAAAAGCTTGAGATATCGATAATGGTGATTTTGATTCTCCATTTTCAATTTTATTTTAAATACGTGAAACACAACCGATATTATTGCAGTTTAACGTCGAACCACGATACATTGACGTGAATCAAACAAGTACAAACTTCCATGGATTAGAATAAAGCTAGGCATTCAATGTGGTGTTTTAGCTTTGGTTTGTAAAAAAATCGAACGAACCATTTGACCAACCCAATATTCTGTAACATTTAATCTATCACCTTCAAATGTACGCTTTCGAAAAATTATTCGAATGATGTTGGAATTTCGGAAATGTAAAAATTGTAAAGATTTGAATAATAATTCAAAATCATATTGGCCTTAAACAGACCCTATCGCTCGACCGCTTCTACCTCCTCTTATGCAAAATGACATAATTTGACGATACTCCCATTTATTTTTTGGAAATTACATTATATTAATTCGAAATTTGGAATATAAGTTCCTTACGACAATTTTAGTTTACGGTATAAAAAATATTCAAATCCCCCAATCCTTCCGCACTTGCAAACTACACTATTTAACCAATTTAACTAATAAACCAATTTATTCAGTGCATATTAAGTTTATCGAACTCAAATTGTGTATTAATTAATTTACTAGAATTATTAGTAATATAAAAAAAATCAAACACTCCTTCTATCGTACAAAATGACACAACATCATAAAAGGTGTCTCAAAATGAGCTGACATTTTAAATTGCGCGCCAATTTTTGTGGTGAACATCAGAAAGTATTGAGGTATGTTCATGAAGAATTATAATGTACCTAGTCCTGCCATAAGTTCTGTCACATAATTTCTCACATTGGCAACAACTTTATTTTATGAGTGACATTTCAATATCGGCCAGTTTTATAAACGTCATAATGTTGTTGACAGTTGATGGTCATTTAAAGTGTGTTCGTTAACGTGTGAAGATGGAATGGGGTGTAATAGAAAACCGAACTGCAGTGATTGCACTACATAAGTGTGGAAAATCCGCGAGTGAAATTTTCAAGTTGTTGTGCCCGTTAAAAATAACGCAAAGATTTGTGTATCGTGCGATCCAGAGATATAACGCGATCCAGACTATTGAAGATCGACCTCGTTCTGGACGTCCGCGTGATGTACGTTCTTCTGCGCCATCAAAGCGGTCGAGAGTCGAATTCGTCGAAATCCGCTTCGTAAACAACGAATCATGGCTCGAGAGATGAACATCTCCACCCGAAGTATGTCTCGTATCATAAGATCTGACCTCGGGATGAGTGCCTTTCGACGATCAACGGGACATTTGCTGACTGAGCAGTTGAAGCAAATTAGGAGCACCAGATCGAAAGAGCTCCTTCGGCGGTACGGCAACAACAAACATCGAGAAATTTTATTTATCGATGAAAAAATTTTTACGGTGGAGGAACATTTCAACCGCCAAAATGATAAGGTGTATGCCCACAGCTCCATAGAAGCCCGAGAAGTTGCCACTAGGGTACAGCGAGGACATCATCCAGCATCAGTCATGGTATGGTGGGGTGTCAGCTACGAAGGGGTCACCGAGCTTCATTTTTGCGAAAAAGGCGTAAAAACTGCAGCGAAAAATTATCAAACGGACATCCTGGAGGGATGTGTGAAGCCGCTGAACTCTACGCTATTCAACAATCGACATTGGGTTTTCCAGCAAGATTCTGCGCCAGCCCACAAAGCTCGAACCACACAAGCGTGGTTGGAAACCAATATTCCACAGTTTATAAGGGCGACGGAATGGCCTTCTGGGAGCCCAGATTTGAATCCCCTGGACTACAAACTGTGGGCGGAGTTAGAGTCCATGGTGTGCACGAGACGACACCCAAATATCGAGAGCCTTAAGCGATCTTTGACAGAAGCAGTAGCTAATTTTCCGCTAGAAACAGTGCGTACTGCTATCGATGACTGGCCCAACAGATTAAAGAGCTGTGTTAAGGCTAAAGGCGGCCACTTTGAATAATTTGTTGCTTATTTTACTTCCATTAGTATGCCAAAATAAAATATATTTTCCTTTGTCAAAAACTCTTTTTCATTTATACAAAAATTGCCCATATACGTGTGACAGAACTTATGGCACGACTAGGTACAATCGAGCAATGAATAGAATAGTGAAAAATGTCCAGAGACGGTTCAGAAAGTTCGCAGGTTTTTGGTTCATCATAACCATTTCGCAACACTGTGGTGCATTTAATCGTAAAATTTTGACAATAAATCTGCATTTCCATGCTTCTACATCTTCTACAATGGCGCTTTAGCCCAAATCGGGCCTTGGGCTCCTGACCTTCAGATTCCTTAACATTTATTCATTACTTATTGCAGAAGGATTGTTAGACCTTCGCACAACTCTCTATCTACGAATTTTTCATTTTCGTAGATTGAGGTGACTAAGGTATACCCAAGCAGGCAGTGTGCTGGAATTATGCGTCGACCGGGATTTGAACTCACGACCTTCGCATCGTAGACCAACACGCTACCCGCTAGGCTACACCCTAGCTCCATGCTTACAAAATCGAATTGACACTAGAACTGCACACAGCAGAAATTGTTCTGCGCCGTACATTCGGAGCATCAACAACTCGGTGGAGATTTTTCAAAGAAAATCAACTTCAACTATGAGATGCATTTTCAACTTAATGGCTACCGAAACAAACAAAACTGTCGAATTTGGGGAACCGAAATCCTCAAGTAATTCAATAGCTTCGCATGAATCCACCACGAGTCACTGTTTTTAAAGGGTTGGAGGAGTGATTGAGCCTTCTTTTTCGAGAATGGTGCTGGAATACGGTTAATTTCAATCGTGCTCGTTATTGGGACATTATGACAAACTTTTTATGGAATGAATCGATCGATATGGATGGCTCGCAAGACATATTCTTTCAGTAAGATGGCGCAAACTGCTCAATGCTAGCGAAGTAATGCAGTTATTGCAGACGCAATTTCGTGGTTGCTTTTTCTTTGAAGTCTGAAAGGAAAAATGCATGCCAATGATACCATTCCGGAGCTCAAGCAAGAAATTATACGCCCCATTAATGAATTTAGTCCGCAATTATGCCGAAATGTTACTAACAATTTCGTTAAAAGTTTGTATATCTGCAAACATGTTTCAGGCGGTTCTTTATCGTATTGTATATTGTGTGCCACACTCCCATTTTATTAAAATAAAAACATTCGTACTACAATAGTTGCGCATTCTAACATTTCAAGCTGGTTTATGAAAATCCAATTCAATTTTTATACTCTAGATGAAACCTGAGAATATTATAACTTTGCCACAAAGTTTGTAAGACTAAGAAATAAAGCTCGGCGAAGAAATGAATGATACAGAAGTTAATATTATCACTCAAAAATCTCAAAACCTAATGTCCGTCCTTTCGTCCGCGTCCTCTGTAGCTTGAGAACGCGTTGAGCTAGAAAGTTCAAATGTTGTCCACGTCGTTATTGACAAAACAGTAAGGTCAAGTTATTGAACGGGCCAAATCGCTCCACTCCTTCTACCCCCTTCCATACAAAATGACTCAATATTCCCAATTTCAGATCAATAGATTTGATACTTTTCGAGCAAATCTGTACTTTCGTCAAATTGTGTCATTTTGTATGGGAGGGGGTAGAAGGGGTGGAGCAATTTAGCCCGTTCACGAACTTGATCTTACTTTTTTGGCAAAAACGATGTGTACGAAATGAGAACTTTCTAGCTCAATGCGTTCTCAAGTTAGAGAGCGCACAGACGGACTGACGGACGGACATCCAATTTTGAGATTTTTGAGCGACAACAAATATTTCTGTACCCTTGGCGCCTCTGTGCGAGCATTATTTCTTGGCGTTACAAACCTTAGATACTCTCAGATTTCGTTTAGAGTATAAATATCGCCACTCGTAAAATTCGATCAATTTCGATGAATCAACGGATAATCTTCTTCTTCAATGGCGCTACAGCCCAAATTGGGCCTTGGCCTCCTGAACTCCAGGTTCCTTAACATTTTCATTATTTATTGCGGAAGAGTTGTTAGCTCTTCGCACAACCCTCTATCTAAGAATTTTTCATTTTCGTAGATTGAGGTAACCAAGGTATATTCAAGCAGGTAGTGTGCTGGAATTTTGCGTCGACCGGGATTTGAACTCACGACCTTCGCATTGTAAACCAAACACGCTACCCACTAGACTACACCCTAGCTAATCAACGGATAATAGACTTATTAAAATAAAGCTATGAATGGGAAATTTCATTCCGATACTTTTTAAAGCAACTTGAAAAAAATTACATCAGAAATTTTGCGATTCTCCGAATCCTTCTACGCTTTGCTACACGATGTTAAGAACACCCTCCTTGGACGCTTGATGGTTGAACGCAACGAGTTTCGGATGCGCGATCTACGAGCGTCCAGTGTGAAGTGTCCAATGTTCGTGGTGGAAGATGTTCGGCTCATTGTTGGTCTTTCTTCTTTCTTCCACTGAATATATCATATTGAATTGTATATATGTTTTGGATCAAACATTCGTTTCACCGTTTAGCAGGGCACTTGCCATGTCAATCGTCGAATATTTGACTCAAAACTTGGAGGCCAATACAAATGCATTATAGTTTCATGATCACAAATTGCACAAACTATCCAATAAGAGGTGTTATTTTGAAACTTTTCCCGTAAAAGATCAATGGTTTCGGTGCTTGTGTGGCACGTAGCGCCGTTTGTTGAAAGTAAACGTTGTCCAGATCAATATCATCCAATTCCGGCCATAAAAAATCATTAATCATCTCTCGATAGCGCAATCCATTCACCGTAACTGTTGCTCCAGCCTCATTTTTGAAAGTAAGGTCCAATGACCCTGCCGGACCATAAACCGCACCAAACAGTCACACTTTGAGGCTGGAGAGGCTTTTCAACAATAACTCTTGGGTTTTCCGAGCCCCAGATGCGACAGTTTTGCTTGTTGACGTAGCCACCGAGGTGGAAATGGGCCTCATCAGTCAAGATGATTTTGTGAATTTTAATAATGTGAATTTTAATAATTTCAATGAGTGGTTGAAGCGTGTATCGTTCCATTTTTATTAATGTCGTAGTTTCTACTTGTCAAATGTCAAGAAATGACAGCTTCAAAAGTGCCATCTACCGAAATAGCGGGCTATTCAAAATAATACCTCTTATAGAATAACCCTATATTTTAGAATTTACTATTAATAGTTATAGTTATATAACCGATATTCTGTACAGAGCATATTAAAGGTAATTCAAGTGGGCAATGAAACCATCTTTCCTTTCAAATCCCAACTTGCATAAATAAAAAAAATGCAATCTATGCACTGGACTAATTGATAATAACTGGAATGAAGTGCACTACTACCTCATTCCTTTAACTCACTACCATTTTTGCCTGTAAATTTACTTCATACGCAACCCGAAATTGGCCCAATAATAATAAAGTTGCGCCCGACTTGCGGGCAGCTATTTAATGATATTTTTAGATATTTCTAAAAAAAAAACTATAAAATCTTCCCACTACTTCTTCCGCTTCCCACACAAACCTCACGATTTCACGAAATACATTGACACTAAACGGTAAATAGACATAAATTTAATAAAATATTGTATAAAATTGTTTATGTACAGTCACTCACAGTTTAAATGATGCAGTCAAGAATTTTTGTAAGTTACCTATAAAAAAAAGTATAGGAATAAAGTTTCGATTAACGTCTTCAAATAGTTATGATTTCGTCTTAATTCCACTGATATCAAAACAATTATACAGCTGAATTTAGATGAAAAATAAACAATTCGGTGAATACTCTTTAAAATAGCATCACAGCTTAAATGATGCGGGCAGAAAATTTCCGAGAATATAACTGCTAGTCTCCACTCCATGTTCACAGACTATGATTTCTTACTATTACAATAGGGATTTCTAGTCGCAAAGTGAAGTTCATTATTTTAGTTTCCTCCCGATCGTATCGCTTATCGAAAATAGGTCGTCGTACAACCATTGAGGAACGCGAATTAATAATACACCATTTTATTTCTGGAAATGGATAATAAAGGGAGGAAAACCCCGAACAAAGAGACACAGACCACGATGAACTATGGATTACCAGGAAATCCCGGAAAGAACCGTTGCTCAGTGCTCCAAAGCTCACGTCGGAAGTGGAGAAATGGTTGGAAAAGAAGTTTCGTCCTGAAACAGTGCGACTAATATTGCATAAAGAAAATTTACATGGACGAGTAGCGAGAAATAAATCCCTGATTAGTTCTAAAAACGTTCGTCTTTGAATGGAGTTTGCCCGTACATACCGAAACAGCTCCCAGGACTTTTAGAAAACGGTAATTTTTGCAGATGAGAGTAAATTCAATATTTTTAAATCAGATGGGAAGGCTTCTGTTTGGAAAAAGCTAAATGAGGAGCTAAAACTTGAGAATATGTGGCTTACTGTTAAGCATGGTGGAGGTCATGTTATGGTTTGGGCTGCATGCCCTCTGCAGGCGTCGGAAAACTCACTTTATAGAAGGCAATATTGACAAACACGTGTACATGGACATCCTTAAGCAGAATTTGAAAAGTAGTGCCGAAAATATGGGAATAAAGGACAATTTTAGCTTCTTCCATGATAATGACTCAAAGCATTTATCCTATCTTGTTACGGAATGGATGCTATACAACTGCCCTCATATCATTAAAACGGTACCATAATCACCCAATATAAATGTAATTGAGCATATATAGACAAAACTAAAACTAGATAAACTGCCAACAAGTCGGGCGAAACTTTATTATTCTTGGGACAAGTTGCGGATGAGTGGAAAGTCAATATGCAGGTTAGAGTGGTTAGGGAAGACTAAGTGAAAGGGAGTTCTTGGGCAGGACTGTTAACAATATTTCATTCGTGTCTGTAAGTTTGGGTTTTTATGAGGGGAGGAGTAGGGGTAATAGTAAGGGTGGGTGGATGTTAATAGCTTTTTAATTAATTGCTTAAATCAGGTCCAATATTCTCTGTATAGAATGTCAGTTTCATAGACGAAGTTGCATAGAATTTTCATAAAATTCGGTGTATTTTACATTCATGAAACCGAACATTTGTATGGGAGGGGGTAGAGAATATAGGGGAATCGTAAAATTTGATACGCAGTTTTATTTCGCGTCTCTTGTAAGGTGCTTGTATAGAATTTCAAGTTCGTAGCTTTTAGTTTATTGGTTATTAGTTGATTTAATAAAATTGGTCGAAATCATAGTTTTGTATGGGAGGGGGTAGAAGCGAAAGCGCGATTTTAAAACTTTTAAAGCACTTCATTTGAATTATTTTTATAAGTTTTTATGCCAAATTTTAAATTGATAGCTTTTAAGAGTTAGCTGATAACTGATTTCTTAAAAATGCTCGAAAAAATAATTTTGTATGGGAGGAGGTAGAGGAGGTAGGGGAATCGTCAAACTTGTGATGCAATTTTCTTTCATTTTCGTTGTTAGATGCTCGTACGAAATTTCAAGCTCATAGCTTTTAATTTGTTGGTTATTAGCTGATTTAATGAAATTAGTCGAAATCATACTTTTGTATGGGAGGGGGTAGAAGGGCAAGCGCGATTTTAAAACTTTTAACGCAATTTCATTTTAATTATTTTTGTAAGTTGTTTCGCAAAATTTGAATTTGATAGCTTTTAACGGTTAGGTGATAATTGATTTCTTGAAAATGGTCGAAAAAATAATTTTGTATGGGAGGGGGTAGAAGTTTTAAAGATTTTCGACCAGTTAATATTTCATATATTTAGGAATTTTTTTTAAATGCATTTCGCAAATTTTCAAGTTTCTACCTTATAATTTCACTCAAAAATTTTCAGTTTATGTGTTTTTTTCAATGCACATGAAACACCTTGTGCACGTTAGACCGAGGGAGTCGGTTTATAATAAATATGGATCAAGTTAATATTATTTTTCTATGTACATTAAATATAGGTATTCACATGCAAAATTTTAACTTTTTATCTTTCACTAGAGCCCTAAAAAAATCACTCAAAATTTTCGACCTTTTTGCTTATCACCTCCCTCCCCTTACACCTCCCCTTACACCTCCCAGCTTAAAATTTTTACCAAAATTAACCATTATGTAGTTCTACAATCTGACAAATTTTCGATGTAATATCTTTACTATTTTTTGAGATATAAGGATTTGTAATTTTGAAAAGTGCGCCATTTTTGAAATGTTCCCCATTTCCCCCCACTACTATTATTTCGACATGTTATATTTTTTTTGTATTTGTCTAGTATAGCTTAATATACGTTTTAAGTTTCAATTACATAGCTTAAAAGATAGTTGAGATATTAATTTTTAAGTGTTTTTCTTTGCACCCCCCCTGACCCTCCCCCTTACAATAATTAGCCGCTTTCTGAGCTGGTTCCGATGAAACTATATGCCACCTTGACGGTCTCTAAATATAATTTTTTTACGATAAGTAATTTAGAAGATATGATCATTTGAAAAAAAAATTCGGCCGACAATTGGTTCTTAGCCCCCCCTTTTCGCACCCCAATGGATAAAAAAATTAAATTATTTTTAAAAGTTGTCCCACAAACCCCTCTATATGTATATTGAGTTTTAGCTTCCTAGCTGTTACCATGGTTGAGATATTTGAATTCGTATTTTTCGGTTTAAGCGCTCCCCCCGCCTCCCCCTGAACCCGTACACCCCCCAAAATGGGTATCCGCCTGAGATCCGCAACTATCTACAATCCCTCCAAAAATGAACTTTCTATCTTGAAGGGTTTGGGAGTTAATGTGCGCTGAGCGTACACGTCGGCGTACGGCGTACGGCGGACGGCGGACGGCGTACAGACAGACGGATTTTTTTTTTTTGCATTTTTAGGCTAATTTAGTCATGAAACGCGAAAAAAAAAAATTTCAGGGTAGCAAACTTTTTTTTTTTTTTGTGTCGATCACAATACTTTATTATTATAATAATAAAGTAAAATTAAACATAACTAGACTACGATTGGGCGTAAAGCCCAATCATGCGATACTCTAGATGAAGGACAAATTTCTTTATTTTAAGAAATTTTGTAGGGGAAGTGGTAGAGGGGGTAACAACATTGAACTAATTTTTTCACATCACGATAAGGTTGCTATAAAAATGTTTTATACAAAATTTAGGATTCAAAAATTTAATAGGTACTGAAAAACTTATTGTATTGAATTTAGTGAAATTGTGCAGTTTGTATGGGAGGTGGTAAAAGGAGGGTGGAGCTATATATAATAACTTTCTTAGAAATAACTGTAAACATCATTTATTTGGCATAGCAGATCAGTAGCATTCATACTTTTCAGGTAAATCGACTTTTTGTAAAGTTGTTGAATTGTGTCAAATTGTATGGGAAGAGGTAGAAGAAGTGAAGCTAATTGCCTAATTGTTTTTGGTCTTACGAACAATTCTAAATAAATGTTTAGTGCACAATTTCAGCTCCATAAATTTTATACTTACTAAGTAAATTTGTTTCGAGTATTTAATAAAAAAGTGCAGTTTGTATGGGAAGTGGTAGAAGGAAGGAGAAGACTTAAATAATTTGTATACAGCAGATTAGAATTATTATAAAAGTAATATATTCCAAATTTCAGATCAATAGCCTCTATGCTTTTGGAAAAAATCCGTTTATTGTGAAATTGCGAAATTGTGTCGTTTTGTGTGGGAGGGAGTAGAAGAGGTAAAGTTAATCGTCTAATTTTTTTTGATCTTACTAATAATTCTAAATAAATATTTAGTGCACAATTCCAAATCGATAAATTGTATACGCACTGAGGAAATTGGTTTAGAGTATTTCATCAAAAAGTGCAGATTGTATGGGAGGTGGTGGAAGGAGGGGGAGGACACAAATAATTCTTATACAGTAGAATGAAATTATCATAAAAGTATTATATTCCAAATTTCAGATCAGTAGCATTTATATTTTTCGAGAAAAGCCGTTTAGTGTCGAATTGTGAAATTGTATCATTTTGCATGGGAGGGGGTAGAAACGGTGAAGCTAATGGTCTAATTTTTTTTGGTCTTACTAATAATTCCAAATAAATATTTAATGCAAAAGTTCAACTCGCTAAATTTTATACGCACTGAGTAAATTGGCTTGGAGTATTTCATGAAAAAGTACAGTTTGTATGGGAGGTGGTAGAAGGAGGGAAAGGACACGCATAATTTTTATATGGTAGATTGATATCATGATAAAAATAATACGTTCCAAATTTGAGACGAATAGCTTTTATACTTTTCGAGCAAATCCGTTTAATGTCAAATTGCGCAATAGTGTCAATTGGTATGGGAGGGGGTAGAAGAGGTTGAGCGATTTGGCCCGTTCACGAAGTTGTCCTTACTTTTTTGTCAAAAACGACGTGTACAAAATTTGAACTTTCTAGATCAACGCGTTCTCAAGCTAGATAGGACACGGACGGACAGACGGACATCCGGTTTTGAGATTTTTGAGTGATTATAAGAACTTCTGTATCATTCATTTTTTTCTCCGAGCCTTACTTCTTAGCGCTACACACTTTGTGGCAAACTTATAATACTCTCAGATTTCATCTAGAGTATAAAAAGCACCCCATTACTAATAAAAACAGTTTAAAACATAACAGGGCTACGATTACGCGTAAAGCGCAATCTTACGATACTCTAGATGAAATAGAATTTTTTGTGATCCCAAAAATTTTTGTATGGGGAGTGTTAGAAGGGGTGATAGCATTGAACTAATTTTTTCCCCATCATGCTAAAGTAGCTATAAAAATGTTTTATACAAAATGCTTACTCCAAAAATTGAATATGAGCTGAGAAAATTAGTTTGTTAGATTTAGTGAAAATGTGCAGTTTGTATGGTAGGTGGTAGATAGAGTGGGGGATTTTAGTGATTTTTTCAGAAACAACTAAGAATTTCATAAAATTGACATCTCTTAAATTTTAGACCAGTAACATTCATACTTTTCAAGAAAATAGATTTTTTGTTAAGTTGTGAAACTGTTGTCATATTGTATGGGCGGGGGTAGAAGCAGTGAAGCTAATCAAAAATTTTTTTCTGATCTTAGTGATTATACTAATTAAGTATTTATTACAAAATATGAGCTCAATAAATGTTATATGTTCTGAGAAAATCGTCTTAGAGCATTTCATGAAAAAATGTAGTTTGTATGGGAGGGGGTGGAAGGAGAGGGAGGACGCAAATAATTTTTCTACTGTAGATTTAGATTATTATAAAAGTAATATGTCCCAAAATTCAGATTAATAGCTTATATATTTTTTGAGTAAATCCATTTAATATCAAATTGCGAAATTGTGTCATTTTGTATGGGAGGGGGTAGAAGGAGTGAAGCTAATCGTCTAATTTTTTTTGGCCTTACTAACAATTTTAAATAAATATTTGGTGCACAATTTCAGCCCGGTAAATTTTATACGCACTGTGTAAATTGGCTTAGAGTAATTCATGACAAATACAGTTTGTATGGGAGGTGGTAGAAGGAGGGGGAGGACATGCATAATTTTTTTACGGTAGATTGATATTATCATAAAAGTAATATATTCCAAATTTCAGGCCAATAGCTCTTATACTTTTTTAGCAAATCCGTTTATTGTCAAATTGCGCATTTGTGTCATTTTGTATGGGAGGAGGTAGAAGGGGTGGAGCGATTTGGCCCGTTCACGAACTTGACCTTACTTTTTTGTCAAAAACGACGTGTACGAAATTTGAGCTTTCTAGGTCAACGCGTTCTCAAGCTAGAGAGCGAACGGACGGACGGACGGACATCCGGTTTTGAGATTTTTGAGTGATAATATTAACTTCTGTATCATTCATTTTTTTCTACGCGCCTTATTTCTTGGCGTTACAAACTTTAGAGCAAACTTATAATACTCTCAGATTCCATCTAGAGTATAAAAACGCGCTGTTGGAAGAGTGGATAAAATATCCTTAAGCTATACGAGGACATTAGTAGAATCTATGCCAAAACAGCTTTAGGTCATAAAGGCGGTCCTGCAAAATATTAAAAATCGAAGAAAAAGTTAATTCATTTAATATCCTACATTTTTTCCATGGTGCATAATTTAAGCTGTGACGTATTTTTTTTCCAAATTAAAATTTTTTAATTTTTTTATTGCATAGATGAAGAAATATCTTTTGTTTTTTCTGGATTTGAAATAAAATTATCAAATGTAAAAAATGGTTTTTTGGAATTTTCGATATTCCGTTATATGTATGAGCTAGCATTCCATCAAAATTAAGTATTTTTGTAAGTGCATCATTTAAGCTGTTAGTGACTGTAACTGCGAAAAAAAATTATACATTCGGAGAGAGTTCAAGGGCTGTTGAATGACACCAATGACAAGTTTGTGTCTGTGTCTTCGAAATATTTCGTTCCACTGCACAGGATCGTTTGGCACCGGTTTTGGAAATTAGTTTTTCATCCTTAGGCTTAGTTACATAGGTTGCTATCATTTTATGTATGTATTTCTACCCTTGTCGCTTTCCGTTGTTATATTTTGTTCTAGGGCTCTTGAACTATTACTATTGTTTGTATTACCGATTGGATTTATGTTGCTTCGCGGTAGTATTTCGTTTACACTCAAGTATGCCAGATTTTGTCGTACTAGATGTCTAGAAAAATAATTAAATTGTTCGTAGTTTAGTAGTATTACGACGTGTAAATTAAATGATATCATCACTGTAGAATCTTAAGAGCAACATTTCAACTCATATCATGCTTAAAATATCTCAAGTTGTGAATTAATAGCATTCGTTTGAGATCTACAAAAAGGCGTCCTCTCAGCAATCATTATATAAATCAGTTTAGTAAACATTTAATTTATGGCATTCCCGCACTTATCGCGACACTAATTTCGTGATAAGTGTGTCTTCATTAAGTCAATTAGACTAACAATGTCGTCAAAGGCTTTAAGCCACGATATCTAACTGACTAAGATTGAATGAATGAATGAACTCAATTATACACATAGTGCAGCAGCTAAGATATTTTCAACGCCAAGTGCTTTTATGCTGTAGAACAGATCATTGGCACTTAACTTTGGTTTGATTTGCGTTATGATTAAAGAGAAAGGCAGTAAACGAAATTCATTTATCTTGCAGCAAATATCTTTTTTATACTCTAGATGAAATCTAAGAGTATATTGTGTTTGCCTTACCGTTTGTAACGCTAAGAAATAACGCTCGCACAGAGCCGCCAAGGGTACAAAAATATTTGTTGTCGCTCAAAAACCTCGATTCCGAGTGACCGTCTGTCTGTCTGTCAGTCTGTCTGTCTGTCCGTCTGTGCGTCTGTCTACAGCATAACTCTCGAAAGCTTTGAGCTATAGTGCTAAAAAATTTTTTGTGTCATTTTTAGCAAAAAAGTAACTTTAAGTTCGTGAATGGGCTACATCCCCCACTCCTTCTACCCCCTCCATTACAAATTCCATGAAATTTCGAAATATTAAGAAATTGATTTTTCTTTGAAACTATTTAAGCTATCGACTTGAAATTTAGGTCAAAGTATTATGATGTAGATGTCATTAATATCACGGAATATTGACCCGATCCCCTTACTCCTTCTACTACTTCCCAAAACACAAATGGACAATTTTGAAAAATACATATTTTCGATTTTCAATGAAACTAGTAAAGCTGAAAAACGAAATTTTGTCAGGATTAATTCTACTATAATTGCAATTTATTTTAAAAATAATTATCAACTTCACCTCACTCCTTCTACCCCCTCCCATACAAATTTCACGAAATTTTGAAATTTAAATTAAATTATTTTTCTTTGAAACTGTTAAAGCTAGCAACTTGATATTTTGTATAAAGTATACAAATAGAAATATTAATAATGCAAAAAAAATATATTTTGATGCGTACACTCGTTCTACCCCCTCCCATACAAATGCATAATTTTTGTTAAATGCACTTTATCGATTTCCATTCAAACTATCATAGAAAAAGTACAAACTTCAAATTTTGCCAGATTATAATTAAAATAAGTGTTAGAAAAAAATATCAGCTCCGCTTCACTCCTTCTACCACCTCCCATACAAATATCTGTATTATAAATTCATGAAAAGCATTTCTCCTTCAAGTGTACATATGAGAGCTATCGACTTTGCAATTGATTCAAAGCATGATGATAAGGATGATGATAAGCAGTTTCAAAATCATCTTAAACGCTCCACTTCCTCTGCCACCTCCCATACAAATGCCCCAATTTCAGGAAAATTTCTTTAAACATAATGAAAACTAAAAACTTTAAATTCAGCAAAAAACATTTTGCATGCCATGTTCGGTGTCATATACGAAAAATACAAACCTCCCGCTCTACTTCTACCACCACCCATGCAAAAGTCTCTATTCACTATTCACTATTCGAAAGAGTTTGAGATGACATATTTTCCAGTATATTAAAGTCATTTCCATCTCATCTAGAGTATCATTTGATTGAGCTTTAAGCCCAATTATAATTCTGTTATGTTTAAGAAGCAAATCGATAATATTTAAAAACATAAGAGAATTATGATTGGGCTTAAAGCCCAATCATATGATACTCCAGATGAGATGGAAATGACTTAAATACACCGAAATATATGTCATCTCAAATTCTTTCGAATAGTGAATAGAGGCTTTTTCATGGGAGGTGGTAGAAGTAGAAGAGGAGGTTTGTATTTTTCGTATATGACACCGAACACGGCGTGCACAATGGTTTTTGCTGAATTTAAAGTTTTTAGTTTTGATTATTTTTAAAGAAATTGGTCCTAGTTCTCCTGAAATTGGGGCATTTGTATGGGAGGTGGCACAGGAAAGGGAGCGTTTAAGGTGATTTTGAAACTGCTTATCATCCTCCTTATCACCATGCTTTGATTCAATTTCAAAGTCGATAGCTCTCAAATACTTGAAGGAGAAATGCTTTTCTTGAATTTATAATACAGATATTTGTATGGGAGGTGGTAGAAGGAGTGAAGCGGAGCTGATAACTTTTTCTAACACTTATTTCAATTATTAAGAAACAAATTCTGGCGAAATTTAAAGTTTGTACTTCTTCTAGTTTTAATGGGAATCGATAAAATGCATTTAACAAAAATTATACATTTGTATGGCAGGGGGTAGAAGGAGTGTACGGATCAAAACAAATTTTTCCCGTATTATTAATATTGTTGCGGGCTAGGGGATCGCCGATTTCAAAGGAAAACACAATTCGTTTAAAAATAATGAATAATTTTATTTAATCGCACTTTTCTTTATTTCTTGATCACTTCACTAAATTCGCTCTAAAACTTAATTCGTACAACCCAGGAACACTGCCAATCTATCACTTGTACCGATTCGCGTTCTTCCACCGATAGGTGTCACCAAAATGACTAACTCGTTGTCTGAAAGTTGGCGGATATTTATACTAAGTCTCCCAGACAGGTGTCGTTGTGTGTGTGTGTCTAGAATGATTGCCTACATTGTGGAGCTCGGTAGAAGTGTCTGGAAACATGTTGATAGTGTTTTACATGTTGATGGACTTTTCTCGGTGTTCCTGGCAACATCCAAATTGCGTGATTGCAAGATCTATAACATTACCCTCTCCTTAGTCCCTGTTCGTCCCGAACAGAGTCGTTCACTTCCTCAATGGCACCATGGTACTTTGTTAATCGGTCGAGATGTACCACTTTCATTTTAGTGCGGGGTTTATGATGTAGTTGAATCCGATAGACGACATCATTTAACCGGTTGATGATCTGGTAAGGGCCTTCCCAGTTTCGCTGTAGTTTCGGCGATCTGCCCTTCTGTCGTTTGGGATTGTATAACCAAACCAAATCGCCCTCTTGGAATCCTGATGAGTTTGCCCGTTGATCATACCTCGTCTTCATGCGGTCGGACGCCAAATCAATTTTATTTCTGACCAGGTTATAAATTGTCTTTAGTCGACATCGAAGATCCGAGACATAATCTTTAGCATTGGTTGGTTGGTCTGGTGGCACTCCAAACATTAGCTCCGCAGGGACTCGAATATTTCTTCCGAAAATGACTCGGGACGGAGTTTCTCCTGTTGTTGAATGCACCGATGTTCTATAGGCCATTAAAAATAGAGGGATGTGCTGGTCCCAGTCCTGTTGCCTCTCGCTGACGAGTTTGGATAGGTTTGAGTTCAATGTCCTATTGAAACGTTCCACCATTCCATCAGACTGTGGGTGTAATGGAGTTGTCCTCGTTTTGTTTATTCCCAGCATTTGGCACACGTGTTTGAATATTTGAGATTCAAAATTGCGCCCTTGATCGGAGTGTAGTTCGCGTGGCGCTCCAAATCTGCTCACCCAGTTGGTAACAATTTGTTCTGCGACGGTTACTGCTTCTTGGTTTGGAATTGCGTAAGCTTCAGGCCACTTGCTGAAATATTCAATGACCACTAAAATGTAGCGATTACCATTTTCTGATTCCGGGAATGGTCCAGCAATATCCACAGCAATTCTCTCGAATGGGACTCCCACGTTGTATTGTTGCATTTCTCCCTTTGATCTGCGGTGTGGGCCCTGACTCGATGCACACGTAGTACATTTACGGCACCAGTTTTCGACATCATCTCGGAGATGGATCCAATAGAACCTTTCTCGTATCTTTGCCAAGGTTCTGTTTACTCCCAAATGCCCACCGGAGGTACCTCCATGATATTCCTTCAAAACCTCCTCGACTTTACAATGCGGGACGATGGTTTGCATGTGATACGACTTTCCATCAGCGTTCTCCCATTTCCGTTTTAATAATCCGCCGTCTAGGTGAAGGGAGTTCCATTGTGCCCAATAACACTTTAAGGTTTCACTGAATTGTGAGATGTCTTTCCACTCAGGCCGTTTCATTTCGTCCTTCCATGCCATGATCGGTGAAATATCTGGATCTTTACGTTGGGCATCTTCCAGTTCTTGCTGATTCCATCCAGTCTTTGGTTCGGTCGTTATCCTCTGAATGGTTTCTCCGGCTTCTTTTCCTTCTACACGGTGACAATGCTTGCAGTTCGGTGGACAAGGACGACGTGAAAGCGCGTCGGCATTACCGTGGATTCTTCCTCTTCGATGAACAATCTCGAAATCGTAGGATTCGAGCCTTTCGATCCATCTGGCTACTTGGCCTTCGGGGTTCTTAAACTGAAGTAGCCATTTAAGCGATGCGTGATCCGTTCGAAGAAGGAACTTTTGACCATAGAGGTATTTGTGAAAATGTTTTGTTGCTTCTACTATGGCTAGTAGCTCTCGGCGAGTTAGGCAATAGTTCCTTTCTGATTTTGAGAGTACTCGGCTGTAGTAAGATAGCACTCTCTCCTGCCCATCGATCTCTTGTGATAGTACTGCTCCGATACCGACATTGCTGGCGTCAGTGTCTATGATGAAACCATGACCTGGTTTTGGATACGCCAGAACTGGGGAGTCGCAGAGTTGGTCTTTTATCCTCTCGAATGCTTCCTGGCACTGTTGACTCCATGTAAATGGCTTCCCTTTTTCTGTTAACTGATGCAGATATTTCGCCGTGTTAGCAAAGTCTTTTACAAATCGTCGGTAATATGTCGCTAAGCCTAGGAAGCTGCGCAACTGGTGTTTATCACTCGGAGTAGGCCAATTTTTCACCGCCAGTATCTTCTCCGGATCTGTCTTTACGCCATCAGCTGAAACGATGTGACCCAAGTACTTGACTTCTGCACTAAACAAAGTGCACTTTTTCGGACTCAGCTTTAATTTTGCCGCTCGCAGTCGCTGGAAGACTTCCTGCAGATTTTTTAGGTGTTCATTGAATGTTTTTCCGATAACGATCACATCATCTAGGTAAACGAGACAAGTTTTCCAACTCAGACCACGCAAAACGAATTCCATCAGTCTTTCGAACGTAGCTGGAGCATTGCACAGGCCAAATGGCATTACGATGAACTGCCACAGTCCACTGCCGACAGAGAATGCTGTCTTCTCTCTATCTTTTTCATCTATCTCCACTTGCCAGTAACCACTCTTCAGGTCCAACGTTGAGAACCATTTAGCATCGGTCAGGGTGTCCATGATATCGTCGATTCTAGGTAGTGGATAGCTATCCTTTTTCGTAACATCATTTAGTCGCCTGTAGTCCACACAAAAACGGGTACTGCCGTCCTTCTTCTTTACCAGCACTACTGGCGATATCCACGGGCTCTTTGATTCTTCGATGATTCCCTGATGCTCCATAGTTTTGACCATTGAATTGACTTCTCCTTGTTTCGCTAATGGTACTCTTCTTGGAGGTTGACGTATCGGTGTAGCACTTCCGGTATCTATACGATGTTTCACTAAGTTTGTTCTGCCATAGTCGTCATCACCGGTGGAAAAGACGTCGCTAAATCCTTCGATTAGATCTACTGCTTGCTTGTGTTCTCCTCTAAGGTTGCTTGACTGAAGAAGTGTTGATGTTACATTGTCCTTCCTTCTTGGCTTATTTTTAGAGGGTACGTTATGTGGTTCTGCCTTGTCGATACTCGTCACCGCCGATATTGGTTCACAGCTGCCAATTACATCTCCTTTCTTTACGCTGGTAGTGCTGTCCGCAACGTTCAGGACTCTTATTGGTACCATCATTCTCTCATTCCTTTTTACGAGCGTTTTTCCTAGTATCAGACTTCGTAATGCAGGTGTCGTTTCCGGTTCTATGAGGTAGAATCGGTGGTTCCCGGGATCACCATCGAGCTCTGCCCAAATAACATTCTCAGATGACTTTGGTATGTCCGCATCTTCGCATAATACAACTCGCAGCTTTGTTGATTTGGAGGATGTTATTTCCATCGGGATTTCAATATTCCGCCACTTCATTATTCGTTGTCCTAAGTCCAGCTGGATACCGTGTGGTTTCAGAAAATCCATTCCAAGGATACACTCATCGGTAATGTCAGCTACCACGAATACATGCGAGAAGGTCAAATCCCCAAGTTGTATGTCACGGGCTATTTCTCCATGGACCGTTGTAGTTTCTCCTGTAGCAGTGCGAAGTGCGTACTTCTTGGTGTTGTGAAGCCAAGTACGATCTACGAGGTCAGATCTTAGCACTGACCGTGTTGCGCCTGTGTCGACTGTTATGATGCAGTTTAATTTGCCGACTCGACCACTCATACATAAGTCGTTTTCACAACGATGTAGTCGAGAAACTGCGATGATGGTTCCGGGGGCGTCGATTCTACCAGCCAAATTCTGCCCCATGAAGTTGGCCTTTACTCGTTTCCCGGACTGTCACTAGGCGAAGCGTGCTCTCGTGACGGTTCGCCCCTCCCTCCTCTTTGTTTAGCAGCGCAGCCGGAACAATAGTTGATCGCTTTTCTGGGTTTGCGGCAGTCGCGTCTTAAGTGTCCTGCCTGTCCACAATTCCAGCATCGGGGAGCACCAGATCCTTCGCTCCGCTTGGTGTACTCGGCTTTCTGGCACACACATTCTTCTACTATTTCTCGAACTCGATAGTTACTCCGCGAGCTTTGCTTGGCAGCTTCGAACGTCAGCCCATATACTAAGGCTTCGCCTATCGTTTTCTTACCTGCCAGTTTTAACGCCTGTTGCAGCTCTCTGTCCTGTACAGCATTGTTAAATGCGAAAACAGCTGTATCGTTGCGTTGCTCTGTTTGCGCATTGGGCAGCGATAATAGTGTGAGTCGTTCAATATCGCGTGCCAGCTCTTGAAGTGTTTCACCGTTCTTTTGAGTTCGGTTGTAAAGTTGCGTTTTGTAGATCTCTCGCATGTGGTCACTGCCATAATGAAGATCCAATGTCTGGACTAAGGTTGAAAAGTCTTGTTGTTGCTCCTGCGGAATCGTTTGAAGAACCTCTGCTGGTGGACCTCTTAGCGCCAATATAAGAGCTGTTCCCCGTTCTAGATCATTCCAATGGTTGTTTCTTGCGGCGGCTTCAAATTGGGTCTTATAAATAGCCCACGGTGTTTGTCCATCGAAGATTGGAGCCTTGAGACCCTTGTGCGCAACATGTTCTGTCTTGATGACGCCAGTCGCCTTCACATTATCGAAGTCTCTTTTTAGGCGTTCGACTTCTTCTGCAATTCCGGATGTCTTTTCCGTAATTTGTTCTTCGAAGATTCGAAGTTTCTTTTCAACGTTTTCTTCTATGGCCTTACCCATGGTGTCTATTTTATCATTTTGCAGCTCCAATTTTTGGTTAAGGTCCTTTGAAGTCTGGTCTAATTTCTCTAGTTTCTGATTAATGTCCGCTGATTGTTGTTTAATGTCCGCAGATTGTTGTTTAATGTCCACCGATTGTTGTTCAAATTTTTGATGCATGTCCGCTGATTGTTGTTCTAATTTCCGATTCATGTCCGTTGTCACAGCTGATTGTTGATCTAATTTGTTCATCATTTGCTGCATTAACTGTGTTAGAGCATCCGTTGCACCAGAACACTCTTCTCCACGAGCTTCTTTGATTTGGAACTCGAAACTATCTGCATACTCACCCTCAGCCTGGAGTGTCTCGATCATACGGCTGACAAGTTCAGACTTGCTCCCTGTCGTAGATAACTCGCGTCTTCTGAGCTCTTCCTTCAGCTCCGTTACTTTTAAGTCTTTTAAATAACGCGGCATTTTCACTACCAATTATTTCCAGTTTTTCCGCGATTCGAATTCACTTAAATTTACGTCACTGCTCACTAAATCACTCGAGATTATTCGATTTTACAAAATTCTCACTGTCCGTTCGAGAATTTTAGTTCCGCGATTTTACTTCGCTAATTAAAGTCACTGTTCGCTAGAGCACTCGAGATTATTCGATTTTACAAAATTCTCACTGTCCGTTCGAGAATTTTAGTTCCGCGATTTTACTTCGCTAATTAAAGTCACTGTTCACTAGAGCACTCGAGAATATTCGATTTCAGAAAATTCTCACTGTCCGTTCGAGAATTTTAGTTTCACTTTTTTTTTCGCTCTCACAAAATTATCCGTTCGAGAATTTTAATTTCACTCGCGATTTTTAACCCGAATTTATCCTTGAAATCCCACTCTTCTCACACCAATTGTTGCGGGCTAGGGGATCGCCGATTTCAAAGGAAAACACAATTCGTTTAAAAATAATGAATAATTTTATTTAATCGCACTTTTCTTTATTTCTTGATCACTTCACTAAATTCGCTCTAAACTTAATTCGTACAACCCAGGAACACTGCCAATCTATCACTTGTACCGATTCGCGTTCTTCCACCGATAGGTGTCACCAAAATGACTAACTCGTTGTCTGAAAGTTGGCGGATATTTATACTAAGTCTCCCAGACAGGTGTCGTTGTGTGTGTGTGTCTAGAATGATTGCCTACATTGTGGAGCTCGGTAGAAGTGTCTGGAAACATGTTGATAGTGTTTTACGTGTTGATGGACTTTTCTCGGTGTTCCTGGCAACATCCAAATTGCGTGATTGCAAGATCTATAACAATATTTTTATTTGTATACTTTATACAAAATATCAAGTTGATACCTTTAACAGTTTCGAAGAAAATTAATTTAATTCAAATTTCTAAATATCGTGAAATTTGTATGGGAGGGGGTAGAAGGAGTAAGGTGAAGTTGATAATTACTTTTAAAATAAATTGCAATTATAGTAGAATTAATCCTGACAAAATTTTGTCTTTTCAGCTGTACTAGTTTCAATGAAAATCGAAAATATGTATTTTTCAAAATTGTCCATTTGTATGGGAGGGGGTAGAAGGAGTAAGGGGATCTGGTCAATATTCCATGATAGTGATGACATCTATATCATAATACTTTGACCTAAATTTCAAGTCGATAGCTTAAATAGTTTCAAAGAAAAATCAATTTCTTATTATTTCGAAATTTCATGAAATTTGTATGGGAGGGGGTAGAAGGAGTAGGGGGATGTAGCCCATTCACGAACTTAAAGTTACTTTTTTGCTAAAAATTACACACACAAATTTTTAGCACTATAGCTCAAAGTTTTCGAGAGTTATGCTGTAGACAGACGCACAGACGGACAGACGGTCACTCGGAATCGAGGTTTTTGAGCGACAACAAGTATTTCTGTACCCTTGGCGGCTCTGTGCGAGCGTTATTTCTTAGCGTTACAAACGGTAAGGCAAACACAATAAACTCTCAGATTTCATCTAGAGTATAAACATAACAGGACTACGATTGCAATCGTGCGATGCTCTAGATGAAAGCAAAAATTTTTTGATTTTGAAAAATGTTGTAGATGAATTAGTAGGGGGCGACGACATTGAACTAATTTTACTTTACTATTTTAATAAAAAAGTATTGTGATCTTGAAAAAAATGTGCTTCCCTGGAATTTTGTTTTTTCGCGTTTCATGACTAAAATAGCCTTAAAAAAACAAAATCTGTCTGTCTGTACGTCAACGTGTACGCGCAGCGCACATTAACTCCCAAACCCTTCAAGATAGATAGTTCATTTCTGTGTGGATTGTAGATGGTTGCGGATCTAAGACGGACAACCATTTTTAGGGATGTACGGATTAAGAGGGAGGAGGGGAGAGCGCTAACCGAAAACTAAGAATTCAAATATCTCAATCAAGGTTTTAGCTAGGAAGCTGAAAATCAACGTATATATAACTCCTCTATATGCGGCACAAACTTTAAAACTAATTTAATTTTTTCATCCATGGGGGGCTAAAAACCAATTGTCGGCCGATTTTATTTTTTAAATGATTATATCTTCGAAATTACTTACCATAAAAAATTCATATTTTGGGACCATTAAGGTAGTATACAGATCCACTCGAATCAGCTTAGAGGGTGGCTAATTATTGTAAGGGGGAGGGTTAGCTGGGGTGCAAAGAAAAACGAAAAACACTTAAGAATCAATATATAATAATTCTTAAGCTATGTAATCGAAACTTGGAACATATATTAAGCTATACTATGAATGCTGGAAAAAGTATAACATTTGGACATAATAGTAATGGGGAGCATTTCAAAAATGGTACACTTTTCAAAATTTCAAACCGTTATATCGCAAAACTGAGATATCAAATGGAAATTTTGCCAAAATGTAGAACTAGATAGTCTTTAATTTTGGTAAACAAATTTATTTGGGGAGTGTAAGGGGAGGGAGGCTCTGGTGGAAGATGCAAAGTTTAAATTTTCCATGTGGATACATCTATTTGTTAAGAGACAGAAAAAGTACAAAAAGAATTCGCAATTGTCATGCACCGACCCCCCGGTTTAACGTGCACAAGGTGTTTCATGTGGATTGAAAAAAAAAACATAACCTGAAAATTTTTGGATGAAATTTCAAGGTAGAAACTTGAATACTTGCAAAATGCATTTAAAAAAATTCCAAAAGTATGAAATATTAACTGGTTGAATACCTTGGAAACTTCTACTCCCTCCTGTACAACATTATTTTTTCGACAATTTTTAAGAAATCGATTATCACCATAACTATTAAAAGCTATCAATCTGAAATTTTCCACAAAAACTTTTAAAAACTATTCAAATGAAACATCAAATTTCAATAAATCAATTACTAACCAACATATTGGAAGCTTCTACTTCTACAATGGCGCTACAGCCCAAATCGGACCTTGGCCTCCTGATATTCAGGTTCCTTAACATTTTTCATAACTTATTGTGGAAGGGTTGTTAGCCCTTCGCACAACCCTCTTTCTACGAATTTTTCATTTTCTTAGATTGAGGTGACTAAGGTATATCCAAGCAGGCAATGTGCCGGAATTATATATTGCGCCGACCGGGATTTGAACTCAGGACCTTCGGATTACAAGACCAACACACTACCTACTAGGCTATACCCTAAAAGCTACGAACTTGAAATTTTGTACGAGCACCTTACAAGAGAAATGAAATAAAACTGCGTCACAAATTTTACGATTCCCTTACCTTCTCTGCCCCCTCCCATACAAATGATTGGTTTCGTAAATGTAAAATACACCGAACTGTATGAAAATTCTATGCAACGTTGTCTATGAAACTGATATTCTATACAGAGAATATTGAACGTGATTCAATCAATCAATTAAAAAATTATTAATATCCACCCACCCTTACTATCATCCCTCCCCCGTCCTCTCATAAAAACCCAAACTTGCATAAACGAATGACATATTGATTAGAACTATTATTATTAGAACTATTAACATCGTTTTCGCAATTAAGTGTTAAATTGACAGCAGCCCTGCCGTAAATGGTGTCCACTTGTGAAAGAGGGTTCCACTTAGTCTTCCTTAACCACTCTCACCTGCATATTGACTTTCCATGCATCCTCAACTTGTCCCAAAAATAATAAAGTTTCGCCCGACTTGCTATCAAAATGTTTTATACAAAATGTTTTATTCAAAAATTTAATAGGTACTAAGAAAATTAGTGTATTGGATTTAGTGAATTTGTGTTTGAATGGGAGCTAATAGAAGGACGGGCGATTTCTTAATGGCTTTGTGAGAAATAACTATAAACAGCATGCTTTTGATATGTTTGAAGTTGCAGATCAGTAGCATACATACTTTTCGAGAAATCATTTTTTGTAAAGTTGTGCAATTGTGTCGGATTGTATGGGAGGGGGTAGAAGGAGTGAAGCTAGTAGTTTCATTTTTTTTGGTCTTACTAATAATTCCAAATAATTATTTCGTGCACAATTTCAGCAGAATTAATTTCATACGCACTGAGTAAATTTGTTGAGAGTATTTCATGAAAAAGTGCAGTTTGTATGAGAGGTGGTAGAAGGAAAGGGAGGACTCGATTAATTTTTATACAGTAATCATCATCATCATGAAAGTAATATATTCAGAATTTCAGATCAATAGCCTATGTATAAAGGCTATTGAGCAAATCCGTTTATCGTCGTATTCGGAAATTGTGTCATTTTGTATGGGAAGGGGGTAGAAGGGGTAAAGCTGATCGTCTAGTGTTTTTTGGTCTTACTAATAATCTATATAAATATAATTGTAGTGTCTGTCTGTTATTTGTTTAGAAATGGCTATAAGTTAGTTTTTTGCTTTATTTTAGCAATAACTAAGCAGAGACACGCGTTTTTAGAATTCTTCTCTGTCTATCCGTCTGTCTGTCTGTCCGGCTTTTACTCCGGCTTTCACGCAAAAACGGCTAAACCGATTGTAACGAAACTTTCACAGTTTATTAGGTATGCTCCGGGATGTCATCTGATTTTGGTTTTATGTCACTCCCCTCACGCCTTCTACCCCTCCCATACAAAGTGACTCATTTTCAAAAATATACATTAGTCAAATTTTCTTGGAAACCATAAAAGTTATTGAATTGGAACTTAGAATATATTATTTCCATTGCAAATGTTATCTTTTGGTAGACGAGATTTTTAAATTTCCTCACTACTTCCACCGCCTCCCATACAAACTGCACTTTTTCATGAAATACTATACACCAATTTTCTCAGTACGTGTATCTTTCATCGAGCTAAAATGTTGTACTAAATTTTTAATTAGCATTATTATTATTATCGGGAAAAAATTAACCGATTAGCTTCACTCCTTCTAGCCCCTCCCATACAATGTGACACAATTCCATAACTTTTCAAAAATTATTTAACACAAGCTACAACTATTCACATGTCCTTAACGCTCTTCCATACTTATATGATCTCAAATCACGGGATTGATTTGATCACGAGCCTGTCTCATACAAGGGCGAGTATCGTGGTTTCATTCTTAATAATTTATGCTTCTGATTCCAACAAAATACAAACCATTGTGTTTAAAGAGTCATTAAACTAAACAGATTATATATCTCACATAATGTACATATTATTAACTACATTCTCAAAAATTGCTTATTTTGCGATTCTTCCGCGGACAAAGTCGCGGGCGACCGCTAGTTCTCAATAAATATTTAGTGCACTTGATTTACACTCAATAGGTCGTGGGTTCGATTCGCACTCCAGACAGTGGGATTCTTTTGTAAGCATGAATTTTCAGTTGCTACCGGCAATGAAAAATTATTCGATATATCATGGGCAACCGGTGTTAAAGTGGAACAGTTCCATTTCAAGACGGTCTATATACTCAGTAAATGGTTTCTGTTCACTGTCTGTCATTCTGGCACCCATAACATCTGCAAATATTTGTCAGTAGCAGTTAGTACAATTGAAAAAACATACCAACTTCTCCACTCGTTACGGTCGTCAGTAGCAGTTAGTACAATTGAAAGAACATACCAGCTTCTCCACTCGTTACGGTCGTTTTCACTCCCCTTCCCCTACCTTCTCAATCCCATCCCTTCTCTCTATGACTGCGTTTGTGCATTGCACATAATGGCCGAAATTGCCTAAAATACAGGTCATTCCGTTCAAAATAAATGTGATATGTTTTAAGTTTCAGATCAATAGCTTTTATAGTTTTTGAGAAAATCCGTTTATTGTCAAATTGCGAAATTGAGTCATTTTATATGGGAGAGGTAGAAGGAGTGAAGCGATTTAGCCCGTTCATGAACTTGACCTTACTTTTTCGTTGAAAACGATGTGTAAAAAATTTGAACTTTCTAGCTCAACGTTTACTCAAGCTAGAGATCGCACAGACGGACGGACGGACATTCGGTTTTGAGATTTATGAGCGATAACAAATATCTCTGTAACTTTGGCGTCTCTGTGCGAGCATTACTTCTTAGCGTTACAAACTTACTATGTACTACTACAATGGCGCTACAGCCCAAATCGGACCTTGACCTCCTGACATGCAGGTTCCTTAACATTTTTCATTACTTATTGTGGAACGGTTGTTAGCCCTTCGCTTTCTACGAATTTTTCATTTTCATAGACTGAGGTGACCAAGGTATATCCAAGCAGGCAATGTGTTGGAATTATATATTGCGCCGACCGGGATTTGAACTCACTCAACACGCTACCCACTAGGCTACACCCTAGCTGTTACAAACTTAAGAGCAAACTTATAATACTCTCAGATTCCATCTGGATTATAAACGTAACAGGATTACAATTGCATTCAAGCCCAATCATACAATACTCTAAATAAAATAGAAATTTTCGTAACTTTTGCAATATTTTGTATGAAGAGTAGTGGAAGGGGTGAAGGCATTGAAGTAATTTTTTCACATCATGCTATATTTGCTATCAAAATGTTTTATACAAACACCGGATGTTCATCCGTTCGGGTCTCCTCTAGCTCGCGAACGCGTTGAGCTAGATAGTTAAAATGCGTACACGTCATTTTTGACGAAAAAGCAAGGTCAAGTTCGTTACCGGGCCAAATCCGTCCACCCCTTTTAGCTCCTTCCATACAAAATTACAGAAAAAAAATTATAATCGGATTTCCTCAAAAAGTATTAACGCTATTGATCTCAAATTTTGAATATATTATTTTTGTGGTGGTTTCAATCTGCGGTATAAAAATTATTTGAATCTCCCAACTCTGTCCACCACCTCTCATACAAACAGTACATATTCTTGAAATACTATAAACCAATTTACTCAGTACGTATAAAATGCATTGATCTGAAATTGTGCACTAAATATTTATTTGGAATTATTAGTAAGACCGAATAAAATTAGACGATTAGCTGCACTCCTTCTCTCTCTCTCTGCTCCCTCCCCCCATACATTACGGCAAAATTTCATAACTTTACAAAAAATTGTTTTTTCTTAAAAGTGTGAATGATACTGATCTGCAATTTAAAACAATTCAAATGAATGAAGTTTTTAGTTATCTCTAAAAAATTCATTAAGAGCTCCTTCTATTACCTCCCATACAAACTGCCCAATTTCAACAAATCTAATAGACTAATTATCTTATTACCTATTATATTATAAAAATATTGTATATATAATATTGTATAAAACTTTGTTACAGCTACTTAGCATAATGTAAGAAAAATTATTTTAACCCCTTCTACTACTCCCCATACGAAATTTCTTAAAACCAAAAAATTTCTCTCTCATCTAGAGTATCGCATGATTGGATTTTACGCTCAATCATAGTTCTGTTATGCTTTTTTAGCTATCGAGCTAAAACCATTTCAAGTACTTTTGTTCGTAAAAAGGTTACTTTAGGGAATGGGTCAGATCCGCCATTGCTTTTAACCTCTCTTAAATTTTCTTTTTTTTTTTTGCTAATAGAGGCTTTGACATCGTATTCGGTAATGCCAGTATTCGTTCCATTACTGGTCATTTTGTATGCGAGTGGGCAGAAATCGTCTTGGAGATATTGTTCTCACCATGAGAATTCACCATGACGATCATGTTCGTCATAGTGATTTCGCACTTTTTTGTCAAAAACAATTTCTACAAAATCCGAACTTTCTCGCTCAAGGTGTTTTTAAAACAATGACACACTCTAAGGTTTCATTTAAAAAATGGTGTTTTTTAAAAAAAATTCCTTTACGGTTTTTTTTTTTCAATCGTACAGTGGCTCACAGCTTACTTCGTGCAGTGCTATTTTTAAACTATAGAACACTATATCTTAAAAACTAATCAGAAAATTTTTAATGTAGGTATAGAAAAACATGCTTATTGATTACAATAAATAAAAGAAAAGTTGACAAAAATAAATTCTGACACTCTTAAGGCTGAAAAGACCGATGGTGCAGCAGAAACGCAGGCCACAGCTTATTTCATGCAGATACATACTTATCCCATCGTGTCGCGCTGTATAACGGGACTTTTTTTTTTTGAAGAATTGGCAACTAGGTCCAGTTAACATTTAGCGTGATATTTTACGTGTAAAGGACAAGAAGTGCTTTTTGAAAAAATGGGTCGTCGCACGACAATTGAGCAGCGAGAATTAGTGATAAGTCATTTCAAGAATGGGCTATCCCATCGAAAAATTGCTCAATTCGTTAATTTGGGTCCCACAACAGTGCAGTATCATTGAACGCTTCGTTCATGACAATCGTATTCAAGATAAGGGCAGAAGCGCGTCAAACAAAATTTTCAACTCGTCTAACGAATGATTTATTGTACGTAAAATCAAGGCTAATCCAAAGTAAACGGCTCCGAAACTAGTCGCGGAGATACTCCAAGGGCTAGGTAAGTCATGCAGTGCAGAAACTGTCCGCCGCGTGCTGCGAGACCACAACTTCAATGGTCGAGTACCTAGAAAAAAGCCATTCATAAGCAGAAACCAGCTGAGTCGCCTTACCTTTGCTAGAGAGCACACCAACAAAAACTCGGACTTCTGAAACAGCGTCATTATCTCAGACGAGTCTAAATTTAATATCTTTGGCTCTGATGGCATGGCATACGTATGGCGGAAACCTAATACTGAGCTACAAAAAGAAAATTTAAAAGCTACAGTGAAGCATGGCGGCGGAAGCGTAATATATGTCGGCAGCCGGGATTGGAAATTTGGAGTTCATTGAAGGTAACAAGGGCAAAACCATGTACCTCAACATCTTAAAAAACAATTTGCTCCAGAGTGCTGTGAATCTTGAAATTCCAAACATGGCAGTTTGATAAAGGTCTCAGCAGAGACCGAAACGTTACGAATAATAAAGCGTAACAGTGTAGAATCTGGAAATCTTTTCTTTCAATTCGAAATGCATTGTGAAAACATTCACCAAACCATATCGCAACCAATTAGATTTTATGCCTATTTAAGGGTACATCGAATTTCCATAGTAAATTTTTTTCCTGTAACCTCCTGGCCATCCAGCTAATCGGGTGACTCTTTTTCAGCCATTTTATTACTACTACAACTATTTTGAGCTATTCGCATAATTTTCTGATTCGAAATTATCTCATCTTCAACGAAAATGCTTTTTCGGTATACATATACGGCCCCTTCAATAAACCTTCTCTAAAATTTTGGTTCAGTTTCATCCAAAAGGATTTTCAGTAGCAATATTAAAATAGCGCTTTGTGTGAAAATAGAAATAATAATTTTACAATACGAATTTTGCCAAGTTCTCATGAAATCTTCTTTTTTTTAAATTTGTTGGAGATAATTATACATTGGATGGAAATAAAATAAAATTTTAGTTAAATACGGAGGATTTTGTGCAAAAATTAATGGGGTGGGTCATATTGTATACGATTATCGAATTTATGTAGTAGACATAAGAAAATTGCCTTGGATCTTATGAATGCCGTATAAAACTAGTAAATTAAATAAACGAAATTCTAACGAAATATCAAAATAATAAGCTATGGTAGATGGTAAGACTTAGGTTATAGTTCAAATGCTCGAAGCCATTTATTATCACTTTTTGATACTCGTAGGTATGGTATGTTCTTTGATTTATCATTATTGCTCATTATTCCTTGAATATCAATGAATTAATTATCAGTTTTAATATCAACGTCTAGACTATTATTGCGTGATTGAATCGTTAGGAAAAGTTTATTTGAAAACTGAATTCGTTTAAAGCAATTACACTTTACGCAAGCGTCTGTTAATCTGCATTTGCGTTATTTTTAGACTAATTGAAGTTAAAGATCTGTCCATTGCATGATATGCTAAGAACAGCAATAAAGAATTATTTAGCTTATGGAAACATTAATTTTCGGGCATTAGGTCAAAAGAATTTTTATTTGATTATATTGAAGAAAAATATTATTTTTAAAACAGTCCGGTATTTTTATTTGACTTGTATCAATATTGACACACACACGTGTATGTAGAATCTATGAATTTTAACTTTTGAATATATGAACATAAATAAAACAAAAGAATTATGATTGGGCGTAAAACCCAGTCGCGCGATACTTTAGATGGATTATAAGTTTCAGTGACTTTAAGTAATTTTATTAAATTATTCTAATAATAAAGTAAGTTACATAAGTAAAAGAAAATTGTTCACGAGTCATGACCAAAATATCCCGAAAAAGCAAAAAAAAATCGAATAACTCAAGTATGGCTCTAAAAAGCTAAAATTCGGGGCTTATGAGACGATCTTTAAAAATAATTGTTTGAATTTTTTTTTTCCGAATAATTATGTTCTGGAAATTACTCAGCAATAAACTGTTGTAGTATGCGTGTAAATAAAATGAAATAAAGGCAGTCAGCAACTTACCGCCAACAATACAACATGGTGTCCAACGAGACACAAAAAGATAAAAAAAAAAAACCTAAAGTAATAAAAATATTACAGTGAAAAAAAAATAAAAACTAGACTAATCAATAGTGAAAAAAAAGAAACAATCGAATATGTCTACAACAGGTAATACCTCCAAAACAAATGATACAGAAAAAATTGCACGCCAACCGCATGTTGCAAGCGGTAGCGGTAATCAAATTCAACCGTTCAACGTGCACAAGGCAAATTTAGCCGATGAGTGGAAATCGTGGAATCTCCAATTTAAAATCTACTTACGTGTATCTGGACTAGATAGTGAAAATGACGGAAGATCATTAATTCTTACTAATTCGACATTGATAAAGTGTCTTACGAAACAGAGGTAAATATTTTTGAAGGTCACTTCACACCGTAGGAAAACCTAGCTATAGAACGTCACAATTTGTTTACAAGACGTCAACGCGATGGAGAAAGTTTGGACGAGTTCGTAACGGACTTAAAAAACCTTAGTATGTCATGCGAACTAAGTTCCTTACGTGAGGACTTAGTCAAGGACATACTAATTTGCGGTTTATCGGAATCCAACATAAGAAACAGGCTGTTGCAGGAGGGCAGAATTTCGCTGGACAAAGCTGTTGAGATCGCAAAAACAATCAAGCAAGGGCGGCAATATTCAAAGCAATTGCAAACACCGGCTATAATAGATATCATTCATCGACAAAATAACTTTAAATATAATGATAAAAATATGAAATATGTGGATAAATACAAAAATAAAGTTTCAAGTTCAAGTAAAAAATGTGAAAGATGTGGTAAAACCCATTTCGCAAAGTGCCCTGCGATAGGTGTAGTGTGTAGAAAATGCGAAAAATTAGGCCATTATGCTAAATTGTGTAAATCAAAAATTAAATTAAAAAATCTAGAATTGATAGCAAATGAAAATCAACTATTTTAAGGAAAACTTTCAGTGAATACATACATTAATGAGAATGAGTATACTGTAGATTTAACAGTACAAAATAAAAAAATAAAATGTTTATTGGATACAGGAGCACAAGCAAATATAATGTCTCTAAAAACATTTGAATTTTCAAAATTAAAAAAAAATTTATGAAAAAAACAAATGTTAAAATTGTGACATATAGTGGTGAGAAACTCGATGTAATATGCATGTTTACGGTTTACTGCAAATATAATAAGTCTTCTAAGGCATTAATAGACTTTTACATAATTGATACTCAGAATCATAAACCAATTATTGGTCTCAAAACGTGTCAAGAGTACGGTTTTATAAAGAAAATTTGTTGGTAATAATAATGGAAAGGTAATAAATTACGAGTATGTTTAGACCCAAGAAATTTAAATAAGGCTTTATTGCATCCACATTTCCAATTTCCCGATATTGAAACAGTTAGATCAAAATTAGCTAATGCTAATTATTTTTCAATTTTAGATGCTAATTCAGGTTTTTGGATGTTAGAATTAGAAGAGGATAGTTCATTTTTATGTACTTTCAATACACCATATGGAAGGTATAGGCTTACGAAGTTACCATTTGGAGTCAATGCAGCTCCTGAGATATTCTATGGTTACATGATGGAAATATTTGGTGACATTAAAGGACTTATGATTTATATAGATGACTTTCTCATTTATGGTCGAACAAAACTCGAACACGATGAATGTCTAAAAAAGGTTTTTTAGAGAGCTAGAGAATATGGTTTAAAATTTAATAAGTCAAAATGTAAATATGGAGTTCAACAGATTAAATATTTGTGACACATTTTTAGTTCAGATGGTGTTCCATCAGATCCTTCGAAATTCGAAGCAATTAAAAAATTACCAAAACCTCAAAATATAAAAGATTTACAACGATTTTTAGGAATGATTAATTATTTAAGATCACTTGTTAAAGATTTGTCAGTAGAGACGTCTAACTTAAGAGCACTGTTACGCAAAAATTCACAGTGGGCATGGAATTCATCACATGATGCTGAATTTAATAGACTAAAAGAAATCATTTGTGAAGCACCAATTCTCTGCTATTATGATCCTAATACACCAGTGACACTTTCTGTAGACTCTTCAAGAGATGCAATGGGTGCGGTATTATTACACGGTAAAAATGCAATAGCATATGCTTCAACAACTTTAAATAAAAGTCAAATCAATTACGCTCAAATTGAAAAAGAGCTACTAGCTATTTATTATGGGTGCACTAAATTTCATAGATATGTATATGGTCGATCAGTTTGCGTAGAAACTGATCATAAGCCACTCATATCAATCTTTAAAAAGTCATTAGCAAATATATACCTCCAAGATTACAACGAATAATGCTTAAATTGCAATCATATAATTTAAACGTTATATATATTCCTGGAAAAATATGGATATTTCTGATACTTTGTCTAGAGCTTCAGTTGAAGAGTTTGAAAGCCTTGAAACTGATATTACTGTACATGTTAATTTATTAATAAAAGGTTTATCAGTTACTGATGAAAATCTTAGAGAAATACAAATTGCTACAGATAATGGCAATTCGTTGCAACAAGTTAAAAATTATTGTACTGAGGGCTGGCCAGAAAGAGTTAGTTTAACTAAAGTAGAGGCACAACCATTTTTTCATTTACGAAGTGAAATCAGCTTAATAAATAATCTATTATTTAGAAATAAAACTTTAATAATTCCTAAAAAATTAAGACTGGAAATGTTAGATAAAATACATGTAGGACATTTAGGTATAGACCGATGTCAACATATGATAAGAGATGTTATTTTTTGGCCAAATATAAATAATGACATAAAAATTAGGGTATCTCAATGTCATACATGCCTTAAGAATAAATCTTCTAACCAAAAGCAGCCTTTGATGCCTCATCCTTATATAAACTTACCATGGCAAAAGTTAGGAATTGATTTTTTTGCTTCGATAATATAACATATGTGTTAGTTGTTGATTATTTTTAGCGAAATTAAATAAAAGTATTTCAGTAGAAGTTATTATAAATTTGAAATCCATTTTTGCTCGACATGGAATACCAAAAATTATTATTTCTGATAATGGACCACCTTTTAATTCAATTGAATTCTCGGAATTCGCCAGGTCATGGGATATAGAATTAATTAAGTCAAGTTCGTACTACGCAAAGTCGAAAGGATTAGTAGAACGATCTGTTGGTACTATAAAGAAAATATTACAGAAGTGCAAGGATTCTGGATCTGATCCCTATATAGTTTTATTGCAGTATAGAAATACACCAAAGGGAGCATTCGATTCACCTGCGAAACTTCTTATGTCAAGAAATTTGCGAACTAAACTGCCAATTAAATCAACGACCTTGAAACTTAAAACAATTAATGTTGATAAACATAAAGAAAAATCAAAAAAATATGTTGAAAAAATGTCTAAAAATTATAATAAAGTAAGTAGGACATTGCCTTTTATAAAAATTGGTGATCTAGTATATTTAAAAAAAAAGCCGTCGGACCATTGGTCGCCAGGGAAAATTATCGACAAATGTCGAGAACCGAGATCGTTTATCGTAGAAAGTGAAGACGGTGTTAACTTTAGACGCAATAGAGAACATATTTCCTGTGATAACCGGAAAGAAAAAGATGAGAATGAATATACAAATGGAATAGTTACTACTAGCGATTCCAATCATAACAATGAATTAAGTAATTTTGATAATCAATCAACGACTTCTCAAATGACAACTATCAATAATTATCAAACTAAATCGGGTAGAATAATAAAGCAACCAAATCGATTTTCACACTCACAATATGATTAAAGAAACATGTATAGATATAAATAAAGATTTAAGAATTTATTGGAACAAATACAAAATAAATTTAACATTCAGAATTCATAAAGTAAAGAAGCTAAGAATTTTCAAGATAAAAAATAAATAGAATTTGAATAAAATGTAATACAAAATAAAATCTATTAAAACAATGAACTTGTAAAATAAGGCAAATGAAATTTTGAAATTTATTATAAGAAAAATGTATACATGTATGTAAAAGGGTGTAGAGGAAAAAGGTGATGAGACAAAATTTTGTGTAATTGTTAGTTTCACAGGCGAAGTAAATTAAATTCAATGCATTTTTTATTAATGAAACCAACCAGCGTTTTAAAGACGGTAGAAGAATTAGGGGCATCGTAAAACTTGTGATGCAGTTTCCTTTCGTTTCTCTTGAAAGGTGTTTCAAGTGCGTAGCTTTTATTTTGCTGATTGGTTTATTGTGATTGGTCGAAATCATACCTTGCTTTATGATTTCGATATCTTCATCTTCGTTTTCTTATGTGATTATATTGGAAGCAACTTTGAATGAAGACTGATATTCGTTCGAAAAACTTTTTTTCTTTCCTATTCCACGATTGGATCTGTTGAACGGCTCTGCAACTGCCTTTTCTTCTTTTCCCTCATCACCTTTGAAAAGTTCTTCTGTCCCAAAACGCAAAATGTCATAGAGTTCTTGTTTTTTGATAGTCTGAAAATCGTTTTCAGGATTCCTATCAGAAACGTATATATTAACGGTATCAGCTGTGAACAAATTGATACCTAAGATGCAGGCACGAGTATTTAGTAAGTAAATTGCCAACAAGTCAACTTTATTATTATTGGGACAGGTTTAGGATGTCTGTGAAGTCAATATGCAGATTAGGGTGGATAGGGAACACTAAATGAATGGCTGCCCTAGGGCACAGCTGTTATCAATATTTACCACTTAACTGCGATTACGATCAATAGCTCCAGTATGTAGCATCAATTTTTCATTCGATTACTATGCATCACAAAATTATTTGGACCATGGAAAAAAATCCCAATCTTCAAGTTAAGTCATATTTAAAGAGCGCGTAACAGCTTTAGGGAAAAATATGTTTGGAGGGAAAAGTAGCGACTAATGTCCTTAAAATACCTAATAATAAAGTTAACGCAATTTATTTAAAGGAAAGGAATTAAAAGCAAAAAACATTTTAACAAAATTATTTGTACCATTGAAATTTATTCACAAAATTATTTGTACCCTATGATAACGCTATTATTTCTGAGAAAATATGAGACAGCCGTTAGTTATTTCAACTTAAATCAGTAAGGTATTAACTTCTTAATTGTTTATCATGCTTAATACAAGTGTAACGATTAAACATTGTGTGAAAATGCCGAAAGTGCGAGAGCTGTCATTCCAGGATAAAGTATATATAATTAGTCAGTACAGAGCAGGGGCTATTTTGACTAATATAGCAAAACAATTTAAGTGTCATACAAATACCGTTTTGTATCAAGTTCGGAAATTAAATAATACAAAAACTTTGAAAACGGCACCCGGTAGGGGCAGAAAGCGTGTTACATCCAATAGAGAAGATCAGGAAATCGTTGGAGCGGTGACAAAAGATGACTCAATTCAAATTAAAATATTTCTTCATAATGTTAACTTGCACCGTGAACACAAAATAAGTCATATGACGATTCGACGAAGGTTGGAGGAAGCGAATAAAAAATGTTGTGTAAAAAGGAAGGTACACTTTATATCGGCACAAAATAAAGTTCGCCGACTGAAATTTGCAAAAGAATATATTGATAAGCCCTTAGACTTCTGGAAAACCATTCTGCGGACAGATAAGTCAGCATTTTCGTTAGATGGATCATATGGCAAAGAATATTATCGTACCACTCCTGCCTTAAGAAAAAAACAACAGCGCACAATGGCGGAAAAATAATGGTTTGGGGCTGTATGTCATACAATGGTATAGGGAAACTGTTTGAACCAAAAGGATAAGTTACCCAGTTCGTTTATTTGTTAATGATAACGCCTTCTAGTCAGCAAAGGCCTTGATTGGGGAGGACTTCATACTGCAGGAAGTTAATGCTCCTATTCGCAAAGGTCGTCAAATTACTTTATTTTTTAACAAAATTAAACAAGAGCTTCTACCTTGGCCCTTTCAGAGCCCGGATTTGAATGTGATTGAGAACCTTTAGCATTACGTAAAGCAACAAATCAAACATGAAATCGGAAAATCGCAACGAGCTGCCGCAATGAAAAAATTGAAATTTGGAATAATATTCCCAATGAAATAACGATGAATTTAGTGGAATCAGTTCCAAGGCAACTGCAGGCAGTAATAAATGCAAAGGGAGTCAGAACCTCATATTAAATGTCGTAAAAAAATGACTTTTACTTTTCATTTCTGGTATTTTCCAGTATTATTATATGAAGTACAAATAATTTTGTGAATAAATTTCAATGGTACAAATAATTTTGTTAAAATGTTTTTTGCTTTTAATTCCTTTGTTTTAAATAAATTACGTTAACTTTATTATTGGGTATTTTAAGGACATTAGTCGCTTCCTTTCCCTGTAAACATATTTTTCCCTAAAGCTGTAACTTGAAGATTGGGATTTTTTTCCATGGTACAAATAATTTTGTGATGCATAGTACTTATGCATGTTGAGTTTGTATGGAAAGGGGGGAGTCGACTTAATGGATTGGTGGATATTAATAATTTTTTCATGGAATGATTGAATTACGTTGATAATTCTCTGTATAGAATGTTAGTTTCATAGACGAAGTAAATTCTATTAAATCCGCATTTTATATTCTTGAAGCCATACATTTGTATGTAATGGGGTAGAGGAGTTGAACGAATCGTAAAATTTGTGATGCAGTATTATTTCGTTTCTCTGGAAAGGTATTCATACAAAATTTCAAGTTCGTTCGCTTTTAATTTGTTGGTTATTAGTTGATTTATTGAAATTGTTCGAAATCACACTTTTGTATGGTAGGAGGCAGAAGGGTAGGAGGGGTTTCAAAACTTTTGATGCAATCTTGTTGTAAATATTTTTAAAAGTCTTCGTGCAAAATTTAAAGTTGATATCTTTCAATGGTCTTGTGATAATTGATTTCTTCAAAATTGTCGAAAAAATACTTTGGTAGAGGGGTTAAAAGTTTTGAAAGTATTCGACCAGTTAGTACCCTAAACTTTTAAGGAATTTTTTTTAAAAAAATTTCAAAAATTTTCTCAAAATTTCATTCATATATTTTGAGTTTTTTTTGTTATTTTCATCTAGGGTATAGCCTAGTGGGTAGCGTGCTGGTCTTGCAATGCGAAGGTCGTGAGTTCAAATACCGGTCGACGTAATGTAATTCCTGCACACTACCTGCTTGGATATAACTTGGTTCCCTCAATCTACGAAAATGAAAAAAAAAAAAAATTCGTAGACCATCCACAATGAATAACGTAAAAATGTTAAGGAACCTGTTCAGGAAGCCAAGGCCCGATTTGGGCCGTAGTGCCATTGTAGAATCAGAATGTTTTTTCAATACTCATGGAACACCTCGTGCAGGTTATAATAGTTTTGGTGCAAATTATTTTTTTTTATGTATGTCAAATATACGTAAAAATTTTTTACTTTGTAAATTGAATTTTGAAATATAACGGTTTGAAATTTTGAAAAGTACACCATTTTTGAAATGCTCCCCATTTTTCCCCCACTACTAATATAACCAAATATTTTTCGTATTTCGCTAGTACAGAACCCCAATGGCTAAAAAAATTAAATTATTATTAGAGTTCGTCCCATAACCGCCTCTATACGTATGTCGATTTTCAGCTTCCTATCTGCATTCGTAGTGGGGATATTAGGAAGTGTAGTTTTTTCCCCAAAATTTCGGTAATGGAGCTCACTTACTCAATCAACAATCCGCCCAAAAATGAACATTGTATCTATAGCGGTCTCGGAGATATGAATCCATATGTACGTTGGACGGTCGTTCTTTTATACTTCAGATGAAGTCTGATAGCATATTGTGTTTGTCTTACCGTTTACAACGCTAAGAAATAGTGCACGCACAGATTCGCCATGGGTACAGAAATATTTGTAGTCGCTTAAAAACCTCGATTCCGGTGACCGTCTATATTGATCCGATCTTCTTACTCCTTCTACCCTCTCCCATACAAATGCATTATTTTCAAAAATGCATTTATTCGGTTTTCATTGCAACTAGCGAAGCCAAGAGGACAACTTTTTGCCAGAATTAATTTTATTATAATTGCAACTTTAAATTTTCAGAAAAGTATACTATTGCAAATATCATTGAAGTACAAAAATTTGGTTTTGATTCGAATAATCCTTCTTCCCCCTTCCATGCAAAATTTTCATTGAAAGTAGAAATTTAATATTTTGCCAAAATTTTTCCCTTAATAATTGACATAAATGCTAAAAGATATCAATCTCGCTTCATTCCTTCTACCCCCTCCCATATATATTTCCGTATTGGAAATTCAAGAAAAGTATTTTTCCTTCGAACATATGAGAACAAAGCAAGGTGATTAGGCTGTTAGTTCTCTATTCTACAATGGCACTACAGCCCATATCGGGTCTTGGCCTCCCTTCAGGATCCTTAACATTTTTCATTATTAATTGTTGTTAGACCTTCGCACAACCATCTATCTTCGAATTTTTCATTTTCATAGATTGAGGTAACCAAGGTAATACCCAACCAGGCAGTGTTCTGGAATTATGCGTCGACCGGGATTTGAACTCACGATATTCACATTGTAGACCAACACACTACCCACTGGGCTGCACCCTAGCTAGGATGTTAGTAAGCAGTATCAAAATCATCCAAAAGCTTCCACCTCACATGGAAAATTCACACACAAATTGTTTAATTTTCTCGAAAATTACGAAAGTTATAGACTTTAAATTCAGCATGAAACATTTTGCATACCACTTTCGATGTCATATAAAAAAAATACAAACCTCTCTCTCTGTATTTCCCACCTCCCATAAAAAAGTCTTTTTTCACTCTTCGGAGTATCGTATGATTGGGCTTTACGCCTCTGAAATCTTAGAGTATATTGTGTGTGCCTTACCGTTTATAACGCTTAGAAATAATGCTCGCAAATAAATATTTGTTGTCGCTCATAAACCTCGATTCCGAGTGGTCGTGTGTCCGCCTGTCTACAACATAACTCTCGAACGCTTTGAGCTATCGTACTGAAATTTGTTGAAAATCATTTTTAGCAAAAAAGCAACTTTAAGATCGTGAACGGGCTACATCCCCCACTCCTTCTACCCCGTCCCATACAAATTTTACGAAATTTTGAAATTTCGATTTAATTATTTTTCCGCCCCTTCATAATTCTGCTATGTTTTTTTATCTTCTACCAGTGACATATTACACTTCCTTTTTTTTTTTCGATTCGTTTGTTGATGGCTTTGGTGATAGTTTTTGTTGATTTTACCAGACAACGTCGGCAGATTCAGTTTTGCGTGGTACACTTTTTAAGCGTTCGATTTTATTGCGAATCAATTTTTTACCAAGATGATCCAAGAATGATGTTCTTCTGGAGTCATTTGTTTCTTCCCAATCAACTCCAAGTCACAAAATATTTATTTTGCGCCATGTACGCGCCAGCCGCAGCGGCCACATGCCCGAAATCATTCAAACATTAACGATATAAAATTATCTTTCAAATAAAGTCAATTTCATGGTTATTAAAATAATTTTTCTATGTTTTATTTAAAGTAAAAAACAGGATGTTTTTACTCTTTATTTCTCGACCTGTCATTTATCAAACTTCGTTGATCAATTGTTCAAAAATAGGAAACATTTCAATGAGAAACTCAGAACTGTAACTATTTTTCAATAATCGTAGGCGCAATTCCAGATTGTTCACAGAAAGCACCAAGATGTCTCAATATTCGATATCTAAAATTATCTGAAAATTCTAAATTTTCTATTGACGAAAGATTTATTACAGTTGCTTGCTTTCCAGAAAAACTAGAATCGGAAATTGCTTCGCGTATTTTACAACTTTTAATAAAAATTGTATTTCATCCAGACTATTGCATAAATGGTCTTTTTACATAGTTATGTTTTGTTTAAATAGTAACAGTATCAAACTATTTTTTTCAAATCGTAGTACAGTTGCTATCAAAATGTCTTACACGAATTGTGCAATTTGTATGGGAGGTGGTAGAAGGATTGGAAGGATTTAATTGATTTGTTACGAAAATAATAATTATTACTAAAAACATATTTTGAATTTCAGATTAGTACCTTGTGCTTTTCAAGAAATTGACTTATTAAGAAATTCCTAAATTTAGTTATTTTCTATGTGAGATGGTAGAAGGGGTGGATCAGTTTCGTGCGTTGACGAAATTGGAATTTATTTTTCTTGAAAAAAAAAAAATTACAAATTTCAAAATCTCAAGCCAGAAAGTGCACATACGATTTTAAGGTTTTCGAGGGACAATAGGAATCTTTCTGTGATAATTTTTTTTTCTCCGAGCCTTATTTCTTAGCGGATACAAACTTCAAACCAAATTTATAATACTCGCAGATTTCATTTAAAGTATAAACAACCAACAAATTTAAAAATATTACAAAGTATTCGCTAATGCCCTTATCATTTAAGTGCCAGATAAATTTTATTATGTAAGTGTGGAATGAATTTTATCTTGATGAATTTTGTTCATGACATATATCAACATATAAATTCTTGATGATTCTTGAATTCTTATGTTTCATTGTTTTGTGACCTTGTTCTTTGTATAACTATATAATCTCACTTTGCGTTGTTTTTATAAGCTTATTCTTATATTGGATTCAAAGAAAATAATCCTTCCGAACTGTTTCCTTACAGCTTTCTAGCTCTAAGTGTAGGATATTACCGTCGATACATTATAAAAAAGTGAAAATATTAGAATAAAGTACAAACTAATAAATAGCAATACTATCATATCTTTTTAGTTTTTGATATAATAATGAACAAACAGATAAAATACCTTATGTTTAGGTGACTACAAGTTTTCATGAATAATAAGTACATATATGTTACTGTATTTCAAAAACCAATTCATTCGAAAATATAATTTAATTAAAAAATTGAGCTCTCTAATTTCCTTCAAAATGGATTTTATTTACTCAACGACCTTCAATCAATATTTGCTGAAATAAATTTGTTGTTTTTTTAATGTATGTAAATGTACTGTTTCTTCACGCATATTGGTAGGGTTGTTTTGCATATATACCTAGTCCTGCCATAAGTTCTGTCACATAATTTCTCACATTGGCAACAACTTTATTTTATGAGTGACATTTCAATATCGGCCAGTTTTATAAACGTCATAATGTTGTTGACAGTTGATGGTCATTTAAAGTGTGTTCGTTAACGTGTGAAGATGGAATGGGGTGTAATAGAAAACCGAACTGCAGTGATTGCACTACATAAGTGTGGAAAATCCGCGAGTGAAATTTTCAAGTTGTTGTGCCCGTTAAAAATAACGCAAAGATTTGTGTATCGTGCGATCCAGAGATATAACGCGATCCAGACTATTGAAGATCGACCTCGTTCTGGACGTCCGCGTGATGTACGTTCTTCTGCAGCCATCAAAGCGGTCGAGAGTCGAATTCGTCGAAATCCGCTTCGTAAACAACGAATCATGGCTCGAGAGATGAACATCTCCACCCGAAGTATGTCTCGCATCATAAAATCTGACCTCGGGATGAGTGCCTTTCGACGATCAACGGGACATTTGCTGACTGAGCAGTTGAAGCAAATTAGGAGCACCAGATCGAAAGAGCTCCTTCGGCGGTACGGCAACAACAAACATCGAGAAATTTTATTTACCGATGAAAAAATTTTTACGGTGGAGGAACATTTCAACCGCCAAAATGATAAGGTGTATGCCCACAGCTCCGCAGAAGCCCGAGAAGTTGCCACTAGGGTACAGCGAGGACATCATCCAGCATCAGTCATGGTATGGTGGGGTGTCAGCTACGAAGGGGTCACCGAGCTTCATTTTTGCGAAAAAGGCGTAAAAACTGCAGCGAAAAATTATCAAACGGACATCCTGGAGGGATGTGTGAAGCCGCTGAACTCTACGCTATTCAACAATCGACATTGGGTTTTCCAGCAAGATTCTGCGCCAGCCCACAAAGCTCGAACCACACAAGCGTGGTTGGAAACCAATATTCCACAGTTTATAAGGGCGACGGAATGGCCTTCTGGGAGCCCAGATTTGAATCCCCTGGACTACAAACTGTGGGCGGAGTTAGAGTCCATGGTGTGCACGAGACGACACCCAAATATCGAGAGCCTTAAGCGATCTTTGACAGAAGCAGTAGCTAATTTTCCGCTAGAAACAGTGCGTACTGCTATCGATGACTGGCCCAACAGATTAAAGAGCTGTGTTAAGGCTAAAGGCGGCCACTTTGAATAATTTGTTGCTTATTTTACTTCCATTAGTATGCTAAAATAAAATATATTTTCCTTTGTCAAAAACTCTTTTTCATTTATACAAAAATTGCCCATATACGTGTGACAGAACTTATGGCACGACTAGGTATACTATCAGTGCACTTAACTGTCAGAATTCATTTACTTAATCACCGCTGTCCTAGTATGTACTTGTAGATGTAATCTGAGAGGAAACAATTTGAAATTACAGTGAAATCATAATGAAATCTGTAAGCGAATGTGAAATCACTTAAGGTTAATTTTCGCTTCTTTTTGAAGTAACTTCGAATCCACTATCGTACTAAAAATTTTACCGCAGACTGAAATCAGTATATGAAGTCAGAAAAAGTTGCGGGGGTGAAGCAGAACGAAATTCAAAAAAAGACTTCGGAAAGATATCACAGAACGAATTCACAACATTATCTGCAACTTGAAAAAAACTGATATCTATACTAGAATGCACTATGCTTTCAGTAGTAGGAATCATATTGATACTTTGAAGCTGACGTTAAAGTGAGTGAAAGAAATATCAATTCACGATGGCCACATGGTCTATTCGGTCGGAAGTGAATATTATTGTCTACTTTCTTGTGAAAACTAAGAATAATATGAAAAATGAAACAAATTATCAAATAATTTTAGTACTCATTTATCAAATATTTATCAAAAAAATTTACTATGGAAATATTTTTTGTTTAAAAGTAACAAACATGAAAATATCCTATTAGCTAGTAAGAATTAAAAATATTTCAAAAAAAAAAAATCATTAATTCAAATTATTTATATGTATATATACTTAACAACAGTAAAAAAGATATTTGGATCCGGCAAATTGCTTTCTGAAAAAAATATTAATATTTAACAAGTTCGTTAAAAATATGAGCATGATGGAATTCTAAATCTTACCAAACGCTATTGACTTTTATTATTGGCTTTTAATGTGTTTTTCTACTTCATTTTCGCTTCCGTTACGGGCACTAGACATACAGTCGCCTATGAATAAATATTTAAACTTAGATACTCATAATTTATAAAATATACGTAAAACTCACTTTTTAGGGACTAAATGTAATTATGTATATCCCTCTATGCTATTTTAATTAATTTTCGGTAGTCCACGAAAATTTCGCAGCAACTTCTTCAATGAAATTCAAATTCTGAAAAGATTTTGAGGGTTTACCAATTTCATTTCATTTATACTAATGCTCTCGACACACGATAGAGATAAAATCGTATTAACTCACTTTTCGATATTAACTTCGATATTAAATCCCAAGTTAATATCGATCTGCTGTAATCTATATTAACTCGGTTAACAAATACTCGATCCAAAAGAAACTTTCCACCGGGGAGTTTACAATATGAAATAGAAGGAAATTTCGAGGAATTTACGTTATAATGACGTTTTATTTCGTTGACATTACAAAAAAGAGATCAAAAACTTCACAGAAAGACATTTTAAAGAATTTAACGGTGCGTCCATGATTTATTTGCGATACAGAATTTTTCAGGATTTCACAAGACGTAATACAAAGCAATTCTAAAATTAAAGTTTTACGTTTAAATTGAAGCTTCACTCCGACGTAATGCCTGGAGCTTCCTTAGATTGATTTAATACGATATTTAAAAAAACTGTCGTATGTCACATACAAAATCTGTAGTGGAAGCTTTCATTTTAATACGATTTTATCTCTATCGTGTGTCAACAACCTATGTGATAAAAGAGTGAAATTCTTAAAAGCATGTTCAGTAGTGTTTCACACGAAGAATAGAATCTGATTTATTCACAAGTTAATCAGTTTTTGAAACCAAAGTGAAACGAAATCTCAGCAAATGATTTCGTATAAGCTTTATTTAATGAAATTTCACCAAATTGTTCGCTAGATTAAAATTTCACCACAAAGTTTGTAATGCTAAGAAATAATGCTTTGAGAGAAAATGAATGACTCAGGAATTAAAAAGCTCAAAGCCGAATGTCCGCGTCCGTCCGTCCTGCACTCTAGTTTAAGAGCGCGTTGAGCTAGAAAGTTCAAATTTCGCAAATGTCATTCCTGACGAAAAAGAAAAGTACTATAAACTTCGTAAACGTACAAAACGACACATATTCGAAATTCATAATAATCAGATTTGCTTCAAAACTATGTAAGCTATTTATTTGAAATTCGGAGCACATTATTTTTAAAGTATTTAATATCCGTAATATAAATTTTATTCGAATTGCCTCCTACCTCGCATACAAACTGCACCTGAAGGCCTTCAGTCCTGCCTCTTTACATTTAGAATGCAACGAGCGAAAATTTTACTCTTCGTGCGAACGATTATGTGCAAGCAAAAAGACGTCATCAGGATAATCAAGGAGACTTAAAATGTTGAACAGTCCCCACTGAAGATTTCAATCTTCCCCTCCTTCCAGTGCAAGCTGCACTGGAAGGTGGGGAAATGTCATTTATTATTACTAAAAACAGAGCTGGTAATAAAATGCATCCTTATCTGATACCCGTTCGCACAGGAAAGCTTTCGGACAACTCTCCTCGGTAAGACGCGACATATTGCATCTTCGTAGGATTCTTTGATCGTAGCTATGATCTTATTTCGAATACGTATGGTATTTGTATGGTCTGTACAAGGTTTCACAAATGGTTTGACCCGTAATTATCGGAAGTTCATGTATAGCCAATTATAGTCTTGAAATTGTGATGTTTTTTCACTTAAACTGTAGCAAACATACTGAATTACGCATTTCACTCGAAAAATGAAATTACCACAAGGTTGTACTGAGGACTAGAGTTTATAGTGTAGAGTTTGTCCTTGACGTTCTAAAACGATTGCAGCGCCCATTTTCGGCTGGTAAATCGGCGGCTGTTGAAAATTTTCGGCTGGTGCTAAACACATTTGTATTGTGTAAATATGTATACTTTTTTCACAAATAGAAATGTTAGATATATGACAGTTCAAAACGTCAAAGTTATTCATTTGGGAGAAAATGCACAGGAATCGGGCAAAACGGGAATATAATGTGCGTAAAAATAATCGTGCGTAAGAGTAATCATGCAATTCTGGCGGTAGCGAAAATTACTGAGGAGGAGATGATTACGATTCTTTTCGAGGACCGTCGCATATCAGCAATTAATAAAAACCATAACTTCAAGCAAAGTAATACATTGCAACCAACCACAATGATATTAGCAATTTTTCTATGAACTCCTTACAATCGCTAGTAAAAAGTTTATCTCAGAGCATTGATGACCTCGAAACTCGATCTCGCAGTCGGTCTTTGAGTTCGAACAGAAATAACTTCAGATCTCAATCGAAAAGATATTCACAAGGTAGTTCAAGTGCAATCTGTTGGTACCATCGTCGTTTTAAGGCAGATGCAACCAAATGTGTATCCCTCTGCAATTGCAAAAACGCAAAAAACTAGTCTGCCCGGGATTTGAACTTACGACCTTTGCATTGTAGACCAGCACGCTACCCACTAGGCTACACCCTAGCTTCATACAAGTCATCCAAAATCCTATTTCCCATTGATACAGGTGCTGAGGTTTCAACTCTGCATCGATCAATGTTAATGAAACATAGCGTCAAATCTAACTTCAAACTATCAGCCGCAAATGGGGCTAATATTACAACATTCGGTACTAAGCAAATTAATCTAAATTTAAACTTGCGACGAAACTTCATCCATTCTTTCATTATTGCTTCTATCGACTATGCCATAATCGGTGCAGATTTCCTGTACAAATTTAATCTTATCGTCGATCTAAATGCGAAAACTCTAATAGACAGGAAAACTCTACTCAAAACTCACTGCTCGTTAAAGCTCGCTAATTCCTGTTCGCCCAAGTTATTATATATGTAGTTGAAGGGGAATATAGTGCTATACTCAATGAATTTCCACCACCGAATTATTATACACCTATCAAACATAATATAACCCACAAGATTATCACACTCGGACAACTACCAAGTTCGCGTCCAAGAAGACAATACTTAAAAGTATAAAATAGCAAAAGCTGAATTCGATTCCATGGTAACGTTAGGTATTTGTCGATCTTCACCTGCAGCCTCACCTCACTTCATTTGAAGAATTTGTGCTCATCGGATAGCCGCTGTGCACAATCTCAAGCAGGCAACCATCAAGTGGTGATCGCTCTCCACGTCAGCTCCACGCTTCCCTCGTACATGGAGGAGACATCTTCTCCATCGGCGGCTCATAGCCAATTGGTCGATCAGGTTCTGAGTAACATCATCAGGGGAAACCCAAGATGTTTTATGGTGACTCTTGTGGGTCCCTCCGATGACCATTTGGCGAATACTACAAGACTCCACAAATAATTCGCCGTTTTCGGGTCTCTTAAAAAAAAAATTAATTAACTTACAAAGTTCTTTTTTTTTCCCATTCACTTGGGGATATTAAAAGTAGCCTCACTGAAACCACTGTGACTTATACAGTAATGGTCGGAATGACATGAAATTTTGACATGTATCATGTGAAGGTTGGTACTCCTTGAAAATTATAAGGATTTGTCCCTGACAGTGCCACCTCTATGTCAGGCTCGAGACTTTTGGACCGATGTGTTAAACACATTGAATTTCCTAAAAGTACTACTACCTTAAGTCAACTTCCGACTGGGCGTTCGCCTACAAATTGGACTCTTATTTTGACATAACTCCAGATAATCAGTTGGGTTACGTTAAATAATTGTCCAAGAAATTTACTGCGAGAAATGTGTGGTGAAAGTGCGAATTTTACCACGGTCGAGACGATTACGTTTATCGATTTGTGCGTTGCGGAAAGAACTCCGTCTCGATTGAATGAAAATTCTATCACACATGAAAATAAATATATACCTTTGCGATGTTCGGTAGCTAATCACCAAATCCAAATAACTAAAAGGAGTACAGTACATCGAAGGATGGTAAAAACGGAAAGTGAATGACAATTTGACCATATTGCGACAGTTTTTCAACTAGTATTTTGTCAATTTATTTAAAGCACGTACTATATTGCTACAGCCTAAAAGATATCCCTTACGACCATCCCCAACAAAAATTCTAAAATTTGCGTAGTTTTCGCTATTTATAAAAGAAGATTCGCTTTAGACTCAAGTTTCTCTTTCATTTCAACAAAAAAAAAAAACTGAAAGTGATACGAATTCAAAGGAAATTAGATTACTGACCACTTCAGTACTGTCGTCGTTACAATTTAGCATCCTCATAAACCAATGAAGTTGCAACACGAATAGCGAAAGAAACTAGTATAATGGGTGCTAATTAGATTTAAAGACATATCGTTCATAATGGGCAATAAATATGTACTACTGCTGAGGTTCCTCCTGTGGGATGGGGGCTGTAGAATTCACGCACAGCCAGTCCTGCTTGCCCTAAAAATGACAAATGGACGCTCACTGGATCATGGGCTTATCACCCGCAATCTTAAGACCTAACTGATACGAGAAACGGATACCGCGCCTCAGATACGGACTGATTCTACGGTAACGACTTTTGGTATTCGACTATCACTATCAGAATTCCTTAATGCAAGGAATTGCCATAAAACGGTTCCAAATTAAGATGTGGAAATCGAATTATCCTCTGGCTCATCATTTAGTGAAGGGACGAAACAAACAATAACATCCCTACACCAAAACCATAAATATAAATAACACAGAACAAAAATTGACAAAACATTGGCATCAACTAGTATTAAGTCTACGCTTTAAACAAAGCTTATCAATAGAGAAGTCGAATACATCAGCATTCTCATTAACTTCTCTCGCGAGACGCGAAATCGGCTCATTCATACCATAGTTTGTCCGGTGAAAGCAAATTTGTAGCAATCTAGGCTGCCTTGGTAAAAATCGACCAACAGCAAACTGCATCAAACTCAAAAGTGTAGGAGAATCAACCATCCCTGTAAGAAGTTGATGAGCAAAAACTACATCAGCTACCTCACGTCGTTTTGAGAGTGACGACATATTTAAAAGCTTGAGTCGCTCGATGTAAGGAGGAAGACGCAGTCTGTCACTCCAATTAAGGTGGCATAAGGCTATTCTCACAAATTTACGTTGAATTGATTCAACTCTACCAATGTGATCAGCATAAAAAGGAGACCAAACTTGAGAAGCATATTCAAGGTGAGATCTAACGAAGGTGTTATAAAGAATCAATTTAACAAAGGGATTGTTAAATTCCTTCGATAAGCGTGTGGTGAATCCCAACAAAGAATTACCTTTTTGCACAATCTTATTTATATGCAAGCTAAAATCAAGTTTATGGTCAAACGTAATACCTAAGTCAATAATAGAGTTGACACGATCCAATATACAGTCATTAAGACTATAAATAATTACAAACGGTGAGACTTTCCTAGTAAATGACATAACACGACATTTATCCACATTCAAACGAAGATCATTGTGGCGACACCAATTACTAAAATTAATCAAATCTTCTTGAAGAAAATTGTCAGAGTTGGAACTAAGGGACCTAAAGATCTTAATGTCGTCTGCATAAATAAGTACTTCAGAATATTTAAAAACAGATGCAACATCATTAATGGCCAAGACAAACAAAAGTGGTCCCAAATGACTTCCTTGCGGAACACCAGAATGCGCAGTAAATGGCTTAGAAGTAAAACCACGAAAGAGAACTTGATAAGTTCTATTAAGTAGATACGACTTAATCCAATTAATAAACCATGTAGGAAAACCCAACATGTCTAATTTCAACAAAATAATGGAATGGGGTAATTTATCGAAAGCCTTACTAAAATCAGTATAAATGCAATCCACCTGCTTACCCTCCTCAATACCAACAATGGTAACAGTTGACCTGTTTTTGACAAATCCATGTTGTTTACTTGAAATCAGGGATTTACAGTGAAACGAGAGGCACTCATATACTACAGACTCAAAAAGCTTTGGAATAGCTGACAGCTTAGCTATTGGTCGATAGTTGACAACAGCAGATTTTGCTCCACTTTTGTGAGTCGGAATGATAAAAGAGGCCTTCCATACGTTCGGGAAAATTCCAATTTTTAGCGATCTTTGAAAGAGGAGGGAGAGTGGCTCAGCAATAGAGAGACAGCAGCGTTTGAGGACTAAAGCAGGAACACCATCTGGGCCAGGAGAAGAAACATCCTTCAGGCGAGAAATATGATTAACTATATCATTATAACTAATCGGTATACTAGAGAAAGTAGTTGAAGCAGTACTTCTAAAGCTATCAAAGTACGACATGTCAGGGATAAAGTTACTACCAGAAAAAGATCCACTGAAGAATGTGGCAAAAAAATTACAGATAGTAAATTGATCATTACTATTGTTGCCAAGGAATTGGAAAGAAGCTGGATAACCATCAGATTTGCGCTTACAATTAACAAACTTCCAAAACTTCAAGGGATCCCTAATAATATCCGACTGCACTTTAAGTAAATATTCAGCATATAAATGATTAGATAAATCTTTAAATAAGTCATAGTATTCTGTATACGTACGAAAATCTGTGTCATTCTTTGTCCTAGTATACCTATTCCACGCAGCATTACGAGAGTTGCGTATCGCACGTAACTCACTCGTGTACCAAGGATACAACAATGAAATATTCTTCCGATAAGTAAAAGGAACTGAAGCAACAAAAAATTGGTACAGAATATAATAAAAATCAAGTACGGCACCCTCAAAATCGGGATTGTCAAAAATTTCATCAAAGTTGAAATTAGAGATAAGATTGTCCAACCGTGAAAAATCGGCTTTGTTAAAATCAAAAGTTAGTTCTTTCTCACTAGGCATAAAAATACGCTCCTCGTCAATCATAAGAAATATATTAATGGGTGGGTGTAGGACATCAATGTTCGAAATTGATGATAAGCTCTCTTCCACGGAACAGGCACAGTAGTCTGAATAAAAAACCAGCTGTCTTCCATAGGAATTCCGAACAAGACTAAGTTGGTGGAGACCAAGTGCAAATATACTATCTACAAAAAAACATTCAAGCGATGAAGAAGCATCCGAAACTAAGAGCGTAGAATCATCGTCAGAAAATGACCAAGAAAGACCTGGAATATTAAAATCACCCATTAAAATGAGTTCGTCAGACATTTTCATAGTTCTATGAACAAATGTTATACAGTCAACTGTTTTTTCGTATAAAGTAAAAGGACTAGAAGGGGGAATATATGTCAAAAAGACATAAATATCCTTATTGCTAAATATAAGTTTAACACACAAGATCTCCAGACAGTGAGGGTTCGGCACGTCAACAACTACACAATTAGTGCAGTTACGGACTGCTAATAACAACCCACCACCTTTCAATCTCAAATCGGAATCATAACGATCCCTACGAAAGACTTGGAAGTCTGAACTAAAGAGTTCACTGTCAGAAAAACTACAGTTTAGTCCCGTTTCAGAAAAAGCAATAACGTCATAAGAGGAATTCTGGCTTGAAGCAAATATCGCCTGAGTTTTAGTGCGCAGTCCATTTACGTTTTGATAGTAAATGGACAATTGTCTGAGTTTTTTGAACCAGATCCCATTGATCTAATACGACGTGAAGTAAATTCTTTGACAAATGCTCCAGACGGCCAAGAATTATTATCTAATAATCGATTAAAAAGTTCATTATTGGCTATTACAATTTTAAACGAGGCAATGGAACTATCATCTTTACTAATTTTTACACATTTTACTGCTGATCCGGCTAAAATAAATTTTTTTGATATTAAATAGTTAATAATATCATCGGGGGATGTTCGGGGATCAAGTCGAGAAATAAAAAGGGCTTTCGGTCGAGGTACAGTAGATAGTAAAGGTAGATGTGAAGGCAAATTAGAAGAAAATTCAGTGGGATTAGTAACAGTGTGAGGTGTTTGAGAGCTACTCGAAGAAAATAGGGTAGACGAGAGTGTAGATTTTTTATGTTTATTGCCAGCGGAAACTTTTGAAGAAGTTTCGCTATTTTTAGTAGAGGTAGAACAATTCACTGTAGTCTTCTTGCGAGAAGGACATTGATGAACTACAGGACTATTGATATCAATGGAGTCAGTTGAATTAGAAGTATGTCTACTGCAGGGCATAATATCGCAGCAAGTAGAGACATCCACCATTTCAGGATTAACTGTACTGTCGAAAACGGACTATGATTGGCTTCTGGAACGTTCGGACATTGAATGACGGGGGAAGAGCTGGGGTTACTCAGTCCTTGCACCGCCAATCAGTGATCGACCGTGAAATAGAGCACTATAAACAAGTCCTGGCAACAGCTTAAGGCCGATGCTCAGGATCGCGCCTTGTGAAAGAGAGTTGTTTCTGTCCTATGCCCCTGTAGAGGGTCTTAATAGGAATTTAATTGATCGATTGACTGTCGTCTCTTTTATTTCGCCTAGTAAAGTCCTTAAACTACGTTACGGAAAATTTTAGGCTGACAAGAATGGATTCTTGGAATTCATGCACGTATAAATGGATTAATATATATTTCTTAATAACCCGTAAAAAGTGTTGACTCGAATGTATTTGATAATAGGCAAATATTTATTGCATATCCATGATTACTTAAAAGTATTGATTTTGCACATCACTAATCCATAACCTTCATTTCCATATCACTGCTGTGCGATTGCAGAGGACTTCCGAAGGTCCAAGGCAAACATACATTAAGCATCAATTTCGACAAAATATTCAAAGCCCTTTTTTCCTCCCATCTCTCCGGAATGTGTGTCTGGATCAAAGGGTAATCTATCTCGTTCTTGTGTTACTTAAAAAAAGAAATAAATATTATTGTTTCTATTGCAGATCTAATCTCTATTTTTTTTTCTTTTACAGGAGGATCCGATAGCAATAAAGGAAAAAGCAAAAAATGGCGAAAAATTTTACAGTTTCCACACATATCGCAATGTATACACCTCAAAGACAAAATAGGTTAGATTTGAAAATTTAGTTAAAATAAAATCTTCTATAGTTAATACTCGCATCGTGAGAATATATTTCATAAAAAAAGTTTTTATTAATTTTAAATATCTTCAACTCTGAATTTGTTACACTTAAAAATATTAACATCCCACCCAAGAATCCATTTGTTTATCTGTCTAATATTTCTTAATTATAGATGTAAGTTATGGTTATGTCGTCGACCAGCAACCTATCGGACGAATATTGTTTCGCCAATTTTGCGAAAACAAACGTCCAATTTACTACAGATATATCGCCTTCCTGGACCAGGTGCAAAGGTAAGTACATTGTTTAAAATTCGTTTTTGTGGACTCAAAATAAAAACATCTCATTAACTACAGGTACGAAGTCGAATATGATGAAAATCGTATTACGATAGGCAAAGACATAGGAATTCGTTTTCTTGAAATAAAATCAAATGGGAATTCTGTCGGTAACAACGATAACCACCAAAAATGCCTTAGCACAAGTCTACAAGGTGAAAACAGTAAAGATAGTGGTGGAGGTGGTAGAGGTGATGAAGGAGGTGGTACTAATGAAGATATAATAGACGGAAATTGTGTTGAGCTCAGCCATCCAAAGGAAACTAATGAAAAAGATTCAAACTTGCTAGAGAAACGAAATGAATTAGTCTTAGATATCCTTAATGATGATCTTATTACAAAGGTTCGAGATAAAATAACAAGTACGTATGAAGATGTTAAACATAAATTGTATGCTTAAATTTTATCGAAACTCATCATTAATATTTTAACAATAATAATCAATACTTTTTACATTTTTAGTTGGAAGTAAGGAATTATTTGAACCATGTATGACTGCTGTGAAATCATTTCTAGCTGGCGAACCTTTCAGAGAATTTGAAGCTTCTATGTATTTTCACAGGTGAGAAAACTTAAAAGTTTTATTTTATCGTTTATGCATAAATAAAATGTCAGATTGCAATCAATTGATTAATAATGGCTAAATAATAAATAAATCATTTCACTATATCAACACCCCCCATAATATTTAAAAAAAATTTTAAATGGGATAAAGCAAAAATGTTTTCTCGAAATACAGTTGAACCTAAGCATGTATTGACTAACTTGCTACACATCGATAATTCACTATGTAATCTACATCTTCACCAACCTTAAGAAATAAAATTTTTTGTATGAACTCACCATCTTCTCATATCGACCATTTGCCGTGCACCCTTGCATTGCAAATAAAGCAAAGATCTCCTCTGTATTCTATTTTTAAAATGTTTTAATAATGTAATGATATGTATTTTGAGTTGTTCTCAGATTAAATTAAAATGCAGCAATGCAAGACATCTTAACGAAGTGTCTACTTTCGGTGTTAATCCGGAGTTTCAGACAATAAATTCTTTAGGAACTTGTGAGAAAAACATGATACTGAACTTCACTAAGAGTCGCTGAATTTTAAGTACAAATAATAAAACTAGTTCACTTTAGTTTAACCGGAAAACTTTATTCAATCGCTTTAAACTAAATCGCTTTTATACTTTTTGCTCACAGCTCAGCTCTCGCACTCATCGGTCTGTCGTTCACACGACTGTATCGCTTTCCAATTCTCGACTCGACTTCTAATTTTCACCGTCGATCATACAACGTATTTGCGTAACAATCTTCACCGTCGATCACACGACGTACTCGCTTACTGAACTCTGCCTGTCGATCACAGGACTTGCTCGCTCACTGTCGCATACTAAGCTCCACCTGGTTGTCACAGGACTTTCTCGCTTACTGAACTCCGCCGGTTGATCACTGGACTTACTAGCTTACTGAACTCCGCCTGTCGATCATAGGACTTACTCCCGCCTGTCGACCACAGGATCTACTCCCTTACTCACCCAGACTGCCGACCGCACAACACACTCGCTCACCCATCCCGGCCTTCGTCCGTCTGCCGACTCTCCTACTCAAATATCAACCGACAACTGACTTCATCATACGCGCTCCCTCTTTTTAAACCGTTCTATTCAGTCGCTTTTCCTTCGCTATTCGGCCTCAATGCTGTTTCTAGGAATCATTGATTTTCTTTGCATGTAGAGAATGTGGAATTAAGAAATTTGCTAGATTTTTATTTATTTTTTTCTTTTAATAATTGCAATTAGTTTAGAAACAAAAATCATTTGCGCTCTTCTCCCTCTTTCATATTTTAGAATTTTAAGATAAGCATTCTCCTTCAAACGTAAGAGAGCTCTGGATTTTAAAATTAAAACACAGCCAGTTTAGGTTTATATAGTCAGTAGATGGTTTCTGTTTGGTTTCTATTATTCAGTCCCCCATAACATCTGCAAATATTTATGAGTAGCACCCAGATTAACTGAAAAATATACCAGCTTCACCACTCGGAACGGTCGTCCTCAATCCACTTCTCCTACCTTCCCATTCCAATTATTGCTTGCCTCCATGATTGTGTTTTTTGCATTGCACACAAAGGCCGATATTGCCTATAATCCAAGTAAATCTTAAAAAAAAGATGGAGATAAGTTTCAAAATCGTTTATAATCCTCCATTTACCTCTTCTGCCACCACTCTTACAAATGTTCCTACTCATTATTCTAAGGAATTTGAGATGACATATTTTCCGATGAACTACCCATTTTCCATTCTATACTGTTATCCATTTCCGGATTCTATACTGTTACGCATTATTATTTGTGGCGCTTCGTTCTCTGCTAAAACCTTTATCAAACTGGCTGTTTGTTATTTGATTATAAATTGGTGCTATGCTTTTTATCTGTATGTCCGAATTTAACTAAAAATCGGCTGAACCGATTCCAATGAAACTTTCACTGCTTGTTGTGTATACTTTGAGTCATAAACTGTATTTAGTTTTACTTCAATCCCCGCACGCCTTCTACTACATCCCATAATTTTACCTTGGTAAAACTATTTTTTTTTATTATTTTGAAATGAAAATGTTGGGCTCTGATTTGGTTGGAGTAAAACGGAGCATGATTATTTCAATTTCCCTCCCTCTCCTTCCAGCTTCCATGCAAAATGTGTCGAAGTTATTCATCTAAAATTTAGTATATTACGTCTTAATAATAATTGGGGTTATCCAAGGCGGATATTTAATAAGGAGTGACTATGAACATGTTTTGCCGTGTAAGAAAATGGAAATGAAAGTATTTCCCTCCCTTACTGGCAAAATGTTCGAAATTTTTCGAAAAAAATCGTTTCGCTATCTTTGTCTGGCACACTGAAAAATATTGCAACTTTCCCACGTTAAATTGTTCGAAACAGTTGTCAAATTTTCGAAAAAATTGTATCGCTATCTTTGTTTGGCATACTTAAACCCAAAGTAACTATCTCTGTCCAGCGTTAAATTGTCCGTTGCTAAAGTGCTTAGATTAGACATGAACCAAAAACTAATAAAAATTGAAAAAATAAAGATTTTTGAAATAAAACAGCAAACTCTATTCTACTGAAAATTATTTTATTGTTGACTAAATATTATAGCAACCAAGAGAGACTACAAATTATGGTTTTTTTTTTGTAAAAGTTTGAAGCCAAGTTAAGCTTGGACACAATTTTCGAAAATTTCCGAATCAAAAAGTATTCCCACATGAGACAGCCTATCAGGTACTCCATTTTATATATCCTCCTTGGGGTTATCATATTAAAAATGAAATTGCCAACCTCCACCCAGACCACATACCAGACCTGAGCACAACATATTTATTCGTTTTGAGTAAAAATCCTTAAGATAATAAATCGGATAGGTTGAAAATCCAAACCCCCCATGTGCACTGGCCAGTTCCATTAAAATGTTATGACTTCATAATTCACATTAATAATTTTTTTTGACAACTCTATTACAATTTTACGTTAATCACTTAAAATCATTATTTGTTCTTCTATGCATGATTACGGAATTTCTAAATAACTGAAAAGCCCTTTTACACTATCAAATCAATCAAATCAAATTCCTGTTAAGACCCCCTATAGGGGCATAGGACAGAAACAACTCTCTTCCACAAGGCGCGATCCTGAGCATCGGCTTTAAGCTGTTGCCAGGACTTGTTTATTCCTCTGGCCTCCTGCTCAACTGCTCGCTTCCATGTGTTACATGGTCGACCAACCCGACGTCTTCCTTGAGGGTTATAATCCAGAGCCTGTTTTGCGATGTTTCGCTCTGGTTTCCTCAAAGTATGACCGATCCACTGCCACTTTCGCCGTTGAATCTCAATACCTATTTTAGTCTGGCGAGTTGTACTCCAAAGTTCGTCGTTGGAGATTACTTCTGGCCAGAATATTCCTAAAATGCGCCGGAGGCATTGGTTTACGAAAGTCTGTTGTTTCTTGGTAAGTCGAACGGTCACTTTCCACGTAGTACAACCATATAACAACACGGATTTGACGCATGCGTCAAAAAATCGCAGCTTCGTGCGAAGGCAGATCTCTCTTAACCTCCAGAAAGGGGAAAGGATACCGAAGGCCTGACGAGCTTTATTTAGCCGAGCCTCAACATCCTTTTCGGCTTCGCCGTCCATGCTGAAAATGCTTCCGAGATAGCAAAAATCTTGCACCTCTTCCACATCCTGTCCATTAAGAACAATCGGTGTGCTTGCGTTCGAACCCATGTGCATGTACTTGGTTTTACGCACATTTATTTTCAGTCCCGCCTCTTTGCATTTAGAATGCAACGAGCGAACATTTGACTCTAAGTCCGAACGGGTATGTGCAAGCAAACACACGTCATCAGCATAATCAAGGTGACTTAAGATGTTAAATAGTCTCCATTGAAGACCTTTACCTTCCCCACCTTCCAGTGCAGCTTTCAAGATGTCATTTATTACCACCAGAAACAGGGCTGGTGATAATATGCAGCCTTGTCTGACACCCGTTCGCACAGGAAAGCTCTCGGACAGCTCTTCTCTATGCAAGACGCGACACCTTGCATCTTCGTAGGATTAATCATAGCTATGACCTTATCTGGAATACCTCTCCTACTCAAAGCATTCCATATGTAATCTCGCTTAACGCTGTCGAAAGCCTTCTCGAAGTCCACAAACCTGAGATGTAGTGGCGAACCCATTTCGGCTGACTGCTCTAATATTATCCGTAGGGTATTTGTGTGGTCGGTACAAAACGACCCTTCACGGAATCCAGCCTGATAAATTTCGAGAGTGCTCTCGACGACATCACTAATCCTATTGAGAATTACCTTAGCCATAATTTTTGATACGGCAGTAAGTAGACATATACCACGCCAATTGCCACAATCCCGAAGGTCGCCCTTCTTCGGAATTTTCACAATGACGCCCTCGTTCCATTCAGTCGGATATCTTCCATCATTTCACACCTTAGTGAAGAGTGGGAGGAGTATATCGGCTGTTATTTCCGGGTCCGCTTTGAGGAGTTCGGTTGGTAGTCCGTCTATACCTGGAGCTTTTCTGCCCGCCATTGACCGAATGGCGGAAACTATCTCTTCCTTATCTGGGGGATCGTCCCTAATAGAGGGTTGTTGCGGTTGGATGTTTGGAAGTTGTTCTGTTTCCGGAATATCTTCATCTGACAAGATGTTTAAAATATCAGAGAAGTATTCCTTCCATCGTCGCAACTGGTGTTCACTCATATTAAGGAGAGTTCCGTTGACATCTCTCACCAGGTGGTTGGCGGTGAATTTCCTGTTCGTCAACTGTTTCATGATTTTAAATAGTGAACCCATATCCCCAAGGTAAGCCGCAGATTCTGCCTTGTTTGCCAGATCTTCAATGGCCTTTCTCTTGTCGCGTCTAACAGCCTTTTTAAGCTGTATATGAGCATCGCGGTAGTTCTGCCTCAAGTCGGGCGTTCGTTGGTTGACATCGGGTTGAGAGATGATTGCCAATTTGGCTTTTTTCCGATTGCCAACCTTGTCCCATGTGTCTTGCGACATCCAGGGTTTCTCACCGCTTTGCGCATATCCCACAGATTCTTCAGCACTAGTTAGAAAAGTGTTTCTGGTTGGCGTAACCCCAGCTCTTCCCCCGTCATTCAATGTTCGAACGTTCCAGAAGCCAATCATAGTCCGTTTTCGAATGCCAAAAGTCGTTACCGTAGAATCAGTCCGTATCCGAGGCGATGTATCCGTTTCTCGTATCATTTAGGTCTTAAAATCACGGGTGATAAGCCCATGATCCAGTGAGTGTCCATTTGCCATTTTTAGGGCAAGCAGGACTGGCTGTGGGTGAATTCTACAGCCCCCATCCCAGAGGGGGATAGTTAGCTCAGGTCCGTGGAGTCGCTAACTCCAAAGATAGTTGCAGGAATTGGTAAAACCTCATACTACAACTACCCCCTTGCGGGGAATAAATAATACACTATGAATATCATAATTTTGAGACAAGTTGATCCGGACATCATTCATGTGCAAAAATTCAAATTCCTCGAACGTTGACACATTACTGACTAATTCAATGGAAATATCTCGATCAACATCTACATATATTCAGATTATACATTCCATATATTACTAAATACATTCTCAAAATTGCATATTATTACAATTTTTCGCGGAAACGAAGTAATTATGTAGGTGTGCCAGCAAATTTTCGTCTTTACTTGAGTACTTCAAATCATGATGTTGGTCTGTACCTCAATAAGTTATACAAGGACATTATGCTATTTACATAGAAACAATTCTTACATATTCCGCTTTAAATTTTTAAACTGATTGATCAGGTAACAAGTGTAAACGGTTTATTTCTGTTTTCTTATTTTGTAGATATTTACAGTGGAAATGGCTAGAAGCGCAAACCATTACATACAAAACTTTCCGTATGTATCGTGTTTTGGGAAAAGGGGGATTCGGTGAAGTGTGTGCTTGTCAGGTGCGAATTATTTCTGAATATTTACAAACATTTTTCTTATTTAAATTGAAAATTCTAGGTACGGGCCACAGGGAAAATGTATGCTTGCAAAAAACTTGAAAAGAAACGGATTAAGAAACGCAAAGGTGAATCGATGGTTTTGATTGAAAAGCAAATCTTACAAAAAATAAATTCCCGATTCGTGGTCAATCTCGCATATGCATATGAAACAAAAGACGCACTTTGTCTAGTACTAACAATAATGAATGGTAAGCATTTTTTTCTTATTTAAAAATCGTGGAATACATTTCTTCGTTTTGAATAAAAAATAGGTGGTTGACAATTAAATTTCTTATTTTTTTTTATATAGGTGGTGATCTAAAGTTTCACATATACAATATGGGTGGTGAACCCGGATTTGAGTTGATTAGAGCTCGATTCTATTCCGCAGAAGTTGTATGTGGATTGGAACATTTACATCAGCAAGGCATCGTTTATAGAGACTGCAAGCCAGAGAATATACTTCTTGACGACCACGGGCATGTACGTATATCTGATTTGGGTTTGGCCGTTGAAATTCCAGAAGGTGAAATGGTTCGTGGTCGAGTTGGAACCGTAGGTAAGAACAAAAACATTTAACAATATTTTGTATGATAAAAATAATGCTGATGTGATTCAAATGAATTGTTCTTTTTATTTATATCAGGATATATGGCCCCGGAAGTAATTGATAATGAAAAATACTCTTTTTCCCCTGATTGGTTCAGTTTTGGATGTTTACTTTATGAAATGATTGAAGGTCAGGCACCGTTTCGTATGCGAAAGGAAAAAGTCAAGCGAGAAGAAGTCGATCGCCGTGTGAAGGTAAATTGTTATTATTATTTTTAAACCAGCCAACTTCAACCAACAGCTGTAAAAAATTGAATGCCATACATGCAAAAGTAAGGAAAGTGCAAATGTGTTTTATTGTATCTCTTCAATTCGATATATGTTGTTACGAATAATGAAGGTAGATGACCGCAGTCCTCGTTCTTGGCCCAAAAGATTTTACCAGCTGGTTTTAGCTTTGGACAAAGCGCGAAGAAAAACGTTGTTCCGCTCTTGTCCACTTTTGACGAAATTCACGACGACGAGTATGGAATAGTTACCTTTCGCAAAGCGACTCTCGAGGACGAAACGAAGGCAGTTTATTTCCTCGGCGAAATCCAAGTGTGGATATAGTTACACAAATATCGCTACACAGTAATGTTGAAAAAGAAGAAGAAGAAATAAAGGAAAAATTTAAAGAGCCAGTAACACGTTTTATGCTATGCTGATATGCTCGAAAAAACACTAAACCTACCTAGGTTTCTTTAAAAAAAAATAATAAGAAATTACGATTGGGCCCTTACGTATTTCCTTCTTTTCGATGATTCGGCACATCACAACTTCTTTAAATTTTTCAAAAAAATGCAACGTGACAACTGGTACACTTTTAAATTACTTTAACTAAACATTTTTTCTTGTGTTCAAACGAAATAAAATCCGCACTTATTTTTAAGAGCCCAACCGCATTCGGCGGCGATCGAAATTGTAATCCCCATTTGGTTTTCTTATTCCAAATGAAATCTGAGAGTATATTGTGCTTGCCTTACCGTTTGTAACGCTAAGAAATAATGATCGCACAGAGTTGCCAAGGGTACAGAAATATTTGTTGTCGCTCAAAAACCTCGATTCCGAGTGACCGTCTGTCCGTCTGTCTGTGCGTCTGTCTACAACTTAACTCTCGAAAGCTTTGACCTATCGTGCTCAAATTTTTCATATGTCATTCTTAGCAAAAAGGTAACTTTAAGTTCGTGAACGGGCCATATTCTCCCACTCCTTCTACCCCCTCCCATACAAATTTCATGAAATTTCGAAATTTAAATAAATTGATTTTTCTCCAAAACCATTTCATCTATTGACTTGAAAATTAGGTCATAGTATAATGATGTGAATGTCATTAACTTCAAAAAATATTGATCCAATCCCCTTACTCCTTCTACCCCCTTTCATACAAATGCACAATTTTCAAAAATGCATTTATTAGGTTTGCATTGCAACTAGCAAAGCTAAAAGAACCAATTTTTGTCATAATTAATCTTATTGTAATTGCAACCAGTTTTAGAAAAACTATCGACTTCACCTCATTATTTCTACCCCCTCCCATACAAATTTCACGAAATTTCAGAATTTCAATTAAATTATTTTTCTCCAAAACCGTTAAAGATATCAACTTCAAATTTTGAAAAAATTATACTGTAAATATCATTGATGTCGAGAAATTTGGATTTGATTCGAATACGTCTTTTACCCCCTCCCATACAAATGCACAATTTTGGTAAATGTATTTAATCAATTTTCATTGAAACTAGAAAAAGTACAAACTTTAAATTTTGCCAAAATTTATCCCTTAATAATTGCAATATATGCTGAAAAAAATATGAACTTCGCTTCACTCCTTCTACCACCTCTCATACAAATTTTTGTATTGGAAATTCAAGAAAAGTATTTCTCCTTCGAACATATGAGAACTATCGACTTAAAATTGTAACAAAGCAATATGATTAGTATGTTGATAAGCAGTTTCAAAATAATCTAAAACCTCCCACTTTCTCTGCCAACTTCCATACAAATTCCACAAATTCAGACAAAAATTGTTCAATTTCCACGAAAATTATGAAAGATACTTTAAATTCAGCATGAAAAAGTTTGTATACTACGTTCGTTTTATATACAAAAAGTACAGTCCTTCTCCCTTTGCTTTTACCACCTTCTATAAGTCACTATTCACTATTCGAAAGAATTTGAGATGACATATTTTCCGGCAAAAGAAACTCTTTCCTATTTCATCTAGAGTATCATATGATTGGGCTTTACACCCAATCATAATTCTATTATGTTTTTATATTGCTTTGATTATTAAAATCCTCTAATTCCGCGTTTTTGTTTTGAAATATTGGTATTACCGAATAATACGTCTTATTCGCCATCATTGTTCTCCTTTTTATCTCGATGGATTCGCTTTCATCCTTCGATAAGTTTGCCCCTAGGTATACGAAGTTGTCTACGTTTTCTAGATCTGCTACTATAATATTTTGTCCGATTGGCGTCATTTCCCTGGTTTTTGTTTTAACTTATGTTTTATTTTCGTTAATACGCAGTCCCACTTGCTACCGAGTCAAGATTTTCAAAATTTTCTTAACCCTCTCCAGGAATCTTGCAAGGATATCTAATGTGGTTGGCATTTGCTACGAGTTGTGTGGATTTGAAGCTGATTTCCCTTGGTGTTAATGGGAAGTTTTCGAGCAACTTATTCGATTGTCAAATTGAAAAGCATTGGTGCTTGTCGGTTGTCACTTTGTGTAAGGCCATTTTAGTTTTAAAGCTGGAAGTCCGATCATTTTCTACTCGTGACAAGCGACAAAGACTCGGTCATTGTTATTCTTGTAAAACTGGCGCTGCACTATGCTACAAATATACCTCCAACATTAGACGCTTGATGGTTGGACGCATTGTGTATCTGATGCCCGAGCTACTAGTGTCCAACATTTGTGTTGGAAAATGTTCAGTTTATTGTCGGTCTTTTTGCCCGGTTCAAAGTATTTTTTCTTCATTGGACGATACACTTAGGTGTATTATATTGGATTGTATATGTATTGGATTGTAAATGTATTGGATTGTAAATGTATTGGATGAAACATTCGTTCCACCGTGTAGCAGGGCACTTTCCATGTCAATCGTCGAATATTTGACTGAAAACTTGCAGGCCAATATTTGAGTCAAACGTACACCGCATCGTGTAGCGCCGACTTTAGCCGAACCAGTGCCGGTGGAACTTCAAACTCCAACCTCCAACATGATTTTATACAGGGTGTTTGGTACTCCGTGTGCCACCTTGTAAGGGGTTATTCCTAGATAGATTTTGAGAAAAAAATTGTTCTACGGAAATGGTCAATTTTCAATATCCGCGGAGATACAGGGTGATCAAAAAAAGTGTTTCGGACCTGTACCCTCACCACTCAAAACGCTATATCTTAAAAACTAATAATCACAATTCAAAGTGTTATAGCTTGTTTTTTAGGGAATCGAATTAATTTTCATTTGGTGTAATAGTCCGCATTGTAACTGTACCCAATCCTGAGGTATTTGCCTCAGAACACAAATTTTCGATACTTTGACCCTCAAAATTCTGGGATCAATGTAGTTTTTCTCAAAAAAACGCATTATAAAAATGTCATTTTAATGTTGTTTTTTTATGTGCCATATTATTGCCTACAAAAGATGTATACACTTGCATTGCATAAGTTTCATAGTTTAGCAAAAACTATCATTCCAATAATTTAGCACTTTTATCAAAAAAAACAAGAATATGTTGATCAACACTCTTCGCTTGAGCTAAAAGAACTTAGGAATGGTTTTTATGGTTTATTTCAAATTTCCTTAATTACAATAAATGTTCAAAATATCCACCTTCATTTTGAATGCACGCTAAAGCTCGTTTTGCCAGTGTTCTCTTTGTGTTCATACTCCTCAACTGCTGCCTTACTTCTGTTGCTGCCGCATCGATTCTGGTGTTTAGATCCTGCAACGTTACTACTTCCGTTGCGTAGACAAGGTCCTTCATCCGTCCCCATACAAAGAAATCTATAATAGTTAAATCAGGAGATCTTGCAGGCCAGTGTATAGGTCCATTTCTACCGATCCAGCGATTGCTATAATTGGAATTTAACCAATCTCTGATTTGTCGGCCGTAATGAGCTGGAGCACCATCGTGTTGGTAAAACATGGAAGCCAATCGTTGCAGTGACACATCGTCCAATAACTCCTGTAGATCATTCAGCCTTCTCTGCACCGCTATCAATAGCGCTTTCTCGTTCCACGCATAGTAGACTGCTAGCGCATCAACCCGAGCCAAGAATTGTTTTGATGACGGTGCATGCCCTGCAAATGGATCGAATTCGGGCATCAATTCTTCTATGACCCGAATATCGCGTATGGTTCCGTTTACGGTCTCACTACGTTGTTGTTGCTGTATCTGCTGGCTTTCGTCCGGTTCCGATCATCCCTCAGCGTCGCTGTATACACTTCCAGGCACGTAGGATTCGCGGAAGTTTTCAACCACTACACTCGCGAGTTTGTCCATCGCCGCAAGTATCTCGTCCACTCTTTTGCGCACTTCCGATTTAGCGTCGTTTTCCGCGTCGCGCACGCTCCCATTATCTTCTGCTTCTATCACGTTTAATAAGGATTTCGAATCCTCCGACATTTTTTCCCCGTTCATCCCACTTCTGATCTGTCAGGATCACCAAAAAGCAAGAATAGATAAATAAAAAAAACTCTCGAATGTTTATAACGTTTATTTTTCGACTCGACGGTGCACGGATGTCTATATCGTATCACGTACAGTCGCTCACTCTCGCTTTCTTGTTATGCCTCGTCGTTGGTCACATTCAGCTCCGCTCTTGTTTGGCGACGTTGTCAGATTGTGTTGACAAGACTGATACCATGATGCTCGTACTTATACGGGTCAGGCCCGTGCTCACGAGATTAGGTACATAATGAAGAGCGTACATTTATGATAGAAACAATATTTACAAAATTTCAATTTGGTAGCTCTAAAAATTGTTTTCCAGAAAATTTGATTATTATATATTTTTGAAAATGAGTTATTTGGTATGTGAGAGAGTAGAAGGCATCAATCAATCAAATTCCTATTAAATCCCCCTATTGGGGCATAGGACAGAAATAACTCTTCCACAAGGCGCGATCCTGAGCATCGGCCTTAAACTGTCGTTGTTTATTCCTTTGACCTCCTGCTGAAAGAAGGCATGAGGGGATGGAAATAACACCAAAAGCACATTACATCTCATAGCATACCTAACAAACTGTACAAGTTTCATTACAATCGGATCAGTCGTTTGTGCGTGAAAGACGGCCGGACAGACAGATAGACAACAATTACAAAAACGCTATGCTTTAGTTATTGTAAAAATAAAGCAAAAAACTAACATATAGCCATTTATAAGAAAATAACAGACAGACACTACAATTATATTTGTATGTATAGATTTAATTTAAGTAAGATGGTACACATTTCATTTACAAACCCATAAAATAAACTGCAAGAGATAATAAAGTTGCTCCTGTAGTCTTCCCAGAGTGTTATTGTAGTACATGCTTGTTTTTTCATTTATTTCAGGATGATCCTGAAAAATATTCGCTTAAATTTAGCGATGAGGCGAAATCCTTGTGCCAGCAACTTTTAGCGAAATCAATTAAGGCGCGATTAGGATGTCGCAATGGACGATATGGAGCGCGCGAAATAAAATTACATCCATTTTTCAATTGTATAAATTGGAAACGACTGGATGCTGGTATGGTTGAACCTCCGTTTGTTCCAGATGTAAGGGCCAGTATTAATGTAATTTTTATTCAATTTAAGTACAAATATATTTTAAAATTTTAGCCCCATGCAGTTTATGCCAAAGATGTATTAGACATCGAACAATTTTCTACGGTGAAAGGTGTAAACATCGATGAGTCTGACTCAAATTTTTACTCAAAATTTAATACTGGTTCAGTTTCGATTTCGTGGCAAAATGAAATGATCGAAACCGAATGTTTTCGCGAGCTGAATGTGTTTGGATCAAACGAGGGTCCGACTCCTGATCTACTTATTAATGCACCACCAGTTGTGGAAAAACCAGGATGTTTTCCATTCCGTCGAAAGGTTATTTTCATATTTAATCTTATGTTATGTTATATTAAAATTGTTTCTTTTACAGAAAAAACAATCGGCTCGAACACGTCCTGTACCCATTCCTGAGCATTTGTTAACTAGTCACAGTGTTTCCTCAATGCCAGCAGAAAGCTGATAGGTTAACACTCTTGAATCATTTGTTTAGCTGTAAAAGAATAATAACGAAAAGATAACTATCTAAAACCGTGAACAAACCATAAGACTTAATCTAAACGCGAATTAAATTTAATGTATACATACCTATTGACATCAATCATGCTAAGCATTGTTTGTATGTTCGCAATATTCAATACCAAGCTCCGACGCACTTCGATATTATCCCTTTGATTTCAAACATAAATTATTATTTTATTTCTGAGAACGTGGAGATGTGGAATTCATATAAATCAACCAAAGTCGAAATAATCACACACACACAGTAACACAGGCACAAAAATATTTGAAAATGTTTTGTAATAATTGGAGTATGTAACCAATTTCTTATTTTATATTTTATATCTGTTTTCCAGAATGCTCTTTTTTGAGCATAGAATTTTGTATGGAAATGGCTTTTATTTATCAGGAAGCATTTCTTAGATTTTAAGATAATGAATAATTTTTATTCAGACAATCCACGAGCACAAGAGAATTACTAAACGAAAAATGGTTTCATTTATAACGTACGAAAAAATTTTACTACACGCACATTTTAGTTCCAATATAAATAATTTTATTATTATGCAATACTGTGAAGATTTATAAATTAAGATATTTTTTAAGTAAGTTATTTTGAATTAGTAATTCAGTTATTCCTAATTTGAATATGATAATTTAATTTGTTTACATGTAACAAACACAAAACCCGTCTTTATTATTTCAGTGATGTAATTTTAAAGAATCTCGTCTATATAGTGCTTGAAGTTTAAAATTATTTAAATTGTTTTAAGTGAAAGAAATAAAGCGATGGTAATGTTATTAATTGTCAACTAATGAGAAAGTTAAAAATACATTCGAATGTAGAGTAATGAAACAGTGTTGATTTACTGTAGAAATAAATCGTTTTTTATTTTGCCGAGATTTATTTTGTTACTTTAAATTCGTGTTTAATTCAGCGATACATTAAGCTCTAATCAGAATAGTTAATTGAAATTTCAAGAAAAGTTAGCAAATACCTACATTGCGTTAGTTTTAAATACCCTTTCAAAATCAAATAAACGATTTTCGAAACTGTTTTTAAAAATACCTCGAGTTAATTCAATTACATTTCATCACTAGCCCATTATTTGCATTTTTCATAGCGTCCCATCATCCAGTTCTTTCGGCCATCAATTGGCGTTAGTATTTTTTAAACTTTCGGGTTTAATTTTTTATACTCTAGATGGAATCTGAGAGTATATTGTGTTTGCCTTACCGTTTGTAACGCTAAGAAATAATGCTCGCTCAGAGCTGCCAAGGGTACAGAAATATTTGTTGTCGCTCAAAAACCTCGATTCCGAGTGGCCGTCTGTCTGTCTGTCCGTCTGTCTACAACATAAATCTCCCTGTTTTATTTTTATCAAAAAAGAAACTTTATGTTCGTGAATGAGCTACATCCCCCATTCCTTACAAATTTCATGAAAATTTGAAATTGTGAGAAATTGATTTTTCCTCGAAAGTATTTAAGCTATCCACTTGCAATTTGGGTCAAAGTATAATGATGTAAATACCATTAACATCACAAAATATTGATGTGATCCCCGCACTCCTTCTACCCCTCCCATACAAATGCACAATTTTAAAAAATGAATTTTTTCGATTTTCACTGAAACTAGCGAAGCTGAAAAGACAAGTTTTTATCACAATTAATTTTGTTTTAATTGCATAATTGCAATCTGTTTTGAAAAAATTATCAACGGGTACAATACGAATATCACGAAATTTTGAAATTTCAATTAAATGATTTTTCTTCGAAACTGTCAAAACTACAAACTTCACGTTTTGTGGAAAGTCTAATAATAGAAATATCATTCACGACAAAAATTTTTTTTTGATCCGTTTACTACTTCTACCCTCTCCCATATACATAAATGCATCATTTTGGTAAATTACATTATATCGTTTTCCATTAAAACTAGAAACAATACAAACTTTAATTTTTGCCACAATTTGTCCCTTGATAATAAATGCAAAAAAAAAAATATCAGCTTCGTCCCACTTCTTCTACCCCCTCTCATACAAATATCTATATTGCAAATTCAAGAAAAGCATTTTTCCTTCGAAAATCTTAGAGCTATCGACTTTGAAATTGAAACAAAGCATGGTGATAAAAATGCTGATAAGCAGTTTCAACATCATATTAAACCTTCTGCCACCTCCCATACACATGTCCCAATTGCACAAAACTATGTCACAACAATTTTTTTGAAAATAATGAAAACTACAAACTTTAATTTTACCACGAAATATATTGCATGCGGTGTCATATACTAAAATTACAAATCTCCCCTTCTGCTTCTATTACCTCCCATACAAAAGCCACCATCACTAATCGAAAGAATTTGAGATGGCATGCCCATTTTCCGGTACATTAAACTCTTCCTCATTCCATCAAGAATGCCATTTGATTGGGCTTTACGTTATGTTTTTTCTCCATATGCTGCGGTGTCGACGCACTCAACGTCTTTGTAAATTCGTGGCTAGGAGCTGTTTGTTTATGTTTTACTCTGGCCTGCTCGAAGTATGATCTAAAGATTTTTTTTAGTTCTGGCCAAAACACTTCCGAAATGCGTTGAACACATTGGGTTGAAGTATGCAGTTTTTTGTTAAATTATTCGGTTACCACGTAAAAGGTTACCTACATGTAGTGCAGCCATATAGCAATATGGATTTTAATTGTGTCACAGGCAAGCAGAAGGTTATCAAGTAAAGTGCTTCGAAAATGTGAAGTTCGTTCCGTCCCTTCCAGATTACGCCATGTACGCACCAGCCGCGGCGGCCAAATACCCGAAATCATATTAAAATATAAATGCTATAAAATTATCTTTCAAATAAAGCAAATTTCATAGATATTAAAAACATTTTCTGTATTTTATTTCAATTTAAAGATCTCCGTCTCTAAAAAAAAAAACACCCTTTGAAAACGTTATTTCTGCATGAACTTGAGTAGGATTTTGGCACTATTTCACAAATATCGTTGCCCATAAATTTTTCGATATTTTTTATGGAACTTAAATCATAGTCATCAGCGACTGTTTTGATTAGAAAAGTTACTGACGGATAAGTGTTTAGTGATATGTTTAGTGGTTTGCCTTTTCGTTTTCAAGAAAAAATATTGAAATCGTATGTTGCAGATTCATGGTAAGTTAAACAAGTTAAACATTTTTCAATTCTCCATTGCTTAACGTAGCATTATTTTTGGGGCATACTTTACTATTAACGGTAAGTTATCGAAATTTAACTAACTTTAAACTTTACTTATTGGGACCCTCCATCGACGTGGTTTTACACCGGCAGCATCGCCATCTTCAACACCGTTGAAATTTAACTATGAGACTTTTACAGCTCATAGCAAAAACACCGAGCGTGGTGGGTGTATGTTTCGTCGTGAAAAAGTTTCTCTAGACCGCCAAAGAATCCGTTGACAAAAAAAAAACATTACGTTTACTACTCCTAACCCTTCCCATTCAAAATGCCACTTTTTTACAATTTTATAACAAATCGATTTTTCAGAAAAGTTTGCAAGACATTGATCTGACATTTAAAACATGTTATTTTCATCATGCTTATAGCTAGAGGAAGGCGGGTGGCAACAATACAATGCAACGTTAATTTTACTTAAATTATGCGCTTAACGATTATTATTATTAGCAAATTTTTTTTTTACTTAGTTCTTAACTCTTATCATTCTTGTAAAAACTCATCTCGCAACGCTCGCTACGTGATTATCGGCAACAAAAGTAAGAATCTAGTTAGTTAATTTACCTTTAATATGTATTTTGGATCGAGTGAATTCCATTATTTAGGTCAATAATGGAATCCACTCGATCCGGTGTTACATTTGATCATAAAATTGATTTTGGTTTGCATATAAATAAGATCATGCAGAAGGGCAATTGTTGGGATTTACTACACGCTTATTCAAGGAATTTAACTTCGCTTGTTAGGCTAAGTCTCTATAACACCTTCGTTAGATCTCACCTTGAATATGATTCTCAAGTTTAACCTCCTTATTATGATGAGCACATTGGCAGGATTGAATCGATTCAGCGTAAATTTGTTAGAATAGCTTTATCTCACCGTAATTAGAACGACATAGTTCGTCTTCCTCCTGATCGATTTCAGCTTTAAAATATGCCATATCTCGAAACGACCTGAAGCAACTGATGTAGTTTCTGCTCATAATCTTCTTACAGGGTTAGTTGATTCCTCCATCCTTTTGGGTTTGATGCGGTTTGATGTTGGTCAATTTTAACCAAGGTATCCTAGATTTTTTTTTTTTTACAGAATGACCTGTGTTATAGGCAATTTCGGCCTTTATGTGCAATGCACAAACACAGTCATGGAGGGAAGGAATGGGATTGGGAAGGTTTTGGAAGGGGAGTGAGAACGACCGTAGCGAGTGGAGAAGCTGGTATATTGCTCAGTTGTACTGGCTGCTTACTGACAAATATTTGCAGATATTATGGGGGACTGAATGATAGAAAGCGAACAGAAACCATCTACTGAGTATCTAGGCCTTCTTGAAGTGGAACTATTTCACTTTTACACCGTTTCCCCATTTTATTGCGAATACTTTTTTATCACCAGTAGCAGCTGAAAAATTTGCGCTTAAAAAAATCCCGTCTGGAGTGGGAATCGAACCCACGACCTATTGGCTGAGAAGCAAGCACGCTGCCCACTACGCCACGGAATCCTCAAATATTTATATGATTGCTGCGGATGCTCTGTATGCGAAGATTGCCTCAATCAATTAATATCGCCTTGATTGCTCAAAAAGACAAGGATATTACAGAAATTTTATCATTGGCCGATCAAATCTCGAACGCATTACCGAACTCAAGCTCGGTTTCTACTATGGATCATCGACCTACTGGATCAGATATTTCAACTCTTCGTCATGAAAGTCCCGAGCTACGAAAACAAATTGAAATCCGAACTCTTCAGAACAAGCAGCAAAGTTTTGGCAAATCAAGATTCCGTAGCCGTTCCCGAAGCAGAGGCCAGACAACCTCACAATGTGTCAATTATTCATTATTAGGTATAACTAATCGACTAAGTCTTTATGGACACAACATTAAAACATTACTCCTATATTATATTGTATTATATTTTAATTGTAATTATTTATGTGCATTGATAGTTCCTACTTTATTTTCATGGTTCGGTTTCGCGAAAATATTTCGTAGAATTGATTGTTTTAATTGATTAACAAAATATGTCTTTTAATGACATCGGTGAAGTTAACGCGTCTACGAATTCCGACATGCAAATAGCCGCGATTGCAATCCTAAAATTACCTTTCTGGACTTCGACCCAGCAGCATGGTTTCGCGTCATGGATGCACAATTTACTGCAGCGAATATATCGACTGAACTTACTAAAATCATGCGCTCAGTATGTTAAGCGCAGCGGAATGCGAGCAGTCGATGGACATCATCGACAGCAGTCCAGCGGAAAACCCTTCCACTTTTTTTGGAGATGCAATGGTGAAGAGATACGGAGAATCCGAGGATCATAAATTAAAACGAATTATGAACGGATTGAATCTAGGGGATTTAAAACCCTCACAACTCTTAAGTCGAATCCGTTCCCTCGCAGGGAACAACTTTCCAGTTAATATAGTCAAAAACATTTGGCTTCAACAACTTCCGTCTCAAACGCAAGCCATCTTAACGGTATCCTCAGGTTCCCTCGATGAATTGAGTGAGATTGCTGACACATCTTGTCATTCACAAATAGCCAGTAATTCGGTTATTAAGTCGTCGAATGTGCAGCAATCGGAAATTGAATCGTTGCAAAAACAAATTACTGCTTTAGCCGCAACGGTCAGCGAACTAGCTCAGATTACAAAACTTTGAACGGTCTTTCATTGTTCAGCGCGGTAAATGATATAATTCACGTAATCGTTCACAAAGCGGATCGCGATCATCTAATGGTTTTTGTTTTTACCATAGACGTTTAGGGAATAAGGCCACTAAATGTTCTGAGACTTGCAAATTCCCAAAAGCAAACAACTAACTCGGGTGTTAGAAATGGCGACATCTGACACGAGTCCAGACTCTAGTCGCCTCATCATGCCGGATACAATATCCGGCCTCTGGTTTTTAGTTGATACCGGTGCGGAAATTTCGGTTGTTCCTAAACGAAATTTCGACCGTCGCTTTATTAATTCAAACTTGGTTCTGACAGCTACAAACTGCACTAAAATTCCAACTTATGGCTCACATAATATTACTGTTTCACTCAAACTTCGACGTAATTTTGAGTGGAACTTCATTATCGCTGACGTTGATCGACCGATCTTAGGAGCAGATTTCCTTCGACACTTCGGCTTGGTCGTGGATCTTAAGCAACGTCGTTTAATCGATCGTCTCACTAATGTTAGTTCAGCCATAGGGCGAATTTCGAAAGGACCTTCCACAGTACTATCTGTATTGGCAGCCACACATGAGAACCCGCGAATTCAGTCACTACTCACTCAACATCAAAACATTTTTCAAGCCAACAAAACAAATACGCACAAAATGCACTCAGTCCGCCATTTCATCATTACGGCAGGACGACCAGTCTTTTCCAAACCTCGACGCCTCTCACCTACTCGCTTTGCGATCGCGAGGGCTGAGCTCAGCAAAATGGTTGAACGTGGCATTTGTAGACCATCAGACAGTCCTTGGGCTTCTCCACTTCACATGGTTCGTAAGAAAGATGGAAGTTGGAGACTTTGTGGGGATTACCGGGTGGTTAATGCTCAGACAGCCCCGGACAAATATCCGATACCACACATTCAGGATTTTGCCCAAAAACTTGATGGAAGTTCTGTTTTCTCAACAGTCGATTTAGAACGTGCATATCATCAGATACCCCTGAACGGGGATGACGTTCCTAAAACGGCTATTACTACACCTTTCGGTTCGTATGAGTTTGTGCAAAAGACGTTTGGATTGCGCAATGCTGCACAAACCTTTCAAAGGTTTATATTTTCGATTTTGAGAGATCTTGATTTTTGTTTCGTCTACCTTGACGACATCTTGATTGCCTCAAAGTCAGAAGACGATCATTTCATGCACCTTTTTCAGCGGCTGGAAAAACAGGGTTTAGTAATCAACCTAGGGAAATGTCACTTCGCTAAAACTCAAGTGGATTTCTTGGGACATTCCATCAACTCGAATGGAATTCGTCCAACAGCTTCTAAAGTCGAAGCTATTATCTTCTAACCAACTACTGTTCACGAGTTGAGACTTTTTCTCGGTATGATCAAATTCTACCCAAGGTTCATACCTCATGCAGCCTCATCTCAATCTATTTTAGATAAGTTCACGGAAGGTAGCAAGAAAAAATGCGACAAGTCGGTACTTCAATGGAGTTCTGAGTCTTTAGAAGCTTTCAATTGTTGCAAAAAACAATTAGCTCAGGCTGCAACTCTAGTGTATCCCTCTTCTTCAGCAGCACTTTCGCTTGTGGTCGATGCTTCAGACACAGCCATCGGGGTTGTGTTACAACAGAATGTTTCGAATGCGTTGCAACCTTTAGCGTTCTTTTCGAGAAAGATTTCTGCAGCACAGCGAAAATACAGTGCTTATAATCGCGAGCTGTTGGCAGCTTATATTGTCATAAAGCATGTCAAGTTCATGCTGGAAAGCAGAATTTTCACACTCTTCACAGATCACAAACCGCTCATCTTTGCTTTCAAGCAAAACGTAGAAAAAGCTTCTCTACGCCAACTAAGACATCTGGATTTCATCGCCCAGTTTACGACGGATATTCGACATTTATCTGGTTCAGATAATATCGTCGCCGACGCATTATCCCGCATTGACGAGATTGCAATCCCTACCACAGTGGATCACTCTCAAATTGCTGACGCTCAACTGATCGATTAAGAATTACCTTTCATCAAGAAACTAACGAGTCTGAAAATGTTACCTATTAACATTGAGAATTCTTTCAAACAACTTTGGTGTGACGCCTCGCAAAACACTTTGCGGCCTTACATACCTAAAACGTTGCGTAAGAAGATTTTCGATGTAGTTCATGGAATGGCTCATCCAGGTTCTAAGGCAACAACTAAACTTTTAGTTGGAAAATTCGTTAATGCATCTGTCAACAAATATTCTCACACTTGGTGCAGAGAATGCATAGCTTGTGGAAAAGCGAAAATATCTCGGCATGTAAAAAGTCCACTCGGTACTTTCGAGCCAGTAAGTGAAAAGTTCGCCAATATTCACATTGATTTGGTTGGACCTCTTCCGATTTCGGCAGGATTTACTTACTGCCTTACGGTCATTGACCGCTTTACACGTTGGCCTGAAGCTTATTCGAGCAGCAACTGTTGCTAGCACACTGGTCAGGGAATACATTCCTCGTTACGGAGCTCCAGTCATGATTGTTACTGATCAAGGACTACAATTCGAAGCACTACAGTTTTCCGAGTTAGGCAGACTTTTGGGATTCAAACGAAGCAGAACTACCGCTTATAATCCCAAAGCTAATGGCATGATAGAACGTTGGCATCGAGTTCTTAAAAGTTCTTTGGTCTGCAAGGCATCAGAAGGATGGACTCGCGAACTACCGTTCATTCTTCTCGGACTTCGCTCCATCTCAGACAAGATATCGATGCCACTCCAGCTGAATTAGTTTATGGCCAAAATTTACGTTTGCCGTACGATCTTGTGCACGCCGATTCTAACACAACACAAAATAAACTGCCAACAAGTCGGGCGAAACTTAATTATTCTTGGGACAAGTTGCGGATGAGTGGAAAGTCAATATGCAGGTTAGAGTGGTTAGGGAAGGCTAAGTAAAAGGGAGTTCTTGGGCAGGGCTATTGTCAATTTAACAATATTTCATTCGTTTCTGCAAGTTTGGGTTTTTATTAAGGGAGGAGGAGGGGTAATAGTAAGGGTGGGTGGATGTTAATAGCTTTTTAATTATTTGCTTGAATCACGTCCAATATTCTCTATGCAGTGGAATCATAAAATTTGATATGCAGTTTTATTTCGCTTCTCTTGTAAGGTGCTTGTATAAAATTTCAAGTTCATAGCCTTTAAAAAAAAAAAAAAAAAAAAAAAAAAAAAAAAAAAAAAAAAAAAAAAAAAAAAAAAAAAAAAATTATGGCTAAGGTAATTCTCAATAGGATTAGTGATGTCGTCGAGAGCACTCTCGAAGTTTATCAGGCTGGATTCCGTAAAGGGTCGTCTTGTACCGACCACACAAATACCCTACGGATAATATTAGAGCAGTCAGCTGAAATGGGTTCGCCACTACATCTCATGTTTGTGGACTTCGAGAAGGCTTTCGACAGCGTTAAGCGAGATTACATATGGAATGCTTTGCGTAGGAGAGGTATTCCAGATAAGGTCATAGCTATGATTAAAGAATCCTACGAAGATGCAAGGTGTCGCGTCTTGCATAGAGGAGAGCTGTCCGAGAGCTTTCCTGTGCGAACGGGTGTCAGACAAGGCTGCATATTATCACCAGCCCTGTTTCTGGTGGTAATAAATGACATCTTGAAAGCTGCACTGGAAGGTGGGGAAGGTAAAGGTCTTCAATGGAGACTATTTAACATCTTAAGTCACCTTGATTATGCTGATGACGTGTGTTTGCTTGCACATACCCGTTCGGACTTAGAGTCAAATGTTCGCTCGTTGCATTCTAAATGCAAAGAGGCGGGACTGAAAATAAATGTGCGTAAAACCAAGTACATGCACATGGGTTCGAACGCAAACACACCGATTGTTCTTGATGGACAGGATGTGGAAGAGGTGCAAGATTTTTGCTATCTCGGAAGCATTGTCAGCATGGACGGTGGAGCCGAAAAGGATGTTGAGGCACGGCTAAATAAAGCTCGTCAGGCCTTCGGTATCCTTTCCCCTTTCTGGAGGTTAAGAGAGATCTCCCTTCGCACGAAACTGCGAGTTTTTGACGCATGCGTCAAATCCGTGTTGTTATATGGTTGTACTACGTGGAAAGTGACCGTTCGACTTACCAAGAAACTACAGACTTTCGTAAACCAATGCCTCCGGCGCATTTTAGGAATATTCTGGCCAGAAGTGATCTCCAACGACGAACTTTGGAGTACAACTCGCCAGACTAAAATAGGTATTGAGATTCAACGGCGAAAGTGGCAGTGGATCGGTCATACTTTGAGGAAACCAGAGCAAAACATCGCAAAACAGGCTCTGGATTATAACCCTCAAGGAAGACGTCGGGTTGGTCGACCATGTAACACATGGAAGCGAGCAGTTGAGCAGGAGGCCAGAGGAATAAACAAGTCCTGGCAACAGCTTAAAGCCGATGCTCAGGATCGCGCCTTGTGGAAGAGAGTTGTTTCTGTCCTATGCCCCTATAGGGGGTCTTAACAGGAATTTGATTGAGCCTTTAATTTGTTGGTTATTAGTTGATTTAATGAAATTGGTCGAAATCATACTTTTGTATGGGCAAGCGCGATTTCAAAACTTTTAACGTAATTTCATTTCAATTATTTTTGTAAGTTGTTATGCAAAATTTCAAATTGATAGCTTTTAATAGTTAGGTGATAATTGATTTCTTAAAAATGGATGAAAAAATAATTTTGTATGGGAGGGGGTAGAAGTTTTAAAGGTTTTCGACCAGTTAATATTTCGTATATTTAGGGATTTTTTTTAAATGCATTTCGCAAATTTTGAAGTTTCTACCTTAAAATTTCACTCAAAAATTTTCAGTTTATGTGTTTTTTCAATGCACATGAAACACCTTGTGCACGATAGACCGGGGGCGGGGGGGTCGGTTTATAACAATTATGGATCAAGTTATTATTATTTTTCTATGCACATCAAATAGACGTATCCACATGCAAAATTTAAACTTTGTATCTTTCACCAGAGCCCTAAAAAAATCACTCAATATTTTCGACATTTTGCTTATCACCTCCCTCCCCTTACACCTCCCAACTTAAAATTTTTACCAAAATTAATCATTATGTAGTTCTACAATCTGACAAATTTTCGATTTGATATCTGTACTCTTTTTTGAGATATAAGGATTTGTAATTTTGAAAAGTGCGCCTTTTTTTAAATGCTCCCCATTTCCCCCCACTACTATTATTTCAACATGTTATATTTTTTTTTGTATTTTACTAGTATAGCTTAATATACGTTTCAAGTTTCAATTGCATAGGTTAAGGGATAGTTGAGATATTCATTTTTAAGTGTTTTTCTTTGCACCCCCTGGCCCTCCCTTTTACAATAATTAGCCACTCTCTACGCTGCTTCCGATGGAACTATATGCCATCTTGATGGTCCCAAAATATGAATTTTTTACGATAAGTGTTTTCGAGGATATAATCATTTGAAAAAAAAATTCGGCCGACAATTTGTTTTTAGCCCCCCCTTTTTCGGACGCCAGTGGATAAAAAAATTAAATTATTTTTAAAGCTTGTCCCACAACCTTCACTATATATCTACTGATTTTGAATTTAGAAAATAGAGCTCACTTACCCAGTCAACAATCCACCCAAGAACGAACATTCTACCTTTAACGGTCTCGGAGATATGAGTCCATATGTACGGCGTACGGCGCCGGCGGGACGGATTTTTGTTTTGCATTTTTAGGCTAATTAAAATATAACGCGAAAAAAATAAATTTCAGGGTAGCAAACTTTTTTTTTTTCTTGTGTCGATCACAATACTTTATTATTATAATAATAAAGTAAAATATCACGCAGCGACTACGTGCAGAGGCTGCGGGAGGTCATGCGTTCGGTGAAGCCCAAGCTTCCATCTGCTCACACAAACACTTTCATTTTTAACTCACTTAAAGATTGGGACCATGTGTTTGTTCGTCAGGATCAAGTGAGGAAGTCACTTCAACCACCGCATGAGGGACCTTTCAAAGTTTTAAGGCGTCAGGAGAAAGTTTTTACACTTTCCTTAAATGGCAAAGAAAATAATGTCTCGATTGACCGGCTCAAACCTCCCTTCAGTCTCCACATCATTCCTCTCAAAACCAGGCATCGGTTAAAAAACGCGTGACTTTCGCTTTATCACCATCTATGCTGCGAACCATATCGCAAACGGGTTCGCGTAAGGTTATCGAGAAGGACCGTTAGTCCTCCTCTAGGAAGGGGGTGTGTGGGGAGTTGGTGGAAATCAATTCCACTGACAAAAATACACTCCACACATTTTTAATTTAAAAAACGAAGTAACCCGATTTTAACTAAAAAAAAGAAAATATATTATGAATTATCAGTTGGTATTAATTTGTCAAACTATAAAGACTAAAAATTAAATTGTTTGATCAAAATAAAACTAATAAAGATAATTGTTAATAAATAATAATAAAGTAAATATTAATCTCAAATATATACAACTAATAATAATGAGTTACAATTTGTTTATAAAATAAAATAACAACCACACTGGGGCAGATGTCTCGATTATTCCATATCAATCATGTAATTCGACAGCTAGAGAAAGTGATTTTAATCTTCCTGCGGCTAATGGATTGCAAATTAAAGTTTATGGTTCGAAATTATTGAAACGGTTTACGTCGAGATTTTATTCACACCTTTTTAATTGCATCAATAAGCAAAGCAATAATCGGTGCGGATTTCCTTGAAAAATTTAACATACCGGTAGATCTGAGAAATAAAAAACTCATTGATCCCACTACGAATTTAACTTCAAATATCAATACAATCAAAACTGATACACCAACACCCCTAAATTTTAGTATTGACAATCAATACCGTACACTGTTAAAAATGTTTCCAGCATTATTCCAACCTCATAACTTCAATCCATCTATCAAACATATAGTGCAACATCACATATTGACTGAAGGTCCTCTTCCATGTTCTCGCTCAAGAAGGCTTGATCAATTAAAATATAACACTGCCAGATTTTAATTTGAGCACATGGTTCAAATGGGGATTTGTCGGCCTCTGCAGCTTCATCACCCTTACATATGGTCCCTAAAAAGGACAGTAAGGACTGGAGACCGTGTGACCGTATGTCACTCAAAGTTTGAGTGAAATCGCATCGCAGTAAGCACCCACACAGCTGTTCGCATCGCAGTAAGCATACATACAGCTGTTTGCAGATATTGGTCAATGCACACGACAGCTGAGCGGTCCAACTGAATGCGGGTCAAAGGACTTGGCTACATAAGGAGCCGTTGGACTTCGCTACAGTTGGCCTTTTTTGAATATTAAAATTATTCTATGTAGTCACTTGAAATCTAGCCTTTGTTTGATCGACAGCTTTTAATAAAATTGGATTAACTTGTTCGCAGTGATTTTTTTCAGCTTATGTTTCTTTTGCTCTTCCTTGATTTATTATTACAATCGTGTAGAAATTGTGCTTGAGTTCCCGCAAATAGCTATTTCACGTTGAAATTCACACAAGTGCTTTGATTTTCGCTCTTAAACATCGCAGTGTTGAGATTATTTGCACTGCTTCCTTCAGATTGCGCTGGGACTTTCCATCGTATTCATCTTCGTGCTGTGATTCGTCGCACGATATTCACACTCCAAAAACTTACGGTTTAAAAAATTCCGCACAATCTTTTCAAAGGTTTATGTACGAATTAGTCAACGGCCTAGATTTCGTGTTCGTCTATATTGACGATATTCTTGTCGCAAACAATGATGAGACAGATCATAAAAAGCATTGGAAAATACTTTTTCTGAGGCTTACTGAATTAGGATTGAACATCAATCCCTCTAAGTACATATTTGGTGCACCAGAATTAAATTTTCTTAGCCATACGGTATCTGCCAAAGGTATTTTTCCAATGAGCGAAAAAGTAGATGCTATATCTAATTTCCCGGCACCCTTAACAATTAAACAAATTCAGCAATTTGTTGGCAATTACTATAATCGTTTTATACCGCAAGTTACAGCATCACTACAGACGGTTCAAATACAGCTGTTGGAGCGGTTCTTCAACAGTTTCATTCGAAACAGTGGCAACCTCTTGCGTTTTTTTTTTCAAAAAAAAATGTCTCCTGCCGAAGTGAAATACTCAGCATTTGATAGAGAACTTTTATCGATATATCTTGCGATCAAACATTTCATGTATTTTGTGGAAGGTCGAAACTTCACAATTTTTACTGATCACAAGCCATTGGTAAAGGTCCATCAAAAACTGAACGATCTCCTCGCCAAACACGACACTTAGATTATTAATTGCAATTCACAACGGATATAAAACACATAAGTGGCAAATCAAATCATGTAGCTGACGCTTTACCACGAATCAGTAGTATAGATGATATAAATACGTTTATATTAAATCTTAAAAACCTTTCAAATATGCAACTAACGGATGACGAACTTAAATCAATTTTGAATAATACACATAAGCCCAAGTCCAAATGTAGACTGGAACTCTTGAATATTCCTTTCTACCAAGATTTGGTGCGAATCGAGCACAGAAAGATGTTCTCCATACGTTCCACATGATTTACGAAGACAAGTATTTGAATCAATTCACAATTTATCCCATCCAGGGATACGGGCTACTAGGAAACAACTGACCTTAAAATATTTTTGGCCTTCCGTGAACACAGATTCAAATAGTTGGTCTAAGTCCTGTATCGGCTGCCAAAAGGCTAAAGTATGTACATCGCCATTAGCGAACAGAACTTGAACGCTTTGTGCTACCTTCTCAAAGATTTGAAAATATTCATATGGACGTCGTCGGACCACTGCCACCATCTAATGGTCATTCGTATATTCTGACCAGTATAGATAGATTCACGAGATGGCCGGAAGCATATCCCATGAAAGACATGTCCACTATTTCAATAGCCGAAGCTTTTATACAGCAGTATTTTCCTCGATTTGGCGTACCGTTAGAAATTACAATGAACCAGGGTAGCCAATTTCGGTTTAAGCTCTTTGCGGAATTAACAAAAATTTTAGGACATACCAGTGCATATCATCCGCAGGCAAACGGTTTAGTAGAACGGTTCCACAGACACATGAAATCATCTATCATGGCCAGAGAGAACGAAAAAAATTGGTTCTCGGAATTACCATTAGTTCTACTAAGGATTCGAACCGCAATAACAAGTGATAAATAATGTTCACCTGCAGACCCCGTGTACGGGCAAAGTCTCTAGGCTCCAGGGAAATATTTTGTTGCCAATAAAAATTCCAAGGATTTAGATCCTAAAGATTTCGTGCACGGTTCAAAATTTCGGTTTTTTATTCAAACTGAAAAAGTTTGTGTATTTATCCAAACGAAAAGCGGATTAAAATTAAGACTTTACAGCCTAGGTAAACTCTTCATTTCTATTTCGTCATTTCTGTTTCAAATTTAAACTAATATAGTTTATATATTATGTATGAATAAAAACCACAGTGACTAAGTATTAAACTTACAGGTTTATATTGTCAACAATATAGTTTACGTACTAGTATGGAAATACTGGATTATACACTTACAAAGATTGAAATTCGAACTGAAAACAGTTTAAGTGCAATTTTTGGATTTCTTCGTAAACCGAAACGTTTAAATTGTTAAATTGTTTCCAATTAAAGATAAGATTTCTGGATTTCACACTGTTCTGCATTATTAGTCATGACGTTTCTGTATACATATACTGATAGCGAAACGTCATGATTAATAAAGCAGAACAGTGTAAAATCTGAAAATCTTTCCTGTATTTCGAAGCACAACAAAAAATTTATTGATTAAACCATTTGATGTCAATTATTAAATTCTCATATATAAACATAATTGTTTAAAATATCTATTCAACTGTTGTAAAATTTACAAGTTTCCTTCTTAATTTTTTTAGCAATTTCAATAATTCGAACGAAGATAAAAATCTTTTTTTTCCTTGATACAATTAAAATATATTTCGTTAGAAACTCAAAATATCGTTTATTTCATTACATTAATTTTTTTCAACAAACATGTTCGAGTATAATAGGTTTTCAAATAAATGTGATTATAAAAATTCGTTATTTATTTATTAACTTCATAATACATAGAAGTTGGATTTTCGAGTAAACTATAGTCAATTTTTTTCTTGCCGTTGATAAATTGGTAATATATATTTTTTTAATTTTTATTTGTTACTATTGACTTTATAATAAAAGTTATGTATCTAAAAAAACATTGTTTCCTTTTTTTTGAAAATTTTTCGATGATGAATTAAGAAAATATAAATTTTTGTTCATTAATATTTAAAGTGTTATATTTTCTTTTATTGTTCAAGCTGTTAAAGTCTAATAGCAATATTTTTTCTGTATATTTTACTTCAAAAGCAATATAGTTTTCATTGAAATGTTCTGTGTAATATTCGTTACAAAGGAAATATACTTCGTATTCATCAGAAAAAATAATTTCACTAATTTCTCAAAAAATAGGTCGATTTTTTCATTATTTTTAGAAAGTATTAAACTTTTATACTTGTATGTTGAAAGAACTGTTTCTTCTTGCCATGCACTGTGGAATGTATGTTTATAAGAAAAATTACTTTTTATGGAACATTGTTTTCGTTGATGTCTTTCTGATAATATTTTAGCTATATTATTAAAATTATTCAAGCATCTTCTTCTCTTCTATTTCTATGATACCTTTTATACCGCATTGTCCAAATTTGAATTAAATGACCTTTGGCGTTTTAAAAAAAAATTTTCATTCATATTTCCTTTGGAGCTAGAAGCAAGAATATTTATATTATTATATTCATCAAAATTTTCATTTTCTAAGTATTTCACATTAGGTTCAATTACTTCCATGTTTTCAATTCCATTATTAATAATTATATTTTCATTTTATGTCTCTAAAAATTCGTTAAAGTGGTACTTTGCGACATGCCTTTTTAATCCACAGTATTTTGCGAATCTTTTCTTACAACTTAGTAGTGGGTATATGGGGGTTTGGGACCACTTTCTGGACCACGGTAATGCAGTTCGATTTCTCCTTAGCGACACTAGCGCCACGAGCGGAGGTGGCTAATAGCAATACTAATTAGTGGGATGGGGTAATGCAGTTCGTTTTCTCCTTGGCGACACTAGCGCCTAGCAGTACCCCTAACTGACTCTTTTTTGAAATGTCAAGATTTATAAGAGTTTTATAAATTATGCCCCTAACTAACTCTTTTTTGAAATGTCAAGATTGATAAGAGTTTTATAAATTATGCCCCTAACTGACTCCTTTTTGAAATGTCAAGATTGATAAGAGTTGTACGAATTATGATTCATATATGATGAAATTGATATTTACATTGATAGGAATGAACACGTGGGTTATATTTTTAGTTGGACTTTAAGAATGCTTTCGTTGTTTATATTGTGAAATAGGTTTTGATCAGCTTGTTTAGTTTTATGAATTAGGTGTCATATACATATGATGAAAATTGATAGATTGTGTGTATGGAGATTGTTATTGTTATTAATAACGTGATATTATTTTATGACGTCATCATCGAGTAGGAATAATTCTTTCGAATTGTTTATGGTTTAGAGTATTCATATGATAGGTTGTTTACATTTTTTGTATGGATTTTTTTTTGGTTTACGAGTGAGATTAGTTTGAAAATTTCACCTCAATTCGCCAACATATATGATCATTTTTTTGATGAACGAGTTCAAGGTCTAAGATTTGTATGAAAATAACTTGTATTTGTGGTAGATGAAGCACTTGTATGGTTACATGGATATAACGCTGTTATGCAATAGGGGTAAGCTTTGTATGGGATGTTGGTTAGTGATGATGTACTGACGTTCCATGACGTCATCAATTAGGGTTGCCATAAGGTCATCGATTATAGTTTCATGACGTCATCATCAATTGGGGTTGCCATAATGTCAAAAAAAAAAAAAAAAAAAAAAAAAAAAAAAATTAAAAAAAAAATAAAAAAAAAAAAATAAAAAAAAAATAAAAAAAAAAATCAATAAAAAAATAAAAAAAAAAAAAAAAAATCATAAATTTACAGATTCGCATGACAATGTTCCTAGGTCTAATACTGATAAACCCGATTAATGGGCTATTAACATTATTATTATAAAGCAAATATTTTACCGGATGTTGAGGTAGTTTTGAGGTATTAATTTATGGGGAAATCTCGGAATAAAACAAAATTTGGTGTACAAGTTTTTATTAAATATTCAAGCATTATAAGAGCTTAAATTTTATTTTGATTACATAATTGAATTTTCTGAAGTAAAATAGGTCTTAGTAATTGATCCAATTTTAAGATCCTTCGTTGAAACCTTAGTCGGTCTAACACACAGCTCTGCCAATTACCCTTTCTACTAGTTCTATATGCATACTCCCAGACAATTATGTATTTAACGGAAACATGATCAGAAAATCTAACATGTCTAAGATCTGCAGATGACATCGTATAGGTTGACGAACTCGATTGTCATAAAAAATAAATCAGTTCTGGTTGATAATTGAATGTGGTTTATACCGAAAGGATTATAAACACTTATATGACACAATATGATGAAATGCTGGTTCTAGATCTATTTAGAAAACGAAATAAGAACAACAGGTTTTATTAAAAAAATTATAAAGCAGATAGACATAATCATCAATCTAAATACAAAAACTCTTCAAAAACATAATAAAATCAACAAATAATATCAAAAAAAAAAAAATAAATTTACAGATTCGCATGACAGACAATGTTCCTATGCCTAAAACTGATAACCCCGATTAATGGGCTATTTAACGTACACGAACTGACAGGATTTACGGAAATACAACTTAACCAAGTAGAAATAGTGACCAAAGCAAATATTATCATACACATAATTGACATAAGAGAAATTTTAGACGTAATACAATTTAATGAATCTTTCAGACAGCTTAAAAATTGAAAAATAAATATATACAACCATATCAACTACAACAACAAAAACAACTACAACACTAGAAAATACAACCAAACAACCATACAAACACCTGATACCAACTTGTACCCATATGATACCAACTTACCTTATTAAATTTTACTATAAGTTAAGAAATAAAAAAGAGTCTTGTGTGTTGTTATACTTGTATACCAAATTCTGGTTAATATGCATATTTCAAGAAAAAAAAACAAACTGAATGATGGTTTTAATCATATTTATTATCAAGATATTTTTTTTAAATAAATAAACATAAGAAAATTACGATATGTATCGGTTATATTATATATAGAATAGCTATTTCTTTAACAATGAAACAGTTTTCAGATCCTCTAAATTTAATATTTATATTATTACTTCAGCTTTTCTCAATGCTTCAATGATGGCAACAATCTCGTTGATATGATAAATATCTCCCGCCTGTAGCGCTGATACAAGCAATTGTAACCGGTCCACCAATTCATTGGGGTCATTCCAAGAAATATACTGTTTTGGTTCGATTGATGTTTGTATTAAATCTCCTCCTCTATGAGTTAAAAGTTTGTTAATAATTTTTGTATATTTACAGCTTCGGTTTCCATTTATTTGTCCGTTGCTGGGTTCGATTAATGTTTGTATTAAATCTCCTCCTCTATGAGTTAAAAGTTTGTTAATAATTTTTGTATATTTATAGCTACGGTTTCCATTTATTTGTCCTTTGCTGGTATAGTGACGTCTATAAGCATTAGTATCAAGCAAAATATTTCTATAATTCTGTAAATCATCTTCATTATACAGAGTCTTATCTGGAACTTTCATAAATAGTAGCTCATATATGCCCTGAGTACCATCATAGGTTTTATCTTTTATTAATATTTGACTACCATCGATTAAAAAAATCGAGTTTCCAATTTTCCATTGTTCATTTTCATGATAAACACCATAAGTACTATCGATGAAATCCGGATTATTTACAAATATATTTAAATATTTTGTAGGTATTTCATCAAATTCTAGCTCGTTCATATATTCAATGAGTTCTTCCCGACCTGAAGGAGTTGTCACATATTTACGTATGCTTCTTATATCCGGAGACTTTAATGGTGTTTCAAAAGTATCAGTTAGATCAAGCTTTCGTCTGAATTTGGGTGTTGGAGTTTCAAAGTCAACGTCACTTTCAATATCATCTGTAGATTGAGTTTCCATGTTTTCTTCTTTTTCAGGTTCATATTTACTGTGATCATGAGTTTCTACATCTTTTTCTCTTTTAGGTTCGTATTTACTGTGGTCATACAGTTTAACTAATTCTTTAAGAGGTCTTGTGATTGGTTTAAAAGTTTGTTCTTGTCGAGTCTCAGCATTAACTCTACCGATTTTTAATTGTTTATATTTTTTACGTATCGAGTTAGTAGACTTTATAACTTGTTTAAGAATATCTTTATCGGTCGACTTCTGCATTTTTCCTTCTTACACAACAACAACAGATTAACAGATATCGTTCTGCTTTAATACTGCTTCTGTACTGAGGTGTACTGCTTTAATACTGCTTCTGTACTGAGGTGTACTGCTTTAATACTGCTTCTGTACTGCTTTGTACAGCTTTAATACTGCTTTGTACAGCTTTAATACTGTTTTGTACAGCTTTGATACTGCTTTGTACAGCTTTAATACTGCTTTAATACTGCTTCTGTACTGCTTTGTACAGCTTTGATACTGCTTTATACAGCTTTAATACTGCTTTAATACTGCTTCTGTACTGCTTTGTACAGCTTTAATACTGCTTTGTACAGCTTTAATACTGCTTCTGTACTGAGGTGTACTGCTTTAATACTGCTTCTGTACTGAGGTGTACAGCTTTAGTACTGCTTTGGACAGCTTTAATACTGCTTCTGTACTGAGATGTACTGCTTTATACAGCTTTATTACTGCTTTCAGGTTTTTAAATATAGTTTTTCAAACTTTTTTCTCATATTACTGGATCAAAGTCTTCATATTGATTATATATAGTTGTATTTATTTGATATTGGAATCAAGATAGGAAATAACTTCTCTTGGATGCTGAAAGTGAACAGAATTCAAAGCATATATACAGTATTCATATAAATCTAGAAACATGACTGCTGAGTGTTGAAGGGAAAAGTATAGATTTTTTTTTTTTTTTTTGTTATTCGAGCCTCAATGTGATTACAATCAACCAAGTACAGCTGTGAGGTTGTATAGTTGGTTGTACAGCTGTGTGGTTGTATAGTTGGTTGTACAGCTGTGTGGTTGTATAGTTGGTTGTACAGCTGTGTGGTTGTATAGTTGGTTGTACAGCTGTGTGGTTGTACAGCTGTGTGGTTGTATAGTTGGTTGTACAGCTGTGTGGTTGTATAGTTGGTTGTACAGCTGTGTGGTTGTATAGTTGGTTGTACAGCTGTGTGGTTGTATAGTTGGTTGTACAGCTGTGTGGTTGTATAGTTGGTTGTACAGCTGTGTGGTAGTATAGTTGGTTGTACAGCTGTGTGGTTGTATAGTTGGTTGTACAGCTGTGTGGTTGTATAGTTGGTTGTACAGCTGTGTGGTTGTATAGTTGGTTGTACAGCTGTGTGGTTGTATAGTTGGTTGTACAGCTGTGTGGTTGTATAGTTGGTTGTACAGCTGTGTGGTTGTATAGTTGGTTGTACAGCTGTGTAGTTGTATAGTTGGTTGTACAGCTGTGTGGTTGTATAGTTGGTTGTACAGCTGTGTGGTTGTATAGTTGGTTGTACAGCTGTGTGGTTGTATAGTTGGTTGTACAGCTGTGTGGTTGTATAGTTGGTTGTACAGCTGTGTGGTTGTATAGTTGGTTGTACAGCTGTGTGGTTGTATAGTTGGTTGTACAGCTGTGTGGTTGTATAGTTGGTTGTAATCACATTAAGGCTCGAATAACAAAAAAAAAAAAAAATCTATACTTTTCCCTTCAACACTCAGCAGTCATGTTTCTAGATTTATATGAATACTGTATATATGCTTTGAATTCTGTTCACTTTCAGCATCCAAGAGAAGTTATTTCCTATCTTGATTCCAATATCAAATAAATACAACTATATATAATCAATATGAAGACTTTGATCCAGTAATATGAGAAAAAAGTTTGAAAAACTATATTTAAAAACCTGAAAGCAGTAATAAAGCTGTATAAAGCAGTACATCTCAGTACAGAAGCAGTATTAAAGCTGTCCAAAGCAGTACTAAAGCTGTACACCTCAGTACAGAAGCAGTATTAAAGCAGTACACCTCAGTACAGAAGCAGTATTAAAGCTGTACAAAGCAGTATTAAAGCTGTACAAAGCAGTACAGAAGCAGTATTAAAGCAGTATTAAAGCTGTATAAAGCAGTATCAAAGCTGTACAAAGCAGTACAGAAGCAGTATTAAAGCAGTATTAAAGCTGTACAAAGCAGTATCAAAGCTGTACAAAACAGTATTAAAGCTGTACAAAGCAGTATTAAAGCTGTACAAAGCAGTACAGAAGCAGTATTAAAGCAGTACACCTCAGTACAGAAGCAGTATTAAAGCAGTACACCTCAGTACAGAAGCAGTATTAAAGCAGAACGATATCTGTTAATCTGTTGTTGTTGTGTAAGAAGGAAAAATGCAGAAGTCGACCGATAAAGATATTCTTAAACAAGTTATAAAGTCTACTAACTCGATACGTAAAAAATATAAACAATTAAAAATCGGTAGAGTTAATGCTGAGACTCGACAAGAACAAACTTTTAAACCAATCACAAGACCTCTTAAAGAATTAGTTAAACTGTATGACCACAGTAAATACGAACCTAAAAGAGAAAAAGATGTAGAAACTCATGATCACAGTAAATATGAACCTGAAAAAGAAGAAAACATGGAAACTCAATCTACAGATGATATTGAAAGTGACGTTGACTTTGAAACTCCAACACCCAAATTCAGACGAAAGCTTGATCTAACTGATACTTTTGAAACACCATTAAAGTCTCCGGATATAAGAAGCATACGTAAATATGTGACAACTCCTTCAGGTCGGGAAGAACTCATTGAATATATGAACGAGCTAGAATTTGATGAAATACCTACAAAATATTTAAATATATTTGTAAATAATCCGGATTTCATCGATAGTACTTATGGTGTTTATCATGAAAATGAACAATGGAAAATTGGAAACTCGATTTTTTTAATCGATGGTAGTCAAATATTAATAAAAGATAAAACCTATGATGGTACTCAGGGCATATATGAGCTACTATTTATGAAAGTTCCAGATAAGACTCTGTATAATGAAGATGATTTACAGAATTATAGAAATATTTTGCTTGATACTAATGCTTATAGACGTCACTATACCAGCAAAGGACAAATAAATGGAAACCGTAGCTATAAATATACAAAAATTATTAACAAACTTTTAACTCATAGAGGAGGAGATTTAATACAAACATTAATCGAACCCAGCAACGGACAAATAAATGGAAACCGAAGCTGTAAATATACAAAAATTATTAACAAACTTTTAACTCATAGAGGAGGAGATTTAATACAAACATCAATCGAACCAAAACAGTATATTTCTTGGAATGACCCCAATGAATTGGTGGACCGGTTACAATTGCTTGTATCAGCGCTACAGGCGGGAGATATTTATCATATCAACGAGATTGTTGCCATCATTGAAGCATTGAGAAAAGCTGAAGTAATAATATAAATATTAAATTTAGAGGATCTGAAAACTGTTTCATTGTTAAAGAAATAGCTATTCTATATATAATATAACCGATACATATCGTAATTTTCTTATGTTTATTTATTTAAAAAAAATATCTTGATAATAAATATGATTAAAACCATCATTCAGTTTGTTTTTTTTTCTTGAAATATGCATATTAACCAGAATTTGGTATACAAGTATAACAACACACAAGACTCTTTTTTATTTCTTAACTTATAGTAAAATTTAATAAGGTAAGTTGGTATCATATGGGTACAAGTTGGTATCAGGTGTTTGTATGGTTGTTTGGTTGTATTTTCTAGTGTTGTAGTTGTTTTTGTTGTTGTAGTTGATATGGTTGTATATATTTATTTTTCAATTTTTAAGCTGTCTGAAAGATTCATTAAATTGTATTACGTCTAAAATTTCTCTTATGTCAATTATGTGTATGATAATATTTGCTTTGGTCACTATTTCTACTTGGTTAAGTTGTATTTCCGTAAATCCTGTCAGTTCGTGTACGTTAAATAGCCCATTAATCGGGGTTATCAGTTTTAGGCATAGGAACATTGTCTGTCATGCGAATCTGTAAATTAATTTTTTTTTTTTTTGATATTATTTGTTGATTTTATTATGTTTTTGAAGAGTTTTTGTATTTAGATTGATGATTATGTCTATCTGCTTTATAATTTTTTTAATAAAACCTGTTGTTCTTATTTCGTTTTCTAAATAGATCTAGAACCAGCATTTCATCATATTGTGTCATATAAGTGTTTATAATCCTTTCGGTATAAACCACATTCAATTATCAACCAGAACTGATTTATTTTTTATGACAATCGAGTTCGTCAACCTATACGATGTCATCTGCAGATCTTAGACATGTTAGATTTTCTGATCATGTTTCCGTTAAATACATAATTGTCTGGGAGTATGCATATAGAACTAGTAGAAAGGGTAATTGGCAGAGCTGTGTGTTAGACCGACTAAGGTTTCAACGAAGGATCTTAAAATTGGATCAATTACTAAGACCTATTTTACTTCAGAAAATTCAATTATGTAATCAAAATAAAATTTAAGCTCTTATAATGCTTGAATATTTAATAAAAACTTGTACACCAAATTTTGTTTTATTCCGAGATTTCCCCATAAATTAATACCTCAAAACTACCTCAACATCCGGTAAAATATTTGCTTTATAATAATAATGTTAATAGCCCATTAATCGGGTTTATCAGTATTAGACCTAGGAACATTGTCATGCGAATCTGTAAATTTATGATTTTTTATTTTTTTTTTTATTTTTTTATTGATTTTTTTTTTTATTTTTTTTTTATTTTTTTTTTTTAATTTTTTTTTTAATTTTTTTTTTTTTTTTTTTTTTTTTTTTTTTGACATTATGGCAACCCCAATTGATGATGACGTCATGAAACTATAATCGATGACCTTATGGCAACCCTAATTGATGACGTCATGGAACGTCAGTACATCATCACTAACCAACATCCCATACAAAGCTTACCCCTATTGCATAACAGCGTTATATCCATGTAACCATACAAGTGCTTCATCTACCACAAATACAAGTTATTTTCATACAAATCTTAGACCTTGAACTCGTTCATCAAAAAAATGATCATATATGTTGGCGAATTGAGGTGAAATTTTCAAACTAATCTCACTCGTAAACCAAAAAAAAATCCATACAAAAAATGTAAACAACCTATCATATGAATACTCTAAACCATAAACAATTCGAAAGAATTATTCCTACTCGATGATGACGTCATAAAATAATATCACGTTATTAATAACAATAACAATCTCCATACACACAATCTATCAATTTTCATCATATGTATATGACACCTAATTCATAAAACTAAACAAGCTGATCAAAACCTATTTCACAATATAAACAACGAAAGCATTCTTAAAGTCCAACTAAAAATATAACCCACGTGTTCATTCCTATCAATGTAAATATCAATTTCATCATATATGAATCATAATTCGTACAACTCTTATCAATCTTGACATTTCAAAAAGGAGTCAGTTAGGGGCATAATTTATAAAACTCTTATCAATCTTGACATTTCAAAAAAGAGTTAGTTAGGGGCATAATTTATAAAACTCTTATAAATCTTGACATTTCAAAAAAGAGTCAGTTAGGGGTACTGCTAGGCGCTAGTGTCGCCAAGGAGAAAACGAACTGCATTACCCCATCCCACTAATTAGTATTGCTATTAGCCACCTCCGCTCGTGGCGCTAGTGTCGCTAAGGAGAAATCGAACTGCATTACCGTGGTCCAGAAAGTGGTCCCAAACCCCCATATACCCACTACTCAACTTGAAGATATTATACATTTTAATACAAGTTTCTTTGAGCTTTTTAGATCATGATTATATTTCAGATGGCAAATCGTAAAATTTATTTCAGAAAACTTTTGCTTACACAAAAAACAGTAAAATTAAGTTTCCTTTGTTTCAAAAGTTAGTTAAAGTATACATGTTTGCACAAAATTACAGCAAGACATTATATATTGACCTGGTCGAGATGGTATTAACTTTATCAAGCAGAGCAAGTTTTGAATAGCAATAGGCCAAATCTGTAAGGTAAACGTTGTTTTAAATTAATACTATTCTGGAAGGGAAGCATACAAATTTTACCAGTCATTGAAATAATTGATAAGCCCTTTGTCTCAATCGCTTGTGACATAAACGCCTCTAGTGGCCACCATGTATTTCTTAGTGTATCAGTAATTTTGAGGAATTGGTTACCAAAGTCAATTAACACCTAGAATTATTCCAAAATATAAATTTAGTTGTGTATGTAGGAAGATATGAAATTACTAAATATTAATTTATAAACCAGCTCTGGATCCAAATAAAAAAATACAGCAGCTGCTGTAGATCGAAGCTTTTCAATCAGCTCAGCAATTAAAACATTTTTAAAAAAATGCTAATTTGCTTCCGTTAGCTCTTCCTCCAAAACATTCTGGTCGTCGTCATCATTATTATCAAATTTTCTTGCTGATGGCTCAGATAAACTAATTTCAAATTTTTTCTTTGAAAATCGTAAATTTTTTAGCTGGGAAACTAAATAGCCAGTATTTTGATCCGGGTTGAAAAAAGTTTCCTAAAGAAAATGTTTTTCAAAATACATCTGATTATTTTAAAATCACGAGACAACTCACTGCTCCGCCATATTTTGTGTTAGCTCTGTAACAATTAAGAAGCAGCACAGTTAGTGTTGTAATTTTAAATTTTTCTCTCTTTGAGGACTTTTCACCAAACTGTGAGATAGTAAATTTCACGAGGATTCCGACCAACAACCTTCTGTTTCTATCAGTTAAACTATGAGTTTTGGAAAAATTATGAAAGATGACAAGCCGTTCATTTGCTTCGATGTACGATTTTAGTATCTAGTGAATACAATACATACGAATAATAAGTAGCAAATTGTCAAATCTATTGTCGGTTACTTACGTTTGTTGTAATGGACAGAATCGGCCCTATTTCCGCATCACATTTAATGAGAAGAGAGACGAACGAATTTGTGCAATATTTCAATTCAAAACAACAACAATAGCTGTATTGACACAGTAATGATATTAGGATATCGTTTGGAATTACAGCTTCTTTAGAGTCTTCAAAATGCTGGAATTCAACATGTGATGTGTATTGTTTCACTAAATGAGATTGAAATTATTATATGCAAAATGAAAATTGCTTAGGCTACCGACACACGATGCGAGTTAATATATATTAACTACCTATTTTGATATAAGTAGGCCGAATTATGTATAGGATAATGACACTAGTAATATCGAAAAGCGAGATAATATATTTTAACTCGCATCGTGTGTCGGTAGCCTTACGTGTTGTGTGTGTTATTGAATCGAACAAAAACAAAATAATATAGTATGGCTATTAATGTTAATATTACATTAGAGTGATATTAGATCCATCAGGCGCTTTACATATACATAAATGAATATGCACAAACATTCTTATGTGCAGTGTATATTATAAGAAATTCGATTGAATTTTTATAAAAGTATTATTTTTATATGTGAGGTATAACAAAAAGTTGAGGAATTTAGGCTATGCAAAAACAGTGCGATGCACTGACATGTACTGAGCACGAAAATGCGCAGAAGATAAGCACCGATATTATGAACGCATCGTTTAAATGTCACTTTTATCACATTCTGCGTTGCGTTGAACACTCTACAGGAATAAAACCTCAGGAATTATGTCTTATCATTAACAAAATAAAAATTAACATTATCACAGGTTACAGATCGGTACCATAAGTGTTCATTGATCGACGCGCCATGAAATAAATTGAAAAATTAAACTAAATATCAATGAAATTTTTTCATGAATAGAAAACACATTTAACTTTTAAACTCAAAAAAATTTACGTACTTACCAGACATTAATAAATCGTCGAACTCGTATCCTTCACTCGCGGTAAACTTTTGTAAAAACACATATTTTCGAACGTTTTCACTTTGAAAAAATGACGGATTAAATTTTCCTGTTAAGGTCATATTTGAGTAAAAGTCGGACATGAACTGAACGATCTAATGCGCGTTTTGGCTATTTTTCGCTTGCAACTACGAAAGTGTTGTGACTTGTTCACTTTATAAACCCAATGGGTTCAAGGGCTATAAAATTTAATCTATTGCGCTTAGTCAAATAAAATCAAACCCACTGTTTATACTCTAGACGAAATCTGAGAGTATATTGTGTTTGCCTTACCGTTTGTAACGCTAAGAAATAATGCTCGCACAGAGCCGCTAAGGGTACAGAAATATTTGTTGTCGCTCAAAAACTTCGATTCCGAGTTGCTGTCTGTCCGTCTGTCTACAGCATAACTCTCGAAAGCTTTGAGCTATAGTGATGAAAATTTTTGAGTGCCATTTTTAGCAAAAAAGTAACTTTAAGTAAGTGAACGGGCCACATCCCCCACTCCTTCCACCCCCACCCATACAAATTTCATGAAATTTCGAAATTTTCAGAAATTGATTTTTCTTTGACACTATTTAAGCTATCGACTTGAAATTTGGGTCAAAGTATTATGATATAGATGTCATTAATATGACTGAATATTGATCCGATCCTGACACTCCTACTACCCCCTCCCATACAAATGGATAATTTTGAAAAATGCAATTTTTCGATTTTCATTGAAATTAGCAAAGTTATGAAAACGAATTTTTGCCAGAATTAATTTAATTTAATTGCAATCAGTATTGAAAAAATTATCAACTTCAACTCACTCCTTCTATCCCCTCCCATACAAATTTCACGAAATTTTCAAATTTAAATTAAATTATTTTTCTTGGAAACTGTTAAAGCTATCAGCTTGATATTTTGCATAAAGTATAAAAATAAAAATATCAATAAAGCGAAAAAAATGTGTTTTGATCCGTACACTCCTTCTACCCCCTCCCATACAAATTCATAATTTTTGTTTAGTGCATTATATTGATTTCCATTAAAACTAGAAACATTATAAACTTAAAATTTTACCAGAATTTGTTTTTTAATAATTGCAATAAATGCTAAAAAAATTATCAGCTCCTCTTCACTCCTTCTACTCCCTGCCATATAAATATCTGTATTATAAATTCAAGGAAAGCATTTCTTCTTCGAACATATGAGAGCTATCGACTTTGAAATTGAAACAAAGCCTGGCGATAATGATGTTGTTAAGCAGTTTCAAAATCTTCTAAGCTCCTCCACTTCCCCTGCCACCTCCCATACAAATGCCCTAATTTCAGGAATAATATGTCCAATTGAAAATAATGAAAGCTACAAACCTTAAATTCAGCACGAAATATTTTGCATACCACATTAGGTGTCATAGCCAAAAATTACAAACCTTCCTCCTCTGCTTCTACCACCTCCCATTCAAAAGTCACTATTAATTATTCAAAAGAATTAGAGGTGACATATTTCCCGGTACATTGAACTCTTTCTCATTTCATCTAGAGTATCATATGATTGGGCTTTACAGCCAATCATAATTCTGTTGTTTTTTTTTTAATATTTTCTTGTTTTCTTTTTAGTCTGAAGTAGTCTAAAATTTAAACGCTTAGGCCTATATATTTGCTTAGGTTTTCTCTGAAAAAAAAAATACTTTCTTAGCTAAGCCTTTTGGTCGCTTTTCAAAACCAAAACTATCTACATATTGGCACATAAACGAAGAAGTTTAAAATAAAAACCAGAATTCTCTTTAATGTTTCTGGAAACTTTTACGAATTTAGATTTCAGACAAAATAGTTTAAAAAAAATCATTTAGACGGTCAATTTAAGCTAAAGTCTAAAAAAAAAACCTAAAATTTCAAAAGTGTAGCACAATTAAAACAATGTATAAGCAATGTCGAACTAACCAACACTGCCGTTAATTTTCAAAATTTAAACGTCTCACAAGATCTTAATGCATGCAAATTTGTCTTTGTTAGAATTGATAAATTAAGATCAGGATTAAACCCATCTTAAAAAATTGATCGACGATTTCACAAGCAAATCGTTCTATCTCTATCAATTCGTTAAATCTGCATACGTTCTTTAAGAAAAATAAAAAAGTACAAAACTTTGTTTATCATGTAAATTTATTTTTCTTCAATTAATATTATTTTTTTCCCTTTTCTTGTTCTTAAAATAATGCTTCGCTGAAAGGGTGTGTAGCGACCAAATTAGCATTCAAAATATAATTGTAATTTATGAAAACTAAAATACAAAATCGTAACCTTAAAATTAATATTAAAAACTATTTTTATATACCCTTTGCGGTAAATTATAACGAACACAAAAGCATTTGTATTTAGGAACGAACTAACTAACATATGTACAATAGTACATAATAATAACAATACATAACAAATTAGCTGTAAGTTTAATTTAAGAGAAATGATATAAATACGGATAGAATTCAAAATAAAAACGCTTTTAACTAGTAACCATCGAACAAGTATCGCTTGTATTGTATTTTATCCGCGAATAAGGTTCCCATACCTAGGAAGATGCAAGGTGTCGCGTCTTGCATAGAGGAGAGCTGTCCGAGAGCTTCCCTGTGCGAACGGGTGTCAGACAAGGCTGCATATTATCGCCAGTCCGGTGGTAATAAATGACATCTTGAAAGCTGCACTGGAAGGTGGGAAGGTAAAGTTCTTCATTGGAGACTATTTAACATTTTAAGTCACCTTGATTATGCTGATGACGTGTGTTTGCTTGCACATAACCGTTCGGACTTAGAGCCAAATGTTCGCTCGTTGCATTCTAAATGCAAAGAGGCTGGACTGAAAACAAATATGCGTAGAACTGAGTACATGCACATGGGTTCAAACGCAAGCACACCGATTGTTATTAACGGACAAGATGTTGAAGAAGCGCAAGATTTTTGTTATCTCGGAAGCATTGTCAGCATGGACGGCGGAGCAGAAAAAGATATTGAGGCTCGTCTAAATAAAGCTCGTCAGGGCTTCACTATCCTTTCCCCTTTCTGGAGCTTAAGAGAGATCTCCCTTCGTACGAAGCTGCAAGTTTATGACTCGTGCGTCAAATCCGTGTTGTTATATGGTTATACTTCGTGGAAACCAATGTCTCCGACGCATTTTAGAAATATTCTGGCCAGAAATAATCTCCAACGACGAACTTTGGGGTACAACTGAACAGACTAAAATGAGTATTGGCGGAAGTGGCAGTGGATCGGTCATTCTTTGAGGAAACCAGAGCGAAACATCGCCAAACAGGCTCTGGATAATAATCCTCAAGGAAGACGTCAAGTTGGTCGACCATGTAACACAAGGAACCGAGTGGATGAGCAGGCGGCCTGAGGAATAAACAAGTCATGGCAACAGCTTAAGGCCAATGCTTAGGTTCGCGCCTTGTGGAAGAGAGTTGTTTCTGTCCCATGCCCCTGTAGGGGGTCTTAACAGGAAACTTGTTTTGTATTTGTATTCCCCAGAGTAATTTTATTTACAAATTGATGTAACTTTTTTGTCATAATGTACACTGCAGACGCTGCACCTACCCTTGATTGCGGAATGGCTATTTTCGCGGATGATACCTGCATATACATATATATACCAGGTGTGGCGGTTAATAATTCTTAATTTTTTTAAGAGCTGGCGCGGAAAACAAGGGTTGCTATGGCGGTACCTTTCAAAACGCTATTGAAGTTTAAACGATCTCCGGTTGGCGTTAATTTGTTTTTTTTTTTCGTTTGGTAAACATGCCGAATTTCGAGCCAAATAAAGATCATTTGCAGAACGTGCTTTGTTGTTAGAGCTGTTTTTGTGTATTGGAGTTTTTTGTTTTTTTTTTTGGATCAGAAGGGGGTCGTGGACCAGGAGCTTCTGAAACCAGGTGAAACAGTTGATACCGTTCGCTACCGTCAATAAATGATCGGCTTGATTAAAGCATCGAAAAAAATCATGACGGAATGATCCTACTAAAATAACAACGGAACTCGAGCTGTATCTTAACCGACTATACCCATATTACAGCAGATAGAAGATTAAAGCCAATCCTTCAAAAACCCAAGCGATCTTTTTCACAAATAAAAAGAAAGAGATGTAACCATACAAGTAATTCAATCCATACGGTGTTCCTATTTAGGTTCAAAGCGCTAATATCAATAAGAAAACGTTAGAAATAGCGCAGAATATTCTATCGCTCAGCTAAACACCTATGTACTCGTATATGAATTAGCAAATGTGCTCGATATTAAAACCGATACTAGATTCTGCTCGTTTCCAAAGAAAGTGTGAAATTTAAACAACCCTCTCATTCATTACATCATTGCTCTTATCTGTGGCTTTAATAAAACACTATTATTAAATGTATGTATGTACAGGACATGGAATAATACTGTTTTGTATTTATGTTAAGTAGTTTTTTATATTTTATTATACTCTAGATGATATCTGAGAGCATATTGTGTTTGCCTTACCGTTTGTAACGCTAAGAAATAACGCTCGCACAGAGCCGCCAAGGGTATAGAAATATTTGTTATCGCTCAAAAACCTCGATTCCGAGTGACCGTCTGTCCGTCTGTCTGTCTGTCTGTCTGTCCGTCTGTCTACAGGATAACGCTCGAAAGCTTTGAGCTATAGTGCTAAAAATTTTTGTGTGTCATTTTTAGCAAAAAAGTAACTTTAACCCCCTCCCATTCAAATTTCATGAAATTTCGAAATATTAAGAAATTGATTTTTCTTTGAAACTATTTAAGCTATCGACTTGAAATTTAGGTCAAAGTATAATGATATAGATGTCATGAATAACACGGAATATTGACCCGATCCCCTTACTCCTTCTACACCCTCCCATGCAAATGGGAAATTTTGAAAAATACATATTTTCGATTTTCATTAAAACTAGGAAAGCTGAAAAAACGAAATTTTGTCAGAATTAATTCTACTATTCTACTTCTACTTCAAATTAATTAATTAATTCAAATTAAATTATTTTTCTTCGGAACTGTTAAAGCTATCAACTTGATATTTTGTATAAAGTATACAAATAGAAATATTAATAATGCGAAAAATTTTTTTTTGATCTATACACTGCTTCTACCCCTCCATACAAATGTGTAATTTTTGTTAAATGCATTTTATCGATTTCCATTCAAACTAGAAAAAGTACAAACTTCAAATTTTGCCAGAACTTGTTTCTTAATAATTGAAATAAGTGTTAGAAAAAATTATAAGCTCCGGTTTACTCCTTCTACCACCTCACATACAAATATCTGTATTATAGATTCAAGAAAAGCATTTCTCCTTCAAGTATATGAGAGCTATCGACTTTGAAATTGAATCAATGCATGGTGATAAGGATGATGATAAGCATTTTCAAAATTATCTTAAACGCTCCACTTCCTCTGCCCCCTCCCATACAAATGCCCCATTTTCAGGAAATCTATGATCAATTTCTTTAAAAATAATGAAAACTAAAAACTTTAAATTCAGCGAAAAACATTTTGCATGCCATGTTCGGTGTCATATACGAAAAATACAAACCTCCCCCTCTACTTCTACCACCTCCCATGCAAAAGTCTCTATTCACTATTCGAAAGAATTTGAGATGACATATTTTCCGGTATATTAAAGTCATTTCCATCTCATCTAGAGTATCATATGATTGGGCTTTAAGCCCAATCATAATTCTGTTATGTTTTAGTTATAAGATAGGTTTAAGTAGTATAATTTTATATAAGCAAGGTTTTTGTTTTAGAAATTTTTCTTGGATAGACAAACACCAACTATGAATTAAAATAAAATTAACCGCCAAGTGCTAAATATAAAAACCCTAACTGTAAAGATCATTCTAATCTCTAGTTTCATTTTGAATAGCGATTTAAGAGATTCTATGAATAAATTGATTATTATTGTTATTATTATTAAATATTATTAATAAATCGCCGCTGAACGTACATACATATGTCGATTATTGATTTTTGAATATCAGTATCGAAAAGTCAAAATCTCAAAACCTTTTAGCCGGCACGAGCAAAGAGCTGCCAAACTCAAATAACTCTAGTGTTAAAAGTGCAAAAAAAAATAATGTTAAAATTAAAATAAAATTAGAGAAAAATTGCAAAACTTGATCAAGTCGAAATGATCTTGATCTTTCCCATATTTGCCCTTGAATATTGTTCCTGCTGGTTAAGCCATTATTCCAAACAAGGCTTTCGCTTCGACGTATGTTGTCCATAAAAATGTAAAAAAAGACATCTGTAAAAGTTATTGTGATTTTCAAATATGAAATTATAAGTAGGTATGACATAGTACTCTGCCACCAGTGTATAGTGTGATATTAGTCTAGACGAGTGAAAAACTGTTTGATAGTTGAACATACATAATTTGTTAATATGCAATAATACCCTTCAGTTAGCAATAAGCCTCGTTGCGTAAGGCTATTTTTTTGAAACAATCGCAATGAAAACATATGGTGCTATTTTAATATTAGTTCGAGTCGTGTGAAATAGGATAATCTTTAGAATACATACTTGATTTATTGAGTTCGAAATCGGCACATACATACTAGAACGATTTTGCATTAAATTAAAATTACATTAGGAAAAATTGGAAACTTATGGATTTTAATATTCATTAACGTGCTCATTGTTGATATTAAGTGTCCCAGAGAAATAATATTGTTAGCGGCATGAATGAATATATCATGATCGCACAGCGGTCATGACATGACACCAAAGGCAATATTTTGCGGTGGCGATGATGTCAAGACACGCCTTTATATGTATTTCCTTATCGGATCTAAGATTTCGAGTTCCGATCGATCCACATATGTCTATGATATTGGATTACAATAATATACAAATAAGAAGACCTAGTCAGTGTCACGTACTTAAAACCCGCTTGATGTGGGTTTCGTGGGTATTTTGAAATTGAATCTGTTGGTGACCAGTTCGTTTTTCGAGATGTATTAGAGTGTAATGCTGTGCAGTGCTGTGAATAATTTATTTCCATAATATCTATAATATATTAAAAATGAATGTTGTTGTGTTTATTTTTGTTTTTGTAAGTTGTCTTTTGTTGACTTCCTCCAGTCATAGGACTTTGGAGGACGCAAAAAATGAGCGAAATAATTTAGTGCAAAAGTATATGAAAACGCTAAAAAAGGAGGAAGGCGCAATTAAGCTTGTGGGCGGCCGACACGAATACGAAGGTAGTTAAATTTTTTTATTACTACTCGTAATAATTAAAATTAAATTAAATATATAATTCATAGTAATAAAAGCAAAATTATTTTATTGAAAAATATTAGAATTATGAAGTGTAATTAACCCTATTCTAACTATTATATCGATATTTCGAAACTATGATTATAATTCCTAAATTGGTTATTTTTTTACAAACCGCAAGGATTTGGGGAAAAAATTTACTTAATCGCTTGAAATTGTTCTTATGTGTTATATGTATGAAATTAGCCGACACGTATGAGGGGATTTTTTTAATTGTTTATTTTAAACATTATGGATATTTAAATATTTGAAGATTCGTTGGTTTCGGTTGTCTTAAAAAAATAGTATCTCCTGATATACTACTTGTACAAATTTCATTCTTTTCTATTTTTATAGGTAATCGAGTAACCTTTTTATTGTTCCAAACAAATTTTTATTGGTAACCAATAGATATTAAAAATTATAACGTTTAAAGCCAATTTGCATACTTGCCCCAGTCGATAAAAAAAACCATTCTATTCCTTGATTCATCCTCCAAAAAATCCATTTAAAAAACTGGAGCAATAACGAGAAGAGCAGAAATAAATAATTTTCACCACCGGGCGCAATGCACGGTAATGACGCGCAGTTAATTTATTTCTTTTAAGGGTCCTCTATACCTGTCTTCTTCTTCGTTGGTATTTTACACTTTCGAAATTTAATTATGCAGTCTTAAGCATTCCTACATTAGTTACCAAAGTTTTGTAATTTAATTCACTACGAAAGCTGAATTAACTGTGCCGTAATTTGAAATTGAGAGAGTCAATGGATTCAATGCCTAATTGGCAAGTAAAAACACTTCTGCTTCGCGATGATTCAAATCACAAAAACTCGGTATCGAAGGTATGAAAGCAAGGCTAGCTGAAAGTACAAATTTATAAATTAGAAGTGTAATATTTAGCAAAAACCCTAAAGAAGAAGAAGAAGAAGACAGGTACAGAAGAGCTTTAAGAATAAATAATGCATTTATGTGTTTGTTGTGAAAGTATAAAAAGATTTAATATGATTTAAGATCGGTGTAAGATTTAAAAAATTATGCAATTGGATATAATTAATTACTAATTACCAATTAATTATAAATGCAGTGAAAAAATGTATTATTTTTGAGGCATGATTGTTAGGTTAGGTTTGTGGAGGGTTGGACACTAATGTACGTATGCCACTAGTGGGCGTATTGTACGCATCCGTTGACCTATCATTCAGCCAGCCTGATCTACCGGTGAAACTAATGAGCTTCATCGCTCCAAAGGACCGGGGATTATTCAGCTCGGCGAAGAAGTACTCTCTGAAAATTTGTCTTCGAATTGTTCGGAGGCATGGGCAATGACAGAGGAAATGCTCTACGGTCTCATCCTCCCCGCAGCCTCGGCAAATGTCATCGGTTGTAAGGCGAAGTCTTCGAGCGTGTTTGCTGTGTGTCCGTAGGGAGTTTCTGTAGAGTCTCAATATTTTTATTGATTTATGATAGAGAGTATCAAAACCACCCCATAGCATATTCGTGGTGTTACACGAGTCGCTTTGTAATCATTTGAGGTTTTCCCTTCCCGCGCTTTGTTACCGTTAATGAATCTTAAGGCAATGTTAACATTGTCTGTTTTCTCAACGGTGGCAATGGTAGATTTGTTTCTAGCTATCCTGTCCACCATTTTGTTTCCAGGTATATCTCGATGCCTCGTAACCCAGCAGTCGAAAAGTGCAGGTTTTTCCCAATTCTTCCAACATATCCATATAATGGTTCAAGCATCTTGAATTGCAGATGTAAGAGGAGAGGGCCATCAGTGCAGCTTGGCTGTACGAGTAAGAACTAACTCGCGTACCATTTACTCCTGCCCGCAAGGCCAGTTCAGCCTCTTTTGCAATAGCCATTACCTACAATTGGAAGGCCGTGGCATGTGGCCCCTTTATCAACTTGACTCTTCAATTCCTTAGACGATGCGGCTGCGGAATAAAGAACCACCTTCCTTATAGTTCAGATCTGGCCCCTTCCGATTAACATTTGTTCCCGAAGCTGAAGAAAGAACTTCGGTGAAGAAAATTTATCAACGATGAAGAGGTGAAGTCGGCGATTTCAGCCTATTTTGAAGGACTTGATAAAACATTTTCTTTAGAAGGAATGTGATAAAAATATTAGGCTTAAAAAAAATTATAACTTGTTTAATTTTATCCCCCTACCCCGTCAATCCGCGAAATTTTTGACCTCCCCTCGTTGAAAAGCCAATCATGCAAAACATTTAGCTGTCAACGGCATTTGGAGCATTGTGAGCATACTCGTTGATGCGCCATTTATCGCGCTAACTAATATCTATGATAGACTCGCATGACTCTCCTTCAGTCAATATATCGTCTAGTATTTCAACCTACGAGAGAATAAAAATTTTATAAAATCAACACCTAGGTTCTTGCTTCAGCTACTTCTAATTTAATTTAATTGTTTTGAAAGGAAATGTGGAAATATTGCACGGTGGAAAATGGGGTGCTATCTGCGATGACGAATGGGACAAGGCTGAAGGCGAAGTAATTTGCAGGCAACTGGGCTTCCCGGGATTCAAAAAAGTCACACATAGCGCAGCATTTGGTCTCGCCAAGAGTAAGTTTTCTGATCTCCATCATCATGCTTCTAAACAATATAACAACAATTCTTAGGGAAATACTGGATGGACAATGTTTTTTGCGCGGGTCATGAATCGGAGTTGGGAGATTGTCGTTTTGACGGATGGGGAAATAGTGATTGCGAGTCATCAGAAGCAGCAGGTGTGATTTGTAAGAGTCCTAAGCCATATGAGCCCAAACCTGTTTTATTGAAAAGGCCCAAAAGTAAGATACATCATAAACACCAAATGGAAATTAGATTGGTTGGAGGACGTCTGCACACAGAAGGGCGAGTTGAAGTAAACAAAAACAGATTATGAGAACAATTGTAGGACTTTTTTCAGCTTAAAATTTATATTTTCGAAGGTTCGCTTCGGAAAAGGAAAATGGGGCACTATATGCAGTGATGGATGGTCCCTACTGGAAGCAAATGTTGTTTGCCGAGAACTTGGTTTCGGTTACGGTAATGATGCCATTCAAACTGATTACTTCGGAGGCTCGAATCAATCGAAGCCAATTCTAAGTGGCACGGAGTGTTTCGGGAACGAAACGTCTTTATTTAATTGCATTCATCACGATCCAGACAAACATGTCCATTGCCATGGCTCCAAGAACCACGTTGCGGCTGTAATCTGCTCTAAAATTCTTCCGGATTTAGTATTCGACCATCTTGAGTTGCAGCAATCTGCACATCTTGAAGATAAAGCAATGTTCTTCTTGCAATGCGCCATGGAAGAGAACTGTGTCGCCTCGGAGGCTTATGAAATACAGAAAGAAAACGATGAGTGGCACTTGGAAACAAGACGTCTCTTAAAGTTTACTGTCCGAGTGATGAACGCTGGAAATACTGATTTTCGTCCTTCGATACCGAAGAATTTATGGGAGTGGCACATGTGTCATATGTAAGTTTAAATTGAAGTTTAATTTAACATAAATATCACTTACATTTATTAATATTATGCTTTGCAGGCATTATCATAGCATGGAAATTTTTGCAACTTACAACATATATGACACTAAAAATGTCAAAGTTGCTGAAGGGCATAAGGCCTCATTTTGCTTAGAAGATAATCAATGTTTACCAGGGGTTGAACCGAAATATGCTTGTGCTAATTATGGAGATCAAGGTAAGTAAATGGTGTCTCCAAAACGTGAAATGACCAGGGAACTTTGCTTGCAGTAAATCGATTGTTTCGGAACTTGTATGGCACGTAGCACCATCCTGTTGAATCTAGAGGTCGTCCATCTCCATATATCGTACTCCATCTCAGGCCACACAAAATTGTTTATCACGCGTCTGTACAGCGCTCTACTGACTGTAACGGCTCTTCCGTCGTTATTTTCGAAAAAGTACGGCCCTACGGCTTCTCCTGAATCACTCGCGGGCTTTCGGATCCCCAACTGCGGAAATTTTGCTTATAAACGTTACCGCCAATGTGAAAATGAGCTTCGTTAGAAAACACGTTTTTGTTTCCAAAAATCACCATCGTTTTCTAAGACACAATCACATAACGTACTGCGCTGCTAGTGGTACGCAGACTACAGTTATTGAGGACCTTATACGCAGAGGAATAAACAAAGTCCTGGCAATAGCTTAAGGCCAATGCTCAAGATCGCGCCTTGTGGAAGAGAGTTGTTTCTGTCCTATGCCCCTATAAGAGGTTTTAACAGGAATTTGATTGATTGATTGTACGCATGCGGAACGAAATCTTTTGTTAATATTCGCCGCAGGGTGGACGAGTAGAGGTCAAGTTTTTGAGCGCGGCAATGAATTGAGGTCTTTGGGTCGTTTTCGATACTTTCTTTCATCATTATCATTAATGGCGCGACAGCCCAAATCGGGCTCTGAAGTCGTCCCCTCCAATCATCTCGATCCAAATACCGCGTCCTCCACCTGCTAATTATACTCTAGATGAAATCTGAGAGTATATTGTGTTTGCCTTACCGTTTGTAACGCTAAGAAATAATGCTCGCACAGAGCCGCCAAGAGTACAGAAATATTTGTTGTCGCTCAAAAACCCCGATTCCGAGTTGCTGTCTGTCCGTCTGTCTACAGCATAACTCTCGAAAGCTTTGAGCTATAGTGTTCAAAATTTTTGTGTGTCATTTTTAGCAAAAAAGTAACTTTGAATTCGTGAATGGGCTACATCCCCCCACTCCTTCTGCCCCTTCCCATACAAATTTCATGAATTTTCGAAATAAAAAGAAATTGATTTTTCTTTGAAACTATTTAAGCTATCGACTTGAAATTTACATCAAAGTATTACGATATAGATGTCAATAATATCACGGAATATTGACCCGATCCATTTACTCCTTCTACCATACAAATGGACAATTTTGAAAAATACATATTTTCGATTTTCATTGAAACTAGTAAAGCTGAAAAGACGAAATTTTGTCAAAATTAGTTCTACTATTTTTCCAATTTATTTTAAAAATAATTATCAACTCCACCTAACTCCTTCGACCCCCTCCCATAGAAATTTGACGAAATTTTGAAATTTAAATTAAATTATTTTTCTTAGAAACTGTTAAGGCTATCAACTTGATATTTTGTATATAGTATACAAATAGAAATATTAATAATATGAAAAAATTGTTTTCATCCGTACACTCCTTCTACCCCCTCCCATACAAATGCATAATTTTTGTTAAATGCATTTTATCGATTTCCATTCAAACTAGAAAAAGTATAAACTTCAAATTTTGCCAGGACTTGTTTCTTAATAATTGAACTAAGTGTTAGAAAAAATTATAAGCTCCGGTTTACTCCTTCTACCACCTCCCAAAAATATCTGCATTATAAATTCAAGAAAAGCATTTCTCCTTCAAGTATATGAGAGCTATCGACTTTGAAATTGAATCAAAACATGGTGATAAGGAGGATGATAAGCAGTTTCAAAATCATCTTAAATGCTTCACTTCCTCTGCCACCTCCCATACAAATGCCCCAATTTCAGGAAAACTATGACCAATTGCTTTAAAAATAATGAAAACTAAAAACTTTAAATTCAGCAAAAAACATTATCCATGCCATGTTCGGTGTCATATATCAATCAAATCAAATTCCTGTTAAGACCCCCTATAGGGGCATAGGACAGAAACAACTCTCTTCCACAAGGCGCGATCCTGAGCATCGGCTTTAAGCTGTTGCCAGGACTTGTTTATTCCACTGGCCTCCTGCTCAACTGCTCGCTTCCATGTGTTACATGGTCGACCAACCCGACGTCTTCCTTGAGGGTTATAATCCAGAGCCTGTTTTGCGATGTTTTGCTCTGGTTTCCTCAAAGTATGACCGATCCACTGCCACTTTCGCCGTTGAATCTCAATACCTATTTTAGTCTGGCGAGTTGTACTCCAAAGTTCGTCGTTGGAGATCACTTCTGGCCAGAATATTCCTAAAATGCGTCGGAGGCATTGGTTTACGAAAGTCTGTAGTTTCTTGGTAAGTCGAACGGTCACTTTCCACGTAGTACAACCATATAACAACACGGATTTGACGCATGCGTCAAAAAACTCGCAGCTTCGTGCGAAGGGAGATCTCTCTTAACCTCCAGAAAAAGGAAAGGATACCGAAGGCCTGACGAGCTTTATTTAGCCGAGCCTCAACATCCTTTTCGGCTCCGCCGTCCATGCTGACAATGCTTCCGAGATAGCAAAAATCTTGCACCTCTTCCACATCCTGTCCATTAAGAACAATCGGTGTGCTTGCGTTCGAACCCATGTGCATGTACTTGGTTTTACGCACATTTATTTTCAGTCCCGCCTCTTTGCATTTAGAATGCAACGAGCGAACATTTGACTCTAAGTCCGAACGGGTATGTGCAAGCAAACACACGTCATCAGCATAATCAAGGTGACTTAAGATGTTAAATAGTCTCCATTGAAGACCTTTACCTTCCCCACCTTCCAGTGCAGCTTTCAAGATGTCATTTATTACCACCAGAAACAGGGCTGGTGATAATATGCAGCCTTGTCTGACACCCGTACGCACAGGAAAGCTCTCGGACAGCTCTCCTCTATGCAAGACGCGACACCTTGCATCTTCGTAGGATTCTTTAATCATAGCTACGACCTTATTTGGAATACCTCTCCTACGCAAAGCATTCCATATGAAATCTCGCTTAACGCTGTCGAAAGCCTTCTCGAAGTCCACAAACATGAGATGTAGTGGCGAACCCATTTCGGCTGACTGCTCTAATATTATCCGTAGGGTATTTGTGTGGTCGGTACAAGACGACCCTTTACGGAATCCAGCCTGATAAACTTCGAGAGTGCTCTCGACGACATCACTAATCCTATTGAGAATTACCTTAGCCATAATTTTTGATACGGCAGTAAGTAGACATATACCACGCCAATTGCCACAATCCCGAAGGTCGCCCTTCTTCGGAATTTTCACAATGACGCCCTCCTTCCATTCAGTCGGATATCTTCCATCATTCCACACCTTAGTGAAGAGTGGGAGGAGTATATCGGCTGTTATTTCCGGGTCCGCTTTGAGGAGTTCGGTTGGTAGTCCGTCTATACCTGGAGCTTTCCTTCCCGCCATTGACCGAATGGCGGAAACTATCTCTTCCTTATCTGGGGGATCGTCCCTAATAGAGGATTGTTGCGGTTGGATGTTTGGAAGTTGTTCTGTTTCCGGAATATCTTCATCTGACAAGATGTTTAAAATATCAGAGAAGTATTCCTTCCATCGTCGCAACTGGTGTTCACTCATATTAAGGAGAGTTCCGTTGACATCTCTCACCAGGTGGTTGGCGGTGAAATTCCTGTTCGTCAACTGTTTCATGATTTTAAATAGTGAACCCATATCCCCAAGGTAAGCCGCAGATTCTGCCTTGTTTGCCAGATCTTCAATGGCCTTTCTCTTGTCGCGTCTAACAGCCTTTTTAAGCTGTATATGAGCATCGCGGTAGTTCTGCCTCAAGTCGGGCGTTCGTTGGTTGACATCGGGTTGAGCGATGATTGCCAATTTGGCTTTTTTCCGATTGTCAACCTTGTCCCATGTGTCTTGCGACATCCAGGGTTTCTCACCGCTTTGCGCATATCCCACAGATTCTTCAGCACTAGTTAGAAAAGTGTTTCTGGTTGCCTCCCAATTGGCGTCCAGTGTGCGCATTTCATGTTCACCCAATGTGGATGACTTTTCGCGTAGAATGGTGGTGTATTCGAGTTTTTTGTTGGGATCTCTACCACCTCCTATGCAAAATTCTCTATTCACTATTCGAAAGAATTTGAGATGACATATTTTCCGGTATATTAAAGTCATTTCCATCTCATCTAGAGTATCATATGATTGGGCTTTAAGCCCAATCATAATCCTGTTATGTTTTTTAATATGGCTTTGCTGTCTTCATAAACCGAGTCTTCCCATCGCTTGCGTGGTTTGCCTACTGGCCGGTTACCACTCGCTTTACCTGTGAGAGCATGTTTGGAGATTTTTCTATCTTTCATTCGCTGTACATGGCCAGCCCACTGCAGTTTACGTAGCTTGATGAACGTTGAAGCTTCTGGCTTGTCGTAGAGTTGATACAACTCATGGTTGTATCCTATTCGCCATTCCGTTCCTTCCTTCACAGATCCCAAAATTCTTCGGAGGACTTTTTTTCGAATGCTTTTTCGGAAATTCATGTTAATGTCCACGTCTCGCTGCCATAACAGAGCACAGGTCGTATAATAGTTTTATAAATCCGCAGCTTATTGTTCATCGGGTTCATCATTATCAATGGCCTCCTGAAGTCGGCGCCTCCTATCGTCTCGATCCAAAAACCGCGTCCTCCACCTGCTAATTTTACTTTATTATTCTAATAATAAAGTATTGTGATCGACACAGAACAAAATATTTGCTTCCCTGAAATTTTGTTTTTTCGCGTTTCATGACTAAATTAGCCTAAAAATGCAAAAAAAAAAATCTGTCCGCCGTACGCCGTACATCTGTATGGACTCATATCTCCGAGATCGTTAAAGGTAGAATGTTCGTTTTTGGTTGGATTGTTGATTGGGTAAGTGAACTCTATTTTCTAAATTTTGGCAGGTGTTAGGTGGAAGGGGGAGGCGGGGGAGGAAAAAATTACACTTGCTGCTATCTCCACCACGAATGCAGATAGGAAGTTGAAAATCTGTAAAGATATAGAGAGGGTTGTGGGAGAAACTTTAAAAATGATTTAATTTTTTTATCCATTGGCGTCCGAAAGGGGGGGCTAAAAACAAATTGTCGGACGAATTTTTTTCAAATAATTGTATCTTCGAATTACTTATCGTAAAAAATTCATATTTTGCAACCATTAAGGTGGCATAAACCTCTAGCAGAATCAGAGAGTGGCTAATTATTGTAAGGGGTAGGGTCGGGGGGGGGGGGGGGAAGGGGGGTGGGTGTGCAAAGAAAAACACTTAAAAATTAATATCTCAAAAATCTGTTAAGCTATGTAATTGAAACTTGAAAGATATATTAAGCTATACTAGCAAAATACGAAAAGAATTTAACATGTGGAAATAATAGTAGTAGGGGGAAATGGGGAGCATTTAAAAAATGGCGCACTTTTACAAATTACAAATCCTTATATCTCAAAACTGAGTACAGATATCAAATCGAAAATTCAGATGTCAGATTGTAGAACTAAGTAGTCGCTAATTTTGATAAAACTTTTAAGTTGGGAGGTGTAAGGGGAGGGAAGTGGTAAGCAAAAATATCGAAAATTTTTAGTGATTTTTTTGGGGCTCTGGTGAAAGATACAAAGTTTAAATTTTTCACGTGGATACATCTATTTGATATACATACATACACAAGGTGCACAAGGTGTTTCATGTGCATTAAAAAAACACATTAACTGAAAATTTTTGAGCGATATTTTAAGGTAAAAACTTGAAAATTTGCGAAATACATTTTAAAAAAATCCTTGAATATACAAAATATTAACTGGTCGAAAACCTTTAAAACTTCTACCCCTTCCCATACAAAATTATTTTTTCGACCATTTCCAATAAAAAAATCACCACCTAACTATTAAAAGCTATCAATTTGAAATTTTTTTAAAAATAGTTTGAAATGAAATTGCGTCAAAAGTTTTGAGATTGCGCCTGCCCTTCTACCCCCTCCCATACAAAATTCGAAATTTAAAGAAATTGATTTTTCTCCAAAACTATTTCAGCTATTGACTTGAAAATTAGGTCAAGTATAGTGATATAAATATCATTAACATCAAGAAATATTGCTCTGATCTCTTTACTCCTTCTACCACCTCCCATACAAATGCACAATTTTCAAAAATGCATTTATTTGGTTTGCAATGCAACTAGCAAAGCCAAATGAACCAATTTCTTTCATAATTAATTTTATTATAATTGCAACTAATTTTGAAAAAACTATCAACTTTACCTCACTCCTTCTACCCCCTCCCATACAAATTTTACGAAATTTTGGAATTTCAATTAAATTAGTTTTTTTCAAAATCGTCAAAGCTATAAACTTTAAAAGTTGAGAAAAGTATACTATTTCAAATATAATTGATGTCAAAAAATTTGGTTTTGATTCGGATATTCCTTCTACCCCCTCCCATACTAATGCAGAATTTTCGTAAATGCATTTAACCGATTTTCATAGAAACTAGAAGAAGTAGAAACTTGAAATTTTTCCAGAATTTGTCCCTTAATAATTGTAAAGAAAGCTAAAACAAATATCGCCCTCACCCCACTCTTTCTACCACCTCCCGTACAAATTTTTATATTGGAAGTTCAAGAAAACTCCGTTCTCCTTCGAACATATGTATGAGAGCTATGGACATTAAAATTGTAACAAAGCAATGTGATTAGGATGTTGATAAGCAGATTCAAAATCAACCAAAATTCCCAATATTTCTCTGCCACCTCCCATACAAATACCATAAATTCAAACAAAAATTGTTCAATTTCCTCGAAAATTATGAAAGTAAGTAACTTTAAATTCAGCATGAAATATTTTATATACTACGTTCAGTGTTGAATACAAAAATTACAAACCTCCCCCTCTGATTTTACCATCTCCCAAGCAAAAGGTAAGTAAGTATTTCATCTAGAGTATCATATGATTGGGCTTTACGCCCAATCATAATTCTGTTATGTTTATACTCTAGATGAAATCTGAGAGTATTATAAGTTTGCTCTAAAGTTTGTAACGCCAAGAAATAAGGCTCGGAGAAAAAAATGAATGATACAGAAGTTAATATTATCACTCAAAAATCTCAAAACCGGATGTCCGTCCGTCCGTCCGTCCGTTCGTCCGTCCGTCCGTTCGCTCTCTAGCTTGAGAACGCGTTGAGCTAGAAAGCTCAAATTTCGTACACGTCGTTTTTGACAAAAAAGTAAGGTCAAGTTCGTGGACGGGCCAAATCGCTCCACCCCCTCTACCCCCTCCCATACAAAATGACACAAATGCGCAATTTGACAATAAACGGATTTGCTCAAAAAGTATAAAAGCTATTGGCCTGAAATTTGGAATATATACTTTTATGATAATATCAGTCTACCGTATAAACATGTTGTGTGCCCTCCCCCTCCTTCTACCACCTCCCATACAAACTGTACTTGTCATGAATTACTCTAAGTCAATTTACTCAGTGCGTATAAAATTTAGCAAGCTGAAATTATGCATTAAGTATTTGTTTAAGATTGTAAGTAAGGCTAAAAAAAATTAGATGATTAGCTTCACCCCTTCTACCCCCTCCCATACAAAATGACACAATTTCGCAATTCGACTATAAATGGATTTGCTCGAAAAGTATAAAAGCTATTAGTCTGAATTTTGGGATATTTTACTTTCATAATGATTTCAATATACAGTATAAAAATTATTTGCGTCCTCCCTCTCCTTCCAACCCCTACCATACAAACTACACTTTTTCATGAAATGCTCTAAGCCGATTTTCTCAGAACATATAACATTTATCGAGCTCATATTTTGTAATAAATACTTATTTAGCATTATCACTAAGATCAGAAAAAATTATTTGATTAGCTTTACTGCTTCTACCCCCTCCCATACAATATGACACAGTTTCACAACTTCACAAAAAAAATATTTTCTTGAAAAGTGTGATTGTTACTGGTCTAAAATTTAAGAGAAGTCAATTTTATGATATTCTTAGTTATTTCTGAAAAAATCACTAAAATCCCCCCACTCTTTCTACCACCCCCCATACAAACTGCACATTTTCACTAAATCTAACACACTAATTTTCTCAGCTCCTATTAAATTTTTGGAGTAAGCATTTTGTATAAAACATTTTTGTAGCTACTTTAGCATGATGGGGAAAAAATTAGTTCAATGTTATCACCCCTTCTTACGCTCCCCATACAAAATTTCTTGGGATCACAAAAAAATCTATTTCATCTAGAGTATCGTAAGATTGCGCAATCGTAGCCCTGTTATGTTTCTTCTTAAGGCTAGTTTTAGGGGCGTTGGCGCATTTTAAGTGTACAAGTATTTTTATACTCTAGATGAAATCTGAGAGTATTGTAAGTTTGTCACAAAGTTTGTAAAGCTAAGAAATAAACCTCGGAGAAAAAAATTAATGATGCAGAAGATCGCTTGCGTGGTTTGCCTACTGGCCGGTTACCACTCGCTTTACCTTTAAGAGCACTTTTGGAGATTTTTCTGTCTTCCATTTGCTCGACTTCTTTTGCGGCGGATTCAAGAATAACAAATACCTTCTTAGCACTAGGGAATGATCTTGCTAGGATGTTAATATCGCCAGCGTATGCTACTAGTTGGGTGGGCTTGAATAGTAGTGTCCCGTTGGTGTCGACTGGGATTTTTCGGACGACATACTCTAGTGCCAAATTGAAAAGCATGGGGGCTTGACCATCTTCCTGGTTTAAACCACATTCCGTTCGAAAGCTACTTGTGGAATCGGTTTGTATTCTCACTTGGGATTCAGTGTTCGTCATTGTGACTGTTGTTAGTCGGATTAGTTTTGGAGGAATTCTAAAGTCAAGCATGATTTGGTACAGTACGCTCCTGTCGATACTGTCGCATGCTTGTTTAAAGTCTTCGAAAATTTGGTACTCGTCTGTGTTATATTCCCAGCATTTCTCAAGCACCTGTTTCAGCGAGAATGTCTGGTTTGTTGTAGATCGTCCGGTTCTGAATTCACCTTGGCATTCGCCAATTATTTCATTAGTATAGGGCTTAAGACGACCTTCAATTATTTTTGCCAGTATTTTATCGGACTTACACAACAATGATATACCTCTGTAATTCTCACAGCAGAGTTTGTCTCCTTTCTTGTAAATTGGACATATTATGCTTTTACGCCAGTCGTCAGATATGATTGCCTATGTCCAAATTTTGCATATCATGTTGTGCAGTATTTCAGCAACACAGTTTCCACCGTTTTTCAGAAGTTCAACAGGTATTTCGTCAATTTCCGGCGCTTTGTTTAGTTTTCGATCACATAGCAAGCGTGGGTGGTGTAGATGATGGTTCTTCTTCATCAGTTGAGGCGTCAATTGAAATGTTGTCTGTCGTGATAGATGCTAATGGGGTGGGGTTGACAAGATATTCAAAGTAGGCAGCCCATCACCTTTTCATTTTGTACGCCACTAATAATGTTGCCCTCTGCGCCTTTCAGAGACTCGTTTTTGATTTATATCCCTTTTTTAGGTCTTTTACTACTGCGTATGCGTCTCGCGTTTTATTTTGTCTCATATCTGCGTCCATTTTTTGTATCTTGTCATTATGGTACTTCCTTTGTTTTCACCTGCAGGTCTTTTTCGCATATCGCCTAAGCTCGTCATATCTTTCTTTTTTGACTCGTGTTGATCGTTCAGTAAAAATTTTGTAAGCCTCGTTGTTTCTGTCTATTGCATCGCGGCTTTTTTGGTCGAACCAATCATTATTTTTTCGGCGTGCTTGATATCCTAACACCTCTTCTGCGAAGGATTTGATGCCGTCTCGTATTTTCATCCACACATTCTGCACTATCATATTTTGGATGTTTTCATATATTGGTGTCAGGTGTCTATTACATGCTGACATGTAAGTCTCCGTCACCGTTTCGTCGTTAAATTTGTCGACATTGAATTTGCGAGCTCTGCTCGTTTTCAAATATCCACGAAAAGCTATTCTGCATCGATACTTAGCTCTGACTAGATAGTGATCAGAGTCACAATTCGCACCGCGGAGAGTTCGTACATCAAGAATGCTGGAAGCAGCCCTTTTCTCAATTAGAACGTGGTTTATTTGGTTGAAGGTGTGACCATCTGGTGATGCCCACGTTCGTTTGTGAATATCGCGATGTGGGAAGCACGTAGAGCTTACTATGATATTTTTGCTGCTTGCGAAATCAATGAGACGTTGGCCATTGTCGTTGGTTATGTCATGGAGACTGTTCCCTCCTGTTGTTCCTCTATGAGCCTCCTCCTTTCCGATTTTAGCATTAAACTCCCCTAAGACAATTTTTAGATCATTCGAGGGCAGTGAATCGTAATTTGTCTCTAGGGTGGCATAAAATTCGTCGTTAGTTATATCGTCCTTGTCTTCAGTTGGTGTGTGATTAACCAAGTGGTGAAAAATTTAGTCTTTATTCGAATTGCACACAATCTTTCACATACTGGTTTGAAACTCGTGACCTGCTGACTAAATTTTGTGTCAATGACAAAAGCGGCTCCAAACTCTCTGCTTCCCGATATTTCGTTACCGAGCCATTTCTTGGATGGCAGTTATGTTGATGTTGTGTTTTGCCACTTCTTCGAGGAACTCTTTCAGAGTGACTGTCCTAAATATGGATCGAACATTTCAAGATCCAATAGAGTAGTCCATTTTTCGTTTGCGGGGTCGTTGCCGTTGAGTCCATCCGTTCCGAGGCTATTCTTCAGGTTTCTGGGCTGTGATTTTTTTTCCGGTGATGCACTGGTGTTACCGGCCATTAAGGTTAACTCCATACTCCCTCCTCCTTTCTCAACCGGTCTTGGGACAGTCTATGGCCAACTACACACACTTTCCTTCACTGTAGCGATATTTTCGATCGAACGTTCGGAGCGAAGTCGATTCGGTATCTTTTCATCTTACACTGAACTAGTCTCTTGGATTTTTATACTCTAGATGAAATCTGAGAGTATATTGTGTTTGCGTTACCGTTTGTAACACTAAAAAATAACGCTCGTTCAGAGCCGCCAAGGGTACAGAAATATTAGTTGTCGCTCAAAAACGTCGATTCCGAGTGACCGTCTGTCTGTCTGTCTGTCCGTCTGTGCGTTTGTCTACAGCATAACTCTCGAAAGCTTTGAGCTATAGTGCTAACAATTTTTGTGTGTCATTTTTAGCTAAAAAGTAAGGTCAAGTTCGTGAACGGCCCAAATCGCTTCACCCCTTCTACTCCCTCCCATACAAAATGCTTGAAAAGTATAAAAGTTACTGAACTCAAATTTGGAGCATATTACTCTTATAATGACTTAAATCTACCGTATAAAAATTACGTGTGTCCTCGGTCTCCTTCCACCACCTCCCGTACAAACTGCACTTTTTCATGAAATGCTCTAAACCAATTTACTCTGTGTGTATAAAATTTAGCGGGCTGAAATTGTGCAAAAAATATTTATTTAGAATTATTAGTAAGACCAATAAAAATTAGATGATTAACTTCACCCCTACTACCCCCTCCCATATAAAATGACACAAATACGCAATTCGGCAATAAACGGATTTGCTCAAAAAGTATAAAAGCATGCCTGGTAGTTTTATGGGATTTGTTAACTCAAGCCATCACTATGCCAGTTTATAAAAACAGTGCGTTGCAACCGTCTTGTTATTAGCTCATTAATAGCAGTATAGGACAAAAGTTACTATTCGCTATTCGAAAGAATTTGAGATGACATATTTTCCTATACAATAAACTCTTTCGTACTTCATCTAAGGTATCATATGATTGGGCTTTAATTCTGTTATGTTTATACTCTAGATGAAATCTGAGAGTATATGGTGTTTGCCTTACCGTTTGTAACGCTAAGAACCTCGATTCCTAGTGACCGTCTGTCCGTCTGTCTGTCCGTGCGTAGACTCGAAAGCTTTGAGCTATAGTGCTAAAAATTGTTGTGTGTCATTTTTAGCAAAAAAGTAAGATCAAGTTCGTGAACGGGCCAAATCGCTCCACCCCTTCTACCCCCTCTCATACAAAATGACACAACTACGCAATTTGATAATAAACGGATTTGCTCGAAAAGTAAAAAAGTTATTGAACTCAAATTTGGAGCATATTACTTTCATAATGACTTCAATCTACCGTATAAAAATTATGGGTGTCCTCTCTCTCCTTCCACCACCTCCCGTACAAACTGCACTTTTTCATGAAATGCTCTAAACCAATTTACTCAGTGCGTATAAAATTTAGCGAGCTGAAATTGTGCAAAAAATATTTATTTAGAATTATTAGTTAGACCAATAAAAATTAGATGATTAGCTTCACCCCTTCTACCCCCTCCCATATAAAATGACACAAATACGCAATTCGACAATAAACGGATTTGCTCAAAAAGTTATAAAAACCATTAGTCTGAAATTTTGAACATATTACTTTCGTTGCAATTTCAATCTACCATATAAAAATTTTGCATGTCTTCCTCCTGCTTCCACCACCTCCCATACAAACTGTATTTTTTCATGAAATACTCTAAACCAATTTATTCTGTACGTATAAAATTTATCGAGCTCAAATTTAGCAGTAAATATTTATTTAGAATTATTGGCAAGACCAAAGAAAATAAGATGATTAGCTTCACCCCTTCTACAAAATGACACAATTTTGCAACTCGACAATAAACAGATTTGCTCGAAAAGTATAAAAGCTATTGATCTGAAATTTGGAGTATAATACTTTTATGAAAATTTCAATCTACTGCATAAAATTTATTTGAGTCCTCCTCTTCTTTCCACCCCCTCCCACACAAACTACACTTTTTTATGCAATGCTCTAAACCAATTTACTCAGTACGTATAAAACGTATCGAGCTGAAATTGTGCATTAATAACTTTTTTGGAATTATTATTCAGACCAAATAAAATTAAAAGATAAATGGCGCAATTTTAGAATTCGACAATAAACGGATTTGCTCGAAAAGCATGGATGCTATTGATCTGAAATTTGAAGTATATTACTTTTATGATGAATTCAATCTATCATATAAAAATTATTTAAGTCCTCTCCTGTCTTCCACCACCTCCCATACAAAATCTACTTTTTCATGAAATACTCTAAAACAATAACTCAGTGTGTATAAAATCTATCGAGCTGACATTGTGCACTTCATATTTACTTAGAATTATTAGTGAGCCCAAAAAAATGAAGCTATTATCTATACTCCTTCGACCCCCTCCCATACAATCTGACACAATTTCACAACTTTACAAAAAGCGGATTTTCCTGTAAAGTGTGAATGCTATTGATCTACAATTTAAAACATGTCAAAAGCATGATGTTTATAGTTATTTGTGAAAAAGTCATTAAGGACTCGCCCCTCCTTGTACCACCTCCCATACAAACTACACAATTTGGATAAATCCAATAATCAAATTTTCCCAGCAACTATTAAATTTCTTAATCCTAAATATTGTGTAAAACATTTTGATAGCAACTTTAGCGTAATGGGAAAAAATTAATTTAATGTCGTCATCCCCTGTACCACTTCCCCTACAAAATTTCTTGAAATCAAAAAATTTCTCTATCACCTAGAGTATCGTACTATTGGGCTTTATGCCCAATCGTAGTCCTGTTATGTTTTTGTATAATTTACGCATACTCATTTCAGAAAGCATATGATTACGATCAAAATTTACTCATCGTCAAAATTGACTGAACGCGAAATTTCGTAATAAAATTCAACGATTCCTATTTTTTCTTCCGCTATGTAGCATTCCTTGGGTTATTTCCCACGTTTATAGGTGACAAATATCAACATTTGAAATCTATCAAGCTGTCAAATAATAGGCTTTTCAAACACTACACCTGTTGTTGATACACCCTTGATAAAACTATTATACGACCTGTGCTCTGTTATGGCAGCGAGACGTGGACATTAACGGAAACGTCCGGAAAAGCAGCTAACGTATTTGAAAGAAAAGTCCTCTGAAGAATTCGGGGACCTGTGAAGGAACAAATGGCGAATAAGATACAGCCATGAATTGTATCAACTCTACTACGAGCCAGAAGCTTCAACGTTCAGCAAGCTACGTAAATTATTGTGGGCAGGCCATGTAGAGTGAATGGAAGACAAAGGAATTCCAAACTTGCTCTTAAAGGAAATGCGAATGGTAACCGGCCAGTAGTAGTAAACCACGCAACCGATGGGAAGACTCGGTTGATGAAGACAGCAAGGCCATCTCAAATAAACAACAAGCCGGGCGAAACTTTATTATCCTTGGGACATGTTGCAGATGAGTGGAAAGTCAATATGCAGGTTAGAGTGGTTAGGGAAGACTAAGTGAAAGGGAGTTCTTGGGCAGGGCTGTTGTCAATTTAACATTATTTCATTCGTTTCTACAAGTTTGGGTTTTCAATTGATTGCTTGAATCACGTCCAATATTGTGTGTATGGAATGTGTTTCGTAGACGAAATTGCATAGAATTTTCATGAAATTCGGTGTATTTTACATTCAGCGGAATCATAAAATTTGCGATGCAGTTTTATTTCATTTCTCTTGTATGGTGTTTGTACAAAATTTCAAGTTCGTTGCTTTTAATTTGTTGGTTATTAGTTGATTTCATGAAATTGGTCGAAATCATAATTTTGTATGGGAGGGGGTAGAAGGGTAGGTGTGATCTCAAAACTTTTGATGCAATTTTATTTTAACTATTTTTAAAAGTTTTTGTGCAAAATTTCAAATTGATAGCTTTTAATAGTTAGGTGATAATTGATTTATTGGAAATGGTCGAAAAAATAATTTTGTATGGGAGGGGGTAGAAGTTTTAAGGGTTTTCGACCAGTTAATATTTTGTATACTTAAGGATTTTTTTTTAAATGTATTTCGCAAATTTTCAAGTTTCTACCTTAAAATTTCGCTCAAAAATTTTCAGTTTATGTGTTTTTTCAATGCACATGAAACACCTTGTGCACGTTAGAGCGGGGGAGGAAGGGGTCGGTTTATAACTATTGTGGAACAAATTTTTTTTGTTTTCTATGGATATCAAATAGATGTATCCACGTGCAAAATTTAAACTTTGTATCTTTCACCGGAGCCCCAAAAAAATCACTCAAAATTTTCGATATTTTTGCTTACCACTTCCCTCCCCTTACACCTCCCAACTTAAAAGTTTGATCAAAATTAACGACTACGTAATTCTATAATCTGACATCTGAATTTTCGATTTGATATCTGTACTCGGTTTTGAGATATAAGGATTTGTAATTTGTAAAAGTGCGCCATTTTTTAAATGCTCCCCATTTCCCCCTACTACTATTATTTCCACATGTTAAATTCTTTTCGTATTTTGCTAGTATAGCTTAATATATCTTTCAAGTTTCAATTACATAGCTTAACAGATTTTTGAGATATTAATTTTTAAGTGTTTTTCTTTGCACCCCCCTGACCCACGCCCTTACAATAATTGGCCACTCACTGATTCTGGTAGAGCTTTATGCCACCTTAATGGTTGCAAAATATGAATTTTTTACGATAAGTAATTTCGAAGATACATATAATCATTTGAAAAAAAAATTCGGCCGACAATTTGTTTTTAGCCCCCCCACCCTTTTCGGAAGCCAATGGATACAAAAATTAAATCATTTTTAAAGTTTCTCCCACAACCCTTTCTATATCTTCTCTGATTTTCAACTTCCTATCTGCATTCGTGGTGGAGGTATAAACAAGTGTAATTTTTAACTTTTTTCCTCCCCGCGCCTCCTCCTCTACCTAACACCTGCCAAAATTTAGAAAATAGAGTTCACTTACCCAATCAACAATCCAACCAAAAACGAACATTCTACCTTTAACGGTCTCGGAGATATGAGTCCATATGTACGGCGTACGGCGGACAGATTTTTTTTTTTTTGCATTTTTCGGCTTATTTAGTCATGAAACGCGAAAAAACAAAATTTCAGGGTAGCAAATTTTTTTTTCTGTGTCGATCACAATACCTTATTATTAGAAAAATAAAATAAAATTAGCAGGTGGAGGACGCGGTTTTTGGATCGATACGATAGGAGGCGCCGACTTCAGGACGCGAGGGCCCGATTCGGGCTGCCGCGCCATTGATAATGATGAACCCGAGCTCCTCCAACGCCATACAATGTTTAAACGTTCCAGAATCCAATCATAGTCCATTTTCGAATGCAAAAGTCGTTTTCGTAGAATCCGTCCGAGGCGCTGCATCCGTTTCTTATCTTAGTTAGATCTCAAGATCAAGGGTGATAAGCCCATGATTCAGTGAGTATCAATTTGACAGTTTTAGGGCAAGCGGAACTGGCTGTAGGTGTAGTTCAGAAACTTTTAATTCCAAATATCGAGTTTCAGCTTTCTATCTGCAGTAATCGTCGAGATATTGGTAAGTTTTAATCGTTCCCCTTTCAACTTGGTCTTACTGGAACCCCATGAAATTACGGTAATCAAAATGTCCCGCCTTCTTATTTCTAAGGTTTCCGGATACATGAGTTGAGGAAATTTAAACAGCGTACGTGCAAGTTTTTTTCTTTTCTGTGTCGGTTTTACTTTCTTACTATGGCTCTGCAGCCGAAATCGGTCTTGGTCGTACAAGGGACATTCACTAATTAAAGTGACAAATTGATGTAGAAATGAAACAGTTTATGGGAGGAGTTTTGAGCTTGTATGACTTTAGGTTGGCACCACTGGGATGAGCTGAGGACTGCTAAGGGATAAAAATTGTTTTGTTTATAATCTCAATATTGCATTTAACGATGGCGTGTCCGCTTTAAGTTTCCACATTATTTAAACAAAGTTCAGTGGTCCGTTTTTAGCTTTCTGAAGGTGAAAAACGGGCTATAATCTTTTCTCGAATGATTTACAGTATGGCGAAAGTTGTATGAACCACGAACAATTTTATAAGTGGTTAAAACAGTTCAAAAGCGAACCTCAGTGATTGACGCAAGCATCAGCGGGAAAAGTAATTTTGACCATCTTTTGGGATGCCCAAGGTGTGTGATTATTTGAAAGATCAGCGTAAACTAAACAGTGCCCATTACTCAGACATGCTGTTAAACAAAGTAAAGCCAGCAATGAGAGAAAAATGTCGTGGATCTTAAAGAAAAGGCGTGATATGGCTACACGACAATGATCGTCCTCATACCACCCGGGATCCAAAACCCCAAACCACTGTAAAAATGGGCTGGTAGATACTACGTCATCCTCGCTATAATCTAGATATGGCTCCCTCGGATTTCCTTTTGTTTGGTCTACTCAAGGGCGCATTGTCCAAAATCCTAAGTTAATCATAAAATGTTACTATCAGAAAAAATATATGCCATCATGTCCGATAGAATGGATGGTTAGGCTCAAAATTCGCTGTATAGATTGTTAGTTTCATAGATGAAGTAAGTTCTTTAAACATTTTTGAATGTTTTATATTCTTAAATTCTTACAACCATACATTTGCATGGGAGGGGATAGAGGAGGTGTGCGATATGAAAATTTTGTTAAGTTTCTTTTGAAAGGTGTTCGTACAAAATTTCAAGTTCGTTGCTACTTGTTGTTAGTTGATTTATTTAAATTGGTCGAAATAATAGTTTTGCATGGGAGGGGTGGAAGAGCGAAGGCGATTCCAAAACTTTATATGCATTTTTATTTGAAATATTTTTAGAAGTGTTTGTACAAATTTCAAGTTGATAGCTTTTAATGCTTTGGTGATAATTGATGTCTTCAAAATGGTCGAAAAATACTCTTGTATGGCAGAGGGTAGAAGCTTTGAAGGTATATATTCGACTAGATAATATCTCAAACTCTTAAGCATTTTTTATTAAATGGATTTTACAAATTTTCAAGTTTGTAGCTTAAAATTTCACTCAAAAATTTTGTGCTTTTTTTTTTTCAATACGTAGTGTAGGTTAGAACTTCCCTTTGGTAGATAACAGTTTTGGATTAACTTAATGTTTTTCCTTCGTGTAACTTATACTAGGTATTTAACTTGTATTGAAAAACACAAAAATTCAAAATTTTTTAGTGAAATGTTAAGCTACAAAATTTCTAAAACACATTTAGAAAAGTTTAAGATATTAACTAGTCGAACACCTCCAAAATCTCGACCCCCTGCCATACAAAAGTATATTTTTCTACCATTTTTAAGAAATCAATTATGACGAAACCATTGAATGCTATCAACTTGAAATTTTGTACAGATACTTCAAAAAGTATTTCAAATAAAAAAGCATCAAAAGTTTTGGAATAACCTCTGCCCTTCCACTTCCTCCTATTCAAAATTATGATTTCGACCAATTTCTAAAAATCAACTAATAAACAACAAATTGAAAGCTACGAACTTGAAAAAAGAAACTTAACAAAACTTCATCACATCTCTCACCTCCTCATTCCCCTCCAATATAAATGTATGGTTTTAAGAATATAAAATGCACTGAGAATTTCATAGAATTTACTTCGTATACGAAATTAACATTCTACATAGCGAGCTTTGAGCGCGATTCGAGCAATGAATTAACAAATTATTGACATGTAACCATCCCTTCCATCGCACCTTCCTTCGCATACAAACCCAAACTTGCATATATAAACCAATGAAATATTAATATTGATTCTATGTACTGAAGCCCTGCTCTGAAACCCCCATTCACTTAATCTTTCCTATCCACCCTAATCTGCATATTTACTTTCCGCGTATCCACAACTTGTCCCAAGAATATTAAAGTTGCGCCGGCAAATTTTTATACTCTAGATGAAATCTTAGAATATATTGTGTTTGCTTTACCGTTTGTAACGCTAAGAAAGCATTATTTCGCACAGAGTCGCCAAGGGCACAGAAATATTTGTTGTCGCCCAAAAACCTCGATTCCGAGTGACCGTCTGTCCGTCTGTCTGTCTGTCTGTCTTTCTATCTGTCTGTCCGTCTGTCTACAACATAACTTTCGAACGCTTTGACCTATCGTGCTGAAATTTGTCATATGTCATTTTTACCAAAAAGGTAACTTTAAGTTTGTGAAAGGGCCACATCCCGCCACTCCTTCTATCCCCTCATACAATTTTTCATGAAATCTGCAAATTTATGAAAATTGATATTTCTCCGAAACCATTTCAGCTATTGACTTGAAAATTAGATCATAGTATAATGATATGAATAAATTTCATAAAGTATTGATCTGATCCTCTTACTCCTTTTACCACCTCCCACACAAATGATCAATTTCCAAAAATGAACTTATTCGGTTTTCATCGCAACTAGAAAAGAGATTTGTGACGTAATTAATTTTATTACAAGCATTTGGAAAAACTAATAACTTCACCTCACTCTTTCTACCGCCTCCCATACAAATTTCACGAAATTTCGGAATTTTAATTAAATTATTTTTCTTCAAAACCGTCAAAACTGTCAACTTTAAATTTTGTGGCAAGTATACTACTGCAATTATCATTGATGTCGAAAAATTTGGTTTTTATTTGAATACTTATTCTACCCCGTCCTATACAAGAACATAACTTTGGTAAATGCATTTAATCGATTTTTACTTAAACTAGAAAAAGAGCAAACTTAAAATTTTGCCAGAATTTGTCCCTTAATAATTGCAATAAATGCTAAAAAATATATGAACTTCTCTTCACTCCTTCTACCACCTCTCATATTGATTTTTGTATTGGAAATTCAAGAACAGTATTTCTCCTTCGAATATATGAGAGCTATCGACTTTAAAATTGTAACAAAGCAATGTGATTAGGATGTTGATAAGATTTAAAATCATCCAAAACCTCCCACTTCCTCTGCCACCTCTCGTAAAATGCCATAAATTCAGACATAAATTGTTCAATTTCCTCGAAAATGATGAAAGCTAAAAATTTTAAATTCAACTTGACACAATTTGCATTCTACGTTCGGTGTTATTTACAAAAGTTATTATTCACTATTTGAAATAATTTTATATGGCAATTTTTTCCAGTATAATAAGCACCTTCCTATTTCATCTAGAGTATTATATGATTGGGCTTTACGCATTATTAGCCCTAATTATTATTGCCAGTTTAATAAAACATGCCTTATTTTTTTCAGGAATTTCCGTCAACTGTTCTGATATTTATAGATATAATATTGATTGTCAATGGGTTGATATTAGTGAAATGGATTTTGGCGAATATACACTTAAAATCGCAATCAACCCTGAATTCAAAGTGCCAGAGATGTCTTTTGATAATAATGCTGCCTTATGTAAGCTAACATATACTGAACAATATGCCAGGGTCTTCGACTGCAACATGCAACGGCCTTAGTATTATTATTGTATTTATTATAAATGAAATGAGCGATATGTTTTCTTTATTTAAACAAATACATTATACATATACACGATTAAAAGTATTGAAATCTTTTAATGCATTCTAAATATTTCGACGATTTTTTAATTTGCGCTGGGTTGTATCTCAGTTATTATCTTAAAAATTAAAAATCCCTACAATGTTTTCTTTTTTTTAATTTACAGAATGACCTATGTTATAGACGATTTCGGCCTTTATCTGCAATGCACAAGCATAGTCATGGAGGGAAGAAATGGGATTGGGAAGGTACGGGAAGACGAATGAAAACGACCGTAACGAGTGAACTGTTTTTTTTTTTACAGAATGACCTGTATTATAGGCAATTTCGGCTTTTATGTGCAATGCACAAACTCTGTCATGATTGGGAAGGTTGGGGAGGAAGTGAGAACGACCGTAACCAGTGGTGAAGCTAGTGTATTTATACTCTAGATGAAATCTGACAGTATAATAAGTTTCCTCTAAAGTTTGTAACTCTAAGAAATAACGCTCGGAGAAAAATAATGAATGATACAGAAGTTCATATAATCACTCAAAAATCTCAAAATCGGATGTCCGTCCGTCCGTGCGCTCTCTTGCTTGATAGTACGTTTAGCTAGATAGTTCAAATTTTGTACACGTCATTTTTGACAAAGGAAGTAAGGTAAGGTTCGTAAACCAGCCAAATCGCTCCACCCCTTCTAACCCCTCACACAAAATGACACAATTTCGCAATTTGACAATAAACGGATGTGTATAAAAGCTATTGGCTTGAACTGTGGAATATATTACTTTTATGATGATTTCAATCTACCGCATAAAAATTATGCGTGTCCTCCCCCTTCTTCCACCACCTCCTATACAAACTGTACTTTTTCATGAAATACTCTAAACCAATTTACTCAGTGCGTATAAAATGTAGCAAGCTGAAATTGTGCACTAAATATTAATTTAGAATTGTTAGTAAGGCCAAAAAAAACTAGACTATTAACTTTACCCCTTCTACCTCCTATTATACAATTTGGCACAATTCCCCAACTTTACAAAAAGAGGATTTCCTGAAAAGTATGAATGCTACTGATCTACAATTTCAAACATATCAAAAGTATGATGTTATTTATGGAAATTTTGCAAGAACTTGCCCGTCCTTCTACCACCTCCCATACAAACTGCATAGTTTCACTAAATCCAATACACTCATTTTTCAGTACCTATTAACTTTTTGAATCCTAAATTTATACTAAATAAAACATTTTGATAGTAGCTTTAGCGTGATGAAAAAAATTGGTTCAATGTGGTCAACCTGTACCACAATTTCTTGACATCAAAAAATGTCTCTTTCATCTAGAGTACCGTAGTCCTGTTATGTTTTTCAGTTGTACTGACTGCTACTGACAAATATTTGCAGATGTTATGGGGCGGAATGATAAGAAAGCGAATAGAAACCATCTGCTGAGTATATAGACCTTCTTGAAATGGAACTGTTTCACTGTTTCACATCGTTTGCCCATTTTACATATTTCGAATAATTTTCATTGCCGGTGGCAACTGAAAAATTCGTGCTTAAAAAAATCTACTGCCTGGAGTGGGGATTGAACCTACGACCTATTGATAGTCAAGCAAGCATGTGATAAATAAAAGATCTTTTAATTTTATGATTATAAAACAAATTCAATAAGTATTCAGTGAAATTATAATAAAGTATAATATATAAAGTGTGTGTTTTTTTGTGTCGTTATGTAGAGCAGCCGTATTGAAAACAACACCTGCTTCACAAGGGCATCAAATCTGCTCAGGATAATTGATTGAATTTTAAACTTAACGTGGTTTTTCTGTTTTGCGGAGAATATTTCGATTTTGCATAACATTTTTTTACTTTGACGATCTTTAAGTGGAATCCTCTTCCGGAGTACCTTAGCTCGATAGTTGCGCTAAGATTTCCAAAATAAAAAGTTGTGTATCGCTAATATATTCGGGAGTTATAAGAAATTAAAAAAGAAAAATGTACGTTGCTTACCAAGTTGTACCTTTATGTATTTTCTGTTTTACCGAGCTTGGAAATCTTTAATGTTTAATCTAAAATAACTGAAACTGTGTTGAAATTTATTATTACAAAATTCCAAATTGGTAGGTCTTAATTTTCTTGTTATCAGTTAATCTACTGAAATTGGTCAAAATCATACTTTTATATGGGAGGGAGTAGAAGAGCAAGAGGGATTTCGAAACAATACACTTGAAATTGAAACACCTCGGACTGGAGTACTAAAATAAGTAGTGAAAGTTTTCAACATTTGGGCCTACTACTAAATTTAAAAATTACACCAAAATTGAAAATTTATTGAATTTTGAGATATAACGGTTTAAAATTTTGAAAAGTGCACTATTTTTGAAATGCTCCCCATTTCCCCGCTACTATAATTATATAGATAGTAGAAATAATTAAGTTTAAGTGTTTTTCTTTGCTTTCAATCAAAGGAACAAAATATGTTATGCTTACAAAGTATGGGATCTTAAACAAAATGATCCAGTTGAAAAATTCCAGACATTCGGTGTGTACTTACAAACTAACACAGCCAGTTTCCATCTGGAAATAAATTTATTTCAAATATATATTTTCACTCTACCACTTCACTCCAAGTATATCCTCAGCAGTTTGAAATGTCCTAGGCAATGACTACCAAGAAAATTCTTCTTCATGAGATTGATAAAATGTAAATGCCGTGTGAAGAAATGGGCTACATTTGTAAGTAGTGCTGTACCATAGATTCTACTTTAAATTTTTTCATGAAGTATTCAAACCTCATTGAAATAAATTATTAAACACAATTTTAATCGCAATCTCGCGATGAGTACATCAGATACCCATATATACTTTAACGATGAGTGTGCAATTAAAATCGTAAGTTTAATTTTGCGTCTTTGCGCGTCTTTTTGACAGTAACTAAAGAACTTTCTATTCAAACACCTAATGGGAATGTATTAAACATCCACACCTACATATATAGTCTAGATCCTGTTTCAACTCAATGAGCTGAATCGAGCCCTCTTGATTTCAATAAAAATGTTCAGATATGTTCATATGATTGAGAAAAAAATGGAGAAGAAATTTTTGATCGTATTTTATTTTTATAGCCACTGTTCTCATCGTTATATGGAGCCATAGATTTTAAAATTGAGATTTTTATAGTTTTGATTCAGCATTTAATTTAGTGACTTATAAATAGTACATGTTTGCCATTTATTATAGTTCTAAATATGATTTTAGCGATAAAAAGACCTCGACTTCTTTTATAATACTTAATTGTAATAAAGGTATTTATCCACAAAACTATAGTGGTTGTGCAACCGCTCTGACGAGCCCTGGGATCGTAGCTTGTACATAAAGTGTTTCAAATCAGTCGTTCTGTAGCACGGAACTAGTAACTACTGGCGATTCGGCATTATCATATCAAATATCAAGAAATATATACTAGGATCTTGCAATTTATATCAATCAGATGTATGAAATGTCAATAAATAAGGTCACACACCATCGAAAATAATCGAAAGTTTAAAAGGAGTTTTAAAATTAAAACGATTGGATTGAAATGAGTCTCGGAAAGAAGAGAAGAAAGAAAGCCACAATCTTTTTAGTGATTCCTGTGGTCGGATCCTTAATCTTTAGTCTGCCATCCTTACACTCTAGCGTTCTTACAAAAAAGCTATCGAACCGAGACAACAATATGGTGTAGAGAAAGTAGTGCACACCATATTGTTGTTAGCCCTTCGCATAATAAAACATTTTTGTACCATAACGATTTATTTAATTTTAGTAGATTGAGGTACCCAAGGTATATCCAAGCAGGCAGTGTGCTGGTATTACACGTCGACCTGGATTTGAACTCACGATTTTCGAATTTTAGACCAATACGCTACCCACTAGGCTACACCCTAGCTGTATTGCTAACTACATTCTCAAAAATTACTTATTATTGGTATTCTTACCATCTTTTATTCGTGCAGTTGCTTACACAGAGGTCTATGCACGATTAATCTGTCTTTTAATGATTGCCATACATCACTTAAGACTTTTTTTTCCTTGCGTGGTATTTAGCACCCCCTTTGGAAGATCGTTGTGCGCCATCATGAAATCGGTAAGAATTTTAATTTGGCTAGCATTTCACTTTCCCTATGCAAATTATCAATAATTATATTTTATAAAGTTGACAAACCTAGCAAAACTAATTTTTATACTTAAATTTTCCTCAAATTGAAACCAGTTAAAGGTTGTCTACAGAGAAAGATAAAGAAAAACAATCGAAACAAAGTTACATGCTACGATATTTTTGTCGTTTCGACTATCCAATTGGTCGAAACGAACTATTCGAGCGAAATAGTCGAAACGACAACTGAGTCTAAGCACCTTACATGCTATGGCCTCTGTTGGATAGATCTTGGCGAGGGTCAGAGTAAAGCTCGGCGTGCGATTTGTGACTCGTCCGAAACTCGCACGACTTTTAGAATTTTTTTGTGGCAACTCTACAAACGAATTTCGGTTATCACTCATAAAAAGTTTTTCGATCTAGAGAGATCTTCAATTCTGATATACAAAAAAACAATAAGACATGTTGAGGCGAGTCAGTTAGCGTCGGTTGTGAAATTAGAAAAAAACGCGTCTTGCTATTTTGAAAATAAATATTAAACAAAAAGTCCATTGAAGTTTTAATTGAAAAGTTAGATAGAAGTGTTGTAGCCAAAACGCTACAAATTGGTGACCTCAACGTGATCGGAAGTGAGAGAAAAAAAAAACATTTACATATTGTGGAAATATAAAACGGGATATAAGTGATTTACGCACGAGCCGGACATTTTTTAAATTGTAAACATGCCTCTACCGCGTTCTCCGCCCCGGGTTGATACCTCGCCGCCGAGGCGAGAAGTTGAAGGTAATCCTGACGCTGACGACGACACTCCCCGCGCAAGACCCAGACGTAGTCTTCCGAGTACTAGTGGCGAGAAGCCTCCCTTGACTTCAGAATCGAAACACTCAGACACTCGTGTTGATGCGCTTGTCATCGTAAAGTTACCACAACCATTCTGGCGCGACAATCCAGCTAGATATTTTACCCTGACGGAAATGAAATTCACCATGCATTGAATCACATCCGACAACACGAAATTTCAGCTGATCGTCACAAATCTAGACGCTGATCTGCTAGATATAGTCGGAGATATCATCGACAACTCGCCGAACGAGAGAAAATATGAAGCCGTTAAAAATCGTATTTTAAGCACACTCTCCGAATCACAGGAAACAAAATTGCGGCGCCTACTACGAGGACAAGCGAGAGGCGATGACAAGCCATCCCGATTTTTACAAAGATTACATAGCTTAGCCGGTGGACAATGTTCAGACACGGTTCTGCGCAGTCTCTTTCTTGAGCAACTTCCAGAGAATGTCAGAGGTGTGTTGGCATTAGGCTAACAACCCTTCCGCAATAAATAATGAAAAATGTTAAGGAACCTGAATGTCAGGAGGCCAAAGTCCGATTTGGGCTGTAGTGCCATTGTAGATGTAGATGTGTTGGCATTAGGTAATCTTGATGATCTGCCTAAACTTCCCAACACAGTCGACAACCCAGCAAGTCGAATTCAACGAAATGCGTGCCGCTATTGTTGCACTCACACAAAAAGTGGAAAACTGGTCACATCAGCATACTCGGTTGATGAAGATAGTAAAGCCATCTTAAAAATTAGCAGCTGGAGGACGCGGTTTTTGGATCGAAACGATTGGAGGCGACGACTTCAGGAGGCCAAGGCCCGATTTGGGTTGTCGCGCCATTGATGATGATGATGATGGTCACATCAGCGTGATCGGTCGAAGAGGTTCTTACGAGGACGAAGCCGCAGTCGTAACCGTACACCTTCGGTTCGACAACAAGGACAAAAGGCTGGACTGTGCTATTACCACCGAAAGTTCGGAATGCAGGCACGATGCTGTGCCTCTCCATGTTCCTGGAAAAATTCGGAAAACTAAATAAGCCGACGCGCATCGAGGCTGCAGTCGGTAAAACAACAGTGAACAAACGCCTCATAATTACGGATAAAAGCACAGGTATTCGTTTCCTGATAGATACAGGAGCGGACGTATCTGTTCTTCCCCGAATACACACTGAGACAGTTTCGACTGACACTTTTCTCTACGCAGCGAACGGAACGAGAATTTCAACTTACGGCACCGAACGAAAGATTGTGAATCTTAATCTCTGATGGTCATTCCCTTGGACATTCATCATAGCTGATGTCTCTCAGCCTATTCTTGGTAACGATTTTTTTACATCATTACCATTTATTGCCGGACATTAAACGTGGTCGTCTTCTCGATGGGACTACGGAGCTCTCAAGAATAGGACAGCTTACCGAATGTCCCACCTCACGCATATCAACTGTTGGCGATCCCAGCATATTCCACCGACTTATCAAACAATACGTTGAAGTTACTCACCTTGGTCGACGTAGAGAACCTTGTCATCCAGTGGAACACCACATACTTACCCTTGAGCAGCCGTGCACAGATAGAGCTCGACGTTTATCTCCTAAGAGACTGAAATGTGCTCGAAAAGAATTTGAAAGCTGGATTGCCGAAGGTATTATTACTTTTTCAGACAGCCCTTACTCGAGCGCCATACACATGACAAAAAAAAAAGATGGTTCATGGAGAGTATGAACAAAATAACTGTGCCAGACAAATATCCGATTCCAAACATACAGGATTTTGCTCAATGTTTTCATGGCAGTACCATTTTCTCAACATTGGACCTGGATAGAGCGTATTTCGAAATACCAATGGCGCCAGAGGATAGAAAAAAGACCGCAGTAATTTGGTTTATACGAATTTATCGTTATGCCATTCGGTCTTACTAATGCACCGCAAACCTTTCAACGTTTTATGGATAACGTTTTGCAAGGACTCAATTTTTGTTTTTGCTATATCGATGACATTATCATTGCCTCCCGATCATCTGAAGAACACCATGAACAAGTTTTGGAACGTCTCAAGCAACATGGACTCACAATCAAAATCGGCAAATGTACACTAGGGAAACCAAGTGTAGAATACCTCGGATACTGGGTTACTGAAGCAGGTCTTAGTTCTTTGTCCCAGCGTGTCAGCGCAATACTGAATTTTCCGCAACCACAAACAATCTTTGAGTTGCGCAGGTTCTTGGGTGTGCTAAATTTTTATAGACGCTTCATCAAACAGGCAGCAGAAGCTCAGGCACCACTGCATGCGCTCACCACAGGCGCAAAGAAACGTGATAAGAGACCCGTCGAATGGACCTCTTAATTTCTTCATGCCTTCGAAAATTGTAAAGAACAACTGGCTAATGCTACACTCTAGGCACATCCCGTCGAAGGAGCGTTACTTTCTTTAACGACAGATGCATCAGACACGGCAATTGGTGCCGTTTTGGAGCAGACAGTCAACGGAGCACGTCAACCACTCGGATTTTTTTCAAAAAAACTCAGCCCGACCCAAATACGGTACAACACCTATGATCGAGAGCTTTTGGCGGTCCATGCAGCAATTCAATTCTTTCGTCACTTGGTGGAAGGACATGATGCAACGATTTTCATGGATCATAAGCCGCTTGTTTTCGCCATTAACCAAAGGCCTGCAAAAGCATCACCGCGACAACAACGACAACTCGATTATATCGGTCAATTCACGACTAGAATCATCCATATCCCGGGGGACGATAACATCACAGCACACGCACTATCACGTCTGAACAGCGTCATTATGCCAATGACGTTAGCGTTGGATTTACGCAAATTGCGGATCGACGACACCGAAACACTTGTATTTTGCGACGTTTCCACTGAGAAAATTCGAGCGTACGTGCCAAAAACTTTGAGGAAACAAGTATTCGATGCAACACATGCACTTTCGCATCCCAATGCCCGAGCCACGAAGAAGACGATTAGGAAAAAGTTCGTTTGGCCAAGTATGGCAAAGGACATCACGCTATGGGCCCGCACATGTCTTGCATGTTAACGAAGCAAGATTGCGAAGCACACGAAATTGCCTCCTGAACATATACCTATTCCAGATAGTAAGTTTAGCCACGTCCATATCGACGTCGTGGGACCCCTAGAATTGTCCAGAGGTTTTTCTTACGTTCTTACGATAATCGACCGGTTCACAAGATGGCCGGAAGCAGCTCCATTGAAAATCGTTACTGCTGATGCTATTGCGAAATCTTTCTTTGGTACGATAGCTCAAAACGTTCGAGACATGTTGTAGACAGACGCACAGACGGACAGACAGACAGACGGTCACTCGGAGTCGAGGTTTTTGACCGACAATAAACATTTCTGTACCCTTGGCGGCTCTGTGTGAGCGTTATTTCTTAGCATTACAAACACGGTAAGGCAAACACAATATACTCTCAGATTTCATCTAGAGTATAGAAATATCTAAATGTACGAAATATTAACTGGCCGAATACCTTCATAACTTCTACCCACTCCCGTACAAAATTGATTTTTCGATCATTTTTAATAAATCAATTATCACCTAACTTTTTAAAACTGTCAATTTAAAATTTTGCGCATAAGCTTTTAAAAATAGTTAAAATGAAATCGCGTCAAAAGTTTTAAAATCGCACCCGCCCTTCTACTCCCTCTCATACAAAAATATGATTTCGACAAATTTCAATAAATCAACTAATAACCAACGATTTAAAAGCTATGAACTTGAAATTTCTACGAGCACCTTACAAGATAAAAACAATAAAACTGCGTCACCAATTTTACGATTACCATACCTCCTCTACCTCTTCCCATACAAATGTTTGGATTCGTGAATGTAAAATTCACCCAATTTTATGACAATTCTATGCAACTTCGTCTATGAAACTGACATTCTATACAGAGAATATTGGACGTGATTCAGGCAATCAATTAAAAAATTATTATATCCCCCCCCCCTCCTCCCCCTTACTATCACGCCTCATAAGCCCAAATGTGCATAAATAAACGAATGAAATATTGATTACATGTAATGGAGCGACTGATTGTATCCGCAATTAAGTGTTAACTTGACAACAATCCTGCCCATGAACCGCCTTTCATTTATTCTTCCCTAACCTGCATATTGACTTTCCACGCATCCTCAACTTGTTCCAAGAAAAATAAAGTTGCACTCGATATGTTTATTATTGTTGAAACCAAACATTTGTATGGCAGGAGGTAGATGAGTTTATGAATTCGTAAAATTTGTGATGGAGTGTTATTTCGTTTACCTTGAAAGCTGTTCGTACAAAATTACAATTTCGTAGCATTTAATTTGTTGGTTATTAGTTAATTTAGTGAAATTAGTGGAAATCATACTTTTGTATGAGAGAGGGTAGAAGGGCAAGAGGGTTTTCAAAACTTTTGATGCAACTTTGCTTTAAATGTTTTTAAAATTGTTTGTGCAAAATTTCAAGTTCATAGTTTTTAATGGTTGTTTTAAAAATGGTCGAAAAGAACTCTTGTATGGGAGGGGTAGAAGTTTAGAACGTAATTGACCAGTTAATATTTTAAACTTTTAAGCATTTTTATACTCTAGATGAAATCTGAGAGTATATTGTGTTTGCTTTACCGTTTGTAACGCTAAGAAATAACGCTCGCACAGAGCCGCCAAGTGTACAGAAATATTTGTTGTCGCTCAAAAACCTCGATTCCGAGTGACCGTCTGTCCGTCTGTCCGTCTGTCCGTCTGTCTGTCTGTCCGTCTGTGCGTCTGTCTACAGCATAACTCTCGAAAGCTTTGAGCTATAGTGCTAAAAATTTGTGTGTGTCATTTTTAGCAAAAATGTAACTTTAAGTTCGTGAACGGGCCAAATCGCTCCACCCCTTCTACCCCCTCCCATACAAAATGACACAAATGCGCGATTTGACAATAAACGGATTTGCTCGAAAAGTATAAAACCTATTGGTCTGAAATTTAGCACATATTATTTTTATGATAATATCAATCTACGGTATAAAAATTATGCGTGTCCTCCCCCTCCTTCTACCACCTCCCATACAAACTGTACTTGTCATGAATTACTCTAAGCCAATTTACTCAGTGCGTATAAAATTTCGCAAGCTGAAATTGTGCACTAAATATTTATTTAAAATTGTTAGTAAGGCCAAACAAAATTAGACGATTAGCTTCACCCCTTCTACCCCCTCCAATACAAAATGGCACAATTTCGGAATTCGACTATAAATGGATTTGTTCGAAAAGTATAAAAGCTATTAGTCTGAATTTCGGGATATATTACTTTCATAATGATTTCAATATACAGTATAAAAATTATTTGCGTCCTCCCTCTCCTTCCACCCCCTCCCATACAAACTACACTTTTTCATGAAATGCTCAGCCGATTTTCTCAGAACATATAACGTTTATCGAGCTCACATTTTGTGATAAATACTTATTTAGCATTATCACTAAGATCAGAAAAAATATTTGACTAGCTTTACTGCTTCTACCCCCTCTCATACAATATGACACAGTTTCACAACTTCACAAAAAATCTATTTTCTTGAAAAGTATGAATGTTACTGGTCTAAAATTTAAGAGATGTCAATTTTATGATATTCTTAGTTATTTCTGAAAAAATCACTAAAATCCCCCCACTCTTTCTACCACCTCCCATACAAACTGTACATTTTCACTAAATCTAACACATTAATTTTTTCAGCTCCTATTCAATTTTTGGAGTAAGCACTTTAGCATGATGGGGAAAAAATTAGTTCAATGCTATCACCCCTTCTAACACTCCCCATATAAAATTTCTTGGGATCACAAAAAATTCTATTTCATCTAGAGTATCGTAAGATTGCGGTTATGTTTTTTAAATGAGTTTCACGTTTGTACCTTACAATTTCAATCATAAATTCTGAGTTATTGTGTTTTTTCAATACACATAAAACACCTCGTGCAGGTTTCGGCCCCTAGTTGATACTGTAATTTTTTCTTCGTGTATATCAAATGTATGTATGCACGTAACTACATAGCAAGTATCGACGAATATGATTGGCAGCCTAAAAAGCAATTACTTTATTATTATAATAATAAAGTATTGTGATTGACACAAGAAAAAAAAAAAGTTTGCTACCCTGAAATTTTTTTTTTTCGCGTTTCATGACTAAATTAGCCTAAAAATGCAAAAAAAAAAAATCCGTCCCGCCGTACGCCGTACATATGGACTCATATCTCCGAGACCGTTAAAGGTAGAATGTTCGTTTTTGGGTGGATTGTTGGTTGGGTAAGTGAGCACTATTTTCTAAATTTTGGGGGGTGTTAGGTGGAAGGGGGAGGCGGGGGGAGGGAAAAAGTCGAAAACTACACTTGGTAATATCTCCCTCACGAATGCAGATAGAAAGTTGAAAATCAGTAGACATATATACAAAGTTATGGGACAAACTCCAAAAATAATTTAATTTTTTTATCCATTGGCGTCCGAAAAGGGGGGGGCTAAAAATAAATTGTCGGCCGAATTGTTTTTTCAAATGATTATATCTTCGAAAATACGTATTGTAAAAAATTCATATTTTGGGACCATCAAGGTGGCATATAGTTTCATCAGAATCAGCTTAGAAAATGGCTAATTATTGTAAGGGGGAGGGTCACGGGGGGTGGAAAGAAAAACATTTAAAAATGAATATCTCAACTATCTCTTAAGCTATTTACTTGAAACTTAAAACGTATATTAAGCTATACTAGGAAAATACAAAAAAAATGTAATATGTTGAAATAATGATAGTGGGGGGAAATGGGGAGCATTTCAAAAATGGCGCACTTTTCAAAATTACAAATCCTTATATCTCAAAAAATAGTACAGATATCAAATCAAAAATTTGTCAGATTGTAGAACTATACAATAGTTAATTTTGATAAATTTTAAGTTAGGGGGTGTAAAGGGAGGGAGGTGGTAAGCAAAAATGTCGAAAATTTTGAGTGATTTTTTTAGGACTCTGGTCACAGATAGAAACTTTAAATTTGGTATGTGGATATATCTATTTGATATACATAGAAAAAAAATAATAATTTGATCCACAATTGTTACGAACCGATCACCACGGTCTAATGGGCACAAGGTGTTTCATGTGCAGCGAAAAAAACACGAAAACTGAAAATTTTTGAATGTAATTTTAAGGTAAAATTTTGAAAATTTGTGAAATACATTTAAAAAAAATCCCTAAAAGTATGAAATATTAACTGGTCAAATACTTTCAAAACTTCTACCCCCTCCCATACAAAATCATTTTTTCGACCATTTTTAAGAAATTAATTATCACCTAACTATTAAAAGCTATCAATTTGAAATTTTTCATAAGAACTTATAAAAATATTTGAAATGAAATTCTTTTAAAAGTTTTGAAATCGCACTTGCCCTTCTACCCCCTCCCATACAAAAGTATGATTTCAACCAATTTCATTAAATCAACTAATAACCAACAAATTAAAAGCTACGAACTTGAAATTTTTTACCAAATTTTGCACGAAAACTTACAAAAATAATTGAAATGAAATTCTTGTAAAAGTTTTGCAATCGCGTTTGCTCTTCTACCCCCTCCCATACAAAAGTATCATTTCGACCTATTTCATTAAATCAACTAATAGCCAACAAATTAAAAGCTGCGAATTTGAAATTTTGTACGAGCACACTACATGAGAAAGGAAATAGAACTGCGTCACAATTTTTACGATTCCCCTACCTCCTCTACCCCCTCCCATACAAATGTTTGGTTTCGTGAATGTAAAATACATAGAATCTTATGAAAATTCTATGCAACTTCGTCTATGAAACTGACATTCTATACAAGGAATATTGGGCGTGATTCAAGCAATCAATTAAAAAACTATTAACATCCACCGACACTTACTATCACCCCTCCCCTAACAAAACTCAAACTTGCATAAATAAACGAACGAAATATTGTTTATATATACTGGAGCTTTTGAACGTTTCCACAAAGTGTTAAATTGATAACTGCCCTGCCCAAGAACCCCCTTTCACTTAGTCTTCCCTAACCACTCTAACCTGCATATTGACTTTTCACGCATCCGCAACTTGTCCCAAGAATAATAAAGTTTCGCCCGACTTGTTGGCAGTTAATTTTTATGAATGAACATAACAGACTACGATTGGGCATGAAATCGTGCAGTTTGTATGGGAGGTGGTAGAAGCAGGGGCGAGTTCTAGATGACTTTTGTAGAAATAAATAAAATCATCATGTTTTTGACATATTTCAAATTGCAGATCAGTAGGATTTTTACTTTTCAGGAAAATCGACTTTTTGTGAAGTTGTGAAATTGTGTCAGATTGTATGTGAAACTAATCGGCATTTTTTTTGGTTTTAATAATAATTCTAAATTAGTATTTAGTGCACAATTTCAGCTCGATAAATTTCATACGCTCTGAGTAAATTGGTTTAGTTTGTATGGGAGGTGGTGGAAGGAGGGGGAGGACACACATAATTATTATACAGTAGATTAACATCATGACTAAAGTATTATCTTTCAAATTTCCGATCAATAGCGTTTATACTTTTCGAACAAATACGTATATTGTTAAATTGCGAAATTGTGTCATTTTGTATGGGAGGGGGTACAAGGGGTAAAGCTAATCGTCTGGTTTTTTTAGTCTTACTAATAATTCTAAATAAATATTTAAATATTTAGCGCACAATTTCAGCTCGATTAATGTTATACGCACCGAGTAAATTGGTTTCGAGCATTTCATGAAAAAGTGCATTTTGTATGGGAGGAGGGGGAGGACACAAATAATTGTTATACAGTAAATTGATATGATCATAAAAGTATTACATTCAAATCAATAGCATTTATACTTTTCGATCAAATCCGTTTGCTGTCAAAGACCGAAATTGTGTAATTTTGTATGGGAGGGGGTAGAAGGGGTGGAACGATGTGACCCGTTCATGAGCTTGACCTTATTTTTTTTTATCAAAAATGACGAGTACAAAATTTGAACTCTCTAGTTCAACGCGTTCTCGAGGTAGAGAGGACACGCACGGACAGATGTAGAGACAGATGGACAGATGGACGGACGGACATCTGGTTTTGAGATGTTTGAGTGACAATATAAACTTCTATATCATTCATTTTTTTCTCCGAGACTTATTACTTGGCGTTACAAACTTTGTGGCAAACTTATATACGCTCAGATTTCATCTCATTTTAATAATTTGGGCACTATCCATGGTATTAAAGATCAATGCTATATACATGTTTCATCAATTATAAATGAGTTTTAAAATCGACTAAATTGACCCCATAATCCGAAGGATGTCCACAGAAATCCCTACGAAATACTCTTCATTTTCTAATTTTTAAAGATTATAAAATTGAAAAGAGCACCTCATTGTAATACTTTATTATTTCTTAACGGGGCGTATTCACGAAATCGCATATTTGTGTGAAAATGTAGTGTTTTATAAAAAAACAATTTACGATATATCTTGAAAACTAATAATTGCATTTCAAAGTGTTATAGCTTGTTTTTTAGGGAATCAAATTACCTTTCATTTGGTGTAATAGTCCGTATTGTATCTGTACCCAATCCTGAGATATTTGCTTCAGACCACAAATTTTTGATACTTTGACCCTCAAAATTCTGTGATCAATGTAGTGTTTCTCAAAAAAACGCATTATAAAAATGTCATTTTAATGTTGTTGTTTTATGTGCCATATCATTGCATACAAAAGATGCATACATACTTATGACTTAGGTTTTCCCGTTTTCCAGGTAATAAGCGAAAATACATATGGCTTAAAAATAAAATATGCCATAAACCAACCCTCGTTCTAAAAAAACTACCTGAAATGTTGTTAAACTGAAATATTCTTTGTGTCCTTTAATTACTATTTAAATTATCGATGAATGTCCTTTAAGTAGTATTTAAATTATCGAGGAAATGAATTAAATTAAAATGAGTTTCAACACAACGACGCAGTCCGACGCTTGGCATTGCAGTTAAACGTCTCTACGTGGAAAGTTTGGAGTGTCCTCAAAGCAGAGCGGTTGCATTCCTACCACCACACACCAGTGCAGGAGCTGGTACCCATTGATTTGTCCAAAAGGATGGAGTTTTGCAATTGGCTCCTTGAACGACAACTAAGTGACGAGAATTTTATGAACAACATTCTTTGGACTGATGAGTCCCAATTCACCAGGGACGGTATCACAAACTTCCACAACTTACACACATGGGCTGAGAGCAATCCACGTACAAGAAGAGAGGCATCATTTCAGCACAGATTCAGTGTCAATTTATGGGCAGGTGTGATTGGCAACGATTTTATTGGTCCTATTAGGCTTCCGCCTACCCTAAATAGTTCCAATTACTTGCAGTTTTTGACAAATGATCTACAAGAGTTATTGGATGATGTGCCACTGCAACGATTGGCTTCCATGTTTTACCAACACTATGGTGCTCCAGCTCATTACGGCCGACAAATCAGAGATTGGCTAAATTCCAATTATAGCAATCGCTGGATCGGTGGAAATGGACCGATACACTGGCCTGCAAGATCTCCTGATTTAACTATTATGGATTTCTTTGTATGGGGACGGATGAAGGGCCTTGTCTACACAACGGAAGTAGTAACGTTGCAGGATCTAAACACCAGAATCGATGCGGCAGCAACAGAAGTAAGGCAGCAGTTGAGGAGTATGAACTCAAAGAGAACACAGGCAAAACGAGCTTTAGCGTGCATTCAAAATGAAGGGAGCCATTTTGAACATTTATTGTAATTAAGGAAATTTGAAATAAACCATAAAAACCATTCTTAAGTCCTTTTAGTTCAAGCGGAGAGTGTTGATCAACCTATTCTTGCTTTTTTGACAAAAGTGCTACATTATTGGAATGATAATTTCTTCTAAACTATAAAACTTATGCAATGCAAGTGTATGCATCTTTTGTAGACAATAATATGGCACATAAGAAAACAACATTAAAATGACATTTTTATAATGGTTTTTTTAGAGAAAAACTACATCGATCCTAGAATTTTGACGGTCAAACTGTCAAAAATTTGTGTTCTGAAGCAAATATCTCAGAATTGGATACAGTTACAATGCGGACTATTACACCAAATGAAAGGTAATTTGATTCCCTAAAAAACAAGCTATATTACTTTGAATTGTGATTATTAGTTTTCAAGATATATCGTTTTGAGTGAGTGAGGGTACAGTTCCGAAACACTTTTCTTGGTCACCCTGTATCTCCGTGGATATTGAAAATTGACCATCTCCGTAGAACAATTTTTTGCTCAAAATATATCCAGGAATAACCCCTTACAAGGTTATGCATGGAGTACCAAACACCCTGTATAATAATATTCTGAAATAGCATTTTTTTTTTACTGAAAAGGCTTGAATTTGATTTTGAGTTTTTAATATGTAAATGATATTTTTTAGGCAATGTTTCTTTATTGGCATAAAGATTGTAAGCTGGAAAAAAATAATAATAAAAATTACGCATTAGGTCTTATGACCATTTAATGGTACATCGAATTTTAATAGTCATTTTTTCCAGTCAGCTCCTAGCCATCTAGCTACACGGATGGTTCTATTCTTATCTAGTTTATCACTGCTACAGCTATTTTGAACAATTTGCATGATTTTTCAATTCGAAATTACCACATCAAAATGCCTTTTCGATATGTATGGCTCTTAAGCAAAAATGTATTCCGATTAGAGGCAAATCTAAAGCAATTGAAATAAGACAATATTTTTAGTATTTTGTTCCTAGACATGAAACCAATTATGACTTCAAACCCTCTTATATGTAAGTAGTCAACCACATAGGTAATCTTATGAACAAATTAATGCAAATCGTTATAAACATCGATTAAAATAATCTGTATCTGTAACATTTCATTTTCGTGGAAGGGTTATTAGCCATCCCTTATAAGAGTAAGCTTGGTCACCCTAGTTCTGATGTATATGAGAATCCCATTTACCAGCTGTTCTATAAAAAGCTCTCTCTTGCTCCATATTGCTGTTGTATTGAAGCCCCAACGTCCACCACCCACTTTGGCCTTAGCTGTGTGGTAGCGCCAAAATGGGGTACAAAGCAAGCAGTCTTAATAGTGCCGTCGCTTTTAGATAACGTGCTTGTGAGACCGTGTCGCTCGGTGCAGCGTTTTGCAGCAGCAAAAATAAACAAACGGGATACCATATCTAAAGATAAGATATCGTAGTGACAAAAATTCGTATTACGGGTGGTGCGTGATGAGTCGGTAATTTGTGCATCTGTTCTAAATGTGACAAATAAAACAAAGTATCGAATATAGTGGATCGGAAGAAAAGAAGTCTTTTTGGATTTGGGAAAATGAAAAATTTGTGAGTGTGTGTTGGATTTACGAATATCATGTAGCATTTGTTAAGAATATTGAAAATAAATGGTTTTTGCATCGAGAGCTTAGGGTTATTGCCCAAGAGGAGCCGAACTGAACGGTGTATTCCGGGGCTACTCACATATACGGTCCACCCATCCCAACCCATCTCGTGAAGTTTCCAGCTAGGAAGCCCGGGGACCTGATCCTGGCTAGGAACTAGCTCTACGCTAACGTTGTGGGTTTTACGAGAACATTTTTCATTAGCCTGGGTTCCGTCCGATTGTTCTTAAAGAATGGTCGTCGGCACCTAGCACTCAGTCCAATAATATCCATGCTTCTGGTGAGTTTTCTTTTTTAATTTCATTGCATTTTCCGCAGATATGAACTTAAAAATGACCTATCAAAAATACTCTCCCGGTTCCTGATTGAAGCACTGCCCGGAGGTGGATGGCTCTTGGTACGTGACATTGTTGTAATTGGAAATAAACAAACCGATTTACGTAATAGTCCATAATGTCCAATCGATAAATTTTTCGTAACATTTGCTGAGGACTGAAGACTGTCAACTTGCTTCCAACTTCGTTTCTTAGCTTGTGATGGTGATACGTATGAACAAAATTAGCTTTATTTTCGATTTCTCTCTCTTATGCAGAGAAATTGGTTTCTACGGTACCTAAGATGTTAAATATGAACTGGAGTAGGTAACTAGAGCGCGCTTCTTACACTCCCAGGGTTCGAAGGATTCATAACGCAAAAGCGGGTATATTGTACAGCTGACAATCACATAATATGGGCAACTGGTGCGGGATTATTAGACTCAAGCCCCTTTTGATTGCTTTAAGCAATTAATAGAGTATGACTATTTCGCATTATGTACCTACAAATGAATGCGGTGTCTACCGAAAGAAAACAGGCTTTAATTTGACGAAGCGACGTAGGAATGTACTGTGCCTTAATTTATTGCTAAAGGTATGTTACAGCGAAAAGCATAACAGAAATGGGATAGTGCGTAGGGGCTAAAGAGGAACCGCTAAAAAATTATGTTATCTCGATTTCAACAGTGAACTTCCACTTAATAAGCTCATATCCAGCTGATCTTTTTTGAGAGTATTCAACAGCGAAATTTTTTTTATGAGAGGTAAAGTGAGTGGGAAGAAGTTTATAATTTGTTGTGGCTGAAATTATAATCGCAAAATTGCTCTTTGATTAATGTTCATGGTTTTGAAGGAAATTTGCGTGTACATTATATAACTTTGGAATTTGTATGGGAGGTGGTAGAAGATAAAGATGCAATTGACAAATTTTCAGACCAAGTTATAGTTTAGTAGTATTTATGTTTTGTAAGGAAATTGATTAACAGAAAGTTGGTGTATGTGTGATGGTTTGCTGATGGTATTTTTAGTTGTACACCTTTTGGAAATTTTAAGTCGTAGGTTCATCATAGATAAAAAAAATGGATCTCATTTATGTATTTTTTTCGCATAACTCAATAAATGATCAAAGATCATTGCAGTGAAAATGACTTACCACAGAACGAGAGCTGGATTTCGAAAAGCAGTCACGAGTTACCAAAAATGGACTGGGCAACTGTGATTGATTTCTTGAAAATATTTTTTATTCCCTAAAAATTGCTTAGCTTGAGTTAAGGAAATTGTTATATTTTGTACGTAGAGTGAAAGCTTGACCGAAAAATTGCGAGAACTAGCTTAAAAATTTTGTAATGTCGCAATAATTTCTTTTATAATTCTAGTTATAAAGTATTGCCTTCAACCTGAAGAAAAAAACTGCTACTCAAAAAAAATGCTAGTCTGTTTTTTCGTATTTCATGACTAAATTAGTCTAAACATACAATAAAATCCGTCAGTCTATACGAAGTACGAACAGTTAATTTTTGGGAGGATTGTAGATGGGCGCTAGGCTCAGGCAGGTACTAATTTTGGGAGGTTAAGGGGAACCTAAGGTGTAGCCTACAATGCGAAGATCATGAGTTCTACCAATCGACGTATAATTCCAGCACGCCGTCTGCTTGCCACACAATCAACGAAAACGAAAATTGGTAGATAGAGGGTTGTACGAAGGGCTATCGACTATCTTGCAAGCTATGTAATTGAAACTTGAAAAATTAAAATTTTAAGCCGTTATACATATATAAAAATCAAATATTTTTATACTCTAGATGAAATCTGAGAGTATATTGTGTTTGCCTTACCGTTTGTAACGCTAAGAAATAACGCTCGCACAGAGCCGCCAAGGGTACAGAAATATTTGTTGTCGCTCAAAAACCTCGATTCCGAGTGACCGTCTGTCCGTCTGTCTGTCTGTCCGTCTGTGCGTCTGTCTACAGCATAACTCTCGAAAGCTTTGAGCTATAGTGCTAAAAATTTGTGTGTGTCATTTTTAGCAAAAAAGTAACTTTAAGTTCTTGAACGGGCCAAATCGCTCCACCCCTTCTACCCCCTCCCATACAAAATGACACAAATGCGCAATTTGACAATAAACGGATTTGCTCGAAAAGTATAAAACCTATTGGTCTGAAATTTAGAACATATTATTTTTATGATAATATCAATCTACGGTATAAAAATTATGCGTGTCCTCCCCCTCCTTCTACCACCTCCCATACAAACTGTACTTGTCATGAATTACTCTAAGCCAATTTACTCAGTGCGTATAAAATTTCGCAAGCTGAAATTGTGCACTAAATATTTATTTAAAATTGTTAGTAAGGCCAAAAAAAATTAAACGATTAGCTTCACCCCTTCTACCCCCTCCCATACAAAATGGCACAATTTCAGAATTCGACTATAAATGGATTTGCTCGAAAAGTATAAAAGCTATTAGTCTGAATTTCGGGATATATTACTTTCATAATGATTTCAATATACAGTATAAAAATTATTTGCGTCCTCCCTCTCCTTCCACCCCCTCCCATACAAACTACACTTTTTCATGAAATGCTCTAAGCCGATTTTCTCAGAACATATAACGTTTATCGAGCTCACATTTTGTGATAAATACTTATTTAGCATTATCACTAAGATCAGAAAAAATATTTGACTAGCTTTACTGCTTCTACCCCCTCCCATACAATATGACACAGTTTCACAACTTCACAAAAAATCTATTTTCTTGAAAAGTATGAATGTTACTGGTCTAAAATTTAAGAGATGTCAATTTTATGATATTCTTAGTTATTTCTGAAAAAATCACTAAAATCCCCCCACTCTTTCTACCACCTCCCATACAAACTGTACATTTTCACTAAATCTAACACATTAATTTTTTCAGCTCCTATTCAATTTTTGGAGTAAGCACTTTAGCATGATGGGGAAAAAATTAGTTCAATGCTATCACCCCTTCTAACACTCCCCATATAAAATTTCTTGGGATCACAAAAAATTCTATTTCATCTAGAGTATCGTAAGATTGCGGTTTACGCGCAATCGTAGCACTGTTATGTTTGATTGATAATATTAAGCTCGAAACTTAAAAATTTGCGAAATTCATAAAGAACATAACAGGGCTACGATTGGGCATAAAGCTTAATCGTGCGATCCTCTAGATGAAAGAAAAAGTTTTTGATTTCAAGAAATTTTGCAGGTGGTTTTCTAGTGGTACAGTGGTTGACGACATTGAATTAATTTTTTCTCATCACGCCAAAGTTGCTATCAAAATATTTTATACAAAATTTAGGATTCAAAAATGTAATAGGTACTGAGAAAATTAGTGTATTGGATTAAGTGAAATTGTACAGTTTAAGTCGGAGGGGTAGAATGGGTAGTTGATAGTCTATTTTTTTTGGTCTCACTAATAATTCTAAATAAATATTAAATGCACAATTTCAGCTCGATCCATTTTAGACGCACTGAGTAAATTGGCTTAGAGTATTTCATGAAAAAGTACAGTTTATATGGGAGATGGTGGAAGGAAGGGGACGACTTAAATAATTTTTATATAATAGACTGAAATCGTTATAAAAGTAATATGTTCCAAATTTCAGATCAAAAGCATCTAGCTTTTCGAGCAAATTCGTTTATTGTCGAATTGCGAAATTGCGTCATGTCTGTGAGGGGAAAGAAGGGGTAAAGCTAATCGTCCAATTTTTTTGGTCTTACTAATAATTTTAAATAAGTTATTAATGCTCAATTTGAGCTCGATAAATTTTATACGCACTAAGTAAATTGGTTTAGAGTATTTCATGAAAAGTACATTTTGTATGGGAAGTGGTGGAAAGTGGGCGGGACACGCATAATTTAGGTAGATTGAAATTAGCATAAAAGTATACATACATTCCAAATTTCAGACCAATAACTTTTATACTTTTCAAGAAAATCTTTTTATTGTCAAATTGCGAAATTGTGGCGTTTTGCATGAGAGGGGGTAGAAGGGGTAGAGCGATTTGGCCTGCTCACGAACTTGACCTTTCTTTTTTATCAAAAATGACGTGAACAATTTTGAACTATATAACTAACAGTCCAATCAAGCTTTACATTAGATGAAATAGGAAAGAGCTTAATATACCGGAAAATATGTCATCTCAAAATGTTTCGAATTGTGAATATGGACTTTTGGGTCGGAGGTGCTATAAGCAGAGTGGTGAAATTTATAGTTTTTTATATGACACTGAATGTGGTATGCAAAATGTTTCGTGCTGAATTTAAAGTTTGTAGCTTTCATAATTTTCAAGAAAATTGGGCATTGTTATTCTGTGGAGAGGAGACTTTGAACCATAAAAGTCAATTGTCCTTGATCCTCGCGCCACTGGACGTTGTCGATAAACGGCCATCGTTGAAGGAAGCGGATGCAAAGAAGACCGACTCTGGCACGCAATGAAAAAAGTCGAGTTCACGGAACTTGTCTCGCAGACAACAACTAAATAGAGCAAGACTACGTAGAAGAGAGGTGGCCAAAGCTGCGGCTGGAGCCACTCTTCAAGTGTAGTATGCGACGCTGCCTGATCGTCCAAGCATCAGGAAGAACGGTAGCGAGCCGAAGCGAAAAAAAAGATTGTAACCGCAAAGCACCCGCGTAACCTAAGGGCGGTTACTCCATCGTCATCTGAATCTGGAAGCGCTAAACGAAAGGAGCAACAGGACGACAGCGTAGAGATTCCGACTGCGAAGAAAGCCAAATCCGTAGATCGGCTTTTCAATGCCGTGGGAGCGGATAGTCTAAAAATGGCGCTCGTAGACTTGACAGATCCCGAGGGGGAAATCGCCGAAGAGAATCGTTCTGCTGTAGAGGAAAAATCACAAACCTACTGAATGAACTCATGGCCAGGAGGTATTTCCAAAATCAGGTTTGACTGGAACTACTCATTCGCTTAGGTGAAATGAAGTCGCCTTACGTCAATGCAAGGCTGGCCGTAGTCCACGTTCCACGTCTCATCCACGCCAGCGTTACACTGAAAGACCGGAGCATCTAGCCGTCGCGATTCCTACAGCGGAGCAGGAATTAGAACCATCTCGATTCGAGAAGTTGGAAGATCTGTCAGGTGACAAAATCTGAGAAGTATGTCAATGTGGAAATTGGTATAGACCGAAGTTCAGCAGTAGCCATTAGAAAGATGAAGGGTTTAGTGCACTTCGGATTGTACCGGATACAATTTACTCTGGGAATAAGGCGTAGCGAGAACCAGAGCGATGCAGATAAACCTCCACCAAACCTCCGCAGTGCAGGGGCGACTGTGAATCTGCAGGCATGTCTGCGTCTGGGTAGGGGCGTATTGGCGCTCATCGAAGAGCCGTGGGTGAGTAGTGATAACAAAGTTTTTGGATCCTGCAGTATGTTTAATATTTATCACGGCTGCAGGTAAGCCGCGTTCCTGTATAGTTACAAAAAGTTTTGCAACAAGGACCAAACGGTTGTAGTTTGGGAAAGGGTATTAAACGGTTCTCCTGGCATTAATCTGCATGCCGTCCGATGCACCAACATCACCACCATCGGATCCGTACCGATGGCTTGTAAGTTTCGCGGAACAGAACCAATTTGATCTGATTCTGGATTGTGATGTGAATGCGCATCATTTATTATGGGGAAGCCCAGGCGCAAATAAATGAGGTGAGTCACTTGTTGAATTTCTAGGAGGGGCAAATATGATGATAGGGAATGAAGTTAACGAGTACACCTTTGTTACCAAAGCTAGGGCAGCGGTTATCGACATTACTGTGATACCCCTGTCGTCGACCTACGGAGTGAAAGATTGGATGGTCGAGAAGAGTTACTATCCGAACACAGATGGACACACAATCGACCGTGATGCTCCTTGTATCGTCTCGTATAGCAATTTTAGAGCCACAAATTGGCAGGCTCTTGGAACTTACTCAGAATTTTTTTTGGGTCACTCACCCACACATGCTATACAGGGTACCGATCCCATTGAAGAGGACGTTAACTTCTTAACAACTGCGGCTATGAGAAGTTATGATATGGCTTGCCCCATGAAAATATCTAAAGTGAAAAATAGAGCAAACTCCATGTGGAACGGTAAGCTTCATGTACTACGCCGTAAAGTATGGAAACTTCAAAATAAAGAACGAAATATTAAGCAAGACACTGACTTGGATGCATATAAAGCCGCGCTGAGTTAATTCTAACTTTCTGTGTATGTAGATGAGAAAGAGGCAATCTTGGTGGCAGTTTTGCGCAACTATTGACTCAGTGAGGGAAGCGGCTAGACTTTAGAAAGTTCTGGCAAAAGGCCTTTCAATGGTCGGACTACTGCGGGAGCGATGGTTAATGGACCGCTTCGTTGACAGAAACACTGGTGCTACCTCTGGGTAGTCAGCATTTTGAACGAAAATTAAGGCCCACCTTATTGTTATTGCTGAATAAGTCATCAAATAAATAAGTAAAAATAATTTTTCCTATTAGAAATATTTGTTTATTTAATAAAATGTCAATGTAATTAATTTTTACTTATTTTCGGGTGGTTGAAGACCTGTGAGTTACCAAACTCAGTTCAGAAATTAAAATGTGTGTAATGTAATGAAAGGTCGATATGTTTATATGAGGGCTTTTTTATAAACGACATTCCTTGTGGAAAATTTGAATTTGCAAAAAAATTTGATAGAGAAAGTTTAATCGACCGAAAGTTGAACCCGGGTCGAACGCGTGGCGGACGAGCATTCCAGCATTGAATGCTGATGAACTTATCTTGCCAATATTTAGCCACAATTTTTGAATTTACTTTAATTAGTGTCACATGAATTCACTGTTAGACATCAACTCGCTAGTTTCGAACTAAAAAAATTGATTTTATTTTCAAATCAAGCATGGAATAAAGATTGTTTGAAGTTATGATACTTTTACTTAAGTCAAATCGTGAAAAAAATCCGGCCGCGAATCTAACCCGGGGCTGCCCGCGCGGCAGGCGGGCACCGATACCGACGAAATTGTCTCGGCAAATCTTAGTTATCTACTTAATGTGAGTCACGTGACTTTAAATATATGCACAGTTTTTGATTATTATATATTGTTGCGAGCTAGGGGATCGCCGATTTCAAAGGAAAACACAATTCGTTTAAAAATAATAAAGATAATTTATTTATTGCACTTTATACACAATTTCCCGATCACTTCACTAAATTCGCTCTAAAAACTTAATTCGTACAACCCAGGAACACTGCCGATCTATCACTTTCGCTTACTTACACCGATAGGTGTTTTCCATGAAACTGTCACTGAGTCACTCGATTCCTTGTCGTGAGCTCTGGCTATTTATAATGGATTTATCCGAGTCTCGAACCTTCTCTGGTGTATGTTTTTCTGCTGGGTCTGGACTATTCTGGAAGTTACTAGATGGCGTCGGGTGTCATTGTTTGTGTCTTTGAGAAATTACTAGAAGCCCTCTACATGTTGGAAGAATATTCTAAATAGTTCTGGCAGATTTGAGAGAGATCATTGCCAGATCTATAACATTACCCTCTCCTTAGTCCCTGTTCGTCCCGAACAGAGTCGTTCACTTCCGCAATGGCACCGTGGTACTTTGTTAGTCGGTCGAGATGTACCACTTTCATTTTTGTACGGGGTTTTTGATGTAATTGAATCCGATAGACGACATCGTTTAACCGGTTGATGATCTGGTAAGGGCCTTCCCAGTTGCGCTGTAGTTTCGGCGATCTGCCCTTCTGTCGTTTGGGATTGTATAGCCAAACTAAATCACCCTCTTGGAATCCTGATGAATTCGCCCGTTGATCATACCTCGTCTTCATGCGGTCGGTCGCCAAATCAATTTTATCTCTGACCAGGTTATAAATTGTGTTTAGTCGACATCGAAGATCCGAGACGTAATCTTTGGCATTGGTTGGTTGGTCTGGTGGCACTCCAAATATTAGTTCCGCAGGGACGCGAATATTTCTTCCGAAAATGACTCGGGACGGAGTTTCTCCTGTTGTTGAATGCACCGATGTTCTGTAGGCCATTAAAAATAGAGGGATGTGCTGGTCCCAGTCCTGTTGCCTCTCGCTGACGAGTTTGGATAGGTTTGAGTTCAATGTCCTGTTGAAACGTTCCACCATTCCATCGGACTGTGGGTGTAATGGAGTTGTCCTCGTTTTGTTTATCCCCAGCATTTGGCACACGTGTTTGAATATTTGAGATTCAAAATTGCGCCCTTGATCGGAGTGTAGTTCACGTGGAGCTCCAAATCTGCTCACCCAGTTGGTAACAATTTGTTCGGCGACGGTTAGTGCTTCTTGGTTTGGAATTGCGTAGGCTTCAGGCCACTTGCTGAAATATTCAATGACCACTAGAATGTAGCGATTACCATTTTCTGATTCCGGAAATGGTCCAGCAATATCCACAGCAATTCTCTCAAATGGGACTCCCACGTTGTATTGTTGCATTTCTCCCCTGGATCTGCGGTGTGGGCCCTGACTTGATGCACACGTAGTACATTTACGGCACCAATTTTCGACATCATCTCGGAGATGGATCCAATAGAACCTTTCTCGTATCTTTGCCAAGGTTCTATTTACACCCAAATGCCCACCGGAGGTACCTCCATGATATTCCTTCAAAACCTCCTCGACTTTACAATGCGGGACGATGGTTTGCATGTGATACGACTTTCCGTCAGCGTTTTCCCATTTCTGTTTTAATAATCCGCCGTCTAGGTGAAGGGAGTTCCATTGTGCCCAATAACACTTCAGGGTTTCGCTGAATTGTGATGCCATGATCGGTGAAATATCTGGATCTTTACGTTGGGCATCTTCCAGTTCTTGCTGATTCCATCCATCCTTTGGTTCGGTCGTTATCCTCTGAATGGTTTCTCCGGCTTCTTTTCCTTCTACACGGTGACAATGCTTGCAGTTCGGTGGACAAGGATGACGTGAAAGCGCATCGGCATTACCGTGGATTCTTCCTCTTCGATGAACAATTTCATAATCGTAGGATTCGAGCCTTTCAATCCATCTGGCTACTTGGCCTTCGGGGTTCTTAAACTGAAGTAGCCATTTAAGCGATGCGTGATCCGTTCGAAGAAGGAACTTTTGACCATAGAGATATTTGTGAAAATGTTTCGTTGCTTCTACAGTGGCTAATAGCTCTCGGCGAGTTACGCAATAGTTCCTTTCTGCTTTTGAGAGTACTCGGCTGTAGTATGATAGCACTCTCTCCTGCCCGTCGATCTCCTGTGATAGCACTGCTCCGATACCGACATTGCTAGCGTCAGTATCTATGATGAAACCGTAACCTGGTTTTGGGTACGCCAGAACTGGGGAGTCGCAGAGTTGGTCTTTTATTTTCTCAAATGCTTCCTGGCACTGTTGACTCCATGTAAATGACTTTCCTTTTTCCGTTAACTGATGCAGGCATTTCGCCGTGTTGGCAAAGTCTTTTACGAATCGACGGTAATATGTCGCTAAGCCTAGGAAGCTGCGCAACTGGTGTTTATCACTCGGAGTAGGCCAGTTTTTCACCGCCAGTATCTTCTCCGGATCCGTCTTTACGCCATCAGCTGAAACGATGTGACCTAAGTACTTGACACTAAATAAAGTGCACTTTTTCGGACTCAGTTTTAATTTTGCCGCTCGTAGTCGCTGGAAGACTTCCTGCAGATTTTTTAGGTGTTCCTTGAATGTTCTGCCGATAACGATCACATCATCCAGGTAAACGAGACAAGTTTTCCAACTCAGGCCACGCAAAACGAATTCCATTAGTCTTTCAAACGTAGCTGGAGCATTGCACAAGCCAAATGGCATTACGATGAATTGCCACAGTCCACTGCCGACAGAGAATGCTGTTTTCTCTCTATCTTTTTCATCTATCTCCACTTGCCAGTAACCACTCTTCAGATCCAACGTTGAGAACCATTTAGCATCAGTCAGGGTGTCCATGATATCGTCGATTCTTGGTAGTGGATAGCTATCCTTTTTCGTAACATCATTCAGTCGCCTGTAGTCCACACAAAAACGGGTACTGCCGTCCTTCTTCTTTACCAGCACTACTGGCGATATCTACGGGCTCTTTGATTCTTCGATGATTCCCTGATGCTCCATAGTTTTGACCATTGAATTGACTTCTCCTTGTTTCGCTAATGGTACTCTTCTTGGAGGTTGACGTATCGGTGTAGCACTTCCGGTATCTATACGATGTTTCACTAAGTTTGTTCTGCCATAGTCGTCATCACCGGTGGAAAAGACGTCGCTAAATCCTTCGATTAGATCTACTGCTTGCTTGTGTTGTTCTCCTCTATTGTTGCTTGACTGAAGAAGTGTTGATGTTACATTGTCCTTCCTTCTTGGATTATTTTTAGAGGGTACGTCATGTGGTTCTGCCTTGTCGATACTCGTCACCGCCGATATTGGTTCACAGCTGCCAATTACATCTCCTTTCTTTACGCTGGTAGTGCTGTCCGCAACGTTCAGGACTCTTATTGGTACCATCATTCTCTCATTCCTTTTTACGAGCGTTTTTCCTAGTATCAGACTTCGTAATGCAGGTGTCGTTTCCGGTTCTATGAGGTAGAATCGGTGGTTCCCGGGATCACCATCGAGCTCTGCCCAAATAACATTCTCAGATGACTTTGGTATGTCCGCATCTTCGCATAATACAACTCGCAGCTTTGTTGTTTTGGAGGATGTTATTTCCATCGGGATTTCAATATTCCGCCACTTCATTATTCGTTGTCCTAAGTCCAGCTGGATACCGTGTGGTTTCAGAAAATCCATTCCAAGGATACACTCATCGGTAATGTCAGCTACCACGAATACATGCGAGAAGGTCAAATCCCCAAGTTGTATGTCACGAGCTATTTCTCCATGGACCGTTGTAGTTTCTCCTGTAGCAGTGCGAAGTGCGTACTTCTTGGTGTTGTGAAGCCAAGTACGATCTACGAGGTCAGATCTTAGCACTGACCGTGTTGCGCCTGTGTCGACTGTTATGATGCAGTTTAATTTGTCGACTCGACCACTCATACATAAGTCGTTTTCACAACGATGTAGTCGAGAAACTGCGATGATGGTTCCGGGGGCGTCGATTCTACCAGCCAACTTCTGCCCCATGAAGTTGGCCTTTACTCGTTTCCCGGACTGTCATTAGGCGAAGCGTGCTCTCGTGACGGTTCGCCCCTTCCTCCTCTTTGTTTAGCAGCGCAGCCGGAACAGTAGTTGATCGCTTTTCTGGGTTTGCGGCAGTCGCGTCTTAAGTGTCCTGCCTGTCCACAATTCCAGCATCGGGGAGCACCAGATCCTTCGCTCCGCTTGGTGTACTCGGCTTTCTGGCACACACATTCTTCTACTATTTCTCGAACTCGATAGTTACTCCGCGAGCTTTGCTTGGCAGCTTCGAACGTCAGCCCATATACTAAGGCTTCGCCAATCGTTTTCTTACCTGCCAGTTTTAACGCCTGTTGCAGCTCTCTGTCCTGTACAGCATTGTTAAATGCGAAAACAGCTGTATCGTTGCGTTGCTCTGTTTGCGCATTAGGCAGCGATAATAGTGTGAGTCGTTCAATATCGCGTGCCAGCTCTTGAAGTGTTTCACCATTCTTTTGAGTTCGGTTGTACAGTTGAGTTTTGTAGATCTCTCGCATGTGGTCACTGCCGTAATGAAGATCCAATGTCCGGACTAACATTGAAAAATCTTGTTGTTGATCCTGCGGAATCGTTTGAAGAACTTCTGCTGGTGGACCTCTTAACGCCAATATAAGAGCCGTTCCTCGTTCCAGATCATTCCAATGGTTGTTTCTTGCGGCAGCCTCAAATTGGGTCTTATAAATAGCCCACGGTGTTTGTCCATCGAAGATTGGAGCCTTGAGACCCTTGTGCGCAACATGCTCTGTCTTGATGACTCCGGTCGCTTTTACATTATCGAAGTCCTTTTTTAGGCGTTCGACTTCTTCTTCGAAGACTCGAAGTTTCTTCTCTACGTTTTCTTCTATTGCTTTACCCATGGTGTCTATTTTATTATTTTGTAGTTCCAATTTATGGTTGAGGTCCCTTGAGGTCTCATCTAATTTCTGGTTAATGTCCGCAGATTGTTGCTCTAGTTTCTGATTAATGTCCGCAGATTGTTGCTCTAATTTCTGATTAATGTCCGCTGATTGTTGTTTAATGTCCGCAGATTGTTGTTTAATGTCCACCGATTGTTGTTCAAATTTCTGATGCATGTCCGCTGATTGTTGTTCTAATTTCCGATTCATGTCCGTTGTCACAGCTGATTGTTGTTCTAATTTCCGATTCATGTCCGTTGTCACAGCTGATTGTTGCTCTAATTTCTGATTAATGTCTGCTGATTGTTGATCCAATTTGTGCATCATTTGTTGCATTAACTGTGTCAGAGCATTCGATGCACCAGAACACTCCTCTGCACGAGTTTCTTCGATTTGGAACTCAAAACTATCTGCATTCTCACCCTCAGCCTCAAGTGTCTCGATCATACGGCTGACAAGTTCAGACTTGCTCCCTGTTGTAGATAACTCGCGTCTACTGAGCTCTTCCTTCAGCTCCGTTACTTTTAAGTCTTTTAAATAACGCGGCATTTTCACTAACACTTAAATTCACGTCACTGCTCACTAAATCACTCGAGATTATTCGATTTCACAAAATTCTCACTGTCCGTTCGAGAATTTTAGTTCCGCGATTTTACTTCGCTAATTAAAGTCACTGCTCACTAAATCACTCGAGATTATTTGATTTCACAAAATTCTCACTGTCCGTTCGAGAATTTTAGTTCCGCGATTTTACTTCGCTAATTAAAGTCACTGTTCACTAGAGCACTCGAGAATATTCGATTTCAGAAAATTCTCACTGTCCGTTCGAGAATTTTAGTTTCACTTTTCCGCTCTCACAAAATTATCCGTTCCGAGAATTTTTAATTTCACTCGCGATTTTTAACCCGAATTTATCCTTGAAATCCCACTCTTCTGACACCAATTGTTGCGAGCTAGGGGATCGCCGATTTCAAAGGAAAACACAATTCGTTTAAAAATAATAAAGATAATTTATTTATTGCACTTTATACACAATTTCCCGATCACTTCACTAAATTCGCTCTAAAAAATTAATTCGTACAACCCAGGAACACTGCCGATCTATCACTTTCGCTTATTTACACCGATAGGTGTTTTCCATGAAACTGTCACTGAGTCACTCGATTCCTTGTCGTGAGCTCTGGCTATTTATAATGGATTTATCCGAGTCTCGAACCTTCTCTGGTGTATGTTTTTCTGCTGGGTCTGGACTATTCTGGAAGTTACTAGATGGCGTCGGGTGTCATTGTTTGTGTCTTTGAGAAATTACTAGAAGCCCTCTACATGTTGGAAGAATATTCTAAATAGTTCTGGCAGATTTTAGAGAGATCATTGCCAGATCTATAACAATATATTATATAGATATGTGCCTTTGAAGTGGAAAGATGTGAAGGTGGTTTTCATACCGAACACGAATAAAAGTAATGCACAGCACCACAGTAATGCACAGTACTACAGGCCAATAAGTCTGACTTCTTTCTTTCTAAAAGTCTTTGGAAGACTGATAGATATTCACATAAGAGCCACTGTAGACATCGCCCACCTGAGTCCTTCACAACATGCTTACATGAAAGCATGAAAGGACGGTCTGTAGAAACGGCACTGCACACGGTAGTATCGAAAATTGAAAAGTCTATGGAATTCAAGGAGTGCACTTTCAATGTTTTTGTGGATGTAGAGGGCGCGTTCAATAATATATGCATCAATACGCTAATAAACGCGTTAATCGTACATGATGCAAATTCAATGCTCACTGCATGGATTCATAACATGTTGGTGGGCAGGAAAACTACTACACTACAATGGGAAATGATTCTAAGACAAAACAAGTAAATAGAGGAACATCACAAGAAGAGGTTTTGTCACCTTTACTTTGGCTGTTAGCCGTGAATGGTATCCTCTCGTAGCTAAATGCTAGATATTGCAGTCTCGCCTATGCGGCTGACTTAATCATCCAAATTATTAGGGAATACCCTACAACTTTAGGCAAACTGATGTAAAGTGCATTAAATTTTGTTACCGGTTGGTCTAAATCGTGTGGATTGAGAATCAACCCTGATAAAACTACGCTCGTCACTCTACCTGGCAGACAGAAACGGTCTGAGAATCATGTCATGCAGATATTTACTGTTATTTCGAAAATGGAAGAGGGAGTAGGTTATATCACCTTTTCTGAAAGCCTTGATTTGTCTTGCGAGCAGGAGTAAATAGCAAGTGATTTAGTTTTTACTGCCAAGCTGCACAGAAGGGCCTCTCACTTACTGCTGCTATTAAAGATGCTTGAATCATTGTATCTATCTTTATCTATCTACAATGGCGCTACAGCCCAAATCGGACCTTGGCCTCCTGATATTCAGGTTCCTTAACATTTTTTTTATTACTTATCGTGGAAGGGTTGTTAGCCCTTCACACAACACTTTTTCTACGAATTTTTCATTTTTCGTAAATTGAGGTGACCAAAGTATATCAAAGCAGGCAATGTGCTCATATATCATATATTGCGCCGACCGGGATTTTAACTCACGACTTTCGCATTACAAGACCAACACGCTACCCACTAGGCTATACCCTAGCTTAAACCATTGTATAGAATGTGGAAAAAATTAGGAAAACCTGCACTTTGCGGCGGTGTTAAGATATGCCTGGAAATGAAATGGTGGACAAGCTGGCCAGAGACGGATTTGCCGCTGCCACCGTTGAGGAAACGGACAATGTTGGCATTGCCTTAAGAGCCATTAAGACAATATATGCTAACAAAGTGCGGGAAAGGGAAATTTTCAAATGGTTACAAAGCAAGTCACGTAACACCACGAAGATGCTATGGGGTTGGTTTAATAAAGGAAAATCAATAAAAACATTGAGATTCGACCGAAACTCCCTACGGACGCTAGTAGCTATAGTTACGGGTCACTGTCTTCATAGGAAACACGCTCGAAGAATTCGCCTTACAACCAAGGACATTTGCAGAGACTGCTTTGTGGAGAATGAGATTATAGAGCATTTCCTCTGCCATTGCACATGCCTCCGAACAACTCAAAGGCAAATTCTTAGAGAGTACTTCTTCACCTAGCTAAATGATCTCCGGTCCCTTGAACCGATGAAGCTCATTAGTTTCACCGTTAGAGTCGGTTGGCTGAATGAAATGTAGGTCTACATGGTAAAACATTTAAGCTTACAACGGGCCTACGTGCATCGGAGTCCAACTCATCCACGAACCTAACCTAACCTATTCTGAATTTGGAGCCTTTGTATGGGAGGTGGCAGCAATACAAATACAAATACATGGTTTGGAAACTGCTTAAACATCCTTATGCTTCGCTCCAATTTTCGATTGTCGAGTCGATTGCTCTCACATGTTATGTTCAAAATAGAAACGCTTTCTTAAATTGAGGAGTATTAGGAGTGAAGCGAAGTTGATATTTTTTTAGCACTTATTGCAGTTATGAAGGGATAAATTCTGACAAAATTGTATGCTTCTACTTTTTCTAGTTTTAATGGAAATCGACATAATGCATTTTCCAAAATTATTCATTTGAATGAAAGGAAAATCAAAACAATATTTTTCGACGTTAAATATAATTCCATTATAATAATTGGCTAAAAATTGCAAGTCGATAGCTGTGATAGTTTCAAAAATAAAAAATTTAATTAAAATTTCCAAAATTTATAAGATTTGTATGGGAGAAGGTAGAATGAGTGAAGTTCATGATTTTCTCAAAACTTTTTATAATAAACTTTTTATAATAAAAATAATTCTGCAAAAATTCGTCCTTTAAGTTTTGGTAGTTGCCATGAAAATCGAAAAAATTCATTTTTCAAAATGGTGCATTTGTATGGGAGGAGGTAGAAGAAGTAAGGGGTTCAGAAAAATATTTGTTGATGCTATTCACATCATTATACTTTGAACTAATTTTAAATTTGATTGCTTAAGTAGTTTCAGAGATAAGTCAAATCCTTAAAATTTTGAAATCTCATACTATTCATATAAAAAGGAATAGAAATGGGGGATGTAGCCCGGTCACGAACTTAAAGCTTCGTTTTTGCTAAAATAAACATAAAGCTAATTGCAGCACGATAGCTCAATGCGTTCAAGAGTTACGCTGTAGGCAGACGGATTTCATTAGAGATTAATTCTGACAATATTATAAGTTTGCTCTACAGTTTGTAAAGCTAAAAAATACGGCTCGGAGAAAGAATCAATTGGACAGAATTTTGTTTCATCGCTTGAAAACTTCAAAGCCGGATGTCCGTCCGTCCGTCTGTTTGCTCTCTAGCTTGAGAATGCGTTGAGCTAAAAAGTTCAAATTTTATGTACGTCGTTTTTGATGAAAAATTAGGGTCAGGTTTGTAAATGAGCCAAATCGCTACCACCTCCCATACAAAATGATAAATTTTGAAAAATTTACACTAATAAATTTTCTTAGAAGCTGTAAGAGCTAATAATTTGAAATTTAGAATATATATTATTTTTATCATAAACGTGATCTTATATATACAAATTCTTCGAATCTCTCCTCTTACTCCTTCACCTTTTATACAAACTGCACTTTTTCATGAAATACTTTAACGTGGTTGATATGAAATCATTAAAAATAAGCTGCCAACAAGTCGGGCGAAACCTTATTATTCTTGGGATTACGGAAGACTAAGTGAAAGGAGGTTCTTGGGCAGGGCAGTTGTCAATTTAACACTTTGCGGAAACGTTCAAAAGCTCCCGCACATATAATTAATATTTCGTTCGTTTATTTATGCAAGTTTGAGTTTTTATGAAGGCAGAGGTGAGGGGTTATAGTAAGGGTGGGTAGATATTAATAATTTCTTAATTGATTGCTTGAATCACGTCCAAAATTCTGTGTATAGAATGTCAGTTTCATAGAATTTTCATAGGATTCGGTGTATTTTATATTCACGAAACCGAACATTTGTATGCGAGGGGGTAGAGGAGGTAGGGAATCGTGAAATTTATGACGCAATTTTATTTCCTTTCTCTTAGGTGCTCGTACAAAATTTCAAGCTCGTAGCTTTTAATTTAAATTTTGGGGAATGTCAGGTGGAAAGTGGCGCTTGCTAATATCTCCACCACGAATGCAGATAGGAAGCTGAAAATAGGCAGAGTTATGAAGAGGATCGTCGGACAAACTTTAAAAATAATTTAATTTTTTTATCTATTGGCGTCCGAAAAGGGGGGCTAAGAACAAATTGTCGGTAGATTCCGGATTCTACACTGTTACGCTTTATTTCGGTCTCTGCTGAGACCTTTATCAAACAGTCTTAGTACAGACCGAAATGTCAGGAATAATAAAACGTAACAGTGTAGAATCCGGAAATCTTTTCTTTCAATATTTACTTTATTGCCTTTAAATTAATCCCCAGTAGATGCAACACAAATATGCCAGCGTTTTTTCCAGTCCTCGAAACACTTTTCATAAGCGCTTTTTAGTATGTCCTTCAGTGAATTTTATTTTATGTCCATTGTTTCCTCCATTCCGATGATTGTTGACTGGTTTGCATGTCAAAATCACAAACCCATGTCTTGTCACCACTTATGATGCGCTCCAGGAATGCGGGATAAGAATTTTCACGATCAAGCATGCCCCAAGAGATCTGTTCACGATACTTTTTTTGAAGACCTTTATCGGAACGAGTCGAGCAAGAACGCGTTTCATGGCCAAAGTATCCATCAAAATCGAAAGAACGGAGCTCTACTGCCATCTCTCTGACGCTGTCATGGCGATTTTTGAGCATCATTTCCTTTACTTTTTGAATGTTTTCGTCAGATGAGGAGGTCGGAGGTCGTCTAGAACGAGGCATGTCTTCAACAATCTCTCGACCGTCCTTAAAGACATTGTACCACTCGTAGGCTCGTACCCACTTGATTTAAAGAAAAAATAATAATTTAAATCAGAACTGTTATGTACCGAAGGGGGGCCTTAACCTGCACGAGGTGTTTCATGTATATTGAAAAAAAAAACAAACACAAAAACTCAAAATTCTTGATTGATATTGGAAGCTACAAATTTGAAAATTCGCGAAATAGTATATTAAAAAACATAACAGAACTATGATTGGGCGTAGCGCCCAATCATATGATACTCTAGATGAAATTTCCTATTCCTTACTTTCCTAGAAAATATGTCATCTCCATCTTTCGAATAGTGAACTGTGACTTTTGTATGGGAGGTGATAAAAGCAGAAAACCAAACATAGTATGCAAAATGTTTCCTGCTGACTTTAAAGTTTGTAGCATAATTCTCGAGGAAATTGAATAATTTTTGTCTGAATTTATGGCATTTGTATGGGAGGTGGCAGAGAAAGTGGGAGGTTTTGGATGATTTTGAATCTGCTTATCAACAACCTAATCACGTTGCTTTGTTACTAATATGTTCGAAGGAGAAATACTTTTCTTGAATTTTCAATACAGCAATTGTGTATGGGAGGTGGTAGAAGGATTGAAGCGAAGTTCATATTTTTTTAAGTATTTATTGCAATTATTAAGGGACAAATTGTAGCAAAATTTTAAGTTTGTACTTTTTCTAGTTTCAATGAAAATCGATTAAATACATTTGCCAAAATTGTGCATTTGCATGGGAGGGGGTAGAAGGAGTACTCGAATCGAAACCAAATTTTTCAATATCAATAACTTTTGCAATAATATACTTTTCTCAAAATTTAAAATTGGTTGCTTTGACGGTTCTGGAGAAAAATAATTTCGTAAAATTTAAAATTAATTATGACAAAAATTGGAATTTTTAGCTTTGCTAGCTGCAACGCAAACCAAATAAATGCATTTTTGAAAATTGTGCATTTGTATGGGAGGGGGTAGAAGGAGTAAAGTGATCAAATCAATATTTTTTGACGACAATGATGTTTACATCATTGTACTAATCTACTAATTTTCAAGTCAATAGCTGAAATGGTTTCGGAGAAAAATCACTTTCTTTAAATTTATAAATTTCACAAAATTTTTATGGGAGGGGGTAGAAGGAGTAAAGGGATGTAGCCCGTTCACTTAAAGTTAATTTTTTTGCTAAAAATCACACACAACCAATTTCAGCACGATAGCTCAAAGCGTTCGAGAGTTATGTTGTAGACATACGGACAGACAGCAACTCGGAATCGAGATTTTTGAGAGACAATGGTTTCAATAATTTAAATTGCTCCGAGCTTCATAGACAGACGGACAGACGGCCACTCGGAATCGAGGTTTTTGAGCGACAACAAATATTTTTATACCCTTGGCGGCTCTGTGCGAGCATTATTTCTTAGCGTTACAAACGGTAAGGCAAACACAATATACTCTCAGATTTCATTTAGAGTATAAAAATGAGACGATTAGCTTCACCCCTTCTACCCCCTCTCATACAAAATGACACAATTTCGCAATTCAACACTAAACGGATTTGCTCGAAAAGTATAAAAGCTATTAGTCTGAAATTTTGAATATATTACTTTTATAATGATTTCAATCTATCGCATAAAAATTATTTGCGTACTCCCTATCCTTCCACCACTCCCATACAAACTGCATTTTTTCCTGAAATGTTCTAAACCAATTGCTGAAAATAAGTGCACAAATATTTATTTATTTTTTATATTTTTATATTTATTATATAATTATTAGTAAGTCCAAAAAAATTAGACTATTGGCTGTACACCATACAATCTGACACAATTTCACAACTTTGCAAAAAGTCGATTTCCCTGAAAAGTATGAATGCCACTGATTTGCAATTTCAAACATGTCAAAAACATGATGTTTATAGTTATTTCTGAAAAAGCCTTTGAGAACTCGCACTTCATCCGACTACTTCCCATATAAACTGCACAAGTTCACTAAATCCAATTCAGTAATTTTCTTAGTACCTATTAAATTTTTGAATCCTAAATTTTGTGTAAAACATTTTGATAGCAATGTTTGTGTAATGAGAAAAAATTAGTTCAATGTCGTCAACCCCTGTACCATTTCCGCTACAAAAATTCTTGAAATCAAAAAAATTTATTTTTTTATGTTTTTTTCTCTGTCGATCACAATAGTTTTTTTGTGAATTTCAACTGGTCTGCAGATTCTTGAGGATTCTCAGATAGTGTGTTGTAAATCGAATTGCCTTTTATACCAGATATATCTTGTCAGTAGGGCGCGCATTGTTCAGGTATTTATCGGAGTACAAGGTGAATACTATGTCGCTGTCCGTTTTTATGTACATACATAGATGCTTAATGTCATGAATTTGAGCAGAAAATTCCAAGCGATATTACTTTGACTATTTTTCTCAGTTAAAAACCGTTGTTATGAGTGAGTTGTTTTTGTGCCTTTCCGTTTCTGGTGGCTTATTAAAGAAAATATGCTATTCATGGTCTTCTCCGAATTAGCAATTAATTTTATAATAAAATGTACGCATACATTGATTTTTCGAGATCCTTGTACATATGTATATGCTATTACCTTGGAGTGCTGGTACACTAGTTGAAGTGTAAATGTTGTACAGAACTGGACCCAATACATTTCCTTGTGAAACGCCACATATTGAAAGCTGGAAGTAAGATAGCTTTCAAAATAACTCCAATCGCGAAAGGTTTTTTGAGTGGATTTTGGTGATCTACTGTATCGAACGCCTTAAATCACTGAAAACAGCAGAAGTGTAAAAGTTTTTATCGCTAGAAGAATTGGTGTTTAGTCACGACATCAAATAATGATCCTTTGGTGGCTTAAGCCCACACTGTTTCTGAGAAATTTGGTGAGACGTTACGTGTTTTTGAAGTTGATTCTTCAGGATTACTTCTATAATTTTTCTGACAGTAGGCAATATACTAATAGGACTACAATTAGATAAATCGATTATGGAACCCGATTTGTGTATTGGAACAACTTTGCTAGTCTCCCAGCAGTTTGGCACTACTCCTTCGACGAAAGATGAATTAACGATTGTTGAGATATGTACTGAGAGCATTTCGTTGCAGTGTGTTAGTAGTCTAATGGATATGTTATCAGTCCCAACAGACTGAATTTTTTTTTATTTTCGTGATAACAGTCGTAATCTCATCTTTTGTCGTCAACGCGAATTCAAAGAGAGAAGTTACGGTTCGAAAAGGGAGTAGTTCCAAATGTGCAAATTTGTATTGAATTAAAATATTATATTATATTTTTTAATTTATTACAAATTTAGTCGGTCTAATAATGTTTTAAATTTTGGTTTTTAATTACAGGCAACAGTGCTCTCAACAAATTCAACGAATAAAACGCATGGAAAAAATTACCTAGGATATTTTTCGTCTGTGATAAGAATTCAAATTGATTAGTAATACGTGAAATTATGTATATGCGATTTAGATGATGTGGACATATCAAAATGTCAGAAAACAATCCGGCAGCCACAGTAACGGGTGCCGAAGATAAAATATCACTCTGCAAATCTTCAAATAATGACGACAATCAAGTACCCATCATATGTGAGAGTAAAGTAAGCTGTCATGAAAATGGCCAAATTAATATTGAAAATTTGGACAAATCATCGCTACATCCAATCCAAGTTGAAAGCAATATTCAAAATTCTAGTAATAAGATAGAAAATGATACTTTTGATCAAAAAATTTTTTCTGTGGACGCGAACTATGGTATCAATTCAATACGAAACCGACCATTACTGTCTCCGAAAAGTAATAGTGCATCACCAATGCTTCTGCCTTCATGTAGTGAAGATAAAGGCACTCAAAGTGATGTCGACGAAGTAGCAAAGCTATTTGAGCAAAAACCGGCTGCGTTTGAAAAATGGTTAAAAGAAAGAGCAACACCGGACGTCGTAACACGAATACATTCCTTAGTTGAAGGAGAACGACGATCCATACACAGTCCCAAGCGAGCATCGGTCACATCAGACCTTTTTCATCAGTGGCTGGCATCATCACCTGTCAAAGTAAGTATTTCATATTTTATTTTGTAAGAATTATATACAGGCGTAACAAGCAATTTTCTAAACAATTAGCTTAGAATGATCATTTATACTTTATACAATGGAATGCAAGTTTTAGATAAAAAGCACGCGTAAAGCCAATACGATACTCTAGTCTAGCTCATACCTGGTATTACCAACGTGGTATAGGATTCTAGGGAGGCTGATACACTGCTCATACGTGGTATGGTTTGATATCAGCTGTTCGTGAATTGAAATCGGACTGAAACGTCACACCGTATTTCTTAAAAAAAATGTGCAATTTATCCATTAAAATATTCGCCACATCAATTGAATCGCCATCGGCACATGGCAACGGTAGGTGTTGTTGGTGATGGCATATTGCAACTTAGTTGCAGGCACATAACCAATTAGAAAATATTAATTTCAAATGCCAAATCGGTTGATTGTGTGAAAATTGAAGTTTTTTTTAAAGAATTGTTTGTGACTTTTTTCCCGTTTCGCATCTTGCAACGAAAATAATAATAATATTGTTCTGGAAGTTTTTGTTTGGTGAGATACGTTTCTTAAGCCGGCGTTTCACGATGTTACGAACATCCTCTAATGTTGGTTGCATCGTGTGTCCGATGCGCGAACACTACGATTGTTCAGTGTCAAGCATCCAACGATCGTGTTGGAAGCAAGTACGATATATAAAATGGAGTGCCTGATAGGCTGTCTCAGGTGGGACTACCAAGGAGGATATATAGGTATAAAATGGAGTGTACTTTTTGATTTGGTAATTTTCAAAAATTGTGTCCAAGCTTAACTTGGGTTCAAACTTTAAAATAAAAACATAATTTGTATTCTCTTTTGGTTGCTAATATTCAGTCAGCAATAGATTAATTTTTAGTGCAATAGAGTTTGCTGTTTTATTTCAGAATTCTTAAGTTTTTCAATATTGATTAGTTTTTGGTTCGTGTCTAAGCTAATCACTTTAGCAACGTATATCGTATATGGTGAGCCAAAATATCGAAAACTTTGAGCAATTTTTTGGGGCTCTGGTAAAAGGTACAAAGTTCAAATTTTGCAGATGATTTAATCGATACATAAAAAAATAAATAAATTGAACTCCACACTGTGTTCCAAGCGTATTGAAAAAACCAACAAAAATTTTAAAATATTTGCTTGAAATTTTAAGCTTGAATTTTGATTAAATGGTTATAATAATTTCAAAACTTTTACCCCCTCCCATACAAAAGTATCGGCCATTTCTAAAAAATCAAATTATTAAAAGCTATACACTTGAACATTTGTATGAACAATTTTTAACAAATTTGAAACAAGGTTGCATCAAAAGTTATGAAGTTTTCTTTGCACTTCTACCCCGTCACACATGTGATGTCCACCAATTGCAATAAAGCAACTAATAACCAACCCGTTAAAAGCTACGAACTTGAAATTTTGTACGAACACCATCCAAGAGAATCGAAATAAAACAGCATCACAAATTTTTCGATTCCATCACCTCCTTATACATAACCTAGCAATCTGATCGCGTTTAGAGTTACTATAAACTATATGCCACTGATGATATTCGAAAATTAACTATTGTGTTTCTTTGTTTTCTATAATTACTTTATTACTTTATTATTTTAATAATAAAGTATTGTGATCGACTTGGGAAAAAAAAAAAATTTGCTACCCTGAAATTTTTTTTTTCGCGTTTCATGACTAAAATAGCCTAAAAATGCAAAAAAAAAACATAACAGAATTATGATTGGGCTTAAAGCCCAATCATATGATACTCTAGATGAGATGGAAATGACTTTAATATACCGGAAAAAATGTCATCTCAAATTCTTTCGAATAGTGAATAGAGACTTTTGCATGGGAGGTGGTAGAAGTAGAGGGGGAGGTTTGTATTTTTTGTATGTGACACCGAACATGGCATGCAAAATGTTTTTTGCTAAATTTAAAGTTTTTAGTTTTCATTATTTTTAAAGAAATTGGTCATAGTTTTCCTGAAAATGGGGCATTTGTATGGGAGGTGGCAGAGGAAGTGGAACGTTTTAGATGATTTTGAAACTGCTTATCATCATCCTTATCATCATACTTTGATTCAATTTCAAACTCGATAGCTATCATATACTTAAAAGAGAAATGCTTTACTTGAATTTATAATACAGATATTTGTATGGGAGGTGGTAGAAGGAGTGAAGCGGAGTTGATAATTTTTTTCACAACTCATTTCAATTATTAAGAAACAAATTCTGGCAAAATTTAAAGCTTGCACTTTTTCTAGTTTGAATGGAAATCGATAAAATGCATTTAACAAAAATTATACATTTGTATGGGAGGGGGTAGAACGAGTGTACGGATCAAAATAAATTTTTTTCGCATTAATAATATTTCTTATTGTATACCTTACACAAAATATCAAGTTTATAGCTTAAACAGTTTCGAAGAAAAATAATTTAATTTAAATTTCAAAATTTCGTGAAATTTGTATGGGAGGGGGTAGAAGGAGTGAGGTGAAGATGATAATTATTTTTAAAATAAATTGCAATTACAGTAGAATTATTTCTGACAAAATTTTGTCTCTTCAGCTTTACTAGTTTCAATGAAAATCGAAAATATGTATTTTTCAAAATTGTCCATTTGTATGGGAGGGGGTAGAAGGGGTAAGGGGATTGGGTCAATATTCCGTGATATTATTGACATCTATATCATAATACTTTGACCTAAATATCAAGCCAATAGCTTAAATAGTTTCAAAGAAAAATCAATTTCTTAATATTTCGAAATTTCATGAAATTTGTATGGGAGGGGGTAGAAGGAGTGGGGGGATGTAGCCCGTTCACGAACTTAAAGTTACTTTTTTGCTAAAAATGACACACACAAATTTTTATCACTATATCTCAAAGCTTTCGAAAGTTATGCTGTAGACAGACAGACAGACAGACAGACAGACAGACAGACAGACAGACAGACAGACAAACAGACAGACAGACAGACGGACAGACGGTCACTCGGAATCGAGGTTTTTAAGCGTCAACAAATATTTCTGTACCCTTGGCGGCTCTGTGCGAGCATTATTTTTTAGCGTTACAAACGGTAAGGCAAACCCAATATACTCTCAGATTTCATCTAGAGTATAAAAATCCGTCTGTCTGTACGCCGTCCGCCGTACGCCGTACGCCGTACGCCGACGTGTACGCTCAGCGCACATTAACTCCCAAACCTTTCAAGATTGAAAGTTCATTTTTGGAGGGATTGTAGGTAGTTGCGGATCTCAGACGGATACCAATTTTGGGGGGTGTATGAGTTCAGGGGGAGGCGGGGGGAGCGCTTAAACCGAAAAATACGAATTCAAATATCTCAACCATGGTTACAGCTAGGAAGCTAAAAATCAACACACATATACAGGAGTTTGTGGGACAACTTTTAAAAATAACTTAATTTTTTTATCCATTGGCGTGCGAAAAGGGGGGGCTAAGAACCAATTGTCGGCCGAATTTTTTTTTCAAATGATTATATCTTCGAAATTACTTCCCATAAAAAATTGATATTTTGAGACCATCAAGATAGTATATAGATCTACTAGAAGCAGTTTAGATAGAAGCTAATTAGTGAAAGGGGGAGGGTCAGGGGGGGTGCAAAGAAAAACACTTAAAAATTAATATCTCAACTGTCTCTTATGCTATGTAATTGAAACTTAAAATATATACTAAGTTTTACTAGCGACATATGAAAAAAATATAATATGTGGACATTATAGTAGTGGGGGGAAATGGGGAGCATTTCAAAAATGGCGCACTTTCCAAAACTACAAATCATCAAATCTCAAAATTGAGTACAGATATCAAATCAAAAATTTGTCAGATTGTAGAGCTATATAATCTTTAATTTTGGTAAGAAATTTGAGTTGGGGGGTGTAAGGGGAGGGAGGTGGAAAGCGAAAATGTTGAAAATTTTGAGTGATTTTTTTATGGCTCTGGTAAAAGATACAAAGTTTAAATTTTGCATGTCGACACATTTATTTGATATAAATAGAAAAAAAATAGTAATTTGTTCCAAAATTGTTATGCTCCGAAGTGGGGGTCTAACGTGCACAAGGTGTTTCATGTGGAATGAAAAAAACACATAAACTGAAAATTTTTGAATGAAATTTTTAGGTAGAAACTTCAAAATTTCGAAAATGCATTTAAAAAAAATCTCTAAAAGTTTGAAATATTAACTGGTCGAATATTTTTAAAACTTCTACTCTCTCCCATACAAAATTATTTTTTCGACCAATTTTAAGAAATCAATTATCACCTAACCATCAAAAGCTATCAATTTGAAATTTGCACAAAAACTTTAAAAAATAGTTAAAATGAAATTACGGTAAAAGTTTTGAAATCATGCTTGCCCTTCTACCCCCTCCCATACAAAAGCATGATTTCGACCAATTTCATTAAATCAACTAATAACCAACAAATTAAAAGCTACGAACTTGAAGTTTTGTACGAGCACCTTACAACAGAAAAGAAAGAAAATTCCATCACAAATTTTACGATTCCCCTACCTCCTCTACCCCCTCCCATACAAAATTATTTTTTCGAGCATTTTTAAGAAATCAGTTATCAGCTATCTCTTAAAAGCTATCAATTTGAAATTTTGCATGAAAACCTACAAAAGTAATTTAAATGAAGTTGCTTTAAAAGTTTTGAAATTGCGCTTACCGTTCTACCCCCTCCCATACAAAACTATGATTTCGACCAATTTCATTAAATCAACTAATAACTAACAAACTAAAAGCTACGAACTTGAAGTTTTATACAAGCACCTTACAAGAGAAGCGAAATAAAACTGCATATCAAATTTTACGATTCCCCTACCTTCTCTACCCCCTGCCATACAAATTTTCGGTTTCGTGAAAATAAAATACACCGAATTTTATGACAATTTTATGCAATTTCGTCTATGAAACACATTCTATACAGAGAATATTGGACTTGATTCAAGCAATTATTAAAAAGCTGTAAACATCCACCCACCCTTGCTATTACCCCTCCTCCTCCCTCCATAAAAACCCAAACTTGCAGAAACGAATGAAATATTGTTAAATTGACAACAGCCCTGCCCAAGAAACCCCTTTGCACTTAGCTTTCCCTAACCACTTTAACCTGCATATTGACTTTCTACTCATCCGCAACTTGTCCCAAGAATAATAAAGTTTCGCTCGACTTGTTGGCAGTTTATTATTCTAATAATAATGTATTGTGATCGAAAGAGAAAAAAAAAAAAATTTGCTACCGTGAAATTTTGTTTTTTTCGCGTTTCAGCTTAAAAATGCAAAAAACAAAAAATCCGTCCCGCCGTACGCCGTCCGCCGTACATATGGAGATCGTTAAATGTAGAATGTTCATTTTTGGATTGTTGAGTGGGTTCCAATTTCTAAATTTTTTGAGAGTGTTAGGTAGAAGGGGGAGGCGGGGGGAGGGAAAGAGTAAAAAACTACACTTGCTAATATCTCCACCCCGAATGCAGATAGGAAGCTGAAAATCAGCAGAGATATAGAGAGGGCTGTGGGACAAAGTACAAAAATAATATAATTTTTTTATCCATTGGCGTCCGAAAAGGGGAGTTAAGAACAAATCGTCGGCCGAATTGTTTTTTCAAATGATTATATCTTCGAAACTACTTATCATAAAAAACTTTAAATTTTAGGAACATTAAGGCGGCATATAGCTTGCTAGAATCAGCTTAGAAAGAGGCTAATTGTTGCATGGGGGAGGGTCAGGGGTGGTGCAAGGAAAAACACTTATAAATGAATATTTCAACTATCTTTTAAGCTATGTAATTGAAACTTTAAACATATACTGATCTATACTAGCGAAATACGAAGAAAAATATAACATGTGGAAATAATAGTAGTGGGGGGAAATGGAGAGCATTTTAAAAATGGCGCACTTTTCAAAATTACAAGTCGTTGTATCTCAAAATTGAGTACAGATATCAAATCAGAAATTTGTCAGATTGTAGAACTAAATAATCATTAATTTTGGTAAAAATTTTAAGTTGGGAGGTGTATGGGGAGGGAGGTGGTGAGCAGTAATGACCGAAATTTTGAGCGATTTTTTTAGGGCTCTGGTGAAAGATACAAAGTTTAAATTTTGCTTGTGGATACATCTATTTAACATACGTAGAAAAAAAATAATAATTTGTTCCACAATTGTTATAAACCCCCCGGTGTAACGTGCACAAAGTGTTTCATCTGCACTTAAAAAAACACAAACTGAAAATTTTTGAATGAAATTTGAAGGTAGGAGCTTAAAAAAATGCTTAAATATATGATATATTAACTGGTCGAATACCTTTAAAACTTCTACCACCTCCCATACAAACATTTTTTTTCGACTATTTTCAAGAAATCAATTATCACCTAACTAGTACAAGCTATCAATTTAAAATATTGCATAAGAACTTCTAAAAATAGTTGAAACAAAATTGCTTCAACAGTTTTGAGATCGAGCATGGTCTTCTCCCACCTCCCATACAAAAGTATGATTTCAACCAATTTCATTAAATCAACTAATAACAAACAAATTAAAAGCTACGGAATTGAAATTTTTTAGAAGCACCTTACAAGAAAAATGAAATAAAATTGCATCACAAATTGTAAGATTCTCTTACCCGCTCTACCCCCTCCCATACAAATGTTCGGTTTCGTGAATGTAGAATACTCCGAATTTTATGAAAATTCTATGTATCTCCTTCTATGAAACTAATGTTCTATACAGAGAATATTGGTCGTGATTCAAGCAATCAATTAAAATGCTATTAACATCCACTCACCCTTACTTTCACCCCTCCCCGTCCCCTCATAAAAACCCAAACTTGCATAAACGAATGAAATATTGCTAAATTAACAACAGCCTTGCCTAAGAACTCTCTTTCACTTAGTCTCCCAAATCACGCTAACCTTCATTGACTTTCCACGCATCCGAAATTTGTCCCAAGAATAATAAAGTTTCGCCCGACTTGTTGGCATTTTTTTTTTATGTGAGGTAATAAGAACATTTTTTTAATCCTATTGCATGTTAAAGAATTTTATCGCAATAGCTGGAAACGTTCATTTGTTTTCCCACGGACGGTCCTTCAGATTAAAGGTTTTCGAGTGACAAAAAATATTTGTTGTGGACTCTTCTTGGTTCAATCCGGGACGGATTTCATCGCGTTGCAAACAGTAATGTTAATGTCTGTAGCACTTGTAATAATGTAAAAAAGAGACAGAATCAGTTTTATCTCACCAGAGCTACTACTTTTATTAGGTACCTAATTGATGTAAGCATTATACTTATTGCTTAACAAATGGGTAATGTAGAAGAATGGCTGAATGGTGCTCTCATTACTAATGTTTGGAACGAATTAAATCGATATTCCCTAAGGCACAATTACTTTAGTCGCAATAGCGGGCTGTTTATCTCTTTTAACGTTTTATTTAATTTGAAATGTCACGAATAAATTTATCAATTTTACTACTACTATATTCATGGAAAAACATTTTAAATATATTGGCTAACATATATGGAGATTATTATTGTGTAAGATAAAAATTGAATATTACTAAAAAAAATCATTTAAGTGTTTCACGTGTCGTGGCCTTGACGATTGTTACCATAATTAATATTATATTATCGACCGCGACCAACTTTTTTGCCTACCCTGCTAGGAGAAACATTTGATTTTGGGTCAAATATCAGAAGTTGTGGGTTAGGTGTATAGCGTATTTCGGTTAGAATTTATTGGTGGTAAATATAGAAAAGGTCTGCCTTTAATATAGAGAATGGTGCGTAAAAAATCGATTATGGAAAGTAATACACTACAGTTTCGTGTTATTAATAACATAACTACGATTTCGGTTAAACCCTAGTTATACGATATTCTAGACCAGTTGCTCACAACCTTTTTTGGCTAAAGCACTCTGTAGCAGCTAATTTTACTTAATTGTGTGGAAGCATAAATTTCATTATTTGGTGCTGCATTTAGCTCATTGCGGAGGTTTTTTTTTTTTAAATAAATGGCTTTTCTATTCTAAAAACAAAATCTGCAATACACTGTAAGTAGCACGAATATTGCTGAACATATTACGCAAAGGGGTAAATTTCTCCGGTTTACCTGGTTAAAAATCTCTCATCCCTACACTAAGTTATGTACGAGGGGATGTTAAAAATTTTGCGGAATGATAGGAAAGAGGGGTAATTAAACAAGTTATTATTTTTCGTTTTCAATATATTATCTTTTAAGCCTAATACATTTATCACATCTCCCACAAAGTTTATTAATTCCTTCTAAAAAAAGTTTTAGCAATTCCTTAAAAATAGGCTGAAATTGAAAGAAAATATACCAACGATGAATAGGTGAAGATTCATCGTTGGTAAATTTTCTTCCGCGAAGTTCTTTCTGCAGTTTTGGGAACAAATAGTAATCGGGAGGGGTCAGATCTAAGAAGGGTGGTTCAATATTCCGTAGCTGCGTTCCTGTAGGGCAGCCATTGCAACGTGGCTCTTGAGAACAGGTTTATTATCGTGCAAGACCAGCATACCTCGAGTACACTGTCCTCTTCTATTTTCTTTGATGGCATCATTTAATTTTTGTAGCAGGTTGGTATAATATTCCCGTGTGATATCCTGCCCTTTTTCTTTATAGTCGATCATCAAAACCCCCTCTGAAACCCAAAAAATAGTGGCCATGCTTTTTCGGCGCATTGTGAGATCTTGAACTTCTTGGGGGTGAAGCGCCTTTAGCAGCCACTGCATTGACTCCTACTTTAATTCATGCTCAAATGATAAACCCAGTTTCGTCTTCAGTAACAATCCAGGTCAACATTTCATCTCTGTTCTCGCCACAGAGATCCAAAAGTCGCGTGAAAACTCGACGCGTGGCTTTTTCTGAGCCGCTGAGAGCATTCTCGGTACTCACTTTGCGCTGACCTTAGATACTCCGAAATGATCGTGGACGATATTTAAAATCGTTTTATCTGATGCTCCAATCATTTTTTGCGATTTGTTTCTTCTTTAAACGAACTTCTTTGAGAACAAGCGCCTCGACCTTTTCCAGGAATTGGCCTCAATCGTCCGGCCCCAGAGTTTATCATTTTCAATTGACTCTCTGCCTTGCCTAAATAACCTATGCCAATTATAAATCATCGTTTTTCCAGGGCCAGAATCCCCGTAAACAGATGACATTTCTTGTAAAATGATTTTCCTTGGTTGGTAAGAAACTTAATGACATCACGAAACTCGATTTTGTGTTAGAATACCTACACGTAAAAATGTTTTCCCCCTCCCTTGTCCATCTCCTTCATTCCGCAAAATTTTCGACCTCTCCTCGTATATATTATATACTAACGATCCCCCGCGACTTCGTCCGCGTTTAAATCGCATTAAGTAAATCTAGTAGGATGTAGTTAGTAATACATTATGTGGGATATATAATCTGCTTACTTTAATGGCTCTTTAAACACAATGTTTTGTTGGAATCAGAACCATAAATTCTTCTTCTACAATGGCTCTACAGTCCAAATCGGACCTTGGCCTCCTGACATTCAGGTTCCTTAACATTTTTCATTACTTATTGTGGAAGGGTTGTTAGCCCTTCGCATAACCCTCTTTCTACGAATTTTTCATTTTCGTAGATTGAGGTGACCAAGGTATATCCAAGCAGGCAATATGCTGGAATTATACATTGCGTCGACCTGGATTTGAACTCACGACCTTCGCACTACAAGACCAACACGCTACTCATTAGGCTACACCCTAGCTTCCAACCGTAAATAATTAAGAATGAAACCGCGTTATTCGTATTTGTATGGGACAGGCTCACGGGGGTGTTTTGAGATTATATACGTATTGAAGAGGAGAAGGAAATGTACATAGTTGTAGCTTGTGTTAATTTTAAAAAAAAGTTGAAATAACATGACATTAAGCTCAAAAACATAACAGAAGTATGATTGCGCGTAAAGCTCAATCATACTATATGATGATAGGTGAAATAGAAATTTTTGTGATCCTAGCAAATTTGGTATGGGGAGGGGTAGAAGGAGCGACAGCATTGAACTAATTTGCTTCACATCATGCTAGAGCAGCTATAGAAATGTTCGGAAAAATATATTTCTATGTATATATATTTTCAATATATCCAAATGTCGAGTTTCAGCTTTCTAACTGCTTCCTTATTAGATATATTTGCAACTGTAATTTTCGACTCCAGTCCTCCCTTGGCTCCCCCTTCCAACTAACACTCCCGAAAATTAAGGTAATTTAGCTTAATTAAACTTACAATCCTCTCAAAAAAGAACTTGCTATCTTTAACGATCTCGGAGATATGAGTCCAATTTATTTACTTGTATTTCTTCTCTCCTTCTTATATTATTTTATATTATTTATCTTTTCTATTTTGCGTATTATTCATTTAATTTTATTATACTCTAGATGAAATCTGAGAGTATATTGTGTTTGCCTTACCGTTTGTAACGCTAAGAAATAACGCTCGCACAGAGCCGCCAAGGGTACAGAAATATTTGTTGTCGCTCAGAAACCTCGATTACAAGTGACCATCTGTCTGTCCGTCTGTGCGTCTGTCTACAGCATAACTCTCGAAAGCTTTGAGCTATAGTGCTAAGAATTTTTGTGTGTCATTTTTAGCAAAAAAGTAACTTTAAGTTTGTGAATGGGCTACATCCACCCACTCCTTCTACCCCTCCCATACAAATCTCATGAAATTTCGAAATATTAAGAAATTGATTTTTCTTTGAAACTATTCAAGCTATCGACTTGAAATTGAGGTCAAAGTATTATGATATAGATGTCATTAATATCACGGAATATTGATCCGATCCCCTCACTCCTTCTACCTCATCCAATCATTAAATGTGTAACAGTCGCGATGAGTGATCCCAGAGGAATCAGCTCATCGACGTCCTGCTGACACGCCACCATGGCAGTGTCCCACGAAGTGCCTAGAAGTGACGTGTGGTACATCTAGCACACGCACGTGCTAGCTCGTCGGCGGGGAGGGTTTTGTCACTTCTCTTCATGGACATGTGAAACGTTATGTACCGAAAAGGGGCTGACCACCAGGTTTGGGAGGTCCTGGTGAGGTAATCAGCGGGCAGAACTAATACTTGAAGAAAATACAAGATGGGGGGGGAAGGAAAGTCAGTCGGGCTGGTCTCTCTGCTCTGTGGCTTACGCCATTCCTCTCTCTCTCTCTCTCTCATCCCCAGGGTTGCCTTTTAGCCCCTCATAGTGCAAAAAAAAATCGTACTATTTCGCATGCATGAGAGGGGAAGAAATTTGTATAGAGTTTCGGCCTTTTTTAAAAAAAAAATGCTCTTAACCGAATAAACATGCGAACAAAAAAAAAAATTCACTAAAATTTTTGCATTTTGTCTATACGGCTAAATTTGCTGTTCGATTTTTGTTCTATCTGAAAATTTAACCAAAAATTTATACTTTGGCCCATGCGGCCCCGAAATACCGTTGGGAAAATTGCGGGATTCACGCACAGTGAATATCATGTGTGGGTAATATTTATTGGGCGAAACAAACCTTTCTCATGCATGGAAGAAGAAAACTTTCGTAAAGAGTTGTGGACTTTTCCAAGAAAACACGTTCTTTACTCGAATAAATATGCAAAAAAAAAATTCACTAATTGTCTTGCATTTTTTTATACGGCTAACTTTACTGTTGGATTTTTGATACTACTATGTATTTCTATTATGTATTTCGCATGCATGGAAATAGAAAATCTAGTATCGAGTTATGGCCTTTTCCCAAAAAAAAAATTTTTAACTAAAACGCGGCTTCGGCCGAATAAAATTTCAGATTAAAATGAATTCACTAAAGGCTTTGCCTTTTTTTTTTTTTTTTCTGAAAAATTTACCAAAAATATATATAACAGCAAAAAAAAATGGTACCTGTCGTTGGTCCGATGGTTTTATATCCTACTCACGTTTCTTTAAATTTTCAAGAAAAAACTCCCTGCTTCACGAGACCTGTCGAAACGTATTGCAATTTCTTCCTCTTTTTTTTACTGGATTCTCTTCACACATTGCTCCATTAGGAAAATACACAAGCGTTAAAAAGCGAAAAAAATTGCGCGCTATTTGGTTTTTTTCCGTTTTTCGAACTGACCAATTTTAACAAAACTAACACCTTTTTCTTTTTTTTCACTGTCACCTCGTCGGGTGAGGTCCAAAATGCAACTCGCAAAAAGAAACCGCGTGCCAAAACTTCTAGCTTCTGTTCTCGAATTTTTCTAACCAAAATTAACGGGTCCTTACACTTAATGACAGCCGCGTTCAGGGCTGTTGAGCATCGTCTCCACAACGATCGCAGCTCCATCTGTATCTCAAACGCCAAGAGTAAGGAAATATATTCCAATAGAAGTTGAAATTGGTTTGTGTCTCGCATGTACGAATCGCTCACCCAGCGTACTGAGATTGCGCGACCATTACAAATGGACAATTTAGAAAAATACATATTTTCGATTTTCATTGAAACTAGTAAAGCTGAAAAGACGAGATTTTGCCAGAATTAATTCTACTATAATTGCAATTTGTATTAAAAAGAATTATTCTATTCTACCCCTCCCATACAAATTTCACGAAATTTCGAAATTGAAATTAAATTATTTTTCTTCGAAACTGTTAAAGCTATCAACTTGATATTTTGTATAAAGCATAAAAATAGAAATATCCATATTGCGAAACAAATTTGTTTTGATCCGTACACTCCTTCTACCCCGTCCCATGCAAATGCATAATATTTGTTAAATGCATTATATCCATTTCCATTAAAACTAGAAAAAGTGCAAACTTCAAATTTTGCTACAATTTGTTTTTTAATAATTACAATAAGTGGTAGAAAAAAATATCTGTTCCGATTCACTCCTCCTACCCCCTACCATATAAATATCTGTATTATGAATTCAAGAAAAGCATTTCTCCTTCGAATATATGAGAGCTATCGACTTTGCAATTGAATCAAAGCCTGGTGATAAGGATGATGATAAAGAGTTTCAAAATCGTATTAAACGCTACACTTCCTCTCATAGAAATGCCCCAATTTCAGGAAAACTATGTCCAATTTTTTTAAAAATAATGAAAACTAAAAACTTTAAATTCAGCAAAAAACATTTTGCATGCCGTGTTCGGTGTCATATATGAAAAATACAAACCTCCCCCTCTACTTCTGCCACCTCCCATGCAAAAGTCTCTATTCACCATTCGAAAAAATTTGAGGGCACATATTTTCCGGTATATTAAAGTCATTCCCATTTCATCTAGAGTATCATGTGATTGGACTTTACGCCCAATCGTAATTCTTAGATGTTTTTTTAGTTTCCCTGTTTTAATTTTACTTTATTATTCTAATAATAAAGTATTGTGATCGACACAGAAAAAAAAATTTGCTTGCCTGAAATTTTGTTTTTTCACGTTTCATGACTAAATTAGCCTAAAAATGCAAAAAAAAAAATCTGTCCCGCCGTACGCCGTCCGCCTTAGATATGGACTCATATCTCCGAGACCGTTAAAGGTAGAACGTTCCTTTTTGGGTGAATTGGTGATTGGGCAAATGAGCTGAATTTTTTAAATTTTGGGGAGTGTTAGGTGGAAGGAGGAGGCGGGGGAGGGAAAGAGTAAGAAAACATACTTGCTATTATCTCCACCAGGTATACAGATAGGGAGCTGAAAATTAGCAGAGATATATTGGGGGCTGTGGAACAAACTTTAAAAGTAATTAAATTTTTTTATCCATTGGCGTCCGAAAAGGGGGGGCTAAAAACCAATTGTCAGCCGAATTTTTTTTCAAATGATTATATCTTCGAAATTACTTATCATAAAAAATTCATATTATGGGACGATTAAGGTAGTATATGGCTCCACCAGAACCAACTTAGAGAGAAGCTAGATATTCCATGGAGGGGGGGGGGCAAAGAAAAACACTTAAAAATGAATATCTCAAATATCTCTTAAGATACATATGTAATTTAAACTTAAAACATATATTAAGCTATACTAGTGAAATATAAAAAAAAATGTAACATGTGGAATTAATAGTAGTGAGGGGTAATAGGGACCTTTTCAACAATGCCGCACTTTTAAAAATTACAAATCCTTATATTTCAAAACCGAGTACAGATATCAAATCGAAAATTTGTCAGAATGTAGAACTGCATAGTTTTTAATTTTGGTAAAAATTTTAAGTTGGGAGGAGTAAGGGGAGGGAGGTGGTAAGCAAAAATGTCTAAAATTTTGAATGATTTTTTTAGAGCTCTGATGAAAGATACAAAGTTTAAATTTTGCATGCGGATACATCTATTTAATGCACATAGAAAAAAATACTAATTTGTTCCAAAATTGTTATAAACCGTCCTCCACGGTAAATATATAAAATAACCTAAATAATTAACTGGTTGAATACCTTTGAAACTTCTACCACCTCCCATACAAAATTATTTTTTCGACCATGTTGAAGAAATCAATTATCACCTAACTATTAAAAGCTATCAATATAAAATTTTGCAAAAAAAACTTTTAAAAATAGTTGAAATAAAATTGCGTCAAAAGTTTTGAGATGACGCCTGCCCTTCTACCCCCTCCCATACAAAAGTATGATTTCGACCAATTTCATTAAATCAACTAATAACCAACAAATTAAAGGCTATGAACTTGAAATTTTGTAAAAAAAACCTTACAAACAAAACGAAATAGAACTGCATCACAAATTTTACAATTTCCTTACCCGCTCAAATGTTCGGTTTAGTGAATGTAAAATAATCCGAATTTTATGAAAATTCTATGAAACTCCGTCTATGAAACACATTCTATACAGAGAATATTGGACGTGATTCAAGCAATCAATTAAAAAATTATTAACATCTCCCCTCCCCTCATAAAAACCGAAACTTGCATAAACGAATGAAATATTGTTAAATTGACGACAGCCCTGCTCAAGAACTCCCTTTCACTTAGCCTTCCCTAACCACTCTAACCTGCATGTTGACTTTCAACGCATCCGCAACTTGTCCCAAGAATAATTAAGTTTCGCCCGACTTGTTGGCAGTTTATTTACATTAATTATTAGTACTAATTTAAGATATCATCTTGTAGTACCTTTACATGAAATAAATATGGATATGAATATATGTACGCCGAATGGCATGCGGTGTACGGACTAATTAATTTTTTTCTATTAGTTTTAAGCTAATTTAGTCAAAGTACTAATTCCAGTTGTCAATCTAATTTCTTGCTTCCAGCTGCCTGCAGGATTTTGTTGACTTTTGAATTCAGGATATTTATCTTTATCAAAAAGAATCAAAACGGAATTTCTTGCGCTTCAAAAATTGGTGTACGGACTAATTAATTTTTTTTTATTATTTTTAAGGTAATTTAGTCAAAGTACTAATTCCAGTTGTCAATCTAATTTCTTGCTTCCAGCTACCTGCAGGATTTTGTTGACTTTTGAATTTAGGATATTTATCTTTATGAAAAGGAATTAAAACGGAATTTCTTGCGCTTCAAAAATTGAACAAAAAGAAACGTATTACAGCTGACAAAACACTTGTCGGTTGTTCTCAAAGATTTGGTTCAAAATAAGGCATAATCTTAATTTTGCAATCTGCTGGCTTTTTGAAATTTAAGAATTCGGGAAAATAAAGATATCCCTGATTTTCAAAAATATAATTCATTCTTTATGTGTATTCCATTTGTCTCCAAATATATTTTAAATAATGTTTATTAAGGTATAATTTTAGATGTTTCACAAGAAGGCATTTTTGGAAATGGCCATTTTTGATATATCGTGTACATTTGAACTCGAGTATGCATGATACATCACCTATTTAAGATATTATACCTACATTCGTATGAGGAAAATAGTTTAGTTCAGTTAGCTTTAATTTCGTTTCCATTCATTTAAGGTACTAATTGCTGTTGTCAAATTTATCGCAACAAAACTATTTTTATTGTTTTCTGAAAGGAGTTTTAACAAAAAATTTATATACTATTTGATACTTCGATTCATGTGAGTCACTCACAAGTGTACTAGTATCGCCTGTGGTCTAAATTCTACCAATTATGTTTGTAAAATTACGAAATTCATACTATAAATTCGCCTAATATTAGGATTCTTTAATTATACACTTTTCCACTTCCTCAGTGCATTTGATCTACCGGTACTCGTCCGATCACCGAAGTCAAGCAGCAAAGAACAATTGTAGTACTGAGATGGAATATAATAAATAAAAAAAAGATTCAAGGACAACTTTAGATATTCATGTATTAATATATAAGATATACGAATACAATAGGAGCTTTAAGAGCACTAACATTATTTAATAATTTCATTAGGCAAACTATTTAATAAATCTAATTTTTTTTTTAATTTTTGTCAATATTACAGTCTTATTCATATTTAATTTGCATTGAAGTATTTTAATAAAGCGTAATAATTTTTAGATAATTTTCAACTTATATTCACTGGCATTCCTTCGTTTCTTCAAATTCCCCGATTCTTCTATGATCACAATAAAATTTGAAAGAATGCCAAAGCATCGTCATTGGACTTGAAACTTATGCGAACTTTATTGACTTTCTGCCCATAAACGTAAAGTATATATATATCTCAGGAAGTTGACGGAATGAAATTGTTCTTCTATTCTGTAATAGGATAAAAATCTGTAAGTCAAATTTGATACGGAAAGAAAACTTTGGGTTGTTCGTGCAACATACTATATATAGATGTATATGCAATATTGGGTAATCGATTGCATAAGATAGGTGTACAGTAAATAATTTTAATAATACTCGTATAGGATAACATAATATTTTATTCGTTAGAAAAAAGTTATTACAAAAGAGTTCGCTTGGTAGTTTGATATTGAAGAGCAATAACGTAATTGTTTTGATTTGTACCGTATTTTGCTCATAATGATTTTAAGAAGTATTTCGTTATTCCAATCACGTATTTGTCATACGTGAATTTATTTGAGAAATACAAATGGCGCCTTTATTGCAAACCCACCCATTGTGTAGTTGACTTTTTTGTGTCTATCACATCTTAGAAGAACCATGCACGCAAGCTTTATCAACTTTTATAGGTAATTATCGACAATGGGTCATTTCATTACCAAAATATCAAATGTTTTATGTGACCGATTGACTTTTTCCGTCGATAGATGAATAAAGTGAATAGTTAGCGTGCCATCTAACATTATTCTAGAAGCTTCCGTGCAAATAAAATCGACTCATTAAGTTTATGGAGTTAATGGACGTTGCACGTAAATTACCGCAAATTAATTTCATTTAGTACTTACGTGATGTTATTACGAGATTACAATTGGCTAAAATAGATGAGCATCTACCAACTATTCTGAAATAAGAGGCTTTAAAAAAAACTTGCAACTAGTAAATGTGCTTGATGATATTTACGGGTATAATGCTCGTAATATCTTTTCGAAGATTTCGATTTTATTTTTTTCATCATTTCTGCTTAATCCTCGCTAGTAAATTGACGTCCCTAGATACCCCAATATTTTTAAAATTACATATTTATCGAAGTATTTTTCTACGACAGCAAGGTTAGCAAGATTGAATGTCTTACTGAAACTACAGCTGGCAGTCGTATCGAAAAGCACTAAGATCAATAGTGCTAACAATTTAAAGTTAACATTTCAACTGTGGAGTATACTTGAACGGTAGTGTGACTAGCTAAGAATATTTTTCGCGAAATGTAACTCGCGACAATATGTATGGTTGATTTTACATTTACCAAAAATATATATACAGTACCGAGCAAAACTGAGTGGATGACTGCTTCTGCTGCGTGTTTGGGTCAATAAAAAGCTTAATACTTAAGTAAATTAAAAAAAATCAATAATTTTTAATTTTTTATTCACTTATGAAATGTAAACCGTAATATATTAAAAAAGAAAATAAATACTTTTGTTAAAGAAGGAAGAAATTAAAAATAAAACACATCTGTTCAGTTTTGCACGTTTCGTGATTAGTTCAAAAATTTGACAATTACTCGTATATTATAAATAACGCTATTTATGCGTTTGGGCATACTTTCGACAAGGTTTTCAATAATTTAACTTGGAATTTTTTTCTATCTTGAGCGCGTTGCCACAGCTCACTCAAGTTTGTGGGTGATTTTTCTTAGTTTCCCAATCGTCTTTTCATTATTGCCCATAAGTTTTTGATTGGGTTGAGATCAGGGCTTTAAGCACGCCACCCCATTCTCAAACATTTTTGATTGGCCTACCATTCTTTCACTATTTTTGCAGTCTATTTTGGGTTATCATCCTACTGAAACACTATTTCCTCTTCAGGGTAAGCGCTTTTATCACGAAATTGGGCAAGTTTGTCTGTAGTATGTGTAGATAGTCCTCTTTCTTCATAATGCCGTCGATTTTATGGAGTGGCCCATGATACTCTAGATAAAATAGGAATGAGTTTATTATACCGGATAAAATTGTCATTCAAATTCTTTCGAATAGTTAATAGTAACTTTTGTATGGGAGGTGGTAAAAGCAGAGAGAGAGGTTTTTAATTTTTGTATATATCACCGAACGTAATATGCAAAATGTGTCATGCTGAATTTAAAGTTTGTAGCTTTCGTAATTTCCGAGAAAATTGAACAATTTTTGTCTGAATTATTGGCATTTTTATGGAAGGTGGCAAAGAAAATGGAAGGCTTTTGGATGATTTTAAATCTGCTTATCAACATCTTAATCACATTACTTTGTTATAATTTTAAAGTCCATAGCTCTCATATGTTTGAAGGAGAAATATTTTTCTTGAATTTTCAATACAACAATTTGTATGGGAGGTGGTAAATGGAGTGGAGCGAAGTTAATATTTTTTTAGCATTTGTTTTATATTAAGGGATGGCAAAATTGTATTTTTCTAGTTTTAAAGAGAATCGATGAAATGCATTTACCAAAATTGAGCATTTGTATGGGAGGAGGTAGAAGGAGTATTCGAATCAAAACCAAATTTTTGGAGATCAATGCTATTTGTAATTGTATAGTTTTCTCAAAATTTGAAGTTATAGCTTTGACGGTTTTGAATAAAAATATTTTAATTAAAATCCCGAAATTTCGTGCAATTTGTATGGGAGGAGGTAGGAAGAGTGAAGTGAGTTGATGATTTTTTTCAATATTTATTGCAATTGCAATAATTATGGCAATTGCAATAATTATGGCAAGTGCAATAATTATGGCAAAAGTGCGTTCTTTTAGCTTAGCTAGTTGAAAACCAAATAAATACAATTGGGATCAGATCAATACTTTTTGATGTAAGTGATATTTAAATCATTATACTACGACCTGAATACTGAATATGAGTATGAATATAATTTTCAAGTCAATAGCTGAAATGGTTTCGGAAGAAAATCAATTTTTCAAATTTCGAAATATCATGAAATTTGTATGGGAGGTGGTAGAAGGAGCGGTGGCCCGTTGACGAACTTAAAGTTACTTTTTTGCTAAAAATGACATATGATAAATTTCAGCACGATAGGTCAAAGCTTTCGAGAGTTATGTTTTAGACAGACGGACAGACGAACAGAGGGTCACTCGGAATCGAGGGATTTGAGTGACAACAAATATTTCTCTACCCTTGGCGACTTTGTGCGAATATTATTTCTTAGCGTTACAAATGGTAAAGCAAGCACAATATACTCTCAGATTTCATCTAGAGTATAAAAAGAAATCCTTCAAATGAGTTCACCTTAACGACGACTTCTCTTTGCTCCCAATAACTTACACCAACGAGGAAAATTTTCCGAGATATCTTGTCGTTTCTTCACTGGAAAAATCGGAATATGGTAAATCAGGTACTATGGCCTCGTATAACCCGCTTCGTGTTAAAATAGATATTCAGTACATCTTAAAAGATACCATTGAAATAAAAGCATTGAGATCATTGATCAAAACAAAAAATCAATCCACCGCCAATAAATTCATCAAGTCTATCAGAATTGACACCATTCTGGGTAAAGTATCATCACACATAGGTCTCAGCTCTGTCCAAGCTAGATTTTATTCGAGGAACATCATTTCAATTTCTGAGGAACAACTTCTTAGCGAACTCGAAGAGCAAAAGGTGATTAGCATTAGAATGATCATGAAAAAAGATGGAGACAGGCTAATACCGAACGCTGGTCTAATAACGGACCCTATAGATATCGGCAATTCTTTTGCTGAAACTTGGGCCAACTATAGTGCTGATTCCACAGTTCCACTTATTGTACTATGCTTATCAGTGAGAAAAATAGCCTGGACACAAAACTGCCCTTACAAAACTCCACATCACAATGTCTTATCGACATAATTACACTTCGCGAATTCAACATGGTCTTACACTCCACTAAAGGTTCGGCCCCTAGTAAGAATAAAATCACCTATAGAATGACGAAATAATCAGACCCAATTATACGTCAACGTCTATCCGATCTCTATAATCACAGGGCACTTTCCAAACACAATTGGAAAGTGGCTCAACTCCGACCCATACATAAAAGCTCGGATGATCTCCACTCTCTTGATGGCTGCACACCCATATCACTGCTCTTAGTACTTTCAAAATTATTTGAGTGAATAATTGCAAAAAGATTGAGCTGGCTGATAGAGCAAAAAAACATGGATTCTGCACTAGCAGAAGATGCCACACGCTGGCTCATCAACTAGAGCATCGGCTAGTAAACATTTTACAAAACGCCCAACATTCGATTGTTCTATTAATAAATATAGAGAAAGCGTTTGATAGGTTTCTTGTTAACCCCGTCATTAATCAGCTGAACATGTGGGGAGCTGCTATCCTATTACTAGAAGTCATACGCTCTTTCCTAGTCGGAAGTAGTATTAAAGTTATTGTCAAAGGGCACTCATCGATAACCACCGCAGAACGGTACTCCACAGGGCTCTCCCCTTTCGGTGGTCCTATATAATGCATACGTTAATTTTTTAGTCGCAAAGATTTGCAGAAAAAATCATGAACTGGACTATGGTGGAATTTATGCCGGTAACATTTACCTTGTAACATCATTGGTGAAGCGAACTACATCCTATATAAGGTTTATCGCGCTATAGATATCTGGGCACAAAAAGCCGGAGCCATTATACCTGTAAACAAATGTGCGGCGCTGCATGTGTGTAGAAAGCTGAAATGCCAGGCAAAACATCTAAACATCTGCAATTATCGTATGGTGTGACAACCTTGGTCCCTTACAAGGAATCGCAATTCCAAACAACAAATGCGTGTCGATAAATCTTCTTTGCACAAAGCTAATGGCAAGCACAAATGTAAAACTCGCGTGAATACCAGGTCACATAGGAATCAGTGGCAATGAAGCGGCAGACGCTGCAGCACGTGAATGCCAACAACGCCTTTTAATAGGAAAGAACTTGGAAAGCCTACAAAAAATTTCAAGGTGCACTTAGCCAAAGAGAGTGGCACTCAAATCAATCTTTTTTGAGCTGGCGCAATTCTGAAATAACGCGTCCAAAATATCACTCGGACTTATCTGGAGACGAACCGATCAAGATATTATAAATACGGCTCAGTAAACCTCTAATTGCAGTCAAACATTACTTCCTGGATTAATAGCTAGAAACATGTCTATATTATAACACCACCAGGTCTGAACTATATACCCACTACCTCAAGTCATTAGAAATCACAACAGCCCAACCAATGCTGATGTCGCGGTCATGTTTGATCCCAGCAATCTTAATACAAATCGGACGATCAAACTAATTTCATCGCGCCACGAACTGCGGAACAACATCTAAAATAATAATATTCATATAATAAAAAAAAAAATATAAATGGTAATGATCTAAACTCCAATTAGTTTGGTGAATGTTTTCACAGTGCGTTTCGAATTGAAAGAAAAGATTTCCGGATTCTACACTGTTACGCTTTATTACTCGTGACGTTTCGGTCTCTGCTGAGACCTTTATCAAACTGATCGACAATTACAAAAAACAATTATTATATAGAAAAGGGGGGTTAATTGAGTGTGGGAAGGGGCTAAGAACAAATTGTCGGCCGAATTTTTTTTAAGTGATTATATCGAAATTACATATCATAAAAAATTGATATTCTTAGACCATCAAGGTGGCATATATGTAGATCCACTGGAATCAGCTTTAATAAAGGCTAATTATTATAGGGGGGGAGGGTCAGGGGGTGCAAAGAAAATAACTTCAAAATCAATATCTCGGCTGTTTATTGAGCTATGTGGATACATCTATTTGTTGTACATACAGAAAAAAACATAACAGAGCTACGATTGCGCATAAAGCGCAATCTTACGATACTCTAGATGAAATAGAATTTTTTGTGACCCCAAGAAATTTTGTATGTGGAGTGTTAGAAGGGATGATAGCATTGAACTACTTTTTCCCCCATCATGCTAAACTCGCTTTAAAAATGTTTTATTCAAAATGCTTACTCCAAAAATTGAATGGGGACTGAGAAAATTAGTGAGTTCGATTTAATGAAAATGTGCAGTTTGTATGGGAGGTGGTAGAAAGAGTGAGGGAATTCTAGTGATTTTTTCAGAAATAACTAGGAATATTATAAAATTGACATCCCTTAAATTTCAGACTAGTACCATTCATACTTTTCAAGAAAATCGATTTTTCGTGAAGTTGTGAAACTGTGTCATATTGTATGGGAGGGGTAGAAGCAGTGAAGCTAATCAAATATTTTTTTCTGATATTAGTGATACTACTAATTAAGTATTTATTACAAAATGTGAGCTCGATAAATGTTATATGTTCTGAGAAAATCGTCTTAGAGCATTTCATGAAAAAGTGTAGTTTGTATGGGAGGGGGTGGAAGGAGAGGGAGGACGCAAATAATTTTTCTGCTGTAGATTTAAATCACTATGAAAGTAATATATCCCAAAACTCAGACTAATAGTTTTTATACTTTTCGAGTAAATTAATTTATTGTTAAATTGCGAATTTGCGTCATTTTGTATGGGAGGGGGTAGAAGGGGTGAAGCTAATCGTATAATTTTTTTTCGCCTTACTAACAATTTTAAATAAATATTTGGTGCACAATTTCAGCCCGCTAAATTTTATACGCACTGAGTAAATCGGCTTAGAGTAATTCATGACAAGTACAGTTTGTATGGGAGGTGGTAGTAGGAGAGGGAGTACACGCATAATTTTTATATGATAGATTGACATTATCATAAAAATAATATATTCCAAATTTCAGGCTAATAGCTTTTATACTTTTCGAGCAAATCCTTTAATTGTCAAATTGCTCAATTGTGTCATTTTGTATGGGAGGGGATAGAAGGGGTGGAGGGATTTGGCTCGTTCACGAACTTGACCTTACTTTTTTGTTAAAAACGACGTATACAAAATTTGAACTTTCTAGCTCAACGCGTTCTCAAGCTAGAGAGGACACGGACGGACGGACAGACAGACAGACAGACAGACAGACAGACGGACGGACGGACATCCGGTTTTGAGATTTTTGAGTGATTATATGAACTTCTGTATCATTCATTTTTTTCTCCCAGCCTTATTTCTTGGCGTTACAAACTTTGTGGCAAACTTATAATACTCTCAGATTTCATCTAGAGTATAATAATAGAAATTCCACAATTGTTATGCACCGACCCCTCTGGTCTGACGTGCACAAGGTGTCATGTGCAATGAAAAAAACCCATAAACTGAAAATTTTTGAATGAAATTTTTAGGTAGAAACTTGAAAATTTGCAAAATGCATTTAAAAAAATCTCTAAAAGAATGAAATATTAACTGGTCGAATACCTTGCAAACTTGCACTCTCTCCCATACAAAATTATTTTTTCGACCATTTTTAAGAAATCAGTTATCACCTAAGTATTAAAAGCTATCAATTTGAAATTTTGCAGAAAAAATTTTGAAAATAGTTGAAATGGAACTGCTTCAAAAGTTTTGAGATCGCACTTGCCCTTCTATACCCTCCCATACAAAAGTATGAATCACCAATTTCAATTAAACAAATGCTAAACAACAAATTAAAAGCTACGAACTTGAAATTTTGTACGGTCACCTCACAAAAGAAATGAAATAAAACTGCTTCACAAATTTTACATTTCCCTTACCTCCTCTACTCCCTCCCATACAAATGATTGGTTTCGTGAATGTATAATACACCAAATTTTACGAAAATTCTATGCAACTTCGTCTATGAAACTGACATTCTATGCAAAAAATATTGGACGTAATTGAATCAATCAATTGAAAAATTATTGACATCCACCCACCCTTAATATCACCTCTCCCCTCACTCATAAAAACCCAAACTTGCATAAACGAATGAAATATTGATAACATGTACTGGAGCTATTGATCGTATTCGCAATTAAGTGTTAAATTGGCAGCATCACTGCCCTAAAGGGGTTCCACTTACGTCTTCCCTAACCACTCTAACTTGCATATCGACTTTCCATGCATCTTTAACTTGTCTCAAAATTAATAAAGCTGCGTCCGACTTGTTGGCAGTTTATTTCATTTGACATGCCAAATAGAAATAAAGAGAACGAAACCAAATGATACTCAAATGCACGGCATTTATGACTGTGAAAACAAATTTTGTATAGAATAAACTTTTCTGCGCACTTTTTATTTTGGCATATCAAATAATAATTCTCAGAAATTGTTTATATATAAATTTTTAGCGCGTTTTTTGTTTTTACAGATCAAAACAAACACGAATTGTAATATGCAGTGCAGTGGTTACAATGTTAAAACTGTAAAACTTAAACTATTACAAAACATAACAGGACTACGATTGGGCGTAAAGCCCAATCGTGCGATACTCTAGCTGAAAGAGAAATTTTTTTATTGTAAGAAATTTTGTAGGGGAAGTGGTGGAAGGAGTGACGACATTGAACTACTTTGTTCATATCACGCTAGATTTGCCACCAAAATGTTTCTTAGAAAATTTGGAATTAAAAAATTTAATAGGTACTGGGAAAATTAGTGTATTGGATTTAGTGAAATTGTGCAGTTTGTATGGGAGGTGGTAGAAGGAGGGACGAGTTCCAAACGCGGATGAATCATGGCTGTGCAAAACCCTAGCGGAACAATTTTCGATAAAAGGCTGTACATGCAAAATTTTACGAACACGCCTAGATGCACTAAATTCAAATTGCAGATGCCCGTGCAATATGACTGACACTTTTTCAACCTAAAATCGGATGTCTTCGAATGGAACAAAATGGAAATCCGATACTGGAAGGCTAATGTAAAACATAGTAATTATGACAATATTATTAATAGAATAATAGTAATAAGAGTAACAATAAAAATAACAATAATAATAACAATAACAATAAAAATGTAAATAAAAAACATACATCTCAAGTCAATTTCGTTAACAGTAAGAGCAATAATATCATTCAAAAATCATTTGTTGCAACCATCAGCGCCAACAAAAAAAACATTGTCTCCCCCATTGTGAAAACATTCACCAAACCAAAAAAAAATAAAGTCCCCCACCGTAGTGAGACATTTCTTTCAAATCCATCTATCAAATCTGCAAAAAAAGGTCCCCCGTCGTAGTGAGATATTTCTGCCCATTTCAATTCCATCAATTGGGACTTATGGTAACTTCGTGCGTGGAGACATAATTTATCCGAATCCCAATACTTCAAACAGAACTCCGTTTCTCGTCAACATCACCGAAAGCAATAAAGCTCCGAGTGAAACACCACCGTCACTAGTCCTAATAATACTTCATTCCTTGACTCTCTTCTTCCACCAGTTATGAAGCTTACAATAAACTCAGAGGGATCCTCCGAAAACAGATGCTTACTATCGCGGTTAAGAGAACACCGAATTTTTGAAAATGTGCGGCTATATCTAGCTTATCTGCATAACAAATCTGACACGACCTGCGTAAATGGCAAAACTAGGACTAGTACTATTCTGTCTATTCAACAAGAAGGACTTACAACTGACAATAAATGACAAATTTATACACGCTGAGCAGGTTCAAAAAAATCTCGAAGCTTTTGGCTCGCATTCTTCAAGGCATATCTGTGATCTCCAAAGAAGTCGTGAAAATCATAACAGATTTTTTCGTGCCTAAAGGTCTTGCTAATTTTAATGTTGATGCACCGCCGGACCCTTCTATCGTTCCTAATTCTAAAAATAACATACGAATTTTCTACCAAAACGGAGGTGGCATTAGAGGGAAGATAAATAATCTCTTCATTGATGCGAAATCATGTCACTTTAATGTCATTATTATTACGGAAACTGACCTAAATGACTCCTTCAAAAATGAAGAAATACTGGACAATAGCTGGACCGTATACAGAAATGATAGGTATTACAGCGCAATAGGTCTGTCAAAAGGAGGGGGTGTCCTAATTGCAGTTCACAAATCTATATCTAGTGAGATTGTAGACACAACACCAACAACATTTTTTGAACATAAATTTATCAGAATCAAACTGATAAATTGATATGCTTACATCGGTCCAGCCTAACTCTGAAGACTACAAATACCACGACATTCTTGAAATTTTTCATAGTATTAATTGCTTCTTAACAGAGAATGAAAATATCTTTTCAGACTTATCATTCCGATAACACTATTACACCGGGGAATCTTATGTCTGATATTGACACCACTATTATCGACACACTGTATAATAACGACTTACATCAGGTATTGAATTTTCCCAGATGGTTTGATATGATCTTTACTGACGCATGTATTGAAGTGATTATTAGCCTCTGATGCGGCGAATCTTTTCTCTAATACACAATATCACTCTGCTATCATAGTAGAACTACCATGGAACAGCATTAATTTTGTTCTGCAGATAGGACGTTGAAAATCAGTAGAGATATAGAAAAATTTAATTATTTTTAAAGTTTGTCGCACACTTTAAAAATAATTAAATTTTTTTATCCAATGGCGTCCGAAAAAGGGGGGTGGGGGTTAAAAACAAATTGCCGGCCGAATTTGTTTTTCAAATGCTTATATCTTCGAAATTACTTATCGTAAAAATTCATATATTGGGACCATTAGCATAGCTCCATCGGAATCAGCTTAGTGAGTGGCTAATTATTGTAAGGGGGAGGATCAGGGGAAGTGCAAAGAAAAACACTTGAGAATTAATATCTCAACTATCTCTTAAGCTATATAATTGAAACTTAAAACATATATTAAGCTATACTAGAAAAATAGGAAAAAAATATAACATGTTGAAATAGTAGTAGTGGGGGGAAATGGGGAGCATTTCAAAAATGGCGCACTTTTCAAAATTACAAATCGTTATATCTCAAAATTAAGTACAAATATCAAATCGAAAATTTGTCAGGTTGCAGAGCTATATACTCGCTAATTTTGGTAGTTGGAAGGTATAAGGGGAGGGAGGTGGTAAGAAAAAATATCGAAAATTTTGAGTGATTTTCTTAGGGCTCTGGTGAAAGATACAAAGTTTAAATTTTGCATGTGAATACATCTATTTGATATACATAGAAAAATAATAATAATTTGTTCCATAATTGTTATAAACCGACCCCTCCGGTCTAACGTGCACAAGGTTTTTCATGTGCATTGGAAAAAACACATAAACTGAAAATTTTTGAGTGAAATTTTAAGGTAGAAACTTGAAAATTTGCGAAATGCATTTAAAACAAATCCCTAGATATATGAAATAACTGGTCGAAACCCCTTAAAACTTCTACCCCCTCCCATACAGAATTATATTTTCGACCATTTTCAAGAAATCAATTATCATCTAAGTATTAAAATCTATCAATTTGAAATTTTTCACAAAACTTTTAAAAATAGTCGAAACAAAATTCCGTGAAAAGTCTTGAAATCGCTATTACCCCTACTCCTCCTCTCATAAAAACCCAAACTTGCAGAAAGGAATGAAATATTGTTATATTGGCAACAGCCCTGCCCAAGAAGTCACTTAAACTTAGTCTTCGCTAACCACTCTAACCTGCATATTGACTTTGCACTCATCCGCAACTCGTCCCAAGAATAATAAAGTTTCGCCCGACTTGTTGGCAGTTTATTTTTTAATTGATCGCTTCAATTACGTCCAATATTCTCTGCATAGAATGTCAGTTTCATAGACGAAGTTGCATAGAATTTTCATAAGATTCGGTATATTCACGAAACCAATCATTTGTATGGAAGTGGTAAGTGGAAATGTAAAATTTGTAATGCAGTTTTATTTCATTTCTCTTGTAACGTGCTCGTACTAAATTTCAAGTTCGTAGCTTTAAATTTGTTGGTTAGTAGTTGATTTATTAAAATTGGTCTAAGTCATATTTTTGTATTGGAGGGCGGGTGCGATTTCAAAACTTTTGACGCAGTTTTGTTTCAATTATTTTTAAAAGTTTTCTTGGAAAATTTAAAATTTATGGCTTTAAATAGTTAGGTGATAATTGATTTCATAAAAATGGTCGAAAAAATAATTTTGTATGGGAGGGGGTAGAAGTTTTGAAGGTGTTCGACCAGTTAATATTTCATTCTTATAGAGACTTTTTTTAAATGCATTTCGGAAAGTTTTAAGTTTTTACCTTAAAATTTCATTCAGATTTCAGTATGTGTTTTTGTTTTCATTGCACATGAAACACCTTGTGCACGTTAGACCAGAAAAGTCGGTGCACAACAATTGCGAAATTTGTATTATCTTTTCTGTATGTGCAACAAATAGATGTATCCACATGGAAAATTTAAACTTTATATCTTTCACCAGAGCCCTAAAAAAATCTCTAAACATTTTTGTTTACCACCTTAAAATTTACGGAAATTAAAAATTATGTAGTTCTATAATCTGACAAATTTTCAATTCGATATCTGTACTCAACTTTGAGATATAATGATTTATAATTTTGAAAAGTACGCCATTTTTGGAAATTCCCCTCCCCCCCCACTACTATTATTTCCACATTTTTTTTTTCGTATTTCACTATTATAGCTTATAGTATCTTTTAAGATTCAATTATATAGCCTTAGAGTTATTTGAGATATTAATTTTTAAGTGTTTTACCTTGCACTCCCCTGACCCTCCCCCTTACAAAAATTTGCCTCTCTGTAAGCTGATTCTGGTGGATCTATATGCCACCATAATATTCTCAAAATACAAATTTTTTATGGTAAGTAGTTATTAAGATATAATCATTTGAAAAAAAAAATTCGGCCGACAATTTGTTGGTAGTCCCCCTTTTCGGACGCCAATGGATAAAAACATTAAATTATTTTTTAAGTTTGTCTTAAAACCCTTTCTATATATCTGCTGATTTTCAGCTTCCTATTTGCATTCCCGGTGGAGATATTTGCAAGCGTAATTTTTGACTCTTTCCCTCCTCTCGCCTCCTCCTGCCACCTAACACTTAACAACACAATTTAGGAAATGGAGCTCATTTACCCAATCAATAATCCACCCAAAACGACAATTCTACCTCGGAGATATGAGTCCATATGTACGGTGGGACGGATTTTTTTTCCAATTTTAGGCTAATTTAGTCACGATACGCGAAAAAACAAAATTTCAGGGTAGCAAATTTTTTTTTCTGTATCGATCACCATACTTTATTATTAAAGTAATAAATTAGTTCAATAGCGTCCCCTGTACCACTTCCCCTACAAAATTTCTTCAAATCAAAAAATTTCTCTTTCATCTTGGGCAACATCAAATATCTATGTAGCCTTGGCAACGCTGTCCGAGCATTATTTCTTAGCGTTACAAACGGTATGGCAAATACGATATACTCTCAGATGTCATCTAGAGTACAATAATAACATTTTAGAATAATATACATACGATAAGTAATTGTATAGGTTATCTTTCTTTTCTGACTGAATATTTGGAATGAAATAAGCAATTATGATGTTTGCATGACATTATGAAGAAAAGGTAAAATAAACTGCCAACAAGTCAAAACTTTATTATTTTTGGGACAAGTTGCGGATGCATGCAAAGTCAATATGCAGGTTAGAGTGGTTTGGGAGACTAAGTGAAAGAGAATTCTTGGGCAGAGCTGTTATTAATTTAACAATATTTCATTCGATTATGCAAGTTTGGGTTTTTATGAGGGGAGCGGAGGGGTGATAGTAAGGGTGGGTGGATGCTAATAGCTTCTTAATTAATTGCTTAAATCATGACCAATATTCTATGTATATAATGTGTTTCATAAACGAAGTTGCATAGAATTTTCATAAAATTCGGTGTATTCTACATTCACGAAACCGAACATTTGTATGGATGGGGGTAGAGCCGGTAAGGGAATCGTAAAATGTGTGAAGCAGTTTTATCTCATTTCTCTTGTAAGGTGCTCGTACAAAATTTCAATTCCGTAGCTTTTAATTGGTTTGTCATTAGTTGATTTAATGAAATTGGTCGAAATCATACTTTTGTATGGGAGGTGGTAGGAGGGCATGCTCGATTTCAAAACTTTTGAAGCAATTTTGTTTCAACTATTTTTAGAAGTTCTTATGCAGAATTTTAAATTTATAGCTTGAAATAGTTAGGTGATAATTGATTTCTTGAAAATAGTCGACAAAATAATTTTGTATGGGAGGGGGTAGAAGTTTTAAAGGTATTCGACCAGTTAATATTTCATATATTTAAGGATTTTATTAAAATACATTTTGCAAATTTTCAAGTTCCTACCTTAAAATTTTATTCAAAAATTTTCAGTTTAGGTGTTTTTTTCAATGCACATGAAACACTTTGTGCACGTTAGACCGGGTGGTCGGTTTATAACAATTATGGAACAAATTATTATTTTTTTTTCTATGTATATAAAATAGATGTATTCAAATGCAAAATTTAAACTTTGTATCTTTCACCAGAGCCCTAAAAAAATTACTAAAAATTTTGGACATTTCTGCTTACCACCTCCCTCCCCTTACACCTCCCATCTCAAAATTTTTACCAAAATTAATAGTTATTTAGTTCTACAATCTAACAAATTTTCAATTTAATATATGAACTCGATTTTGAGATATAACGATTTGGAATTTTAAAAAGTGCGCCATTTTTAAAATGATCCCCATTTCCTTTCACTACTATTATTTTAACATGTTATACTTTTTTCATATTGTTCTAGTATAGCTTAATGTATGTTTTAAGTTTCAGTTAGATAGCTTAGGAGACAGTTGATATATTCATATTTAAGTGATTTTCGTTGCACCCCCCCTGACCCTCTCCCTAGCAATAATTAGGCTTTCTCTAAGTTGCTTCTGGTGGAGCTATATGCCGCCTTAATGGTCCCAAAATATAAATTTTTTATGATAAGTAATTTCGAAGATATGATCATTTGAAAAAACAATTCGGCCGACACTTTGTTCTTAGCCCCCCCTTTTCGGACGCCAATGGATAAAAAAATTAAATTATTTTTGTAGTTTGTCCCACATCCCTCTCTATATCTTTGCTGATTTTCAGCTTCCTTTCTGCATTCCTGGTGGAAATATTAGCAAGTGAAGTTTTTGACTCTTTCCCTCCCCCCGCCTCCTCCTTCCACCTAACACTCCCCAAAATTTAGAAATCGGAGCTCACTGACCCAATTAACAATCTGCCCAAAAACGAACATTCTAGCTTTAACGGTCTCGGAGATATGAGTCCATATGTACGGCGGACGGCGTACGGCGGGACGGATTTTTTTTTGCATTTTTAGGCTAATTTAGTCATGAAACGTTAAAAAACGAAATTTCAGGGTAGCAAATTTTTTTTTCTGTGTCGATCACAATACTTTATTATTAGAATAATAAAGTAAAATTGATCCTTAAACTTGTATTATAGCTAGATAATTACTTATAACTTACCTATTTCAGAAATGTCGATCACCTACATCAAGGTCATTAATTGGATGCCGTCGACATTTGCTGAACTTGGACGAAGGCGAATTGTTCATGGAACTAATACGTGACGTTGCTAATGAACTTGATATAGATGTTCTCTGTCACAAAATATTGGTTAACGTTGGACTATTGACACATGCAGATAGAGGATCTCTATTTTTAGCTAAAGGACCCCAAAATAATAGATATCTGATAGCAAAATTGTTTGACGTGACACAAGATACCGGTAAGTTTTTTCCTTTTTGTACATAAGTTATTGACGTAAACAATTTCCAGTTATTGAATTCCAATGGTATGAAAATGATATGCTAATTTGCAGGTTGATAGCTTCAACGTACTCGAAGAAAAGTGACTTAAATTCGAAAATTCGCGCACTTTTAGTGGGATAGGGTAGAGGGAGTAAGCGAAAGTTAATAATTATATTATATATGTAGTAGAATGAGGTAAAGGAACTATGCGCGCTCTTATGATTATCAAGGAAGTTGATTAATTGATTTTTGTGATATTATAGAAGATGGAAAATGAAAGAAATTCTGATGTAATATTCGTATCGGGTTACGGTAATAAGTTTTGAAGTAGACAACTCTAATTTTTTCGAATGGAAAATGTACGTCTGGGAAATTTGTAAGCGTATTGGTCTAAGAAAATGATTAGAATGATATTAATTTTTTTCAGAGGTCACTGGCAATTGGTAAATTGGAAAAGTTCTTGTATCTTTGACTTTATGCAGTAACATTTTTAACTCTAGAAATAATGCTATCACAGAGTCGGTAAGGATAGCTAGGGTGTAGCCTAGTAGGTAGCGCCTTGGTCTTCTAATGCGAAGGTCGTGGGTTCAAATCCCGGTCGACGTAATATATAATTCCAGCACATTGCCTGCTTGGATATAGTTTGGTCACCTCCAAAATGAAAAATTCGTAGAAAGATGGTTGTGCGAAGGGCTAACAACCCTTCCACAATAAGTAATATAAAATGTTAAGGAACCTAAATATCAGGAGGCCAAGGTCCGATTTGGGCTGTAGCGCCATTGTAGAAGAAGAAGAGTCGGTAAGGATAAGGAAATATTTGTTGTCGCTCAGAAACCTCGGTTTCGAGTGATTTTCTATAAAATAACTTTTGCTCTTGCTTTGAGCTATCAACTTGACATTTATTATTGAAAAAAAAAATCAATTTTTCTCCGAAACTATCAAATCTATCGACTAAAAATTTGACCAATTTATAACCATTTAAGTTCCGTTAAGAACGTTTCGATCCGCTAACACAACAATGGCGACTCGCGTTTCACGTGCAATCATCTTACAATTAAAGTATTAATGCTCTCATGCAATATTTTGTTCGGAATTATCAAATGTGTTTCGAATAGTTTTACTCAATTCAATCTGAAAGATTTTCACAACGCTCTCCCGATTTCCACAATAGTTACATTAACATGAAGTAAGAAGTACACGAAAACGAGACTCAAAATTGAAAATTCAAAATTGAAAAAATGTATGTATATAATATCTATACATATAAATATAATTGTAGTGTCTGTCTGTTATTTGTTTATAAATGGCTATAAATAAGTTTCTTGGTTCGTAGTCCTGTAAGATCGGAGTGCCAGAAGCGCAGCCCTGCTGTCCTAGAAAACGGAACAATTCCCGAGACTGTTCTGCATGTCTAGAATCATTTTTGTACACTCGCGTGTTCTGGAAGATGAAATGAAAAAATTTTTAAAATATCATTCCCCAGAGTAATTTTATTTACAGATTGTCGGTACTTTCTGGTCACAATGTATATGTAAAAAAACTCTAGAGTAATGCCTTCTTCCCCTTCCGTAGAAATGCTCAACATTGAAAATCCATTATTTCACTTATTATTAAAACTGAAGAAAGTAGATGTATAATTCTTGCCAATAAATAAATATTGAAAAAATTATCAACCTCGAACAAATATCACGAAATTTAGGAAATTTATTTTGTTCGAAACCGTCAAACCTATTAACTAAAAATTTGGTTAAATTATAGCAATAATTTTTACCATTATTCCGATCAGCTTACATCTTCTATCTCTTTCCATATAAATGAATAATTTAAAAAACTACATTATACCGATTTTCATTATAAATGAAGAAGGTAGAAACTTAACATGTTGCCAAAATTTTACTTTTAACAATTGCGATAAATATTTAAAAAAAATTCACCAATCTTCGCTCTACTGCTGCAAATTTCTATACTAAAAATTTAAGAAAAGCATTTCCCCTTGGCATATATGAGAGCAATCGACTTGAAATTAATACACAGCATGGTGGTAATAATGGCAGTTTTAAAATTTTCCAAAACCTTCCATACAAATGCCATGACTTCGGAAAGGCAATGCATACATTTTTTTGAAAATTACGAAAGCTACAAGCATTGAAATCAGCTCGAGACATTCGTACATGAACCTCAGAGTCATATTCAAAAAATGTCTGCCAACAAGTCGGGCACAACTTTATTATTCTTGGAACAAGTTGAGGATTAGGATTAAGGTGATAGCAGATAGGGAAGACTAAAGGAATGAGAGTCCATTGCATAGCTATTGTTAATTATTGATCAGTTAACTGGAATAGCGATTAATAGCTCCTCTACATAAAATCAATATTTCGTTGGTTTATGTATGCAAGGATTTGTATGCTAGCGTAGGGAGGGCGGGGGGAATTGATGAATTGGGTTGACGCTAATAACTGATTTTAATTGCTTGAATTACATTCAAATTCTCTATATGTATAGAATGTTACTTGCACTGATGAAGTAAATTCTATGAAATTCGGTGCATTTTATACTTGAAGAGTACAATTTTTTGGCATTTTCGACTAAAGCGCCATCCATATGAAAGAATTAATTCTAAATTCAGTGGTGTTATCAAAACTTCTGCTAGATGTCAGTAAGATATATAAAAAGTGATATAAAAATAGTGTGTATTTGGCAAAAAAGAGGTAAGTCAGACAAAACAAGGCAAGAAAGAGATATGTCAAGATACGTTAGCTGAGCCGGCTGCGGATCCAATTGGCCACATTATTTTCTAGTGCACGTTTGTCTACGTGCATATTTGTTTACCATGTTGTACACATAGAAAAAAGACTAGAGTCTGCTACTGTTACATTTCCTGTTCGCGGTCACTCGTATATGGAGCGTGAAAAGAACTTTGGTTTAATAAACCAAAAAGCACAAGTTGAGGATGCGTGGCCAGACTAAGTGAAAGGGGGTTCTTCGGCAGGACTGATGTCAATTTAATACTTAATTGCGGATACGATAAACAGCTCCAGTAAATTAAATCAATATTTCATTCCTTTATTTACGCAAGTTTGGGTACTTATGAGGAGAGGGATGTTGGGTGTTAGTAAGGGTGGGTGGATGTTAATAATTTTTTAATTGATTTCTTGAATCACGCCCAATATTTTCTGCACAGAATGTCAGTTTCATGGACGAAGTTGCATTAAATTTTCATAAAATTCGGTATATTCTACATTCACGAAACCTAACATTTGCTTGGGAGGGGGTAGATGAGGTAAGGGAAATGTAAAATTTGTGATACAGTTTTATTTCGTTTCTCTTGTAAGATGCTCGTACAAAATTTCAAGTTCGTAGCTTTTAATTTGTTGATTAGTAGTTGATTTATAAAAATCGGTCGAAGTAATATTTTTGTATGGGAGGGGGTAGAAGGGCAGGCACGATCACAGAACTTTTGATGCAATTTCGTTTCAACTATTTTTGGAATTTTTTCTGCAAAATTCCAAATAGATAGCTTTAAATAGATAGGTGATAATTGATTTCTTGAAAAAGGTCGAAAAAATAATTTTCGATTTGATATTTGTACTCAGTTTTGAGATATAATCGTTTGAAATTTTGGAATGTGTACCATTTTTAATGCTGCCCATTTTCCCCTACTACTGCTATGACCAAATTTTATATTTTTCTTGTATTCCGCTAGTATAGCTTAGTATATGTATGTTTGAAGTTTCAATTACATAGCTTAAGAGATAGTTGAGAAATTAATTCTTAAGTGTTTTTCTTTGCACCTTCTGACCCTCCCACTTACAATAATAAGCCTCCCTCTAAGCTGATTTAAGTGGATCTGTATCCCATCTTAATGGCCTCGAAGTATGAATTTTTTATGGTAAGTAATTTCGAAGATATAATCATTAAAAAAAAAAAAAAATCGGTGGACAATTGGCTTTTGCCTCCCCTTTTTCGGACCCAAATGGATAAAAAAAAATTAAATTAGTTTTAGAGTTTGTCCCACAGCCCTCTCTGTATCTGATTTTCAGCGGAGATATTAGCAAGTGTAGTTTTTGACTTTTTCGTCCCCCCACCTGACATTCCCCAAAATTCAGATAATGGAGTTCATTTACCCAATTGACAATCCACCCAAAAAGGTAAAAGTAGAGGGGATGTTTACATTTTTATACTCAAATGAAATCTGCGAGTATTATAAGTTTGCCACAAAGCTTGTATCGCTAAGAAATAAGGCTCGGAGAAAGAAATGAATGATACAGAAGTTCATATAATCATTTAAAAATCCCAAAACTGGATGTCCGTCTGTCCGTCCGTGTCCTCTCTAGCTTGAGAACGCGTTGATCTAGAAAGTTCAAATTTTGTACACGTCGTTTTTGAAAAAAAATTAAGGACAAGTTCGTGAACGGGCCAAATCGCTCCACCCCTTCTACACCCTCCCATACAAAATGACACAATTGCGCAATTCCACAATAAACGGATTTGCTCAAAAAGTATAAAAGCTATTGGTCTCAAATTTCGAACATATTACTTTTATGATGACTTCAATCTATCACTTAAAAATTATGCGTGTCCTCTCCCTCCTTCCACCACCTCCCATACAAACTGTACTTTTTCATGAAATACTCTAAACCAATTTACTCAGTGCGTATAAAATTTAGAGAGCTGAAATTGTGCGCTAAATATTTATTTGAAATTATTAGTAAGACCAAAAAAAATTAGACATTTAGTTTCACCCCTTCTACCCCCTCCCATACGAAATGACACAATTTCGCAATTTGAAAATAAACGGATTTTTTCAAAAAGCATAAAAGCTATTAATCTGAAATTTGTAATATATTACTTTTATAATAATGTCAATCTGCTGTGTAAAACCCTTCCTTCCACCACCTCCCATACAAACTGCACTTTTTCACGAAATTCTCTAAATAAATTTACTCAGTACGTATGAAATTTATCGAGCTGAAATTTTGCACTAAGTAATTATTTAGAATTATTAGTAAGACTAAAGGAAATTAAGTGGTTAGCTTCACTCCTTCTACCCCCTTCAATACAATTTAACACAATCCAACAACTTTACAAAAAGTTGATTTTCCTGGAAGGTATGAATGCTACTGATCTGCAATTTAAAATATGTCAATTAAATTATGTTTACAGTTATTTCTAAAAACGTCATTAATAAATTCACTCTCCTTCTACCACCTCCCATACAAACTGCACAATTTCACTAAATCCAATACACTAATTTTCTCAGTACCTGTTAAATTTTTGAATCCTAAATTTTGAATAAAACATTATGATAGCAACCTTAGCGTGATGTGGAAAAATTAGTTCAATGTCGTCACCCCCTCTACCACTTCCCCTACAAAATTTCTTAAAACAAAAAAAAATCTCTTTCATCTAGAGTATCGCACGATTGCGGTTTACGCCCAGTCGTATTCCTGTTATGTTTTTATATAACATATGTCATTTATAAAGAGAAAGTAGGAGGCTTTGGATCTACTTATCAACATCTTAATCACACTGCCTTGTTACAATTTTAAAGTCGATAGCTCTCATATGTTCGAAGGAGAAATACTTTTCTTGAATTTCCAACACAAAAATTTGTATGGGAGGTGATAGAAGGGGATCGAAGTTCATATTTTTTCAGCATTTATTGCAATTATTAAGGGACAAATTCTGGCAAAATTTTAAATTTCTTTTTTTTCTAGTTTCAATGAAAATCGATTAAATGTATTTTTAAAAATTGTGCATTTGTATGAGAGGGGTTAGATTCGAACACTTCTACTTCTACTTCTACAATGGCGCTACAGCCCAAATCGGACCTTGGCCTCCTGATATTCAGGTTCCTGAACATTTTTCATTACTTATTGAGGAAGAGTTGTTAGCCCTTCGCATAACCCTCTTTCTACGAATTTTTTCATTTTCTTAGATTGAGGTGACCGAGGTATATCCAAGTAGGCAATGTGCCGGAATTATATGTTGCGCCGACCGGGATTTGAACTCACGACCTTCGCATTACAAGCCAACACACTACCTACTAGGCTATACCCAAGCTCCGAATCAAAACCAAATTTTTTGAATTGCATGATATTTGGAACATTATGTTTTCTTTAAAAGTTGATAGTTTTGACGGTTTTGGGAAAAATGATTTAATTGTAATTCTGAAATTTCGTGAAATTTGTATTGAAAATGGTAGAAAAAGTGAGGTGAACATAATAATTTTTTCAAAATTGGTTACAATCGTAATAAAATTAATTATGACAAAAAGGGGTTCTCTTAGCTTTGCTAGTTGCAATGCAAACCGAATAAATGCATTTTTGCAAATCGTGCATTTGTATGAGAGGGGGCAGAAGGAGTATGAGGATCAGATCAATAATTTTTGACATTAATGATACTAACATCATTATAGGACCTAATTTTCAAGTCGGAGAAAAAACAAATTCTTCAAATTTCGAAATTTCATGAAATTTGTATGGGAGGGAGTAGAAGGAGTGGGGGATTTAGCCTGTTCACGAACTTAAAGTTACTGTTTTGCTAAAAATAAGATATGATAAATTTCAGCACGATAGGTCAAGTCATTCGAAAGTTATATTGTAGACAGACAGACAGACAGTCACTCGGAATCGAGGTTTTTGAGCAACAACAAATATTTCTGTACCCTTGGCTGCTCTGTGCGAGCATTATTTCGTAGTGTTACAAACGGTAAGGCAAACACAATATACTCTCAGATTTCATCTAGAATATAATTAGCAGGTGGAGGACGCGGTCTTTGGATCGAGACGATGAAGGCGACGACTTCAGTAGGCCAGGGCCTGATCTGGGCTGTCGCACCATTGATGATGATGATGATGAAAAAATTTCTATTTTATCTAGAGTATCGTAAGATTGGACTTTACGCGTAATCGTAGCCCTGTTATGTTTGTTATCTTGGTTCTATTGGGTTCACGTCTTACATGTCCGACCCCTGCAACCAGGGAGTAGCCTATTCAGTAGCGTCTTGGCCTACAATCAAAAGTTCTAAAGTCAAGCAAAACACATGATAAATGTAGCTATAGTGAATTTAATAATCCAGAAATTCTGAACCCAGCTCAAATTCTCGCTTCGCTTAATACGCATTGCATCATTTCGTAGTTCTAAATTACCTCATTCTCAACATTCGATACTCATGGCCCCTAAAATAAAATTAAGTTACCTTCTCAAATTTATTTAAGGTTGCTAAAATGTTATTGATTTTATTTACAGCGCTCGATGATGCAGTTAAGCAAGCAAAAACGGATGAACTAGTTATTCCATTTGGTGTTGGTATAGCAGGAACAGTGGCTCAAAGTAAGGAGACGATTAACATTAAGGAAGCCTACCAGGATCCGCGATTTAATTCCGAAATCGACTTGAAAACTGGATACAAAACTAACGCCATTTTGTCGATGCCAATTTGTAACTATGAGGGAGATGTTATTGGTGTAGCGCAAATTATTAATAAGACTAATGGTGTGTTGAAATATTCATGAAACGCTTGTCATTAATCTGATTATTTTCAGGTTCAACCGCCTTTACTGACCATGATGTGGAAATTTTTCGTCGATATCTGACATTTTGTGGAATTGGAATCCAAAATGCACAATTATTTGAGATGTCTGTTCAGGAATATCGCCGAAACCAGATACTTTTAAATTTGGCCCGCAGTATTTTTGAAGAGCAAAATAATTTAGAATGTCTTGTTACAAAAATTATGACGGAAGCTAGGGAGTTACTGAAATGTGAACGATGTGCTGTGTTTTTGGTAGATTTGGACTGTTGTGAAGCGGTAAGTTCGCTAATAGCTATTTATGTAATGTTTGTCTTTAATGCATATATTCTGTGTCATTAAAATTAATTTAGTTAGAAGTTATGTATGAGGAGTATTCTACTAAATTTAAGGTAACGTTTGTGTATATCTGGCACTTACTTTAAAGGGCACAATTTGTGTTTCACAGTTCAATAACTAGTACTTTAAAATTATATATTCACAAATGGTGCACACATTTTCTACTCCGGTAGCACTTTTCTAATAATACCGAAAATAGAAGAAGTATCGGAAAGGAAAAAGAGTATCACATATTCGAAATTATATTACAAAATTTCGGTTGATATTAGCCTTGATGGCTAAATACTTTGAACATATCCTCAATCCGAACAGCAGCAACAGACATAATAGCAGGTGCAACTGATGTAACAGCTGATGATGGATCGTCGTTGAATTCTCTCACACTTAAAGAAATAAAAACGTCACTGAGGAACCACCCAAAAAACGAAGCGGACGGAACAAAAACTTCTTGAAGATTGCGCAGGAGAATCATATGTCCAATTTATAAAAAAAAGTGACCATCTCTGCTGCGAAAACTACCGTGGAATATCTTTGTTGTGTAATACGAATCTTGACGAAAATTCTGGAAAAATGAATTGAGCCCAATGCTGACAAAGTAACTGATGAATACCAAGGTGAATTAAGAACTGGACGATTGAACACAGACCAGATATTCTCAGTGACACAGGTGCTGGAGAAATGTTGGGAATATCACATTGATATGCATCAGACATTTGTTCATTTGACTTCAAACAGGCATACGACAGTATCGACTTGCACAAACTCTATTAGATCATGAAGGAGTTCCACCGAAACTGGTTCAGCTTACAAGAATGACAATAAAGAACTGTGGTATGCTATGGCAGAGAAACGTGGACATTGGATTATGTGGCCGAAAAATAACACAGCGACTTCGAAAAAAATGTGATGGATGACTGGATCTGGGGAATACGATATAAGATAAATGTACCAGTAATGGACCACTTAAGCGATGAGACTACTGATAATGAAAGAATATTAAAAACGGTACTCTATATAAACTGTATCCTCTTTTAGAAATGCCTGTCATAAAATTTGATTTTGCAATACGTTATATACCCTAAACGTAAGAAATACCGAGCACCCTCACTTGTACCTATAACGGACCCAATCACTTAGTTAGGTACAGCCCAAATCGGGCAGTGGCCTCCTGAAGTCGTCGCCTCCAATCGTCTCGATTCAAAGACCGCGTCCTCCAGCTGCTAATAATACTCTAGATGAAAACTGTATAAGTTTGCTTTAAAGTTTGTAACGCTAAGAAATTAGGCTCGGAGAAAAAAATGAATGATACAAAAGTTAATATTATAACTAAAAGCTATATATATAACATCACTATCAGAATTCCTTAATGCAAGGAAATTGCCATAAATCGGTTCCAAATTTAAAAGATGGAAATCGAATTATCCTCTGGCTCATCATTTAGTGAAGGGATGAAACAAACAACAACATCCCTACACCAAGTACATATATAAAATAACAAAAAAAATTGGGATCAACTAGCGTTAAGTCTACGCTTTAAGACATCTTATCAATAGAGAAGTCGAATACATCAGCATTCTTATTAACTTCTCTCGCGAAACGCGAAATCGGCTCATTCATACCATAATTTGTCCGGTAAAAACATATCTGTAGAAGTCTAGGCTGCCTTGGTAAAAATTGACCAACAGCAAACTGCATCAAACCTAAAAGTGTGGAAGAATCAACTAACCCTGTAAGTTGATGAGCAAAGACTACATCAGCTACCTCACGTCGTTTCGAAAGTCATGACATATTTAATAGCTTAAGTCGATCGATATAAGGAGGAAGACGAGCTCTGTCATTCCAATTAAGGTGGCATAAGGCAATTCTCACAAATTTCCGCCATTGTAGAAGAAATAGAAGTGTCCACACTCTCCATCTTTTGTCTAATTGGCGTTGTTTGCGGCATTACTTTTGTTTTGCATTCGTTAATGCGCAAACCGACTTCTTTTGAGGCGGAGTCCCAATTGACAAATACCTCCTTAGTACTAGGAAATGATCTTGCTAGGATGTTAATGTCGTCAGCGTATGCTAGTAGTTGGGTGGACTTGAACAGTAGTGTCCTGTTGGTGTCGACTGGGATTTTTCGGAAGAAATACTCTAGTACCAAGTTGAAAAGCATGCGGGCTAGACCGTCTCCCTGCTTTAAACCACTTTTCGTTCGAAAGTTGGTTGTGAAATCGGTTTGTATTTTCACTTGGGATTCAGTGTTCGTCATTGTGACTCTTGTTAGTCGGAATAGTTTTAGGGGAATCTCAAGGATGATTTGGTACACTACGATCCTGTCGATACTGTTGTAAGTTTGTTTAAAATCTACGAAAATTTGATGCGCGTCTGTGTTGTATTCCCAGCATTTCTCAAGAACATATTTCACCAAGAACATCTGGTCTGTTGTAGATTATCCGGTTCTGAATCCACCTTGGTATTCGCCAATTATGTCATTAGTATAGGGCTTAAGACGACCTTAAATTATTTTTGTCATTATTTTATAGGACGTACACAACAATGATATCTGTAACTCTCACAGCAGAGTTTATTCCTTTCTTGTAAATTGGACAAATCATGTTTTTTCACCAATTGTCGGGTATGATTTCCTGTATTCAAATTTTGCATATCACGTTGTGCAGTATTTCAGCAACACAGTTTCCACCGTTTTTTAGAAGGTCAACTGGCATGTCGTCATTTTCCGGCGCTTTGTTTAGTTTTTGGCCACTTAGGGCTGCTTTGATTTCAGCAAGCGTGGGAAGTGTCGATGATGGTTCATCTTCATCAGTTGAGGCCTCGTACGCCGTACATATAGACTCATATCTCCGAGACCGTTAAAGGTAGAATGTTCGTTTTTGGGTGGATTGTTGATTGGGTAAGTGAGCTCTATTTTCTAAGTTTTGGGGGGTGTTAGGTGGAAGGGGGAGGGGGGAAGGGGGGAGGGGGGGAGGGAAAAAGTCGAAAAATACACTTGCTAATATCTCCACCGAATGCAGATAGAAAGTTGAAAATCAGTAGAAATATAGAGTGGGACTAACTTTAAAAATAATTTAATTTTTTTCGAAAAGGGGGGGGAGAGGCTAAAAACAAATTGTCGGCCGAATTGTTTTTTCAAATGATTATATCTTCGAAATTACTTATCGTAAAAAATTCAAAAATGGCGCAGTTTTCAAAATTACAAATCCTTATATCTCAAAAAATAGTTTAGATATCAAATTGAAAATTTGCTAGATTGTAGAACTACATAATGGTTAATTTTGGTAAAAAATTTAAGTTGGGAGGTGTAAGGGGGGGGAGATGATAAGCAAAAATGTCGGAAATTTTGAGTGATTTTTTAGGGCTCTGGTGAAAGATACAAAGTTTAAATTTTGCATGTGGATACTTCTAATTGATGTACATAGAAAAATAATAATAACTTGATCCATAATTATTACAAACCGACCCCCCGGTCTAACGTGCAAAAGGTGTTGCATGTGCATTGAAAAAAACACATAAACTAAAAATTTTTGAGTGAAATTTTAAGGTAGAAACTTGAAAATTTGCGAAATGCATTTTAAAAAAATCCCTAAATATACGAAATATTAACTGGTCGAAAACCTTTAAAACTTCTACCCCCTCCCATATAAAATTATTTTTTCGACCATTTTTAAGAAATCAATTATCACCTAACTTTTAAAAGCTAGCAATTTGAGATTTTGCATAAAAACTTACAAAAATAATTGAAATGAAATTACGTTAAAAGTTTTGAAATCGCGCTTGCCCTTCTACCCCCTCCCATACAAAAGTATGATTTCGACCAATTTCATTAAATCAACTAATAACCAACAAATTAAAAGCTACGAACTTGAAATTTTGTACGAGCACCTTACAACAGAAAAGAAATAAAACTGCATCATAAGTTTTACGATTCCCTTACCTCCTCTACCCCCTCCCATACAAAATTATTTTTTCGAGCATTTTTAAGAAATTAGTTATCAGCTTATAAAAATAATTCAAACGAAGTTGCTTTAAAAGTTTTGAAATCGCGCTTGCCCTTCTACCCCCTCCCATACAAAACTATGATTTCGACCAATTTCATTAAATCAACTAATAACCAACAAACTAAAAGCTACGAACTTGAAATTTTATACAAGCACCTTACAAGAGAAGCGAAATAAAACTACATATCGAATTTTACGATTCCCGTACCTTCTCTACCCCCTCTCATACAAATGTTCGGTTTCGTGAATGTAAAATACACCGAATTTTATGAAAATTCTATGCAGACGAAGTTGCATAGAATTATACAGAGAATATTGGACGTGATTGAAGCAATTAATTAAAAAGCTATTAACATCCACCCACCCTTACTATTACCCCTCCTTCTCCCCTCATAACGAATGAAATATTGTTAAATTGACAACAGCCCTGCCCAAGAACTCCCTTTCACTTAGCCTTCCCTAACCACTCTAACCTGCATATTGGCTGTCCACTAATCCGCAACTTGTCCCAAGAATAACAAAGTTTCGCCCGACTTGTTGGCAGTTTATTTCAATATGTGCCGACGCAGCGGCTTCTAAACATCTTATTCTGGAACCTAAAAACTTATTTAGTTTGTCCATTGTTGGATACGTATTATCGTTGCCTAATTAAACTTCCCATTATCTGCGGGAATTTTTGTCCAGTTGAACTATGCAAAATACTAATAACTCGTTCCTTTTGTCAACCAGGCTCTTTAAGGCTGTAAGTGCATTTAAAGATTCGGATGAACTAGTTCTCAATATTTTTAAACCATTAATAATGTCGCCGCCGACTATACGAATTGCAGTTTAGATAAGCATTAATAATGGATCTTTAATTTTCGGATCGATCTTTTAATAGATCCCACGCTACTTGAAAATAATTATCGGTCAAAGAAATATGCGCGATTAGTTTTGCTCCCCAGTGACAACTGAGTGCAAGTAATGAAGTCTCTGAACATTGGACAAACCGATTCTACAAGTAATTAATGAATTAAATATGTCACGGAAGGTGATCCAATCAATTACTGCTGCCGAGAATGGAGGTATAGTTGTATAGTTGGGAGTTTGAACTCCGTTTGCAAGTTACTGTCTTTGAGTTGACGTTTGTGTTGGGAGTTTCTGATGACTCGTTGGTTGTGTTGTTCTCAGAAAAAGTCGTGTGTCTGCAAAAAGTGATCTTCTCCAGCTTTGTGAGTGTCGTTCCAATATTCTCGAGTAGAGTCGCTCGACCTTGAACGATGGGTCGGGAGTGGTTATCTTTTCCCAACTTGTTGAAGTTAATAATAGCATTTTTAATACGCCGGGTATTGTCATCGAAGCTTTGTACTTTACTTTTTACAGCATAGACTTCGGTGTCAACTATATTTGTGGTTAGGTCCGCACAGTTTTGAAAATTTTCATTTGCTCGCAAAATTTGTATACTCTCTTCTGCTCAATTAGGTTTCTGCACGCATCCGGCTCGACGGACCAAATGTTTTGAAGGATTACTTTGATTCTCTTTTTGACTTGATTTTGAACGCGGCTCACACTTGTCGCACATGGAAATACCTTTTAGCAATACTGAAGAAAGGAAAAGATACCGTTTAGCTTATTCAAATACACTTTATTGCTTATTGATTTAATCTTAAGCGCAGCACGAAACGACAACCTCGAACGAAAAAACGTGAACAACTGACAGCTTCTTCTTCTTCATTCAAAGCCTGCATATTAGCCTTTTAGTAAATGTGCAGGCTTTGAGCTCTTGAGCAACTTGTTATAGGTACTTTTAAGTATAGATACATTTCATTTCATTTTGCTCCGTTTCATTTAATTTCGTTCCGTTTAATTTCGTTTCATTTTATTTCTTTCCGTTTCATTTCGTTCCATTTACGTTCATTTCTAATCATTTCCATTCATTTTCGTTCTTTTTCGTTCATTGCCGTTCATTTCTATTCATTTAATTTCATTTTAAGTTTTTTCGCGGTAGAACTAAGTCACTAGAAATCGGGCGCTAGAAAGTATCGCGCAGAGACCTCAAAACTCGAAGCCAGCGATAAGACATATCCATTTCAAAAAGTAATGAATTGTGCTTGCAAGATTGACGGAATGTGCTGGGCAATAGGATTAATCTCAGACAAAATGAATGCTTCGGCTATTAATCGTGGACGGTATCCTTTCGCAACTACAGACTTATTAAGATTATTATTAAGATTTATAGAAAATTCCTGATAGCTTATATTCATCACTAGAAGAAGAGGTATTAAAAGCTTCAATCTACCATCCTTAAACTGAGTTACTCTGAAGTTTTACACGATCAAATTTCTAGTCATATTTTTCATCGCATTTTAGACAATTTTTAATACGTAGAACCATCGATTCTGTGATGCGATCAAAAGTACTACCAGAAATTCAATCTGTAAAGCGGGCTCAAGTCTTTCAGATTAAAAGTCATCTTAGAAAAAATATGAAAGGCACTAATCGCTTCTTTATACTACATTATTCAAACATATGTGCAGCTGCTTTTCTTCATATTTAGTGATATGACGGTTAAGATGGGTGATTGTCTATAATGCGAAGGTCGGTAGTTCCAGTCCCAGTCGACGTATAATTTCGGCACACTACTTGCGCGACTATATTTTAGACACATCAATCCGCGAAAATGAAAATTCGTAGATAGAGAGTTGTGCGAAGGGCTAACAACCATTTCACAAAAACAATTAAATGTTAAGGATCCTGAAGTTCATCCTAACCTTCAGGTTCCAATGCCCGATTTGGGCTGTAGTACCATTGAAGATGAAGAAGTTAAAGTGCGTTTTGCTATGGCGCGTCGCATATGGTTAAGTTGATGTATTTAAGAACCTTACTATCGATCAAAACAGAGTATGGAAAATAACTGTCCTACAGTTTAAAGATATACCCAGTTAAAATGCTTGAAACAACTTTTCGAAAGAAACAAACTCGTTTCGCATCCCGATTTGGGAAGTATGACATTTAACAAACCAACCAAAACCACTTATTTCTGAGGGACATATATGTACGTGCAACATGATAAATAATTGTGTTCCTATAGACAGAATTGCAGAATCTGCACTACTGTGTGAGAAACTGAGAATGTTTGCTTGAGTGTTAACACAATTTAATACATTTTTGAATGTTACATTTGTGTTTTGGAACGATGTGATTATGGTAATGACATAGCCAATGAAAAATAAGAATGTAATAGAAATATTGCGACTAGTTTGTTCCAAGTGTAATTTGCAAATAAATTTTAGGTAACAAAAAGTGTTGTGAGCGCATACTGCACTTTCTATCGGGTGATAAACATAAGTATACTTCAATGACTTCGGACTTGCTTAAAGCAATATATCCCTACCAGATTATTTAAGAAAAAAAAAATGTTTTTTCGGAAGTAATTAAATATATATACATAGCTTATTTTCCACAAATTTTTTTCTAGAAAATTGAATTGAAATCAAATGTTAGGCCTTTTCATTTTCGTAATTATATTCACATGTGTGTTTCGTATAAATGTGTATTCTTCTGCTAGTCACCGGCACAGTGCCTTTCGGCGAACAAATAAAAGCGCAGCTTAAGTTATAATATACTCGTATAATATATTCCAATAAAAATTTACTTGATGTTCAACATCATTAATTATGTATTACGATTGAAAATGTAACACACTTTTTTCACAGAGCCATTTGGAGAAAATAATAGAAAAGCCGAATCAAGGTCCTATCTTATCCAGGCGCCAAAGTCATAATGTTAATGTGGAGGAAATTTTGGAGCAGCAGGTATGTATATAATTCAGTTTGAATTTAAGAAGTTCAGATTTTGTATATGAGTTATACAATATTTTTAAAATTCTCATAGCAGCGTTCGAGAGCACGCTTCACTGTTCTCTTTGAATTAGGTGCCGAAAATCAGTCCGCCAATGTTTCACGTCCATCTATTAATGACTTAAATAGCTCAACTCTCGCTCAAATTGCCCAATGTGTTGCATCAACAGGACAAACTTTAAATATCTCCGATGTCCAAGAATGGGTCCGAGGGCACGATCAAATAGATAGCGACGGCGAAATTGATTCTACGAAAGCAATATTATGTATGCCGATTGTGAACGCTCAGAAAAATGTCGTTGGAGTTGCTCAACTAATTAATAAGGTAAGGTAATTATACTCCAAACTGCAAGATTGGGTAAGATCATGGCAGTTCATTTGGCTCATAAGAAACGAACAGTTAAAATATAAGTCTTGCACCTGCCAGATAAATTTAAATTTTAGAAAATTTTGAAATGTAAATATCATTAACGTCGAAATATTCTGCTTCGATCTGAGCACTCCTTCTACTCACTCCCATACAATTGCAAAATTTCGAAAAATGCATTATATCGATTTTCATTGAAATTAGAAAAGGAAGAAACTTTTAATAATTACAATTAATGTTAATCAAATTATCAACTTCTCCTCACTACCTAAAAACCTTCGAAGATATGAGAGCGATCGACGTACAAATGGGAACACAGTTATAAGGATGTTGATAAGCAGTTCTAAAATCGTTCTAAAATGTCCTCTTTTTATATGACTTCTCTTAAAAATTTCATAATTTCAAAAAGTCAAAATTATAATACTAGAGTTTCAAACATTAAATTCAGCACGAAATATTTGCATACCAAGTTCAGTGACATATTCAAAAATTATAAATCTAAAGGCATATGCACACAAATTAACCTACTGAGTGCTACTGATAATACTAAATAAATATCAGTTTTCGTTGTCTTGTTGTAAAACTATTGGACAAAAAAAACTACGTGATCATAAAGTTAGGATGTGTGGGATATTTGAGTCATTTTTGTGAGATTTCTCCTAGCAATTTAACTATAAAACATAACAGGGCTACGATTGCGCGTAATGCGCAATCTTACGATACTCTAGATGAAATAGAATTTTTTTGTGACCCCAAGAAATTTTGTATGTGGAGTGTTAGAAGGGATGATAGCATTGAACTAATTTTTTCCCCATCATGCTAAAGTAGCTATAAAAATGTTTCATTCAAAATGCTTACTCCAAAAATTGAATGGGAACTGAGAAGATTAGTGAGTTAGATTTAATGAAAATGTGCAGTTTGTATGGGAGGTGGTAGAAAGAGTTATGGGATCTTAGTGATTTTTTCAGAAATAACTAGGAATATTATAAAATTGACGTCCCTTAAATTTCAGACTAGTGCCATTCATACTTTTCAAGAAAATCAATGTTTTGTGAAGTTGTGAAACTGTGCCATATTGTATGGGAGGGGTAGAAGCAGTGAAGCTAATCAAATATTTTTTTCTGATCTTAGTGATAATACTAATTAAGAATTTATTACAAAATATGAGCTCGATAAATGTTATATGTTCTGAGAAAATCGTCTTAAAGCATTTCACGAAAAAGTGATGTTTGTATGGGAGGGGGTGGAAGGAGAGGGAGGACTCCAATAATTTTTCCACTGTAGATTTATATTATTATGAAAGTGATATATCCAAAAATTCAGATTGATAGCTTTTACACTTTTCGAGTAAATCCATTTATTGTCAAATTGCGAAATTGTGTCATTTTGTATGGGAGGGGGTAGAAGGGGTGAAGCTAATCGTCTAATTTTTTTTGGCCTTACTAACAATTTTAAATAAATACTTGGAGTAAAATTTCAGCTGGCTAAATTTTATACGCGCTGAGTAAATTGGCTTAGAATAATTCATGAAAAGTACAGTTTGTATGGGAGGTGGTAGAAGGAGGGGTAGGACACACATAATTTTTATACGGTAGATTGATATTATCATAATAGTAATATATTCCAAATTTCAGGTTAATAGCTTATATACTTTTCGAGCAAATCTCTTCATTGTCAAATTGCGCAATTGTGTCATTTTGTATGGGAGGGGGTAGAAGGGGTGGAGCGATTTGGCCCGTTCACGAACTTGACCTTACTTTTTTGTCAAAAACGACGTGTACAAAATTTGAACTATCTAGCTCAACGCGTTCTCAAGCTAGAGAGCGCACGGACGGACGGACGGACGGACATCCGGTTTTGAGATTTTTGAGCGATAATATTAACTTCTGTATCATTCATTTTTTTTCTCCGAGCCTTATTTCTTGGCGTTACAAACCTTAGAGCGAACTTATAATACTCTCAGATTCCTTCTAGAGTATAAAAATGCTGAAAGGAATAAACCTATCACGGCATTGGAAAAATCTTAATCTTAATCTTAATCTCGCACTTAATAAATCGATTTTTTCATACATTAATCACTCTTCAATTTATGAGCGATTTTCTGAGAATTCGCCAAAAAAATATCTAAAATGGTATTGTATACAGCTTTCCAATAGCTTTATACCATATCTAATAGTGTTTGAGCAAGATTTGTAGGGTAGGAAAGACCTATTATTTGACAGCTGATCGCTTGAAATGTGGATATTTTTCATCTATAAACGCGGGAAATTTACCATGGAACGCTACACAGTCTTTGAATCTTATTACGAAAATTCGTGTTGCAAAGAAAAATACTTAAAAATGAATATCTCGACAATCTCTCAAGCTATGTAATTAAAACTTGAAACATATATTAAGCTATAAAATATAACATGTGAACATAATAGTAGTAGGAGATATGGGGAGCATTTCAAATATGGTGCACTTTCCAAAATTATAAATCGATATATTTCAAAATTGAGTACAGATGTTAAATCGAACATTTGTCAGATTGTAGAACTACATAATCTTTAATTTTTGGTAAAAAAATTCAAATTCGGTGGTATAAGATGAGGGAGGTGGTAAGCAAAAATGTTGAAAATTTCGAGTGATTTTTTTAGGGCTGTGGCGAAAGATACAACTTTTAAATTTTGCATATGGATACAATTATTTGATATACTTAAAAATAAATTAATAATTTCGACAATTGTCATGCTGTGACTCCCCTGGTCCCAACGTTCACAAGGTGTTTTATGTGCAATGAAAAAAAAACACAAAAACTAAAAATTTTTGAGTGAAATTTTAAGGTAGAAACTTGAAAATTTTGCGAAATTTTAAGGAAGAAACTTGAAAATTTGCAAAATGCATTTAAAAAAAATCTCTAAAAATTTGAAACATTTACTAGTCGAATACCTTTAAAACTTCTACCCCCTCCCATACAAAATTATTTCTTCGACCAATTTTAAGAAATGAGTTATCACTTCATTATCAAAAGCTATCCATTTGAAATTTTCCACAAAAACTTTTGAAAATAGCTGAAACAAAAATGCGTCAAATGTTTTGAGATGGCGCTTGCCATACAAAAGTGTGATTTCGACCAATTTCAATAAATCAACTCATAATCAAATAAATTAAATGCTACAAACTTGAAATTTTATACGAGCACCTTACAAGAGAAAGGAAATATATAAAACTGCATTACAAATTTTACGATTCCCGTACCTCCTATACCCTCTCCTATGCATATGTTTGGTTACGTAAATATACCAAATTTTATGAAAATTCTATTCAACTTAATCTATGAAACTGACATTCTCTGTATGCAGAGAATATTGGATGTGATTCAAGCAATAAATTAAAACATAATAGCTTTAAGCCCAATCATATGATACTCTAGATGAGATGGAAATGACTTTAATATACCGGAAAATATGTCATCTCAAATTCTTTCGAATAGTGAATAGAGACTTTTGCATTGGAGGTGGTAGAAGTATAGTCCCCATCTTGTATTTTTCGTATATGACACCGAACATGGCATGCAAAATGTTTTTTGCTGGTAGAAGGAGCGTACGGATCAAAACAAATTTTTTTCGCGTTATTAATATTTCTATTTCTATACATTATACAAAATATCAAGTTGATAGCTTTAACAGTTTCGAAGAAAAATAATTCAATTTAAATTTCAAAATTTCGTGAAATTTGTATGGGAGGGGGTAGAAGGAGTGAGGTGAAGTTTATAATTATTTTTAAAATTAATTGCAATTAGAGAAGAATTAATTCTGACAAAATTTCATCTTTTTAGCTTTACTAGTTTCAATGAAAATCGAAAATATGTAATTTTTCAAAATTGTTCATTTATATGGCAGGGGTAGAAGGAGTAAGGGGATCGGGTCAATATTCCGTGGTGTTAATAACATCTATATCATAATACTTTGACCTAAATTTCCAGTCGATAGCTTAAAAAGTTTCAAAGAAAAATCAATTTCTATATATTTCGAAATTTCATGACATTTATATGGGAGGGGTAGAAGGAGTGGGGGGATGTAGCGCATTCACGAACTTAAAGTTACTTTTTTGCTAAAAATGGCACACAAAATTTTTTAGCACATAGCTCAAAGCTTTCGAGTGTTATGCTGTAGACAGACGCACAGACGGAAACGGTCACTTGGAATCGAGCTTTTTGGGCGACAACAAATATTTTTGTACCCGGCTCTGTCTGGCTCTGTGCGAGCGTTACTTCTTAGCGTTACAAACGGTAAGGCAAACACAATATACTCTCAGATTTCATCTAGAGTATAAAAATTATTAACATCACCCCTCCCCCAGCCCTCATAAAAACCCAAACTTGCATAAATAAACGAATGAAATATTTATGCAATATACTGGAGCTATTGATCGTATCCGCAATTAAATGTTAAATTGGCAAGAGTTCTGCCAAAGAACCCCCTTTCACTAAGTCTTCTCTAACCTGCATATGTATTTTCCACGCAAATTCAATTTGTCCCAAGAATAGTAAAGTTGCGCCCGACTTGTTGGCAGTTTGTTTGTTTTGTGTCGGTCGGGCAGCATCGGAACTTTACAAATAATCACTGGGTTTCTTTTTTCCATATTTCGAAAAAGGCAATCTTAATGGTAGACCCCTTATTTATATTCTACGATATTATGCACTGCATACAACAATACTGTTACAGAAGATTGTTAAAATTATAGAAATAGCTGTCATCAAATTAGTAGTTTTTTTTATTATACATTGTGACCATAAAGTATCTTGACTTTGTAAATAAAAATACTCTGGGGAATGATATCTCAAAAAATTTTTTTGGTAAGCAGGTAGGACTGTCCTTAATTATAATCCCAAAACTTAGGGCGGTTTTTTAGTCTCTTTGCTTACAGGAGCTGGTTGAATGGGTACACCTCAGTAGTCCACGACGATTTTCGTTTTATGTCCTCGATCGGCTGAAAACGGATTCCACGGAGGGATAATTTCAGTTTGGAGGACAGGAAAAATTTGCACAGAGTCAAATCTAGTGAATACGGTGATTGATTGATGAAATTCGTGTCTTTTTGGCCTCAAATTCGGTCACAATTGAGGCTTAATGCGATGCCGCATTTTCATCGTGAAAAATCCATGAATTCTCCTTCCACAATTCCGGCCATGTGTCCCTCTGGAACGGATGATGGATCAAACCTCGAATATCGAAAACAAAAAATAAACATCGTCTTGATTTTTGAGCGGCTCTGGCATGTTTTTTTCGGTTACGGCTCAGTTTTTGCCACCATTCCGATGATTGTTGACTGGTTTGCATGCCAAACTCATAAACACATGTCCCATAACCAGTTATGATGCGCTTCATGAATGTGGGTTGAGAATTCGCACGATCAAGCATGTCCAAAGTGACCTGTTCACGGTACTTTTTATAAGAAAATTCCTCTTTATTTTAAAAAGTCGGAGAAGGACGCGTTTCATGGCCAAATTATCCACCAAAATTGAACGAACGGACTCGCAAGAGCTGTCGAGGTCTCTTGCTATCTTCTTATCACTGGCATGATGATTTCTGAGCACCATTTCCTTCCCTTTTTGAATGTTTTCGTCAGTTGGAGAGGTCGGAGGTCGTCCAGAACGAGGCAAGTCTTCAAGGATCTCTCGACCGTCGTAAAGGCATTGAACTACTCGAAAGCTCGTGTTTTTCATTTACCGTAAGCCTTTTCCATCATTCGCAACGATTCCGCACACGAAATTTGGTTGGAAACACAAAATTTGAGACAAACTCTTTGTTCGATATATTTATCCATCTCAAAAATCGCCGTGGACTTTTGAGGTGACCAATTCAACCAGTTGCTATAAACAAACTGATTTATAGACCGCGCTAATTTTTGGAATACTAATTAAGGACAGTTCTACCTGCTTACCAAAAAAAAAAATTTTTTGAAATATCATTTCCCAGATTAATTATAAAGTCCAGATACTTTTTGCTTACAATGTACATAATCCAACTGAAATTTTAGCTGTTTCTTCAAATTAGTTGTTTATATTTCTATAATTTAAGTCGAATAGTTGCATAGTATAATATAAAAATAATTCAATATATCTTTTTAGTTTATCTCAACACGCTCCAACACACGTCCGTACTCCGTTACCACAAAGACATTTAGTCTGAGATCTTGTGCTTAAAATGGGCAACAAGCGGAAATGGGTTGGCCACGATTCTGGATCAGAATTCGTTTAATGCCACTCGGCAACATCTAGCGACTATTATTGGCCAGAGTGCATTTTATTTTTATTTAACTTATTTCTTATTTACTACTTATTTCTTATTTCTACCACCTCCCATGCGAAAGTTTCTATTCACTATTCGAAAGAATTTGAGATGGCATCTTTTCCGGTACATTAAACTCATTCCCATTTAATCTAGAGTATTATATGATTGGGCTTTACGCAGTCTTTCTATGGCTACATACATTGGTCCAAAGTTGATGTAAATGAAGCCAATTTTGCCATTGCGAGGTCGCCCATTTCTGGCGGCTTAGGAGCTCCTCGGTGATTTTGGCTAATTTTACAGTCTTACAATCTTCTTTAGGAGTGTTCGAAGGGTAGGTATGTAAATCATATCTTTGGCGAATTTCATTTACAATGAATGGTTATGGTGAAAGTACTGTCGGTAGAAGTGGACAGCTAAAAGACGCATGACGGCATGTTATTTTGGTAGCAGTATTCGACGCTTTGTATCTGTCTGCTACAACATCAATATGACATTTCGCCCTCAAAATACCATCGTTATCCGAGTATGGTGAATGATTACAGATTAAACGTAATTTTTGTATAGAGCTTTGTTTTCTTGCTGATTTTGACGAAGTGTTACAAATTCTTCGGGATCACATTCTTCCCTAGACTTGGCAAGTCGAGGGCTAACATAAAAGAAAGCTAAATCCCTTGACAGATCATGGTGTGCGAATCATAATACAGAGAATGATCATTCACCTCGATGAATTTAGTCTCTATGACAAACGATACACATATGTAGAATGACAATTCGTATTGCCAACTGAACCTCGTAAAATTTATATTTGACTTTGCTGATAAAAAATAACATATGTGACAATAAAAATAACAATGTTGACAATTAAAAACAATAAATTTGTCAACGATTGCTTAGAAAATTCAAATTCATCATCAAAATTTTCAGTTTCCTTCACAACAGATTAAGTTTGTAGAATTGCATTCGAGTAAGTTCGAATTGCATTTTCAACGATAATCATATTTTAAATTGCTAAGACATTGTTCAATCGATACTGGATGTTAATTCAGATCGTTTCGTCTGTCAAGGGCTTTATAAAGGGAGCTGACTAACTCAACAAATGCAATCTAATTATTCCCAAATGTAATTTGTTGTTCGAATAAGTATTCGCTTAAACAAAATACCCTATTGTTATGAGAAGTGGTTTTTTAATATCGGATTTATAGATTTAAATTGGGCATTACGGTATAATCTAGTTACACTTACAACACATACAATGTGATCTTTACTTTAATATTCTAATAATACAATATTGTGATTCTAATCATGAATTATTGTGATCGACTTGAAAAAAAAATGTTCTACCCTGAAATATGTTCTTGCGTTTCATGACTGAATTGCCCTTAAAATGCAAAAAAAAATCCGTCTGTCTGCACGCTTAGCGTACATTAACTCCCAAATCCTTGAAGAGCGGACACCAATTTTGTAGGTTGTATGGGTTAGAGGGAAGACGGGGAGCGCTTGATCCGAAATTTATCTCAACCATTGTTCTAGCTAGAGCGCCGAAAATCGACACACATATTGAGAAGTTTGTGGCACAAACTCTAAAAATAATTTAATTTTACTTTTTTATTCTAATAATAAAGTATTGTGATCGACACAGGAAAAAAAATGCTATCCTGAAATTTTGTTTTTTCGCTTTTCATGACTAAATTAGCCTATAAACATAACAGAATTATGATTGGGCGTAAAGCCTTTCCATATGATACTCTAGATGAAATGGGAAAGAGTTTAATGTATCGGAAAATGTGTCATCTCAAATTTTTGGGAATAGTGTTTTGTGACTTCTGCATGGGAAGTGGTAGAAGCAGATGGGAAGGTTTGTAATTTTTGAGTATGACACCAAACCTGGCATGCAAAATGTTTTGCGCTGAATTTAGAATTTGTAGTTTTTATTGTTTTCAAAGAAATTTGATAAAGTTTTCCTAAAATTGGGGCATTTGTATGGGAGGTGTCAGAGGGAGTGGAGCATTTAAGATGACTTTGAAACTGTTCATCAACATCCTTATCACCATGCTTTGAATCAATTTCAAAGTCGATAGCTCTCATATGTTGCTTTTCTTGAATTTGTAATATTGATATTTATATGGGAGAGGGAAGAAGGGGTGCAGCGAAACTGATAATTTTTATACTCTAGATGAAATCTGAGAGTATTATAAGCTTGCCACAAAGTTTGTAACGCTAAGAAATTAGGCTTGGAGAAAAAAATGAATAATACAGAAGTTCATATAATCACTCAAAAATCTCAAAACCGGATGTCCGTGCGTCCGTCCGTCCGTTCGTCCGTCCGTCCGTCCGTCAGTCCGTCCGTGTCCTCTCTAGCTTAAGAACGCGTTGAGCTAGAAAGTTCATATTTTGTATACGTCGTTTTTAACAAAAAGTAATGTAAAGTTCGTGAACGGGCCAAATCGCTCCACCCCTTCTACCCCCTCCCATGCAAAATGACACTACTATGCAATTAGACAATAAACGGATTTGCTCGAAAACTATAAAAGCCATTAGTCTGAAATTTTGAATATATTACTTTTATGATGATTTAAGTCTATCGTATCAAAAATTATACGTGTCCTCCTCTTCCTTCCACCACCTCCCATACAAACTGCACTATTTCATGAAATACTCTAAGCCAATTTACTCAGTGCGTATAAAATTTATCGTGCTCAAATTTAGCACTAAATATTTATTTAGAATTATTAGTAAGACCAAAAAAACACCCTCCCATACAAAATGAAATAATTTCGCAATTCGACAATAAACGGCTTTTCTCGAAAAGTATAAATGCTATTGATCTGAAATTTATGTATTACTTTTATAATAATTCCAATCTGCTGTATAAAAACTATTTAAGTCTTCCCCTTCCTTCTACCACCTCCCATACAAACTGCACTTTTTCATGAAATACTCTAAACAAATTTACTCAGTACGTCTAAAATTGATGGAGCTGAAATTGTGCACTAAATATTTACTTAGAATTATTCGCAAGACTAAAAAAATTAGGCGATTAGCTTCACTCCTTCTACCCCCTCCCATACAATTTGACACAATTCAGCAACTTTACAACAAGTCGATTTGCCTGAAAAGTATGAATGCAACTGATCTGCTATGCCAAATAAATGGCTTTTACAGTTATTTTTAAGAAATTTATTAATAACTCCCACTCCTTCTATCACCTCCCATACAAAGTGCACAATTTGACTAAATTCAATTCACTTAGTTCCACAGTGCCTATTAAATTTTTGAATCCTAAATTTTTTATAAAACATTTTGATAGCAACCTTATCGTGATGTGAAAAAATTAGTTCAATGTTGTCACCCCCTATACCACTTCACCTAAAAAATTTCTGAAAATAAAAAAATGTCTCCTTCATCTAGAGTATCGCGCGATTGGGCTTTAGGCCTAATCGTAGTCGTATTATGCTTTAAGTGTATATTAATAAGTCACGAAATCTGGCAAAATTGTAAGTTTGTACTTTTTCTAGTTTTAATGGAAATCGATATATTGCATTTACCAAAATATGCATTTGTGTGGGAGGTGGTAGAAGGAGTATACGGATCAAAACAAAACGTTACGTCGTCAATGATATTTCTATTAGCATACTTTCAAGAAAACTTCAAATCGATAGCTGTAACAGTTTCGAAGACAAATTATTTAATTCAAATTTAAAAATTTTGTGAAAAATTGTATGGGAAGGGGTGGAAGGTGTGAGGTGAACTTGATGATATTTTTAAAAACTGATTGCAATTATTATGAAACTAACACTGACGAAAATTTGTTCATTTAGCTTCGGTAGCTTCAATGTAAATCGAATAAATACATTTTTGAAAACTGTACATTTGTATTGGAGGAGGTAGAAGGAGGAGGTAGAAGGAGTGAAGGGATCGGATCAATATTTTATTATGTTAATAATAAATAATGTGTTATACTTGGACCCAAATTTTATGTCGGTACCTTAGTTTTGAGGAAAAATTGTTTTTTTAAAAATTCATGAAATTTGTATGGATGTAAAAAGTACTTTTACGCTAAAAATGGCACACAACCAATTTCAGCACGATAGCTCGAAGCGGTCGAAAGTTATGTTGTAGACAGACGGATAGACAGACACCTGGAATCGAAGTTTTTGAGTGACAACAAATATTGCGTTACAAACGGTAAGGCAAACACAATATACTCTCAGATTTCATCTAGAGCATAAAACAAAATCCGTCGCGCCGTAGCCGTCCGCCGTACATAGGGACTCATATCTCCGAGACTGTAGCACTCGTATCTCCGAGAGGTAGAATATTCGTTTTTGGGTGGATTGTTAATTGAGTAAGTGAGCTTCGTTATTTAAATTTTGGGGAGTGTTAGATGGAAGAGGAAGGCAAAGAGTCAAAAATTATACTCGCTTATATCTCCACGACGAATGCAGATAGAAAGAATCAGTATAGGTAAAGAGATGGTTGTGGGACGAACTCTAAGAATAATTTAATTTTTTTACCCATTGGCGTCCGAAATGGGGGCATGGGGCTAAACACTTAATGTCGGTCGATTTTTTTTAAATCATTATATCTTCGAAATTACTTACCGTAAAAAATTTATATTTTGATACCATCAAGGTGGCATACAGATCCACCAGAATGAGCTTAGAGGGAGACTAATTATTGTTAGGGTGAGATTCAGGGGGGTTCAAAGAAAATACTTGAAAGTGAATATCTCAACTATCTCTTAAGCTTTATAATTGAAACTTAATAGATATATTAAGCTAGCGAAATACAAGAAAAATATAATAATAATTTAGTCATAATAATAGGGAGGGGGGGGGTGGTTGGAGGCTTTTAAAAAATGATGCACTTTTCAAAATTTCAAACCAGAATATCTCAAAATTCAAAACAGGTAAATTCGTAGATAGAGTGTTGTCCGAACAGCGAACAACCCTTCCGCAATAAATAATGAAAATATTAAGGAACCTGAATGTCAGGAGGTCAAAACCTCATTTGGGCTGTAGCGCCATTGAAGAAGAAGAAACTTAAAAATTTGTCAAATTCATTTAAAGAAAATTCTGGAAAGTTTGGGATATGAACTAGTCGAATACCTCCGAAACTTCTGACAAAAGTATTTTTTCGACCATTTTTAAGAAATCAATTATCACCAAAACATTAAAAGCGATCAACTTAAAATTTTGTACAAACACTTCTTTAAATATTTCAAATAAGGATCAAAAATCAAAAGCTTTGGATTAAATAATTAACAACAGCCGTGCTCTGGAACCCCCATTCACATAGTTTTCCCCATCCACCCTAAATTGCATATTGTCTTCCCACGTATCCTTAACTTGTTCCAAGAATAAAAAAGTGGCGCCCGACTTGCTGGCAGATTTATTGTAGCCATTGGGATGCGAATGGGGGGCCAAAAACTAATTGTCGCCGAATTTTTTTCAAGGGATTATATCTTCGAAACCAACCAATTACGTGGCACATAGATCCACCATAGTAAACCAGTTCTTGAAAGAGGGAGGGTTAGGACGGGTGCAAAGAAAAACACTTACAAATTAAAATATCGACTATACCTTAAACTATGTAATTGAAACTTGGAACATATGTAATATTAAGCTATACAACCCGATTATGGGAAAAATACAATATTTATAATAGAAGTATAATTTCAGGCCGTCAGATATTAAATAGAAATTTGGTCAGATTATATAACTATATGGTCTATAGTTTTGGTAAAATTTAAGTGGGGGTGTAATGAGAATCGCTGTAATACTGTATCACAAATTTCACGATTCTCTCAACTTTAGTTCTTCTATGAAACTAATACTACAGAGAGAATTTTGCACGTGATTCAATCAATCAATTAAAAAATTGTCAACGTTCATCCAAACCCAAACTTGCATAAATATACGTATGAAATATTGATTATATGCACTAGAGCTATTGATCGTAATCGCAGTGAAGTGTTAAATAATTGAAAATATCTCTGCCCTAGATCCCCACGCACTTTGTCCCACGCATCCTTAACTTGTCCCAACAATAATAAAATTGCACCCGGCAGATTTTTTATATTTTATGTACGTATAGAAATATTTTTATTCATTTATTTTTTGCAGGGAACCGGATTACCTTTTACTGATTCTGATGTTTCAATATTCGAAGCATTCGCAATATTTTGCGGACTCGGAATTCATAACACCCAAATGTACGAGAATGCATGTAAATTGATGGCGAAGCAGAAAGTAGCTCTCGAATGTTTGTCGTATCATGCAACAGCCAATCAGGACCAAACAGTAAAACTAGTTCAGGATACCATTCAGTCTGCTGAATCATATAACCTTTACAGTTTTAAATTTATTGGTGAGTCAATTTATTAAATAAAGACATAACTAAATAATATAATCTGAGCTTTGAAAATGATCTCTAAGCTTAGTTAAATTGAAGACTTTGCATTTAAACTATAATAGAAAAATATTACTCGTATCATACTAATACCATTGACACATAGCAACCCTATTACATATCTGTCAAATCTTAAAAGTTAAATCGAAAAGTCAATGGGCTAAGAACTATTTAAAAGAAAGGACGCCGAAGAAGAAGAATCCTTAGACTTTGAGCCATTTGCATATCATTTTCGACAGTCACGCCACAAAGAATACATAGCAGGCACATCTGTCAAAAAATTAACCTTGCAAGTCTATAAAATTGGCCCAGTTTAATACATTCTTTACCGAAGCGCTACAGCCCAAATTGGATCTTGGCCTCCCGACAATTAGGTTCCTTAACATTTTTCATTATTTAATTTAGAATTATGAATTTGTCATTTTTGTGGATTGAGGGGACCAAGCAGGCAGCGTGCTGCAATTATACGTCGATCGCGATTTGAACTCACGACCTTCGCATTGTAGACCAACAAGCTACCCACTAGGCTATACCCTAGCTTATAGACTTAACGATTCGAAAAAGAGGTCAGAGATCTCTATGAGAGCAATATTTTGATCGTTAGATGTTCATTAGGCTTAAAAGTGAATGAATTTAACACTGTCGGTAAATGGTCATTTTAGCTGCGCTGTGTGTCGATGGTATAAAACTTTTCCTCAGCATTTCAAAAGGCAAAATGTGCACAATCGAATGTTTTTGCAATAATCATACAAGAAATTAAAAATAATTTTTCGGGTTCAACCTAATTCTTGAACAAGATGTAGATTTTTTTTTAACTAGTCGATATTTAATATTTTGAGCTGAAAATTCAGAAAAGTGTTCTCCTTTTTTCCAAAAAGGATATTTTCCTTCGAAGTGAAGGTAGAATTTTTGGAGACCCAACGTGTTTTTGAAAGATAAAAATCACTTATCATCAGATCTGCTCGTTGCAAGGGTGTAAAAATAGTTCGAGACAAATTAGAATTAAGATTTCGTATTATTGCTTTTGAACTGCTATTGGCTTATACTCTAGATGAAATCTGAGACTGTAATAATCTTGCCACAAAGTTCATATTATTACTAAGAAACTTAAATATGAAAGTTTGTCCGTCAGTTTGTGTGCTATCTAGCTCGAGAACGCGTTGAGCTTAAAAAAAAAATTTACTAACGTTATTTTTGGTGCAAAAGTAGGGATTCAAAACAACATATTCGAATGTCAAATTAAAAACCTTTGGTACCAGGCCATTACCACTTTTAAGCCCTATAGCTGAAAATTTACTCTGACTTGTGACAAAGACTCGGTTAATGTCATTCTTGTGAGACGAACCAGTTTCGGTGTGACTCAAGACTCAAGAATAATTGTATACAGCACTCGCCTGTTCGTACTGCCGTATGATTGTTGGAAATCAACAAATATCTGGTGCACGTCAATTTTATATTCCCAGTACTTTTTCGCCATATAATTTACTGAGAATATCTGATCCACGGACGATCAATCAGCTGCAAATCCGCATTGATACTCATATTCACCAATTACTTTGGTAGCGTCGGGCTTAATTCTTTCTTCCAGAATTTCCTGTATGTTATAGAGGCAGGTGTCTCCGGCTTTCAGAGCTGAGCTGAATTTGATCATTTTCCGGCGCTTTGTTGTTTAGGTGGTTCCTCAGCGCTATTTGTGCTTCTTGGATTAAGGAAGGACTCAAAGAGGAGCCTTCATCAGCTTTTACTTTTTTTTTTTTTTTTAAGTGACACCGGAACTAGAGGGGTTGCCCTTTTGTACTGAAGCACAGCTCCGGTGAGGGGGGAAGGATATTGGTTTTTGGGGATAGAGTCGGAAGTGGCTATGAATATTTCTCTTGAATTGCTGAATGTTGTAGTCATGCGGGAACACCGAGATGGGCAGCGAGTTCCATATTCGAACAGTCCGGTTTAAAAACGAATCACGAAATTTGACAGTGCGACCGAAGGTGGGGTTGAGAGAATACTTATGAGCGCGCGAAGTAGCTCTAGTATTACGGGGTAAGGGCATGCATGGGGGCATGAGATTAAAGATTTCGTCTGAACAATCTCCATTGTAGTAGCGATACAAAAGGGTTAGGGAGCTTACAGTTCGTCTATGCTCGAGTGAATCGAGCGATGAAGTGATGTCAGAATCTCCTATAATTTTAATCGTCCTAGACTGGATACTATCCAGATAGGAGAGAGAAGTTTTTGCAGCTCCCGCCCACAGGTGGGAATTAAATTCAAGACGTGGTCTAATATAGGCCTTATAAATTGTTAATAGCCCAGAAGCGGTGAAGAAGTTTTTACAACGTTTTAGGTAGCCCAAGCATTTAGATACTTCCTTGGCGATGTTAAATATATGGTCGTTCCAAGATAAGTTATCTGTGATTTGGATACCTAACATCTTAACACTTGAAGAAGTGGTTAGTGGCTGACCTCCGAAGGTGATTGGGTCAAGGATAGAGTCACGTTTGTGGGACACAAGACAGCACTGGGTTTTCGAAGCATTAAACTCAACTTGATTCTTATTGCCCCAACTAAGAATTTTTGCCAAGTCGTCATTCAATGACTGAACCATGTACCTACGTTGTTCTACTAAGCTAGTACATCGTGCTAAGGACGCACTGTTGTAGTGATAGGAGAAGTCTAAGGTGCTGTCATCGGCGAAGCTATGTATAGGATTGAAAGTTGAAGATAGAAGGTCATTAATAAATATCAGAAAAAGGGTGGCAGAAAGAACCGACCCCTGAGGGACACCAGCGTTAATTTTATAAGAAGAGGAAACCACACCATCCAATACCACACGCATTGAACGATTGGCTAAAAAACTTTCAATCCAGGAAATAAGAGAGTCGCCCAAACCAATAGCTTTAGGTTTGATTAAAAGGGCAGTGTGCCATACTCTGTCAAAAGCCTTGGATATATTAAGAGCAATAACACAAGATTCACCAAACTGGTGAATGCTCTTGTTCCAACGTTCTGTGAGGGTGGTTAAAAGGTCTCCTGTGGAACGTTTTTTGCGGAATCCATACTGTTTGTCGTCAATAATATCATTGATGTTGAGATATTCTATTACTCTATTGTTGATGATTGTTTCCATGACCTTGGACAGAATTGAGGTTATTGCTATTGGGCGATAATTAGCGGGATTGGTGCGTTCTCCTTTTTTTGGAACTGGCTGAACATTTGCAAGCTTCCATGAAGATGGGACAATGGAGGACGATAAAGAGAGACGGTAAAGTTTGCAAAGAGGTTTAGCTAGAGAAGCGCAACAATTTTTAAGGACAAGGGCAGGGATTCCATCTGGACCGGACGATTTATTAGCATCTAGATTCTTAAGAACTCGGTAAACGTTTCGCGGACGAATACTAATCTGTCCTAAGGAGGAATTTAGCGTAGTATACGTTGGAAGACTAGAGTTCGTTGGTGGTAAAGAAGAGTTGGCAGCGAATTGGTCCGCTAAGATGTTTGCCTTGATGTTAGGATCCGTAATAACCTCATTATTGTAGATTAAAGATGGAATTGAAGATGCAGAACTACCTCTGATGGAACGAGCGAGAGACCAAAAACTTTTGCTGCCCTTAGGACTTCTCAAAATTTTTTGCCTCAGTTTCTGGTCATGCACATATTTTTCCCATTGTAAGCTAGATTTGCAAAGGTTCCTTTCTTTTTTGAAATTTATCCAATTACTCTCGGATGGCAGCTGCTTATAAGCACGGTAAGCTGCCTCTTTAGCCCTTATCGCAGTACTACAATTTTCATTAAACCAAGCCTTAGAACTGGGCCTGATTGGTTTGTAGCTCAACAAGATGGTCTCAATTACTGCAGAAGAAGCATACTCACCATCTCTGTTAAAGCATATAGACCAATCAAATGTATAATAAAATTGCTTAAGACTGGACCAATCGCCACTTCCGTAATGCCATACCAACTTTTTAGGAGCTGGTGTAATTGGCGTCGAGATGGAAACTGGGAAACAGGCGGAAATTAAGCAATGGTCTGAGCTTCCGAGTGGAGAATTAACAGATGTCGAGTATTTAGCTGGGTCTGATGTTAAGAAAAGATCAAGAAGATAAGATCCTTGGCCTGCAACGTCAGGGATACGAGTAGCTCTGTCTACAGTTTGGCATAGGTTATTCGATGATGCGAATAGTTCTACCAATCGGCCGGCTGGAGATGTGTTACGGGAGTGACGAAGCCAATTTATATTATGGACATTAAAATCGCCCGCTACTGCGATTTCGGATTCAGGGTGTTTAGAGAGAATTCGATCAATTGAATCTGAAATATTTTCAAATTCATAGGTTGTGTCTTCGTCCGATATATTAGGGCTGCGATACAAAAAACTAAGATGAATAATGCGCTTATGGACGTAGAGTTTAACCCAAATGAAATTAAATTCGGGATTCGTACAATTTCCGTACTCGGGTAGAAGTTGATAAGCGACATTATTGCGAATGTACAATGCAATCCCGCGTTGTCTAAAAATTACAGGCACTAGAACGTAATTTGGAACAAAATATTGATCCAAATCGTCGTCATTGGAAACTTTAGTTTCACCAAGTGCTTACTTGTACTTACTGCATCTTAGGATGTGTTCAAAGTATTGCGCAAACCTTAGTTTCATCTCTCGCGCGTTTTTAATGTCGCTTTCGGCATCCTTCTAACGGAGCACCTTTTTTTTAGCACCGAAAACTTTAACCAATTGCAATGAAACCAACTTAAGACTGCGCTAAATCAAATCAATCAATTTCCTTTTAATACCGTCAAATATACAAGACAGAAATAGTTCTATTCCACCGGGCGCGATCCTGAGGATCGGCATTTAGTTATCGCCAGGACTTTTTTATTTCTTTGGTCTTCTCCTCAACTTCTCGCTTTCATGTACTACATAGTCGATCAACCCGACGTCTTCCGTGAGGATTTTAACCATAGCTTGTTTGGCAATGTTTCGCTCTAGTTTCCTCCAAATGTGACAGATCTACTGCCACTTCCGCCTTTAAATCTCTATGTTTATTTTAATCTGTTAATTTGTACTCCAAAGTTCGTCGTTGGAGATCACATCTGTCCAGAATATCTATAAAATGCATCGGGAAATTTGCAGTTTCTTGTTAAGTCGAACGGTCACAACTATACACCAGCACGGATTTGCCGCATGCGTCAAATACTCGCAGCTTTGTCCGAAGGTTCAATATGTTTGTGCGAGGTTTAATATCCTTTTCCTTTTCGGCTTCGCCATCCATGCTGACTATGCTTCCGAAATAACCAAAATCTTGCATCTTTTCCATATCTTGTCCGTTAAGAACAACAATTAGTTTGAGATATTGAAATAAAACCAAAAGCAGCATACCTAACAAACTGTGAAAGTTTCATTAGAATTGTATACTTAAATGCGCCTGAACAGATAGGCAGACAGACAAAAATCACAAAAACCTGTTTTTATGCTGTTTTTATTCCAAATAAAGACAATTATATTTATATGTATAGATATCGCATGATTGGGGTTTACCTGCAATCGTAGTTCTGTTCTATTATAACTTTTAAGTTTTTATGGCTTACATATATGTAAATTGAATTACCTACAGTGTTAAATCAAATATTTATATGATCTACCTGTCTTTTTTCAGATTTTGATTTACCAGACGATGATACTTGTAGAGCGACAGTGCGAATGTTCTTACAATGCAATTTAGTTCAACAATTCCACATTCCATACGATGTAAGTTCTTCCAAATATTAACACTATGCTACTCGCGAAAAAATGACGTCATTATCATACATAGATACTTTTGAAATTCGGACTCTTGAAAAAAAAAACATAACAGGGCTACGATTGCGCGTAAAGCGCAATCTTACGATACTCTAGATGAAATAGAATTTTTTGTGATCCCAAGAAATTTTGTATGGGGAGTGTTAGAAGGGGTGATAGCATTGAACTAATTTTTTCCCCATCATGCTTAAGTAGCTATAAAAATGTTTTATAAAAAACGCTTACTTCAAAAATTGAATAGGAGCTGAGAAAATTAGTGGGTTAGATTTAGTGAAAATGTACAGTTTGTATAGGAAGTTGTAGAAAGAGAAGGGGGATTTTAGTGATTTTTTCAGAAATAATTAAGAATATCATAAAATTGAAATCTCTTAAATTTTAGACTAGTAACATTCATACTTTTCGAGAAAATAGATTTTTTGTGAAACTGTGTCATATTGTATGGGAGGGGGTAGAAGCAGTGAAGCTAATCAAATATTTTTTTCTGATCTTAGTTATAATGCTAAATAAGTATTTATTAGAAAATGTGAGCTCGATAAATGTTACATGTTCTGAGAAAATCGGCTTAGAGCATTTCATGAAAAAGTGTAGTTTGTATGGGAGAGGGTGGAAGGAGAGGGAGGACGCAAATAATTTTTATAGTGTAGATTGAAATCATTATGAAAGTAATATATCCTGAAATTCAGACTAATAGCTTTTATACTTTTCGAGCAAATCCATTTACTGTGAAATTGCGAAATTGTGTCATTTTGTATGGGAGGTAGAAGTGGTGAAGCTAATCATTTAATATTTTTTGGCCTTACTAACAATTTAAAATAAATATTTATTGCACAATTTTAGCCCGCTAAATTTTATACGCACTGAGTAAATTGGCTTAGAGTAATTCATGACAAGTACAGTTTGTATGGGAGGTGGTAGAAGGAGGGGGAGGACACTCATAATGTTCATACAGTATATTGGTATTATCATAAAAGTAATATATTCCAAATTTCAGGCCATTAGCTTTTATACTTTTTGAGCAAAGTTTATTGTCAAATTGCGCAATTGTGTCATTTTGTATGGGAGGGGGTAGAAGGGGTGGAGCGATTTGGCCCGTTTACGAACTTGACTTTTGTAAGAAACGACGTGTACAAAATTTGAACAATCTAGCTCAACGAGTTCTCAAGCCAGAGAGCGAACAGACGGACGGACAGACGGACAGATGGACATCCGGTTTTGAGATTTCTGAGTGATAATATTAACTTCTGTTTCATTCATTTTTTTCTCCAAGCCTTATTTCTTAGCGTTACAAACCTTAGAGCAAACTTATAATACTCTCAGATTTCATCTAGAGTATAATTATAGAAAACTCTGCCCTCAAAAAGTACCCAGAGAAAGTCGTATTTCTTGCCCCAAAATTTCACGAGGATGCAAGTTGATGAATTTCCTTTGGTTCAACACATAATCAGATTTAGAAACTCTAAACCTGAAAATGAACCAGGAGGATGTGAGGACTGTGAGTGACGACTGTGTTTTACCTTATTATTCTAATAATAAAGTATTGTGATCGATACAGAAAAAAAAAATTGCTACCCTGAAATTTTGTTTTTCACGTTTCACTACTACATTAGCCTAAGAACGCAAAAAAATCCGTCCCGCCGTACGCCGTACATATGGACTTGTGGGGGCTAAAAGGAATAAAAACAGTATCACTTAAACCTACACCAGAAAACATTTGATTTTTACTTCCATTTGTGGGCGTTGTAAATTACATCAATTATTTTAGCACGACGAACAAAATTTTGCCGGTAGCGTTTTTAAAAATACAAGACAAGAATGTTGACTGAGTTGGCAGGCGGCGTGATGACGACATCATGAGCCGCAAGCCGCCGCAATATAAATTCGATGTTATATTTGACGATGGGGGGAAGTTTTTCCAAATATCATTTCCTTGGGTGTGTGTTCTTAGACCAAGTTATTTTGTTGGCGTTGGTCGCCAGTAGAGTCACTGTATAACTGAGCTACTCGGTCCAGGAGTCTGGCAGATGCGTATCAGAGTTGAAACCGTTAAGTTTGAATTTTTTGGTGTATATACATATTCGGTTAGATATTTATCAAAATGCAATTGGAATTCGATTATGTGCCCTGAAAAATTAATATCATTGTGCCATTCCATTAGAAACAGCCAAAAATTCAATTTTATTTTGCAATTTTCTGCACCCACACATCTTTACCAAACAGGTTTTTAGTCTAGTTTATGATTCTGTTTGTTGACACATGGCGGAAAAACACCCCAACAGGGATTTTTGCAATCCATTCCCTTTTATTGAAAATCATTCAAATCGAGAAATCATTCAAATCGACCTAAGGAATTTGCAATGCATTCTAAAGTAATGTGAAGGCATTGCATAAAGTAGCAGTTTATTTAGGGAATTTGATATGCATTGCAAGGTAATGTGTGGAGATTGCATAAAATAAATGATCATCGTCAAAACGTGCCGCGCACAAAACGAAAGATTATTAATAGAAAACATTAATGTCATATTCCGTTTGCTTTCTAATATTCCCGTAAAATTTTACTAGTTGTTCGTTGCAAGAAAAAAATCTTAAGTTACACCGTACTTTTCCAGCAACAAAATTAGTTAAATTATAGCAACAGAATTTAAAATACTGAATTCATATTAAAAGCAGGATCCCATTTCATCACATTTTTCAATATTAATTCAAAATGAATCGCTCCCTCAATGTTAGAATACCTTCTCAAAGATTAATTTGCTTTCTATTCTTTTGCAACCATTCCATCGTAGATTCTATTGCGGCCATTATATTGTCGATTTTTTTTCCAATCATTACATTATTCATTCGTTTCCCTAGATTCTAATGTCGATTCTTTGTAATGCAGAAAGTAGAAAAAAACGAATGCTTGCCTATGACATTGCAATGTTAAAATAATCTATGTTTTACGACAGGAAGTAGCTGTAATAGCTTCATGGTATGAATCATCGGCGCGGTAATGATTCCACTCCCAACTGGGATATGTCAGAATGACTACACAGTCTACATCTATTTTCACCAACACTTTGATCTTTCGAACGTTCGATTTTTAGTACCAAATTTTTTAGCACGTTCGATTTTTGTACTAAAATAGCTATCTGCCAGACTCCTGGACCGAGTAGCTCAGTTATACAGTGACTCTAGTCGCCAGTGACTGAGTGGTAGTGAAAGGCACGATAATACTATTATTGCTTAACGAAAGTGACGAATTGTTGTGGTTTCTTAATAATTCGACCGCTTCCTGTCGTTTTTGGCTGTGCCTTCATCTGCTTCAATTGATCGATTGGAGTGTTTGCTGTTTCTTTTGCTATGAATGTGATGTTGTCGATGCTAACACGAACTTTACGATTTTTGACCTGAAGTTCGAATGTTTTGTCATTTCGGCTCAAAACTTTTTTAAGGTCCATCGTATGATGCTTTAAGTGGTGCTCGAACGGCATCGTCACGCAAGAAAACGTGTGTGCAGGTTTGCAAGTCTTTTTGAACGAAAACTTTGTTGTTGGCATGGTTCCAAGTTTGAACTGGTTGAATTTTCTCCATCAATTCACGCAGATGCTGAACGAATTCAGTGTCGAAGGCTTCGTTGGTGATTTTGGTTGGTGGTTTTTCGAAGAAATCGCATGGCATTTTTAGCGTTGTACCATAAACCATTTCTGAAGGCGTTGCTTTGATATCATCTTTGTAAAAGTTGCGAAGAGCGAGGATGATTAGTGGCAATGTTTCAGTCCAACGTTCGTTGCTTTGACATTTTACTGCTGCTTTCATGGTTCGGTGGAATCGTTCAATTAGACCATTTGTCTGTAGATATCGAGGACTTGAACGGAAATACTTTGCTCCTATCATTCGCGCCAATTCGTCGAAAAGTTCCGATTCAAACTGTTTACGCTGGTCGGAGGTGATTTGGTTTGGCACACCGTAATGCGTAATCCATCCATTAATCAGCGCAATCGCCACCGTATTCGCATGAATATTTTCCATAGGGATGGCGACTGGCCAACGTGTGAAGCGATCGATGCACAGACAATATCGATATCCATTTGATATTGTTAGCGGACCAACACTATCGATGTTTATGCGCGCGAAGAGTTTATCTGGCACCTTAAAATTTTCGAAAGCCATTTTATAGTGTCGGAAATGCGTGAAGCACGTCAGCTACAATGTTGTCTTTACCAGGGATGTTACATATGTCACGGGTGTACTGACCGGTGAAAGCTAGTGTGTATCCTAGCGGGTAGCGTGTTGGTCTATAATGCGAACGTCGTGAGTTCAAATACCAGTCGACGCTTAACTGCAGCACACTGCCTGCTTGGGTATACCTTAGTCACCTTAATCTACGAAAATGAAAAATTCGTAGATAGAAGGTTGTGCGAAGGTCTAACAACCCTTCCACAATTAATAATGAAAAAAATGTTAAGGAACCTGAAGTGCAGGAGGCCAAGGCCCGATTTGGGCCGTAGCGCCATTGTAGAAGGGTAGAAGTACTGATCGATGAAATCGAGTTGATTCAATTTTCGCGGTGATGCCATTTCCGGGTTCTGAATGAATGCAAAGATTGATCTGTCAAAACTGTGCAGTTTCTACCCTCAATCATGTGCTTAAAATGTTTGATTGATTGTTAAATAGCCAATAGTTCACGATCGTATGTGCTGTATCGTTTTTGGCGGTCGGTCATTCGCTTAGGATAGAAGCCAAGCGGTTCAAGTTGTCCATCGTTGGTGTGATGAATAGCTGTACCAACTGAAAAATTACTCGCGTCCACATAAAGTACCAATTTTGCATCTGGTACAGGATGTGCCAATGTCACAGCGTTAACCAGTGACTGTCTTCAAATGCCTTTTCGGCATCGTCGGTCCAAATAACTGGTGTTTTATCGTTTTTTTTTTGTTGCCTTTGATAAGAACACGTAGTCGACCCTAAATTTGTGCCGCGTTCGGCAAAAAACGTCGATGAAAATTTAACATGCAAATGGATTTCCGTAGTTTGTTCGCCGCTGTTGGTTTTATATAGTTTGCGATCGCATCAATCTTAACGGTTGCTGGTCGAATGCCGGCTTTACTGACTTGGTGGCCAAGAAATAAAACCTTTTCTTGAGCAAATACGCATTTGGCTACGTTGATTTTCAAGCTGAATTCAAGACAATGCGTACATGTTGGTAATGCTCTTCCTCACTGCTTGATGCTATGCAAATGTCGTCTACTTTGCTATTTATGCTTATTAACGAAAGGTAGACCGAAGAGTACTTGATCCACAAATCGTTGTTATGTTTTTGCTGCATTACAAAGCCCAAACGTCATGACATTGAACTCGAAAAGTCCAAATGGTGTAATTATTGTCATTTTCTTTCGATCTTCATCTGCGATTGGAATGTTGAAATAGGCTTTTTCCAAATCGAGTATTGAGAAAATCGATTTACCGTTGAGTGATCGAGTGAAATCCTGAATATGTTTAATTGGATAACGATCTGGAACTGTTAGTGCGTTTAATCGTCGATAATCGCCACATGGTCACCAAAGTCCATCCCTTTTTGGAACCATATTCAATGGACTGCTTGATGGTTGGCAAATTCCCATGTTTACCATATATTCGAATTCCTTTGTAGCAATTTTGAGTTTTTCTTGATTTAATCAACGTGCACGTGAAAAAAACTGGCTGTCCTTTGGTAATAATGTTATGTCGAACAGTCGTATTAAGTGCGTTTGCTTCGTTGTATGAAGTCGGCATTGTTAAATCGACAAATTCTGTTAACAAATCTTTGTATTTGTTGCCGCTGTTGATCGAAAAATCTGGTTCATAATCGGGGAATTCGGAAACACATTTTGTTTCAAGTTTTCTTTCCTCATTCCTTATTTGTTTTTAATGTCAACAAGTAAACGAAATGTGCTGAGGAAATCGGCGCCCAAAATTGGTTTTGTAACATCCGCTATAATGAATTTAAAATCAAATTTACGACGAAGTTGAAAATCGAGTGTTAATAATTTGACACCAAATGTTGCCGAAAAGGGGGGCTAAAAACAAATTGTCGGCCGAATTTTTTTTTCAAATGATTATATCTTCGAAATTACTTATCGTAAAAAATTTTGGAACCATTAAGGTGGCATATAGCTCCACTGGAATCAGCTTAGAGAGTGTCTAATTATTGTAAGGGGGTGGGTTAGTGAGTGCAAAGAAAAACACTTAGAAATGAATATCTTAACTATCCCTTAAGCTATGTGATTGAAACTTAAAACATACATTAAGCTATACTAGCAAAATACGAAAAAAATATAACATGTTGAAATAATAGTAGTGGGAGAAATGGGGAGCATTCCAAAAATGGCGCACTTTTCAAAACTACAAATCCTTGTTTCTCAAAACAAATTACTGATATCAAATCGAAAATTTGTCAGATCGTAGAACTACATAGTTTTTAATTTTGGTAAAAATTTTAAATTGGAAGGTGTAGGGGGACGGAGGTGATAAGCAAAAATGTTGAAAATTTTAAGTGAATTTTTTTTGGGCTCTGGTGAAAGATAAAAAGTTTAAATTTTGCACGTGGATAAATCTATTTGATATACATAGAAATATAATAATAACTTGTTCCATAACTGTTATAAACCGACCCCCGGTCTAATGTGTACAAGGTGTTTCATGTGCATTGAAAAAACACATAAACTGAAAATTTTTGAGTGAAATTTGTAGGTAGGAACTTGAAAATTCGCGAAATGCTAAATGCAAGAAATTTCTAAAAGTTGGAAATATTAACTAGTTGAATATCTTCAAAACTTCCACCCATTTTTCGATCATTTTTAAAAAATCAATTATCACCTAAAGCTATGGAAGCTATGAATTTAAAATTTTGCACAAAAACAGTTGACATAAAATTGCGTAAGAAGTCCTTCTACTCCCTTCCATACAAAAGTATGATTTCGACCATTAATAAGAAATCAATTATCACCTACCTATTTAAAGTTATCAATTCAAAATTTTGCTTAAGAACTTTTGTAAATAAAATATTGCGAAAAAGTTTTGAAATCGCTCTTGCCCTTCTACCCCCTCCAATACAAAAGTATGATTTCGACCAATTTCATTAAATCAATTAATAACCAACTAATTAAAAGCTACAAACTTGGAATTTTGTACCTTTCAAGAGGAATGAACAAATTTTATGATTCCTTTACCCGCTCTACCCCCTCCCATACAAGTGTTCGGTTTCGTGAATGTAAAATACACCTAACCACTCTAACCTGCACATTGACTTTCCACTCATCCGTAACTTATCCCGAGAATAATAAAGTTTCGCCCGACTTGTTGGCAGTTTATTTAGGTTAATTTAGTCATGAAAAGCGAAAAAAAAAAAATTTCAGGTAGCAAATTTTTTTTTCTGTGTCGATTACAATACTTTATTATTAGAATAATAAAGTAAAAATGCATCAGAAATTTAAAAAAAATTTTACTTCCTATACCGCTTGTAAAGATTATGCCTTAAAAAGTTCGAAAAAGATTTAGAAGAAAATTCATCACTCAATTGCTTAAAACAAAATATATAGGATCCTGTATCTAAAATGTACAAAATACCCCTAACTTATCATTTTGATTTTCTGTTGAAAGCCCGTGTTGTAAACATCATCTAGAGTCTCTAGATTATTCTACAGGGTGTTTGGTACTCCGTGCATAACCTTGTAAGGGGTTTTTCCTGGATATATTTTGAGCAAAAAATTGTTCTACGGAGATGGTCAATTTTCAATATCCACGGAGATACAGGGTGATCAAGAAAAGTCCTTCGGACCTGTACCCTCACTCACTCAAAACGCTATATCTTGAAAACTAATAATCACAATTCAAAGTGTTATAGCTTGTTTTTAGGGAATCAAATTACCTTTCATTTGCTGTAATAGTCCGCATTGTAACTGTATCCAATTCTGAGATATTTGCTTCAGAACACAAATTTTTGACACTTTGACCCTCAAAATTCTAGGATCAATGTAGTTTTTCTCTAAAAAACCCATTATAAAAATGTCATTTTAATGTTGTTTCTTATGTGCCATATTATTGCTTATAAAAGATGCATACACTTGCATTGCATAAGTTTTATAGTTTAGAAGAAATTATCATTCCAATAATGTAGCACTTTTGTCAAAAAAGCAAGAATAGGTTGATCAACACTCTCCGCTTGAACTAAAAGAACTTAAGAATGGTTTTTATGGTTTATTTCAATTTTCCTGAATTACAATAAATGTTCAAAATGGCTACCTTCATTTTGAATGCACGCTAAAGCTCGTTTTGCCAGTGTTCTCTTTGTGTTCATACTCCTCAACTGCTGCCTTACTTCTATTGCTGCCGCATCGATTCTGGTGTTTAGATCCTGCAACGTTACTACTTCTGTTGCGTAGACAAGGTCCTTCATCCGTCCCCATACAAAGAAATCCATAATAGTTAAATCAGGAGATCTTGCAGGCCAGTGTATCGGTCCATTTCTACCGATCCAGCGATTGCTATAATTGGAATTTAACCAATCTCTGATTTGTCGGCCGTAATGAGCTGGAGCACCATCGTGTTGGTAAAACATGGAAGCCAATCGCAGTGGCACATCATCCAATAACTCTTGTAGATCATTTGTCAAAAACTGCAAGTAATTGGAACTATTTAGGGTAGGCGGAAGCCTAGTAGGACCAATAAAATCGTTGCCAATCACACCTGCCCATAAATTGACACTGAATCTGTGCTGAAATGATGCCTCTCTTCTTGTATGTGGATTCTCTCAGCCCATGTGTGTAAGTTGTGGAAGTTTGTGATACCTTCCCTGGTGAATTGGGACTCATCAGTCCAAAGAATGTTGTTCATAAAATTCTCGTCACTTAGTTGTCGTTCAAGGAGCCAATTGCAAAACTCCATCCTTTTGGGCAAATCAATGGGTACCAGCTCCTGCACTGGTGTGTGGTGGTAGGAATGCAACCGCTCTGCTTTGAGGACACTCCAAACTTTCCACGTAGAGACGTTTAACTGCAATGCCAAGCGTCGAACAGCGTCGTTGTGTTGAAACTCATTTTAATTTAATTCATTTCCTCGATAATTTAAATACTACTTAAAGGACATTCATCGATAATTTAAATAGTAATTAAAGGTCACAAAGAATATTTCAGTTTAACAACATTTCAGGTAGTTTTTTTTAGAACGAGGGTTGGTTTATGGCATATTTTATTTTTAAGCCATATGTATTTTCGCTTATTACCTGGAAAACGGGAAAACCTAAGTCATAAGTATGTATGCATCTTTTATAGGCAATAATATGGCACATAAAACAACAACATTAAAATGACATTTTTATAATGCGTTTTTTTGAGAAAAACTACATTGATCACAGAATTTTGAGGGTCAAAGTATCAAAAATTTGTGGTCTGAAGCAAATACCTCAGGATTGGGTACAGGTACAATACGGACTATTACACCAAATGAAAGGCAATTTGATTCCCTAAAAAACAAGCTATAACACTTTGAAATGCGATTATTAGTTTTCAAGATATATCGTTTTGAGTGAGTGATGGTACAGGTCCGAAACACTTTTCTTGGTCACCCTGTATCTCCGCGGATATTGAAAATGGACCATCTCCGTAGAACAATTTTTTGCTCAAAATATATCCAGGAATAACCCCTTACAAGGTTATGCACGGAGTACCAAACATCCTGTATATTAATCCTTTTAGAGAAATATTGTAAATGGGAGTCCGAAAAATTCCCAACAAATATGCAAGCCAACCGTCATATGGGCATGTATAAAAAGTTTGCAGTTCGAAGGGTATTGAATAATTTTATGCACAATCTCATGTTTCTAACTTATCCTAAAATCCAAAATGTCCAAAAGACAATTTCATTCATTCATAAATCATACAAAACCTACGCTTTACTAGGGATTCACATTGATTCATGACATCAAAAACAAAAATCATGGTACTGACTTTGATAAAAAAAAACAAAAAACGTTCAGGAAATCAATTCAATTCTACATACGAAAAAACGCACAGTTCAAGTATCCCTTTTCTAAGAATCGTGTATTTTCGACCTGGTCATAACTAGAGTCACTGTATAACTGAGCTACTCGGTCCAGGAGTCTGGCAGATAGCTATTTTAGTACAAAAATCGAACGTGCTAAAAAAATTTGGTACTAAAAATCGAACGTTCGAAAGATCAAAGTGTTGGTGAAAATAGGTGTAGACTGTGTAGTCATTCTGACATATCCCAGTTGGGAGTGGAATCATTACCGCGCCGATGATTCTTACCATGAAGCTATTACAGCTACTTCCTGTCGTAAAACATAGATTATTTTAACATTGCAATGTCATAGGCATTCGTTTTTTTCTACTTTCTGCATTACAAAGAATCGACATTGGAATCTAGGGAAACGAATGAATAATGTAATGATTGGAAAAAAAATCGACAATATAATGGTCGCAATCTACGATGAAGGTATTCTAACATTGTGGGAGCGATTCATTTTGAATTAATATTGAAAAATGTGATGAAATGGGATCCTGCTTTTAATATGAATTCAGTATTTTAAATTCTGTTGCTATAATTTAACTAATTTTGTTGCTGGAAAAGTACGGTGTAACTTAAGATTTTTTTCTTGCAATGAACAACTTGTAAAATTTTACGGGAATATTAGAAAGCAAACGGAATATGACATTAATGTTTTCTATTAATAATCTTTCGTTTTGTGCGCGGCACGTTTTGACGATGATCATTTATTTTATGCAATCTCCACACATTACCTTGCAATGCATATCAAATTCCCTAAATAAACTGCTACTTTATGCAATGCCTTCACATTACTTTAGAATGCATTGCAAATTCCTTAGGTCGATTTGAATGATTTCTCGATTTGAATGATTTTCAATAAAAGGGAATGGATTGCAAAAATCCCTGTTGGGGTGTTTTTCCGCCATGTGTCAACAAACAGAATCATAAACTAGACTAAAAACCTGTTTGGTAAAGATGTGTGGGTGCAGAAAATTGCAAAATAAAATTGAATTTTTGGCTGTTTCTAATGGAATGGCACAATGATATTAATTTTTCAGGGCACATAATCGAATTCCAATTGCATTTTGATAAATATCTAACCGAATATGTATATACACCAAAAAATTCAAACTTAACGGTTTCAACTCTGATACGCATCTGCCAGACTCCTGGACCGAGTAGCTCAGTTATACAGTGACTCTAGTCATAACCAGTTCATTTTAAATTTCTGCCACACTACGTCATCATTCGCCTTGAACTTTGTTTCCCCTTCATTCTGGCATCGGTATTGAATTCGCCTGGAAGCGAGAGATTGTGGCGAGCTTTCCCTTCATATGACAATTTTCTTGTACTGAGTGAGACATCTTTATGTCTTCACTTATCTCTGCTAATAGGTAAGCACTGTTTTCAGGTTCATTCACATATTTGGAACATATAAAGGTCCTACGGAACGACGATGTAATTTATTGCCTTACAATATACTACCATAAATGCTGAAAAGAAAAATTAATATTATTCATTTACCAAAACATTATGCAGAACTACTTTAAATTATAGTGGACTAAGTATTCCTGGAATCAGAACCCATTATTAATACTTAACAATCAAAACTAATTTTTTCATGGGAAATAAAAAAATGTAAAATGTTATGAGGTGTATCGTGAACTATAAACCAACAGCTAAATACTATCGCCCATAAAAATATTACTATTGAGTTATACACACATAGCGCAGCTAAATTATAATTAAGGCCCAAATTATCATTGAACGGCTGTGTGTCATACGCTAATTTCGCTAAATTACCAAAATTGTCATCATTTATCAGCTAAATGCTCTCAGCTAAATCATCTCATATAGCTAAATCCTCTCATTTTTCTCATAATTTGGGCTATAACGATGAAGATTGTGCTAGAGCTGGAGTTTTCATAAAAGCTTTTTCGTACAAGAGAGAAGAAGAAAAGTCAATTTCTGATAGCTCGGAATTATATAAAATCCTTGAAACGTGATTTAAACGCCCAGCTATGAAAGATGACTTGCAAACGATTACAAAACAGGACTAAGGATCGTTTTTCTTCTTTTGTGGACTTCCTTGCAAAAATTGATTGCCTATAGGCTATGCAAAACAACTTTTTAAAAATGATTGAGTGGCTCTTCTTAATTAGCAAAGTACTATGTCTCACCATTCTACTAACGATGAAGACGAGCTAAATTACGAATTAGCTAAATTATAATTAGAACCGCTAGGTGTCAATGGTATAAGAATTTTAGATGGCATAATTTTCTAGCGCCATAACATCTTCTCTATTGAATCTAGATTATTTTTTTGAATTTTAATTATAAATAAACTGCCAACAAGTCGGACGAAACTTTATTATTTTTGGGAAAAGTTGCGGATGCATGGAAAGTCAATATGCAGGTTAGAGTGGTTTGGGAGACTAAGTGAAAGAGAATTCTTGGGCAGGGCTGCTATTAATTTAAAAATATTTCATTCGTTTATTCAACTTTGGGTTTTTATTAGGGGTGCGGGAGGGGTGATAGTAAGGGTGGGTGGATGTTAATAGCTTCTTAATTGATTGCTTGAATGATGACCAATATTCTCTGTATAGAATGTGTTTCATAAACGAAGCTGCATAGCATTTTCTTAAAATTCGGTGTATTCTACATTCACGAAGCCGAACATCTGTATGGGAGGGGGTAGAGCGAGTAAGGGAATCGTAAAATTTGTAATGCAATTTTATTTCATTTCTCTTGTAATGTGCTCGTACAAAATTTCAATTTCGTAGCTTTTAATTTGTTTGTTAATAGTTGATTTAATGAAATTGGTCGAAATCATACTTTTGTATGGAAGGTGGTAGAAGGGCATGTGCGATTTCAAAACTTTTGAGGCAATTTTATTTCAACTATTTTTGAAAGTTCTTATGCAAAATTTTTAATTGATAGATTTAATAGTTAGATATCTCTCTGATTTCTTGAAAATGGTCGAAAAAATATTTTTGTATGGGAGGAGGTAGAAGTCTTAAAGGTACTCGACCAGTTAATATTTCATATATTTAAGGATTTTTTTTAAATACATTTTGCAAATTTTTAAGTTCCTACCTTAAAATTTCATTCAAAAATTTTCAGTTTATTTGTTTTTTTCAATACACATGAAACACCTTGTGCCCATTAAACCAGGGCGGTCGGTTTATAACAATTGTGGCACAAATTATTATTTTTTTCTATGTATATCAAATAGATGTATCCAAATGCAAAATTTAAACTTTGTGTCTTTCACCAGAGCCCTAAAAAAATTACTCAAAATTTTGGACATTTCTGCTCCCTCCCCTTACACCTCCCAACCAAAATTAATAATTATTTAGTTCTATAAACTCAAAAATTTTCAATTTAATATCTGTTCTCAATTTTGAGATATAACGATTTGTAATTTTGAAAAATGTTCCCCATTTCCCCCCACTACTATTATTTCCACAGGTTACACTTTTTTAGTATTTCGCTAGTATAGATTAATGTATGTTTCAAGTTTCAATTACATAACTTAAAAGATAGTTGAGATATTCATTTTTAAGTGCTTTTCTTTGAACCCCCTGACCCTTCCCTTGCAGCAATTAGCCTCTCTCTAAGCTGATTCTGGTGGAGCTATGGTCCCAAAATATGAACTTTTGATGATAAGTAATAGAAAAAACAATTCGGCCGACAATTAGTTTTTAGCCCCCCTCCCCCTTCAGACGCCAATGGATAAAAAAAATTAAATTATTTTTGTAGTTTGTCCCACAACCCTCTCTATATCTCTACTGATTTTCAGCTTCCTATCTGCACTCCTGGTGAAAATATTAGCAAGTGTAGTTTTTGACTCTTTCCCTTCCCCGCCTCCCCCTTCCACCTAAGACTCCCCAAAATTTAGCAATTGGAGCTCACTTATCCAATCAACAATCTGCCCGAAAACGAACATTCTACCTGTAACGGTCTCGGAGATATGAGTCCATATGTACGGCGTACGGCGGGACGGATATTTTTTTGTGCATTTTTAGGCTAATTTAGTCATGAAACGCGAAAAAACAAAATTTCAGGGTAGCAAATTTTTTTTTTCTGTGTCGATCACAATATTTTATTATTAGAATAATAAAGTAAAATTGGTATTATTTTTCTATTTTAGGTACTTTGTCGTTGGGTATTAAGTGTACGTAAAAATTATCGCCCAGTTAAATATCATAACTGGCGCCACGCATTAAACGTCACACAAACGATGTTTGCTATGCTAAAAACTGGAAAATTAGAACGCTTCATGACTGATTTAGAAATATTGGGACTTTTAGTTGCCTGTATGTGCCATGACCTGGATCATCGAGGAACGAATAACGCATTTCAGACGAAAACAGAAAGTCCTCTGGCCATTTTATATACAACAAGTACTATGGAGCATCATCATTTTGACCAATGTGTCATGATTCTCAATTCAGAAGGAAACAACATATTTCAGGTAAGTCGAGAATGTCTTTCAATCTCATATTTCATGATTCATTTTTGTGGAAATGCCGTATAAGTTAACAACATAGTACTAGAGAAATTCGCCATATTATATTACTGAATGAATTCTTGAAAAATTTTGCTTTTTGAAAGAATATTTTCAGTATAAATATTAAGTCGATATTGAACTGCTTTAGCTTAGTTTCAAAACTTTTAATTCTTTTAAAAAGAGTGTTTGAGGAACCTACAATTTAAATCTACACCAACATCTTAGATAGAAACCATATTTGACGCTGTTCTAATTTCAAATAGACAATGTATTAATTTCCTTGAAACATTAAGTTTAGTACGATACATTTGCGTACCAAGTTCAGTGTCACATTGAAAAGTCCTTCTATCACCTCCCTCAAAGTATACATAGATATATATTATTTTTCTGTTACATTAAACTTTTTCCCATCTTATCTAGACCATCGTAACCATAATTTTGTTTTGTTTTTTTGTGTATGGAAATTACAAATATTATGTAAAAATTATTTAATTTGATTTTAGGCCCTATCACCTGATGATTATAGGCGAGTTATGAAAATCGTAGAAACTGCAATTTTATCAACGGACTTAGCAATGTACTTTAAGAAAAGAAATAGTTTTTTAGATCTTGTTGAGAACGGAGAATTTGATTGGCAAAGTGAAGAAAAAAAAGAATGTAAGTTTATTTTAATGAAAACTGATTGACATTTTGCTGATTTCGCCTTCCTTTCAAGTGCTATGTGGAATGATGATGACAGCATGTGATGTTAGCGCTATTGCTAAGCCATGGGAAGTTCAGCATCGTGTGGCTAAATTAGTTGCCGATGAATTTTTTGATCAGGGAGATTTGGAGAAATTACAATTAAATACTCAGCCAGTTGCCATGATGGATAGGTAAGTACTCAATTATGTGATTCTCGAGCATTACCTTGTTATGATGATAATCGGTACTGTATTCTTAAAATTATGCAAACAGATGATAAGTTTAAAGTGCAAGCAAAACATTTTGATATCTAATACCAATGACACATAGCACCTCTAAATTATTCATTAGAGCTAAACTACCATTAACCGAATGTGTGTCATAAACTATATGACCTAAGGACCAAAATATTAATCAATATCATATATATAAATATAACGATCTTAGCTAATGAACTAAATGCACTGGAGCTGCTCATTCAATTTTTTTTTATTTATGTATTAATGCTGTTTATATTCAAGATGAAATCTGAGAGTATATTGTGTTTGCTTTACCGTTTGTAACGCTAAGAAATAATGCTCGCACAGAGTCGCCAAGGGTACAGAAATATTTGTTGTCGCTCAAAAATCTCGATTCCGAGTGACCGTCTGTCTACAACATAACTCTCGAAAGCTTTGACCTATCGTGCTGAAATTCTTCATTTATCATTTTTAGCAAAAAAGTAACTTTGAGTTCGCGAACAGGCCACATCCCCCACTCCTTCTACTCCCTCCCAAGCAAATTCATGAAATTTCGAAATTTGAAGAAATTGAATTTTCAGCTATTGACTTGAAAATTAGGCACTGGTATTATAATGTAAATATCATTACTGCCAAAAAATATTGATCTGATCCCCTTACTTCTTCTACCCCCTCCCATACAAATGTACAATTTTCAAAAATGCATTTATCCGGTTTGCATCGGAACTAGCAAAGCTAAAAGAACCAATTTTTTGTCAAAACTAATTTCATTACAATTCCAACCAATTTTGTAAAATTTGTCAACTTCACCCTACTCTTTCTACCCCCTCCAATACAAATTTCACCAAATTTCAGAATTTGAACAAAATTATTTTTCTCCAAAATCGTCAAAGTTATCAACTTTAAATTTGGAGAAACGTATACTATTACAAGTATCATTGATGCCAAAAAATTTGGTTTTTATTTGAATACTCCTTCTACCTCCTCCCATACAAATGCACAATTTTGGTAAATACATTTAATCGATTTTCATTGAAACTAGAAAAAGTACAAGCTTTAAAATTTCAATAAATACTAAAAAAAATATGAACTACACTTCACTCCTTCTATCACCTCCCGTACAAATTTTTGTATTGAAAATTCAAGAAAAGTATTTCTCCTTCGAACATATCAGTAACAAAGCAATGTGATTAGAATGTTGATAAGGAGATTCAAAATCATCCAAAACCTCCCACTTTCACCGGTATCTCCCATACAAATACATAAATTCAGGTAAAAATTTCTTCAGTTTCCTCGAAAATTATGAAAGCTACAGGGTGCGCCATCTAAATGTGGTCGATGGAAATATTGAATAACTTGAACAATTCTCAATCGATTTTGGAAAACTATTTATTTTTATAAAATTTGAAGCTTTACAATTTTTTCCATTCAGTTTCCAAAAACAACGTCGATCAAATGACCACCTTTATTGCGGATACAAAATTCAGCTCTTTTTCTGGCATTTTCCATGACATTTGCCAGCATCTCGGGTGATATCGCAGTGATTTCGGCTCGAATATTGTCCTTAAGCTCGTCTAAAGTCTTCGGTTTGTTGGCATACACTTTGCTTTTTAAAAATCCCCACAAAAAAAAGTCCGGTGCCGTCAAATCGGGCGATCTCGGTGGCCAGTCAATATCCCCCCCTTTCGATACCACACGTCCTGGGAACTTTTGACGCAAGAAGTTCATCGTTGATTTCGCGGTGTGACATGTCGCGCCGTCTTGTTGAAACCAAAAGCCCTTAAGACCTTTTTCACGCATTTCTGGTAAAACAGAGTGTGCCAACATCCATCGATACCGATCCCCATTGACAGTTTCCCCAACTCTGAAGAAGAACGGACCAATGATGGTTTTTGAGCAGACACCGGCCCAAACAGTCACTTTCTTTGAATGTGGACGGTCCGCTACCGACCCGTGATTCTCGAAATTCGAAGCTAAGCGACGAATAGTGTCACTTTTAGGCGCAGAACGACCGCGATACTTTTGACGACGCACGCTGTGTTGCAACAACTGAACGATTGCATTTAATGAACATTGTCACTATTTCCGCGCGTTCTTTGGGCGTGAATCGATTCATGGTTAAAATTGTAATGCAATAACTTTTCCGAAATGTGTTCGACGACGTCAATCGGTTTAAATCTGTCAAAGTTATTCAATATTTCCATCGACCACATTTAGATGGCGCACCCTGTACAAACTTTAAATTCAACATGAAACATTTTGTATACTACGTTCGGTGTTATATACAAAAATTAGAAACCTTCCCCCTCTGCTTTTACCACCTCCCATACTAAAATCACAATTCACTATTAGAAATAATTTAAGATGACATATTCCCGGTAAAATAAACTCTTTCCAATTTCATCTAGAGTATGATATGATTGGGCTTTACGCCCAATCATAATTCTGTTATGTTTTTTTTTATATATAATTTTATTTAAATTTAATTAGCACTACTCCCCCTTGTAAAATTGTAACCTTGAGGGGTGAATTCGTACTTCTATATTTATAGAAAATACTCTAAGGCTAAATAGTTATTGCTATTTACAAATTTTATACTGCAAAAATAAAGATATCAATGTAAATAAACAATAGCTATTGGTTTAAATATAAAACACCATTTGAATATAATAGTTATTTTCAATACTTCTTAATCAAAGGTTATTACCTAATTGTGATATATAAATTATAACGTGTTTTATACAGAACATAATAATTTTACTTTATTATTTTAATAATAAAGTATTGTGATCGACTTGGGAAAAAAAAAAATTTGCTACCCTGAAATTTTGTTTTTTCGCGTTTCGTGACTAAATTAGCCTAAAAATGCAAAAAAAAAAAATCCGTCTGTCTATACGCCGTCCGCCGTACGCCGGTGTGTACGCTCAGAGCACATTAACTCCCAAACCCTTCGAGATAGAAAGCTCATTTTTGGAGGGATTGTAGGTAGTTGCGGATCTCAGGAGGACACTCACTTTTGGGGGTGTAAGGGTTCAGGAGGAGGCGGGGGGAGCACTTAAACCGAAAACTAAGAATTCAAATATCTCAAACATGGTTACAGCTAGGAAGCTAAAAATCAATATACATATAAAAGGGTTTATGTGACAACTTTAAAATTAATCTAATTTTTTTATCCATTGGGGTGCAAAAAGGGGGGGCTAAAAACCAATTGTCGGCCGAATTTTTTTTTTAAATGATTATATCTTCGAAATTACTTAGCATAAAAAATTTATAATTTTAGACCATCAAGGTGGCATACAGATTCACTGGAATCAGCGTACGTAGAGGCTAATTATTGTAAGGGGGAGAGTCAGGGGGGGTGCAAAGAAAAACACTTAAAAATCAATATCTCGACTATTTGTTGAGCTCTGCAATTGAAACTTGGTATTTATATTAAGCTATACTAGACAAATACGAAAAAAATATAATATTTGGACTAAATAGTAGTGGGGGAAAATGGGGAGCATTGAACTTTTCAAAATTTCAAACCATTATATCTCAAAATCGAGGGCAGATATCACATCAAAAATTTGTCAGATCATAGAACTATATAGTTTTCAATTTTGGTAAAAAAATTAAGGGGGGGGGGGGTGTAAGGGGAGGGAGGTGGAAAGCAAAAATGTTGAAAATTTGAGTAATTTTTTTAGGGCTCTGGTAAAAGATACAGAGTTTAAATTTTGCAGGTCAATATATCAATTTATTGTTCATACATAAAAAATAATATAAATTCTACAATTGTTATGCACCGACCCCCCTGGTCTAACGTGCACAAGGTGTTTCATGTGAAATGAAAAAACACATAAGCTGAAAATTTTTGAATGAAATTTTAAGGTAGAAACTTGAAAATTTGCGAAATGCATTTAAAAAAAATTCCTCAAAGAATGAACTATTAACTGGTCGAAAATCTTTAAAACTTCTACCCCCTCCCATACAAAATTATTTTTTCGACCATTTTCAAGAAATCAATTACCACCTAACTATTAAAAGCTATCAATTTGAAATTTTGCATAAGAACTTACAAAAATAATTGAAATGAAATTACGTTAAAAGTTTTGAAATCGCGCTTACCCTTCTACCCCCTCCCATACAAAAGTATGATTTCGACCAATTTCATTAAATCAACTAATAACAAACAATTTGCAAGCTGCGAACTTGAAATTTTGTACGAGAACCTTACAACTAAAAAGAAAGAAAATTGCATCACAAGTCTTACGATTCCCCTACCTCCTCTACCCTCTCCCATACAAAATTATTTTTTCGAGCATTTTTATGAAATAAGTTATCAGCTAACTCTTAAAAGTTATCAAATTCAAATTTTGCATTGAAACTTATAAAAATAATTCAAATGAAATTGCTTTGAAAATTTTCAAATCGCGCTTGCCCTTCTACCCCCTCCCATACAAAACTATGATTTCGATCAATTTCATAAATCAACTAATAACCAACAAACTAAAAGCTATGAACTTGAAATTTTATAAAAGCACCTTAAAAGAGACGCGAAATAAAACTGCATATCAAAATTTACGATTCCCCTACCTACTCTACCCCCTCCCATACAAATGTTCGGTTTCGTGAATGTAAAATACACCGAATTTTATAAACTTCGTCTATGAGACACATTCTACACAGAGAATATTGGACGTGATTCAAGCAATTAATTAAAAAGCTATTAACATCCACCCACCCTTACTATTACCCCTCCTCCTCCCCTCCATAAAAACCCAAACTTGTAGAAACGAATGAAATATTGTTAAATAGACAACAGCCCTGCTCAAGAACTCCCTTTCACTTAGTCTTCCCTAACCACTCTTACCTGCATATTGACTTTCCACACATCCGCAACATGTCCCAAGAATAATAAAGTTTCGCCCGACTTGTTGGCAGTTTATTTATAAATGCTTAGCATATCGAAACAGTTTTTGTAAATATAAATATCTTGAAAGATTTAGGTTTCCTAACTGTAGTATAATTTCTTTAAATTTATTTTAAATATCTTTAAATTTCGACTTCTTTTAATTTCACTTGGCAATTCATTAAATAATTTGATTCCCTTATAAGTATAATGTTTTTGGCCTTTATTGGTCGCTCGTAATGGAAAAAATAGTTCACTTTCTGAGCCACCTCTTTTATTATTCTTATTTATCCGCTCTTATATTCCTTAAATGTTTGGGTGGTGGCAATAATATCAAATATTTTATCTACACTAATAACATTTACTATTGAAGTAGTTCACTGGATGGAAATCTTGGGGGTTTATGCAGAAGTATTTTAAGCAGTAATTTTTGAGCAACTAGTAAAGGTCTTAAAGCGGTGTATACCACGGATCCCCATGCAATTATACCATATTGTACTATGGAATTGATCAACGCAAAGTAGAATATTCTCGTAACTTTTTTGCTAAGGAATGTGCGAACTTGCAAGCAGATTTTTTTAATCTGGATATAACACTGTGTATCTGAAGATCCCATTTTAAATGCTGGTCGAATATTATACCTAAATATCTTGTGTGATTAACTTGTTTCACAGTTGGGCACAGTTTACTGTGCATTTGTTGTTATGAATTTTCCATAATTTCTTGATAAATCCAAAAAAAATAGCGCATGGTTTATTTCCTTTATCTATAGAAGTAGAAATAAGTTCGCTTAACATAGCAATGGCATCATGCGTACTTTTACCTTTCCTAAAATCAAACTGATTTTCATGAATTATGTTGTTTTGATCTACATTATGTACATCATCCATAATGATTTTTTTGCAGCTTTCTCTATGACTTTACCTAAATTTGCGATCAAGGAAATAGGCCGATAGTTACTAATAATTTTCTTATCCCCTGCTTTAAATACAGGGGAGATTATAGTTTGTTTATAAATGTCTGAAAATGTTGCATTTTGAAAGCTTAGATTGACCATATGGGTTAGAAGTTTTGCTATAAATGGTTTCATAAATTTTAAATGTTCTCAATGATGGCTATTATGTCGTCTTCGTTCACTATTCTAATTTGTTCTGAATTTGTTGTATATCTCTCACTACCCCATTTTCTTTCGTTATAGTATTTGCAAGATTCTTCCCAACATTACTAAAGTAGAAATTAAAGATATTTGCTATATTTTTTGAATTTTTTTCAGATTGATATACCACTCCCTCATGTGTGATACTGTGCATAGGTATTCTTTCCCTTTTTATACCTATGACAGTCTTTATTGTTTTCTAATCTTGCTTATCATCATTTCCTGCGTCGCATAACATTTTTACAAAGTAATCTGATTTGGTTTTTTTATGATACCGTTTAATTTGTTTCGATATTTCATGCAATATACATATTTTTAGCTTTTCATTTTCTGGTGAGTTTTTCAGAGCTTTACATAGTTTATCTTTTCCTAATGGAATTTAAGAGTCTTAGAGTAATCCATGGCTTTAGTTTTTTATATTTTACTTTATTATTCTAATAATAAAGTATTGTGATCGACACAAGAAAAAAAAAACCTTGCTACCCTGAAATTTTTTTTTCGCGTTTCATGACTAAATTAGCCTAAAAATGCAAAAAAAAAATCCGTCCCGCCGTATGGCGTACGCCGTACATATGGACTCATATCTCCGAGACCGCCAAAGGTAGAATGTTCGTTTTTGGGTGGATTGCTGATTGGGTAAGTGAGCTCTATTTTCTAAATTTTGGGGGGTGTTAGGTGGAAGGGGGAGGCGGGGGGAGGGAAAAAGTCGAAAACTACACTTGCTAATATCTCCACCACGAATGCAGGTAGAAAGTTGAAAATCAGTACAGATATAGAGAAGGTTGTGGGACAAACTTTAAAAATAATTTAATTTTTTTATCCATTGGTGTCCGAAAAGGGGGGGCTAAAAAAAAATTGTCGGCCGAACTGTTTTTTCAAATGACTATATCTTCGAAATTACTTATTGTAAAAAATTCAGATTTTCGGACCATTAAGGTGACATATAGTTCCATTGGAATCAGCTTAGAGAGTGGCTAATTATTGTAAGGGGAGGGGGTGCAAAGAAAAACACTTAAAAATGAATATCTCAACTATCTCTTAAGCTATGTAATTGAAACTTGAATCGTGTATTAAGCTGTACTAGGAAAATACAAAAAAAAATAATGTTGAAATAATAGTAGTGGGGGGAAATGGGGAGCATTTTAAAAATGACGCACTTTTCCTAATTACAAATCCTTATATCTCAAAAAAGAGTACAGATATCAAATCGAAAATTTGTCAGATTTTAGAACTATATAATAGTTAATTTTGGTAAAAATTTAAAATGTCGAAAATTTTGAGTGATTTTTTTAAGGGTCTGATGAAAGATACAAAGTTTAAATTTTGCATGTGGATACGTCTATTTGATGTACATAGGAAAATAATAATAACTTGATTCATAATTGTTATAAACTGACCCCCCCCCCCCCCGGTCTAACGTGCACAAGGTGTTTCATGTGCATTGAAAAAAACACATAAACTGAAAATTTTTGAGTGAAATTTTAAGGTAGAAAGTAGAAAATTTGCGAAATGCATTCAAAAAAAATCCCTAAATATATGAAATATTAACTGGTCGAAAACCTTTAAAACTTCTACCCCCTCCCATACAAAATTATTTTTTCGACCATTTTTAAGAAATCAATTATCACCTAACTATTAAAAGCTATCAATTTGAAATTTTGCAGAAAAACTTATAAAAATAGTTGAAATTATTACGTTAAAAGTTTTGAAATCGCGCTTGCCCTTCTACCCCTCCCATACAAAAATATGATTTCGACCAATTTCATTAAATCAACTAATAACCAACAAATTAAAAGCTACGAACTTGAAATTTTGTACGAGCACCTTACAATAGAAAAAAAGAAAATTACATCACAAGTTTTACGATTCCCCTACCTCCTCTACCCCTCCCATACAAAATTATTTTTTCGAGCATTTTTAAGAAATCAGTTATCAGCTAACTCTTAAAAGCTATCAATTTCAAATTAAAAACCTATAAAAATAATTCAAATGAAGTTGCTTTAAAAGTTTTGAAATCGCGCTTGCCCTTCTACCCCCTCCCGTACAAAACAATTATTTCGACCAATTTCATTAAATCAACTAATAACCAACAAACTAAAAGCTACGAACTTGAAATTTTATACAAGCATCTTACAAGAGAAGCGAAATAAAACTACATATCAAATTTTACGATTCCCCTACCTTCTCTACCACCTCCCATACAAATGTTCGGTTTCGTGAATGTAAAATACACCGAATTTTATGAAAATTCTATGCAACTTCGTCTATAAAACACATTCTATACAGAGAATATTGGACGTGATTCAAGCAATTAATTAATAAGCTATTAACATCCACCCACCCCTCCTCCTCTCCTCATAAAAACCCAAACTTGCAGAAATGAATGAAATATTGTTAAATTGACAACAGCCCTGCCCAAGAACTCCCTTTCACTTAGCCTTCCCTAACCACTCTAACCTGCATATTGACTTTCCACTCATCCGCAACTTGTCCCAAGAATAATAAAGTTTCGCCCGACTTGCTGGCAATTTTTTTATTGGTGGTGGAACGAAAAAGAAAGCTCTCATTTTCACGACAGTTAAGAAAATAGAAATGAAATTGTTCACGTAGCTTCCCGCCAACTATGATTTTTCATACGAAATGTTGATTTCACTTGACCAGCGTAAATTAAGAATTAGTTAAATTATAATTAGAATCGCTATGGTGACTGGTATAAGCCCTACGCATTTCAAGTGAAAATAAATTTTATTGCTATTATCATTGTCGGCATAATCTAAAATCTATTATTTATTTATCAATTTTAGAGAGCGAAAAGATGAACTGCCTAAAATGCAAGTTGGATTTATAGATGTAATATGTTTACCCTTATATCGGGTTCTATCCGACACTTTTCCATGGATTATTCCACTGTATGAAGGCACTTTCGAGAACCGGAAACATTGGCAAGATCTCGCGGAGAAGGTTGAAATGGGCTTAACATGGATTGATCATGATACCATTGACAAACCCGTAGAAGAATTCGCAGGTAAACACTAAGCCACTTTCATAATTTTAATATAATTCTAGAATTTAAAGTTCGTTTTTTATCGTTACAGCTTGCAAAGAAGAAATAAAAGATTTTGAATTTACGGTTACAACGCTGAATTGCCAACATAGCGAAAATTCAGATAATTTAACTCCTGAGCATAAGTCGCGATACAATAGCATTAAAAAGTCTGGAGCAGGAGCGTTAACTAAAGTAGTGAGATCAAGACTGCCAAGATCCATATATAATTATAATGTGGATAGTAAGAAAGGCCATAAAACACCACAGACCCCGGAGAGTCGAATTGATGAGTTTGATGAAAAGAGTGTATCAAGCTCAAAACTTGAAAAACCAAAGAAAAAATCAAAGCTATGTTCATTACTCTGACTATAACGTGAAAATATTTAGTGTTAATTTTGAACTACCTATACCTATGAGTTTGAGTTGTAATAAATCAATCAAACCAAATACTAACTCTAACTCTTGCTAATAATTCTTTGCATGTTAGTTCTTAATATAATTTGAAAAAAATGTCGTCATATTAACACAATCTGAAAAAATAGATAAAGTGCTCAAAATTGTAAAAGCTAAAGTATTCGTTAAAAATTTAAGGATAAACATCGATTAGTTAAGCCCAGACTATTTCTATCTATTGTACAAGACTTCACGATGTCCACTAAATCTGTTTTATTAGAATTTGTAAAATCGATGAGGCTGAAATTTGGCACTAAATATATATAAAATATTTTCAATAACTTTTCTTGAGAAATTATAATGCCTACAACTCATTGTTTGTCATTTTTTTTGTTAGCACAATTCTCAATTTACGAAAGATTTACTTATATTTATTAGCACATTGTAGTTTATTTTCGATCCCGTGTTTTTAATGGATCTATGCAGTTTCAAACCATAAGTTGTTGTGGTGCATATTTAAAATCAATTTTCTAGTTTATTTCTATGACAACAAAAACTGTGATACCACTTAATTTACAAATTTGACGGAATATATTAAATAAGAAAAAAGAACAAATATTTATTAACTTAATTGTATAACAGCTGAAAAGTAATGCAGCCTACTAAATAAAATCTAAGCATTAAATTTAACCTCAAGTTTGTAATTCTAAGCAATTAGTTTGGAAAAAAGAAGAATGAGTAACAATCTCTAAAGGAGCTTTCACAACACTCCATGCCAACTAACCATGCAGAATAGATCGTGCTTGAAATTTTTTCTGTGATTTTGTTATTTGGCATGGCATGTTGTAAACGCTCAATACGTTTGCCAGGACGCTGACATATTCGAGAAGTCGGTAAACTGGAGTGTTCAAATTTTCTGCACTTTGTTTTTGTGGTGAAAATAAAGTTTGGCCTGTTCGTGAATTAGTGTTTTCCTTCCTCAAAGCAATCAAACTGAAATATGAAATACTCGTCTAGTGTCTTAAAGGGCCGATGAAGTACCATTAGAGTTCCTCTGTAAGAACGAAACCTGCCTTATAGACTGGACACTGAGTTCCGCTACAGATCTTGTCGCGTAGAATGGTATACTTGCGTTTTTTTTTTGGGGTCGCCAAGTTTATCGGCATTAAGCTCGCGCTAATTAAAATTAAAATAATTGCAAATGGTCGATTTGGTTCTGAGTAACGCCATCAAGGGAACACAAGATGTTTTATGGTGATTTGTGGCAAAAGGGTCCCTCCGTTGACCGTTTGGCGAGTACCACGAAGCTCCAAAAATAATTCGCCGTTTTCGGGTCCAAGGTCGTGACGCGTCGACCCAAAGGTAACCATACTTACCCAGTGTTGTCAGACCCAGCTTAGGCGTTCATATTTCCGGAGTTAATAATAATGGAACACGGTCGAACGTGGCACTCCGTTGGCCATAAAACTCCTCTTTGTCACTAAGTGTTATGTTTAGCACTGCGGAAAAGTGACGTTTCTAACCCTTGAGTCCAACGACGATAATCATATCCCAGATTAGTTCTCAGCCGATGAGACTGTTTCTCGCTCTCGATGTAAGGACAACCGCTACGTCATTTTTGGCTTCGCACTCAGGACCAACGTTCAGAATGGTGTTTCCGCGGTTAGTTCTACTCCTCTTATTCACTTAAACTTGCTGCAGCGCAGTGGATTTTATAGTGCTCCATTTCACATTGATCACTGATTGACGGTATATGGACCGAGTGACCCCAGCCCTTCCGTCATTCAATGTTCGAACGTTCCAGAAGCCAGTCATAGTCCGTTTTCGAATGCCAAAGTCGTTACTGTGCAATCCGTACATATTCGAGGCGTTGTATCCGTTTCTCGTATCAGTTACATCTTCATGTCACGGGTGATAAGCCCATACGCCATGGTGAAGGCTGATCTAAAATTGGGAGTCGAACAAAAGAATAACGCGCGCCTTTCTAACCTTGAAGATGGAACTGGACATTCAATTACGTGCCAAAATAAATTTCCTCGTTGAACTTTTCTTGCATTCAAACCAATTGGCTGGATTTTTTTCCCGTATCGAACCGCGTCGCACGATTAAACTATACTGGTCAACGGAAATTTCGAGCTGCGAATTGACGGTAGTGCAAAAGGGCTTATAAGGAAATGAAGGGAGTCCAGTCGCGACATATGGCGTTAAGTTAATATTTCGACATGGTCGAATTGAACCAATGATCGGCAACTGGTGTTTCCCATTAATCGCGGGCAGCGAATTAATTGGTTCATATTCATTCTTGATTCGTTGAAGAAGTAATTTTGTCTCGCATGCTACATTCTCGTTCCGAGATACTCGCTATATCCCTTCATTTGATATTAGGCTCAATGCCCAACACCCGGCATAACCAAACAGCTGAACGATATACTGAAAACAAGTTGCTATGACCTCGTCGACAGCATCGTACGAGTAAGCGTGTAAATCTCCGGGGAAATTTGTGTAAGCATGGGAAACGACACTAAACGACGTCAAGGCCTCCTTGGCGTAGTGTGCAGGGCTTGAGGCTTCCGTAGCTTAGTGGGCAGTGTGCTTGCTTCTCACTCAATAGGTCGTGGTTTCGATTCCCACTCCAGACAGGGGATTTTTGAAAAATTATTCGAAATAAAATGGGCAAACGGTGTAAAAGTGAAACAGTTCCATTTCAAGAAGGCCTAAATACTCAGTAGATGGTTTCTGTTCGCTTTCTATCATTCAGTCCCCATAACATCTGCAAATATTTGTCACTAGCGCCAGTACACCTGAAAAAAAACATAACAGAATTATGACTGGCTTAAAGCCCAATCATATGATACTCTAGATGAGATGGAAATGACTTTAATATACCGGAAAATATGTCATCTCAAATTCTTTCGAATAGTGAATAGAGACTTTTGCATGGGAGGTGGTAGAAGTAGAGGGGGAGGTTTGTATTTCTCGTATATGACACCGAACATGGCATGCAAAATGTTTTTTTGCTGAATTTAAAGTTTTTAGTTTTCATTATTTTTAAAGAAATTGAACATAATTTCCTGAAATTGGGCATTTGTATGGCAGGTGGCAGAGGAAGTGGAGCGTTTAAGATGATTTTGAAACTGCTTATCATCATCCTTATCACCATGCTTTGAGTCAATTTCAAAGTCGATAGCTCTCATATACTTGAAGGAAAAATGCTTTTCTTGAATTTATAATACAGATATTTGTATGGGAGGTGGTAGATGGAGTGAAGCGGAGCACTTATCTCAATTATTAAAAAACAAAGTCTGGCAAAATTTGAAGTTTGTACTTTTTCTAGTTTTAATGGAAATGCATTTAAAAAAATTATACATTTGTATGGGAGGGGGTAGAAGGATCATGTACGGATCAAAACAAATTTTTTTCGATTATTATTATTTCTATTTGTATATTTTGTACAAAATATCAAGTTGATAGGTTTAACAGTTTCGAAGAAAAATTATTTAATTTAAATTTCAAAATTTCGTGAAATTTGTATGGGAGGAGGTAGAATGAGTGAGGTGAAGTTGATAATTATTTTTAAAATAAATTGCAATTATAGTAGAATTAATTCTGACAAAATTTCGTCTTTTCAGCTTTACTAGTTTCAATGAAAATCGAAAATATGTATTTTTCAAAATTGTTAATTTGTATGGGAGGAGGTAGAAGGAGTTAGGGGACCGCGTCAATACTTCGTGATATTAATGACATGTACAGCATAATACTTTGACCTAAATTTCAAGTCGATAGCTTAAATAGTTTCAAAGAAAAATCAATTTCTTAATATTTCGAAATTTCATGAAATTTGTATGGAAGGGGGTAGAAGAAGTTGGGGGAATGTAGCCCATTCACGAACTTAAAGTTACTTTTTTGCCAAAAATGACACACAAAAATGTTTAGCACTATAGCTCAAAGCTTTCGAAAGTTATGCTGTAGAAAGACGCACAGACGGACAGACAGACAGAGGGACAGACGGTCACTCGGAATCGAGGTTTTTGAGCGACAACAAATATCTCTGTACCCTTGGCGGCTCGAGAGTTATTTCTTAGCGTTACAAACGGTAAGGCAAACACAATATACTCTCAGATAGCATCTAGAGTATAAATATACCAGCTACTCCACTCGTTACGGTCTTTGTCACTCCTCTTTCTCTACCTTCCTAATCCCATTCCTTCCCTCCATTACTGTGCTTGTGCATTGCACATAAAGGCCGAAATTGCCTATATCACAAGTCATTCTGTAAAAAAAGAGTCCTTGCTTCATAGTCAGTAGATCGTGGGTTCAACTACCACTCCTGGCAGTAGGATTTTGTTAAGGGCACATTTTCCAGTTGGTACTGGTAATGGAAACGTATTCCAAATTTAATGGGCAAACGATGTGAAAGTGAAACAGTTCCACTTCTAAAAGGTCTATATATTTAGTATATGGTTTATATTCGCTTTCTATCGTTCAGTTTGCAAATATTTGTCAGTAGCAGCCAGTAAAACTGAAAAATATACCAGCTTCATCGCTCGTTATGTTCGTTCTCATTTACCTTCCCCTTCCTTCCCGTCATGACTGTGATTGAGCAGATAGCAGATTTTTTGGCTTCTGGGAACAACCAACTAAACGTACTAATCTACACTCGTCCCAATCTACCGAACTACTACGGGTCATCAAACCTTGGAATTAATAAATTGTAAAACCATATCTCAACCAACGTGGCACCCGTAGTACAAGACACGCAGTGCCAAGTTTTGTGTTGAATTTCGATCCCACATTATTAATTCTGATTTAATCCTACATCGTATTTTTTAACCTCTCTATATCACAAAAAAAAACATAACAGCATTTAGCTTGGGCGTAAAGCCCAATCATGTGATACTCTAGATGAAATGAGAAAGAGTTTAATATACCGAAAAAAATGTTATCTTAAATTCTTTGGAATAGTGAATAGTGACTTTTGTGTAGGAGGTGGTAGGAGCAGAAGGAGAGGATTGCAATTACTTTATTATTCTAATAATAAAGTATTGTGATCGACACAGGAAAAAAAAATTTACTACCCTGAAATTTTTTTTCGCGTTTCATGACTAAATTTGCCCAAAAATGCAAAAAAAACCGGTCCCGCCGTACGCCGTACATATGGACTCATATCTCCGAAACCGTTAAAGGTAGAATGTTCATTTTTGGGTGGATTGTTGATTGGGTAAGTGAGCTCTATTTTCTATATTTTCAGGGGTGTTAGGTGGAAGGGGGAGGCGGGGGGAGGGAAAAAGTTAAAAACTACACTTGCTAATATCTCCACCACGAATGCAGATAGGAAGTTGAAAATCAGTAGAGATATAGAGAGGGTTGTGGGACAAACTTTAAAAATAATTTAATTTTGTTATCCATTGGCGTCCGAAAAGGGGAGCTAAGAACAAATTGTCGGCCGAATTTTTTTTTTTCAAATGATTATATCTTGGAAACAACTTATTGTAAACAATTCATATTTTGGGACCATTAAGGTGGCATATAGCTTCACCGGAATCAGCTTAGAGAGTGGCTAATTATTATAAGGGGGAGGGTCAGGAGGGGTGCAAAGAAAAACACTTAAAAATTATTATCTCAACTATCTCTTAAGCTATGTCATTGAAACTTAAAACATATATTAATCTATACTAGCGAAATACGAAAAAAATAGTAGTGGGAGATATGGGGAGCATTTTAAAAATGACCACTTTTCAAAATTAGAAATCGTTATATCTCAAAATCGAGTACAGATATGAAATTGAAAATTTGTCAGATTGTAGAACTAAATAATTATTAATTTCGTAATTTTGAGTTGGGAGGTGTAAGGGGAGAGAGGTGGTAAGCAGAAATGTCCAGAATTTTGAGTATTTTTTTAGGGCTCTGGTGCTTTTGCATTTGGATGCATCTATTTGATATACATAGAAAAAAAATAATAATTTGTGCCACAATTGTTATAAACCGACTCTCCGGTCTAACGTGCACAAGGTGTTTCATGTGCATTGGAAAAAACACATAAACTGAAAATTTTTGAATGAAATTTTATGGTAGGAACTTGAAAATTTTCAAAATGTATTTAAAAAAGTCGTTAAGTATTTGAAATATTAACTGGTCGAATACCTTTAAAACTTCTACCCTCTCCCATACAAAATTATTTTTTCTATCATTTTCAAGAAATCAATTATCTCCTAACTATTAAAAGCTATCAATTTAAAATTTTGCATAAGAACTTCTAAAAATAGTTGAAACAAAATTGCTTCAAAAGTTTTGAAATCGCACATGCCCTTCTACATACAAAAGTATGATTTCGACCAATTTCATTAAATCAACTAATAGCAAACAAATTGAAAGCTACGACTTTGAAGTTTTGTACGAGCACCTCACAAGAGAAATGAAATAAAATTGTATCACAAATTTACGATTCCCTTACCCGCACTACCCCCAAAAGTTCGGTTTTGTGAATGTATTTTATGAAAATTTTATAAAAATTCTATGCAGCTTCGTTTATGAAATACATTCTATACAGAGAATATTGGTCATGATTCAAGCAATCAATTAAGAAGCTATTAACATCCACCCACCTTACTATCACCCCTCCCGCTCCCTTCATAAGAACCCAAACTTGCATAAACAACGGGAAGTTTCCACATAACATATTCGAGTGTCAAGTTGAAAAGCATTGGTGCGAGATCGTCACCTTGCTTAAGGTCGTTGTCTGTTTTAAAACTCGAAGTCAGATCATTTTCTACTCTGACTTGCGACAAAGACTCGGTGATTGTCATTCTTGTAAACCGAACCAGTTTCGGTGGGACTCCAAAATCCAACATGATTTTATACAGTACGCACCTCTTGATACTGTCGTATGTTTGTTTGAAGTCAACAAATATTTGGTCCACATCAATATTATATTCCCAGCACTTGCATCTGTTTAACTGATATCTGGTCCGTGGTCGATCATTCACTTTGTCATCATAGGGCTTAATTCTCGTTTCTAGAATTTCCGTCAAGATCTTGTAATGCGTGCACAACCGAAATATTCCTCGGTAGTTTTCGCAGCAGAGTTTATCCCCTTTTTTTTATATATTGGATATATAGTGCTCTTGCGCCAATCTTCAGGAAGAGTTTCCTGCGTCCATATGTTCATGACTACTCTATGTAGGAGATGCGCTATGCAGGTGTCGCCGGCTTTCAGAAGCTCAGGTGGGATTTGATCAGTGCCCGGAGCTTTGTTGTTTGGGTGGTTCCTCAGGGCTGTTTTTACTTCTTCAAGTATGGGAGGACTCAAAGCGAATCCTTCATTAGCTGTTACATCAGTTATACCTGATAATGTGTCTGCTGTTGCTGTTCGTGCGGGTGATGGGCTCGGGTTAAGAATGCGTTCAAAGTATTGTATTATTTAAATCGTTATACGGTGACCTAATTTTCAAGCCGATAGTTTGAATAGTTTCGAAGGAAAACCAATTTCTTAAAGTTTCGAAATTTCCTGAAATTTGTGTGAAAGGGGATAAAAGGAGTGGGGAAATGTAGCCTATCCACGAACTTAAAGTTTCTCTTTTGCTTAAAATGACATGCACCAATTTTCAGCGTACTAGCTCAAATTGTTCGAGAGCTTTATTATAGACAGACGATCAGACAAACGGATGGTCTCTCGGAATCGAGTTAAAAGAGTTTTAGGCTAAAAGTAGATTCAAAATTGTAGTAATCAAAAATATTAAAAACGAAACTCTATGCTCTGATTTATTCTACGTCTTGATAATTTGAACCCTATCCCATGTGTGTTATCGCTAATCAATTTATAAATTTCCTTACTATTATATAATTCAAGTATTGGTATGGTAATTAATTTACTTCATCTAAACTTCATATCTGAAATACTTATCTTATGGTGTTAATTATTTCAAACTTCTGGAATAGTTGAATAATTTTTTTTAGCGCGAGTTCCTTTTATTATCTACTTATATCCCAATTAAACAAAATTTCATTTTCATAATCTCATACAACATGTGACTTTAGGAACATGAATTGAAGGGTTAAGTGAATAGCGGGGTTATTCGATTTTTTTTTTTTTTTTATTTTTTTTAATCAGTTAAAACTGTGGACTACGAAACTATGTTTTCAACTAAATGTTGGCTGTCAATTCTTGCAAACAACTTTTGAAGCCATTTATCTAAAATGTTTGAAAATGTTCCCCCCTTTTTTTGCGCCAATCAGCACAGTCAACACGGAAATGAATTTGTTGACGTAGCGCATCGCCAACTATGACTTCATACAAAAACTCAGTACACTTAAACAGCGTGCCAGACATTAGGTTTGTTATGATTTATTTATTCAATAAAAATTGTACTAGATGTTTTTATCTTCTAATCATTTTTCACAACTTTGTTGTATTTTAAGATTAATTAACCCTTACCTATTTTGTATTGATCAATGTCCATACAAAACAATCAATTTTAGCGATAAAAAATCAGAATGTTCAAAATCAAAAAGTTTCTACTATGATAGAAAACCAGAAAATACGCTGTTTTCATAAAATTAGTCAGTCCGTGAACATTTAAAAACATAACAGGGCTACGATTGCGCGCGTGAAGCGCAATCTTACGATACTCTAGATGAAATAGAATTTTTTGTTATCCCAAGAAATTTTGTATGGGGAGTGTTAGAAGGGGTGATAGCATTGAACTAATTTTTTCCCCATCATGCTAAAGTAGCTATAGAAATGTTTTATACAAAATGCTTACTCCAAAAATTGAATAGGAGCTGAGAAAATTAGTGTGTTAGATTTAGTGAAAATGTGCAGTTTGTATGGGAGGTGGTAGAAAGAGTGGGGGGATTTTAGTGATTTTTTCAGAAATAACTAAAAATATCATAAAATTGACATCTCCTAAGTTTTAGACCAGTAACATTCATACTTTTCAAGAAAATAGATTTTTTGTGAAGTTGTGAAACTGGGTCATATTGTGTGGGAGGGAGTAGAAGCAGTAAAGCTAATCAAATATATTTTTCTGATCTTAGTGATAATGCTAAATAAGTATTCATCACAAAATGTGAGCTCTATAAATGTTATATATTCTGAGAAAATCGGCTTAGAGCATTTCATGAAAAAGTGTAGTTTGTATGGGAGGGGTTGGAAGGAGAGGGAGAACGCAAATAATTTTTAGACTGTATATTGAGATCATTATGAAAGTAATATATCCCGAAATTCAGACTAATTGCTTTTATACTTTTCGAGCAAATCCATTTATAGTCGAATTGCGAAATTGTGCCATTTTGTATGGGAGGGGGTAGAAGGGGTGAAGCTAATCGTCTAATTTTTTTTAGTCTTACTAACAATTTTAAATAAATATTTAGTGCACAATTTCAGCTTGCTAAATTTTATAGGCACTGAGTAAATTGGCTTAGAGTAATTCATGACAAGTACAGTTTGTATGGGAGGTGGTAGAAGGAGGGGGAGGACACGCATAATTTTTTACGGTAGATTGATATTATCATAAAAGTAATATATTTCAAATTTCAAGCCAATAGCTTTTATACTTTTCGAGCAAATCCGTTTAATGTCAAATTGCGCATTTGTGTCATTTTGTATGGGAGGGGGTAGAAGGGGTGAAGCGATTTGGCCCGTTCACGAACCTAAAGTTACTTTTTTGCTAAAAATGATACACAAAAATTTTTAGCACTATAGCTCAAAGCTTTCGAGAGTTATGCTGTAGACAGACGCACAGACAGACAGACGGACAGACAGACGGTCACTCGGAATCGATGTTTTTGAGCGACAACAAATATTTCGGTACCCTTGGCGGCTCTGTACGAGCGCTATTTCTTAGCGTTACAAACGGTAAGGCAAACACAATATACTCTCAGATTTCATCTAGAGTATAAAAACCTTGGTGAGAGACCTAGTTTGATTGATATTGATTGGGTTTGAAATTATTAACCATTACGTGCAGGAAATTTGTAAAAAAATATTAAAATGCAAATTTTACATATAATTAAACATAACAGGATGACGATTGAGCGTAAATCCCAATCATGCAATACTCTAGATGAAAGTGAATTTTTTTTAATTTAAGAAATTTTGTATGAAGTAGAAGGGGTGACGGCATTGAACTAATTTTTCATAACATTCTAAACTGTCTATCAAAATCTTTTATACAAAATTTAAGCTTCAAAAATTTAATAGGTACTGAGAAAATAAGTGGATTAAACTTAGAGAAATTATGCAGTTTGTATAGGAGGTGGTAGACAGAGTGCAGGATTTTTAGTGATTTTCTTAAAAATAACTACAAATATTATGAAACTAAGAGGTTTTGAATTGCAGATCAGTAATATTCATACTTTTCATGAGAATCGAACTTATGTAAAGTTGAGAAATCATGTCATATTGTATGGAAGGGGTAGAAGAAGTGCAGCTCGTCCAATTTTTTTGGTCTAAATAATTCAAAATAAATATTTAGTACGTCATACCAGTTGAATAAATTTTATTCGTACTGAGTAAATTGGTTTATAGTATTTCATCAAAAAGTGCAGATTGTATGAGAGGTGGTAGAAGGAGTTGTTCGATCGAAATAATTTGCTTACTGTGGATTTATGTCATCATAAAAATAATATATTATAATTTTCACATCTGTAGTTTCATACTTTTTGAGAAAGTTAGTTTATTGTTGAGTTCCAAAATTGTATCATTTGGAGCAATTTGGCCCGTTCACGTACTTACCTTACTTTTTTGTCAAAAACGATATGTTTAAAATTGGAACTTTCCTGCTCAACGCGTTCTCGCGCTAGAGAGGAGACGGATGGACAGACAGATTTTTGATCTTTTGTATCATTCATTTTTTTCTCTTAGCCTTATAATACTCTCAGATTATAAAATTTTTTTTTTATATTTTGTGAGAAAGTGTTAATTTATTTCCCATAACCAAAACATAAACCTTTTCCATGAGGGAACTGGTTAGAAAATTTCCAAATTTTGGAATTTGGTTTTTGTTAATTATATTGAATTCTGAAATGGCTTTTTATACTCTAGACGAAATCTGAGAGTATATTGTGTTTGCCTTACCGTTTGTAACGCTAAGAAATAATGCTCGCACAGAGCCGCCAAAAGGTACAGAAATATTTGATGTCGCTCAAAAACTTCGATTCCGAGTTGCTGTCCGTCCGTCTGTCCGTCTGTCTACAGCATAAGTCTCGAACGCTTTAAGCTATCGTGCTGGAATTTGTTATGTGTCATTTTTAGCAAAAAAGTAACTTTAAGTTCGTGAACGGGCCACATCCCCCCACTCCTTCTACCCCCTCCCATACAAATTTCACGAAATTCCGAAATTTTCAGAAATTGATTTTTCTTTGAAACTATTTAAGCTATCGATTCGAAATTTGGGTTAAAGTATTATGGTATAGATGTCATTAACATGACTGAATATTGATCCGATCCCGTCACTCCTTCTACCCCCTCCCGTATAAAAGCATAATTTTAAAAAATGCAGTTTTTGGATTTTCATTGAAACTAGCAAAGTTATAAAAACGAATTTTTGTCAGAATTAATTTTATTATAATTGCAATCATAATTGAAAAAATTATCAACTTCACCCCACTCCTTCTACCCCCTCCCATACGAATTTCACGAAATTTAAATTAAATTATTTTTCTTCGAAAATATTAAAGCTATCAACTTGATATTTTGCATAAAGTATAAAAACAGAAATATCAATAACGAGTAAAAAATTTGTTTTGATCCGTACACTCCTTCCACCCCCTCCCATACAAATGTATAATTTTTGTTAAGTGCATTATATCGATTTCCTTTAAAACTAGAAAAAGTATAAACTTAAAATTCTGCCAAAATTTGTTTTTTAATAATTGCAATAAATACTAAAAAAAAATTTTCAGCTTCTCTTCATTCCTTCTACCCCCTCCCATACAAATATCTGTATTATAAATTCAAGAAAAGCATTTCTCCTTCGAATATATTAGAACTAGCGAATTTGAAATTGAATCAAATCGTGGTGACAAGGATGATGATAAGCAGTTTCAAAATCATCTTAAACGCTCCACTTCCTTTGCCGCCTCCCATACAAATGCCTCAATTTCAGGAAAACTATGTCCACTTGAAAATAATGAAAGCTGCAAATCTTAAATTCTATACGAAATATTTTGCATACCACATTAGGTGCCATATCCAAAAATTACAAACCTTCCTTCTCTGCTTCTACCACCTCCCATATAAAATTCACTATTAATTATTTAAAAGAATTGGGGGTGACATATTTTCCGGTACATTGAACTCTTTCTCATTTCATCTAGAGTATCATATGATTGGGCTTTACGCTTTTATGTTTTTTTTACTAAAAATGCTTGATTTTGTTTTGAATTCTTTGCGTGTAAATAATATTTTTTCCAACATGTTTCATTATGTATAATGATTGATTTGTTGTGAGCCGAAAAAAGAAATAAACACAACAGGACTACGTTTGGGCGTAAAGCCCAATCGTGCGATACTCTAGATGAAAGAGAAATTTTTCGATTTTAAGAAATTTTGTAACGGAAGTGGTGGGGGATTGAGGACATTGAACTAATTTTTCACATCACGCTACAGTTGCCATCAAAATGTTTTATACAAAATTTAGGATTCAAACAATTAATAGGTACTGAGAAAATTAGTGTATTGGACTTAGTGAAATTGTGTATTTTGTATGGGAGGTGGTAGAAGGACGTCCGAGTTTTTAATGACTTTTTCAGAAATAACTAAAAACATGATTTTGACATGTTTTAAACTGCAAATCAGAGCATTCATACTTCTTAGGAAGATCGACGTAAAGTTGTGAAATTGTATCAGATTGTATGGGAGGGGGTAAAAGGAGTCAAGCTAATCGTCTATTTTTTTTTAGTCCTATTAATAATTCTAAATAAATATTTAGTGAACAATTTCAGCCCGATCAATTTTATACGTACTGAGTAAATTTGTTTAAAGTATTTCATGAAAAAGTGCATTCTGTACGAGAGGTGGTGGAAGGAAGAGAGGGACTCAAATAACTTTTAGTAAATTGAAATCATCATAAAAGTAATATATTCCAAATTTCAGATTAATAGCATTTATACTTTTCGAGCAAATCCGTTAATTGTCAAATTGCGAAATTGTGTCATTTTGTATGGGAGGGGTTAGCAGAGGTAAAGATAATCGTCTAATTTTTTTTTTGGCGTCAATAATTCCAAATAAATATTTACTGCACAATTTCAGCTCGATCAATTTTATACGTACTGAGTAAATTGGTTTAAAGCATTTCATGAAAAAGTGCAGTTTGTATGGGAGGTGGTAGAAGGAAGGGGAGGGTATAAATAATTTTTATGCAGTGGATTGAAATCATTATAAAAATATTATATCTTAAACTTTCTTCAGATCAATAGCATTTTTACTTTTCGAGCAAATCCGTTTATTGTAATTGTGGAGCGATTTGGCCCGTTCACAAACTTGACTTTACTTTTTTTTAAAAACGATATTTACAAAATTTTTAACTCTCTAGAACAACGCGTTCTCAAGCTAGAGAGGACACTGATTGACGGACAGACGGGCGGACGGACGGACCGACATGGGGTTTTGAGATTTTTGAGTGATTATATGAACTTCCGTATCATTCATTTTTTTCTCTGAGCCGTATTTCTTGGCGTTATAAACTTTGTGGCAAACTTATAATACTCTCAGATTTCATTTAGAGTATAAAAATAAACAAAATCACCCAACCAATTAGATTTTATGACCATTTAAAGGTGCATATAATTTTCACTTTCATTTTTTTTTTCAGTAAGCTCCTGGCCATCCAGCTGGGATGGCTCATTTTTAGCCAATTTATCACTAATACAAGTATTTTGAGCTATTGACATGATTTTTCGATTCGAAATTACCGTATTTTCAACGAAAACGCCTTTTCGGTAATGCGGCCCCTAAATAAGCAGCATAATTACCGCAAAAATTAATATGTATAAAATATTTGTCTTTCCAATTTACTAATTGTTGATGTTATAAATCAAATAACATTTAATTTGTTACAAAATTGTGTTTTACATTCCCATAATAAACAAATAAACTGCACTAATTGCTAAATACAGGTAAATACAGCCATTTAAATGTACAGTCAACAAAATTTGCATTAGTTTCATAAATCAATTTATAGTTGATAGTTTTGACACTGATTCGTATGATAATGCACGTGTAGGTTACTCAGAAATCAGTTTCATTGGCAACTATTAAGATAATAGCGTATTAACTAATAATAAAATAAAAGACATAGTTTTTAAGATTATCCATAAAATTTTCAAATAAATAAATGTCAAATAATATGTGATCTACTTAAAGTTCAGATTGTATAGTTACATTATAACAATATCTGTTTCTTTGAATTAACTTATTGTAATAAGTTAAATTCTTCACCAATTACTGAAGAAATACTAATATCAGTAGTTTTAGCGCAGTTGACTCTCTTTAGACTTAAATAAATACTATGTACTAAAAAATGAAGACGGAAGATCTTTTAGCAATAATCAAAAAAATCTAACACTTACTAAAGCTTTCCATTTTTATTACACAATTTTTAACGTAGCCTTTTGAAATATTAAACCGTCTCTAATTATTAATTAAAGATTAATTAAAACAACAGCAAGTTTACTAAAAACACTTTTATATGTTTTCCGAACTAAATAAAACTATTATTAAAATATAGAATGCTTTTATTTTTCAAGCATTAAACAACATTGTAAACTGTTAGTAATTGTTGTTAGAAGTTGTTGGTGAAACACAGCTTTTACTCGTTATTGTGGATCTTGTTCATGCGCAGTACTTTGTTCATACAAAATTGACTTAGAATATGTGTGCATTTATGATATGAGCACTTGAATGGTTTATATGTGTAACTAACAATAACAAATTGTGAGAATATTAGACATAAGTTTTAAGTTTTTGTATTTTATTATGAAATAAAAAATTAAGTATACTTGTTTTAAAATATTGAATAATTACAAATAAAATAAAATAAAAGATATTACATGACGGACACAAACCTAACCTAGGGCGTACAACGGCCCCACTGGTGGCCTACTTTTAATTCATTGCATACAAAGTCAGGCCTTCGGTCTCCGGTTAAGGAAAATATCATTTAGCAGGAAACTGTTTTGACGCATGGTTGTACTACAACTGCAAACTTTTGTGAACTTATACCCCCGATGCATTTTAGGGGAAAGATACCATCTCCAGTGACGAACTTGAGTACAACTGAACATGCTAAAATATGCATTGATATTCAAAGACTAAAGCATTGGGGCGGTGCAGAATAATTATTAAAATTGTTGTTGGAGCGTTCGTGGCCAATTTCCATACTTCTTCGAGCTTTTTAAGACAGCACATGATGGTCGAATGTTCCACATTAAAGTTTTCGGCCAACATTCTCGTTGTTAAATTTTCCACCTATTCCGCGGCTGCCAAAATTGCATGGTCGAACTCTTCTTCTTCACCTGTGGGGTTTATATCGCTCGATTTGAGCTTATTGAACCATCTTCCAACTTAACTTTTACTGATTATTTCTTTGCCAAAAAGTTCATTGGGTTCGCTTAAGGTCTGTGCTGCATTCAAACCTTTTTCGCAGTGGTAGAGCAACGAGTATGGCCAACATAGATATGATTTTTGATAATCATCTTCACTAACTGATAATGGAGGATTATTTTGATGAAAAAAAAAAACAAATTTTTAACCGAAAAATCTCAAAAATCTCAAATTCTTTCCAATAGTGAAGAGTGGCTTTTGTATGTGAGGTGGTAGAAGCAGAGGGAGCAGGTCCGTAATTTTTATATATGACACCGAACGTGGTATGCAAAATATTTCGTCCTGAATTTAAAGGTCTTAGCTTTCCTAATTTTCACGAAAATTTAAAATTATTTTTCTAAGATTAGGGGATTTGTATGGGAGGTGGCAGGGGAAGTGGAAGGTTTTGGATGATTTTGAAACTCCTTAACAGTATACTTATCTGCATCCTTATCACCATGCTTTGTTTCAATCTTAAGGTCGATATCTCTCATTTGTTCGTAAGAGAAATTTTTCTTGAAATTCTAATATATAAATTTTTGTGTCTAATATATTGTTATAAATCTGACAACCTCGACGTCCCCAGCAATATCGAGAGAAGTCTATCAACATTTCAAACGCCATAAACATGTTTCCAGCAACTTCTAACGAACTCCACAATGTAGGCAATCTTTCTAGACACACACACACAACGACACCTGTCTGGGAGACTTAGTATAAATACCCGCTAACTTTCAGACAACGAGTCAGTCATTTTGGTGACACCTATCGGTGGAAGAACGCGAATCGGTACAAGTGATAGATTGCCAGTGTTCCTGAGTTGTACGAATTAAGTTTTAGAGCGAATTTAGTGAAGTGATCGGGAAATTGTGTATAAAGTGCGATTAAATAAAATTATTCATTATTTTTAAACGAATTGTGTTTTCCTTTGGAATCTGGCGAACCCCTAGCTCGCAACAATTGGTGTCAGAAGTGGGATTCCAAGGATAAATTCGGGTTAAAAAAAATCGCGAGTGAAATTAAAAATTCTCGGAACGGATAATTTTGTGAGAGCGGAAAAGTGAAACTAAAATTCTCGAACGGACAGTGAGAATTTGGTGAAACCGAATATTCTCGAGTGCTCTAGTGAACAGTGACTTTAATTAGCGAAGTAAAATCGCGGAACTAAAATTCTCGAACGGACAGTGAGAATTTTGTGAAATCGAATATTCTCGGGTAATTTAGTGAGCAGTGACGTAAATTAGCGAAGTAAAATCGCGGAACTAAAATTCTCGAACGGACAGTGAGAATTTTGTGAAATCGAATATTCTCGGGTAATTTAGTGAGCAGTGACGTAAATTAGCGAAGTAAAATCGCGGAACTAAAATTCTCGAACGGACAGTGAGAATTTTGTGAAAACGAATATTCTCGAGTGAGCAGTGACTTTAATTAGTGACTTAAATTTAAGTGAATTCGGATCGCGGAAAAACTTAAAATAATCGGTAGTGAAAATGCCGCGTTATTTAAAGGACTTAAAATTAGCGGAGCTGAAGGAAGAGCTCAGTAGACGCGAGTTACCTACGACAGGGAGCAAGTCTGAACTTGTCAGCCGTATGATCGAGACACTCCAGGCTGAGGGTGAGGATGCAGATAGTTTCGAGTTCCAAATCAAAGAAGCTCGTGGAGATGAGTGCTCTGGTACATCGGATGCTCTAACACAGTTAATGCAACAAATGATGAACAAATTAGAGCAACAATCATTGGACATTAAACAACAATCTGCGGACATGAATCAGAAATTAGAGCAACAATCAGCGGACATGCATCAGAAGTTTGAACAACAATCGGTGGACATTAAACAACAATCAGCGGACATTAATCAGAAACTAGAGAAATTAGACCAGACTTCAAAGGACCTTAACCAAAAATTGGAGCTGCAAAATGATAAAATAGACACCATGGGTAAGGCCATAGAAGAAAACGTTGAAAAGAAACTTCGAATCTTCGAAGAACAAATTACGGAAAAGACATCCGGAATTGCAGAAGAAGTCGAACGCCTAAAAAGAGACTTCGATAATGTGAAGGCGACTGGCGTCATCAAGACAGAACATGTTGCGCACAAGGGTCTCAAGGCTCCAATCTTCGATGGACAAACACCGTGGGCTATTTATAAGACCCAATTTGAGGCCGCCGCAAGAAACAACCATTGGAATGATCTAGAACGGGGAACAGCTCTTATATTGGCGCTAAGAGGTCCACCAGCAGAGGTTCTTCAAACGATTCCGCAGGAGCAACAACAAGACTTTCCAACCTTAGTTCAGACATTGGATCTTCATTATGGCAGTGACCACATGCGAGAGATCTACAAAACGCAACTTTACAACCGAACTCAAAAGAATGGTGAAACACTTCAAGAGCTGGCACGCGATATTGAACGACTCACACTATTATCGCTGCCTAATGCGCAAACAGAGCAACGAAACGATACAGCTGTTTTCGCATTTAACAATGCTGTACAGGACAGAGAGCTGCAACAGGCGTTAAAACTGGCAGGTAAGAAAACGATTGGCGAAGCCTTAGTATATGGGCTGACGTTCGAAGCTGCCAAGCAGAGCTCGCGGAGTAACTATCGAGTTCGAGAAATAGTAGAAGAATGTGTGTGCCAGAAAGCCGAGTACACCAAGCGGAGCGAAGGATCTGGTGCTCCCCGATGCTGGAATTGTGGACAGGCAGGACACTTAAGACGCGACTGCCGCAAACCCAGAAAAGCGATCAACTATTGTTCCGGCTGCGCTGCTAAACAAAGAGGAGGGAGGGGCGAACCGTCACGAGAGCACGCTTCGCCTAGTGACAGTCCGGGAAACGAGTAAAGGCCAACTTCATGGGGCAGAAGTTGGCTGGTAGAATCGACGCCCCCGGAACCATCATCGCAGTTTCTCGACTACATCGTTGTGAAAACGACTTATGTATGAGTGGTCGAGTCGGCAAATTAAACTGCATCATAACAGTCGACACAGGCGCAACACGGTCAGTGTTAAGATCTGACCTCGTAGATCGTACTTGGCTTCACAACACCAAGAAGTACGCACTTCGCACTGCTACAGGAGAAACTACAACGGTCCATGGAGAAATAGCTCGTGACATACAGCTTGGAGATTTGACCTTCTCGCATGTATTCGTGGTAGCTGATATTACCGATGAGTGTATCCTTGGAATGGATTTTCTGAAACCACACGGTATACAGCTGGACTTAGGACAACGAATAATGAAGTGGCGGAATATTGAAATCCCGATGGAAATAACATCCTCCAACACAACAAAGCTGCGAGTTGTATTATGCGAAGATGCGGACATACCAAAGTCATCTGAGAATGTTATTTGGGCAGAGCTCGATGGTGATCCCGGGAACCACCGATTCTACCTCATAGAACCGGAAACGACACCTGCATTACGAAGTCTAATACTAGGAAAAACGCTCGTAAAAAGGAATGAGAAGATGATGGTACCAATAAGAGTCCTGAACGTTGCGGACAGCACTACCAGCGTAAAGAAAGGAGATGTAATTGGCAGCTGTGAACCAATATCGGCGGTGACGAGTATCGACAAGGCAGAACCACATGACGTACCCTCTAAAAATAAGCCAAGAAGGAAGGACAATGTAACATCAACACTTCTTCAGTCAAGCAACCTTAGAGGAGAACAACACAAGCAAGCAGTAGATCTAATCGAAGGATTCAGCGACGTCTTTTCCACCGGTGATGACGACTATGGCAGAACAAACTTAGTGAAACATCGTATAGATACCGGAAGTGCTACACCGATACGTCAATCTCCAAGAAGAGTACCATTAGCGAAACAAGGAGAAGTCAATTCAATGGTCAAAACTATGGAGCATCAGGGAATCATCGAAGAATCAAAGAGCCCGTGGATATCGCCAGTAGTGCTGGTAAAGAAGAAAGACGGCAGTACCCGTTTTTGTGTGGACTACAGGCGACTAAATGATGTTACGAAAAAGGATAGCTATCCACTACCTAGAATCGACGATATCATGGACACCCTGACCGATGCTAAATGGTTCTCAACGTTGGACCTGAAGAGTGGTTACTGGCAAGTGGAGATAGATGAAAAAGATAGAGAGAAGACAGCATTCTCTGTCGGCAGTGGACTATGGCAGTTCATCGTAATGCCATTTGGCCTGTGCAATGCTCCAGCTACGTTCGAAAGACTGATGGAATTCGTTTTGCGTGGTCTGAGTTGGAAAACTTGTCTCGTTTACCTAGATGATGTGATCGTTATCGGAAAAACATTCAATGAACACCTAAAAAATCTGCAGGAAGTCTTCCAGCGACTGCGAGCGGCAAAATTAAAGCTGAGTCCGAAAAAGTGCACTTTGTTTAGTGCAGAAGTCAAGTACTTGGGTCACATCGTTTCAGCTGATGGCGTAAAGACAGATCCGGAGAAGATACTGGCGGTGAAAAATTGGCCTACTCCGAATGATAAACACCAGTTGCGCAGCTTCCTAGGCTTAGCGACATATTACCGACGATTTGTAAAAGACTTTGCTAACACGGCGAAATGTCTGCATCAGTTAACAGAAAAAGGGAAGCCATTTACATGGAGTCAACAGTGCCAGGAAGCATTCGAGAGGATAAAAGACCAACTCTGCGACTCCCCAGTTCTGGCGTATCCAAAACCAGGTCATGGTTTCATCATAGACACTGACGCCAGCAATGTCGGTATCGGAGCAGTACTATCACAAGAGATCGATGGGCAGGAGAGAGTGCTATCTTACTACAGCCGAGTACTCTCAAAATCAGAAAGGAACTATTGCGTAACTCGCCGAGAGCTACTAGCCATAGTAGAAGCAACAAAACATTTTCACAAATATCTCTATGGTCAAAAGTTCCTTCTTCGAACGGATCACGCATCGCTTAAATGGCTACTTCAGTTTAAAAACCCCGAAGGCCAAGTAGCCAGATGGATCGAAAGGCTCGAATCCTACGATTTCGAGATTGTTCATCGAAGAGGAAGAATCCACGGAAATGCCGATGCGCTTTCACGTCGTCCTTGTCCACCGAACTGCAAGCATTGTCACCGTGTAGAAGGAAAAGAAGCCGGAGAAACCATTCAGAGGATAACGACCGAACCAAAGACTGGATGGAATCAGCAAGAACTGGAAGATGCCCAACGTAAAGATCCAGATATTTCACCGATCATGGCATGGAAGGACGAAATGAAACGGCCTGAGTGGAAAGACATCTCACAATTCAGTGAAACCTTAAAGTGTTATTGGGCACAATGGAACTCCCTTCACCTAGACGGCGGATTATTAAAACGGAAATGGGAGAACGCTGATGGAAAGTCGTATCACATGCAAACCATCGTCCCGCATTGTAAAGTCGAGGAGGTTTTGAAGGAATATCATGGAGGTACCTCCGGTGGGCATTTGGGAGTAAACAGAACCTTGGCAAAGATACGAGAAAGGTTCTATTGGATCCATCTCCGAGATGATGTCGAAAACTGGTGCCGTAAATGTACTACGTGTGCATCGAGTCAGGGCCCACACCGCAGATCAAAGGGAGAAATGCAACAATACAACGTGGGAGTCCCATTCGAGAGAATTGCTGTGGATATTGCTGGGCCATTTCCGGAATCAGAAAATGGTAATCGCTACATTCTAGTGGTCATTGATTATTTCAGCAAGTGGCCAGAAGCTTACGCAATTCCAAACCAAGAAGCAGTAACCGTCGCAGAACAAATTGTTACTAACTGGGTGAGCAGATTTGGAGCGCCACGCGAACTACACTCCGATCAAGGGCGCAATTTTGAATCTCAAATATTCAAACACGTGTGCCAAATGCTGGGAATAAACAAAACGAGGACAACTCCATTACACCCCCAGTCTGATGGAATGGTGGAACGTTTCAATAGGACATTGAACTCAAACCTATCCAAACTCGTCAGCGAGAGGCAACAGGACTGGGACCAGCACATCCCTCTATTTTTAATGGCCTATAGAACATCGGTGCATTCAACAACAGGAGAAACTCCGTCCCGAGTCATTTTCGGAAGAAATATTCGAGTCCCTGCGGAGCTAATGTTTGGAGTGCCACCAGACCAACCAACCAATGCTAAAGATTATGTCTCGGATCTTCGATGTCGACTAAAGACAATTTATAACCTGGTCAGAGATAAAATTGATTTGGCGTCCGACCGCATGAAGACGAGGTATGATCAACGGGCAAACTCATCAGGATTCCAAGAGGGCGATTTGGTTTGGTTATACAATCCCAAACGCCAGAAGGGCAGATCGCCGAAACTACAGCGAAACTGGGAAGGCCCTTACCAGATCATCAACCGATTAAATGATGTCGTCTATCGGATTCAACTACATCAAAAACCTCGCACTAAAATGAAAGTGGTACATCTAGACCGACTAACAAAGTACCAGGGTGCCAGGGAGGAAGTGAACAACTCTGTTCGGGACGAACAGGGACTAAGGAGAGGGTAATGTTATAAATCTGACAACCTCGACGTCCCCAGCAATATCGAGAGAAGTCTATCAACATTTCAAACGCCATAAACATGTTTCCAGCAACTTCTAACGAACTCCACAATGTAGGCAATCTTTCTAGACACACACACACAACGACACCTGTCTGGGAGACTTAGTATAAATACCCGCCAACTTTCAGACAACGAGTTATAGCGCGAGGATGGCACGGGATACGACGCGTGAATTACCTCGCGACTATTACCACGTAAACACAATTGCTATTTACTCTAAACAAACTTTATTCACGATTAAATAACAAAAGTAAAAATGGATTTCACAATTTACGTGGTTCGCGTTCAGTCGCACGTTCTCAGAACTGTCAAAATTAATTCCGTCTCTTCCACTTCGATTACAGCGCTCTCCTCCACTTCGATTACAGCGCTGTCTTGTGGTCGATGTTAGCACTATGTGTCTTCGCCACATATACCCCCCTCCGAGTAACGTCAGATGTGACGTTGCGGTATTCACTTGACATGTTGATGATGATTGGATTCACTTGTGATGTTAATTTTCCAGGATATGTTCTCGGAGTGTAGCCTGCTTGACTGTCATCGAGATTAATGTTTGCAGTGTAGGCTGGTTTTAGCCTCTCAGTTGATACAATCTGCTGCTTGCCTTCTACGTCGATTTTGTAGACATAGTCGCTTACGCGTTGAATGATCCTATGCGGACCGGTGTACGGTTGCTCCAGCGGCTTTTTGACGTGATCCTGGCGCAGGAACACGTGTGTTGCTGTTGCTAAGTCCTTGAAGACGAACGGACGGTCTCGTCTGTGATGAAGTACAGGCGCAGCTCGCAACTGCTGCATATCTCGGCGAAACTTCTCGGCAAAAACCTGCGGATTGCTTGGCTGGTCGTGATTAATAAAAAACTCACCTGGCAATCTGAGAGTTGACCCGTACACCATTTCCGCTACAGAACATCCTAAGTCTTCCTTAACAGTGGTGCGAAGGCCAAGTAAGACTGTGGCTAGCGTTTCGGTCCAGCGGTTGTTCTCGTGGCACATAAGTGCAGCTTTAAGTGAACGGTGCCAGCGCTCGACCATGCCATTGGACGCTGGGTGGTAAGCGGTTGTTCGAATGCGTTGACACCCGAGGAGTTGTGTCAGTGCGTTAAACAGTGCGGATTCGAACTGCGCTCCCCTGTCGGTGGTGATGATTTTGGGCGCGCCAAAACGTGATACCCACTGCGTAAAGAGTGCAGTCACAACAGTGTCGGCCGTCGTATCAACAATAGGTATGGCCTCCGGCCATCTCGAAAATCTATCGATGATCGTGAGAAGATACTTGAACCCATTCGATGGTTGCAGCGGTCCGACGATGTCCACATGGATGCTTTCGAACCGTTTGTCCGGTGTATCAAATTTCAGAGGTACGTTCCTGACATGTCTGGTTACTTTTGAACGTTGGCACTTATTACAATTCTTGGCCCAGCTGGTTATGTCCTTACACATGTTAGGCCACACATAGCTCTTTCTGATTTGTTTGCTGGTACTCCTGCCGCTCGGGTGTGATAAGTTGTGAACAAGCTCGAACACTCGCTTGCGCAACGGAAGCGGAACGTATGGCCTCATTGCTCCAGTCGAAATGTCACAGTGGACAGTGATGTTGCCGTCTATTTGGAATTTTTTAATATGCAAGCTACTCTCCTTCTGTAAAAGCTGCTGCAGTTCATTGTCGTTCGTTTGCTGATCAGCGATGTCTTTCATACTTAACGTTTCTGGAAAACTGATCGCGTTTATGCTCTCAGATCGAGAAAGAGCATCTGCCACGATGTTTTTCTGGCCTTCCACGTGGATGACGTCTGTTGAGAACTGCGCAATGAATTCAAGTTGCCTGTTTCGTCGAGGTGATACGTTGTCTGTTCGCTGTTTGAAGGCATAGATCAGCGGCTTGTGGTCCGTTCTAATTACAAAATGTCTAGCCTCGAGCATATGGCGAAAGTACTTTATCCCTTCGAATATAGCGAGCAATTCGCGGTCATACGCGCTATACTTCCTCTGTGCATCACTGAGGCGCTTGCTAAAAAATCCGAGCGGTCGCCACACACCGTCTTGCATTTGTTCCAAAACTGCGCCCATTGCTGTGTCCGAGGCATCTGTAGACAACGCGATGGGAGCGTTTACGTGTGGGTGTGCGATTAGTGCTGCATTAGCGAGCATCTTTCTGCTTTCCTCGAAGGCTGTGTCTGCTTCAGTGGTCCACTCGATTTTCGTCTTGTCGTTTTTCTTGCTGCTCGTGAGGAATGCGTTTAACGGTGCCAGCAGTGTTGCTGCGTTTTTAAGAAAACGCCGGTAGAAATTTATCATACCCAGATATCTTCTCATTTCTAGGACATTAGAGGGCTTGGTAAATTGCTGGATGCTGTTCACTCTCTCGACAAGCGGTGCAGTGCCCTTCGCTGAGATTTTGTACCCTAAGTACTTAACCGTGGATGCTCCCCAAACGCATTTCGAAGTGTTGATTTTCAGGCCGTAATCTCTAAGTCGCTGTAGGACCTGCTTAACGTGGTCAATGTGTTGTTCCAGGTTGTCTGAAGCGATGAGTATATCATCGAGATACACGTAGCAAAACTCGAGTTCGCGCAAAGCAGTATCAACAAAACGTTGAAATGTCTGGGCGGCATTTCGCAAACCGAATGTCATTACCGGGAACTCGAACAAGCCGAACGGTGTTGCTATCGCGGTCTTTTGAATATCCTCTGCACGGACCGGTATTTGATGGAATGCCCGTTCAAGATCAAGGGTTGAGAAGATTTTTTTTCCAAACAATTGGTATGAAAAATCTTGGATATGTGCTACTGGATAGCGGTCAGGAACTGTGGCGGCATTTAGCTGTCGGTAGTCGCCACATGGTCGCCACTCGCCGTTGTTTTTCTTGGCGAGATGCAACGGACTGGCCCACGGGCTTTTAGAAGGCCTGCAGATACCCGCTTTGAGCATCCTCTCGAACTCGAGTTTCGCTGCTTTGAACTTATCAGGCGGAAGACGCCTTGGTCGTTGTACTACCGGAGGGCCGCGTGTGTCAATATGGTGTTCGATGCCGTGAGTTACGATGGCTGATGTGGATGGATTGGTGAGCTCTGGAAAGCTTTTGAGCAATGCATCCAAACTGTTGACATGCACTACGCTGATTACATCGCTTGAGTCCGCAAGCTTTCCATTAGTCGCCTGCATGGTTCTACCGTTGACGAGTCGTTTGCACCTCAAGTCGACCAGAAGGTTAAATTCTCGCAGGAAATCGGCACCTAATATAGCAACTTTCACGTCAGCAACCACGAATTTCCACCTGTAGCTTGGGAGATGTTTTAAATTGACATTCTTCTCGCATTCGCCGTATGTTACTATGGGCGTGCCGTTCGCTGCGTAAAGTTGACACCTCGCTTGACGTAGGTTCCCAGTTACGTTGCTTCGGGGTACAATGGACACGTCCGCTCCTGTGTCCACAAGGTATAGCGTGCCGTCGTGCTGGTCACTTAACACTAATCGGTACTTCGGTATGCTTAAGGCATTGACTGTGCAAGTGGAGGGTGCTTCAACAAGCGGAGGTGTGAAGCTGCATGGCTTACGGCATTTTCGTGCTCGAGCTCCGAACCTCTCGTGGTAAAAACACATGCCACTGAGCTGATTGCTCGTTGTACTTGCACGAGTCTGTCTACTGCTTGTTGGGAGAGCAGAGTTCATAGCTTTGACCGTTTGAGCTATCTTTGTGAGTTCAGCTTTGAGGTCCACCATGTCAACGTTTGGTGTTGTTGTTGTTTCAACGGCCGCCGCTGATGCTGCAGGTCTCGATTGTTCCATGATTCTGTCTGCCACCTCCACTGTATCGTCCATGCTTTGTTGCGCACTGGCGATTAAAATTTCACGCACTCTCACCGGGAGCCTTTGGAGCCATAAGGATTTCAAAGCAGCGCTACCGATGTCTGCTGTTGCCAGAAACTTCATTTCCCGCCATAATTGTGATGGGGTTTTGTCCCCAAGCTCCGTCTCATACAGTAGTTTCCGAAGTTTTCTATCTTCGCTATCAGTAAATCGTTTAATTAATGCATTTTTAATTGCTTCGTATTTCGACTCGGATGGCGGCGTTTCCAAAATGTCGGTTACGCTTTCTAGTGTATCCGCGTCTAAATGGGCTATTATAGCGTTGTATTTGCTGTGGTTAGATCGCACTTGACAATGTGCGAACTGCGCTTCCGCGTGGGAGAACCAAAGCGTTGGCCTTCGCTGCCAAAATGGCGGTAATTTCACCTTCTGCACGGACTGAACCGAATGTGCGCAGTCCATATGAGACGCGGATTGTGCTGCGGTTGGTTTTTGAGCGTGCACATTTTTGGCTTGGTCGGCCTGTGGGTCTGCCGGCGGTGAATTTTCGATCTCGTCGTCCGACATTTTTCGTATGAGATTGAAGTGCGCGTTGCTGCAGGCGGCGTGTTGCTTGTCGTAAGGGTCACCAATATAGCGCGAGGATAGCACGGGATACGACGCGTGAATTACCTCGCGACTATTACCACGTAAACACAATTGCTATTTACTCTAAACAAACTTTATTCACGATTAAATAACAAAAGTAAAAATGGATTTCACAATTTACGTGGTTCGCGTTCAGTCGCACGTTCTCAGAACTGTCAAAATTAATTCCGTCTCTTCCACTTCGATTACAGCGCTCTCCTCCACTTCGATTACAGCGCTGTCTTGTGGTCGATGTTAGCACTATGTGTCTTCGCCACAGAGTCAGTCATTTTGGTGACACCTATCGGTGGAAGAACGCGAATCGGTACAAGTGATAGATTGCCAGTGTTCCTGAGTTGTACGAATTAAGTTTTAGAGCGAATTTAGTGAAGTGATCGGGAAATTGTGTATAAAGTGCGATTAAATAAAATTATTCATTATTTTTAAACGAATTGTGTTTTCCTTTGGAATCTGGCGAACCCCTAGCTCGCAACAATATAAATTTTTTGATAGAAGGAGTGAAGCGAAGTTAATATTTTTTTAGCATTTACGGTTTTAAACAGCGTATGTGCTTGGTTACATGTCATGACATGATTCAGAGTGTTTGTTAGAAAGGTTTTTATGTATTTCACTTTGCTGTAAGTAAACGCCATATTGAACTCTATGATTTGTTAAGGACCTTCCAATTTACTTTCGATCAATCGGTTACTAAAACGAAATAATACGGTTTATTCTAATTAATTAGCTAAAAAGTTATTTTTTCACTCTAAAACAAGAAATACTACTCGCAAAGAGTCGCCGAGGGTACAGAAATATTTGTTTTCTTAAAAATCTCGAAACTGGATGTCCTTCCGTTCGCACTCTAGCTTCAGAATGCGTAGAGCTAGGATGCTCAAATTTTGTACACTTTACTTTCGTAAAAAAGTAAGCTCAAGTTCCTAAACGGGCCAAAATGATTCATTCCCTCCATCTGCTCCCATACAAATTGATACAATTTTATAACTTTATTATAGGTATAAGTCAATTTTCTTGGAAGATAGAAGTGGTACTGATCTTAAATTTCAATCTAATCATTTTCATGATAAATATATTTATTTCATTAAGAAAACATTTAAATCCTACCATCCCTTCTACCACCTCCCATGCAAACTGCACAATTTCACGAAATGACTGCTTTTTTAGTACCTATAAAATGTTTGATACTGTAATTTGGTGTAAAATATTTTGGTGGTATTAGTTATATGAGACAAACAGTTTGATTGTACCTTTCCTTCTATCCCCTCCTATATAAAATGGCACAATTTTACGACTTTATAACAAGTCGATTTTATTGTTTATGTTTATTAGCCATACGCATTACGATAATTTTCAAGATAATGATGCATTATTTAAACGTAATATACTTTTATTAGAAGATTCCTGACATGGCAAGAAAATCATCTTCTAAAGTCACTAAAACTTTTATTCCATCTTGGGTATAGCATGATTGACGTTTAGCCGCAATCGTAGTTCTCTTGTGTTTTAATGTTGAAATACGAGTACTCTTCCTCATATCATGACCAATAATTATATTATAGATGAAATCTGAGAGTATCTTAAGTTTGCCACAAAGTACGTAACGCTAAGAAATAAGGCTAGGAGAAAAAAAATTAATGATACAGAAGTTCATATTAGCGCCGAAAAATTTCAAAACCCGATGTCCGTCCGCGTCTTATCTATCTCGGGAAAGCAATGAGCTAGAAAGCTCAAAATTTGTACACGTCATTTTTGACAAAAAAAAAAGTAAGGACAAGCTTGTGAACGACCCAAACTGCTCCACCTCTTCTACCCCTGCCATACAAAATGATACAATTTGGAAATTTCACAATAAACGGATTTTCTCGAAAAGCATAAAACCTATTGATCTGGAATTTGAAATATAATATTTTTATAGCGATTTCAATCTAAGGTATAAAAATTATTCGAATCCCTTTACTCTTTCTACCAGCTCCCATACAAACTGCACTTTATATGAAATGTTATAAATCGATTTACTCAGTGCGTAAAAAATTTATCAAGTTGAAATTTTGTACTAAATATTTATTTAGAAATATAAGTAAGACTGAAAAACGATTAGCTTTACTGCTTCTACCCCCTCCCGTACAATATGACACAATTTTACAACTTCACAAAAATTCGATTTTCCTAAAAAGTATGAATGCCACTGATCTGCAATTTAAAAATTTAAAACATGTGAAATGCATTGTGTTTATAGTTATTTCTGAAAAAATCATTAAAAACTCCCCACTCCTTCTACCACCTCCCATACAAACTGCACAATTTCACTAAATCCAATACACTAATTTTCTTAGTACATATTAAATTTTCGAACCTTAAATTGTATTTAAAACATTTTGATAGCAACTCTAGCAAGATGTGAAAAAATTAGCGCAATGCCGTCAAAAATTCATAAAATCAAAAAAAAATCTCTTTCATATAGAGATTTACGCAGCCTACCATTCGAATTGGGAATTTCGCTACAATAGCTACGTAGCGGCAGCGTAATGCCAACGTCTCGTTGTAAATTAAGCATGAAGCGGGCACCAAAAGTAGCATGGGCCATAAGACCCAAACTTCGAGTCCAGAGAGGCCCGGATCCAAAACAAGGCCTCCGTGGCGTATTGGCAGCGTGCTTGCTTTACAGCCAATAAGTCGTGGGTTTAATGCCCAAGCGGTAGCATTTTTTAAGTACGATTTTTTCAGTTGCTAATATACCAGCTTCACAACTCGTTTCGGTCGTTCTCGCTCCTATTCCCATTAATCTTTCGCTTTAGGACTGAGTTTGTGCATTGCACATAAAGGCTAAAATTGCCTATAGCATATGAAAACAAAAACGACGAAGTTAAAGACGATTTCTGCAACACCTTAGAATCAATATTCAATTCCCTTCCGTCGAACGATATTACAATATTATAAGGTGATTTTAACGTGAAAGTGGGCAAAGAAGAAACTTGCATAGGAAGAATTGGAAGGCACAGTCTCCATGATGTTAGTAACGACAAAGGCCAGAGGCTGATTGATTTCGCCAGCAGCAAAAATCTTATTGTAAGCTCGACAAGCTTCCCGCATCGTGACATTCATAAGAGAACATGGGTATCACCCGACGGAAGAACAACCAAATAGACCACGTTCTAATAGAGAAAAGGACGGCCTTCTGCAGTCTCGACGTGCATACATATCGAGGGGCTAATTGCGACACAGATCACTATTTGGTAAAGACCAAGTTCCGATGTCGAATTACAAACCGTGTCCTCAAAAACACTACCGGTTCCTAAAATCGACATTGGAAAACTCAAAGACGAGAAAATAGTAGCGAAATATGTTTCTGCCTTGGTGAGGCTCTTCCGAAAATGCTGAACACCAACGCCAGAAATCCAATAGAAGAAATGTGTCCAAATATCAAAGGTGGCATTACATCTGTCGCAGAGGAGGTGATAGGACAACAACCCCGGCGGAAAAGAAATGACTGGTTCGACAACGAATGCCAAGATGCCTTAGACCGAAAAAATCAGTCTTACGAAATATTGACTGCCGACACCAGCCAAACGGAACAAATATCATGATCTTAGACGATTTGCAAACAAAATACGCAATAAAAAAAAAACGGAAGAAGAATGAAAGGGGGATACCAACCGAAAACAACCCTCTGCAAGGATGCAATACTTTGAACACCTTCTTAACCCGAACTCGTCCCCGCGCGAACAGAAGCAGCAGACACAATAGCAGGTGTAACCGATGTACCAGCTGATGAAGGTTCCGATTTGAGTCCTCCCACACTCGAAGAAGTGAAAACAGCCGATTCTCCAGGGCTGTTTTCATTTTCACCCAAACAACAAAGCGGCGGGCACTGATCAAATCCCAGCTGAGCTTCTGTAAGCCGGCGAGAGCTGCATAGCGCATCTCCTACATACAGTGGTAAATACTCGTTTAAGCCCAGTAGGTTTTTTTGAAAATTCTAAGAAGCAAAACATTTCTTTCATATAACAGAGGTATGTTATAATTCAGTCAGTATTAACATTACATTTTATTTTGTTTGAAAAAAAAAATCATGTATATTTCCAATAAAAAAAAAGAAAGAAATACTTTAAAATTCTTAAACATTTCTTTTTTCAATCAATATTTGACCACCCTGACTTTTTATAACCTCAACTATCCTTTTCGGCATTGAGTTCAACAAAGTTTTAAGAGCTTCAAGTTCGATACTCTCCCAGCATGATTTAATGCACAGTTTAAGCTCATTTAGTGTTTTAAATTGGCATCCATTGGCGTAAACTTTCGAAGCTAGTGTACCTCATAGGTTTCCTATGGGATTGCAATCAGGGCTACATGCAGGCCAATCTAATAAGCGTACTTCTTTTGATAAAACCAATCTTTCGATGACCTCGAAACATGGATTGAGGCATTGTCCTGCTGAAAAATGAAATCCTCGCCCATAACATCTTCGATATATGGAATTAGACCATCTTTCAGCAGCGTTGAGCTGCTGGCAGAGTTTGGCAGAGTTCATCCTAGTAGTAATGAAAGAAATTGGAAGTTTCGATCTTTACGAAAACGCTCCCGAAACCATTACACTACCACCACCAAAATTTTTTTTTGATCTAGATATGAACTTACCTCGTAAATCGTGCCAGTAACAATTGTAACAGTCGGGCCCATCTAAGTTGAATTTCTTTTCATCGGAAAAGATAACCTTTTGCCACTCATGATTCTATTGCATGCACTTTTGGGCGAAATTCAATCTGTTTGTTTTGTGAGCCGCTGTTAAATTAGGTTTTCCCTGAACTTTTTTGACATTTTTTGTATGCCGCAATATGTGTGCAATGTGCTGCTTTGTTACGGGAAGGTGTAATTTGTCTTTAATTGCCTTGCAGCTAATTTATTTTTGGTTGCTTCGTAACGTATTTGTCCCTTTTGGCGAGCCGTGAGTTTGGTGTTGCCTTTAGTTGGCTTTTTATAACTATAATTTTCATCCTTTTTAAAAAAATTCGTAATGACCAGATCTCTTAATGTCTTTCGCAATTTTCCGATTAGAATATCCCAACTCTTTAAAAATTTTGATTGTCGTAATTTCTTTACTGTTTAACGGTTTTCCCTCAGCCATAACTACAAAAATCAATACAGCAGTCTAAACGTGTTTACTTAATAATAAAAACACTTGCCGTAATACAAAAATAATTCACTTTATAAAATATTTTCTACAACAAACTTTTTAATTAAATAGTTTTCCCGATGCGACTAACTGTAATAAAATCCACAATTTGAGAAAAGTTCTTTTGGATCATGAAACGTTGTGCATTAGATTAATAGCAGTCCCCGACAAAAATACTTTTTTACAGCAGTGTTACCGACTAAGAGTTATCGCAAAAAATAAACGAAATTGCTTTAACAATTTCTTATTCGTTTAAACGAATATTTACCATTGTAGGTTAGTCAAGGACATATGGACGCAGAAAACACTTCCTGAAGATTGGCGCAAGAGCATAATATGTCCAATTTATAAAAAAAAAGTGACAAACTCTGCTGCAAAAACTACCGAGGAATATCTCTGTGGGGAGTTGGTGGAAATCAATACCACTGACAAAAATACACTCCACACATTTTTAATTTAAAAATGAAGTAAACCGATTTTAATTAAAAAAAGCAAATATATTATGAATTATCAGTTGATAAAAATTTTGCAAATTGTAAAGACAAAAATAATTTGTTTTTGATTTAAATAAAACTAAAAAATTAATTGTTATTTAATATCAATAAATAATAAAAATAAACATAACAGGGCTACGATTGCGCAATCTCACGATACTCTAGATGAAATAGAAATTTGTGTGATCCCAAGAAATTTTGTATGGGGAGTGTTAGAAGGGGTGATAGCATTGAACTAATTTTTTCCCTATCATGCTAAAGTACCTATAAGAATGTTTTATACAAAATGTTTACTCCGAAAATTGAATAGGAACTGAGAAAATTAGTGAGTTAGATTTAGTGAAGCTAATCAAATATTTTTTTCTGATCTGAGTGATAATACTAATTTATTTATTACAAAATATGAGCTCAATAAATGTTATATGTTCTGAGAAAATCATCTTAGAGCATTTCATGAAAAAGTGTAGTTTGTATGGGAGGGGGTGGAAGGAGAGGGAGGACGCAAATAATTTTTCTACTGTAGATTTAAATCATTATGAAAGTAAAATATCCCAAAATTCAGACTAATAGGTTTTACACTTTTCGAGTAAATCCATTTATTGTCAAATTGCGAAGTTGTGTAATTTTGTATGGGAGGGGGTAGAAGGGGAAAAGCTAATCGCCTAATTTTTTTTAGCAATCTTACGATACTCTAGATGAAATAGAATTTTTTGTGATCCCAAGAAATTTTGTATGGGGAGTGTTAGAAGGGCTGATAGCATTGAACTAATTTTTTCCCCATCATGCTAAAGTAGCAATAAAAATGTTTTATAAAAAATGCTTACTCCAACAATTGAATAGGAGCTGAGAAAATTAGTGTGTTAGATTTAGTGAAAATGTGCATGATATCATAAAATTGACATCTCTTAAATTTTGGACCAGTAACATTCATACTTTTCGAGAAAATAGATTTTTTGTGAAGTTGTGAAACTATGTCATATTATATGGGACGGGGTAGAAGCAGTAAAGCTAATCAAATATTTTTTTCTGTTCTTAGTGATAATGCTAAATAAGTATTAATTACAAAATGTGAGCTCGATAAATGTTATATGTTCTGAGAAAATCGGATTAGAGCATTTCATGAAAAAGTGTATTTTGTATGGGAGGGGTTGGAAGGAGAGGGAGAACGCAAATAATTTTTATGCTGTATATTGAAATCATTATGAAAGTAATACATTCCGAAATTCAGACTAATACCTTTTATACTTTTCGACCAAATCCATTTATAGTCGAATTGCGAAATTGTGTCATTTTGTATGGGAGGGGGTAGAAGGGGTGTCGCGATTTGGCCCGTTCACGAACTTGACCTTACTTTTTTGTCAAAAACGACGTTTAAAAAATGTGAGTTTTCTAGCTCAACGCGTTCTCAAGCTAGAGAGCGTACGGGCGGACGGACGGACGGACATCCGGTTTTGAGATTTTTGAGTGATAATATTAACTTCTGTATTATTCATTTTTTTTCTCCGAGCCTTATTTCTTAGCGTTACAAACTTTAAAGCATATAATACTCTCAGATTTCATCTAGACTATAAAAAGAAAATATATTATGAATTATCAGTTGATAAAAATTTTGCAAATTGTAAAGACAAAAATAATTTGTTTTTGATGTAAATAAAACTAAAAAGTTAATTGTTATTTAATATCAATAAATAATAACAATAAAAATAGATTAACTACTAAATGAATTGTAATAATTTATAAAATTTCTCAACTACATCTCTCTTGTGTACGTCTTATAAAATCTTGACGAAAATTCTGGAAAAAAGAATTAAGTCCTATGCTGAAAAAGTAATTGGTGAATACCAAGGCGGATTTAGAGCTGGACGATCGACCACGGACCAGATATTCTCAATTAAGCAGGTGATGGAAAAGTGCTAGGAAAATAATATTGGTACGCACTTCAAGCAAGCATACGACAGTATCAACTGGCGCGTACTGCATAAAATCATATTGGAGTTTTGAGAAATTGGTTCAGCTTACAAGAATGACAATAATCGAGTCTTTGTCATAAGTCAGAGTAGAAAACGATCTGACTTCAAGCTTCAAAACGGACCACGGCCTTAAGCGAGGGAATGGCCTCGCACCAATGCTTCTTAGCTTGACACTCGAATGTTGTTCGGAAACTTCCCGTTAACACCAAAGGAGCGCTATGCTTTCGATCTACATAACTCGTAGCATATGGCGACGACATAGATATCCGTGCAAGATCTCTGGAGAGTGCTAAGGAGGTATTTGTAAACCTTGACTCGGTAGCAAGGGAAGTTGGACTACGCATTGACGAAAATAAAACAAAAGTTATTAAAAAAAATAGGAAAAAGACGCCAATGAGACAAAATACTACAGCAGGAGGCTATAACCTAGAAAACGTAAACAACTTTGTATACCTTGGGGCAAACCTATCGAAGGAAGAAAGCGAACCTATCAAAATTAAAAGAAATATTATGATGGCAAATAAGTCGTATTATTCGGTACTAACTAAACTAAAAATATATTATTTAAAACAATTATAAGTTATGTGTTATGCTATGGCAGCAAAACGTAGACATTAACTCAGGGATCCGAAAAATTAATTAACGCGTTTGAGGGAAAGGCCCTTAGAAGAATCCACGGACCACGGAAGCGCTGGGTGGATTCGATTGACGCAAACAGCCAAGCACTGCTAAGATTTTCAAACTGGAGTACGCGGTCACCGAGATGGATGGAGGCAAAGTATTCAGAAGGCCAAGGTACTCCCCGGCCGCTCCGGCCCACTGACCTAATCATCACCCCCCACAACCAGTACCACTAACCCGTGCCACAAACTCGTCAATCAGGTTTTTTCTTTATAATCAATTATTTTATATTACTACATTATTTATACACACATTTGTTCAATAAATCAAAATAAGCTAAAAAAAACAACTTTTATTTGGTTTTTTTCTTCTCCTGAAAAGTAGTGTTTTTATTATTTAGGTACACTTTTCTAAAAAAAACTACCCACCCTATCCACTTGATTTTAATTTGTTGGAAAGGTGACACTACTGGCTATCAACCTTATAGAAGGTTTTTTTAAATTTTGACTATGATTTTTTAGGGGGTTTTTTCTTGCACGAGAAAATTATCAAACTTGAATCTTTATAAAAGCTTCCATGTAAATTTTTTTTTATCGCCATCTATCTTATTTGCTAAGTTTTGAGTAAAATACATACAAATCAACGCTGTTCTCAAAACAAAAAAAAAAAGAGATTGAAGTAATGTCGAAGAGAGTTCCACAGAATTTCAGCTGCCGTAGCATGGGTATAATGGTCTTGCCCTAGGTCAATTTTTAAAGAGTGTTTATTACTTTTCTCTAAATTTACGCTAAATAATTCAGACAACCTGCGAATTTCAGCTGAAAAGTGAGAAGCAAAGCACACAAAAAATTACCTGTGGCGACGAATGAGCCAGTACCAAGGAGGATATATGAAGTGGAGTACCTGATAGGCTGTCTCATGTGGGAATACTTTTTGATTCGGAAATTTTCGAAAATTGCGTCCAAGCTTAACTTGGTTTCAAACTTTTACAAAAAAAATACCATAATTTGTATTCTCTCTTGGTTGCTAATATTCAGTCAGCAATAAAGTAATTTTCAGTACAATGGAGTTTGCTGTTTTATTTCAGAAATCTTTATTTTTTCAATTTTTATTAGTTTTTGGTTCGTGTCTAAGCTAAGCACTTTAGCAACGGACAATTTAACGCGGGACAGAGATAGTTGCTTTGGGTTTAAGTATGCCAAACAAGGATAGCGAACTAATTATTTCGAAAATTTGACAATTGTTTGGGACAATGTAACGCGGGAAAGAGTTAGTTGCAATATCCTTAAGTGTGCCAGACAAAGATAGCGCAATGATTTTTTTCGAAAATTTTCGAGCGTTTCGCTAGTAATGGAGGGAAATACTTTCATTCCCATGTTCATACACGGCAAAGCATGCTCATAGTCACTCCTTATTATATATCCTCCTTGGCAAGTACTTACTAAGACAAACTTACAATTTAATTTAATGAAAAATTTAGCTTAGTTCGCAATTATTTTCTGTAAACTTCATGCGCTCAATGAAATGATTTTTTTTTTGCTTCAGTGGGGTTAAACATGAATATGAATGAAATAATTTTTAAAAAATACATTTTTTATGTTGATCATAGTTTACAGTATAAAAATATTCGATTCAAAATAAAATGCTCTAAGAGTGTTACTTTAATAATAATTGCTGCACTGAAAAATATGTCTAAGCTGACTTATCTCGTTTTTTGCCTGTATGCTTCATATGTCATTCTGTAAAAAATGGACAAGCCTTCATACATCAAAAATTTGCAATAATAATTTAAATGTTAAATTAATTCACGATTCCCAAGCAAACCCCGAGTTCCTTCACTTAGACTTAGGTTGGTACGTAGAAAGTATTTGAATATAAGGCACGGGCCCCGGTTTCCCCGTGCTCGGAGGTGTGTATACCTAGTTTCTCCCCCTGTGATGGTCCCTGGTTATTTCTTTGAAAGCCACTAGAATATCCACTGCATAACTTTCCGAAACACACGATACTAACTTAATTAGTATAGTTATCAAGTTTATGAACCTGAATTCTGGTCAAAAATATTTTGGCAGCAACTACAATATGATGAGAAAAAATAGTTTGATGCGGTCATCTCATACAAAATATATTAATTTCTCGAAATCACAAAGATCCCTAATCCGTCTTGAGTATCGCATGAACGGGGTCCTTAGTTATCATGTATTTTTTTTTTGTAATCAAATTGCAAATTTGAGTTATGCTAATTAAATTTCGCGTAAGGTTTTTTTATGTCTCCTATGCCATATGGATTTTAATCAGTTAACACGGAAACATATCATTTGTAGCCATAAATAAATTTATTTAAAATATAGTTGCTTACATTACACTTATTATGCGATAATCATGAACAATAGTAGATTAATGTTTAAATGATCTTATTGATAAGTTTGTAAAATTAAATTTAGTTTCGATCCAGCTACATTTTTTTGTCTGGATAGAAATAAAATATATAACTTCGATCTATTCCATGATTAACTTCGAATGTAATTTATACAAGTAATTACATAGTTTGGTGATGTATAGAAAATATACCCATACTAAACATTAAGGGCTTCAGAGTTTTTTTTTAAATTTCTCGGCTCGACTCAAGATATATACAGAAAAAATATAAAAACTATGAAGTGAAACCAAAATTTCCACTTAAATATTTTAGCTAATGCGCACTCTACGTATTAAAGAATTGTTCAATTAGCATTAAAAATAGCTTATTCCTTGATTGGTTGACAAATAATTTTTTTAATTTTATATGTGAAATATTGACAATTACATGTAATTGAAAACAGAAGACGAACTAAATATTGAAAATCATCGAGCCTACTGTCTTGCAGTTAAACCATTAAGATAGATTAGTCACTTATGCGATAAATACAAATAATTAGATAAAATCTTTAAATCGCCAACGATACAAACAATATAAAGATGGGACATATTTATTTATAACAAGAATTGATCTTACGAAATTATTGGAAGCTATATCAGTATCTGATTAAGAAGAGTGAAGTCAAAATTTCTTTGATTGGACATCGAAATTGAAATTACATAAAAAATTCTTCAGTTGAATGGGAAAGCGGAAGTCACGTTCGCCCTGGCCGATCAAGAATCGAAATCTCTATAACACGTAGTCCGCGGAATGTTGGATCTGTGATTTGAAGTCCTTTGGGATTGTAAATACGTTCATTTTGCGATGCGATGAATTTGGAAATTTTCCTTAACGTCTGAATAAAAGATTTATATATAACTTATTATAAGAAATGTAAATGAAATACGTTACCTTTTCATAATGCGTTTCGGTACACATATAGACTAAGTACGCGGTAATACAAGCCAAACATCCTTCGCAGTAAGTACTACATGACCCTTTTTCTGCCTCGGCAAAGTATTCATTTAATCTAGTAATTGTGGATTCAAAAACATGTCGTTCGATCTAAAAATGAATTAACATAAGTATTTTTTTTAGAAAAGCGCAAATTACTACAAAAGTTATATGCACTTAATAATATTTATTTAATCTGTCTTAAACAAAACTTTTAAAGAAACAACAAAAACCAATGGATGCTCTAATTTTTGATAATAATTTATTATGATCGGGGCGAAAAAAAAACTTGTTTCAATGAAAACTTATTTTTTCACGTTTCATGAAAAATTTGAAATATCTGTCAACAAGCCACGCACAACTTTATTATTCTTGGGACAAATCGTGATTGCCCATTTACGACCTTACGCTTGTAGTAATCAATGAAACATAACGCTGATCAAATGCTAGCCGTTGATTGCATTTGCTAACCATAAGAATGCTGATAAGTAGTTTCAGTCAAAAATCTTCTAGTCCTTCACCCACCTTCCATACAAATGCCATAAATTGAAAAGGTCAATGTATCAATTTCCAGGAAAATTATGAAAACTCTGAACCAACTTTAAATTCAGCACGAAAAATTGCACACCAACTTCAGTGCCATATTTAAAAAATACAAACCTCTCTCCACTCCTTCTTTCATCTCCCACACAAAAGTCACTAGGTAATACATAAAATTTGAGATGACATATTTTCCGGTGCATTAACTTTTTTTACAATTTCATCTAGAGTAGACTTGCGTTTTTTTTAATAAATTCATTGCAACATGAAAGTTCTATAATAACTTTCAGATCCTAGTTGACTAGATTTTGTCGGAAAAAGTTTATCAGTATCGGAAGCTTAGTAGTAGAATGCTCGCCCGTCGTGCGTCCGGTCCGGGTTTCGATTCCAGGCATATAGGTAAAAGAGATGTACCTTGGTCCGAATTTCACTTAATGTACTATAATTTACAAAATAGTAATGCATGATATTTCTCGCGTATTTTGTTATGATACAAATCTCAGATTCATAATGTCATCTTAACATTTTCACATAGCTCACTATTCATAATCTTATGGACTAAAGTGTAGCTAAAGCCAAAATTGTCCAAGGCGCAAGTTGTACTTGAGGTCTGACATGACAATTACCTTGAAACTATATAAAAAAAAAACTTTATAAAATAATTACTTTTCATAAACACTAATTTTTATTACGAATAAAGAAATATTTATTTTTTTATTAACACAAATAACCTAACAATACCAATTATACATTACAAAATTAGTATTCGACATATTTTTTAAAATATTAGAAGTAAACTAAAATAATGGTATAGAATTCTTTTTCAATGGCTCTACAGCTCAATTTGGGTCTTCGGCCATAAACCTTTAGCAAATGGATGGTTTGCTGATAGTTTGTACAACCATTGATCTCTCAATTCTTGACTTCATACAACTTGCTACGGACCAAGGTACAAGTAATAAATAGGACCAAGGTATAAGGAGTTTACCTAGCACCGCAAAGTATTTTATTTTAACACACAGTAACGATCAATCTATTTCATAATAAGAGGATTCAAAACAGGACAAACAAACAAGACGCAGAATAAACTACTGAGGAAATTACTTCAAAAACTTAAAATATTTACTTTGTACGCCGAAAAATTATTTGTTCATCCTTTGCGAAAGGTTAATACATATTGAAAATTTACTTAAACCAAAGGACAAAAAATTAGTAAAAACAATTTTTTCAAAACGGTACATGACCTTCCCCTATATTTAAAAATTTTTTTTTTTAAGAATCACAGTAAAAATAAATATCATATAATTTCAGCGATGCATGGCAGCAAACGAGCCCGTGCGATTCAAGTGCCAACAATAATTATTGGTAATGAAACAAATCCCTATGAGTTCGCCTACGTAGACGTGTTGAAGTACGGCTAGTAAATCATAATTCTGTTGTTTTTTTAAAAGAATTAATAAATATTCATATTCATAGTTGAATAGGTAAAACAAGAATTTTGCGTTTTTTCTGTTTTTGTCACATTACCTAAACTCCTTGTGCAGAACCCACTTCGTTGTAAAACATTTTTAGTCTAAATTATTCTATATTTTCATCTTATGTAAATTGTATCAATGTATGCACGTGCAAAATTTGAACTTGCATCTTCTACCGGAACCCTAAAATAATTTTTCAAAATATTCAACAATTAGGCTCACTTTAAGCCTCCTATTACACTCTTCACTTTCAAAATGTTGCCAAAATTATAAACCTAACCTCTATAATCTGACAAAATTTCAAGATAGAACAGTGTTGAAAAGTGCGTCATTTTCGTAATGCCTCCCATTTCCACCCAATTGTATATTATATAAATCTTTTTAGTGATTTTTTCAGAAATAACTAAGAATATCATAAAATTGACATCTCTTAAATTTTAGACCAGTAACATTCATACTTTTCAAGAAAATAGATTTTTTGTGAAGTTGTGAAACTGTGTCATATTGTATGGGAGGGGGTAGAAGCAGTGAAGGTAATCAAATATTTTTTTCTGATCTTTGTGATAATGCTAAATAAGTATTTATTACAAAATGTGAGCTCGATAAATGTTATATGTTCTGAGAAAATCGGCTTTGAGCATTTCACGAAAAAGTGTAGTTTGTATGGGAGGGGGTGGAAGGAGAGGGAGGACGCAAATAAGTTTGATATTGTAGATTGAAATCATTATGAAAGTAATATATCCCGAAATTCAGACTAATACATATTATACTTTTCGAGCAAATCCATTTATTGTCGAATTGCAAAATTGTGTCATTTTGTATGGGAGGGGGTAGAAGGGGTGAAGCTAATCGTCTAATTTTTTTTGACCTTACTAACAATTTAAAATAAATAATCGACGCAAAATTTCAGCGCACTAAATTTCATACGCACTGAGTAAATTGGCTTAGAGTAATTCATGCCAAGTACAGTTTGTATGGGAGGTGGTAGAAGGAGGGGGAGGACATGCATAATTTTTATACGGTAGATTTATATTGCCATAAAAGTAATATATTCCAAATTTCAGGACAAAAGCTTCTATACTTTTTGAGCAAATTCGTTTATTGTCAAATTGCGCAATTGTGTCATTTTGTATGGGAGGGGGTAGAAGGGGTGGAGCGATTTGGCCCGTTCACGAACTTGACCTTACTTTTTTGTCAAAAACGACGTGTACGAAATTTGAGCTTTCTAGCTCAACGCGTTCTCAAGCTAGAGAGCGAACAGACGGACGGACGGACATCCGGTTTTGAGATTTTTGAGTGATAATATTAACTTCTGTATCATTCATTTTTTTCTCCGAGCCTTATTTCTTGGCGTTACAAACCTTAGAGCAAACTTATAATACTCTCAGATTCCATCTAGAGTATAAAAACTCTCTTTCACCAGGAATTGGGGAATTTCAAGTATAAACTCCTATTCGAAAGATTTGATTAACTCTAAAATTTCTGATTGGAAAACGTTTCGGGTCAAATGAAGAGATAATAGCTAATAGAGGTAACTGGATATTTTGAAGATCTTTCAGAATCGCACTTCAGGACTACATTGAGAAATAAATGCATTTTTTAAGTATAAAAATTATTTTTTCACTACTAGACCGAGAACTATTCACCTCGCCCTCGTATATAAAAAAATCAGGACTAAAAATTCTTATAAAATGACAAATGCTTCAAAAACTTTAGATTTAAATACCGTTCTAGTATTACTGAAGTCAATCCTATCGCTTTTAGAATTATGACACTTTAGACATCGAGAAATTGGTTCATTACTACCATAATTCCTTCTACGATAATCAACGTGTAAGAGAAATCGGAATCTTACAGAGCGTTCTGGTAGTTATATTGAAATAAATGATAACAATTCACTGCAATTTATGTGAGCAGTATCTTTAATGAATATTATTCCAAGCATCTTTGGACGTTGAACAAGGGTGCGCAATCTAATTGGCATCGCATTTCAAATGGAGGTGTTTCAGATGACCCGTTCAATTTACGTAAAGCGAATTTAGTAAAATTTCTTTGTACTCTTTCGATTAGCTTCACGTGCACATCATATGAAGGATCCCATATAAAGCAACAATACTCTAAAATTGGCCTTAGAAGCGATATAAAAAGAGTTTTTAAGGTGAGAGGATCTACACTGGTGGTCAAAATAATAAATACACGCTTGCGTTTTTTTGGAAAATATCTATTTTTTCAGCTTTCAGTACCTTGTAAGTTAAGCCAGTGTATTGAAACGATACGTTGAAATGTGTAAGCATATTAGTAGGAAAAAAAGTGTCTTACCTGTTAAGGGTTTTTAATATATTCCAATTTGGATTCATTATCCTAATTATAGAGTGAGAAATTGTATTGAAAAATTTAATTCTTTTCAGGAGAAGTTTTCAGTTTTATTTTTTTTATAATTTCAACTTAGTAATTTATTGCGTGACCTTTATTTTTAAGAATTTCTTCGCAGCGAGCCGGCATGGAATCCACTAAACGTTCACAACTTTCTTTTGAAATCAGGTGCCACTCTCTTTTTACTGTAGTCCACAATTCGAACTTATTTCTAGATTTATGTACATAAACCTTATCCGTGACTCGCTTCCACAAGTTCTCAATAGGATTACAGTCCCGTGACTGCGCTGGCCAATCGAAAACCGACATTTTTTTGCGCCGCAACCACTCCTTCACTATTTTTGCAGTGTGCTTCGGATCATTATCGTGTTGAAATGTCCATCGAAGTGGCATGTCTTACTCTGCAAATGGCAGTATTATGTCCTTTAGTATGTCCAAATAACTTTCATTCAATTTCATTTGATTGACGGGATTGTGACCCGTCAATCAAACGAATTGGGCCTACACCAAACCAAGAAAATGCTGCCCACACCATTATGCTACCTACCCATGCTTAACGGTCTTTTTGGTATATTGTGGATCAAATTGTTTGTTGGGAGGACGCCTAACATATTTATTTCCGTCCGATCCGAAGATGTTGATCTCTTGTGTGAAAAAAGGGTCTCTCCGATGACTATTTGCCGAGTACTACAAAACTCCACAAATAATTTGCCGTTTTCGGGTCTCTTAATCCAAGGTCGTGACGCGTCGGCCCAAGGGTCACCATGCCTCCTCCCCATGAAGTGTTCTAGTCCAGTTTTGTCAGATCAAACCTGGGCGTTCATATCTCCTGAGATGATAATAATATCACTTCTTGGAACACGTTCGAACACGAACACGATCACTATAAAACTCCTGTTTGTCACCAGCTGTTGCGGTATTAGTTGGTGTGCAGCACTGTAGAATTGTGACGTTTCTGACACTGGTCCTGAGCTTCACAACGATAATCCTATCCGAGATTGGTTCCCAGCTGATGAGACTGTTTCTCGCTCTCGGTGTAAGGACGACCGCCACGCTGATTGGCAGTGCAAGGAGCGACTGACCCTAGCCCTTTCCCAATGTTCGAACGTTCCAGAAGCCAATCATAGTCCGTTTTGGAATGCCAAAAGTCGTTACCGTAGAATCCGTCCATATCCGAGGTGCTGTATCTGTTTCTCGTATGAGTTAGGATTTAAGATGACGGGTGGTAAGCCCATGATCCAGTGAGTGTTTATTTCCCCTTTTTAGGGCAATCAGGACTGTCTGTGGGTGAATTCTACTGCCCTCATCCCACAGGGGGATAGTTAGCTCAGGTCCGTGGAGTCGCTAGCCTCTAAAGATAGTTGCAGGAATTGGTAAAAACCGCATCCTACAACTACCCCCTGCGGGTACGAGGTGGAATGTAACTAACGATAAAGTAGATTACATTTCGAGCGGAAGAAGCGGCATTAGCAAAGCTAACAGAAATACAAAGCTGCTCTAAGTCTGCGGATTGAAAGGATAAGTTGATTTGTCTGCTATAAAACGAAGAGCGGACGGTATTTACGATTCCACCACCACACTTCTTGCCAGTTAAAATTTATCGATCACAGTAAGTACAATTACATCATATTCCATACACGAGGATAACATGAACAGCTGGCGAGTTTTGGTCCGAATGTCACCTGAATTCTGATAATAAACCGCGAATCCCATAGACAACCGGGGAGTAGGTGGAGTGCAACTTTCCCTTAAGAAGTTTGTAATGCACCCATTACTACTTATAATGTTTTCCATCGCTTCTAAATAGTTGAAATTTACATTCATCACTCCACAGAACTGTATTCCATTTGCTGGGAGTCCAAAGAATGTGTTCTTTTGCAAATGTTAGTCTTCTTGCAATATTGGCTTTTGATAAGATTGGCTTCTTCAGTGGAGATCTTCCAAAAAGGCCACTTTTCATCAATCTATTTCTAATTGTCCGATCTGTCACATCTGAAATACCTCTGTTCTTTAACTCGGCGTTGCTCTCAGTGGCCGTTTGTCCTGGTTTTGTTTAGACATCCTTTGAACTATGCGATCGGTGGTTGCTGCTGTTTTTCTAGGCCTCCCTGACTTTGTAGCACACTCGACTGTCCCTCGCTGATGAAAGTTCTTAATAATTTTCGAAATTGTTCCTCTTGGTATATCAAGTTTTTGTGAAATTTGAATTTGTTTTGTTCCGTTATTGTATATAGAAACGTTTTTCTCCTTCAAATCCATTGAGTACAACTTACACTTCGGCATTTTTAATTATGTTTCATAAAAAAACTTTAATTGGAGTTAAATTTAATTCAGTCGCATAACAAATAACTACTAATGACATTCAACTTCAAAGTAAACGGTTCTAATTAACTTTTTGACAACAAAAACCGTTTTGTTTCCATACTTTTTTCCGCAAGTATTACCAGACATATTCGAAACTGTTGTCACTATTTTTTTTAGAGTTGCCATAATTAAATATCCCTTTAAAGATTAAAAAGAAATGGCATACAGCTATTCTATGCAAAGTTTCATAGGTGTAAGTACCAGGAATTCTGTTTCAGAGCTATGATTGTGGGTTGAGAGACCATGTTTCCAAACTTCTTTCCGGCACTGTAGCTCCACCAGAATCAGCTTAGAGAGAGGCTAATTACTGCAAGGGGGAGGGTCAGGGGGGATTCAAAGAAAAACACTTAAAAATGAATCTATCAACTATCTTTTAAGCTATGTAATTGAAACTTAAAATATATTAATATATTAATCTATATTAGCGAAATACGAAGAAAATATAACATGTGAAAATAATAGTGGTGGGGGGAAATGGGGAGCATTTTAAAAATGGCACACTATTCAAAATTACAAATCGTTATATCTCAAAATTGAGTATATAGATATTAAATCGAAAATTTGTCAGATTGTAGAACTAAATAATTATTAATTTTGGTAAGAATTTTGAGTTGGGTAGGTGTAAGGGGAGGGAGGTGGTAAGCAGAAATGTCCAAAATTTTGAGTAATTTTTTTAGGGCTTTGGTCAAAGATACAAAGTTTAAATTTTGCAATTGGATACATCTATTTGATAAACATAGAAAAACAAATAATAATTTGTTCCACAATTGTTATAAACCGTCTAACGTGCACAAGGTGTTTCGTGTGCATTGGAAAAAACACATAAACTGAAATCGAATGAAATTTTAAGGTAGGAACTTGAAAATGTGCAAAATGTATTTAAAAAAAATTCTTAAATATATGAAATATTAATTGGTCGAATACCTTTAAAACTTCTACCCCCTCCCATACAAAATTTTTTATTATTTTTTAATTTTTTATTTTTTCGACCATTTTTAAGAAATCAATTATCACCTAACTATTAAAAGCTATCAATTTAAAATTTTGCATAAGAACTTCTAAAAATAGTTGAAACAAAATTGCCTCGAAAGTTTTGAAATCGCACGTGCCCTTCTACCACCTCCCATACAAAAGTATGATTTCGACCAATTTCATTAAATCAACTAATAACAAACAAATTAAAAGCTACGGAACTGAAATTTTGTACGAGCACCTTACAAGAGAAATGAAATAAAATTGCATCACAAATTTTACGACTCCCTTACCCGCTCCCATACAAATGTTCGGTTTCGTGAATATAGATTACTCCGAATTTTATGAAAATTCTATGCAGCTTCGTTTATGAAACAAAGTCTATACAGAGAATATTTGTCATGATTGAAGCAATCAATTAAAATAAGAAGCTATTAACATCCACCGCCCTTACTATCACCCCTCCCGCTCCCCTCATAAAAACCCAAACTTGCGTAAACGAATGAAATATTGTTAAATTAATAACAGCCCTGCCCAAGAATTCTCTTTCACTTAGTCTCCGAAACCACTCTAACCTGCATATTGACTTTCCATGCAACTTTTCCCAAAAATAATAAAGTTTCGCTCGACTTGTTGGCAGTTAGTTTATTTAAGTTGGAGAGCAAACAGACGGACAGCCATCTGGTTTTGAGATTTTTGAGTGATAATATAAACCTCTGCATTACTAATTTTTCCCGACCCTAATTTCTTAGCGATACAAGCTTTAGAGAAAACTTATAATACTTTCAGATTTCATCTAGAGTATAACAATACCGATTGTCTGGAGTAAGATTGTTAGGCTCAAAAGCAATTGCTAATTTTATTTTCTCAGTGATATTTTTAAAATAAATATTAGTTTCAACTACATATACGTTGAAGTCTCCTAGTATTAACAGGGAAGATGGCTTCACAGAACAAGTATGCGAAATTGGCTGCTAACATGATTTCGAATGCTTCGCCCTACATCACATAAAATCATTCATACAACAACAAATTAAGAACGTTCTGACTCTCCAAATTAAGGCTTTGGGCGATGTGTCACTGGATCTCGGCAAGTATAGATATGTTATCAATGTATGCCATCCTTTCTAAAAATTCAACAAACAACGATGTTTTAGAAGACGAACTATTTGGCGCGCCTGCAATGATTATCGAAAATAGCGTTGAGCTTTTCGCGACGCATTAATGCTAGAATTCCCATATCCATAATTACTTACATGACCATCCAATTCGCTAGGAAGTCTAGTGTGGAATTTTACTGAGGTGCCTTCGCTGTAATCGCGCTGAATAAAAACTTTTGTGCAGTTTGTCGACTGGAGGGCAGTTGTTGCTGGCGTCCCCGTTTGAGACATTTTTACTAGTTTGCAGCAAAATTTCTGTGTGATCGGATAACAAATATTTCGTAGAATGTATGGAGGATGATCGTAGTTTGAAACAAATCAAGTGAAACAAACCTATGGCAAAAGCAGGATGAAATCACAAACTCTCCAACTCGACGTCTAGTAAAACATCGCTTTCAGGCAGCTGTCAAATCAAATGTCAAAATGATATTGCCATTTCTTTTCGGAAAGTGAAATACGTCTCAACGCACAGATGGCGCGGTAAAATGTAGATTTGCTCACTAATAATTTTCATAATGCAGGGTGGTGTGAAATATTTTCACTACAAGTTCCACAAGCTTAGTGTGTTATTTGAAAAATGATTCATGGAAAACAAGAACGTATACATAAAAACTAAACTGAAAAGCTGTGAAGCACATTTCTCATATTTCACAACTGTTTACAACATTATACAATAAACTGCCAACAAGTCGGGCGAAACTTTATTGTTCTTGGGACAAGTTGCGGATGAATGGAAAGTCAATATGTAGGTAAGAGTGGTTAGGGAAGGCTAAGTGAAAGGGAGTTCTTGGGTAGGGCTGTTGTCAATTTAACAATATTTCATTCGTTTCTGAAAGTTTGGGTTTTTATGAGGGGAGGAGCAGGGATAATAGTAAAGATGGGTGGATGTTTTTTAATCATTTGCTTGAATCACGTCCAATATTCTCTGTATAGAGTATAGACGAAGTTGCATAGAATTTTCATAAAATTCGGTGTATTTTACATTCACGAGACCAAACATTTGTATGGGAGAGGGTAGAGAAGGTAGGGGAATCGTAAAAATTGATATGTAGTTTTATTTTGCTTCTCTTGTAAGATGCTTGTATAAATTTTCAAGTTCGTAACTTTTAGTTTGTTGGTTATTAGTTGATTTAGTGAAATTGGTCGAAATCATAGTTTTGTATGGGAGGGGGTAGAAAGGCAAGCGCGATTTCAAAACTTTAACGCAATTTCATTTCAATTATGTTTTTTAAGTTTTTATGCAAAATTGCAAATTGATAGCTTTTAATAGTTAGATTATAATTGATTTCTTAAAAATGGTCGAAAAATAATTTTGTATGGGAGGGGGTAGAGGAGGTAGGGGAATCGTAAGACTTGTGATGCAATTTTCTTTCTTTTCTGTTGTAAGATGCTCGTACAAAATTTCAAGTTCGTGGCTTTTAATTTGTTGGGTATTAGTTGATTTAATGAAATTGGTCGAAATCATACTTTTGTATGGGAGGGGGTAGAAGGGCAAGTGCGATTTCAAAACTTTTAACGTAATTTCATTTCAATTATGTTTTTTAAGTTTTAATGCAAAATTGCAAATTGATAGCTTTTAATAGTTAGGTTATAATTGATTTCTTAAAAATGGTCGAAAAATAATTTTGTATGGGAGCGGGTAGAAGTTTTAAAGGTTTTCGACCAGTTAATACTTCGTACATTTAGAGATTTTTTTTAAATGCTTTTCGCAAATTTTTAAGTTTCTCCCTTAAAATTTCACTAAAAAATTTTCAGTTTATGTGTTTTTGTTCAATGCACATGAAACACCTTGTGCATGTTAGACCGGGGGGGTCGGTTTATAACAATTATGGATCAAGTTATTATTATTTTTCTATGTACATTAAATAGACGTATCCACATTGAAAATTTAAACTTTGTATCTTTCACCAGAGCCCTAAAAAATCACTCAATATTTTCGACATTTTTGCTTATCACCTCCCTTCCCTTACACGTCCCAACTTAAAATTCTTACCAAAATTAACCATTATGTAGTTCTACAATCTGACAAATTTTTGATTTGATATCTGTACTATTTTTTGAGATATAAGGATTTGCAATTTTGGAAAGTGCGTCATTTTTGAAATGCTCCCCATTTCCCCCCACTACTATTATTTCAAGATGCTATATTTTTTTTGTATTTTTCTAGTATAGCTTAATATAAGTTTCAAGTCTCAATTACATATCATAAAAGATAGTTGAGATATTAATTTTTAAGTGTTTTTCTTTGTACCCCCCCTGACCCTCTCCCTTACAATAATTAACCACTCTCTAAGCTGATTCCGATGGAAATATATGCCATCTTGACGGTCTCAAAATATGAATTTTTTACTATAAGTAATTTCGAAGATATCATTTGAAAAATCAGTTCGGCCGACAATTTGTTTTTAGCCCCCCCTTTTCGGACGCCAATGGATAAAAAAATTAAATTATTTTTTGAAGCTATCCCACAAACCCCTCTATATATGTGTTGAGTGTTAGCTTCCTAGCTGTTACCATGGTTGAGATATTTGAATTTTTCGGCTTAAGCGCTCCCCCCGCCTTCCCCTGAACCAGTACACCCCCCTAAATGAGTATCCGCCAGAGATCTGGCGTACGGCGGACACACCGGCGTACGGCGGACGGCGTACAGACAGACGGATTTATTTTTTGCATTTTTAGGCTAATTTAGTCATGAAACGCGAAAAAACAAAATTTCAGGGTAGCAATTTTTTTTTTTCCAAGACGATATTAAAATAATAAAGTAAAATGCAAAAAAAAAACCGTCCCGCCGTACGTCGTACATATGGACTGATATCTCCGAGACCGTTAAAGGTAGAATGTTCGGTTTTGGGTGGATTGTTGGTTGGGTAAGTGAGCTCTATTTTCTAAATTTTAGGGGTTGTTAGGTGGAAGGGGGAGGCGGAGGGAGGGAAAAAGTCGAAAACTACACTTGCTAATATCTCCACCACGAATGCAGATAGAAAGTTGAAAATCAGTAGAGATATAGACAGGGTTATGAGACAAACTTTCAAAATAGTTTAATTTTTTTTGGCGTCCGAAAAGGGAAGGGCTAAAAACAAATTGTCGGCCGAATTGTTTTTTCAAATGATTATATCTTCGAAATTACTTATCATAAAAGATTCATATTTTGGGACCATTAAAACGGCATATAGCTCCACCAGAATCAATTTAGTGACAGGCTAATTACTCTGCAAGGGGGAGGGTCAGGTGGGGTTCAAAGAAAAACACTTAAAAATGAATATCTCAACTATGTTTTAAGCTAGGTAATTGAAACTTGAAACATATATTAATCTATACTAGGGAAATACGAAAAAAATATAACCTGTGTTAATAATAGTAGTGGGGGGAAACGGGGAGCATTTTAAAAATGGCGCACTTTTCAAACTTACAAATCGTTATATCTCAAAATTGAGTACAGTTATTAAATTCAAAATTTGTCAGATTATAGAACTAAATAATTTTTAGTTTTGGTAAAATTTTTGAGTTGGGGGGTGTAAGGGGAGGGAGGTGGTAAGCAGAAATGTCCAAAATTTAGAGTTATTTTTTAGGCCTCTGGTAAACGATACAAAGTTTAAATTTTGCATTTGGATACATCTATCTGATATACATAGAAAAAAAGTGATAATTTGTTCCAAAACCCCCCGGTCTAACGTGCACAAGGTGTTTCATGTGCATTGAAAAAAACACATCAAGTGAAAATGTTTGAGTGAAATTTTAAGGTAGAAACTTGAAAATTTGCGAATTGCATTTAAGACAAATCTCTAAATATATGAAATATTAACTGGTTGAATACCTTAAAAACTTCTACCCCCTCCCATACAAAATTATTTTGTCGACCATTTTCAAGAAATCAAATATCACCTAACTATTAAAAGCTATCAATTTGAAATTTTACACAAAAACTTTTCAAAATAGTTGAAATAAAATTGCTTCAAAAGTTTTGAGATCACGCCTGTCCTCTACCGCCTCCCATACAAAAGTATGATTTCGATCATTATTAAGAAATCAATTATCACTTAATTATTTAAAGTTATCAATTTGAAATTTTGCACAAAAACTTACAAAAATAATTGAAATGAAATTACGTTAAAAGTTTTGAAATCGCACTTGCCCTTCTACCCCCTCCTATACAAAACTATGATTTCGATCAATTTCATTAAATAAACTAATAACCAACAAACTAAAAGCTACGAACTTGAAATTTTGTACAAGCACCTGTGACGGAAACTCAGCTGAAAGCTTCATTCCCGTCCAGATTTTTGATAATGGGGCTCCTCCGAGTCGGGCAGCACCTGTTGCCGGCGGCTCAGGAGCCCGGGCGTGGAAAATATGACCCGAAGGAGCAACCATCCTAGATGGGTGCTAAGAAAAATGAAGTGGTGGTGAAGGAGGAACGAACGGCGGCCAGCAGCCCCAGGGCTTCCAATTAGCCGTCTAACCTTGACGCATTTTTATGGATAGGCGACACGGAAAAAAAATATATATGCACCACCCCTCGACCTGTACACTTTGGACAATTGAAAATTTAATATTGTAATTTTTTTAAAAAATAATACTTTAATGCAAACGAGAAAAAAAATATTTTTATGTACCTTAACAATCTATCTTACTCGTTGGGGCCCATCGGTGATAACGCGTTCGATCTCGTTCTCCACTCTCGTTCGAATTTCCTGCTGCCGATGCTGATCCTTAAATCCTTAAGCCTGATCCGCTCAGCTCTTTCCTTTTCCCCCGGTGCTGTTTTTTTCTTAATTGCTATTGCTAGGCCGTCAAGACACTTTCTCCTTTTTTTTTCTTCAAAAATTCCTTTTTTTCTTTGTCTCTTCTAAGCCAGACAAAAAACCGTCCGTCTCCTCTCGAGATGCAATTCGTTTTCTTTGCCGCCAAAAAATTTTTATTTTTTTTGCCTGCAGTTAGTGGCGGTACTGCAGTTTTTCAGCACGAAGTGCATTCAATGCCGTTGTTCAGTGGCGCGATGTTTGTTTTTGTTAATCTTTACACTACTGGTACTTTTTTTTTCTTTTCAAGATTTTTTTTTTTTTTTATTACATTTAATTGAGAACTTAATTCAAAAAGGTTCGAGATGGTGATGTATAACACACCTTACAAGAGAAGCGAAATAAAACTACGTATCAAATTTTACGATTCCCCTACCTTCTCTACCCCCTTCCATACAAATGTTCGGTTTCGTAAATGTAAAATATACCGAATTTTACAAAAATTCTATGCAACTTCGTCTATGAAACACATTCTATACAGAGAATATTGGACGTGATTCAAGCAATTAATTAAAAAGCTATTAACATCCACCCACCCTTACTATTACCCCTCCTCCTCTCCTCATAAAAACCCAAACTTGCAAAAACGAATGAAATATTGTTAAATTGACAACAGCCCTGCCAAGAACCCCTTTCACTTAGCCTTCCCTAACCACTCTAACCTGCATACTGACTTTCCACTCATCCGCAACTTGTCCCAAGAATAATAAAGTTTCGCCCGACTTGTTGGCAGTTTATTTGTCATAATTAATTTATTACAATTGCAACCAATTTTGGAAAAACTATTAACTTCACCTCACTCTTTCTACCCCCTCCCATACAAATTTCACGAAATTTCGGAATTTGAATTAAAAAATTATTTTTTCCCAAAACTGTCAAAGCGAACAACTTTAAATTTTGAGAAAAGTATACTCCTTCTACACCATCCCATACAAATGCAATAAATCTTAAAAAAAATATAAACTTCATTTCACTCCTTCTACCACGTCCCATACAAATTGTTTTGTTAAAAATTCAAGAAAAGTATTTCTTCCTCGAACATATGAGAGCTATCGACTTTAAAATTGTAACAAAGAAATGTGATTAGGATGTTGATAAACAGATTCAAAATCATACAAAACTGCCATAAATTCAAACAAAAATTGTTCAGTGGCTGCTAAAGCCCTGTTTTGTTTTTTTGCGCGTTTTTCGTTAGAACGTGTTTGCCGCGTAAAAAAAAAGAGTTGGGTATATTTTTAATGGGGAGTTATTATATTCAATATAACATGATTTTTTTATTTCTTCATTCGAATAAAGTGCATGCTATTCTTTTAGGGCAGATTCAGTGGCAAGCACAAGTTTTCGATTCGCATGCATTAAACATTAAGTTCGGCTCACTTTTATCATCCAGGAATATCGAACCGACGATTTGCCATGTGGTAATGTAATGCCTTGTTAATGTAGGCAGACATATCAATTTTCGATTCAACACAACACTGATATTGTTGTAGATATTACACATATGTCTTCTCTATTCAATCCTAATCAAGTGGCTGCTCCATTAATTTGATGATGTTTACAGTGGTTTTTTCGTACCTACTCCATTTGCTAAGCATCATGCTAAGTGCTTAATGCAAACATGGAATATCGGTGTATTATTACGATAAAAAACAGAAAGCATTTATAGCTTCATGTTATCTTGCGTCCAGTCTTCAGGGAAATATTTTATCGGCGGATAGAAAGCAAGGCTGTTGATAGATATCACTATGAAAAGTTGACATTATTATTTTTTAACATTACAAATAACGAATGAAATGTAGTTTCCATTATTGTCGTGTGATCTTCTAAATTCAGTAAGCAAAAATAATAAAAAATTACGACTAAGATGCGCTATTCGAATAATATAAACCAAATTGTATCAATAATATAAAATATCCCAAGCCTATGAAAAACATAAAAGAATTATGATTGGGCGTAAAGCCTATTTGAGCTCTATTTTCTAAATTTTGGGGGGTGTTAGGTGGAAGGGGGAGGCGGGAGGAGGGAAAAAGTCGAAAAATACACTTGCTAATATCTCCACCACGAATTCAGATAGAAAGTTGAAAATCGGTAGAGATATAGAGAGGGTTGTGGGACAAACTTTAAAAATAACTTATTTTTTTTATCCATTGGTGTCCGAAAAGGGGGGGGGGGGCTAAAAACAAATGGTCGGCCGGACTGTTTTTTCGAATGATTATATCATCGAAATTACTTATCGTAAAAAATTCATATTTTGGAAACATCAAGATGGCATATAATTCCATCGGAATCAGCTTAGAGAGTTGCTAATTATTGAAAGGGAGGGGGGGGTGCAAAGGAAAACACTTAACAATGAATATCTCAACTATCTCTTAATCTATGTAATTAAAACTTGAAATGTATATTAAGCTATACTAGGAAAATACAAAAAAAATATAACATGTTTAAATAATAGTAGTGGGGGGAAATGGAGAGCATTTCAAAAATGGCGCACTTTTCAAAATTACAAATCCTTATATCTCAAAAAAGAGTACAGATATCAAATGAAAAGTTTGTCAGATTGTAGAACTACATAATGGTTAATTTTGCTAAAAATTTTAAGTTGAGAGGTGTAAGGGGAGGGAGGTGATAAGCAAAAATATTGAAAATTTTGAGTAATTTTTTTAGGGCTCTGGTGAATGATACAAATTTTAAATTTTTCATGTAGATACGTCTATTTAATGTACATAGAAAAATAATAATAACTTGATCCATAATTGTTATAAACCGACCCCCCGGTCTAACGTGCACAAGGTGTTTCATGTGCATTGAAAAAAACACATAAACTGAAATTTTAAGGTAGAAACTTGAAAATTTGCGAAATGCATTTAAAAAAAAATCCCTAAATATTCGAAGTATTAACTGGTCGAAAAACTTTAAAACTTCTATCCCCTCCCATACAAAATTATTTTTTCGACCATTTTTAAGAAATCAATTATCACCTAACTATTAAAAGCTATCAATTTGAAATTTTGCAGAATAACTTATAAAAATAATTGAAATGAAATTACGTTAAAAGTTTTGAAATCGCGTTTGCCCTTCTACCCCCTCCCATACAAAAGTATGATTTCGACCAATTTCATTAAATCAACTAATACCCAACAAATTAAAAGCCACGAACTTGAAATTTTGTACGAGCACCTTATGAGAGAAAACAAAGAAAATTACGTCACAAGTTTTACGATTTCTGTACCTCCTCTACCCCCTCCCATACAAAATTATTTTTTCGAGGATTTGTAAGAATTCAGTAATCAGCTATCTCTTAAAAGCTATCAATTTCAAATTTTGCAAGAAAACTTATAAAGATAATTCAAATGAAGTTGCTTTAAAAGTTTTGAAATCGCGCTTGCCCTTCTACCCCCTCCCATACAAAACTATGATTTCGGCCAATTTCATTAAATCAACTAATAACCAACAAACTAAAAGTTACGAACTTGAAATTTTATACAAGCATCTTACAAGAGAAGCGAAATAAAACTACATATCAAATTTTACGATTCCCCTACCTCCTCTACCCCTCCCATACAAATATTCGGTTTCGTGAATGTAAAATACACCGAATTTTATGAAAATGCTATGCAATTTCGTCTATGAAACACATTCTATACAGAGAATATTGGACGTGATTCAAGCAGTTATTAAAAAGATATTAACATCCACCCACCCTTACTATTACCCCTCCTTCTCCCCTCATAAAAACCCAAACTTGCAGAAACGAATGAAATATTGTTAAATTGACAACAGCCCTGCTTAAGAAACCCCTTTCACTTAGCTTTCCCTAACCACTTTAACCTGCATATTGACTTTCAACTCATCCGCAACTTGTCCCAAGAACAATAAAGTTTCGCCCGACTTGTTGGCAGTTTATTTTTGATTAATCTGGACTAAAATGTTACTTTTTTTTTTTTTAATAATTCTTTATTTTTCAAAAATGGCCATTGATTTGATGAACAATATTGACTGTTACTCGTTATACAACGAAAAAATCTGTCATAGTGCAGATGATTTCAATTTGCTAATTAAAAATGATAATAATAATTCTTCCTTTACGATTTTCCATACTAACATACAAAGCTTAAATAAAAATTTTAATGATCTCGTGTTGTGTCTAGAACAATACAACTACTTTGACGTCATTGCACTGTCCGAATCATGGAATCCATGTACTCAACGTCATTTCCAACTTCCTGACTATACATGTTTCAATACCATGAATGAAATAAACCAAAACAGTGGAGTAGTTATGTATATAAGAAATAGTTGCAATATTAAAATAGTCGAAGAAAAAATATTAAGTAGAGCAACCTGTCTTGTGGCAGAAATAAGTACTCAACATAAATATGAATTAAAAGTTATTGCCATTTATAGGTCCCCAAACCATTGCATAAATACATTCAATAATGAAGTTGAAAGTATTCTAGATGAAATGAATGGGGATAACATAGTTTATTTAGGTGATATAAATATAGACATAAACTCAAATACGAACAATTTGTCTTCTAATTATATTAATATGATGAATGGAAAAGGACTAATCTCAATAATTAATCAAAATACTAGAGAAAACAGATGTATTGATCATATTTTCACGAATGTAAAATTTAAGAAATTCATTGGTGTAACCTCTGCAATTATTAATACAAATTTAACTGATCACAATAGTGTTAGCCTTATTTTACATTCTTTAAGAAATTCACGTTCTACTGATAAACCAAATGTTAATTACGAAAGATTGCGTTACGATTTATTAACTGATAAGCTTAGAACTACCTCTTGGGATAATATACTATTGAATAAGGATGTAGAAGATAGTGCCATTTTATTTTATAATAAGTTATCAAGTAAAAACAAAAGATTGAAGCCCTGGATCACCATGGGTTTACTAATTTCAATAAGAAAGAGGGATAAATTAAGTAGGGCTCTTCAAAAGAGTCCCCAAAATGAACGATTGAGGTCATATTACCAAAAATATCGAAATAAATTAACTACACTTATAACTGTTACTAAAAATAATTTTTTGCTACGCTACTACACAACGCCGGTAGCGACGGGAAAAAAATATGGAAAGTTATCAATCTCAGTATAGGGAAAAGAAGTAGACATACACCAATAACATGCTTAACCGTTGAGGAAAAGAAACTAAATACTGACGAACATACGAAAGAAATTGCAAACATTTTTAACGATTATTTCACAAAAGTCGGAAAAAATATTGCAGACAAAATAGTTACTGCTTCTACAAATTCACCCAATATAACCCCTAAGACATCATTGACTGAAGATATTGATCTAGTTAGTGAACTTGAAATTAAGTCTATTATTGACAAGATGAATGGTGGTTCATGTCCAGGTTTCGATGGTATTACTATTGAATGTTTAAAAAAAATATCTTCTTTTATTATAAAACCATTGACTCATTTAGTTAACCTTAGCTTCGAAAAAGGTATATTCCCGCAAATCTACAAGACTGCAATAGTTTCGCCAGTGCACAAAGGATCCAGCAAACAGTTTGTTAATAATTATAGACCTATATCTTTAATATCTAACATTGCTAAAATTATAGAAAAAGTTGCCAAAAACAGAATAATGCAGTTCATAAGTCTTAATAGAATAATCTCTGATTGCCAATATGGCTTCAGGACTGGAAGTAGTACACATGATGCCGTTGCTCTACTTAGCAAAAAAATTGTAACAGCGCTTGATGCAGGAAAAAAACCTTGCGCAATATTTCTAGATATTGCTAAGGCGTTTGATTCTATTCCGCATAAAAATATTGAACAAAAACTGCATAAGCTAAATTTTAATAGTAAATGGATTGATTGGATATCTAGCTATTTAAGAAATCGAAAACAAATGGTAAAAATAAATGATATTTATAGCGACGAGCTTACTTTTATTCACGGTGTTCCTCAAGGAACTGTTCTTGGACCATTGGTCTTTCTGTTATATGTAAATGATATGTATTCCCAACCAATTCAAGGTGAATTAATATCATTTGCAGATGACACTGTTTTAATAGTTGAAGACAATGATTGGGAAAGTGTTACACTAAAAGCGAATTATAGTTTATCATCATTAAAAGAGTGGTTGAATTATAATTCGTTAACTCTAAATATTAGCAAAAGTAACTACATGACTTTCTCTCTATCAGAACGAAGTCAACCGACAGACTTGAGATTGAAAATACATTCGACATCGTGTCTACTAAACTGCAATTGTTCATCTTTGAATAAAGTGTCTCAAATAAAATATTTAGGAGTAATATTCGATCAACACCTAAAATGGAAAGATCATATAAATAGTGTTATAAATAGATTAAGAAAACTAATACCAGTATGTCTTGAAGTTAGAGCTTTTTTATCCAAAACAAATATAAGAATGTTTTATTTTGCAACTATTCACTCCATTCTACAATATGGTATTATTGCATGGGGTGTAGCCACACAAACTCTGATAAATACGCTTTTAGTTGCCCAAGAAATGTTACTAAAAATTTTATTAAAAAAAAAACGTAGATACCCGTCCTGTCTTCTATTTCCACTGTTTAATGTTCTAAGCATTGAAAAGATTTTTAGCATCATTGCTAGCATCCAAATATTTAAAGAGCTCAAAAATGGAATATTGAAAATCAACACAAATCTTACTCGCGGTGGAATCCAGCAGGAAATCAGTCTGCCTTTCAGACTCACGAATATTGGGCAAGCTCATTATTCCTATAAAGGTATTAAACTATTTAATTCTCTGCCATATCATGTAAAACGAAGCGAAAATCTTGTCATTTTTAAGGAAAGAATTAAACAATTTTTTTACAATTAATCATATAAAGTAATCGATATTTCATATTATGTTAAAAAAATTAATTAAAAATGAATATTTGTCAGAATAATTTTTTTTAAAAATTAATATTGAATTATTGATTGTTATTTTCTGAAATTCAACACGACTACTCACCCCTAGCACAAGGCTTGCCTTAAAAGGGGGAGTAGTGCTTCTATAACAATGTAAAAAAAATGAATAAGAAAAAAAATATAAAAAAAAAAAAAAAATTTTATAATTTCGAAGCAGCATTTAATTGGTGATTAAAAAAATTTCATTTGCCTGTTTCTTCGTCCAAAAAAAAAAAACCTAATAATTATTCTATTAAGCAGTAAGTTAACCTACATTTTAAGAAAGAGAATGAGAAGGAGGTGTTTATACTCTAGATGAAATCTGAGAGTAGTAAAAGTTATGAAATGTACATCCGGGGTCCATTCCGCATACAGAATTTTGATGGGCTCCTCTAGGTCTGGACAGCAAGTTTGCAGGCTGCTCAAGAGCTTAGGTATGGGGGAAATTTAACCTGGAAGACCCCTTATCCTAGATGGTGCTGTCGCTACTCAGGTGTTGGCCTTAAGGCTTTTTACATGACGAAGGTCGCAGATGTGGAGCCACTAACATGTCAAGCGGCGAGGTCACACCATTGGAGCTTAGCACTTCATTTTTATCTTAATTTTTCTCTTTATATTTTTTTTCCTTTTTAATACTAATAATAAAGAAAAAAATTTTGATATTCCTCAAAAAATGGGTAAGTTAATCTTTGATAACAGAAGCGACAGGCCAATTGCAAGCTGCAATTCTATTATCACCAGAAATTAATTACCTAAATATGCCTATTTTCATCCGAATAGATTTAGTAGCGGTCTTGGTGAAAATACCAAAGGCAGGCAAGCCAAGAGGTAATAATTGCTTCGGCCTAATTTTTAGGTGAGGAGCTAGATGCTCCACCTCAAGACGTCATGCAGCTTGTGGGATACAGCAGAATCCACAAAATACCAGTCATTTTGGGATGTGACGCTAACGCCCACCACACTATCTGGGGAAGCAGTGATGTTAACAAAAGAGGTGAGTCACTTTTGGAATACCTTACTACTACCAACTTACACATACTAAATAAAGGTAACATAACGACCTTCATAAATTCAGCCAGGCAGGAAGTACTTGACCTAACCATAACAAGCTCCTGCCTGGTTGACAAGTGCGAAAATTGGCACGTATCAAAAGAAGCTTCATTATCAGACCATAGGCATATCTGCTTTGATATTAAGACTTCATTTGAATATATAAGACAATACAGAAACCCTAAACGCACCAACTGGAATCTATACCAGTCAGTCCTAGAGTACGAACTAGGTATCGAAGAGGAATCAATAAGCAGCCCAGACTGCATTGATAAAATCACGAACAAACTCGTAAACAATATTATTAATGCTTACGAGCACAGTTGTCCTGTTCTACACAAAAAACGGCCAAACAAACACCTTGGTGGAACGAGGAGCTAGCGGCAAAACGCAAACAAACCAGGAAATTATTCAATAGAGCAAAAACCTTTGGGAACTGGGGCGAATACAAAGAGTCCCTAACTGAATATAACAGACTTCCTAAGAAGTTGAAAAAATAGTCTTGGAGAAGATTTTGTGAAGAGATAGGTGATCTCTCAATGGCCTCAAGACTCCAAAAGGTGTTATCAAAAGACACCCCGATAGATATTCAACTATTAGAGAGACCTGATGGGTCCTTAACTTAAAGTAGCATGGAAACTCTTGAAGTGTTATTGGCAACACATTTCCCAGGCTGCAAGATAATTAAAAACAATGAAGATTTAGATGTAGAGGAAAGGACGTATCGTCAAACTCCGCTCAGCAAAAGTATTGCTGGTAAAATCTTCACTCCGGAAAAGATCAGATGGGCGATCAACACCTTTAAGCCCTATAAATCAGTCGGAGTAGATAAAATATTCCCCGCATTACTGCAGAAGAGGTTAGAGATTCTAATGCCAATAATGATCTTTAAGGCCAGCTTTGTATGGGGATCCATCCTAAAAATTTGGAGGAAGGCGAGGGTGGAATTTGTACCGAAAGCAGGGAATCGTCCCATTGATCAGCCTAAGTCATATCGCCCTATAAGCCTTACCTCCTTTTTCGTCAAAACGATGAAGAAGTTAATGAGCATCCTCTTAAGAACAGAGCCTAAAAAGATCAGTCTTAATACAAATCAACATGCCTACCAAAAAGGCAAATCAACAGAGTCAGCCCTTCATGGTTTGGTGAGATAAATTGAAAGGGCAAAAGACTAGAAAGAAATTGCCCTTTGCGCATTCCTAGATATAGAAGGAGCTTTTGACAATACTCCCCATAAAGCCATAATAACGGCAGCTAGGAAAAATAGTTTTGAAACAGCCACGATAAAATGGATACACGCCATGCTAAAGAGCCGAATGACAAACGCAGATCTAGGTGATAGCACATTGAATGCACAACCTATAGGGGCTGTCCAAGATGGGGTATTATCTCCACTTCTTTGGTCAATTGTAGTAGATGATCTACTTGACCGTCTAAAAGAACAAGGATAGGAGGCAATAGGATATGCCGATGACCTCGTCATTATCATTAGAGGCAAACATGATTTAATAATGATGATGATGAACTGGTGTCAGTCTAAGAATTTGAACATCAACCCAAGTAAGACTGAGATAGTACGTACCATTTACAAATAGAAGGAAAATCCACATCATACCTCATTCAATAAATGGAACACTAATAACCTTTTCAGATGAAGTAAAATATCTATACTGGATAGCAAACTCAACTGGAACAAACATATAGAATGGACTCATGCTAAAGCTTTAATGGTATTTTGGGCCTGTAAAAGCTTCAATCAAATTCCTGTTAAAACCTCCTATAGGGTGCATCGGGCATCGGCCTTAAGCTGTTGCCAGGACTTGTTTATTCCTCTGGCCTCCTGCTCAACTGCTCGCTTCCATGTGTTACATGGTCGACCTACCCGACGTCTTCCTTGACGGTTATAATCCAGTGCTTGTTTTGCGATGTTTCGCTCTGGTTTCCTCAAAGTATGACCGATCCACTGCCACGTCCGCCTTTGAATCTCAATACCTATTTTAGTCTGGCCAGCTGTACTCCAAAGTTCATCGTTGAAGATCACTTCTGGCCAGAATATTCCTAAAATGCGTCGGAGGCTTTGGTTCACGAAAGTCTGTAGTTTCTTGGTAAGTCGAACGGTAACTTTCCACGTAGTACAACCATATAACAATACGGATTTGACGCATGCGTCAAAAACTCGCTGCTTCGTGCGAAGGGAGATCTCTCTTAACCTCCACCTCTTCCACATCCTGTCCGTTAAGAACAATCGGTGTGCTTGCGTTCGAACCCATGTGTATGTACTTGGTTTTACGCACATCTATTTTCAGTCCGGCCTCTTTGCATTTAGAATGCAACGAGCGAACATTTGACTCTAAGTCCGAACGGGTATGTGCAAGCAAACACATGTCATCAGCATAATCAAGGTGACTTAAGATGTTAAATCGTCTCCATTGAAGACCTTTACCTTCCCCACCTTCCAATGCAGCTTTCAACATGTCATTTATTACCACCAGAAACAGGGTTGGTAATAATATGCAGCCTTGTCTGACACCCGTTCGCGCAGGAAAGCTCTCGGACAGCTCTTCTCTACGCAAGACGCGACACCTCGCATTTTCGTAGTATTCTTTAATTATAGCTATGACCTTATCTGGAATACCTCTCCTACGCAAAGCATTCCATATGTATTTCATCGTCATTATATATCAGTTTGTATAACACAGAGTAACTTATTTTAGAGAACAGATTACAAGACCTTAGCAACTAGAGAGAATTTTGTAGACATTTGCTGATTAGAACTGTGGGTTTTATTATTATTATTAAACTGACCAAGGAAAAATTTTTTAAAAAAAAAACCTTGCGTGTATAACTTAATAACTACTTAAAACTAAATTTAAATTTAACTTAACCTAACTTATGATGAATCAAGAGATACTTGGCTGCACTTTATTGCAATTGATTGAGAAGAGTTGAAATGATTGTGTTCTTGATCATTTGGGACCTGAGAGCAAAAGATGAGAATCTCTTATCAACTAATTTTTGTACAGTAGGCACATTGGCTATTTCGTGGAAGGCCTTGGTCGAAAAGTAAAAAGGTTTTTTGAGAATCATTTTCAGACACTTATTTTGTGAAACTTGTAATTTATTTTTATGGGCGTTTGCACACTGGTTCCAAAAAGGTGAGCCATAAGATAGCCTAGGCTGCAGAACAAGCTTAAAAATTAGCATCTTGTTAGCCAGAGAAAGTTTCGATTTGCGGTTAATAAGTGGATAAAGCGAATAAATAGATTTGGAAACTTTGAAGCATACGTTTTCAATATGACTGCTGAAGGTCAGTTTTTTGTCCAACACGACACCAAGGTACGTAAGGGTGTCGGACCAAGTAATATTTTGACCAATAAAATTTATGTCGCGGTTTGGGAGATTGGATAGTTTTCTCTTCTTTGTAAAGAACATGAGTTTTATATGGGTTGATTTTAATTTTCCAGCAATGATAGTACTGATACAACAGTTCCAAATATGTTTCCAGGCATAATAAAATTTTATCAGGGTCATTGTCACTTACATAAAGACATGTATCATCTGCAAAAATCGCTAGCTCGCATTTTGGATGAATTGGAATATCTGCAGTATAAATATTGTACAGCGTTGGACTTAGACAGGAGCCTTGTGGAACGCCCGCAGGTATTGGTCGATGGATGGACAAGCTTGAGTTTATTTTTACTGAGAAGGTCCTGTTCAGTAGAAAGGATTGAATTATTTTCGTTAGGTAAGAAGGAAAAGAGAATTTCAATAATTTGAAAAGAAGGCCTTCGTGCCAAACACTATCGAAGGCCTTCTCAATATCAAGCGTAACCATGCCTACAGATTTCTTATTGTGCAGTCGCATCATCCCGAAGGTCGCCCTTCTTCGGAATTTTCACAATAACGCCCTCCTTCTATTCAGTGGGATATCTTCCTTCATTCCACACTTCAGTAAAGAGTGGGAGGAGTATATCGGCTGTTATTTCCGGGTCCGCTTTGAGGAGTTCGGTTGGTAGTCCGTCTATACCTGGTGCTTTCCTTCCCGCCATTGACTGAATGGCGAGAACTATCTTTTCTTTATCTGGGGGATCGTCCCTAATAGAGGATTGTTGCGGTTGGACGTTAGGTAGTTGTTCTGTTTCTGTGATATCTTCCTCTGACAAGATATTTAATATATCAGAGAAGTATTCCTTCCATCGCCGCAACTGGTGTTCACTCATTTATTTATTTATTTATTGGGGCTCTTGAACAAAAAGTTTACAATTTCAATTAAACAAAAGCGGAAAATAAAAGAATAGCAAAGAGGAAAATTTAAACATTGAAAATGATAGTTTATAATATACGCTAAAAAATAAATGAAAAGTAAAAATAAAAATTTAAACATTAAATATGATAGATTTAACTCTATTCTTAAATAATGGAAAAGAAAAAGCTAAAGAACCAAATTGGAGTCGGTCATGGCTCTTTTGCATTCTTAGCATCGGAGAGTGATGGTATACATCGAGAGAGGCTCGTGGAGGATTGAAGATGTCTGAATTCCTTGTTGAGACTGTTCCTGGTCTAAAGTTCAGGTCGTCACAGAGGTGGATATTGGGCAGGTGGTTGCACAGCTTGAAGAGGAAGCAAGCATCGAGGAAGGTCCGCCTTAAATGCAGTGGCTGTAGGTGAAGTACTTCAAGTCTGCCATTGTAGTCGATATGAGGCTTCCTTAATCTATACAAAAGGGTTCGAGTGAATCTACGCTGAACAGATTCGATGGTTCGAACATGGCAAGAATGGTGTGGGTTCCAGACGGTGGAATAGTATTCCAAAATACTACGGACGAGTGTGGAAACTAGGAGAGCAGCTGTTCCTGGACGATTAAACTGGACGGTCGTGCGGAGGACGAAGCCAGCAAGTCTACGCCTTATTAGTAATCTCGGAGAAATGATTAACGAATTTAAGTTTACGATCAAAGACATCATATCATCATCATATTAAGGAGAGTTCCGTTGACATCTCTCGCCAGGTGGTTGGCGGTGAAAATCCTGTTCGTTAACTGTTTCACGATTTTGAATAGTGAACTCATATCCCTAATGTAAGCCGCAGATTCGTCCTTGTTTGCCAGATCTTCAATGGCATTCCTCTTGTCGTGTATAACAGCCTTTTTAAGCTGTATATGAGCATCGCGGTAGTTCTGCCTCAGGTCGGACGTTCGTTGGTTGACATCGGGTTGAGAGATGATTACCAATTTGGCTTTTTTCCGATTGCTAACCTTGTCCCATGTGTCTTGCGACATCCAGGGTTTTTCACCGCTTTGCACATATGTATCCCACAGATTCTTCAGCACTAGTTAGAAAAATGTTTCTGGTTGCCTCCCAATTGACGTCCAGTGTGCGCATTTCATATTCACCCAATATGGATGACTTTTCGCGTAGAATAATGGTGTATTCGCGTTTTTTGTTGGGATCTCTGAGTTTATCCACATTAAGCTTGCGCTTCATTTGAAGAATTTGTGGTCCTCGTATAGCTGCTGTACACAATCTCAAGCAGACAACCATCAAGTGATGATCGCTCCCCATGTCAGCTCCACGTTTCGCTCGCACATCGAGGAGACATCTTCTCCATCGGTGACTTATAGCCAAATGGTCGATCTGGTTCTGAGTAACACCATCAGGGGAAACCCAAGATGTTTTATGATGACTCTTGTGTGGAAAAAGGGTCCCTCCGATGACCATTTGCCGAGTACTACAAAACTCCACAAATAATTCGCCGTTTTTGGGTCTCTTAATCCAAGGTCGTGACACGTCGACCCAAGGGTTACCATGCCTCCCCATGACGTGTTCTAGTCCAGTGTTGTCTGATCCAACCTGGGGGTTCATATTTCCTGAGATGATAATAATATCACCTCTTGGAACACGTTCGAAGGTGGCACTCAGTTGGTTATAAAACTCCTCTTTGTCACCAGATGTTGCGGTATTAGTTGGTGGCAGAATAGTGACGTTTCCGACACTGGTCCTGAGTCTGACGACGATAATCCTATCCGAGATTGGTTCCCAGCTAATGAAACTGTTTCTCGCTCTCGGTGTTAGGACGAACGCCAGGGCCAATGTACAGAATAGTGTTTCCGTTAGTGGTTCGTTCTTCTCCTGATCCTGTCCACCTGACCTCGCTCAAGCCCAAGATTTGGATGTTATAGTGCTCCATTTCACGGTCGATTACTGATTGGCGGTGCAAGGACCGAGTAACCCCAGCTCTTCCCCGTCATTCAATGTTCGAACGTTCCAGAAGCCAATCATGGAAGACTCAGAAACGACAGTACACATCGTATGTCACTGTGAAGCAGTAGCTAGGAAAAGACATAATCTTCTTGGAAAAGGTTTACTTTCCACAGAGGAACTAGCCAACATGGCTCCCTTAAAGATACTCAGATTAGCCAAAGCTACTGAGTTATGGTAGGGTAAAGGAGCAATGATCGCACAATAGGCTGAGAAGGCCGCAGTGCTCTCACGTGTTCCCCAAATTATAAAAAAAAAATAAATAAAGAAAGAACTCACTAGTTCCGTCCGTACCTAGGAAAAAAAATGCCTGTCAATAAAATTTGACTTGAAAACCGCGAAAAGACAAGATATTTAAATTAATTCTGACTTAATTTAATTAGACGTTTAAATTCCTAACATAATTTTGCTACTTAACGTTGGGTGCTTTTGTTGTCTTGATGCCGGAATGCGATCGGCATGCTCCTGCTGCTGAGGCTTATCTTGTTTATTTCACTTTTTTGTTGCTTTCTTTGTTGAAATTTTCGTTTTTATTTCAATTTTAATTTTTTAAGATTTTTTTATTGTTAATACACTGGTTTAATTCTTTAGTTTCTTTTATTATGTATTATCTGATATTCTTTATTTAGAATTTGTATAATGTCCTTTAAATTTTTCACTTGGGCATTTTTAGTTTTCACCCCAGAACTTTTTATACTCTAGATGAAGAGCATATTGTGTTTGCCTTACCGTTTGAAACGCTAAGAAATAAAGCTCGCACAGAGCCGCCCAATCATAGTACTGTTATGTTTTAATTATCAAATGTTTAAGCCGTTTTTTTTTCTTTTTTTAGAAAATTTAAACCTCTGAATAATAGGAAATGCGATTTGTAACAGATAAATTAAAAATGTGCATGTTTTCATTTGGAGTATGTTAGGCAGAGATATTTTACTTTTTTTAATAATATACATACATATGAACTCTTTCATACATACCAAATTTTAATTTCTATCAATTTACTCCAAAACAGAAAATGCAATGTACTAGCAAGAAGTATGTAAAACTTTGATATAAAAAACGCGCTTCAAACATGAGGTGTAGTGGCGAAACCATTTCGGCTGACTGCTCCAATATTATCCGTAGGGTATTTGTGTAGTCGGTAAAAAACGACACTTTACGGAATCCAGCCTTCGAGAGTGCTCTTCAAGACATCACTAATACTATTGAGAATTACCTTATCTATGATTTTCAATACGGCAGTAAGTAGACATACATATACCACGCCGATTGCCTCAATCCCGAAGCTCACCCTTCTTTGCAAAGACACCTTCCTTCCATTCAGTTGGACATCTACCTTAGTTCCACACCTCAGCAAAGAGTGGGAGGCTGTTAACAAGGACCAAGGTACCAGTAATAAATTGGATCAAGGTACACGGATTTTGCCCATAAAGGCTTAAAAAACAAACAAAGCGCCGGTCATTGAAGATATACTAACGGAGCTTCTGAAGATCGTTGGTGACTGCATTGCTAGGAAAATGCACGGATCGAGAATAATCAGTGTACATGAAACACTACCTGATCAATGGCGTAAAAGCATTATACATATCGTCCCTACAATGTCAAACTATCGAAGTGAAAAGGTCGTTTTTTCTCATATTCATTACCCTGCTCTTGCATTGGGGACGATTCACCTTGTGGCAAAACCTCGAATCTGTAGCCCCTAAAGAAACGCTGGAAATGACATTTGCACAGATTCGAGATGCCACAAGGCGAATCGTCCCCAATGCAAGAGCAAGGTATTGAATATGAAAAAAACGACTTTTTCACATTCGATAGTTTGACATGGTAGGGACGATATGTTCGATCTACAGAAAGGGCGTCAATTTTTGCTGTGAAAACTATAGAGCGATTTCATTGCTGTGCACATCTTTGAATATCTTCGCAAAGATCGTGGAGCCCCAAATTAAACGCCATGCCGAAAACATAATTGGAGAATACCACGATGGATTCAGAGCCGGATAATCAACTACGGATCAAATGTTCACAATGAAACAGGTGCTAGAAAAATGCTGGAAATATAACATTGACGTTCAAGGACAAAGCTTAGAATGATGAACTCAACATGCCAAGTAAGGATCCAGAGCGGCAACAAACTTTCAAACACTCTCTGGGCTGAAGCAATGAGATGGCCTTGCGCCTACACTTTTTAATCTGGCTCTGGAATATGTCGCAAGAAATTCCCAGTTGACACCAGAGGGAAACTACTGTTTAAATCATCGCAGATCGCAGCTTACGCAGACGACGTAAATATAACGGCGCGGTCCTAACTGGATGCCAAGGAAGTTAATTTTGACACGGTAGAATGAGAAGTAGGGCTACGCATAAACGAAAACAAAACTAAAGTTATGTTGCAATCATGAAGAATTAATCAAAACCTATGGATAGCAGACCATAATATGGATAAAGTGAACAACTTCATATGTACATATGTATATCTAGGAGCCAATCTCTCTAAAGACGGCAATGAAATCAGTGAAATCAAAAAACCCATAATGGTAGCAAACAAGACCAAGACATATTACTTAGTACTTCCAACAATAAAATGTAAAGACGTGCATAGAAAAAGTTGCGAATCAACAAAACCATAAGACCGCTTCTGAAATTTTGTCAGGATCCCTAGTTACAAAATGCACGATCCGGGACCCGCATGGCGCATAATTTATTGTGCTGTGAATATCAGTGTGCGAATCATATATTGTCAACGAGCTAGTGCTTTAAACATGGTGAAACCACTACGAACTCAAAAAGTTGCCCTGATTCAGGACATCTTCGTTGTTACTATTGACAAAGTGTTTCGTACTCACGAGCTGTCAATCCTTTCGTCGTCAACTATGAAAATGATATGTAAAATTAAGCATTTTAATCATCATTCATGTGATCAATTAAGAAATTATTAACATTTACCCACTACATCTCCTTCTACACTCCCTTTCACTAGTTATCGTTATCTACTAGCACCTTAATTGGCATTTCGACTTTTCACGCAGCCCAACTTGTCCCAAGAATTATAAATGTGTTGGCAAATATTGAGTATACAGTAGGATGAACAAATGTGCCTTACACTATCTATTAGAAAGTACAATACATAAAATTTACGTTCCTCGTAATAATTCAAAAAGAAAACATCATTATAAAGTAAATATAAATATTTAACTCAATCCATTTAGAGTAAATATATGTATGTACGTATATCTATGTATATACATAATATAATTATGGGTTTTCTGACATTTCTTTTAAAGTTGTTCAATTATGTTTTATCGTTTTGGATAATAAAATTACTCCACCCTATTTTTGGCTTCGTACTTATCATCATCACAGGAAGTGGTGTCATAAGAAGAATGGCTAGAAACCGAGAACCGTCGTTCTGATGAAAAAGGCTATCGCTCCGTCCTGTATACGAATGTTATCCAGCGCAAGATGTATAAGGTAGATTCGTCAAGGAATTTGATAAATAGACTTTCTTGAATATATGTATAGCATTTATATGGAAGGTTGAACGGGAGTAGTTCACGGAAATTCAATTCGTTCTTAATATTAAATATAATAACAATATGGATTTTTTCTATCACTATAGCTCAATAGGATTCGAAGTTTTACAGCAGCATCACTCATTTCTGTACCTTTGTCAATTCTGGCCGAGTCTTTTATCTTGGCGTTGTAAACGTTGAATTTAACACAATATATGTACATATGTATATTTCAATTTTCAAAATTAAGAACCAAAATTGTAACTTTCACGGAAGCTTTAAGCAATCAAAGATTTATCAAAAGCTCAAGACCGAAGCTTCTACTCCTTGTATGTATATTGCTAATGTATTATAATTCGTATTTCGCAGTCGAAATTCTACTATCGCATCTATCGGGCGTCCATGCTGTTTGGGTTGATGAGCTTAGTGCTAAACTTAAGATTTCATAAGACTTGTGCATCCGAGCCTTTTTCCGGATAGCAGCTATCAGTGATTTTATGTGTTCGGTGTGATGATTTGTCCATAATATCAACTATATTAAAAATTCTTGTATCATTGGGACTGTTTCAAAATGTTTGAATGTGTGTGCTGTATTTATGGTAGATTTTTGCCTGTTTAGTGATTTACGATTTTGCTTAGCAATTGCTTTAGCTGTGTTAGCTTGGAAATTCATATTTAACGCTCAACGGTTTCGGACCTCTAGTGCATAACCGACAAATCTCAGATTATGTCATCGAAAAGGCAAGATATATTCTACAAATGTTATAATATTTTAGCTTTTTTAATACTTCATTTTATGCATATTGTGAATTCTATTATAAAAATTATTTGATATGCAGTAATATATTTAGTGTTGTAACTATTTTATAGACTAGATACATAATCTATCATTCCAATTAAAAAGAAGCACGTTTTGAAACTTACATATGGAACAGGCATGAGGCATTTACCGATAATTTAATCGATAATATTTTTTTTTGTGTAATTTTTGCAAAAGGAATACGTTATGAAGTAAATTCAATTAAATTTTAATGTGCTTCTGCGAAATGATCTCGCCCAGTGCTTCTCAACAGTTGGTCCACGGACCCCTAGGGGTTGCAAAATTATTCAGAGAGTTTGTTTCAGTTGCGGTTCGTGATATATTGCGCAGGTGAGGCACATCAAATAGAGTTTCACAAATAAGTCAGAACACCTTGTGCGTTAAAGGACAGTTGGTTGTGCTATTTAAGAAATGGAATTTGAGTTTTTTCTGGAATATAAACTTTAGGCATTTATTAACGTTGTCTTCTTCAAATTTATGTAGCCCCGTTTTTTGATTGAATTGTAGATAGGTACAGATCATAAGCAGACATCAATTTTCGGAAATGTATGGGTTAAAAGGGCAAGGGGCAAGGGGGGCAAGACCAAAACAAATTCGAATATCTCAACTATGGTTCTAGGCAAAAAGCTGAAAATCCACAAAAAGAGAGGAGCTTGTGGGACTAACTCTACAAATAATTTAATTTTTTTAATTCATTGGTGTCCGAGCAGGAGGGCTAAAAGCAAATTGTCGGCTGATTTTTTTTATCGATTATATTATTATTATACACTATTATTTCTTCGGGATTACTAAACAAAAAAAAGTTCATATTTTACTACCAATTAGGTGGCATGTAGGGTCACCATCATCGACTTAGAGGAAAGCCAATACGTGTAAGGGAGTGGGTCAGGGCACAGTATAAACTTAATGTTGGGTTTAGTAGATATTGGTCGTCGTTTCAAAACAGCTATGTTTTTGGACAATGTATTACTAAAACGTAAATGGAGTTCGGACTAAAACTGCTGAAGTGTTGAAAAATAAAGACAACTTTCCTCACAACGTCAACGATTTGACTGAAACCTCGTTAAGTCATAAAATCAAAGACAATGAACTTTTTTACTCCGTATATAAAGTCGTACGGCGTGATTGCCACAGGGTAAGTGATAGCGACATGGTAGGTGGTGGTTTACGTATTCTTATAAAATCTCACCTTGTCTGTAGTGTGGATTCTTCAACGAATGGTTTCGACAAAATTTCTTGTACAGTATCTTGCCAAATTATTAGACCCATTAGCAAAATATTTTTTTTTTCGTTTGAAGTTATGATAACTTAAAGTGTTTGCAATAAATAAAAGAAAAGATTTCCGGATTCTACACTGTTACGCTTTATTATTCGTAGTGTAGTGTAGAATCCGGAAATCTTTTCTTTCATTTCGAAATGCACTGTGAAAACATTCACCAAACCAACGTGTTTGCAATAATTGGCCATTATTCTTAATTAATCACTTTCCCTGTCCCTTAGGAAATGAAATACAACACAAAACTTATTTAATAAGTATTTATTAAACTAAAAAAAATATGAGTATACTTAATATTTCGTATGCCTGCCCTTAACCTTCAGTAATGCGTCTATACGACGAGGCATACTGTTAATACAGTTTTCAATGGTGGTTTTAAATGTTTGGGTTATGGTTCCAATTATTTGTTAGCACCTCTAATAATTCTTTTTTCGTAGTAGGTGCGGTATTATTTATTTCAATTTTGATAAGATCCAAAAAATTTCGATAGGGTTCATGTCCAGCGAATTTCCCAGCCAATCAAGGACTGTATCAATGTGTTGAGCCAAAAATTGTTTTATAACCTTCAGCCAAAAACGTTTTTATAACTTTGGCACAGCGCTCCATCGTGCATAAAAATAGGGTTTTCATCTTCCTTAAACCAGTTTCTCATCTGCAGTAGTAGTTGCTCGCTCAACACTCGTCGGTACTGATCGGCTTTAAGGCTGCCTTCTACAATATACAGAGGTCCCGGCCCCTTAGCGCTGATCACAGACCACACCATGACTGACGGCGAATGTTTAATTGTAGGTACAATACACTCCGAAATAAATTTTTCTCCCAGTCGTCGTCTCACAAATTTCGTTTTTTCAGCCATAACCTGAAAATTGGATTCATCCGAAAAACATACCTGAAAAACAGAAAGAAGAAGACAAATATTTATAATTTCTCAGTGAAAGCTTAGCAAAATAAAGCTATTGAACTATAATTTACCCGTTGCCAGTCATCAATGGTGAAATGCTTTTACTTTTTAGCCCATTCAAAAAGTTTTTTTTATCATGGCGGGTGTCAGTCTTGGTGTCTTCGCAGGTCTTTTGGCTATGAGATGCCCTTCCCAAAAAAAAAAAATATTAATACTACCTTAATTCACAAATGTTGCGCCCTTAGTTAAAACAAGTGATTATTTTGAAAAACTGACCGGGTATGTTATTCCACTTAACAGGAATTTTTTTGCCGTTATTCGAGTTGCTAGGTAACAATGTTAACATTAAAGCGTTGCCAACACAACAAAGAATAAGAAAATCACATAATCCATAAAACTAGATGTAAGATATCTTATCCAAAGTAAAACGAATGATTTGTTGACAATGGGTCTAATAATTTGGCAAGGTACTGTATCAAAATTAGACTTGCAGCGTCTTTTCTCTATATCATCTGCATGCATGTATGTATATTCGACCAGATTCTTCTACTTCAGTCTAAGAATATGCAATATTCGAAGTAGAACCAGTTCTTAACGACATTAGCTGTACGAACGAATTCTTATGCATCAAGACTTTAACTTGCCCAAACTGTCCACGTCCAAATGAGCAACGCACGGGTTCATCGTACCTTTGAACAATTCTTCTTCAAAGGAAGCTGCACTGATTTAACGATTTGCTGTCATGACCATGCTTTACATACAACAGCTAATAAAATTATCCAGGAGTCATACTAAATTTGGCTTTTACAACTATCAAGTACGATGGCGTGGTCTTACGGTCTGTTCTGACAATCTTGTACTTGAAGAAATAAATTATCCAGCATCCATTTGTCATATTATAATAAACACTAATCATTATAACAAGATGGCTATTGCCAAAAATAAGTTGGAGTTTAATTTGAGAAAAGCTAATTTTAATCTTCTATCCGAGAAACTAACGATTTTGAATTAGAAGTGGTTATTTGAATCATGAAAAAAAATATGTATACGTCTTCTATGTTAATTTATTAACTTGTTTTTCAAATTCAATTCTTTTGACATTAGTAATGAATCCAACGGTATCTCCTCCTTAGTTTGGTAAAGTGTTGAGGGCGCTGAGAAACGAGAGAAACTGTACTTAAAAGTTCAGTTTAAGAAAGACAAATGAATCATTTCTTAATTACGGTCATATCAGAAATTAATTCAATTTGTACTTACCGACGCGGTATAAGTGTTATATCGAGATTATATATACAGTCACTCACAGCTTAAACGATGCAGTCAAGAATTTTTGTAAGTTTCCTATAAAAAAAAGTATAGGAATAAAGTTTCGATTAACGTCTTCAAATAATCACACTGTTGTATGAGTTCCTATTAATTCCACAAAATTTTCACAGACCACGATGAACGATGGATTACCAGGAAATACCGGAAAGAACCGTTGCTTAGTTCTCTAAAGCTCACGTCTGAAGTAGAGAAATGGTTGGAAAAGAAGTGTCATCCTGAAACAGTGCGATGAATATTGCGTTAAGAAAATTTACATGAACGAGTAGCGAGAAACAAGCCCCTGATTAGTTCTATGAACGTACGTCTTCGAATGGAGTTTGCCCGTACATACCGAAACAGCTCCCAGGACTTTTGGAAAACGGTAATTTTTGCAGATGAGAGTAAATTCAATATTTTTGCATCAGATGGGAAGGTTTTTGTTTGAAGAAAGGCAAATGAGGAGCTAAAACTTGAGAATTTTCGGCCTACTGTTAAGCATGGTGGAGGTCATGTTGTGGTTTGGAGCTGCATGTTCTCTGTAGGCGTCGGAAAACTTCACTTTATAGAAGGCAGTGTGGACAAACACATGTACATGGACATCCTTAAGCACAATTTGAAAAGCAGTGCCGAAAATATGGGAATAAAGGACAATTTTAGCTTCTTACGTCATAATGATCCAAAGCATTCATCCTATCTTGTTAGGGAATAGATGCTATATAAATGCCCTCATATCATTAAAAAGATACCACAATCACCCGATATAAATGTAATTGAGCATATATGGGCAAAACTGATATTAGAAATTAAACATAACAGGACTACGACTGGGCGTTAACTCCAATCGTGCGATACTCTAGATGAAAGAGAATTTTTTTTTTTTAAGAAATTTTGTAGGGGAAGTGGTAGAGGGGGTGACGATGTTGAAATAATTTTCTCACATCACGCCAAGGTTACTATCAAAATATTTTATACAAAATTTAGGATTCAAAAATATAATCGGTACTGAGAAATTTAGTGTATTGGATTTAGGGTTTAGGTTTCGGTTGTAGGAGGGTGGTTGCACGGAACCACAAGCACTGAGGCCATCTAGTTGGACCCATTGTACTCGCCCTATTGTTGTAAGTTGGAAGTCACTCTTATTGCTCTAACCACTTGGTTCGGTTTGCGAACCTTAGCAGGCTGGAATGTTGGACGCCTCTGAGGTCGTCTAGTTCTGAGAAGAATCTAGAGCCTAAACAAAGGAGACGACTGTTGGAGATGTGCGGACAGTGACAAAGATAATGTTCGATAGATTCTTCGTCTTCCTCGCAACCTCTGCACAAGCTGTCGCTTGCGATCCGCATCCTAAGTGCGAGCAGCCTTAGCAATCCATGGCCTGTGGTCAGGCCGACAATAGTTCGGATACTATAGCGACTACGTTGTAACAGCTAAGCTGTAATATTTTTGTTCAGTTCTTCCCAAAAGGATTTGGCCGTTTTACAGCTTTCCTGCTGCCGCCACCCCGCCAAGAAAGAATCCAAAATAGTCTGTTTGAAGCTAGTCTTCAGTATTGTTGGTGCTACACCGACTGACTTCCTAGTGGAATTGATGTTTGCAGATCCTTGCCGTGCAAGCGTATCTGCCGCCTCGTTACCTAGCAGGTCACTATGACCCAGTATCCAAATTAGAAAAACTTCCGATTTAAATCGTGTCTACAAATGGACACTAGTTTGGACGCAGTCCTGTAGGATTGGAGTGCCTGAAGCGCAGCCCTGCTGTCCGAGAAAATGTAACAATTTCCGAGACTGTTCTGCATATCAAGAATAATTTTTGTACACTCGTTAATGGCTAATACTTCTGCTTGGAACACTGTCGCGTATTCCGGAAGATGAAATGAAGTTTGGATGCCGAGGTCGTGGGAATAAATCCCTGCACCTGTCCCCTGGCTAGTTTTAGATCCATCCGTATAGAGATGAGAACCTATACAGGTACTGAGTATCGTATTTGTTGCCCATTCGTTTCGTTCAGGAAACTTAATGTGAAACTTCCGTTTCTCAACCTGCGGTTTGTTCATGCAATCATACTTGCGGTCTAAAAGGGAGTTTGCGTTTTAATGACGTTTAGAATTTTTCCATGACCAATTTGTGGCGCTGACCACGATTTAGTGGTTTTTAATCTAATGGCTGCTAGACCCGCTCTTGTTTTACAAAAAGATCAAGTGGAGGTAGTGAGAGAATCACTTCCAGAGCTGCAGTTGGTGTGGTTCTAAGGGCACCTGTTATGACAGACATGCCATCCGTTGGATCAGCTGTAAGGGTGCGAGGTTGGTTTTTAGTACCACCGCCGGCCACCACACCAGCGCACCATAGCAAATAATTAGCCTTACAATACTGGTATACATCCAGTGGATGAGGTGCGGCTTAAGGCCCCATCTCAAACCGAATGTCTTATTGCAAGCGAAGAAGGCTAAGTTCTTGAATATTGGCCTTCCAAGATAATTTGCAAAGACCTAAATATTTAACTTGATTCGAGAGGACCATATTGATACCTCGAATGTTTGGTGGATTGAAAGCATATGGTTTTCTTCTTCTGGAGAAGAGGACCAGATCTGTTTTTTGTGGGTTAATAGTAAGTCCTTCATCTAGTGCCCAGCTGTCTAACAGTTGTAAAGCGGATTGCATGAGGTCTCCTAGAACTTGCTCAAACTTACCAGTTAGCTTGATGGCAAGATCGTCTGCATATGCTACTGTGGGGTAGCCGTTCTGATTTAAGATGGAAAGGGGTTCATTCACTGTTAGGACCCACAGGAGAGGCGATATTATACCGCCCTGTGGCGTTCCTTTGTAAACAGAGCCTTTTCTTGTCTCGTCAACCATTCGTGCTACGATTTTCCGTGAACGAAGAAGCTTTGCTATCAATGCAGTCAGGAGAGGTTCCACACTATGGCTGCGCAAGACCTCAAGTATGGCATCAATGTTGATGTGGTTGAACGCGCCTTCCACGTCTAGGAAGGCACCGAGTGCAATCTCTTTTTGATGGAAAGCTTTCTCTACGGCACCTACCGTCACATGCAAGGCGGTGTCAGTGGATTTATCTTTCAGATAGGCGTGTTGGTGGGAGCATCTAACCGAGAGGTTCAGAGTTGTCCGCAGGTAGCTGTCCACCAGTCTTTCTAGGCCTTTAAGAAGGAAAGAAGTCAGGCTGATGGGTCGAAAAGCCTTCGGGATGTTGTGAGAGGCTCTACCTGGCTTAGGTATGAAAACTACCTTAACCTCTTGCCATTACTTCGGTATGTAACAAAGACTGATGCATGCTTTATATATGTCTACCAGGTACTGAATTATTGTTTCATCCGCGTTCTGGATCATTGCGGGATAAGCTTCGTCCAGCCCTGGTGACTTGTAAGGTTTGAAGAAACTGAACGCAATTCCTATGTTTCCTGGTGTCACGACTGTATCTACTAGTTCTGAGTTAGTTAGAATGCGATCGGCACATGAACTTTGTGGTGGAGGCTCAAAGCAATCAGGGAAATGCGTTTGCATTAAAAGTTTAAGTGACTCGCCATTAGACCCCGTCCATGAACCATTGCCTTTATCCAGTAATTCAGGCATGTATGGGTCTTTGGATAGGGTCCTCTTTCTCCTAGCAGTTTCGTTGACGTTATCGATTTTTTCGCAGAATCTCTTCCATGAATTTCGTTTGACGGCTCTTAGCTGTTTTTTATACATTGTAAGTGCTGCTTGGTATTTGTCCCAGTCTGTGCCAAGTTTGCTGGAGTTAGCTTTATTAAAGTGTTTCCTTGCTCGTTTTTTCAGGATATCGAGATCGTTATTCCACCAGACAGTGTTCTTACCATCTTTGGCGGACTTCTGAGGGCTGGAACTCTTGTATATAGTATATTTGTTAACATCCCCACTCTTTTATCTAAGGAATCTGTTGTTTTTATTGGGTAAGGAACTATTGCCGGTAGTCTTTGGTTTATTAGTTCCTGATATTTAACCCAATCCGTTCTTGCTGGATTCCTGTAAGACCGACTATTTTTTGTTGATCCCACTATTTCAAATCTTATCCACATGTGGTCTGACAAGGATGGTTCTTTCGAAACTTCCTAGTTGTGGACCGTTAGTGATTTAGAGTTAGTTGCAAGAGTCAGGTCGATAACCTCGCTTCTTGCTCTATTTATGAAGGTGGGACTGTTACCAACATTGCAAACATTTAGATTGTTCATGCTAAGAAATTCTAGAATTGTCTTACCGCGATCGTTGCAGTCTGAGCTAGACCAGTAGGTGTGATGGGCATTGGCATCACAACCTATTACCAAGTCCCCTGTGTTGGACTGGACAAGCTGGCACATGTCAGTCGTTGGAACAACCCTTGCGTCGTATGGCTGGTACGATGAAACCAGCTTAACTGGCTGCGGTGTTCCGTTAAGTGACCTCTCTCAAAGCGTCGTTGTTTGGTCTGGGCTGCTGAATTGCGGAATTAAAGTTAATTTTAGTGCTTTTTTCGCAACGACACATGTCCGTAGCCTACCTGTTTTGGGTCCGTGAAGGACCGTAAAAATTTTATTGCACCATCCTAGAATGTGGTTAGAGCCACTCAACCACGGTTGGAGAGTGGCGGTCGCCACTCTACTGTGATGTAGATTGACTTGAACCACTCTGAGTTTGCCGGCTTCTGAGGTTGGCCGCGTTTGGTTTCGGTAGTTTGAAGTGGACTTTGTTGAGTCCACAATACACGAAACCTTTCGCTACAGACAACCTTTCCATGGAGCTTTGGTCGATTCCGAGAACAAGAAGTTTGCCCTTGTCTTTTTGTTCTCTATGGAAAAGCTTCCATACCTGCGTGGAAAGATAGTTTTGCAGCTAAATATTCTGCAATAGGATTTCAGGGTCTTCAATGATACCCGGGATCCATACAGACACTTTTGTCAGTCTTGGAGCCTCGGCACCTTTCACCACCTGTAGCTTGATGTCCTTCAAGAGCTCGTTCATCTTGGGAACCGTCTCCTGAAGGAAGACCAGAGTGTTTTGGTCAGCACAAGTTATCCTAAGATAACCTGGCTCGAAGTCATACTTCAAAAAGCTTGGTTTAGCTGGTGGATTACCTAAGAGGTGTTTTCTCAGAATGTTCCTCAATGAAGAGTAGATCTGAGACCTCACCGACTCTGGTATAATGCCTAGCAAGTCGTTGGTGTTATTGACTGCTGCCTAGAGGGAACTCCTAGCAACGTCGCTATAGGTAGCCGATCTCGGCTGTTTCTTTGCTGCAGGTATCGGCGTATACTATCATCCGAACGGATACGCTTATGTTTCTGCTTCAATGGTTCAAGCTTCTTACCGGCGACTGTGCCCGTGGACGAGGGCTCTTTGGCCTTGCCGGAGGCGGTGCTATGAACCGATCGTTCCGAAGCCAGCGGGGATGACTACTATGTAAACCACTTCGACATTTTCCACTGACGGCTGCAAAATGGAAGTCGCAGCTGATGGGGGACCCGGAGTCAAGCTATGAGTCTTACTTCGTTGGGCTGCTTTTCACACTCCTTTTTGTTGCCGACAGTTTCGGAACCACAACGCTATCCGGTGCAAGGTTTGATACTCCTTTCAGCGGAGTGGTCGGAGCTTGTAAGGACTCTTTCGCAGGAGTACTAGCTTTATCAATCAGAGACGTTGCTGGGGTCCTAAGACTTTTCGCCTCGACTCTGATCACTTAGGCCGGCACGCTGGCTGGGCGTGAAGCTTTTGCAGCTCGTGAATCCATCCCGGAAGACAGTCGACTCAGAATTGCAGCCACTTTAGCCCCTACCACATTGTCAAACTTCGCTTTTGCAGTTTTTCTTTTTAAGGTGGTTTTAGCACGGCGACGAGCTCGGTTGCTAATTCTGCCTTGAGGGGTTTGGATCGTCTCAGTAGCAAGGTCAGCCGAGATAGTTGTGCAGGATATTGTCGACGTCGAAGCGTGGCCAACATCTATACTCATCTCCATCGGCTTACTCCGTTCTGAGTCTACATCCTCTAATGCCATTATAAAAGCGAGATCACTGAGCTTTGACATAGAAGACTCAGTGCGCTCGATGTTTGCCAGTAGCACAGCACTACTAGAACCTGGTTGCACCGCTCTAGTAGCTCCTGAACCGCGTTCGGACCCGGTGATTTTAGCACCCTCTTTTGCCGGGGACTGAGTGCCAATAAGGGGGACTCCATCTCACAGTTTTTTGGGCTGGTTCGGGGCATGGTTTTTACAGGAAAGATATTTGCTGCCATATCCACCTCAACATGTACATTCATTTAGGCTCACAACGTGGCGGTTGCCTACATGTGTCCGATGAGCTTGTTGAAGAGAGTATAACTGTCAAACTTAATTCCTTGCTATTGCCATGCTAAACGCGGACGAGGGTCTTGCGACACACCGCGGCGTCCTCCATCCACCACCTGACGATGCGCCTGATAGGTTGCCCAAACAATACATCCGTATTGGATTTAGTTAAGTTGTGCAGTTTGTATGGGAGGTGGTAAACGGAGTGTGAATTTATTAATCATGTTCTTAGAAATAACTGTAAACGTCATTTAATTGACACATTTTAAATTGCCGATCAGTAGCATTCATACTTTTCAGGAAAATCGACTTTTTGTAAAGTTGTTGAATTGTGTCAATATGTATGGAAGGGGCTAGAAGGAGTGAAGCTAACCGCCTAATTTTTTTGGTCTTACTAATAATTCTAAATAATTATTTCGCGCATAAATTCAGCTCGATATGTACTGAGTAAATTTATTTAGAGTATTTCGTAAAAAAATGCAGTTTGTATAGGAGGTGGTGGATACAGCAGATTGAAATTATTATAAAAGTAGTATATTACAAATTTCAGATCAATAGCTTTCATGCTTTTTGAAAAAATCCGTTTATTGTCGAATTGCGAAATTGTGTCATTTTGTATGGGAGGGGGTAGAAGGGGTGAAACTAAATGTCTAATTTTTTTGGTCTTACTAATAATTCCAAATAAATATTTAGCGCGCAATTTCAACTCGCTAAATTTTATGCGCACTGAGTAAATTGGTTTAGAGTATTTCATGAAAAAGTACAGTTTGTATGGGAGGTGGTGGAAGGAGGGAGAGGATACGCATAATTTTTATATGATAGATTGATATCATCAAAAAAGTAATATGTTCCAAATTCGAGACCAATAGCTTTTATAGTTTTTGAGCAAATCCGTTTATTGTCAAATTGCGCCATTTTGTCATTTTGTATGAGAAGGGGTAGAAGGGGTGGAGCGAGTTGGCCCGTTCACGAACTTGTCCTTACTTTTCTGTCAAAAACGATGTGTACAAAATTTGAACTTTCTAGATTAACGCGTTCTCAAACTAGAGAGGACACGGACGGACAGACGGACGGACAGACGGACGGACGGACATCCGATTTTGAGATTTTTGAGTGATTGTATGAACTTCTGTATCATTCATTTTTTTCTCCGAGCCTTGTTTCTTAGCGTTACAAACTTTGTGGCAAACTTATAATACTCTCAGATTTCATCTAGAGTATAAAAAGAACGCCCTCCAATATTCTCGACGTACGCACAAGTCGGTGACCGAGCTGAACATGTAATAGAGCTATTCTCTTCCTTTTTTCGGTATTGCTCTCAGTACTGAACAAACTAACAAATCATGGTGTGCCCTTTACTAGTACTCGTTAACAGGTAACAAGCATGCTAAGCTTTTTATGTCAAACATTTGGTTAAAAGAAGTTCTGAATATCTGCAATTAAACAGACTCCATGAGAAACTCTAAGATATTCATTTATTCCGGGGGACACCACAATCAGTGACCGCAGTGATAGGGCAAGCCAAAACTACCCCTTCGTGAATTCTAATCTATCTCCGGGGCGACTCAGATAATCATAAGTTTCACATTTTCTGTGATAGTAGTGTGGAAGACCTAGCTTTAGAATGATCCCAACTACAATTAAAACTGAAGTGGGAACATAAAGCCCAATCATATAATACTATAGATGAAATAGGGAAGAGTTTATTGTGCCGGAAAATATGTCATCTCAAATTCCACGGGACACTACTATTCAAGTCCACCCAACTAGTAGTATACGCTGACGAAATTAACATTCTAGCAAGATCCTTCCCTAGTGCTAAAGAGATATTTGTCAATCTTGACTCCGCCGCAAAAGAAGTCGGGTTGCACATTAATGAAAGCAAAACAAAAGTAATGACGTAAACAAGAAGGAGAACGCCAATCAGACAAAACATAACAATTGCGGAATATAATTTGGAGAGTGTGGACAACTTCATATATCTTGGGCCTAATCTATCAAAGGACGGTAATGAAACAGACGAAATCAAACGACGGAAAATACTAGCAAGTAAGACGTATTATTCGGTGCTTTCAATAATGAAATCCAGGGTCCGAATTGGGCTGTCGCGCCATTGATGATGATGGTAGAGAAAGTGGGAGGTTTTGGATGATTTTGAATCTGCTTATCAACATACTAATCACATTGCTTTGTTATTCATATGTTCGAAGGAGGAATACATTTTTTGAATTTTCAATACAAATCGAAAATCGATTGCATTATGCATTTAACAAAAATTATGTATTTTTATGGGAGGGGGTAGAAGGAGTGTACGGATCAAAACAAATTTTTTTCACGTTATTGACATTTCTATTTGTATACTTTATACAAAATATCAAGTTGATATCCTTAACAGTTTCGAAGAAAAATAATTTAATTTAAATTCCAAAATTTCGTGCAATTTGGTTGGGAGGGGGTAGAAGGTATGAGGTGAAGTTGATATTTATTTTTAAAATAAATTGCAATTATAATAGAATTAATTCCGACGAAATTTCGTCTTTTCAGCTTTACTAGTTTCAATGAAAATCGAATATGTATTTTTCGAAATTGTTCATTTGTATGGGAGGGGGTAGAAGGAGTGAGTGGATCAGATCAATATTTCTAGATATAAATGACATCTATACCATAATACTTTGACCTAAATTTCAAGTAGATAGCTTAAATAGTTTCAGAAGAAAAATCAATTTCTTAATATTTCGAAATTTCATAAAATTTGTATGGGAGGGGGTAGAAGGAGTGGGGGGATGTGGCCCATTCACGAACTTAAAGTTACTTTTTTGCTAACAATGACGTAAAACAAATTTCAGCACGATAGGTCAAAGCTGTCGAGAGTGATGTTGTAGACAGACGGACAGACGGACAGACAGACGGACAGATGGACAGACAGCAACTCGGAATCGAGATTTTTGAGTGACAACAAATATTTCTGTACCTTTGGCGGCTCTGTGCGAGCGTTATTTCTTAGCGTTACAAACGGTAAGGCAAACACAATATACTCTCAGATTTCATCTAGAGTATAAAAAGTTCTGCTATTTTTCGTAGTTTCGAGAGCCTTCCACGAAATTTTTGATATGAAGCTATCACACTTCTAGCCTTTTCCATAAATCACTTTCATTGTTATTTACTGTGTCTCGTGTTACTTGATTAAATTTGTGCAAAGAGATTAATTTATTATATTTTGTGTGGTCTTCATTTATTAGAAGACCTGGCTGACACAGAGATCAGATAGGCTTTATCCTCGTGCTCCCCGTAGCAACGTTTTTTGCATTAATATGCCACTACTGGTTTTTTGTATTCTATAGGAATTCTCATAGATCCAGTATTTAAATATTATAAATTTCGTTTCCAGTAAGTAGCCTTGTGTCACTATTGATGCAATATTGAACAAGTGCTTAAAATCCGTACATATAAATATAATTGTAGTACCTGTCTGTTATTTGTTTATAAATGGCTATAAGTTAGTTTTTTGTTCTATTTTAGCAATAACTAAGCAGAAACACACGTTTTTAAAATTCTTCTCTGTCTTTCTGTCTTTCCGGCTTTCACGCAAAAACCGCTGATCCGATTGTACTGAAACTTTCACAGTTTATTAAGTATACTTTGAGATGTAATTTGCGTTTGATTTTATTTCAATAAGCCAATGCCTTCTTCCTCCTCCCATACAAAATGACTAATTTTCAAAAATATGTAATAATCAAATTTTCTTGAAAACCATAAGAGCGAATAATTTAAAACTTAGAACATATTATTATACTCTAGATGAGAGAGTATTATAGTATTATAAGTTCGCTCTAAGGTTTGTAACGCCAAGAAATAAGGCTCGGAGAAAAAAGTGAATGATACAGAAGTTAATATTATCACTCAAAAATCTCAAAACCGGATGTCCGTCCGTCCGTCCGCGCGCTCTCTAGCTTGAGAACGCGTTGAGCTAGAAAGTTCAAATTTTGTACACGTCGTTTTTGACAAAAAAGTAAGGTCAAGTTCGTGAACGGGCCAAATCGCTCCACCCCTTCTACCCCCTCCCATACAAAATGACACAATTACGCAATTTGACAATAAACGGATTTGCTCAAAAAGTATAAAAGTTATTGACCTGAAATTCAGAATATATTACTTTTATAATAATATCAATCTATCATATAAAAATTGTACGTGTCCTCCCCTCCTTCTACCACCTCCCATACAAACTGTACTTATCAAGAATTACTCTAAGCCAATTTCCTCAGTGCTTATAAAATTTACCGGGCTGAAATTGTGCACCAAATATTTATTTAAAATTGTTAGTAAGGCCAAAAAAAAGTAGACGATTAGCTTCACCCCTTCTACCCCCTCCCATACAAAATGACACAATTTCGGAATTTGACAATAAATGGATTTACTCGAAAAGTGTAAAAGGTATTAATGTGAATTTTTGGATATATAACTTCCATAATAATATAAATCTACAGTAGAAAAATTATTGGAGTCCTCCTTCTCCTTCCACCCCCTCCCATACAAACATCACTTTTTCGTGAAATGCTTTAAGACGATTTTCTCAGAACATATAACATTTATCGAGCTCATATTTTGTAATAAATTCTTAATTAGTATTATCACTAAGAACAGAAAAAAATATTTGATTAGCTTCACTGCTTCTACCCCCTCCCATACAATATGGCACAGTTTCACAACTTCACAAAAAATTGATTTTCTTGAAAAGTATGAATGGCACTAGTCTGAAATTTAAGGGATGTCAATTTTATAATATTCCTAGTTATTTCTGAAAAAATCACTAAAATCCCCCCACTCTTTCTACCACCCCCCATACAAACTGCACATTTTCATTAAATCTAACTCACTAATTTTCTCAGTTCCCATTCAATTTTTGGAGTAAGCATTTTGAATGAAACATTTTTATAGCTACTTTAGCATGATGGGGGAAAAAATTAGTTCAATGCTATCATCCCTTCTAACACTCCACATACAAAATTTCTTGGGGTCACAAAAAAATTCTATTTCATCTAGAGTATCGTAAGATTGCGCATTACGCGCAATCGTAGCCCTGTTATGTTTTTTACCATAAATGTGATCTATGGCATACCAATTATTTGAATCCCCCACTCCTTCTACTACCTCTATTACAAACTACAATTTTTCAGGAAATACTATAAATCAATTTGCTCAGTACGTATACGATTTATCGGGCTCAAATTTTGTATTAAATATTTGATTAGTATTATAATTAGTATCGGGGATAAGTAAACCCATTAGCTTCTCCCCTTCTTATACAACGTGGCACAATATCACATCTTTTCCGATTTTTTTGAAAAGTATGAAGTTACTGATCTGAAACTTAAAATATATCAATTGCATGATGATTTTAGTTGTTTTTCAGAAAAACTCTAAAAACCCTCTACTCCTTCTACCATCTCTCATACAAACTGCACAATTTCACTAAAACCTATGGACTAATTTTCTTTAAAGATTATATGTCCCACGTAATGTATTACTAAGTACATTCTGAAAAATTGCTTATTATTGCGATTCATACGCAAAGTTGCGTTTATCGCAAATTCATAATAAACCATAACAGGACTACGACTGGGAGTAAAGCCCAATCGTGCAATACTCTAGATGAAAGAGAATTTTTTTTATTTTAAGAAATTTTGTAGGGGAAGTGTAGTAGGGTGACGACATTGAACTAATTTTTTCACATCACGCTAAGGTTGCTATCAAAATGTTGTATACAAAATTTAGGATTCAAAAATTTAATAGGTACTGAGAAAATTAGTGTATTGGAGGATTTAGTGAAATTGTGCAGTTTGTATGGGAGCTGGTAGAAGGAGACTGAATTTATTAATGACGTTTTTGGAAATAACTGTAAACATCATTTAATTGACATATTTTAAATCGCAGATCAGTAGCATTCATTCTTTTCAGGAAAATCGAGTTTTTGTAAAGTTGTTGAATTATGTCAAATTGTATGAAATATCTAATCGCCTAATTTTTTTGGTCTTACTAATAATTCTAAATAATTATTTAGTGCATAATTTCAGCTCGATAAATTTCATACGTACTGAATAAATTTATTTGGAGCATTTCATAAAAAAGTGCAGTTTGTATGAGAGGTGGTGGAAGGAAGGAGAGGACTAAACTAATTTTTATACAGCAGATTGAAATTGTTATAAAAGTAATATATCCCAAATTTCAGGTCAATCATCTTTTTGAAAAAATCGGTTTATTGTCGAATTGCGAAATTGTGTCATTTTGTATGGGAGGGAGTAGAAGAGGTGAAACTTACTTACTTACTAATACTTCCAAATAAATATTTAGTGCACAATTTCAGCTCGCTAAATTTTATATGCACTGAGTAAATTTGTTTAGAGTATTTCATGAAAAAGTACATGGACGGACATCCGGTTTTGAGATTTTTTAGTGATTACATGAACTTCTTTATCATTCATTTTTTTCTCCGAGCCTTATTTCTTAGCGTTACAAACTTTGTGGCAAACTTATAATAGAAGACAGTACTTAAATCCTTAGTTTCATCAGCATTGTAAGAACTTATTAGCAGTTCGAGTTTGCGAAGCATTGAATCGGATAAATATATTTGAATATTCAAGTGGTGAAGTGGACAGCGTGCTCGCTTCACAGTCAATAGGTCGTGGGTTCGATTGCCACTCCAGACAGTGGGATTTTTTTATGCACGAATTTTCGTTTGATACTGGCAATGAAAAATTATTCGAAATAAAATGGGCAAAAGGTATAAAAGTGCAACAGTTCCACTTCAAGAAGGTCTATATACTCAGTAAATGTATTCTGTTCGCTTTCTATCATTTAGTCCCCATAACATCTGCAAATATTTGTCAGTAGCAGCCAGTACAACTGAAAAATACACCAGCTTCTTCACTTGTTACGGTCGTTCTCACTCCTTTCCCCTACCTTCCCAATCCCATTCCGTGCTCCCCATGACTGCGTTTGTGCCATTGCACATAAAGCCCGAAATTGCCTATAACACAGGTCATTCTGTAAAAAAAACTCTCATGTTTATTTACATCTGCACTTGTATGATAAACATGTTAGAGCTTTAACGAGATCAACATATGACTTAAAGTAAACAGTAACCTACGACGTAGACTGCAGTGTCGACAGTACAAAATTTTTCTTAGCCAACACAGCTTATGATGATGTGCTGTAAAGACTACAAGGAATTCTAGAATCTTTAGAGAAGTACATCTGCGTGAACCAAAACAACCAACGAACTACGTAATAAAAGTGACGATATAAAATAAATAAACTGCCAACAAGTCGGGCGAAACTTTATTATTCTTGGGACAAGTTGCGGATAAGTGGAAAGTCAATATGCAGGTTAGAGTGGTTAGGGAAGGCTAAGTGAAAGGGAGTTCTTGGGCAGGACTGTTAACAATATTTCATTCGTTTCTGTAAGTTTGGTTTTTATGAGGGGAGGAGTAGGGGTAATAGTAAGGGTAGGTGGATGTTAATAGCTTTTTAATTAATTGCTTGAATCACGTCCAATATTCTCTGTATAGAATGTGTTTCATAGACGAAGTTGCATAGAATTTTCATAAAATTCGGTGTATTTTACATTCATGAAACCGAACATTTGTATGGGAGGGGGTAGAGAATATAGGGGAATCGTAAAATTTGATACGCAGTTTTATTTCGAGTCTCTTGTAAGGTGCTTGTATAGAATTTCAAGTTCGTAGCTTTTAGTTTGTTGGTTATTAGTTGATTTAATGAAATTGGTCGAAATCATAGTTTTGTATGGGAGGGGGTAGAAGCGCAAGCGCGATTTAAAAACTTTTAAAGCAACTTCATTTGAATTATTTTTTTAAGTTTTTATGCCAAATTTGAAATTGATAGCTTATACGAGTTAGCTGATAACTGATTTTTTAAAAATGCTCGAAAAAATAATTTTGTATGGGAGGGGGTAGAGGAGGTAGGGGAATCGTAAAACTTGTGATGCAATTTTCTTTCATTTTTAATGTAAGGTGCTCGTACGAAATTTCAAGTTCGTAGCTTTTAATTTGTTGGTTATTAGTTGATTTAATGAAATTAGTCGAAATCATACTTTTGTATGGGAGGGGGTAGAAAGTCAAGCGCGATCTTAAAACTTTTAACGCAATTTCATTTTAATTATTTTTGTTAGTTGTTATGCAAAATTTCAAATTGATAGCTTTTAAGAGTTAGGTGATAATTGATTTCTTGAAAATGGTCGAAAAAATAATTTTGTATGGGAGGGGGTAGAAGTGTTAAAGGTTTTCGACCAGTTAATATTTCGTATATTTAGGGATTTTTTTTAAATGCATTTCGCAAATTTTCAAATTTCTACCTTAAAATTTCACTCAAAAATTTTCAGTTTATGTGTTTTTTTCAATGCACATGAAACACCTTGTGCACGTTAGACCGGGGGGGTCGGTTTATAACAAATATGGATCAAGTTATTATTATTTTTCTATGTGGATTAAATATAGGTATTCACATGCAAAATTTTAGCTTTGTATCTTTTACCAGAGCTCTAAAAAAATCACTCAAAGTTTTCGATATTTTTGCTTATTACCTCTCTCCCCTTACACCTCCCAACTTAAAATTTTTACCAAAATTAAGTATTATGTAGTTCTACAATCTGACAAATTTTTGATTTGATATCTGTACTATTTTTGGAGATATAAGGATTTGTAATTTTGAAAAGTGCGCCATTTTTGAAATGCTCCCCATTTCCCCCCACTACTATTATTTCAACATGTTATATTTTTTTTGTATTTGCCTAGTATAGTTTAATATAAGTTTTAAGTTTCAATTACATAGCTTAAGAGATAGTTGAGATATTATTTTTTAAGTGTTTTTCTTTGCACCCCCCCTGACCCTCCCCCTTACAATAATTAGCAGCTTTCTAAGCTGGTTCCGATGAAACTATATGCCACCTTGATGGTCTCTAAATATGATTTTGTTACGATAAGTAATTTCGAAGATATAATCATTTGAAAAAAAAATTCGGCCGACAATTGGTTCTAAGCCCCCCCTTTTCGCACCCCAATGGATAAAAAAATTAAATTATTTTTAAAAGTTGTCCCACAAACCCTTCTATATTAATGTTGAGTTTCAACTTCCTAGCTGTTACCATAGTTGAGATATTTGAATTCGTATTTTTCGGTTTAAGCGCTCCCCCCGCCTCCCCCTGAACCCGTATACCTTCGAAAATGGGTATCCGCCTGAGATCCGCAACTATCTACAATCCCCCCAAAAATGAACTTTCTTTCTTGAAGGGTTTGGGAGTTAATGTGCGCTGAGCGTACACGTCGGCGTACGGCGGACGGCGGACGGCGGACGGCGTACAGACAGACGGATTTTTTTTTTTTGCTTTTTTAGGCTAATTTAGTCATGAAACGCGAAAAAAAAAAATTTCAGGGTAGCAAACTTTTTTTTTTTTTTGTGTCGATCACAATACTTTATTATTATAATAATAAAGTAAAAGTGAACAAATAATAATAAATAAAAAGTTTAATAGAAGGAATAACATTGTCTTTTGATAAAGTTTCCAGAATATGTGTACAGATTATTCGGGACAAAACTCAATTAGTCTATAAAGGGATTGCTAATACTATTGAAAACTTATATTTCACTTGAAGAGATTTGGCATAGTGATAAAAAAAGATTTATACATCTCAATTTAATAATAGTGTCTGTCTGTTATTTATTTAGAAATAGCTATAAGTTAGTGTTTTGTTTTATTTCGACAATAACTTAGCATGAAGACATGTTTTTCCGATTATTTTCTGTCTGTATATCTGGATTTAACTAAAAACGGTAGAACCGATACTAATTAAACAGTTTGTTATAGTATACTTGAGCCATAATCTGTTTTTGGTTTTATTTCAATCCCCTCATGCTTTCTACCCTTCTACTTCTACAATGGCGCTATAACCCAAATCGGGTCTTGGCCTCCTGACCTTCAGGTTTCTTAACATTTATTCATTATCTATGCCTTCTACCCCCCATTCAAATTTACATTAACAATTTGAAATTTGGAATATATTTTTATACTTTAGATGAAATATGAGAGTATTATAAGTTTGCCACAAAGTTTGCAACGCCAAGAAATAAGACTCGGAGAAAAAAATGCATGATACAGAAGCTCATATAATCACTCAAAAATGTCAAATCCGGATGTCCGTCCGTCCGTATCTCTAGCTTGAGAACGCGTTGAGCTATAAGGTTCAAATCTTGTACATATCGTTTTTAATAGAAAAGTAAGGTCAAGTTCGTGAACGGGTTTGCACGAAAAAAGCAAGTGCTATTGATCTGAAACCAATTTACTCAGTACGTATATAGTTGATCGAGCTGAAATTGTGCACTAAATATTTATTTAGAATTATTAATAAGACCAAAAAAAATTAGCTAGGGTTTAGCCTAGTAGGTAGCGTGTTGGTCTTGTAATGCGAAGGTCGTGAGTTCAAATCCCGGTCGACACAATATATAATTCCTGCATATTGGATATACCTTGGTCACCTCAATCTACGAAAATGAAAAATTCGTAGAAAGAGGGTTATGCGAAGGGCTAACAACCCTTCCACAATAAGTAATATAAAAAAAAATGTTAAGGAACCTGAATATCAGGAGGCCAAGGTCCGATTTGGGCTGTAGCGCCATTGTAGAAGAAGAAAAAAAATTAGACGATTAGCTTTATCTCTTCTACCCCCTCCCAAACAAAATGACACAATTTCATAATTTGACAATAAACAGATTTGCTCAAAAAGTGTAAATGCTATTGATATGAAATTTGGAATGTAATATTTTTATTGTATAAAAGTTATTTGGGTCCTCTCCTTCCTTCCACCACCTCCCATACAAATTGCACGTTTTCATGAAATACTATAAACAAATTTACTCCGTACGTATAAAATTGATCGAGCTCAAATTGTGCACTAAATATTTACTTAGAACTGTTAGTAAGACCAAAAAAAAAGTTAGACGATAAGTTTCACTCCTTCTACCCCCTCCCATAAAATCTGACACAATTTCACAACTTTACGAAAAGTTGATTTTCCTAAAAGTATGAACGCTACTGATCTGCAATTTAAAACATGTGAAAAACATGATGTTTTTAGTTATTTCAGAAAAAGTCATTAAAAAGTCGATGGCAACTCTAGCGTGATGTGAAAAAATTAGTTAAATGTCGTCAACCCCTCCTCCTCCACCACTTTCCCTACAAAATTTCTTAAAACCAAAAAATTTCTCTTTCATCTGGAGTATCGCACGATTGGGCTTCGTTGCCCTGTAATGTTTTTTTCATAAATATGATCTAAGTTAAAAAAAAAAATATTTTAATTAGGTTTCTGGTAAAAAATTCAAAGTTAAAATGATGCAGATATGTAAGGTGGGCAATTAATTGGTTTCTTTTTAAAAATTCAATAAAATGAATAAAATTAATTTTTTTTCCATGTATTATGGCTTCATTAGTAAGAACAAACATTCCCATTAATGACGGAATACAATTTCGTTCAAGTGGCTGCCTCGGCTGACTTCGCAGTAGCGCATTCTGTCACTCCAATTTTCCAAAACCATGTCGATGGTTTCGGGCTGTAGCTCACGGATTGCTTGGATGATATTGGCCTTAAGTGCTTGAATCGTTTCTGGATTGTTGGCATAACATCGGTCCTTCACGGCTCCCCAGGAAAAAAAGTCGAAAGGTGTCAAATCGCAGCTCCGAGGTGGCCAATTGACATCGCCAAACGCCAAAAAACGCACTGTTTGGGCTACACTTCACTCACTTTAGAAATAAGTTTTCAGTATTTCCCAACGTTGTTCAAGTGTAAAGCGACTCATTTTGTTCCGCGGAGGTATGATACTGACTTTCTGTTAAGATTTCGAGCGGAAAACAGCTTTCAGTATCAAAATAACCTATGATTTAAACCAATTAATTGTGGGCTGTATATGTACCTCTAATTGATATACACGAAGAAAAGATAATAATATGAACCAGAGCTGTTATCTACCGAAGGGGGGTTCTAATGTGCAAGAGGTGTTACATATGTTCTGGAAAAAAAACTCAGAAACTCACAAATTTTGATTGAAACTTTTAGCTAGAAACTTGAAAGTTCGCAAAATTTATTTCATTGTATTATGTATTGTGCGGAAGTTTAAAACATTAACTGGTCGAATACATTCGACGCTTCTAGACCCTACCATACAAAAGTGATTTTTCGACCACTTTTAAGAAAACAACTTTCACCATCATTAAAAGCTATTAACTTGAAACTTTGTGCAAAAACTTTTGAAAATATTTAAAGCAAAGTTGAATCAGAAGTTTTGAAATTTCCCTTTCCCTTCTACCTCCTCCCATACAAAAGTATGATTTCGACCAATTTCATTAAATGAGCTTATAACCAACAAATTAAGAGCTACGATTTTCAAATTTTGTCCGAACATTGATATGCGTTCGGACAAAATTTGAAAATCGTAGAAACCAAAAAAATACTGCATCACAATTTTTACGATTCTTTCACTTCCTCTACACCCTCCCATATAAATGTATGCTTCATGAATATAAATGCACCAAATTTCATTGAATTTGTGTTGTTGTGTGTTTGTTTGTGAAATTAACATTTTGTACAGATAATTTTAAATATGCTCCAAGCAATCTATAAAATTTTAATTTAACTTCGTCTCACTCTTTCTATAGCCCTCTCCTCCTGCCAATAGAAACCCAAACGAATGAAATATTGATGGTTTTATTGGTTTATAACAATTATGGATCAAGTTATTATTATATTTCTATGTGTATTAAATAGATGTATTCACATGCAAAATTTGAACTTTGTATCTTTCACCAGAGCCCTAAAAAAATCAACGCATAACCTTCTCTATATCTCTACTGATTTTCAACTGCATTCGTGGTGGAGATATTACCAAGTGTAGTTTTTGTCTTTTTTCCTCCTCCTGCCTTCCCCTTTCACCTAGCATCTTCCAAAATTTAGAAAATAGAGCTCACTTACCCAATCAACAATCCAGCCAAAAACGAACATTCTACCTTTAACGGTCTCGGAGATATGAGTCCATATGTACGGCGGGACGGATTTTTCATTTTTAGGCTAATTTAGGCAAAAAAAAAAATTTCAGGGTAGCAAATTTTTTTTTTGTGTCGATCACAATACTTTATTATTAGAATAATAAAGTAAAATTAGATCAAGAAATTGGGCCGGCCTACATAATTCATTGCAAACAAATACTCCGCCCTGCCGCTGTTTTTATTTTTCGTATTAATTAGATTTGAAGTTCACGGGTTATAAGCCCTTGATGCAGCGGGATTATTAGGATAAAATAGTAATAAACCTCGCCCCAAAAGTCACTATTAACAATTCTGAAAAACTTAAGATGACATATTTTTCGATGTATTAAATTTTTTTTTCTCCATTTCATATATAGTATCACATAATTGCGCATTACGACCAATTATAATTCTAGATTCTCTCTTGTTTTTTTTTTACCCGATGGAAAATTTTTCAATGAGTTTTGAAATTTCGTTAAAATATTTGATTTTTTGAGAAATTATTTAAATAAAAAAACTATTTAATTTAGTTACTATGAAAACTTTTACTTAACGGCTACCGTCAAATATCATCTATTTTGAAATCTGTTTTTTTTTTACATTTCAGAAAACATTCCAATGGTTTTAAATTTTTTTTTCAGAAGCGTTGGAAAATCCATCGTATTTTTGAACATGGCAATCCGTTTTTCTTAATCGTTCCACAGTACAACTTTTTTTTATTGAATCAATTAATAGGTGAAATTTCTCGTTTTTGTTGACGTCATATATTACTCTTTTATAAATCGTGTTTTTTTTGTAATCATTTGGAAATTGTTCCAAGAATTGAGAATAATTTTCAGAATCGTTTTAACAGATTGCTGCTTTTTATACTATAGATGAAATCTGAGAGTATATTGTGTTTGCCTTACCGTTTGTAACGCTAAGAAATAATACTCGCACTGAGCCGCCAATGGTACAGAAATATTTGTTGTCTCTCAAAAACCTCGATTTCTGTCCGTCTGTCCGTCTGTCTACAACATAAATCTCGAACGCTTTGAGCTATCGTACTGAAATTTGTTGTGTTTCATTTTTAGCAAAAACGTAACTTTAAGTTCGTGAACGGGCCACACCCCCCACTCTGTCTACCCCCTCCCATACCAATTTCATGAAATTTCGAAATGTAAGGAAATTGATTTTTCTGGGAAACCATTTCAGCTATTGGTTTAAAAATTAGGCCATAGTATAATAATATAAATATCATTAACCTCAACAAATATTGATTTTATCTCCTTACTCCTTCTACCACCTCACATACAAATGCACAATTTTCAAAAATGCATTTATTCTGTTTGCATTGCAACTAGCAAAGCTAAATGAACCAATTTTTGTCATAATTAATTTTATTACAATTGCAACTAGGGATGGCAAAATCTGCTCTTTTCCAATCGCAGTGATTCACTGCGATTGCTCTTTTTCAATATCTGTGAAAAAGAGCAGCTCTTCCAATAGCAGTAATTTTTCCACCTCTATTATCCATGCTAGTGCGCAACTAAAAAAAAAAGAGACAAAATAGTAATTTTCTGCGAAATCCTGCATCTAACAATCAGGCAGACCCAATTTCTCAGTACCACCAGGTCAGTGCGCATAGTGAACCCCATTTCCCCTTGGGAATGAAAAGGTTTTCTTTTACTATCCAATGTACGAAAAAACGACGCGCAATGGAGTCAGGATGGCAAAAATGTCAATCGCATTTCATATACACAAGCCAAATAAAAAAAACATAACAGGGCTACGATTGCGCGTAAACCGCAATCTTACGATGCTCTAGATTAAATAGAATTTTTTGTGATCCCAAGAAATTTTGTATGGGGAGTGTTAGAAGAGGTGATAGCACTGAACTAATTTTTTCCCCATCATGCTAAAGTAGCTATAAAAATGTTTTATGCAAAATGCTTACTCCAAAAATTGAATAGGAGCTGAGAAAATTAGTGTGTTAGATTTAGTGAAAATGTGCAGTTTGTATGGTAGGTGGTAGAAAAAGTGGGAGGATTTTAGTGATTTTTTCAGAAATAACTAAGAATATCATAAAATTGACATCTCTTAAATTTTAGACCAGTAACATTCATACTTTTCAAGAAAATAGATTTTTTGTGAAGTTGTGAAACTGCGTCATATCGTATGGGAGGGGGTAGAAGCAGTAAAGCTAATCAAATATTTTTTTCTGATCTTAGTGATAATGCTAAATAAGTATTTAGCACAGGGGAGGACAGGCATACTTTTTATACCGTAGATTGATATTATCATAAAAGTAATATAGTCCAAATTTCAGGCCAATAGGTTTTATACTTTTTGAGCAAATCCGTTTATTGTCAAATTGCGCATTTGTGTCATTTTGTATGGGAGGGGGTAGAAGGGGTGGAGCGATTTGGCCCGTTCACGAACTTAAAGTTACTTTTTTGCTAAAAATGACACACACAAATTTTTAGCACTATAGCTTAAAGCTTTCGAGAGTTATGCTGTAGACAGACGCACAGACGGACAGACAGACAGACGGACAGACGGTCACTCGGAATCGAGGGTTTTGAGCGACAACAAATATTTCTGTACCCTTGGCGGCTCTATGCGAGCGTTATTTCTTAGCGTTACAAACGGTAAGGTAAACACAATATACTCTCAGATTTCATCTAGAGTATAAACACCCGGTCATCGATCGCATACAAGCCAAATAACAAAAAAAAAAGACAACCGGTCATAGAAAACCAAACCAAAAGTGTCTACTGTTTACTTTTTTCACACATTACCTCACACAAGCAATTTCATCATGATGAACGTTAAGCTCTTATCGACACGGAGGACTGCAACATAAATCGGCGAAACTTGCGATAGCCGCAACATGTCCTACCAACCGGCCAGATCGAAACTCAGAACAAAATCCGCCAAAAAAACTCTAGCAAAGGGCATCATTGACCACTTCGGACGTTCCACATCTCACCTATCAGATAAGATCCCACCGATCAAAATAACGCAATCGTTTCATTTAGCTCCAATTCATTCATTCATTAGTTTAAAGCAACATCACTGAGAGCACACACTGCTCGTGCTATCAGTGTCAATATCAATCACCAAATAAAGGTTTGGGATAGCTTATAAAGGGTTTTCCAATAAGGACTTGAGAACTTTTTTTCAAAATAAAATGCAAACCATTTGAGATATTTCAAAAACTTTATTATCGGGTTGAAGTACAATCAAAACATTTATGAATGGAACTCGACTTCGTTCATATGGCCACCGCGGGCACGTTTGCAGCGGTCGATTCGTTGGACCCAATTTTCGATGACTCGGCCACACATTTCGGCCGAAACGGCTGCTATTTCGTGTTCAATGTTGGCTCTGAGCTCTTCCAACGTCGTCGGCTTGTTGGCATAGACCAACGACTTGACGTGGCCCCAAAGAAAAAAGTCCAGAGGCGTTAAATCGCACGAACGAGGCGGCCAATCGACTTTTCCATTTCTTGAGATAACACGCTCATCAAACTTACTCTTCAATAAATCGATTGTAACGTGTGCTAGGGCGAGAATTACGACCGAAAATCGGAGTTAACGCTCTTAAAGTAGCGGTCACCGACTCCGAATTTCTGTAGTAAATTTTTATAATTTGCAGACGTTGTTTCTTCGTGTACTTTACCATGATAAAAATGTTAAGTTTACTGAATAAATTGACAGTGACAGTTCGATGATTAGTGAAAGGGTGCGTTCACAAATTGAATTCAAAGTTGTCAAGTCCCTATTGGAAAACCCGATATGATTGATATCACAGAGCTGGTATATCGCTGATCGCGAGCGATATAACAGATTCAAAGGCAATGGAATATATCAGATATGCCAAGTGGCTATCGAACAACGAAAGAGCAATCGAGAGCAATCGGAATAACGACGTTCAAGCTCTTTCTTCGCGCAATTGATATTTAGCGGTGGGACTTGGGTAAAATTCGACTTCCATGGGTTTCGGGATCTGATAAGAGCTTTACGTTGTTCATGATGAAATTGCTGTCGTGTGAAAAAAGAAAACAAAAGACCCTTTTGATTTGGTTTTCTATGACCGGTTGTCTTTTTTTTTGTTATTTGGCTTGTATATATGCCATGCGACCGATGACCGGTTTTTTTTTTGTTATTTGGCTTGTATGCGAAATAATGCTCGGACAGAGCCGCCAAGGGTACAGAAATATTTGTTGTCGCTCAAAAACTTCGATTCCGAGTTGCTGTCTGTCCGTCTGTCTGTCCGTCTGTCCGTCTTTGAGCTATCGTGCTGAAATTTGTTTTGTGTCATTTTTAGCTAAAACGAAACTTTAAGTTCGTGAACGGGCCACATCCCCCCACTCCTTCTACCCCCTCCCATACGAATTTCACGAAATTCTGAAATTTTCAGAAATTTATTTTTCTTTGAAACTATTTAAGCTATCGATTTGAAATTTGGGTCAAAGTATTATGATATAGATGTCATTAATATGACGGAATATTGATCTGATCCCGTCACTCCTTCTATCCCCTCCCATACAAATGCATAATTTTGAAAAATGCAGTTTTTCGATTTTCATTGAAACTAGCAAAGTTATAAAAACGAATTTTTGCCAGAATTAATTTTATTATAATTCCAATCAGAATTAAAAAAAATTATCAACTTCACCTCACTCCTTCTACCCCCTCCCATACAAATTTCACGAAATTTTGAAATTTAAAATAAATTATTTTTCTTCGAAACTGTTAAAGCTATCAACTTAATATTTTGCATAAAGTATAAAAATACATAGAAATATCAATAACGAAAAAAAAATGTGTTTTGATCCGTACACTCCTTCTACCCCCTCCCATACAAATGTATAATTTTTGTTAAGTGCATTATATCGATTTTCATTAAAACTAGAAAAAGTATAAACTTAAAATTTTGCCAGAATTTGTTTTTTAATAATTGCAATAAATGCGAAAAAAAATATCAGCTCCTCTTCACTCCTTCTACTCCCTCCCATATAAATATCTGTATTATAAATTCAAGAAAAGCATTTCTCCTTCGAACATATTAGAACTACCGAATTTGAAATTGAATCAAAGCGTGGTGATAAGGATGATGATAAGCAGTTTCAAAATCATCTTAAATGCTCCACTTCCTTTGCCACCACCCATACAAATGCCTCAATTTCAGGAAAACTATGTCTAATTGAAAATAATGAAAGCTACAAACCTTAAATTCAGCACGAAATATTTTGCATACCACATTAGGTGTCATATCCAAAAATTACAAACCTTTGTCCTCTGCTTCTTCCACCTCCCATACAAAAGTCACTATTAATTATTTAAAAGAATTGGAGGTAACATATTTTCCGGTACATTGAACTCTTTCTCATTTCATCTAGAGTATCATATGATTGGGCTTTACGCCCAATCATAATTCTTTTATGTTTTTTATTTGAGTTGTGTATATGAAATGCCATTGACATTTTTGCCATCTTGACTCGAATTCGCTCGATCGTTTTTTCGCACTTTGGATAGTAAAAGAAAATCTTTCCATTCCCAGGGAGAAATGGGGGAAGTGTTCACTATGCTGAGCTATGAGATTGAGTCTTGCCTGATTGTTAGATGTAGAGAAATTACGATTCGCTTAGCGATCGATAAGGTGGAACGTGCGGTGCAAAGTGTTCAATGAGGTACGCTTTTTGGGAAAATAGAATTACTCTATTGAACCAAACGAGTTTGTTTGACGAGCTTTATTCTGAGCTACGATCTCGTCGGGGTTACGTGGAATGCGTGAGTTGCAGGATTAGTGTGCGAGTGCGAACAAAAACTCTGGGATTTGTAGCGATGATCATTGCGACAATTTTATTGGTGATAGAACGTAAGCAGTATGCATTTGCTCTGCTCTTCTAATCGCAGCTCTTTTAAATTTTCAATCGCAGTATGCGATTGCTCTTTTCAAATAGCAGTGAAAAAATAGCAGGTATGTGAAATAGCATACCATCTCTAATTGCAACTAATTTTGGAAAAACTATCAACTTTACCTCACTCCTTCTACCCCCTCCCATACAAATTTTACGAAACTTCGGAATTTCAATAAGTAAGTTTTCTCCAAATCCGTCAAAGCTATTAACTTTAAAATTAGAGAAACGTATACTATTTTAAATATAATTGATGTCAAAAAATTTGGTTTTGATTCGGATATTCCTTCTACCCTTCCCATACAAATGCAGAATTTTTATACTCCAGATGAAAGCTGAGAGTATATTGTGTTTGCCTAACCGTTTGTAACGCTAAGAAATAATGCTCGCACAGAGCCGCTAAGGGTACAGAAATATTTGTTGTCGATCAAAAACTTCGATTCCGAGTTGCTGTCTGTCCGTCTGTCCGTCTGTCTACAGCATAACTCTCGAAAGCTTTGAGCTATAGTGCTAAAAATTGTTTTTCATTTTTAGCAAAAAGTAACTTTGAGTTCGTGAACAGGCCACATCCCCCCACTCCTTCTACCCCCTCTCATACAAATTTCACAAAATTCCGAAACTTTCAGAAATTGATTTTTCTTTGAAAAAATTTAAGCTATCGCCTTGAAATTTGGGTCAAAGGATAATGATAGAGATGTCATTAATATGATGAAATATTTATCCGATCCCGTCACTCCTTCTACCCCCTCCCATACAAATGCATAATTTTGAAAAAAGCATTTTTTCGATTTTCATTGAAACTAGCTAAGTTATAAAATTTCGCATTTCGAAAACGCTAGAATTATTTCGGTCTAATGTTTATGGGGATCCTGATAAAAATGTAACTGCTCATTATATGGATCTGTTTTTTGAGGTTGACGAAGCCCTACATTACTTTGTATCTGATTTTTTGTGATTACATAAATTAGTTGCAGTCCTTATTAAATCAATACGGAATAACAATCCATTAATGATAGATACTATGGTTCAGATAAAATTTAATTGAATCATCAGTCTGCCCGGTAATATGGAAAATTTCCTATCGCTGAGGGTGTCATACGACTGGCCTTTACGCGCAAAAGTGAAATTATATTATTTTCTAAACAAAAAGCCTTTTGATAGAAATAATTCTTGTATATGATACAAGGGGAGGTCAAAAATTTCGCGGAATGAAGGGGATGGACAAGGAATCGAAGAAATATTTTTGCCTGGGGGCATTCTAGCACTCAATATGGGAATAAATACAATCTTTCTGTCAAATCGAATCGCTAACATTTTAGTTATCGCCAAATCAACAAGTCAATCGGAAAGAAAACGCTAACTATGGATAAAATTTAGTTTCGTGCTATCATTAAGTTCCTTACCAAGCAAGGAAAAACGCCACAAATCATTTTTGAAGAAATGTCATGTGTATACGGGGACTCTTGTCCTAAAAAAACGATGATTTATAATTGGCATATTTTATTCAGGCAAGGCAGAGAGTTAATTGAAGATGATAAACACTCGGGCCGGTCGATTGATACCACTTCCTCAAAAATCGTCGAAAAAGTGGAGAAACTTGTTCTCGAATATGCTCGTTTAAAGAAGAAACAAATCGGGAAAATGGTTGGAGCATCAGATACAACCATTTTGAATATCGTCCACGATCATTTCGGCATGTCTTAGGTCAGCGCAAGATGGGTACCGAGAATATTCTCAGCGGTTCACAAAAAGCAGCGCGTCGAGTTTTCACGCGTCTTTTGGATTTCTGTAACGAGAACAGGGATGAAATGTTGACCCGGATTGTTACTGTAGACGAAATTTGGGTTCATTATTATAAGCCTGAACTAAAGCAGGAGTCAATGCAGTGGGTGGTAAAGGCGCATCACTCCCATGAAGTGCAAGGTCTCGCAATCCGCCAAAAAATCATGGCCACTATTTTTTAGGACTTAGAGGGTGTTTTGATGATCGGCTATAAAGAAAAACGGCAGCATATCACAGGGGGATATTATACCAACCTGCTACAAAAATTAAAGGATGCCATCAAAGACAATAGAAGAGGAAAGTGGACTCGAGTTATGCGGGTTTTACACGACAACAAACCTGTTCTCAAGAGCCACGTTGCAATGGCTGCCCTACAGAAATGCGGCTACGGAATTTTGAACCACTCCACCTATAGTCCAGACCTGACCCCTTCCAAATACTATTTGTTCCCAAAACTGCAGAAAGAACTTAAATGAAGAAAATTTACCAACTATGAAGAGGTAAAGTCAGAAATTTCACCCTATTTTGAAGGCCTTGCTAAAACATTTTCTTAGAAGGAATTAATAAACTTTGTGGGAGATTTGATAAATGTATTAGGCTTAGAAGAGAATATATTGAAAAGAAAAAATAATAACGTGTTTTATTCTATCCCTTCTCTGTAATTCCGCGAAATTTTGACCTCCCCTCGTAGAACACTAATACTTGTTAGAGTTACGTTTTATTTATTGTTTGAAACTTTTTAAATTACAGGACTTATAGTCAAATCTGAAAATTTTTTAAATTTATGCCAGCTTATATATATATGTATTTGATACGATGCACGTTCTGCTTTCTATAAATGTGGTCATCCAATATCGCTTGTTTATACTTCTGGCCTTCTTCATTTCAAAATCAAAAACGGCTTAATGAACTATTTATACTATACTTTTTTGTAAGCGTAAATAGGTGCAAGAAAAAATATATCAGCTGTACTAACAAATAAGCTCTTTAATAGATATCACAAAGAATTCGAAGAATAAAATCGCACCATCATAAACAATCTCTCCTATGGTTTGGTAGTTCAGAATAAAATCTTAATTCTACTTATCGTTGTTCATCTGTTAAACACTTTCATTTCAACAATATGCTTATTTTTATTTCCATTAAATTGTTCCTATTCGCAAATACGATCAATTTTATATTCCCAATTTCATTATGTGCGTATTGCGTTGAACTTTTCTGTGCTAATAAAATACTAGAATAGCAGTTTTTGGTAGGGAAAGGTCATGTACGTTGGGCCTTGATCCTATTACTGTTTTAACGACTTTAACGTTTTGAAAAAATGAAAACTAATTTTTTTGATCTTTGTTTTTAGTAAACTTTCAATACATACACATATGTAACACTATCGAAAGAGTAGTAGATGGAATATTATAATTTTGCTCTAAAGTTTGTAACCCCAAGAAATAATGTTCGCACAGCGGCGCCAAGGATATACAAATATTTGTTGTCGCCCAAAAATCTCAAACCGAATGTAAATCCGCACATGTGCAAAATCCAGTAGGATAATGCGTTGAGCTGGAAATTTCAAATTTCTTACATGTTGTTTTTGACGAAAAAGTAAAGTTTAGTTCATGGATGAGGCAAATCGCTCCACCTCTTCTACCCCCTCCCATACAAAATGACACAATTTCTCAATTTGATAATAAATGAATTTCCTCAAAAAATATTGGTGCTATTAATTTGAAATTTGGAATACAATACTTTTATGATGATTTCAATCTACCATATAAAAATTACTTGTGTCCTCCACCTTCCTTCCACTACCTCCCATATAAACTGCACTTTTTCATGAAATGCTCTAAACCAATTTACTCAGTGCGTATAAAATTTAGCGAGCTGAAATTGTGCACTTAATATCTATTTGGGATATTAGTAAAACAAAAAAAAAAAAATTATACGATTAGCTACCCCTTTCCATGCAAAATGATTTCGCAATTTTACAATAAACGGATTCGTTCGAAAAGCATAAATGCTATTGATCTGAGATCTGGAATATATTACTTTTATAATGATTTCAATCTACTTTATAAAATTTATTTGAGTCCTCCTCTTCCTTCCACCTTTTCCACTCTTTTTCAAACAAATTTACTCAGTACATATAAAATTGATCGAGCTGAAATTTTTCACTAAATATTTATTTAGAATTATTAGTGAGACCAAAAAAGACGATTAGTTTCCCTCCTTCTCACCCTCCCATTCAATTTGACACAATTTCACAACTTTACAAAAAGTCGACTTTCCTGAAAAGTATGAACGCTACTCATCTGCAATTCAAAACATATCAAAAGCATGATATTTCAAATTATTTCTGAAAAGTCATTAAGAACTCGCCCCTCCTTCTACCACATCTCATACAAACTGCACAATTTCACAAAATTCAATACACTCATTTTCTCAATACCTATTAAATTTTTAAATTCTGAATTTTGTATAAAATATTTTGTTGGCTACTCTAGCGTGATACGAAAAAATTAGTTCAATGCCGTTACCCCCTCCACCACTTCCCCTACAAAATTCCTTAAAATCAAAAAATTTGTTTTTCATCTAGAGATACGTAGTCCTGTTATTTTTTTCATTTTACTTTATTATTCTAATAATAAAGTATTGCGATTGACACAGAAAGAAAAAAAAATTTGCTACCCTGAAATTTTCTTTTTTCGCGTTTCATGATAAATTAGCCTAAAAATGCAAAAAAAAAATCCGTCGCGCCGTACGCCGTCCGCCGTACATATGGACTCATATCTCCGAGACCGTTAAAGGCAGAATGTTCGTTTTTGGGCAGATTGTTGACTGGGTAAGTAAGCTCCAATTTCTAAATTTTGTGGAGTGTTAGGTGGAAGGGGAGGCGGGAGGAGGGAAAGAGTCAAAAACTACACTTGCTAATATTTTCACCAGGAATGCTATCTGCAGGAGAAGCTGAAAATTAGCAGAAATATAGAGAAGGTTGTAGGACAAACTACAAAAACATTATCATTTTTTTTATCTATTGGCGTCCGAAAAGGGGGGGCTAAGAACAAATTATCGGCCGTATTTTTTTTGAAATGAATATATTTTCGAAATTACTTCTCATAAAAAAATCATATTTTGGGACCATTAAGGTGGCATATAGCTCCCCCAGAATCAGCTTAGAGAGCTAAGCTAATTACTACGACGAGGAGGGTCAGGGGGGTTAAAAAAAACAATTCAAAATGAATATCTCAACTATCTCTTAAGCTATATAATTGAAACTTAAAACATATATTAACCTATACTAGCGGAATGCGAAAAAATATAACCTGTGGAAATAATAGTAGTGGCGGCAAATGAGGAGCATTTTAAAAATGGCGCACTTTTCAAAATTACAAATCGGTATATCTCAAAATTAGGTACAGATATTAAATTGAAAATTTGTCAGATTGTAGAACTAAATAATTGTTAATTTTGGTAAGACTTTTGAGTTGGGTTGTGTAAGGGGAGGGAGGTGGTAAGTAAAAATGTCCAAAATTTTGAGTAATTTTTTAGGTCTCTAGTGAAAGGCACAAAGCTTAAATTTTGCATTTGGATACATCTATTTGATGTACTTAGAAAAAAAATAATAATTTGTTCCAAAATTGTTCTGAACCGACCCCCCGGTCTAACGTGCACATATTTGAATGAAATTTTAAGGTAGGAACTTGAAAATTTAGCAAAATGTATTTAAAAAGATCCTTAAATATATGAAATATTAACTGGTCGAAAACCTTTAAAACTTCTACTCCCTCCCATACAAAATTTTTTTTTTCGACCATTTTCAAGAAATCAATTATTACCTAACTATTTAAAGCTATAAATTTAAAATTCTGCATAAGAACTTCTAAAAATAGTTGAAACCAAATTCCTTCAAAAGTTTTGAAATCGCGCATGCCCTTCTACCACATCCCATACAAAAGTATGATTTCGACGAATTTCATTAAATCAACTAATAAAAAACAAATTAAAAACTACGAAATTGAAATTTTGTACGAGCACCTTACAAGAGAAATGAAATAAAATTGCATCACAAATTTTTCGATTCCCTTAATCGCTCTACCCCCTCCCATACAAATGTTCGGTTTCGTGAATGTAGAATACACCGAATTTTTTGAAAATTCTATGCAGCTTCGCTTATGAAACACATTCTATACAGAGAATATTGGTCATGATTCATGCAATCAATTAAGATGCTATTAACGTTCACCCACCCTTACTATCACCACTCCTCTCATAAAAATCCAAACTTGCATAAAAGAATGACATATTGCTAAATTAATAACAGCCCTGCCCAAGAATTCTCTTTCACTTAGTCTGCCAAACCTTTCTATCCTGAATATTGACTTGTTGCTTAAGAACGCGTTGATTTAGAAAGTTCAAATTTTGTACACGTCGTTTTTGACAAAAAAGTAAGGACAAGTTCGTGAATGAGCCAAATCGCTTCACTCCTTCTACCACCTCCTATACAAATATCTATATTATAAATTCAAGAAAAGCATTTCTCCTTAAAGTATATGAGAGCTATCGACTTTGAAATTGAATCAAAGCATGATGATAAGGAGTTTCAAAATCATCTTAAACGCTCCACTTCCCCTGCCAGCTCCCATATAAATTCCCCAATTCAGCAAAAACATTTTGCATGCCATGTTCGGTGTCATATACGAAAAATACAAGCCTCCCTCTCTACTTCTACCACCTCCCATGCAAAAGTCTCTATTCACTATTCGAAAGAATTTGAGATGACATATTTTCCGGTATATTAAAGTCATTTACATCTCATCTAGAGTATCATATGATAATTCTGTTATGTTTTTTATTACTTTATTATTTTTTAATTACTTTTTTTATTACTTTATTATTTTTTAATAATAAAGTATTGTGATCGACACAGAAAAAAAAAAAAATTTGCTACCCTGAAATTTTGTTTTTTCGCGTTTCATGACTAAATTAGCCTAAAAAAGCAAAAAAAAAAAATCCGTCCCGCCGTACGCCGTACGCCGTACATATGGACTCGTACCTCCAAGACCGTTAAAGGTAGAATGTTGGTTTTTGGGTGGATTGTTAATTTGGTAAATGAGCTCCATTATCCAAATTTTGGGGAGTGTGGGGTGGAAGGGGGAGGCGGGGGGATGGAAAAAGTCGAAAAATACACTTGCTAATATCTTCACCACGAATGCAGATAGAAAGATAAAAATCAGCATACATATAGAGAAGGTTATGGGACATACTCCAAAAATAATTTAATTTTTTTATCCATTGGTGTCCGAAAAGGGGGGGCTAAAAACAAATTGTCGGCCGAATCTTTTTTTGAAATGGTTATATCTTCGAAACTACTTACCATAAAAAATTCATATTTTGGGACAATTAAGGTGGCGTTTGGATCCATCAGAATAAGCTTAGAAATAGGCTAATTATTGTAAGGGGGAGGGTCAGGGGGGGTGCAAAGAAAAACACTTAAGAATTAATATCTCAACTATCTCTTAAGCTATGTAATTGAAATTTAAAACATATACTAAGCTATACTAGCGAATTACAAAAAAAATATAAAATTTGGTCATAATAGTAGTGGGGGGAAATGGGAAGCATTTCAAAAATGGTGCACTTTTCAAAATTAGAAATCGTTATATCTCAAAGTTGAGTGCAGATATCGAATCAAAAATTCGTCAGATTATAGAACTATATAATTTATAATTTTGATAAAAATTTTAAGTTGGGGGTGTAAAGGGAGGGAGGTGGTAAGCAAAAATGTCGAAAATTTTGAGTGATTTTTTTAGGACTCTGGTCAGAGATAGAAACTTTAAATTTTGCATGTGGATACATCTATTTTATATACACAGAAAAAAAATAATAATTTGATCCACAATTGTTACGAACCGACCACCACGGTCTAAGGGGCACAAGGTGTTTCATGTGCAGCGAAAAAAACACGAAAACTGAAAATTTTTGGATGTAATTTTAAGGTAGAAACTTGAAAATTTGGGAAATACATTTAAAAAAAATCCCCAAACGTATAAGATATTAACTGGTCGAATACCTTTGAAACTTCTACCCCCTCCCATACAAAATTATTTTTTCGACCATTTTTAAGAAATTAATTATCACCTAACTATTAAAAGCTATCAATTTGAAATTTTGCATAAGAACTTATAAAAATTTTTAAAATAAAATTATTTTAAAAGTTTCAAAATAGCACTTGCCCTTCTACCCCCTCCCATACAAAAGTATGATTTCGACCAATTTCATTAAATCAACTAATAAACAACAAATTAAAAGCTACGAACTTGAAATTTTGTACGAGCACCTTACTAGAGAAAAAAAGAAAATTGCATCACAAATTTTGCAATTCCCCTACCTCTTCTACCCCCTCCCATACAAAATTATTTTTTCGAGCATTTTTAAGAAATCGGTTATCAGCTAACTCTTAAAAGCTATCCATTTCAATTTTTGCCGGAAAACTTATAAAAATAATTGAAATGAAATTTTGTTAAAAGTTTTGCAATCACGCTTGCCCTTCTACCCCTTCCCATACAAAAGTATCATTTCTACCTATTTCATTGAACCAACTAATAACCAACAAGTTAAAAGCTGCGAACTTGAAATTTTGTACGAGAAGACTACAACAGAAAGGAAATAAAATTGCGTCACAATCTTTATGATTCCCCTACCTCCTCTACCCCCTCCCATACAAATGTTGGTTTCGTGAATGTAAAATACACAGAATCTTATTCTATGCAACTTCGTCTATGAAACTGACATTCTATACAGAGAATATTGGACGTCAATTAAAAAACTATTAACATCCACCGACCCTTACTATCAACCCTCATCCCTCCCCTCACAAAACTCAAACTTGCATAAATAAACGAACGAAATATTGGTTATATATACTGAAGCTTTTGAACGTTTCCGCAAAGTGTTGACAACTGTCCTGCCCAAGAACCCCCTTTCACTTAGTCTTCCCTAACCACTCTAACCTGCATATTGACTTTCCACGCATCCGCAACTTGTCCCAAGAATAATAAAGTTTCGCCCGACTTGTTGGCAGTTTATTTGTATTGTGATCGACACAGAAAAAAAAATATGCTACCCTGAAATTTTGTTTTTTCGCGTTTAATGACTAAATTAGTCTAAAAATGCTCCCCTCATAAAATCCCAAACTTGCAGAAACGATTGAAATATTGTTAAATTGACATCAGCCCTGCCCAAGAACTCCCTTTCACTTAGTCTTTTCTAACCACTCTAACCTGCATACTGACTTTCCACTCATCTGCAACTCGTCCCAAGAATAATAAAGTTTCGCCCGACTTGTTGGCAGTTTATTATTATTTTATTATTAAATATAAGAATAATCGTGTAATGAATAAAACGCGAGAAATGAATTTGTTGCTCCTAATTTCACGAAAAGAAGCCCACATGACTACAGTTAATTGGATTCATTAAATTAATACTCGTGTGAAGGACTATGCATGGTTGCGACGTGTAAAGCTTCATATCTTAAGTAATTACGTCAGGAATGATGATTAGTATATCATTCAGAGGTTAATGTGATTGACGCATACGTTTTTATTCACATTTATCTTGTTGTACTTGTACCATAGAATACTCGTAGCATGAAACTGAATTTCTATGTCAATTAATACAGGTAGATGGTATACGAATAGTTACATAGATACTTCGTTCCATACATAATAAACAAATGCAGTGAACTTTCTATTAATGAATAACACTTTCAATGGACAGTTATTTAGCCTAACCATTAGATTTACCAAAATCAGTTAATACTACAAGGTAGTATTTCAGAACCGTAAAATTTAATTTTAGCCCAAAATATCCGCTAACAAGTCGAGTGGAAGTTTTTTATTCTTTTGATGAGTTGGTGAAACTGTGAAACACAGAATTCAGGTTAAGATGGCAGTGGTGCACGGATATTAATAATTTTTATTGATCACTTGTATCATTTTTTAATATTCTGTAAGCAATATCAGTTTCATAGTTGTAGTAGATACCAAGAAATCCTGTGCGTTTTAAATGTATGAAACCACGCAGGTTAGAGGATCGCAAAATTTGTGATACATATTTATTTGAATTCTTTTTATCATATGATACTCTAGATGAAATAGGAAAGAGTTTATTGTACCGGAAAATATTTTATCTCGAATTCTTCGAATAGTGAATAGTGACTTTTGTATGAGAGAGGTGGTAAAAGCAGAGGGGGAGGGGGTTTGTAATTGTCTTATATAACACCGAACGTAGTAACTAGAATTTAAGTTTGTAGATTTCGTAATTTTCGAGGAAATTGAATAAATTTTGTATGAGTTTATGGCATTTGTATGGGAGGTGGCAGAGAAAGTGGAAGGTTTTGGATGATTTTCAATCTGCTTAGCAACATCCTAATCACATTACTTTGTTATAATTTTAAAGTCGATAGCTCTCATATGTTCGAAGGAGAAATACTTTTCTTGAATTTCCAATACAAAAATTTGTAGAAGGAGTGAAGCCAAGTTCCTATTTTTAGCACTTATTGCAATTATTAAGGGACTAATTCTTGCAAAATTTTAAGTTTGCACTTTTTCTAGTTTTAATGAAAATGGATTAAATGCATTTGTATGGGAGAGGGTAGAAGGAATATTTAAATCAAAAGCGAATTTTTCGATATCAATGATATTTGTAATGGTATACTTTTTTCAAAATTTAAAGTTGATAACCATGACGGTTTTGAAAAAAAGAAAAAAAAAACAAAAATAAATAAATAATTTAATTGAAATTCTGAAATTTCGTGAAATTTGTATGGGAGGGGGTAGAAACAGTGAGGCAAAGTTGATAGTTAGTCACTCGGATTCGAGGTTCTTGAGCGACAAAAAATTTTTCTGTACCCTTGGCGACTCTGTGCGAGCATTATTTCTTAGCGTTATAAATGGCAAGGCAAACACTATATGTATACTCTCAGATTTCATCTAGAGTGTAACAATTTTGCAATAGCAGTTTAATATACAAGGTGTTTGGTACTCCGTGTGCCCCCTTGTAAGGGGTTATTCCTAGATATATTTGTTTTCAATATCCGCGGAGATACAAGGTGATCAAGAAAAGGGTTTCGGACTTGTTCTCTCACTCACTCAAAAGACTATATCTTGAAAACTAATAATCACAATTCAAAGTGTTACAGCTTGTTTTTTAGGAAATCGAGTTACCTTTCATTTGGTGTAATAGTCCGCATTGTAACTGTACCCAATCCTGAGATATTTGCCTCAGAACATAAATTTTTGATACTTTGACCCTCAAAATTCTGGGATCAATGTAGTTTTTCTCAAAAAACGCATTATAAAAATGTCATTTTAATGTTGGTGATGGAAAAGTTATTAATAAGTCCCCACTCCTTCTACCACCTCCCATACAAACTGCACAATTTCACTAAATCCAATACACTAATTCTATCAGTAACCTTTTATTTTGAAGCTTAAATTTTCAAAACATAAATAACTCTAGGATGATGTGACAAAAATCGTTCAATGTCGTCAACCCTTCTACCACCACTTCAACTACCAAATATCTTAAAATCAAAAAATTTCTCTTTTTCTAAAGTATGGCACGATCGGGCTTTACTCCTAATCGTGGTCCTGTTATGTTTATACTCTAGATAAAATCCGAGAGTATTACAAGTTTGCCCTAAAGTTTGCAACGCTAAGAAATAAGGCTCGGAGAAAAAAATGATACGGAAGCTAATATTATCACTCTAAAATCTCCAAATTGAATGTCGATCTGTCCGTCCGTGCGTCCGTCCGTGCGTCCGTGCGTCCGTCCGTCCGTCCGTCCGTGCGTCCGTCCGTCCGTCTGTTTGTTCTTTAGAACACGTTGAGCTAGAACGTTCAAATTTTGTACACGTTGTTTTTGACAAAAAAGTAAGGTAAAGTTCGTGAACGGGCCAAATCGCTCTATCCCATATAAAATGACTCATTTCCAATCATTTACAATAATCAAGTTTTCTTGGAAACTATCAAAGCTAATGATTTGAAATTTGGAATAATTATTTTTTTTAGGATTAGGAAAAATTAACTGCTTAGCTTCACTGCTTCTGCCTCCTCCCATACAATATGACACAATTTCCCAACTTCACAAAAAATCGATTTCTTTGAAAAATATGAATGTTACTCGTGTGAAATTGAAGAGATGGCAATTTTATGATACTTGTAGTTATTTCTGAAAAATCGCTAAGTCCCCCCACTCATTCTAATACCTCCCATTCAAACTGCACAATTCATTAAATCTTACATACTAATTTTCTCAGTACCTATTCAATTTTTGAGCTTACATTTTGTACAAAACATTTTTATAGCTACTCTAGCATGATGAGAATAAAATTAGTTCAATGCTATCACCCCTTCTGCCACTCCCCATACAAAATTCCTTAGGACCACAACAATTTCTATCTCATCTAGAGTATGGTTTTTTTTAAGGTACCGAACACAACTTAGGGGATCACCCTATAATTCTATGTACAGTTATGTCAGTATAGGTATTGAAAAAAAATAATTAAAAAGTTACTAAAAACAGGCTAACATAAATGGAGAGAGACGAAAGTGACGGTGGACATTGCCCTTGAAGCACTGGAGGTTGTACCTGTTGGGAAACACTTTGGCTGGTAATTTGTTCCAAAGTCTTGACGTTCGAGAAATGAATGACTGCCTAAATTTCACTGTACGAGAAGGTAATAGTTTAACGGTGTACACGTGCGCGCGTCGTTCAGCTTGAAGATTGGGCTTTACGCACAATCGTAGCCCTGTTATGTTTTTATACAAAAATTGAATAGAAAATATATTCATTAACTTTAACAAAAAGTTATTAGTTTTTTAATGGTAATTATAATTAAATTCAAAAGGGCTCCCCAAGTATGAACCGATTCGTCTGGCATATATAAAGATATAGATATTATATTCCAGGAAATTTTTGACCTCCCCTCGAACCTAAAGAAAAACTGTTATGCATCGAAGTGGGGATTTGCACAAGGTGTTTCATTTGTACTGAAACAAATAGGAAAACATAAAATTTTTGATTGAAATATTAAGCTAAAACATTGAAGAATTGGTGAATTTATTTAAATGAGATGAATAACAGTTTAAGATATTAAGGGGTGGAATATCTTCCAAACTTTTACTCCTTTCCCTACTAAAGTATTATTCCGACCATTTTTAGTAAACCAATTCTCATCAACACATTAAAAGTTACAATTTACAAAAACACTATAAGAACTTTTGAAACAAACTTGGATCAAACGTTTTCATCATCATCAATGGCGCGACAGCCCAAATCGGGCCCTGGCCTCCTGAAGTCGTCGCCTCCAATCGTCTCGATCCAAAGACCGCGTCCTCCAGCTGCTAATTTTTAGAATGGCTTTGCTGTCTTCATCAACCGAGTCTTCCCATCGCTTGCGTGGTTTGCCTACTGGCCGGTTACCACTCGCTTTGCCTTTAAGAGCACGTTTGGGGATTCTTCTGTCTTCCATTCGCTCTACATGGCCAGCCCACTGCAGTTTACGTAACTTGATGAACGTTGAAGCTTCTGGCTCGTCGTAGAGTTGATACAACTCATGGTTGTATCTTATTCGCCATTCCGTTCCTTCCTTCACAGGTCCCAAAATTCTTCGGAGGACCTTTCTTTCGAATGCGTTAACTGCTTTTTCGGAAGTTCGCGTTAATGTCCACGTCTCGCTGCCATAACAGAGCACAGGTCGTATAATAGTTTTATAAATCCGCAGCTTATTGTTCCTGTGCACTTTCTTGGATTTCATTATTGGAAGTACCGAATAATACGTCTTATTTGCTAGTATTATCCGTCGTTTGATTTCGTCTGTTTCATTACCGTCCTTTGCTAGATTAGCCCCAAGATACATGAAGTTGTCCACACTCTCCAAATTATATTCCGCAATTGTTATGTTTTGTCTGATTGGCGTTCTCCTTCTTGTTTGCGTCATTACTTTTGTTTTGCTTTCATTAATGCGCAACCCGACTTCTTTTGCGGCGGAGTCAAGATTGACAAATACCTCCTTAGCACTAGGGAAGGATCTTGCTAGAATGTTAATGTCGTCAGCGTATGCTACTAGTTGGGTGGACTTGAATAGTAGTGTCCCGTTGGTGTCGACTGGGATTTTTCGGACGACATACTCTAGTGCCATGTTGAAAAGCATAGGAGCTAGACCATCTCCCTGCTTTAAACCACATTCCGTTCGAAAGCTGGTTGTGGAATCGGTTTGTATTCTCACTTGGGATTCAGTGTTCGTCATTGTGAGTCTTGTTAGTCGGACTAGTTTTGGAGGAATTCCAAAGTCAAGCATGATTTGGTACAGTACGCTCCTGTCGATACTGTCGTATGCTTGTTTAAAATCTACGAATATTTTATGCACGTCTGTGTTATATTCCCAGCATTTCTCAAGCACCTGTTTCACCGAGAATATCTGGTCTGTTGTAGATCGTCCGGTTCTGAATCCGCCTTGGTATTCGCCAATTATTTGATTAGTATAGGGCTTAAGACGACGTTCAATTATTTTTGTCAGTATTTTATAGGACGTACACAACAATGATATACCTCTGTAGTTCTCACAGCAGAGTTTGTCTCCTTTCTTGTAAATTGGACATATAATGCTTTTTCGCCAGTCGTCGGGTATGATTTCCTCTGTCCAAATTTTGCATATCATGCTGTGCAGTATTTCAGCGACACAGTTTCCACCGTTTTTCAGAAGTTCAACTGGTATTTCGTCAATTCCCGGCGCTTTGTTTCGTTTTTGGTCACATAGGGCTGCTTTGATTTCAGGAAGCGTGGGTGGTGTCGATGATGGTTCATCTTCGTCAGTTGAGGCTTCAATTGAAATGTTGTCTGTCGTTATCGGTGCTACTGGGATGGGATTCAAAAGATGTTCGAAGCATGAAGCCCATCTCCTTTTGATTTCTTCTGTGTCGCTGATGATATTGCCCTCTGCGTCTTTGCAGAGACTGGTTTTTGGTTTATATCCCTTTTTCAAGTCTTTTACTATGGCGTATGCGTCCCGCGTATTATTTTTTCTCATGTCGTCGTCCATTTTTTGTATCTTGTCATTATGGTACTTCCTTTGTTTTCGTCTGCAGGTCTTTTTCGCATATCGCCTAAGCTCGTCATATCTTTCTTTTTTGGCTCGTGTTGGTCGTTCAGTAAAAATTTTGTAAGCTTCGTTCTTTTTATCTATTGCGTCGCGACATTCTTGGTCGAACCAATCATTACTTTTTCGCCGTGCTTGATATCCTAATACCTCTTCCGCGGAGGATTTGATGCCGTCTCGTATTTTCATCCACGCATTATCCACTGGCATATTTTGGATATTTTCATATATTGGTCTCAGGTGTTTATTACATGCTAGCATGTAAGCCTGCGCCACCGTTTCGTCGTTAAGCTTGTCGACATTGAATTTGCGAGCTCTACTCGTTTTCGAATACCCACGACAAGCTATTTTGCATCGATACTTAGCTCTGACTAGATAGTGATCAGAGTCACAATTCGCACCGCGGAGAGTTCGTACATCAAGTATGCTGGAAGCAGCCCTTTTCTCAATAAGAACGTGGTCTATTTGGTTGAAGGTGTGACCATCTGGTGATGCCCACGTTCGTTTGTGAATATCGCGATGTGGGAAGCACGTAGAGCTTACTATGATATTTTTGCTGCTTGCGAAATCAATAAGACGTTGGCCATTGTCGTTGGTTATGTCATGGAGACTGTGCCCTCCTGTTGTTCCTCTATGAGCCTCCTCCTTTCCGACTTTTGCATTAAAATCCCCTAAGACAATTTTTAGGTCATTCGAGGGCAGTGAGTCATAGGTTGTCTCTAGGGTGGCATAAAATTCGTCTTTAGTTACATCGTCCTTGTCTTCTGTTGGTGCGTGAACGTTGATCAACCAAGTGTTGAAAAATTTAGTCTTTATTCGGATTGCACACAATCTTTCACTTATTGGTTTGAAGCTCGTGACCTGCTGTTTATATTTTTTGTCAACGACAAAAGCGACTCCAAACTCTCTGCTTCCCGACAATTTTCCACTTGGATAGATTGTGTGTGATCTCATGTCCATGATTTCGCTACCGAGCCATTTCGTTTCTTGGATGGCAGTTATGTTGATGTTATGTCTTGCCACTTCTTCGAGAAACTCTTTCAGAGCTCCTGTCCTAAATAAGGATCGAACATTCCAAGATCCAATAGAGTAGTCCATATTTCGTTTGCGGGGTCGTTGCCGTTGAGTCCATCCTTTCCGAGGCTGTTCTTCAGGTTTCTGGACAGTGTTCTTTTTCCGGTGATGCGTTGTCGGCGCCTCGCCCAACCCCCGACCTGAAGGACCGGTCCTACTTATTTATTACACCCTAGTAGAAAAAGGGTGGGAGTTTTGAGCTAAATATGACATGCTGGAGTTCTCACAGCTATGCTGCAAGTCCAACTATGTCATACTTTTTGCCTACTTCCTGAGACGCACTGGTGTTACTGGCCATTCAGGTTAACTCCATTTACCCTCCTCCTTTCTCAACTCGGGCTTGGGACCGTCTATGGCGGAGTTATCAAACGTTTTACAATCCCTCTATTACTTCTACTCCCCTCCATTCAAAAGTATAATTTTTGAACCAAGAAATCAAGAAATCAACAAAAAACGAGCAAATTGAATGCTAAGAACTTTAAATTTCGAACGAACGCCTTTCAAAAGATACCAAAGAAAACTGCATCACAAATTTTACGACGCCCCTAATTCTTCTTCCCGAACCCGTACAAAAGTATGAAATTTATACTTCGTCTGCGGAACTATCATTCTAACTAGAAAATTTTGAACGTAATTCAAGCAATCAATCAAACAATTATTAAGATTCAACCAATTATTTAATTGCCCTCCACCACTCGATGTTCCGATCTTTTGCCATAATGCTGCTGTGGATCAGCCGGGGGAACATTGTCCTTATGGACTACGGTCAGTCGTTGTCACAAGGCAATTTCATCCCACTTACTACTTTTGTAGGAAGTCACTCGATCGCTTTTCTGTACACGATATTCTAAAAATTCAGTCGCTCCATTCTAACCTAATTTGGGGAATACCCCCTGCGTCCATGTGTTCGTCCGATTTTCTTCGGCAATTTTTCTCTCGGGATCTGGTAAGTCTATGAGCGCCATCTTAAGACTATTCGCAGCCACGGCACTGAAAGGCTATGGATTTGGCATTCTCGCAGCAGGAATCTTTATTGTCGTCAGCATGCGATAATCCATGGAATCGGCTTTTTTCTTGCATGTCATTCACTTCTTGCAAAGACGGACATTTATCGATAATGATAAGTGGCTCAAGAATTAAGGACGATTGACTTTGATGGTTCAAAGTTTCCTCGTCACTTAATAAGTAATCCCCAGTCAGAGTAATGTCTTCAGCGATACATCGCTATCGAAGATGCCGCCAAGGAGCGTACTCTCGCGGTTTTCCTCACCATTAATCGAAACAGTAATAGTTTCCATTGCAACAGCCTGCTTGATTACTGATGCATTGGATGGATCGTCATACCAGTGTTAGGGAGATAGCAAGAGAGTTCGACATCTCTTCCGAGTCTGTTTGTTCGATTTTGGTGGATACTTTGGCCATGAAACGCGTCCTTGCTCGGAACGATTCGATAAAGCTGAATTTTCTTTAAAGCAGTACCGTTAACAAGTCTCTTTGGACATACTTGATAGTGCGAATTCTGATCCCACATTCACGGAGCGCATTATAACTGGTGATGAGACATGGGTCTATGAGTTTGACATGCAATCATGCAGTCAACAATCATCGTAATGGAGAAAAATAATAAGCCGCAACCGAAAAAAACATGTCAAAGCCTTCCAAAAATCAAGACGATGTTTATTGTTTTTGCGATATTCGAGTTTTGATCCATCATGAATTCGTTCCAGAGCGACAGACGGTCAATAAGGAGTACTATTTGACCGTATTGAAGCGTTTGCGTGAGCAAATCCGTAAAAAACGTTCGGAATTATAGAAGGAGAATTCATGGATTTTTGAAGACGAAAATAAGCCGTCGCATAGAGCCTGACTTGTGACCGAATTTCAGGCCAAAAAAGCAAAAAATTCCATCAATCAATCACAGTATTCACCAGATTTGGCCCCGTATGACTTTTTTCTATTCCCGAAACTGAAATTACCGCTCCGTGGAACCCGTTTTTAGTCGATCGAGGACATAAAACATAAAATAATTCGCCGAAGAAGCCATACCAAAAAGTGTTTCGAGGACTGGAAAAAACGCTGGCATATGTGTATTGTGATGAGGATTGCTTTGAAGGCGATAACATAAATATTGATAACTTATTAAATAGTTTACGTTTTATTCGCAAATTCCTGGTACTTTATTATCGGAATGTACATGTTACTCACAAAGCTTGACAAAATATATTACTCGAAATAATAAGGGAAAGTTTTCGTCATACTGGATTCTTAACCGAAATAGAACAAAATACATTTGATAATGAAGATTATTTACCCTTAAACGAATTGCCCAAAAACAAAAAAAAACAAAATCCGCTGTCTGAATCATATATTGAAATTGACAGTTTAACTAATTCAGAATTTAACGGTTGTGTTAGCATCGACACGTCTTAGCGTCGACTAAATAATTTTGCAGGTATTTAAACCAAATAAATCTCCTTATAAATTCAACGGTTGACAAAAGTGTCTAAGTCACAAAATGGAAATTTTACAGCATAGCCTTTTGAAACCGAAACTCACTTTGATGATTAAGCTTGAAGAAATTATACATCCATATTTTCCACATTTTGAATAATTTTAAGCCTGAATGTAAAAACTTTTATTGTTTTAAACTGTTGTAAAGATAACAGAAAACTGACTTTATGAAAACCCAATTTGTAAAATTGAACTTAAGCACTTCTGCTTGTCAATCGTTGATTTTATCATTATTAATAATATCGTTATCGGTTATAACTAACGAAAAATGATGGTCCCTTCGAGTTCGTTATAACCGAACTCTATTGTATTTATGGCGTAAACATAATTATGCGCCTCTATGGATGAAATGGTAAAGATTTTAATGAAGTGAGTTACTAGAAGGAGTAGAAGAACTACTTGTTATAAAGGGTGTTCTATTAAGATGTTACGTCTATGGGTAGGATGTATATAAGAGAAAACGAGTAAAACACGACTAGTGCACCTTGAAAATATTTATTGGATTAACTGTTCGACATCGAGGCTTGATTGAAAACTGACTTAAATTAATCATACACTAAAAAATTAAAGCTCACCATAATAGAATTTGCTGATGCTGAGGTAAGCGTAATCGATAGGGCATAGACGATATATTCGCGACATGTGCGATGTAACATGATACGACATCGATAAGAACCCGATAAAATGCTATGTAGAATGAATTAACATCTTTATGCTTAGTTAGCATATAGAATTTTTATCTCCGCTTAGTTACCAAACTGAAATAAACTACCAACAAGTCAGGCGCAACTTTATTATTTTTGGGACAAGTTGAGGTTGCGTGGAAAGTCAACATGCTGATTAGAGTGGTTAAGGAAGGCTAAGTGGCATTCCCTTTAGGGCAAGGCTGTCGATTTAACACTTAATTGCGAATACGATCAATAGCTCCAGTACATATAATCAATATTTCGTTCACTTATGCAAGTTTGACTTTTTATGAGAGGAGGGGGAGAGGTGATAGTAAGGGTGGGTGGATATTACTAAGTTTTTAATTGATTACTTGAATCACGTCCAATATTAGTTTTATAGACGAAGTTACACAGCATTTTCATAAAATTCGGTGTATTTTACATTCACGAAACCAAACATTTGTATGGGTAGAGAAGCTAAGGGAATCGCAAAATTTGTGATGCAGTTTAATTTGTATCTCTTGTAAGGTGAGCGTACAAAATTTCAAGTTACCAGCTTTCCATTTGTTGGTTATTAATTGATTTATTAAAATTGGTGGAAATCATACTTTTATATGAGGGAGGGTAGAAGGGCAGGCACGATCTCAAAACTTTTGACCTTTGTTCAACTATTTTTACAAACTGTTGTGCAAAATTCAAATTGATAGCTTTTAAAAGTTAGGAGATAATTGATTTCTTTGAAATGGTCGAAAAAATAATTTTGTATGTGAGGAGGTAGAAGCTTTATAGGTATTCGATCAGTTAATACTTTATACTCTATATTTATACTTTATACCTATACTTTTAGGGATTTTTTTTAAATCAATTTCGCAAATTTTCAAGTTTCTACCATAATATTTCATTCAAAATTTTTCAGTTTCTGCGTTTGTTTTCATTGCACATGAAACACCTTGTGCACGTTAGACCGTGGGGTGCATAACAATTGTGGAAAAATTATTATAATTTCTGTATCTATATCAAATAGATGTATCCACATGGGAATTTTGAACCTTGTATCTTTCACCAGAGCCCTAGAAAAAGCACTCAAAATTTTCGGTATTTTAGCTTACCACCTCTCTCCCCTTACCCCCTCAACCAAAATTAATGACTATGTAATGCTATAATCTGACGAAATTTCAATTTGATATCTGTACTGAGTTTGGAGATATAATTGTTTGAAATTTTGGAAAGTGCACGATTTTTGAAATGTGTCCAATTTTTCCCCACTACTATTATGTCCAAATGTTATATTTTTCGTATAATTCGCTAGAATAACTTAATATTTGTTACAAGTTTCAATTACAAAGCTTAAAAGATAGTTGAGATATTCATTTTTAAGTTTTTTCCTTTCACCCCTTCTGACCTTTCCCCTTACAATTATTAGCCTCCTTCTAAGCTGATTCTGGTGGATCTATATGCCACGTTAATACTCTATTTATTTCGAAAATATAATCATTAAAAAAAAAAATTCGGCCGACAATTTGTTTTCAGCCCCCTTTTCGGACCCCGATGGATAAAAATATTAAATTATTTTTAAAGTTTGTGCCACAAACTCCACTATACATCATGATTTTCAACTTCTTAGCTAGAATATTCGAATTCTTAATGGCAAAATGATTTTGTTTAGTTTTCGAGAAAACCACAGAGGTGTGCCAACAGCCCCTTAGTTTTTAGAATAATTAGTATGTAATTTCTAAGTATCTTCTTATTTGTTAGCTCTCTCGAACCAGAACTAACCCAATCCCTTCCTGTTTGAGAGAGAGTAGATGGGTTGAGTGGATAGCAACAAAACCGTTGATGTTAATTTTATTCAAGACACCATACTCTGGTCACATTTTAAAATCCATTGCGTTAAAAGTTAAAAAATAGATGTCTTTGGAATTCTGAATTTCAGAAGATTAGCTTGGCGTGGGTAATAGAACGGGTGGAGGGGGAGAATATACGTCATTCAAGGACTCGAATTTTGGTTTTGTGAAAAATGGCAAGGAAGAAATTTCATCTTGATAAAATGGTCAAGAGTTATTTATCACACGGATTTAAGGTTTTTGTGCGACAGGAAATATCTCTCATCTCTTGAAAATTCTGTACGAGCCTTATTTTTTAGCATTACAAATGTTGGAGAAAACGCAATGTACTCTCAGATTTTATCAAAATTCAATGATTACAAAACACTACGATATGCAATAAGAACAGTCGGAGCTGGAAATTACGTAATTAATTAGTTAATTCACAAAACATTTTGCAATTTACCGTTTTAATTGAGTTTTGTTAGATCTTCCAGCTTAACAATTTAATACTTTAATTGTTTATTTCATTTTAATAAATTTTAAAATAAAATACCTGACTCGGTCGGCGGCAAGAATGAAAAAAAATCATTTTTCATATTTCAACTTTAAACAATTTATTTACACAATGCTCTAACTACTTTAATTACTTAATACATAAAAATTGTTAACCTTCATTATTTAAAATTCTTTCAGATGCCGTAACCAGAGGAGAGGATTAGTTAATAACATGAGTTCCAGTGGAATTTTTTGTAAATTGACGTTAAATTGATTCTATTTGGGTATATTTCACTTTACGTAGAAATAACTCTTTTGCAGTTTATATTTTCAAAATAACGCGAAGTACGCTCCACTTTCTCTATCAAGCGAGTATGTATTTTAATGAAACGATACTGTATGTAATTTCGAGCATAAGAAAAAACAACAGATTAATGATTGGGCTTTATGCCCATCATATGATATTCTTGATGAAATGGGAAAGAGTTTAATGCACCGGAAAATATGTCATTCCAAATTCTTTCGAATAGTGGCTTTGGAATAGTGACTTCTGTATAAAAGGTGGTAATAGTAGAGGGGTGGGGTTTATAATTTTTGTATTTGACAACGAACACGACATGCAAAATGTTGAGCGCTGAATTTAAAGTTCGCAGTTTTCACTATTTTCTAAGATATTTGACATAGTTTTTCTGAAATTGGGGCATTTGTATTGGAGGTGGTACAGAAATTGGAGGGTTTTAGATGATTTTGAATTTGTGGAGGGACGTAGTCCGTTCACGAGCTTAAAGTTTCGTTTCTACTAAAAATGATATACAAAAAGTTTCAGCACGATAGTTCGAAGCGTTCTAGTGTCATGTTGTAGATTGACCGACAGAGAGTCACTCGAGGTTTTTGAGCGACAGAAAATATCTCTGTACCCTTGGCGGCTCTGTACGAGTATTATTTCTTAGCGTTAGAAACGGTAAGGCAAACACAATATACTCTCACATTTCATCTAGGGTATAAAAATAGATTTATGATTGGGCGGAAAGTTTTGTACATGACAACGAACGTGGTATGCAAGTGTTTCATGCTTTCATAAGAAATTTGTCTTTGTTTTTAAGAAATCGGACCATTTGGGAGGTAGTAGAGGAAGTCGAAGGTTTCGGAAAATTTTTAAATTGCCTATCAGAATGCTTATCACTATGATTTGTTTCATATGTTGGAGGGCAAAATGCTTTTCTTGAATTTTTTGTACAGAAATTCGTATGGCAGGGGTTATAAGGAGTGAAGCGAAGTTGATATTTTTTTAGCATTTATTGCAATTATTAAGGGATAAATACTGGTAATTTTAGGTTTCTACTTTTTCTAGATTTAGTGGAAGTCGATTTAATGCCTTGGCCAAAATTGTGCATTTGTGTGGGAGGGGTTAGAAAGCGTTTACGTATCGAGACAAAATTTTTAGCCTTAATGATATTTGCATTATTATACTTTATAGCTTTGACAGTTTCGAAGAAAAATAATTTAATTGAGATTTGGAAATTTCAGGAAATTTATTTGGGATAGGGTAGAAGAAGTGAGGTGAAGTTGATAATTTTTCTACGGTAACGACTTTTGGCATTTGAAAACGGACTATGATTGGCTTCTAGAACGTTCTAATATTAAATCACCACCGTGGAAGGGCTGGGGTCACTCGGTGCACCACCAACCAGTGATCGACCGTGAAATGGAGCACTGGAAGAGAGCTGTTTCTGTCATATGCCACTGTAGAGGGTTTTAATAGGAATTTGATTGATATATAGTTCCAATCATTTTTCATAGAGTTCTTGGCAAGCAGTTTGTGTGACAAATAGTTCTGATAATCAGTAATAAGATTTGACCGTTTGTATTTGCGGCGAAGAATTGTTTTCTTACGAAGTAGTAAAATTGGAGAGTCAGTATACCTTTTCTTGGGACTTGTTGTTTAATGAGTTTGTCAAGTATATTAAGAAAGAATCCTAAAGCGTTTTCAGACACAAGATTATCCAAAATAGCCCCCCAATTATCTAAGCCAAGTTCCGCTCTTATGGAAGATCTTTTATGGTAAGGATAGTACCAAAGATTTTTTAATTTGGAAAATTCATCCGTTTATTTTAGCTCCTTATTTATACCAATAAATACACAATGGACCATTGTACGATATGTACAGATTCTCAGCTTCCTATTTACTTACTTAAGTATTCCCACATGTTCTTTTCTTCTCTACCCTTTTCTACGTCAACCCATTCGCTCTCACACCCCTAGATAATGGGCCAAGTTGAGATCACTCCCAATCTATAAAATCTACTTTTACCTAAGGAAATAATGGAGCATATCATTGTTAAGGGTGAGGAGACAGAACCAAAATTTTTCCTATTTTTCCTATTTCTTACCTATTCTTTTTTCTACGTGTTTGTGATATACTCAACAGCATTTTTACCGATTACTTTGCTGAACACAATTTCTAAGAAATTGTTATGCCTTATGAATTAAAAGCAACATTTTTTAAACATGTCCTCCAACGAAATCTATATAACTTTAATAAAAATTGGTGAGAATGTCCGTTATTATATTAGAAAAAAATTTAAACAACATTTTAACAAAAAGCTAAGAAAAAGAAACATAAATATGAAAAGATACCACTTTCCAGGACAACGCGCCAATTTTTTCATTCTCTTTGTTTAGACGTAATTTGTTGTATCTTCGTTTCAGGCTGTCGACACACGATAGAGATAAAATCATATTAACTCACTTTTCGATATTAACTCGAGTTAATATATATTAACTTTGATATTAAGTCCCGAGTTTCGTTCTGTATAGATTACAGATCGAAACTCAGCTAGCAAATACTCGATCCAAAAGAAAATTTCAACCGGGGAATTTACAATACGAAATAGAAGGAAATTTAGAGTAATTTATGTAACATTGACGTTTTATTTCGTTGACATTACAAAAAAGAGACAAAAAACTTCACAGAAAGTCATTTTAAAGAATTTAACGGTGAGTCCATGATTTATTTGCGATACCGAATTAATACAGCCTTAGGCTGTCGTCACACGATAGAGAAAAAATCGGTTTAAAATGAAAGCCTCCACTACAGCTTTTGTATGTGACATACGACAGTTTTTTTTAAATACCGTATTATATCAATCTAAGAAGGCTCTAGGCATTACGTCAGTGTGAAGCTTCAAATTTAAACGTCAAACTTAAATTTTAAAATTATTTGTATTACGCCTTGTGAAATCCTGAAAAACTCTGAATGGCAAATAAATCAGCTATAAATTGTCTTTCTGTGAAGTTTTTTATCTCTTTTTTGTAATGTCAACGAAATAAGACGTCATTGTAACGTAAACGAAATTTCCTTCTATTTCGTATTGTGAATTCCCCTCTTGAAAGTTTCTTTTGGACCGAGTATTTGCTATCCGAGTTAATATAGCTTACAGAACGATATTATCTCGGGACTTAGGCTACCGACACACGATGCGAGTTAATATATATATTATCTCGCTTTTCGATATTACTAGTGTCATTATCCTATATATAATTCGGCCTACTTATATCAAAATAGGAAGTTAATATATATTAACTCGCATCGTGTGTCGGTAGCCTTAATAACGAAGTTAATATATATTAACTCGAGTTAATATCGAAAAGTGAGTTAATACGATTTTATCTCCATCGTGTGTCGGCGGCCTTAGCATTGTTTCAGATTTAGCAATTTGGCAACGATGTTACAACACATTTACTACTATTTACTAATTTACAGAACTATAACGAAAATTTAATGCGATATTGAATAACATTTTCCAAAAACCACATTATGGAGAGATTTAAGGTAATTCAGCTAAATAATTTGGTCCTCGAAATTTGTTATTTAACTGTTATATTCTGTAAACCGCCAACAAAGTTTGGCCACCCCTGAGTAGAGTATCGCACGAACTTCACGCGCATTACAATACTGTTTCTCTTTCTAGAATTGAATGGTCATTTTCTTTTATAAATACCTTTAACTTTATTGCATTTCTCTAGATATTTTCACGCAGGTTAATCACATAGTTTAATAAAAATTTTAGAACTATGATCAATGGAAATTGGAAAATAAAAGAAATACTTGTTATGAACATATTCTTTTATTAATAACATAATACGTTTTATTTTTCAGATTATCTGCTTGTTCTTAATTAACCAGCATGAATTTATCGGAAATAAATGCTTCTCTTATAATGAATGCCAGCAAAGAAGTGGACGAAGCACTTATAGAACAGTTTTCTAGAAATAAAAAAATTCAGAATCCTGCATTTCATATACTAATCTCTATGTACGCAGTATTAATTGTTTTTGGGGCTTTTGGCAACACATTGGTAGTAATAGCTGTTGTGAGAAAACCGATAATGCGAACTGCAAGGAACATGTTTATCTTGAACTTAGCTATTTCTGGTAATTTTTATATCGTATATTTGGGGTTATCGTATCTTAAGACATGCAATTTATTTTTTCAGATTTACTTTTGTGTTTGGTGACAATGCCTTTAACACTGATGGAAGTACTTACTAAATATTGGCCCCTTGGAAAATATGCATTTATTTGTAAAATGATTGGAACTTTGCAGGCAACAAGCATTTTCGTTTCTACAATATCCATAACGGCTATAGCGTTAGATCGGTATCAGGTAATTTACGTTTGATCTACAATTTGTTTAGTAATAAAGTTTTACTAATATTAAGTGATATTATTTCAACCATAGCGAATGAATTGAATTTCATATCATATTACTTCATTACACACATACTTAAATATAATTGATGTTTATGTTTGTTATTCGATAATAAATTTATATAGGTAAGTCCTAGCTAGGGTGTAGCCTAGTGAGTAGCGTGTTGGTATACAATGCAAGGGTTGTGAGTTCAAATCCCAGTCGACGCATAATTCCAGCACACTACCTACTTGGGTATACCTTGTTACCACAATCTACGAAAATGAAAATTCCTAGATAGAGGGTCTGCTAACAGCCCCTTTACAATGACAACTAATGTGAAGGAACCTGAAGGTCAGGAGGCCAAGACCCGACTTGAGCTGTTGTGACGTTGTAGAAGACGTAGAAGGCACTTTACTTACACAACAGCAAAGCATAAAGCAAGTTTTTAAAATGTTTTTGTCTGCCTGTCCGTATTTAACTTAAAAATATAACAGAACTGCGATTGGAGGTAAAGCTCAATCATGCAGCACTCTAGATGAAAGAGAAATTTCTAGATTTTTTTTTAAAGTTTGTAACATTATGCTAGAGTTGTTTTCAAAATGTTGTAAACATAAATTTAATGGGTACTGAGAAAAGTGTATTGGATTTAATGAAATTGTGCAGTTTGTGTAAGACGTGGTAGAAGGAGTAAGGGGATTTCAATATTTTTTATAATGTAGATTGAAATCGTTATACAAATAATGTACTCCGAATTTCAGATCAATAGCTTTTATACGAGAAAATTCATTTATATGAGAAAATTCATTTATTGCCAAATTCCGAAATTGTGTCATTTTGTATGGGAGGGGTAGAACGGGTGGAGCCCGTGGCCCGTTCATGAATTTACTCGTACTTTTTTTGTCTAAAACGACGTGTACAAAATTTGAACTTTCTAGCACAACGCGAGCTAAAGAGCACACGCATAGACGGAGGGACGGTTTTGAGATTTTTCAGTGATAATATGAACTTCTATATCGTTATTTTTTTCTCTGAGCATAATTTTTTAGTGTTACAAACTTAGTGGCAAACTCATAATACTCTCAGATTTCATCTAAAATATAAACAGCTAAGCCGATTTTAATGCTACTTTTGCAGTTTGTGGATAATACTTCGATCTGTAATGCATTTTTGGTTTTATTTCAATATCTCAAACGATTTTGATTCGTAATTTGAGCAAACATAATCGATAATCGACTAAAAAACATTCATTCAGTTGGCGATAATACTTGAAAATGCAAGAAACTGCAATTAGTGTGAAAAAAAAAAAAAGTTAATGAGGAAAACAATAGTACTCGCGAATTATGTGTAGGACTGGATATCCCCCAGCGTACTTTCATAGAACTTGGAGAAGTTTAGGGAAACGTGCACCATCGATCGGAAGAAAAGCTCTGGAGGGAAAAGAAAAACCACTCCAGTGGAAGACCGCTCCCTAATTTTACAAAGCCGTCAAAACTGCTTCAAGATTTTAAATTTTATGCTCAGGAGCATGTTACTTGGACTCAGAAGATGTACAAAAATGTAATCTTTTCGGACGAGTCAAATTTTGAGCTGCATCTTAGCCATGGAAAAATAATTGCGCGGCGGGAACCTAGCGAGAGGCTTAGAAATGAATGCCTTCGAAGACTTCTCTAAAATCTGAAGGAGTTATGGTGTGGGGATGTTTTTCCGGTCATGAAAGGGGTATAATATGCTTTCCAAACTTAATGTAACTAAATTTATTTAAATAAACTGCCAACAAGTCGGGCCAAACTTTATTATTCTTGGGACAAGTTGCGGATGAGTGGAAAGTCAATATGTAGGTTAGAGTGGTTAGAGAAGGCTAAGTGAAAGGGAGTTCTTGGGCAGGGCTGGTATCAATTTAACAATATTTAATTCGTTTCTGCAAGTTTGGGTTTTTATGAGGGGAGGAGGAGGGGTAATAGTAAGGGTGGGTGCATGTTAATAGCTTTGTAATTAATTGCTTGAATCACGTCCAATATTCTCTGTATAGAATGTGTTTCATAGACGAAGTTGCATAGAATTTTCATAAAATTCGGTGTATTTTACATTCACGAAACCGAACATTTGTATGGGAGGGGGTAGAGAAGGTAAGGGAATCGTAAAATTTGATATGTAATTTTATTTCGCTTCTCTTGTAAGGTGCTTGTATTTAATTTCAAGTTCGTAGCTTTTAGTTCGTTGGTTATTAGTTGATTTAACGAAATTGGTCGAAATCATAGTTTTGTATGGGAGGGGGTAGAAGGGCAAACGCGATTTCAAAATTTTTAAAGCAACTCATTTGAATTATTTTTATAAGTTTTTACGCAAAATTTGAAATTGATAGCTTTTAAGAGTTAGCTTATAGCTGATTTCTTAAAAATGCTCGAAAAAATAATTTTGTATGGGAGGGGGTAGAGGAGGTAGGGGAATCGTAAAGCTTGTGATGCAGTTTTCTTTCTTTTCTGTTGCTAGGTGCTCGTACAAAATTTGAAGTTCGTAGCTTTTAATTTGTTTGTTATTAGTTGATTTAATGAAATTGGTCGAAATCATACTTTTGTATGAGAGGGGGTAGAAGGCCAAGTGCGATTTCAAAACTTTTAAAGTAATTTCATTTCAAATATTTTTATAAGTTCTTGTGCAAAATTTCAAATTGATAGCTTGTAATAGTTAGGTTATAATAGATATCTTAAAAATGGTCGAAAAAAGAATTTTGTATGGGAGGGGGTAGAAGTTATAAAGGTTTTCGACCAGTTTATATTTCGAATGTTTAGGGATTTTTTTCAAATGCATTTCACGAATTTTCAAATTTCTACCTTAAAATTTCACTCAAAAATTTTCAGTTTATGTGTTTTTTTCAATGCACATGAAACACCTTGTGCACGTTAGACCGGGGTGTCGGTTTGTGACAATTATGGATCAAGTTATTATTATTTTTCTATGAACATCAAATAGACGTATTCACATGCATAATTTAAACTTTGTATCTTTTACCAGAGCCCTAAAAAAATCATTCAAAATTTTCGACATTTTTGCTTATCACCTCCCTCCCCTTACACCTTCCAACTTAAATTTTTTACCAAAATTAACTATTATATAGTTCTACAATCTGACAAATTTTCGATTTGATATCTGTACTATTTTTTGAGATATAAGAATTTGTAATTTTGAAAAGTGCGCCATTTTTTAAATGATCCCCATTTCCCCCCACTACTATTTTGTCCAAATATTATATTTTTCTCGTATTTTTCTAGTATTGCTTAATATAAGTTCTACGACTCAATTACATAGTTAAATAAATAGCCGAGATATTGGGTTTTAAGTGTTTTTTCTTGCATCCCCCCTGACCCTCCCCCTTACAATATTTAGCTTTTATCTAAACTGGTTCTAGTAGATCTGTATGCCAGCTTAATGGTCCCAAAATTAAAATTTTTTATGGTTAGTCATTTCGAAGATATAATCATTTGAAAAAAAAATTCGGCCGACAATTGGTTCTTAGTCCCCCCTTTTTGCACCCCAATGGATAAAAAATTAACTTATTTTTAAAAGTTGTCTCACGAACCCTTCTACATGTATGTTGATTTTGAGCTTCCTAACTGTAACCATGGTTGAGATATTTGAGTTCGTATTTTTCGGTTTAAGCGCTCCTCCACCTCCCCCTGAACCCGTACGCCCCCCAAAATGGGTGTCCGCCTGAGATCCGCAACTATCTACAATGCCTCCAAAAATGAACTTTCTATCTTGAAGGGTTTGGGAGTTAATGTGCGCTGAGCGTACACGTCGGCGTACGGCGGACGGCGGACGGCGTACAGACGGATTTTTTTTTTTTTGCTTTTTTAGGCTAATTTAGTCATGAAACGCGAAAAAACTAAATTTCAGGGTAGCAAATTTTTTTTTTTCCAAGTCGATCACAATACTTTATTATTAAAATAATAAAGTAAAAATTGGTCATTTTGTTAGGTCTCTTTTAATAGGTGAAGAAGTATTTCGAGGACAAAAATATTGAAGTCATAGATTGGCCCCCGTATAGCCCAGACACTTAAACTAAAATATTTGGTAATTTTAATTACCACGGTTTTAAGTGAGAAAACTGTTTTAAGCAACATTTTTTTCACAGCACTGTATTTATTTCATAGATTTCCGATACAATTGGATATTTCATTTTAAACTATACAGAGATTAGATATGATGTTTTTGCAACAAATAGAAACATTTAGTCTTAAAATAAGCAACAATTATTTCATAAAAGGGAAACAATTAACTTTAAAACTAAATCTGAAAGCTTATACTATGGGGTGTACCATTCTTCTGACTACCACCTTTTCCGATCGATGACGACATGGTCTGGCTGAACAGCAATTCGATTTTACGAAAAAGCCAAAAATTGGGTCGATTCGTGAATCGGCCCAAAAGAAGAGCAGTTTTTTTGACGTGGAATCCGTATGATGGTAAAAACTCTTGGCTAGCGATGGACAATTCTTTGAATAATAAATATTTAAACATTTTTGCACAATAACGGCTCGAATTTTCGAAAAAGCAGCAGCTTTCAAGATTGGTAAATGAATAGTATATAGAACACATTATTATTATTATTATTTAAATAGGGGATCATGCGAGAGCACTGCGACCTTCTCGGCCTATTGTGCGTTTATTGCCCCTTCACCCTACCATATCTCAGTAGCTTTAGCTAATCTGATGATCTTTAAGGGAGCCATATTGGCAAGTTCTTCGGTAGAAAGGAACCCTTTCCCAGTAAGATTGTGTCTTTTCCTAGCTACTGCTTCACAGTGGCATAGAATGTGTTCTGTCGTTTCCGATTCTTCGAGACAAAGGCGACAGATGTCGGTTTCAGCTAAGCCCATGTTTTCGAGGTGGTGGTTTACTCCACTGTGCCCCGTCATTAGGCCGATTAGAATACTAATATCCTTCTTACTGAATTTTAGGATATCCTCCACTTTGTTCTTTTGTGGTAGGATCAGCTTTTTTGAGATTGACAAGCCTGGATGTATATTCCAGTAGATTTTATGTTCTTGTTCTACCCATTGTCTAATTATAGTGTTGAAGTACCCCTTTGGTTTTCCGCAGAAAGGTTCTGGACCAATAAAATTAGATTGAGCACCGATTTTTGCTAGGTGATCAGCCTCTTCATTTCCCTCAATTCCCATATGTCCTGGTACCCACATTAAGGTTACATTATTCCTTTTCCCCAGGATTATAAGGTTTTGAAGGCAGTCCCATACTATCTTTGATCCATGTTTATTGGACGCAAGAGCTTTGAGAACCGCCTGACTATCCGATAGGATATAAATAGATTTGTTGCGATGAGCTCTCCTTATATTTTCTTGGATGCATAGCTCCATTGCAATTAGTTCGGCTTGGAAGATTGTGGCTTCTTTACCGATAGGTTTTGAAACCGCGAAGTTAGGCCCTTTGACTCCGGCTCCTGTCCCCTCAGATGTGCGCGATCCATCTGTATACCAGATGGTTGACCCTTCTTCTATGTCAGATAGCATGGATTGCCAGTCCTTGCGTTCCCTGATAATAACTTTGAAAGGGGTTTCAAAGTTGAATTTTGTCGGCATGGCGTCCGAAATAGTGGAAGTTAAAATCTCCATTTTTGGGTCCCTTAGGATTTTGAGGTGACCTCTAAAATCCCCTGGTTTGTAATTATTTTTCTCCTGTAAGCGTATCACCCCTTTAATAGCCTCCTTCTTTATTTGGAGATGTATAGGAGGGATGTCCAGGAACATTTCCATTGCCGCTGTAGGACAGGTTTTCATAGCACCTGTGATACCAAGACATGCTAGCCTTTGGATTTTTTGTAGCGTAAGCTGTGCTTTACGTTGTAAGATTTTAGTCCACCATACCGTTGATCCGTATGTGACTATAGGGAGAATGATTGTTCTGTAGCACCAGTAAATCATTTTGGGCTTTAGTCCCCATTTTCTGCCAAACAAGCTTTTACAGGCCCAAAACGCCTTTAGTGCTTTGGCATGAGTCCTTTCTATATGTTTATTCCAGTTGAGTTTGCTATCTAATATAATACCTAGATATTTTACCTCATCTGAAAGGGGTATAGGTGTTCCATTTATTGAGGGAGGTGTAATGTTGACCTCTCTTCTGTTTGTGAATGGTATTATCTCAGTCTTGCTTGGGTTTATGTTTAAGTTCTTAGACCGACACCAGTTCATTATCACCTCTAACGCTGATTGAATTCTTTCCGAAATTATTGAATCGTGTTTGCCTCTAATGATAATGACGATGTCATCAGCATATCCTATTGCCTCGTATCCTTGGCTTTCTAGACGGTCCAGAAGCTCATCTACTACCATTGACCAAAGAAGTGGAGATAGTACTCCACCTTGGGGACAACCCCTATAGGTCTGTGCAGTCAATGTGCTATCACCTAGATCCGTGGTTGTCGTTCGGCTCCTTAGCATGGCATGTATCCAATTTGTTGTTGCCGCTTCCAAACCCTTTTTCCTAGCTGCCGCTATAATTGCTTCATGGGGAGTGTTATCAAACGCTCCTTCTATATCTAGGAATGCGCAAAAGGCAATTTCTTTGTAGTCTTTAGCCTTTTCGATTTGTTTAACCAATCTATGAAGGGCTGACTCGGTTGATTTACCTTTTTGATAGGCATGTTGGTTCTTATTTAGACAGACCCTCTTGGGCCCCGTTCTTATGTGAATGTCCACTAACTTCTCCATCGTTTTGATAAAGAAAGATGTATCCCCATGCAAAACTTGCTTTAAAGATCGTCATCATTGTTGGCATTAGGATCTCTATCCCCTTCTGCAGTACTGCGGGGAATATTTTGTCTACTCCGGCTGATTTGTAAGGCTTAAAGGTGTTGATAGCCCATCTGATCTTTTCCGGAGTGAAGATTTTGCCAGCAATACTTTTGCTGGACGGAGTTTGACGATTCATCCTTTCCTCTACCTCTAAACCTTCATTGTTATTGATTATCTTACAGCCTGGGAAATGTGTTGCCAGTAACATTTCAAGAGTTTCCATGCTGCTTTTAGTTAAGGACCCATCCGGTCTCTCTAATAGGCCGATGTCTACCGGGGTGTCTTTTGACAACACTTTTTGTAGTCTTGATGCCATTGGAAGATCATCTATTTCTTCACAGAATTTACTCCAAGACTCTTTTTTTAACTTTTTTAAAAGCTTATTATATTCAGTAAGGGACTTCCTATAATCGTCCCAGTTACCTGAGGTTTTAGCTCTATTAAACAATTTTCTAGTTTGTTTGCGTTTTACCGCTAATTCCTCGTTCCACCAAGGAGTTTGTTTATCCCTTTTTTTGTGTAGAACTGGACAACTCTGTTCGTAAGCACTAATGATATTGTTTACGAGTTGGTGTGCAGTTTCATCAATACCGTCCGGACTGCTTATTATTTTGTGTTCGATACCTATTTCGTACTCTAATATTGACTGGTAAAGATTCCAATTGGTACGTTTAGGGTTTCTGTATTGTTCCATGTAGCAAAATGTCGTCTTGAAATCAAAGCAGATATGCCTATGGTCTGATAGCGACGCATGTTTTGATACGTGCCAATTTTCACACTTATCAGCCAGGCAGGGGCTAGTAATGGTAAGGTCCAGTACCTCCTGCCTAACTGAATTTATGAAGGTCGGTGTATTACCTTTATTTAATATATCTAGGTTGTTAGTAGTGAGAAACTCCAAAAGCGACTCACCTCTTTTGTTGATGTCACTGCTTCCCCAGATAGTGTGGTGTGCGTTTGCGTCACAGCCCAGGATGACCGGTAGCTTGTGGATTCTGCTATATTCCACTAGTTCCATAACGCCTTGAGGTGGATTATCCGGCTCCTCACCAGGAAAGTATGCCGAGGCGATTATGACCTCTTGATATCCACCTGCCCTTGGTATTTTCACCAGTGCAGCAACTAGATCTGTCCTAATGAAAATTGGGATATTTAGATAATTGATCTCAGATGATATAAGAAGTGCTGCCCTTGGCCTGTCGCTTCTTCTATCATATATCAGCTTACCTATTTTATTTGGAATTCCAATTATTTTACCATGCGCGGCCCTTGGTTCTTGTAGGAGCGCCACATGGAATTCCTCCTTTGCAAATCTCCACGTCAGAACGTCCATCGCCACTGCTGCACGATGGAGATTTGCCTGGATGACTTTTATTTTATTAATTTGCTTGGCCATCGTTGGTAGATTGCGGATTACCGCTCCTTACCTCCTTGGCCTTAGGGCGTAGAGTCACACTCGTAAATTTAAACCAAATTCGGTACCCTACCTTTTTTAGCTCCTCCATGGATTGGCCGTCGATGGAGAAGGTAATTATGGTGTTTGTGCCCTCTTTCCTTCTACCGAGGATCTTCCAGTTTGAGGCGCACAAACCGTCGTTTCGCGAGTCGATGAGAGTTGTGATAACCTCTGTCGAGTCTTCTTCTTGTGGGAAGTATCCCGTGACCACTTCCAATCGCGGAATATTTTCTTCCCGGACAGCCATGATGTTGGTCGAGTCGTCCGGCTTGATTGTTTTGGCTGTTAGCTCAAGCCACGATGCGGTTTTCTCGTCCCCGCACACTGCTAGCATCCACCCTGGTTTGAGACTAAGTCCGCAGAACTTAGGCTTAGTTCCCTCTTTAGACGCTGCCGGAATCCTTCCCAAAATGGTTTTTTGAATTGCAGCTAACTGCTCTGGGGTAAGGACTTTGAGCGGATGCTCGGTATGTATTAGTCCAATCCTAATACCTTTTACCGCGTCTCTGTAGCTTATACCCGACGTTGATGGTTGTACCTCTACTGTGGGTCTGTACACGACGCTCTTGCTGGCGGTCTTTTGCCTCTTGCTTTCGTTTCCGGCTGAAGGCGGTGTGTTTGATGAGGTTCTACCTCTTTTTACCGCAGATTTTTGTGCCGGTGCTAACGTGTCCTTCATAGGCAAGCAGGCAAGATCGTATGCCTCGTTAGCATTTTTTCCCTGGTTACGATGGTACATATACCTTCTTCTAGCTGCACCTCCTAACCTCTTCTTGTTTTCCCTCAGACTTAACTGCTTTAATTCCGCTAATAGCAGTTGTTCGTCCGTTTGGGATTTTTTTGCGGTTTTTCTATCCGCTTTTAATGGTGGTCTCATTATCCTTTTGTCGACGGAGGTATTAACCTCTGCTGTCGACAGTCCATTTTCTGGAGGAGTGCTTATATTGCTGCCCTCTTCCGTTGCGATATTAACCGCTGTTTTTGATGCATTAGAGGAAGCATCAACCTCTTGTGTGTTTTTATTTGTTGTTGTATACATGTGATTCCCACGAGAAGCGCGAGAAAGTAAAGTCACCCCTGGCAGAGCTCCGCATTACCAGGGGAAGGCTTATTAAAACTGGAGGTCGCCCGGTATCCAGAGTTCGCATATTTATGGTTAGTTACCCACTAACCATTCATCCATTGGCATATGCTGTTCCACCGTGGATTAGGGGATTTTTATATGCGAGGTTTACTCCTCTAGCGTCGTACTTTATTAAGGTCACCATATAGGTAGTACGTACACCTGCGGATCACTTCAGGGATAAATCCCCTTGTAACCATATAGCCCCCTGAAAACTGCCTAAAACATGACCAGTCCAGATTTCAAGAGGATCCATGCTGTGATAGGATACGGAACCGACAGCTAGGCTGATCGGTTTTAATCCCCCCCATCACATCCGCCCTAGACCATAGATAGGTTACGGAGCCGACATAAGACTGTTCGACTTAATCCCCCCTATCTTGATAGGTTACGGAGCCGATAGCAAGCTATTTGGCTTAATCCCCCCTATCAGTAGATCTTTTAGCGTTACCCAGTCTGCACCGCGTGGAGGCGATCTACCTAGCAGACCTATAGAACACATTCCTTTAGCTGGGTAGTGTTTTGTGCTAGACGGAGTGTGAATTACCATGTTCCTTTCAGCAATTTCATCAAAAAGTAAGAGTTCAGCTTTATTTGAGCTTAAGCAATTCCACTATCGGTGTCAAGCAGTAAGGTTGCCACATATTCGTGCATTAGAGTGGTTCACGAATTTTAAATCTTTATTTGAGCCATTTATTTTGAAAGTGGAATAAGTCAAGTTTTTAAAAAGTTGAGTTAACGTTATACAATATGTAAAAGTATAATGCACTTTGATATATTGTTACATTTATGCGCTTTACTGTAAGATAATTCTTAGAAATAGCGTTTAAAGAATGCATACTATAAGCTATCAATTGTTTATTATGACAGTGTAATAAGTCGCAATTACGTACTCGTTCAGCCTCGATGCGTTGCACTACCTTAATCAAAATATGTTAATGAACAATACTATGCTGTATTATTTCAACTTATTAAGAATTTAATAATTAAAATAACCTAAATAATAGGTATATTATTTTCTTAAATTGTGTTAGATTGAAATAACTTTTATATGTAATTGTTATTTTAGACTTACATGTATCTTGAAAAAGTATGAAAATGAAAAAAATTATTAACTTTCCATCGGATGATTCCCACTTTTCACCAAGTAGTGATTGAAGTAAATATGCTGATTTATTAACAAGATTAGTATTAGGGTCTGTCAATTTTGATATTTTATACGTATACGTATGAAAGTGAATCTTCCACTGAAGAAATACCAGAGAATTATCATCATTTTCCTTTGATCTACAGAAGGCGCTTCCTAACCCCAAACTTTCAGTGTCAATTGCTTATGATAACAGAAATATATATGTCCTAAACTCAGGTTTTTATAATTTCCATAATAATAATTGGATGAAACCATTGCATCCAGTGGACCTCAAAAAGTAGCATCCTGTTTCATGAGACTTATTTTAAAGAACGTTACAACTCAAAATCCATGTAACAGCGTATAATGATGCATGTACAGTACAAAATCAAAACATCAAATTAGAATTAACTTTAATGAAAAATGGTCAACCGCATGATAATAGCATACCACGTAATGGACCAAGAATCTGGTTATTCGTTCCCACCACATGATCGCAACATTGGAATAATACATAGAAACGGCAATAAGAAAAACAAATGTTTTATACACCCCTGAAGATTACTATAATGCGATGGCTAAATGCTGAAAAAGGAACACTTTTCAAGTCCATCAAATGCGTAAGGAACAATTTTTCTCACCGAAATCTTTGGAACAATCAGTGTTAAAGAGAGTGTCAAAAATAAAACTAAAAAATAATGAAGACAATTCTGTGAAACGATTGAAAATAAAGTGGATTAGATTCATAAGCTAGGATGTAGCCTAGTGGGTAGCGTGTTGGTCTACAATGCGAAGGTCGTGAGTTCAAATCCCGGTCGGCGCAATATATAATTCCGGCACATTGCCTGCTTGGGTATACCTTGGTCACCTCAATCTACGAAAATGAAAAATTCGTAGATAGGGGGTTGTGCGAAGGTCTAACAATCCTTCCACAATAAATAATAAATAAATGTTAAGGAACCTGAAGGTCAGGAGGCCAAGGCCGGATTTGAGCTGTAGCGCCATTGTAGTAGATTCATAAGAGGTTCTCCTTGCAAAAAGTAGTACAAAACACCTTTGATAATATTTTATATTTTGAAGCACTAAAAAGTGGACGTTCAAAAAATGTTGGTTGTATAGAATTACTTTCATTATTCGCAAGTGGAAGAACGGTTACAAGCGCGAAATATATATAAAGAGATGATGAATTTGCTTACATACATGCCACCTGTTTATCATGGATATTTTCAAAACTTAAAAAAGTTGGATCAACTTATTGAGGAGTAAAATGAAATCCAAAACTATCAAATTCAGTATAATTTTCTGTTTGTAATAATTGGATGTCAATTATAATGTAAAATTCTCTGTAATGAAGAGAATCAATATGAAATTATGGTATGGTATATATGGTTATAAGTCATTTTTATTAAAAATAAACTGCCAACAAGTCGGGCGAAACTTTATTATTCTTGGGACAAGTTGCGGATGCGTGGAAAATCAATATGCACGTTATAGTGGTTAGGGAAGACTAAGTGAAAGGGGGCTCTTTGGTAGGGCTATTTTCAATTTATTTATATATATATACGGAACAAGCCCTTAAACTAATACAGATTATGTACATGAAAAAGTAGAGTAAACAATAAAACTAATCATAAAATAAGAAACATTATAAAATCAAAGGAGGCATAAAAATAAAATAATAAATATGGGAAGTGTGTATTATGCATATACAACTCTTATAATTTCGTTAATGCTAGTATTAAAAAAATCTAGTGAATCAGAAAAGTTGTTAGCAGTTCTCATTAATCTTGCCGTGGGACCGTTTTGTCCATAGCGGGTGATATGACGACCGACATAAAATTGGGTAAAAATTTCAGGCCAATAGCTTTTATATTTTCGAGCAAATCCGTTTATTGTGAAATTGCGCATTTGTGTCATTTTGTATGGGAGGGGGTAGAAGGGGTGGAGCGATTTGGCTCGTTTACGAACTTGACCTTACTTTTTTGTCAAAAACGACATGTACGGAATTTTAGCTTTCTAGCTCAACGCGTTCTCAAGCTAGAGAGCGAACGGACGGACGGACGGACGGACGGACGGACGGACGGACATCTGGTTTTGAGATTTTTGAGTGATAATATTAATTTCTGTATTCATAATTTTTTTCTCCGAGCCTTATTTCTTGGCGTTACAAACATATAATACTCTCAGATTTCATCTAGAGTATAAAAAATCCGTCCCGCCATACGCCGTCCGCCGTACGCCGTACATATGGTCTCATATGTATCTCCGAGACCGTTAAAGGTAGAATGTTAGTTTTTGGGTGGATTGTTGAATGGGTAAGTGAGCTCTATTTTCTAAATTTTGGGGGGTGTTAGGTGGAAGGGGGAGGAGAGGGGAGGGACAAAGTCGAAAAATATAATTGCTAATATCTCCACCACGAATTCAGATAGAAAGTTGAAAATCAGTAGAGATATAAAGAGGGTTGTGAGACAAACTCTACAAATAATTTAATTTTTTTATCCTTTGGCGTCCGAAAAGGGGGGGCTAAAAACAAATTGTCGGCCGGATTGTTTTTTCGAATGATTATATCATCGAAATAATTTACTGTAAAAAATTCATATTTTGGAAACGTCAAGATGGCATATAGTTCCATTGGAATCAGCTTAGAGAGTTGCTAATTATTGAAAGGGAGAGTGTCATGGGGGGTGCAAAGAAAAACACTTAAAAATGAATATCTCAACTATCTCTTAAGCTTTGTAATTGAAACTTGAAATGTATATTAAGCCTTACTAGGAAAATACAAATAAAATATAACATGTTTAAATAATAGTAGTGGGGGGAAATGGGGAGCATTTCAAAAATGGCGCACTTTTCAAAATTACAAATCTTTATATCTCAAAAAAGAGTACAGATATCATATCGAAAATTTGTCAGACTGTAGAACTACATAATGGTTAATTTTGGTAAAAATTTTAAGTTGGGAAATATAAGGGGAGGGAGGTGATAAGTAGAAATGTCGAAAATTTTGAGTTATTTTTTTAGGGCTCTGGTGAATGATACAAAGTGTAAATTTAGCATGTAGATACGCCTATTTAATGTACATAGAAAAATAATAATAACTTGATCCATAATTGTTATAAACCGACCCCCCCGGTCTAACGTGCACAAAGTGTTTCATGTGCATTGAAAAAAACACATAAACTGAAAATTTTTTAGCGAAATTTTAAGGTAGAAACTTGAAAATTTGGGAAATGCATTTGAAAAAAATTCCTAGATATTCGAATTATTAACTGGTCGAAATCCTTTAAAACTTCTATCCCCTCCCATACAAAATTATTTTTTCGACCATTTTTAAGAAATCAATTACCATCTAACTATTAAAGGCTATCAATTTGAAATTTTGCATAATAACTTACAAAAATAATTGAAATGAAATTACGTTAAAAGTTTTGAAATCACGTTTGCCCTTCTACCCCCTCCCATACAAAAGTATGATTTCATTTCATTAAATCAACTAATAACAAACAAATTAAAAGTTACGAACTTGAAATTTTGTACGAGCACCTTACAACAAAAAAGAAAGAAAATTGCATCACAAATTTTACGATTTCTGTACCTCCTCTACCCCCTCCCATACAAAATTATTTTTTCGAGCATTTTTAAGAAATCAGTTATCAGCTATCTCTTAAAAGCTATCAATTTCAAATTTTGCAAGAAAACTTATAAAAATAATTCAAATGAAGTTGCTTTAAAAGTTTTGAAATCGCGTTTGCCTTTCTACTCCCTCCCATACAAAACTATGACTTCGACCAATTTCATTAAATCAACTAATAACCAAAAAACTAAAAGCTACGAACTTGAAATTTTATACAAGCACCTTACAAGAGAATCGAAATAAAACTACATATCAAATTTTACGATTCCCCTACCTTCTCTACCCCCTTCCATACAAATTTTCGGTTTCGTGAATGTAAAATACACCGAATTTTATGAAAATTCTATGCAATTTCGTTTATGAAACACATTCTATACAGAGAATATTGAACGTGATTCAAGCAATTATTAAAAAGCTATTAACATCCACCCACCCTTACTATTACCCCTCCTCCTCCCCTCATAAAAACCCAAACTTGCAGAAACGAATGAAATATTGTTAAATTGACAACAGCCCTGCCCAAGAAACCCCTTTCACTTAGCTTTCCCTAACCACTTTAACCTGCATATTGACTTTCCACTCATCCGCAACTTGTTCCAAGATTAATAAAGTTTCGCCCGACTTGTTGGCAGCTTATTTAAGCAAAATTTTAAATTGATAGCTTTTGATAGTTAGGTGATAATTGATTTCTTAAAAATGCTCGAAAAAATAATTTTGTATGGGAGGAGGTAGGAGTTTTAAAGGTTTTCAACCAGTTAATATTTAGTATAATCAGCATTTTTTTTAAAATGCATGTCCCAAATTTTCAAGTTTCTACCTTAAAATTTCACTCAAAAATTTTCAGTTTATGTGTGTTTTTCAGTGCATATGAAACACCTTGTGGACGTTAGACCGGGGGTCGGTTTATAATAATTATGGAACCAGTTATTATTATTTTTCTATGTATATCAAATAGATGTATTCACATGAACACACACCAGAACCCTAAAAAAGCCACTCAAAATTTTCGACATTTTTGCTTACCACCTCCCTCCCCTTACACCTCTCAGCTTAAAATTTTTACCAAAACTAGCGACTATATAGCTCTACAATCTGACAAATTTTCGATTTGATATTTCTACTCTTTTTTGAGATATAAGGATTTGCAATTTTGAAAAGTGCCCAATTTTTGAAATGCTCCCCATTTCCCCCCACTACTATTATTTCAACATGTTATATTTCTTTCGTATTTTTCTCGTATAGCTTAATATACTTATGTTTCAAGTTTCCATACATAACTTAAAAGATAGTTGAGATTTTAATTTTTAAGTGTTTTTCTTTGCATCCCCCCTGACCCTACCCCTTACAATAATTAGTCACTCTCTAAGCTGATTCCGGTGGAGCTGTATGCCAACTTAATGGTCCCAAAATATGAATTTTTTACGATAAGTAATTTCTAAGATGTAATCATTTGAAAAAAAAATGCGGCCGACAATTTGGTTTTAGGCCCCCCTTCCCTTTTCGGACGCCAGTGGATAAAAAAATTAAATTATTTTTAAAGTTCGTCCCACAACCCTCTCTATACTTCTACTGATTTTCAACTTCCTATCTGCATTGGTGGAGGAGATATTACTTGGAGATAATACTTTATTATTAGAATAATAAAGTAAAATATTTTGAAAGTGGAATAAGTCATTTACAATAAAAGAAACTCGTATTTTAACACGGTTTATTATAAAATTTGTCACTTTAACTAAAAGTAATTAATATGGTAATATTATAAATGCAAGCACTTTTGACAAAAGTTGTATTGATCTTTTTTATCATCAATGGCGCGAGAGCCCAAATTGGGCCCGGGCCTCCTAAGTCGTCGCCTCCAATCGTCTCGATCCAAAGACCGCATCCTCCAGCTACTAATTATACTCTAGATGAAATCTGAGAAGTTTGTAACGCCAAGAAATAAGGGTCGGAAAAAAAATGAGTGATACAGAAGTTCATATAATCAATGAAAAATCTTAAAACCGGATGTCCGTCCGTCTGTCCATTCGTGTCTTCTCTAGCTTAAGAACGCGTTAAGATAGAGAGCTCAAATTTTGTATACGTCCTTTATAACAAAAAAGTAAGGTCAAGTTCGTGAACGGGCCAAATCGCTCCACCCCTTCTACCCCCTTCCATACAAAATGACACAATTTCGCAATCTGACAATAAACGGATTTGCTCGAAAAGTATAAATGATATTATCTGAAATTTGGAATGTAATACTTTTATGATGATTCCAATATACTCTATAAAAATAATTTGTGTCTTCTCCTTCCTTCCACCACCTTCCATACAAACTGCACTTTTTCATGAAATTCTCTAAACCAATTTACTCAGTGCGTATGAAATTTGTCGAGCTGAAATTATGCACTAAGTGATTATTTAGAATTATTAGTAAGACCCCAAAAAATTAGGCGATTAGCTTCACTACTTCTACCCCCTTCCATACAATTTGACACAATTCAACAACTTTGCAAAAAGTCGATTTTCCTGAAAAGAATGAATGCTACTGATCTGCAATTTAAAATATGTCAATTAAATGATGTTCACAGTTATTTCTAAAAACTTCATTAATAAATGCCCTCTCCTTCTACCACCTCACCACCATACAAACTGCACAATTTCACTAAATTCAATACACTAATTTTCTCAGTACCTATTAAATTTTTAAATCCTTGAATTTAGTATAGAACGCTCCTGTCGATACTGTCGTATGCTTGTTTAAGATCTACGAAAATTTCGTGCACGTCTGTGTTATATTTCCAGCATTTCTCAAGCACTTGTTTCACCGAGAATATCTGTTCTGTTATAGATCGTCCGGTTCTGAATCCACCTTGGTATTCGCCAATTATTTGATTAGTATAGGGATGACGGTAAGACGACTTTCAATTATTTTTGTCAGTATTTTATAGGACATACATAACAATGATATACCTCTGTAATTTTCACAGCAGAGTTTGTCTCCTTTCTTGTAAATTGGACATATAATGCTTTTTCGCCAGTCGTCGGGTATGATTTCCTCTGTTAAAATTTTGCATATCATGTTGTGTCTTTGCAGAGACTGGATTTTGGTTTATATCCTTTTTTTAGTCTTTTACTATTGCGTATGCGTCCTGCGTTTTATTTTGTCTCATATCGTCGTCCATGTTTTGTATATTGTCATTATTGTACTTCCTTTGTTTTCGACTGCAGGTTTTCTTCGCATATCGCCTAAGCTCGTCATATCTTTCTTTTTCGGCGCGTTCAGTAAAAATTTTGTAAGCCTCGTTCTTTCTATGTATTGCATCGTGGCATTCTTGGTCGAACCAATAATTATTTTTTCGCCGTGCTTGATATCACAACACCTCTTCTGCGGAGGATTTGATGCCGTCTCGTATTTTCATCCACACATTCTCCACTGGCATATTTTGGATGTTTTCATATATTGGTGTCAGTTGTCTATTACATGCTGAGATGTAAGCCTGCGCCACTGTTTCGTCTTTAAGCTTGGCGACATTGAATTTACGAGCTCTACTCGTTTTCGAATATCCACGACAAGCTATTCGGCATCGATACTTAGCTCTGACTAGATAGTGATCAGAGAGTCACAATTCGCACCGCGGAGGGTTCGTACATCAAATATGCCGGAAGCAGCCCTTTTCTAAATTAGAACGTGGTATATTTGGTTGAATGTGTGATACCCATGTTCGTTTGTGAATATCGCGATGTGGAAAGCACGTAGAACTTGAGTTGATCTTTTTAATAACATTAAAACACTAGTGTTTAATTATCTCAATATTATTAAAACATGACTTATTCCACTTTAAAATAAACGGCTCATATAACAAATTAAGTCTGTGCTTGTTTAATTTAGTCCCATGAAAATATGCTATTAATTTGATTTTTGGATCAGTTATTTCAATAATAATTTTTTCGATTATTTTTGTGGGAAGAGGGTGTAGTGGAGTATGAATGGAACCCCCTTTTTTATATGTAGCCTATCTTGCCTAAAGATTTTGTAGCAAGAGATGATTAATTTATCGGTAGGTTTGAGCCAGGTTTCTGTAACCATTAATATATCAATATCGTTCGATTTTCAAAAATCGAACGTTTCGCCGGTTTCATTGCGTATACTGTTAGTCTTTGCTTAATTGGAACAGTATGTTGTTGGGTTTTCCCCGAAGATCCTTACGAATGACTGGTTTTATGACGGTAGGTTAAAGAACAGAATGTAAATGAGACGCGAAAGATTGTTTTTAAAGGATGGGATGTTTTGGATTTTCCCGTTGATCCTTAAGTATAAATGGGTTTATGAGAATGGTTATGAAAAGATGAAATAAATGAAGTGTTAAATATATAAGAAATTACATGTGAATGATGTTTTGAATGTGCTTGCAGGACATGTCGATTTTACCGATCGCGATGCTTAGCATGTACATCGTGTTCGTGAATACAGCGAGTATTCACTGAGTGTTGATTCGGTGTCTCGGTATTTTTAGTTACATTATGCTAAGCTCTTTGTTTGATAATCGAGTAACAATATGTATGTTATATCATTGACTCCTTTCTCTATTGAGGTCACGTTATTTCCCTTCAATACTGTGGTGCAAAAAGTGTGTCCCTGTACAGAGGTTCGAATTGTACGAAGCGGGCGTTTTGTGTGCGTGTATTCCCCTAACGCCATTGCACGCTTGACAATTTGTAAGGATATCAAGAACGGGGCAGACACATTGCCCGCTATTTCCCCTTGTGTCTTTGCACGCTCGGCTTGATATTCACGGATTCAGGGCAGGTTATAGTTTAAAGGCTGCAGTACTAGCTCACCAAATTGCTCACGCTTGCTTTTTATTATTTACAGATTCACGGCAGGAACTCGAGCCCGGTGGTATCTACATTATAATTTATATAAATAATAAATAATAATGATAAAAAAAGAAGAACAACAAGTTGTGGTATTTTTATATTCTGTTTTACAGAATTTTTCAGAAGTGGGATCTAATACACGTGACCAATTTAAAATTTTAAAATGGTACCGAGGGTTCGAGCTTCCCGTTGAGGTGACTTTTAAATTATTATATTTTTACAAATTTGATGTGTTTGATTTGCTTGCTCTCAAAGGCCGATTTATAAATTTGGAAAGAAAATGAGCAGTGGAAGGAAAAGCTTCAAGATGCATTTCCATGCAAAAGGGACTTTTACGAAACATTGCAAATGATTTTGCGTAGAAGGAAACGACCCGAAGAAAGTTATGCTAAATATTTCTTCGAGCTAACAGTTCTTTTAAACATTTGTAAGATTTCGGGAGCCGATGCAATATCCTGCATTATCGGGGGAATAGAACGGAACCTGTGTATCAATATTTAAACTCAGTGAGTGCTGATGCATACTCAAAAACACAAAACCAGGTGAGATATAACCGGACTACGAACTTATGAAAGCGTGACGCTGGTCCTAGTACAAGGTCTCTCCTCATACATCGAGATAAATCAGCTAAGGGTCTGAGAACTATAACGTGTTTTAGATGCGGCAAAGGCGGGCATTTTTCTAGAGACTGCCATAAGCCAGAAACACGCTGCAAGTTTTGCCGAAAGTTGTGACATACGGAAAACGAATGCTTTCTAAAGAAGAGGGAGAAAGAGACAGTGAATTGACTAGAGGCCGAAGTAGTATCTCCGATTCAAAAGTATTTTAAGAATATACTTATTAATAATAAACCATCAAAAGCCTATATCGATTTCGGAAGCACTTGTATTAACATCACCTTAAAAGAATTACAACGACTTGGATTGAATTACAATTGATGGTATGGCAATGCAAGAGTAGTAACATTGGGAGATACTACTTTTATAATTAAGATTGATGAAATAGAAGCGACAGTACGAGCTAATGTTGTGTCCGATTCTGTGCAAAACATCCCTGTCTTGGTAGGGCATCCGTTTACTGAGAAACGTGGCGTTATTACCATAAAAGACCACGAAAAATTAAATATTACAAAATCTATCGGTGAGTTAGACACTATAAAGGATGTTGAAGAGGAAGTAAAGAAAATAACTTTTTGGCCTAAAAATACTGTTATTGTGTCCAGAAATCACTTAGTCAATGTAGTTTTGGAAGAAACAAACGAAATTACAGGAGATTTTTACGAGGAGGCGAGTATTAGGCTTAAAGTAGGTGAAGAGTACTGTATTCTGAGAACGATTATTGGGCAACAGAAAGAAGGAAATATGGTGTTACCAATTATTAATTTATCAGACTACGACATAACTATATATAAGTCCAAAACAATCGCTAGGGCATATCCGTGTCTAAAAGAAAAGAGCACGGTAGAGCAGGTTTTAAGAGTTGAAACCACACAATTACCGCTTTTGCCTAAAAATGATATAGTTGTAGGTCCAGTTAGCAATGAAGAACGACGAAAATTAATCAATTTAATTCAGAATTACCGGGACTGTTTTGCTCAGGACATTACAGAACTTGGTTGCACGAAAACAGCGTATATTAATATAAAACCCGATGATGATAAATCATTTACGTACCGACCATGTCGTATGTTAGTTAGTGAGCAACAAATAGTAAAAACAATGGTTGACGAACTGTTGAAGAATGATATTGTACGCGAATCAAATTCTGATTACTCATCTCCGGTGTTACTAGTAAAAAAGAAGAACGGTGAAATTTGATTACAGAAAGTTGAATTCATTAACGGTTAAGGAACGTTTTCCTTTGTCTAGGATCGATGATCAAATTGACAGATTGCAGGGAAGCGAATATTTTTCCAGTTTGGACTTAAGATCAGGTTATTACCAGATACCTCTAGCCGAAGATTCTAAACGATTCACATCTTTTATCACACCCCAGGGACAATTCGAGTTTAACAGGATGCCTGTCAGGCTAGCGAACGCACCAAGCGTTTTCCAAAGGCTAATGCATAACGTATTGGCCCCTTCGGAAGAAATTGCGGCAGTTTATTTGGATGACATTTCGGTTCAAACAAAAACAGTGGAGGAAGGAATTGGAAATCTGGAAGTAATATTTAATCTTTTACGAAAAGAAGGATTAACTTTAAATCTATCAAAGTGCACGTTTTGCAGCGGTCTATTACGTATTTGGGATGTCGGTACGAATGGTCAAACAAAAACTAAGGCTATAGATGAGTTTCCAGTGCCTACAACAGTACACAATGTTCGACAGTTTATTGGATTGACTGGTTATTTTAGGCATTTTGTAAAAAACTATACTCTAATAGCACAAAATCTAACAAAACTTATGAAGAAGGATATGCCTTGGCAATGGATGAAACAACAGGAGGATTCATTCCAGAAACTGAAAACAATATTAACGGAAAGACCAGTTCTGGCGATATAAATCCCGAATCTAAAGCGGAAGTACATACAGACGCAAGTATGCACGGAGTTGCAGGTATGCAGCTGCAAACTGATGGTCGTCTACACCCAGTTTGCTATTATAGCAGGCAAACTACAAGAGCAGAAGGTAAATATCATTCCTATGAGTTGGAGATATAGCTATGGTGGAGAGTTTGAAAAAGTTCCGGGTATACTTCATTGGTATTACATTTATAGTTGTCACGGATTGCAATACATTAAAAGCAAATAGTACTAAGAAGGGAATTTTACCACGAATTGCAAGGTGGTGGTTACAATTACAAGAATATAATTTTACCGTGCAGTGTCGACCTGGAAATAGATTGAAGCATGTAGATGCATAGAATAGAAATCTGGCTTTTAGTGAAACGCCTCCTGAAGAAGTAGTAATGAGTATCATACAAGCTGATTGGGCGCTGTCCGGGCAGTTAACGGACGACAAAATAAAACATATCAGGGAAATACTAACAAAGCCGCCGGAATCCGAGTACGAACGCAAAATATATAAGGATTACGCGTTGCGCGATGGTAGAGTGTATCGCATTACGATTAAAGGACTTTTGTGGGTGGTTCCATGCGGAATGCGTCAACAAGTTGTAAGGGCATCGCATGACGATAAGGGATATTTCGCAGTAGAAAAGACTTTACACCGACTCTGCGAACATTATTGGTTTCCGCGTATGAGGTCTTATGTCGAGAAATACATGCGTGCTGTATGCCATGTTTATTTAGTAAACGTCCTGAGGGTAAGCGGGAAGGATTTTTGCATCCCATCAAAAAGACACCAGTACCACTAAACACGCTACAATCGATCATACAGGTGCATTTCCGAAAAGCAGACGCGGAAATTTACATCTAATCGTAGCAATTGGATGCCTTCACGAAGTTTGTCTTTTTGAAACCAGTAAAAACGACAAAGACAAGGTTCCTGTTGGACTTCCTTCATGAAATCTACAGCTATTACGGACATCCAAAGATGTTAATTTCCGACCAAGGCAGTGCATTTACATCTTTTAAATTCAAAGCTTACTTACATAACATAAAACAAGTATTAAATGCAGTGGCAACTACAAGAGCTAATGGTCAGGTAGAAAGGATTAATAGAACCATAAAGGGTATTCTATTAGCAGTATCAGCAGATGAGGATCGCTGGGACGAACATGTCCGAGATATGCAGCTAACCATTAATACGACAGTATCTAAGTCCACGGGAAAAAAACTCCTAGCGAGTTGCTCTATGGGTATAGGCCACGTAGTGGATCGGACTTACCTCTCGTTGACGAAATCGCGAATATGACAGACTTGATACAAGATTTAGTATCCTTAAGAACGGAAGTAAGCGAGAAACTTGCTCCAAACCAATCGGAACAGAAAAAGCATTACGACAAGAAAAGGAAAAGGGCGACCACATACAAGAAAGGTGATCTAGTATTGATAGATAAAGATGAAGTAGCGGCAAATACTAGTCGAAAGCTGATTCCACCCTATCCAGGACCATTGATAGTAAAGGCAGTGTTACCAAATGACCGATATTTGGTTTGCGACATGCCCAACACCCACAGAATTGCTAAGTCAGCCAAGTACGAGAAAGTAGTAGCCGTTGATAAAATGAAGCGATGGATGAAGCCGGGCGGAGTTTCCGACGATACAGCTAGTAAAAGCGGAGGAGATGGCGTGGATTTTATGGAGGACAAAGATTCGGATGCGCAAGATACGGAACATCTCGAGACGAGATAAATTCAGGATGGCCGAATGTAAGTCTTTGCTTAATTGGAACAGTATGTGGTTGGGTGTTCCCCTAAGATCCTTACGTATGACTGGTTTTATGACGGCAGTACGTTATAGAACAAAATGTAAATGAGACGCGAAAGATTGTTTTTAAAGGATGGAATGTTTTGGATTTTCCCGTTGATCCTTAAGTATAAATGGGTTTATGAGAATGGTTATGAAAAGATGAAATAAATGAAGTGTTAAATATATAAGAAATTACATGTGAATGAGTTTTGAATGTGCTTGCAGGACATGTCAATTTTACCGATCGCAACGTTTAGCATGTACATCGAGAGTTCAGTTGATCAGTGCCATTAATGTTGTGAGGTTAGTGTGAAGTGCAGTGGAAAATTATCGTGTAGTAAGCATTGGGGATGAGTATTCACTGAGTTTATTTGGGTAGCTGGTTATTGCATGTTATATTCTCTTGTTTTCCCTCAGTTATATAATTGAAATTTTAAATTAAGTAAATCATGCGTCATTACGTGTTCGTGAATACAGCGAGTATTCACTGAGTGTTGATTCGTTGTCTCGGTATTTATACTCTAGATGAAATCTGAGAGTATTATAAGTTTGCCACAAAGTTTGTAACGCTAAGGAATAAGGCTCGGAGAAAAAAATAAATGATGCAGAAGTTCATATAATCACTCAAAAATTTCAAAACCGGATGTCCGTCCGTCCGTTTGTCTGTCCGTCCGTCCGTCTGTGTCCTCTCTAGCTTGAGAACGCGTTGATCTAGAAAGTTAAAATTTTGTACACATCGTTTTTGACAAAAAAGTAAGGACAAGTTCGTGAACGGGCCAAATCGCTCCACCCCTTCTACCCCCTCCCATACAAAATGACACAATTACGCAGTTTATCAATAAACGGCTTTTCTCGAAAAGTATATATGCTATTGGTATAAAATTTGGAATATAATACTTAAATAATGATTTCATTCTACTGTATAAAAATTATTTATGTCCTCCCCCTCCTTCCACCACCTTCCATACAAACTGCACTTTTTAATGAAATGCTCTAAGCCCATTTACTCAGTGTGTATACAATTGATGGAGCTGAAATTGTGCACTAACTATTTATTTATAATTATTAGAAAGACCAAAAAAAAATTACACGATTAGCTTGACCCCTTCTACCCCCTCCCATACAAAATGACACAATTACGCAATTTGTCTATAAACGGATTTTTTCGAAAAGTCTAAAAGTTATTGATTTGAAATTTGGAACATATTACTTCTATACTAATTCCAATTTGCTGCATAAAAATAAAAACATTTCTCTTCATCTAGAGTGTCGCACGATTGGGCTTTACGCAAAATAGTAGAACTATTATGTTTATACTCTAGATGAAATCTGAGAGTATTATAAGTTTGCCACAAAGTTTGTAACGCCAAGAAATAAGGCTCGGAGAAAAAAATGAATGATACAGAAGTTCATATAATCACTCAAAAATCTCAAAACCGGATGTCCGTCCGTCCGTCCGTCCGTCTGTCTGTCTGTCTGTCTGTCTGTCCGTCCGTCCGTGTCCTCTCTAGCTTGAGAACGCGTTGAGCTAGAAAGTTCAAATTTTGTATACGTCGTTTTTAACAAAAAAGTAAGGTCAAGTTCGTGAACGGGCCAAATCGCTCCACCCCTTCTACCTCCTCCCATACAAAATGACACAATTGCGCAATTTCACAATAAATGGGTTTGCTCGAAAAGTATAAAAGCTATTGGAATGAAATTTGGAATATATTACTGTTATAATAATACCAATATACCGTATAAAAATTATGCGTGTCCTCCCCCTCCTTCTACCACCTCCCATACAAACTGTACTTGTCTTGAATTACTCTAAGCCAATTTACTCAGTGCGTATAAAATTTAGCAGGCTGAAATTGTGCACCAAATATTTGTTTCAAATTGTTAGTAAGACCAAAAAAAATTAGACGATTAGCTTCACCCCTTCTACCCCCTCCCATACAAAATGACACAATTTCGCAAATTGATAATAAATGGATTTACTCGAAAACTATAAGAGCTATTAGCCTGAATTTTGGAATATATTACACTCATAATGATTTCAATCTACCGTAGAAAAATTATTTGCGTCGTCCCTCCCCTTCTACCCCCTCCCATACAAACTACACTTTTTCATGAAATGCTCTAAGTCGATTTTCTCAGAACATATAACATTTATCAAGCTCATATTTTGTAAGAAATACATAATTAGCATTTTCACTAAGATCAGAAAAAAATATTTGATTAGCTTCACTGCTTCTACCCCCTCCCATACAATATGACACAGTTTCACAACTTTACAAAAAAACGATTTTCTTAAAAAGTATGAATGGCACTAGTCTGAAATTTAATTTAATATTTTATAATATTCCTAGTTATTTTTGAAAAAATCACTAGAATCCCCCCACTCTTTCTACCACCTCCCATACAAACTGTACATTTTCACAAAATCTAACTCACTAATTTTCTCAGTTGCCATTCAGTTTTTGGAGTAAGCATTTTGTATAAAAATTTTTATAGCTACTTTAGCATGATGAGAAAAAAATTAGTTCAATGCTATCATCCCTTCTAACACTCCCCATACAAAATTTCTTGGGATCACTAAAAATTCTATCTCATCTAGAGTATCGTAAGATTGCGCTTTACGCGCAATCGTAGCCCTGTTATGTTTTTAGTTACATTTTGCTAAGCTCTTTGTTTGATAATAGAGTAATAACATGTCTATCATTGACTCCTTTCTGTATTGAGGTTTCGTTATTTCCCCTCAATACTGTGGTGCAAAAAGTGTGTCCCTGTACAGAGGTTCGAATTGTACGAAGCGGGCGTTTTGTGTGTGCGTCTATTCCCCTAACGCCATTGTACGCTTGACAATTTGTAAGGAAATCAAGAACGGGGCAGACACATTGCGCGCTATTTCCTCTTGTGTCATTGCACGCTCGGCTTGATATTCACGGATTCAGGGCAAGTTATCTCATGCGTTATTTCCCTTGATGCCATTGCACGCTCGTCTCCAGATTTTTAGTAACACTATGAAAATCCACATGACCATCAAGAACGGGGCAGATACATTGCGCGTTATTTCCCCTTGTATCATTGTACGCTCGGCTTGGTGATGACGGTTGGTTGGGGCGGAATAAACGACTCCGTTATAATTTGTGTGTAGTAATCAAGGAGGATATATAAAAAGGAGTGACTATGAGCATGCTTTGCCTTGTAAGCAAAATGGGAATGAATGTTTTTCCCTCCCTTACTACCGAAATACTCGAAATTTTTCGAAAAAAATCGTTTCGCTATCTTTGTCTGCCACACTTAAAAATATTGCAACTAATTCTTTCCCACGATAAATTGTTTGAAACAGTTGTCAAATTTTCGAAAAAATTGTTTCGCTATCCTTGTTTGACATACTTAAACCTAAAGTAACTATCTCTGTCCCGCGTTAAATTGTCCGTTGCTAAAGTACTTAGCTTAAACACAAACCAAAACTAATAAAAATTGAAAAAATAAAAATTTCTGAAATGAAACAGCAAACACCATTGTATTGAAAATTACTTTATTGCTGACTGAATATTAGCAACCAAGAAAGAATACAAATTATTGTATTTTTTTTGTAAAAGTTTGAAGCCAAGTTAAGCTTGGACACAATTTTCGAAAATTTCCGAATCAAAAAATATTCCCACATGAGACAGACTATCAGGTACTCCTTTTATATATCCTCCTTGGTAGTAATAGTTTAAAGGCTGCAGTACTAGTTCACCAAATTGTTCACCCTTGCTTTTTATTATTTACAGATTCGCGGTAGGAACTCGGGCCCGGTGGTACCTGCATTATAATTTATATAAATAATAATAATAAAAAAAAGACCAAGTTGTGGTATTTTTAAATTCTGCCTTACAATACTTTGCGCATTCCAGATAAGCGATTTGAAATTAGCTCTGTGATTATCGATGTAGAAACTTGACAGCTAAGTTAGTTTTGTTTAGACACACATTTTGACAGATTTATAATTAACCCGTTAGAGAGTGAGATTAATTCAGTAGTGAACAGTAAAACAGATGGCTTAGATCTACTAGCTGCTGAGTTCATTAAACTATTTCTATGTGCAATAGGAGGTTTAGTTTTAGTAAAAGAGCTAGTGGAAGTCGGTGCTGGGCACAGTACACACATAGTAGGATAACTCAGCTAAAAATACGACCCGGCTCCGAAAATTGCCGAAAACACACTCGTGTTTCATCTCCAATACGTGTGCTTCTTCTCTCTCAAGCTTAAAAGTGAACATTTAATCTGATCTTTCCATTTCATTCTCGCAAAGATTTTTTTTTATTAGACAAGAGCAAGCGAAATTTTAAGTCTCCGCCGCAGTGCTGCCACATATGTATCAATTATTTATCAATTTATTATAAATGTCGGTATAAAGTTGAATTCTTACAGATATATATTTAATATTGTGATAGCTTTAATATAAGTGGCAGCAAAGTTTTCTTTTGATATTTTTTTTATACTCTAGATGAAATCTGAGAGTATTATAAGATTGCTCTAAGGTTTGTAACGCTAAGAAAAAAGGCTCGAAGAAAAAAATGAATGATACAGAAGTTCATATAATCATTGAAAAATAATGATAATTTACAATTTACTATAAAAATCGTAAGACATATTATCTTCATTAAAATTTTTCAATAAATAATCTGGTCAAACGAAAAAAAGAAGATATAATTCAATTGGGCCACGCTGAAAATATCGAAAACATTGAGCGGAAGAGAATCGTCGGCCACGCGCCGATGATGACCCGCGCACCCGCCGTCTTAATTGAATACGACGTGAGCAAAAGCTGTAAGATCGCCATGTACGAGAATGAGAGATAAGAAGTGTCGCGGACTCGGCGGGACACGTAGCTCTCCTTATTTTCAGAGGTAAAGACGTCAATTTTCAGAGGTAGCACGTGATAAACATGTTAACCCAGGCAATATACTAAGTTATCGTACTCGGTGTATTGTACTCTGGTGCTGGGTTTGCTTTTTAATAGCGCTGTTTCTAGTGGTGGAATTTGACTCTCGTATAGCCGAGTTCTTAGTTTTCGTGGTATTGAGTTTATTTAAGCTCCGAATCTGAAGATATTCGGTACGCTTGGTGTATTTTAGGTGACTAGCTATGTGATTCCCGTCACAGTTCGCGCAACTTATACTGTCGAAACCTGTTGTGGGACAATCACTGTGTTTGTGAGGTCTTCCGCAGGTAAGGCACTTGGCCGTACAGCTGGCAGTTTCGACATTGTGCGACCTGGTTTTGACGTTTTGTGTAAAATTTCCAGTGGACTATAAAATGAGTATTTTTCAAAGTTTTTGATAGCTTTTAATAGTTAGGTTATAATTGATTTTTTGACAATGGTCGAAAAAATATTTGGGAGGGGATAGAAGTTCTAAAGGTATTCAACCAGTTAATATTTCGTATATTAAGAGATTTTTTAAATGCATTTCGCAAACTTCTACCTCAAAATTTCACTCAAAAATTTTCAGCTTACGTGTTTTTTTCAATGCACATGAAGCACCACCTGCGCGTTAGACCGGGGGTCGGTTTATAACAATTGTGGAACAAATTATTATTTTTTTTGTATGTATATCAAATAGATGTATCCACATGTAAAATTTAAACTTTGTATCATTCACCAGAGCCCTAAAAAAATCATTTTGCTTATTACCTCCCAAGTTAAAATTTACCAGAATTAAATACTCTGCAGTTCAACAATCTGAAAAATTTTCGATTAGATATGTGTACTCAGTTTTGAGATATAAGGATTTGTAATTTTGAAAAGTGCTTCATTTTTGAAATGCTTCCCATTTACCCCATCTACTAATATTTTCACATATTAAATTTTTTTCGTATTTTCTGAGTACAGCTTACTATATGTTTTAAGTTTCAATTACATAGCTTAAGAGATAGTTGAGATATTAATTCTTAAGTGTTTTTCTTTGCACCCTCCTGACCCCTTCCCCACCATTACAATTATTGGCCACTCTCTAAGCTCATTCTGATGAAGCTACATGCCAGCTTCATCATCATCAATGACGCGACAGCCCAAATCGGGCCTTGGCCTCCAGAAGTCGTCGCCTCCAATTGTCTCGATCCAAAGACCGCGTCCTTTAACTGCTAAATTTTAAAATGGCTTTACTATCTTCATCAATTGAGTCTTCCCATCGCTTGCGTGGCTTGCCTATTGGCCAGTTACCACTCGCTTTGCCTTTCAGAGCACGTTTGGTGATTCTTCTATCTTCCATTCGCTCAACATGGCCAGCCCACTGCAGTTTACGTAGCTTGGTGAACGTTGAAGCTTCTGGCTCGTCGTAGAGTTGATACAACTCATGGTTGTATCTTATTCGCCATTCCGTTCCTTCCTTCACAGGTCCCAAAATTCTTCGGAGGACCTTTCTTTCGAATGCGTTAACTGCTTTTTCGGAAGTTTGCATTTATGTCCACGTCTCGCTGCCATAACAGAGAACAGATCGTATAATAGTTTTATATATCCGCAGTTTATTGTTCCTGTGCACTTTCTTCGATTTCATTATTGGAAGCACCGAATAATACGTCTTATTTGCTAGTATTATCCGTCGTTTGATTTCGTCTGTTTCATAACCGTCCTTTGCTAGATTAGCCTCAAGATATATGAAGTTGTCCGACTTCTTTTGCAGCGGAGTCAAGATTGGCAAATACCTCCTTAACACTAGGGAAGGATCTTTCTAGGATGTTAATGTCGTCAGCGTATGATACTAGTTGGATGGACTTGAATAGTAGTGTCCCGTTGGTGTCGACTGGGATTTTTCGGACGACATACTCTAGTGCCAAATTGAAAAGCATGGGGGCTTGACCATCTCCCTTCTTTAAACCACATTCCGTTCGAAAGCTACTTGTGGAATCGGTTTGTATTCTCACTTGGGCTTCAATGTTCGTCATTATGACTGTTGTTAGTCGGTCTAGTTTTGGGGGAATTCCAAAGTCAAACATGATTTGATACAGTATGCTCCTGTCGATACTGTCGTATGCTTGTTTCAAATCTACGAAGATGTGGTGCACGTCTATGTTATATTCCCAGCATTTCTCAAGCACCTGTTGCACCGAGAATATCTGGTCTGTTGTAGATCATCCGGTTCTGAATCCGCCTTGGTATTCGCCAATTATTTGATTAGTATAGGGCTTAAGACGACGTTCAATTATTTTCGTCAGTATTTTATAGGACGTACACAACAATGATATTCCTCTGTAATTCTCACAGCAGAGTTTGTCTCCTTTCTTGTAAATTTGACATATAATGCCTTTTCCCCAATCGTCGGGTATGATTTCCTCTGCCCAAATTTTGCATATCATGTTGTGCAGTATTTCAGCGACACAAATTCCACCGTTTTTCAGAAGTTCAACTGGTATTCCATCAATTCTCGGTGCTTTGTTTAGTTTTTGATTACATAGGGCTGCTTTGATTGAGCAAACGTGGGTAGTGCCGATGATGGTTCATCTTTGTCAGTTGAGGCTTCAATTGAAATGTTGTCTGTCATGATCGGTGCTAATGGGGTGGGATTCAAAAGATGTTCAAAGTCATCTCCTTTTGATTTCTTGTGTGTCGCTGATGATGTTGCCCTCTGCGTCTTTGCAGAGACTGGTTTTTGGCTTATATCCCTTTTTTAAGTCTTTTACTATTGCGTGTGCGTCCCGCATTTTATTTTTTCTCATGTCGTCGTCCACTTTTTGTATTTTGTCATTGTCTGCAGGTCTTTTTCGCATATCGCTTAAGCTCGTTACATCTTTCTTTTTTGGCTCGTGTTGGTCGTTCAGTAAAAATTTTGTAAGCCTCGTACTTTCTATCTATTGCATCGCGACATTCTTGGTCGAACCAATCATTATTTTTCCAGCTTAATGGTCCCAAAATATGAATTTGTTATGATAAGTCATTTCAAAGATATAATCAATTGAAAAAAAAAATTCGACCGAAAATTTGTGTTTAGCCCCCCCCCCTTTTTGGACGCCAATGGATAAAAGAAATAAATTGTTTTTAAAGTTTGTTCCACAGCCTTTTCTATATCTCTGCTGATTTTCAGCTTCCTATCTGCATGCTTGGTGATTAGAAAGTGCAGTTTTTGATTCTTTCCATCCCCCCGCCTCCTCCTTCGACCATATGTGACGGGGCGGATTTTTTTTTTTGCATTTTTAGGCTAATTTAGTCATGAAGCGCGAAAAAACAAAATTTCCGGGTAGCAAATTTTTTTTTTCTGTGTCGATCACAATACTTTATTATTAGAATAATAATAAAAAAAAATATCAACTTCGCTTCACTTCTTCTACCCCCAATTGTGCAATTTACATATGTTTTTAAAACTGTTGACTGCCTATTTTCGTATGCTGATCAATTTTTAAAAAAGATGTCAGGGCTTTTTTGTAATTTCTCGATCAGATCGTGATTCAATAAACAGGCGTTTGGAGGCCCATTTTCATAATGGGCTATATGGCAATCACTATCTTCATTACCACTAGATGCCATTCTAGGTCACTATGTACTTCACGCTATGGTGATGGTCATGGTCCATTCCCAGCAAACAATCTCGCGATAAACCGCGGTGGCGATAGAAAAGGCAATAGAAAATTATCGCCTCTAACAATAAAATTGCAAGAGCCCTTGCTCTTTTATTAACTGGGTGATAATTTGGCGAACATTTTCTCATTACCTGACTACGAATCGCGATTACGAGAAACATACAAGAATTTGTAAATGCAACAATTATTGCCCTTGTATAGTATTCGTAAGCATTTGGGCGATATCTGTGATACGATAAGAATGCGATAAGTCTCTTCGGCAAGAATGCGATCAGTCGATGCCACAAGAATTGGTGTTAACCTTTTCTCTAGTAGGCTTATCGCATTCGATAAGAATATGATATTGCGGCGATAGGCGATAGTTGCCTGTATAAAATCGATTCGCTATTGCATACTTATCGCCATGTTTGCTGGGATAACACTAACAGATCGCAATGTAGCTACAGTTGTATTGCTCTTGAAGTTTTTTTGATATTTCAAAAGTTTTTTTCGGTGAAGCGTGGAGTTTACTGTGGGATATATGGTAATACCGTATGAAGTATATAATGCTGCTGATGGCAATATATGTATGTAGGGCAATCCTTGCTTAGTGACTACTATCGAAGACTAATAACTTTTTCTTTTTCTTACAGGTTATCGTCTATCCGACCCGTGACAATTTACAGTTTATGGGCGCTGTGGCTATTTTAACTGCGATATGGATCCTAGCTTTGTTGCTGGCATCACCGATGTTTTTGTTCAAGCGCTTGGTTCACTACGAGATTCCTTCAAATAAATACGGAATCGATAATGTTGCTTATTGCATAGAAGACTGGCCAATTGAACATGGCCGTATCTACTATTCGGCGTTTTCATTATTTTTCCAGTATCTGTTGCCAATTCTGATTGTATCCGCGGCTTACTTTCGTATTTATCGTAAACTGAAGAATCGCTTACCTGTGGGTGTTGCAGCAATAAATAAATCTGAACGTCGTGTCGAGCACGGAAGGCGAATGAGGAAAACCAATTGCTTACTTGTTAGCATCGCTGTAATTTTTGGAATTTCATGGATGCCATTGAATTTTTTCAATTTGTATGCAGACATCTGTCTATCAAAAGATGCTGTCACCCAAAGACTCCTTGTTGGATATGCAATTTGTCACATGACAGGCATGAGTTCGGCGTGTTCTAATCCGTTGCTCTATGGATGGCTGAATGAGAATTTTCGTAAAGAATTTAGGGATTTATTGTGCCGCAGTTCAGAATCATCTACCGGAGATCTAAGTGCCAGGAAAAATGGCAAAAGGGGAGAACCGAGTATTGAACTCTCACATGTTGGTCTAAAAATTATTGGGAGAAAAAACAAGATATTGGACTCAACCGTAACAGATAGTGGCAGATCCACGGAGCTGACAGTGCTGGTTCGATAATTCATTACTTGGTAATTTTTCAAGCTTCAATTGTTTGATACGTTTCATACATACATGTTTCGTTTATTTGTAACTGTGTACACCAAGAAAAGTAGCTTAAGTCACCTTAAGTGATTTTTGAGATATTAGAATACAAAGATCGATCTATCATTTTACTCTTTTTGAAATCAATGTTGTACGGACAGAAAATGTTTAAGCTCATAATATTTTAGTCCTGCAGTTGCATATGGCAAAGCAGCTTATGTATCATAATTTAACCAAACATAATTTGTACGTTCGGTAGAATTAACTTAAGCTTGACAAACTATGAAGCACTCGAAGCAGAAGTTTTTCAAGCTATCATCTTTATGGTAAAATATCTTATATTAACATATGTTATTTTGTTAAGAGAACAATTTGGTTATACTCTAAATGAAATCTGAGTGTATATTGTGTTTGCCTTACAGTTTGTAGCGCTAAAAAATAATGCTCGCACGGAACCGTCAAGTATACAGAAATATTTTTTGTCTGTGCGACTATCTACACATATGTAGTTCTCGAACGCTTTGAGCTATCGTGCTGAAACTAGTTGTACATCATTTTTAGCAACAAAGAAACTTTGAGTACGTAAACGGGCTACTTCTCCGCACTCCTTCTTCCCCCTCCCAAAATTTTTCTCCGTAATTATTTTAGCTATAGACTCGAAAATTAGGTCAAAGTGAAAAGATGTTAAAAAAAAGTGTTCATCTCATTTCCTCACACCTTCTTCACCCTCCGTTATAAATTAATAACTTTGGGAAATGTATTTTTTCGATTTCCATTGAAAATAGCAAAGCCAAGAAAACGAATTCTTACCAAAATTATTATTATTATAATTAAAATCAGTTTTAATAAAATTATCGACTTCACCTCACTCATTCTACCCCCTTCCATACAAATTTCACAAAATTTCGCAATTTTAATTTAATAATTTTTTCTCGAAACAGGTGATAATTTCACCTTAAAATTTTAAGGAAAGTTTAATAATACAAAAATTCTTAAAGTCGAAAAATATTGCTTTGTTTTCATTCGCTTACATCTTCTACCCGTTCGCAACTAAATGATTAATTTTGTTAAATGCATTGTATCGATTTTCATTAAAACTAGAGAAGCAGAAAGCTTGGCCAGAATTTTTTCCATTATAATTGCAATAAAATCTAAAAAAAAATATATGTATACCATACAAATTTCTATATTAGAAATTCAAGAAAAGCATTTATCAATCGAATATCAATTGTAAGTAAGGGCACTTTGTAAATATATTTAAAATTTTTTTTTTTTGGTAAGTAGGTAGGACTGTCCATAATTGTAATCCCAAATAGTGCGGTCTGTTAATCAGTTTGTTTATAGCAGCTAGTTGAATGGTTACACCTCAGTAGTCCACGGCGATTTTTGTTTGATGTCCTCGATCGACTGGAAACGGGTGCCACGGAGCAATAATTTCAATTTTGAGGATAGCAAAAAGTCATATGGGGCCAAAACTGGTGAGTACGGTGGTCGAATGAAGCAATTTGTTTCTTTTTTCGCATCAAATTCGGTCACAATTGAGTCTCAATGCGATGGCGTATTTTCATATTGGAAAATCCATGAATTCTCCTTCCACAATTCCGGCCGTTTTTTAAGGATTTGCTTACGCAAACGCTTTGATATGGTTAAAAAGTACTCCTTCTTGACGATTTGTCCCTCCGGGACGAATTTATGATGAATCATACCTCGTATATCGAAAATAACAATGAAAGTTTCGGCTCATTTTTTTCCTCCATTCCGATGATTGTTGACTGGTTTGCATGTCAAACTCGTAGACCCATGTCTTATCACCAGATATGTTGCGATGTCCACGATGAAAATGAAAATTATGCCGGGTAAGGCATAAAATTGTTGCGACCTGGTAATACTTTACATTCGCTCAGTGCAAGATTATCCGGCCTCTGAGTTTGGCTCAGAATGTACAACGAAAGGTACTCAGATTGCAACCCACGAACCTTCGCATGATCAATGCGAAAATTTATCATCGGGAGCCAATGATATGTAATGTAATCTATATAAATATAATTGTAGTGTCTGTCTGTTATTTGTTTATAAGTGGCTATAAATAAGTTTTTTGCTTTATTTTAGCAATAACTAAGCAGGAACATGCGTTCTTAAAAATTTTCTCTGTCTGTCTGTCTTTCCGGTTTTCACGCAAAAACGGCTAAACCGATTGTAATGAAACTTTCACAGATTATTAGGTCTACCTCGGGGAGTAATCTGTTTTCGGTTTTATTTTACTTTCCTCACTCCTTCTACCCCTCCCATACAAAGTGACTCTTTTCAAAAATTTATAATAATTAAATTTTCATGGAAACTATAAGAGCTATTAATTTGAAATTTAAAATATATTATTTCCATTATAAATGCAATCTTCAAGTATATAAATAATTTGAATGTCCTTACTCCTTCCACCACCTCCCATACAAACTAAACTTTTTCATGAAATACTATACTCCAATTTTGTCAGTACGTATAACTTTTATCAAGCTAAGATTTTGTATTAAATCTTTAATTAGCATTGTTATTAATATTAGAAAAAAAGTAACTGATTAGCTTTAATATTTCTACCCCCTCCCATACAATCTGACACAAATCCACGACCTTACGAAAATTCGATTTTCTTGAAAAGAATGAATGTTACTGTTCTGAAATTTAAAATATGTCAATTGAATGATAATTGTAGTTACTCCTCAAAGAATAACTAAGAACTCTCCACTTCTTCTACCACCTCCCATACAAACTTCACTTTTTCATGAAATATTCTAAACCAATTTTCTCAGTACGTATAACTTTGATCGAGCTAAAATTTTGTATTAAATCTCTAATTAGAATTATTACTATTGTCGGGAAAAATTAACCGATTAACTCCACTCCTTCTACCCCCTCCCTTACAACGTGACACAATTCCACGACAAGATTACAAAAATTTCGATTTCATCGGCAGTATCATATAACTGGGCTTTACGCACAATCGAAGTCCTGTTATGTATTTAAGCTTAATGTCATTTTACTTGGGCTTTTTTTAATTAACACAAGCTACAACTATTCACATGTCCTTAACGCTCTTCAAAATGTATACATATGATCTCGAATCACGGGTTTGATTTGATCATGAGCCTGTCCCATACAAATGCGAGTATCATGGTCTCATTCTTAATAATTTATGGTTCTGATTCCAACAAAATACAAAACATTGTGCTCAAAGAGCCATCAAACTAAGCAGATAATTTATCCGATATAATGTACTACTAACTACATTCTCAAAAAATGTTATTATTGCGAGTCTTACGCGTACAAAGTCGCGGGCGATCTCTAGTATGTAATAAAAACGAAAACAGAAATAAGAGCAGAATAGTGAAAAGAATAAAGTTAAAATGAAGGCCTAGTTAAATAAATAAAAAAGTGGAAAAAATATATATAGACATACAATTATGTGGTAATGAACAAACATTAAGACAATAAAGTACTAGGAATTTGTAAGTAAAATTACCCTAGAAAATGACATTTCAAAATTTTTTTTTGGTAAGCAGGTGCAGGTAGGACTGTCTTTAATTTCAACAGCAAATTCCATCAATCAACCACCGTATTCACCAGATCTGGCCCGTGTCACTTTTTCCTATCCTGGAAACTGAAATTACCGCTCCGTGAAACCCGTTTTGAGTCCATCGAGGACATAAAATAAAAATCACCGAAGGAGCCGAAGGCCATACTAAAAAATGCTTATGAAAAGGTTTCGAGGACTGGAAAAAACGCTGGCATATGTGTGTTGCATTGAATGGGGATTACTTTGAAGGCGACAAAATGAATATTGACAATTCATTAAATATTTTGCGAAAGCAAGTACTCGCTAGATTACGCTCCATAGGAATATTTCTATTGACTGGTAAAGTGCGCAAAATATTTTTTTTTTGTTTTTAACACTTATTAAACGGAGATTTGATTAAAAAAATTATCCCGTCAAAAAATAATGATTAGTTCATTCATTATTTTACACGACACTACAACATAGAGTTATACGGCATTATACAAATTAAAAACAGAATAGGACTACGATTGGGCATAAACCCCAATCGTGCGATACTCTAGATGAAAGAGAAATTTTTTGATTTTAAGAAATTTTGTAGGGGAAGTGGTGGAGGGGGTGACGACATTGAACAACTTTTTTCACACCACGCTAGAGTTACCACCAAAATGTTTTATAGAAAATTTAGAATTAAAAAATTTAATAGGTACTGAGAAAATTTAGTGAAATTGTACATTTGTATGAGAGGTGGTAGAAGGAGGGAGTCTTAATGGCTTTTTAGAAATAACTAAAAACATCATTTTTTGACATATTTTAAATTGCATTCATACTTTTCAGGAAAATCGACTTTTTGTAAAGTTGTTAAATTGTGTCAGATTGTATGGGAGGAGGTAGAAGGAGTGAAACTAGATGTCTAATTTGTTTGGTCTTACTTATAATTCTAAATAAATATTTAGTGCACAATTTCCGCTTGATCAATTTTATACGTACTGAGTAAATTTGTTTGTAGTATTTCATGAAAAGTGCAGTTTGTATGGGAGGTGGTGGAAGGAAGGAGAGGACTCAAACAACTTTTATACAATAGATTGGAATCACCATGAAAGTAGTACATTCCAAATCTCAGATCAATAGCTTCTATACTTTTCGAACAAATTCGGGGTAAAGCTAGTCATATAATTTTTTTTGATTTTACTATAATTCTAAATACGTATTTGGTGCACAATTTCAGCTCGATAAGTTTTATACGCACGGTAAATTGGTCTAGAGCATTTCATGAAAAACTTCATTTTGTATGGGAGGTGGTGGAAGGAGGGCGAGGACAAAAATAAGTTTTATACAGTGTATTGAAACCATCAGAAAGACCAAAAAATAGAGGTTATAACTTCCACACTATCGGACGCGATGCCGACAAAATTCAACTTTGAAACCCCCTTCAAAGCTATAATCAGATAACGCAAGGGGTCAATCATTTGGTATATAGATGGCTCTCGCACCTCTGATGGGACAGGAGCCGGAGTCAAAGGTCCTAACTTCTCGGTGTCAAAACCACTGGGTAAAGAAGTCACAATCTTCCAGGCCGAACTAATTGCAATGGAGCTATGCATCCAAGAAAATTTAAGGAGAGCTCATCGCAATAAATCCATTTATATCCTATCGGATAGTCAGGCGGCTCTCAAAGCTCTAGCATCAAATAAACAAGGATCGAAAATAGTATGAGAATGCCTTCAAAACCTAATCATCCTGGGGAAAAGGAATGACGTAACCTTAATGGGGAACAGGATCGCCTTGCAAAAAACGGCGCAAAAACAAACTTTATTGGTCCAGAGCCATTCTGCGGAAAACCAAAAGGGTACTCCAATTCTATACACAAAAAGTGGGTAGAACAAGAACATAAAATCTACTGGAATAGACTTCCAGGCTTGTCAATTTCAAAAAAACTGATGCTACCACAAAAAAACAAAGTGGAGGATATTCTAAAATTCAGCAAGAAGGATATTAGTACTCTAATCGGCCTAATGACTAGGCACAGTGGAGTAAACCGCCACCTCAAAAATATGGGCTTAGCTGAAACCGACATTTATCGCCTTTGTCTCGAGGACTCAGAAACGATAGTACACATCCTATGTCACTGTGAAGAAGTAGTTAGGAAAAGACACAGTCGTCTGGGAAAGGGTTTCCTTTCTACGGAGAAACTAGCCAATACGGCTCCCGTAAAGATTCTCAAATTAGCTAAAGCTATTGATTTATAATAGTGTGAAGGGGCTATAAATGCACAATAGGCCAAGAAGGTCGCAGTGCTCTCACGCGTTCCCCTAATAATATTAAATAAATAATAAATAACCATCAGAAAAGTATTACATTCCAAATTTCAGATCAATAGCATTTATACTTTTCGAGTAAATCCGTTTTTTGTCAAATTACGAAATTGTGTAATTTTGTGTGGGAGGGGGTAGAAGGAGTGGATCGATTTGGCCCGTTCACGAACTTGACCTTACTTTTTTGTCAAAAACGACGTGTACAAAATTTCAACTATCTAGCTCAACGCATTCTCAAGCTAGAGAGGACACGGGCGGACGGACGGACAGCTAGATAGACAGACAGACAGACAGACAGACGGACGGACGGCCATCCGGTTTTGAGATTTTTGAGTGATTATATGAACTTCTGTATCATTCATTTTTTTCTTCAAGCCTTTTTTCTTGGCGTTACAAACTTTGTGGCAAACTTATAATACTCTCAGATTTCATCTAGAGTGTAATGAAACTATAGGAGGAGCTTAAATAATAAAAAGCAGACTAAAAACAGGAAGAATTTCTCTGCAGCTTCCCATCGTAAGTATTTGAGCAACGTGGATTGTAGGGCCACAATTGTAGGAACTTGGCAAAATTCATTTAAAACAAATGTATGAACGTTTGTTAGCTGGTCAAATAGCAAAAATCAACTTGAAAATTCATGCAAACACTTTTAGATATTTAAAACAATAATGCGTCGAAATTTTTGAAATCTCCTTCCATCTTCTAACCCGTTCCAAACAAAAGTATAATTTTGACCAATTTCAATAAATCAACTGCTAGCCAACAAATTAAAAGCTACGCACTTGAAATTTTGTACGAGCACCTTACAAGAGAAATGACGATTCCCTCAACTCTTCTACCACTGCCCATTCAAATCCATGTTTTCTTGAATATAAACTACACCGAATTTCATAGAATTTACTTGATTAATGAAAACAACATTCTAAACAAGGAATCTTGAACGTAATTCAAGCAATCAATTAAACAGTTGTTAAGATCAACCCTTCCTTCCACCTCAACCCCACCATATAAATACACTTACATAAATAAACCTATGAAATAGGGATTTCATGCTTTTGATCGTAAATAATTGACAACAGTCCTGACCTAGAATCTCCACCTCCTGGGTTTTCCTTATCTGCTACCACTCTAATCTGCATTTTGACTTTTCACGCACTCGCAATTTGTTCCAAGAATAATAAATTTGCGCCCAATTTGTTGGCAGACATTCACGTATGGTAATTGTTTTCCGAGGCTTATTTTGTCGAAATAGGCCTAAACTTTTATTCTGATTGTTATTTGGTTGTCTGAATTGACCATTATCCTGCCTTAGGTTAAAGTTTTTGTAATTGGTATTTGGTTGGTCGTAATTAGCATCTCATGCAAATGGTTTTCTGTGATTTCCTTGTCTTGGGTTTCCTGGCCTTAATGCTTTTCGGACCCTGGCGCCTGTGTACATAGCTTAATACACCTACACCGTTGATCACAATCAGTGAATTCTATTTTATAGACAATTTCGGCCTTTATGTACAATGCACAGCCACGGTAATCAGAAAGAATGGGATTAGCAAGGTAGGGAAATGGGAGTTAGAACGACACTAACGGGTGGTGAAGCTGGTATATTTATACCTTAGATGAAATCTGAGAGTATATTGCGTTTGCCTTATCGTTTGTAATGCTAATAAATAATGCTCGCACAGAGCCGCCAATTGAAATTGGTTCTATGTCATTTTGAGCCAAAAACAAAACTTAAAGTTCGTAAACGGGCCACATCCCCGCCCCCCATCTCCGTCCGTCCTCCCATACAAATTGAATGAAATGCCGAAATTGTAAGAAATTGATTTTTCTTCGAAACTATTTAAGCTATCGACTTGAAATTTTGGTCAAAATATAGTGCTGTATACGAGCTGTTCACTGCACAAATTGATTAACTCCATAAAACGAAATGTGAAGAAATACGACGAAATAATGTACATTGTTTTATAAAATTCCCTTCATAATATAAATTCAAATAAATATTGTATTGTAGAATGCATATATACAGATGTAGCTTTCATCAAGCCAAGTGCTTTGACACTTAAATTTAAAATATTCCAAAATTGGAGTTAATTGATTTGTGCAGTGAACGGCTTATATATCCGTAACATAACGAAATATTGATCTCTCCACTCCTTCTACCCCCTGCCATACGAATGCTCAATTTTGAAAAATTAATTTTTTTCGATTTTCATTGAAACTAGCAAAGCTGAAAAGACGAATTTTTGCCATAATGAATTTTATTATAGTTGTAATTAGTTTAAACAAAAAATTATGTATTTCACTCCACTCCTTCTACCCACTCTTGTACAAATTTCACGAAATTTTGAAATTTGGATTTAATTATTTTTCTTTGTGGAAAGAATAATAATAGCAATTTCATTGACGACGAAAAATTTTGTTTGATCCGTATATTCCTTCTAACCCCTCTCATACAAATGCATAGTTTTGTTAAATACATTACATCGATTTCCATTAAAACTAGGGAAAGAACAAACTTAAAATTTTGCCAAATTTATCCCTTAATAATTGGAATAAATTCTAGAAAAAATAATCACCTTCGCTTCACTCCTTCTACCCGCTCCCATACAAATATCTACATTATAAATTCAAGAAAAGCATTTCTTCTAGCTACCGACTTTGAAATTGAAACAAATTATGGTGATAAGGATGCTGATATGTAGTTTTAAAATCATCGAAAACCCTACATTTCCACTGCCACCTCCCATGCAAATGCTCCAATTACAGGAAAACTATGTCCAATTTCTTTGAAAATAATGAAAACTTCAAACTCTAAATTCAGCACGAAACATTTGCATGACACGTTCGGTGATATAGACAAAAACTACAAACCTACATTGAACTCTTTCCCACATGATTACCATAATATGAAATTATTTCGAGCATTTCTCTCGAACCAGAGAAAGCAGTTTTGCCATTTTCAAAAATATTATTATGATTATTGGTATATTTATATAATCTTGTTCAACTGATATCACGTTTTAAGGAAATCTTAAAGTAATATTAAATCCTTCTTCTGGGAGCGAAAGATACTATTGTAATACTATTATTTATACATATATGACTTTTATCGCATTTATGTTGATTTGATTTTTTTTTGATTTTTTTATTCAGGAAGCATATCAAAGAAAAAGGAAATGAACTGTTCATTGCAAACAAATGTTCAATAACGATGCCCACTGAAATCACATGTAGTAGGAACTTATATTATTTTATTTTGTAAATAAATACATAAGACATAACATTTAGAAATTATGGATATTGTGATTTTAATATTTAAGCAACGCAACGAATTTTTTTTTTTAAATTATGTAAATGTTCCTAATAATATTTAGAATTCTCTTCGGAACTTGTAAACTAACTATGTATATTAAATGAAAACATTTCGCTTAAATGGATTATATTCAAAAGTTATTATGAATTTATAAAGTTTAAATAAAACTCTTTTAATATAATACTGGCTTTCATTATTGTCTCGAAAATGTAACTAGAGATCGGCTACGAAAGCCTACTCCATGTGCTAAAATCTTAGTGGGGCTCTTCTGAGAAGAAAAGAGGCAAACTTTGACTGATTTTTAAAATGCAAATCTTGAGATAGTTCATTAAAAGAAGTATATTAAATTGAAAAAAAACAACTTTAATTATTGGATCTTTGTTGAAGGTACAAACTGATTATTAAAAAAATCACGAAAAACGTTCAAAATTCTTTTTATATATAGAATATTAGTTTCATGGATGATGTAAATTCCAAGAAAATCCGTTATGCTTTAGGTTCATGATATTGGATGATATAGGACAGAAACACTCTTTTCCACAAGGCGCGATCCTGAGCATCGGCCTTAAGCTGCTGCCAGGGTTTGTTTATTCCTCTGGCCTCCTGCTCAACTGCTCGCTTCTACGTACTACGTGGTCCTGGACAGAATATTCCTAAAATGCGTTGGAGGCATTGGTTCACGAAAGTTTGAAGTTTCTTGGTAAGTCGAACGGTCACTTTCCACGTAGTACAACCATATAACAACACGGATTTGACGCATACGTCTAAAGCTTGCAGCTTCGTGTGAGGGAAGATCTCTCTAAACCTTCAGAAATGGAAAAGGATACCGAAGGCCTGACGAGCTTTATTTAGATGAGCCTTAATATATTTTTCGGCTCTGCCTTCCATGCTGAGAATGCTTCCGAGATAACAAAAATCTTGCATCTCTTCCACATATTGTCCGAACAATTGGTGTGCTTGCGTTCGAACCCATGTGCATGTACTTGGTTTTACGCACATTCAGTTTCAGTCTTGCCTCTTTGAGTTTAGAATGCAACGAGCGAACATTTGACTCTAAGTCCGAACGGTTATGTGCAAGCAAACACACGTCATCAGCATAATAAAGGCGACTTAAGATGTTAAATAGTCTCCATTGAAGAACTTTACCTTCCCCACCTTCCAGTGCAGTTTTCATGATATCATTTATTACCACCAGAAACAGGGCTGATGATAAAATACAGCCTTGTCTGACACCCGTTTGCACAAGAAAGCTCTTGGATAGCTCTCCTATATGCAAGACGCGACACCTTGCATCTTTTGTAGGATTCTTTAATCATAGCTATGACCTTATCTGGAATACCTCTCATACGCAAAGAATTCCATATGTAATCTCGCCGAACGCTGTCGAAAGCCTTCTCAAAGCCGACATACATGAGATGTAGTGGCGAACCCTTTTCGGCGGATTGCTCCAATATCATTCGTAGGGTATTGGTGTGGTAGGTACAAGACGATCTTGTGCGAAACCCAGCCTAACAAACCGTGAGAGTGCTCTCCACGACATCACTAATCTTATTGAGAATTACCTTAGATTTTCGATACGGCAGTAAGTAGACATATACCACCCCAATTGCCACAATCTCGAAGGTTGCCCTACTTCGAAATTTTCACAATGACGCCCTCCTTCTATTCTTCATTCCACACTTCAGTAAAGAGTAGGCGGAGTATATCGGCTGTTAGTTCCGGGTTCGCTTTGAGGAGTTCGGTTGGTAGTCTGTCTATACCTGAGACTTTCCTTCCCACCATTTACCGAAACTGTCTCTTCCTTATCTGGGGGATCGTCCCTAATAGAGGATTATTGCGGTGGGTTGTTTAGTTGTTGTTCTGCTTCTAGAATGTATTCCTCTGACAAGATGATTAAAATATAAGAGAAGTATTCCTTCCATCGCCCCAACTGGTGAGTTCCGGGAGAGTTCCGTTGACATCTCTCACCAGGTAGTTGGCGGTGAAATTCATGAGCTTAAATAGTGAATCCATATCCCAACGTAAGCCGCAGATTCTGCCTTGTTGGCCAGATCTTCACTGGCCTTTCTCATATCGTGTCTAACAGCCTTTTTAATTTTATGAGCATCACGGTAGTTCTGCCTAAAGTCGGGTGCTCGTGGGTTGACATCGGGTTGAGAGATGATTGCCAATTTAATTTGTTTTCGATCGCCAACCTTGTCACATGTGTGTTGCGACATCCAGTGTTTCTCACCGCTTTACACATATCCGACAGACTCTTCAGCACTAGTTACAAACATGTTTCTGGCTTACTCCCAATTTGCGTCCAATGTGCGTATTTCATATTCGCCCGATGTGGATGACTTTTCGCATAGAATGGTTGTATACTCGCGCTTTTTGTTGGGGTCTCTGATTTTATCCGTATTAAGTTCGCGCTTCATTTGAAGAATTTGTGGTCGGCGGATAGCTGCTGTGCAAAATCTCAAGCAAGCAACCATCAAGCGATGATCGCTCCCACGTCAGCTCCACGCTTCGCTCGCACGTCGTGGAGACATCTTCTCCATCGACGACTTATAATCAAATGGTCGATCTGGTTCTGAGTAGCACCATCAGGGGAAACTCAAGATGTTTTGTGTTGATGACCATTTGCGGAGTTCTACAAAATTCCACAGATAACTCGCCATTTTCGGGTCTCTAAATCCAACGTCGTGACCTGTCGACCCAAGGGTCACCATGCCTCCCCTTGACGTGCTCTAGTCCAATGTTGCCAGAGCCAACCCAAGCGTTCATATCTCCTGAGATGGTAATGATATCACCGCTTGGAACACAATCGAAGGTGGCTCTCAGTTGGCTATAAGACTCCTCTTTGTCACCAGGTGGTGCAGTATCAGTTGGTGCGTAGCACTGTAGAATTGTGACGTTTTTGACGCTGGTCCTGAACCTGACGACGATAATCCTATCCGAGATTGGTCCCCACCTGATGATACTCTTTCTCGCTCTTAGTGTGAGGACGACCGCCACGCCATTTCAAACTTCGCTCTCAGGACCAACGTACAGAATGGTGTTTCCGCTCGGGGTGTGTTCTTCTCCTAATCCCGTCCGCCTGACCTCACTCAAGCCCAAGATTTGGATGCTATAGTGCTCCATTTCACGGTCGATCACTGATTGGCGGTGCAAGGACCGAGTGACGCCAGCCCTTCCCTCGTCGTTCAATGTTCAAAAGTTCCAGAAGCCAATCATAGTCTGTTTTTGAATGCCAAAAGTCGTCACCGTAGAATCAGTCCGTATCCGAGGCGCTGTATCCGTTTCTCGTATCAGTTAGGTCTTAAGATCACGGGTGATAAGCCCGCGATCCAAAATGTTATATCTGGCCGAAATTTGAAGAAATTTTATAGCGACATTTTTCTTTGAAAGGACCTTCAATCTGTGTCAAAAATTAACTTTAAAATGAAGATCAAGGACATGTCCATTTGCCATTTTTAGGGCAAGCAGGACTAACTATGGGTGAATTCTACTGCCCTCATCACACAGGGGAATAGTTAGCTCAGGTCCGTGTATTTGCTGGTCTCCAAAGATAGTTGCAGGAAGTGGTAAAACCTCATCCTTCAACTACCCTCTGCGGGGTAATAGTTTGGTTGAAAAAGAGTAATTTTGTAAGGGAGAGGGTAGAAGGAATATATCGATTTGACCCGTTCACGAACTTCATCTTACTTTTACGTCAAAAACAACGTGTGCAAAATTAGAACTTGCTAGCTCAACGCATTTCCAAGCAAAAGAGTAAACAGACAGACGGAAGGACAGACGGACGTCCGTTTTCGAGATTTTTGAGTGATAATGTCAAATTCTGTGTCAATAATTTTCTTATTTCTTAGCGTTACAAACTTTGCGGCAAACTTATAATACTCTCAGATTTCATCTAGAGTATTAATATAAATCTCATCAGGATTGTTTTTATAATAATTCCAACAAATGTCCCACAGATTTATCAATTTTATCTCACTCCTTCAATTTTTCCATATTTTACAAATTGAAAGGAAGCCATTTTTCTTCGAAAATATAGAAACTATTAACTTGAAAATTGGCACAGAGCATGGTATTACCAATAGTGATTAGTGGTATTATAATCAACTAAATTCTTTCTACCATACAATTATTTATTTTCTAGTGCATTGAACTTTTTTTCATTTCATCTAGAGTACTCGTATTTTACATTCTTGGGCTTACGCCTAGTCAAAATTCTCTTATATTTTCAATAAATATTTTGTATTTAATGTTCAAAGCTACACGAATTATTTCCGATAAAAAGTTCTATTATTACTGGGCTTTGAAGGGAAATTGAGAGATCAAATTCACATATGTACATCGCATACTATGGATGACGAAAAAAGCGCAAAGAAAACAACGAAGAGGAAATGCTTTCAGCTCCAAAGTTGAGGCAACAATTGATAAGTTGATAATTTTTTTTTTGTAAATTCACTGTACCTCGCTACATGAACACGTTTCCCACAATACTATATAGTTAGAAATAACTGTGCAGTTCTTTGTTAACATTCTAACTTTACGATTAAATGAACCTTGAACGATCGTTTTATCGCAATATTAGTATACACTACGAAAATGGTCGAGGCCGCTACCTTTTTAAAATACTTAAAAACATAAAACATGTTTGTTTAAATACTTATTTCGCATAACAGAAAATGAAAAAAAAAATACGACGCATACATAAGTTACGCTTCTTATCGAAAAAAAAAATTACATTCAAATCATTATACAATACAAAAAGAAATAAAGTAAATATAATACTCTGCACGAGCTGCATTATAAAAGAAAGAAACCCAGCTCTACGGAGGTATAATTATTCCACAGATAAAACTTCATTGAATAGTGAATCCAAGTTAATTTCAGTAATAACATCAAACATCATAACTAATTCCACAAAATTTTCAAAAAATATTACCATTTAAACTAAAAAGTGCAACTTTCCTAATAAATGTGTTGTTAAAATCTTTTCAATTTTGAGTCATATGTAATTTAAGCCTATATCAATAAATTTGCTCAATTCGTCTTCCAATTTCTTTTTTATTACGATATCCTCTAAATTTGAAAGTCGTTTTCTTACACTGATTCCATAAAAATGTTGAATTGTACGCTCCTCTAATTTTTTGATTGCATATTTCAGATTAATTTGAAAAAGATTATGATATGTTGTTTGATTTGATTCTAAACATTTAATGGTCTTCTGATATACAGGGTGTTTGGTACTCCGTGCATGACCTTGTAAGGGGTTATTCCTGGATAAATTTTGAGCAAAAAATTGTTCTACGGAGATGGTCAATTTTCAATATCCACGGAGATACAGGGTGATAAAGAAAAGTCCTTCGGACCTGTACCCTCACTCACTCAAAACGCTATATCTTGAAAACTAATAATCACAATTCAAAGTGTTATAGCTTGTATTTTAGGGAATCAAATTACGTTTCATTTGCTGTAATAGTCCGCATTGTAACTGTATCCAATTCTGAGATATTTGCTTCAGAACACAAATTTTTGACACTTTGACCCTCAAAATTCTAGGATCAATGTAGTTTTTCTCTAAAAAACCCATTATAAAAATGTCGTTTTGATGTTGTTTTCTTATGTGCCATATTATTGCCTACAAAAGATGCATACACCATGGAGCACCATCGTGTTGGTAAAACATGGAAGCCAATCGTTGCAGTGGCACATCATCCAATAACTCTTGTAGATCATTTGTCAAAAACTGCAAGTAATTGGAACTATTTAGGGTAGGCGGAAGCCTAATAGGACCAATAAAATCGTTGCCAATCACACCTGCCCATAAATTGACACTGAATCTGTGCTAAAATGATGCCTCTCTTCTTGTATGTGGATTGCTCTCAGCCCATGTGTGTAAGTTGTGGAAGTTAGTGATACCGTCCCTGGTGAATTGGGACTCATCAGTCCAAAGAATGTTGTTCATAAAATTCTCGTCACTTAGTTGTCGATCAAGGAGCCAATTGCAAAACTCCATTCTTTTGGGCAAATCAATGGGTACCAGCTCCTGCACTGGTGTGTGGTGGTAGGAATGCAACCGCTCTGCTTTGAGGACACTCCAAACTTTCCACGTAGAGACGTTTAACTGCAATGCCAAGCGTCGGACAACGTCGTTGTGTTGAAACTCATTTTAATTTAATTCATTTCCTCGATAATTTAAATACTACTTAAAGGACATTCATCGATAATTTAAATAGTAATTAAAGGACACAAAGAATATTTCAGTTTAACAACATTTCAGGTAGTTTTTTTAGAACGAGGGTTGGTTTATGGCATATTTTATTTTTAAGCCATATGTATTTTCGCTTATTACCTGGAAAACGGGAAAACCTAAGTCATAAGTATGTATGCATCTTTTGTAGGCAATAATATGGCACATAAAACAACAACATTAAAATGACATTTTTATAATGCGTTTTCTTGAGAAAAACTACATTGATCACAGAATTTTGAGGTCAAAGTATCAAAAGTTTGTGGTCTGAAGCAAATACCTCAGGATTGGGTACAGGTACAATACGGAATATTACACCAAATGAAAGGTAATTTGATTCCCTAAAAAACAAGCTATAACAGTTTGAAATGGGATTATTAGTTTTCAAGATATATCGTTTTGAGTGAGTGAGGGTACAGGTCCGAAACACTTTTCTTGATCACCCTGTATCTCCGCGGATATTGAAAATGGACCATCTCCGTAGAACAATTTTTTGCTCAAAATATATCCAGGAATAACCCCTTACAAGGTTATGCACGGAGTACCAAACACCCTGTATACATACATTTTGACAAGAAAGTATCGATAATTTATAACTAAAATCACTCTGGGGAATGATTTTCAAAATTTTTTTTTTGCTAAGTTGGTAGGAGTGTCCTTAATTATTATCCCAAAAACTAGCGCGGTCTGTTAATCAGTTTGTTTGCAGCAGCTAGTTGAATCGGTACACCTCAGTAGTCAACGGCGAATTCTGTTTTATGCCCTCGATCGACTGAAAATGAGCTCCAAGGAGTGGTAATTTCAGTTTCGAGGAAAGGAGAGCCGCACGGGGCCAAATCTGGTGCATACATTGGTCGATTGATGCAATTTGTTGCTTTTTAGGCCTTAAATTCTGTCACAATTGTGGCTCTATGGCGCCTTTTCATCGTAGAAAATCTATGTATTCTCCTTCCATAATTCCGGCCGTTTTGCGTTTGCTCACGCAAATACTTCAATATGGTGAAATATTGGTTATTGAACGTCTGTCCCTCCGGAACGAATTCATGAAGGATCAAACCTCGAAAAAAACAATGAGCATCGTCTTGATTTTGGAGCGGCTTTGGCGTGGTATTTTCGGTTTCGTCTCATTTTTTTCCTTTATTCCGATGATTGTTGATTGGTTTGCATGCCAAACTCATAAACACATGTCTCATCACCAGTTATGATGCGCTCCATGAATGTGGGAGCAGAATTCGCACGATCAAATAGTTCCAAAGTGACCTGTTCATGGTACTTTTTATACTCTAGATGAAATCTGAGAGTATATTGTGTTTGCCTTACCGTTTGTAACGCTAAGAAATAATGCTCGCTCAGAGCCGCCAAGGGTACAGAAATATTTGTTGTCGCTCAAAAACTTCGATTCCGAGTTGCTGTCTGTCCGTCTGTATACAGCATAACTCTCGAAAGCTTTGAGCTATAGTGCTAAAAATTTTTGTGTGTCATTTTTAGCAAAAAAGTAACTTTAAGTTCGTGAACGGGCCACATCCCCCCACTCCTTCTACCCCCTCCCATACAAATTTCACAAAATTCCGAAATTTTCAGAAATTGAATCTTTGAAACTATTTAAGCTATCGACTTGAAATTTATGTCAAAGTATAACAATACAGATGTTATTAATATGACTATTGATCCGATCGCATCACTCCTTCTACCCCCTCCCATACAAATGCATAGTTTTGAAAAATTCATTTTTTCGATTTTCACTGAAACTAGCTAAGTTATAAAAATGAATTTTTGCCAAAATTAATTTTGTTATAATTGCAATCAGTATTGAAAAAATTATCAACTTCACCTCACTCCTTCTACCCCCTCCCATACAAATTTCACGAAATTTTGAAATTTAAATTAAATTATTTTTCTTCGAAAGTGTTAAAGCTATCAGCTTGATATTTTGCATAAAGTATAAAAATAGAAATATCAATAACGAGACAAAAATGTGTTTTTATCCGTGCACTCCTTCTACCCCTTCCCATACAAATGCATAATTTTTGTTAATTGCATTATATCGATTTCCATTAAAACTAGAAAAAGTATAAACTTAAAATTTTGCCAGAATTGGTTTTTTAATAATTGCAATAATTGCTAAAAAAATTATCAGCTCCTCTTCACTCCTTCTACCCCCTTTTATATAAATATCTGTATTATAAATTCAAGGAAAGCTTTTCTTCTTCGAACATATGGGAGCTATCGACTTTGAAATTGAAACAAAGCCTGGCGATAATGATGTCGATAAGTAGTTTCAAAATCTTCTAAGCCCTTCCACTTTCTCTGCCACCTCCCATTCAAATGCCCCAATTTCAAGAAAACTATGTCCAATTGAAAATAATGAAAGCTATAAACCTTAAATTCAGCACGAAATATTTTGCATACCACATGTGTCATATCTAAAAATTACAAATCTTCCTCCTCTGCTTCTACCAGCTCCCATACAAAAGTCACTATTAATTATTCAAAAGAATTAGAGGTGACATATTTTCCGGTACATTGAACTCTTTCTCATTTCATCTAGAGTATCATATGATTGGGCTTTACGCCCAATCATAATTCTGTTATGTTTTTAAGAAAATTCGGGTTTGTTGGAACGAGTCGAGCAAGGACGCGTTTTACGGCCAAAGTATCCACCAAAATCTCACCAAAATCAAATGAACGGAATCGCGAGAGATGTCGAGCTCTCCTGCTAGCTCCTTAACACTGGCATGACGATTTTCGAGTACCATTTCCATCACTTTTTGAATATTTTTGTCAGTTGATGATGTTGAAAGTCCAGAACGAGGCCTGTCTTCAACGATCTCTTGGCCGTCCTTAAAGGCATTGAACTACTCGAAGGCTCGTGTTTTTGATATTACTGAATCACCGTAAGCCTTTTCCAATATTCGCAATGATTTTGCATACGAAATTTGGTTGGAAACACAATGAATTGTAGAACTTCTGCTTCTACAATGGCACTACAGCCCAAATCGGGCCTTGGCCTCCTAACCTTCAGGTTCCTTAACATTTTTTGAATGAGACAAATTCTTTGTTTCATATTTTTATCCATCATAAAAATCGTCGTGGACTACTGAGGTGTACCGATTGTACCAGTTGCTGCAAGCGAACTGATTAACAGACCGCGCTAATTTTTGGGATAATAATTAAGGACAGTCCTACCTAGAAGGGGCAATGGCATTGACCCATTTTTTTCACATCATGCTAGAGTTGCTACCAAAATTTGTATACAAAATTTAGGATTTAGCAATATAATAGGTACTAAGAAAATTCTTTTTCAACAATGCACTACAGACCAAATCGAGTCTTGGCCTCCTGACCATCAGGTATCTTAACATTTTTTTCATTACTTATTGTGGAAGGGTTGTTAGCCCTTCGCACAACATTCTATCTACGAATTTCGCATTTTCGTAGATTGATGTGACCAGGGTATACCAAAGCAGGCAGTGTGCTTGAATTATACGTCAATCGGGATTTGAACTCACGAATTTCGCATCGTAGACTAGCATGCAATCCTTTAGGCTACACTCTAGCTACTGAGAAGATTAGTGTATTGGATTCATTGAAATTATGCAGTTTGTATGGGAGGCGGTAGAAGGAGTGGGGGTTCTTAGTGATTTTTTTCAGAAAAAACTTAAAGCATCATGCATTTGACATGTTTTCAATCGCGGATCAGTAGCATGCAAACTTTCCAGGAAATCGACTTTTTGGAAATTTGTGAAATTATGTCATATTTTATGGGAGGAGTTAGAAGGAGTGATGCCAATCGTCTAATTTTATTTGGTCTTACCAAGGAGGACATATAAAAGGAGTACCTGATAGTCGGTCTCATGTGGGAATATTTTTTGATTCGGAAATTTTCGAAAATTGTGGCCAAGCTTATCTTGGCTTCAAACTTTTACAAGAAAAATACAATAATTTGTATTCTTTCTTGGTTGCTAATATTCAGTCAGCAATAAAGTAATTTTCAATACAATGGTGTTTGCTGTTTCATTTCAGAAATTTTTATTTTTTCAATTTTTATTAGTTTTGGTTTGTGTTTAAGCTAAGTACTTTAGCAACGGACAATTTAACGCGGGACAGAGACTTACTTTGGGTTTAAGTATGTCAAACAAGGATAGCGAAACAATTTTTTCGAAAATTTGACAACTGTTTCGAACAATTTATCGTGGGAAAGAGTTAGTTGCAATATTTTTATGTGTGCCAGACAAAGATAGCGAAACGATTTTTTTCGAAAAATTTCGAGCATTTCGGTAGTAAGGGAGGGAAATACATTCATTCCCATTGTGCTTACAAGGCAAAGCATGCTCATAGTCACTCCTTTTTATATATCCTCCTTGGGTCTTACTAATATTTCTAAATAAATATTTTGTTCAAAATTTCACCTCGGTAAATTTTATACGCACTGAGTAAATTAGTTTACAGTATTTCATGAAAAAGTGCAGTTTATATGAGGAGTAGGGAAATTCAAATAATTCTTAGAAATTAGATTGAAATTGATATAGAAATAATATATTCCAAATTTCAGCTTTTGTACTTTTCGAGAAAATCAGTTTACTGTCAAATCTCGAAAATGCGTGATTTTTTATGGGAGGGGGTAGAAGGGATGGAGCGATTTGGCCCGTTCACGAACTTGGCCTTACCTTTTTTTGTCAAAGACAACGTGTACTAAATGTGAACGTTCTAGCTCAACGTGTTCTCAAGCTACAGACCGAAAAGACGGACGGACGGACACCCGATTTGAGATGCCAACAAATCGGGCGCAACTTTATTATTCTTGGGACAAGTTGAGGATACATGAAAAGTCAATATGCAGGCTAGAGTGGTTAAGGAAGACTAAGTGGAACCCCCTTTACAGCGGGGCTGCTGTCAATTTAACACTTTATTGCGAATACGATCAATAGCTCCAGTATACACAATCAATATTTCATTCCCTCCTTGGAACGGTTTTTCGGTTATGGGGAAAAATTAGCACTTTCTCATAAAATATAAGAAAATGGTTGTTTATAAAATTTGTATTTTTATGTTTTTTTTAAAGTCTTGTTTTTTCTTCTCCATAGAGTAACTTTAGTAGTGACATTGTCTATTGATGTTAAATATGAGAAACAGTTAAGAAAATTTTTATGAGCCCAAGTGGCCGAAGTTAGTGAGCATATACTATTAAACTAGCGATCGCCCGAGTTATGTTTTATTTATTATAATTTTGAAAAAAAAAAAAAAAATTAAAGAATTATATCGTTTTTTAAATTTTCTTTATTATAAATTTTGAGTCCGTTTTGAATGAATGACCGGCCTGAACTCCCAGAACCCTCGTGTGCGACCCATAATAACAATTTTTATCAACAGTATATGATGAGGCAGCGTCTACAATTTCTCACATACGCTATATCTCACAAAAAGAAAAACAATCATAATTTTAAATGTGAAATGAAATTTGATACGACTGCTTATGCTTCGATTAAACTGCTTAGGCTTGGACTAAATTTTATGTTGCAACATTGTATGCCCGATACGATTAGGCTGCAACATTGTATCCGTATATAGCATGTGTTATGCGCATGTAACTCCTCCCTCCTTAGATGAAAGCGCCGGAAACAGGAACTGCGTCCTTACAGGTTCTGTTGAAGGAGCTTGAAGCCTGAAGTTGTGCATGCGAAATTTTCGGTTCAGGTGAGTGATAAACGTTATGATTGTGACTCCAAGGGTCACGATTAAGCCGTATGCGAAAATGTCCTGGCGTTTTGTGTTGACTTGTAGAATTTCTATCGATTTCGTGTTTTTGAAGTTGAAGCTCCTTAGAGTCTGTAATGTTAAATTTTGAGAGGAGAAAGTGAAGCTTATTTTTTAAAAAGCACGGGTTGGATGTGGATCTTGTCCCAAAACTGTTTGGGTTGTCCTTCGTATACGATGCCGTTGATTTTGACCTCGCAGTTCTTGTAGTGAATAAGGGCTGTCCCGTTTATAACCTTAGGGTTAAATCCGCAGTTCGAATTGATCGTGGTTTCCGAAACGTTGACAAGTAGGATATGATTCGGCTCGGGTTGAGTTATCTCTGAAGTCTCGTCTTCTTCGAGTAATTCGCAGTGCGTTGGTATGTTGTGTATCAATTTATGGATACAATTGGCATTTTGCGTCCTTCGTCGGTAAGTTGGTTGTACGCAGTAGAATACTCGCTCGATTTGTGGACACTTCCTATCAATGAATTGAATATCGTTTGTGGAAAGGATTGCATAGGGTTGGGATATTATTCTTTTGGTTTTATTTATGGGGATTGGTATTATATGAAAAAGGGTAAATGTCATATTGAACATTATTGGGATCTCAATGTTGAAAATTATATTGGAGTTATAATAATACGCTTGAAGACCCAGTAGCTCATAAATGTGTTCATCGGACGTTACCTCTATGGATTGAACTTTAAAAATTTTGTGAATTTCTGTTAATTCCTCTAAACTTAGGATTTGTTTTGATATGATATTTAATTTAGCTAGCGTGATTGCTTTCGCAATGTTCGTTAAATGGTTGTTCAAAATGTCTATATTGTAATTAATTTCGTGTAAGATTTGAAGGTGTTGAAATAGGTGATTTTCTTGTCTAATTTGGTTTTTATGTGAATTTTGGGAGCTCACCAAATATTCTGTTATTGTTTTTTGTTAGGAATTTATGTGTCGGGTTATGTTTTCGAATCGTTCGATCATTCTATTGTTAATTACTGTTTGCTTATTAATATTTGTTTCCATATCTGATTGATTTTTATACTCTAGATGAAATCTGAGAGTATATTGTGTTTGCCTTACCGTTTGTATAATAAAATAATGCTCGCACAGAGCCGCCAAGGGTACAGAAATATTTGTTGTCGCTCAAAAACCTCGATTCCGAGTGACGTCTGTCTGTCTGTCTGTCTCTCTATCTATCTGTCTGTTCGTCAGAATTAATTATACTATAATTGCAATTTATTTTAAAAATAATTATCATCTTCACATCACTCCTTCTACCCCCTGCCATACAAATTTCACGAAATTTTGTTTAAATTAAATTATTTTTCTTCGAAACTGTTAAAGCTATCAACTTGATATTTTGTATAAAGTATACAAATAGAAATATTAATAATGCGAAAAAAATGTTTTGATCCGTACACTCCTTCTACCCCCTCCCATACAAATGCATAATTTTTGTTAAATGCATTTTATCGATTTCCATTCAAACTAGAAAAAGTACAAACTTCAAATTTTGCCAGAATTTATTTCTTAATAATTGAAATAAAAGTTAGAAAAAATTATCAGCTCCGCTTCACTCCTTCTACCACCTCCCATACAAATATCTGTATTATAAATTCAAGAAAAGCATTTCACCTTCAAGTGTATGAGAGCTATCGACTTTGAAATTGAATCAAATCATGGTGATAAGGATGATGATAAGCCGTTTCAAAATCGTCTTAAACGCTCCACTTCCTCTGCCATCTCCCATACAAATGCCTCAATTTCAGAAAATCTATGACCAATTTCTTTAAAAATAATGAAAACTAAAAACTTAAAATTCAGCAAAAAACATTTTGCACTGTTCGGTATCATATACGAAAAATACAAATCTCCCCCTCTACTTCTACCACCTCCCATGCACTTCATTGTTCAAAAGAATTTGAGATGACATATTTTCCAGTATATTAAAGTCATTTGCATCTCATCTAGAGTATCATATGATTGGGCTTTATTCCGTCGATTTCTTTGTTCAATCGCGTAGCATCATTCGCATCCATGTTACCTATAATGTGTTTCACAATGGTGCCCAGGCCGTCGATTAAGCCTCTCTTATTTCTGTTCCTGATTTTGGATGGAAGTAGTGTCTGTAATTTGTCCCGTACGTCATTTAGTCTTATGTTTGCTGTTAAGTCTGTCTATATGGTTGAATTTAAGTAGTGAGTCCTGTATGTTGTCAATGCTTTGTCGGTAAATCTCTAGTCGTATGATATGTATTAAGTCGTTATGCGTTGCATTGCATTGGCAATAGTCCCTGATTGTTCCGTAGGTCGTATATTTCTAGCTTCTGTCCCATTGTCGTTACTAGTCTGAAATTTTCGTCTTCTTTTTTATTTAGATTTATGAATTTTTTGATTTTTGTTGTTTATTATGGTTACTTTTACTTTTCCACTTTATGTTTCTTGAAACGGGGGCTGATTTTGTTAGGTCTACATTCTTTTCTAAATATGGCTTGTTCATTATCAAAAGAGTCAGCTATTTCCCTATCTTTATTCAGGTTGTTAATTCGTTTTTCTACTTGCTTTTCCACTTGGTCTTTTATAGCGGGGTAAAGATTGGCTAGAAATTCGTTTAATTTGTTCAGGTACTCGTGAACATTATTGAATTTAAGATTATTAGTAAATGTGTAAGGTCGTCCGTAGAACAGTTCGAAAGAAGTGAGTTTTGTTGCGGAATGTATAGCGTTTTTGTAACTCATCACGGTTTCGTTTAGTATTTCGTCGTGATCCTTAGTTTTATGCTGGTTGAATATGATTGCGGTGAACTCCGAGCCCTGGTCGGTGATAATTCTTTTTGGAAAACCGTGTAGGCTCATAAAATGTTTTAAGGGTTTAATGACCAGAAGACTGTTCCTTGCTTCCAGTGTGTAGGCAGACCCAAATTTCGAGCATTTGTCTAATATTGTTAGTATTTGGTGGTTATTAATGGTATATATGTCGGTATAAATTATGTCTAAAGGTTTTGATGCGGTTTCTGGTATTTCAAACATGGGCTTTGGGGGATTCCTGTCGTATTTAAGCGTTTGACAGACTTCGCAATTGTTGATGATTTGTGTCATTTTACTTGAATTGCCGCTCAAATAGGTATAGCCTAAAGTATTTCACGGCCCAAACGATTGCAAGGAGCTTTATCTCTATAGTGGAATAATTAATCTCGTTGTCTGTAAGGGTTCTGCTAGCATAGCTTATGGGCTTATAGCTACCTATGATACCTTGCGACAAGATGGCATCGATGGCATAATTGCTAGCATCAGTTGTTAGTATTAAGGGTTTGGTTAAATTAGGGTGTTGAAGTATGGGATCATTGATTAAAAGGTCTTTGCATACTTCAAAGGTTCTTACGTAACGATCATTAAGCTCTATTTTCTTACCCTTTTTTAAGCATTCAGTTTAAGGTTTCGTTAATTTGGTAAAGTCTTTAATAAACTTACGGTAGTAACCGAGTAAACCCAAGAATGATTTAATTTCCCTGGAAGACCGTGGTATTGGGAACTCTTTGATGGCCCTTATTTTGTCAGGGTTTGGTTTGACACCGTTGGGTGTGACAATGTGGCCCAAGAATGATATTTCCTTGCGGAAGAATTAGCATTTGTCCAACTGTAATTTGAAGTTGGCTTTGCGAAGTCTACGAAGGATTTTTCGTAAGCTTTCACCATGTTCCTGGAGTGAAGTGGAAAATATGATGATATCGTCTAAGTATACCAAACAAATTTTCCCGATGTAGTCACGGAGTACGTTATCCATGACCCTCTGGAACGTGGATGGGGTGTTCTTAAGACCCATGGGCATTCGGACGTATTCATAATGTCCGCCCTCGACGGTGAAAGCAGTTTTCTTAACATCTTGTGGGTTCATTTCAATTTAATAGAACCCACTAGCAAGGTCCAAGGTCGTGAAGTAATTACATTTCCCAAATTTATCCAGCATCTCGGTATAGTTGGGAATTGGGTACCGGTCGGAAATGGTCTTCTCATTCAGTTTCCTGAAGTCAATGACTAGCCGTCATTTTTGCTTGTTGGTTTTTTTTCTTAGGGATTATCCAAACCGGGGAGCTCCATGGTGAGTAGCTAGGTTGGACTATTCCCTGGTCTAGCGTTTCTGTTATTTGACGCTTGACCTCGTCCTTATGGACATAAGGGTACCTGCAAGACTTTACGTAAATAAGTGCTTCATCAGTTGTTTGGATACTGTGTTTCACTTGGTTCGTAAATATGAGTTTATCTCCTTCTCTAAAAAATGTGTCTTCGAACTCTCTACATATTCTAAATAGGGACTCACTTTCTTCGCTATTTAAGTGGGGGTTCCGAATAAGGGTTGTTATGTTATCTATATTTAGATTTACATCGGAAGTATCCTCGCATCCTATATTAAAGTTGTTAACTTCTACGTATTCGATAGACTTAAACCTCGTGACTTTCAAGGGGTGATCGAGCAATAGCTCATAATCATTATCAAATGCATTCACCACTTCAATGTAGCTACACCAGTTTGTTGACTGGTAGATGCCGTCGGTAATATAAATTTTGTGTGCAATTTCCGTTTTTGGAACAACAAGATATCTCCATTTTGGATATCGACTGGTTATTTAACAATCAATATTGAACAGCTCGGAATTGTGTATTTGTTGGACATAAGATTTGATTTAAATAGTAGTGGGATAGCGGAGTTGTTGGTTACAAGAAGTTTGTTATTTAAGTTGACATTGGCGGATTAATGAATGATGAGGATGCGCCTGTATCGATCAGAAACTTTAGAGGTCGACCAAATGGTGAAGAGATGTGTATATATGGTAGCTGAAAGCCGTGTTTATTGATATCTATGTATCCGATAGGTTCGTCGAGGCGACTAACTGAAAATTTTAGTCGTCGACTTGAGGATCTTTGTAGGAGCTTTCATCCTGGTAATCGGATTCATTAGAATCACCTTGTTGGTCACAATCATCACCTACATATTATTGGTCCAGTTCTGACTGGTAGTTTGGGTGATGTTCGGGGTGGTCTGTAGTAATGTTAAAAAGTTCTCGGCTGGTTACCTTTGGAGGTCCAAGCTGTCTGTAAAAAGTATTTTGCGGTGGTTGGCTTTGTCCTGGTTGCATGGTGAATCTAATATTACTGGAGCGGGTGTCCATAGGCTCTGGCTTAGGTAAATTTGTGTAATTTGGCCGTTCAAAAAACTGGTTCTGGTTTCTTTGTGGGTATTGGGTTGGTCCATTGTTCCTAAACGTATTTTGAGGTAGTTGTGTTGCCAGCCTTGGTGCGTATTGGTGAGGTGTGTTATAATTAATAGGGTTGTTAATTGTTGGGTTAAAAGATTGGTACGAGGTGGTTTGTTGGGGTATTTGTCTTTGCGGAGGCAATGTGCTCTTTGTTGTAAAATTGGATGAATTGTGTGCTCTGCTATTGTTTGGCAATTTGAAAAGATTTGAATTGCGCTTTGAATAGAAGACATTTTGTTCCTCAATGCAAAAAGCGAAGGCGTTTGCAAGAGTATTTGGTTTCATTGAGCGAATTGTTGAACCTAGTGGTTCCTTAAGACCAGTGAGAAACACATTAAGGCACATCTGCGTATAAAGGTTTCTTTTCGCCTCGAATACACTGATATTGCTCTCATGAATAAGGATGTGGTTATTCATAGTAGCCAAGGTTTCTATAATTTCACTGTAAAACATTTCCATAGTTTTGCCTTCTTGGCGAATAGCACGAAGATCACGAATGAGCGAAGTTTCGTTTCGTTTGTCCGCGTAGTGAAGGATTAAATTATTTTTAATCTAATCCCAATCCAATGGTGTCCCATACACGTTAAGGACCTCATTAGCTGGTCCCTCAATTTTGTTTCGTATAGCGTTCCTTGAGTACTCTCAACAAGAGACAGAATTTCCTTGACGTCATTTAAAAATTCGAATAATAATCTAGGATTACCGCTGAACCGAGGTAGATCCCTTATTGCATCCGGTACGCGAAGCGAATTGAATACACTCGCGTTTTGATTTTCCATATTTAAATTATTTGGACACAGAGATTGATTGGAAAGATCCGAATTAACACCGACACTCACGTTATTTTCTTGTTCGAACAAATCACAACTTTCACCACCTTCACCAATTGATCGTAACGATAAAAATCTTCTTAAATATCTTATATATGGTCTAGGTCTCGTAGGTTTTTCCTTACTTAAAGACATAAGGGTTTTTAAATAAAAAAAAAAATTATTTCAACACAAGGAAATTTTTAATGGATATATTGTTAAGGAGATATTCAATTATTGACTTACAGCATTATTATGACGGTTTTAAGCATCTTCTAGGTCCTGTTTTCTTCCTCCTTCTTGTAACGTTCGAACGATGTTCCCGCGTTGTACGTCCGGTCTGGGTTCTGTTGCCTTCAACAATTTTCCTTCGTTGGCTCGCTTCACTTTTTCCCACGTTTACTACTTTATTAAACGCACTTCGATAATCCGTCGATTTGCGAATAATTATTTTTTGAATTTTAACCGGTTAGAAGGATCGAAAAAAAATCTGCACGACTGCGCCAGTTATGTTTTATTTATTATAATTGAAAAAAAAAATAAATAAATTAATGAATTATATCATTTTTAAAATTTTCTTTATTATAAATTTTGAGTCCGTTTTGAATGAATGAGCGGCCTGAACTCCCCGAATCCTTGTTTGCGACCCATAATAACAGTTTTTATCAACATTATATGCTGAAGCAGAGTCTATAATTTATCACACATGTTATACCTCACGAAAAGAAAATGAAATTTGATACGACTGCTTATGTTTCGATTAAACTGCTTAGGCTTGGACTAAATTTTGTGTTGCAACATTATATGCCCGATATGATTAGGCTGCAACATTGTATCCGTATGTAGCATGTGTTATGCTCATGTAACTCCCGCGACTTTGTCCGCGTAAGAATCGCAAAACAAGCAATTTTTGAGATTATAGTTAGTAATACATTATGCGGGACATATAATCTGATTAGTTTAATGGCCCTTTCAAGACAATGCTTTGTATTTTGTTTTAATCAGAACCATAAATTATTAAGAATGAAACCACGATACTCGCATTTGTATGGGAGACGCTCGTGATCAAATCAATTCCGTGATTTGAGATCATATACGTACTGAACAGCGTTAAGGACATGTGAAAAGTTGTAGCTTGCGCTAATTAAAAGCCGGAATAATATTACATTACGCTTAAACACATAACACGATACTATAGATGAAATCAAAATTTTTGTGACATTAAGAAATTTTGTATGGGGAGTGGTAAAAGGGGTGACAGCACTGAACTGATTTGTTTTACATCATTTTACAGTAGCTATAAAAATGTTTTGTGCCAAATTTAAGCTCCGAAAATTGAATTGGTACTGAGAAATTTAGTGCATTTAATAAAATTGTGCAATTCGTATGGAAGGTGGTAGAAGGAGTGGAGCTAATCGGTTAATTTTTTTCCGGTATTAATAATAATGCTAATTAAAGATTTAGTACAAAATTTTAGCTCGATGGAAGTTATACGTAGTGAGAAAATTGGCTTAGAGTATTTCGTGAGAAAGTGGAGTTTGTATGGGAGGTGGTGGAAGGAGTGGGGGGGTTTTCAATGATTTTTTGAGAACTATAATTATCATGGAATTTATATATTTCAAATTTCAGATCAATAACGTTCACACTTTTCAAGAAAATCTAATTTTTGTAAAGTCGTGGAATTGTGTCACATTGTATGGGAGGGGGTAGAAGGAGTGAAGCTAATCGGTTAATTTTTCTCGATAAATAGTATGTTCTAAATTTCAAATGATTCTTTCCAATGGTTTTCAAGAAAATTTATTATTATATATTTTTGAAAATGAGTCATTTTGTATGGGAGGGGGTAGAAGACGTGGGGTATTGAAATAAGATCACACTCAGATTACATCTCGGTACATACCTAATAAACTGTGAAAGTTTCATTACAATTGATTCGAGCGTTTTTGCGTGAAAGCCAGACAGACAGACATACAGACAGACAGACAGACATACAGACAGACAGAGAAGATTTTTAAAAACGGGTGTTTCTGCTTAGTTATTGCTAAAGTAAAGCAAAAAACTAACTTATTGACATTTCTAAACAAATAACAGACAGACACTATAATTATATTTATATGGCTACACAAAAATTTGAAGAGCTTCTAGAATTAGTTTCGACCTTAGTAATTAAAATATCTGCCAACGAGGCGGATGCAACTCTATTATTCTTGGGACAAGTTAAGGAAGCGTGGGAAGTCAATATGCAGGTTAGGGTGGATAGGGAAGACTAGGCACGACTGTTGTCAATCATTTAATACTTAGTTACGGTTGCGATCAATAGCTCCAGTATATAGAATCAATATTTCATTCTGCAACTTTGGGCTTGCGGGGGAGAGGGGATAGAAGGGATGAATTGATGTAAATAATTTGTTCATTGATTGCTTGAATCAGGTCGAAAATTCACTGTACAGTAAGTTAGTTTCATAGGCGAAGTAAATTCTGTGAAATGCAGTGTATTTTATATTTTTGAAACCATACATTTGTATGGGAGGGGATAGAGGAATTGATGAAATCGTAAAATTTGTGATGCAGTATTATATCGATTGTCTTGAAAGGTGTTCGTAGAATATGGTAGCTTTTAATTTTTTGGTTATTAGTTGATTTCTTGAAATTGTTCGAAAACATACTTTTGTATGGGAGGGGAAAGAACAGGATGTTTTAAATATTTATACTCTAGATGAAATCTGAAAGTATTATAAGTTTGTTCTAAAGTTTGTAACGCCAAGAAATAAGGCTCACAGAATGAATGATACAGAAATTAATATTATCACTCAAAGTTCTCAAAACCGGATGTCCGTTCGTCCGTCTGTAAAAGAAAGTTCAAATTTTGTACAAGTCGTTCTTACCTGCAAAACTAAGGCTAAGTTCATGAATAGGCGAAATCGCTCCACCCCTTCTACTCTTCCCATACAAAATGTCCCATTTTCAAAAATTTTACAATTGTCATATTTTCTTGAAAATAAAGTTACCAATTTGAAATTTGGGATTTTTCATTTTCATCATAAATGTGATCTATGGTATAATAATTATTCGAATTACCCCAATGCTTCCACCACCTCCCATACAAACTGCACTTTTTTATGAAATTCAATTAACCAATTTTCTCAGTACGTATTCCAGTTACCGTGCTTAAGTTTTGTACTTGATATTTAATTAGCATTATTATTAAGATAAAAAAAATTAACTGATTAGTGCTGCTTCTACCCCTCCCATACAATGTGACACAATTCCATAGCTTTACAAAAAATCGATTTTCTTGAAAAGTATGAGTGTTGATGGTCTGGTCGGACGATCCTTGCAACATTAATTCCATCACAACCAAAGTTGAACAAATTTACTGGTGTATGTTCATAATTTTGTGAGGTCCGTCTGATCAGGCGTTTTATTATTATTATATTATAAGTTTATATTTATCGTTTATAATGCTTATCACAAAACATTTACTTATTAATAGTTAGAAACTCTTTTTTGTAGGTAATGCGTATACAATTTAAAATATAAAACAATTAACCTCTATAGTGTATCCTGTCTTTACCATTGTAAAATTCGATGTGTATTATTAGGTACTAGGCTAGTTGCATTTTCATTTGACAGACTAATTTGCGAAATATAAAACTGTTCGTGCAGACTAATATCTCTATTTTTTTGAAAAATAGCTCGCAAGAGGTGATTTTTGTGTTCCTCAAGCTTTAATACATGCTTACTCCATAGTCCTATGACATAGGTCATCAAAGGAATTATATTGGCGCTCCTATAGATTACTTGATCTGAATAATACTTATTTCTTTCACTAAATAGCATAGCAACACAATGTCTCAACACTTTTCTTTCGCAAATCTCAAATTTTCTTGCCATTGTCGTGGAAGTAGTGAACCAGCATATAGAAACGTATGTTGAAATTGGTTTGATCACTTGTGTACATAATAGAAGTTTGGTATTTTCATGGAATTTGGATTTTTAATTAATTAGAAAGCAGAATGAAATGTATATTTTGTTGGATTTAATGAGTTGCGATTTTATGTGATCGTTAAATTTCAGTAGGTTATTGAAATGTATGCCTAAGTATTTAATATTATTGCGCAGGGGTATTATATTTCCATTTAATATTAACTTAAGTTTCCTATTTGTTTTAATAGTGATCCTGCGTGCTTTTCCAGTAGCATTCCTAAAACATATGAAATGATTTTTGTGAATTAATTTCAATGCTCTAAGTCTTATAATGAGTGTTGATGGATTCCAAATGCTTAGAGACATAGTTCAAGGCTGTGTCAGGTCTGTTAGATCATGCATATATGACGGTATCGTCTGCGTACATAAGCGCAGAGGAGATGGAGCTATTTCTATTATTCATTTGGTAATGCGAAATAATAAAAGTTAATGTTATACAGTTTTGGTCCTAATATCGATCCTTACGGGATATTTAAAATTTCGGATTTATCATTATTCAGGAAGACAAACATAATTATATTTCTTAGGAAGCTATATATGATCCTTATGATATGTGAAGGCATAGTTATGGTGATAAGCCTACACAAAAGTCTATTTGGCCGCACTGAATCAAAAGCTATTTTAATATCCAGCAAGCAAGTTAATTATGAAAAAAAAATAAAATCACTAAGAAGCCTCTACTCCTTCTAGCACCGTCCATACAAACGGCATACTTTCACTTAATCAAATACACTAATATTCTTAGTACCTATTCAATATGAAACATTTTTATAGCTTCTCTAGCATGATGCAATGAGAATTATTCCTTCTACCACTTCCATACGAAATTTGTTATGCTCAAACATTTCTATTTAAACGGAAGTATCGTATGATTAGGCTTTATGCGTAATTGCAGTAATATTATGTTTTTAAAAGTGTTCGTACAAAATTTTAATTTGATAGCATTTAACGGTTTAGTTATAATTGATTTCTTAAAAATGGGCGGAAAAAACGTTTGTATGGGAGGGGGTAGAAGCTCAGAAGGTATTCAAGTAGTATCTTAAACTTTGAAGTCTTTTTTTAAATATAGTTCTCAAGTATGTAGCCTAAATTTTCAATCAAACTTTTTAAATTTTTGAGCTTTTTTTAATGCACATGAAACACCTCGTGCAGATTCGGTACACAACAGTTCTGGTTTAAATTATTTTTTTCCTGTTTGCATATCAAATGGCTGTACGCACTCGGATGTATACACTTGTAAAGTGTGCATGTGCAAAAATTAGAGAAATTTTTTGACACTTTTGGTCAATTTGAAAAAATTTCACACTAATACCTGAATTGGATTTTGAGATATAACAAATAAGCAATGAAATAATGAAATATGCAAAAATTTTTGAAAATGCTCCCCTTTTCCTCCACTACTATAATGTCCAAATGTTACATTTTTTTCAAATTTCGCTATTACATCTTTAACTACATACCTCAGGAGATAGCTGAGATGTCAATTTTTAAGTGTTTTCCTTGCACTCCCTCTGAACTTCCTTCTTACAATAATTGGCGTGTCTTTAAGTTGATTATGATAGATCTGTGTGCCGCATTATTGGTTACAAAATATGAAATTTTTATAGTAAGGAATTCCGCATATATGTATAATCATTTGAAAAACAATTCGGCCTACAATTTGTTTTTAACTCTTCCCTTTTCGGACGCCAATGGATAAAAAAAATCAAATTATTGTAATAGTTTGCCCCATAAGTCCCTATACGTGTCTATCGATTTTCAACTTTCTAGCCAGAACCATGGTTGAGATATTCGAATAAATCGAGAGATGATTAATGATTTTTTATGGCCGGAATTGGATGATATTGACAACGTTCACTTTTAACAAGACGGTGCTACGTGCCACACAAGCACCGAAACCATTGATCTTTTACGGGAAAAGTTTCAAAATTACACCTCTTATTGGATAACCCTTTATATCAAGTTTGATGCGTGCGACCGACCGTTTGTACTGCCAAAATTACTAAAAAGCTACTGGGGAACATGCATGCATCGGCGATGTGTTCCAGAATTTAAAAAACCGTGTAAGATGAAAAAATAGCTACATGCTGTTTAGAAAATCGCGCAAAAAAATAACGAAATCTCATATTATATAATAAATAAAAAAAAACAAAATCAAAATATTAATGAAATATGAAACTTATATAGTAACTACCATCACTGCTTGAAAATAGACCAGTACGTTTATTGCTGAGAAGAAGAAGTAGAAGAAGTTTATTGCTGACTGGTATAATCGATTGATATGTCTAACAAGTTTAATGTGGTTGAACCTATTGAAGACTCCCGTTCTTTAATAACGTCTACACTGACTTCAGAGTTTTCTTCTAAGTTCCAGGTTGCGTACGAGTGCTATGAAAAAAAATAAACTTTATTATCTTGGGGCAAGTTGCGAATGCGTGGAAAATCAATATGCAGGTTGGACCGGTTAAGGAAGACTATATGAACCCTCTTTAGGGCAGGGCTGCTGTCGATTTAACACTTAATTGCGAATACGATTAATAGCTCCTTATCATGTAATCAATATTTCATTCGTTTATGCAAATTTGACTTTTTATGAGGGGAGGGGTGGGTGGATGTTAATAGTTTCTTAATTGATTGCTTGAATCACGTTCAATATTCTCTTTATAGAATGTCAGTTTCATAGACGAAGTTGCATAGAATTTCCATAAAATTCGGTGTGTGTTACATTCACGAAACCGAACATTTGTATGGGAGGGGTAAAGCGGGTAAGGAAATCGTAAAATTTATGATGCAGTTTTATTTCATTTCTCTTGTAAGGTGCTTATACAAAATTTCAAGTTCGTAGCTTTTAAATTGTTGGTTATTAGTTGATTTCATCATACTTTTGTATGGGAGGGGGTAGAAGGGCAGGCGCAATTTTGTTTCAACTATTTTTAAAATTTTTTGTGCAAATTTCAAATTGATAGCTTCTAAGTGTTAGGTGATAATTGATTTCTTGAAAATGGTCGAAAAAATAATTTTGTATGGGAGGAGGTAGAAGTTTTAAAGGTGTTCGATCAGTTAATATTTCGTATATTTACAGATTTTTTTTAAATGCATTTCGCAAATTTTCAAGTTTCTACCTTAAAATTTCACTCCAAAATTTTTAGTTTATGTGTTTTTTTCAATGCACATGAAACACCTTGTGCACGTTAGACCGGGGGTCGGTTTATAACAATTGTGGAACAAATCATTATATTATTATATCAAATAGATGTATCTACATTCATAATTTAAGCTCACCAGAGCCCTAAACAAATCGCTCAAAATTTTCGACACTCCTGCTTACCACCTTCCTCCCCTTAGATTTGCCAAGTTAAATTTGTTACCAAAATTATATATTATGTAGTTCTGCATTCTGACAAATTTTCGATTTGATATCTGTATTCAGTTTTGATAAGGATTTGTAATTTTGATAAGTGCGCCATTTTTGAAATGCTTCGACGTTAATTATATTTACATTATTATAATTTGCTCAAAATTTTAAATGGACAGTTTCGAAGAAAAATAATTTAATTGATATTTCAAAATTTCTTGAAATTTGTATGAGAGGAGCTAGAAGGAGTGGATTGAAGTTTATAGTTTTCCCAAAACGTTTTGCAATTGTAATAAAAACATAACAGGACAACCATACGATACTCTAGCTGAAATATATTTTTTTGTGATTTCAAGAATTTTGTATGGGGAGTGGTAGAAGGGGTGACAGCATTGAACTAATTTTTTTCATATCATGCTAGAGTAGCAATATATAAAAATGTTTTATACAAAATTTAACCATCAAAAATTGAATAGGTGCCGAGGAAATTGGTGAAAATATTTAGTGAAAATGTGCAGTTTGTATGGGAGGTGGTAGAAGGAGTGGCGAGTAGTTAATGACTTTTTCACAAACAAGTATAAATATCTTGTAGTTGACATGTTTTAAATTGCAGATCAGTAACATTCAAACTTTTCAAAAAAACCGAATTTTTGTAAAGTTGTGATATTGTGTCATAATGTATGGAAGTAAAGTTAATCAGTTGATTTTTCAAACTTAATTATAAAGCTAATTAAGACTTTAGTGCAAAATTTGAGCTCGACAAATATTATACCTACTGAGAAAATTGGTTGTTAGTATTTCATGCAAAGTGCAGTTTGTGTGGGAGGTGGTTGAAGGAGGATGGGGATTGGAATAATTTTTATACCATATATCAAATTTATGATAAAAATAATATTTTCTAAATATCAAATTAGTAGCTTTTATGGTTTCCAAGAAAATTTGGTTAATGTAAATGATTGAAAATGAGGGAGGGGGAGCGGTTTGGCCCTTTCACGAACTTTAACTTACCTTTTCGTCAGAAACGACGTGTACAAAATTTGAACTTTCTAGCCCAACGCGTACTAAAGCTAGAGAGCGCACAGACGGATGGACTGACGGAAGCACGACGAACATCCGGTATTGAGATTTTTGAGCGTTAAGAAATATGTTTGTACCCTGCGCTTTTGTGCGAGCATTATTTCTGGGCGTTACAAACTTCAAAGCAAGCTTGTAATACTCTTAGATTCCATCAAGAGTAAAAACACACACAAACATATGTACGTAAGACCACAACTCCTCTTTAGCGGCAGTCACACGATGCTGGTCTACCAGAGTTGGGCGCTGCTTGCTGTTAGTAACCGCCGTGTGAACTCTTACGCTCGCTGCTTCCAGTACGAGCTGAACGATTTTTGTAGCTGCTGGTGAAGTAGAGACGCGTTCTACTATGTCAGCGCTGCTAGCCATCATCTGATGGCTAGAGATGTTAGATGACAGCTTTATTGCATTCAAGTTGAATTAATATAGATTGTTTTTGTGTTGGCAACACACACGTAGAGGCATTCAATTGATGTCAACTTCAGTTTTGTATTCTTGATCTGTAAAAAAATACTTTTTTCGTTGTTTACTTCCGTTCTTCAATATACGCAGCCAGAAGGCTGAAATATCGATAAAGTATTTTCATCAATAAGAATCAGATAATTTTATATCGTTAACCAACAGCTTATGGTCCCAGTTCCGTAAATTGATTTTATTTGCGTGAAAAGACAGCAGACAGATATTTTGCGGAAAAAGAAAGTAAACATTGGGCGCGTGTATATTGTGTAATGGCGACCGAATCAAACTACAGGATCGGGCAATAATTAGTTTAACTGGCGCTACAAGATGCAGATGTTGCGGACAGAAAAGGGTGTCTAGAGTGCCTTCGAGGAGTATGTTCCGAAACCAGCGACAAATGAATGGAAGAAATCCGGTCAGAAGGCATATTCGACGATTGCGTTAAGTGTTGAAGACAGCCAAATCCAGCATGTTAGAAATTGCCAATCGGCAAAGTTGGCTTGGAACGCGCTGGAGGAATTTCACCAAAAGGATACACCGTGCTTACATATTAAGGACAATTATGCGGCAGCGGCTTAAAGAAGGAGGAAACGTCGAAAAGCATGTGAACCGAAAGAACGAGTTATTCCAAAAGTTATTAGCATTCGGTGCAAACATAAAGCCGGAATTTTTCAGGAGCGCGACATTGCTTGGTTCACTGTCAGAAACTAACGACGGACTCACGCATGCGCTGGAGGCGCGAATTGATGATCTAACGACAAATATGGTGTGGTCAAAATTAATTGGAGAGTACAGGCGGCGCACGGTGCATGCTGATTGAAGCCGAATTGGAGAAGCATTTTTAGGAAAAAACTGTCGTAATAGCGCATTATGTGCAGAATCATTTACCGGCAAAGGACATTGTCAAGACACCATTCGAAAGTTGGTTTGGCACTAAGCTCAGTATCGAACATTTTAAATGTTTCGGATCGAAATGTTACACATTTGTGCCAGACGAAAAAATACGAAAGCTTGACCCGAAAACAATTCACAATGTTTAGGACACTTCTTTTAATTGCGGCCAAAGAAACATTTTCCGTGCAGCATTTAGACGCGGAGACAGCTGTCCTAAATGGGAAGTTGAACGAGACAATTTACAGGTTTTGTCATAGAAGACAAGGAAGATCATGTTTGTCTCTTGAGGAGGAGCATTAATCAGCAATCAGCAAGATTTTGGAACAAGATGATTCATCAGGTACTACTCGCGGTTGGATACGTACAAAGAAAAACGATCCATGCTTATACATATGTATGTAGTGTCAACCGAAGGTAAATTTTATTTTAATTTATGTTGACGACATAATTATAACAAGCAAATGCAAAATGCGAAGTTACTATCGAACTGTGAGCGAATATCAAACGAAAAATTCAAAATCAAGAATTTCGGCAGCATTATTTGGGATTACAAGTCAACAGAAGTGCATATGGAAATTTTGCGCTTAATCAGCCGGCATATGTACATCATGAAGGTCGTGGCAGATTTTGGATTGGCCGATGCTAAATCAACTGAAGTTCCAATCAATGTATCGTACGCAAAGGGTGCAAATTTGGAGGCGCTTATTAATAGCGATCGATACAGACAACTCATCGGCTGCTGTTAACACTAGACCAGATATATTGACCAGCGTGTCAATTTTAGCACATACCAAGAGGATTGGAATGAACTCAAGCGTGTATTAAAATATCTAAAAGACACTGCCGGTTTGTCATTACAACTTGGCAGAGGCGACAGCAACAATGGTCTCATCGGCTTCGCTGATGCAAATTGGGCAGAAAATAGTGTGGACCGCAAATCCAATAGCGGTTACGTTTTAAAGATTTTCGATGGAATGGTTGATTGGAGTTGCAAGAAAGAAACATACGTAACTCTTTCATCGACTGTGGCGGAATTTGTAGCTTTATCGGAGGCGTGCAAGGAGGTACAATCGATTCGCCGATTATTAGAAGACCAGTTGGAATAGGAACCGATTACAATCTTTGAAGACAACCAAATTTGAAGCTCATCCAGGGAGAGAAAATGTCAAGCCGCTCAAAGCACATCGATGTGCGATATTGTTTCGTCAGAGGCCACGTTAAGCAAAATATAGTTCGATTCACATATTGTCCAACAGAATATATGGCGGCGGACTTATTCACAAAGCCGCTAGCAGCTAATCGAATCAAGGTACTAATAAAGGAATGCGGCGTAATACAATTTGAATGAGGAGGAGTGTTAGTTGACAGCATTATTGCATTCTATTGTAATTAAATTAATATTAATTGTTTTTGTGTTAGTAACACTAACGTAGGGGATTCAATTGTTGTCAACTTCAGTTTTGAAATTCTTGAACTGTCACAAATTTTTTTCTCTGTTGTTTCTTCAATATACGCGGCCATAAATCTGAAATATCGATAAAGTCTTTTCATCAATAAGAATCATTAATCCAGTGCGTTTCTTCCGATAATTTTAAATTGTTAACTAGTAAGAGGAAGGTAAACCAGAGTCGTGTGACCGATAAGAAAATATGTCATGCAAGTAGTTAGATTTGAGCCCAGGGATCTACTGATGCAAAGCGGCTGTGCTGAACGCTATCTAGACTTCACGGCTTTGTTCGTTAAAAACGTAGCAATATAAGCCGACAGAGGATGAATCATGCATTCAATACATCGAAAGTGCACGCTGGGTCTACCTTTTTCACAGCCTACTTTGGATGGAACTCAGATGAAATGTATCATTACATCCTTATTATGGATGAGTCATCCGTAGTGCACAGCCAATGTGTAAAGTGTAAATTCGCCTTACCAGATCCTAACAGTGCCATTGATAGATAAACAATAGTCGTGAAGTTTTCTTGAATTCCTAAGTACGTCTGCTTATTTCGGAGACTTCATCTAATTATTATATGATAAATTTAGAAAAGGAAAGTGGGATTGAGTATTTCTTTAATTCAATGACTGCCATCGCAACCTAAACACGATTGACCTTCACAGCGAAAGTTTTTCATAAATCGAACCAATTAGCATAGAATTGTGCTAACGAATGATTTTCAGATAAGAGAACTGTAGTAAAGTGAAACTATAAAGAAAGTCACACTCCGCCCTGGTGGTGATGTAGTTCTCTCGCAGACAGCTTACGCAGTTTTACGAAATACATACCTGAGTGGCTGACTTAACAACAGCAAACGGCATTTCTTGTACTTTATTAACATCTCGTACGAAACTGAATATTATAAGGAGAAACAAACGGAGATGTGTGCGCTGTTGCTCAAAGACGCTCGCGTTGTTTCCGTCCATATGCTTCACTTGGCAGAAAGTTAACCATCGTTTCATATCGGAAATGGTTAAAAGTTGAATGTGCCGCACTGTCCCGTTAACCTCGATAAAACGCTTTTCTGATCGTAATACGCGACAGAGAATGGCAAATGAATTCTTCGCGCTGACGACTTTGTTGAGTTCAAGTCGAATGTCGTTAAGAAAGTCCCCGAATGCCGTAGTCACTAAAAAATTGTGAATATTCCAAATTTACACGCAAAAGTAAATAAACGAAGATTTCGTTTAATATGTATGTACCTGGTCCGATCTTTCAGTCGATTTCGTATTATCTTCAATTCGCTCAGCATCTTTCTTCTCGAATATTGATTGAAAGAAAAATAACAAAAATCGTCAGCGATGAATCAAACATAATCTGGTACTACCTTCCGGATTGTGTTGTAAAATCTTTTTTGATCGTGTTTAAAATAAAATCTACTTTTATCAGCTCAGACTCCGTACATTGAAAGTATGGGTAAGGGAAAGACGAAAATGTAGCCAAGAAGACAGCGAATAAGAATGAAATCGTCTTTGAGTTTTAGTTTTACCACAGTGTCTACCTGGTTGACATATAACTGGCTTTCATATCGACTTTTAGTTTTTTTCCGCTTTTAACACAAATATTTGCGGGTTCGGTTTGGTGCCGGTGAAAAGCTTTGTTATCTTAATATTTTGAATATACACAGAAATCAAGTTAATTTAGTGATATGTGCAATAATCTGTTGATTTGAACCAATAATTATTCCCGTTTTTTCTGCGGATACAATTAGGATTATCATATTCATAAATGAGCTGTACTAGTCGCTAGGGTATTCCGGGTAAGTCAAACAAAGAAAAATTGTAATGCCAATAACCGTTTTAATAAATTCGCTTCGAAAAGTTGAATGATTGAATCAAATTAATGAATTCATTATAAGTCCGACCCGAATACCGTTCTTAGTTGAAATAGTTGTAAGGTATTACCAGAGATTTTCATCAATTACTAATGAGTGCACGCAACATTTACAGTTAAAGTTTCTTTATTATTGATTTTATTCCAGGGTGAAATTGGAAGAAACAAAAAAATATAACAAGACTACGATTGCGCGTAAGGCCCAAATATATGTACATACATATGATACTCAAGATGAAATCGAAATTTTTGTGATCTTAAATGGTAAAAGAGGTGACAACATTGTACTAATTTGTTTATATCATGCTAGTGTAGCTATGAAAATGTTTTATACAAAACTTAAGGTTCAAAAATTGAATAGGTACTGAAAAAATTAGTGAATTGGATTTAGTGAAATTGTGCAGTTTGTATGAAAGGTGGTAAGAGAAGAGGGGGATTCTCAATGACTTTTTCGGAAATATCTTTAAACATCATTCTATTGACATGTTTTAAATTGCAGATTAATGGCATTCATCCTTTTCAAGAAAATCGACTATTTTCTGAAAATGTGAAATTGTGTCACATTGTATGGGACGCGGTAAAAGAAGTGTAGCTAATCTTCTAATGCTTTTCGGTCTTCCTAATAATTTAAAATATACTTATATAATAAGCTTGGGTATAGCCTAGTGGGTAGCGTGTTGTCTTGTAATGCGAAGGTCGTGAGTTCAAATCCCGGTCGACGCAATATATAATTCCAGCACATTGCCTGCTTGGATATACCTTGGTCACCTCAATCTACGAAAATGAAAAATCCGTAGGAAAGAGGGTTGGGCGAAGGGCTAACAACCCTTCCACAATAAGTAATATAAAAAAATGTTAAGGAACCTGAATATCAGGAGGCCAAGGTCCCATTTGGGCTGTAGTGCTATTGTAAAAGAACAATAATTTATAATAAATAATAAGTGCAAAATATCAGCTCGATAAATTTTATACGTACTGAGTAAATTGGATTTAGTATTTCATGAAAAAGTGTAGTTTATATTGGAGGTGGTGGGAGGGGGATTCAAATAATTTTTATAATATAGATTGAAATTCTCATATATATAATATATTCTAAATTTCAGAGTAATAGTTTTTATACATATTGAGAAAATATATTGAATAATTGCTAAATTAGACTCAAGTGATATACAAATTGAAGTAATTTTTATAGTAGAGTATATTTGAAGGTAGCTAGAAACTATCCATAGTGTCTTCAAATCTGCCAGTGTTTTGTGGAAGCTTAAAAATTGTAAATCGATTCGTTCTGACGATATCCTATCTCAATTTTTAAATATAATACATATCATATATATATTCTCCTCGCTGCCGAAACCACTTCGATATTCATACAAACTCTCATAATTTTCTGGGTTTCGCCTTTTGCACTACGGGTGGATTATATTGGGTTTTGATGCTATCCGGGCGTTAATTTTTGGCGAGTAGTGTGGAAGTATAGAAACGAAAACTGCAGATACGAATATAACTATAAACTAATGGTCCGATCCATTCAGGTTACCGCTCTATGTTGATCGTTTAAATCTGGTGTCTATGGATTCCCTGAGAAAAGGCGGGTACATATCAAAGTTGTATTTGGTTTTAAAGTTATTTCAGGTATAAGTGACTGACAGATTGCTGTCTATGATTAAATTCAACGTTCCATGTCGTCCTTTGCGAAAATATGAGCCTTGTAGAATTACGCAGCATCGCATGAACTATGTGTTTTTTGAACAGGTTTCATACATGTTAAAAGATTTCAATAACAGCTTCCCGCAAATGAACTTTCTCATGAGTAAAATAAATTGCCAACAAGTCGGGCCCAATATTTTGGGACAAATTGAGGATGCATGGAAAATCAATATGCAGGTTAGGGAAGACTAAGTGAAAGGGGGTTCTAGGGCAGGGCTGTTGTAAATTTAACACTTAATTGCGAATAATTCAATCATTTATGCAAGTTTGGGTTTTGGGAATGGTGATAGTGGATGGAGGTTAATATTATTTTAATTGATTGCTTCAATCACGTTCAGTATTCTGTGAATAGAATGTCAGTTTCATAGACAGAGTTGCCAAGAATTTTCATAAAATTTTGTGAATTTCTCGTTCACGAAACCAAACGTTTGTATGGGAGGGGATAGAGGAGGTAAGTGAGTAAAATTTTTGATGTAGTTTTATTTCGTTTCTCTTGCAAGGTGCTCGTACAAAATTTATAGTTCTTAATTTGTTTGTTATTAGTTGATTTATTGAAATTGGTCGAAATCATACTTTTGTATGGGAGGGCGCAGAAGGGCAGGTGCGATCTCTTTTGAGCTTTTGACGCAGTTTTGTTTCAATTATTTTTAAAAGCGTTTCTGCAAAATTTCAAATTGATAGCTTTTAATAGTTATCTAATCACTGATTTCTTAGAAATGGTCGAAATAATAATATTGATGGGAGGGGATAGAAGTTTTGAAGGTATTCGACCAGTTAATATTTCATACTTTTACGATTTTTTTTTTAATGCATTACGCAAATTTTCAAGTTTATACCTTCAAATTTCATTCAACAATTTTCAGCTTATGTGGTTTTTTTTTTCATTGCACTTGCATAACAATTGTGGTATGTATATCAAATAGATGTATCCACATAGAAAATTTGAACTTTACATTTTGCACCAGTGCCATAAAAACATCACTCAAAATTTGCGACATTATTGCTTACCACCACCCTCCCATTACACACTCCCAACTTAAAATATTTGTTTAAATTAAAGAGTAAATAGTCTGCCAAAATTTCAATTTGATATGTGTACTCAGTTTTGAGATATAACGGTTTGAAATTTTGGAAAGTGCACCAGTTTTAAAATGCACCCCTACTCACCCCCCCCTTTCGGACTCCAATGTATAAAAAATTTAAATTATTTTTAAAGTTTGTCCCACAGAACCTTCTATATATTTGTTGATTTCCAGCTTTCTAGCTAGAACCATGGTTTAGAATTCTTACTTTTCGGTTTTCGCGCTCCTCTCGCCTCCCCTTTAATCCTCTCACCCTCCAAAATGGGTGTCCCTCTGAGATCCGCAACTGTCTACAATCCACCCAAAAATGAACTTTCTATCCTGAAGCCCAAACGTGGTGAGCGTAAACGTACGGCGTATAGCGTACGGTGGACGGCGTAAGGTGAACGGCGTACAGACGGACGAATTTTTTTTTGCATTTTTAGGCTAATTAGTCATGAAACGCGAAAAAAACAAAATTTCAGCAAATTTTTTTTTCCAAGTCGATCACAATAATAAAATAGTAAAGTAAAATCAACTCTCTTGAGGTTGATTCTGTAAAAAGTTTAAATTTTTATGTCTATCTAATTCTTTTTTAATTTTTTTTTTTTTTATTGTTTCCAACTGTTCATTATTTCTTATGTACATAAATGTACTAATCTATTTCTTGTTACAATAAATTATTGTTATTATTTCCGAAAAAGAAAGAAAGGGTAGCTAGAAAGAAAATGCCGACTTTAAGAGGACCAAATACTTTTAAGGGAGAGTCTCAGGTATGATGTGAAGAAAATCAAGAGCTGAATATTATTTTTGAAGATCTGGACGTTATATTTACTTAGAAATGTGCTACGGGGTAATGCGAAGTGAAATCTTTCGTCTAAAATGACATATTATCTAAGATTTGTTTGGCAGTCATCAGTCATCAGTTTTAGAAGATCCTTTCCTAACTCTTTCTGCACGTTCCGTAGAAAGGCATGAAAGATTCGGTTTACTCCCAGTGATCAAGGCAGGCATATTTTAATAGCCCATACAATCATGCTGAAGTTATTTGAGAGATCCGGTGCCAGTTTGCGCTGCTGGCGCGGTTTGATTTCATGTGCACTAGTTTTCAGTACCTCAAAAAGTACGCATTAATTAGCACTGCTAATTTTCCGTACGATTTCTCTGCAAAATTTTTGGTTCTACCTTTTTTCTTAATTTTTCAATTTTCTCATTCTACCACACCAACCACCACTTTCCATGAATGAAGGAATAATCAGTTGCGTTAGTTCTTTCGTCATATTATCCAGGCTAAAGCAACATAGACGCTCACTTTTTTGGGCCTTCTATTTGTGCCAATTTGTCAACCTCGGGATTTACTTTTAAGACGAAGTATGAAGTCTGCATGTCGAATTTGATTTGTATATGGATCATGCGGATCACTCAATGCATATCATTTCACTGTTTTGACGCTTATGAGTATTGTATATCTTGTATGCCACTAAATACAATTATATTTTACTTATAAATGTATTTTAAGAGGGCAGTTCAATAAATGTAGTCAACGCGACGAGACCTTTTACTTTATTATTCTAATAATAAAGTATTGTGATAAACATAGGAAAAAAAAATATTTGCTACCCTTAAATTTTTTTTTCGCGTTTCATGACTAAATTAGCCTAAAAATGCAAAAAAAAAAATCCGCCCCGCCGCACGCCGTACATATGGCCTCATATCTCCGAGACCGTTAAAGGTAGAATGTTCGTTTTCGGGTGGATTGTTGATTGGGTAAGTGAGCTATATTTTCTAAATTTTGGAAGGGGTTAGGTGGAAGGGGGAGGCGGGGGGAGGAAAAAAGTCAAAAACTACACTTGCTAATATCTCCACCACGAATGCAGATAGGAAGTTGGAAATTAGTACAGATATAGAAATGGTTGTGGGACAAACTTTAAAAATAATTTAATTTTTTTATCCATAGGCGTCCGAAAGGGGCGGCTAAAAACAAATTGTCGGCCGAATTGTTTTTTCAAATGATTGTATCTTCGAAATTACTCATCATAAAAAATTTATATTTGGGGACCATTAAGATGGCATATAGTTCTACCGGCATCAGCTTAGAGAGTGGCTAATTATTGTAAGGGGGTGGGTCAGGGGAGGGGGGGTGCAAGAAAAAATACTTAAAAGTGAATATCTCAACTATCTCTTAACCTATGCAATTGAAACTTGACAAATATATTAAGCTATAACAGGAATATACAAAAAAAAATATAACATGTTGAAATAATGGTAGCGAGGAGAAAAGGGGAGCATTTACAAAATGGCGCACTTTTTAAAATTACAAATCCTTATATCGCAAAAACGAGTACAGATATCAAATCGAAAATTTGACAGATTGTAGAAATACATAGTGGTTAATTTTGGTATACATTTTTAGTTGGGAGGTGTAAGGGGAGGGAGGTGACAAGCAAAAATGTCAAAAATTTTGAGTGATTTTTTCAGGGATCTGGTGAAAGATACAAAGTTTAAATCTTGTATGTTGATACATCTATTTGATAGACATAGAAAAAAAAAATAAGTTCCACAATTGTTATAAGCTGACCCCCCGCCGGTCTAACTTGCACAAGGTGTTTCATGTGCATTGAAAAAAACACATAGACTGAAAATTTTTGAATGAAATTTTAAGATAGAAACTTGAAAATTTTTTAAACACTCTTAAAAGAAATTCCTAAAAGTTTGAAATATTAAATGGTTGAATATCTTTAAAACTTCTACCCCCTCCCATACAAAATTATTTTTTCGACTATTTTTAAGAAATCAATTATTAAATCATTATTAAAAGCTATCAATTTGAAATTTTGCATAAGAACTTACAAAAATAGTTGAAATGAAATTTCGTTAAAAGTTTTGAAATCGTGATTGCCCTTCTAACCCCTACCATCCAAAAGTATGATTTCGACCAATTTCATTAAATCAGCTAATAACCAACAAATTAAAAGCTACGAATTTGAAATTTAGTACAAGCACACTACACGAGAAAGGAAATAAAATAGCGTCACAAATTCTACGATTTTCTTACCTCCTCTACCCCCTCCCATACAAATGTTTGGTTTCGTGAATGTAAAATACACAGAGTCTTATGAAAATTCTATGCAACTTCGTCTATGAAACTGAAATTCTATACAGAGAATATTGGACGTGATTCAAGCAATCAATTAAAAAACTATTAACTATCCATCCACTCGTACTATCACGCCTCACCCCTCCCCTCATAAAAACTGAAACTTGCATAAATAAACGAACGAAATATTAATTATAAGTACGGGAGCTTTTGAATGTTTTCGCAAAGTGTTAAATTGACAATTGCCCTACCCAAGAGCCCCCTTTCACTTAGTCTTCCCTAACCACTCTAACCTGCATATTAACTTTCCACACATCCGCAACTTGTCCCAAGAATAATAAAGTTTCGCTCGACTTGTTGGCACTTTATATATCTTGTGTACCACTACAATTATGTTTTACTTATAAATGTATTTTAAGAGGGCAGTTAAATAAATGTAGTCAACGCGACAAGACCTATTACTTTAGTATTCTAATAATAAAGTATTGTGATTGACACAGAAAAAAAAATGTATTACCCTAAAATTTTTTTTTTCGCGTTTCATGACTAAATTGTTTTTTTTAAAAGCCGAACACAACTTAGGGGGTCACCCTTTAATGTAAATTACACAGTCATGTCGGTACGGGCAAAAAAGGATTAAGGAGTTGAGGTTAGTCGGGATTAAAAGAAGGGAAAAGCCTAAAATGCCGGTGGACGTTGAGTTTGAACCGTCGAAGGTCGTATGACAATTATTGTTCTTGGGACAAGTTGAGGATGAGTGGAAAGTCAATATGCAGGTTCGAGTGGTTAGGGAGACTAAGTAAAAGAGAATTCTTGGGAAGGTGTGGTATTAATTTAACAATATTTCATTCGATTATGCAAGTTTGGGTTTTTATGAGAGGAGCGGAGGTATAGGTAGGTATAATAATTTATTCATCAAAAAATTGATTACTACATTTAACAACAGTTATAATAATATAAATTAATAATATAATTAATTAATAACAATTAAACAGAATTAGGTACACAGAAATTTAAACTTTATACAAAATCAAACATTATGAACATCAAGAAAGCTGACTTTTTACTTGTGGGACACTTATGTGAAAATCCAATTGCGAGAAGAAGTTATTGAAATCTCTTAACATGAATGAAACTGGTTCATAAAACCCGTAGTTTGTGCGATGCTGCGGAATTCTACAAAGCTCATAATTTCGTAAAGGGCGATATGGAACATTGAAATTAATCATAGACAACAATTTGTCAGAGTCAATTATACCTGTAATTACTTTAAAACCAAAAACAACTCTGGCATGTATCCGTCTTTTCTCAAGGGAATCCATAGACAGCAGATTTAAGCGAACAACATATGGCGGTAACCTAAGTGGATCGGACCATGGAAGGCTCTGAAGGACAAACCTTAAGAACCGACGCTGAACTGCTTCGATCCTATCTATGTGAACGGAATAAAATGGTGACCAGATAGGACTAGCATATTCTAGGATAGATCGAACAAATGCACAATACAACATTTTCGTTGTAAAGAAATCATTAAATTCTTTCGATTGTCTCCTAACAAACCCAAGGATAGCGTTCGCTTTACCAGCAATGTGATTCACGTGATCATCAAAGGTAAAATTACAGTTGAATAGTACGCCCAAATCACGTACTTTGTCAGAACGAAGTAAAGAGCATCCATCTACAACATAGTCAAAATTCATTGATATTCTCTTCTTAGAATACGAAACAGCAGTGCACTTATTAATGTTGAGATGTAAATTGTTAAGTAAGCACCAGTCATGAAAACGCGAGATGTCATTTTGCAATAATAGACAATATTGCTGCTGGAGACAATCTTAAAGATTTTCGCATCATCGGCATAGAGAAGAATGTTCGAGTTAGAGATAAACGAACTCACGTCATTAATAAAGAGAAGGAATAGAAGTGGTCCTAGATGGCTACCTTGGGGAACGCCTGAAGTATTAAATATTTCAGAAGATAAGGCTCCACGAAAGTGTACTTTCTGAATGCGATCACTAAGATACGACTTTATCTAAAGGACAAAAATATCAGGAAAACCAAGCAGGCCGAGCTTATGCACAAGAATATTATGGTCAATTTTGTCAAAGGCCTTACTAAAGTCAGTGTATATACAATCGACCTGCTTCCCGTTTTCGATAGCAGAAAGACAGAAGTTCAAAAATTCCATAAGATTAGTTACAGTGGATCTGCCCTTGACAAGGCCATGCTGGAATGATCCAATAATCGACTTGGAATGGAAATACATTACATCACACACAATAGATTCAAATAGCTTAGCAACACATGGAAGATTCGCTATAAGCCTATAATTACTTACATTGTCTCTTTTACCAGACTTAAGCAAGGGCATTATAGTTGAGTATTTCCATGACATAGGAAAAACTCCACTACGAAGTGATGAATTAAAAAGATACCCAAGGATAGGTAAAAGGGATAAACTACACTTTTTAATCACAGAAGAGGGAACACCATCTGGTCCACTAGAGAAATTAGAAGGAAGTTTATTAATGTATTTCAAAATAGTGGAGTCGTCAATGAAAAGATCTTTAGGAACCAAGGACGAAGAAGGAAACTGTGACATATATTGAAAGTTGCCAACGGATGTTAGCGGTGTACTGCAATTGAAGGCGGTCCGGAAATGGTTGGAAAATACGTTGCTAATTGTAGTAGGATCAGCACTGACTACATCATTAAAAACCATACTGGAAGGATAACCATCAGAGTTTTTCTTAGAGTTGACAAAATTCCAGAATTGTTTCGGTTTATCTTTAAAAGAGTTTTTAACAGTAAAAGGATGGTTTCAGTTACAAGCTGACAAGCTGTATCACAATTATTAGACTCGAAACACAATTTCCAATTAAAGGCCTTGAAAAACTGATTTAATGCTCCCCAGTCTGCTTTTTTGTAACACCAGATGGTTCTTCGAGGAACTTTGACTTTTAATGTATTTACCACTGAAATCGGAAATTGTGCTCGAATCATAAAGTGATCAGTATTCCCAACTGGGGATGGCGATATTACAGAAACAGAGTATTTGTCGGGATGATTCGTTAGAAAAATGTCAAGCAAGTTTGAAGCATGGTTTGCTATTTCAGGCAATCGAGTTATCCTGAATAAACTGCAAACAAGTCGGGCGAAACTTTATTGTTCTTGAGACAAGTTGAGGATGAGTGGAAAGTCAATATGCAGGTTCGAGTGGTTAGGGAGACTAAGTAAAAGAGAATTCTTGGGCAGGGGTGGTATTAATTTAACAATATTTTATTCGTTTATGCAATTTTGGGTTATTATGAGAGGAGCGGCAGTGGTGATAGTAAGGGTGGGTGGATGTTAATAGCTCCAATATTCTCTGTATAGAATGTGTTTCATAGACGAAGCTGCATAGAATTTTCATAAAATTCGGTGTATTCTACATTCACGAAACTGAATATTTGAATGTGAGGGGGTAGAGCGGGTAAGGGAATCGTTAAATTTGTGATGCAATTTTATTTCATTTCTCTTGTAAGGTGCTCGGACAGAATTTCAATTTCGTAGCTTTTAATTTTTTTGTTATTAGTTGATTTAATGAAATTGGTCTAAATCATACTTTTATATGGGAGGTGGTAGAAGGGCATGCGCGATTTCAAAACTTTTGAGGCATTTTTGTTTCAACTCTTTTTAGAAGTTCTTATGCAAAATTTTAAATTGATAGCTTTTAATAGTTAGGTGATAATTGATTTCTTGAAAATGGTCGAAAAAACAATTTTGTATGGGAGGGGGTAGAAGTTTTAAAGGTATTCGACCAGTTAATATTTCATATATATTAGGATTTTTTTGTTAATACATTTTGCAAATTTTCAAGTTCCTACCTTAAAATTTCATTTAAAAATTTTCAGTTTATGAGTTTTTTGCAATGCACATGAAACACCTTGTGCACGTTAGACCGGGTGGTCGGTTTATAGTAATTGTGGAACAAATTATTATTTTTTTTCTATGTATATCAAATAGAAGTGTCCAAATATAAAATTTAAACTTTGTATCTTTCACCAGAGCCTTAAGAAAACTACTCAAAATTTTGGACATTTCTGCTTACCACCTCCCTCTCTTTACACCACCCAACTCAAAATTTTTATCACAATTAGTAATTATTTAGTTCTACAATCTGACAAATTTTATATCTGTACTCAATTTTGAGATATAACGATTTGGTTTTTTTAAAAGTGCGCCATTTTTAAAATGCTCCCCATTTCCCCCTACTAGCATTATTTTCACAGGTTATATTTTTTTCAAATTTCGTTAGTATAGATTAATATGTGTTTTAAGCTTCAATTACATAGCTTGAGAGATAGTTGAGTTATTCATTTTTAAGTATTTTTCTTTGACCCTCGCTGACCCTCCCCCTTGCAATAATTAGCCTCTCTCTACGCTGATTCTGGTGGAGATATATGCCACCTTAATGGTTCCAAAATATGAATTTTATATGATAAGTAATTTCGGTGATATAACCATTTGAAAAAACAACTGGGCAGACAATTTGTTTTTAGGCCCCCCGTTTTCGGACGCCAGTGAATAAAAAAATTAAATTATTTTGTAGTTTGTCCCACAACCCTCTCTATATCTCTGCTAATTTTCAGCTTCCTATCTGCATTCCTGGTGGAAATATTAGCAAGTGTAGTTTTTGACTCTTTCCCTCCCGCCTCCCACTTCCACGTAACACTCGCCACTCGCCAAATTTAGAAATTGGAGCTCACTTACCCAATCAACAATCTGTCCAAAAACGAACATCCTACCTTTAATGGTCTCGGAGTCCATATGTACGGCGGACGGCGTACATATACCGAGTATATGTCCTCACCTTCTATAAGTGGAACTGTTTTCTTTAATCATATAATTTTTTTTTTATTGTCAGTAACAACTGAGATTCCCTTACATAGATTTTGCTGGCTGGAGTGGGAATAGAACCAACGACCTACTAACTCTGAAGTGATCACTTCGGCACATAATTTTCCTCCTATTATTTTCTTTGGTCAGGATTGCGTCGTCCTTCGATGCCCTCTTCAACACTCACTCTGTTCTGTTTCGAATCCATTCGTGGGTAACACTAGCTACTGTGATAATGTTCATCGATTTGGGCTTTTAAGTCTGGAACGTTGATCAAATGAAATGCGGTTTTTGTTTGCAATATCTAAACAATATTTTTTTTTACAGAATGACCTGTGTTATATACAATTTAAGCCTTTATGTGCAATGCACAAACATAGTCATGGAGGGAAGGAATGGAATTAGGAAGAGTAGTGAGAACGACCGTAACGAGTGGAGAAGCCGATATATGTTTTTCAGTTGTACTGGCATCTATGACTTTTCATACAAAACTATTCTTTCGCTTGAATGACATTCTAGAATTAAAAGAACAGAAACGCAGTCCACATGTATACTTGAGTATGGACTCGAGTTGCTAGAAGCTAAACTGAAAGTAATATCAGGGTTATGATGCCTTATCGGCGGTTTTCTGTTACCACGGGTGTCCAAGCTCTATTACAATATTCATTCTACTTCCACGATGGTGAGGTTTTTCGAGAACAATTTAGTATAAATAAGCCCAGAAACCACATATACTTACACTAAGTGAAAGTAAAGTATTGCCGGGTAGTGCGTAACTTTAGGCCATGCCTAATTACCATCTGCAACTTTTAATTCAACTTCAATTGGAACTTTTATCCAAAAGCACATCCTCCAATTCTTCTATATTCGCATTGAGTACAACAAACATCACCATAGAATTTGGTAAGCTATCAACCGCTTTTACTTTATTATTCTAATAATAAAGTATTGTGATCGACACAAGAAAAAAAAAAAAAATTTGCTACCCTGAAATTTTTTTTTCGCGTTTCATGACTAAATTAGCCTAAAAATGCAAAAAACAAAATCCGTCTCGCCGTACGCCGTACATATGGACTCATATCTCCGAGACCGTTGAAGGTAGAATGTTCGTTTTTGGGTGGATGGTTGATTGGGTAAGTGAGCTCTATTTTCTAAATTTTGTTTGTGTTAGGTGAAAGAGGGAGGCGGGGGGAGGGAAAAGGTAAAAAACTGCATTTGCTAATATCTCCACCACGAATACAGATAGAAAGTTGAAAATCACTACAGATATAGAGAAAGTTGTGGAACAAACTTTAAAAATAATTTAATTTTTTTATCCATTGGCGTCCGAAAAGGGGGGGGGGCTAAAAACCAATTGTCGGTCGAATTGGTTTTTCAAATGATTATATCTTCGAAATTACTTATCGTAAAAAATTCATATTTTGGGACCATCAAGGTGGCATATAGTTCCATCGGAATCAGCTTAGACACTGGCTAATTATTGTAAGGGAGAGGGTCAGGGGAGGTGCAAAGAAAAACACTTAAAAATGAATATCTCACCTATGTCTTAAGCTTTGTAATTGAAACTTAAAACGTATATTAAGCCATACTAGGAAAATATAATATGTTGAAATAATAGTAGTGGGGGAAAATGGGGAGCATTTAAAAAATGGCGCACTTTTCTAAATTACAAATCCTTATATCTCAAATGAAATCGCGCTTGAAGGGCAAGCGCGATTTCAAAACTTACCCCCTCCCATACAAAAGTATGATTTCGACCAATTTCATTAAATCAACTAATAACCAACAAATTAAAAGCTACGAACTTGAAAGTTAGTAAGAGCACCTTACATCAGAAAAGAAAGGAAATTGCATCACAAGTTTTACGATTCCCGTACCTCCTCTACCCCCTCCCATACAAAATAATTTTTTCGAACATTTTTAAGAAATAAGTTATCAGCTAGCTCTTAAAAGCTATCAATTTCAAATTTTGCATAAGAACTTATAAAAATAATTCAAATGAAGTTGCTTTAAAAGTTTTGAACTCACGCTTGCGCTTCTACCCCATCCCATACAAAACTATGATTTCGACCAATTTTATTAAATCAACTAATAACCAACAAACTGAAAGCTACGAACTTGAAATTTAGAACGAGCACCTTACAAGAGAAGCGAAATAAAACTACATATCAAATTCTACGATTCCCTTACCTCCTTTACCCCCTCCTACACATACATTCGGTTTCGTGAATGTAAAATACACCGAATTTTATGAAAATTCTATGCAACTTCGTCTATGAAACACATTCTATACAGAGTATATTAGACGTGATTCAAGTAATCAATTAAAGAGCTATTAACATCCACCCACCCTTACTATTACCCCTCCTCCTCCCCTCATAAAAACCCAAACTTGCAGAAACGAATGAAATATTGTTAAATTGACAACAGCCCTGCCCAAGAACCCCCTTTCACTTAGCCTTCCCTAACCACTCTAACCTGCATATTGACTTTCCACTCATTCGCAACTTGTCCCAAGAATAATAAAGTTTCGCCCGACTTGTTGGCAGTTTATTTATTTTATGCTGCACAACCTGATGCTAAGATCATTGTCTCGGGCAATCTCAATGTTCATAACACTGCCTGAATTGAAAATTCCGCATATATGATCCTGCCGGGTCGCACATGGAGCTATAAAAAGTTGACCAAAATTATTTCAAGTTTTTTTGCTCGCTTATATACAAGCAACATTTTCTAGCCAGTTTAATGAGGGTTTGCAAAATTAAAACAAATTGTAACTGTTTTTCCAGAAACACTACATTTTTGCGCCTGTTTTCTTGCCATTCTTTTATTGGTAATTGGTACGATAAGTGTAGCATATTTTCAAAGAATCAAATTCGATAAGCCAAAACGTAAATTGCCGGCGTTAATATTTGTGGTCGATATAAAAATTGTCAGCATGCGACAAGGCTTGTGTTTGGTTAAAACTATTGATTGATTATCAAAGATAACGATTCTAATTTTATTATTTAAGAAGGTTTTCTTGGAAGCTGAGCTTTGAGTCCGGAAATTGTAACGTCATCTCGCTACTCTTGATCGAAACAATCACAGAAGGAATGAGGATCAGGTTCACCAGTGAGTGCCCCGAAGCAATTAGAGCCAAGAAGCAGTTTTTTTTCAAAAGTTTAATAAGAGTCTGACTAGACTTATTGAAAATATCAAGCAATAAAGTCGAAAAGCGTGCTAAATTTCAAATCGACCAGAAAAGTCAATTGAAGATAAAAAGCTGTGCTTTGAGTCCGGAAATTGTAACGTCATCTTGCTACTCTTGATCGAAACAATCACAGAAGGAAGAAGGCTTCTTATTTTATCAGTTTAAAAAGGATCAGTTTCACCAATGAGTGCCCCGAAGTAATTAGAGCCAAGAAGCAGTTTTTTTCGAAAGATTAATACGAATCTGACTAGATTTATTGAAAGTGTCAAGCAATAAAGTCGAAAAGCGTGCTTAATTTGAAAATGACCAGAAAAGTCAGTTCAAGATAATTGAAAAAGCCAAAAGCTCAAGATTTTTCTGGTCATTTCATCTTTTCATCAACACATCAACTTCTCTAAATCTAGTTGAAATAGCAAAGCTTTTGGCTGTAAGCTTCGCTAACCACTTCAAGCTGCCTACTTGCCAGAATCTGGTTCCTTGTTGCTAGTACTTAGATTCCGAAGTAGGGCTATTTCTATGATCCTGCAGAAGCTTCATGTTCAGAAGTCTACTTGGCAAGATGGCATCTTCTTTATTGGCCTTAAGTAGGCGCTTCCTCTGTAGCAAAATCTCTTCGTAATCTCTATCATCTTTCATGCTTTCCTTAGATCTAGGATTTCGGGAATATTCAGAAAATTCCAAAGAATGACAGGAAATCGTACACTGGCAATTATCCCCCATAACCTCAGTACTTTTAAATGGAAATTGCTGTCAGTCGCAAGATTCTTCTGAATAAAAATCTCATCTAAGATCGTTAATATGAATTTCGCAGATCCTTTCTACACGTGATTTCCTGACCTATATTACTGAACGTTGGAATTCCTGCAACCACAAATAAGCTAATATCAATTACTTGCTCTTTTCCAAAGCGTTTGGCAGAGTTTGGCAATAATATCTCTTAGCCAACCTTAAAGCTTTTGCATTTAACACATCCTTCTTTAAACGGATTGAGAGTTTCTTCACGGAGCGCTTTATAGGAGTCGTTTCTCTGGGCTCATTTTTATCTCTTCTACAATGGTACTACAACCCAAATTACGCCTTGGTGTCCTGACCAGGTTCCTTAACTTTTTTTTCGTTATTTATTGTGGAAGGGTTGTTAGCCCTGCGCACATATCTACGAATTTTTCATTTTCGTAAATTGAGGAGACCAAGGTATACCTAAGCAGGTTGTGCTAGAGTTAAGCCTCGATCGGGGTTTGAACTCACAACCTACGCATCTCATACCAACATGCTACTCACTAGGCTACACCCTAGCTCTGTTTTATCTCTCACCCTATTTTTATTCTCTAGATGAAATCTGAGAGTATAATAAGTTTATTACAAAGTTTGTAATGCTAAGAAATAAGACTCGGAGAAAAAAATGCGCGATGCAGAAGTTCATATTATTACTCAAAAATCTATAAACCGGAAATCCGTCCGACCGTCTGTTTGTCCGTTCGTGCCCTCTTTAGCTCGAGAACGCATTGAGGTGGGAAGTTTAAAATTTGTCCACGCCGGTTTTGACAAAACATTAAGGACATGTTAGTGGACGGGCCATATCATTCCACCCTTTCTATCCCGTCCCATACAATGTGACAGAATTTCGGAATTTGACACTAAATGAGTTTTCTTGAAAAGTATAAGTAGTGTTTTGCTTTATTTAGACAATAACTAAGCATAAAAACATAACAGGGCTACGATTGCGTAATGCGCAATCTTACGATACTCTAGATGAAATAGAATTTTTTGTGACCCCAAGAAATTTTGTATGTGGAGTGTTAGAAGGGATGATAGCATTGAACTACTTTTTCCCCCATCATGCTAAACTCGCTATAAAAATGTTTTATTCAAAATGCTTACTCCAAAAATTGAATGGGAACTGAGAAAATTAGTGTGTTCGATTTTGTGAAAATGTGGAGTTTGTATGGGAGGTGGTAGAAAGGGTGGGGGGATTTTAGTGAATTTTTCAGAAATAACTAAAAATATCATAAAATTGATATCTCTTAAATTTGAGATAAGTAACATTCATACTTTTCAAGAAAATCGATTTTTTGTGAGCTTGTGAAACTGTGTCATATTGTATGGGAGGGGGTAGAAGCAGTGAAGCTAATCAAATATTTTTTTCTGATCTTAGTGATAATGCTAATTAAGAATTTATAACAAAATATGAGCTCGATCAATGTTATATGTTCTGAGAAAATTGTCTTAGAGCATTTCATGAAAAAGTGATGTTTGTATGGGAGGGGGTGGAAGGAGAGGGAGGACGCAAATAATTTTTCTACTGTAGATTAAAATCATTATGAAAGCGATATATCCCACAATTTAGCCTAATACCTTTCACACTTTTCGAGTAAATCCATTTAATGTCAAATTGCAAAATTGTGTCATTTTGTATGGGAGGGGGTAGAAGGGGTGAAGCTAATCGTATAATTTTTTTTGGCCTTACTAACAATTTTAAATAAATATTTGGTGCACAATTTCAGCCAGCTAAATTTTATACGCACTGAGTAAATTGGCTTAGAATAATTCATGACAAGTACAGTTTGTATGGGAGGTGGTAGAAGGAGGGGGAGGACACGCATAATTTTTATACGGTAGATTTATATTATCATAAAAGTAATATATTCCAAATTTCAGGCCAATAGCTTTTATACTTTTTGAGCAAATCCGTTTATTGTAAAATTGCGCATTTGTGTAATTTTGTATGGGAGGGGGTAGAAGGGGTGGAGCGATTTGGCCCGTTCACGAACTTGACCTTACTTTTTTGTCAAAAACGACGTGTACACAATTTGAACGATCTAGCTCAACGCGTTCTCAAGCTAGAGAGCGAACAGACCGACGGACAGACAGACGGACAGTCGGACGGACAGACGGACAGACGGACGGACAGACGGACAGACGGACATCCGGTTTTGAGATTTTTGAGTGATAACATTAACTTCTGTATCATTCATTTTTTTCTCCGAGCCTTATTTCTTGGCGTTACAAACCTTAGAGCAAACTTATAATACTCTCAGATTCCATCTAGAGTATAAACATAACAGGGCTACGATTGCGCATAAAGCGTAGTCTTACGATACTCTAGATGAAATAGAATTTTTTGTCATCCCAAGAAATTTTCGATGGGGAGTGTTAGAAGGGGTGATAGCATTGAACTAATTTTTTCCCATCATGCTAAAGTAGCTATAAAAATGTTTTATACAAAATGCTTACTCCAAAAATTGAATGGGGACTGAGAAAATAAGTGAGTTAGATTTAGTGAAAATGTGCAGTTTGTATGGGAGGTGGTAAAAAGAGTGGGGGGATTTTAGTGATTTTTTCAGAAATAACTTGGAATATTATAAAATTGACAACCATTAAATTTCAGATTAGTACCATTCATACTTTTCAAGAAAATCGATTTTTGTGAAGTTGTGAAACTGTGTCATATTGTATGGGAGGGGGTAGAAGCAGTGAAGCTAATCAAATATTTTTTTCTGATCTTAGTGATAATACTAATTAAGTACTTATTACAAAATGTGAGCTCTATTAATGTTATATGTTCTGAGAAAATCGTCTTAGAGCATTTCATGAAAAAGTATAGTTTGTATGGGAGGGGGTGGAAAGAGAGGGAGGACGCTAATAATTTTTCTACTGTAGATTTAGAACATTACAAAAGTAATATATCCCAAAACTCAGACTAATAGCTTTTCGAGTAAATTAATTTATTGTTAAATTGCGAATTTGCGTCATTTTGTATGGGAGGGGGTAGAAGGGGTGAAGCTAATCATCTAATATTTTTTCGCCTTACTAACAATTTTAAATAAATATTCGGTGCACAATTTTAGCCCGCTAAATTTTATACGCACTGAGTAAATTGGCTTAGAGTAATTCATGATAAGTACAGTTTGTATGGGAGGTGGTAGAAGGAGGGGGAGGACACGCATAATTTTTATATAGTAGATTGATGTTATCATAAAAGTAATATATTCCAAATTTCAGGACAATAGCTTTTATACTTTTCGAGCAAATCCTTTAATTGTCAAATTGCGCATTGTGTCATTTTGTATGGGAGGGGGTAGAAGGGGTGGAACGATTTGGCCTGTTCACGAACTTGACCTTACTTTTTTGTCAAAAACGACGTGTACAAAATTTGAACAATCTAGCTCAATGCGTTCTCAAGCTAGAGAGCGAACAGACGGACGGACAGACGGACATCCGGTTTTGAGATTTTTGAGTAATAACATTAACTTCTGTATCATTCATTTTTTTCTCCAAGCCTTATTTGTTAGCGTTACAAACCTTAGAGCAAACTTATAATACTCTCAGATTTCATCTAGAGTATAAACACGTTTTTGAGATTTTTCTGTCTGTATGTCTAGATACTCGTATAACACAAAAAAAAGCTGAACCGATTCTAATGAAACTTGCACAGCTTGTTGGGTATACTTCGAGCGAAAAGCTGCTGCTGGTTTTATTTTAATATGTCAAAATACCTCGATGTACGTCATGACATAAGTCGAGGAACGTCCAACTTCTACTTCTACAATGACACTACAGCCCAAATCAGACCTTGGCCTCCTTACATTCAGGTTATGGAACGTCCAACTAGTATTACCTATTTTTTAGAAAATGAGTTTTGTTAATAATTTTAGTAATTGCAGCAAGAATAATCAATATCCACACATCTTCTACCACCACCCATACATATGTCACAACTTCTTCATATGAAAACTACTTGTTGTTTTAAAATGAAATATATGTCATTTTTAGACTTTTTTATCCATTTACTTTGAATATGTCAAAGTTATTTACCTAAATTTTGATGCATGACATCTTAGTAATAATTATCATTTAAAACATAACAGGGCTACGATTGCGCGTAAAGCGCAATCATACGATACTCTAGATGAAATAGAATTTTTTGTAATCCCAAGAAATTGTTTGTGGGAAGTGTTAGGAGGGATGATAGCATTGAACTAATTTTTCTCCATCATGCTAAAGTAGCTACACAAATATTTTATACAAAATGCTTCCTCCAAAAATTGAATGGGAACTAAGAAAATTAATGAGTTAGATTTAGTGAAAATGTGCAGTTTCTATGGGAGGTGGTAGAAAGAGTGGAGGAATTCTAGTGATTTTTTCAGAAATAACTAGGAATATTATAAAATTGACATTCCTTAAATTTCAGACTAGTGCCATTCATACTTTTCAAGAAAATCGATTTCTTGTAAAGTTATGAAACTGTGTCATATTGTATGGGAGGGGGTAGAAGCAGTGAAGCTAATCAAATATTTTTTTCTGATCATAGTGATTATACTAATTAAGTATTTATTACAAAATATGAGCTCAATAAATGCTATATGTTCTGAGAAAATCGGCTTAGAGCATTTCATGAAAAAGTGTAGTTTGTATGGGAGGGGGTGGAAGGAGAGGGAGGACGCAAATAATTTTTCTACTGTACATTTAAATTATTATGAAAGTAATTTATCTCAAAATTCAGATTATTAGCTTTTATACTTTTCGAGTAAATCCATTTAATATCAAATTGCGCAATTGTGTCATTTTGTATGGGAGGGGGTAGAAGGGGTGAAACTAATCGTCTAATTTTTTTTGACCTTACCAACAATTTTAAATAAATAATTGGTGCACAATTTCAGCCTGGTAAATTTTATAGGCACTGAGCAAATTGGCTTAGAGTAATTCATGACAAGTACAGTTTGTATGGGAGGTGGAGGACACGCATAATTTTTTTAGGGTAGATTGATTTTATCATAAAAGTAACATATTCAAAATTTCAAGCCAATAGCTTTTATACTTTTCGAACAAATCCGTTTATTGTCAAATTGCGCAATTGTGTCGTTTTGTATGGGAGGGGGTAGAAGGGATGGAGCGATTTGGCCCGTTCACGAACTTGACCTTACTTTTTTGTCAAAAACGACGTGTACAAAATTTGAGCTTTCTAGCTCAACACGTTCTCAAGCTAGAGAGCGCACAGACGGACGGACGGATATCTGGTTTTGAGATTTTTGAGTGATAATATTAACTTCTGTATCATTCATTTTTTTCTCCGAGCCTTATTTCTTGGCGTTACAAACTTTAGAGCAAACTTATAATACTCACAGATTTCATCTAGAGTATAAAAATGAATTGAATTCCCAACCCCTTTTAGCACTTCCCACACCAGACCCGTGCGTAATATACATATCTATGATCTCAAAAATCCCAATCATTTTAACTGAGAATGCTGGGATAATAAACCGGGTAGGTTGGAACACAAAACCCCCGTGCGGACGGAACCCAAAACCCCCGTGCGGACGGACCTATTCCATTCAATTGCCAAGAATTCATAATTCACATGAATAAATTTTCTTCACCTAAACATCTTTTACAATTTTACAATAAACTTTAAAAACTTTAAGGACATTTTGTTGCTATGTGACTGCAAATAACACAATTTTGAGATAGTTTTCCTCGAACCCGACAACTGATCCTGTTTTGTATCGTTTGAGCTCATGTTCGTCCATATTACTGCAATGCATTAAAAGAAAGATAATTAAGTTTTCAGCATAACCATTGAAAATTATTGTGAGCCCATCGTACCAGCGCCACTGAACATTTTTGCCAATGAAAGAACTTTTGTAACTTTAATGCGTATTTTATCACTTAAAATTTGTAAAATCAAATATTTTTTTCAAATAATATTTAGGTCATATAATTTCTGAGCAATGCATTTGAACAACTTTGCGGGAAATTTGGAGACTTCATAAAAATCGAGAACAGTTTTCAATTTCCAAAGTTCGACCTGAGAAGAAGAAACAAAATTTGCAACAGTTCACTTTACATGTTAAATTTATACAGCATAATGTGTTCAAGTTAGTGTAATTACCATTAAAATGCAATATTAAAAACAATTTCTTCAAATAATTTTGACTTTTTCTTCTTGAGAAATAAAATGTTTGAATTTTGGAGCTTTTAGCAGCTAGTCAAGAAAAGTGACACTAATATTACTTTATTATTCTAATAATAAAGTATTGTGATCAACACAGAAAAAAAAAATTTGCTACCCTGAAATTTGGTTTTTTCGCGTTTCATGACTAAATTAGCTTAAAAAAGCAAAAAAAAAAAATCCGTCCCGCCGTACGCCGTACATATGGACTCGTACCTCCGAGACCGTTAAAGGTAGAATGTTGGTTTTCGGGAGGATTGTTAATTTGGTAAGTGAGCTCCATTATCCAAATTTTGTGGATTGTCACGTGGAAGGGGGAGGCGGGGGGATGGAAAAAGTCAAAAACTACACGTCACCAAGAATGCAGATAGGAAGATGAAAATCAGCATTCTTATAGAGAGGGTTGTGGGACAAACTCCAAAAATAATTTAATTTTTTAAACCATCGGCGTCCGAAAAAGGGGGGCTAAAAACAAATTGTCAGCCGAATCTTTTTTTGAAATGGTAATATCTTCGAAACTACTTACCATAAAAAGTTCATATTTTGGAAGATGGCATATAGATCCACTACAATCAGCTTAATGTAAGGGGTAGGGTCAGGGGGGTGCAAAGAAAAACACTTAAGAATTAATATCTCAACTATCTCTTAAGCTATGTAACTGAAATTTAAAATATATACTAAGCTATACTAGTGAAATACAAAAAAATTATAAAATTTTGGTCATAATAGTACTGGGGGAAAATGGGGAGCATTTAAAAAATGGTGCCCTTTTCAAAATTAGAAATCTTTATATCTCAAAATTGAGTAGAGATATCGAATTAAAAATTTGTCAGATTATAGAACTATATAATTTCCAATTTTGATAAAAATTTGAAATAAGGGGGTGTAAAGGGAGGGAGGTGGTAAGCAAAAATGTCGAAAATTTTGAGTGATTTTTTAGCACTCTGGTCACAGATAGAAACTTTAAATTTTGCATGTGGATACATCAATTTGATATACATAGAAAAAAAATAATAATTTGATCCACAATTGTTATAAGCCGACCACCCCGGTCTAACGGGCACAAGGTGTTTCATGTGCAGCGATAAAAACACGAATGCTGAAAATTTTTGGATGTAATTTTAAGGTAGAAACTTGAAAATCTGGAAAATACTTTAAAAAAAAATCCTTAAAAGTATCAAATATTAACTGGTCGAATACTTTAAAAACTTCTACCCCCTCCCACACAAAGTTATTTTTTCGACCATTTTTAAGAAATTAATTATCACCTAACTATTAAAAGCTATCAATTTGAAATTTAGCACAAAAACTTATAAAAATAGTTGAAATGAAATTATTTCAAAAGTTTTGAAATCGCACTTGACCTTCTACCCCCTCGCCTACAAAAGTATGATTTCGACCAATTTCATTAAATCAACTAATAACCAAGAAATTAAAAGCTACGAACTTGAAATTTTGTACGAGCACCTTACAAAAAAAAAAAAGAAAATTGCGCCACACATTTTGCAACTCCCCTACCTCTTCTACCCCCTCCCATACAAAATTATTTTTTCGAGCATTTTTAAGAAGTCAGTTATCAGCTAACTCTTAAAAGCTATCCATTTCAAATTTTGATGAAAACTTACAAAAATAATTGAAATGAAATTATTTTAAAATTATTGCAATCGCGCTTGCCCTTCTACCCCCTCCCATACAAAAGTATCATTTCGACCTATTTCATTGAAGCAACTAATAACCAACAAATTAAAAGCTACGAACTTGAAATTTTGTACGAGAACTCTACAACAGAAAGAAAAAAAAATATATATATATATAAATATAGATATATGTACTCAATTTTGATATATAATGATTTGTAGTTTTTGAAAGTGCGCCATTTTTGAAATGCTCCCCATTTCTCCCCACTACTATTAAGTCCACATTTTATATTTTTTTCATATTTCGCTATTAAAGCTTAGTATACGTTTCAAGTTTCAATTACATAGCTTAAGAGAAAGTCAACATATTCATTTTTAAGTGTTTTTCTTTGCATCCCCCCTGACAATAATTAACCTCTTTCTAAGCTGATTCTAGTAGGTCTATATGCCACCTTAGTGGTTCCAAAATATGAATTTTTTTGTGATTAGTAATTTCGAAAATATAGTCATCTGAAAAAAAAAATTTGGCCGACAATTTGTTTTTAGCCCCCCCTTTTTGAACGCCAATGGATAAAAAAATTAAATAATTTTTAAAGTTTGCCCCATAAACCTCTTCATACCTCTGCTAATTTACAGCTTCCTATCTGCATTCATGGTGGAGATATTAGCAAGTGTAGTTTTTGACTCTTTCCCTCCCCGCCTCCCCCTTCTACCTAACACTCCACAAAATTTAGATAATGGAGCTCACTCACCCAGTCAACAATCCAGCCAAAAACGAATATTCTACCTTCAACGGTCTCGGAGTTATGAGTACATATGTACAGCGGACGGCGGGACGGATTTTTTTTTGCATTTTTAGGCTAATTTAGTCATGAAATGCGAAAAAACATTTTTTCAGGATAGCAAATTTGTTTTTTTTTCTGTGTCGATCACAATACTTTATTAGTTCGACAATTTCAGCTCGATCAATGTTATAAGTACTGGGTAAAGTTGTTTATAGTTTTCAATGGAAAAGTGCAGTTTGTATGGGAGGTAATGGAAGGAAGGGATGGACTCAAATAACTTTTAGACAGTATATTAAAATCATCATAAAAGTAATATATTTCAAATTTCAGATCAGTAGCATTAATACTTTTCGAGCAAATTCGTTTATTGTGAAATTGCAAAATTGTGTCATTTTGTATGAGAAGGGGTAGAAGCGGTGAAGCCGCCATGGCAAATTGTTGGGGAGCTGGGAGTTTATGACGAATATTATGAAAAAAAAATCTAAGGAACATTTCATTCAAATTAGTTTTATAGAAAAGAATCTCTAAATCAGGCCGTCTAAGGTAATGGAAAAATTACAATATTAATTTTATGTTTTCTTTGTACCAAACGGTTTCTTTAAAATAGGCAAATAAATTAAATTCAAGAGGCCAAATAACAATTTAAATAACAAAAACTCTTGTAAAAGGACGACGAAGAGATAACCTTCTGTCGGCTAATATGTATATTATACACACTTCCGGCCTTTTAAAATATTCTAAATTCCTACTTAATCAGTAAAATAATTTATGTGCATATCCTTATTATATTCTATATGAATATTCCATTTTCAATGGAAACATAATATCCGACCTTGATGGAGCACAGATAGCTATTTGGATGTAAAAACTGAATTCACATATTGCTATGTGTTCTTATTTGCGAGAGGATAGATTTTCATGACCTTGAGTATTATCATTTTAACTTTCCATGATGTGCTGACCTGTCGCCGAAAAATTTTCTATCGAAAATTTCTTTGCAAACTGTTCGCTAGCTCGCATTTACATTCAGCGGGTCCTGTATTTCTTGCTGAAGACAATAGAAATGGATCGAATCTTGTAAAGGTGTTTCTTAGTTTCTTTTTAAAGTTTATCATTAACCAACTTTATCTTTGCCAAAAAGTTTGCATATCAAATTTTGGTTACTGTCAATATTGCTGTGTACATACAAGTATTCACAGATGTACTGAAGCTATCAATCGAGTTCAAGTCATCCATCCGAATTACTCATGTGCTATCTGAAAGTGTGCCATTGAAACTTTCTTTGCGACTTGTTTTCAGGTGAATCATAAATATTTTCCGAAAAAAGTCGCCATTACCAAGTAAATATATTTGGTGAAGAAGAAAGCTCCGCGAAAATAAATTATTACTTAATGATAAATTCAGAGCGGACTATTTCCTCTTTCGTATATGTATAATTATGTATTGCTCATCAGTGCATAAAATTGTCTGTACATATTAAAGAGCAATTAAAGACGAAATTATTCTATATAAAATGACTAGGCGATTGATATACTTGTACTTGTTGATGGCGAAGTTATATATTATTTGTAACAGACGATGTGCGACTAATTCTCATGTTAATCCCTTCTTTATACTTTTTTCTAGATGAATTCTGAAAGTACATTGCGTTTAGTCTAAAGTAAAAGTAGGTATGTCATACATGATTCAACGGTTGTACAATTTGAAAATTTTGCAACCGTTGTACAACCAATGCAAGAACTATCTTCTACGACACAAAGTACAGTGTGATATTTTCGCATTCTAGCGGGATTTAATTTCTGCATTGAAAAAATCAGTGGGTTTTGAATGGAACTGCTTCTCAATGGCATTGTATTAAGATCTGTATATCTATGTAGATCTATCTGTCCGCCTGTCTGTCTGTCTGCTTACGACATAACTCTCGAACACGTTAAGCTATAGTGAATATGTGTTTCAAGTCATTTCTAGGAAAAAAAAAACTTAAGGTTCGTAAACGTGCCACATATCATGCTACCATCTCCCATACAAATTTCATGAAATTTCGAAATTTGACGGAATTTTTCTCCGAAACTCTTTAAGCTACCGACATGAAAATTAAGTCAAAGTGTAATACTGTGAATATCATTAATGTCACATATATATTCATCCGATTTCCGCATTCCTTCTATCCACACCCTTACAAATTATCAATTTGGAAAAATGCATTTCTTCAATTTACTTTGAAACTAGCAAAGCTAAAAGGACGAATTATAGTTGCAATCAATTTTGAAAAATTATCAACTATATAATAAATAATAAATTTCATGAAATTTCAATTAAATTATTTTTCTTTGAAACCGTCAAGGCTATCGACTTAAAATTTTGAGAAAAGAATAATAATACAAATATCATTAGCTTCTAAGAATAAATTATTATACTCCGTCTACCCCTCCCATACAGATGCATAATTAAAGTAAATGAATTATATTGATTTCCATTAAAACAATAAAAAATTTAAACTTAAAATTCTGCCAGAATTTCTCCCTTAATAATTACAATCAATCAATCAATCAAATTCCTGTTAAGACCACCTATAGGGGCATAGGACAGAAACCACTCTCTTCCATAAGGCGCGATCCTGAGCATCAGCCTTAAGCTGCTGCTAGGCCTCCTGCTCAACTGCTCGCTTCCATGTGATACATGGTCAACCGACCCGACGTCTTCCTTGATTATTATAATCCAGAGCCTGTTTGGCGATGTTTCGCTCTGGTTTCCTAAAAGTGTGACCGATACACTGCCACTTCCGCCTTTTTTTTTACAGAATGACCTGCGTTATAGGCAATTTCGGCCTATATGTGCAATGCACAAACACAGTCATAGAGGGAGGGAATGGGATTAGGAAGGTAGGGGAAGAGGAGTGAGAACGACCGTAACGAGTGGAGAAGCTGATACATATTTTTTCAGTTGTACTGGCTGCTACTGACAAATATTTGCTGATGGGGGACTGAATGATAGAAAGCGAACAGAATTGAACAGAATCATCTACTAAGTATCTAGGCCTTCTTGAAGTGGAACTGTTTTAGTTTTACACCGTTTGCCCATTTTATTTCGAATCTGAGTGCCTGTTTTAGTCTGTCCAGTTGTACTCCAAAGTTCGTCGTTGGAGATCACTTGTGACCAGAATATTCCTAAAACACGTCGGAGGTATTGGTTCACGAAAGTTTATAGTTTCTTGATAGGTCGAACGGTCACTTTCTGCGTAGTACAACCATATAGTAACACGGAATTGACGCATTCGTCAAAAACTCCCAGCTTCGTGCAAAGGGAGATCTGTCATAACCTCGAGAAAGGGGAAAGGATACCGAACGCCTGACGAGCTTTATTTATACGAGCCTCAATATCCTTTTCGGTTCCGCCTTCCATGCTGACAATGCTTCCGAGATAACAAAAATCCTGCACCTCTTCCACATCTTGTCCTTTAAGAACAATCGGTGTGCTTGCGTTCGATCCCATGTACTTGGTTTTACGCACATTTATTTGCAGTCCCATCTCTTTGCATTTAGAATGCAACGAGCGAACATTTGACTCTAAGTCCGAACGGCTATATGCAATCAAGCACACGTCATCAGCATAATCAAGGTGATTTAAGATGTTAAATAGTCAGAGTATTTCTTCTATCACTCATATTAAGGAGAGTTTCGTTAATATCTCTCACCAGGTGGTTGGCAGTGAATTTCCTGTTCATCAACTGTTTCTTGACTTTGAATAGTGAACCCATATCCCCAAGGGAAGCCGAAGATTCTGCCTTCTTGGCCAGATCTTCAATAATCTTTCTCTTGTCGCGTCGAACTTTTTAAGCTATATATGCGCATCGCGGTAGTTCCGCCTCAAGTCGGGTGTTCGTTGGTTGACATCGGGTTGAAAGATGATTGCTAATTTGGCTTTTCTCCGAACGCCAAACTTGTCCCATGCGTCGTTCGACATCCAGGTTTTCTCACCGCTTTTCACATATCCCACAGATTCTTCAGCACTAGTTAGAAACGTGTTTCTGGTTGCCTCCCAATTGGCGTCCAGTGTGCGTATTTCATATTTACCCAATGTGGGTGACCTTTCGTTTAGAATGGTAGTGCATTCGCGTTTTTTGTTGGGATCTCTGAGTTTATCCACATTAAGCTGAAGAATTTGTGGTCATCGGATAGCTGCTGTACACAATCTCAAGCAGGCAACCATCAAGTGGTGATTTTGGTAAGCAGATAGGACTGTTCTTAATTATTATCCCAAAAATTAGCGCGGTCTGTTAATCACTTTGCTTATAGCAGCTGGCTGAATCGGTACACCTCAGCGGTGGCGATTTTTACAATGGATAAAAATATGGAACAAAGAATTTGTCTCAAATTTTGTGTTTCCAACCAAATTTCGTGTGCGGAAAATGCTTACGGTGATTCAGTAATATAAAAAAAAACGAGCCTACGAAGGGTACAATGCCTTTAAGGATGGTCGAGAGATCGAAGCCATTCAAAAAGTGAAGGAAATGGTGCTCGAAAATCATCATGCCAGTGTTAGAGAGATAGCAGGAGAGCTGAACATCTCTTTCAAGTCCGTTCGTTTGATTTTGGTGAATAGTTTGGCCATTAAACGCGTCTTTTCTCGACTTTTTCCAATTAAGCTAAATTTTCTTAAAAAAAGTACCGTGAACAGGTCACTTTGGCTCGATCGTGCGAATTCTGATCCCACATTTATGGAGCGCACCATAACTAGTGAGGAGGCATGGGTCTACGAGTTTGACATGAAAACGAGTCAACAATCATCGGAATGGAAAAAAAAGAAGCATAAACCGAAAAAACCACGCCAAAGCTGCTCAAAAATAAATACGATATTCATTGTTTTTTCGATATTCGAGGTTTAATCCATCATGAATTCGTTTTGGAGGAACAAATGGCCAATAAGAAGTACTATTTAACCATACTGAAGCGTTCGCGTGAGCAAATTCTTAAAAACAACCGGAATTTTGGAAGGAAAATTCATATGGATTTTCCACGATGGAAATGCACTATCGCATTGAGGCTCTATTATGACAGAATTTGAGGCAAAAAAAGCAACAAATTGCTTCATTCATCCTCCATATTCACCAGATTTGGCCCCGTGTGACTTTTTTCTATCCTTGAAACTGAAATTATTGCTCCGTGGAGCCCGTTTTCAGTCGATCGAGGACATAAAACCAAAATCGCCGTGGACTGCAGAGGTGTACCCATTCAACATTCAATCAGCTGCTGCAAACAAACTGATTGACAAACCGCGCTAACTTTTGGGATAATAATTATGGACAGTCCTACCTGCTCACCAAAAAAAAAAAAAATCCGTTCCCCAGAGTAATTTTATTTACAAAGTGCTCTTACTTAATGGTCGCAATGTTCATATGTTTCAATTACATAGCTTAGGAGATAGTCGAGATATTAATTTTTAAGTGTTTTTGTTGTCAAAATTCCAAATTTTTTTTCTGTGTCGATCACAATAATTTATTATTCTTGAAATAGCGCTATGTGTTTGGGTGGTGGTAGAATGAGTCGGCCGATTTATGTGATCTTTTCAGAAATAACTGTAATGATCATTTAGTTGAAATTTTTCAAATTCTAGATACTTTTCAAGAAAATTTACTTTTTATAAGTTGTAAAATTGTATCATATTGTGTGTGAGGGGTTAGAAGGATATTGTTATCGCATTACATGATATAGTACCGCTTGTGAGGGAGGTCGCGTTAGGAGTTGGGGACTCCAATATTTATTAAATTGTAGATCACAATTATAATTTATATATTACATATCATATTTCTCTTCATCAGCTTTATAGAAAATCGAATAAATCTAAAATAGTGAAATGGGTAATTTTGTATGGGAAGAAGAGGTGGAGCTATTTGGACCGTTCACGAAATTGATTTTTCCTTTTCATTAAAAATGACGTGTACGAAATTTGAGCTTTGTATCTCAACCCGTTCGCGAGCGAAATAGCACGCGGATGTACAACCGCATTCTGATTTTCGAGTGAAAATAAGTACTTTCGTATCATTAATTTTTGTCTCCGAGCCTAATTTTTTTGGAATTACACATTTTATAGCTATAATATTCTCAGGTTTTATCCAGATTATAAATAGTAATTAAGACCAAAATATTACTAATACGGGGAAATGGAGCCCTTAGCAGCAAAAGATGTTTGTCACGTTGAAAAAAAAAAACAAACGAAAAACCAACTTTTTTGATTTATCTTTTATGCTAAGTGCTTGAAAATCTGCAAAATTGGCTTAAAAACCATAACAGATCTACGATTAGGTTTAAGCCCAATCGTGCGATACTCTAGATGAATGAAAAGTTTTTTGATTTTAAGAAATTTTGTAGGGGAAGTGGTGGAGGGGATGACGACATTGAACTAATTCTTTCACATCACGCTACAGTTGGCATCAAAATGTTTTATACAAAATATAGAACTCGAAAATTTTATAGGTACTGAGAAAATTAGTGTGTTGGATTTAGTGAAATTGTGCACTTTGTATGGGAGGTGATAGAAGGAGGGGCAGTAGTAAAAGCACTGAACTGATTTGTTTTACATCCTGCTACAGTAGCTATAAAAATGTTTTGTACCAAATTTAAGCTTCAAAAATTGAACTGGTACTGAGAAATTTAGTGCGTTTAATGAAATTTTGTAATTCGCATGGGAAGTGGTAGAAGGAGTGGGGTTTTTTAGTGATTTTTCGAGAAACAACTATAATCACTATACAATTGATATATTTTAAATTTCAGATCAGTAACATTCACACTTTCAAGAAAATCGAATTTTCGTGAAGTCGTGGAATTGTGCAACATTGTATGGGAGGGAGTAGAAGGAGTGAAGCTAATCGGTTAATTTTTTTCACAATATTAATAATAATCCTAATTAAGGATTCAATACAAAATTTTAGCTCGATGAAAGCAATCTGTATTGAGAAAATTGGCTTAGAGAAAAAGCGACATTAATAATAATGCTAATTAAAGATTTAGTACAAAATTGGTTTAGAGAAAAAGTGAAGTTTGTATGGGAGATGGTGGAAGGAGTAAGGGGTTTTTAGTGATTTTTTGAAAAACAACTACAATCATCATACAATTGATATGTTTTAAATTTCAGATCTGTGACTTTCCAAGAAAATCGAATTTTTGTAAAGTCGTGGAATCGTGTCACATTGTACGGGAGGGGGTAGAAATAGTGAATGTAATCGGTTAGTTTTCCGATATTAATAATAATGCTAATTAACGGTTTTGTGCAAAAATTTAGCTCGATGGAATTCATACGTACTGAGCTAATTGGTGTATAGTATTTAATGAAAAAGTGTAGTTTGTGTAGGAGGTGCGGAAAGGAGTGGGGGGGTCTTAAATAGTTTGTATACTAAAAGATTGCTTTTGTAATAGAAATAATATGTTCTGAATTTCAAAGTAATAGCTCTTATAGGTTCCAAGAACATTTGATTAATACATATTATGAAATAAACTGCCAACAAGTCGGGCGAAACTTTATTATTCTTGGGACAAGTTGCGAATGAGTAGAAAGTCAATATGCAGGTTAAAGTGGTTAGGGAAGGCTAAGCGAAAGGTAGTTCTTGGGCACGATTGTTGTCAGTTTAATAATATTTCATTCATTTCTGCAAGTTTGGGTTTTAATGAGGGGAGGAGGAGGGGTAAGAGTGGGTGGATGTTAATAGTTTTGGAATTGATTGCTTGAATCACATCCAATATTCTCTGTATAGAATGTCAATTTCATAAACGAAGTTGCATAGAATTTTCATAAAATTCGGTGTATTTTACATTCACGAAACCGAACATTTGTATGGGAGGGGGTAGAGAAGGTAGGGGAATCGGAAAATTTGATATGTAGTTTTATTTCGCTTCTCTTGTAAGGTGCTTGTATAAAATTTCAAGTTCGTAGCCTTTAGTTTGTTGGTTATTAGTTGATTTAATGAAATTGGTCGAAATCATAGTTTTGTACGGGAGGGGGTAGAAGGGCAAGCGCAATTTCAAACTTTTAAAGCAACTTCATTTGAATTATTTTTATAAGTTTTTGTGCAAAATTTGAAATTGGTATCTTTTAAGAGATAGCTGATAACTGATTTCTTAAAAATGCTCGAAAAAATAATTTTGTATGGGAGGGGGTAGTGGAATCGTTAGACTTGTGATGCAATTTTCTTTTGTTTCTATTGTACGGTGCTCGTACAAAATTTCAAGTTCGTGGCTTTTAATTTGTGGTTACTAGTTGATTTAATGAAATTGGGCGAAATCATACTTTTGAACTCAAAACTTTTAACGTAATTTAATTTCAACAATCTTTATAAGTTCTTTTACAAAATTTGAAATTGATATCTTTTAATAGTTAGGTGATAATTGATTTCTTGAAAAATGGTCGAAAAAATAATTTTGTATGGGAGGGGTAGAAGTTTTAAAGGTTTTCGACCAGTTAATATTTCATATATTTAAGGATTTTTTTTAAAAGCATTTCGCAAATTTTTAAGTTTCTACCTGAAAATTTCACTCAAAAATTTTCAGTTTATGTGTTTTTTTCAATGCACATGAAACACCTTGTGCACGTTAGACCGGGGGGTCAGTTTATAACAATTATGAATCAAATTATTATTATTTTTCTATGTACATCAAATAGATGTATCCACATGCAAAATTTAAACTTTGTATCTTTCACCAGACCCCTAAGAAAATCACTCAAAATTTTCGACATTTCTGCTTATCACCTCCCTCCCCTCACCGCCCAACTTAAAATTTTTACCAAAATTAACTATTTCATTTATAGTTCTATAATCTGACAAAATTTTCGATTTGATACCTGAACTCTTTTTTGAGATATAAGGATTTGTAATGTAGAAAAGTGCGCCATTTTTGAAATGCTCCCCACTTCCCCGCACTACTATTATTTCAACATGTTACATTTTTTTTTATTTTCCTAGTATAGCTTAATATAGGTTTTAAGTTTGAATTATATAGCTTAAGAGATAGTTGAGATGTTCGCATTTAAGTGTTTTTCTTTACACCCCCCGTGACCCTCCCCCTTACAACAATTAGCCACTCTCTAAGCTGATTCCAATGGAACTGTATGCCACTTTAATGGTCTCTAAATATAAATTTTTTACAATAAGTAGTTTCGAAGATATAGTCATTTGAAAAAACAATTCGGCCGACAATTTGTTTTTAGCCCCCCCCCCTTTTCGGATGCCAATGGATCAAAAAAATTAAATTATTTTTAAAATTTGACCCACAACCTTCTCTATATCTGTACTGATTTTCAACTTTCTATCTGCATTCGGAGATATTAGCAAGTGTAGTTTTCGACTTTTTCCCTCCCCCGCCTCCCCCTTCCACCTTACACTCCCCAAAAATTTAGAAAATAGAGCTCACTTACTCAACCAACAATCCACCCAGAAACGAACATTCTACCCTTAGCGGTCTCTGAGATATGAGTCCATATGTACGGCGTACGGCGGGATGAATTTTTTTTTTGCATTTTTAGGCTAATTTAGTCATGAAACGCGAAAAAAAAATTTCAGGGTAGCAAATTTTTTTTTTCTTGTGACGATCACAATTCTTTATTATTAGAATAATAAAGTAAAATGAGTCACTTTGTATGGGAGGGGGTAGAAGGCGTGAGGGGAGGGAAATAAAACCAAAAGCAGATTATAGCTCGGAGCATACCTAATAAAGTGTGAAAGTTTCATTGCAATCCGTTCATTCGTTTTTCCACGAAAGCTGGACAGAGAGTTAGACAGAGAAGAATGTAAAAAACGCGAGTTTCTGCTTAGTTATTGCTAAAATAAAGAAAAAAACTAAATTATTGACATTTCTAAGCAAATAACAGACAGACACTACAATTATATTTAGATGTATAGATTCTAAATAAACATTTAGTGCACAATTTCAGCTAAATCAATTTTATACGCACTAAGTAAATTTGTTTATAGCATTTCATGAAAAAGTGCAGTTTGTATGGGAGTTGGTGGAAGGAAGGGGAGAACTCAAAAAATTTTTATTCAGTAAATTGAAATCGTCATAAAAGTAATATATTCCAAATTTCAGATCAATAGCTTTTATACCTTTCGAGCAAATACGTTTATTGTCAAATTGCGAAATTGTGTCGACACGGACGGACGGAAGGACAGACAGACGGACGGACATCCGGTTTTGAGATTTCTGAGTGATTATATGATCTTCTGTACCATTCCTTTTTTTCTCCGAGTCTTATTTCTTAGCGTTAAAAACTTTGTGGCAAACTTACAATGCTCTTAGATTTCACCTAGAGTATAAACATAACAGGACTGTGATACTCTAGATGAAAGAGTAATTTTTTATGTTAAGATATTTTGTAGGGGAAAGTGGTAACGACATTGAACTAACTTTTTCGCATTACGCTAAGATTGCTGTCAAAATGTTTTATACAAAATTTAGAATTCAAAAATTTAATAGGTACTGAAAAATTAGTGTATTGGAATTAGTGAAATTGTGCAGTTTGCATTGGAGGTGGTAAGAGTTTGGTTGTATTATTGACACGTATTAGTGACAGAAATAACTGTACACATCACTTAATTGACTTATTTTAAATTGCAGATCAGTCGCATTCATACTTTCCAAGAAAATCTATTTTACTTTATTATTCTAATAATAAAGTATTGTGATCGACACAGAAAAAAAAAATGTCTACCGTGAAATTTTGTTTTTTCACGGTTCATCACTAAATTAGCCTAAAAATGCAAAAAACAAAAATCCGTCTCGCCGTACGCCGTACATATGGACTCATATCTCCGAAACCGTTAAAGGTAGAATGTTTGTTTTTGAGCAGATTGTTGATTGGGTAAGTAAGCTCCAATTTCTAAATTTTGGGGGGTGTTAGGTGGAAGGAGGAGGCGGGGAAGGGAAAGAGTCAAAAACTACACTTGCTAATATTTCCATCAGGGTTGCAGATAAGAAACTGAAAATCAGCAAAGACATAGAGAGGGTTGTGTGAGAAACTACAAAAATAATTGATTTTTTTTATCCATTGGCGTCCGTAAAGGGGGGGCTAAAAACAAATGGTCGGCCGAATTGTTTTTTCAAATGATTATATCTTCGAAATTACTTATCATAAAATATTCATATTTTGGGACCATTAAGGCGGCATATAGCTCCACCAGAATCAACTTAGGCTAATAACTGCAAGGGGGGGTCAGGGGGTTCAAAGAAAAACACTTAAAAATGAATATCTCAACTATCTTTTAAGCTACATAGGTAATTGAAACTTAAAATATATATTAATTTGTACTAGCGATATACGAAAACAATATAACCTGTGGAAATAATAGTAGTGGGGGGAAACAGGGGGCATTTTAAATTGGCACACTTTTCAAAATTACAAATCGTAAATATCTCAAAATTGAAAATTTGTCAGATTGTAGAACTAAATAATTACAGCAGAAATGTCCAACATTTTGAGTAATTTTTTTAGGGTTCTGGTAAGAGATACAAAGTTTTAATTTTGCATTTGGATACATTTATATGATATACATAGAAAAAAAAAGTAGTTAAAATAAAATTACGGCAATAGTTTTGAAATTGTGCATGCCCTTCTACCACCTCCCATATAAAAGTATAATTTCGGCCAATTTCATTCAATCAACTAATAACAAACAAATTAAAAGCTACGAAATTGAAATTTTGTATAAGCACCTTGCAAGAGAAATGAAATAAAATTACATCACAAATTTTACGATACCCTTACCCGCACTACCCCCTCCCATACAAAAATATGATTTCGACCAATTTCATTAAATCAACTAATAACAAACAAATTAAAAGGTTCTGGTAAGAGATACAAAGTTTTAATTTTGCATTTGGATACATTTATATGATATACATAGAAAAAAAAAGTAGTTGAAATAAAATTACGGCAATAGTTTTGAAATTGTGCATGCCCTTCTACCACCTCCCATATAAAAGTATAATTTCGGCCAATTTCATTCAATCAACTAATAACAAACAAATTAAAAGCTACGAAATTGAAATTTTGTATAAGCACCTTGCAAAAGAAATGAAATGAAATTGCATCACAAATTTTACGATTCCCTTACCCGCTCTAACCCCTCCCATACAAATGTTCGGTTTCGTTAATGTAGAACACACCGAATCTTATGAAAATTCTATGCAACTTCGTTTATGAAACACATTCTATACAGAGAATATTGGTAAAGATGCAATCAATCAATTAAGAAGCTATTAACATCCACCCACCCTTACTATCACCCCTCCCGCTCCCCTCATAAAAACCCAAACTTGCATAAACGAATGAAATATTGTTAAATTAATAACAGCCCTGCCCAAGAATTCTCTTTCACTTAGTCTCCCAAACCACTCTAACCTGCATGTTGACTTTCCATGCATCCGCAACTTGTCCCAAAAATAATAAAGTTTCGCCCGACTTGTTGGCAGCTTATTTGTAAAGTTGTTGAATTGTATCATATTGTATGGGAATGAGTAGAAGGAGTGAAGCAAATCGTCTAATTTTTTTTTGGTCTTACTAATAATTCCATCTATAAATATTTATAGCACAATTTCAGCTCGATAAATTTTATACGTACTGAGTAAATTTGTTTAGAGTTTTTTGTGAAAAGTGCAGTTTGTAGAGAAAGTGGTATAAGGAAATGGGGGATTCAAATAATTTTTCTACAGCTGATTGGTCCAAACTTCAGATTAATAGCTTTTATTCTTTTTGAAAAAATCCGTTTATTGTCGAATTGCGAAATTGTGTCATTTTGTATGGGAGGGGGCAGAAGGGGTAAAGCTAATCGTCTATTTTTTTGGTCTTACTAATAACTCTAAAAAATATTTTGTGAACAATTTCAAATCGATATATTGTATGTGCACTGAGTAAATTGGCTTGGAGCATTTCATGAAAAAGTGCAGTTTGTATGAGGGTGGTAGATAGAAGGGGAGGATGCAAATAATCCTTGAACAATAGAATGAAATCATCATATAAGTATTATATTCCAAATTTAAGATCAATAGCATTTATTCTTTTCGAGAAAAGCCGTTTATTGACAATTTACGTAATTGTGTTATTTTATATGGGACGGGGTAGAAGGGCAGAGCAATTTGGCCCGTTCACGAACTTGTCCTTACCTTTTTTGTCGAAAACGATGTTTACAAAATTTAAACTTTCTCAATCAACGCGTTCGCAAGCTAGAGAGAATACGGAGGGACAGACGGACGGGCGGACATCCGGTTTTGAGATTTTTGAATGATCGTATGAACTTCTGTATCATTGATTTTTTACGCGGAGCCTTATATCGTTGCGTTACAAACTTTGTAGCAAAATTATAGTACTCTCAGATTTCATCTAGAGTATAATAATGCATAGAAGTTTGGTTTATTAACTTGTCGAGTACCTGCAGAAATTCTACCCCCTTCAATACAATAGATTTTTTTTCGACCATTTTGAGAAATCAATTATTACCAAACAATTAAAAGTTATCAATTTGAAATATTGTACAAAGACTTCTAAAAATATGTAAAAAATGTAACATCAAAAGTTTTCAAACCCCTTTTGCTTCATCCTGCCATGCAAAAGCAGATTTCGACCAATTTCAATAAATCAACTAATAAACAACAAAGTAAAAGCTACGAACTTTACTTTTTGTACGAACACAACATAATACTGCATCACAAATTTTACGATTCCCCCAGCTCTACCTCCTCCCTTTCAAATATATGATTTAAAAAATTTAAAATACTACACCGAATTTCATAAGATTTACTTCGTCCCTAAAAGTAATATTCTGTGCTACGAATTTTGAACGTGATTCAAGCAACGAATTAAAAAATTATTAACATCCCTTCACTCCTTCTATTCCCCATTCTATACAAACCCAAACTTGATGTAATGCGTACTGGAGCGCTTGATCATATTCGCAGTTAAGTGTTATAAATAATTGAAAACTGCCCTGACATAGAATCCCATCCACTTAGTCTCTCTATCCACCCTAATCTGCACGCATCCTCAACTTATCCCAAGATCAATGAAGTTGATGCTCTTATAAAAGTACAGGCGAAGATAAATATTCATTAGGCACTATTTTGCCCAGTATATTAATCCGGCGAAATTACATAAAAAGGAAATATTTTACCGAGTTGAATTCCAGAAATTCGGCGTAACATGTCTTATCATCCTTTAAAGATAATCCTTGAACAATTTGCCAATATGTTGGTTCATTAACACTAGATAGAATACCATAGAAAAAGTAATAAAGAATGCTGAAGTACCCTAGAAGCCAAAAGGCGTATAAGTGAGGAACATTTCATGATGAAAAAATCGAGTTAAAAGTAGAATATCAATATTAGTTGAATGAAATCGACAAGTTTAACATACAAGTATCATTTGGAGAAGTTATGTAGATTTTGTGAGTTCTATACTGATACTTGATCTCTTATACTCGTTTTATTCAATTACGGTTGATGTTCATTTGAAAATTTTCGTCGTATTCTGCTATTTTGTCACTTACATCACATGGCTTCTCGAAGTCAAGAGCTATAAGTGATGAGAAAATCGAAAATCGATCGTAAGTGAATGAAAACATAACAGGACTTGAGCGTTAAGCCCAATCGTGCGATACTGTAGATGAAAGAGAAATATATGGATCTTAAAAAATTTTTGTTGGGGAAGTGGTAGAGGGGGTGACGACATTGAACTAATTTTTTCACACCACGGTAGAGGTGCTATAAAAGTGTTTTATACAAAATTTAGGATTAAAAAATTTAATAGATACTGAGAAAATTAGTGTGTTGGATTTAGTGAAATTGTGCAGTTTGTATGAGAGGTGGTAGAAGGAGAGCGAGTTATTAATAACCTTTTCAGAAATAACTATTAACATCATTCTTTTGGTATGTTTTAAATTGCAGATCAGTAGCTTAAATACTTTTCAGGAAAATCAACTTTTTGTAAAATTGTGAAATTTTGTCAAATTGAAGAAGTGAAGCTAATCGTCTAATTTTTTTTTTTTGTTCTTACTCATAATTCCAAATAAATATTTAGTGTACAATTTCAGCTCGATAAATTGTACACGTACTGAATAAATTTGTTTAGAGTATTTCATGCAAATCTGCAGTTTGTACACAGTGGATTGAAATCATGATACAAGTAATATATTCCAAATTTCAGATTAATAGCTTTAATGCTTTTCGACCAAATTCGTTTGTTCGCGAATTGCGAAATTGTGTATGGGAGGGAGTAGAAGGGGTAAAGCTAATCGTCTATTTTTGGTCTTACTAATAATTCTATGTAAATATTTAGTGCACATTTTCAGCTCGATAAATTTTATACGCATTGAGTAAATTGACTTAGAACACTTCATGAAAAAGTGCAGTTTGTATGGGAGGTGGTGGAAGAATGAGCAGGACACGAATAATTTTAAGTAATATATTCGAAATTTCAGATCAATAGATTTAATTCTTTTCGAGAAAACCTGTGTTATTTTGAAGGCCCGTTCACGAATTTGACTTTACTTTTTTGTCAAACCATACGTGTACAAAATTTTAGCTTTCTAGCTCAAAGTGTTCTCAAGCTAGAGAGCGTACAGACGGATATCCGGTTTTGAGATTTTTAAGCAACAATAAATATTTCTGTGCCCTTTGTGCCTCTATGCGAGCATTGTTTTTTGGCGATACGAACTTTAGAGCAAACTTCTAATTCTCTTAGATTGCTTCTAGAGTATAAAAATTATAGATCAAGTTGCTTCCTGTCTGAAAGGGTGTCAAACAAGCCCTCTTTCTGGTGGTAATAAATTACATCGGGAAGTAAAGTTCTTCACTGGACACTTCTTTGATTATTCTGTTGACTTGTGTTTGCTTGAGCTTAACCATTTGGTCTTCGAGTCTGCTCTTTGGTCTGATATAAATGTACGTACCCGATTGTCCTGTGCAAAATTTGGAAGATGTACACATAAGATTTTCGTTACTTTGGAAGCATTGTCAAGCATGGACGACTGAGCCGTAAGAGATATTAATGTTATAATGTACATCAACTTTGAAGAGCCACTGAATAAACACTAATGCCTGTAATGGTGTTTCGATAACATTTTCTTCTACTTCCATTTATTTTACAAAGCTCTGTCTACTGCCGATCGCTCTTTTGTTATATAGCCAATCAGCATGATGATAACTTTGAATGTCTAATGAGTAAGATCGGTAAGCAGATCACTTTTTTATTTTTTATGTACACAATTTTTACGTATTATTTATATTTTGGGTTATCAAAACATTATACAAATTCCAAAAGAACATAAATAATGAAATTTTTTTTTCTTTTTTTATGTTTATCGAAATTAACTTAGGGGGTCACCCTTTAATGTGCGATGCACAGTTAATTCGACATATGTAAGGGAAACAAGAGGAACTAGGGAAATCAGCAAAGAAACACAGAAGGGAAGAGTTTGAAGTGGCGGTGAACATTGTTCTTAAACTGCTGAAGGTTATATTCAGTGGGAAAGAGATTGCCTGGTAATGAATTTCACAATACTGTCGTCCGAGGGATGCAGGACTGCCTAAACTTCACTATTCTCTACAGCAAGGGCTTCACAGTGTACTCGTGTGAGCGTGCAGCTTGGCGAGTATTTCGGGGGGCATTGAATATAGGTGGTATTAGGGATTTTAGTTCCTTGCTGCATTTACCATGGAAGTATCAGATGTGATTTTGGGGCCCCAGCCCAAACATGCGAGTTGTACTCAAGACGTGGTCGGATATAAGCCTTATAGATGGTAGCAAGCTCGGACGCAGAAAGTATTGCTTAGACTTCCGCAGAATACCTAGACGTTTCGAAGCATCAAGAGCAACTTCGTAGATGTGTTGGCTCTAAACAAGGCGATTGTTAAATTTTACACCTAGTCACGTGAAGTCTGCAGAAGGTGAAATTTGTTCACCATTTAAGGACATATTAGCGGCCGACGTCGGAACGTTATGTTTATGACAGGACTGCGTTTTTAAGGCATTAAAATCTACTCTGTTTTGCCTGTCCTATTCCAGGATTAAATTGAGGTCAGAGTTCAATGACTGTATTGACTCATTACGGCGTGAGGCCACTGATGTTGGGCGTGCCTCCGCAGGGAAGTCAAATTGGAAGGTATTATCCAAAGCGCTGTCATCTGCGAAACAATGAATAGGATTGAGAGTAGCTGACAGAAGGTCGTTTATGAAGACTAAAAAGAGGGTAGGAGATAAAACTGAGCCCTGAGAAACGCCAGAATCAATGGAAAAGGGTACAGAAGTTACTTCGTCTAGCACCACTTTAATAGAGCGCTCAGAGAGAAAACTTTCAATCCATTTAAGAAAATCTGTATTAAAACCAGAGGCTTTCAGCTTAGCTAAGAGACATGTGCACCAAACTCTGTCGAACGCTTTAGCAATGTCAAGAGCAAGTACATGACCTTCTTCGAATTTGTGGATGCAGGAGTTCCAACGCTCGGTTAAATAGACAAGGAGATCGTCAGTTGAACCTCCCGAGCGAAATCCATATTGGCGGTCATGTATGAGATTTTTATCCACAAGAAATTTAACGAGCCTGCAATCGACAGCAGTTTCCATTACTTTTGAAAGCACTGAGGTAATGACTATGGGGCGATAATTATATGATATTATATTATATATTTACATGTAAATTATAGTATATTATATTGCATGATTCGAACTTTTATTAAAAAATCGTTGTACACTATTATCCACAAATCGTTCCAAATACTATGTACATAATTATGTACAATCCATAATTGATCGAACAGACTTACAATATTTGTTATAAAATAGTAAAAGGATCAAAAAAATCTGAAATCTATGATTTGCTAGACAATTCGTATGTTGAATTGGAAGACATCCAGCCTTACAATATGATATTCAAATGAATGTTTTGCAGTCCACTATTTGGAATAGATTTATTCAGAAAAACTTTAACATTAGGCAGGTTTAGCCAATTTAATTTACACGTTACAGAGATAGAAGTCTACTTGTAGAAGAAGAAGTTTCCGTCGATGAACACCTTTCAAAGGACATTTGTCAACCATGCAGTATGCTCGCGGTAAACCAAATCGTTGAGGAATAAAAGTCGATGTCATTTGTGAAAAGTCAGGCATTACTTCTGATTTTATTATTTTGTTTACCAACAACTACCGAATTTGCAAAAATTTGGTTTTGGTGAAGCAATGGACCTGCAACTAATGCGATTAAATACAATTGGACACAAATTTTATTGCGATAATTTATTTCACAACGTATCAGTCGCAAAGCAAAGAGGATTAAATTGCTTGACCCTATAAGGCTAAATAGATTTAATAAGCCACCGTTGGTCACAGACTAGGAATTATCAATAAAAGGTAGATGTACGTTATATGAAGTAATTTATCAATAAGGGAAAATAATGGTTGTGAAATGGCAGGACAAATAAACCAATGCACATTGCTTCAAAATATGCAGGCATCGGAACTGAAGATTGAGCGAATCGTTTTGATATAACAACAAAGCAATATATAACAGTTAAACGGACAGAAATAATTCAAAAACATAAAAGAATTATGATTGGGCGTAAAGCCCAATCATATGATACTCTAGATGAAATGAGAAAGAGTTCAATGTACCGGAAAATATGTCACCTCCAATTCTTTTAAATAATTAATAGTGACTTTTGTATGGGAGGTGGTAGAAGAAGAAGGTTTGTAATTTTTGGATATGACACCTAATGTGGTATGCAAAATATTTCGTGCTGAATTTAAGGTTTGTAGCTTTCATTATTTTCAATTGGACATAGTTTTCCTGAAATTGAGGCATTTGTATGGGAGGTGGCAGAGGAAGTGGAGCGCTTAAGATGATTTTGGAACTGCTTATCATCATCCTTATCACCACGCTTTGATTCAATTTCAAATTCGATAGTTCTAATATATTCGAAGGAGAAATGCTTTTCTTGAATTTATAATACAGATATTTGTATGGGAGGGGGTAGAAGGAGTGAAGAGGAGCTGATAATTTTTTTTTGCATTTATTGCAATTATCAAAAAACGAATCCTGGCAAAATTTTAAGTTTATACTTTTTCTAGTTTTAATGGAAATCGATATAATGCATTTAACAAAAATTATACATTTGTATGGGAGGGGGTAGAAGGAGTGTACGGATCAAAACACATTTTTTTCTCGTTATTGATTTTTCTATTTTCATACTTTGTGCAAAATATCAAGTTGATAGCTTTAACAGTTTCGAATAAAAATAATTTAATTTAAATTTAAAAATTTCGTGAAATTTGTATGGGAGGGGGTAGAAGGAGTGAGGTGAAGTTGATAATTTTTGCAATTCTGATTGGAATTATAATAAAATTAATTTTGGCAAAAATTCGTTTTTATAACTTTGCTAATTTCAATGAAAATCGAAAAACTGCATTTTTCAAAATTATGCATTTGTATGGGAGGGGGTAGAAGGAGTGACTGGATGGGATCAATATTCAGTCATATTAATGAAATTTATATCATAATTCTTTGACCCAAATTTTAAATTGATAGCTTAAATAGTTTTACAGAAAAATCAATTTCTGAAAATTTCGGAATTTCGTGAAATTTGTATGGGAGGGGGTAGAAGGAGTGGGGGGATGTGACCCATTCACGAATTTAAAGTTTCTTTTTTGCTAAAAATGACACACAAAAAATTTCAGCACGATAGCTCAAAGCGTTCGAGAGTTATGCTGTAGGCAGACGGACAGACAGCAACTCGGAATCGAAGTTTTTGAGCGACAACAAATATTTCTGTATCCTTGGCGGCTCTGTGCGAGCATTATTTCTTAGCGTTACAAACGGTAAGGCAAACACAATATACTCTCAGATTTCATCTAGAGTATAAATATAACGCTGCAATGGGTGGTGTAGATTTACTAGATCAACTGATTAGTTACTAAAGAGTATTTATTCGCTCAATAGAGTGGACTCTTACAATGTATAAGCACTTCATGGATTTTTCATTAGCTTGTAGTGAATCGAGTATAAAAACATAACAGAATTATGGTTGGGCTTAAAGCCCAATCATATGATACTCTAGATGAGATGGAAATGACTTTAATATACCAGAAAATATGTCGTCTCAAATTCTTTCGGATAGTGAATAGAGACTTTTGCATGGGAGGTGGTAGAAGTAGAGGGGGAGGTTTGTATTTTTTGTATATGACACCGAACATAGCATGCAAAATGTTTTTTGCTGAATTTAAAGTTTTTAGTTTTCATTATTTTTAAAGAAATTGATCATCGTTTTCCTTAAATTGGGGCATTTGTATGGGAGGTGGCAGAGGAAGTGGAGCATTTAAGATGATTTTGAAAGTGCTCATCATCATCCTTATCACCATGCTTTGATTCAATTTCAAAGTCGATAGCTCTCATATACTTGAAGGATAAATGCATTTCTTGAATTTATAATACAGATATTTGTATGGGAGGTGGTAGAAGGAGTGAAGCAGAGCTAATAATTTTTCCTGACACTTATTTCAATTACTAAGGCACAAATTCTGGCAAAATTTAAAGTTTGTACTTTTTCTAGTTTGAATGGAAATCGATAAAATGCATTTAACAAAAATTATGCATTTGTATGGGAGCGGGTAGAAGGAGTGTACGGATCAAAACAATTTTTTTTAATATTATTAATATTGCTATTTGTATACTTTGTACAAAATATTAAGTTGATACCTTTAACAGTTTCGGAGAAAAATAATTTACTTTAAATTTCAAAATTTCGTGAAATTTGTATGGGAGGGGGTAGAAGGAGTGAAGTGAAGTTTATAATTTTTTCAACACTGATTGCAATTATAAAAAAATTAATTCTGGCAAAATTTCATATTTTCAGCTTTACTAGTTTTAGTGAAAATCGAATATATGTATTTCTCAAAATTGTCCATTTGTATGGGAGGAGGTAGAAGAAGTAAGGGGATCGGATCAATATTCCGTCATATTAATGACATCTATATAATAATACTTTGACCTAAATTTGAAGTTGATAGCTTAAACAGTTTCAGAGAAAAATCAATTTCTTAATATTTCGAAATTTCATGAAATTTGTATGGGAGGGGGTAGAAGGAGTGGGGGGATGTGGCCCGTTCACGAACTTAAAGTTACTTTTTTGCTAAAAATGACACACAACAAATTTCAGCACGATAGCTCTAAGCATTCGAGAGTTATGTTGTAGACAGACGGACAGACGGACGGACAGCAACTCGGAATCGAAGTTTTTGAGCGACAACAAATATTTTTGTACCTTTGGCGGCTCTGTGCGAGCATTATTTCTTAGCGTTACAAACGGTAGGGCAAACACAATATACTCTCAGATTTCATCTAGAGTATAAAAAGCTCAAGAATCCTTAGGAGTGGACCAATAACTTGGATGGACCTTAATCAATTTCAAATAGAAGCATCGAATGCCTTTACACCTTTTAAAAAAAGTACTAGCTCTTCTCCAGCACCATCAGCCTTTTCTAAACGAGTAAATGAGAAACCTGAGGGTCAGGAGGCCAAGGCCCGATTTGGGCTGTTGTGCCATTGTAGAATAGGGGTAGAAATGAGGCCAAACCTATGAACGCCGTACAACTCGATGGAAGAGATCAGACGCCGATCATTGATTCTAAGAGAGAAGCAACTTGATGTAAAATGACGGACTGCGTTGGGAGCACACATTCCTCCTGCAGAAAATGCAATGCTCATTGCATAAAAAAGAACGACATTGTCTTGTTAACTTTCATGAAAAGTAAAAAAAAGTTATTGTATTTCACTCTTATTTTGAATTTTTATTCTTTTTAAGACTGAAACTGTAATTTTGTTTCTTTGTATTTTTTTTTTGCATTAATTGCTATTTTCTTTTGTTTATACTCTAGATGGAATCTGAGAGTATTATAAGTTTGCTCTAAGGTTTGTAACGCCAAGAAATAAGGCTCGGAGAAAAAAATGATGAATACAGAAATTAATATTATCACACAAAAATCTCAAAACCGGATGTCCGTCCGTCCGTCCGTTCGCTCTCTAGCTTAAGAACGCGTTGAGCTAGAAAGCTCAAATTTCGTACACATCGTTTTTGACAAAAAAGTAAGATCAAGTTCGTTAACGGGCCAAATCGCTCCACTCCTTCTACCCCCTCCCATACAAAATGACACAAATGCACAATTTGACAATAAACGGATTTGCTCGAAAAGTATAAAAGCTATTAGCCTGAAATTTGGAATATACTATTTTTATGATAAAATAAATTTACCGTATAAAAATTATGCGTGTCCTCCCCCTCCTTCTACCACCTTCCATACAAACTGTACTTGTCATGAATTACTCTAAGCCAATTTACTCAGTGCGTATCTAATTTAGCGAGCTAAAATTATGCACTAAATATTTACTTAAAATTGTTAGTAAGGCCAAAAAAAATTAGACGATTAGCTTCACCCCTTCTACCCCCTCCCATTCAAAATGACACAATTTCGCAATTCCACAATAAATGGATTTGCTCGAAAAGTATAAAAGCTATTAGTCTGAATTTTGGGATATATTACATTCATAATGATATCAATATACAGTATAAAAACTATTTGCGTCCTCCCTCTCCTTCCAACCCCTCCCATACAAACTACACTTTTTCATGAAATGCTCTAAACCAATTTTCTCAGAACATTTAACATTTATTGCGCTCATATTTTGTAATAAATACTTAATTAGTATTATCACTAAGATCAGAAAAAAATATTTGATTAGCTTCACTGCTTCTACCCCCTCCCATACAATTTGACACAGTTTCACAACTTTACAAAAAATCGATTTTCTTGAAAAGTATGAATGGCACTCGTCTGAAATTTAATGGATGTCAATTTTATAATATTCCTAGTTATTTCTGAAAAAATCACTAAAATCCCCCCACTCTTTCTAACACCTCCCATACAAACTGCACATTTTCACTAAATCTAACACACTAATGTTCTCAGCTCCTTTTCAATTATTGGAGCAAGCGTTTTGTATAAAACATTTTTATAGCTACTTTAGCATGATGGGGAAAAATTAGTTCAATGCTAATACCCCTTCTAACACTCCCCATCCAAAATTTCTTGGGATCACAAAAAATTCTATTTCATCTAGAGTATCGTAAGATTGCGCTTTACGCGTAATCGTAGCCCTGTTATGTTTTATAGCTACTTTAGCATGATGGGGAAAAAATTAGTTCAATTCTATCACCCCTTCTAACACTCCCCATACAAAATTTCTTGGGATCAGAAAAAAATCTATTTCATCTAGAGTAACGTAAGATTGCGCCTTACGCGCAATCGTAGTCCTATTATGTTTTTATATTATAATTAAAGTGCGATATTTTAATTTTGTACAAAAATAAACGTTAATAACAACTAAAAGCCAAAATACTTCTTTTAAACGAACTGTGCATTATAATGTACATCCTTAATATATCCTATGCTATTGAACGTAGTCCTCCTCACTGGTTTATTTTACATTCATTCCTAAGTAAGTAAAATTAATTCCACATGAAATTTTCCTTTTCATTGTTTTAACCCGTAGTTGACAAGGTTAATTTGTGTAACTTTTGAGACAAGGCAATTTATTTATTATTATTTATCTACATATATAATGTGACCAGTAAGCACCGGGAATTCGTAAATAAAATTATTTTGGGGGCTGATATTAATTTTTGGTATGCAGGTAGGACTGCTCTTACTTGTATGATTGCGCAAAGCCCAATCGTGCGATACTCTAGATGGACAATAATTTTTTTAATATTGAGAAATTTTGTAGGGGAAGTGGGGGGTGACGGCATTGAACAAATTTTCTCACATCACGCTATCAAAATGTTTTATACAAAATTTAGTATTCAAAAATTTAATAGTTACTGGTGTGCAATGTGTAAAATTGTGCAGTTTGTATGCGAGGTGGTAGAAGTAAGGGTGAGGACTTAATGACTTTTTGTCAGAAATAACTATAAACATCATGCTTTTGGCATTTTTTAAATTGCAGATCAGTAGCATACATACTTTTCAGGAATCTACTTTTTGTAAAGTTGTGAAACTGTGTCAGATTGTATGGGAGGGGTTAAGCTAATTGTCAAAACTTTTTTTGATCTTACCAATAATTCTAAATAAATTTTTAGTGCACAATTTCAGCTCGATAAATTTTATACGTACTGAGAAAATTTGTTTAAAGTATTTCATAATTAAGTGCAGTTTATATGGGAGGTGGTGGAAGAAAAGGGAGTAATCAAATAATTTTTACACAGTAGATTGAAATTATCCGAATTTCAGATCAATACTTTTGTAGTAAATCCGTTTATTGTCAAATTGCGAAATTGTATCATTTTGTTGAGAGGGGAAAGAAGGAGTAAAGCTAATCGTTTAATTTTTTTTGGTCTTACTAATAATTCTAAATAAATGTTTAGTGCACGATTTCAGCTCGATAAATTTTATACGCACTGATTAAATTGGTTGAGAGCATTTCATGAAAAAGTGCAGTTTGCATGGGAGAGGGTAGAAGGGGATTAGCGATTTGGCCCGTTCACGAACTTGGCCTTACTTTTTCGTCAAAAACGACGTGAATCAAATTTAAACTTTCTAGCTCGACGCGTTCTCAAGCTAGAGAGCGCACAGTTGGACGGGAAAACAGTTTTGAGATTTTTGAGCGATAACAAATATTCTTGTACCCTTGGCGCCTCTGTACGAACATTATTGGCGTTACAAGCTTTAGAGCGAACTTATAATACTCTCAGATTCCATCTAGAATATAGAAAGCTCATCAAGCCATCGATATTGTTTCACCGTTTTAGAGGTTAAGAGAGATGTTTCTTCGCTCGAAAATGCGAGTATATGACGTGTGAGTTACGGAACGCAACCTGACCCCAATTCAGTTACATAATGAAACCTGACTCCCGGAATCTATATAAATATAATTGTAGTGTCTGTCTGTTATTTGTTTATAAATAAATATAATAATATAATAATATATAAATATAAATAAGTTTTTTGCTTCATTTTAGCAATAACTAAGCAGAATCAAACGTTTTTAAAAAAATTCTCTGTCTGTCTGTCTTTCTTTCTTTCCGGCTTCACGCAAAAACAGCTGCACCGATCGCAATGAAACTTTCACAGCTTATTAGGTCTGCCTTGGGGAGTAATCTGCTTTAGGTTTTATTTTTCTCCCCGCACGCCTTCTACCCCCTCCCATACAAAGTGACTCATTTTCAAAAACTTATAACAATCAAATTTTCATGAAAAGTATGAAAGCTATTAATTTGAAATTTAAAATATATTATTTCTATTATAAATGCAATCTTCAATTATATAAATAGTTTGAATCCCCCAACTCCTTCCACCACCTCCCATACAAACTAAACTTTTTCGTGAAATACTATACTCCAATTTTCTCAGTACGTATAACTTTGCTCAAGCTAGGATTTTGTATTAAATCCTCAATTAGTACTGTTATTAATGTCAAGAAAAAACTAACCAATTAGGTTTACTCGTTCTACCCCCTCCCATACAATCTAACATAAATCCACGACTTTGCGAAAATTCGATTTTCTTGAAAAGTGTGAATGTTACTGTTCTGAAATATAAAATATATCAATTTAATGCTAATTGTAGTTGCTTCTCAAAAAATAACTAAAAACCCTCCGCTCCTTGCACCACCTCCTATACAAACTGCACTTTTTCATGAAATATTCTTAACCAATTTTCTCAGTACGTATAGCTTTGATCGAGCTAAAATTATGTACTAAATCTTTAATTAGCATAATTATTATTATGGGGAGAAATTAACCAATTAGCTTTACTCCTTCTACCCCCTCCCATACAATGTGGCACAATTCCACGACTTTGCAAAAACTCGATTTTCTTGAAAAGTGTGAATCTAACTAATCTAAAATTTAAAACACGTCAATTGCATGGTGATTATAGTTGTTTCTAGAAAAATTACCAAAAACCCTCCGCTCCTTCTACCACCTCCCATACAAACTGCACTTTTTCATGAAATACTTTAAACCAATTTTCTCAGTACGTGTAACATTGATCGAGCTAAAATTTTCTGATGAATCCCTAATTAGTATTATTATTATTATCGGGAAAAATTAACCGATTAGCTTCACTCCTTCTACCCCCTCCCTTACAATATGACACAATTTCACGACTTTTCAAAAACTCGATTTTCTTGAAAAGTGTGAATCTAACTGAAATTTAAAAGATATCAATTGCATGGTGATGATAGTTGTATCTATAAAAATTACCAAAAACCGCCTACTCCTTCTACCACCTCCCATACAAATTGCACAATTTCACTAAATCCAATGCACTAAGTTTCTCAAGTTACCTATTCAGTTTTTCAAGCTTAAATTTGGTGCAAAATATTTTTATAGCTACTCTAGCATGGTGTGAAAAAAATTAATTTAGTACTGTCATCCCTTCTATCACTCCCCACACAAAAATTCTTAAGATTACAAAAATTTCGATTTCATCGGTAGTATCATATAATGGGGCTTTACGCACAGTCGAAGTCCTGTTATGTTTTTAAGCTTAATGCCATTTTATTTGGGCTTTTTTCAATTAACACAAGCTACAGCTATTCACATGTCCTTAACACGTATACATATGATCTCGAATCACGGGTTTGATTTGATCACGAACCTCTCCCATTCAAATTCGAGTATCATGCTATCATTCTTAATAATTTATGGTTCTGACTCCAACAAAATACAAAGCATTGTGTTCAAAGAGCCATTAAAGTAAGCGGATTATATATCCCATATAATGTATTACTAACTACATTCTCAAAAATTGCTTATACCTAGTCCTGCCATAAGTTCTGTCACATAATTTCTCACATTGGCAACAACTTTATTTTATGAGTGACATTTCAATATCGGAAAGTTTTATAAACGTCATAATGTTGTTGACAGTTGATGGTCATTTAAAGTGTGTTCGTTAACGTGTGAAGATGGAATGGGGTGTAATAGAAAACCGAACTGCAGTGATTGCACTACATAAGTGTGGAAAATCCGCGAGTGAAATTTTCAAGTTTTGTGCCCGTTAAAAATAACGCAAAGATTTGTGTATCGTGCGATCCAGAGATATAACGCGATCCAGACTATTGAAGATCGACCTCGTTCTGGACGTCCGCGTGATGTACGTTCTTCTGCTGCCATCAAAGCGGTCGAGAGTCGAATTCGTCGAAATCCGCTTCGTAAACAACGAATCATGGCTCGAGAGATGAACATCTCCACCCGAAGTATGTCTCGCATCATAAAATCTGACCTCGGGATGAGTGCCTTTCGACGATCAACGGGACATTTGCTGACTGAGCAGTTGAAGCAAATTAGGAGCACCAGATCGAAAGAGCTCCTTCGGCGGTACGGCAACAACAAACATCGAGAAATTTTATTTACCGATGAAAAAATTTTTACGGTGGAGGAACATTTCAACCGCCAAAATGATAAGGTGTATGCCCACAGCTCCATAGAAGCCCGAGAAGTTGCCACTAGGGTACAGCGAGGACATCATCCAGCATCAGTCATGGTATGGTGGGGTGTCAGCTACGAAGGGGTCACCGAGCTTCATTTTTGCGAAAAAGGCGTAAAAACTGCACCGAAAAATTATCAAACGGACATCCTGGAGGGATGTGTGAAGCCGCTGAACTCTACGCTATTCAACAATCGACATTGGGTTTTCCAGCAAGATTCTGCGCCAGCCCACAAAGCTCGAACCACACAAGCGTGGTTGGAAACCAATATTCCACAGTTTTTAAGGGCGACGGAATGGCCTTCTGGGAGCCCAGATTTGAATCCCCTGGACTACAAACTGTGGGCGGAGTTAGAGTCCATGGTGTGCACGAGACGACACCCAAATATCGAGAGCCTTAAGCGATCTTTGACAGAAGCAGTAGCTAATTTTCCGCTAGAAACAGTGCGTACTGCTATCGATGACTGGCCCAACAGATTAAAGAGCTGTGTTAAGGCTAAAGGCGGCCACTTTGAATAATTTGTTGCTTATTTTACTTCCATTAGTATGCCAAAATAAAATATATTTTCCTTTGTCAAAAACTCTTTTTCATTTATACAAAAATTGCCCATATACGTGTGACAGAACTTATGGCACGACTAGGTAAATGCGATTTTTATGCGGACGAAGTCGCGGGCGTTTGCTAGTCGGTAAATAAAAATAACACCTATTCGACGGGTTATCGAAAAGTGTTGTTTTGATCAATGGTTTATTGATCAATAGTTCTACGTGAATTTACGACGGTTAATCGCACGAAGCACGTTAAGGTTCGGGCGGTACCGAAGAAATCAAAAGTGTCGTATTGTGCTTCTAGCAGCGTCGAGGGAATACCGACGTGAAAAATACGCACAGAGAACTACGTGTTAATCGACGGACTATCGCTACGAAACCGAGTTCCGAACTTAAAACGATGAAGATAGTGATTCTAATTTGCATGTAAGTTAAATATATTGAATTTTAATCCTTTTTCTACATGTCCTATTTTAAATCCCGCAATTTATCCCAAAAAACAAGACACTATTTAAGAGACCACCGACGCACTAATCTAAGGGTTATACCACTGTTAAACGGGAGTGGTTTAGAAAGTGTTAGCGAATCAAATTTAAATTTAGGATATACTAGTGAGTTTGAAAATCATTTAGAAGAATTTACAGTGTCAGATCTCGCGAGTGAAATCGTAAATCAAAATGCTATGCTGCTACCTCCCGGTACAAGTGGTACAGGAACCGCATCTATTGCAGATATTTTCGATTCACTCAGAATTCCCGACGCAGTGAAAGATCTGCCAAAATTCGATGGTAACCCTAGACTTCTCCACGATTTTATCAAAAATGTGGAAGAAGTTTTAATTTTCACAGACTTCACGTCTCCTTACGGAAAAATAATTCTTCGCGCTATACGCAATAAAATTGACGGTCCGGTTAATGAAGTACTCAACATGTACGGCACTCCATTAGAGTGGCCAGAAATTAAACAGAATTTGATACTACATTACGTCGATAAATGAAATGAAACATCCCTTATCCGAGATTTACATATTATGAGACAAGGTGGTACAATATTGGAAAAATTCTATAGCGAAATTGCTGAAATCTTAGCTACTATGCTCAGTGAAATTCAAGTTAACGAGAACGACGCAAATGATATTCATGCGAAAAGGACGCTTTATTCCGAAATGTGCTTGAATACATTCAAGATCGGTATAAAGGAACCTTTAGGCGCTACAATTCGCGCCATGAAACCCGACTCGTTGGCAAGCGCTTTTTCTTACTGCTTAAAGGAGCAAAATATATTCTATGCTAAAGCGAACACCTATAAACAATCAATAGGTAGAGCGCAAAACATTTCTCACACAATGTCTGAAAATCAGAGCTGTCACCCCCGACTTTTTTTACCACATCCATCTAACAATTTTCATAATCAACCAGTGTATCAACGACAACCGATGAATTTTCCTAATCCAATGAGACACCAACAGGGACAAAATTTTAACACGTTTAGCAACCGATACAGGTCAAACCAATTTCAGAGTTCATTTAATCAACAACACCAACGACAAAATATACAGAAACCCGAACCAATGGCACTTCTCATAAACTCAATTCCAAAGATCTCCACAAAATAATAACTTTCGTCCAAGCGGAGCCCCCAACTTTACTAGCAAAGAACTACATAACGTAACAGAATCCAATCCTTCCGATTACTATCCTGAAAACGAAAACGCGTATACATATCTGGAACAAGATTACATCCATTCAGACTATTACAGCGAACAAACATCCATGAACAATGAAATACACTCATATCCAAAATTAAATGACTCATATAAACAATGTTTGGATAATTATTACGATGATTACCAGAGTTACCAAAATACTACTCATGAGTTAGATGACGCAAATTTTCCTAAGCAAGCCTCGACAAACCAGTTGGCTATATATACATACAAATATCATCCCCTTTCGGTCGACCCCTAAAATTCCTCATTGACACAGGAGCATCTGCCTCTTTTCTAAATCCCGAAAACGTATACCCCGAAGACATCATAGAAACTAAATCCTCAATCATTTCTGCAGTACTTAATAAGGAAATAGTTCTTCCGAACTTCACAGAATTTAACCAACCGGGTGAAATACGATTTTTAATCTTTAAATTTCACGGGTATTTCGACGACCTACTAGGAGCCAAGGTCGATATTGCAAATCAAGTTCTTGTCACGAAAAACTCGACAATACCCTTGCACTACAAACCTATTCCTGTATCCAACAAATATACAATCCCCAGCAACTCCAAAATCGTTGTGAAATTGCCAGTAGACATAAGAAATGGCGATATTTACATTAAAGGAGTCTATATTAAAGATAAATTATAAATTCCCGAAGGACTCTACAAATCTCAAGATTGGTATAGTCTAATCGAAGTAGTAAATCAAGCAGAAACCGACCAAAAGTTATTCCTCGAAGTGACCAGATTTTCCCCAACCGACTTCGCAGAAGTAAACTTTTCTGGTTTAGAATACATCAACGATCTTGAATATTCATGCCCTGATGATATCGGAAATTTAGTTAGAGTATCTCACTTAAATAAAGAAGAAAAAGAAACTATATTAAAAGTATGCAGGGAATACGAAGAAATCTTTTTTAGAGAAGGCCAACAATTGACCTTTACTAACCAAGTGAAACATCGCATACCAACTTCAGACGAAACACCCATTTATACTAAATCATACCGATACCCATATATACACAAAATCGAAATAAAGAAACAGATCACCGAACTACTAGAACAAGGAATCGTCAAACCTAGCTATTCCCCATGGAGCTCTCCTGTATGGATCGTTCCCAAAAAACTAGATGCAAGTGAGAAAAAGAAGTGGCGACTCGTAATAGATTACAGGAAGGTTAATGAAAAAACTATTAGTAATCGTTACCCTGTGCCCAATTACAACGAAATTCTAGATAAACTCCGAAAATGTATGTACTTCAGTACTATAGATCTTGGAAGCTGTTTCCACCAAATCGAGATGGATCCGAAAGATATTCAAAAAACGGCTTTCACCATAGAAGGTGGCCACTACGATTATGCTCGAGTGCCATTTGGCCTGAAAAACGCTCCAGAGACCTTTCAAAGGGTCATGGACAATGTTCTCAGAGAGTTACAAGGTAACATCTACTTCGCATACCTTGACGATATCATCGTATATTCCATCATTGCAAGAGCATATCGAGAATCTTAAAAAAGTTTTCGGTAGGCTAAGAGAAGCTAACCTAAACATCCAAATAAATAAATATAATAATTCCTCCATAAAGAAATTGCTTTTCTCGGACATATAGTAACAACCGACGGGATAAAACCAAATCCAGATAAGATCGAAGCTATAAAAAAATACCCAATTCCTAAAAGTTCGGGCTATTATCGAAAATTTATACGAGATTTTGCAAGAATCACTAAACCTCTTACAGCATGCCTAAAAAAGGGTAAAATAATAGACCTGAAAGGTAATTATGTTAAAGCTTTCGAAGAGTGCAAAGATCTTCTAACTAACGATCCTACACTTCAGTATCCGGATTTTACGAAACCATTTGTGCTTACAACTGACGCAAGCGATTACGCAAAGGACCAATAGACAATGACAAGCCTATATGGTATGCTAGTCGAACCTTGACAGATTCAGAAATAAGCTATACGACTATCGAAAAGGAGCTTTTGGCAATTGTTTGGGCAACCAAATACTTCCGCCCATACCTTTTCGAACATCAGTTTCAAATTGTCACTGACCACAAACCCCTCACGACAACGTTACCTTTAAGATCGTGCAAGACGTATACTTTAAGCATCTTTCACAAAATAAAACCATTAAAATGATCCGATGCACCGAAATCCTAACAAAAGTTACAGAAAGTGACGAACAGGATGATATCATTAGAAACTATCACGTAAATAGCAACCATAAAGGTATTAATGAGACTTGGATGCCATTTAAAACGCGAGTACTAATTTCCTTTCCTAAAAGGTAAAATCACTAAAGTCATCAACAACTGCGAAAAATGTCAAACCCTTAAATATAATCGAAATCCAAAAAAACTAGTATTTCAAACCCCAGAAATCCCAGATAAACCTGTCGGTATAATACACATCGATGTGTACAGCAATGTAATGTGTAATAACCAATACATTCTTACAATAATTGACAAATTCTCAAAATTTAGCGCTGCCTATACCTTATCCTCGAGAAACAGCCTTACAATAATGAAATCCTTGAAACATTTTATGAGCCTGCACGGCATTCCCAAGAAATTGATTTCAGACCAAGGAACAGAGTTTACTGCTACCATATTTAAAGACTTTTGTAAGCAATACAAAATCAACCACCATATCACTTCATATCAGCAAAGTAGTAGGAATTCTCCCGTCGAAAGACTGCATTCTACCCTCACGGAGATCTATCGAATAATCTACCATAAACATAAAGAAAAGGATTACGATGAGATATTGAATGAGACCCTTACTACATACAACAACGCGATTCATTCCGCTACGCAACTTACTCCCTACTAGCTATTCTACGGTAGAACATATAAATTTATGAACAACCTAGAATACAACAACGTACATGACTATTTAGATAAATTTAATGAATTCTAACTGAATCTGTATCCAACCATAAAAGAAAAGGTGAAGAATTAAGTAGAGAAACGAATTGATAAATTGAATAAAAATAGGGAAATACCAGAACCAGTAAATGAAGGATCACAAATACTTCGGAAAGAATGTAGGCGTAATAAGCTTACACGTAGGTTTGCTAAACACAAAATCAGGAATAACCAACTAGTGACTGTACTAACTGACAAAAACAAGAAAATACATAAATTCAAAATTAAGAAAAGACGTAAATTTCAGATGGACACTAAAGAACGGACATAAACTGGAAATTCAGGACCTGACCAATAGCTTTGGACTACTGCCACTACGTATTGGAACAGCAAGAGCTATACGGTCATACAGGAACTTACTACATATAGTAAAACTTGACAATGACGAACAGAGTATTGACAAAATAACAGACTCACTTACTACATTTGACGGAACCCAAGACATGACAGACGCTTTAGAACTAACCAAAATTAAACTTACGGACTTGAAACAAAGACTTCGAATTCTTAAACCAAAACTAGAACAAAAAGAGAACCTATTAATGGACTAGCGTCATTGATAAAAGGAAATTTAGATGACGTCGACGCCCTACGCATAAATAACGATATCAAAACATTGATTACGAACCAAGAAAATATCAAAAATAATGTAAATAGGCAAACAAAAATTAATACTTCGATGATGGAAAGATTCAATAATATAACAAATCATATTAACAAGCAAACAGATGTTATATCCAACTATCTGAAACATTCCCAAGAGCAATTACAGAATTCAATTAGAGCTGAAAACGATTATGTCAAACGCGCACAATATCTTAATATATTAAATTACAACATTGATCTATTAAATAACCACCTCAAAGATATAATAGAATCCGTATGAACATTTGAACCGAAATGAACTTTCGGAAATCTCACATATTTTCAAAACTCAATCCATAGACACAAAATCTGAAGAACATATTTACGAACTACTCAATCTACAAGCCTATTACAACGATTCTAACATAATTTTTAACATTCAAATTCCCGTAATGTCTAACGACACTTTTTCACTATTTCACATTATCATACTTCCTATTCAAAGAAACTTAAAAATAACCACAAAGTCATAAGCAATCCTCAATCCCGAAAAAATTCGACATTTTAACAAAAAATGCCCAAAGATAGAAGGTTATTACTGTACAGAATCAATCCATCACGAGAATACTCGAGATTCCAAATGCATCGGTAATCTAATAAACAACCTAACTGCAAGTTGTAAACTAACGCAAGGATCGGAAATCAGCGAAATAATACAGCCTGAACCCAACTTCATCGTCCTTATCAACATTCCTAAAACAACTTTGAAATCTACTTGCGGATTCAAATTTACATCTATCCTTCGTTCTTTAGTACAATAAAAAGCACAAACGTCAAAAAGGACACCAATCTCCCGAAATTCGACACCTACAACCTGGAAAACAACGAGATCATCGATCTCCTGCAGACTAATACTCACCAGAGAAGCATCCTACTATACGGAACTATATTCATAATTCTATCAGCAGTCCTCGCCATCATTGGTATATACCAGTACCAAAAGCAAAAACGCATGGTGATAGTAACCGATCCTGCATTCACTCCTGTCATCGGAAATGGAAGTGTGCAGCTCCTCTAACCGTCGATTCATCTTAGGGGGAGAAGTTACGGAACGCAACCTGACCCCAATTCAGTTACGGAATGCAACCTGACCCCAACTCTCAGTCACCAGTCATCATCATATTCCCAGACATTACCTGGCTCAGCAACACCGACCGGGTCAGCATATTTCTCGAACCTGACCCCAGCAACACGACCGGCACCGTCAACATTTAATTTTAAGTAAATTCAAATAATGTAATGAAATATTAATCAGTCAATTTTACTTTATTATTTTAATAATAAATTTTCTATGTGATCTATTTATTATACATGCAGAAAAAAAAGTAAAAATTCTGCAATTGTTATGCACCGACCCCCTTGGTCTAACGTGGACAAGGTGTTTCATGTGCAATGAAGAAACACATAAACTGAAAATTTTTGAATGAAATTTTAAGATAGAAACTTGAAAATTTGCAAAATGCATTTAGAGAAAATTTCTAAAAGAATGAAATATTAACTGGTCGAATACCTTCCAAACTTCCATCCCCTCCCATACAAAATTATTTTTTCGACCATTTTTAAAAAATCAATTATCACCTAAGAATTAAAAGCTATCAATTTGAAATTTTGCACAAAAGCTTTTGAAAATAGTTGAAACAAAACTGCGTCAAAAGTTTTGAGATCGCATACAAAAGTATGATTTCGACCAATTTCAATAAATCAACTGCTAACCAACAAATTAAAAGCTAAGAACTTGGAATTTTGTACGACCACCTTACAAAAAAATTTAAATAAAACTGCATCACAAATTTTACATTTCCCTTACCTCCTCTACCCCCTCCCATACAAATTATTGGTTTCGTGAATGTAAAGTACACCAAATTTTATGAAAATTCCATGCAACTTCGTCTATGAAACTGACATTCTATGCAGGAAATATTGGACGTAATTCCAGTAATCAATTGAAAAATTATTGACATTCACCCACCCTTAATATCACCCCTCTCCCCTCCCTCACAAGAACCCAAACTTGCATAAACGAATGAAATATTGATTACATGTACTGTCTTCCCTAACCACTTTAACTTGCATATTGACTTTCCATGCATCTTTAACTTGTCCCAAAAATAATAATGTTGCACCCGACTTGTTAGCAGTCTATTTATATCTATCTCGGAATAAACCTTTATTAAACTTTAAAATTTGTTTTTTTTTTTTTAATATAAAAACTAGATTAAACTCGTGCGTTATATCCATGTTGACATTTTGGTTGTGCTACATAGAAAGCAATTGTGGCCTTTATGTGCGATGCACAAACACCGTCATGCAGGGAAGGGGTAATGGGAATGGCAAGGTGGAGGAAGAGCGTAAGAAGGACCGTAAAGAGTGGTGAAGCTAGTATTTTTCTTCATTTGTAGTGGCTGCTACTGAGCTATCCGCACTAACACCGAAGCACCACGACCGCACCGTACCCGACTAGTTTAGTTTACTTTTCGACGGACACGGCACGGTGCAGTCATAAAAGTAATATAAGATCAAATCTGAAAATAATGAAAGCAATTCGAATGGTTGACGAAATAAAAAAATTGAAAAAATACCTAACAGAACTACAATATAGATGAAATATAAATGTTTGCTATTATAAAAAAATTTGTAGAAGTGAACTAATTTTTTTCACATCATGCTAGAGTAGCTATAAAAATGTTTTATGAACAATTTTAGTTTCAAAAATTCAACGAGTAACAAATTATTATGTTAGATTTAATGAAATTGTGCAGTTTATAAGGGAGGTGGTAGAAAGAGTAGTGCACATATGTAGCTATATGCCAGAAAATGATTCGCTAGTGTTAAATTATCTTATTTTGTTAGTCATGAAACGCCTTTTTATACTCGAGATGAAATCTGATAGTATTTTGTGTTCTCCTTACCGTTTGCAACGCTAAGAAATAAAGCTCGCACAGACCCGCCAAGGGTACGGAAATATTTGTTGTCGCTCAAGAACCTCGATTCCGAGTGACCGTTTGTCCGCCTCTCTAAAATATAAATGCTTACTACTCAAGCAAATAAAATATCCAGTCCACTTACTGTGCATGCGCTCGCAGCCGGCCGAAAAAAAACGCTTTTTTCCCATTCCGAAACGACTCTGAAACACCACGCAGAACTATGGTTAGCGGGTTGTTCAGATTCAGTGTGAAAATTGCGAAAATACAACGGTGTTTATCTCGCTGAGAGGCAGAAATGTGACCGACCTTTATGCTTGCAACTGAACTATATCTGCCTGGTATTTCAGGTCGGATTTTGTTTGCAAAGAGGTCGAATTGGCAGCCAAATTTGTGTTCTGATTTTTCTCCGAGGAAGGCGGTACTGTCTTTTTCCCTACTGCTCGGTTGAGATTATGAGCGCCTGTTGGTCGGAGCTCGTTTTGTAAAATTTTCACTTGTCGGCAGCCCGGGTTTTGAGTTTTGTGTTGTTGCTGTTGGATTTTGCGTCGTCGACCGCGTTAAAAGAAGGAGAACAGAACACCAGAGAAATTATGGAACCGCGCTGCTCAGGATCGTGTGCTTTGCAGAAGATAGAAAAAGGAATGGGGGTGATCTTAAATGTTAGTCTTTCTCACGTTTTATTAATACTAAATAATTCAATTAATTTAATTTTGAGTTAATTCCAAAAATAAATATAATAAGTTTATACAATTTGAAACACGTCCACGTTCCACAGCTGCTGGTTGTAAAAAAAGAAAGAGCTCGATCTAAGCTCTGTGATGCTGGAGCATTTACTTCTAGTATTCATTTGATGTGAAGTTTGTTATGTTCATTTTAATTGGCTACGTTCGATTCCCACATTCCGCCAGACTGACCTTCATCAACCTCAGATGAGTAGGAGTCGTCTTCGTCTTCTTAAGTGGATTCTGCGTTGTCTTCTGATAACCATTTCTTTATTTTGTCAGCACTCTTTGATGTTACTGCCGGACCTTCACCATCTCCAATTTTTTTCACCTCGTGTCTGTCGAATCCCAGCAACTATTTGTTACGGTCCTATGTACTACATACTTCGGTCTAATTTTGTTCAGCATTCGCTGTGTACTGTTTACATGAGAATACCATTTGTCTGGGTTATCTAGAGGTAATTTGGTGAGAATAGAAATAACGATTCGATGAACCCGTTAAACCTGGCCATTACCGCGTGGAACCCCAGTTGTGACGTTATGGATAGTTATACCATGCGAAACGTAAAATTGATGAAATCGCTCCGAAGTGAAAGCTCTATTTTTGTCTGTTATAACTCTTCTAGGATAGCCGAAAGTTACCGCGATTATTTCTAACTTCTCAATGGTTTCATCTGTGTTGACTGTTTTAGTAGGAAATATCTAGACGAACTTACTAAAACCATCTACGACGGTAAATATGTAACGTACATCTTCATTTCTCCTTACGCACATATTGATGGGATTTCTGCTGAGAGCATCCACATGCTTCATTCTTGTAGCTGGCCTGTACTCTACTTCATAGTAAAATTCCAAAAGTAGCAAAACCCATCGTGCAACTCGTGTTATGAGATCTCTCTTACTCTATATAAGCTCAAATGCCTTGCAGCCCATTACAAGTTTGATTTTCTGCCCAGTAAAGGGTTTTGGCTGCTCGTCCTCAAATTTAGATTTAATAAGTCGCTAAGTGGCTTAGCTATTGTTGCAAAATTCTCTACAAATTTTTTGAAATATTCTACTAGTTCCAGATAACTCTGAAGTTGCTTAGTGGTTTGTGGAATTGGGAAATTCACAACTGCTTTAGTCTTTGCCAATGATGGAGATACTGTTCCGTTCTTAATAATATGTCCCAGATATTCTATTTCCTGCTTAAGAATTTGATACTTACTCCATTTAATTACAAGACCGTCAGCTGATGATAACGCCAGAACTTCTTTTAATCGTGGTAAACCGTCTGCGATTGTTTTCGATGGAATGAAAATATCATCGGCATAAACTGTGACCATTCTACTCTTAATAAGATCTTTCAATATGTAATTAGTATACTTTTTAAATACGCTTGGTGAATTGCACAGCCCAAACGGAACCTTTAGAAATTCATATGTTCTGTTGGAGTTATAAATGACGTAAATTTCTGACTCTTTGTTTCTAATTTGATATGGAAAACCCATTCGCTAAATCCAATGTCAAAAAATAGCTTGCATCTTGCAACTTGTCGATTTGATCTTCAATTATTGGTAGATGGTAACGATCCCTATCAATTTTCTTGTTTATATTCCTATTATCTACGCATAATTTTATCCCATTATCCTTTTTCTTCACCAATACTATCGGACTTGCGAAAGCCGACGAACTTTAATTATACCCTCTTTAATCCATGCCTCAACTTGCAGTTCGACAAATTTCAAATCATTTGGGGTAATCTTCGTAGTGGCACGTATATGGGATTGTCATCCGTCAAAACGATAGTTTGGAGGAATTCCAAAGTCAAGCATGATTTGGTACAGTACGCTCCTGTCGATACTCTCGTATACTTGTTTAAAATTTTCGAAGATTTGCTGCACGTCTGTGTTATATTCCCAGCATTTCTCAAGCACCTGTTTCACCGAAAATATCAGGTCTGTTGTAAGTCGTCCGGTTCTGAACCCGCCTTGGTATTCGCCAATTATTTGATTAGTATAGGGCTTAAGACGACGTTCAATTATTTTTGTCAGTATTTTATAGGACGTACACAACAATGATATACCTCCCTTTTTTAAGTCTTTTACTATTGCATATGTGTCCCGCATTTTATTTTTATACTCTAGATGAAATCTGAGAGTATTATAAGTTTGCTCTAAGATTTGTAACGCTAAGAAATAAGGCTTGGAGAATAAAATGACTGATACAGAAGTTAATATTATCACTCAGAAATCTCAAAACCGGATGTCCGTCTGTCCGTCCGTCCGTCTGTCCGTCCGCTGTTCGCTCTTTAGCTTGAGAACGCATTGAGCTAGAAAGCTCAAATTTCGTACACGTCGTTTTTTGCAAAAAAGTAAGGTCAAGTTTGTGAACGAGCCAAATCGCTCCACCCCTTCTACCCCCTCCCATACAAAATGACACAAATGCGCAATTTGACAATAAACGGATTTGCTCGAAAAGTATAAAAGTTGTTGGCCTGAAATTTGGAATATATTAGTTTTATAATAATATCAATCTACCGTATAAAAATTATGCGTGAGGACACCTCTACCACCTTCTACCACCTCCCATACAAACTGTACTTGTCATGAATTACTCTAAGCCAATTTACTCAGTGCGTAAAAGATTTAGCGAGCTGAAATTGTGCACCAAATATTTATTTAAAATTATTAGTAAGGCCAAAAAAAATTAGACGATTAGCTTCACCCCTTCTTCCCCCTCCCATACAAAATGACACAATTTCGCAATTCGACAATAAATGGATTTGCTCGAAAAGTATAAAAGCTATTAGTCTGAATTTCGGGATATATTACTTCCATAATGATTTCAATATACAGTATAAAAATTATTTGCGTCCTCCCTCTCCTTCCACCCCCTCCCATATAAACTACACTTTTTCACGAAATGCTCTAAGCCGATTTTCTCAGAACAAATAACATTTATCGAGCTCACATTTTGTAATAAATACTTATTTAGCATTATCACTAAGATCAGAAAAAAATATTTGATTACCTTCACTGCTTCTACCCCCTCCCATACACTATGACACTGTTTCACAACTTCAGAAAAATTTATTTTCTTGAAAAGTATGAATGCTACTAGTCTAAAATTTAAGAGATGTCAATTTTATGAAATTCTTAGTTATTTCTGAAAAAAATCACTAAAATCCCCAAATCTTTCTACCACCTCCCATACAAACTGCACATTTTGACTAAATCTAACGCACTGATTTTCTCAGCTCCTATTCAATTTGTGGAGTAAGCATTTTTTATAAAACATTTTTATAGCTACTTTCGCATGATGGGGAAAAAATTAGTTCAATGCTATCACCCCTTCTAACACTCCTCATACAAAATTTCTTGGGATCACAAAAAATTCTATTTCATCTAGAGTATCGTAAGATTGCGCTTTACGCGCAATCGTAGGCCTGTTATGTTTTCCCATGTCGGCGTCCATTTTACTTTATTATTCTAATAATAAAGTATTGTGATCGACACAGAAAAAAAAATTTGCTACCCTGAAATTTTGTTTTTTCGCGTTTCATGACTACATTAGCCTAAAAATGCAAAAAAAAAAATCCGTCCCGCCGTACGCCGTCCGCCGTACATATGGACTCATATCTCCGAGACCGTTAAAGCTAGAATGTTCGTTTTCGGGCAGATTGTTGATTGGGTAAGTGAGCTCCAATTTCTAAATTTTGGGAGTGTTAGGTGGAAGGGGGAGGGAAAGAGTCAAAAACTTCACTTGCTAATATTTCCACCAGGAATGCAGATAGGAAACTGAAAATCAGCAAAGATGTAGAGAGAGATGTGGGACAAACTACAAAAATAATTTAAGTTTTTTATCCATTGGCGTCCGAAAAGGGAGGATAAAAACAAATTGTCGGCCGAATTGTTTTTTCAAATGATTATATCTTCGAAATTGCTTATCATAAAAAATTCATATCTTAAAACCATTAAGTCGGCATATAGTTCCATCAGAATCAGCTTAGAGAGAGGCTTATTATGGCAAGGGGGAGGGTCAGGGTCAGGGGGGGTGCAAAGAAAATCACTTAAAAAGGAATATCTCAACTATCTCTTAAGCTATCTAATTGAAACTTTAAACATATATTAAGCTATACTACAAAAATACGAAAAAAATATAACGTGTTGAAATAAAAGTTGTGGGGGAAATGGGGAGCATTTCAAAAATGGCGCACTTTTCAAAATTAAAAATCGGTATATCTCAAAATTGAGTACATATATGAAATTGAAAATTTGTTAGATTGTAGAACTAAATAACTATTAATTTTTGTAAAAATTTTGAGATGAGTGGTGTAAGGGGAGGGAGGTGGTAAGCAGAAATGTCCAAAACTTTGAGTAATTTTATTAGGGCTTTGGTGAAAGATACAAGGTTTAAATTTTGCAATTGAATACATTTTTTTTATATACATAGAAAAAAAATAATAATTTGTTCCACAATTGTCATAAACCCACCCCCCCTGTCTAACGTGCACAAAGTGTTTCATGTGCTTTGAAAAAAGCACATAAACTGAAAATTTTTGAATAAAATTTTAAGGTAGAGCTTGAAAATTCGCAAAATGTATTTAAAAAAAATCCTTAAATATATGAAATATTAAGTGGTCGAATACCTTTAAAACTTCTACCCCATCCCATACAAAATTTTTTTTTCGACCATTTTCAAGAAATCAATTATCACCTAGCTATTAAAAGCTATCAATTTCAAATGCATAAGAAGTTTTAAAAATAGTTGAAATAAAATTTCCTCAAAAGTTTTGAAATCGCGCATGCCCTTCTACCACCTCCCATACAAAAGTATGATTTCGACCAATTTCATTAAATCAACTAATAACAAACAACTTAAAAGCAACAAAATTGAAATTTTGTACGAGCACCTTACAAGAGAAATGAAATAAAATAGCATCACAAATTTTACGATTCTTTTACTCGCTCTACCTCCACCCATACAAATGTTCAGTTTCGTGAATGTAGAATACACCGAATTTTTTGAAAATTCTATGCAACTTCGTTTATGAAACACATTCTATACAGAGAATATTGGTCATAATTCAAGCAATCAATTAAGAAGCATCATCATCAAGCAACATCCACCCACCCTTACTATCACCCCTCCGCTCCCCTCATAAGAACCCAAACTTGCATAATCGATTGAAATATTGTTAAATTGACAACAGCCCTGCCCAAGAATTCTCTTTCACTTAGTCTTCCCTAACCACTCTTACCTGCATATTGACTTTCCATGCATCCGCAACTTGTCTCAAAAATAATAAAGTTTCCCCGGACTTGTTGGCAGTTTATTTTGTATTTTTTCATTATGGTACTTCCTTTGTTTTCGTCTGTAGGTCTTTTTCGCATATCGCCTAAGCTCGTCATATCTATCTTTTTTGGGTCGTGTTGGTCGTTCAGTAAAAATTTTGTAAGCCTCGTTCTTTCTATCTATTGCATCGAGACATTCTTGGTCGAACCAATAATCATTTTTTTTTCGCCGTGCTTGATATCCTAATACCTCTTCTGCGGAGGATTTGATGCTGTCTCGTATTTTCATCCACGCATTCTCCACTGGCATATTTTGGATATTTTCATATATTGGTGTCAGGTGTTTATTACATGCTAACATGTAAGCCTGCGCCACCGTTTCGTCGTTAAGCGTGTCGACATTGAATTTGCTCTACTCGTTTTCGAATATCCACGACAAGCTATTCTGCATCGATACTTAGCTCTGACTAGATAGTGATCAGAGTCACAATTCGCACCGCGAAGTGTTCGTAGTATGCTGGAAGCAGCCCTTTTCTCAATTAGAACGTGGTCTATTTGGTTGAAAATGTGACCATCTGGTGATGCCCACGTTCGTTTGTGAATATCGCGATGTGGGAAGCACGTAGAGCTTACTATGATATTTTTCCTGCTTGCGAAATCAATAAGACGTTGGCCATTGTCGTTGGTTATGTCATGGAGACTGTGCCTTCCAGTTGTTCCGCTATGAGCCTCCTCCTTTCTGACTTTTGCATTAAAATCCCTTAAGACAATTTTTAGGTCGTTCGAGGGCATTGAATCATAGGTTGTCTCTAGGGTTGCATAAAATTCGTCTTTAGTTATATCGTCCTTGTCTTCTGTTGATGCATGAACGTTGACGAACCAGGTGTTGAAAAATTTAGTCTTTATTCGGATTGCACACAATCTTTCACTTACTGGTCTGAAGCCCGTGACCTGCTGTTTAAATTTTTTTTAAACGACAAAAGCAACTCCAAACCCTTTGCTTCTCGACAATTTTCCACTTGGATAGATTGTGTGTAATCTCATGTCCATGATTTTGTTACCGAGTCATTTCGTTTCTTGGATGGCAGTTATGTTGATGTTGTGTTTTGCCACTTCTTCGAGGAACTCTTTCAGAGCTCCTGTCCTAAATAAGGATCGAGCATTCCAAGATCCAATAGAGTAGTCCATTTTTCGTTTGCGGGGTCGTTGCCGTTGAGTCCATCCTTTCCGAGGCTGTTCTTCAGGTTTCTGGACAGTGTTCTTTTTCCGGTGATGCGTTGTAGGCGCCTCGCCCATCCCCCGACCTGGAGGACCGGTCCTACTTATCTATTACACCCTAGTAGAAAAAGGGTGGGAGTTTTGCTAAATATGATATGCTGCTATGCTGCGAGTCCAACTATGTCATATTTTTGTCTATTTCCTGAGACGCACTAATGTTACTGGCCATACAGGGAAACTCCATGTGCCTTCCTCCTTTCTTAAACCGGGCTTGGGACCAGCTGTGGCGAAGTTACAATTTCAATTTAGTTTACTGCAAAACTTTATTTTTAACTCAACTAATTTAATTAGCTCACAAATTATCGCTTCTAAATCTTTTGCTGCAGACTTTCCATACGACTCACTCGTCGACGGATCTAAGCCAGACTCTTTCGAAAAACATTCACCAAACCATCAGATTCCTTCGCTTCTGAGTGTCAACTCAGCTGCACTTTCACGAACGCTTGCTCTATTTATATAGCCTTACATAGCCTCCTATTCCATCATATCACGTTCGATATTCGTTTGGCATCGGCCGCAGTCGGCTTTTTTCGTTCTCGTGTCATTTAAATCGCGGTTCATTGCATTTCATCACTTCCTTGCAATTTAGGATATATATACTTTTCTGCCGTTAAAGCAGCTGTTCGCATGTGAAAAAACGCCTTTCAAAGTTTCTTGGCTTCAACTCCTATGGCACTCAATTTTCTTGCTCATGCATCATTATTAATCTTTTAAAATGATGTGAAATTGCTGGTTGAGTCACGTCCAATAAATCTGCATGTTGCTGTTGCGTTTGGCCTGAATCTTCGTCCAGTAATGCCTCCAATTCTACGCCTACAAACTTTTCCACCGATCCGGGACGCTCCTTGTCTTCGACGCCGAAATTATACATTTTGTAGCGTTAAAAGCATACGCGATGCGTTGTTTCACTAATAGCAGCCTCACCATAACATTCTACAAACATTTGACGTACCGTAGTTGCACTTTTTTGAATTGAAGGTAAAAAGCAAATTTCTTGCAAACGACGCTTTTTTGGCTCAAAATTCGACATTTTCGCGCACAAAAAAGTATATGACGCCGTTAAAAGTTCACAAATCTAATGATGTGGAGTTGTTGATAGATATGTAACCTTGTAATGTGACGTATCTGATCCGCCATTTTTGACCAGCATTTATTGCTGGTGCCATCTATTGAGAAACGATAGTTTTCCATTTATACTCTCGATATTAAAGTTGATAATTATTTAATATTAAAACAATTTTTATTTTTCTTACAGAATTTTGCAATGACGTAAAGTCATTTGCGCGCACAATATTTGCTACAAGAGTATAACTTGCAGATGTAGATTTGATACATAAAGCGGAAGGTTCCGTTGATTACAATCCAGAACATTAAACGTAAGACAATTTTTTTTGCTTGTATTGTTAAGAGCTACATTGCATTTTATTTCTAGCAATCTGGTCTGTCCCACCGAAGCTTTTTTCTTAATTATTATATATGTTGATATACTCTTCATGCAGACATGTTATCGAGACGAAGGATATCTTATTATACTATAATATTGACACAAATAATTGCATGGCTACCAATTAATTGCCTAGCTAAGTTTGAAAATACCATATCTTCTAGTCCTAATAAATTTAGTCAACCGTTTGTTAGTGGAGCTGGATTTCACCCAAAAATTTCAGAAGAAAGTATAAACGTTATTTTTTCTAATGACGGACAATTTAAGGTATTTGCTGAAGAAAATGCCGTTGTTGATTTAAGAAATTCTCGACCAGAAACCAGCGTAAATAAATATTCGCATCCAGTATTGAACAACATAACTGAGACTTCCAAGGAGGATCCTTCATTACATTCAGTTATAAATAAGCTTTATATGCTTAAACAACCACATGGAAGTTTGAGTAGAGTGCTAAAAAAACATACAATGAAACAGATTGCTAAGTTTCTTCTAAGGCATGGAGAAGAAATGCTATCAAATAGTTCCTACGAATTGTTTTCAGGATTTCGAATTGATCCAGAGTACACAGCAGAAGTAAATTCTTTCCCAAACATTTTAAATGAAAGACTTTTCGGTAATGGATCTGTAGGTGATGAGCTTCAAAGTTTTGCCAATAATCACGTCATGAATATTAATGTGCCAAGAGCTGTGGAATCAGGACGACTGTTTTTCTTCAAGGGTAAGATAATCATATATCAATTTTTAAAACTGAATAATTTTTGTTTACTTAGGACTTAAAAAAATGATGTGGACTTTATTTGTTGGCTTACAAATTGTAAAAACTGTTTTGCTGGCGCTATTCTTACCAAGCATATTAGGTTCACTTGGAAAAATTGTTGGAAAAGGTAAAATTTTACAGTTTAGAAATAACATTTTTCATAAATTTAAGATAGCATACAAAGATATGAACAAATTTATTTAGACATAATTGATAAAAAAACATAAGAGGACTACGATTGGGCGTAAAGCCCAATCGTGTGATACTCTAGATGAAAGAGAATTTTTTTTTATTTCAAAATATTTTGTAAGGGAAAGCTCGATAAATTTGATACGTACTGAGTAAATTGGCATTTCATGAAAAAAGTGCAGTTTGTATGGCACCCCCTCCCATACAAACTGCACTGAAGGAGAGGGAAGACACAAATACTTTTTTATACCGTAGATTGGAATTATTACAAAAATAACATATTCCGAATTTCAGACTAGTAGCTATTATACTTTGCGAGGAAATCCGTTTATTGTCGAATTGCGAAATTGTGTCATTTTGTTTGGGAGGGGGTAGAAGGGGTAAAGCTAATCGTCTAATATTTTTTGATCTTACTAATAATTTTAAATAAATATCTGGTGCACAATTTGAGCTCGCTAAATTTTATACGCACTGAGTAAATTGGGTTATAGTATTTCATGAAAAATTACAGTTTGTATTGGAGGGGGTGGAAGCATGGAGAGGACACAAATAATTCTTTTACAGTAGAATGAAATCATCATAACACTATTATGTTCCAAATTTCAGATCAATAGCATTTATACTTTTCGAGAAAAGCAGTTTATTGACAAATTGCATAATTGTGTCATTTTGTATGGGAGGGGGTAGAAGGGGTAAAGCTAATCGTCTAAGTTTTTCTTGGTCTTACTAATAATTCTAAATAAATGTTCAGTGCACAATTTCAAATCGATAAATTGTATACGCACTGAGTAAATTGGTTTAGAGCATTTCATGAAAAAGTGCAGTTTGTATGGGTTGGGGTAGAAGGATGGGGAGCACACAAATAATTCTTTAACAGTGGAATGGAATCATCATAAAACTATTATGTTCCAAATTTCAGATAAATATCATTATAAATTTATAGTTTATTTATAGTATTTAGTTTGCATTATAAATTTATTCTCGATCGAAGATGTCAGCTTTCGAGCCAAATTCTCGTCATTTGCGAGAAGTTTTGTTTTTCTGCTTTCATTTAAAGAAAACTGCGGCTAAGGCTCATCGAAAGCTCACAAGTTCTTACGGTTAGGCTGCACTTAGCCAAAAAACATGTCGTGAGTGTGGTACCAAAGCTTCAAGATCGCTGATTTTGGCATCGAGCTCCGACATGGCGGTGGAAGAAAAAAAATGTTTGTGGTATTTCAAGAGCTGCTAAAACCGTCTTGTCTACGTTTTCTAGGTTATAGTCTCCTACCGTAATATTTTGTCTGATTGGCGTCTTTTTCCTAGTTTGCGTCATAATTTTTGTTTTATTTTCATTAATACGTAGTCTAACTTCCCTTGCTACCGAGTCAAGGTTTACAAATACCTCCTTGGCACGCTCCAAACATCTTGCAATTAAAATGTTCGTCCATGTTTTTAAGATCGTCATTATTATACTTCCGTTTTTTGTCTGCATATTTTGTTTGCCAATCATCTAAGATTATTATTTCTGTCTCGTTCGGCTCGTGTCGGCCGTTCTGTTAATATTTTGTAAGCCTGGTTTTTTCGGTCTAATGCATCTTGGCGCCGGGGCTGATGTCCTATCACCTCTTCTAAGACAATGTAATGCCATCTTTTATATTTTGGCACATTTCTTCTATTGGCATGCTGGCGTTGTTGCTCAGTATTGGTGCGAAGTGCCTCTCGAAGGCTTATACGTACTTCGCTACTACTTTCTTATGAGTTTTCCTATGTCGAATTTAGTAACCGGTTGTGTTTTTGGGTGTCTTCGGTTTGCGATTCAACATCGGAACTTGGTCTTTACCAAAAAGTGTGTCGCAATTCGCACCGCAATACGTGCGCACGTCGAGAATGCAGGAAGCTGTCCTTTTCTCTAGTGCGTTGATCTAGAAAGTTCAAATTACACGTCGTTTTTGACAAAAAAGCAAGGTCAAGTTCGTTGTATTAAATACTACATTAACATTATTATTAAGAACGAAAAAAAATTAAATGATTAGCTTCACTACTTCTATCTTCTGTCATACAATATAACACAATTTCACAACTTCGCAAAAATTCAATTTTCTTGAAACGTGTAAATGTTACGAGTCTGAAATTTGGGAGATGTCAATTGAGTTTCGGACGGTCGGTACACAGCACTGCGATAATGACCAAGATTTTCTTTATAATTGCGTAAATAACAATGTTTTAAGTTTCAATTCACTCTGTAATGTTGTAGTCTTTTTATACTCTAGATGAAATCTGAGAGTGTTATAAGTTTGCCACAAGGTTTGCAACGCAAAAAAATAAGGCTTGGAGGAAAAAATGAATGATACAGAAGTTCATATAATCACTCAAAAATCTCAAAACCGAAAGTCGGTCCGTCCGTGTCCTCTCTAGCTTGAGAACGCATTGATCTAGAAAGTTCAAATTTGGTACACGTCGTTTTTGACAAAAAAGTAAAGACAAGTTCGTGAACGGGCCAAATCGCACCACCCCTTCTACCCCCTCCCATACAAAACGACACAACTGCGCAATTTGACAATAAACGGATTCGCTCGAAAAGTATAAAAGCTATTGGTCTCAAATTTGAGACATATTACTTTTATGATGATATCAATCTACCATATAAAAATTATGCGTGTCGTCCTCCTTCTTCTACCACCTCCCATACAAACTATTCTTTTTCCCGAAATACTCAGTGCGTATAAAATTTAGCAAGCTAAAATTTTGCACTAAATATTTATTTGGAATTATTAGTAAGACCAAATAAAAATTAGACATTTAGTCTCACCCCTTCTACCCCATTCCATACAAAATGACACAATTTCGCAATTCGACAATAAACGGATTTTTTCAAAAAGCATGGAAGCTATTGATCTGCAATTTGGAATATATTACTTCTCTAATAATTTCAATCTGCTGTATAAAAATTAGTTGAGTCCTCCCCTTCCTTCCACCACCTCCCATACAATCTGCACTTTTTTATGAAATACTCTAAATAAATGCTGAAATATGAACTAAATAATTATCTAGAATTATTAGTAAGACCAAAAAGAAATTAGGCGATTAGCTTCACTCCTTCTACTCCTTCCATACAATTTGACACAATTCAACAACTTTACAAAAAGTCGATTTTCCTGAAAAGTATGAAAGCTACTGATCTGCAATTTAAAATATGACAATTAAATGATCATCATCATCATCAATGGCGCGGCAGCCCAAATCGGGCCTTGGCCTCCTGAAGTCGTCGCCTCCAATCGTTTCGATCCAAAGACCGCGTCCTCCAGCTGCTAATTTTTAAGATGGCTTTGCTATCTTCATCAACCGAGTCTTCCCATCGCTTGCGTAGCTTGCCTACTGGCCGGTTACCACTCGCTTTGCCTTTCAGAGCACGTTTGGGGATTCTTCTGTCTTCCATTCGCTCTACATGGCCAGCCCACTGCAGTTTACATAGCTTGAAGCTTCTGGCTCGTCGTAGAGTTGATACAATTCATGGTTGTATCTTATTCGCCATTCCGTTTCTTTCTTCACAGGTCCCAAAATTCTTCGGAGGACCTTTTTTCCGAATGCGTTAACTGCTTTTTCGGAAGTTCGCGTTAATGTCCACGTCTCGCAGCCATAACAGAGCACAGGTCGTATAATAGTTTCATATATCCGCAGCTTATTGTTCCTGTGCACTTTTTTGGATTTCATTATTGGAAGTACCGAATAATACGTCTTATTTGCTAAGACCAGACTAGACGCAAAAGCCATTAATGTGGCAGATATTTCGGCTACCTTTAGTAACCAACTACTTACTGCCGTATCAAAAATTATGGCTAAGGTAATTCTCAATAGGATTAGTGATGTCGTCGAGAGCACTCTCGAAGTTTATCAGGCTGGATTCCGTAAAGGGTCGTCTTGTACCGACCACACAAATACCCTACGGATAATATTAGAGCAGTCAGCCAAAATGAGTTCGCCACTACATCTCATATTTGTGGACTTCGAGAAGGCTTTCGACAGCGTTAAGCGAGATTACATATGGAATGCTTTGCGTAGGAGAGGTATTCCAGATAAGGTCATAGCTATGATTAAAGAATCCTACGAAGATGCAAGGTGTCGCGTCTTGCATAGAGGAGAGCTGTCCGAGAGCTTTCCTGTGCGAACGGGTGTCAGACAAGGCTGCATATTATCACCAGCCCTGTTTCTGGTGGTAATAAATGACATCTTGAAAGCTGCACTGGAAGGTGGGGAAGGTAAAGGTCTTCAATGGAGACTATTTAACATCTTAAGCCACCTTGATTATGCTGATGACGTGTGTTTGCTTGCACATACCCGTTCGGACTTAGAGTCAAATGTTCGCTCGTTGCATTCTAAATGCAAAGAGGCGGGACTGAAAATAAATGTGCGTAAAACCAAGTACATGCACATGGGTTCGAACGCAAGCGCACCGATTGTTCTTAATGGACAGGATGTGGAAGAGGTGCAAGATTTTTGCTATCTCGGAAGCATTGTCAGCATGGACGGTGGAGCCGAAAAGGATGTTGAGGCTCGGCTAAATAAGGCTCGTCAGGCCTTCGGTATCCTTTCCCCTTTCTGGAGGTTAAGAGAGATCTCCCTTTGCACGAAGCTTCGAGTTTTTGACGCATGCGTCAAATCCGTGTTGTTATATGGTTGTACTACGTGGAAAGTGACCGTTCGACTTACCAAGAAACTACAGACTTTCGTAAACCAATGCCTCCGGCGCATTTTAGGAATATTCTGGCCAGAAGTAATCTCCAACGACGAACTTTGGAGTACAACTCGCCAGACTAAAATAGGTATTGAGATTCAACGGCGAAAGTGGCAGTGGATCGGTCATACTTTGAGGCAACCAGAGCGAAACATCGCAAAACAGGCTCTGGATTATAACCCTCAAGGAAGACGTCGGGTTGGTCGACCATGTAACACATGGAAGCGAGCAGTTGAGCAGGAGGCCAGAGGAATAAACAAGTCCTGGCAACAGCTTAAAGCCGATGCTCGGGATCGCGCCTTGTGGAAGAGAATTGTTTCTGTCCTATGCCCCTATAGGGGGTCTTAACAGGAATTTGATTTGATTGATTGATTTGCTAGTATTATATGTCGTTTGATTTCGTCTGTTTCATTACCGTCCTTTGCTAGATTAGCCCCAAGATATATGAAATTGTCTACACTCTCCAATTAAATGATATTTACAGTTATTTCTAAAAACGTCATTAATAAATTCACACTCCTTCTGCCACCTCCCACACAAACTGCACAATTTCACTTAATCCAATACACTAAATTTCTCAGTACCAATTAAGTTTTTGAATCCTAAATTTTGTATAAAACATTTTGATAGCAACCTTAGAGTGATGTGAAAAAATTAGTTCGATGTCGTCACCCGCTCTACCACTTCCTCTACAAAATTCCTTAAAATAAAAAAAATTCTCTTTCATCTAGAGTATCGCACGATTGGGCTTTACGCCCAGTCGTAGTCCTGTTATGTTTTTTGTTTTAATTTATTACGTGGTTGTGTCAATAATTTATTGCTAATACTAGTTTTTTTCGTTTTCTTTTTATAACGAATATGCACGTTTTTTTTAATCGGGGTCATAGCACACCGACAACTATATTGCACCCATACCTGCTAAGTCCTTGTTTGCCGGCTAGCGGGTCGTAATATAGCAATACCGTGTCTGAGTTGAAGGCCTAGAACTTGATTTGGATGGGGTATTCGCGTGGATTGCGATTCGCTGATGTTTATATATTGTTTTTGCTATTTCGCGCTAGTTGTTGGCCTTTTATTTTATCGTATGTATCACAATAGATGCTGATATTTTACTTTTGGATTTTACTCTTAGCTTTTTTTCTGAATTTAAATTAAATTAACTTGCCGATTTCTTTTATCTTCCAAGTTTTTTTTTTTTAATATTTTTTTCACACTTTTAATTTTAAATATAATGAATTTTCGGAATCACTTTTCTTGAAATGTTTAAGTTTGTAATTGATCAAGCAAATGTTCGAGGATTGGAGTCTGCTTACCTCTCACTACATATCCACACACAAACCTAAAGACCGGATATACTTGCATTAGGCGAAAGTTGCAGTGAAGAACAGTGAATTTGAGGCAGTCCTCGAACGACAGTGTTGTGAAATTCATTATCGGGCAATTTTTTTCCAACGCATTACAACCTCCAGCATTTCAAGAGCAACGTTCACCGCCACTTAAAATTATTTTCTCCTGTATTTCCCTGCTAATTTCCCTATATCCACTTGTTTCCCTTACCCATGCCGACTTAAGTGTGCATCGAGCGTTAAAGGGTGATCCTCTAAGTTTATTTAAAAAAAGAAGTTTACCATAAGAAAACTAATAATAATTATCATATTTTACAATATATATATATGTAATATAAACATATTTTTTTAGGAATCACCTCGGTTTCAGGCTTTAACCATCCAACCGAAGCTGTTAATGACTTAGATTTTAAAGATAATACATACAATTTGGATCAAGATAATAAATTTGATGACTATATGTATCCTCAAGCTGGTAAGTTCTTAATAAGTTACTCATTATGAACTAATAGAAATTTTCTTTTATCTGTAGAAGCATCCAATAATCATTTTGCTACACAAATGTATGATTCAGGAGCAGCTAATACTAACGCACTTTCGCGATTTGGCATTGGCGACCAGAAGCTTACTTATGTGAATTCAGGGATGAATATGTACACTTCTAAAAATTCGAATATTAACATAATGTCTACAAAGAAGAACAACTTTAAGGATTTTCTAGATATTCCAGCTTCTTCATTACTGTTAACAAACTACGATCCATTTTACAGTCCTTTGCTTTCAAGATTAGATGCAGTATTTCAACAGTTAGGTCTTCAAAAAGGAAACGAAATATGCAGAGAAAAAATGGTGTGTTTAATGTACGCGAATCCAGCGAAATACGCTCCTTATAGTAATTTGGTGTCGGCGCAGTTGAGCAGGTAACTATTATAGTGTTTTCTCTTCTAACCTTGATTTCTGCGCCTTAAGATGCCCAATTGTTGCACTTTTGAACTAATTTTTTTTTAGTTCTGTTCCGCAAGTCCATTTACAACAAAACGCTTTAATTTTGAAAAGAAATTTTGTATTTTTTTTTATCATATTAGCAGTGAAGCATGAAGCAGTAAGTTAAACACTTGAAAAGTTTCTTCCGCGTTGAACTAAGTACGAATGCGAAGAAAATATACATTTAAATTTTTTGATTACGTCCAATGAAAAAAATTGCACGAAAGGCGGTAGTCTGAAGGGACAGTGCCTGGTGGATAAGTTGAGGATCATTAGATATTACTGGCAGTCTTGTTAACAAGCGGGTACATCACCGTTTCCGGTCCTTGGTATTCTATCATACACACAACACATTTTCATTTGATTTTAGTGGCTTGCGAGAGCACAATTTCACAGCAGTCAGTGACTCTAGTCTTCGACTTTTAAATCAAATTTCCCGCAATAAACTTTGAGTGGCTTTTATCAAATTTTACTATTTTTTCCGGACCTGTTACATACAAATTAGTTTTGTTTGAAAAACATATTTACGAATGCGAGAAAATATGCTTCCTGATATGGTTTTTTAGCTCTATTCGAAAGTAATTTTTAATAGCTACATACACAGATAAATTATGGTAATCCAAATTTAAACGAAATTCATGATATGAAAAAGGAAGCTTGGCTACTGCTCATATTACTATAATTGCTATCAAAATACTTAACGCCAAATTGGAGCTTTACAAATCTTATATATACTGTCTTATATATACTGGACGAAATTGGATTCAAGATTCAAGATTCAAAACTTTTATTGAGGCTTTTTTTGTACATATTAGTTGGCAAAATCTTACGTTCTATAATACATTTGTCGACTTAATTTTATAGACAATTAATTCAAAATTAGTAGTGTATGTAAATAACTTAATATTACAATTCATCATTGGACGAAATTGGTGTATTGAATTTTGTGAAATGGTACAGTGTGTATTAAAGGTTTTAGAAGGAATGGGGAACTTCAATTTGCTTAGTGAAAAAATATGTTCCTCATGGAAATAGCATGTTTCAAATTTCAGGTCCGTAGCATTTATATTTTTCAAGTAAATGGACTTGTCAGAATGTTACTATATAGTGTCATTTTGTGTGGGAAGCGATAGAAGATGTTACGAATTGAAGCCGTCGGGGTCTCATTTCGCCTGTCATCCTTGGGAGTGCTGTAGAGAGGATCGATTACGCATGTTATTTAAGTTTTCTGGATCGTTTTGACCCCTATCATCGTAATGGCCACCAGGCTATACGAGACCTAGGCCGACGTGCGAAGATGGCTAAAGAAAAGCATTCCCAGCTGTGGGAGAGCTGATCTTGGCCCTTCCCTTAGCTGGCGCTTTCCTTTTTCGTTAGACTATTTGTATTAATCAAGAAAAAGAACGTAACAATACTACGATTGAACGTAAAACTCAATTATGCGATACTCTAGACGAAAGAGAAATTTATTGATTTAAAAAAATATTGTATGGGGAGTGGTAGATGGGGTGACAGCATTGAACTGATTTTACTTTATTATTCTAATAATAAAGTATTGTGATCGACACAAGAAAAAAAAAAACTTTGCTACCCTGAAATTTTTTTTTTCGCGTTTCATGACTAAATTAGCCTAAAAATGCAAAAAAAAAAATCTGTCTGTCTGTACGCCGTCCGCCGTACGCCGTCCGCCGTCCGCCGTACACCGTACGCTGTCCGCCGTACGCCGACGTGTACGCTCAGCGCACATTAACTCCCAAACCCTTCAAGATAGAAAGTTCATTTTTGGAGGGATTATAGGTAGTTGCGGATCTCAGGCGGATACCCATTTTGGGGGGTGTACGAGTTCAGGGGGAGGCAGGGGGAGCGCTTAAACCGAAAAATACGAAGTCAAATATCTCAACCATGGTTACAGCTAGGAAACTAAAAATTAACATACATATAGAGGAGTTTGTAGGACAACTTTTAAAAATAATTTAATTTTTTTATCCATTGGGGTGCGAAAAGGGGGGGCTAAGAACCAATTGTCGGCCGAATTTTTTTTTCAAATGATTATATCTTTGAAAGTACTTCCTATAAAAAATTGATATTTTGAGACCATTAAGATAACATACGGATGTGCTAGAATCAGTTTAGATAGAAGCTAATTATTGTAAGGGGGAGGGTCAGGGGGGCTGCAAAGAAAAACACTTAAAAATTAATATCTCGACTATCTCTTAAGCTATGTAATTGAAACTTGAAACGTGTACTAAGCTTTACTAGCATAATATAAAAAAAATACAACATCTGGACATAATAGTAGTGGGGGGAAATGGGGGGCATTTCAAAAATGGCGCACTTTCCAAAACTACAAATCACCAAAACTCAAAATTGAATACAGATATCAAGTCAAAAATTTGTCAGATTGTAGACCTATATAGTCTTTAATTTTGGTAAAAAATTTAAGCTGGGGGATGTAAGGGGAGGGAGGTGGAAAGCGAAAATGTTGAAAATTTTGAGTGATTTTTTTATGGCTCTCGTAAAAGATACAACGTTTAAATTTTGCACGTCGACATATCTACTTAATGTACACAGAAAAAAAATAATAATTTGTTCCAAAATTATTATGCACCGAAGTGGAGGTCTGACGTGCACAAAGTGTTTCATGTGCAATGAAAAAAACATATAAACTGAAAATTTTTGAATGAAATTTTTAGGTAGAAACTTGAAAATTTGCGAAATGCATTTAAAAAAAATCTGTAAGAGTTTGAAATATTAACTGGTTGAATATCTTTAAGACTTCTACCCCCTCCCATACAAAATTATTTTTTCGACCATTTTTAAGAAATCAATTATCACCTAACTATTACATGCTATCAATTTGAAATTTTTGCACAAGAACTTACAAAAATAGTTGAAATAAAATTACGTTAAAAGTTTTGAGATCGCACTTGTCCTTCTACCTCCTCCCACACAAAAGTATGATTTCGACCAATTTCATTAAATCAACTATTAACTAACAAATTAAAAGCTACAAACTTGAAATTTTGTACAAGCACCTTACAAAAGAAACGAAATAAAACTGCATCACAAATTTTACGATTCCTCTACCTCCTCTACCCTCTCCCATACAAATGTTTGGTTTCGTGAATTTAAAATACACCGAATTCAATGAAAATTCGATGCAACTTCGTCTATGAAACTGACATTCTATACAAAGAATATTGGATTTGGTTCAAGCAATCACTTAAAAAACTATTTACATCCACCTACCCTTACTATCACCCTCCCCCCTCCCTTCATGAAAACTCAAACTTGTATAAATAAAGGAATGAAATATGGAGCGTTTCCGGAAAGTGTTAAATTGAGAACTGCCCTGCTCAAGAAGCTCCTTTCACTTAGTCTTCCCTAACCACTCTAACCTGCATATTGACTTTCTACGCATGCGCATTTTGTCCCAAAAATAATAAAGTTTCGCCCGACTTGTTGGCAGTTTATTTCTCATGTCTTGCTAGACAAGCTATTGTATAAAAATATTTTATTGAATATTTAAGCTCCAAAAATGTAATATGTACTTAAAAAATTAGTCTATTTGATTTACTGAAGTTGGGAAATTTTACGGCAGGTGGTAGAAGGAGTGGAGAGCTTTTAATGAATTGTTCAGAAATAACTACGATATAAATATCATACTTTTGACATGTTTTATTATTACAGATCAGTAGCAATAATACTTTTCATGAAAATCGACTTTTTGTAAAGTTGTGAAATTGAGTTATATTGTATAAGAGGGTGTAGAAGGAGTGCAGTTAATTGTCTAATTTTTTTCGGTGTTATAAATAATTCTAAATAGAATCCGCTCGATAAATTTTATACATTCTAAGTAAATGGTTTATGGTTTATAGTATTTTAAGAAAATGTGCAGTTTGTATGGGAGGTGGAGGAAGTAATGAGAGGATTTGAATAATATTTGTACCGTAGAATATGAAAATAATATATTTCAGATTTATACTTTTGGTGAAAATCCGTCAAAAGCGACGTTTAAAAAATTTAAACTTTCTAGCGGAGCTAGAGTGGACACGGACGGTCGGACGGCTTTGAGATTTTTGAGTGATGATATAAACTTCTGTATTATTCATTTTCTCGGAGCCTTACTTCTTAGCGTTACAAGCTTTGTGGCAAACAAATAATATTCTTAGACTTCATCTGAAGTATAATCAAGATAAAAATCAACTCCGTCTGTATCTATGCCACACAAAGAAAAAATTTTATCAGAGAAAAAAAATCATAAGTATTGAAATTCAATTTGTGAATGACTTGTATAAGATTTGGTTATTTTTTTTACGGCCGTCAAAACTAACTTGATGCACAGTTAAGTCGACATAGGTACAGGGAAACACAGGAAGGGAGATTTTGAAGTGGCGGTGAACGTTGTTCTTAAATTATTAAAGGTTATATCCCATTGGAAAGAGATTGCCTGGCAATGAATTCCAAAACACTGTCGTCCGAGGGTTGAAGGACTGCCTAAGCTTCACTGTTTTCCACGGCAAGGGTGTACTTGTGTGAGGTTGCAGCATGGCGAGTATTTCGGGGGGCATTGATTGTGGGTGGTATAAGGGCTTTTAGTTCCTTGCTGCATTTACCATGGAAGTATCTATAGTAAATGCGGAGTACTCCGATATTTCGACGATGCTCGAGGGAGTCAATTGAGGCCGATACAGTTTCATCTCCAATTAATCGGAATGCATGTTTCTGGATACGGTCAATTAGAACCAGATGTGATTTTGGGCCCCAGGCCAAACATGCAAGTTATACTCAAGACATGGTCGGATATAAGCCTTATAGCTAGTTCGGTGGCAGAAAAGTATTTGTTACACTTCCGCAGAATACCTAGCCGTTTCGAAGCATCAAGAGCGACTTGTACTAGTTCTAATCTAGGCAATCTGCAGAAGGTGGAAACTGTACGCCATTTAAGGACATATTAGTGACCGACGTCAGAGCGTTATGTTTAAGAGATAGATGACAGGACTCCGTTTTTAAGGCATTAAACTATACTCTGTTTTTCCTGCCCCATTCCAGGATTAAACTGAGGTCAGACTTGTCTACTCATTACGACAACAGGTCATCGATGTCGGATGAGCGTCCCCAGGAGAGTCGAATTGGTAGATGTTATCTAGAGTGCTGTCATCTGCGAAACAGTGAATAGGATTGAGAGTACATGACAGAAGGTTCTTTATGAAGACTAAAAAGAGAGTGGGAGATAAAACTGAGCCCTGAGGGACGCCAGAATCAATAGAAAGGGGTACAAAAGTTACTCCGTATAGTACAACTCGAATAAATCGCTCGGAGGGGAAACTCGTAGTCCATTGAAGAAACGAAGTGTTAAAACCAGCTTGGCTAAGAGGCGCTTGTGCCAAACTCTGTCAAACGCTTTGGCGATGTCAAGAGCAAGAACTTGACGTTCACCAAATTTGTGGATGCAGGAATTCCAACGCTCGGTAAGATAGATCAGGAGATCGCCTGTAGAACGACCCGAGCGAAATCCATATTGGCGATCATGAATGAGATTTTTATCCACTAGAAAGTTGACCTCCTGCAATTGACAGCAGTTTCCATTATCTTTGAAAGCACTGAGGTAATGGCCATGGGGCGGTAATTAGCGGGGTTCGCTTTGCTGCTTTTCTTTGGAATTGGCTGAACATTTGCAACCTTCCAGATGTTAGAAAAGCACCCTGAAGAGTATGAAAGTTGGTAGAAATTACGAAGTAGCTAGAGAGGAAGCGCAGTTTTTAAGGACAATAGGTGGGATGCCATCTGGTCCAGCAGACTTGTAAATATTGAGTTCTTGCAGGATCCTGGAAATAACCCTAGTTCGAAAACGAAGTGGTGCCAGCGAGAAACCAGAGTCTGGTAAGTGCGGAGGACTGTGGAAGCTTCGAGATTCTAGCAAAGTTTACTGCCAAAAGGTTTGCCTTTTCGACAGGATCAATAACGGTTCGGTCACCATCGAGAAGATAAAGTGTTGAAGATGTGATGAAATTCTGGTGGATTTCACAAAAGACCAGAAAATTCTTGAGATTTGGGGATTCTCAATGATCTTAAGTCGACGTTTCCGATCATGTTCGAATTTAACTCGCAATAAAATTTGATTGCAAGCATTTCTTGCCACTTTTAATGAGTCCCTAGTATTTACCGTCGGATTATTGCAAAATGTAAAAAAAGGCTGCTTTTTGGCTCTAATTGCTTCGAGACACTCATTGTTGAACCACGAATCATTTGCTGGTTTGATCCTTTTGAGATTGCATGGAATAAAAGGCCTCATGACTGTTATGATTGTCTCGGTCACAAGTTGCAAGATGGTATCACAATTCCCGGACTCAAAGCATAGCCTCCAATCAAAGGCGCGGTAGAATGAATTAAGGTCTACCGAATTGGCTTTCTTATAGTGCCATACCGTTCTACGTGGTGTCTTTGTAGTCGGTGGATTTGCTGCTATGATAGAAAACTGTGCATGAATCATAAAATGGTCAGATGTTTCTACTGGAGCCAATAACGAGACATGATACTTTGGTTGGTTAAAAAAAGGTCAATCAAATTTGAAGACTGGCCTGCAATGTCTGGTAGACAAGTGGAGTTGTCTACCAGCTGCACTAAATTGTTGATAGATACGAAGAGCTCAGCATCACGACCAAGCTGGTCCGTATAGGTGGAATGTTTAAGCCAGGCAGCGTTATGAAGATTGAAATCGCACGCGACAAATCAAGTTCTACGGTGGTATTTTCTTGCCGGACTTCTATAATCATAGCAGAAATGAATGATGTGCTTTTGGACATTTATTTTTATCCAGTTGTGTTTTCTGGATTGGAGCATGTTCCTAAATGCGGAACTAACTGAAAAGCGACATCATAGCGGATGTAAATAGTGATACCCCGCAGGCCAAAAAAGAAGACAAAAGACGGTAATTACGAATGATATACATATATGTATAATACTTTAATTTCGCACAGTGCAAGTAAGCCCTAATATAATTTCGCTGAATTATTATTCTCGTTGGATATCTTTTTTTTGTGTCTTCTTCTTAGTTTGCTCCGTGTTGTGCTGCGGTGTGTAAATTGTTGCTATGGCCGACGCTGATTCGCTTTACTCTCTCTATAGTGTTTTATAGTTTTATAAAAAAAAAGCTATAGAGAGAGCTCTATAGCTTTTTTTATACTCTAGATGAAATCTGAGAGTATATTGTGTTTGCCTTACCGTTTGTAACGCTAAGAAATAATGCTCGCACAGAGCCGCCAAGGGTACAGAAATATTTGTTGTCGCTCAAAAACCTCGATTCCGAGTGACCGTATGTCCGTCTGTCTGTCTGTCTGTCTACAGCATAACTCTCGAAAGCTTTGAGCTATAGTGCCAACAATTTTGGTGTGTCATTTTTAGCAAAAACGCAACTTTAAGTTCGTGAATGGGCTACATCCCCCCACTCCTTCTACCCCCTCCCATACAAATTTCATGAAATTTCGAAATATTAAGAAATTGATTTTTCTTTGAAACTATTCAAGCTATCGACTTGATATTTAGATCAAAATATTATGATATAGATGTTATTAGTATCACGGAATATTACACCCGATCCCCTTACCCCTTCTACCCCCTCCCAAACAAATGGACAATTTTGAAAAATACATATTTTCGATTTTCATTGAAACTAGTAAAGCTGAAAAGACGAAATTTTATCAGCATTAATTCTACTATAATTTCACTTCATTTTAAAAATAATTATCATCTTCACCACATTCCTTCTACCCCCTCCCTTACAAATTTCACGAAATTTTGAAATTTAAGTTAAGTTATTTTTCTGCGAAACTGTTAAAGCTATCACCTTAATATTTTGTACGAAGTATTCAAATAGAAATATTATTAATGCGAAAAAAATTTGTTTTGATCCGTACACTCCTTCTACCCTCTCCCATACAAATGGATAATTTTTGTTAAATGCATTTTATCGATTTCCATTCAAACTAGAAAAAGTACAAACTTCAAATTTTGCCAGAATTTGTTTCTTAATAATTGAAATAAGTTTTAGCAAAAATTATCAGCTCCGCTTTACTCCTTCTACCACCTCCCATACAAATATCTGTATTATAACTTCAAGAAAAGCATTTCTCCTTCAAGTATATGAGCTATCGACTTTGAAATTGAATCAAAGCATGGTGATAAGGATGATGATAAGCAGTTTCAAAATCATCTTAAATGCTCCATTTCCTCTGCCACCTCCCATACAAATGCCCCAATTTAAGAAAATCTATGACCAATTTCTTTAAAAATAATGAAAACTAAAAACTTTAAATTCAGCAAAAAACATTTTGCATGCCATGCTCGGTGTCATATACGAAAAATACAAACCCACCCCCCCTCTACTTCTACCACCTCCCATGCAAAAGTCTCTATTCACTATTCGAAAGAATTTGAGATGACATATATTTTACCGTATATTAAAGTCATTTCCATCTCATCTAGAGTATCATATGATTGGGTTTTAAGCCCAATCATAATTCTGTTATGTTTTTTATTTAATCTATGGTTTTTATACTCTAGATGAAATCTGAGATCGTTATAAGTTTGCTCTAAGGTTTGTAACGCTAAGAAATAAGGCTTGGAGAAAAAAATTAATGATACAGAAGTTAATATTATCACTCAAAAATCTCAAAACTGGATGTCCGTCTGTCCGTCCGTCTGCTCGCTCTCTAGCTTTGTCGTTTTTGACAAAAAAGTAAGGTCAAGTTTGTGAACGGGCCAAATCGCTACACCCCTTCTACCCCCTCCCATACAAAATGACACAATTGCGCAATTTGACATTTAACGGATTTGCTCAAAAAGTACACAAGCTTTTGGCCTGAAATTTGGAATATGTGACTTTTGTGATAATATCAATCTACCGTATAAAAATTGTACGTGTCCTCCTCTTCCTTCTACTACCTCCCATACAAACTGTACTTGTCATGAATTACTCTAAGCTAATTTACTCAGTCTGTATAACATTTAGTAGGCTGAAATTGTGCACCAAATATTTATATAAAATTGTTAGTAAGACTAAAAAAATTAGACGATTAGCTTCACCCCTTCTACCCCCTCCCATACAAAACGACACAATTTGACAATAAATGGATTTGCTCGAAAAGTGTAAAAGCTATTAGTCTGAATTTTGGGATATATTACTTTCATACTGATTTCAATCTATAGTAGAAAAATTATTTGCGTCTTCCCTCTCTTTCCACCCTCTCCCATACAAACTACACTTTTTCATGAAATGCTCAAGACGATTTTCTCAAAACATATAACATTTATTGAGCTTATATTTTGTAATAAATACTTAATTAGTATTATCACTAAGATCAGAGAAAAATATGTGATTAGCTTCACCACTTCTACCCCCTCCCATACAATATGACACAGTTTCACAACTTCACAAAAAATCTAGTTTCTTGAAAAGTATGAAAGGCATTAGTCTGAAATTTAAGAAATGTCAATTTTATAATATTTCTAGTTATATTTCTTGGGATCACAAATAATTCTATTTCATCTAGAGTATCGTAGCTCTGTTCTGTTTATATTTGTGTTCTTAAACAGTATTATAATTTTATTTCAATTAACTAGTAACACTTCGGCTTTATTTAAAAAAAACAAATAAAGTTTTATGTGTCATTATTCGTATATCCTTGGTGAGGTAAGTAAAATTTATTGATACAAAACGACGATTTCATATCAAAAGAGTAAAGCGATTTGACCCCTTCACGAACTTCACCATACATTTTTATCGAAAATAATTTCAGCTGTCTAACACAACGCATTCTTCAGCTAGAGAGCGAACGGATGGACATCCGTTTTCGATATTTGTATTCACTTGATGGAACCTGAGAGTATTATAACATCGCTCTGAAGTTTGTGCTAGGAAACAAGACATGGGAAAAAATTAATTACACCAGAAGTTCATGTTGTAACGCAAAAATCTCGAAAGAGGATGTCCGTTATCACAATTTGTTAAATACTTTTTATACTCTAGATGAAATCTGAGAGTATTATAAGTTTGCCACAAAGTTTGTAACGCCAAGAAATAAGGCTCGGAGAATTCCGATTGCCAAACTTGTCGCATGTGTCTTGCGAGGGTTTCTCACCGCTTTGCACATATCCCACAGATTCTTCAGCACTAGTTAGAAAAGTGTTTCTGGTTGCCTCCCAATTGGCGTCCAGTGTGCGCATTTCATATTCACCCAATGTGGATGACTTTTCGCGTGGAATAGTGGTATATTCGCGTTTTTTGTTGGGATCTCTGAGTTTATGCACATTAAGCTTGCGCTTCATTTGAAGAATTTGTGGTCGTCGGATAGCTGCTGTACACAATCTCAAGCAGGCAACCATCAAGTGGTGATCGCTCCCCACGTCAGCTCCACGTTTCGCTCGCACATCGAGGAGACATCTTCTCCATCGGCGACTTATAGCCAATTGGTCGATCTGGCTCTGAGTAACACCATCAGGGGAAACCCAAGATGTTTCTTGTGTGAAAAAAGGGTCCCTCCGATGACCATTTGCCGAGTACTACAAAATTCCACAAATAATTCGCCGTTTTCGGGTCTCTCAATCCAAGGTCATAACGTGTCGATCCAAGGGTCACCATACCTTCCCATGACGTGTTTTAGTCCAGTGTTGTCTGATCCAACCTGGGCGTTCATATCTCCTAAGATGATAATAATATCACCTCTTGGAACACGTTCGAAGGTGGTACTTAGTTGGCTATAAAACTCTTCTTTGTCACCAGATGTTGCGGTATTAGTTGGAGCAGAATTTTGACGTTTCTGACACTGGTCCTGACCCTGACGACGGTAATCCTATCCGAAATTGGTTCCCAGCTAATGAGACTGTTTCTCGCTCTCGGTGTAAGGACGAACGCCACGCCATTTCTGGCTTCACTTTCAGAGCCAATGTACAGAATAGTGTACAATTTTTGGATTACCTTCCATGTTCACTCGCAACTGTTAAGTCTTTTTATATTTCTGTCTTATTGTGGTAGTATAGCTTAATATACGTTTCGAGAGATAGTCGAGCTACTAAATGTTAAGTGCTTGTCTTTGCTCTCCCCCTAACAATCTCCCTTTGCAGTATTTGAATCCTCACAGTCGGTTAAGATGGCTCTATTATGTTCAATAATTCCGGTACGCCGTCCCTATTTCAGACCCATAATTAAATTATATTAAATTAATTTTAAAGCCGCTCTATATGTGTTTCAATTTTCAGTTCTCTAACTAGGGTCATAATTGAGATACCTTATTGTTTCAAAACGGGTAGGCCGCAGAAAGATGCATGGTTCACAAACGGGTGTCTCGATGCGACTAAAGCCAAGAAGCAATCGTTGCAAAAACATAGAAACAGTCGAACTGCCGGGAACACAGACTCATTTGTATTTGTAAGAAACACATGCAATGGAATTTTGAAACGTGCTAAGTTTGAGAAAGACCAACAACATTGATAAGCCCAAGAATTCCAAATCTTTTTCATCATTTCTAAAACAATTAATTTTGTATCCTGCTGTATGTACCCCTGTATGCTGTTGATCCTGTGAAAAAAGCCAATCTGTTGGCAGCGAGTTTTGCTAGAAACTCTTGACTTTCACAGTCAAATTAGAGTATTTCTCAACTACCACCCTTTCATTTCATCCCTTCGTTTTCGAACTAGGGTTATTTCTAAGATCCAGCAAGAGCTCAATGTTAACAGGTTTCCTGTTCTAGATGGCATCCCCCAATATCGTTGAGAAATGCGCTTCCTCTCTGGCTCATCCACTTCTCAATATTTACCACCCTTCATACACTTCAGGGTGTTTTCACAGGCCTGGATAGTCGCGAATGTTCGAAAGATTCCCAAGAAGGAATGCAAAGCGAACATCGCTAACTATCATCCTATTGCCATTACCTCAGTGCTTTCGAGGATAATGAAAACTGCTATTAATCGCAGAATAGTGAACTATCTTGAGAAAAAAACCCGATCCACAATCACCAATATGGTTTCCGATCTGGACGTTCTACGGGAGATCTCCTAGTATATTTAATTAATTGGTTGAACATACACAAATTCGCCGAATGACTAGTACTTGCACTTGACATTGGCAAAGCGTTTGATAGGATTTGGCATAAATGTTTCATAGCTAAGCTTGAAGCTTTTCGCTTTAATCTGTCTTTTCTTAAATAGATTCAAAAATTCCTCTCTAAGTCCTACATACGAGTTGTAGATGGAGCTAGTTCTTCTTTTCAATTTATTGCGGCGTTACACGAGGCTCAGTCTTATCACCCGCCCTCTAAGCTACCTATTGTCAATCCTATCCATAGTTTCGCTGATGACAGCACGCTTGACGAAATCTTCCAATTTGACTCTCCTGCGGAGGCACAGCACGGCACTTCGGTGTTCTCATGTCGTAAGAGTCAATAGGTTCATTAAACTCCGACCTCAACTTTATCCTGGAATGGGGCAGACAAAACATAGTAAAGCTTTATGCCTCGACCAGTCAGTTCCTTCATCTATCTTTAAATCGAAATGTTGCGGCATCAGCCACAATAATGTCTATCGGTGGCGTGCAGATTCTACCTTTTGCAAACTTTACGTTACTAGGCGTAAAATTACACAACCGTCTTGATTGGAGTCAACGCATCTAAGAAATCGTTCTGGATGTCTCGAAACGTTTATGTGTTCTGCGCAAATACTTTTCTGTGTCTGAACCGGCTTACATATACATATGTATATCCGGCCACGTCTTGCAATGTAGAATTTATTATCCGGCAGTCTGTTTCCAGCGAAGTATAATTCAAAACGTCCACCGCCATTTCAGACTTATCCCTCCTACGTTTCTTTTGTAACTTTCCTATTTCCACTTATTTCCCCCTTACCAATGTCGATCTAACCGTGTACTACGCATTAAAGATTTACGCCCTAATTTATTTCGGTCACCGTTATGAAAATATATTCGAATTTGTAGTTTTCGGATCCCCTCGCCTCCTCCATACATCCCACAGCTACAAAATTCAGCTATAACCCACCCAAAATAAACTTGCTATCTTCTGAGGTTTGAGAGTTATTGTGCACTGAGCATACGGCATACAGACAGACCGATTTAAATATTTTTTGTACTTCTTGGCTAATTTTGTGATGAAACGTGAAAAATAAATTTTTCATAGCAGCAATTTTGTCCAAGTCGATTATAATTATTTATTATTACTTGATATGGGTATTTTACTGGAATGTAACGAGAAAATGAAAATGGGAAACTAAATCATTCAAATGTATATACTGCGAAATCAAAAGAGATGGAATGATAAAGGGGTCATAGCCGATCACTGTTATTATTAGGAATATCGTTGCGGTAGTTGTTCACTTGTCGGTGTATACATAAAAAGAACTAAATGCAACAGCCTGCACAGTTCCACTTCAAGAAGGCCTAGATACTCAGTAGATTTTATTCGCTCTCTATCATTCAGTCCCCCATAACATCTGCAAATATTTGTCAGTAGCAGCCAGTACAACTGAAAAATATATATCAGCTTCTCTACTCGTTACGGTCGTTCTCACTCCTCTTCCCCTACCTTCCTAATCCATTCCTTCCCTCTATGACTGTGTTTGTGCATTGCACATAAAGGTCGAAATTGCCTATAACACAGGTCATTCCATAAAAAAAAATTATCCATGAAACCTGAAGCACCTCTCTCCCCTCAATGTACTTAAAAGTTCTTAATATGTCTTATAAATTTGAAACATAAGTTATTTCCAATTAACACAAATAACCAATTAGAAAAATTAAGTTACACCTCAATTCTTGTCAGATATTTTTATTTTCATGGTTTCCTTTGCATGTTTCTAAGATTATAATTTCGTTTCAGAGAATTAAATGAGCTTCGGAAACCTACTATTGACAATCCAGACATACTTCGATTTTTCAAGTACATGAAAGCGGCGAAGGACGGTCAAGATGAAATGGATTGCCAAAACATCTTCAAGGAATGTACAGGTCTTAAGAATACTGAGAATCCGGCTATGCTGACAACCTACAACGATATAAACAAATTAGTTCAAGCACGCAAACTATAATAAAAATTGGAACTCTAGTATAATTAACTACATCATGGAAATTATATATAATAAAAAGTGTTTATCTGCTATATTTTAGATATGTATGAATTGTGACTCCCTATTATAAGGTTTTTTAAGAATGGTTTTATGTCAGAATCAGTTTTATATATTAACGAACTTAACAAAATTCTATCTTTATTTGTAGTGGTTATATGTCAGAATCAGTTTTATGTATTAACGGACTTATCAAAATTCTATCTTTATTTGTAGTCCATGAGCTCTGGAATAAAAAACAATAACCAAAAGCTCTGACGTATATGAAGTAATGAGTGAAAGAATTTTTTTTTTTTTTGCAAAAATACAAGCCTGCGATTAATGGGTGGAGAATGATCAAATTAATATATACATTTTATAGAATTCATGGCTTTGTCGATTTCCGTTTTTGTTTTTTGTTGTAAAGCTCTTGTTCTGAAATGAAAAAAAAAAACACTTTTGTATATATTTATCTCGCGTTTCAAGAATTTGTTTGAACCTAGAATATTATTTATGAAACTAACTAACTTAAGTTTTGTCCTAAATTTACTGAGGAGGTATTTTATGTGTATTTATTTATTTATAAGAGAATGTCGAAGGTTATTGTGTAAAATAAATTTAATATCATATTCATTAAATCGAAAAAGAGTTTTTATTTTTTTATTTCAAGTTATCTTATCGATTTTAAGTCATCAACTCATCGTGTTATCTTAATGACCTTATTCATTATACCTAGTCGTGCCATAAGTTCTGTCACACGTATATGGGCAATTTTTGTATAAATGAAAAAGAGTTTTTGACAAAGGAAAATATATTTTATTTTGGCATACTAATGGAAGTAAAATAAACAACAAATTATTCAAAGTGGCCGCCTTTAGCCTTAACACAGCTCTTTAATCTGTTGGGCCAGTCATCGATAGCAGTACGCACTGTTTCTAGCGGAAAATTAGCTACTGCTTCTGTCAAAGATCGCTTAAGGCTCTCGAAATTTGGGTGTCGTCTCGTGCACACCATGGACTCTAACTCCGCCCACAGTTTGTAGTCCAGGGGATTCAAATCTGGGCTCCCAGAAGGCCATTCCGTCGCCCTTATAAACTGTGGAATATTGGTTTCCAACCACGCTTGTGTGGTTCGAGCTTTGTGGGCTGGCGCAGAATCTTGCTGGAAAACCCAATGTCGATTGTTGAATAGCGTAGAGTTCAGCGGCTTCACACATCCCTCCAGGATGTCCGTTTGATAATTTTTCGCTGCAGTTTTTACGCCTTTTTCGCAAAAATGAAGCTCGGTGACCCCTTCGTAGCTGACACCCCACCATACCATGACTGATGCTGGATGATGTCCTCGCTGTACCCTAGTGGCAACTTCTCGGGCTTCTATGGAGCTGTGGGCATACACCTTATCATTTTGGCGGTTGAAATGTTCCTCCACCGTAAAAATTTTTTCATCGGTAAATAAAATTTCTCGATGTTTGTTGTTGCCGTACCGCCGAAGGAGCTCTTTCGATCTGGTGCTCCTAATTTGCTTCAACTGCTCAGTCAGCAAATGTCCCGTTGATCGTCGAAAGGCACTCATCCCGAGGTCAGATTTTATGATGCGAGACATACTTCGGGTGGAGATGTTCATCTCTCGAGCCATGATTCGTTGTTTACGAAGCGGATTTCGACGAATTCGACTCTCGACCGCTTTGATGGCAGCAGAAGAACGTACATCACGCGGACGTCCTGAACGAGGTCGATCTTCAATAGTCTGGATCGCGTTATATCTCTGGATCGCACGATACACAAATCTTTGCGTTATTTTTAACGGGCACAACAACTTGAAAATTTCACTCGCGGATTTTCCACACTTATGTAGTGCAATCACTGCAGTTCGGTTTTCTATTACACCCCATTCCATCTTCACACGTTAACGAACACACTTTAAATGACCATCAACTGTCAACAACATTATGACGTTTATAAAACTGGCCGATATTGAAATGTCACTCATAAAATAAAGTTGTTGCCAATGTGAGAAATTATGTGACAGAACTTATGGCAGGACTAGGTATATGGAATTGCATGATGCTAGTGTAGATCGTAGCTTTGCTTAGAACCCATATGCAAGCTCGATTTTGAATAAGGCTATTTATCCAGCCAACAATTTACGCATAACTTCATTAAATCCTACACTTCAAGCTGGGCATTGACGTATCGGTCACATTGTTTGACTCCAGTGGGAATGACGTGTTATGGATTTTAAAATGTTGTAAAACCACTTGTGTGATTGCTTACGGTCGTGTCGTAAAAACATTATTTTTACCAAAATCAACACAAAAACTTAATTCAATCAAATGCCGCACAGAAATATTACGCGAGTGCATCCCAGCAAAAAGTCTTAGGATAGCTTCATCGCCGTCCAAACCTGCAAAATCGTAGCCACCCTACATCGGTTGCGATTTGCTAGACCAGACTAGACGCAAAAGCCATTAATGTGGCAGATATTTCGGATACCTTTAGTAACCAATTCCCGCAGGGGGGAGTTGTAGGATGAGGTTTTACTAATTCATGCAACTATCTTTGGAGAATAGAGGATCTGAGCTAAACGTCCCCTTGTGGGATGGGGGCAGTAGAATTCACTCACAGCCAGTCCTGCTTGCCCTAAAAATGGCAAACGGACACTTACTTGATCATGGGATTATCACCCGTGATCTTAAAACATAACTGATACGAGAAACGGATTCAACACCTAGGATACAGACTTATTCTACAGTAATGACTTTTGGCATTCGAAAATGGGCTATGATTGGCTTCCGGAACGTTTGAACATTGAATAACGATGGAAGGACTAGGGTCACTCGGTTCATGCACCGACAATCGGTAATCGACCGAGAAATGGAGTACAATAACATTCAAATATTGGGCTTGGGCGGGGTAAGGTGGACAGAATCAGGAGAAGAATGAACCCCGAGCGGAAGAACCATTTTGTACGTTGGTCCTGAGTTTGAAGCCAAATATGGTTTGGCGGTCGTCCTTACACCGAGAGTGGCGGAAATCAATCTCGGATGGGATTATCGTCATCAGGTTAAGCACAAGTATCAGAAACATCACAATTCTGCAGTACTACGTATCAACAAATACCATAACACCTGGTGACAAAGAGGAGTATTATAACCAACTGAATGCCACCTTTGACGTGTGCCAAGAGGTGATATTGTTATCATCTCAGTAGATATAAACGCCCAGATTGGCTCTGAAAACACTGGACTAGAACACATTATGTGAAAGCATGGAGACCCTTAGGAGAGAGGAGTTTCATAGCCAACTAAGTGCCACCTTCGAACGTGTTCCAAGAGGTGATATTATTATCATCTCAGGAGATATGAACGCCCAGGTTGGATCAGATAACACTGGACTAGAACACGTCATGGGGAGGTATGGTGACCCTTAGGTCGACGCGTCATGGCCTTGGATTAAGAGACCCGAAAACTGCGAATTATTTGTGGAGTTTTGTAGTACTCGGCAAATGGTCATCGGAGGGACCCTTTTTCCACACAAGAGTCATCATAAAACATTTTGGGTTTCCCCTGATGGTGTTACTCAGAATCAGATCGACCATTTGGCTATAAGTCGCCGATGGAGAAGATGTCTCCTCGATGTGCGAGCGAAACGTGGAGCTGACGTGGGTAGCGATAACCACTTGATGGTTGCCTGCTTGAGATTGTGAACAGTAGCTATCGGACGACCACAAATTCTTCAAATGAAGCGCAAGCTTAATGTGGATAAACTTAGAGATCACAACAAAAAACGCGAAAACACCAGTATTCTACGCGAAAAGTCATCCACATTGGGTGAATATGAAATGCGCACACTGGACGCCAATTGGGAGGCAACCAGAAACACTTTTCTAACTAGTGCTGAAGAATCTGTGGGATATGTGCAAAGCGGTGAGAAACCCTGGATGTCGCAAGACACATGGGACAAGGTTGGCAATCAGAAAAAGTCAAATTGGCAATCATCTCTCAACCCGATGTCAACCAACGAACGCCCGACTTGAGGCAGAACTACCGCGATGCTCATATACAGCTTGAGAGCGCTGTACGACGCGACAAGAGAAAGGCCATTGAAGATCTGGCAAACAAGACAGAATCAGCGGCTTACCTTGGGGATATGGGTTCACTTTTCAAAATCATGAAACAGTTGACGAACAGGAATTTCACCGCCAACCACCTGGCGAGAGATGTCAACGGAACTCGCCTTAATATGAGTGAACACCAGTTGCGGCGATGGAAGGAATACTTCTCTGATATTTTAAACATCTTGCCAGAGGAAGATATTCCGGAAACAGAACAACTACCAAACATTCAACCGCAACAATCCTCTATTAGGGACGATCCCCCAGATAAGAAAGCGATAGTTTCTGCCATTCGGTCAATCGCGGGAAGGAAAGCTCCAGGTATAGACGGACTACCAACCGAACTCCTCAAAGCGGACCCGGAAATAACAGCCGACGTACTCCTCCCACTCTTCACTAAGGGGTGGAATAAAGGAAGATATCCTACAGAATGGAAGGAGGGCGTCATTGTGAAAATTCCAAAGAAGGGCGACCTTCGGGATTGTGGCAATTGGCGTGGTATATGTCTACTTACTGCCCTATCAAAAATTATGGCTAAGATAATTCTCAATAGGATTAGTGATGTCGTTGAGAGCACTCTCGCAGTTTATCAGGCTGGATTCTGTAAAGGGTCGTCTTGTACCGACCGCAAAAATACCCTACGGATAATATTAGAGCATTCAACCAAAACGGGTTCGCCACTACATCTTATGTTTGTGGACTTCTAGAAGGCTTTCAACAGCGTTAAGCGAGATTACATATGGAATGCTTTGCGTAGGAGAGGTATTCCAGAAAAGGTCATAGCTATGATTAAAGAATCCTACGAAGATGCAAGGTGTATCGTCTTAAATAGAGGAGAACTGTCCGAGAGCTTCCCTGTCCGAACGGCTGTCAGACAAGGCTGCATATTATCACCAGCCCTGTTTCTGGTGGTAATAAATGACATCCTGAAAGCTGCACTGGAAGGTGGGGAAGGTAAAGGTCTTCAATGGAGACTATTTAACATCTTAAGTCACCTTCATTATGCTAATGACGTGTGTTTGCTTGCACATAACCGTTCGGACTTAGAGTCAAATGTTCGCTCGTTGCATTCCAAATGCAAAGAGGCTGGATTGAAAATAAATGTGCGTAAAACCAAGTACATGCACATGGGCTCGAGCGCAAGCGCACCGATTGTTCTTAACGGACAGGATGTGGAAGAGATGCAAGATTTTTGCTATCTTGGAAGCATTGTCAGCATGAACGGCTGAGCCCAAAATGATGTTGAGGCTCGGCTATATAAAGTTCGTCAGGCCTTCGGTATCCTTTCCCCTTTCTCGCAAGAAGCTGTTGTTGTATGGTTGTACTACGTGGAAAGTAACCGTTTGACTTACCAAGAATCTAGAGACTTTCGTAAACCAATGCCTCCGGCGAATTTTAGGAATATTCTGGCCAGAAGTGATCTCCTATGACGAACTTTGGAGTACAACTGGTCAGACTAAAATAGGTATTGAGATTCAATGGCGGAAGTGGCAGTGGATTGGTCATACTTTGAGGAAACCAGAGCCAAACATTGCCAAACAGGCTCTGTATTATAATCTTCAAGGAAGACGTCGGGTTGTTCGACCATGTAACACATGGAAGCGTGCAGTTGAGCAGGAGGCCAGAGGAATAAACAAGTCCTGGCAACAGCTTAAGGCCGATGCTCAGGATCGCGCCTTGTGGGAGAGAGTTGTTTCTGTACTATGCCCCTATAAGAGGTCTTAACAGGAATTTGATTGATTGATTGATGGAGATATTTGGTTACACGCGGTACGACCTTGGATTAAGACACCCAAAAATGCGAATAATTTGTGGAGTTTTGTTGTGCTCGGCAAATGGTTAGCGGAGGGACCCTTTTTCCACACAAGAGTCACCATAAAACATTATGTGTATCCCCTGATGATATTCAGAACCAGATCGACCATTTGGCTATAATTCGTCGAAGGAGAAGATGTCTCTTCGATGTGCGAGCGAAGCGTGGAACTGACGTGAGGAGCGCTCATCACTTGATGGTTGCGTGCTTAAGATTGTGCTCAGCAGTTATCCGATGACCACAAATTCTTCAAATGAACCGCAAGCTTAATATGGATACACTTAGAAACCCCAAGAAGCGAGTAAACCACAATTCTACGCGAAAAGTCATCGACATTGAACGGATATTAAATTCATACACTGGAAGTCAATTGGGAGGCAACCAGAAATACGTTTCTGACTAGTGCTGAGAAAGCTGCGGGATATATGCAAAGCGATGAAAAATTGTGGATGTCGCAAGATACATGAGGAAAGGCTTGTGTTCGGAAAAAGCCAAACTGGCAATCATTTCTCAACCCGATATCAACCAATGAGCACTCGACTTGAAACAAAACTACCGCGATGCTCATATACAGCTTAGAAAGGCTGTTAGGCACGACGAGAGAAAGGCCATTGACGATCTGGTAAACAAGGCAGAATCTGCGGCTTACCTTGGGGATATGTGCTCACTATTTAATATTATGAGCCAGTTGACGAACAGGAATTTCTCCGTCAACCATCTGGTGAGGGATGTTGCGGCGATGGAAGGAATATTACTCTGATATTTTAAACATCTTGTCAGAGAAAGAAATTCCAGAAGCAGAACAACTACCAAACATCCAAATGCAACAATCCTCTATTAGGGACGATCCCCAGATAAGAAAGATATAGTTTCCTCCATTCGATCAATGGTGGGAAGAAAAGCCCCAGGTTCAGACGGACTACCAACCGGGCTCCCAAAGCGGACCCGGAAATAACAGCCGATATGCTCATCCCACTTTTATCTTAGGTGTGGAATGACTGCAAAGAAGGCTGGCGTCATTGTGGAAATTCCGACGAAGGGCGACGATTGGGATTGTGGCAATTGGCATGGTATATGTCTTCTTAACGAAAATAATGGATAATGTAATTCTCAATAGGATTAGTGATGTCGTGGAGAACACTCTCGAAATTTGTCAGGCTGGATTCTGTCTTGTACCGACCACATAGATACCCTACGGATAATATTGGAGCAGTCCGCCGAGATGGGTATGTCATTACATCTCATGTTTTTGGTCTTCGAGAAGGCTTTCGACAGCGTTAAGCGAGATTACATATGTGATGCTTTGCGTAGGAGAGGTATTCCAGATAAGGTCGTACCAATGATTAAAGAATCATACGAAGATGCCAGGTGTCGCGTCTTGCATAGAAAAGAGCTGTCCGAGAGCTTTCCTGTGCGAACGGGTGTCAAACAAGGCTGCATGTTATCACCAGCCCTAATAAATGACATCTTGAAAACTGCACTGGAAGGTGGGGAAGATGAGGGTCTTCAATGGAGACTATTTACCTTGATTATGCTGATTACGTGTATTTGCTTGTACATAACGGTTCGGACTTAGAGTCAAATGTTCGCTAGTTGCATTCTAAATGCAAATAGGCGGGATTGAAAATAAATATGCGTTAAACCAATGACATGCAGATGGGTTCCAACACAGAATTTTACGCCCAATTATAATTCAGTTCTGTTTTTCAAAAAAATAAGTAAGAAATTATAGACTAAAGGTATTATGTTTTTCTTTTCTAAATTTATTTTAAGTTACTATATTTTTTTGTGTATTTATAAATAGTTACCGAAAAGAGTAAATGATCTTTAAGTTTGGTATATAAGCTTGCAAATTCTTTACCTGTCAATAAAGAGAACAAATCATTGTCTTTAAAAGACCTCTTTCCATCGAATTTTCCGCATTTAAAATTATTCAAATTGGAATGCGATGAAAAATACGAACAGAAGTTCGATCATGTTAGGCGGATTTTACACAGAAGTTAGAAATTGTTAACAAAACAAAGGGAATTCTAATGATTTTAATATACATATTTTATTTTTCGCACTTGCCACAAAACGCACTGCTCTATTAATACATTTTATTTTCTTATCTACGCACCCCTCACAACACGCAACGCTTGTCTCGCCAGACTGCCTGTTCTCTCTTTACTATAGAGTCTCGCGAATCCCCCTGGTGAATGAAAATTCCGATGAGGAGGAGAACAAGTTTTCCTCGACAATTGAACTCCGTAGGAAGGTAGCCAACAAACCTCGACAATTTCCTGCGAAGGACTTTGCACCTTTATGTCTGTTACTTTTGGAGTATGTAAACTAGAAGTAAAACATTTAGATAAGAGGGGAGGTCAAAAATTGCGTGGAATATTTTTACCTGAAGGTATTCTAACACTCAATACAGGTATAAATCAAAACGAATCAAATCAATAATATTTTTGTTATCGCCAAATCAACAAGTCAATCGGAAAGAAATCGCAAACTTCGTGCTGCCATAAAGTTCCTTACCAAGCAACGAAAAACGCAGAAATCACTTTAGAACAGTTTTTGTCTGTTTACGAAAACTCTTGCACTAGAAAAACGATGATCTATAACTGCCATAGTTTGTTCAGGCAAGGCAGAGAGTCAATTGGAGATGATAAGCTCTCGGGCCGGCCGACTCAGACCACTTCCTCAAAAATCGTCAAAAAAGATGAGAAACTTGCTCTCGAAGATATTTCTTTAAAGAAAAAAACAAATCGCAAAATTGGTTCGAGTATCAGATACAACCATTTTGAGCATCCTCATCTCGGCATGTCTAAAGTTAGCGCGAGATGTGTACCGAGAATGATCTCAGCGGTTCAGAAAAAACAGCTCGTCGAGTGTTCACACAAATTTTTGGATCTCTGTCCCGAGAACAGGGATGAAAGTTTGATACGGTTGGAAACGAAGCTTGCATTCCTTATAATAAGCCTAAACAAAGCAATAGTTAATGCATTGGCTCCGTAAAAGCACTTCACCCCCTAGAAGCTCAAGGTCTCACTATCAGCCGGAAAAATAATGGCCCTTATTTTTTGGGACTCAGAGGGAGTTTTGATGATCGACTATAAAGAAAAAGGACAAAATATCACAGAGTAATACTATGCCAACTTGCTACAAAAATTAAAGGATATCATCAAAGTAAAAAGATGCTTTTGCGTGACAACGCACCTGTTCACATGAGCTAAGTTGCAATGGCTGCCCCTACAGAAATGCGACTATGAAATATTGAACCACCTCCCTTATAGTCCAGATCTGGCTTCTTCCGATTAATATTTGTCCCCAAAACTGAAGAGAGAACTTCAGGAAAGAAGCTTTACCAACGATGAAGAGGTGAAGTAGGCAATTTCAGCCTATTTTGAGGGCCTTGATGAAACATTTGTTTTTAGAAAGAATTATTAAACTGTGTGGGAAATGCGATAAATGTATTAAGGGAGAATATATTGAAAAAGAAAAATAGTAACTTGTGTAATTTTACTTACGTTCCCAGTCATTCCGCGAAATTTTTGACCTCCTCTCGTATGTTAGACTAGCGATCGTCCGCGAATTTGTCCGCGAATTTGTCCGCGTCAGAATCACAAAATAACCAATTTTTGAGAATGTAGCTAGTAAGCAATTATGTCGGATATATAATCTGCTTAGTTCAATGGCTTTTTATTTGAAATCATAACCGTAAATTATAAAGAATGAAACCATGATACATACATTTGAATGCCTGTCCCATTCGTGATCTAATCAATCCCGTGATTTGAGATCATATACATACATACATATTGAAGAGCGTTGAGGACATGTGAGTAGATGTAGCTTGTGTTAATTGTTAATTAAAATGTTTCTTATACCATAGGTCACATTCATGATATAAATAATATATTCTAAATTTCAAATTATTCGCTCCTATGGTTTCCAAGAAAATTTGATTATTATATATTCTACAAAATGAGTCATTTTCTGTGAGAGTGGGTAGAAGCCGACGGAGGGAGGTATTGAAATAAGAGGGAGGTATTGAAATAAGACCAAGGCCAGACTTTATATCGAGAATTATGTAAAAAACTGTGAAAGTTTCATTACAATCGGTTTAGCCGTTTTTGCGTGAAAGGCGCGCCTGGCGCGTTCATGGCGTAATCTGGAAGACCAATTTTCACACACATACATTTTGTTCAGTGATGAAGCACACATTTAGCTAAATGGGTATGTCAATACATAATTTTCAACACTTGGTTGATCAACGTCCACGCACCAACTGAAGACAAGGACGGTATAACTAAAGACGAATTTTATGCCACCCTAGAGACAACCTATGATTCACTGCCCTCGAATGGGTGACCTAAAAATTGTCTTAGGGGATTTTAATGCAAAAGTCGGAAAGGAGGAGCAACAGGAGGGCGCAGTCTCTATGACATAACCAACGACAATGGTCAACGTCTTATTAATTTCGCAAGCAGAACAAATATCATAGTAAGCTCTACATGCTTCCCACATCGCGACATCCACAAACGATCGTGGCCACCAGATGGTCACACCTTCAACCAAATAGATTACGTTGTAATTGAGAAAAGGGCTGCTTCCAGCATACTTGATGTACCCTCGGTTCAATGTCGACATGCTTAAAGACGAAACGGTGGCGCAGGCTGACATGTCAGCATGTAATAAACACCTGAAACCAATATATAAAAACATCCAAAATATGCCATTGGAGAATATGTGGATGAAAATACGAGACGGCATTAAATTCTGCTCGAAAAAGATATTAGGATATCAAGCACGGTGAAAAAAATAATATTTGGTTCGTCCAAGAATGTCGCGATGCAATAGGTAGAAAGAACGAGGCTTATAGAATTTTTACTGAACGACCAACAAGAGCCAAAAAATAAAGATATGATGAGCTTAGGCGATATGCAAAAAAGACCTGCAGGTGAAAACAAAGGAAGTACGATAATGACAAAATACAAAAAACGGACGACGATATGAGACAAAATAAAACGCGGGACGCATACGCAATAGTAAAAGACCTAAAAAGGGATATAAGCCAAAAAACCAGTATCTCCAAAGACGCAAAGGGGAACATATTTAGCGACACACAAGAAATCAAAGGGAGATTTGCTTCCTACTTTGAACATCTTTTCAATCCCACCGCATTAGCACCGATCACGATAGACAACATTTTAATTGATAAAGAAGATCCATCATAAAACATACCCATTTTTGCTGAACTCAAAGCAGCACCATGTGACCAAAAAATAAACATAGCGCCGGGAATTGATTAAATATCAGTTGAACTTCTCAAAAAAGGTGAGAACTGTGTCGCTGAAATACTGCACAACATGATATGCAAAATTTGGAGACAGGAAATCATACCAGATGATTGGCGAAAAAGTGTCATATGTTCAATTTATAAGAAAGGAAACAAACTCTGCTGTGAGAACTGCAGATGAATATCATTGTTGTTTACGTCCTATAAAATACTGACAAAAATATTTGAACGTCGTCTTAAGCCCTACATTAATGAAATAATTGGCGAATTCCAAGGTGGATTCAGAACCGGACGATTTACAACGAGCTAAATTCTGGGAATGTAATATAGACGTGCACCAAATTTTCGTAGATTTTAAACAAGCATACGACAGTATCGACAGGAGCGTTCTGTACCGAATCATGCTTAACTTTGGAATTCCCCGAATACTGTTTCCCAAGTGAGAATACAAGCCGATTCCACAACAACCTTTTGAACGAAATGTGGTTTCAAGCAGGGAGACAGTCTAGCCCCCATGATTTTTAGCTTGGCATTAGAGTATGTCGTCCAAAAATTCCAGTCGACACCAACCGGACACTACGCTTCAAGTCCACTCAACTAAAATAAAAATATAATTTGGAGAGTGTGGACAACTTCATACATATATCTTGGGGCTAATCTAGCAAAGGACGATAATGAAACAGATGAAAACAAACGACGAATAATACTAGGAAATAAGACGTATTATTCGGTACTTCCAATAATGAAATCCAAGAAAATGGAACTATAAGCAGCAGATATATAAAATTATTATTCGACCTGTGCTCTGTTATGGCAGCGAGACGCGAACTTCCGAAAAAAGCAGTTAACGCATTCGAAAAAAAGTTCCATGAAGAATTTTGGGACCTGTGAAGGAAGGAACGGAATGGCGAATAAGATACAACCATGAATTGTATCAACTCTACGACGAACCAGGAGCTTCAATGTTCATCAAGCTACGTAAACTGCAGTGGGCTGACAATGTAGAACGAATGGAAGGCAGAAGAATATCCAAACGTGCGCTGAAAGGCAAAGCGAATTGTAACCGGAAAGTAGGCAAACCACTGCCAACAAGTCGGGAGAAACTTTATTATTCTTGAGACAAGTTGCGGAAACGTGGAAAGTCAATAGGTTAGAGTGGTTAGGGAAGACTAAGTTGAAAGGGAGTTCTTGGGCAGGGCTGTTGTCAACTTAACACTTTGCGGAAACGTTCAAAAGCTCCAGAACATATAATCAATATTTCGTTCGTTTATTTATGCAAGGTTGAGTTTTTATGAGGGGAGGGGTGATGGGTGAGGGGTAATAGTAAGGGTGGATGGATGTTAATAGTTTTTTAATTGATTGCTTGAATTACGTCCAATATTCTCTGTATAGAATGTCAGTTTCATAGACGAAATTGCATAGAATTTTCATAGAAGGGGGGGGTAGAGGAGGTAGGGGAATCGTAAAATTTTATTTCCTTTCTCTTGTAAGGTGCTCGTATAAAATTTCAGTTCGTGGCTTTTGATTTGTTTGTTTATTAGTTGATTTAATGAAATTGGTCGAAGTCATACTTTTGTATGGGAGGGGGTAGAAGGGCAAGAGCGATTTCAAAACTTTTAACGTAATTTTATTTCAACTATTTTTGTAAGTTCTTATGCAAAATTTCAAATTGATAGCTTTTAATAATGAGTTGATAATTGATTTCTTGAAAATGGTCGAAAAATAATTTTGTATGGGAGGAGGTAGAAGTTATAAAGATATTCGACCAGTGCGTTTCGTAAATTTTCAAATTTCTACCTTGAAATTTCATTCAAAAATTTTCAGTGTTTTTTCATTGTACATGAAACACCTTGTGCACGTTAGACCCCCACTTCGGTGCATAACAATTTTGGAACATATTATTATTTTTCGTCTATGTATATGAAATAGATGTATCGACGTGCAAAATTTAAATTTTGTATCTTTTACCAGAGCCCTAAAAAAATTACTCAATACGCATTATGAGTTTGCGCGAATGCCATTTGGATTTTGTAATTCACCTTTTCAATTTATGAGATATATCAACGTGGTTTTCCGACATTTGGTAAAAAATAAAACTGTTCTTATTTACATGGATGACCTTATTATCCCATCGGAAACCGAAGAGGAAGGCTTCACTAAGCTCAAGGAAGCGGTAGCGAAACAGCATGGTTTAAACGTCTTGTGGAAGAAGTGTAGTTTTCTGTAGCGAGAACTCGAACATCTAGGTCATGTCACATCATCCGGAAAAGTGACATTGAAAACTAAGGCTGTTTTAAATTTTCCAGAGCCAGAAAATATACGACAAATTCAAAGCTTCTTGGGTTTACCCGGATATTTTCGAAAGTTAATGAAAAATTTTGCGATTCATGCTAAGCCTCTCAGTGACATGCCAAAGGGCGAGCAAAAGTTTATTTTTGATGAAAAGCATTGAGATTCTGTCCAGAAATTGAAAATTATACTAAATAAACTGCCAACAAGTCAGGCGAAACTTTATTATTTTTGGGACAAAATGCGAATGCGTAGAAAGTCAATATAAAGGTTAGAGTGATTAGGGAAGACTAAGTGAAAGGAGCTTCTTGGGGAGGGCAGTTCTCAATTTAACACTTTGCGGAAACGTTCAAAAGCTCCATATTTCATTCTTTTATTTATGCAAGTTTGAGTTTTCACGAAGAGAAGGGGAGGGTATAGTAAGGATGGGTGGATGTTAATAGTTTTTTAATTGATTGCTTGAACCAAACCCAATATTCTTTGTATAGAATGTCTGTTTCATAGACGAAGTTGCATAGAATTTTCATTGGATTCGGTGGTTTTTAAATTCACGACACCAAACATTTGTATGGGAGGGGGTAGAGGAGGTAGGGGAATCGTAAAATTTGTGATGCAGTTTTTTTTCTTTTCTTTTGTAAGGTGCTTGTACAAAATTTCAAGTTTGTAGCTTTTAATTTGTTAGTTATTAGTTGATTTAATGAAATTAGTCGAAATCATACTTTTGTGTGGGAGGGGGTAGAAGGGCAAGTGCGATCTCAAAACTTTTAACACAATTTTATTTCAACTATTTTTATAAGTTCTTGTGCAAAATTTCAAATTGATAGCTTTTAATAGTAAGGTGATAATTGATTTCTTAAAAATGGACGAAAAAATAATTTTGTATGGGAGTGGGTAGAAGTTTTAAAGATATTCGACCAGTTAATATTTCGAACTTTTAGAAATTTTTTTTAAATGAATTTTGCTAATTTTCAAGTTTCTACCTAAAAATTTCATTCAAAAATTTTCAGTTTTGGTATTTTTTCATTGCACATGAAACACCTTGTGCACGTTAGACCCCGCTTCGGTGCATAACAATTTTGGAACAAATTATTATCTTTTTTCTATGTACATTAAATAGATGTGTCGACGTGCAAAATTTAAACTTTGTGTCATGTACCAGAGCCATAAAAAAATCACTCAAAATTTTCAACATTTTCGCTTTCCACCTCCCTGCCCTTACACCCCCCAAACTTAAATTTTTTACCAAAATTAAAGACTATATAGCTCTACAATCTGACAAATTTTTGATTTGATATCTGTTCTCAATTTTGAGATTTTGTGATTTGTAGTTTTGGAAAGTGCGCCATTTTTGAAATGCTACCCATTTCCCCACACTACTATTATGTCCACATATTATATTTTTTTCATATTTTGCTAGCAAAGCTTAGTATACATTTTAAGTTTCAATTACAGAGCTTAAGAGACAGTCGAGATATTAATTTTTAAGTTTTTTTCTTTGCACCCCCCTTGAACCTGCCCCTAACAATAATTAGTTTCTATCTAAACTGATTCTAGTAGATCTTAATGGTCTCAAAATATCAATTTTTTATGGGAAGTAATTTCGAAGATATAATCATTTGAAAAAAAATTCGGCCGACAATTGGTTCTTAGCCCCCCCTTTTCGCACTCCAATGGATAAAAAAATTAAATTATTTTTAAAAGTTGGCCCACAAACTCCTCTATATGTATGTTGATTTTTAGCTTCCTAGCTGTAACCATGGTTGAGATATTTGAATTCGTATTTTTCGGTTTAAGCGCTCCCCCTGCCTCCCCTGAGCCCGTACCCCCAAAATGGGTATCCGCCCGAGATCCGCCACCCCCCAAAAATGAATTTTCTATATTGAAGGGTTTGGGAGTTAATGTGCGCTGAACGTACACGTCGGCGTACGGCGGACGGCGTACAGACAGACGGATTTTTTTTTAGGCTATTTTAGTCATGAAACGCGAAAAAAAAATTTCAGGGTTGCACAATTTTTTCCCAAGTCGATTACAATACTTTATTATTATAACTAGAGATCGCCCGCGACTTTGTCCGCGTAAGAATCGCAATAATAACATTTTTGAGAATGTAGTTAGTAGTACATTATATCGGATAAATTATCTGCTTATTTTGATGGCTCTTTGAACACAATGTTTTGTATTTTGTTGAAATCAGATCCATAAATTATTAAGAATGAGACCATGATACTCGCATTTGTATGGGACAGGTTCATGATCAAATCAAACCCGTGATTCGAGATTATATGTATACGTGTTAAAGAGCGTTAAGGACATGTGAATAGTTGTAGCTTGTGTTAATTAAAAAAAGCACAAATAAAATGACATTAAGCTTAATTACATAACAGGACTTCGATTGTGCGTAAAGCCCAATTATATGATACTACCGATGAAATCGAAATTTTTGTAATCTTAGGAGTTTTTGTGTGGGGAGTGATAGAAGGGATGACAGTACTAAATTAATTTATTTCACATGATGCTAGAGTAGTTATAAAAATATTTTGCACCAAAGTTAAGCTTGAAAAATTGAATAGGTAACTTGAGAAACCTAGTGCATTGGATTTAGTGAAATTGTGCAATTTGTATGGGAGGTGGTAGAAGGAGTGGGGGGTTTCTGGTAGTTTTTCTAGAAACAACTATAATCACCATGCAATTGATATCTTACAAATTTCAGATCAGTTAGATTCACACTTTTCAAGAAAATCGATTTTTCGCAAAGTCGTGAAATTGTGTCACATTGCAAGGGAGGGGATAGAAGGAGTGGAGTTAATCAGTTAATTTTTTCCCGACAATAGTTATAATGCTAATTAGGGATTTAATACAAAATTTTAGCTCGATCAAAGTTATACGTACTGAGAAAATTGATTTAGAGTGTTTCATGAAAAAGTGCAGTTTGTATGGGAGGTGGTAGAAGGAGTCGGGGGTTTTTGCTAATTTTTCTAAAAACTACTATTATCATCATGCAATTGATATGTTTTAAATTTTAGATCAGTTAGATTCACACTTTTCAAGAAATTAGAGTTTTTGCGAAGTCGTGGAAGTGTGCCACATTGTATAGGAGGGGGTAAAAGGAGTGGAGCTAATCGGTTAATTTTTTGGCGATAATAATAATAATGCTAATTAAAGATTTAGTACAACATTTTAGCTCGATAGAAGTTATACGTACTGAGAAAATTGGTTTAGAATATTTCAGGAAAAAGTGAAGTTTGTATAGGAGGTGGTGGAAGGAGTGGAGATTTTTTAGTTATTCTTTGAGGAGCAACTAGAATTATCATTCAATTGATATATTTTAAATTTCAGAACAGTAACATTCATTCTTTTCAAGAAAATTTTCGCAAAGTCGTGGATTTGTGTCAGATTGTGTGGGAGGGGGTAGAAAAAGTAATTTTAATTGATATTAATAACAATGCTAATTAAAGATTTAATACAAAATCTTAGCTTAATAAAAGTTATACGTACTGAGAAAATTGGAGTATAGGATTTCATGAAAAATTTAGTTTGTATGGGAGGTGGTGGAAGGAGTAAGGGCATTCAAATTATTTATATACTTGAGGATCGCATTTATAATGGAAATAATATATTTTAAATTTCAAATTAATAGCTTTTATAGTTTCCATGAAAATTTGATTATTATAAATTTTTGAAAATGAGTCACTTTGTATGGGAGGGGGGAGAAAAAGTTAGGGAAGTAAAATAAAACCTAAGGCAGATTACGAGGTAGACCTAATAATCTGTGAAAGTTTCATTACAATCGGTTTAGCCGTTTTTGTGTGAAAACCGGAAAGACAGGCAGACAGACAGACAGAGAAAATTTTTAAAAACGTTTGTTTCTTCTTAGTTATTGCTAAAATAAAGCAAAGAACTTATTTATAGCCATTTATAAACAAATAACAGGCAGACACTACAATTATATTTATTTAGATAATAAAGTAAAACCAGCCCAGTCTTAAGTATTTTTAAATAAGGGTCAGCAACGGATCTTCACACAGACGCATGCGCTAGTGGATATGGTGCAATTCTTCTACAAGTCGACCCAGTAGACAACAAGCTTCATCCTGTCAGTTTTATGAGCAAGAAAACTACGGACGCCGAATCACGATACATTAGCTACGAGCTAGAAGTGTAAGCAATCGCAGAAGCATTGAAAAAGTATAGAGTTTATTTTTTAGGTCATCCTTTAAGATCGTGATAAACTGCAATGCCTTTTAACTTACTTTAAAAAAGCGGGACTTAACCACCAGAGTAGCTCGTTGGGTTATGTTACTGGAAGAGTTCGAGTATGTCGTCAAGCATCGTGGAAATAATCGCATGAGACATGCTGACGCCTTAAGCCGAAGCCCAATTGCAATGTCCATTTCAATAAATGATGCACTAATAAAACGCCTTAGGATGTCTATGCAAAGTGACCAAAACCTATCAGCTTTAAGGCAGGCAGTAGAATCTAGAAACGTAATGGACTACGTGATTAATAATGGATTGCTTTGTAAGGAAGTGAATGGTGATCTATAATTGGTTGTTCCTCAAGGAATGGAAGACGAAGCTATCAGAAATGTTCATAATCAAGGGCATTTCAGCTACAAAAAGATGGTTGACATAATCAAAAAGGAGTTTTTCATAACGCAACTCAAGTCGAAAATTGATAGCTGCATCAAGAACTGTGTTCGTTGTATTTTTACTTCGAAGGGTTACAATCACATATTAAGTATTATTGATGGATTTACTAAATTTCTTTGGATTTCTGCAGTAAAAACATTATCAGCGGTTGAAGTACTTCAAAAGCGAAAAATCATTTGTAATGTATTTGGAAATCCAAGAAGAATTATATCAGATCTAGGACGAGCATTCGTCTCAGAGCTATTTCAAAAGTATTGAGAAGAAGAAAACATCGAGATTATCCACATAACCACTGGTATACAAACTTTAAAGACTACCCTCAGATTTCATCTACAGTATAAAGACCAATCTAAAATATGTTTAATAGTTAAGACAATTAAAAAAAAAAATCATGAAGCATTTTTCCTAATATTTCGGGTTAAATCTTAAAAGACATGACTTTTCATTTTTAAATCTAAATAATGATAACGGCCAATATTCGTCGGTTCACCTACATTGGGGTTATGGATCTACATACATAGCTTAATTTTCATCAACACTATTACGCATGACAATGTGCACAAATATCGTAATAACCTAAGCAATATTATGTCATCTTGTACTGCCTTAATATCAACGAAAGTGAAAGCATTTGAACTGTGATGATATTAAAGAGTGCAAAACACCAGCCATGCGTCATCAACTTAAGCTAAACTCCACAGTTTAGTTTGAACTAAAGACTTTCTCCTGCGAAAGACCGATATATGGACCTTCAGAGTACTGACGCTGCTTGCATTATGTACTATTGTAGGTGACAGACGATAACATATCGGGTTTTCTGCAAGCAGCCGCACAGAGTCGTATTTTGTTTCACAGAAAACCCTTGCATAATCTCAGTGTCATTGTCTGTTGCTTCATTTTTGGGTAATTCAATGAGTCAAATAAGAGGAGATCCGTCTTCCACCTCTCCGACGGAAACCTCCTGGCTGGATCCAACAAAACTATTACAAAAATAAAAATATTATTTTAATTATTATCAGTCTATATAATGTCTCACAGTTTTGGAAGATGGTCAGTTGTGATTTTAGATTTCTCGTTGGAAGTGTGCAGAATTAATTTATTTTTGTTTTCTGATTTACCAAGGTAAATTATTTAAAGAATATTGTTTACCTTTAATTGCTTGCTAACGAATTAAATAATGTAAAATTAGTGAATGTGAAAATTATGTAATACGGTTATATTTGTGCAAGTTAACGCGTTTTTGTCGGCTATTTTTTGCTATCGTTTTATGGCAATACCAAGCGATTTTATTTAAAAATGTTCGCTCGCTAATTTTAATGTTACAAAAAGTCACTAAAAATCCAAAACTGCTTGGAGTTTCCTTAAATTTACACAATTTTCGAATTACGAGTGAGCTTAGCAGCAATTTGAAGGTGCATATTGTCGAAAGTTGGTTCCACTTACAATATGCTAATGGTGAATTAACAATTAATTTTATGCACAATATGCATACAATAATCACATTGTTTTCGGGCATCTGTGCGAATATTATGCACGGTTTTTCAACTATTGTGACAGAATGGAAAAAAAATCATGTTCTTTTCTATACGCGGCAGGGCAATCATATAATGCAAATGGATAAAAATTATATGTTTGCTACAAAATTTGTAATGCTTTAAGAAGCTGGAATAAAATGTCCTTGTGTTTATCTATTGATACGTCAATCAAATTCTTGTTAAGACCCCCTATAGGGGCATAGGACAGAAACAACTCTCTTCCACAAAGCGCGATCCTGAGCATCGACCTTAAGCTGTTGCCAGGACTTGTTTATTCCTCTCGCCTCCTGCTCAACTGCTCACTTTCATGTGTTACATAGTCGACCAACCCGACGTTTTCCTTGAGGATTATAATCCATCTCAGGAGTATATCGGCTGTTATTTCCGGGTCCGCTTTGAGGAGTTCGGTTGGTACTCCGTCTATATCTGGAGCTTTCCTTCCCGCCATTGACCGAATGGCGGAAACTATCTCTTCCTTATCTGGGGATCGTCCCTAATAAAGGATTGTTGCGGTTGGATGTTTGGTAGTTGTTCTGTTTCTGTGATATCTTCCTCTGGCAATATGTTTAAAATATCAGAGAAGTATTCCTTCCATCGCCGCAACTGGTGTTCACTCATATTAAGGAGAGTTCCGTTGATATCTCCCCGTTATCGGGTCTCTTAATCCAAGGTCGTGACGCGTCGATCCAAGGGTCACCATGCCTCCCCATGACGTGTTTTAGTCCAGTGTTGTCTGATCCAACCTGAGCGTTCATATCTCCTAAGATGATAATAATGGAACACGTTCAAAGGTGGTACTCAGTTGGCTATAAAACTCCTCTTTGTCACCTGATGTTGCGGTATTAGTTGGTGCGTAGCACTGCAGAATTGTGACGTTTCTGACACTAGTCCTGACCCTGACGACGATAATCCTATCCGAAATTGGTTCCCAGCTAATGAGACTGTTTCTCGCTCTCGGTGTAAGGACGAACGCCACGCCATTTTTGGCTTCACTTTCAGGGTCAACGTACAGAATAGTGTTTGCGCTAGGGATTCGTTCTTCTCGTGATCCTGTCCACCTGACCTCGCTCAAGCCCAAGATTTTGATGTTATAGTGCTCCGAGTAACCCCAGCTCTTCCTCCGTCATTCAATGTTCGAACCTTCCAGAAGCCAATCATAGTCCATTTTCGAAAGCCAAAAGTCGTTACCATAGAATCAGTCCGTATCCGAGGCGCTGTATCCTTTTCTCGTATCCGTTTCTTGTATCAGTTAGGTTTTAAGATTACGGGTGATATGCCCATGATCCAGTGAGTGTCCATTTGCCATTTTTAGGGCAAACAGGACTGGCAGTGGGTGAATTCTAGGGGGATAGTTAGCTCAGGTCCATGTAGTCGCTAGTCTCCAAAGATAGTTGCACGAATTTTTAAAACCTCATGCTAGTGCGATAGAATGGATGCTAATAATTGTTCAATTGATCGCTTCAATAACGTTTTAAATTTTCTGTACAGAATATTCGTTTTGTTGAAAAAATAAGAACAATATTTTTAGAAATCCCGTGTAATTTTTGATCACGAAACTATTGGTTTATATGGGAGGAGGATGATGGCCGGAGGGAATAATAGAATTTGTTTCGAAAAGAGTTAATACAAAAAGATAAGTTCGTAGCTTTCATTTTGTTGGTTATTACTTTTTTATGGGAGGAGGTAGAACGTGTGAAGGGATTTTAAAATATTTGAAGTTTTATTTGAAATAGTTTTTGATTTTGAAATAGTTTTGAACATTTTTAAAAGCGTTTGTACAAAATTTAAAGTTCATAGCTTTTAATGTGTTGATGAAAATTGACTTCTTCCAAATTGTCAAAATAATACTTTTGCATGGAAGGTGTCAGAAGAAGTGAGGTCATTAGACCACTTAATATCTAATATTTTTTTTTTATAATAAAATCGAAGTTTTTATGTTTATCTGTTTTTGTTTTTCAATGCACCTGAAACATCTCGTGCGGGTATGGGCAACAGTTTGGCCTTCATTTTACTTTATTATTTTAATAATAAAGTATTGTGATCGACTTTGGAAAAAAAAAAAATTTGCTACCCTGAAATTTTGTTTTTTCGCGTTTCATGACTAAATTAGCCTAAAAATGCAAAAAAAAAAAATCCGTCTGTCTGTACGCCGTCCGCCGTCCGGCGTCCGCCGTCCGCCGTCCGCCGTCCGCCGTCCGCCGTCCGCCGTACGCCGTACGCCGTACGCCGTACGCCGACGTGTACGCTCAGCGCACATTAACTCCCAAACCCTTCAAGGTAGAAAGTTCATTTTTGGGGGGATTGTAGATAGTTGCGGATCTCAGGAGGATACCCAATTTGGGGGGTGTACGAGTTCAGGGGGAGGCGGGGGGAGCGCTTAAACCGAAAAATACGAATTCAAATATCTCAACCATGATTACAGCTAGGAAGCTAAAAATCAACACACATATAGAAAAGTTTGTGGGACAACTTTTAAAAATAATTTAATTTTTTTATCCATTGGGGTGCGAAAAGGGGGGGCTAAGAGCCAATTGGCGGCCGAATTTTTTTTTCAAATGATTATATCTTCGAAATTACTACCCATAAAAAATTGATATTTTGAGACAATTAAGATGGCATCAAGATCTACTAGAATCAGTTTAGATAGAAGCTAATTCTTGTAAGGGGGAGGGTCAGGGGGGGTGCAAGGAAAAACACTTAAAAATTAATATCTCGACTGTCTCTTAAGCTATGTAATTGAAACTTGAAACGCATACTAAGCTTTACTAGTGACATACGAAAAAAATATAATATATGGACATAATAGTAGTGGGGGGAAATGGGGAGCATTTAAAAAATGGCGCACTTTCCAAAACTACAAATCACCAAATCTCAAAATTGAGTACACATATCAAATTGAAAATTTGTCAGATTGTAGAGCTATATAGTCTTTAATTTTGGTAAAAAATTTAAGTTGGGGGGTGTAAGGGGAGGGAGGTGGGAAGCGAAAATGTTGAAAATTTTGAGTGATTTTTTTATGGCTCTGGTAAAAGATACAAAGTTTGAATTTTGCACGTCGACACATCTATTTAATGTACATGGAAAAAAAATAATAATTTGTTCCAAAATTGTTATGCACCGAAGTGGGGGTCTAACGTGCACAAAGTGTTTCATGTGCAATGAAAAAAACACATAAACTCAAAATTTTTGAATGAAATTTTTAGGTAGAAACTTGAAAATTTGCGAAATGCATTTAAAAAAAATCCCCAAGAGTTTAAAATATTAACTGGTCGAATATCTTTAAAACTTCTACCCCCTCCCATACAAAAAATTTTTTTCGACCATTTCTAAGAAATCAATTATCACTTAACTATTAAATGCTATCAATTTGAAATTTTGCACAAGAACTTACAAAAATAGTTGAAATAAAATTACGTTAAAAGTTTTGAGATAGCACTTGCCGTTTTACCCCCTCCCACACAAAAGTATGATTTCGACCAATTTCATTAAATCAACTAATAACTAACAAATTAAAAGCTACAAACTTGAAATTTAGTACAAGCACCTCACAAAAAAAAAGAAATAAAACTGCATCACAAATTTTACAATTCCCCTACCTCCTCTACCCCCTCCCATACAAATGTTTGGTTTCGTGAATTTAAAATTCACCGAATCCAATGAAAATTCTATGCAATTTCGTCTATGAAACTGACATTCTATACAAAGAATATTGGATTTGGTTCAAGCAATCAATTAAGAAACTATTAACATCCACCCACCCTTACTATCACCCTCCCCCCTCCCTTCATGAAAACTCAAACTTGCATAAATAAACCAATGAAATATGGAGCTTTTGAACTTTTCCGGAAAGTGTTAAATTGAGAACTGCCCTGCCCAAGAAGCTCCTTCACTTAGTCTTCCCTAACCACTCTAACCTGCATATTGACTTTCTACGCATGCGCATTTTGTCCCAAAAATAATAAAGTTTCGCCCGACTTGTTGGCAGTTTATTTATTTTAATTGAAAAATTTTAAATTCATAACTTTAACCAGAGCCTTAAAAAATTTCTAAAAATTTTCGATATTTTGGGTTACCAACTCCCTTGTCTAACATTACCCAAATGAAAAATCGAATTTAGAACCAAGTCGCTCGACAGTGGCTGTATGAGAAATTAACTTGAATGAATACCTTCCACGAAGTCATAATTACACGACTGCTTTAAAAATACGGATTGCTTATGTGACGCAATTAGTGACCGTGATTGTACCAGTTTATGCCTACTTGCAGTTCAGCATTCATGCTGCTAGATGCAAGACCTATCTAATAACTTTGCCAGTCTGTGGGTCGAGACGCCTGGTTGTATGAAGCAACTCCATGCCAAGAAACGAGGAACAAGTTCCAAGTCCCTGCCCGCGAAAGATAAAAAATACATATCAATCAAATAATAATACGAAATCATCAATACTTTAAAATAAATTACAAGTGTTGCACTCTTTTTAAATGAGAGATATTAGTGTTGAAAATATCAGTCAGAAGAGAAAATTTCTTAGCAGCTATCGTAATTCTACCTAAGGAGGTATTTTGTCCACATGATGTGCAATAATGACCAACATCAAATAAATCGTTTGATCTCGTTGTGCGGTTAAGTTTAGGTTTGAAATTTCAAGTTTATTTTTGAAATGATTGTCGTGGTATTAATTTGTAAGTACTTCTCCAAATTAAAGTATACCAATTTTATCAGTATCTACCAAATTGATGACGTTCAAATTTGGTGTCAAATATATTGGTATCGGCAGTTGTACAATTAGAAAATCAAAATGTATGACTATAATGTACTTAGTACGTAGGAAACATCTACAAATAAGTATGGGCTGAAATCAAAGTAGGTATTTTGCTTCCTTTTAATTGCTAAAATATAACATTTAGGTACATATTTTTTCTTCGACAGTGTACATAGTCACCATAATAACTATCAGTATTTATTTAAGGCCATGTTAAAGTTTAAGTTCAATTCCGCCACCACTTCTACTACCTTCTCCTATCTTTCATATTACACACATAATTTAGCTATCACTTCAGTACTAACGAAAGTGATGAAAACGGCTATCAATCGCGAACTAGTCAGTTAATTTGAAGATAACCCTCTTATCCATGATCATCAAAGCGGGTTCCGTTCTGGACGTTCCATTGGATATCTTCTAGTCCATCTGACTGAGAGTTGGAGCTCGTGCATTCACAAATACGGTGGAAGTCAAGTACTGGCTCTGGATATTGCGAAGTCCTTTGACAGAGTTTGGCACAAAGGTGTAATAGTAAAACTCATAGCCATAGCCTCTAGCACTACCTTTATCAAGTATAGGGTTATCCAATAAGAGGTGTTATTTAAAAACTTTTCCCGTAAAAAGTCAATGGTTTCGGTGCTTGTATGGCACGTAGCGCCGTCTTGTTGAAAGTAAACGTTGTCCAGATCAATATCATCCAATTCCGGCCATAAAAAATCATTAATCATCTCTCGATAGCGCAATCCATTCACCGTAACTGTTGCTCCAGACTCATTTTCGAAAAAAAGGTCCAATGACCCCGCCGGACCATAAACCGCACCAAACAGTCACACGTTGAGGAGAGGATGGAGAGGCTTTTCAACAATAACTCTTGGGTTTTCCGAGCCCCAGATGCGACAGTTTTGCTTGTTGACGTGGCCACCGAGGTGGAAATGGGCCTCATCAGTCAAGAATAGTGAATTTTAATAATGTGAATTTTAATAATTTCAATGCGTTGTTGAAGCGTGTATCGTTCCATTTTTATTAATGGCCTAGTTTCTACTTGTCAAATGTCAAAAAATGACAGCTTCAAAAGTGACATCTACCGAAATAGCGGGCTATTCAAAATAACACCTCTTATTGGATAACCCTATAGATTGATAGTTTCCTTTTTTATCGCTCGATATGAGTCGCACTGGATGGTGAATTATCCCAACCGTAACACCTCTTATTGGATAACCCTATAGATTGATAGTTTCCTTTTTTATCGCTCGATATGAGTCGCAATGGATAGTGAATTATCCCAACCGTTTAAGATCGATTCCGGTGTCTATTAAGACTCTGTCCTATCCTCTTAGTCTTCATGAATGATCTTCTGTCAACAACGCTCAGTTAATTTCATAGCTTTGCAGATGAAAGTACTTCGGATAATGCCAATAATATCCATTCGACTCTGTTATTGAAGTTCATCGTGCTTCGGTGAATTTTAAACGCATTGAATTGTACGTTTCATTGAACTCAGATCTCAACTTAATCCTGATTCTAGTTAATTGTTTTTTGCTGTTACCCCGTACCAGCCAAAAGTATAAAGTCGATCATTCCAATAAATCAACTAACAACTAATGTATTAAAAGCAACGGGCTTCAAATTTTCTGGAAAGACTTTTCAAAGTAAATGGATAAAAATTGATCCACAAATTTTGCGATCCCTCTATCCATCCCGTACAAGCGAATAGTTTTATGAACATAAATTACAGCGAATTTCTTGGATTTTACTACATCTACATATGGAACCAATACTTTATACAGAGAACTTTGAATGGAATTCTAGCGATCAATTAAATAATTATTAGCATCGACTCACTCCTTCTACCCCAAAGCAAACAAATATATTTTTCAAAATCGTGCATTTACGTGGAAGGAAGTACAATTTGGTAAAAAAGGATTGTGAAATATAATAGAAGGGTTATTTTTGAACGCATTTATTCGGGATGAAAGATCGAAAGGACCATTTCTTTAGTACTATGAAATAAAAACCATATTTTGCTGTAGTTTACTACAATTAAATGTTAAATGGCAAATTTTATTTAACATCGCTTGCGTTAGAAGTGATATTTTTGTTGTTTAATGTAAATCTACAATTATTACAAGTATTGTATCAATACTGTTCAATTTATATAATAAAAAGTTTTAATTTCATAGTCAAAAAGTTATTGTTTGTTTTTGGGCATCCTAATTATGTGCGACATTAGTATCCAAGGGACACGAAAGACATATTTTCTCTTTGTAGGTCATAATCGGAAATTTTGGCTTGCCCTCAAGCCACAGACTGGCAAATGATGGAATATTGCAGCGTTATTGGCAATAACTAATTTTAAAAATGGCAATTTATGCAATGAAAAGATGTAAATATTAGAATGGCAATAAATACTTCAAGGCAAACATTAAATACTTCTTTCTCCGAAAAGATAATGTATTTTTGTGAAATTAGTTTGTTAAATCTTTAATATATTCAAGTTTATTTGACATCTTTCATCGGGTATTGCATTTGCATTGACCCCTATTCTTCCATTGAAATTTAACTTATAGGTGATGACGTCATACCGTTAGATCTTAAACTTACCCATAATTTTTCTACTATGAATTGATGCTATTCCAAAGGGATGCCGCTCATTATTTGATTTGTCATCCTGGTGCGCCATTTTGGGTCACTGGCTACGCTATCTACTTTTATTTATCCTAATTAAAATTTGGCGCAGAGTCAATAATACTGTGTAGATATTTTTTAAGAACTTTTTCAAAATTAATCCTATTATATGTATGTAATAAAAGAAATCATGAAAAAGAGCATTCTTAATCTGCATAGATTCGTCGTTTAGTTCTTGTTTGGCGACAATATAACAAATTCTGACTCCTTTATGAAGAGATGATTGTAAATCAATTTTATATAGGGAGTGGCCCCGCATGTAAAGCAGCATTTAGCCTGAAATTTTAACAATTTAACAGAATACTTTTCCTAATTCTCATCGCTTTTCGCTTTCACTCTAACTGGGTGAGTGTTTGATTTAAATATTCCCGTCAATTAAAATCAGGAAATAGAGAATTGTTCAGTACTCAATGTCTCCTAACTGAATATTATTTCTTAATTAAGATATAATTCGCAAATTATATGTGCCCAGAATTTTTTGCTTGACTGTAGAATTAGAAGCAGGGAAAGCGCAATAAAGAAATTCTGCACAGGCTGACAAATGAGCTTAACGAGACCTAGACTAAATGGTATCCGGCTACTAAGCGTTGCAACATATTCTCGAATCAGTCATGGGATTCCCGTTCGGCCTTGATTGATATTGGGCTAAGTTTTTCGAGTCCAAAAATCAATGTATTTGTGTAGTCTAGGAACAAGAGTCTGGCTGCACCATACTCGTGACCAGCAAAAGGATATAAGTGTGATGTAGTATATTTGAATCAAAATTTCGACTTATGTACATAGGTTCCGTAGAGTAACATCATGCAAAATTATTCTATTTCCTTCAAAATATTCCACGAATTGGAAATTTTAGCTTTTGCAAAATAAGAAGATTGCATGGAGCGATGATATAGATATGTTTCGTTTTTGGCCAAAAATTCGTTCACAACGATCGCTTTCTGTAAAAAAATCGAGTTTTAGGAATAATGTTTAATTTTAAAGTTTTTTTGTAGTTTTTGACAAATTTGCAAAAATGGAGAATGTGAGTTTTGTTTTTAGACCCCTCATATGTTGGTCATGATTTAATTACCTGTTAAGGAATCTGTAACACGTGTCATACCACTACACAACTCCAATAATATTTCAAGGTTTGAAGCGAATAAAAATGGCATTTAGATACTGCAGTTAAGACTAAACCCCGTTTTCTACCACTTTTCGTAAAAATTTATTATCAAAGCCTAAATTTAATATATTTGTACATACTTACGACTTACGACATATTTAAATGTTACCTAATTATCATTATTCAAACACATTTAAAGTTTTTCTCTAATAATAATAAAGTTGTTCCCACATTTTCTGCAGTCATTTTATTTGTTTTATTTTTTATTCATGCTAACATATTAAGGATATAAAAATAAATCAAACTATTGACTGCTGATATTTAATTGAAACAAAGTAATTGCTGATTGTTACAATTAATCTTTAGTTTTTTTTTAAAATCAATTGCAATAGAAATAACCGTGTCGATTGTCGGGCAACACGAATGTAGTGAGTCATTCACTGAAGCATTGACTGCCATCTATTCCGAGACACATTGGTCGTCTTTAAAATTATGAACAGTTATGATAACCTCATTTAATACGTTCCGGCTTATGAAAGTGTGTATTCTTAGACGGTGCGATGGCGTGTGTGAAGCCTCGATTTATTTTAGTGGAACGTCGGCTCTCGCAAATACCAGATTAAGATACTAAACCAGAAACTGTTTGTGTCCATAGTCGGATGTCAGGCTCACTTATAAACACCGTGAGATATAATCAGACCCACATGAAATAAAGCATTTATTCATTCAGAAGTTTCTTGAAGATGAAAACCGCGATAATCTGAGAATTGCTTAGCGTTTTCACTACAGTGCCTTGAAGTAGTGTGACAGGTGCTGGCCTCCCAAAAGAGTAAAAGTTAGAATTAGTGTAATTGTTTTGTTCAGTGCCAAAGCCGTTGTGTATTATGAAATTCAAAAATGTTCTAATACCGTACTGTGTGTGTAAATGTTTAATATACAATTTTTTAAGTTGAAAATATTTGAAATTGATTAACTTTATTTTTATCTACTAATAAAATAATAATAATGTATTTTTACTTCTATTATTTTGCCTTTAGAAATGGACCTGCAAAAGAAGATATTTTGGATATTCGGTTTTCTATGCCTTCTGTCTTTGAGAACAAGTGATGGTGATGGTATCCGTTTGCCAGATCAACTGAATCAACAAACTCCAGTGCAGCATTTTCCGCAGCAGTCACAAGCACAACCGCAACAAAATGATCAAAAGCTTGCGTTTGGCGAAGAGCGCCGGCAAGGCAAAGGGCTTCTGGATTTAGTAGGTCTAGGTACTGGTCCAAATACTGATCCTTACGTTGCTAGAACAAATGCCAATTGCTTGCAGGGTGAGCTCGCAGAATGTTTCAAGACACAAGCTTTAGGTTCATTTGACGAATTCTTTGGACGCGAAGTATACCAGTAAGTACCAAATCAATATTTCAATATTTCTATCTATTATAATTTGAAATTCTTTAGATTAACTGACTTTGCTCGGGTGGTACGAATGCCACAAGATCAATTGCGATCCCTCTACCAGGAGCCATATGAATTTTCCACTGAAACAAGAGCAGCCGATTCCGAATGGGATCAATTGTTGAAATTTGGACTACGCAAAATTGAAAAGTAAGTAATTATAAAAGTAAATTAATAGATGTATCTTAAAATAATGCATTATTTGAAATATTTTATATTTTGATGAATTTTTCAAGAAAAAAAAAGTGTTCGAAAAAAATTGTATGGGAGGTGGTAAAAAAAGTGAGGAAATATGGCTCATTCACGAGTTCATTTTACTAAACATAAGTTAAAACATAACAGGACTACGATTGGGCGTAAAGCCTAATCGTGCGATACACGAGATGAAAGAGAATTTTTTTTGATTTTAAGAAATTTTTTAGGGGAAGTGGTGGACGAGGTGACGACATTGAACTACTTTTTTCACTTGACGCTAGAGTTGTTTTCTAGAAAATTTAGAATTTAAAAATTTAATAGGTACTGAGAAAATTAGTGTATTGGATTTGGTGAAATGGTGCAGTTTGTATGAGAGGCGGTACAAGGAGAGGCGAGTTCCTAACGACTTTTTTGAAATAACTATAAAAATCATGCTTTTGACATGTTTTCAATTGCAGATCAGTAGCATTCATACTTTTCAGGAAAACCGGCTTTGTGAAGTTGTTAAATTGTGTCGGATTGTATGGGAGGGGGTAGAAGGAGTGAAACTAATTGCCTAATTTTTTTTGGTCTTACTAATTATTCTAAATAAATATAGTGCACAATTTCAGCTCGATATATTTTAAACGTACTGAGTAAATTTGTTTATAGCATTTCATGAAAAAGTGCAGTTTGTTTGGGAGGTGGTGGAAGAAGGGGAGGTCTCAAACAATTTTTATAGAGTAGAGTGCAATCACCATGAAAGTAGTACATTCCAAATTTCAGATCAATAGCATTTATACTTTTCGAGCAAATCCTTTATTGTCAAATTACGAAATTATGTCATTTTGTATGGGCGAGGGGAGAAGGGGTAAAATTAACCATCTAATTTTTTTTTTTAGTAATATCTCTAAATAAATATTTGTTGCACAATTTCAAATTGATAAATTGTATACGCACTGAGTAAATTGGTTTAAAGCATTTCACGAAAAAGTGCAGTTTGTATGGGAGGTGGTGGAAGGAGGAGCGGGATGGTACTAATTATTTTTATACACTATATTAAAGCCATCATAAAAGTATTAAATTCTAAATTTCAGATCAACAGCATTTATACTTTTCGAGTAAATTCGTTTATTGTCAAATTGCGAAATTGTGTAATTTTGTATGGGAGGGAGTAGAAGGGGTGGAGCGATTTGGCTCTTTCACGAATTTGACTTTACTTTTTTTTCAAAAACGAAGTGTATAAAATTTGAACTATCTATGTCAACGCGTTCTTAGCTAGAGAGGACACGGACGGACAGACAGACGGACGAACGGACGGACATCCGGTTTTGAGATTTTTGAGTGATTATATAAACTTCTGTATCATTAATTTTTTTCTCCGAGCCTTATTTGCTGGCGTTATAACTTTGTAGCAAACTTATAATACTCTCAGATTTCATCTAGAGTATAAAACTTTAACAGAATTATGATTGGGCGTAAAGCCCAAAGACTAAAATAGTCGAAAAGTGCAAAAAAATCCGTCTGTCTGTACGCCGTCCGCTGTATGCTGACGTGTACGCTCAGCGCACATTAACTCCCAAATCCTCTAATATAGAAAGTTGATATTTGGGGGATTGTAGACAGTTTCGGATCTCAGGTGGACACCCACTTTGGGGGGTGTAAGGGTTCGTGGGGAGGCGGAGGGACCTCTAAAACGGAAAATAAGAATTTAAATACCTCAACCATGGTTCCAACTAGGAAGCTGAAAACTGACATGCATATAGATGGGTTTTTGGGACAAACTTTAAGAATAATTTAATTTTTTGTGTCCATTGGGGGCTTGTCGGCCGATTTTTTTTTTTTTTCAAATGATTATATCTTTGAAATTACTTACCATAACAATTTATATTTTGGGACTATTAAGGTGGCATGTAGATTCATTAGAATCACCTTAGAGGTAGGCTAATTATTTTTAATGGGAGGGCGTAAAGAAAAACACTTGAAAATCAATATCTCGGCTATTTCTTAAAATATATTAAGTTATACTAGCCAAATACGAGAAAAATATAACATTTGTACATTATGGTATTAGGCGAAAATGGGGAGCATTTCAAAAATATGCACTTTCCAAAATTTCAAACTATTATATCTCAAAACTGAGTGCAGATATCAAAATGAAATTTTGTCAAATTGTAGAACTACATAGTTTATAGTTTTGGTAAAATTTTTTCGTCGGGAAGTGCACGGGAATGGAGGTGGTAAGCAAAAATGTTGAAAGTTTTGAGTTGAAATATTCTATATGGTTACATCTATTTGTTTTTCATACAGGAAAAATAGTAAAGATTCCACATTTGTTATGCACCATTCTGGTCTAATTTGCACAAGATTTTTCATGTACAATGAGAAAAAAAATTTTTTTTTAAATGAAATTTAAGGTAGAAACTTAAAAATTTGCAAAATGCATTTAAAAAAAATCCATAAACGAATGAAATATTAATTGGATAAATACCTTGAAAACTTCTACCCCTTCCCATACATAATTATTTCTTCGACCATTTTTAAGAAATCAATTACCACCTAACTATTCAATCAATCAAATTCCTGTTAAGACCCCCTATAGGGGCATAGGACAGAAACAACTCTCTTCCACAAGGCGCGATCGTGAGCATCGGCCTTAAGCTGTTGCCAGGACTTGTTTATTCCTCTGACCTCCTGGTCAACTGCTCGCTTCCATGTGTTACATGGTCGACCAACCCGACGTCTTCCTTTAGGATTATAACCCAGAGCCTGTTTGGCAATGTTTCCGTCTGGTTTCCTCAAAGTATGACCAATCCACTGCCACTTCCGCCTTTGAATCTCAATACCTATTTTAGTTTGGCCAGTTCTACTCCAAAGTTCGTCGTCTGGCCAGAATAATCCTAAAATGCGTCGGATTCATTGGTTCACGAAAGTCTGTAGTTTCTTGGTAAGTCGAACGGTCACTTTCCACGTAGTACAACCATATAACAACACGGATTTGACGCATGCGTCAAAAACTCACAGCTTCGTGCTTAGGGAGATCTGTCTTAACCTCCAGAAAGGGAAAAGGATACCGAAGGTCTGACGAGCTTTATTTAGCCGAGCCTCAACATCCTTTTCGGCTCCGCCGTCCATGCTGACAATGCTTCCGAGATAGCAAAAATCTTGCACCTCTTCCACATCCTGTCCGTTAAGAACAATCGGTGTGCTTGAGTTTGAACCCATGTGCATGTACTTGGTTTTACGCACATTTATTTTCAGTCCCGCCTCTTTGCATTTAGAATGCAACGTGCGAACATTTACTCTAAGTCCGAACGGTTATGTGCAAGCAAACACACGTCATCAGCATAATCAAGGTGACTTAAGGTGTTAAATAGTCTCCATTGAAGACCTTTACCTTCCCCACCTTCCAGTGCAGCTTTCAAGATTTCATTTATTACCATCAGAAACAGGGCTGGTGATAATATGCAGCCTTGTCTGACACCCGTTCGCACAGGGAAGCTCTCCTCTACGCAAGACGCCACACCTTGCATCTTCGTAGGATTCTATAATCATGGCTATGACCTTATCTGGAATACCTCTCCTACGCAAAGCATTTCATATGTAATCTCGCTTAACGCTGTCGAAAGCCCTCTCGAAGTCCACAAACATGAGATGTAGTGGCGAACCCATTTCGGCTGACTGCTCTAATATTATCCGTAGGGTATTTGTGTGGTCGGTACAAAACGACCCTTTACGGAATCCAGCCTGATAAGCTTCGAGAGTACTCTCGACGACATCACTAATCCTATTGAGAATTATCTTAGCCATAATTTTTGGTACAGCAGTAAGTAGACATGTACTACCCCAATTGCCACAATCCCGAAGGTCGCCCTTCTTCGGAATTTTCACAATGACGCCCTCCTTCCATTCAGTCGGATATTTTCCTTCATTCCACACCTCAGTGAAGAGTGGGAGGAGTACCATATATCAGCTGTTATTTCCGGGTCCGCTTTGAGGAGTTCGGTTGGTAGTCTGTCGATACCTGGAGCTTTCCTTCCCGCCATTGACCGAATTGTGGAAACTATCTCTTTCTTATCTGGGGGATCGTCCCTAATAGAGGATTGTTGCGGTTGGATGTTTGGTAGTTGTTCTGTTTCTGGAATATCTTCCTCTGACAAGATGTTTAAAATATCAGAGAAGTATTCCTTTCATCGCCGCAACTGGTGTTCACTCATATTAAGGAGAGTTCCGTTGACATTTCGCACAAGATGGTTGGCGGTGAAATTCCTGTTCGTCAACTGTTTCATGATTTTTAATAGTGAACCTATATCCCCAAGGTAAGCCGCAGATTCTGCCTTGGTTGCCAGATCTTCAATGGTCTTTCTTTGTCGCGTCTAACAGCCTTTTTAAGCTTTATATGAGCATTGTTTAAATTTCAAAATTTGTATTGGAGGGTGGTAGAAGGAGTTAGGGTTGTAGCCCGTTCAAGAATTTAAAGTTAGTGTTTTGATAAAAATGAGATATAACAAATTTCAGAATGATAGGTCAAAGCTTTCGAAAGTTATGTTGTAGACAGACGTACAGACAGACGGTCACTCGGAATAGAGGCTTTTGAGAAATAACGCCCCTTAGCGACACTGTGCGAGCATTATTTCTTAGCGGTACAAACAGTAAGGCAAACATAATATACTCTTACATTTCATCTCAATCAATCAAATCAAATTCCTGTTAAGACCCCCTATAGGGGCATAGGACAGAAACAACTCTCTTCAACGCGCGATCCTGAGCATCGGCTTTAAGCTGTTGCCAGGACTTGTTTATTCCTCTGGCCTCCTGCTCAACTGCTCGCTTCCATGTGTTATATGGTCGACCAACCCGACGTCTTCCTTGAGGTCAAAATATGCAATGTTCAATTTTAGTACGTGCATACAAATTTGAAATGTATTTATGAAATTTCAATTAACGATTGTGGAGTACTTAATTCAACTATGCACATTATATATCTTGAATCAACTACATGTATAAAGCTTATATCCACTGCAGAGCGATTTTGCTAACTAGTAATAAACTGGTAAGATCAAACAATTTCAAAGTTTTAAAGATATATCGATGAAATATCAAATTTACTGAAACTATTGATTTTAATTACAGTGAAACGATTATTATTTTTTTCACTGTCTCTCGAAATCTTCTGTTAAATTCTACTATCAAAATAAATAAAATCATCACCCATTGAAATCATAAATCACATAATTTTTATTTAAATGCTTTTTAAATATTGCAATCCACTATTTTTTACCTTTTCATCGTTGGTAAATTTTCTTCCCCAAAGTTCTTTCTTCAGCAACAAATATTAATCGGAAGGGGCCAGATATGGACTATAAGGGATGGTTCAATATTCTGTAGGGCATCAACAACGTGACTCTTGTGGACAGGTGTGTTGTCGTGCAAAAGCACCAAACCTCGAGCCCAGTTTTCTCTTCTTTTTTCTTTGTTGGCATCCTATAATTTTTGTAGCAGGTTGGCATAGTATCACTCTGTGATTTGTTGTCCTTTTATTTTGTAGTCGATCATTAAAACCCCTTCTTTGTCCCACAAAATAGTGGCCATGTTTTTCGGCGGATTGTTGCACCTTGAACTTGAACTGATGCACATTTTCGTTGCCACTGCATTGGCTGCACTGTGTTTATACATGTACTGAGTGTAAGAATACAGCCAGATAAAAACATTTCCCTCTCCCTTGTCCATCCCCTTCATTCCGAGAACTTTTTGGCCACCCTTCCTAGCATTAAAGTTAATTGTTGCTTAATATGTTTAATTAATTTTACTTTTAGGTTTGTAAAATCTGTAGCTCTCGAAGTGCACGTACCTGAAGAGCTTACTGGCGAGGGACGTTATTCTCCACGATTTATCGACGACATTGACAGTGAAATTGATGTTATAGAGGATAAGAAAGCTTCTTTTCTCAGTGAGTTGAAGAAGTATGTGTAATGTTCGCTTTTATATAGTATGTTTCTTGTTCTTTTGCAGCTCGACGTAAACTCAAGAAGCTATTCATTCCTCTTTTATTAGTTTTGAAAATATTCAAGCTAAAACTTTTATTGTTCTTGCCTTTTATTTTGGGATTGGCTGGTTTGAAGAAAGTTCTTGGATTAGCTGCTATAGTTGTACCGGGTAAGTAGATTGGTTAACTTAATGATGATTTTGAAAAAAACATATTTTTTATTTTTTGTGTTAACCATTAGTTCGTTATTCATAAGCTATTGGCTAAATATTGTTTTAGATCCTCAAACAATTGTAGCAACTATTGTTCAACATTCTACTAGTAGTTATGGAATACTTGTTTGAGAAAAATTATTATATAAAAACCAAAGAATTTTCTAGATGGCTTTTGTAAACAAATTGCTAATGATTGTTGCACAAAAAATTTCAATATAATACGAGGACTAAAAGAGTTTTCTACAAGGGTTGAGCCTGTTTAATTGTGTATTGCCAAATACGAAAACGTAAATTTATTGATTCACTCTTGAATTAAGTACTAGTTGATTTTTATACTAAAAATTTAGAACTTCGATCATTTGTTATAAACTAATTATTGCCACCTATTCTAAACCTGAAATTTTAAATAAATGTTTTGGGATATACACATTTAAAAAGGAATGCACCAAATGCTAGAAATTCACCATAAAATACTGTAGAATAAATCCCAAAGTATAAAAAAATGAACAAAAATAAGATTGGATCTGGCTATCTCTAATTAATGCAGTTATTATATTGGCTTTTTTGCAGGTTGAGAAAAATCGCGAGAAAACCATTTGGTGTGACAAGACAAATATCATTGGGTGAAACAGATTGTCGATCTGTCAATGAATAAAAAAAAAATAATCCATCTCCTGCTCAGACCCCCAAAGGAATGAAAGCAGCTCTCTTCCACCACAATGTGCGATATTGAGCATTGGCCTTTAATTGTCGCCAGAACTTGTTTGTTCCTCTGGCCTTCCAGAGCTTGTTCGGCGATCTTTTGCTCTGGCTTCCTCAAAGTGTGATAGATCCCCTACCACTTCCGCCTTTGAATCTCCATGCCTATTTTAGTCTGTCCAGTTGTACTCCAAAGTACGACGTTGGAGATCAAATCTGGCTAGAATATCCTTAAATTGCGTCGGAGGCATTGCGTTGCCTTAGTTAATCGAATGATCACTTCCCATGTAGTGCAATCATAAACGGGTTCAATAAAGGTAGATCCACAACAACAAACCTGCTGGAACTTTCAAATTTTGTGATTCCAGCGATTGAAGCATGCAAACAAGTTGACAGTATATATATACAGATTTTAGTTAAGAATTTGATAAAATTAATCACAACTTACTAATTTACAAGCTTTGCTCACTCGGATTTTCTACTATTCTTACTACGTGGATCAGATCCCATCTTTATAATCGCACCCAAAAAGTACAATTTCGAGATGCTGTCTAATCGGTTATTGCAAACACTTCTGGTGTACCTCAGAGTAGTCATCTTGGTCCACTTCTGTTTATTTTATTTATTAATGACGTGAGTTCGGTCATCTCCAACTCAAATATTCTCTTGTATGCTGACGATGCGAATGTATTTTGTACTTTCGCAAAATGACATAAAGCTATTTTTTGACTGGTGTACCTTAAAAAATATGTCTTTGAATGTTGAAAAGTCCACCATAGCATCTTTCTCTGTAAAAAATAATCCATTTGAATAAATCTATGTTTTAGAGGAAATTGCTTTACAGAAATTAAGCAAAGTACGTGATTTTGTGATAAATTTACCTTCGTTAACCATGTTGATTGTTGATCAAGGCTAACTCCATTTGAAGCTTTGTAAAACGATGGTGTAATGACCTTTACATTACAAAGACACTTTACTATGCTTTTGTTCGTTCAGTTCTTGAATATGCCTGCCCTGTTTGATATTATGATATTCATAACAATATGATAGTCTATACAGCGAAGATTTTTAAGATTTGCTCCCAAAGGTCTTCCCTGGTCAGAACCAATATGTCTTCCTCTTTATCAATAACAACTTCAACTACTTTCGTTAGAGTCACTCGAACATAAGCGATTTATTCTTAGTGCTACAGTTGCAGTAAAATTAATTTCAGGTGAGATCGACTATCTGCCCTTGTTAGGAGCTCTCTCCTTCAAAATACCTTATCGATCGAGAGATTACGTACTTCTCGACATTGCATTCCATCGAACTAATTACGGCCAGCACGAACCGATAACTTGCATTTCAGGGGCTTTTAACGCTTATTAAACCAAAATTGATTTTGATCTTATTGCTCTATATTGCTTAGATAAAATCAGCTTTGTTAAAAAAAAACAATATGATGTTTCACTGTAATCTTTGTAATATAGTATAATTTGTAAGTAATCATATTTTGATGAATTCTTAAATAAGTAAATAAATCAAGACGTATTAGACTCATGCGTCAAATACTCACTGCTTTGTGCGAATGGAGATCTCTCTTCACCTCTAGAAAGGGGCGAGGATCCTTAATCTCTGACGAGAATTATTTTAACGAGCATCAAGATCGTTTTCGGCTCCGTCGAACATTAAGCTCTAAGTCTAAACGGCTATATGCAAGCAAACACACATCATCAGCATAATCAAGGTGACCTAGGTTTAGGTTTAGATTCTAGGAGGGTGGAAGGAATGGGATTAGGAAGGTAGGGAAAGAGGAGTGAGAACGACCGTAACGAGTGGAGAAGCTGATATATACTTTCCAGTTGTGCTGGCTGCTACTGGTTTCGAAAACATACATACGTGTGTTTCCTCTCCCACACACTTGTGTTTTCTCTCCCCCAAGCTTACAGTGAACATTTAATCTGGTCTTTCCATTTCATTTTCGCAAGGTCTTTTTTTAAACGCAAGAGGAAGCGAAATTGTAAGAACCGCCGACCAAGACCCTCGCATCCACCGTCAGAGTTGAACACGACGCAAGCAAAAGCCATGTATGAGAATGAGAGATAAGAGGTGTCGCGGACTCAGCGGGACACGTCACGAACGAGTCCGTCAGTAATTTTTTCTCCCTCTTTTTCGGAGCTAATGACGTCAAAATTCGGAGGTCATCATCAAAAACCTGTTAACTCAGGCAATATACAGAATTATTTTACTTGGTGTACTGTACTGTGCACAATACACTGGGGCCATCTATTTGGGCCCATTGTACCCTCCCTATTGATTATGAGACGGACGTCACTCCTCTTGTGCTAGCCACTTGGTGACTTAAGATGTTAAACAGTCCCCACTGAAGTCATTTATCCTCCCTACCCTCAAGTGCATTTTTCAAGATGTAATTTATTACAACCAGATAATATACAGCATTGTCTGACTCGTGTTCGCAAAGGAAAGCTCTCGGACAGCTCTCATCTATGTATGTAAGACGTGACACCTAGCATCTTCGTAGGATTCTTTAATCATTGCTATGTCTGTAATCTCTCTCCTACACAAAGCATTCTGTATGTAATCTCGCTTAACGCTGTCACGATGTTAGCTGTTCAATATATTAAAATTGAATTTTCGTGAAGGTTACGACTTTTTCGCATTTTCTTTATTAATTTAAAAAACAATACAATAAAGTCCAACGTTTTCATTTAATTGTCCGCGTTAAAAACATAAGAATAATCTTTAAGTAGATACTTAATTTCTTCATAATTATAGGTGTTTCAACGTCAGCCATTTTTGCGGCAACAAAAAGGAACATGCAGATATATTTGATAAATATATATATGCAATTTATCATTTTATCAAATCAAAGATTTTCGATTAAACTTACTGTCAATATCTCACAAACAGCGGCTAAAATTGATTTTAATACATTTTTTTGCGGAAAAATTGGCGAAACACTGCGCAGATGATGCAGATGATTTTTGACAAATTGCGGTTATTTCAAAGCTAACAATCCACCTAGTAAAATTTGTGCCGCTTTGTTTTTTGGAAAATGGTTTAGGCACTGAGTAAAACTTGATCTGAAAAAGTCATATTTCTTGCCCTGAATTTTTCGGCGGTGCAATTCATTTGACGTGTAATGTACGACAACGTGAAAAAAATCCCATGACTACATCGGTTTTGACAGTTTCGGAAAGTAAGAAGCTATTCGGCACGCTTCAGCCAAAGTGATAAAAAAATGCAAAAAATTTAACTGAAAAAAAAACAAAGAGTGCAAAACTGCAATTATTTTGCATCCTAAAGGGCAATAACGGGTCACATTTTTTTGCAGAATAGAAATCACTATTAGACACTGTTCAGCCTGTAGGAAGCCACTGCTATAAAGGCATAAGAAACGTAATCAAATCTTTACATATATATATAATTGAAGTCTGTCTGTTATTTGCTTACAAATGGCTACAAGTTAGTGTTTTGCTTTATTTGGACAATAATTAAGCATAAAAACACGTTTTTGAGATTTTTATCTGTCTGTCTGTCCGGATTTACATCATAAATGGCAGAACCGATTATAATGAAACTTCTACAGTTCTCTAGGTTTTATTTCAATGCTCTTACGCCTTTTGCCCTCTCCCATACGAAATGACTCATTATCAAAAATATATAATCAAATTTTCTTGGAAACTCTAAGAGCTAATAATTTGAAATATAGAATATATTATTTTTACCATGAATATGATCAATTAGATACAAATTATTTGAATTCCCCACTCCTTCCACCAACTCTTAAATAAACTGCACTTTTTCATGAAGCCAATTTTAGCAGTACGTGTAACATTTATCGAGCTCAAATTTTTCACTATACGCTTAATCAGAATTATTATTAATTTCGGAAGAAAATAAACCGATTAGGTTCCCCTCTTCTACGCTATCTCAAACAATGTGACACAATTTCCAAACTTTTCAAAAATTCAATTTGCTTGGGAAGTATGAATGTTACTGATCTGAAAATTAAAATATATCAATGACATGATGTTTTTAGTTGTTTCTTGATAAAACACTAAGAACACCCCTCCCATTCTTCTACCTCCTGTACAAAATGCACAATTTCACTAAATCCAATACACTAATTTTCTCAGAACCTATTATATTTTTGAATCTCAAATTTGGTACGAAACATTTTCAAAGCGTCTCTAACATGATGTGAAACAAATTAGTTCAATTGTTGCACCCCTTCTATCACTCCCCATACAAAATTTCTTAACATCGCAAAAATTTATGTTTCATCTAGAATAACGTATAATTGCGCTTTACCTATAATCCTAGTCCTGTTATGTTTTTGAGATTAAGGTTGTATTATTTAGACTTTTTTTTAGAACTAACATAAGATAAAACTATTTACATTTCCTTAACGCTTCAAAACGTATATGATCACAAATCACCCCCGTGAGCACGGGCGCATCTCATACAAATACGAGTATCATGGTTGCATTATTAATAATTTATTGTTCTGATTCCAACAAAATACAAAACATTGTGTACAAACAGCCATTAGACTAAGCAGATTACACGTCCCACATAATCGTTTACTAACTACATTCTAAAAAATTGTTTACTATTGCGATTCTTACGCGGACAAATTCGCGGGAGTCGCTAGTATTAAATACGCAAGAAAATGGTTTTATCACCGCATCCGCGAGTTGTACAAATTTTTAATAAATAAATAAGATTAAATATATGTATATTAATCAATAATTAATTAATCTTCAATAGTGAATATAACGAAATAACAAAAAAAAAAAAACTTCAGCATACAAAACTTCAAGTGGATTTTCCTCCTCATTCTTATATTGTTTTTGGTCAAGTCTTTAATATCCATAATTTTTAAATTTCAGGTTTAATCGCTTACTTTAAATTATGTCGTCCACAACAAAACTTTGGAAATTATTACTCAAATGGGTTCTCGCAGTACAGTCCGGAAGGAATCGGTGCAGCTAGTTATCATGATCATCATCATCAGCACTTTGCGTCTGGAGGAGGAAATAACTTTTATCCTCAAGAGCCAGCATTTAGCAAACCATACACAGACTATTACAGCAAATCTACTAGAGAGAATGGCATTAGATTCGGAGATCATGCACAGGATATTGCTTATCAGGGATACCCCGAATATAGAAGTAATAAAAAAGAATCGAGCTAGATTATTAGTCATCAGTATAATTATAGTTAAGTTTATGTATTATCAGTTTTGGACTTATTTATTAAATTATATTTATCCAAATAAAAAACACGTGAAGTATTTTACTTGTTATTGCGTAAATTGAAAAACTAGACAGAGTTTTCAGTTATAATTCCTATCCTTGTATTCAAATAAATGAATTTTTGTGTATCTTCCTAGTTTTCTTCTTACTGCAGAAAATGAATTTTTTTTAATGTAATGTAAGGCGTATTCGTTCGATCTCCTCTAAAATCTCTTGATTTGTCCTTGGTATGGACACACCATCCAAAGGAGACTCTCTTATAGTTGTGACATTAAATAATCGAGACTGTAATTAAAACTACTCTGGGAAATAATATTTCAAAATTTTTTTGTTTGGTAAGCAGGTAGGACTATCGTTAATTATTATCCCAAATATTAGCGCGGTCTGTTAATCAGTATGTTTACAGCAGCTGGTGTAATCGGTATGTGTATTTGCTGAGAGTATCATGGGAAATGAGGCTCGGAGAAAAAATGAATTATACAGAATTTCCTATAATCACTCAAAAATCTGAAAACCGGACGTCCGTCCGCCCGTGCGCTCTCTAGCTTGAGAACACGCTGAGATAGATAGTTCAAATTTTGTACACGTAATTTTTGCTAAAAATTAAAGGACAAGTTCGTAAACGGGTCAAATCGCTTCACTCCTTAAAATTACACAATTTCGCAATTTGACAACAAACGGATTTGCTCGAAAAGTATGAAAGCTTTTGGTCTGAAATTTACTACTATGATAATTTCAATTTACTGTAGAAACAATTATTTGTGTCCTCCCCCTCCCTCTACCACCTCCAAAATAAACTGCACTTTTTCATGAAATGCTCTAAACCAATTCACTCAGTGCGTATAAAATTTAGCGAGCTGAAACTTAATATTTATTTAGAATTATTGGAAATACCATAAAAAAATTAGACGATTGGCTTCAGCCCTTCTACCCTCTCCTATACCTAGTCGTGCCATAAGTTCTGTCACACGTATATGGGCAATTTTTGTATAAATGAAAAAGAGTTTTTGACAAAGGAAAATATATTTTATTTTGGCATACTAATGGAAGTAAAATAAGCAACAAATTATTCAAAGTGGCCGCCTTTAGCCTTAACACAGCTCTTTAATCTGTTGGGCAGTCATCGATAGCAGTACGCACTGTTTCTAGCGGAAAATTAGCTACTGCTTCTGTCAAAGATCGCTTAAGGCTCTCGATATTTGGGTGTCGTCTCGTGCACACCATGGACTCTAACTCCGCCCACAGTTTGTAGTCCAGGGGATTCAAATCTGGGCTCCCAGAAGGCCATTCCGTCGCCCTTATAAACTGTGGAATATTGGTTTCCAACCACGCTTGTGTGGTTCGAGCTTTGTGGGCTGGCGCAGAATCTTGCTGGAAAACCCAATGTCGATTGTTGAATAGCGTAGAGTTCAGCGGCTTCACACATCCCTCCAGGATGTCCGTTTGATAATTTTTCGCTGCAGTTTTTACGCCTTTTTCGCAAAAATGAAGCTCGGTGACCCCTTCGTAGCTGACACCCCACCATACCATGACTGATGCTGGATGATGTCCTCGCTGTACCCTAGTGGCAACTTCTCGGGCTTCTATGGAGCTGTGGGCATACACCTTATCATTTTGGCGGTTGAAATGTTCCTCCACCGTAAAAATTTTTTCATCGGTAAATAAAATTTCTCGATGTTTGTTGTTGCCGTACCGCCGAAGGAGCTCTTTCGATCTGGTGCTCCTAATTCGCTTCAACTGCTCAGTCAGCAAATGTCCCGTTGATCGTCGAAAGGCACTCATCCCGAGGTCAGATTTTATGATGCGAGACATACTTCGGGTGGAGATGTTCATCTCTCGAGCCATGATTCGTTGTTTACGAAGCGGATTTCGACGAATTCGACTCTCGACCGCTTTGATGGCAGCAGAAGAACGTACATCACGCGGACGTCCTGAACGAGGTCGATCTTCAATAGTCTGGATCGCGTTATATCTCTGGATCGCACGATACACAAATCTTTGCGTTATTTTTAACGGGCACAACAACTTGAAAATTTCACTCGCGGATTTTCCACACTTATGTAGTGCAATCACTGCAGTTCGGTTTTCTATTACACCCATTCCATCTTCACACGTTAACGAACACACTTTAAATGACCATCAACTGTCAACAACATTATGACGTTTATAAAACTGGCCGATATTGAAATGTCACTCATAAAATAAAGTTGTTGCCAATGTGAGAAATTATGTGACAGAACTTATGGCAGGACTAGGTAGAAAATAAGACAAGAAATGGATTTGATCGAAAAGTATAAAAGCTATAGATCTGAAATTTTGAATATATTACTAGTATGATAATTTCAATCTATCGTATAAAAAATATTCGGGTCGTGTCCCTCCTTCCACCACCTTCCATATAAACTGCACTTTTTCATGAAATGCTCTAAACCAATTTACTCAGCACGTGTAACACTTATCGAGCTAAAATTCTGTACTTAACATTTATTTAGAATTATTAGTAAGGCCGAATAAAATTAGACCCATACCATCTGACGCAATTTCACAACCTTACAAAAAGTCGATTTTCCTGAAAAGTATGGATGCCTTTGATTTGCAATTTAAAACATGTTAAAAGCATGATGCTTATAGTTATTTCTGAAAATGTCTTCAAGAACTTGCCACTCCTTCTACCACCTCCCATAAAAACTGCAGAAATTCACTAAATCCAATACACGAACTTTCTTATTTAGCAACTTTAGCGTGATGAGGAAAAATTAGTTCAATGTCGTCAACCCCTGTACAATTTCCCTAAAAAATTTCATGAAATCGAAAAATTTACCTTTTATCTAGATTATCACACGATTGGGCTTTACGCCCAATGTTTTATTTTTGAGTGTAATAGGTGAAACTTCGACTTAGAAAACTTTAATTTTCACCAAAAAATTTGGATCAAAAATTGTCAGTTAAATAAAGAGTTATGAATCGATCGCCGAAAGGTACTTCTGTAGATTCCAATGCTTAATTGTAAATATCCTCCCAATGGCGGCCAAACATCCGAAATCGGGTCTGGCCTCCTGAAGTTGTCGCCTCCAATCGTCTCGATCCAAAGACCGCGTCCTCCAGCTGCTAATTATACTATTTTTAATTATAATTATATTAGATGAAATCTAAGAGTATTATAAGTTTGTCACAAAGTTTGTAGCACCAAGAAATAAGGCTCGGAGAAAAAAATGAATGATACAAAAGTTCATATAATCACTCAAAAATCTTAAAACCGAATGTTCGTCCGTCTGTCCGTACGTCTGTCCGTGTTCTCTCTAGCTTGAGAACGCGTTGACTAAATAGTTCAAATTCTTTGATAAAAAGTAAGATCAAGTTTGTAACCGGCCAAATTGCTTCACCATTCTCCCAAACAATTCCGCAATTTGACAATAAACGGATTTAAAAGTATAAAAGCTATTGGTCTGAAATTTGGAAAACATTACTTTTATGATGATTCCAATCTACCCTATAAAAATTATTTGTGTCCTCCCTCTCTTTCCACCGTCTCCCATACAAACTGTACTTTTTCATGAAATACTCTAAACCAATTTACTCAGTGTGTTTAAAATTTATCGAGCTGAAATTATGCACCAAATACTTGTTTAGACGATTAGCCCTAACCCTTTTACTCTCTCCCATACAAAATCGCATAATTTCATAATTTAACAATAAACGGATTTGTTCGAAAAGTATAAATGCTATTGATCTGAAATTTAGAATGTAATACTATCTGGTGATCTCAATCTACTGTATAAAAGTTATTTGAGTTCTCCCCTTCCTTCCACCACTTCCGATACAAACTGCACTTTTTCATGAAATACTATAAACAAATTCTCTCAGTACGTATGTATAATTTATCGAGCTGAAATTGAGCACTAAATATTTATTTAGAATTATTAGTAAGACCAAAGACAACTATACGATTAGTTTCACTCCTTCTACCCCCTCCCATACAATCTGACATAATTTCACAACACAAAAAGTTGATTTTCCTGAAAAGTACGAATGCTACTGATGTGTAATTTAAAACATGTTAAAATCGTGATGTTCTTAGTTATTTCTGAAAAGTCATTAAGGACTCTACCATCTCCCATACAAACTGCACAATTTCACTAAATTCAATATACTAATTTTCTCAGTAGTTATTAAATTTTTTTTTTTGGACCAACTCTAGCGTGATGTGAAGAAATTAGTTCGATGTCGTGTGCCCCTCCACTACTTCCCCTACAAAATTTTTTAAATTCAAAAAATTTCTCTTTCATCTGCAGAAATGTTTATTGTCGTTCAAAAATCTTGAAACTGGATGTCCGTCCGTCTGTCCGTTCGCTCTCTAGCTTGAGAAAACGTTGAGCTAGGAACCTCAAATTTGGAACACGTGAATTTTGTTAAGAAAGTAAGGTCAAGTTCATGAACAGACCACATGGCTCCAGCTATTCTTCCCCCTCCCATACTAAAGTACTCAATTTCAGCATATGACAATAAACGGATTTTTTCAAAAAGTTTGAAACCCATTGATCAGAATTTTGTAAAGTATTATTTTACTTTATTATTTTAATAATAGAGTATTATGATCGACTTGGAAAAAAAAAATTTGCTATCCTGAAATTTTGTTTTTTCGCGTTTCATGACTAAATTAGCCGAAAAATGCAAAAAAAAAATCCGTCTGTCTGTACGCCGTCCGCCGACGTGTACGGTCAGCGCACATTAACTCCCAAACCCTTCAAGACAGAAAGTTAATTTTTGGAAGGATTGTAGATAGTTGCGGATTTCAGGAGGATACCCATTTTGGGTGGTGTACGGGTTCAGGGGGAGGCGGGGGGAGCGCTTAAGCTAAAAAATACGAATTCCATGGTAACAGCTAGGAAACTAAAACTCAACAGACATATAGAAGGGTTTGTAGGACAACTTCTTAAAATTATTTAATTTTTTTATCCATTGGCGTCCGAAAAAAGGGGGCTAAAAACAAATTGTCGGCCGAATTGTTTTTTCAAATGATTATATCTTCGAAATTACTTATCGTAAAAAATTCATATTTTGGGACCGACAGTGTGGGATATAGTTCCTTCGGAATCAGCTTAGACAGTGGTTAATTATTGTGAGGGGGAGGGTCAGGGGGGTGCAAAGAAAAACACTTAAAAATGAATATCTCAACTATCTCTTAAGCTATGTAATTGGAACTTAAAACTTATATTAAACTATACTAGGAAAATACAAAAAAAATATAAGATGTTGAAATAATAGTAGTGGGGGGAAATGGGGAGCATTTCAAAAATGACGCACTTTTCAAAATTACGAATCCTTATATCTCAATAAAAGGTACAGATATCAAATCAAAAATTTGTCAGATTGTAGAACTACGTAATGTTTAATTTTGGTAAAAATTTTAATTTTGGTGGTGAAAGGGGAAAGAGGTGATAAGCAAAAATGTCGAAAATTTTGAGTGATTTTTTTAGGACTTTGTTGAAAGATACAAAGTTTAAATTTTGCATGTGAATACGTCTATTTGATGTACATAGAAAAATAATAATAACTTCATCCATAATTGTTATAAACCGACCCCCCCGGTCTAACGTGCACAAAGTGTTTCATGTGCATTGAAAAAAACACATAAACTGAACATTTTTGAGTGAATTTTTAAGGTAGAAACTTGCAAATTTTCAAAATGCATTTAAAAAAAATCGTTAAATATACAAAATATTAACTGGTCGAAAACTTTAAAACTTCTACCCCCTCCCATTCAAAATTATTTTTTCAACCATTTTTAAAAAATCAATTATCACCTAACTTTTAAAAGCTATCAATTTGCAATTTTGCACAAAAACTAACTAAAAAAATTGAAATGAAATTACGTTAAAAGTTTTGAAATCGCGCTTGCCCTTCTACCCCCTCCCATACAAAAGTATGATTTCGACCAATTTCATCGAGAGAGATCTGTCATTCGGTTGTTTTGTATTGTGTTTTGTGCGCGGCTGTTTGTTTATTTAATCTGCATATTCTTGAAAGCGTTTCGTAGCAGTGTTTATGTTTAATCGTGTTGTTGTGACTGCAGTTTACGGTTTGTAAGGCTCGGTTTTCTGGTGATGCACAGTGTTAGTGCGTAATAAGTTTTTCAATTTTCTTCTCGGCTGTTTTCTGCGAGGATTCCCGTTACCGATTGCCTTTTTGTTGACATATTTTTTTATATATGTATATCTAAGCCAGAGCTTAAGTGTATATCCAAACCAGTGTTTCAAGTGTTGATATAACTGATATATTTTTGTTATATTTTTTGAGAATAGTGTAGTTCTAGTATTGACTTAGTACAGACACTCTTCAACATTACAGTGCTGCACAAAATTTATTTGCTACATTGACTTCAATTTATTTATCTCCGCGTTTCAGTATTTTTTTTTTTTGTATCTCCACATAAGCTCCGAGGGGTCGACCCGGTTTTTTTGGTGAGTTACTTGATAAATATATTTATTGTCTAGCAATTATTTGTGAAAGTAAAATGCCGACGTCGTTATCTACATCCACGGTGCACTGTGGGATTTGCGAACTTCCTTTCGATGGGGACAATAGTATTTACTGCGACGGAATTTGCGATGGTGCCTTCCATATTGACTGTGCGAAAGCCTCACATAACTTCACAACTGCAAGACAATTTACTTGTAACGATTGCGTAGGTATAAAACCTTGCCATATTTTAAAACTTTTAAAAATGACTGTCTTGAGGATTGATCAAACTACCACTGCTTTTGATGATTTGAAAAGTGATTACGCCTTTATATGCAATAAAGTTAATAAAATATCAGATAGCGTATCTATTTTAAATAATTGCATTGACGAGTTTCAAGAATATGGTACGCAGTTTGATAAACTGCACGCTTGTTGCAGTTTAATTCAACATGACATGTCAAAACTGACAAAAAAATATGCGCAAACTGATGTTAAATTAAATACAGTCATTAGTAGCTTGCCATATAGTGACTCTACGACTGGATTTTCAGGGAGTACGATAACTGTGCCAACTTCTTCCAGTAACGCTCTTACGCACAAACTCGAGGTAATGCACGGAGACTTAAAAGTTGTAAAATTGCTTGCTGACAGTGCGGATAAGTCTCTTTCTATGAAGTCTTCCCAGCTGAAAAAATCGAGTAACGTGGGTTCCGTTCTTAACAAGTCAGACGGAAGGCCCCACAGATACGATTGTCGATTCACCACCACTAAATAAGAGCATCAGTAAAAAGAAGACAAGTAACAACAAAACTAGCAATAAACGCAAAAAACGAGAGCATCGTGTTCAGATAAAGGAGTGTTTACTACCCACTTCAACAGATGTGCAGTCTACAGATATCATCATTTCTCCGGCATCAACTGTCCTACCGAATCCTGTTAGATTTCATGACACACTATGCACATTAAAGGCGGTGGAAAAACCCAAAGTTCTTTTTGTGTCAAGGCTAGACCCAGAAACTTCAGAAAGGGATGTTCTTACCAACATCATGAGTATCCTAAATCATGATAATATTAGTATACCTGAAATCGCTATTTCGTGTAAAAAATTAATCTCAGCTAATCTTCGTGGTCCACCTCTGGTGTCTTCATTCAGAGTTGTCTTACCGAGTTCCTGTTTCGCTACAGTTTCTACTTCCAACTGTTGGCCGTCTTCAGCAATCGTTAGGGAATTTATTCCTAAGAGTCGACACAATTCAACACTACGTCGCTTGGACACTAGGTCAAAAAACGGGATAGCTCCATCTCAATATACTACGCCAACGTAAGTGGTATGCGAACCAAAACCCGTCAACTTTACATCGCTGCTGCTGGTTCCTGCTTTGACGTAATCTGTCTCACCGAAACATGGCTCTGTGGTAGTTTCCAAGATGCTGAACTGCTTGACTCCGATTATCAAATTTTTCGCCGTGATCGTCATCCTGAACTTACGGATGCCAATGTTGGTGGTGGAGTGCTCTGCGCGGTTCGAAGTCAATTTCCGTCTGAAGTTGTCGTCATCGCTGAAGTTGCTGATATTGAGATGTTATGCGTCGTCCTCTCACTTAAGGACAAAAAAGTATATGTTGTTACTTTATACATACCACCGTTATCACCTTATGTTGTCTATGAGGCTGCATGCAATGCAATTGATTATGTCAGTACTCTTTTGCAATCCCAGGATGAGCTACTTGTATTTGGTGACTTCAACATGCCTCTTGTCACTTGGTCTCCTTCCGACGGTGAAGATTGCTTACTGCCAGCTCTTTCTTCCTGTCCACGGCAAGATGCAAATTTTTTGGATGGTATATTTTCAACCGGTCTTCATCAGTTAAATACAATACCTAACTCATTCGGAACATTTCTTGACCTAGTGTTCTGCTCCGATGTGAGATACTTTACGATCAACAGATGCAACTCACCTTTGCTTCCAGAATCAGCACGCCATCCGGCGTTACATGCTATTTACTCTTCAAATACTGCCGATAACGTTAAAAATTTTGAAACTGATACTTTTCATCGTTTTAATTTTAATAAAGCTGACTTTGTAGCCTTAAATGATGATATTTCGAAATGCGATTGGTCGTGCGTACTTAACGAAACAGACATTGAAACTGCTGTTAATAATTTCTACAATATTCTTTTTGGTTGTTTCACTCGATGCGTGCCGGTTACGAATAATGGTTCATATAAAAAATTTCCATGGTTTGACGACGATTTAATAAATCTAAAAAACTTAAAAAGTAAAGCATGGAAGAAGTACTGTCTCTCTAGGATTGATTCTGATTATAAGCGCTACTCTGAGTTAAACGACTTATTTATTACCAGGTCAAAATTGGGTTATCAGTGTTATCTGATTGATATGAAGATGACAATTAAAAATAGGCCTAAGCAGTTCTGGAATTTCGTCAATTCTAAGAGGCACACAGATGGCTTTCCAGCGACTCTGTCTTTTCATGGGGAAGTTAGTGACGATCCTAAAATAATTAGTGACTTTTTTGGCGATCATTTTCGTGCTGCATTTGATACGCCAGACTGTGATATTAATTTTAATAATTTTCAATACATGACAAAATTTCCCTCTACCACACTTGAGATGAAGGATCTCATTATAGATGAGCCCACTATATTGAGGTTTATCACGAAGGTGCTCCTCTGCACTTTTATCTCCACTGAGCTCCTTATTTAACGCATCTCTTCGTTGTGGGGTTTTCCCTAGTTTATGGAAATACTCGACAATAACTCCCCTGTTCAAGAAAGGTAAAAGGAACGACGTAAGTAATTACCGACCTATTGCTAGGTTGTCTAGTGTTCCAAAGTTATTCGAGGCAATTGTCTGTGATGTAATGTACTTCCATTGCAAATCAATAATTAGCCCAACCCAACACGGGTTCACTAAAGGTAGATCCACAACAACAAACCTGCTGGAATTTTCAAATTTTGTGATTCCGGCGATTGAAGTAGGCAAACAAGTTGACTGTATATATACAGATTTTAGCAAGGCATTTGATAAAATTAATCACAACTTACTAATTTTCAAGCTTTGCTCACTCGGATTTCCAACTATTTTTACTATGTGGATCAAATCCTATCTTTCTAATCGCACCCAACAAGTACAATTTCGAGATGCTGTCTCATCGATTATTCCAAACACTTCTGGTGTACCTCAGGGTAGTCATCTTGGTCCACTTCTGTTTATTTTATTTATTAATGACGTGAGTTCGATTATATCCAACTCAAATATTCTTTTGTATGCTGATGATGCAAAAATATTTCGTACTGTCACATGTACGAACGATTATCTACTTTTGCAAAATGACATACAACTATTTTTTGACTGGTGTACCTTAAACTGTATGCCTTTAAATGTTGAAAAGTGCACTATGACATCTTTCTCCAGAAAAAAAATTCCTTTTGAATTTATCTATGTGTTAGAGGGAATTGCTTTACAGAAATTAAGCAAAGTACGCGATTTAGGTGTACTATTTAATGACAAATGTACCTTCGATGACCATGTTGACATTATTGTTATCAAGGCTAATTCCATTTGGGGCTTTGTAAAACGATGGTGTAAGGACTTTAATGATCCTTGCATTACAAAGACACTTTACTGTGCCTTTGTACGCTCCATTCTTGAATATGCTTGCCCCGTTTGTAGTCCTTATTACGATATTTAATAAAACTACATATCAAATTTTTCGATTCCCCTACCTTCTCTACCCCCTCCCATACAAATGTTCGGTTTCGTGAATGTAAAATACACGGAATTTTATGAAAATTCTATGCAACTTCGTCTGTGATACACATTCTATACAGAGAATATTGGACGTGATTCAAGCAATTAATTAAAAAGCTATTAACATCCACCCACTCTTACTATTACCCCTCCTCCTCCCCTCATAAAAACCCAAACTTGCAGAAACGATTGAAATATTGTTAAATTGACAACAGCCCTGCCCAAGAACTCCCTTTCTCTTAGTTTTCCCTAACCACTCTAACCTGCATATTTACTTTCCACTCATCCGCAACTTGTCCCAAGAATAATAAAGTTTCGCCCGACTTGTTGGCAGTTTATTTATACTGATTTCAATTTACTGTATAAAAATTATTTGAATCCCCTCACTCACTCCACCACCTCCCACACAAACAGCACCTTTCTATGAAATACTATAAACCAATTCACCCAGGACGTATAAAATTAATTGATCTGAAACTATGCACGAAATATTAATTTAGAATCACTAGTAAAACCGAGAAAAATTAACGCATAACTGCACTCTTTCTACCCCCTCTCATACAATATAACGCAATTCCAGAACTTTACGAAAAGTTGATTTTTTTGAATAGCATGAATGCTACTGATCTGCAATTTAAAACATGTCAATTGAATGATGTTCGTAATATTTTCTGAAAAATTCATTATGAGCTCTCCACTCTTTCTACCACCTTCTATACAAATTGCATAATTATACTAGATCCAATACGCTAATTTTCTCAATACTTATTAAATTTTTGAAGCTTAAATTGTTAAAAAACAAAATCTTGATAGCAATGATGTGCAAAAATAATTTCAAAGCCGTCATTCCTTCTACCATGCAAAATTTTTTGAAACTAAATAGTTCTGCTATTCTTTTATTTATCTATTTGAAAATGCATTTCAATTTAAACATTTTATAATTAAAATTTTTTTTAGAAAAGTAAAAGAACTAAAAAAGCGTTATAAGCCAAAAACCAGTCTCTGTGAAGACGCAGAGGGCAATATCATCAGCGACACACATGAAATCAAAAGAAAATGTGCTTCCTACTTTGAAGATCTTCTCAACCCCACCCCATTAGCACCGATCACGACAGACAACATTTCAATTGAAGCCTCAACTGATGCAGAAGAACCATAATCGATACAACCTACGCTTACTGAAATCAAAGCAGCTCCATATGACCAAAAATTATATAAAGCGCCGTAATTTGACGAAATATCAGTTGAAGTTCTGAAAATCGGTGGAAACTGTGTCGCTGAAATACTACCCAACACGATATGCAACATTAGGATAGAGGAAATCACACCCGACGATTGGCGAAAAAGCATCATATGTCCAATTTACAAGAAAGGAGACCAACTCTGCTGTGAGAATGCAGAGGAATATTATTCTTGTGTACGTCCTATAAAATAATGACAAAAATTGTTGAACGTTGTCTTAACCTCTATATTAATGAAATAATTATCGAATACTAAGGGGGATTCAGAACCGGACGATCTACAACATACCACATATTCGCGGTGAAACAGGTGCTTGAGAACTGATGGGAATATAATACAGACGTGCACCAAATCTTCGTAGATTTCAAACAAGCATACGACAGTATCGACAGAAGCATACTGTACTAAATCATGCTTGACTTTGGAATTCCTTCAAAACTAGTCCGACTAACAAGACTCACAATGACGAACACTGAATCCCAAGTGTGAATACAAACCGATTCCACAACCAACTTTCGAACGGAACGTGTTTTAAAGCAGGAAAATGATCTAGTCCCATGCTTTTCAACTTGGCACTAGAGTATTTCGTCCAACAACCAACAGGACACTACTATTCAAGTCCACCCAACTAGCAGCATACGCTGACGACATTAACATCCTAGCAAAATCCTTCCCTAGTGCTAAGGAGGTAGTTGTCAATCTTCACTTCGCCGTAAAAGAAGTCGGGTTGCGCATTAACGAAAGCAAAACAAAAATAATAACGCAAATAAGAATGAGAACGCAAATCATAACAATTAATGAAAACAATTTGGAGAGTGGGGACAATTTCATATAACTTGGGGCTAATCTAGCAAAAGGACGGTAATAAAACAGACGTATAATACTAGCAAATGAGACATATTATTCGGTACTTCCAATAATGAAATTCAAGAAAGTGCACAGAAATAATATGCTGCAAATATATAAAACTAAGTATTATATTTACAACCTGTGTTCTGTTATGGCAGCGGGATGTGGACATTAACGCCAACTTCCGAAAAATCAGTTAACGCATTCGAAAAAAAGGTTCTGTGAAGAATTTTAGGACCTTTTAAAAAAAGGAAACTTTATGGCGAATAAGATACAACCATGAGTTCTATCAACTCTACGACGAACCAGGAGCTTCAACGTTCATCAAGCTACGTAAACTGCAGTGGGCTGACAATGTAGAACGAATGGAAGGCAGAAGAATATCCAAACGTGCGCTGAAAGGCAAAGCGAATTGTAACCGGAAAGTAGGCAAACCACGCGGTGAGAAGACTCGCTTGATGAAAACAACAAAAACATTTTAAATAAACTGCCAAAAAGTCGAGAGAAACTTTATTATTCTTGAGACAAGTTGCGGAAAGGTGGAAAGTCAATAGGTTAGAGTGGTTAGGGAAGACTAAGTTGAAAGGGAGTTCTTGGGCAGGGCTGTTGTCAACTTAACACTTTGCGGAAACGTTCAAAAGCCCCAGAACATATAATCAATATTTCGTTCGTTTATTTATGCAAGGTTGAGTTTTTATGAGGGGAGGGGTGATGGGTGAGGGGTAATAGTAAGGGTGGATGGATGTTAATAGTTTTTTAATTGATTGCTTGAATCGCGTCCAATATTCTCTGTATAGAATGTCAGTCTCATAGACGAAGTTGCATAGAATTTTCATAGGGGGGTGGGTGGTGGTGGGTGGGGGGGTAGAGGAGGTAGGGGAATCGTAAAATTTTATTTCCTTTTTCGTGTAAGGTGCTCGTATAAAATTTCAGTTCGTGGCTTTTGATTTGTTTGTTTATTAGTTGATTTAATGAAATTGGTCGAAGTCATTCCCAAGATGTTTTATGATGACTCTTGTGTGGAAAAAGGGTCCCTCCGATGACCATTTGCCGAGTACTACAAAACTCGACAAATAATTCCCCGTTTTCAGGTCTCTTAATCCAAGTTTGTGCATACCAATTTTTAGTTTCTATTAATTCACTCCAAGATGGAAAATACATGTACTAGCAAGAAGTGTGCAAAACTTTGATATAAAAAAAACAAGCTCGCATCTTATTTCTCACAATTGAGAATTACAATTTCCCGAGATTTAAGAATTGGAATTTGGTACGGAGTTTAGTCATCGTAGGCGAAATTCAAATTCAAAACATTCATAGACATGAGTACGGTTGCAATTTATCATCCATATATTCCAATTCTTATTATTTACTTACGGTTTCTTATAATTCTTGACTTCTAAATGCAGACGTCCTCTACTCTGCGAAGCGGGGATTGAAAGTTAATTTTTGGCTCCATTGTAAGTGAGTGCTATTATACAAATTTTGAGCAGTGTCATGCTGAAGGTACAGCTTGCTAATATCTTCACTGCGATTGCAGATTCAATACGGATATATTGGTTTATAAAAAAAAGCAAGAAGAGGCCGGGTCGACGCAACCCCTTCCATCTTCCACACCCCTATACAAACTCAAACTTGCATAAATAAACGAATGAAATATTTATTACATGTATATGATCGTAATCGCACTTAAGTGTTAAATAATTGAAAACAGCCCTGCAGTAGAACCGCCTTTCAATTAGTCTTCGCTATCCACCCTAACCTGCATGTAGACTTCCCACGCATCCTCAACTTGTTCTAAGAATAATTAAGCTGTGCCCGATTTGGTGGCTGATATATAATAATAAAGCCCTTAGATCGGCACAGAAGAAAATATTTTCTACCTTGAAAATTTGTATACTCTAGATGAAATCTGAGAGTATATTGTGTTTGCTATACCGTTTGGAACGCTAAGAAATAATGCTCGCACAGAGTCGCCAAGGGTACAGAAATATTTGTTGTCGTTCAAAATCCCCGATTCTGAGTGACTGCCTGTCCGTCTGTCTACGAAATTACTCTCGAAAGCGTTGACCTATCGTGCTGAAATTTTTCACATATCATTTTTAGCAAAAAAGTAACTTTAAGTTCGTAAACAGGCCACATCCCCCAATCCTTCCACCCCCTCCCACACAAATTTTAATATTTTCGTAATATAAAAATAATAATTTTTCTCCGAAATCTTTTCACCTATTGACTTGAAAATTAGGTCATAGTATAATTATTTGAATATCATTAACGTCTAAGAATATTGACCAAATGCACAATTTTCAAAAATGCATTTATTCGGTTTCCATTGCAACTAGCAAAGCTAAAAGAACCAATTTTTGTTATAATAAATTTTATTATAATTTAGAGAAAAAAATATTATTACAAATATCATTGATGTCGAAAAATTTGGTTTTGATTCTATTACTACTTCTACCCCCTCCCATACAAATGTTCAATATTGGTAACTGCATTTAATTGATTTTCATTAAAACTAGAAAAAGTACAAACTTACAATTTTGCCAGAATTTGCCTCTTAATAATTGCAATAAATGCTAAAATAAATAAGAGCTTCGCTTCACTCCTTCTACCACCTCCCATTCAAATTTTTGTTTTGCAAATTCAAGAAAAGTATTTCTCCTTCGAACATATAAGAGCTATCGCCTTTAAAATTGCAGCAAAGCAATGTGATTAGGATGTTGATAAGCAGATTTGAAATCATTCAAAACCTCCCATTTCCTCTGCCACCTCCCATACAAATGCTGTTCATCGGAATAATTTCTCTATTTTTGAAGCGAAATAATTTTCTCATGACATTAATTTTGCCATCAGCAAAATTATCAAAATTGTCTATTTTCTTAAGCGGAGTAATTATACTCTAGATTAAATCTGAGAGTATTATAAATTTGCCACATAGTTTGTAACGCCAAGAAATAAGGCTCGGAGAAAAAAATAAATGATACAGAAGTTCATATCAAAAATCTCAAAACCGGATGTTCGTCCGTCCGTCCGCCCATCTGTCCGTCCGCCCGTCTGTCCGTCCGCCCGTCTGTCCGTCCGCCCGTCTGTGGGTCCGTCCGTGTCCTCTCTAGCTTGAGAACGCGTTGATCTAGAAAGTTCAACTTTTGTACACTTCGTTTTTGACAGAAAAGTAAGGACAAGTTCGTGAACGGCCCAAATCGTTCCACCCCTTCTACCCCCTCCCATACAAAATGACACTATTACGCAATTTGACAATAAACGGATTTGTTCGAAAACTATAAAGCCATTAGTCTGCAATTTTTAATATATTACATTTATGAAGATTTCAGTCTATCGTATAAATGCACTTGCCCTTCTACCCCCTCCCATACAAAAGTATGATTTCGACCAATTTCATTAAATCAACTAATAACCAACAAATTAAAAGATACGAACTTGAAATTTTTTACGAGTACCTTACAAGAGAAGAGAAAGAAAATTGCTTCAAAAAATTTGCGATTCCCCACCTCTTCTAACCCCTCCCATACAAAATTATTTTTTCGAGCATTTTTAAGAAGTCAGTTATCAGCTAACTCTTAAAAGCTATCCATTTCAAATTTTGCACGAAAACTTACAAATATAATTAAAATGAAATTCCTTTTAAAGTTTTGCAATCGCACTTGCCCTTCTACCCCCTCCCATACAAAAGTATCATTTTGACCTATTTCATTAAATCAATTAATAACCAACAAATTAAAAGCTACGAATTTGAAATTTTGTACGAGCACACTACATGACAAAGGAAATAGAATTGCGTCACAATTTTTACGATTCCCCTACCTCCTCTACCCCCTCCCATTCAAATGTTTGGTTTCGTGAATGTAAAATACACTGAATCTCTCTTCTATGCAACTTCGTCTATGAAACTGACATTCTATACAAGGAATATTGGACGTGATTCAAGCAATCAATTAAAAAACTATTAACATCCACCGACCCTTTCTATCACCCCTCAACCCTCCCCTCACAAAACTCAAACTTGCATAAATAAACGAACGAAATATTGATTATACATATATACTGGAGCTTTTGAACGTTTCCACAAAGTGTTAAATTGATAACTGCCCTGCCCAAGAACCCTCTTTCACTTAGTCTTCCCTACCCACTCTAACCTGCATATTGACTTTCCAAGCATCCGCAACTTGTTCCAAGAATAATAAAGTTTCGCCCGACTTGTTGGCAGTTTATTTATACATAAGGAAAAAAAATATTTTGAACCAAAATTGCTATGTACCGAAGTGGGATAATAACGCGCACAGGGTGTTTCTTCCGTATTGGAAAAAACATAACAGAATTATGATTGGGCGTAGAGCCCATTCAAATGACACTCTAGATGAAATGGGAAAGAGTTTAATGTACCGAAAAATATATCATCTCAAATTCTTCGAAGAGTGAAAAAGGAGTGATAGATGCAAAGGTGGGATGTTTATCATTTTTGTATATGGCACCGAACATGATATGAGAAATTTTTGAGGCTGAATTTAAAGTTTGCAGCTTTTATAATTTTCGATAAAATTGAACAATTTTTGTCTGAATTTATGGCATTTGTAGGCAGTGGAAGGTTGTGGATGCTTAACAACATTCTAATCACATTGCTTTGTTACAATTTTAAAGTCTCATATGTTCGAAGGAGAAATTAAATTTCCAACACAAACATTTGTAGAACGAGTGAAGGGATGTGGTCGATTCAGGTACTTAAAGTTACTTTCTTACTAAAAATTACATAAGACGAATTTTGCGATAGATCAAAGCGTTCAAGAGTTATGTTGTAGACAAATGGACAGACGGACAGATGGACAGACAAGCAGACAGACGGTCATTCGGAATCAAGGTTTTGGATCGGCAACAAACATTTCTGTATCCTTGGTGATTCTGTGCGAGCATTATTTCTTAGCGTTATAAACGTTAAGGCAAACACAATATACTCTCAGATTTCATCTAGAGTATAAACATATAAGCGCACAATTTTCGTTTGAAATATTATCCTAGGAACTTCAGAATTCGGTCCATAAATGTTCAAAATATTAACTTTTCGAATGCCTAACCCATACAAAAATATCATTTCGTCTATTTTTAGTATATTTATTATCACCAACCCATTAGAAGCTGTTTTTTACAAACACTTTAAAAATATTTTAAACAAAGCTGCTCCAAAAGTTTTGCAATCACTGTACTTCTACTACACCGTCCCATACAAAAATGTAATTTCGACCAAAAACAATAAATCAACTAATAACCAGCAAATTAAAATTTACGAACTTGAAATTTTGTTCCAAAAAATAGACGAAAGTGAACTGCATCACAAATTTTTCGATGCTCCTATCTCTTCTACATAATCTAATACACATTTATGGTTCCATAAATGCACCGAATTTTGTAAGTAAAACCAACATTGAATAAAATTCAAGCAGTTAACCTAAAAAATATTAACAAAAACCAATTTCTTTTAATGTCCCTTCCCATACCAAGCCTTAAATAATGAAATGAATGAAACACCGATTTTATGAAAAGAAGCTATTGATTAATCGCAATTCATAGTCTTTCCAATCTACTACCACCCTAATATGCAAATTGACTTCCCATGTATCTTTAACTTGTCCCAAGGATAATTAAGTTGCACCCGATTCGTTAACAGATATTTTATTTTAGTAATGAAACGCGAAAATCAAAATTTCAGAGTTTTTTTTTTTTAAGTAGTTCAAAAAACTTTTTTATTACAATAATAAAGTAATACAGTGAAAATTAAATGTGTAGTATTTTCTTAATTGTACAAAATTTCAATTTCGTCTGTATTTCCTGCGCTTTAATTTTGTATTGTGATAATACACCAGCATCAGTGGTAGTTCGTTCTTGTGATCTATTCCCAAGATCACGGACAAGTTCACAGAAAACGAGTTTACGACCATACATATATGCAAGCTTAAAATGCATAACCTCAATATCTATTTCTAAGCTAACAGCATAGTGCAAGAAAGATGCATTAATATTAAGTAGCAGAATGCAATTTATTTATCGTCGTTACTGATCTTCAAATGTATTTGCAAAGAGCATATAACCTACTGTGAAACGGAGTGGTACTTCATTTCGTCTTCTTTCATTACACAGTTAGTATCTCACAATCTTTAAATCACTTTTTCGTAATATAAATTATGGTTGGATATATATCAAACGGCAAGAGATAGTGCCCTGATTAAAGTGATTATCTTAAATATTTTGTTAAAAGTTCCTTTGGTATTCATAACGCGGGAATCATAATAATGAAATACTTGGACACAAAATTGCTAGCTATTTGTGGATTACTGTTGTTTTCAGTAATGGTAAAAGCTAATCCAGATCATAACTCCGATGTTAGTGACCACACGGTAAAATAAAATTAAACTCAATATAGTATAAGAAAATTTTAAAATAATCTCATACTAAAAATGGTTGATGTATAAACTGAAATATTTCGTATATAAACGCAGTTAAGTGTAAAATATACTTAACAAATTGCCAATAAGTTAGGCGAAATTTTATTATATGGTTACAAGTTCGCGTAAGATTACCGAAATTGGTGTACAGTGAATTTGTAATTTGTAGTGAGAATTTGCTGACGGAAGAAACCGAAACTAAAAAGTTTCCTGAACAGTTAAAGGCGATTAACTTTATAATGCTTGGATCTTAATTGGGGATGCGGCAAAAGTCTTTATGCAAATACAGCTTTGAAGTTTCTCGAAATGCATTATATGTATATCGGATTTACGTACAAATTTTTTTGCTTATGAAACTAACATTTCATACAGATATTTCTAAGATGTTTCAAGAAATCGATTAAACAACCATCCCCCACACAAATTCAGATCTGCATAAATAAACAAGTGAAATATTGATCTATGGATCGAGATATAGATCGCAATTGCAGTGAGCTGTAATATAATTAACAATATCCTCCCATAGTTGTAGTTTCCCCTATTTGCTATCATTGACTTCCTAAAGTTACGCTCAAATTGTTTCAGATATTTTAAAGTGGTAAATACTTTTATTTTTTAGGTACACACGCTTTACCGAAATCAATTGGAAGAAGGGTTGCTAAGAAATCTGAATATAAAGTGCTCACAACGTAATAATCACTCATGTATAATACTAAAGCTGATTTTGAATATGAATAGTATTTTCAAGAAATCTACTATTCTACTGAGTAGAAATGTTGAGATAGTTCAAAAAAGGTAAGTGATTCCATAAAATAAAGGCAGATTTAGAAAAAAAAAAACATAACAGGACTATGATGAAAGAGCAATTTTTTGAATTCAAGAAATTTTGTAGGCGAAGTGGTGGGTGGTGGACGGGGTGACGACATTGAACTAATTTTTTCACATCCCGCTAGAGTTGCCATAAAAATTTTTTATATAAAATTTAGGATTCAAAAATTTAATAGGTACTTAAAAAATTAGTGTATAGGTGATAGAAGGAGAGGCGAGTTCGAATGAATTTTTCAGAAATAGCTTAAAACATCGTGTTTTTGAAATTTTTTAAACTGTAGATCAGTAGCATTTATACTTTTCAGGAAAATCGACTTTTTGTGTTGTGAAATTGTGTCAGATTGTGTGGGAGGGGGTAGAAGAAGTGAAACAAATCGTCTAATTTTTTGTGATCTTTCTAATAATTCTAAATAAATATTTATTGCACAATTTCATCTCGTTCTCAAGCTAGAGAGGACTTGGTCGGACAGACGGACGGACGGACGGATATTCGGTTTTGAAATTTTTGAGTGATTACATGAACTTCTGTATCATTAATTTTTTTCTCCGAGCCTAATTTTATTGGTGTTACAAACTTTGTAGCAATTTTATAATACTCTCAGATTTCATATAGAGCGTTTGGTATGCATGTGTGAAAAAATTTTTTCTTATGTTACTGAACTTCGTTGGCATCTAGCTAATGCACCCAAAATTTCTCATAACATCCAGTATTAGTGCGTTGCTTAGTAAAACCCGGTGATGTGTTAAGCAGTTCGACAAAAAAAAATATTGGAGAAGAAAACGGGTTCCATCAGTGACGATGCCATTTGTCGGATATTATGTTCTATACGTAACCTCCACATCTACGCCCTTTATTAAAATACAAATATAACAGGGCTGCGATTGCGCGTAAAGCGCTAATGTATTAGGAGTGGTAGGAAGGGTGATACCATTGAACTAATTGTTTTCCCATCATGCTAAAGCTATAAAAATGTTTTATACAAAATGCAACCTCCAAGAATTGAATAGGAACTGAGAAACTTTGTGCATTATATTTAGTGAAAATGTTCAGTTTGTATGGGAGGTGGTAGAAGGAGTTAGAGGATTTTAGTGATTTTTTCGAAAATAACTACTAATATTATGAAATTAACATCTCCTAAATTTCAGGCTAGTAACACTTATAGTTTTCAAGAAAATCGATTTTTTGTGAAGTTGTGAATTTGCTTTATTTTGTATGGAGGGGGTAGAAGCGGTAATGCTATTCAATTAATTCTTTCTGATCTAGATTCTAGAAGGGGTAGAGCGATTTGACCGGGGTGGAGCGATTTGGCCGGTTCACGAACTTGACCTTACTTTTTTACCAAAAACGATGTGTACAAAATTTCAACTTTCGAGCTCGACGCGTTCTCAAGCTAGAGAGCGAACGGGAAGACGGAAGGGCGGACATACGGTTTTGAGATTTTTGAGCGACAACAAATATTTCTGTACCCTTGGGTTTTCTGTGCGAGCATTATTTCTTGGCATTACAAACTTAAGAGTAAACTTTTAATACTCTCAGATTTCATCTAGAGTATAAAGATAAACGAAATACGTATCCGTACTGCTCGTTTGTTTTTTCTTTGATACGAACTGCCATTGACAATCGACATGGGGTAGCAATAATTTTGCGCTCGACGGTTGAAATCCGTCACGATCTGGATTCGTGGTACGTTAAGGTGTAGAATGTTTAAGAACGAGTCCTAAATTAATAGCCACTGGCGCTCAGGACCCCTCTTCGAGAGTTGAACGGGTAAACTTCGTTTCACCTCTTAGGTGCAACAGAGGATTCCTTGATGTGTTTCCCAAATTCACCGTGGTGAAAGTATAATAAATTGACGTCCAATTTGATGTGTGTTTTTTTGTTATTCTGTGAAAATTTAATTATCAGAACTACGGTGGTGAAAGGTTTTACCACGGTTGTTGTGCTAGGAATTTCTAGTGGAACACTGGAAAATAAAGGCTATTATTTGAGATGCGATGGCCAAATGCAGTCAATGAATTCAAATTCCTGTTAAGGCCTCCTATAGGGGCATAGGACAGAAACAACTCTCTTCCACAAGGCGCGATCGTGAACATCGGCCTTAATCTGTTGCCAGGACTTGTTTATTCCTCTGGCCCTCTGCTCAACTGCTCGCTTCCATGTGTTACATGGTCGCCCAACCCGACGTCTTCCTTGAGGATTATAATCTAGAACCTGTTTGGCGATGTTTCGCTTTGGTTTTCTCAAAGTATGACCGATCCACTGCCACTTCCGCCTTAGAATCTCAATACCTATTTTAGTCTAGCCAGTTGTACTCCAAAGTTCGTCGTTGGAGATCACTTCTTGCCAGAATATTCCTAAAATGCGTCGCAGGCTTTGGTTCACGAAAGTCTGTAGTTTCTTGGTAATTCGAACGGTCATTTTCCACGTAGTACAACCATATAACAACACAGATTTGATGCATGCGTCAGAAACTCGCAGCTTCGTTCGAAGGGAGATCTCTCTTAACCTCCAGAAAGGGGAAAGGATACCGAATGCCAGCTTCTTCAGCTCTTGTCCTAATTGTACTTGCACATACTGGTAACTTCAATTCAATTTTAATTTGATTAGAAGAGACCGTAGGTTCAACTGCAATTCTTTTTTTGATCAAAAAATACCTCTCCTATGCAAAGTATTCCTGATGTGGAAGCAACTTTTATACAGGGTGTTTTTTTAGAGCCGGAACTTTAAATTGAAATAAAACAGGGAAATATCCAAAAAATTAGTCTTATTTGAAAGATAATTTTAAAGCATTACTATTTAAATCTGATTTCGAGCATCTAGCTGTCGCGACTGATGCGTACATGGCGTAATCTGGAAATCCAATTTTCACTCTCACACTTTGTTCAGTGATGAAGCAAACTTCTAGCTAAATGGCTATGATCAATAAGCAGAATTGCAGCATTTGAAGCGATGATAATCCAACTCCACCATAGACGGTCCCAAGCCCGGTTTAAGAACGGAGGAGGGAACATGGAGTTAACCTGAATGGCAAGTAACACCAGTGCGTCTGAGGAAGTAGGCAGAAAGTATGACATAGTTGGGCTTATAGCATAGCTGTGAGAACTCCAGCATGTTATATTTAGCTCAAAACTCCCACCCTTTTTCTACTAGGGTGTAATAAATAAGTAGGACCGGTCCTCCAGGTCGGAGTTAAGCGAGGCGCCGACTACGCATCACCGAAAAAAGAACACTGGCCAGAAACCTGAAAAACAGCCTCGGAAAGGATGGACTCAACGACAACGACCCCGCGAACGAAAAATGGATTATTCTATTGGATCTTGGAATGTTCGATCCTTATTTAAGACAGGAGCTCTGAAAGAGTTCTTCAAAGAAGTGGCAAAACACAACATCAACATAAATGCCATCCAAGAAACGAAATGGCTTGGTAACGAAATCATGGACATGAGATCACACACAATCTATCCAAATGGAAAATTGTCGGGAAGCAGAGAGTTTGGAGTCGCTTTTGTCGTTGACAAAAAATTTAAGCAGCAGGTTACGAGCTTCAGACCAGTAAGTGAAAGATTGTATGCAATCCGAATAAAGACTAAATTTTTCAATACTTGGTTCATCAACGTTCACACACCAACAGAAGACAAGGACGATATAACTAAAGACGAATTTTATGCCACCCTAGAGACAACCTTTGATTCACTGCGCTCAAATGACCCAAAAATTGTCTTAGGGGATTTTAATGCAAAAGTCGGAAAGGAGGAGGCTCATAGAGGAACAACAGGAGGGCACAGTCTCCATGACATAACCAACGACAATGGCGAACGTCTTATTGATTTCGCAAGCAGCAAAAATATCATAGTAGGCTCTACGTGCTTCCCACATCACGATATTCACAAACGAACGTGGGCATCACCAGATGGTCACACCTTCAACCAAATAGACAATCTTCTAATTGAGAAAAGGGCTGCTTCCAGCATACTTGATGTACGAACTCTCCGTGGTGCGAATTGTGACTGTGATCACTATCTAGTCAGAGCTAAGAATCAATGCAGAATAGCTTGTCGTGGATATTCGAAAACGAGTAGAGCTCGCAAATTCAATTTTAACAAGCTTAACGACGAAACAGTGGCGCAGGCTTAGATGTTAGCGTTAAATAAACACCTTACACCAGTATATGAAAATATCCAAAATATGCCAGTGGAGAATGCGTGGATGAAAATACGAGACGGTATCAAATCCTCCGCAGAAGAGTTATTAGGATATCAAGCACGGCGAAAAAATAATGATTGGTTCGACCAAGAATGTCGCGATGCAATAAATAGAAAGAACGTGGCTTACAAAATTTACTGAACGACCAACACGAGCCAAGCTTAGGCGATATGCGAAAAAGACCTTGAGACGAAAACAAAGGAAGTACAATAATGACAAAAGACAAAAATAGACGACGTGAGAAAAAATAAAACACGGGACTCATACGCAATAGTAAAGGACCTGAGCAAGGGGTATAAGCCAAAAACCAGTCTCTGCAAAGACGCAGAGGGCAACATCATCAGCGACACACAAGAAATCAAAATGAGATGGGCTTCCTAGTTTGAAAATCTTTTAAATCCCACCCCATTAGCACCGATCACGATAGACAACATTTCAATTGAAGCCTCAACTGACGAAGATGAAACATCATCGACACTAACCACGCTTGCTGAAATCAAAGCAACCCTATGTGACCAAAAACTAAACAAAACGCCGGAAATTGACGAAATACCAGTTGAACTTCTGAAAAACGGTGGAAATTGTATCGCTGAAATACTGAACATCATGATATGCAAAATCTGGACAGAGGAACTCATACCCGACGATTGGCGAAAAAGCATTACATGTCCAATTCACAAGAAAGGAGACAAACTCTGCCGTGAGAATTACAGAGGAATATCATTGTTATGTACGTCCTATAAAATACTGACACAAATAATTGAACTTCGTCTTAAGCCCTATACTAATCAAATAAGTGGCGAATACCAAGGCGGATTCAGAACCGGACAGTCTACAACAGACCAGATATTCTCGGTGAAACAGGTGCTTAAGAAATGCTCGGAATATAACACAGACGTGCACCAAATCTTCGTAGATTTTAAACAAGCATACGACAGTATCGACAGGAGCGTACTGTATCAAATCATGCTTATCTTTGGAATTTTTATTTTTACTTTATTATTCTAATAATAAATTATTGTGATCGACACAAGAAAAAAAAAACTTTGCTACCCTGAAATTTTTTTTTTCGCGTTTCATGACTAAATTAGCCTAAAAATGCAAAAAAAAAAAATCCGTCCCGCCGTACATATGGACTCATATCTCCGAGACCGCTAAAGGTAGAATGTTTGTTTTTAGGTGAATTGTTGGTTGGGTAAGTGAGCTTTTTTTTCTAAATTTTGGGTGGTGTTAGGTGAAAGGGAGAGGCGGGGGGAGGGAAAAAGTCGAAAGCTACACTTGCTAATATCTCCCTCAAGAATGCAGATAGAAAGTTGAAAATCAGTAGACATATAGAGAGGGTTGTGGGACAAACTTCAAAAATAATTTAGTTTTTTTATCCGTTGGCGTCCGAAAAGGAGGGGCTAAAAACAAATTGTCAGCCGAACTGTTTTTTCAAATGACTATATCTTCGAAATTACTTATTGTAAAAAATTCATATTTTGGGACCATTAAGGTGACATATAGTTCCATTGGAATCAACTTAGAAAATGGCTAACTATTGTAAGGAAGAGGGTCACGGGGGGTGCAAAGAAAAACACTTAAAAATGAATATCTCAACTATCTCTTAAGCTATGTAATTGAAACTTGAAATGTATATTAACCTATACTAGGAAAATACAAGAAAAATACAATATGTTGAAATAATAGTAGTGGGGGGAAATGGGGAGCATTTCAAAAATGACGCACTTTTCAAAATTACAAATTCTTATATCGCAAAAAAGTTCAGATATCTAATCGAAAATTTGTTAGATTGTAGAACTACACAATAGTTAATTTCAATAAAAATTTTAAGTAAGGGGGTGTAAAGGGAGGGAGGTGGTAAGCAAAAACGACGAAAATTTTGAGTGATTTTCTTAGGAGTCTGGTCAAAGATAGAAACTTAAAATTTGGCATGTGGATACATCTATTTGATACTCATAGAAAAAAAAAATAATTTGATCCACAATTGTTACAAACCGACCACCCCGGTCTAATGGGTACAAGGTGTTTCATGTGCAGCGGAAAAAACACGAAAACTGAAAATTTTTGGATGTAATTTTAAAGTAGAAACTTGAAAATTTGCGAAATACCTTTAAAAAAAATTTTTAAGAGTATGAAATATTAACTAGTCAAAAAATTTTAAAACTTCTACCCCCTCCCATACAAAATTATTTTTTCGACCATTTTTAAGAAATTAATTATCACCTAAATATTTAAAGCTATCAATTCGAAATTTTGCATAAGAACTTATAAAAATATTAGAAATGAAATTACGTTAAAAGTTTTGAAATCGCACTTTCCCGACCAATTTCATTAAATCAACTAATAACCAACAAATTAAAAGCTACGAACTTGAAATTTTTTACAAATACCTTACAAAAGAAGAGAAAGAAAATTGTTTCAAAAATTTTGCGATTCCCTCACCTCTTCTAACCCCTCCCATACAAAATTATTTTTTCGAGCATTTTTAAGAAGTCAGTTATCAGCTAACTCTTAAAAGCTATCCATTTTAAATTTTGCACGAAAACTTACAAAAATAATTGAAATGAAATTCTTTTAAAAGTTTTGCAATCGCACTTGCCCTTCTACCCCCTCCCATACAAAAGTATCATTTTGACCTATTTCATTAAATCAACTAATAACCAACAAATTAAAAGCTACGAATTTGAAATTTTGTACGAGCACACTACATGACAAAGGAAATAGAATTGCGTCACAATTTTTACGATTCCCCTACCTCCTCTACCCCCTCCCATACAAATGTTTGGTTTCGTGAATGTAAAATACACTGAATCTCTCTTCTATGCAACTTCGTCTATGAAACTGACATTCTATACAAGGAATATTGGACGTGATTCAAGCAATTAATTTAAAAACTATTAACATCCACCGACCCTTTCTATCACCCCTCAACCCTCCCCTCACAAAACTCAAACTTGCATAAATAAACGAACGAAATAATGATTATTCATATATACTGAACGTTTCCACAAAGTGTTAAATTGATAACTGCCCTGCCCAAGAATCCTCTTTCACTTAGTCTTCCCTACCCACTCTAACCTGCATATTGACTTTCCACGCATCCGCAACTTGTTCCAAGATTAATAAAGTTTCGCCCGACTTGTTGGCAGTTTATTTTTTAAGGAGCCGATTACAACTTAGAGGGTTACCTTTTTAATGGAATGCACAGCTGTGTCGGTGAAGGAATTGAAGACAAAGAAAAAAGTTGGATCAATTTAATTTAGGTGGAGAAAGACGGAAGTGACGGTGTACATTCCTCTTGAAGCTCTGGATGTTGTATTCATTGGGAAACACTTTGGCTGGTAATGAGCTCCAAAGTCTTGACATTCGGGAAATGAATGACTGCCCATATTTAATTGTACGAGAATGCAAGGGTTTAACAGTGTACTCGTGTGCGCGTTCAGCTTGGCGAGTATCTCGTGGAAAATTATAGAGTGGGGGTATTATTGTGCTTAGTTCCGCACTGCATTTACCATCAAAGTAGCGATAGTAAATGCTGAGTACTCCGACATTTCTGCGATGCTCGAGAGAATCGATAGAAGACGTGATGGTCTCGTCTCCAATCAGTCGGAATGCATGTTTTTGAATACGGTCGAGCAACGCGAGGTATGATTTGGGTGCCCCAGCCTAAACATGCGAATTTTACTCTAAACGTGGTCTAATGTATGCCTTATATATGGTTGCGAGGTCGTTCGGCGTGAAATATTTTTTGCACTTTCGGAGAACACCCAAACGTTTAGAGGCGTCGAGGGCAACATCAAAGATGTGCTGGGCCCAATCCACGTGATCGTTAATTTTAACGCCAAGAAGTGTGAAGTTATCCGAGGTGCGAAGTTGTGCGCCACCAACGTCACACTTTGAGATAACACTGAGACATCACGTTTGAGGGATAGATGACAGGTCTGTGTTTTGGAGGCGTTAAACTCTACTCTATTTTTCCTGCCCCATTCCAGGATTAAGCAGAGGTCCAAGTTCAGTGAACGGAATAGCTCCCTGCGATTTGAAGCAATAGAATACTTGTATGATTCCGCAGCAAAGTTAAATTCATAGGTGCTATCTAAAGTACTGTCATCCGCAAAACTATGGATTGGATTGAGAGTGGACGACAGAAGGTCGTTGATGAAAACTAAGAAAAGAGTTGGAGATAAAACAGAGCCTTGAGGGACGCCGGAATCTATTGGGAAAGAGGAAGAAGTAACGCCATCTAATACTACTCGTATAGTGCGTTCAGAAAGGAAACTCTCAATATATTGAACAAGGGTAGCATTAAGACCTATAGCCCTAAGCTTAACTACGAGACATTCATGCTAAACTCTGTGAAAAGCTTTTGCAATGTCAAGTGCAAGAACTTGACCTTCACCGTGTTTATGTATGCACGAGATCCAACGTTCTGTTAAGTAGACCAAAAGATCTCCCGTCGATCTTCCGGAAGGGACCCCTGACGATCATGAATTAGCTGATTATCATCGATATATTCAACAATTTTGCGATTGACAGCAGTTTCCATTACTTTCAAGAGCACTGAAGTAGTAGGGATATGCGGGTTTTGGGCCAGGAAGTGAAATCGATACTTATCGATTATCGATTATCTATTGATATATTGGTTATTTACCTGTCGATATTGGTTTTTTTTACCTGTCGATATTGGTTTTTTACCTGCCGATATTGGTTTTTTTTTTACCTGTCGATATTGGTTATTGGTTATAGGTGAGTATAGATAAGAGATTATTGGTTATAGGTGAGTATAGATAAGAGATTATTGGTTATAGGTGAGTATAGATAAGAGATTATTGGTTGTAGGTTAGTATAGATAAGAGATTATTGGTATTAATCCAGATGGGTTATAGATTGGGGTTTATGTATTGGATATAGATTGGGGTTTATGTATCGGATATAGATTATGTGTATAGAGATTGTTATTGTTACTAATAAAGTGGTATTATTTCATGACGTCATCATCGATCAAAATAAGAATAATTGTTTACAGATAAGAGTTTGTTATGGTTAGGTTTTTTTTTTATATTAGAGATAAGAGATTTACGTTATGTTTCATATATGATGATTAGTATTGTGGGTGGTTTTTTATTTGAATTAAAATAATTTTTGGTTTAGAGTATTATGTAGATAAGAGAATGGGGGTTTTTTTTTTATTTGAATTAAAATAATTTTTGGTTTAGAGTATTATGTAGATAAGAGAATGTTTACGAATTAGATAATTAGGTTTTATATATGCTAAAATTGAATTCTGTGGGAGTAAAAGAAAATGCCAAGATTGATAAGAGATTTAAGAATTATGATTCATATATGGTGAAATTGATATTAACAGGAATAAACACGTTTGTTTGTTATCAATTGGACTTTGAACTTTGTGGTTTTATTGCGAAATAATTGTAAGCAAGATACAGACAGGAATAAACATGTTTGCTCGTTATCTTTTTTGACTTTAAACTTTGTGGGTGGTTTTATCGTGAAATAATTGTAGCGGTTGAGAGTGTTCTTTGTAGATTAGAGAACGTTAAATTAATTTCATATGGACTAAAAACGGTTTTTTTTGTTGTGTAGGAGTTTCCTGTGTTGTTTTTTTTTTTGCGATAAGAAGCGTGAGAACATTCAATTTCTTTGTTTGTGGTTTAGAGTATTGGTGTGATATAGATAAGAGATTTAGTATAAAAAGAACAACAAAAACCTCCTCGGCTATAGTTTGTCTTCAAAATTCGTAAAGTGAAGTTAATAAAGTGATTTTAATACATTAAAAATGGAGTCTATAATTTGCAAAGTGTGTGGAGTGATTTTCCCGACGGCTGATGGTCTGAAAAGACACACAGAAAATAATCACAGTAAGTGTTGACTTAAGCTTTTTTTTAATTTTTTTCTAGCTTTTACACAGAATGTATTAATAAGGTAGCTTTAAGCCATTTAGATGATAAGAGATTAATTAAGAATGATAAAATTAGTACATATGCATGGGGGCATTATAAAATTTAGAATTTAAGATAATAATAAAATTAGGTCTAAGTTACATAAAATTATTTAGAATTTAAGATAATAATAAAATATTTATATAAAATGTATACTATATGTATTAATAAGATAGCTTTAAGCCATTTATATGATAAGAAAGACATTGTGATATTTAGAATTTAAGATAATAATAAAAAAAATAATTCTTAATATATAACAGCTTTGTTTCAATCACAATTAGAAACCTTTTTTACATTTTTCAGCATAACAATCAATTTCTTATTTTCTATTTTTAAATTACACTACATTTGAATTGTATTCAACTCTGCAATATCGTCAACTTTACATGTTCCAACAGGAAATCTCGTTATCAGCATTCGTATGTTTGAAAGTCAACCAAGTCCAATAGAGGAAAAATATATTCTGCGTTTAAAATAAAAGTGTTTCCATCCAAGATCAAGGTCATCGATATGACTAAGTAAAAAAATCACACATCATGCATATTTATAGAAAATTTTTAAAACATTTCACGGAATCAAAGTCTTCATATTGATTATATATATATATATATATATATAGTAGTTGTATTTATTTGATATTGGATAAATTTTAGAATACATGACTGCTGAGTGTTGTATAGAAAGGATAGATTTTTAAATATTCGAGAATCAATATGATTATAAGATGATATCAAGTTAGGTGAGATGGTTTTCAAGTTGGTATTAGTTGGTTTCAAGTTGGTTTCAAGGTGGTATTAGTTGGTATTAGTTGGTTTCAAGCTGGTATTAGTTGGTTTCAAGTTGGTTTCAAGTTGGTTACAAGCTGGTATTAGTTGGTTTCAAGCTGGTATTAGTTGGTTTCAAGTTGGTTGCAAGCTGTTATTAGTTGGTTTCAAGCTGGTATTAGTTGGTTTCAAGTTGGTTGCAAGCTGTTATTAGTTGGTTTCAAGGTGGTATTAGTTGGTTTCAAGTTGGTTACAAGCTGTTATTAGTTGGTTTCAAGTTGGTTACAAGCTGGTATTAGTTGGTTTCAAGTTGGTTACAAGCTGGTATTAGTTGGTTTCAAGTTGGTTGCAAGCTGTTATTAGTTGGTTTCAAGCTGGTATTAGTTGGTTTCAAGCTGTTATTAGTTGGTTTCAAGCTGTTTTTAGTTGGTTTCAAGTTGGTTTCAAGGTGGTATTAGTTGGTTTCAAGTTGGTTTCAAGTTGGTTACAAGCTGTTATTAGTTGGTTTCAAGCTGTTTTTAGTTGGTTTCAAGTTGGTTTCAAGGTGGTATTAGTTGGTTTCAAGTTGGTTTCAAGTTGGTTACAAGCTGTTATTAGTTGGTTTCAAGCTGTTTTTAGTTGGTTTCAAGTTGGTTTCAAGGTGGTATTAGTTGGTTTCAAGTTGGTTACAAGCTGTTATTAGTTGGTTTCAAGTTGGTTACAAGCTGGTATTAGTTGGTTTCAAGTTGGTTACAAGCTGGTATTAGTTGGTTTCAAGTTGGTTGCAAGCTGTTATTAGTTGGTTTCAAGCTGGTATTAGTTGGTTTCAAGCTGTTATTAGTTGGTTTCAAGCTGTTTTTAGTTGGTTTCAAGTTGGTTTCAAGGTGGTATTAGTTGGTTTCAAGTTGGTTTCAAGTTGGTTACAAGCTGTTATTAGTTGGTTTCAAGCTGTTTTTAGTTGGTTTCAAGTTGGTTTCAAGGTGGTATTAGTTGGTTTCAAGTTGGTTTCAAGTTGGTTACAAGCTGTTATTAGTTGGTTTCAAGCTGTTTTTAGTTGGTTTCAAGTTGGTTTCAAGGTGGTATTAGTTGGTTTCAAGTTGGTTACAAGCTGGTATTAGTTGGTTTCAAGTTGGCTTCAAGGTGGTATTAGTTGGTTTCAAGTTGGTTTCAAGCTGTTATTAGTTGGTTTCAAGTTGGTTTCAAGGTGGTATTAGTTGGTTTCAAGTTGGTTTCAAGGTGGTATTAGTTGGTTTCAAGTTGGTTACAAGTTGGTTACAAGCTGTTTTTAGTTGGTTTCAAGCTGGTATTAGTTGGTTTCAAGTTGGTTACAAGCTGTTTTTAGTTGGTTTCAAAGCAGTATTAGTTGGTAGGAGGGGATGGAAAATTATTAGTAAGTGATAAGAAATTAATATAAATAGAGCAGTTCTTGAAAAAAAAAATATTAAATAGAACAAGAACACAATGGAAACTAGCAATGAACTGTCGAATTATAAAGCATTGATTATTATTAAAATGTCGGACTTGAAGTTGGGAAAGCGATACCGTATCACAGCAGGGGAAAGAATGATACCCCGGTAAGTCTCTAATTTGTATAATAAAATTTTTATTTTTTCATATTTTTTTCTTTTATTCTAGATATGGATGTCATTTTTTCTTTTATTCTAAATATAGAAAAGCTATTGTCGTAGAACTGGAGAATAGAATGAGACTGTTTTTACCTTTGCGATATAATAAATGTAGCGATAAAGTGTTGGAAGAATTCAATACGGGGACACTAACTTTAAGATGCATCAGCAGAGAGAAGAAGTATTTACAATTCCATGAAGTCGAAGTCGGATTTTATAATAAAAAACTGCAAAATTTAACTAAACCTAATGAAGTTTTATTCTGGTGCTAAAAAAAAAAAAAAAATACAAAAAAAAAAAAAATAAAAATAAAAAAAAAACCACATTTAATGAAATATATATGTTTTATTGTTGAATAAAAAGGAAAATACAAAATCAATCTTTACAACTTTCATTTCTTAACCTAGTGTAAAATTTTATAAGTCGTTTAACGTTGTTGTATTTCCGATAAACACTATGACAAGCGCATGTATCTGGTCCGGATTTTGCGTCATCTTTAGACCAAGGACAGCTGATGAAATGTCTTCCGTATTTTGAATTTGCTTCATCCATTTTGTAGTATTGTATTAAAAATAGTATATCTCTTAGAATTTCTTCGCGGTGTTCTTCCAACAAGACGGAATTATATTCAATTAGAAATGCAAAGTATTTTTCCAACTCCATTTTATTTCAGCTTTATAAGTTTGATCGTCACTGATGGGATGCTTCTCTTTTACTAAGTATTTTATTTGTCTTCAACTGCTTCATAAGACTTATTGGTGTGGTATTAAATCCATTTCCGTTAAAGTGTCAACAACTCGCTTGGAATTGAAAACATTTCTTTTTATCCTCAAATTCTTTTTAAATTCTTCTTCTTCTTTAGACGACAATTCCCGCTTTGTGTTTGTCTTAGAAATCCAGTCACCTTCATCAGCGAAAGCACATCCGGGTGCGAATCCAATTGGAGTTTTATATTGAGTGAAACCATCAATGGCTCTTCCAACAATCGTAATTTCTCCACCTTAATAGTATAGTTTTTAGAATAAATTACTTTAAATAAAACGAAAATATTTACCTAGCACTTCAATCTTAACGTGTTGAAAGGGTTTAAATTTAAATTCAAACTGACAACTTTGAGGGACCTCTTCAACTCTCGTTGATAATATAAGATTTCTTATACCATTTTCGGGAGTCATAAATACCTCCATATATCTATTATATATTTTTAAATTGGTAATTCTAAATGAACACCATCCCGATCCGCAAATACAATATTCCCGATTTCGTGAAATTAATGTGTCTACCAAACATATTGTACCATCCATAGTTGATAGCGTTGTGTAAAAGTGTCTGTAAATTAACTCAAACATGCAAATTTATACTATAAATAAATAGCGTTTTCCCCCCCCACTACAACCTACTTATTGATTTCGTCATTTTGTGTAAATCTAATGGATTACGTCATGTTGCGTAATTATACTACTATATAAACCAATTGTTTTCTGAAATTAGATTATTATCTCGGCAGTGCTCCAACATTCATATCAATAAAAAAAAAAAAGAAAAACAAGCAAACAACAATATGCGTGGTGAAATAATTTGTGTTCTTCTCATGTGTACAGTATTTAGTACCGTTCATCCGGGTGTAATACCTATAATTCTATCTGAATATGCTGAAAATAAAGGAAATTTGGAGTTTGCATTAAAACTACCCAGTAATGAGACAGTGCAAATTGGATTATCATTCCAACTGTTAAAATTCAACAATGTCTTGAACAACTCAACGGAAGATTCTAGTGGAATAGCAACGAGAACAACAACAACAACAACTACTACAACACCACTAAAAAATACAACAACAACAAATACAACACCAGAAGAAAAATACGTTACCATTCAAGAAGCAATTGAGGGTTTTAGGCAGGATTTAATTAAAAAAGAACGTGAAATTGCTGGAATTATTGAAAGTGAACGACCTTTTTACAGACACTTCAAACTGCAGTTCCAAGACGATTTGCTACTTACAATCCGTTGTACTTATGATAGCAACTTTGAAAGAAAATCTTTGAATATAAAGTGCTATGAATATCGCGAATATATGAAAGAAAGAATTCTTAGCAATGGAGAAGTGGAAATTATTCGGATTCAGGATGCAGAATACAAAACCGATGTCGAAATAATCGATGCTAGAAATGTTAAACAACTTTATGAAATGGAAATATCATAAGTCAAAGAAAAATAACATGTGATTAAATTTTTTTATAATTATTTTTTATTTTATTAAAATTGATTTTAGTTAGAAATACATTTTGTTTTTTATTTTATTATTATTTTTTTTTTCTCCTTTCGTCATTTAATTAGAACTTGTAATATGAAAAGAGCATCTGATGGCTTTTTCCGGTTGAGGGTCCTCTAGCCACGCTGTAATTTTGTGTGTTGAGTTGTGCTAAAGTCTCGTTTGATAATTTACTATATCTCGATGGTAAAAATACTTCATTATCTTCCAGTTCAAGTAATATATTTGCTCCAAATTCCGTTCTGCATTTCTTTGCGCTAATGATTTTAAATAGCTTATACGGCTCCATATCCTTCACTTTAAGGAGCGGCTTGGAATTTAAAGAATTTAATTCTTTAAGTGCGTCGGAACCCTCAACGTCAATCAACTCTTCGAATAGTGCTTGTGATTCCATCATTTCAAACATGTCTTGTAATCTGAAAAAAAAATTATTATTATTTGAATATTTGTTTATATAATATGTACTTACCTAATGGCTGGTTGTTGAATTGTATTCCTTGGACCACTTTTGCTGTTCTTTTTATACTAAATCTCTTATCTATATCACACCAATACTCTAAACCACAAACAAAGAAATTGAATGTTCTCACGCTTCTTATCGCAAAAAAAAAACAACACAGGAAACTCCTACACAACAAAAAAAAAACCGTTTTTAGTCCATATGAAATTAATTTAACGTTCTCTAATCTACAAAGAACACTCTCAACCGCTACAATTATTTCACGATAAAACCACCCACAAAGTTTAAAGTCAAAAAAGATAACGAGCAAACATGTTTATTCCTGTCTGTATCTTGCTTACAATTATTTCGCAATAAGACCACAAAGTTCAAAGTCCAATTGATAACAAACAAACGTGTTTATTCCTGTTAATATCAATTTCACCATATATGAATCATAATTCTTAAATCTCTTATCAATCTTGGCATTTTCTTTTACTCCCACAGAATTCAATTTTAGCATATATAAAACCTAATTATCTAATTCGTAAACATTCTCTTATCTACATAATACTCTAAACCAAAAATTATTTTAATTCAAATAAAAAAAAAACCCCCATTCTCTTATCTACATAATACTCTAAACCAAAAATTATTTTAATTCAAATAAAAAACCACCCACAATACTAATCATCATATATGAAACATAACGTAAATCTCTTATCTCTAATATAAAAAAAAAACCTAACCATAACAAACTCTTATCTGTAAACAATTATTCTTATTTTGATCGATGATGACGTCATGAAATAATACCACTTTATTAGTAACAATAACAATCTCTATACACATAATCTATATCCGATACATAAACCCCAATCTATATCCAATACATAAACCCCAATCTATAACCCATCTGGATTAATACCAATAATCTCTTATCTATACTAACCTACAACCAATAATCTCTTATCTATACTCACCTATAACCAATAATCTCTTATCTATACTCACCTATAACCAATAACCAATATCGACAGGTAAAAAAAAAAAACCAATATCGGCAGGTAAAAAACCAATATCGACAGGTAAAAAAAACCAATATCGACAGGTAAATAACCAATATATCGATAGATAATCGATAATCGATAAGTATCGATTTCACTTCCTGGCCCAAAACCCGCATATCCCTACTACTCACTGAAGTAATGGCTATTGGGCGGTAGTTTGCGGGGTTCGCTTTGTTTCCTTTCTTTGGGATTGGCTGAACATTCGCAACTTTCCACAAACGTGGAAAGCACCCAGAAGAGTAGGAAAGATAAAAAAAGATTGCGAATTGGTTTAGCTAAAGAAGAGGAACATATTTTAAGGGTAATGGGGGGAATACCATCCGGACCAACGGATTTGTGGATATTGAGCTCTTGAAGGATCCTAGAAATAAGTCTCGTACGAAAATGCAATTTACGTAGTGAGACACCCAAATCACTTAGAGAGGGGGGCGATTGGTTTGAAGGTGGAAGGCGTGAGTTTCTAGCGAAACTTGCTGCTAGTACGTTAGCTTTTTTCGGTCGCCATCAGCAAGAGGTGGTATAGAAGAAGAAATGAAATTGTTATTGACCGTTTTGACGAATGACCAGTAAGACCTCGAGCATTTAGGGCACTGAAGTTTTTGGTCGTGCTCAAATTAAACACGACTGAGAATGAATTTGCAGGCATTTCTTGACGCATTGAAGAGTTCTCTGTTGGCATGTGTTTTGTTGCCTTTAAAAGTTTGAGATGCTTGTTTCTAGGCCTGAATTGCATCGAGACATTCTTTGTTGAACCAAGAGTCCTTCGACGGTCTAACTCTTTTATGACTGGAAGGTATGTAGAGCTTCAAACCTTTCAGGATAATCTCGGTGACAAGTCTACAAGCTTCATCGCAGTCATTGGAATCAAAGCACAATTTCCAATTAAAGGCATTGAAGAAGTCATTTAGCGCCCCCCAATTGGCTCTTTTGAAATGCCAAATACTTCTTCGGGGTGTCTTAATTGTCAGCGGTGTAAGTGCTGCAACTGGAAATTGTGCAAGAATCAAAAAATTGTCCGTATTTCCAATTGGCGATGGTGATAGGACAGAGACAGTATATTTCTCTGGGTGGCTGGTGAGAAAAAGGTCAAGAAGGTTGAAAAAATGTCCTGCAACATCTGGTAAACGAGTAGGCTCATCTACTAGCTGTGTTAGACCGTTTAAAGAAGCAAAAGCTCAGTATCACGCCCATACTAGAGGAATGTTTAAGCCAGGCAATGTTATGAACATTGAAATCGCCCGCAATAACGATTCTTGCGTCAGGGTTTGCAGTGTTTGTTGACTGGATAGATTCAGATAACCCATCCAGTTCTAACAAAGTGTTTGCTGCAGTCATTGCTGGGCATACATATAACAGAAGTACATGACATGTCTTTGGATAAACAATTTTATCCAGATATAATTAAATTCTGGATTGAAGCAGGTCCCCAAATAGGGAACTAATTGGAAAGACTCATCATCGCGGATGTAGAGTGCGATACCCCGTTGGCGAAAAAATGCGAGAATAAGGTGGTATCCGGGAACAGAATAAAACTGTTCATTTCCCGGTAACACCTTACATTCGCCAAGTGCTAGTATATCCGGTCTTTTGGTTTGGGTATGGATGTACAGCGAGAGATAGGCGGAGTTCAGTTCACGAACGTTATTTTGATCGATAGTGAAGCTACCCATGATCAACAAGACTTTGGGATCGAAAGATAATAAAAAAAAAGCAAAAGACAATTGCAGAATCAAGCAACCAAAAAAAAAAAATAAATAAAAAAAATTTGATAGAGGAGACAATGTACAAAAAAGATTTAGCTATTCAATTTTTTTTAAAAAGCAAAATTGGCCAATATGAAAACAAAAATAAATAAAATTAAAAAATATATATGTAAAATTACCTAGGACAATATACAAAAAAATTATAATAAAAAAAAATAACAAAAAAAAAATTTTGTCTAAGGAAACAACAACAAAAAGAAAATTCGAATAACAAGAAAAATAAAAAATAAAAACAAAAATAATAAAAAAAATAAAAATAAAATATATCCAATTCTACTATTATTAAACCATTAAGTAAAAAATATAAGAAAGAAGAAAAAAAAAATCAGATAAAAAGAAACAATACTATGGTAACACCAAAATGGAAACGCTACACAAACAGAAATGACTACAAAAGCAATTTCGCCAGTCCGCAGTCAACAGCGTTAAACTGTTATTTACCCATGCAGTTCTATGCCTTAGCATGGGCCACAACAAAACACTGCAGACTCCGAACTAACAGGTACCTAGCTTCGATTGTTAAAGCGGTGCCGACGAGCGCATGATGATGAAAAAATTAATTAATTACATTTAAGTTTAATTTTAAACACAGCACAAAAATAACACTGCATCAGAATTTATGTATGGTAAGATAAAAACAGCAACAAAACAAATTAAAGTGAAGTTAAAAAATAACAAAACAAATTAAACGGAATTAAAAAAAAAAAAAAAACTTAAACCAGACGACTTGACGCGCGTCTGCACTTAATCACTGTGCAATGTCAAAAACACAATGAATTCCTCTACAACTAGTCCGACTAAGAAGACTCACAATGACGAACACAGAATCCCAAGTGAGAATACAAACTGATTCCACAATTAGCGTTCGAACGGAATGTGGCTTAAAGCAGGGAGATGGTCTAGCCCTCAGGCTTTTCAACTTGACACTAGAGAATATCGTCCGAAAAATCCCAGTCGACAACAACGGGACACTACCATTCAAATCCACCCAACTAGTACCATACGCTGACGGCATTAACATCCTAGCAAGATTCTTCCCTAGTGCTAAGGAGGTATTTGTCAATCTTGACTCCGCCGCAAAAGAAGTCGGGTTGCGCATTAACGAATGCAAAACAAAAGTAATGACGCAAGCAAGAAGGAGAGCGTCTATCAGACAAAACATAACTATTGCGGAATATAATTTGGAGAGTGTAGACAATTTGATATATCTTGGGGCTAATCTAACAAAGGACGGCAATGGAACAGAGGAAATCAAACGACGGATAATTCTAGCAAATATGACGTATTAGTCGGTACTTCCAATAATGAAATCAAAGAAAGTGCACAGGAACAATAAGCTGCGGATATATAAAACTATTATACGACCTGTGCTCTGTTATGGCAACGAGACGTGGACATTAACGCGAACTTTCGAAAAAGCAGTTATTGCATTTGAAAGAAAAGTCCTCAGAAGAATTTTGGGACCTAAGAAGGAAGGAACGAAATGGCGAATAAGATGCAACCATGAGTTGTATCAACTCTACGACGAGCCAGAAGTTTCAACGTTCATCAAGCTACGTAAACTGCAATGGGTTGGCCATGTAGAGCGAATGGAAGACAGAAGTATCCCTAAACATGCTCTTAAAGGCAAAGCGAGTGGTAACCGGCCAGTAGGCAAGTCACGCAAGCGATGGGAAGACTCGGTTGATGAAGATAGCAAATCCATCTTAAAAATTAGTAGCTGGAGGACGCGGTCTTTGAATCGAGATGATTGGAGGCGACGACTTCATGAGGCCAAGGTTCGATTTGGTGAAGCTCGATGAGGCCAAGGCCGCCATTGATGATGAAGCGATGATAATCCACAAGCCATTGTCAAAACACCATAACATTCAGAAAAAGTCACCGTTTGGTGCGCTTTATGAGCCGGTTGAATCATTTGTCCACATGTCTTCAAAAATGATGATGGTCAGAACATTAAAGTCAACGATGAGCGGTACAGAGACATGATTACTAACTTCTTCGTACCTCAATTGGAAGGCATCAATGTGTCAGATATGTGGTTTTAACAGTACGGCACTAAATGCTACACAGCGCGCGATACAATTAATTAACTGAAAGAAACATTTGATGACCGATTAATTTCACGAAATGGAACTGCTAACTGGAGAATATGTAAAATCCCATGTCTACGCCGATAAACCATAAAATATTGAGCACTTGGAAGCTAACATTCGATGCGTATTGCCAAAACACAGCCTGATTTACTGCAAAAAGTGTGTGAAAATTAACCTTCCAGAGTGCGCCATGTACGCACCAACCGCGGCCGCCACATGCCCGACATCATATTCAAGCATTAATATTATAAAATTATCTTTCAAATAAAGCTGATTTCATGGATATTAAATACATTCTGTATTTTCTTTCAATTTAAAATTGTCTGTCTCTTAAAATACATCTTGTATAATATACAAAAATCTCTTCAATGTCTTATCATCTTCCATGCAAAATATGATTTCTTAACGACAAAAAACCGTTATTTTATTTTGAATATTGCATGATTGGGATTTATTCACAATCGTAGTTATGTTGCATTTGTACTCTAGACGAAATAATACTATCGTTGTAAATTTGCTGATTCTGGAGGAAGATATAAAGTTCGTAATGTTAAGAAATTAGGCTTGCAGAAAACAATGGTTTACACATATGTTTTCGTTCACTCGGAATCGATACCAAATGTCTCTCTGTTCGTCCGCATATTTCTCCTACTGTCCGTTCGCGCTTTAGCACAAGTTTCATGAAAAATGTCAAAGCTACTGCTCTAAAAATTAAAATTTCCAATTTCTTAATACTTTATTTCTTTTTTAACTTTATTTAGTTTCACAAACGGATTTGAAATTCATTCCACTCCTTGTACCACCTCTCATACAAACTACACCATTGCTTGAAATCGGTCCTTTAATTTCCCGAAGGACAGAAACAGTTATTTTTCACAAGGCACGATCCTTAGCATCCACTTTTAGTTGTTGTCAGGACTTGTTTATTCTTCTGGCCTGCTGTTCAATTGGTCACTTTCATGTTCGCTACATAGTCGACTAGAGCGACGTCTTCCTTGAGGGATTATAATCCAGTGCAAATTTGGAGATGTTTTTCTCTGATTTAAATGTGACGTCGTTGGAGTTGACTTCGGACTATCTGGCAGTTTTATGGTAAATTTAATTCTTACTTCCCATGTACTGCAACTATATTCCAACTCGGATTGATGCATTCGTCAAACACTCGCAGCTTCGCACTAAGATCGATCTCTCCTAACCTTCAGAAAGGGAAAACGTTACCAAAGGCTTGACGAGTTTTATTTATATTACCCTCAATATCCTTTTATACTGCCTATTTTGTTCGTTAAGGACAATCGGAGTGTTTATGCTCGAATTCATGGGCATATACATGCTTGGTTTTATGCAAATTTATTTTAAGCCTAGCACAGCGTTTTAAATATAAAGAACGAACATTTGGATCTAACTCCGAATTGCAATGCACAAGCAAACACACGTCATAAGCACAATCAAGGTGATTTGATATGTAAAATCTGAAAACCTTTACCAACCCCATCTTCCAATGAAGCTTTCACGATGTCGGGACAATTATAGCTATGACCGTATCCTGAATACCTCTCAAATTATAATCTGAAAATGTTTATTGAGAGATAGTGATGCATTCTTGGAATTGGTATTTTTTTTTCTTTATTGAGTATTTCAACAAACATATGGGAATTATAATTTCCACAAGCGATCTTTAGATTTATTAATTTTTTCATATTAATATTTTTCAGAGAGGGTGATATTGAAAATGAACTGGAGCAACGAATACTTCTACCAAGAAGATTGCAGTCTGATGAAGAAGCATTAGGAAGTATATTGACCGGAAGAGTTTGGCAATTTATTCGCTCACGAGTTTTGCGTTTCAAAATTCATAAGAATGCTGACATTGTTGTGACTTCAGAGCCCCGTGGTAATCTGAATATCGGACTTTCGATAAGCTTCAATTCTATAAAGGAGGAGGGACGTGGCAAAATAAAAAATATTGGACATATCATAGCTGCTATTGCAATGAAAATTGGAATTTTCGGAATAATATTTATAAAAGGAATCTTGCTTTTAGCCAAAAAGGCCCTAATTGTTTCAAAAATAGCACTTATCTTAACGTTTATAATAGTATTAAAGAAATTCTTGGAGAAAAAGCATGTTACTTATGAAGTGGTACCACATCAGCATTCCCACACTACACATCCTAGTCACGATACTTACAGTTCAGGCTGGTCTCGCGCCTTTCAAAGTTTCCTAGAAGGTCTAGCGAATGTACCCGAAAAATTTATTGATTCACATAGCTTGGCATATTCTAAACAAAAGCGTTCAAGATACTCGGAATCAATTGAATAACACTGGAATCGTAATTTCATTTTATCTTGTTGCTAACATTTTTAGCTAAAATAATTCTAAGCCATTTTAGTTTTAAGATATTATTTAATATATATGCATACTATTTTTGCAAAAATTCAATAATTTGCAAATTAAAACGATATATATATTTATAGAAATCATGAAAATAAAATACTGTAAATAAATAATTTATTTAACTCTTATCAACAATTACATTATTACATTTTACGGTAAACATATACTGGATTGTTTGGCATTGCATAATTATGAAGGTTGGACTTCCTTTTAACACCTGAAATAATATAATTTCTTTAATACCTTTTATTGAAATATATTCTATAAAAATTGGAGTGAGGAGAGTAAATACTAGTGATTAAATTTTAAATTATTATTCTAATAATGAAGTATTGGGATCAAATTTAATACTTGAAACTTTGTTTCTTCACTTTTCTTTACTAAATTAGCTTAAAAATGCAAAAAAATATATCTGTCTGTATGCCATACGAGTACGCTAAGTGTACAATAACTCCAAAAGATAGAAAGTTTACTTTTGGGTGGATCATATGCAAAAGGAGGCTATCTCAAGCGGACACCAATTTGGTGGATGTAGGGGCTAATACTGAGGCGGGAGGAGCGTTAGTGCTAAAAGCTATAAGATACAAATAAAAGATTTGTACATAGCAGTAGCGGGTGAAAATTACCTGTATTTAAAAAATTGTGCACTTTTCAAAATTTATACCTGCTATATATCTCAAAACCCGATTCAGATATAAAATTTTATCTGACTGTATGATCTCAATATGGAAAGTGGTCAGCCAAAATGCCGTAAGTTTTTATTAATTTTTTCAGGGTTCTGGAGGAAGATATAAAGTTCAAATATCACACTAGCATATTACATATCAATTTTTATGCATAAAATAAAAATTAAAAATTTAATAATTGAATGGTTCAATAACTCCTTTATCCATTTATAAAGGAGTTATTGAACATTTGCAACGTTATAACATAACCGCCTTCAAAGTTTTTTGAATGTCACAGTGTATCAGTGATCCGAATTAAACTTTGTGGTGATGTTTATATCTGTTTCTAGGTGCTAGATTGTTCTGGTTGTCAGTTGAAAACATAGCTTATCAGTCCGCATCTTTAACTGACTAAAAATGTAAATAAACTACCAACAAGTCGGGCGAAATTTTATTACTCTTGGGACAAGTTGCGTATGTGTAGAAAGTCAATATGCAGATTAGAGGGGCTAGGGAAGACTAAGTGAAAGGGGGTTCTTGGGCAGGGCAATTGTCAATTTAACACTTTGCGGAAACGTTCAAAAGCTCCAGTACATATAATCAATATTTCGTCCGTTTATTTATGCAAGTTTTAGAGGTTAGAGGTAAGAGGTTTTAGAGTTTAGAGTTTTATGAGGGGAGGGGTGAGGGGTGATAGTAAGAGTGGGTGGATGTTAATAGTTTTTTAATTGATTGCTTGAATTACGTCCAATATTCGCTGTATAGAATGTTTCATAGACGAAGTTGCATAGAATTTTCATAGTATTCGGTGTATTTTATATTCACGAAACCAAACATTTGTATGGGAAGGGGTAGAGGAGGTACGAGAATCGTAAAATTTGTGACGCAATTTTATTTCCTTTCTCTTGTAGTATCAAATTCCTGTTAAGACCCCCTATAGGGGCATAGGACAGAAACAACTCTCTTCCACAAGGCGCGATCCTGCGCATCGGCTTTAAGCTGTTGCCAGGACTTGTTTATTCCACTGGCCTCCTGCTCAACTGCTCGCTTCCATGTGTTACATGGTCGACCAAGCCGACGTCTTCCTTGAGGGTTATAATCCAGAGCCTGTTTTGCGATGTTTTGCTCTGGTTTCCTCAAAGTATGACCGATCCACTGCCACTTTCGCCGTTGAATTTCAATACCTATTTTAGCGAGTTGTACTCCAAAGTTCGTCGTTGGAGATCACTTCTGGCCAGAATATACCTAAAATGCGTCGGAGGCATTGGTTTACGAGAGTCTGTAGTTTCTTGGTAAGTCGAACGGTCACTTTCCACGTAGTACAACCATATAACAACACGGATTTGACGCATGCGTCAAAAACTCGCAGCTTCGTGCGAAGGGAGATCTCTCTTAACCTCCAGAAAGGGGAAAGGATACCGAAGGCCTGACGAGCTTTATTTAGACGAGCCTCAACATCCTTTTCGGCTCCGCCGTCCATGCTGACAATGCTTCCGAGATAGCAAAAATCTTGCACCTCTTCCACATCCTGCCCATTAAGAACAATCGGTGTGCTTGCGTTCGAACCCATGTGCATGTACTTGGTTTTACGCACATTTATTTTCAGTCCCGCCTCTTTGCATTTAGAATGCAACGAGCGAACATTTGACTTTAAGTCCGAACGGGTATGTGCAAGCAAACACACGTCATCAGCATAATCAAGGTGACTTAAGATGTTAAATAGTCTCCATTGAAGACCCTTACCTTCCCCACCTTCCAGTGCAGCTTTCAAGATGTCGTTTATTACCACCAGAAACAGGGCTGGTGATAATATGCAGCCTTGTCTGACACCCGTTCGCACAGGAAAGCTCTCGGACAGCTCTCCTCCATGCAAGACGCGACACCTTGCATCTTCGTAGGATTCTTTAATCATAGCTATGACCTTATTTGGAATACCTCTCCTACGCAAAGCATTCCATATGTAATCTCGCTTAACGCTGTCGAAAGCCTTCTCGAAGTCCACAAACATGAGATGTAGTGGCGAACCCATTTCGGCTGACTGCTCTAATATTATCCGTAGGGTATTTGTGTGGTCGGTACAAGACGACCCTTTACGGAATCCAGCCTGATAAACTTCGAGAGTGCTCTCGACGACATCACTAATCCTATTGAGAATTACCTTAGCCATAATTTTTGATACGGCAGTAAGTAGACATATACCACGCCAATTGCCACAATCCCGAAGGTCGCCCTTCTTCGGAATTTTCACAATGACGCCCTCCTTCCATTCAGTCGGATATCTTCCATCATTCCACACCTTAGTGAAGAGTGGGAGGAGTATATCGGCTGTTATTTCCGGGTCCGCTTTGAGGAGTTCGGTTGGTAGTCCGTCTATACCTGGAGCTTTCCTTCCCGCCATTGACCGAATGGCGGAAACTATCTCTTCTTTATCTGGGGGATCGTCCCTAATAGAGGATTGTTGCGGTTGGATGTTTGGAAGTTGTTCTGTTTCCGGAATATCTTCATCTGACAAGATGTTTAAAATATCAGAGAAGTATTCCTTCCATCGTCGCAACTGGTGTTCACTCATATTAAGGAGAGTTCCGTTGACATCTCTCACCAGGTGGTTGGCGGTGAAATTCCTGTTCGTCAACTGTTTCATGATTTTAAATAGTGAACCCATATCCCCAAGGTAAGCCGCAGATTCTGCCTTGTTTGCCAGATCTTCAATGGCCTTTCTCTTGTCGCGTCTAACAGCCTTTTTAAGCTGTATATGAGCATCGCGGTAGTTCTGCCTCAAGTCGGGCGTTCGTTGGTTGACATCGGGTTGAGAGGTGATTGCCAATTTGGCTTTTTTCCGATTGTCAACCTTGTCCCATGTGTCTTGTGACATCCAGGGTTTCTCACCGCTTTGCGCATATCCCACAGATTCTTCAGCACTAGTTAGAAAAGTGTTTCTGGTTGCCTCCCAATTGGCGTCCAGTGTGCGCATTTCATGTTCACCCAATGTGGATGACTTTTCGCGTAGAATGGTGGTGTATTCGAGTTTTTTGTTGGGATCTCTGAGTTTATCCACATTAAGCTTGCGCTTCATTTGAAGAATTTGTGGTCGTCGGATAGCTGCTGTACACAATCTCAAGCAGGCAACCATCAAGTGGTGATCGCTCCCCACGTCAGCTCCACGTTTCGCTCGCACATCGAGGAGACATCTTCTCCATCGGCGACTTATAGCCAAATGGTCGATCTGGTTCTGAGTAACACCGTCAGGGGAAACCCAAGATGTTTTATGATGACTCTTGTGTGGAAAAAGGGTCCCTCCGATGACCATTTGCCGAGTACTACAGAACTCCACAAATAATTCGCCGTTTTCGGGTCTCTTAATCCAAGGTCGTGAAGGGTCGAACCAAGGGTCACCATGCCTCCCCATGACGTGTTCTAGTCCAGTGTTGTCTGATCCAACCTGGGCGTTCATATCTCCCGAGATGATAATAATATCACCTCTTGGAACACGTTCGAAGGTGGCACTCAGTTGGCTATAAAACTCCTCTTTGTCACCAGATGTTGCGGTATTAGTTGGTGCGTAGCACTGCAGAATTGTGACGTTTCTGACACTGGTCCTGAGCCTGACGACGATAATCCTATCCGAGATTGGTTCCTAGCTAATGAGACTGTTTCTCGCTCTCGGCGTAAGGACGAACGCCACGCCATTTCTGGCTTCATTTTCAGGGCCAATGTACAGAATAGTGTTTCCGCTAGGGGTTCGTTCTTCTCCTGATCCTGTCCACCTGACCTCGCTCAAGCCCAAGATTTGGATGTTATAGTGCTCCATTTCACGGTCGATCACTGATTGGCGGTGCAAGGACCGAGTAACCCCAGCTCTTCCCCCGTCATTCAATGTTCGAACGTTCCAGAAGCCAATCATAGTCCGTAGTTCGTAGTATGCTCGTACAAAATTTCAATTTCGTAGCTTTTAATTTGTTGGTTATTAGTTGATTCAATGAAATAGGTCGAAATGATACTTTTATATGAGAGGGGGTAGAAGCGCAAGCGCGATTGTAAAACTTTTGAAACAACTTCATTTGAATTATTTTTATAAGTTTTCGTGCAAAATTTGAAATTGATAGCTTTCAAGAGTAAGCTGATAACTGATTTCTTAAAAATGGTCGTCAAAATAATTTTGTATAGGAGGGGGTAGATGAGGTAGGGGAATCGCAAAACTTGTGACGCAATTTTCTTTTCTTTCTCTTTTAAGGTGGTCGTACAAAATTTCAAGTTCGTAGCTTTTAATTTGTTGGTTAGCAGTTGTTTTATTGAAATTGGTCGAAATCATACTTTTGTATGGGAGGGGGTAGGACGGCAAGTGTGATCTCAAACGCAGTTCCATTTCAACTATTTTCAAATGATTTTGTGCAAAATTTCAAATTGATAGCTTTTACTAATTAGGTGATAATTAATTTTGGACGTTAATGTGCGCTGAGCGTACACACCGGCGTACGGCGTACAGACAGACGGATTTTTTTTTGCATTTTTAGGCTAATTTAATCTTGAAACGCAAAAAAACAAAATTTCAGGGTAGTAAATTTTTTTTTTCCATGTCGATCACAATACTTTATTATTAAAATAATAAAGTAAAATTCAAAAACTGGAAAATTTAGAAAAAACATATCCCAAAAAAATATGGATACCTTTACCACTTCCACCACCCATACCAAGCTATTATTTAGACCATTTTTAATAAATTCATTTAGCCAACATATTATTTAGGAGTTATAAAATTTAAGTTTTGTACCAAACCTTTTAAAAGGAATTAAGAGTGCTTGCAAAAGTTTTGAAATTCCTTCACTCTCTCCTCCATTACTCTCTCTCACACACAAAAGTCTAATTCCAAACAACTTCAATTAATCATTTAATAATGAACAAATAATAAAGCAACGAGCTTGAAATCGGTACAAACATTTTTCAAAACAAGTGAAATAATTGCATCACAAATTTCACGATTCCATTTCCATTTACTCAATTCGATGCAAATGGGATATTTTATAAATCTAAATTTTACCAAATTTCTTAATTTTTTATTTATCTATAAAACTAACATTCAGTTCAGCAAATTTTGGCGTGATTCTAAGATTAATTGGATCAATTGAAACATAACAGGATGATTGCGCACCCTTAGGAAACTTTTTATGGAAAGAGCAATTGCATAGAAGTAATTTGTTCACATCACGTTAGAGTTGCTATCAAAATAATGTATGCAAAATGTAAGCTTCAGTTAGTGTATTGGATTTAGTGAAATTGTGCAGTTTTTATCGGAGGTGTTAGCAGGATTGAGAAATTTTTAGTAATTTTATTAACAATAACTAAAATCATCGTGTAATTTACATTTTTAAAATTGTTGATCTGTTGCATTAATAATTTTCGAAAAATTGACTTTTAGTAACATTGTGAAATTTTGCGATATTGTTTGAGGGATAGAAGGAGTAAGGCTAATCATTTAGTTTTTGTGATCTTACTTTTAATACTAATTAAATATTTAGTGCACAATTTCAACTCGATAAATTTTATACATACTTAGTAAATTGGTTTACAGTATTTCATGAAATAGTGCAGTTTGTATGAGAGGTTGTAGAAGGAGGGGGATTAAATTTTTTTTTATACTGTAAATAGCAATTATCACTAAAATAATATATTTCAAATCTCAAATCAATATCTCTTAAAGATTTCAAGAAAATCTGATTATTGTAAATTTTTGAAAATGTGTTATTTTGTATCTGAGGAGAAGAAGGAGTGGAGCAATTTGGACCGTTCACGAACTTGTCAATAACGTGGTGCTAAGAATTTGAACTTTCTAGCTCAATGCTTTCTCGAGCTAGAGATTAAATATATGTACTGGATTTATAATAATCGTAGTTAAGTGTTAAATAATTGGCAATAATCCACTCCTGGAACCTCCATCACTCTCGTCTTTACCATTTGCTGTCACCTTAGCCTGCATATTACCTTACCATCACCAAATTGTCTCAAGAATAATAAAATTGTGTCGGACTTATTTGCAGGTTTTTTAGATATTCTAATATTAAGGTATTGTGATTGACTTGGGAAAAAAAGTTTGCTAAATTGAGAATTTTTTCTTAAGTTTTATGTTTTGGAATTAGCACAAAAATACAAAAAAAAAACATCTAGATTATGCTAAGCTCCATCCTAATTGCCTATGGCTAATTCTTCTAAGGTTATGAGGTTATGAGGGTCAAGAAAAACATTTCAAAATTATTATCCTGACTTTCTGTCTACCTCTGTAGTTGAAAGCTAGTGCATATTTTAAGCTTTACAAACGAAATGCAACACTAGCGGGTGGAAATGGGGTCATTTAGAAAATGGTGCTCTTTACAAAATTTCAAATCATTATATCTCAGAATCCAGTTAGGATGTAGCCTAGTGGGTAACGTGCTGGTGTACAGTGCGAAGGTTGTGAGTTCAAATCCCGGTTGGCGCATAATTCTAGCACACTGCTTACATGAATACCTTGGTTACCTCAATCTACAAAAATGAAAAATTCCTAGATAGAGTGTTGTGCAAAGAGCTAACAACTCGTACGCAATAAATAATGAAAATGTTAAGGAACCTGAAGGTTAGGAGGCCAAGACCCGATTTGGTCTATAGCGCCATTGAGGAGACATCTCAGAATCCAATACAAATTTTAAGTTGGAATTTCGTCAGATTGTAGATTTATACGGTTTAAAATATTTGGTAAAATTTTTGATTTGTGTTAAGGCTCTGGCGAAAGATGTAAAATTAAATATTGCACGTGCACGCATTCAATCAAATAATGAATTTTCTATTAAGACCCTCTATAGGGGCATAGGGCAGAAATATTTTTTTACGCCTTTGAAACTCACTGCATATTTTAATCTCCATGCATTAAATATATCTATACATATAAATATAATTATAGTGTCGGTTTGTTATTTATTTATAAATGGCTATAACTTAGTTTTTTGCTTTATTTTAGCAATAACTTAGCAGAGACATACGTTTTTAAAATTCTTCTCTGTCTTTCTGTCTGTCCAGCTTTCCCGGCTGAACCGACTGCAATGAAACTTTCACTGTTTATTAGGTACTAGCCTTTAGCCCCTTTCATACAAAAATATATTATAATCAGATTTTCGTCAAAGCCATAGGAGCGAATAATTTGAAATTTAATATATATTATTTTTTCCATAAATGTGATCTATGGTATACAAATTGTTTGAATCATCCCACTGCTTCCACCACCTCCCATTTAAACCGCACTTTTTTCATGAAATACTATAAACCAATATGCTCAATACGTATAACATTTATTGCCCTCAAATTTTGCACTAAATTCTTAATTAGTATGACAATTAATATCGGGGAAAAGGAAATTGATTATGTTATCCTCTTTCACCCCATCTCATACAATGTGATACAATATCACATCTTTCCCAAAATTCAATTTTTTTTGAAAATTATGAAAGTAACTAATCTGAGATTTAAAATACATCAATTGTATAATGATTATAGTTCTTTTCCAAAAAATCACTAAAAAGCCCCAACTTCTTCTACCACCTCCCATACACAATTTCACTTAAAATAATGCACTAATTTTCTCAATATCTATTCAATTTTTGAAGCTGAAATTTAGTACAAAATATTCTTATAGCTACTCTTGCGTGATGTGAAACAAATTAGTTCAATGCGGTCACCTCTTGTACCACTCCCCATACAAAATTTCTTAAAATTACAAAAAATTCGATTTCATTTATAGTCCCGAATGATTGGGCTTTATGTACAATCGTAGTCTTGTTATGTTTTTAAGCTTAATGTTATTTTATTTAGGCTCTTTTTTTAATTAACACAAGTTACAACTATTCATATATCCTTAACACTCTTCAATGCGTGTATGATCTCAAATCACGTAATTGATTTGATCATTAGCCTGTCACATACAAATGCGAGTCTCATGGTTTCATTCTTAATAATTTATGGTTCTGATACCAACACAATAGAAAGCATTGAGCAGATTATATAATCTGCTAAGTTTATCCCACATAATGTATTACTAACTACATTCACAAAAATTGCTTATTATTGCGATTTTTACGCGAAGGATAGCTAGTTTAAGATAAAAATTGTAATTTAGGCAAAATTATTATGCATCGAAGTGGTTCCCTTACCTGAGCAACAAAATTTTGAGTGTGATTCAAGCAATCAGTTTAACAATTATGTACATTCACACACTCCTGCCAACACCATTTATATAAAGCCAAATTTGCATGTATAATCAAATGATATAATAAGTGTATGTAATGGAGCTATTGATAATAATCGGGGTTAAATGTTGAAAAGATGGCTATAGCCCGACTTTGGAAACCCTATCCTTCACAACTATCGAATCCAACCTGTGCATCCGCAACTAGTCCCAAGAATAATAATGTCGCGCTCGAATTATTGGCTGCTCTTTCTGTAGAGCTTGAAAAAAGCAAAACTGAGTGAATTCATCGTATATTACAAAATCCTCAAGTAAAAAATAAATATATAATATATAGGTATAATAACTTGGATGTAAAAAGTACTGAAATAATTTTGTTTTTATATGTGTGCTATTAATATGAAGGAAAATATTTCGTTAATAACATCCAAATTCTAAAGCGTAAAGCGCAATCATACGATACTCTAGACGAAACAGAAATTTTCGTGATCTAAAGAAATTTTGTATGCGGAGTGGTAGAATGGATAACAGCATTGAACTAATCTCTTTCATATCATTCTAAAGTAGCTATAAAAATGTTTAATACAAAATTTAAGTTTAAAAAATTTAATAGGTATTGAGAAAATTCTTGTATTTGATTTAGTGAAATTTTGTATGGGAGGTGGTAGAAGGAGTGGGGGGTTTTTAACTAGCTATGAATATAATGTTATTGACATCTTTCAAATTTCAGACTAGTAATATTCGTACTTTTCAAAAAAATTTACTTCTTGTGAAGATGTGAAATAGTGTCATTGGTATAGGAGGGAGTGAGATGTAGTCGTGAAGCTAATCAGTTAATTTTTCTTAGATCTTAATAATAATGCTAATTAAGTATTAATTACAGTACGATACATGTTTTACGTGCTAAGAAAATTTCATGAATAAGTGCAGTTGATATGGGAGGCGGTGGAAGGAGTGGGGGGATTCAAATAATTTTTATACCATATATTGCATTTGTCATAAAAGTAATATTCCCTGAATTTCAAATTATTAGCTTTTACAGTTTTCAAGAAAATTTGATGAAAATGAGTCATTTTGTGTGAGAGGGGGTACAAGGGGCTTATCGATTTCGCCCCAATCACAAAATTGACCTTACTTTTTCGTATAAAACGACGTGTGCAAAATTTTAACTTTCTAGCTCAACGCGTTCGCAAGCTAGAGATCGAACGCCGGACAGACGGACGGACAGAGGAACGGACGGACGGACGCAGATACGGTTTTGAGATTTTTAAGCGACAACATATATTCGTGTACCCTTGGTGATTCTGTGCGAGCATTATTTCTTGGCATTATAAACTTTAGAGTAAACTTGTAATACTCTCAGATTCCATCTAGAGTATAAAAATTAAAGTGTTAAATTTTTCAGAGGCCTACACATGACACTAGAGTGCATAGTATAAAAAGTTTGATGGTATTTCTTATATTCCATTATTATTATGATTTTTAGAATATTCAGTATTAAGGGACTTTACATTTATAAAAGAACCTACCTGTCCAAATTGTGTCGTCCCTTTTAACTTTATTTACAGCACCCGTAAAAGAAGCCAATAATTGCTGTGGCTGTGTAGCATTGTGAATGTCAATTGCTTGATTTATTGAACTCTCTGCTCCAAGACTTCCAATCTCGGAATGCGCTATTTCATGTGGATGGCCCATTTGAAGAGAATATAATTCGTTTGCGCCTATATCAGCTCCAGATAGTGCGTGAGCAGGTATTGCATACTCCATGTTGTATGGCATTACATAATGTGGCTCATGATGTTCCGGGTATGGAGCAAACATCATTCTGAAATATCAAATTCATTTGATCGGATTTAACTATATCATTACTCATATTCTATTTATGTAATTACTTTTCCGATGCCTTGTCCATTAGCCGTTTTAATATTATACCGGAAGTGAAGATGAAAGCTAATTTAGATACTAGAAGCGCTTTCAACGTGAGTACACCAACTGCTTTGATAGCTAGTAAGGTCCAACCAATTGCATTAGCTGCCAAAAATATGGGCACCATTATTTGCATATATTTCTTCTCTTTGCGTCCAATTCGTTTTCGACCGCGACCTTTTAATAGTAAAAAAAACATAATAACGATTGCTCATAAATCCTAACCATGGTATACTATAATGAAACGTGAAGGATTTGCATACACTAGGAAATAATTCAATAATGGAGTAAGTCAATAATAATTGAACTGTTGAATGAAATCATAGTCACTAGATTGTGCGGTATAGAATTGGATTATGCGATGTGCCATGTTCATAATTTTTAATGAATTTTTTTTAAAAAACATTTGATTAAACACAACTCAAACTCAGATTTCATAGAGAAAGAAAAATAACAGGGTATGCTGTTCCAGAAATTCACCTTGATTTGAGTCTTTTTTCAAAAGCGCAATCTCCAGGTAATTATCGTCGTTATTTGCACTTTGCACACTAAATACCATAGGTCCAATGGGAACACGAATGGCATTTCCATATAAGAAGTCCACAAATTTATTTGATCGACCCGTAATTAATTTGGAATCGATTGGTTCTACACTAAATAATCCGAAATTAATGGGTTCCTTTCGTTGAAAACGACTAATAACAGTAGTTGCCACTGAGTTCACGCACGTTGCATTGTTCGCACACCGCCATGTAAAACTATCTAAAACAGTATCCTCAGCAGAGCTGGGAAGCAGATTTTCTGATAAATTTAGCACTATTATTGATATAACTATGAATCGAATTGCGGCAGACATTTTACAAATCTTTTAGGCGTAAATACAAACGTTGTTAATAATTTTATATCTTAAAAACAACTAATAACTAAAGTATATCCGCTCCCAGTTTTATGGTTTTAATAACTCATCAGCGTGTCAACCCCTCCATATCATTACCACCTATCTCCAATAAGAAAAGCATTGCGAAGTAAGAAAACTCATCTTGTATTTAATGTTCTCTGCTGCTTCGGATTCTGCAATTGCACGATATTCTTGGATTCACTATATAGAGTCATGAAAGCAAATCTTGAAATTGCCCACTGTAATCAGACCTAGGCAAAGCGATTTGCTTGCAAACACTGCATTGCATGCATTCTGCATTCCATCTATTTCTCCAACCGTGCGAATTTTGTTTTCACCACTAGATATGGAAATTATCTTATTGGCATGTTACTAAAATTTGATTCGATGAACCCTAGTGCGTAAAGCCTAATTATACGACACTATAGATTGAATAGAAATGATTGTAATCTTATACTAGAAACACATAGCGCAGCCAAATTGTTCACGAGGCCTAAATTATCATTAAACGGGTATGTGTCATACGCTAATTAAGCTATAGAACATAGCCCAATCGTGCGACACTCTTGATGAAATGTAAAGTTTTTGATTTTAAAAAAATTTTTAGGCGAAGTAGTAAAGGGGGTGACGACATTGAACTAATTATTCCACATCACGCTAGAGTTGCGATCAAGATGTTTTATTGAAAATTTTGGATTCAAAATTTAAGGTACTGAGTAAATTAGTGTATTGGATTTACTGAAATTGTGCAGTTGGTATGGGAGGTGATAGAACGAGGTGCGAGTTCTTATTGACTATTATAAATAGCTACAAACATCATGCTTTTTGTGGTTTTGAAAGAAAAGATTTCCGGATTCTACACTGTTACGCTTTATTATTTGTGACGTTTAGGTCTCTTCTGAGACCTTTATCAAACTTCCATCATGCTTTTTACTTGTTTTAAATTGCAGATCAGTAGCACTCATACTTTTCAGGAAAATGAACTTTATGTAAAGCTGTGAACTTGTGTTAGATTGTATGGGAGGGGGTAGAAGGAAGGGGAAGATTCAATTAATTTTTATATAGTAGATTAAATTTACTATAAAAGTAATATATTCCAAAATTCTATGCTTTTTTAGCAATGCCCTTTATTGTCGAATTGCGAAATTGCGTCATTTTGTGTGGGAGGGGGTAGAAGGGGTAAGGCTGACCGTCTATTTTTTTTTGGTTTTACCAATAATTCTGCACAATTTCAGCTCGATAAATTTTATATGCACCGAATAAATTGGTTTAGAGCATTTCTTGAAAAGTGTAGTTCTTATGGGACGTAGTAGAAGGAGGAGGAGGCCACATATAAGTTTTAGACAGTAGATTGAAATCACAATAAAAGTATTATATTTCAAATTTCAGATCAATAGCATTAATACTTTTCGAGCAAATCCGACTATTGTTAAATTGCGTAATTGTGCCATTTTGCTTGGGAGTGGGTGGAGCAATTTGTGTGGTGACACGAAACTGAATCATTGACCAAAAGAACCGTTGTTATCATATAAACATTCGCTATCGCAAAGAAAGGCACGATTCTGACATTCAGGGGGCATAAACAACCTGCCATAACCGAACACTATTACACTAACAAAATTTCAATGTCGAGCTGCATGCCTGTCGTTTGGTCATCCGATCTCGGTAAATAATGACAAGCTTTATGCCCGAGCTCGAAATTATGAATTCTTGCATACAAAAAAAAGAAGCCCCATGCGCATACTATGTATGTATGTATACCAGCATGTGCGGCTAAGAATGAGTCGTAAGAACGTAAGTGCATTTTGCAATGCGAAAGAAAAAAAAAATTATGAGAATAAGAAATGAAACAACGGTCAAGGCGACTTAAGGTCTCGTGTCACCGCACCCAACATATTCTGAAAATAGGAAAATACACTGATGATGGGAGTTCAACGTCTGAGCACTTTGCATTTGTTGGAAATAAGTCCATTTGAGGCAAATAGTGTATAATAAGAAAATAGCTAGCCTCAGCAAAAATAATGTATAAAAATAAAGCACCGATCTAGAATCGGGATCCTTTTCTATAAGTCATTAAAGCAGAGCTTTCCTAGTGCTCCAGAGAAGATTCAAAAAAAAGTTTTTGTAAGTTTTGGACAAGCAGTTAATAAAAGGCGAACTAAAAACTATATAATGGAGGTATTAATTTAGCAATTATTTTACTTTTCATATACCCAAAATAAAACCCTGATCCGCCCCTGGCCTCTTAAGGCTAGGCGTGCGACTGGTCCCTTGGACCTGATGATTAGGTAGCCCTTATCTGCGATGACACCTGAACCGCCCCTGGCTCCTTAGAGCCGAGTGAGCGATAGGCCCTCTCGGCCCGAAGTTCCGGTGAAGTCACCTTACACACTATCGCGGTTGGGACCTCACCTAAGGTAGGCCCACACATACTACTACTTTTGATGACTATGAGACTACATAAGGTAACCTCATAGTACATCCACTATTCGTTTGACCCCCCTGTTTTCGACTATAAGCCTACATTAGGTAGACTCATAGTACGTCTCCCTATAGTAAACCTCATGTGTGACTGGGAGCTTACGTTGGGTAATCTCACAGTAACAGATCCAAAACTTAATATTTTCAAGGAGGAATTTGCATTGGGCAAATTCCATGTTCCGACTATGAGTTTAGATTGGGTAGACTCATAGCTCATTCAATCACGTAACTAAGAAAATACAAATTATAGGTTTCCATTGGGTAAACCCATAACGTAAAATTTTCTTAGCATTACATTTGGCCCGTTCACGAATTTAACCTTAATTTTTTGTTAAAAAAGACATATACAAAATTTAAACTTTCTAACTCAACGCGTTCTTAAGCTAGAGAGGACATGGACGTACGGACGAACGGACACCCGGTTTTGAGATTTTGAGTGATTAATTTTTTTATCCGAGTCTTATTTATTAGCGTTACAAACTTTGTGGCAAACTTATAATACTCTCAGATTTAATCTACAGTGTAAACAATAAATTTTCAAAATCAAATAAATGATCTCAGCTAAATCATCTCATTTCTCACATAATTTAGGCTATAATGATGAAAAATGTACAAGATTTACCCATATGTGTGTTTTCATGCTACATTTTCTGACAGCATTGACTTATATGAAACCTTCAAAGCGTGATTTAATGGCCAAGTTATGATAGGTGGTTTGCAAACTATTCTGATTCAGGATTAAGGATTCTTTTTTTTTGCGTCATTTGTTTAACAATTTCATTGTATAATTTAACTCTTGAGATTTCACAAATGAGTGAGTGGCTCTTCTTAATTAGCAAAGTGTTATGTGTCCCCATTTTACTAACGATGAAAGTGTTTGCCTTACCGTTTGTAACGCTAAGAAATAGCGCTCGCACAGAGCCGCCAAGGGTGCAGAAATATTTGTTGTCGCTCAAAAACATCGATTCCGAGTAACCGTCTGTCCATCTGTCTGTCTGTCCGTCTGTCCGTCTGTCCGTCTGTCCGTCTGTCCGTCTGTCCGTCTGTCCGTCTGTCCGTCTGTCCGTCTGTCTGTCTGTCTGTCTGTCCGTCTGTGCGTCTGTCTACAGCATAACTCTCGAAAGCTTCGAGCTATAGTGCTAAAAATTTATGCGTGTCATTTTTAGTAGAAAAGTAAGGCCAAGTTCGTGAACGGGCCAAATCGCTCCACCCCATCTACCCCCTCCCATACAAAATGACACAAATGCGCAATTTGACAATAAACGGATTTGCTCAAAAAGTATAAAAGCTATTGGCCTGAAATTTGGAAAATATTAATTTTATGATAATATCAATCTACCGTATAAAAATTATGCGTGTCCTTCTCCTCCTTCTACGACCTCCCATACAAACTGTACTTGTCATAAATTACTCTAAGCCAATTTACTCAGTGCGTATAAAATTTAGCGAGCTGAAATTGTGCACTAAATATTTATTTTAAATTTTTAGTAAGCGTAAAAAAAATTAGACGATTAGCTTCACCCCTTCTACCCCCTCCCATACAAAATGGCACAGTTTCGCAATTCGACTATAAATGTATTTGCTCGAAAAGTATAAAAGCTATTAGTCTGAATTTCGGAATATATTACTTTAATAATGATTTCAATATAAAGTATAAAAATTATTTGCGTCCTCCCTATCCTTCCAACCCCTCCCATACAAACTACGCTTTTTAATGAAATGCTCTAAGCAGTTTTTCTCAGAACATATAACATTTATCGAGCTCACATTTTGTGATAAATACTTATTTAGCATTATCACTAAGAGCAGAAAAAAATATTTGATTAGCTTTACTGCTTCTACCCCCTCCCATACAATATGACATAGTTTCACAACTTCACAAAAAATCTATTTTCTTGAAAAGTATGAATGTTACTGGTCTAAAATTTAAGAATTGTCAATTTTATGATATTCTTAGTTATTTCTGAAAAAATCACTAAAATCCCCCCACTCTTTCTACCACCTCCCATACAAACTGCACATTTTCACTAACACATTAATTTTCTCAGCTCCTATTCAATTTTTGGAGTAAGCATTTTGTACTAAACATTTTTATAGCTACTTTAGCATGATGGGGAAAAAATTAGTTCAATGCTATCACCGCTTCTAACACTCCCCATACAAAATTTCTTGGGATCACAAAAAATTCTATTTCATATAGAGTATCGTAGCCCTGTTATGTTTTTTTAAATGCATTTCGCAAGTTTTCAAGTTTGTACCTTAAAATTTCACTCAAAAATTTTCAGTTTATGTGTTTTTTTCAATGCACATGAAACACCTTGTGCACGTTAAACCGGGGGGGTGGGGGAGGTTGGTTTATAACAATTATGGAACAAGTTATTATTATTTTTTTATGTATATCAAACAGATGTATCCACATGCAAAATTAATTTAAACTTTGTATCTTTCACCACAGCCCCACCAAATCACTCAAAGTTTTCAACTTTTTTGCTTATCACCTCCCTCCCCTTACATCTCTCAACTTAAAATTTTTATCAAAATTAACGATTATGTAGTTTTACAATGTGACAAATTTTCTATCTGATATCTGTACTCTGTTTTGAGATATAAGAATTTGTAATCTTAAAAAGTGCGCCATTTTTGAAATGCTCCCCATTTCCCCCACTACTATTAGTTCAACAGATTATATTTTTTTCGTATTTTCCTAATATAGTTTTATATATTTTTCAAGTTTCAATTACATAACTTAAGAAATAGTTGAGATATTAATTTTTAAGTGTTTTTCTTTGCACCCCTCCTCACCCTCCCCCTTAAAATAATTAGCCACTCTCTAAGCTGATTCCGGTGGAACTATATACCACCTTAATGGTCCCAAAACATGAATTTTTTATAAAAAATAATTTCGGAGATATAAACACTTGAAAAAAAAAAATTTGACCGACAATTTGTTTTTAGTCCCCCCCTTTTCGGACGCCAATGGATATAAAAATTAAATTATTTTTAAAGTTTGTCCCATAACCCTCTCTACATCTCCACTGATTTTCCACTTGCTATCTGTATTCGTGGTGGAGATATTAGCAAGTGAAGGTTTTGCTCTTTCCCTCCTTCCGACTCCCTCTTCCACCTAACACTCCCCAAAATTTAGAAAATAGGGCTCACTTACCCAATCAACAATCCACCCAAAAACGAACATTATACCTTTAACTGCGGAACGGATTTTTTTTTTCATTTTTAGGCTAATTTAGTCATGAATCGCGAAAAAACAAATTTTGTCCTGCATTTGAATTTTCTCAATTCATTTTCTTTTATGAAGTAAACACAATCATAATGAATTGTTATTTATGAAAGTCAGTATTTATTTTCCACAAATAGCGACAAAGAGCTTTTTTCCACGACAGAACTATTAGAAATTTCGAGCGAATTAATAAGTAAGTTAACCAAATGTAAATATAGGGAAGAACAATATTATGTATTATTAGAATTAGCGATTAAATTTGTTTATGGGTAAATCAAAAAATTTAAAAATATTAGTCTGGAAAGCGCAAAGTTCGAACACTTTGTGCATTCCAGTAAATTTATAGAACTTGTAAATTTTCTTAAAGTTAAGAACATAGACATATTACTGTTGACCGAAACTTGGTTAAAAATAACTGATAGGCTAAGCGAACCAATCTACAATATATACAGATTAGACTGGAAGGACAAAGGCGGCGGAGGAGTTGCGATTTTTATTAAAAAAGAAATTAACCATGCGCTACTAACTCATCCAAATACAAAAATCATCGAAAGTATTACAATAAGATTAATTGATTTAAACACAACAATCTTAGCAGCCTATTTTCCTGGGACCAAGTTGAACAAACTGAAATTAGATTTATTCCGTAAGGATATAAAATGTTTATTAAGGGTTAATGGAAGCTTCTTCATAGGTGGTGATCTCAATTCAAGGCACAGACATTGGAATTGCTATAATTCGAATAAAGTAGGTAAAATTCTCTTCGAAGAATTATCAAAATCAAACGTTGTTGTGCACACACCATCAGCTCCCACTCTCTACCCACCCAAAGGGAGATGCTCAACAATTGATTTAGTACTAAGTAATGGTCAAATTCCTCTTTCTCAACCCATTACCATACAAGAATTATCCTCACCCCACCTCCCAGTTGAATTCTCGACTTTGCAAAATGTGCCCAGGCATAAAGACAGGTCATTGATAATTTCCTACTCCAAAACGAACTGGTTCAAATATAAAAAACTATCAAAAAAGCATTAAACCATGCAAAGCTCGACTTATCTGAAATTAAATCGGCTGAAGAAACAGACCTACTGATAGAAAAATTTACCCAGCTGATCGTAGCCACAGCGAAAAAATTCACGCCCTCGACAGAAGTAAACGACTATAGTGTAAAAATTGATGACTTCACAAAATCTCTGATTAAACGAAAAAATCAAGTTCGATGGCACTGGCAGCGAAATAGAGATGCATACCTTAAAGCCATCGTAAATCGTCTTGACAAACAAATTAAAGAGAACATTCAGGGACTAAAAAACAAAAATTGGAACAATATGCTTTCATCACTAAACAAAGGTCAGTCTAAGTTATGGCACTTAAACAAGGTATTTAAAAGGGGGCGTAATATCTTTCCCCCGTTGAAATCAACAAACTCTGATGTTTATACAAACAAAGAAAAAGCAGAACTACTAGCTGAAAATTTTTTCAAAAACCACACGTTGTCTCAAAATCTAGGTGATAAACACACTGATGACTTAGTAGGAAAAACGGTTTCCCAGTTTTCTTTTTCCGCTATTGGAATCCCACCTGAACAATTATGCAAGCCAAGTTCGATCAAAGCTATCTTGCGAAGATTTAAAAATAAAAAAGCACCAGGATCCGACGGAGTTCTCAGCATCATGTTGAAAAATCTTCCCAAAAAAGGTCTAATCTGGCTGAACCTCATATTTAATGCATGTCTCATTTTCAAAAATTTTCCTAATAGTTGGAAAAATGCAATAGTTATTGCTCTACCCAAACCCGGTAAAGACTGCCGCCTACCTACAAATTATAGACCAATCAGCTTACTATCTATCATGGGTAAAGTATTCGAAAAACTTTTGCTTAACCATATAAACCAACAACTAAGCTGTTCACCTCTCATACCAAATTTTCAGTTTGGATTTAGGCTAAGACACTGAACAAACCACCAATTATTTAGGGTTATTTCAGACATTAGAAACGCATTAAAAAAGAAAACGTCGACTGGTATGATGACCTTAGATATCGAAAAAGCTTTTGATACGGTCTGGTATCACGGTTTACTATACAAACTAATATCATTCAAATTTCCCGACTATCTAATTCAAATTTTAGCATCCTTTTTAGATAATGGAAGTTTTGTAGTGAAAATAAATGATAGTTTCTCCAAGCAATAGGAAATACCTGCAGGAGTCCCCCAGGTGTCCTGTCTCAGTCCTATGCTTTACAATATATTTACATCGGATCTTCCAATCACATCTAATTGTAACATTGCCACCTTTGCCGACGATACAGCATTATACACGAGCGCTAAGGACCCAAATGAAATTATAAACCATCTTCGATCACAGCTCCAGCTCATATCAACTTTTTATAACAAATGGAAAATCAAAGTTAACCCGAATAAGACTCAAGCTATCTTTTTCACGAAGAGAAGAGCCATACATTTCATTCCAAATCCTACGATAAATATTCTAGGTAACCAAATAACTTGGGATAAGAACATTAAATACTTAGGTTTATATATAGAAAATAAATTGACATTTCATGAACATGCGTCACAATCAGTTTCAAAAATCACTAAATATATACGGACACTGTACCCCCTAATAAATAGAAAATCAAAGCTGTCCCAGGAAAATAAGCTGCTAATATTTAAAACAGTAATACAGCCAGCACTCAGCTATGGGGCACCTATTTGAAATACTTGTGCATCCACCCACAAACGTAAGATGCAGATTATACAAAATAAATGTTTAAAAATTATGTTAGACAAACCTTGGCATTTTTCTACTAAAAAATTACATAAAATCGCACGCTGCACTTTGCTCGCTGTCTTAGCAAACCGATTAAGTGAAACCTTTTCGAGGAATTGTGCACAATTAGAAAATCCACTAATTACCTCTTTAATAAATAATAAACCAGCCTAATTGGAGGGTTGCTACCCTATATTTAATTAATGATTATATACAGTTAGTTTAAGTTTTAGTCGTAGGGTTTTAGGTTAAGTTTCAAGAGGTTTTTTGTCACGAATTTTCCTCAAACATGTGATAATCGATAAATAAGCAATAAGTATAAATAAGAAATGTTAAATAAAAATTACATAGTTGCATAAGCAAAAGCTTGGACTACTTAAACATAAAAACAAGAAAACTGTAAACCGAATTATATAATAAGTGAATAAATTTATCTATCTATCTATCTAATGATTGAATCTTTACAAAAACTTGTAATTTAACTCAAGTTTGTGTTTTTCACATTCTTATGTTGCGTTCTTGTACTTTTAAGCTCACGCTGAACTGTTGATATTATTGCATTGGCCAAACTCTACAGGATGGGCCATCCAGTGGTTTCTTTTTAAATCATTGGTTATTTTGACACTGAAAGCTGTTTCCCGCTCGAAATCTTGACAGAAATGAGTCGCTTTACACTTCAACAACTTTGCGAAATATTGAAAACTTATTTCCAAAGTGAGTGCTGTGAAGCCCAAACAGTGCGATTTTTTGAAAAGAAGTTTTGGCCGAAATGAAGCACCCACCGCGCCTGCTGTACGCAAGTTTGTGCAAAAAATTCGTGAGACTGGCATGCTAGTGGACAACACTCATGGTCCCCGTCGTCGTACGGTGCGCACAGACGAGAATATGGATGCTGTAGCCGAGAGTGTGAGACTCACTCCACGAACATCAACTCGCCGACGATCTCAACAGCTCAACATTTCACGCACTAGCCTGAGGAGAATTCTGCACAAATATCTCGGATTATTCGCTTACAAGGTCCAATTGACTCACCAATTGAAGGCGCACGACCATCCGCTTCGTTATCGCTTCGCAGTTTGGGCCTTAGAGCAGCTTGAATCGGACAACGATTTTGGGCGAAAAATCATCTTTTCTGACGAGGCGCATTTTCATCTCGGAGGCTACGTTAACAAACAAAATTGCCGCATCTGGGGCTCGGAAAACCCGCACGTTATTGTCGAAAAGCCAGTGAATTCACAGAGAGTGACAGTTTGGTGCGGATTGTGGAGTGGTGGCATCATTGGACCATTTTACTATATTATTTTTTAATAATAAAGTATTGTGATCGACACAGAAAAAAAAAAAAATTTGCTACCCTGAAATTTTGTTTTTTCGCGTTTCATGACTAAATTAGCCTAAAAAAGCAAAAAAAAAAAAATCCGTCCCGCCGTACGCCGTACATATGGACTCGTACCTCCATAACCGTTAAAGGTAGAATGTTGGTTTTTGGGTGGATTGTTAATTTGGTAAGTGAGCTCCATTATCCAAATTTTGGGGAGTGTGGGGTGGAAGGGGGAGGCGGGGGGATGGAAAAAGTCGAAAAATACACTTGCTAATATCTTCACCACGAATGCAGATAGAAAGATGAAAATCAGCATACATATAGAGAAGGTTGTGGGACATACTCCAAAAATAATTTAATTTTTTTATCCATTGGCGTCCGAAAAGGGGGGGCTAAGAACAAATTGTCGGCCGAATCTTTTTTTGAAATGGTTATATCTTCGAAACTACTTACCATAAAAAATTCATATTTTGGGACAATTAAGATGGCGTATAGATCCATCAGAATAAGCTTAGAAATAGGCTAATTAATGTAAGGAGGAGGGTCAGGGGGGGCAAAGAAAAACACTTAAGAATTAATATCTCAACTATCTCTTAAGCTATGTAATTGAAATTTAAAACATATACTAAGCTATACTAGCGAAATATAAAAAAAATATAAAATTTGGTCATAATAGTAGTGGGGGGAAATGGGGAGCATTTCAAAAATGGTGCACTTTTCAAAATTAGAAATCGTTATATCTCAAAATTGAGTGCAGATATCGAATCAAAAATTCGTCAGATTATAGAACTATATAATTTATAATTTTGATAAAAATTTTAAGTTAGGGGGTGTAAAGGGAGGGAGGTGGTAAGCAAAAATGTTGAAAATTTTGAGTGATTTTTTTAGGACTCTGGTCAAAGATAGAAACTTTAAATTTTGCATGTGGATACATCTATTTTATATACACAGAAAAAAAATAATAATTTGATCCACAATTGTTACGAACCGACCAGCACGGTCTAAGGGGCACAAGGTGTTTCATGTGCAGCGAAAAAAGCACGAAAACTGAAAATTTTTGGATGTAATTTTAAGGTAGAAACTTGAAAATTTGGGAAATACATTTAAAAAAAAACCCCAAACGTAAAGGATATTAACTGGTCGAATACCTTTGAAACTTCTACCCCCTCCCATACAAAATTATTTTTTCGACCATTTTTAAGAAATTAATTATCACCTAACTATTAAAAGCTATCAATTTGAAATTTTGCATAAGAACTTATAAAAATATTCAAAATAAAATTATTTTAAAAGTTTCAAAATAGCACTTGCCCTTCTACCCCCTCCCATACAAAAGTATGATTTCGACCAATTTCATTAAATCAACTAATAAACAACAAATTAAAAGCTACGAACTTGAAATTTTGTGCGAGCACCTTACTAGAGAAAGAAAAGAAAATTGCATCACAAATTTTGCAGTTCCCCTACCTCTTCTACCCCCTCCCATACAAAATTATTTTTTCGAGCATTTTTAAGAAATCGGTTATCAGCTAACTCTTAAAAGCTATCCATTTCAATTTTTGCCGGAAAACTTATAAAAATAATTGAAATGAAATTTTGTTAAAAGTTTTGCAATCACGCTTGCCCTTCTACCCCCTCCCATACAAAAGTATCATTTCTACCTATTTCATTGAACCAACTAATAACCAACAAGTTAAAAGCTGCGAACTTGAAATTTTGTACGAGAAGACTACAACAGAAAGGAAATAAGATTGCGTCACAATCTTTACGATTCCCCTACCTTCTCTACCCCCTCCCATACAAATGTTGGTTTCGTGAATGTAAAATACACAGAATCTTATTCTATGCAACTTCGTCTATGAAACTGACATTCTATACAGAGAATATTGGACGTCAATTAAAAAACTATTAACATCCACCGACCCTTACTATCAACCCTCATCCCTCCCCTCAAAAAACTCAAACTTGCATAAATAAACGAACGAAATATTGGTTATATATACTGAAGCTCTTGAACGTTTACGCAAAGTGTTGACAACTGTTCTGCCCAAGAACCCCCTTTCACTTAGTCTTCCCTAACCACTCTAACCTGCATATTGACTTTTCACGCATCCGCAACTTGTCCCAAGAATAATAAAGTTTCGCCCGACTTGTTGGCAGTTTATTTATATATAATCTGCTTACTTTAATGGCTCTTTGAACACAATGTTATTAAGAATGATAGCATGATGCTCGCATTTGAATGGGAGTGGCTCGTGATCAAATCAATCCCGTGATACGTATTGAAGAGCATTAAGGACATGTGAATAATTATAGCTTGTGTTAATTAAAAAAAAAGCCTAAATAAAATAACATTAAGCTTGAAAACGTAACAGGACTATGATTGTGCGTAGAGCCCAATCATACGATACTATAGATGAAATCGAAATTTTTGTGATATTATGAAATTTTGTATGGGGAGTGGCTGCACTAAACTAATTTGTTATACATCATGCTAGAGTAGCTATAAAAATGTTTTGTATCAAATTTAAGCCTCAAAAATTGAGTAGGTACTGAGAAACTTAGTGCATTGAATTTAATGAAATTGTGCAATTTGTATGGGAGGTGGTAGAAAGAGTGGGTGGTTTTTGGTGATATTTCGAGAAACAACTATAATCATCATGCAATTGATATATTTTAAATTTCAGGTCTGTATCATTCACGCTTTTCAAGAAAATTGAATTTTTGTAAAGTCGTGCAATTGTGGTACATTGTATGGGAGGGGTTAGAAGGAGTAAAGCTACTCGGTTAATTTTTTCCCAATATTAATAACGATACTAATTTAGGATAGAGTACAAAATTTGAGCTTGGTGAAAGTTATATGTACTGAGAAAATTAGTTTAGAATATTTCATGAAAAAGTGCAGTTTGTATGTCAGGTGGTGGAAGGAGTGGGGGGTTTTAAGTGACTTTTTGAGAAGCAGCTATTATTAATTTGCAGTTGACATATTTTAAATTTCAGATCAGTAACATTAACAGTTTTCAAGAAAATCGAATTTAAGTAAAGTCGTGGAATTGTATATGTTTCACATCATGCTAGAGTAGCTATAAAAATGTTTTGTACCAAATTTTAGCTTCAAAAATTGAATAGGTACTGGGAAACTTAGTGTATTGGATTTAGTGAAATTGTGCAATTTACAGAGGAGGTGGTAAAAGGAGAGGAGTATTTTCTGGTGATTTTTCGAGAAACAAAACTGAAATATTTTAGATTTTAATTTAGTAGCGTTCACAATTTTCAAGAAAATAGAATTTTTGAAAAGTTGTGAAATTGTGTCACATTATATGTGACGGGGTAGCAGGAGTGAAGCTAATCGGTTAATTTTTCCCAATATTAATAATAATGCTAATTAAGAATTCTAGGGTGTAGTCTAGTGGGTAGCGTGTTTGGTTTACAATTCGAAGCTCGTGAGTTCAAATCCCGGTCGACGCATAATTCCATGCATACTACCTGTTTGAATATACCTTGGTTACCTCAATCTACGAAAATGAAAAATTCGTAGATAGAGGGTTGTGCGAAGAGCTAACAACTCGTCCGCAATAAATAATGAAAATGTTAAGGAACCTGAAGTTCAGGAGGCCAAGGCCCGATTTGGGCTGTAGCGCCATTGAAGAAGAAGAATTAAGAATTCTATACAAAATTTTAGCTCGATAAAAGCTATACGTATTGATAAAATTGGTTAAGAATATTTCATGAAAAAGTGCAGTTTGTATGGGAGGTGGTGGAAGGGGGTTTTTAGTGATTTTTCGAAAGGCAACTGTAATCATTATGCAATTGATATATTTTAAATTTTAGATCTATGACTTTCACACTTTCCAAGAAAATCAAATTTTTGTAATGTCGTCGATTTTGTGTCACATTGTAGGGGAGGGGGTAGAAATAGTAAAGATAATTGGTTAGTTTTTTCCCGATATTAATAATAATGCTCATTAAGGATTTGGTACAAAATTTTAGCACGATGGAATTTATACGTACTGAGAAAATTGGTGTATAATATTTAATGAAAAAGTGTAGTTTGTATGGAAGGTGGGCGAAGGATGGGGGATTTATATAATTTGTATACTTAAAGATTGCATTTGTAATAGAAATAATATAATCTAAATTTCAAATTAATAGCTCTTATAGTTTGCAAGAAAATTTGATTATTACATATTATTAAAAATGATTCACTTTGAATGGGTGGGGGTAGAAATCGTGAGGAGAGGTAAATAAAACCAAAAGCAGATTACATCTCGGAGCATATCTAATAGACTGTGAAAGTTTCATTACAATTGGTTTAGCCATTTTTGCATGAAAGCCGGACAGACAGACAGACGGACAGACAGAGAAGAATTTTAAAAACGTGAGTTTCTGCTTAGTTATTGTTAAAATAAAGCAAAAAAGTAACTTATAGCCATAACAAATAACAGACAGACACTACAATTATCTTTATATGTATCGATAAGTATAATAGCTGATTTTGACATTAAAGTATTATGGTCGTGTCATGCAACACCAGCCCAACCGAACGAAAAAAGAGAAAAATTTCCTATGGAAAATGACATTAAAGTACAGTGAGAGATTTTTTTCTCTGGAAAAAAATACTTCAGATTTGTTTGTGTTCATATACGGATCAGCGTATCATTAGTTTTCATATATGTATAGAGTACATTTGAAACATTCTGTTTTATCTTTATTACATTAGAGGAAGCTTCATATTTAAACGTCAAACTTAAATTTTGGAATTGTTTTGTATCACGCCTTGTCAAATCATGAAAAATTCTGTATCGCAAATAAATTATGGACGCACCGCTAAATTCTTTAAAATGTCTTTCTGTGAAGTTTTTTGCCTCTTTTTGGTAATGTCAACGAAATAAAACGTCATTCTAACGTAAATTCCTCGAAATTTCCTATTTCGTATTGAAAATTCCCTGGTTGAAAGTTTCTTTTGGAACGAGTTCCTTTTTGATCTCGATTAGATAGCATTTTCTCTTAAAAGACGATATGGAAAACATACGATATACTAAATGCGTCAAGCGGAATATTGAGTGCCATTCTTTAATATAAGGAATGATACGTCGCTAAGCCTCGGGGTATATAGGAAACCAACTCACTTCAACAGATATCTCCACGCTCATTCACATCACCACCCAAGCCAGGGTAGCAACATTTTTTTTTCCAAGTCGATCACAATATAAAGTATTAAAATAATAAAGTAAAATTAAAGTTTTTATCAATCGACTGGAATAGAATAAAAAAGCGTCCCGAGTAACATTTTATATATCCAATGGCGTTACTGAGTGGCCTCTCAAAATTGAGTGAAACAAGAAAATGTACAAAATTGTTCATTCTAAGGAATTACAAAAAATCCTTTTTTTCTTGGTAGATAATTTTTTCGGTTGTTAAAAAGAATTCTTGAACTCAAAGTTCGATAATAACCTTACTTCTTTGCGCCCATCGACTAATAACAAAAAAAAATCAATCTTAGGGTTGTGAACCCTAATAATAATCCACACTAAAAAAAAGTATCTGTCTGCGACCGTTCTCCACTCGACTCTTTTTTGCATCCCCTTACCAGAAGCTCACATTTATCGCTGCGTTCTTTTAGCTCGATAGCATCTTATTGATATGCCCTTCTTCTTCGAATTTATGGCGTGAGTGACTACATCAACGCCTCCCAGTTCGTGAAAAGGGAATTGCATGCCTCTGGAAGTTCTGATAAGCAACATTCATACGTCGTGACAATTGCTAAAGCCTTCAAAACGGCTATTACGTCTTCCAGTAGATCACGGTCCTTGACACTTTCTTTGCACTTTTTCTCTTTCGGACGACTGGTGCTTAATCTTCGCACGTACGTGGGAGAAAATGCAAAAAATTCTCAACCAGAAAAAATCAAACTCGTCGTCCTCGTCATTGCTCGATTCCTCTCACAAAAATTAAAAAAAAACATAATAGGACTACGGTTGGGCATGACGCCCAATCGTGCGATACTTTAGATGAAAGAGAATTTTTTTGATTTTAAGAAATTTTGTAGAGGAAGTCACGTTAGAGTTGCTTTCAAAATGCTTTATAGAAAGTTTAGGATTTGAAAATTTAATATGTACTGAGAAAATTGGTGTATTGGATTTAGTGAAATTGTGCAGTTGTAGAAGGAGGTGCGAGTTTCCGCAATTTAACAATAAACAGATTTTCTCCAAAAGTATAAAAGCTAATGATCTGGAATTCGGAATTTATTGCTTTTATTATGATTTCAATCTTTTGTGTAAAAATTATTGCAGGCCTCTTCTTCCTTGCACCACCTCCCATACTAACTGCACTTTTCCAAAAAATACTCCAAGAAAATTTACTAAGTACGTATAAAATTTGTCGAGCTGAAATTCTGCACTAAATATTTATTTAGAAATCTTTTCTTTCAGTTTATATTTCAATTAATTTTTTTCTTTATTCTTTTAATTTATAAAGGATGCGGTTTCATATATTGAAAGTATTGCTAGTACATAAATGTGCATGGTAATAAATCATTATGTATCAACGCAATAAATAGAACATATTAATGCTAAGTCTAACATCCAAAATGGTAAAATGACTGTAGTGAAAAACTAAATTTGATTGATTGATAGATCAGGTATTACAAAATCATAAGTTCTATCGCTGCCATTTTTATTGCAAGAACACTTACATTGTGACCAAAAAGTACCGGGAGTTTTTAAATAAAACGCAAAATATTTAATTAATTGTCAATATTTTTTTTTTTCGCTTTCAAAGCAATCCCCAGTAGATGCAACACACATATGCGAGCGATTTTTCCAGTCCTCGAAACACTTTTCATAAGCACTTTTTGGTATGGCCTTCCGGTCCTTCAGCGAATTTTGTGTTATGCCCTTTTTTCCTCCATTCTGATGATTGTTGACTGGTTTGCATGTCAAACTCATAGACCCATGTCTCATCACCAGTTATGATGCGCTCCATTAATGTGGGATCGAGTTCGCACGATCAAGCATATCAAAAGTGAACTGTTCGCGGTACTTTTTTTTGAGAAAATTCAGCTTCTTTGGAAAAAGTCAAACAAGGTCGCGTTTCGTGTTCAAAGTATCCATCAAAATCGAACAAATAGACTAGCGAGAGATGTCGAGCTCCTCTGCTATCTCCCTAACACTGGCATTACGAATTTCGAGCAACATTTCCTTCACTTTTTTAATGTTTTCGTCAGTTGAAGAGGTCGGAGGCCGTCCAGAACGAGACATGTCTTCAACGATCTCTCGACCGTTCTAAAGGACATTGTACCACTCGTAAGATCGTGTTTTCGATATTACTGAATCACCGTAAGCCTTTCCAACATTCGCAACGATTCCGCACACAAAAATTATTTGGAAACACAAAATTTGAGACAAACTCTTTGTTCCATATTTTTATCAATTGTAAAAATCGCGGTGGACTACTGAGGTGTACCGATGCAACCACCTGCTATAAGCAATCTGATAAACACACCGCGCTAATTTTTGCGATAATAATTAAGGACAGTCCTACCTGCTTACCCAGGGTAATTTTACTTACAAATTCCCAGTACTTTATTGTCTTAATAAATTGTAAAAACTTAGTAGGCGTTGAAATTTCTAATGTCAAAAATCTGTCATAATTTTTCTTTATAAGAAACAATCGTTGAGCGTGTCACATCGTGTTTCATTTGAAATCCTCATCACCATAGATTTGTCATCTTTATCTGGATTATATTAATCCAAAATCATCATCAACATCATTTTGGTCCGTCGCAGCCGGATAATTTGATAAGTATTCGGTGCTTTGTAATCTGACTTTGAATGTCAACTTCATTGCTAATAAACATAAAAGACATGAATTAAGCAGCTTTCTTATTAGGCACAATCCTGACGCAATGCTATTATGTGAAACGAAACTTAATGATAAGCACAAGTTGCATTTCAGAAACTACAATCTTAGTAGAACTCTCGTGGTGGAGGAACAGCAATATTGATAAAAAATAAGTTTAAAACCAAAGTTCTGAAATTTAACGCTATTAACAATACAGAGTATACGGCAATTAGGGTGATAAATGGACCATCTTCAATGGTACTAATCTCAGTCTATGTAAAGATTGGGGAAATTGATTGTAATGACCTGTTTAATTTTGTTTCTGGCATTGACGTAAGTGATAGGATTATCATTGGTGGAGATTTCAATGCGAGGCATACCTCGTGGTTCAACAATACTAACAATCAAAACGGAATAAGATTTCATGATTGGTTAGCTAATAATGTGAACGTTCTGAATATAAAACATGTTCACTCCTTCTATCCGACAAGAGCGGTAACAGGTTCTGAGTCTTTTATAGATTTCTTCCTCATCTCTAAAGCCATTACTACATACTCAAATCACATTAGTGGTATGCTAAAAGTAAGAGATTTTGCCTCTGATCACCAGGCAGTTGAAATGATCCTGAACATACTCATTTATGAGCTTTCTGAGCCGGTTTTCGTTTTGGATTACAAAAAAAACTAACTGGATGAGACTATTAAAAATGGTTAAGGAGTCACTTCCTAGTGTAACACCAGCAACAGACAGAAATCTCTCTGCAACGGAAATTGATGCGGCCATTGTGACTCTCAACACAACGCTACAAAATATAATTGAGATCACAATACCCAAAATAAAATAAATCCAGATAATTTGATTATCCTTGGTGAAAATATTGTGAATTTAATTAAAATAAAAAATCGAATGAGAAGAAGATGGTTCAACTCGGGTAGAAGTGATGCTAGCCTAGCCTCTCAGATTAAAAGACTCACACAAATAATTAAAGAACTAATAGAACTATCTTACTCTGATTTCTTCGAGAAAAAATTATCCAACTGCAGAGCAGGCCCAGAATTCTTCCGTGACGTAAAAGCTTTGTCTGGAAACTTTGCTAAAAATCCAATTCCCCTAATGGAGGGATGCAGTGATGATAATAAAAGTGCTGAGAAGTTGGGTATTTACTTCTCTACCATTCATAATGAATCTGAAGCAGCCCTAGCGTCAAACGGAAATAATCCGTACTCAGTTTTTGTGAGTGAGCTCAAAAAAATGAGTAACGGTCCTAAATTATTTTTTGATAATAATCTCAAATCAAATGGCTTTTTCAGTTCTCAGACACAAACACCGGATACTTTGGTAACCATATCAGCTCTGAAAGGGATAATCAAGACCAGAAATAATAAAAAATCTGCCGGACCTAACGGTATTCCGAATTTTACAATAAGAAAATTACCAGACGAATATGTAGAATTCCTAACAATTATAATTAACAACTGTATTAACCTCAACTACTTCCCTACATCCTGGAAAAAAGCAATTGTAATACTATTCCTAAAGCTGGCTCTTATTCGTCTGAAACAGCTAAGTGCAGACCAATTTCACTCCTCAACTGTGAGGGAAAGATATTCGAATGTGTCTTGAAAGAAAGAATTATGGATCAGTGCCATAAAAGGAACATAATACCTAAACACCAATTCGGTCTTATGAGAAAGAAGTCCACCTCACAAGCCCTGTGTCTACTGATGGAGAACTTATTCGAGGATTTTAGAAATAAAACCCCTACCCTTGCTTGCTCGCTCGACATCTCAAAGGCATTCGACACAGTTTGGATGGAGGGTCTAGTTTATAAAATGTTTGTGGCTGGATTTTCTTTGGACACTTGTAAGATTATACTGAGTTTTCTCACAGATCGGCAAATGGCTGTAAAAGTGAATAGATCCTTCTCCGCTGATTTTCAAATTTTAGCTGGAGTCCCGCAGGGTTCGATATTGGGTCCGACGCTCTTCAACCTATACTTTCTGACTTTCCGCAAGACAACACAAATGGTATCAAGTCACTTTTTTTTGCAGACGACATTCTTGTTTTCAAGAAGTATAGAACAATCTCCTATCTAATCCAACATATGAACTCTTACCTAAGTAAAATCTACGACTACTTGTGTCATTGGAAACTAAAGGTAAACTTCGGTAAATGTTTAGCAACACTGTTTAGAAACAGCGAAAAAATAATAACTCGACAACAAAAGAAATATAATGATAATAATAATATCAATATAATATTCGGCGGCAATACCATTGTGGTAGGAGATGAAATCAAGTACCTGGGAGTAACATTTACTAAGAAACTTTCCTTTATAAAGCATATAGATAACATATTGCGTAAAGCTAAAATAGCCTTCCACTTGGTAGCCAGTTTATTTAAAAAAGGAAGTTTTCGTGTCAACCTTAAGTATTTGATTTACCGACAAATTATTAGACCCATAATCTCGTATGGTTTTGCTGCGTGGAACTCGGTGTCTTCAGCTCAGATGAATCGCTTAAGATCATTTGAAAGAAACATACTATACAAATGCCTCTCAGCATCAATTGCCTTCACTAGACTTGATCCATACGATGATATTTACGTTAGAATCCCTAAAAGAGAATTGTACTCTAAAATTCCTAAATTCAAAAGATTAGATGACTATCTGATGACAAACTTTATAAAGTTCTTTGATAACCTTAAAAATTGTTATGTTGATGAGCTTAGTATATTAGCAAATACGGAACACCTAGACTCAATATATGAGGATCGTTCGGATAAATTTATGTTTAAATCTTTTGCTCCATCGTTTCTATATTGGTTACACACCAAAGGAAAGTTATACCTATATGATAATAATATCACCTTCTACAATAGAAGATACAACTCGAATGAACTAGACAACTTTGTCTATGACATTATGTAAAATTTTGTTAAGCTATGATTATGCCTTCTTAAATGAAAATATAAGAAGTTATAGATAACAATTATAAATAAGTAAAATACAGTAAATGGTTTAACTTAATTAAATACTGTAATACAAAAATGTACAATAAAAAAGTTAAAATCCTACTTGAAAGTACCTATAAGTCAATTCTGTAAAAAAAATACAAATAGATATAACATAAAATGTGATAATTCAAATTAAAAACAAACTATGTCAACAAAAGCTGTAACCAATACTTAGCTTATATAAAACTATATATAAGTAAAATAAATAAATGCACACTAAAATTATTGTTTTATATGCATTTATATAAAACAATAATTTTAGCCATCGTAAAGGTCGGCATAAGTAAATACCGTTAAAAAATACAATCTCGTATAACATAACAATAGTTTTAGCTGGTCTAAACCAAATAAAATGTTGTAGTACATACGCTATTCAATGTCATAACTTATAGTTTCAAATTAAAAACTCAAACAAAAATTTCAGTAAAAGCAGGTTTTGCCTAAAATTTTCCCTGCAACTTATTATAATAATAATTTTTTCTACATAACAAAATTTCTACCAAACAAAATCTAATCAACAAAACTAAAAGCGAGAGTTCTGATAAATTTAAGACAATTAAATGTAGTACTCTATACTTTAAAGATTAAGCATATACATGTACACTATGTAACATACAAAACATTAGCGAATAATAAACAAAATTGAAATTGAAAAAAAAAAAAAATCACATTAGGGATTTTTGCCAGTAGCACCATTAAATTTGAAAAGTTCAAATCTAGCCGCATCGTGGAAGCAGTGGATTACACAGTTTAAAATATTTATATGTTACGTGATTCAAGTTTGGAGAGCGAGCCTGATGCTCGTAAAGCACCATTAATACTGCTTCACAGGGGACCAGAGTCGTTGGAAATTTTCATCTCATACAACAAAGATGTCGACAGCATAACATATGTTAATTTGGTGAACCTTTTTAGTTCATATTTCTTACCTAAAGTGAATTTGGTGATGGAAAGGTATACATTTTTTACGCGCATTCAAAACGAAAATGAATCCATAACGGCGTTAAAGAATTTAAGTCTCTCATGTGAGTTTGAACTGTTACGAGGAAATTCAGTCCGAGATTTGTTTATATGTGGCCTTGTTAACAATTCCAGTAGAATCAAAGAGAAATTTCTGAGCAAAGCCAAACTCACACTATAAAGAGCAATTGAAATTGCTTGATCGACAGAAAGAAGTAAAAAGCAAGCACAGCAGCTTCAAATTTCTAATTCTCTTTCAAACAATGTTCATTTCATTGGCATGGTACATAAGACTAATGCAAATCCAAAAATTTCTATTGGTCAGCGTAGTCATAAAATAATTGGTAACAAACACGTCGCAAAAAATCAGAGTAATCGTACTATGGCAAACTCAAAAAACCGACATGAATCGGAAAATACAAACGTCATGCACTAAATGTGGTCAAATTCACAAATACAAGTATCCTGCTCATGCTGTCACTTGTTACATTTACAATAAAATAAATCATTTTGCTAAAATCTGTAGAATGCGCAAATACCACTCTACTAACACATCATACATTCGTAATGTTGATGCTGAGAACCTAACAAATGGTGTCAACACTTTATTCATTGACAATATAAGTAATACGAGTGACAAGGATGACGATATTAACTACTGGGCAATCAACGTTGACATTAACGCAAAACTATTGTGTCAGCTGGATAGCGAAGCATAAGCAAACGTCATGCTTTAACTTCAAATTCCTCAACATTAAAAATTGTCTTCTAAGTGTTAACCGTGATTTAAAAACATTTAACGGACAAAGTCTTCTAGTACTTGGATATTGTGACATTGAGTGCAACGTTAACAGATAGAAAGAGATCATAAAATTCGCAATTCTGGACATGGATTGTAAGGCATTACTTCGACGTCGTGAGTGCATCAAATTAAATTTAGTTAAAAACATAACAGGGCTACTATTGCGCGTAAGATGAAACAGAATTTTTTGTGATCCCAAGAAATTTTGTACGGGGAGTGTTAGAAGGGGTGATAGCATTGAACTAATTTGTTCCCCATCATGCTAAAGTAGCTATAAAAATATTTTATACAAAATGCTTACTCCAAAAATTGAATAGGAGCTGAGAAAATTGGTGTGTTAGATTTAGTGAAAATGTGCAGTTTGTATGGAAGGTGTTAGAAAGAATGAGGGGATTTTAGTGATTTTTGCAGAAATAACTAAGAATATCATAAAATTGACATCTCTTAAATTTTAGACTAGTAACATTCATACTGTTGCGAGCTAGAGGTTCGCCGATTTCAAGAAAAACACAGTTCGTTTAAAAATAATGAATAATTTATTTAATCGCACTTTTATTAATTTCTTGATCACTTTTTACTTAATTCGCACTATATTCGCCGATTTGGCAATGCCGTCGATCTTATTCTTTCGCTTACTTGTACCGGTTCGCGTTCTTCCACCGATAGGTGTCGCCGAAATGACTGTCGATGAGTGACTAATCCCTTGTCGTTGAGCTCTGGCTATTTATAATTGATTTATCCAATTCTCGAACCTTCTCTGGTGTTTTTCTGCTGGGTCTGGACTATTCTAGAAGTTACTAGATGGCGTCGGGTGTCATTGTTTGTGTCTTCGAGAAGTTACTAGAAGCTCTTACTATGGCCCTCTACATGTTGGAAGAATATTCTATATAGTTCTGGCAGATTTGAGAGAGATCATTGCCAGATCTATAACGATACTAGAAGATTATTAGAGAACTTTCTTTTAAGTAGAGAAAGTTCATATTGCGTGGTGGCCAGATCCATAACAATACGTTTCAAGAAAATAGATTTTTTGTGAAGTTGTGAAACTGTGCCATATTGTCTGGGAGGGGGTAGACGCAGTGAAGCTAATCAAATATTTTTTTCTGATCTTAGTGATAATGCTAAATAAGTATTTATTACAAAATGTGAGCTCGATAAATGTTGTATGTTCCGAGAAAATCGGCTTAGAGCATTTCATGAAAAAGTGTAGTTTGTATGGGACGGGTGGAAGGAGAGGGAGGACGCAAATAATTTTTATACTGTAGATTGAAATAAATCATTATAGAAGTAATATATCCCGAAATTCAGACTAATAGCTTTTATACTTTTCGAGCAAATCCATTTATTGTCGAATTCCGAAATTGTGTCATTTTGTATGGGAGGGGGTGGAAGGGGTGAAGCTAATCGTCTAATTTTTTTGGCCTTACAACATTTTTAAATAAATATTTAGTGTACAATTTCAGCTCGCTAAATTTTATATGCACTGAATTCTACTTTTACAATGGCGCTACAGCCCAAATCGGACCTTGGCCTCCTGATATTCTGGTTCCTTAACATTTTTCATTACTTATTGTGGAAGGGTTGTTAGCCCTTCGCACAATCCTCTTTCTACGAATTTGTCATTTTCTTAGATTGAGGTGACCAAGGTATGGCCAAGCAGGCAATGTGCCGGAATTATATATTGCGCCAACCGGGATTTGAACTCCCGACCTTCGCATTACAAGACCAACACACTACCTACTAGGCTATACCCTATACGCACTGAATTGGCTTAGAGTAATTCATGACAAGTACAGTTTGTATGGGAGGTGGTAAAAGGAGGGAGAGGACACGCATAGTTTTTATGGGATAGATTGATATTATCATAAAAGTAATATATTCCAAATTGTAGACTAATAGCTTTTGTACTTTTTGAGTAAATCCATTTATTGTCGAATTGCAATATTGCATCGTTTTGTATGGGAGGAGGTAGAAGGGGTGAAGTTAATCATCTAATTTTTTTTGGTCTGACTAATAATTTGAAATAAATATTTAATGCACAATTTCAGCTCGCTGAATTTTATACGCACTAAGTATGGTGGTTTACAGTATTTCTAAAAGCGCAGTTTGTATGGGAGGTGATGGAAGGAGGGAGACGACACGCATAATTTTTATACGGTAGATTGATGTTATCATAAAAGTAATATATTTCAAGCCAATATCTTTTATACTTTTTGAGCAAATTCGTTGATTGTCAAATTGCGCAATTGTGTCATTTTGTATGGGAGGGGGTAGAAGTGGTGGAGCGATTTAGCCCGTTCACGAGCTTGACCTTACTTTTTTGTCAAAAACGACGTGTAGCTTTATAGCTCAACGCGTTCTCAATCTAGAGATCGAACGGACGGACGGGCGGACATCCAGTTTTGAGATTTTTGAGTGATAATATTAACTTCAGTAGTAATGATGTTAAAATTGTAAGTAACAGATTTAGATTAAGTTATTGAACTTTGTGCTTATTGAATACTTACCACATAAAAGTCAATGCCATCTTACAATAAAAGATAATGTCAATCCGGTAATCGATTTGCCGCGCAAAATTCCTTTTAGCGTGATATCAAAACTACAAACAGAATTAGATAGAATGGAAAAATTCAAAGTTTTATTGAAAGCTGAAGAGCCAACTGAATGGGTAAGTTCCATTCTACTTATTAAAAAGCCAAACGGACAATTACGTTTATGCCTAGACCCGCGAAATTTGAATAAAGCGAGATTGCCACCACATTTTCTATTCTCGCATTTAGACGATATTAATGCTCGTTTGCACGCAGCAAAATATTTCAGTAGCCTTGATGCTAATCCAGGATTTTGGATAATACCTCTTGATGAATCATCATCAAAGTTCTGCACTTTCATAACTCCTTTTGGGCGATACCGTTTCCTTCGTCTGCCTTTCGGCCTTAGTTGTTAGCGTTACAAACTTTATAGCAAACTTATAGTACTCTCAGATTTCATCTATTGTATAAATACATATTTGCTTGCGAAATTCTACTTCGCAAAAAGCAATTTGCAAAATTTCGGCTTAACCGAAACTACTTACGCAAAAATCTTAGTCGCGATAAGCCGTGCAAGTCGAGGGCTTACTGTATCTAGATAATAATGTTTATTCTAAATTAAGTTCGAATAATAATTTAGTTCTTAAAAAATACATACGTAGCAATACGTCAATTTCAAATAAAGTATAGCCCACTGACTCAAATTATTGTTATATTTTTTTTTTTTACAATTTTTACACTTTCTTAATGACCGCGATGTAGTGTATTTCCGTTGATTTGCATCAATCATCATGCGATGGTAGAAACATCTTTTTTTTTTTAATTCAAATCTTGTCGGAAAGGTAAATATGCGCTAAGGTGGACTTCTGAACCATGAATGAATTCAGCCCAAAAAAGCAAGTCGATTTATAAAGAGGTGTCGGTATATAATATAAGGCCATGTCTACAAGTGCTTATTATGTACAATAGATTTGAAATCTTAGAAGTAAACATCCGCCGAAGTACCCAAGAGAAAGTTAATTTCTCGAACGAGGTTTAGTACTTTCGTATTCTCAATCACAGCAAACTGGTTAGTGCCGCGATCGGACGTCTCAAGTGGTGCACTAGGTCGCTGACCAGCTCAAGCGTTGTTTTTTCGTGTCGGCTTTCACTTTCGTCCAATATGATCGTATCCGAGATGATTGGTTGTGTTTGGCTTTGCCGTACTGGGAGCTAAGAAGAAATCGCTAGCTTGTTAAAGATCGAAGCTTGGAAAGCAAGATGGTAAATATTTAGCTATACATTACAACTTGTGGAATGTCTTGCTCTGATTGTGTTCGCTCGAAGTATATTCATAGTCGCAAGATATTTGAATATGAATACCAATACACACTTTCTTCTTTTTGCTGCTGTCTTTAATGGAAATTGTAATTGAAAATCGTGCTTAAGCCGATAATTGTTTAGCTTTCTTTTTTCTTAACTGTTGTTGCAAATATATAAAACCCGCTACAATGAGCCGTCAGATCAGAGTAGTCTATTATTCGGTGGTGAAGAGAGTTCGCTTCTTAATTTACCGCTTTGATTATTGAATTAAGTTCTATAATAGATGTACTAGCATTTATTTGCTTCGTACTCTAGCAGTCAGAACATTCATCACCTTAAGGAAATTTTCGTTTTCAAATTCTATATGCACTATATGGCATAATTCATTAATTCTTATGTCTAAATATCAATATTGCATAAATAGTTTTTCAAATGTCTAGTTAAACTGATTGAATTTTATGCTCAAGTTTATGAAAATGGGAAATCAAAAAAGTAGTTTTAGGTACAAAAATTCAATTTATTTCAGGTAAAATTAGAATTGTTTTAATCCTTTTAAAATTGTTTTCTCAAAATCACAATTATTATTACTGCTTATAGAAAATCAACACTCTGAATTTTAAGTAGATTTATTTATTTAATAAAAATCGTATGTTCTCGACAAAATGGTAAATACGCTCCACTTACATATATGTATGTACATTTTGGACAAAAGTAAATAATTTCTTAGAGAACTTCATAAATTTTAATATGTCAGTTGCGTTATAACCAATGTCTGTATTTATAATTTGCATTAAAGACGTAGTCTCTCTTTTTATTAGTTTAATCCATTAAATAGCAAGAGAAAAACTAGCTTGTAAGTTGGGTGGAACTCTACATACTATTCTTGCGAAACGCTCAGCGAACACTAACTCCCAAGCCCCTGAAGATAGAACGTTTATTTGAGTGGATTATAGAAGGAAACTGATATCAAGCGGACACAAATTTTGTGGATTTTTGGGGGTTAAGAGGTAGCTGGATGAGCAAAAATTACCAATTCGAATATTTTAAATAAACTGAAAATCGACTCACATGTAGATGGACTTGTGGCACAAACTTTAAAAATAATTAAATTTGTGTATCCATTGGGGTCCGAAAATAGGTGACTAAGATTTATTCGTATAGAATGGTTTTCCGTCGAGTTTATCGATTAATGGAAACTATTCTGACAACCCGGAAGTCATATCTATTTTATTTGCTGATTACTTTGCCCAATCATTTATCTCGGACGATAGCTAATCGGATTTTGATGTTTTGTCCAGATCCTTGCCCAGCTATACAATCCCTCGTAGTAATGTTTTAACAATTAGTGATGAAACTATTTCACAGTACTTTAAACAGATTAAAATCTCCTACAGTTCGGGACCGGACGTGGTGCCGAGTGTCATTTTACTTTATTATTATAATAATAAAGTATTGTGATCGACACAAGAAAAAAAAAAAGTTAGCTACCCTGAAATTTTTTTTTTCGCGTTTCATGACTAAATTAGCCTAAAAATGCAAAAAAAAAAAATCCGTCTGTCTGTACGCCGTCCGCCGTACGCCGACGTGTACGCTCAGCGCACATTAACTCTCAAACCCTTCAAGATAGAAAGTTCATTTTTGGGGGGATTGTAGATAGTTGCGGATCTCAGGCGGATACCTATTTTCGGGGGTATACGGGTTCAGGGGGAGGCGGGGGGAGCGCTTAAACCGAAAAATTCGAATTCAAATATCTCAACCATGGTAACAGTTAGGAAGCTAAAACTCAACATTAATATAGAGGGGTTTGTGGGACAACTTTTAAAAATAATTTAATTTTTTTATCCATTGGGGTGCAAAAAGGGGAAGCTTAGAACCAATTGTCGGCCGAATTTTTTTTTCAAATGATTATATCTTCGAAATAACTTATCCTACCAAAATCATATTTAGAGACCGTCAAGGTGGCATATAGTTTCATCGGAACCAGCTTAGAAAGCGGGTAATTATTGTAAGGGGGAGGGTCAGGGGGGTGCAAAGAAAAACACTTAAAAATTAATATCTCAACTATCTCTTAAGCTATGTAATTGAAACTTAAAACTTATATTAAGCTATACTAGGCAAATACAAAAAAAAATATAACATGTTGAAACAATAGTAGTGAAATGGGAAGCATTTCAAAAATGACGCACTTTTCAAAATTACAAATCCTTATATCTCCAAAAATAGTACAGATATCAAATCAAAAATTTGTCAGATTGTAGAACTACATAATGTTTAATTTTGGTAAAAATTTTAAGTTGATGGGTGTAAGGGGAGGGAGGTAATAAACAAAAATATCGAAAACTTTGAGTGATTTTTTTAGGGCTCTGGTAAAAGATACAAAGTTAAAATTTTGCATGTGAATACCTATATTTAATTCACATAGAAAAATAATAATAACTAGATCCATATTTGTTATAAACCGACCCCCCCGGTCTAACGTGCACAAGGTGTTTCATGTGCATTGAAAAAAACACATAAACTGAAAATTTTTGAGTGAAATTTTAAGGTAGAAATTTTAAAATTTGCAAACTGCATTAAAAAAAAATCCCTAAATATACGAAATATTAACTGGTCGAAAACCTTTAACACTTCTACCCCCTCCCATACAAAATTATTTTTTCGACCATTTTCAAGAAATCAATTATCACCTAACTATTAAAAGCTATCAATTTGAAATTTTGCATAACGACTAACAAAAATAATTAAAATGAAATTGCGTTAAAAGTTTCAAAATCGCGTTTGAGCTTCTACCCCCTCCCATACAAAAGTATGATTTCGACTAATTTCATTAAATCAACTAATAACCAACAAATTAAAAGCTACGAACTTGAAATTTCGTACGAGCACCTTCCAATAAAAATGGAAGAAAATTGCATCACAAGTTTTACGATTCCCTTACCTCCTCTACACCCTCCCATACAAAATTATTTTTTCGAGCATTTTTAAGAAATCAGTTATCAGCTATCTCTTAAAAGATATCAATTTCAAATTTGGCCTAAAAACTTATAAAAATAATTCCAATGAAGTAGTTTTAAAAGTTTTGAAATCGCGCTTGCGCTTCTACCCCCTCCCATACAAAAGTATGATTTCGACCAATTTCATTAAATCAACTAATAACCAACAAACTAAAAGCTACGGACTTGAAATTCTATACAAGCACTTTACAAGAGACGCGAAATAAAACTGCGTATCAAATTTTACGATTCCCCTATATTCTCTACCCCCTCCGATACAAATGTTCGGTTTCATGAATGTAAAATACACCGAATTTTATGAAAATTCTATGAAACACATTCTATACAGAGAATATTGGACGTGATTCAAGCAATTAATTAAAAAGCTATTAACATCCACCCACCCTTACTATTACCCTTACTCCTCCCCTCATAAAAACCAAACTTACAGAAACGAATGAAATATTGTTAACAGTCCTGCCCAAGAACTCCCTTTCACTTAGCCTTCCCTAACCACTCTAACCTGCATATTGACTTTCCAGTCATCCGCAACTTGTACCAAGAATAATAAAGTTTCGCCCGACTTGTTGGCAGTTTATTTTATGACTGTGTTGATGTCTTAAGTCTTTCTCTATTATTATGAACAGGTTTCATAATAAGGGCAGCACTATCGACATTTAAAATGATAGACCTATTGCCAAGCCTTCAGTAACACCTAAAGATTTTGAAAGTGTTTTGACAAAATTGATGTACCTCAATTTAGCTAGCCGCTGCTACGAGGGAAACATACTGCTGTGAGGAAAATGATTGACGAAAACAGACGAATGAAACTATTCCAGCGCTTCTAGTGATCACGTGACCGCCACTATAAAGAGTGTTTTCATAATCAATATGAAACTTGAGAGCATTTTAAGTTTGCTGTCCAGTTTGTAACGCTAAGAAATAATGCTCGGAGAAAAAATGAATGATGCAAATATTGGTTTGGTAAATGTTTTCACAGTGCATTTCGAATTGAAAGAAAAGATTTCCGGATTCTACACTGTTACGCTTTATTATTCGTTTCGGTCTCTGCTGAGACCTTTATCAAACTGATCGACAATTACAAAAGAGGATTATTATATAGAAAAGGTAGGTTAATTGAGTGTGGGAAGGGTAATTAAGGTTAATTAATTAGTATCAGGTAGTTAAATTAGTCAAGGAGTTCTGGGTACGGATTTTGTTTTTACCAAATTTGAAGCAAGGTAGCCAAACTGCTGATAACTTGTATCTGGTGTCTCGGTTGAAGTTCTGTGGATGTTTGGAAATTTCTATTGCTTCTCGTAGTATTCGTTGATAATATTGATTTGTCCTGGCTAGAATTCGCACATTGTCGAAATCGATTGTATGGTCCTCTGTCGTTGCATGTTCCGCGATCTCTGATGACTGTATTTGGTTTTTCCGTGTGCATCGTTGATGCTCGTTAATCCTTGTTTAGATTGTGCGTCCTGTTTCTCCTATGTATACTTTATCGCATGATTCGCACTGTATTTTGTATACTCCTTCAGTCTGCAATGGTTTCTTGTCCTTCTGGTTTCCTAAAATTCCTCGGATAGTAGTCGTGGTAGTGGATGTTGTCTTGATGTTGGATTTTTGAAGGATTTTCCCTATCTTATCCGTCATGCCCTGGATGTAAGGTAGTTTTACCCATCGTTTGTCTATATTTCCTTCTTCAGTGTCTTCCCGTTCTGTTGTCCTTGCATGCTTCGGTTTCCACGCCTTGTTAAATTCGCTCGCCTTATATCCATTTGCTGTGAATGCTCGATTCAACTGTTCCTTTTAATTTCTGCTCTGCTCTGTGTATTAGGTCTTCTAGCTTGGGTGGTGATGTGAATGAGCGTGGAGATATCTGTTGGTGTGAGTTGGTTTCCTAGATACCGCGAAGCTTAGCGACGTATCATTCCTTTCTACGAGTACATCCAAGAATGGCAGTTTCCCGTTGCTTTCGGTTTCCATGGTCAACTTAATTTTCTCGTGGTGTGAGTTCAGGTATGCTAAAAATTTGTCGAGCTCTTCTTTTCCATGTTGTCAAATGATGATGATGATGTCATCCACATACCGTAGATACAATTTCGGTGTTAATGGAGCTGAGTGCAGTGCGTTCTCTTCGAATTCCTTCATGAAAATTTCAACTACCACCGATGAAATTGGAGATCTCATTGCCGCTCCTTCCGTTTGCTTGTAGAGTTTCCCAAGATCTGAAAAGAAAGTATTATTTAAACGAAATTCTATTAAGTCATACCTGTTGTCCGGAATGAGTTTCAAGTTAATATTATCCTCAAAAATCTCAAAACCGGATGTCTTTCCGTGCGCTCTCTACCTTGAGCATGGAGCTAGAAATTTCAAATTTTGTACACGTCATTTTTGACCAAAAAGTATGGTGAAGTTTGTGAACGAGCGAAATCATTCTACCTCTTCTACTTCCTCCTATACAAAATGACGTTGCTTTACAAGTGACCAAACTTTCCAAATTCAACCAGATTCAACAGCCAAACATCACTACAGCTGCCAGACAAGCCGCTGTTTGTATAAACAGTGTAAACCTTTTCTGTACGCTGCCAGTAGCCGATGCTAGCCACCAGCTACTGACGGCTAGTAAACCAGCGTCGTGTGACGGGGACGATCAACTGTGGCTAAACTTCTATCCTTTATAAATCTCGTAAACCGCTTCATAGAAGTTAAATCTCAAGTTGACTGTATACATACGGATTTTAGAAAGGCATTTAACAAATTGCCTCATGAAATTCAACTTTCAAATTGGATAATTAGGGTTTTATAACGCTAGCTTTGCTCATATTTTTCGAATATCAAATTCCTATTAAGACCCCCTATAAGTGCATAGGACAGAAACAACTCTCTTCCACAGGCGCGATCCTGAGCATAGACCTTAAGCTCTTGCCAGGACTTGTTTATTCCTCTGGCTTCCTGCTCGCTTCCATGTGTTACATGGTCGACCAACCCGACGTCTTCCTTGAGGATTATAATCCAGAGCCTGTTTGGCGATGTTTTGCTCTGGTCTCCTCAAAGTATGACAGATCCACTGCCACTTCCGCCATTGAAACTCAATACCTATTTTAGTCTGGCCAGTTGTACTCCAAATTTCGTCTACCTCTGGCCAGAATATTCCTAAACTGCGTCGTAGGCATTTGTTCACGAAAGTCTTTAGTTTCTTAGTCGTACGGTCACTTTTCACGTAATACAACCATATAACAACACGGATTTGACGCATGGGTCAAAAACTCGCAGCTTCGTGTGAAGAGAGATCTCTCTTAACCTCTAGAAAGGGGAAAGGATACCGAAGGTCTGACGAGCTTTATTTAGACGAGCCTCAATATCCTTTTCGGCCGTCCATGCTGACAATGCTTCAACAAAAATCTTACACCTTAGAGACGAGACCATCACGTCTACTAGCGATTCTCTCGAACATCGCAGAAATGTCGGAGTACTCAGCATTTTCTATCGCTACTTCTATCGCCAATGCAGTGCGGAACTAAGCGCACTCATTCCTGCACTCTACAATTTTCCCCGAGATCTCGTCAAGCTGAATGTGCACACGAGTACACCGTTAAACCCTTGCCTTCTCGTACAGTGAAATTTAGGCAGCCATTCATTTCCCGATCATCAAGACTTTGGAACGCATTGCCAGCCAATGCGTTTCACAATGTTTACAACCTCCGGTGCTTCAAAAGCAATGTACACCGTCACTTTCGTCTTTCTCCACTTTAGTTTTTTTTTTCGTTTCCTCCAATTCCTGTACTGACACAGCTGTGCATTGCATTATAGGGTGGCCCCCTAAGTTGTGTTCGGTTCCTTAAAAAAAATCTCTTCCACATCACATCAATCGGTGTGCTTGCGTTCGAACCCATGTGCATGTACATGGTTTTACGCACATTTATTTTCAGTCCCGCCTCTTTGCATTTAGAACGAATGTCGATTGGAACTCAAACAAATATTTATAGATCTTATTTTTCCTATGATTTCAAGTCTACGTTTGGTGTGCCACGAGGAAGTCGTCTTGGGCCACTTCTTCTTATTTTGATTATAAATGACCTTTCCTTTGTTTTAACAAACACTAACTTACTTTTATATGCTGAACAAACACAAATTTCAGTTCGACCCTATTTAACTGTTTCATTATAGCTGTTCAATAATCTTCTGTAATACTGTTGGGAGCTCCTTACCAAATGTTGCTCGTGCTCATCATCGCCCATATTGCATCTTCGCAAAGTATTTCTCTGCGATTGACGGGAACCTAAATGTGCACGTGTTCGCCGGACAATAACGCAGTACGACGTCTAGCATCATTAAACTGCACACGTCTTGCTGCACGACTTGCAGTTTTACTTATTTGCTCTTCAGCATGAAACTTGTACGAAGGGATGCCCCCGTCTTCTTGTATTTCTAGCTTGCTCAATTCTCCGCAGAGTAGGGCTGAGCTGATGTTCGGTGAGCTTCATTCAGTCGTCTCACTGACCTTGCTCTTGTATTCGACGCCTGCTCTTATAGTCGAACGGAAGGATTTAGTCGCCTTTCGGCATGTTCAGATGTATTATATTTAGAATTTGCGCTGCACTTCTTGTTTCGAGATCTTCGCGAATGCTTCGCAGTCTGCGCAGCCTAGAAGTCCTGCGCTGTGAATAGCTTGGTCTGTTTCGCCTAGGCATTCTTTGCGTATATTTACAATATTTTCACAAGTATTTTGTCTTTAATAGAGTAAATATTATAACAGGTATATGGCAGTCCCCTAAAAGTTATAATAAATTAATTTATTGAACAAGCTGCTAAAATGTATTAGTAATATAATGCAACATATAATATTTATAAATAATAACAAACTCAATTCACAATAATGTAATTACTGCATAACACCACTTTTATGACTTCCCATTTTAAAATATAAAAGAAGACATATATAAATATAATTATAGGTATATACTGCAGAAATTTTAATATCCAAATTATAAAGAAACGACTATAATTTTTTTTCTTGCTTTCAATTTATATATACCAAAAGTAAAAATAATTTCTACTCTCATAAGAAACAGTTTTGATATAAATTGATATTATTGTTTCTGAAATATACTGTATACAGTCTAAAATAAAATTGTGTCTCAATCAATCAAATCAAATTCCTGTTAAGACCCCCTATAGGGGCATAGGACAGAAACAACTCTCTTCCACAAGGCGCGATCCTGAGCATCGGCTTTAAGCTCTGGCTTCTCTTCAGTGTCGAATAAATCTTTCGCCTTTTTATTGTGTCTCAAAGAATTATAAATAAGGTAAAAGTTGAAGTAATATTCAGACATTGGCAGTTCACAACATTGAAAATATTTCAAAGCTTAAAATTTGTGGCCTAATTAAGTGTAATTTATTGTTATCACAAAATAGAGAACACAAGGGGTAAAGCCAAATTAGAAATTATTTTTCTGCATGTAACTGTAATAAGATTAAAAATTATGTCTATCTATTTGTACTAATTCATAATTATTATTATTGAAACATATAGATGTTAGCGAAAAGTGATCTAAGAAAATCAGCTGAATAGAAAAACTAGCTGCTAAAACAAATGATATCATGAAATATAATATTTGTAAGTAATAACAAACTTAATTAGAACATAAACAATAAGATAATTATTGCTGATAATTATTAAAATTATTATTCAATTGTTTTCCAATTTCTTATGTAAACATTGTTTCAGCTCAGATGCACTGTGAAACATTCACCAAACCAAATAAATAATTTAAATATATTTCTTTTCAATTCAAAAGCACTGTGAAATATTCACCAATCCGAATAAATGAATTTTATGAAAATATATTGATAATTTTTTTTCGAAATAATAAAACCTTTATCTTCTTCCAACTGAAGCTCTTGGAATTAGTTCTATGCTTCTTCATAACGCAAAATTTTTCAAGAATCAAACTAATTAAGGTAAAAATATACTTTCTTTCAATTGCTTTAAAAAAACGGATATCTGCCTGTTCCTCTTTTTTTCGAGAGCCTATCTGCAGATTACTTATTACTAAGCAGGCTCTGTTGTAAATAATATATAGCAACAATGAAAGACAATCTGTAACACGCATTTCAAAGTGTACTCCTAAATTATAGTTCCTGACATTTTGTGGAGGGTGCGTTTTACGTTCTCGAGTAACTAAAAAATATTTATAAATTAGAACCCGGTTATACCGTCTGTAGTCGGATCAACGAAACCTTCACTAAGTACATATATACCCGAAGTAAGGTTATAAAGGCCGATGTTGTTCTGAAATGTCGGGGCCAAAATAATTGTACGCTATAATCTAGTACATTATAACTAGGCTCTATTTCATCTAGAGTATCGCATTATTGGGGTGTACCCCAATCGTAGTCCTGTTATGTTTATACTCTAGGTGGAATCTGAGAGTATTGTAAGTCTGCTCTAAAGTTTATAACGCTAAGAAATAAGGCTCGGAGAAAAACATAACAGGGCTATGATTGCGCGGGTAGAAGCAGTGAAGCTAATCAAATATTTTTTTTTGATCTTAGTAATAATGTTAAATAAGTATTTATTACAAAATGTGAGCTCGATAAATGTTATAAGTTCTGAGAAAATCGGTTTAGAGCATTTCATGAAAAAGTATAGTTTGTATGGGAGGGGGTAGAAGGAGAGGGAGGACGCAAATAATTTTTATACTGTAGATTGAAATCATTATGGAAGGAATATATCCCGAAATTAAGACTAATAGCTCTTATACTTTTCGATCAAATCCATTTGTTATCGAATTGCGAAATTGTGTCATTTTGTATAGGAGGGGGTAGAAGGGGTAAAGCTAATCGTCTAATCTTTTTGGCCTTACTAACAATTTTAAATAAATATTTAGTGCACAATTTCAGCTCGCTAATTTTTATACGCACAATGATACAGAGTTTAATATTATAACTCAAAAATCTCAAAACCAGATGTCCGTCCGTCCGTTCGCTCTCTAGCTGGATTGATGATTTCAATCTACTATATTAAAATTATTTAATTTCTCCCCTTCCTTTCGTCACATCCCATACAAACTGCACATTTTCATGAAAAAGTCTTTAAAAACTCGCCCCTCCTTCCACTACCTTCTCATACAAACTGCACAATTTCACTAAATCTAATATAATAATTTTCTCAGTACCTATTAAATTCTTGAATTCTAAATTTTGTATAAGACATTTTGATAGCAACTTTAGCGAGATGAGAAAAAGTTAGTTTAATGTCGCGAACTCTTGTACCACTCCTGAAAACAACAAATTTCTCTTTCACCTAGAGTATCGCACGGTTGGGTTTTACGCTCAATAGTAGTCCTGTTATGTTTTTATTTTTGTTTTTGTGTTGTTTTTAATTAGTGAAAGTATTTAATAATACGTTTTATTTGACATCCGCATCCTTTATTCAGTTTCGGTGGGCTCGTTCCATCCTTCTGTAGGATCGCCCATGCGAATACAAAGCTGCTTACGTTTTCTAGGTTATAGTATCCTGCTATAATATTTAGTCTGATTGGCGTCTTTTTCCTAGAATGTGTCAGAGCTTTTGTTTTGTTGTCGTTACTACATAGTCCAACTTCACTTGTTATTGAGTTAAGGTTTACCAAATACTCTTATAGCACTCTTCTGAGATCTTGCAAGGATATCTTTGTTGTTGCTACGAGTTGAATAGCTTTAAACCATGTATGTATGTTTATTTTCGCCATAGTATATATTTCACAAAAACAATTTTTTTTTTTTTATAATCTTTAACAATTTAGAGTTCAGTACAAATAACTATACAGCTGTTGATGCAGAAATTGTGAATATAGAAGCTCTTATATAGTATTTTAATTACAATGTCGGCTGAGGAAAATGGCGCTTAAAAACCTTATGAATAACTAATTAATATAATTAAAACTAACTAAGCCTAGCATTAAATAAAATCATAAAATATTACAGTGAATTTAATAATACATTATCTGTTAATTCCAGATTACTTTGAAACTTATTTGATAGAGCTTCAATTTTATAATTAATTTTTTGAACTTTGGCTAATTCATGTAATGCTTCAGTGCGATAATATCTAGGCAAATTAAGTATAATTTTTAAAATTTTATTCTGAGCTGTTTGCGATTTCATAATGTGTCATTTGGCACAATCTAGTAGTAGCGGGGCACCATAACTGGTTAGAATATCATTGAGTATAGTAGCAATTTATTTTCTAGATTCAATTTAGACTTTCGGTTGAAGAATGGATACATAATTTTGATTATTAGATTAATTTTATTAATGGTTTGTGATATATGCTCCTTAAAGGTGAGCGATTTATCAAAAATGAAACCAAGGTATTTTAAGTTTGAGCTCCATTACACTGACGTTCCATTTAATGCTAGGTTTGATGTTGGCACATAAGGTGCCACTCTGCGAAAAGAAGATAGCTTGAGTTTTGGAACTGTTAATTTTAATTTTCTATTTGGTAAAATATACATTGATAATTTTAATTGCATTTTCTAAGGATTTGTATATTGCAGAAAAAAGGGTGCTGGTAGTATAAATTGCATCTGCGAATAATGCTATCTCACAATTTTCAGGATGAGGAAAATCGTAAGTGAAAATGAGATACAGTAGTAGTGCTAGAACTGAGCCTTGAAGGACCTCTTCTTTAATTTCATAGTTTGAAGAGAGATGATTGTTGACGGCTACTTGAAAAGTACGGTGTTCCAAATAACGCTGTATTAATTTTATAATATAGACAGGAAATTTACATTTCATAAGCTTGTATAATAGTCCATTGTGCCAAACCTTATCAAAGGCTTTTTCTATGTCAAGTAACACTAAGCACATTGATTGTCTTGAACTAAAGGCTTTCTGAACAGCATTTTTAATGCGCACCAGCTGGTATGAAGTTGAATAGTGTCTTCGAAAACCGAATTGTTCATTCGGAAGTATATTTTTCCCCTCTAGAAACTGCAAAAGACGCTGTTTTAAAAGTCTTTCGAATATTTTACCTAAGTTGCTTAGCAAGCTAATAGGTCTATAGCTGCTTGCCATGTTAGGCGGCTTTTTAGGTTTCAGTACAGGTATAATTTTGGCTGATTTCCAGAGACTGGAATAATGGTTGAGTTTAATACACGCATTAAAAATATACATCAGAAATAGTATACCTTTTCTGGGAAGATGTTTCAAGCAGATGTTGGGAATGCCATCAGTTCCCGTTGATTTCTTCGCTTTTATAGACTTTAAGACATCTTTCAATTCTTTAGGTTTGATAAATATATTTTGTAAGTCGAAAGTACAGGGCTGTTTTTCAAGTTCTGCAATTGCATACTCAACACAGTTTTCTATAAGTGCATCACTTAGCTCATCATTTAGACAAAAATTTCCGGCAAAAGAGTTTGCCAAATACCCAGCCTTTTCTTTTTTGGTAATATATATTTCGTCCTTATTTTTGGGCGGTGGAATTGGGTTAGTTTTATTTTTTAATACTTTCACGATATTCCAGAAGGGCTTTGATGCATTTTGCATCTGAGACAGTGAATTATTCCACTGGAAATTCCTAAAAGTAATGATCATGTCCTGCATGATAGAGTTTGCATCTTTCCACCTCTGCTAAGATGCGGGATCCCTGTTCCTTTGACAACTTCGTCTATAGGAATTTCTGGTGGGTATCAGAGATTTCAAATCCTTCGGAAAGGGTATGCTTATATGATTAGGTAAAGAAGTTTTTGGCACACTGCGCTTGATGGCATAAGAAATAATATCTTCGAATTCGGACACAAGGCTATCCACTGTACATTTAGAATTTATGGACTGCAGGGCAGGATTTAACTGATTTAATTTATCGTTTATTACGTTATGAAACATAACCCAATTGGCTTTATTATAGTTATAGAAGGTGTTGCTTTCGTTAGGCATTGGAGTAGACGATAGCTTGAAAATTACCGCTAGGTGATCAGACGTGATATTATTAAGTACAACCATTTCTGAAAATAAATAAGGCTTGTTACATATAGCTATATCCAAGGTACAAGGATTTTTTCGATTATCCAGGAAACGTAAGTTGGATTTTTTGGGAACAACAAGGATATTCGGTATGAGTGGAGATAATTGTTAAGTATGCCGCCCCATTTATTATTTCTAGTTCAGCCCCAGGAATGGTGTTTGCAATTTAAGTCACCCGCTATAAGGAAGTCACCCTTTATCCCGCTTAGTTTTTGCATATCAGATCTGAACAATGCTTCTTTATTAGTACCACTATTGCAATTTTCACCGGGAAAATAAGCTGAAATTATTTTGAAATTACAGCCTGATGCAAGTTCAATTTCTATCCCAATAGTTTCTATTAATATAGTATTTATGATTTAATAACATTGTGTTTTATAGATTTATGAATTATAAGAGCTACTCTCCCCGCTCTAGAATGAGTTCAATCTGTTCTGTGGACAAAATAATTATAATTATTAAATGAAGCATTACTCTTTAACCAAGTCTCAGATATTAAAGCGATATCAATTTTTTTTCGTAACATATATTCAAAGAATTCAATTTTGCTTTTCATAATACTTTGGGCATTCCAAATTAATATGTTTAAACAATCATCATTATTACCCATTATATAAATACTTAATAGCTAATTCTATTATGACTCTGAATTGATCATTTTTGGATATACATACATATTGCTAGGTTGCTAAGAACTTCGTCAAGAAGTTTATGTCTTTCTTTCACAGAGGAGATTTCGATTTCCCAGTGGGCTATTTGAGGTCCAAGCTTGATGTAGTACTGATGAATTGAAACATTGTTGTTGTTCCTGAGCTGGGCTCGGTTTTTGATTTACTGGCCTTAGTGGCGGGAACATTTCATTATTAAAAACGAGATGAGATTTGTCGCCAACATTTCTTCTAATTCTCGTTGCATTCGAATTTTGATCGCGCTTATTTGGCCCGTTGTTGTTCTTTGTTCTGGATTTCATCTCCCAATACTTTTGTCGGTCCTCACAATTTGGATCATTACCTATGTAGATGGTTTAGGCCACAGTTTGCGCATTTAATTTGATCGTTTTGGACGGCAGAGCATTCTGACTTGTCATGCTGCAGGCTGCAGATCATACACTTAGGCAATTGAAAGCAGTGTGCTGACCCGTGGCCAAAAAACTGGCAGTTACGGCATTGCGTAGGTCCAGGTTGTTTGCGCGTGTAGTAGTCCCATTCGACAATGGTGGGCATAATAGCTTTAGTTTTTTTCAATTCAGATAGCTTCATTGTACTCCGATTAAAATACAATAAATAAGCCGCCTGCTCATTATACCTTTTAGAGTTTAAGTTAAATTTTTTCAGGCTTTCACATTCAATGCTGTGGTTCTTTGCAATGTGTTTTTTAAGATCATTGCAGTCCATATCGTGTAAGCCCGTGAGCACTATTTTAATTGGTCACTTATCGAACCTTTCGTGTGTGTAGAAGCCTACTTTTTTTTTTTTTTTTTAAGGAAGCTATGAAGTAGTTCATAATTGTCGATCGTATCTACAATTTTTTTTTTTCCCCGTAGACAGATGCTTTATGGTAAAATTTGAAATTTTTATCTCCGTCATAAATACCTTGATTGTATCGAGGCTCAAATTCTGGAAAATAATAGGTGGAACCTTTATCTTTGAAGTAGAGACAGCTGTATTTTGCATTTCATCTTCATCTTGGTTTGGCTCCAAATTCCGGAGTGCATGGAAACGATTTGCGTTGTGAGATCCTGACATCTCCGTAAGGCTGATTAATCGAGAAAGTTTCAATCTATCCCTTATTAGGCTACCAAGGGGGGAATCCCCCGGACCCGTTTCGTGTTATTTGTAGTTATTACGTGATTTTTTTTTATTTCTTAACGGTAGACTATACACTTTTAATTAATCACTGAGACTTGCACAAATGCGACCACTTCTGACCGTCTCTTGGGTGCAACTTACTGCGAAAATAATAATTATTAAAAGCAAATTAATAATGTAGTTAGTTTTTTTTTTTTTTAATATTTGAAGAGAAAATTTATTTGCAAATTTCCGTCCGCTGACGTTTAGGTTTTAAGGCTTGGTTTTCAACCATGTTATTCCCTTGGTGTCAATGGCAAGTTTCCGAATAACATATTCAAGAGTCAAGTTGAAAACCATTGTTGCGAGTCAATTTCGGTGGGACTCGAACATGATTTTATAGAGTACGCGCTTGTCGATACTGTCGTATGCTTATTTGATTATATTTCCAGGACTTTTGTAGCACCTGCTTAACTGAGAATATCTGGTCCGTGGTCGATCGTCCAGCTCTAAATCTGTGTTGGTAGTCACCAATTATTTTTTCGGCATAGGGCTTAATTCTTTTTCCCATAATTTTCATCAAGATCTTATAAGACGTATACAACAAAGACATTCCTCGGTACTGTTCGCAGCAGAGTTTGTTACATTTTTTACAAGTTGGACATATGATGCTTTTCCGCCAATCTTCAAAAAGCATTTCCTGCGGCCAAATGTCCATAACTAATCTGTGTAGGAAATGCGCTACGCAGGTGTCGCCAGCTCAGCTGAGATCTCATCAGTGCCCGGCGCTTTGTTATGTGGGTGGTTACTCAGGGCTTCTTTTACTTCTACGAGTGTCGAAGGACTCAAAAACCATCTTTCATCAACCGTTACAATAGCTCTACCTGATATTATGTCTGCTGATGCTGTTCATGTGGACGAAGTGAGCAGATTAAGGAGGTATTTAAAGTATTGTCCTCGTCTTAGTTCTATATCTTCCTAATTAGTTATAATGTTTCCTTTTACATCTTTGCTTAGGGTCGTTTTCGGTTGGTATCTCTCTTTCTTCCTACTAAAAATGTAATACGCAGATCTTGTGCTGTACAATTTAAAATGCTCGTCCATATATTTTACCACTAGAAACAAGGCTGGTGATAATGTCTGACACCCGTTTCCACAGGGAAGGTCTCAGAAATCACTTCTCTATCTAACATGTTACATACTGCATCTTCGTAGGACTCCGTAATCATTACTGTGATCTTATCTTATCTCCTACGTAAAGCATTCCATATATAATCTCGCTTAAATGTTGGGGTCGGACTCATTTCAGTGGGTTGCTCCAATATCATTCGTAGGATGATACACTTTGAGAGTGCTGTCCACAACTTCATTAATCCTATTGAGAATTACCATATCCATGGTTTCTGATACGACAGTAAATAGACATATTCCATGCCATTTTCCACAAATCCAAAGGTCAGCCTTCTTCTAGATTTTTATAGTGACACCCTCCTCATTTCGCACTTCAATAAGAATTGGGAGAAGTAAATCGGCTGTTATTTTCATGTTCGCTTTGAGGAGTTTGGTTTATTGTACGTCTATTCCTGGGGCTTTCTTTCCCGCCATTGTCCAAATGGCGGAAGTTTTTTGGTTGACATCGGGTTGGGAGATGATTACCAATTTTTTTTTCTGATCGCCGACCTCGTCCCATATATCTTGCGACATCCAAGGTTTCTCACTGCCTTGCGTAAATCTCACAGATTCTCTTGCACTTGTTACAACTGTGTTTCTGGTTGCTTCCCCAATTGCGTCCAGTGTGGGCATTTCATATCCAACCAGTACGGATGACTTCTCGTATACTCGCGTTTTTTGTTGGGTTCTCCTAGTTTATCCTCATGAAACATGCGCTTCATTTGAAGAATTTGTGGCCATCGGATAGCTGTTGTGCATAATTTCAAGCAGGCAGGATGAACTTTGTGTTGATCTTTTCAACCAATTTTTAGAATCTGTTGAGTTATGAGAAATGTGATTTTTTTGATGAATTTTTTTACAAACCATTCCATAGAAGGCCAATTTTTCTAAATAAACATTGAAAGTGATACACATTGCTAGACTGCAGTCAAAAACGGGACACTATTTTTTTCGTAGAGTCGACAACACTAATATTAACGCATCTAATTCATTAATCGAGATAACACAATAGCAAAACTAAAGGTTATCGTCTTTCCCATCGTTATTTCTAAATTTAGAGTTGAGCTATTTTTGTAATCAATTAACTTTTTCGTATTATTCCATAAACGTATTTTATTTTGCTATTCCGTTCTAAATGATAACTGAATTTATCTCAATAACTTTGGAGTAATAAAAAATGTTACACAATTTTTACCACGCATGTAATAGGAAGTCAACGTTAGACATTACATGGGTACTGTGTACAGTCAGCAATTAAAATGTGAAATACCTACTCGTACTTCGTTAAACTTGATCGTGTCATGAGTATAAAACCAGCATTAAACTTAACCCAGTGAAAATTCTTGTGAAGGCCGTTACAGATTCAGCACTTAAAGTTACGGTCATTTGTGCAGACATTTTCCGGTTGTATCTTTACTACACGTCGATTACTGATCTATCCGGTAAGCTGGAAAATACTATGCGCGTGGCGTGGCTTCATTCACATCAAAAACCACTTCGAAGACAAGTCTGTTTGGGTGAATAACCTGTTATACGGACTTCATGGCTTATAACAGGTCTTGGTTTCGGATTAACTCTGACTATACTTGCAGATTAAGCTTTGGTTTCGAAAAGTAAAAGTGAAGGAAATTAGTCACGAATCTCTCTACTCTGAGTAGACAAAATGGTTTTTTTATTTTGCTTATCGTATATTGTATACATCCGTTTGACCTGTCTGCTTGAATGGTTTTGCTCACTACACGAGTATGACAATGCAGTAAGTCTACTTTTAATAAAAAGCCAAATTACTTAAAGACTTCAGGTAAATCTTCTTCAGAGAGTGTTGCGGTTACGGGGCTTGAGAATATATCAACTTTCACGAAACTAATTGAGCTCAAGTGATCCATTGTGAATTCATATATCAGGCGTTAATTGCTTAAAGAGGAAAAGTGGTATCGAAATTGCTATGATATGCACGAGATGCCCGAAAGCTGTATTACGGAGCAATTGAGACAATCTTATCTGTTTAGTTCATAAAAATTTCACACATCATTAATGCTAATACAGTCAGTATATGAATGAATTTACGATTAAATACATTTTCGGAGTTTTCTATGTATTTATACCAATAAGAAAATCGTTCGCGGTAAAATATCTATATATTCGGGTGTTATAATACTCAATGATAAATAATTTATATTATTATAAAAATTATAATAATTATTCTAATAATAAAGTATTCTGATCGACACAGAAAAAAAAATTGGATACATTGAAATTTTGTTTTCCGCGATTTTTTAGCTTAAAAATGCAAGAAAAAAATCCATCCGCCGTACATGTACGCTCCAACGACATTCAAAGACCCATATCTCGTAAACTCTTAAAGATAGAGCAGTCATTTTTGGGTGGATTGTAGGATGGGTAGAGAACTTTCGCGTTTTGGAGGGTGGAATGTGGTGGAGAGGGCTATGGTCGAAAACTGCTATTGCTAATGTCTCCAGTACGAATACAGATAGAAAGCTAAAACTCGACATTCGGGTATACTGATTTATGGAAAAAAAACGTAAATATAAATTAACTTTTTTATCCAATGAAAGGGGGGCTAAGAACCAATTGTCGGCCACATTATTTTTTTTGTTGAAACTACTATATTTTCGAAACTACTTAATAGAGCGACCTCTTATTTTACAACTTAATAGGCGGCTTATAGGTCAACCATAATCAACGGAGGCCAATACTTTTAGGGTGCAACGAAGAAATGAAATATTAATATTTTGATGAAGATATTCAATTAAAACTTGGAACATATGTATGTATATTGAACTATACTAGTGAAATATGAAAAAAAAACATAACAGGGCTACGCTTGCGCGTAAAGCGCAATCTTACGATACTCAAGATGAAATAGAATTTTTTGTGATAACAAGAAATTTTATATGGGGAGTGTTAGAAGGGGTGATAGCATTGAACTAATTTTTTTCCCCATCATGCTAAAGTAGCTATAAAAATGTTTTATACAAAATGCTTACTCAAAAAATTGAATAGGAGCTGAGAAAATTAGTGTGTTAGATTTAGTGAAAATGTGCAGTTTGTATGGGAGGTGGTAGAAAGAGTGAGGGGGTTTAAGTGATTTTTTGAGAAATAACTAGGAATATTATAAAATTGACATTCCTTAAATTTAAGACTAGTACCATTCATACTTTTCAAAAAAATCGAATTTTTGTAAAGTTGTGAAACTGTGTCATATTGTATGGGAGGGGGTAGAAGCAGTGAAGCTAATCAAATATTTTTTTCTGATCTTAGTGATAATACTAATTAAGTATTTATTACAAAATATGAGCGCAATAAATGTTATATGTTCTGAGAAAATCGTCTTAGAGCATTTCATGAAAAAGTGTAGTTTGTATGGGAGGGGGTGGAACGAGAGGGAGGACGCAAATAATTTTTCTACTGTAGATTAAAATTATTATGAAAATAATATGTCCCAAAATTCAGTTTAATACCTTTTATACTTTTCGACTAAATCCATTTAATATCAAATTGCGAAATTGTGTCATTTTGTATGGGAGGGGGTAGAAGGGGTGAAGTTAATCGTGTAATTTTTTTTGGCCTTACTAACAATTTTAAATAGATATTTAGTGCACAATTTCAGCTCTCTAAATTTTATACGCACTGAGTAAAATGGCTTATAGTAATTTATGACAAGTACAGTTTGTATGGGAGGTGATAGAAGGAGGAGTATGACACGCATAATTTTTTTACGGTCGATTGATATTATCATAAAAGTAACATATTCAAAATTTCAGGATAATAGCTTTTATACTTTTCGAGCAAATCCGTTTATTGTCAAATTGCGCAATTGTCATTTTGTATGGGAGGGGGTAGAAGGGGTGGAGCGATTTGGCCCATTCACGAACTTGACCTTACTTTTTTTCAAAAACGACGTGTACAAAAATTAAGCTTTCTAGCTCAATGCGTTCTCAAGCTAGAAAGCGAACGGACGGACGGACAGACGGACAGACGGACGGACATCCGGTTTTGAGATTTTTGAGTGATAATATTATCTTCTGTATCATTCATTTTTTTCTCCGAGCCTTATTTCTTGGCGTTACAAACTTTAGATCAAACTTATAATACTCTCAGATTTCATCTTGAGTATAAACACAATTTATATGAAATTTGGACAGAAGTGTAGTGGGAGAAATGGAGAGCTTTTTCAAAGTGGTGCACTTTCCAAACTTTCAAACCGGTATATCTCAAAATCCAATGCAGATATTAAGGTCGAACTTTGTCAGATAATAGGCCTATATGACATATCATTTTAGTAATATTTTGAAGTTGGTGGCCTTAAGGGAAGGGAGGTGGTGAGCCAAAAAGTTGAAAATTTTGACTATTTTTTTTAAAAGATACAAAGCTAAAATTTTGCGCGTGCATGCATCTATTTGATACACATAAAGAAACAATAATAATTTGAGCCATAACTGTTATCCACTGAAGAGGTCCTAACCTGCACAAGGTGTTTCAAGTAAAATAAATAAAAAACACAAAAACTCAAAATTTTTGATTTAAATTTTAAATTAAAAGCTACAAAATTTGGGAAATTCATTTAGAAAACTGCTCAAAACCATAAAATATTAACTGATCGAATACTTCTACAACTTCTACCCCCTCCCATATAAAAGTATTTTTTCGACCAATTTTAAGAAACCACTTATCCACAAAGTACTAGAAGTTACTGGATCTATTGATCGTAATCGCATTTAAGTGCTACATGTATAATTTTTACCAGCCCTACCGTAAAACCCTCATTCACTTAGACATTCCTTTCCACGCGAAACTGTATGCCCTTAACATGTCCCAATAATAATAAAATTGCGCCCGACTTGTTGGCAGCTTATTTTCAATTCATGTCTGTTTATCTGTATGTTCATCACACCAAAACTATTGAACGGGGTGCTTAAATTAAAGTGTATGCAATTCTATTATCAAGTGGTGTTACAGCCCGAAGAATGTTTTGAAATCATTCGCAAGCAAAAATTTTGTAAACAAAGTTGTGGAATAGCTAAAATGACATTTAGCTCAACGACCTTTAATTTTGAATGTAAATGGCATTGATGAAAATAAATGTGCGTAAAACCAAGTACATGCACATGGGTTCGAACGCAAGCACACCGATTGTTCTTAACGGACAGGATGTGGAAGAGGTGCAAGATTTTTGCTATCTCGGAAGCATTGTCAGCATGGATGTTGAGGCTCGGCTAAATAAAGCTCGTCAGGCCTTCGGAAGCCTTTTCCCTTTCTGGAGGTTACGCACGAAGCTGCCAGTTTTTGACGCATGTGTCAAATCCGTGTTGTTATATGGTTGTACTACGTGGAAAGTGACCGTTCGACTTACCAAGAAACTACAGACTTTCGTGGACCAATGCCTCCGACGCATTTTAGGAATATTCTGGCCAGAAGTGATCTCCAACGACTAACTTTGGAGTACAACTGGCCAGACTAAAATAGGTATTGAGATTCAAAGGCGGAAGTGGCAGTGGATCGGTCATACTTTGAGGAACCAGAGCGAAACATCGCCAAACAGGCTCTGGATTATAATCCTCAAGGAAGACGTCGGGTTGGTCGACCATGTAACACATGGAAGCGAGCAGGCCAGAGGAATAAACAAGTCCTGGCAACAGCTTAAGGCCGATGCTCAGGATCGCGTCTTGTGGAAGAGAGTTGTTTCTGTCCTATGCCCCTATAGGGGGTCTTTAAAGGAATTGATTGATTGATTGTTGGTTCGGTGTCTTGCTTGAGAACGTTTGTGATAGAAACCCTCAAAATTAATAAATGCTATCCAAAAATGAAGCTCATCACCCGCTCATACTGCGCTATTTCACGAAATTAAATTAACCAATATTTTCAGAATGAGCTAGGGTGTAGCCTAGGTGATAGCGTGTTGCTCTTGTAATGCGAAGGTCGTCAGTTCAAATCTTGGTCGACGCAATATATAATTCCAGCACATTGCCTGCTTGGATATATCTTGGTCACCTCAATCTAAGAAAATAAAAAATAAACTGCCAACAAGTCGGGCGAAACTTTATTATTTTTGGGACAAAATGAGCATGCGTAGAAAGTCAATATGCAGGTTAGAGTGGTTAGGGAAGACTAAGTGAAAGGAGCTTCTTGGGCAGGGCAGTTCTCAATTTAACACTTTCCGGAAACGTTCAAAAGCTCCATGTTTCATTGGTTTATTTATGCAAGTTTGAGTTTTCATGAAGGGAGGGGGAGGGTGATAGTAAGGGTAGATGGATGTTAATAGTTTCTTAATTGATTGCTTGAACCAAATCCAATATTCTTTGTATAGAATGTCAGTTTCATAGACGAAATTGCATAGAATTTTCATTGGATTCGTTGTATTTTAAATTAACGAAACTAGCCATTTGTATGGGAGGGGGTAGAGGAGGTAAGGAAATCGTAAAATTTGTGATGCAGTTCTGTTTATTTTTCTTGTAAGGTGCTTGTACAAAATTTCAAGTTTGTAGCTTTTAATTTGTTAGTTATTAGTTGATTTAATGAAATTGGTCTAAATTATACTTTTGAGTGGGAGGGGGTAAAAGAGCAAGTGCTATCTCGAAACTTTTAACGTAATTTTATTTCAACTATTTTTGTAAGTTCTTGTGCAAAATTTCAAATTGATAGCATTTAATAGTTAAGTGATAATTGATTTCTTAAAAATGGTAGAAAAAATAATTTTGTATGAGAGGGGGTAGAAGTTTTAAAGATATTCGACCAGTTAGTATTTTAAACTCTTAGATTTTTTTTTAAATGCATTTCACTAATTTTCAAGTTTCTACCTAAAAATTTCATTCAAAAATTTTCAGTTTATGTGTTTTTTTCATTGCACATGAAACACTTTGTTCACGTTACACCCCCACTTCGGTGCATAACAATTTTGGAACAAATTATAATTTTTTTTCTGTGTACAATAAATAGATGTGTCGACGTGCAAAATTTAAACTTTGTATCTTTTACCAGAGCCAAAAAAAAACTCCTCAAAATTTTCAACATTTTCGCTTTCCACCTACCTCCCTTTACACCTCCCAACTTAAATTTTTTACCAAAATTAGAAACTATATAGTTCTACAATCTGACAAATTTTCGATTTGATATCTATACTCAATTTTGAGAGTTGGTGATTTGTAGTTTTGGAAAGAGCGCCATTTTTGAAATGCTCCCAATTTCCTCCTACTACTATTATGTCCATATATTATATTTTTTTCATATGTCGCTAGTAAAGCTTAGTATTTATTTTAAGTTTCAATTACATAGCTTAAGAGACAGTCGAGATATTAGTTTTTAAGTGTTTTTCTGTGCACCCCCCCCTGACCCTCCCCCTTACAATAATTAGCTTTTATCTAAACTGATTTTAGTAGATCTTGATGCCATTTTTATGGTCTTAAAATATCAATTTTTCATGGGAAGTAATTTCGAAGATATAATCATTTGAAAAAAAAATTCGGCCGCCAATGGTTCTTAGCCCCACCTTTTCGCACCTCAATGCATAACAAAATTAAATTATTTTTAAAAGTTGTCCCATAAACTCTTCTATATGTATCTTGATTTTTAGCTTCCTAGCTGTAACCATGGTTCAATCAATCAAATTCCTGTTAAGACCCCCTATAGGGGCATAGGACAGAAACAACTCTCTTCCACAAGGCGCGATCCTGAGCATCGGCTTTAAGCTGTTGCCAGGACTTGTTTATTCCTCTGGCCTCCTGCTCAACTGCTCGCTTCCATGTGTTACATGGTCGACCAACCCGACGTCTTCCTTGAGGGTTATAATCCAGAGCCTGTTTTGCGATGTTTCGCTCTGGTTTCCTCAAAGTATGACCGATCCACTGCCACTTTCGCCGTTGAATCTCAATACCTATTTTAGTCTGGCGAGTTGTACTCCAAAGTTCGTCGTTGGAGATTACTTCTGGCCAGAATATTCCTAAAATGCGCCGGAGGCATTGGTTTACGAAAGTCTGTAGTTTCTTGGTAAGTCGAACGGTCACTTTCCACGTAGTACAACCATATAACAACACAGATTTGACGCATGCGTCAAAAACTCGCAGCTTCGTGCGAAGGGAGATCTCTCTTAACCTCCAGAAAGGGGAAAGGATACCGAAGGCCTGACGAGCTTTATTTAGCCGTGCCTCAACATCCTTTTCGGCTCCGCCGTCCATGCTGACAATGCTTCCGAGATAGCAAAAATCTTGCACCTCTTCCACATCCTGTCCATCAAGAACAATCGGTGTGTTTGCGTTCGAACCCATGTGCATGTACTTGGTTTTACGCACATTTATTTTCAGTCCCGCCTCTTTGCATTTAGAATGCAACGAGCGAACATTTGACTCTAAGTCCGAACGGGTATGTGCAAGCAAACACACGTCATCAGCATAATCAAGGTGACTTAAGATGTTAAATAGTCGCCATTGAAGACCTTTACCTTCCCCACCTTCCAGTGCAGCTTTCAAGATGTCATTTATTACCACCAGAAACAGGGCTGGTGATAATATGCAGCCTTGTCTGACACCCGTTCGCACAGGAAAGCTCTCGGACAGCTCTCCTCTATGCAAGACGCGACACCTTGCATCTTCGTAGGATTCTTTAATCATAGCTATGACCTTATCTGGAATACCTCTCCTACGCAAAGCATTCCATATGTAATCTCACTTAACGCTGTCGAAAGCCTTCTCGAAGTCCACAAACATGAGATGTAGTGGCGAACCCATTTCAGCTGACTGCTCTAATATTATCCGTAGGGTATTAGTGTGGTCGGTACAAGACGACCCTTTACGGAATCCAGCCTGATAAACTTCGAGAGTGCTCTCGACGACATCACTAATCCTATTGAGAATTACCTTAGCCATAATTTTTGATACGGCAGTAAGTAGACATATACCACGCCAATTGCCACAATCCCGAAGGTCGCCCTTCTTCGGAATTTTCACAATGACGCCCTCCTTCCATTCAGTCGGATATCTTCCCTCATTCCACACCTTAGTGAAGAGTGGGAGGAGTATATCGGCTGTTATTTCCGGGTCCGCTTTGAGGAGTTCGGTTGGTAGTCCGTCTATACCTGGAGCTTTCCTTCCCGCCATTGACCGAATGGCGGAAACTATCTCTTCTTTATCTGGGGGATCGTCCCTAATAGAGGATTGTTGCGGTTGGATGTTTGGAAGTTGTTCTGTTTCCGGGATATCTTCATCTGACAAGATGTTTAAAATATCAGAGAAGTATTCCTTCCATCGTCGCAACTGGTGTTCACTCATATTAAGGAGAGTTCCGTTGACATCTCTCACCAGGTGGTTGGCGGTGAAATTCCTGTTCGTCAACTGTTTCATGATTTTAAATAGTGAACCCATATCCCCAAGGTAAGCCGCAGATTCTGCCTTGTTTGCCAGATCTTCAATGGCCTTTCTCTTGTCGCGTCTAACAGCCTTTTTAAGCTGTATATGAGCATCGCGGTAGTTCTGCCTCAAGTCGGGCGTTCGTTGGTTGACATCTGGTTGAGAGATGATTGCCAATTTGGCTTTTTTCCGATTGTAACCATGGTTGAGATATTTGAATTCGTACTTTTCGGTTTAGGTGCTCCCCCTGCCTCCCTCTGCCTCCCCCTGAACCCGTACACCCCCCAAAATTGGTATCCGCCTGAGATTCGCAACTACCTACAATCCCTCCAAAAATGAACTTTCTATCTTTAAGGGCTTGGGAGTTAATGTGCGCTGAGCGTACACGTCGGCGTACGGCGTACGGCGGACGGCGTACAGACAGACGGATTTTTTTTTTTTGCATTTTTAGGCTATTTTAGTCATAAAACGCGAAAAAAAAAATTTCAGGGTAGCAATTTTTTTTTTTTCCCAAGTCGATCACAATACTTTATTATTAAAATAATGAAGTAAAACTCGTAGATAGAGGTTGTGCGAAGGGCTAACAACCCTTCCACAGTAAGTAATGAAAAATGTTAAGGGACCTGAATGTCAGGAGGCCAAGGTGCGATTTGGGCTGAAGCGCCATTGTAGTAGTAGAATATTTTCAGAAGATTTCAAATTCATTAACTTCAGATTTTGTGCAAGATATTTCAGTAGCAATATTAGTACGTACGAAAAATATTAATGAAATTCCTTCACTGATGTTAGCATTATCCATGCAAAATCAAAAATTCCATGTTTTTACTAAGTATATTTATAGTATACTTATGTATCACTACAGAAGAAACTATCTTTAAATTCTTTTGCTAACATGTCAGACCAAACTGTATTATTCTTGGAAGAAGTTGAGTATGTATAGGAAGTCAATATCCACGTTTGGGCGGTAGCAGATGGAGGGAACAAAGATGATGGGAGATCTAGAGGAGGGCTATCGTCCATTATTTAACATTTTACTGCTATTACGATCAACTGATATTACGATCAACTGCTCCAGTACATAGATTCAACATAGCTCTAGTTTATCTATTATACTCTAGATGAAATCTGAGAGTATATTGTGTTTGCCTTATCGTTTGTAACGCTAAGAAATAACGCTCGCACAGAGCCACCAAGGGTACAGAAATATTTGTTATTGCTCGAAAACCTGGATTCCGAAAGACCGTCTGTCCGTCTGTGCGTCTGTCAACATAACACTCGAAGGCTTTGAGCTATAGTGCTAACAGTTTTTGTGTGTCATTTTTAGCAAAAAAGTAACTTTAAGCTCGTGAATCCATCCCATACAAATTTCATGAAATTTCGAAAAATTAAGAAATTTATTTTTCTTTGAATCTATTTAAGCTACCGACTTGAAATTTAGGTCAAAGTATTATGATATAGATGTCATTAATAACACGGAATATTGACCCGATCCCCTTACTCCTTCTACCCCTCCCATACAAATGGACAATTTTGAAAAATACATATTTTCGATATTCATTAAAACTAGGAAAGCTGAAAAGACGAAATTTTATCAGAATTAATTCTACTATAATTGCATTTTTTCTTAAAAATAATTACCAACTTCACCTCACTCCTTCTACCCCCTCCCATACAAATTTCACGAAATTTTAAAATTTAAATTAAATTATTTTTCTTCGAAACAGTTAAAGCTATTAACTTGATATTTTGTATAAATTATACAAATAGAATTATTAATATTGCGAAAAAAAATTGTTTTGATCCGTACACTCCTTCTACCCCCTCGAATACAAATGCATAATTTTTGTTAAATGCATTTTATCGATTTTCATTAAAACTAGAAAAAGTACAAGCTTCAAATTTTGCCAGAATTTGTTTCTTAATAATTAAAATAAGTGTGAGAAAAAATTATCAGCTCCGCTTCACTCCTACTACCACCTCCCATACAAATATCTGAATTATAAATTGAAGAAAAGCATTTCTCCTTTAAGTATATGAGAGCTATCGACTTTGAAATTGAATCAAAACATGGTGATGAGGATGATGATAAGCCGTTTCAAAATCATCTGAAATGCTCCACTTCCTCGGCCACCTCCCATACAAAAGCCCCAATTTCAGGAAAACTATGACCAATTTCTTTAAAAATAATGAAAACTAAAAACTTTAAATTCAGCAAAAAACATTTTGCATGCCATGTTCGGTGTCATATACGAAAAATACAAACCTCCTCCTCTACTTCTACCACCTCCCATGTAAAAGTCTCTATTCACTATTCGAAAGAATTTGAGATGACATATTTTCCGGTATATTAAAGTCATTTCCATCTCATCTAGAGTATCATATGATTGGGCTTTAAGCCCAATCATAATTCTGTTATGTTTTCAGTTTAGATTTGTATAAGGAAGAGTTTTGGCGGTAGACGAGGCAGGTGAATTATTATGTTTCAAAATTCTCTGTATTTATAGCTCATATTCATGAAACCTTACATTTGAATTGGAGAACCATATGTGTTGATGCACTTTTACTTTATTATTCTAATAAAAACGCATACAAAAGAAAATAACAGAAAAAAATTGTTGCTTTACGGAAATTTTGTTTTATCGCTTTTCGTGACTAAATTTTTCTAAAAATTAAAAAAAAAAACCAAAACAAATCCGTCTGGCCGTACGCCGTCCGATGACCGCCGTACGTGTTCATATGAACTCAAATCTCCGAGATTCTTTTAGAAAAAAGTTTATTTTCAAGCGGATTTTAGATTAGGTAAGTTTTTTCCATTACCTAAATTTTTGAGGAGTGTCAGGTAAAAGGAGGAGGTGGGGAGGGATAGAGTCAAAAAGTACGCTTGACAATATCTGCACTGCAAATAGAGATAGAATGCTAAAACTTGACATTTGGATATACTAGTATATGGCAAAAAAAGGATAAATAATTACTTTATTATTTTAATAATAAGGTATTCCGATCAACTTGAAATTTTGTTTGTTTGCATTTCATAACTAAAATAGCATAAAAATTAAAACGCCGTCTGCCGTACGTTTATGCTCAGCGAAAATCCTTTCAAGATAGAAAGTTAATTTTTGGGTGGATTGTACATAGTTGCAAATCCCAGGCAGGCACCCATTTTGGAGGTTGAAATGGATAAGGGAGAGGCGGGAGAAGCACTAAACCCGAAAACTAGGAATTCGAATATCTCAACCATGGTTATAGCTAGGAAGCTGAAAATCAACATAGATATATAGGTACTGAGACAAACTTTAAAAATAATTTAATTTTTTTATCCATTGGGGGGCTCAGTAAAGAGTGGGAGGAGTATATCGGCTGCTATTTCCGGGTTCACTTTGAAGAGTTTGGTTAGTAGTCCGTCTATACCTGGAGCTTTCCTTCTCGCCATTGACCGAATGGCGGAAACTATATCGTCCTTATCTGGGGGATCGTCTCTTATAATGAATTGTTATGGCTATATGTTTCGTAGTTGTTCTGTTTCTGGAATATCTTCCTCTGACAAGATGTTTAAAATATCAGAGAAGTATTCCTTCCATCGCAGAGGAGAGTTCCGTTGACATCTCTCACCAGGCGGTTGGCGGTGAAATTCCTGTTCGTTAACTGTTTAATGATTTTAAATAGTGTACCCATATCCCCAAGGAAAGCCGCAGATTCTGCGTTGCTGGCCAGATCTTCAATGGTGTTTCTCTTGTCGCATCTAACAGCCCTTTTAAGCTGAATATGAACATCGCGGTACTTCTGCCTCAGGTCGGGCGTTCATTGGTTGACGCCGGGTTGAGAAATGATTGCCAATTTGGCTTTTTTCCGATCGCCAACCTTGTCTCATGTGTCATGCGACATCTGGGGTTTCTCACCGCTTTGCACATATCATTCTTCAATACTAATTAGAAAAGTGTCTGGTTGTATTCCAATTGGCGTCAACTGAGCGTATTTGATATTCGCCCAATGTGCATGACTTTTCGCGTAGAATGGTGGCATACTCGTGTTTTATGTTGGGATTTCTGAGTTTATCCACATTAAGCTTGCGCTTCATTTGAAGAATTTGTGGTAGTTGCTGTACATAGTCTCAAGCAGGCAACTATCTAGTGGTAATCGCTCTTCACGTCAGTTCGATGTTTCGCTCGCACATCGATATCTTCTCCGTCGGCGACTTATAGCCAAATGGTCGATCTGGTCCTGAGTAACACCATGAGGGGAAACTCAAGATGTTTTATGATGACTCTTGTGTTGAAAATGGGTCCCTCCGATGACCATTTGCCGAATAGTATAAAACTCCAGAAATAATTCGCCAATTTCGGGTCTCTTAATCCAAGGTCGTGACGCCTTGACCCAAGGGTCACCATGCATCTTCATAACGTATTTTAATCCAGTGTTGTCAAATCCAACCTGAGCGTTCATATCTCCTGAGATGATAATAATATCACATCTTGGAACACTTTCGAAGGTGGCGCTCAGATGGCTACAAAACTCCTCTTTGTCACCATGTGTTGCGGTATTAGTTGGTTCGTAGCCTGTAGAATTGTAACGTTTCTGACACTGGTCCTGAGTCTGACAACGATAATCCTATCCGAGATTTTTTCCCAGCTGATGAGACTGTTTCTCGCTCTCGGTGTAAGGACGACCGCCACGCCATTTTTGGCTTCACTCTCAAGACCAACGTACAGAATAGTGTTTCCGATAGGGTTTCGTTCTTCTCCTGATCCTGTCCAACTGACCTCGCTCAAGCCCATGATTTGGATGTTATAGTGGTCCACTTCTCGGTCGGGTACTGATTGGCCATGCAAGGACAGAGTGACCCCAGCCCTTCCCTGTCATTCAATGTCCGAACGTTCCAGAAGCCAATCATAGTCCGTTTTCCGATGCTAAAAGTCGTTATCGTAGAATCAGTCCGTATCCGAGGCGCTGTATCCGTTTCTCGTATCAGTTAGGACTTAAGATCACGGGTGATAAGCCCATGATAAAGTGAGTGTCCCTTTGCCATTTTCAGGGCAAGCAGAACTGGCTGTGAGTGAATTCTACTGCCCCCATCCCACAGGGGGATAGTTAGCGGAGGTCCGTGGAGTTGCTAGCCTCCAAAGATAGTTGCAGGAATTAGTAAAAACTACATTTTACAACTACCCCCTGCGGGTTATAAAACGCAAAAAAAAAAAAAATTTCAGGTTGGAGATTCAGTTTTTTTTCCAAGTTGAACACCTTTCTTTTCTATTAGAATAATAAAGTAATTTGTGTAGGATTAGTGTGGTGAAATTTATATTTTTTTTGGCAATTGTGACAGAAATTTCCTACCTCACCAAGTTTTTGCAGAAAATCAATTTAATCTATTTTCGAAGTTATGCATTTGTATAGGAAGAAGCAAAAGAGGTGTGTGGAATGAAACAAAAATTTAGTGGGATATTGCGCAATTGTGTCATTTTGTATCGGAGGTGGTAGAAGGGGTAGAGTGATTTGGCCCGTTCACGAACTTGACCTTCCTTTTTTGTAAAAAACGACGTGTACAAAATTTGAACAATCTAGCTCAACGCGTTCTAAAGCTAGAGAGCGAACAGACGGACGGACAGACGGACATCCGGTTTTGAGATTTCTGAGTGATAATATTAACTTCTGTATCATTCATTTTTTTCTCCAAGCCTTATTTCTTAGCGTTACAAACCTTAGAGCAAAATTATAATACTCTCAGATTTCATCTAGAGTATAAATATATACTTTAAGTTCACGAATGATCCACACCTTTTCTCTAATTTTACACAATCTCCTAAAAATTTTACGAAATTTACCCTTCTCGGAAAATATTGAAGCTTGAAAATTAAACATTTAAGTATAACGACGTGAATGCCATTAACGTAAAAAATTATGTTCCGATTCGGTAACTCCTTCTACCATACAAATGTGTAATTTTCAATAATTTACAATAATCAAATTTTCTTGGAAAAAATAAATATTTTAAATTTATAATATAATATCTTATTTATTTTATTTTATGGTATAAAAATTATTCGCTTCCACCGCCTCCCAAACTACAATTTTCAATGAAATACTATAAACCATTGAAAGGAAAGATTTCCGGATTCTACACTGTTACGCTTTATTATTCGTGACGCTTTATTATTCAATTCGAAATGCACTGTGAAAACATTTAACAATCCACTATAAACCAATTTTCTCAATACTTAAAGCATTAATCGCGATAAAATTTTGTAATAATTACTTAATTAGCATTATTATTAAGATCGAAAAAAAATCACTGATTCGCTCTACTCCTTCTTTTCCCTTGTATGGCAGGGTGACACATTTTCATAACTTTACGAGAAATAAGTTCTCTTTAAAACTATGAATGTTACTGGTCTGAAATTTGAGAGAATTCAATTGCATAATAGCCGTGTTTTTTTGCGGCTCTATCCAGAGCAGGTTAGCGTAACTACATTGAAAGCAACAACAAATCATCTATCCAGAGTAGGTTAGCTACCCCGGTTAGACCACTGGTGTAGCTAACCTGCTCTGGATAAATAGTTCCTGTGCTCATTGATAGAGGGCTCAGAAGTTAGAACTTGGGACTTTCATCTCCCAGCCGTTGGCAGCAATGAAATTTGAATTTGTCGAAAAGTGCTGCAGCTGCCTGAAACTGAAATGCGCTTACGATTGGAGTCATCCGAATCACTTGATTCTAATAGTTCCAATAAAAAAACTTTCCTATTTGCACTCATTATTGGATCTGTAAGGAAAAGTCTTGAATTATCGCGGGAAATTCGCAATATTTTACAGAAATTACCTGTTGTTGACAACTGACAATTCGAAGTAGAACTACCAAATTGTTTCCAGGTGCAACAACTTACCAGTTCCATACTTTAGTACTAAGCTTCTACTCTGGATCGTTTTTTTGAGGACTATCTTAACCTGCTCTACTCTCGTCCGCAAAAAAACACGGCTAACAATAATAGTGGTCACTGAAAAACACCTCACTTCTTCTAAGACATCCCACAAAAACAGCATAATTTCACTAAAGAAAATATATACTAATTTTTCCAGTGCCAATTTAATTTTTGAGTCTTAAATGTTCTATAAAACATATTTATAGCTACGCTATCATGATGTGAAAAAATTAGTTCAATACTGTTAATTTTTTTTAAGATCACGAAAATTTATATTTCATCTAGAGTATCGTATGATTGGGCATTTAATGCAATCGTAGTCGTATAATTTTTTTCCTTTGAAACTGTGTAAAATTCCATTACCGTCTAAAAGTTTTAATGTCATATACGTCGAAAGAAATATTCTGATCCGCTAATGCTCTTTACTTCCTCTCATGAGGAATGCATTATATAGATTTTCACTGAAAGTTAAAAAGGTGGCAGCTTAAAATTTTGGCTGATTTTGTATTTTGAATTATTGCAATAAATATTAGCAAATCTATCAACTTGTTTCCTTTTTTTTTAAACTCTTTGATTCTTCGGAGATATTAAATTTTTCGGATCTTTCGCATTTGAAATGTATCACAATTTCATTAAAAAAATTCGCTCGCATTTTAATTACTATTTGGTTGTAAGAAAACTGTTAAAAAATACTTAAAATTACTACGAATTTGAGAAAAACTACTGTTCGTTTAGTAATACGCTCGACACGCGAAGCGAGTTGAAACACTTTAAAATTCTTATTGATATTACTAATGTCCTGCAGGGGGGTAGTTGCGGGATGCGGTTTTTACCAATTCCTGCAACTATCTTCGGAGGCTAGCGACTCCACGGACCTGAGTTAACTAACCCCTGTGTGATGGGGGCAGTAGAATTCACCCACAGCCAGTTCTCCTTGCCCTAAAAATGGAAAATGGACATTCACTGGTTCATAGGCTTATCACTCGTGATCTTAAATTCTTACTGATACCAGAAACGGATACAGCTCCTCGGATATGGACGAATTTTACGGTAATGGCTTCTAGCATTCGAAGACCGACCATGATTGGCTTCTGGAACGTTCGAATATTGAATGACGGGGGAAGGCCTGGGATCACTCGGTCCTTGCATGGCCAATCAGTGATCGACCGTGAAATGAAGCACTATAACATCCAAATCTTGGGCTTGAGTGAGGTCAGTTGGAAAGGACCAAGAGAAGAATGAACCCCCAGGGGAAACACCATTCTGTACGTTTGACCTGAGAATAAAGTCAAAAATGGCGTGGTGATCGTCCTTACACCGAGAGCGAGAAACAGTCTCATTAGCTGGGAACCAATCTCGGATAGGATTATCGTCATCAGGCTCAGCACCAGTGTCAGAAACGTTACAATTCTACAGTGCTACGCACCAACTAATACCGCAACACCTGGTGATAAAGAGGAGTTCTATAGCCAACTGAGTGCCATCTTCGAGCGTGTTCCAAGAGGTGATATCATTATTATCTCAGGAGACATGAATGCCCAGGTTGGATCTGACAACACTGGACTAGAACACGTTATGGGGATGCATGGTGACCCTTGGGTCAACACGTCATGACCTTGGGTTAAGAGACCCGAAAATGGCGAACTATTTGTGGAATTTTGTAGTACTCGGTAGATGGTCATCGGAGGGACCCTTTTTCCGCACAAAAGTCATCGTAAAACATCTTGGGTTTCCCCTGATGGTGTTACTCAGAACCAGACCAACCATTTGGCTATAAGTCGCCGATGGAGAAGATGTCTCCTCGATGTGCGAGCGAAGCGTGGAGCTGACGTGAGGAGCCACCACCACTTGATAGTTGCCTGCTTGAGATTGTGCTCAGCAGCTATCCGATGACCATAAATTCTTCAATTGAAGCGCAAGCTCAATGTGAACAAACTCAGAGACCTCAAAAAAAAGCGCGAGTACACCACCATTCTACGCGAAAAGTCATCCACATTAGGCGAATATGCAATGCGCACACTGGACGCCAATTGGGAGGCAATGAAAAACACTTTTCTAATTAGTGCTGAAGAATCTGTGGGATATGTGCAAAGCGGTTGCAAGACACATAGGACAAGGTTGGCGATCGGAAAAAAGCCAAATAGGTAGTCATATCTCAACCCGATGTCAACCGACGAAAACCCGACTTGAGGCAGAACTACCGCGATGCTCATATACAGCTTTAAAAGTTTGTTAGACGCGACAAGAGAAAGACTATTGAAGATCTGGCCAATAAGGTTGAATGTGTGGCTTACCTTGGGAACATGGGTTCACTATTCAAAATCATGAAACAGGCGACGAACAGGACTTTCTCCGCCAACCACCTGATGAGAGATGTCAATGAAACTCTCTTTAATAAAAGTGAATACCAATTGCGGTGATGGAAGGAATACTTCTCTGACATTTTAAATATCTTGTCAGAGAAAGAGATTCCAGGAACAGAACAACGAAACATTACAACAATCCTCTATTAGGGACGATCCCCCAGATAAGGAAGAGATAGTTTCCGCCATTCGGTCAATGGCGGGAAGGAAAGCCCCAGGTATAGATGGACTACTAACCGAACTCCTCAAAGCGGACCCGGAAATAACAGCCGATATACTCCTCCCACTATTTACTAAGTTGTGGAATAAAGCAAGATATCTGACTGAATGGAAGGAGACAACATTGTGGAAATTTCGAAGACCTTCGGAATTGTGGCAATTGACGCGGTATATGTCTACTTACTGCAGTAACGAAACTCATTTCTAAGGTAATTCTCGATAGGATGTCGTCGAGAGCACTCTCGAAGCTTATCAGGCTGGATTTCGTAAAGGGTCGTCTTGAACCGACCACACATATATCCTACGGATAATATTGGAGTAGTCAGCCGAGATGGGTTTACATCTCATGTTTGTATACTTCGAGAAGGCTTTCGACAGCGTTAAGGGGGTTCAATATTTGCCTTGTTCCACCCCCTCCCGGCTATAAACAGACGTTTTTTAGGAACACAGATATCGGGAATGGCTCAAACAGTTTTTATCAAATTTGGACAAATGCTTCTTGACGATATTGTCTATTCCCTGACGAGAGCTTTTGGCAAAATAGTGCTTTGGGAATTATTAATAAGAGTTTACATTTTTTAGTCATTTTTCGCAACTTTAACACAATATAACATTTTTACTTTTAATTTTTTTTAAATCAGCTCCGTCAGGAAGAAAATTTATCGCAGGACATTTTCACCAAATTTCAGTTCAATCGGGTGATATTTACCTGAGATCTGTGTTCCTAAAAAGTGAAAAACGTGATTTATCAGGAGAAGCGTTTGAAAGAACCGGGACCGACTCTAATCGCTTCAAACCCCTTTCGATTAAAAATTAAATACTTCTAATTGGAATTTTGAAACGGGATAAGTTGCAAAATGTGCAGAAAGAGTTGTAGAATATTTGAGCCAATAAAAAATTTCATTTTGTTCATGATTTTCAAGTATTGAACCCCCTTAAGCGAGATAACTTATGGAATGCTTTGCTTAGGAGAGATATTCCAGATAAGGTCATAGCAATGATTAAAGAATCCTACGAAAATGCAAGGTGTCGCGTCTTACATAGAGAAGAGCATTCCTGAGCGAACGGGTGTCAGGCAAGGCTGCATGTTATCACTAGCCCTGTTTGTAATGGTATTAAATGATATCTTGGAAACTGCACTGGAAGGTGAAGAAGGTATAGGTCTTCAACAAGATTTCGGGATTTTACACTGTTAAGCTGTATTATTCGTGACGTTTCGGTTTCTGCTGAGACCTTTATCAAACTGATCGATAATTATTACATAGGAAAGGAGGTTAATTGAGTGTGGGAAGGGATTACCTTTAGGTTAAATTAAATTAATAAGGTTAATTAATTAGTATCAGGTAGTTAAGGATTTCTGGGTACGGATTTTGTTTTTACCAAATTTTAAGGCAGGTAGCCAAACTGCTGATAGCTTTTATCCGGTGTCTCGGTTGAAGTTCTGTGGATGTTTAGAAATTTATATTGCTTCTCGTGCTATTATATATTGATGTGTCCTGGCCAGAATTTGCATATTGTCGAAATCGATTGTATGGCCCTCTGTCGTTGCATGTTTTTCGATCGCTGATGACTGTATCTGGTTTTTCCATGTGCATCTTTGATGCTCGTTGATCCTTCTTTGGACAGTGCGTCCCGTTTCTCCTATGTGTAGTTTATCGCATGAGCCGCACGGTTCTTTGTATACTCCTTCAGTCTGCAATGGTTTTTTGTTCTTCTGGTTTCCTAAAATTCCTCAGATAGCACTCGGAGTAGTGAATGTTTTCTTGATGTTGGATTTTCGAAGTATTTTTCCTATCTTATCCATCATACCATGCATGTAAGGTAGTTTTACCCATCGTTTGTCTATATTTCCTTCTTCACTGTCTTCCCGTTCTGTTGTCCATGCATGCTTCGGTTTCCACGCTTTGTTAGTTTCGCTCGCTTTGTATCCATTTGCTGTGCATGCCCGATTCAAATGTTGCTTTTTCTTTCGTATACTGCCCGGATTTCCTTCAGTTATACATCAGGCTCTGTGTATTAGGGTCCTCATGCCTGCTTTCTGACTTGGGTGATAATGCGATGGAGCGTGGAGATATCTGTTGGTGTGAGTTTGTTTCCTATATACCCAGAAGCTTTTCTTTTAACTATTTTACATCTCAAGTCACCGTGATTATGCGGATGATGTGTGTTTGCTTGCATATAGCCGTTCGGACTTAGAGTCAAATGTTCGCTCATTGCATTCTAAATTCAAAGATGCGGGATTGAAAATAAATGTGCGTAAAACCAAGTACATGCACATGGGTTCGAACGCAAGCACACCGATTGTTCTTAATGGACAGGATGTGGAAGAGGTGCAAGATTTTTGCTATCTCGGAAGCATTGTCAGCATGGACGGCGGAGCCGAAAAGGATGTTGAGGCTCGGCTAAATAAAGCTCGTCAGGCCTTCGGAAGCCTTTTCCCTTTCTGGAGGTTAAGAGAGATCTCCCTTCGCACGAATCTGCGAGTTTTTGACGCATGCGTCAAATCCGTGTTGTTATATGGTTGTACTACGTGGAAAGTGACCGTTCGACTTACCAAGAAACTACAGACTTTCGTGGACCAATGCCTCTGACGCATTTTAGGAATATTCTGGCCAGAAGTGATCTCCAACGACTAACTTTGGAGCACAACTGGCCAGACTAAAATAGGTATTGAGATTCAAAGGCGGAAAAGGCAGTGGATCGGTCACACTTTGATGAAACCAGAGTGAAACATCGCCAAACAGACTCTGTATTATAATCATCAAGGAAGACGTCGGGCTGGTCGATCATGTAGCTCATGGAAGCGAGCAGATGAGCAGTAGGCCAGAGGAATAAACAAGTCCTGGTAACAGCTTAAGGCCGATGCTCAGGATCGCGCCTTGTAGAAGAGAGTTGTTTCTGTCCTATGCCCCTATAGGGGGTCTTAACAGGAATTTGATTGATTGATTTGATTACTACTAATGTCACTATCTACTACAAAATTCAGTCTTCTTCAATCAAAATCTTGCGCCGTGTGTTGAGGGCATTATTAAAATCATTTTAATAGTAATTATTATAAGTTTTACTTATATGACCTTGAGTTTAATATAAAACTTATCATAAATGGTTTTAATTTTAATTTTTTATTCAAGCGACAAAATTGGTGCGTAGCTTTTAGATAAAATTATTCCTTAGAGCACCTTCCAGAATTGATCTTCAGGCATAAGAATGTAAATATGCGCTGTATCTGTAATCAAAGCGATTTTTCATAAAAAACTGATTTCTGGGCAAAAGATTTCTTGAAAAAACTAAACTATTTTCGCGAGCTGTTCTCACCACTTCCACCAATATCGGATTTTTTGGTGAGTATAGAAACATGACGTCAGAGACACAATTATCCATAAAATATCATCTTATAGATCCTGAAGAATCTTAAAAGTAAAATGTTTCTGTTTTGCGAAAATTGACCTTCATTTCGTTAAAGAAAGGCAAGACCATACAACGCTCTGAGATAAGCGTAGTGTTATTATTTTGAAATGACGATCTCTTAAAAAAATATAATGTATCCACCTTTTCAAATAGCATATTATGTTTAAAAATTTATGTAAATATCTTAGAGATGCGGGCTACACCTAGTAACCAATTGGCTTAATCTCATAAGGTAATGCTTTACTCTTGTTATTTCAGATAAGCTTACTTTTGGAAGCAACTAAATGAATAAGTTTTTACCCGCAAGCCTAAAGAAAGGAGTATAATGGCATTCCTATCCATTCAACATTTCTACAGGTAAGTTCAAGTTCAAAAAACAAACTCTAAGGCCGCATCCATTAAAACTTGGCACAAAAGAAGAGAAAGTTTTACCATCAATTTAATTTATTATTTACGCAGAATCAGCCTGACGATGATCACAAAATCATCCATTCCAGCTTAACATATTCGTAATGCTATTTAATGAATTTTAAACAAAAGATAAATCGACTATCATTAGATTTGAGTAATGAATCATACAGTGAAGCATTTTATTTCGTATTCCATATTTGAACATGCCAATTATTAATTTTCTCGAAAGTTTGGAGAATTCTGAAAATATCGTATTTGTGATAAGACTCATCGCAGAAGTGAAGCTTTCTGATGCAATTAGCATGTTCCATCTTTGGATTTAATTCGGCATTGTCATGTCTTTTATCTGTGAAATATCCTTTTCGTAAATATAGGAAGAACATTTTAGCTCCAGTTAATGTAAACAATCACAGATAATGAGCGAACACATTTTTTTAATGACTGATACTCGTAGTTAAAAATAGAATTATTTTTTATTTTCAAGTAAACTGTATGGTATGTGAGCATACAAACAAAAAAATTATCTAAAAATAATAAAGCCCAAGGAATAGGCATATCTGGGTTAGCTAAAGATATTGACGACCCAAATGTCTTTTTAGGTTAAAGAATTCATGCACTAATTCGATTGTTATGTACGCCAACAAAACTTGATTCACGTAGCAGTAGCAATTCATGGTTAAATCTGACACTTTCTTCCGTCAGAAATAGTCAGAAGCAAAATTGATCAATTTTACTTTATTCAAATTGTCATAATTTTAGCATAAATATCTCTGAAAGTAAATATGTACTCACTTTCACAAGACCTGGCAAAATATTTCACACCCAATTAATAAATGTTTGATTTTCCATTCAAATTATCATGCTTGCATTCGCTTATATTGAGTTTATTACTATTTGTTGATTTATATGTAACTTGTTTTATCTAAATAACGGCACTTTTATCATCCTTAGGGCAAGGTCGTCCGCAGAGAAGAACAAAGTTGGAATCTGCCCTCGCCTGGAATTTGAACTTACCATAATAAGATATACAAACATGTTGAGATTTCATTAGATTTTTTTTAGAAAACATTCCCTTTTAGAGTACTGCAACAGTTTCATGTACATACAGTTACTCACATAATTGAGCGTACACCCATATAAAAATTACTAATAGCTAAATAATTCAACTTGCTGTTTCGTTTTAAAGAAATTTTTTTATTGGCACAAAGGAGCAACATTATAGTCAACATATTAATTCATTTTCAATATAATGTTTCATGTATAAAAGCATTTTTTTTAACAAAAATAAAAAATATTCAGATTTTCATTTACACAAAATTGAGCGTACAGCTTATTAAATTAAAATGTTTCAGTACAAAAATCTAATAACTAATTTAATTAATATTTTGTTGTACTATATCCCTTGGATGCTATAACTGCTTCTAAACGTCGAGGCACCGTTTCCACTAATTTTTTTTTTGTAAATCCTGGTGTAATCTTTTCCCACTCTACCTTGAGTTTTCGGGTCATTATCGTGCTGAAAGTAATATACTGGGGAATTTGTAATTTTTCAAATTTCTTCGCAGGATATCTAAATATTTCATTTTGTCTACGACTGTGTCGATAAACTCCAGTTTCCCAACACCATTAGTTGCCCTAGACCCCCATACCATGACCGAACCTCCACCATGCTTCATAGTTCGGTATATGTTTTTCTTATTTAGCTCCGTAATTGGTTTCCTCCAAACGATTTCTTTACCATCAGAACCGAATAAGTTGATTTTCGTTTCGTCCGAAAATATAACATTATTCCAGAAGTTGTCCGGAAGATTTACGTGGGTTTTTGCGAATTTCAATCGTTTCAGTCTATTTTGTTTCGAAATAAATGTTTTTTTCTAACAACTCTACCGTTGTACCCATCATCCCACAAAACGCGACGAACTGTTTCTGCTGATATCGACTCCTTGATTGTTGAGAGCTGGGGTATAGCCTAGTAGGTAATGTGTTGGTCTTGTAATGCGAAGGTCGTGAGTTCAAATCCCGGTCGGCGCAATATATAATTCCGGCACATTGCCTGCTTGGATATACCTTGGTCACCTCAATCTAAGAAAATGAAAAATTCGTAGAAAGAGGGTTGTGCGAAGGGCTAACAACCCTTCCACAATAAGTAATAAAAAAATGTTAAGGAACCTGAATATCAGTAGGCCAAGGTCCGATTTGGGCTGTAGCGCCATTGTAGAAGTAGAAGAAGATTGTTGAGAAGACTTCACACGACAAGTTGGGTACACTGGATTTAGAACTCTGCTTAATTTTGCGTATGATAAACCGTTTTTCTCTTAGGGATATTTTTTTTCTACCTCTCCCTGCTTCGTTCCATAGAACGTATTTATAATTTTTGGACTGTGGAATGGGTTCTGCCCACTATTCTTCCTATTTCCTGTCATGATGTAATTAAAAACTATTTGCCGTATAGACCAGAGTACAACAAAGAGTAGGAACATTCAGCTAAAAATGCGACCCGGCTCCGAAAATTTGCCGAAAACACACTCGTGTTTCATCGCCGATACGTGTGCTTCCTCTCTCTCAAGCTCACAGTGAACATTTAATGTGATCTTTCCATTTCATTCTCGCAAAGATTTTTTTTTATTAGACAAGAGCAAGCGAAAAATATCGAAAACATTGAGCGGAAAGAGAATCGTCGACCACCCCGCCGACCATCACCCGCGCACCCGCCGTCCAAGTTGAATACGACGCGAGCAAAAGCTGTAAGAACGCCATGTACTAGAATGAGAGATAAGAAGTGTCGCGGACTCGGCGGGACACGTTTCTCTCTTTATTTTCAGAGGTAAAAACCGGATTTTTCAGAGGTATTACGTCACAAACATGTTAACCCAGGCACTATACAAAGTGTTCTTACTCTTTGTTGTACTCTGGTATAGACAACCCAGTTTCTCTTCTACCTTTAAGCATTTTTATAACAAAGTGTATTACTCTTAAACTAGACTACGAATGACAAATTTTATAACTGTAAACAAAAGAATACTCAACAGGGCACAGAGAGTGCGATGGTGCGGTCTATGATATTTCGTAGAACTTAGTAGTATCATACATTTTATTAAGTGTACGCTCAATTTTGTGAGGGTAAAATTGTGTCATATTTCTGTTTTTTTGCGTTAAAACGGTATCTAAACTGTAACCATAAAGTAAGGGCACTTTGTAAAAAAAATTGCTCTGGGAATGATATTTCAAAAACATTTTTTTTGGTAAGTAGGTAGGACTGTCCTTAATTATTATCCCATAAATTAAAGTGGTATGTTAATCAGTTTGTTCACAGCAGCTGGTTGAATGGGTACACCTCAGCAGTCCACGGCGAATTTCGTTTTATGTCCTCGATCGACTAAAAACGGGTTCCACGGGAGCGGTAATTTTAGTTTCGAGGGTAGAAAAAAGTTACACGGGGCCAAATCTAGTGAATACGGTGGTTGATTGATGCGTTTTGTTGCCTTTTCGGCCTTAAATTCGGTCACAATTGAGGTTCGATGCGACGGCTTATTTTCGTCTTCAAAAATCCATGAATTCATCTTTCATAATTCCGGCCATTTCTTAAAGATTTGCTCATGCAACTGCTTCAATATGGTCAAATAGTACTTCTTATTGACCGTCTGTCTCTCCGGAATGAATTCATGATGGATTAAACCTCGAATATCAAAAAAAAAACAATAATACTCGCACAGAGTCGCCAAGGGTACAGAAATATTAGTTGTGTCTCAAAAACCACGATTTTGAGTGACCGTCTGTCTGTCTGTACATATGTTTGTTCGTCTGTCTATAACATAACTTTCTAACGTTTTGACCTATCATACTGTTTGGTGATCTATCTACGGATCTTATTACCTGAAATTTAATTTAATGAACTGTTGATTCTAACTTTTACTCACCTGCAGTTCACAGCACAATACGATTTTATTCGATATTTTGGGTTTGAGGCTCGGGTATCCATTGAGCTTAGCTAAGAATGAAGCTTTGTTACATTCCCTCATTTCCATAAGGCGGTACCAATAACGAACACATACAGCTGTTCGCACGACAGCTGAGCGGCAATTCTTACAATTCAGCAGACATCAGCGCATATACAGATGCCACTGAAAGTTTGAGTGAAATCGTGCAGTAAGCACCCATACAGCTGTTTACATCGCAGTAAGCATACATACAGCTGTTTGCAGATATAGGTCAATGCATATGACAGCTGAGCGATCCAACTGAATGCGGGTCAGTGGAATTGGCTGCATAAGGAGCCGTTGGACTTCGCTACAGTTGGCCTTTTGAATTAATAATTGTTATGTAGTTCACTTGCCTTTGAACTTCCGAGCGAGCACTTACAATAAATTCTACATGGAGATCTTTGTGTTTCCTTTGTTAAGATTGTTAAGAGTATTGAGTTGTGAAATTCGCTCAATCGCCAAAATTTAGGAATTGTGTAATTATTAATCTAATTCTTGTGTTGTGAATTCTCGCACAAGTTTACCGGATTCGTTAGATTTACGGCGCATTATAGTGTTTCGATTTTCGCACTTTACCATCGTAGTGTTGGGATTTTTCGCACTGAAAGTATTCTTCGTTTTGCGATAACTATTCTTCGTGCTGTGATTCGTCGCACGAAAAACACATACTGAAATTTGTCATATATCATTTTTAGCAAAAAAGTAACTTTAAGTTCGTGAACGGGTCACATCCCCCACTCCTTTTACACCTTCCCATACAAATTTCGGGAAATTTCGAAATTTAAAGAAATTGATTTTTCTCCAAAACTATTTTAGCTATTGACTTGAAAATTAGGTAGTATAACGATGTAAATACCATTAACCTCAAAAATATTGATCTGATCCCCTTAAAACTTCTACCACCTCCCATACAAATGTACAGTTTTCAAAAATGCATTTATTCGGCTTGCATTGCAACTAGCAAAGCTAAAAGAACCATTTGTTGCCATAATTAATTTTATTACTATTGCATCCAATTTTGGAAAAACTATAAGCTTCTTCTCACTCCTTCTACTCCCTCCCATACAAATTTCTCGAAATTTTGTAATTTCAATTTAATTATTTTTCTCCGAAACCGTCACAGCTATCAACTTTAAAGTTTGACAAAGTATAATATTATAAAGATAACTGATCTACTCTCTCCCTTACAAATGCAAAATTCTGTTAAATTCATTTAATCGATTTTCATAGAAACTAGAAAAGGTAAGACTTGAAGTTTTGCCAAAATTTGTCCCTTAATAATTGCAATAAATGCTACAAAAAATATCGCCTTCACTCCTTCTACCACCTCCCATATAAATTTTTGTTTTGGAAATTCAAGAAAAGTATTTCTCCTTCAAATATATGAAACCTATCGACTTTACAATTGTAACAAGGCAATGTGATTAGGAAGTATTATTCAAGTTATAGTTATTCATACATGGGTGTACGCGCAATTATGTTTTAGTAATGTTTCATCTAAGGTGCCTATTTTTTATGGCGTTGGGCGAGAGAGTGGCAACTACTTCACGACTGGAGGTAAAGGAATTAGTCGACACACCACGTGGTAAAAAATAATATACTTAGCCATACATACGATCAGATATTGGAAGGAAATATTTAAATCAAACGAGAAAAAATAAATCTTTGCTCTCCCAGTTAACACGAAACTTCACATTTAAGTAAAAATGTGGCGTTTTATAACCGAACAATTTGGCCAAAGCCGTTGGAAATTTAAAAATTTTTTCCAAATATCCTGAAATCAAAACTTTGGTGATGGAACTGGATTAATGGCAATGTGATTGACTTAATGGTTTTACTTTTCCTCAGGAAGTTTTTAAAATAAATACAAAGGCAAATTTTATGAAGAAATTTTTTGTTATATTTTGTGAAGGAAATGTTATTTTCTTAACATAACCGAAAAAAGGTTTACTTTCCACGGAAGGAAGTTGATGAATTTTCCAAATTTTGAAGTTTTTATTGGCAATATTACATTTTGACATAGCTATTTTTTTGCTGAATAAAATTGATTTTGACTTTAGATTTTTTGCAAATGATACTTTTTTGACCATGATTTAAATGTATGAACTTTGAGTTGCTGTAAGTCGAAAAAATTATAATAATAAAAATAAGGCTATCAATTTGATCAACTTCAAACCTGTTAACGAACGATTCCGCATTAAAACACAATTCTTTAATGTTTGGCTTATTAATGACAATGCCCCAACGGAAGACAAAGACGACGAAGTTAAAAACGATTTCTACAGCACCTTAGAATCAACATTCGACTCCCTTTCGTCGGTAGTGACTTAAACGCGAAAGTGGGCAAAGAAGAAACATACATACGGACAATTGGAAGGCACAGTCTCCATGATATCAGTAACGACACGGCCAGAGACTGACGGATTTTTCCAGCAGTAAAAATCTTCTTGTAAGCTCGACATGCTTCCCGCATCGTGATATTCATAAGAGAACATGGGCATCACCCGACGGAAGAACATTCAATCAAATATATCACGTTCTAATAGATAAAAGGACGGCCTCCTACATTCTCGACGTGCGTACATGTCGAGGGGCTGATTGATACCACTATTTGGTAAAGACCAAGTTCCGATGTCGAATCGCAAACCTAGAACACCCAAAAACACAACCGGTTCCTGAATTCAATATAGGAAAACTCAAGGATGAGAAAGTATTTGCGAAGTACGTATCAGCCTTAGAGAGGCACTTCGCACCAATACTGAACAACAACGCCAGCATGACAATAGAAAAAATTTGGTAAAATATCAAAGATGGCATTTCATCTGTCGCAGAGGAGGTGATAGGACAACAACCTCGGCGCAAAAAAAAAATGACTGGTTCAACAACGGATGCTAAGACGCCTTAGACCGAAAAAATCAAACTTACAAGATATTGACAGAACAGCCAACATGAGCCAAGCGATACAAATATAATGATCTTAGACGACTTGCAAACAAAATATGCAGACGAAAAATATGGAAGTACTATAACGACGAAATTAAAAACATGGACGAACATTTTAATTTACACAACACAAGAGCCGCATATTCCCTTGTTAAAATAATACCAACCGAAAACGACCCTCTGCAAGGATGCAGAAGGGAACATTATAAGTAACGCGGAAGATATAAAACTAAGATGGGCACAATACTTTGAACACCTTCTTAACCCGAGCCCATCACCTACACGAACAGCTGCAGCAGATACAATAGCAGATATAACTGATGTAGCAGCTGATGAAGGATCCGCTTTGAGTCCTTCCACACTCGAGGAAGTAAAAACAGCCCTAAGGAACCACCCAAACAATAAAGCGTCGGGCACTGATCAAATCCCAGCTGAACTCTGAAAGCCGGCGACACCTGCATAGCGCATCTCCTACATAGATTAGTCACGGACATATGGACGCAGGAAATACTTTCTGAAGATTGGCGCAAGAGCATCATATGTCCAATTTATAAAAAAGGTGAAAAACTCTGCTGCGAAAACTACCAATGAATATCTCTGTTGTGTACGTCTTATAAGATCTTGACGAAAATTCTAGAAAAGAGAATTAAGCCCTATGCTGAAAAAGTAATTGGTGAATACCAAGGCGGAGTCTGGAGTCCCACCGAAACTGGTCCGACTGACAAGAATGACAACGACTTAGTCTTTGTCACAAGTCAGAGTAGAAAATGATCTGACTCCCAGTTTTAAAACAGACAACGGCCTTAAACAAGGTGACGACCTCGCACTAATGCTTTTCAACTTAACACTCGAATATGTTGTTCGGAAACTTCCCGTTGACACCAAGGGAACACTATGCTTCAAATCCACACAACTCGTAGTATATGCCGACGACATAGATATCCTTGCAAGATCTCTGGAGAGTGCTAAGGAAGTATTTGTAAACCTTGACTCGGTAGCAAGGGAAGTTGGACTACGTATTAATGAAAATAAAACAAAAATTATGACGCAATCTAAGAAAAAGACGCCAATCAGACAAAATATTACAGTAGGAGACTATAACCTAGAAAACGTAGACAACTTTATATACCTAGGGGCGAAACTATCGAAGGATGGAAGCGAACCCATCGAAATCAAAAGAAGAATAATTATGGCAAACAAGACGTATTATTCGGTACTTCCAATAATTAAAAACAAGAACGTACACAGGAAAACAACACTTAAGTTATATAAAACGATTATACGACCTGTACTATGCTATGGCAGCGAAACGTGGATATTAACTCAGGCGTCCGAAAAACTCCTTAATGCCTTTAAAAGAAAGGTCCGCATAAGAATCCTCGGACCTGTGAGGGAAGACTCGATCTGGAGAATATGATACAATAGAGAATTGTATGCCATCTTCGACAATTCAGAAGTGTCAACCTTCATAAATTTTAAGAAGATACAATGGGCGGATGGATGACGGAAGAATTTTCAAACGCACATTAAAACGGAAAGTCAACGGACAAAGACCGGTCGGAAAACCACGGAAGCGCTGGGAGGATTCGATTGACGCAGACAGCAAATCACTGCTAAGATTTTCTAATCGGAGGACGCAGTCACTGGACCGAGATGGATGGAGGCAAAGTATTCAGGAGGCTAGAGTCCGATTTGAGCTGTAGCGCCATTGTAAGAAAGTATCAGTTAGATTTTGTGGCTATTTAAAGATGCATCGAATTTTCAAAGTCGACTTTTTCTCCAGTCAGTTCCTGTTCATTCAGCTAATCGGATGACTCTTTTATTTCCAATTTACACTAAAACTATTTGGAGCTATTCACATAATTTTTCGATTCCAAATTATTTCATCTTCAACGAAAATGCCTTTTCGCTATAAACAGCCATTTAAAGTGAATAACAGAAGCGGTGAAAATCTGAAAAAGAGCCGCATTCTGTTGAAATTGTAGATAAAGCGCTGGGATAAACACGAGTATACGATGCAAAATTGATAACGAGACTAGCGCGAGCTCCTGTTTGTATACTTTATCGCAATTTCAAATACATTAAAAAAGTAATAGGATTATTTTTTCAAATTTCCTCAGCATTGAAATAATTTCAAGCAATCAATTAAGAAATTATTAATTTCCGTCCACTCCTCCTATCGCCCTCTTCCCATACAAACCAAAAAACGCATAAATAATTAAACATATAAAAATAAACAATTGAAATCTTGTCCTGGAGGTAATGATTGTAGTCGCAGTTATGTATATGTTAAATAATTTACAACCGCTAGAGCCTAGAATTCTCATTCACTTAGTGTCCCCTCACTTGCATATTGATTTCCCACACATCCGCAGCTTGTCCTATGAATAATAAAGATGAGCCCGACTTGATGACAGATATTTTTTTTATAGTTTTTAGTAACTAGGCAATATTCTTCGCACGCTACGTTTTTCAATTCAGCGAAAAACTCTGGTTCGCATTCTCTCATTTCTGCTATCGTGTCTGCTACTGCTGTTCGTGCGGGTGATTGGCACAGAATAAGAAGGTGTTAAAAGTATTGCGCCCATCTTTATCTTATATCTTCCGCATTACTTAGAATGTTCCCTTCTGCATCCTTGCAGATGATCGTTTTCGGTTGGTACTATTTTAACAAGGGAATATGCGGCTCTTGTGTTGTGTAAATTAAAATGTTCGTCCATGTTTTTAATTTCGTCGTTATAGTACTTCCATATTTTTTGTCTGCATATTTTGCTTGCAAATCGTCTAAGATCATTATATTTGTCCCGTTTGGCTCATGTTGGCTGTTCTGTCAATATCTTGTAAGCTTGATTTTTTCGGTCTAAGGTGTCTTAGCATTCGTTGTTGAACCAGTCATTTTTTTTGCGCCGAGGTTGTTGTCCTATCACCTCCTCTGCGACAGATGAAATGCCATCTTTGATATTTTACCAAATTTTTTCTATTGGCATGCTGGCGTTGTTGTTCAGTATTGGTGCGAAGTGCCTCTCTAAGGCTGATACGTACTTCGCAAATACTTTCTCATCCTTGAGTTTTCCTATATTGAATTTAGGAACCGGTTGTGTTTTTGGGTGTTCTGGGTTTGCGATTCGACATCGGAACTTGGTCTTTACCAAATAGTGGTCTGTGTGCAATATATGTATAGCGAGATTATAGTCCTAGATTTCTGACACTTTGTTCGTCACGAGTAACTCAAGAGTAGATTTAATGAGATGAAGCATATTGACATGAGAAAGTCAGTTCTATCGAGAAAGCGAGATGACTTGAAGAAACAGTAGGCAATTTATATCACGTCTCCATTCCGTTGTCAGTAACCCTGTCCGTCACCGTACTGCGTTTTACTCACTAATATTAGCTGATCCCAAAAAAAAAACGAGTTTTCCTAGATACGAGTAGTTGCGTTATCTAAATATGTATATAAACGAAAAAAAAAATCGATTCATCACAGCAGCTTTACTAGAAACAATTACCTACTTGCATTAAATGATTGAGATGTGGTTGTTATTGATATGCGAATTGTATATATTGAAGTGCGCTAGGGTTTCAACTAAATAAACTGCCAACAAGTCGGGCGAAACTTTATTATTCTTGGGACAAGTTGCGGATGCGTGGAAAGTCAATAGGCAGGTTAGAGTGGCTAGGGAAGACTAAGTGACAGGGGGTTCTTTGACAGGGCAGTAGTTGTTCGTTTATTTATGCAAGTTTGAGTTCTTATGAAGGGAGTTGAGAGGGGTGATAGTAAGGGTGGGTGGATGTTAATAGCTTTTTAATTGATTGCTTAAATCACGTCCAATATTCTCTGTATAGAATGCCAGTTTTATAGACGAAGTTGCATAGAATTTTCATAAAATTCGGTGCATTTTATATTCACGAAACCTAACATTTGTATGGGAGTGGGTAGAGAAGGTGGGGGAATCGTAAAATTTGATATGCAGTTTTATTTCGTTTCTCTTGTAAGGCGCTTGCACAAAATTTCAAGTTCATAGCTTTTAGTTTGTTTGTTATTAGTTGATTTAATGAAATTGGTCGAAATCATAGTTTTGTATGGGAGGGGGTAGAAGGGCAAGCACAATTTCAAAACTTTTAACGTAATTTCATTTCAGCTATTTTGTAAGTCATCGTAAAATTTGATATGCAGTTTTATTTCGTTTCTCTTGTAAGGCGCTTGCACAAAATTTCAAGTTCATAGCTTTTAGTTTGCTTGTTATTAGTTGATTTAATCAAATTGGTCGAAATTATAGTTTGTATGGGAGGGGTAGAAGGGCAAGCGCAATTTCAAAACTTTTAACGTAATTTCATTTCAGCTATTTTGTAAGTTTTCTGCAAAATGTTAAATTGATAGCTTTTAAAAGTTAGGTGGTAATTGATTTATTAATAATGGTTGAAATCATACTTTTGTATGGGAGGGAGTAGAAGGACAGGCGCGATCTCAAAACTTTCGACGCAATTTTATTTCAAATATTTTTGAAAATTTTTGTGGAAAATTTCAAATTGATAGCTTTTAATAGTTAGGTGATAATTGATTTCTTGAAAATGGTCAAAAAAATAATTTTTTTTGGCTTGTAGAAGTTTCAAAGGTTTTCGGCCAGTTAATATTTCGTATATTTAGACATTTTTTTTGAATGCATTTCGCTAATGTTCAAGTTTCTATCTTAAAATTTCACTAAAAACTTTTCAGTTTAAGTGTTTTTTTCAATGCACATGAAACACCTTTTGCACGTTGGATGTGGGGGGTGGGGGGGAGGTTGGTTGATAACAATTATGGATCAAGTTCATATTCATATTATTTTTCTATGTATATGAAATAGATGTATCCACATGCGAAATTTAAACTTTCCAGCTTTCTCCAGACCCCTAAAAAATTACTCAAAATTTTCGACATTTTTGCTTATCACCTCCCTCCTCTTACACCGCCCAACTTAAAAATACCAAAATTCACCATTATGTAGATCTACAATCTGACAAATTTTCGATTTGATATCTGTACTGTTTTTTGAGATATAAGGATTTGCAATTTTTAAAAGTGCGCCATTTTTGAAATGCTCCCCATTTCCCCCCACTACTATTATTTCAACATGTTATATTTTTTTGTATTTTCCTAGTATAGCTTAATATACGTTTCAAGTTTGAATTACATAGCTTAAAGGATAGCTGAGATATTCATTTTTAAGTGTTTTTCTTTGCACTCCCCTGACCCTCCCCTTACAATAACTCTCTAAGTTGATTCCAATGGAATTATATGCCACCTTAATGGTCCCAAAATATGAATTTTTTACGATAAGTAATTTCGAAGATATAATCAAGTGAAAAAAACAATTCGGCCGACAATTTGTTTTTAGTCCCCCCCCTTTTCGAACGCCAATGGATAAAAGAATTAATTATTATAATAATTAATTGATTTTCAACTTCTTATCTGCATTCGTGGAGGAGATATTAGCAAGTGTAGTTTTTGAATTTTTCTCTCCCCCCGCCTTCCCCTTCCACCTAACACCCCCCAAAATTTAGAAAATAGAGATCACTTACAAAATCAACAATTCACCCAAAAACGAACATTGTACCTTTAACGGTCTCGGAGATATGAGTCCATATGTACGGCATATGACGGGACGGATTTTTTTTTGCATTTTTAGGCTTATTTAGTCATGAAACGCGAAAAAAAAATTTCAGGGTAGCAAGTTTTTTTTTCCTGTGTCGATCACAATACTTTATTATTAGAATTATAAAGTAAAAATGAAACCAAGTCGCTTTTAATTTAAAATAACCACAAAAATTTATTTATCGCTTTTCAATTACTCTCACAAACACTTTTATAGTTTTCGCTTACTATATATCGCCTTATCCGTCGCACTCATCGCTCTGTCGTTCACACGACTTTATTGATTTCCAATCTCTACCGTCGACCGATATGTACGCTTATTGAATTCTGTTTGTCGATCATAGGACTTGCTTGCTTACTGTCGCTTACTGGTCACAGGACTTACTCGCTTACTGTCTACTGTCGCTTACTGAACTCCGCCTGCGGTCACAGGACTTACTCACTTACTGTTGCTTACTAAACTTCGCCTGTCAATCACAGAACTTACTCGCTTACTAAGCTCTGCCAGTGAGTCACAGAACTTACTTGCTTACTGAAGTCCGCCAGTTGGTCACAGGACTCTACTTTTCGCTTACAGTCACTAACGAAACTCCGCCTGTCAGCTCGACTCAACCAAAAATTATATGTACACAACATTTGTTACCGGGAGTCTATTTCTCTAACAGGCGCCCATAATCTCAACTGATCAATAGGTACAAAAATATTGATCAACCCAAAATGTCCGTTCGAAAAAAATCCGTCCGCTGAGAAATGACGATCTGATGAAATTTGATAAGTCGAAGATGAACGTAAATAAGGTAGCGAGAGCTCACAACAATGTCGGCGTCATTTTATCGATACGACAAGGAAAAATGGTCCCTTCTCGTCGCCGTCTACTTTTCGCCAAACACTTCGATTAAAAATCACTTGAGTTTTTTCGTCTTTTCGTTTGTTTAATTTTTCCTACTGGTCGGATGATTATAAACGCCTGTTGGTCGCAGCTCGTTTTGTGAGATTCTCACTTGTTGGTTTCCCGGATTATAAGAGGAGACGATTGGAACGACCCATCCAAAGGTTTTGCCTGCTTCCACTCGAACCGATTGAAGACTCCTCCGATTCTTCAAGGGGGCAGGGTGTTCAACCAGCAGAAGTCTAACCGTCGCTGCCACTGGCGTCAGGCGGAGTTTTCCGCTACCACTGGAGATCAAGAAGGAGGACGATATCGGACCTGGACACGAACAGGACTCACTCTACAGCAAACCGTCGAACAAAAAGGTTGTGACGGAAAATATATATAATAAAATAAAACAAATAAGACCAATAAAACTCGTGTGTTTCCCTTGCAAGTTAAATCCAAGAGTAAGCCCATAGTCCAGGGCGGAGCTCTCCCGCTGGCTATCGAACAGTTATACTTTGACCAAATTTTCAAGTTGATAGGTTGAATAACTTCGAAGAAAAATAAATTTTCGAAATATCAAGTTTTTTGTATAGGAGCGGGTAGATGGGGAAGTTGTAGCCCGATCACGACCTTCAAGTTTATTTTTTACTAAAAATTACGTTAAAAATGTTCAGCATGATAGCATAAAGCGTTTTAAAGTTGCAGACATACGGCCACTAGAAATCGAACGACAACAGATATTTCTATATCCTTGGTAACTCTGTGCGAGCATTATTTCTTAGCGTTACAAATGGTAAGGCAAGTATAATGTAGTCTCAGATTTCATTTAGAGTATAAAAATGAATAGAACTTATTAATCTTCCCATAGAAAAGTATTTTTTCGACTATTTTTAATAAATCAATTGTTACCAAACTATTAAAAGCTATCAAATTGGAATTTTGTTCAAACACTTTCAAAAATATTAAGAATAAAGCTGCATTAAAAGTTTTCCAATCGGTATAGCCTTTCTAACCCTCCAATACAAAAATATGATTGTGACCAATTTCGTTAAATCAACTTATGAACAACAAATCATAAGTTATGAACGGGTGCGAACTTCTTTCAGGACAAAAGAAACAATACTGTTTCACAAATTTTACCGAATATGGTTTCAAGATTATAAAATACACCGAATTTTATAGAATTTACTTCATCCTATACCGAAAATTTTGAAAGTGATTTAAGCAATCAATTAAAAGAATGTTAACATCATTACATCTCTTCTCTCTAAAATCACAAAAATTTGCTGTCACCTAGAGATTAGGCTTTATGCGCAATTGTAGTACTGTAATGTTATTTTATCGCGTAATGATATTTTATTTCAACTGTTTTTTAAAATCAACACAAGTTAAAACTATTTACCTTTCCTTGACGCTCTTCACAACATATATTATTTTAAAATCCCAATCGTCTTAATTGTTAAGACAAGAACGATTGCTATTATATTGTGGCATGTTAGCCCTGGACGTTCGTTGAGTATTACAGATCTTCAGCTGTTCTACACACATGCGCGCGTGAACATACTGCTCATCGACTGAGCTTCACTGAAGCGGCGAGTAACGGTCAAATAGTTGCCGAATAGCGGACGAAAGGCGGACGAAAAGCTACCGAATAAAACTGTATGAAAAGATCGAGCGCTTGTGATAAAGGTCAGTTTTGAGTTGATATTTGAATAGGAGAGTCGAAACTGAAAAGCAATTAAGGGAGTTTGCAAGGGAGTGCAATCGACTGCCAAGATGAATGCGCGAGTGGTTGGCGGTGGAATTCAGTACGCGACAGTAAGCGAGTAAGTCCTGTAACCAACAGGCGGAGTTCATTACGCGAGTAAGTCCTGCGATTGACAGGCAGAGTTCAATAAGGGACAGTAAGCGAGTAAGTCCTGTGATCGACAGTCGAATTGAAATCCTGTGATCGACAGGCAGAATTCAATAAGCAAATACGTAGTGTGATCGATGGTGGAGGTTAGCAGCCGGAGGTTGGAAAGCGATGAAGCCGTGTGAACGACTGGTCGATGAGGTCGAGAAATGTGGTGAAATATTGTGATCAAAAAGTATAAAAGCAATTTAGTTGATTAAATGAATTTTTGCAGTTATCTTAAATCCAAAGCGACCTTTAGAGCACTTCATTATAATATATGAACAATAAAATATTAAAATTATTATTCTCTATAAGTGCTCCCTTATCGGTAGTCCTGAGTGTTACAATTGTGAAATCACAATACTAATGGATTTTGTTCTAATATATTTTAAAATTCAAATGTCGTGAATATCATCATCACAAGTACAAAATTCTTCTGGCTATCTTAACCTACAAGGACCAAATTCATAGGGTTGTGTGAAAAGTTTACAAAAACTCATATGAAAGAAATGTGGTGTTACATGTTGGACATGCTAAGCATTTTCAGCAGAGCCTTGAAGTTCCGACTAAAGGCCTAACTCCACATAACCGCACCGTGTGATGGCCATGTCTGACGGTCTGTCGTCACATGGCGGCACAATGGAAGTTACCGGTTGGGTCCCGCCTAATCACACCGAGATCACACCGCGTACGACTAGTTTAGATAACTTTTTAACGGACATGGTACGGTGCAGTCATAAAATCATACTGAACCGAATTCCAATCATGAAACTCCGCACAGTAAACATACGGATTCGATGCGGAGAAGTGAGGTCATCCGTCGCCGCCACCGAAAATCTTCCGAATTGTTGGCATGGTCATGTAGGGTTAGGCCTTACTCATTGGAATTTACATGCATTTTATTATTTCTGCAGAACAACGCGAGAACGCTTAGGCTGCACCACAAGATTACTTGAGTTGACTGTTTAGATTCTTTGATGTTATTTCGTTTGAAATATTATAGTATTTAAATCAATAACCACAATCGTATCTTATGATAAAATTTGCAGTTGAAACAGCTAGTTACTTTATGCTGCAAAGGTTTTTATAATCATCACTTCAGCAAATTTTTTTTTTAATAAAAATTGACTGGCTATTTATACTTTCAAAACGCTATGCCAAAAGATCTATACAGTAGCGAATAGCTTACTCAAACTGAAATAAATTTTGATGAAAGAAATTGAACCGTAGCTTTCAGATTTATAGATTGATGATACACAATCTCTCTATTCATGCACACAGGCTGAGATTTCTCCAATTATTCCATAAGCCGACGTTAACCGCAACATACGAGTAAATGCATCATACTTAATCGCCAGATTAACCTGCAAATTTTATTATATTAAGCTTTTTAATAAAGGCTCTTTGATTTTACCTACCAATATGCACATTTTTAGCAAAGCACTTTGCACAATTACATCTTACAAGTAAATTTTATTTTTGATTTTATCAATTCAGTAACGCTTTTAAGTATTGTCATGACCATTGTTGAATTTCTTTCTAGAAATGAAAATTCTTACAGTCATAAGGTTTAGGTAATACTTAGTTTTATTTTTATAGCCGTGTTTTGAAGCACTAATTTGTTTTACAATTTTATTCTAATAATAAAAGATTGTGATAACTCCGCCATAGACGGTCACAAGCTCAGTTTGAGAGAGGAGGAGGGAACAAAGAGTTAACCTGAAAGGCCAGTAACACCAGTGCGTCTCAGGAAGGAGGCAAAAAGTATGATATAGTTGGACTTGCAGCATAGCTGTGAGAACTCCAGCATGTCATATTTAGCTCAAAACTCCCACCCTTTTTCTACTAGGGTGTAATAAATAAGCACCTTAGAATCAACATTCGACTCCCTTCCGAAAGTGGGCAAAGAAGAAACATACATGCGGACAATTGGAAGGCACAGTCTCCATGATATTAGTAACGACAACGGCCAGAGGCTGACTGATTTCGCCAGCAGCAAGAACCTTATTGTAAGCTCGACATGCTTCCCGCATCGTGACATTCATAAGAGAACGTGGGCATCACCCCACGGAAGAACATTCAACCAAATAGACCATGTTTTAATAGAGAAAAGGACGGCCTCCTGCATTCTAGACGTGCGTACATGTCGAGGGGCTAATTACGACACAGACCACTATTTGGTAAAGACCAAGTTCCGATGTCGAATCGCAAACCGAGGACACCCAAAAACACAACCGGTTCCTAAATTCGACATAGGAAAACTCAAAGACGAGAAAATAGTTGCGAAATATGTATAAGCCAATAGAAGAAATGTGGCAAAATATCAAAGATGGCATTACATTTGTCGCAGAGGAGGTGATAGGACAACAACCCCGGCGAAAAAGAAATGATTGGCTCGACAACGAATGCCAAGATGCCTTAGAACGAAAAAATCAAGCCTACAAAATATTAACGGAACGGCCGACACGAGCCAAACAGGACAAATGCAAGGATCTTAGACGATTTGCAAACAAAATATGCAGACAAAAAAAACGGAAGTACAATAATGACGAAATAAAAAACATGGACGAACAATTTAAACTACACAACACAAGAGCCGCGTATTCCCTTGTTAAAAGGATGAAAGAAGGATACAAACCAAAGACGACCCTCTGCAAGGATGCAGAAGGGAACATTATAAGTAACGCGGAAGACATAAAACTAAGATGGGCAACAATACTTTGAACACCTTCTTAACCCGAGCCCATCACCTACACGAACGGCAGCAGCAGATACAATAGCAGATATAACTGATGTAACAGCTGATGAAGGATCCGCTTTGAGTCCTCCCACACTCGAAGAAGTAAAAACAGCCCTAAGGAACCACCCAAACAATAAAGCGCCGGGCACTGATCAAATTCCAGCTGAACTTCTGAAAGCCGGCGACACCTGCATAGTGCATCTCCTACATAGATTAGTCACGGACATATGGACGCAGGAAATACTTCCTGAAGATTGGCGCAAGAGCATCATATATCCAATTTATAAAAAAGGTGACAAACTCTGCTGCGAAAACTACCAAGGAATACCTCTGTTGTGTACGTCTTATAAGATCTTGACGAAAATTCTAGAAAAGAGAAATAAGCCCTATGCTGACAAAGTAATTGGTGAATACCAAGGCGGATTTAGAGCTGGACGCTCGACCACGGACCAGATATTCTCAGTCAAACAGATGCTGGAAAAGTGTTGGTAATATAATATTGATGTGCACCAGATATTTGTTGACTTCAAACAAGCATACGACAGTATCGACAGGCGCGTACTGTATAAAATCATGTTGGAGTCTGGAGTCCCACCGAAACTGGTCCGACTGACAAAAATGACAATGACTGAATCTTTGTCACAAGTCAGAGTAGAAAATGATCTGACTCCCAGTTTTAAAACAGACAACGGCCTTAAACAAGGTGACGGCCTCGCACCAATGCTTTTCAATTTAACACTCGAATATGTTGTTCCCGTTGACACCAAGGGTACACTATGCTTCAAATCCACACAACTCTTAGCATATGCCGACGACATAGATATCCTTGCAAGATCTTTGGAGAGTGCTAAGGAAGTATTTGTAAACCTTGACTCGGTAGCAAGGGAGGTTGGACTACGTATTAATGAAAATAAAACAAAAATTTTGACGCAATCTAGGAAAAAGACGCCAATCAGAAAAAATATTACAGTAGGAGACTATAACCTAGAAAACGTAGACAATTTTATATATCTAGAGGCGAACCTATCGAAGGATGGAAGCGAACCCATCGAAATTAAAAGAAGAATAATTATGGCAAACAAGACGTATTATTCGGTACTTCCAATAATTAAAAACAAGAACGTACCCAGGAAATCAAAACTTAAGTTATATAAAACGATTATACGAAATGTACTATGCTATGGCAGCGAAACGTGGACATTAACTCAGGCGTCCGAAAAACTCCTTAACGCCTTTAAAAGAAGGTCCTCCGAAGAATCCTCGGACCTGTGAGAGAAGACTCGATCTGGAGAATACGATACAATAGAGAATTGTATGCCCTCTTCGACAATTCAGAAGTGTCAACCCTCATAAAATTTAAAAAGTTACAATGCGCTGGTCATGTGGTGTGGATGGATGACGGAAGAATTTCCAAGCGCACACTAAAAGGGAAAGTCAACAGACAAAGACCGGTCGGAAAACCACGGAAGCGCTGGGAGGGTTCGATTGACGCAGACAGCAAATCACTGCTAAGATTTTCAAACTGGAGGACGCGGTCACTGAACCGAGATGGATGGAGGCAAAGCATTCAGGAGGCCACAGCTCGATTTGGGCTATAGCGCCATCGTAAGTAAGTAAGTAATAAATAAGTAGGACCGGTCCTCCAGGTCGGGGTTGGGCGAGGCACCGACAACGCATAACCACAAAAAGAACACTGTCCAGAAACCTGAAAAACAGCCTCGGAAAGGATGGACTCAACGGCAACGACCCCGCAAACGAAAAATGGACTACTCTATTGGATCTTGGAATGTTCGATCCTTGTTTAGGATAGGAGCTCTGAAAGAGTTCCTCAAAGAAGTGGCAAAACACAACATCAACATAACTGCCATTCAAGAAACGAAATGGCTCGGTAACGAAATCATGGACATGAGATTACACACAATCTATCCAAGTGGAAAATTGTCGGGAAGCAGAGAATTTGGAGCCGCTTTTGTCGTTGACAAAAACTTTAAGCAGCAGGTTACGAGTTTCAGACCAATAAGTGAAAGATTGTGTGCAATCCGAATAAAGACTAAATTTTTCAACACTTGGTTGATCAACGTTCACACACCAACAGAAGACAAGGACGATATAACTAAAGACGAATTTTATGCCACCCTGGAGACAACCTTTGATTCACTGCCCTCAAAGGACCCAAAAATTGTCTTAGGGGATTTTAATGCAAAAATCGGAAAGGAGGAAACTCATAACGGAACAACAGGAGGGCATAGTCTCCATGACATAACCAACGACAATGGCCAACGTCTTATTGATTTCGCAAGTAGCAAAACTATCATAGTAAGCTTTAGGTGCTTCCCACATCGCGATATTCACAACCGAATGTGGGCATCACTAGATGGTCACACCTTCAACCAAATAGATCACGTTCTAATTGAGAAAATGGCTGCTGCTTCCAGCATACTTGATGTACGAACTCTCCGTGGTGCGAATTGTGTCCGTGATCAATATCTAGTCAGAGCTAAATTTCGATGCAGAATAGCTTGTCGTGGATATTCGAAAACGAGTAGAGCTCAATGTCGACGAGCTTAACGACGAAACGGTGGCGCAGGCTTACATGTTAGCATGTAATAAACACCTGACACCAATATATAAAAATATCCAAAATATGCCAGTGGAGAATGTGAGGATGAAAATACGAGACGGCATCAGATCCTCCGCAGAAGAGGTATTAGGATTATAAAGCACGACGAAAAAATAATGATTGGTTCGACCAAGAATGTCGCGATGCAATAAATAGAACGACGCTTACAAAATTTTTACTGAACGATCAACACGAGCCAAAAAGAAAGATATGACGAGCTTATACGATATGCGAAAAAGATTTGCAGACAAAAACAAAGAAAGTACCATAATGACAAAATACAAAAAGTGGACGACGACATGAGAAAAAATAAAACGCGGGACGCATACGCAATAGTAAAAGACTTAAAAAAGGGATATAAGCCAAAAACCAGTCTCTGCAAAGACGCGGAGGGAAACATTATCAGCAACACACAAGAAATCAAAACGAGATGGGCTTCCTACTTTGAACATCTTCTGAATCCCACCCCATTAGCACCGATCACGATAGACAACATTTCAATTGAAGCCTCAACTGACGAAGATGAACCATCATCGACACTAAACACGATTGCTGAAATCAGAGCAGCCCTATGTGACCAAAAACTAAACAAAGCGCCGGGAATTGACGACTTTCCAGTTAAACTTCTGAAAAACGGTGGAAATTATGTCGCTGAAATACTGCACAACATGATATGCGAAATCTGGACAGAGAAAATCATACCCGACGATTGGCGAAAAAGCATTATATGTCCAATTTACAAGAAAGGAGACAAACTCTGCTGGGAGAATCACAGATGAATTTAATTGTTGTGTACGGCCTATAAAATACTGACAAAAATAATTGAACGTCGTCTTAAGTTCTATACTAATCAAAAAATTGGCGAATACCAAGATGGATTCAGAACCGGACGATCTACAACAGACCAGATATTTTCGGTGAAACAGGTGCTTGAGAAATGCTGGGAATATAACACAGACGTGCACCAAATATTCGTAGAATTTAAACAAGCATACGACAGTATCGACAGGAGCGCACTGTACCAAATTATGCTTGACTTTGACTAGTCTGACTAAGAAGACTCACAATGACGAACACTGAATCGCAAGTGAGAATACAAACCGATTCCACAACCAGCTTTCGAACGGAATGTGGTTTAATGCAGGGAGATGGTCTAGCTCCCATGCTTTTCAACTTGGCACTAGAGTATGTTATGTCGTCCGAAAAATCCCAGTCGACACCAACGGGACACTACTATTCAAGTCCACCCAACTAGTAGCATACGCTGACAACATTAACATCCTAGCAAGATCCTTCCCTAGTGCTAAGGAGGTATTTGGTAATCTTGACTCCGCCGCAAAAGAAGTCGGGTTGTGCATTAACGAAAACAAAACAAAAGTAATGACGCAAACAAGAAGGAGAGCGCCTACCAGACAAAACATAACAATTGCGACCTATGCTCTGTTATGGCAGCGAGACGTGGTCATTAACGCGAACTTCCGAAAAAGCAGTTTACGCATTTGAAAGAAAGGTCCTCCGAAGAATTTTGGGACCTGTGAAGAAAGGAACGGAATGGCGAATAAGATACAACTATGAGTTGTATCAACTCTACGACGAGCCAGAAGCTTCAACGTTCATCAAGCTACGTAAACTGCAGTGGGCTGATCATGTAGAGCGAATGGAAGACAGGAGAATCCCCAAAACGTGCTCTGAAAGGCAAAGCGAGTGGTAACCGGCCAGTAGGCAAGCCACGCAAGTGATGGGAAGACTCGGTTGATGAAGATAGTAAAGCCATCTTGAAAATTAGCAGCAGGAGGACACGGTCTTTGGATCGTGACGATTGGAGGCGATGACTTCAGGAGGCCAAGGCCCGATTTGGGCTCTCGCGTCATTGACGATGTGATCGGGAAAAAAATAGCTTATATGAAATTAATTTTTTTCTTTTTTCATTAATAAATGAGGCTAAACATGCAAAGGAGCACTTCATCTCTCTGTACGCCGTACACCATGCGTGAACGATCAGCGCATATTAGCTCCTAAGCCCTTGGATGTAGGAAGTTCAGTTTTGGGTGGATTGTAGATGGTGCTGATCTCTGGCAGACACCATTTTTGGTGGTTATATGTGCTAAGCAAGAGGCGAGGTGCGTTAGAAAATTAAGAATTCGAATATCTCAAGTACGAAAGCTTAAAATCGGCACACATACAGAGGGTTTGATGGAACATAAGACTCTAAAAATAATTTAATTTTTGAATCCATTGGAATCCAAAAATTGAGGGCGTAAAACTAATTGACGGCCAATTTTTTTTTTCAAATGATTATGTCTTTAAAACTACTTAGCATAGATAGTTAATATCCTAGGAACAATTAGATTGCATAGATCCACCATAATTAACTTAGAAGGAGGCCAATACTTGTAAGAGGGTGGTTCAGAGAGGGCGCAAAGAAAAACTCTTTAAAATTTGAATCTCTAATTTAAATTGAGAACAGGTAAGAAATTTCAACTCGGAGTGCCACTAAAAATTCATGAACAATTGGACATTGAATTAGAACGATTCGTTAACCATATCCAGCGAGCAGCGTGGCAAACACCTCAATTTATACTAAAATTTAAAGGCAACAACTACATTATTGAAATCAAACAACTACTTTCTATGAAACGGAGAGCGAAAAAAATGGCATCAAACAACCCCTCAAGATAAAACAAGACTGAATAGTCTCAACCACCAAGTAATACAAGAAATCAAACAGCTAAAGAATGAGTACATCAGTGTTAATGTTAAAAGTACATACTGTTCTCGCTGGAAGGCGACTAAAAATCTGAAAAGACCTGTCATGCAAATTCCATCAATAAAAAATACGGATGGAAGCTGGGCTAGAAACAATGAGCAAAAGGCAAAAAGGTTCGCAGAATATCTTGAACGCATACCATACCTGATTCACTTTACGTGTACATCCTGACGTTAAGTCGCAAGTTTACGGTTGTCTTTAGCAACACGGATTGTATTTGTGACGACAATCATTAACGCCCCCGAAGGTAGTGGTCTATACCAAATGCAAGTTTGGCATTAATACTGCTGGACCTATCTAAATCTCTGTCAAACTTATGGTCATGGCACCAGGTTGGAAATAAACGCAACTCCAAGCCGAATTTCTAGAAGTTCTGCCCGCGATGTGGGCGATAAATCACAGCTACCACGATACTCTCCGAAGGGCCATCTGCCATTGCGGGGGTGAAAGCAACCTTCCCTGGGCTCCCCGACACCCATGGTACCAGAAATACCTCTGGTCAGGTTTCATAATTGTGAAATATTACTCCCAGTTTAGGTCCATTTCCAAACCCATGACTGGTAGCACTCCGCTTCAGGAAACGTGGGGTAAGTCGTCGCCAAAGGTTATACTGGAATTGACCTTCATTCTTCACCCGGTATACGATAACTAGTGTTATCCCCTTCCTGCGTATAGTGAATTTTATTTCTACCACCCTATTCTAAAATTCTTCAGTCCTTAACCTCAAGTACTTTTGAATTGCCGGCTTCGGCTTTTCTTCTTTTGAATGCCTCGCGTGCGAAGACGCAAAGGCATTCAAAACTTTCTCTATTGCCCGTTAAAAGATAACCAAGACTAAGACAGAAGTCAAAGTTTCGGTTATCTCTCGAGAAGCTTGCCAACCCAATGAAACGATGTTTAACCCTATCCTTGTTACTGCTTTCCCAACTGGCTTGCCACAAAGCACGATGCTCCACCTCCGAATTCACAGAGCACCCATGAGGACCTGCTTGGTGACAGTGGAGACCGTGCGACATACAGGTAAGCTTGCACTCAGGACTACTCTGTGGCACGAGTTAATCGAGTTGGTGCCTTCACAAGTTGCCAGTGTTTCGTACCATACCACCGATCCATACGTTGCGCAAGCAATGAAAAGATTTTTTTTTCTGTGTCGATCACAATACTTAATTATTACACTAGCAAACGCCCGCGACTTTGTACTCGTAAAAATAGCAATAATAAGCAATTTATGAGAGTTTAGTTCGTAATACATTATGTGCGATATATAATCTGCTTACTTTAATGGCTCTTTGAAGAAAATGGTTTGTATATTGTTGGAATCAGAACCATAAATTATTAAGAATGAAAGCATGATACTTCCATTTTTATGGGACAGGCTAGTGATCAAATCAAACCCGTGATTCGAGATCACATACGTGTTGAAGAGCGTTAAGGACATGTGAATAATTAGTAGCTGGTGTTATTTAAAAAAAAACAAATAAGATAACATTAAGCTTAAAACCATCACAGGGCCACGATTGTGCGTAAAGCCCAATCATACGATACTATGTATAAATTAAATCGAAATTTTTGTGGTGTTAAGAAATTTGGGGTGACAGCACTGAACTAATTTGTTTTACGTCATGGTAGAGTAGCTATAAAAATGTGTTCTACCAAATTTAGGCTTCAAAAATTGAGTAGATACTGAGAAATTTAGTGCATTGAATTTAATGAAACTGTACAATTTGTATGGGAGGTGGTAGAAGGAGTGGGGGGTTTTTGGTGATTTTTCGGGAGACGACTACAATTATCATGCAATTGATATACTTTAAATTTCAGATCTGTGTCATTCCCACTTTTCAATAAAATCAAATTCCTGTGAAGTCGTGGAACTGTGTCACATTGTATGGGAGGGGGTGGAAGGAGTGAAGCTAATCGGTTAATTTGTTCTCGATATAAATAATAATGTTAATTAAGGATTTAACACAACATTTTAGCTCGATGGATGTTACACGTACTGAGAAATTTGGTGTAAAGTGATTCATGAAAAAGTGTAGTTTGTATGGGAGGTGGAGAAAGGAGTGAGGAAACTCAAACAATTTGTAGACCAAAAGACTGCATTTATAATAGAAACAATATATATTCCAAATTTCAAATTATAGCTCTTATAGTTTTCAAGAAAATTTGATTAATATATATTGTAAAAATGAGTCACTTTTTATGGGAGGGGGTAGAAGGGGTGAGGGGAGTGAAATGAAACCAAAAGCAGATTTCATTCCGATGGACACCTAACAAACTGTGCAAGTTTCATTACAATCGGTTCAGCCGTTTGTGCGTGAAAAGCGGTCGGGCAGACAGACAGACAGACAAAAATTTCAAAAATCTGTTATTATGCTTAGTTGGTACTAAAATAACTCAAAAAACTAATTTATAGCCATTTATAAGCAAATAACAGACAGACACTTTTATATTAATATGTATAGATAGAATAATAAAATATCTCTGCTAACTCTTAAGCTATGTTATTGCAACTTGGAGTATATACCTATTATATCAGCGAAATATGAGAAATATAAAACATTTCATAACAGTACCGAGAGCATTCCAAAACCGTGAACTTTTCAATATTTCAATCCATTATATCTCAAAATTCAATAATCATCAGATTGTAGAGCTATGTGGCAACATTTTTAAGTTGTTGGGAGTAAGACGAGGGATTTGAAGAGCCAAAATGGTGAACAATTTCAGTAATTTTTTGCTTCAAAAGTTTTACAATCGATCTACTTCTTCTACACCCTCCCGTACTAAAGTGTAATTTCGACCAATTTCAATAAATCAATTTATAAACAACAAATTAAACGCTACGAAATTGAGGTTTTATCCTATCATCTTTCAAAAGAAAAGTGCGTGATAAAATTCACAATGCCTCCAACTCGTCTACCGGTCCCATTCAAATGTATGGTTTCATGAATATAAATTGCATCGAATTTCATAGAATTTATTTCGTCTGTAAAGCATTCTATACGGAGATATTTGAACGTAACTCAAGCAATCAATCAAACAATTATAACATCCACCCAATTCTCCCATTCCCTACATTCCCATGTAAATCCTTGTATAAATAACCTATTTTATATAGAGGCGTTATTGATCGCAATCCTAGCTAAGTGTTAAATAATGACATGTCCTAGAGGGTCCATTCCCTATTTTTACCAATCTGCTACAATCCTAATCTGCATATTAGTATTTCATGTTTGTCCACCCTAAGAATAATAAATTTGCGCACGACTTGTTGGCAGATATTTTTATGTTAATTAAATATTCTTTATTAGCCTACACGCTGGTAATCAACGAACTGTGAAAAGTGAAAATTTATTAATCTAAGTGCGTGATCTTGCTTAACTTCGCAGCAGTTAATATCAAATTATCAAAAATGAGCTACGTATAAGAAGTCATCACTTATGAATTTCTTGCTGGTTAATTTAATTTCAGATATTTTTTTAAGCGAAAAGAAATTTCATTTTCTTTTAGGGAAAAAAAAAATAAAACCTGTCCCCTTAAAATGACTCTACCTCTGGCCTAAAAAAATAAACAATTATGAAAATAAAGATAAAAACCGGAGATTTGATTGTTGGTTCTTCAATTTTTTTTCTTCCTCCTCAGCCAAAATTGAAACCGAAAACATAATAAAATGGCTGAAAAAATACAAATTAAACAGTTTCTTATTTCTGCCGAATATTTCGATCTTCCGTTTTGCTTCTAGTTTTCTCCTCGTGTTCAATTGATTCGGGTTTCTCTGCATAAATGCTGATAAATTAATCTTGTATCAAATGAAACGAAAATTCAAAATCGAGCTCAATATATGTAAATATGCATGCTTAAATATATTTTAGAATGGTGGGAGTACGAATTTAGAAAGAGTAGCGACCTTCAGTATAATTCATCACTTATTATTTTATAGTCAAATGTTGAATTATTTCGTCAAAACTTAGTCCGAGGAATACCGGAACTTAGGCCTGAATACAACATATTGGGTAGCGTGTTGGCCTGGGACGTGAATGCCGTGAACTTAAGTCCCGACCGATGCATAATTCCGGAATACTATCTATTTGAGGCTAGGTAGATCAGATCTACAGTGTACCAATAATGTCTTCGTACAGCAGCTATTTGAAACTCGAGTGATAAAAAACAATAAATTATTGCAAGAAATTTGAAAAAGTTTTAATGCAGATTTATTCATTTAACATTTTTATTTAATTTAGAAACAAAAACTAATCCATTTAAATTTTTCATTACAAAGTTATTAACTAAAAATAAAACAAAGTCGACAATTTGCCTCCAATAATGTCTTCGTACATTTAAGATTTCGCTTGCTCTTCGATCTCTTGGCTGATAATTATCGAGTATAATTATTTTCCACTCATAACGGTTCGTAATAACAGTAAACAACAAACACGTACGTTTACTGTCAAATGTAAATTTTATGAGTTTTGCTCAGTATAAATCGGAATAATGCCTGGTAAATACTTGTCGTTTGAAGAGCGTAAGCTTATAGTGAATTTACACGTAGCGGAGCAAAAATCATACGCGGAAATAGCCAAACTACTGTCCCCGAGCCGTTCTACTATCCAATCTGTAATCGGGCGCTATAAATATGAAGGCCGCGTAGAGAATAAGCCTAAATCAGGACGCCCTGCAATTCGCACTGATGCAGATCGGCTGCAAATCAAACGTATGATTGCCAAGGATCCGTTCATAAGTGCGCCAAAAATTAGTGCAGAGTTCCGTCAATCCAATCAAAAAGAAGTTCATCCAGAAACAGTACGAAAATGATTGATGCCAGATTTAAGTCTCGTACACCTCGCAAAAAGCCACTGGTAAGTGAAGTAGATCGCAAAAAACGTTTGGACTTCGCTCGGCAATACCAAAATGCGTCTCTCGAGTTCTGGCGCAATGTTATATTTTCTGATGAGTCCAAATACAACATTTTTGGGTCTGATGGGAGACTTAGAGAGTGATAAAGCCAAGGGAAGCTTACAACCCAAAAAACACCATCAAAACTGTAAAACACGGCGGCGGCGGCGTAATGGTATGGGGCTGTATGGCTGCCAGCGGCGTTGGAAACTTAGAAATAATTGAAAGAATCATGGATCATCGGGCTTATATTGAAATTCTCAAGAGAAATTTGGAGCCAAGTGCTGAAAAATTGGGTTTATCAACGGATTTTTACTTTCAACAAGATAATGATCCTAAGCACATGGCTCAAAATACTAGGATGTTCTTGGCGTACAAAACTCCACATTTGCTTAAGACACCACCGCAAAGTTCTGACTTCAATCCCATTGAGCACATGTGGGACATGCTGGAAAAAAGGATCAGGACTCATCATATTAGCTCGAAACCTCAGTTAAAGCAGGCTCTTTTGGAGTAATGGGCGAAAATAGAGCCAAGCTATGCAAAAAAAACTTGTAAAATCGATGCCACACCGCCTTAAAGCCGTAATTAAAAATAAAGGCTACCCAACTAAATATTAACAAAAAATGTATCTATAGTTTTAAAGATTTTTCATAAACTGTTTCGTAAGTGTAGGAAGACATTATTGGAGGCAAATTGTCGACTTTGTTTTATTTTTAGTTAATAACTTTGTAATGAATAATTTAAATGGATTAGTTTTTGTTTCTAAATTAAATAAAAATGTTTAATGAATAAATCTGCATTAAAACTTTTTCAAATTTCTTGCAACAATTTATTGTTTTTTATCACTTGAGTTTCAAATAGCTGCTGTGCGAAGACATTATTGGTACACTGTATGTGCAATTGAAGTTGAATATCACGAGGTCACTGTCCGATTTAGGCGAACTGGAACTCAATACTCTCATTGTTTAAAGGTATATTATACGCATACCGCGTCTAAAATAACGTAAAATAATATGGTGGTTGGATGGGTATAGATAGGGTAGGCATCTGATCGGCGTCATTAGGCGACGCCCAGTATTGTAACTGTCATATACACATCAATTGTGCTCATCATACCTCCACGTGGTAGCCACCGGATACTGGTCTTGTCCATCCGGACTTGACTTGCTAAACTGATGGGCGCGAGTGCTAATGAAACAGAAAAATTCTAGCACTATAATAATATGGCCCTCCAAGTTGGGGGTTGGGCGATGTGCTAACAACTCATCCCCGGAAAAACCACACCCGTTTCGAAACCTGAAGCAACGCCTCGGACTGGATTGATTCAACGGCGACGACCACGCAAACGAAAAACGGACTATTTCTTCGGATCTTGGAACGTGCGATCCCCGTACAGAGCAGGATCAGTGAGAGCGCTTCTGGAACAGGCAGTTAAATACAATATAAACATAATTGCACTCCAAGAAACTAAATTGTTAGGTAGCGAGATTACTGACATTAGATCGCACACAATTTTCAAAAGTGGGAAATCATCGGGAAGCCGGGAATTTGGAGTTGCGTTTATCGTCGACAACAAGTTTAAACACCAAGTTAACAACTTCAAACCCGTCAATGAACGATTGTGTGAAATCCGCATCAAAACAAGTTTCTTTAATGTTTGGCTTATTAATGTCCACGCCCCAACGGAAGACAAAGACGACGAAGTTAAAGACGATTTTTACAGCACCTTAGAATCAACATTCGACTCCCTTCCGTCGAATGATATTAAAATAGTATTAGGTGACTTTAACGCGAAAGTGGGCAAAGAAGAAACATACATAGGGACAATTGGAAAGCACCGTCTCCATGATATTAGTAACGACAACGGCCAGAGGCTGACTGATTTCGCCAGCAGCAAAAACCTTATTGTAAGCTCGACATGCTTCCCTCATCGTGACATTCATAAGAGAACGTGGGCATCACCCGACGGAAGAACATTCAACCAAATAGACCATGTTCTAATAGAGAAAAGGGCGGCCTCCTGCATTTTCGACGTGCGTACATGTCGTGGGGCTAATTGCGACACAGACCACTATTTGGTAAGGACCAAGTTCCGATGTCGAATCGCAAACCGAGGTCAACTAAAAACACAACCGTTTCCTAAATTCGACATAGGAAAACTCAAAGACGAGAAAATAGTTGCGCAATATGTATCAGCCTTGGAGAGACACTTTGCGACAATGCTGAATACCACCGCCAGCCAGCCAATAGAAGAAATGTGGCAAAAAATCAAAGATGGCATTACATCTGTCGCAGAGGAGGTGATAGGACAACAACCCCGGCGCAAAAGAAATGATTGGTTCGACAACGAATGCCAAGATGCGTTAGAACGAAAAAATCAAGCCTACAAAATATTAACGGAACGGCCGACACGAGCCAAACAGGACAAATACAAGGATCTTAGACGATTTGCAAACAAAATATGCAGACAAAAAAAACGGAAATACAATAATGACGAAATAAAAAACATGGACGAACAATTTAAATTACACAACACAAGAGCCGCGTATTCCCTTGTTAAAAGGATGAAAGAAGGATACAAACCGAAAACGACCCTCTGCAAGGACGCAGAAGGAAACATTATAAGTAACGCGGAAGATATAAAACTAAGATGGGCACAACACTTTGAACACCTTCTTAACCCGAGCCCATCACCTACACGAACAGCAGCAGCAGATACAATAGCAGGTATAACTGATGTAACAGCTGATGAAGGATCCGCTTTGAGTCCTCCCACACTCGAAAAAGTAAAAACAGCCCTAGGGAACCACCCAAACAACAAAGCGCCGGGCACTGATCAAATCCCAGCTGAACTTCTAAAAGCCGGCGACACCTGCATAGCGCATCTCCTACATAGATTAGTCACGGACATATCGACGTAGGAAATACTTCCTGAAGATTGGCGCAAGAGCATCATATGTCCAATTTATAAAAAAGGTGACAAACTCTGCTGCGAAAACTACCGAGGAATATCTCTGTTGTGTACGTCTTTTAAGATCTTGACGAAAATTCTAGAAAATAGAATTAAGCCCTATGCTGACAAAGTAATTGGTGAATACCAAGGCGGATTTAGAGCTGGACGCTCGACCACGGACCAGACATTCTCAGTTAAACAGGTGCTGGAAAAGTGCTGGTAATATAATATTGATGTACACCAGATATTTGTTGACTTCAAACAGGCATACGACAGTATCGACAGGCGCGTACTGTATAAAATCATGCTGGAGTTTGGAGTCCCACCGAAACTGGTCCGACTGACAAAAATGACAATGACTGAGTCTTTGTCACAAGTCAGAGTAGAAAATGATCTGACTCCCAGTTTTAAAGCAGACAACGGTCTTAAACAAGGTGACGGCCTCGCACCAATGCTTTTCAACTTAACACTCGAATATGTTGTTCAGAAACTTTCCGTGGACACCAAGGTAACACTATGCTTCAAATCCACAGAACTCTTAGCATATGCCGACGACATAGATATCCTTGCAAGATCTCTGGAGAGTGCTAAAGAAGTATTTGTAAGTCTTGACTCGGTAGCAAGGGAAGTTGGACTACGTATAAATGAAAATAAAACAAAAATTATGACGCAAACTAGGAAAAAGACTCCAATCAGACAAAATATCACAGTAGGAGACTATAACCTAGAAAACGTAGACAACTTTATATACCTAGGGGCGAACCTATCGAATGATGGAAGCGAACCCATCGAAATTAAAAGAAGAATAATTATGGCAAACAAGACGTATTATTCGGTACTTCCAATAATTAAAAACAAAAACGTACACAGGAAAACAAAACTTAAGTTATATAAAACGATTATACGACCTGTGCTATGCTATGGCAGCGAAACGTGGACATTAACTCAGGCGTCCGAAAAACTACTTAACGCCTTTGAAAGAAAGGTCCTCAGAAGAATCCTCGGACCTGTGAAGGAAGACTCGATCTGGAGAATACGATACAATAGAGAATTGTATGCCATCTTCGAAAATCCAGAAGTGTCAACCATCATAAAATTTAAAAAGTTACAATGCGCTGGTCATGTGGAGCGGATGGATGACGGAAGAATTTCCAAACGCACACTAAAAGGAAAAGTCAACGGACAAAGACCAGTCGGAAAACCACGAAAGCGCTGGGACGATTCGATTGACGCAGACAGCAAATCACTGCTAAGATTTTCAAACTGGAGGACGCGGTCACTGAACCGAGATGGATGGAGGCAAAGCATTCAGGAGGCCAAAGCCCGATTTGGGCTGTAGCGCCATCGTAAGTAAAGTAAGTAAGTAATATAAAGGGTGTACATAAAGAGATTGATTCGTTATATGCTATATGAATGACATCTATAAGCTACGAGGTTTATATAACGTTTTTCAATTGTTCATGATTTAAAACATAATTCATACCTGATAATTATTATTATCAGTATCACCACAAAATCATTTCATTATCAATTATGTTATTGAGAATTCGATATTCCCATGTAAGATTGAATACATCTCCACATTAAAAAACACAACGGGAAGTGAGAAATGCGGCCGCAAAAAAAGGCAAGAAGGAATTGCTTCCCTAGAAGTTAATTTTAAAGCGACTTTGTCCGCATAAGAATCATAATAATATGCAATTTCTGAGAATGTGATTAACAATACATTATGGGGGATATATAATCTGCTTAGTTTAATGGTTCTTTGAACACAATGCTTTGTATTTTGTTGGAATCAGAACCATAAATTATTAAGAATAAAACCATGATACTCGCATTTGCATGGGACAGGCTCGTGATCAAATCAATCGCGTGATTTGAGATCATACACGTATTGAAGAGTGTTGAGGACATGTGAATAGATGTAGCTTGTATTAATAAAAAAAAAAACAAATAACAACAACATTAAGCTTAAAAACATAACAGGTTTACGGTTGCACGTAAAACAGACACTTACGATATTCAAGATGAAATAGAAAATTTTGTGATCCCAAGAAATTCTATATGGGGAGTGGTGGAAGGGGCGATAGTATGGTACTAATTTCTGTCCCATAATGTTGAAGTAGCTATAAAATTGTTATATGCAAAATATAAGCACCAAAAATTGAATAAGTACTGAAAAAAATGAAATTGTGCAGTTTATATGGGAGATGGTGGGAGGAGAGGGGAGATTTTAATGATTTTTTTATAAATAAGTCCGAGTATTCTAGCTTGACGCGTTCTCAAGCTAGAGAGCGAACGTACGGACGGACGGACATCCGGTTTTGAGATTCTTGAGCGACAAGAAATATTTCTGTACCACTGGCGACCCCATGCAAGCATTAATTTTTGGCGTTACCAACTTTAGAGCAAACTTGTAATACTCTCAGATTCCATCTAGAGTATAAACATAACAAGACTACGATTGTGCTTAAAGCCCAATCATACGATACTATACATCAAATCGAAATTTTTGTAATCTTAAGAAATTCTCTATAGGGAGTGTTAGAAGGGATGACAGCACTGAACTAATTTGTTTCATATCATGCAAAAGTAGCCATAAAAATGTTTTTTACCTTATTTAAACTTCAAAAATTAAATAGATACTGAGAAAAGTAGTGCATGGTTTTAGTGAAATTGTGCAGTTTGTATGACAGGTGGTAGAAGTAGTGGGGTTTCTTAGTTATTTTTTGAGAAACAACTATAATCATCATGCAATTGATATATTTTATATTTTAGATCAGTAACTTTCATACTTTTCAAGAAAATCTAATTTTGGAAGAGATGTGAGATTGCGTCACATTGTCTGAGAGGGGGTGGAAGAAGAGAGGCTAATCGGTTTACTTTTCCCGATGTTAATTATAATACTAATTACAGCTTTAGTACAAAATTTGAGCTCGAAAATTGTTATAGATACTGAGCAAATTGGTTTAAAGTATTTCATTCAAAATTGCAGTTTGCATGGGAGGTGATGGAAGGAGATGGGAATTTAAACAATTGGTATACTATAGATCACATTTATAACAAAAATAATATTTTCTAATTTTCAAAATATTCGTTTCTATGGCTCAAAAAAATTTGATTAATATTTATTTTTGGAAATGAGTCATTTTATATGATAGGGGGTAAAAGGCGTGGAGTATGCAAATAAGTTCAAACATAGATTACATCTCGAAGTATACCTAATAAACTGTGAAAGTTTTATTATAATCGGTTCAGCCGTTTTTGAAAGCCAGACAGTCAGATAGAGAAGGATTTAAAAATTGTGTGTTTCTGCTTAGTTATTGTCCAAATAAAACAAAACTCTAACTCATAGTCATTTTCAAACAAATAACAGATAGACATTACAATTATATTTATATACATAGATTTGAAATTATTAGCTATCACGAGGAAAATTTGATAATTGTAAATTTTTGAAAATGCGTCTTTATGTACGTGTGTATGGAAGTAGTAGTTAGGATGTAGCCTAGTGGGTAGCGTGTTGGTCTTGTAATGCGAAGGTCGCGAGTTCAAATCCCGGTTGATGCAATATATAATTCCAGCACATTGAATACTTGGTCACCTCAATCTATGAAAATGAAAAATTCATAGGAAGAGGGTTGTGCGAAGGGCTTACAACCCTTCCACAATAAGTAATGAAAAATGTTAAGGAACCTGAATGTCAGGAGGCCAAGGTCCGATTTGGGCTGTAGTGCCATTGTAGAAGTAGTAGAAGTATGGGAGTGGTAGAAGGGGTGTAATAATTTGGACTGTTCACGAGCGCGACTTAACTTTTTTGTCAACGTCAATGTGTAAAAAATTTTAAGAGCTCAACGCGTTCTTAGCTGGAGAGCGAACAGGCGGACAGACCGATATCTGGAACATTGCACAATCTTCTGTACTATCGCTCCCATTTTGTGTTCAAGAACAGGAGCGAACCAAATATTTTGCAGCCAAGGGCCGACGGAATTCATAATCAAAAACATATAAAAGCAAATCCGGAGGTTTTTGTTTTACAGAATGACCTGTGTTATTGGCAATTTCGGCCTTTATGTGCAATGCACAAACCCAGTCATCGAGGGAAGGAATGGGATTGGGAAGATAGGGAAGGGGAGTTTGAACGACCGTAACGAGTGGTGAAGCTGGTATATTTTTCAGTTGTACTGAATGCTGCTGACAAATATTTGCAGATGTTATGGGGGACTGAATGATAGAAAGAGTACAGAAACCATCTAATCTACTTAGTATTTAGACCTTCTTGAAACTGTTTCACTTTTACATCGTTTGCCCATTTTATTTCAAATAATCTTTCATTGCCAGTAGCAACTGAAAAATTTGGTGCTTAAAAAATCTACTGCCTGGAGTGCTAATCGAAATCACCATCTATTGACCATGAAGCAAGTACTCTGTCCACTACGCCACGGAAGCCTCAGGTGATAAAAGAGATGCAAGGAAGTTATATATAATGTGTTGTGATTAACACAGGAAAAAACATAACAGGACTACGATTGGACGTAAAGCCCAATCATACGATAATCTGGATCAAAAAGAAATTTATTCGATTTCCTGAAATTTTGTGGTAGAAGGGATGATGGCTTTGAACTCATTTTTTCACATCATGCTGGAGTTGCCAGTAAAATGTTTTGTACAAAATTTAAGCTTCAAAAATGTAATAGGTGCTGAGGAAATTGTAGTATTGGATTTAGTGAAATTGTGCAGTTTGCATGAGAGGTGGTAGAAGGCGTGAGGAGATTTCAATGAATTTTTCAGAAAATTCTATGAACATCAATCAATTGACAGGTTTTAAATTGCAGATCAGTACCATTTATACTTTCGATTTTTCGCAAAGTTGTGAAATTGTGTCATATTATATGGGAGGGGTGCAGTTAATCGTCTATTTTTTTGGTCTTACTAATACTTCTAAATAAATATTTCGTGCCTAATTCCAGATCAATTAATTTTATACGTACTTTACTCAGTATAGTTCATAGTATGGTTTATAGTACTTGACCTTACTTTTTCAACAAAATTCACGTGTACAAGATTTGTGCTTCCTCGCTCAACGTGTTCTCAAGCAAGCAGACGGCAGGATAACGGATGGATAGACAGATGGACGGTCATCTGATTTCGAGATTCTTGAGCGACAACAAATATTTCTATACCCTTGGCGACTCTGTGCAAGCAGTATTTTTCGGAGTTACAAACTTTAGAATACTCTCAGATTTCATCTAGTTTATAAAAACTGCTAGCCTGAAAATTTATTTCGTTACGTTATATGACTAACTAAACTAAATCCGTTAGTCGCGCGTATCATCAAATTATCTTACCGAGATCCTTATGGTTGGTGGATTGTATAATAAGTAAGTGAATTTAATTAAGTGGAGGAAGGCGAAGGGAGAGCGTTTGTCGAAAATTATCCTTGCTAATATCTCAACTCTGAGTTCAGATTGAAAGCTGAAACTCGACTTTCGGTTACACACAAAATATAACATATTTTCGTATCTACTGTGGTCCGAAAAGGCAGGGGAGGGGGGTTCTAATATTAATGCTATTATCGAGCAATTTTTTTAAATTTAATTATATTTTCGCTATCACTGAATTTAAAATGTTCATATTTAGGGAAATAATTGTAAAGGAAAGGGCAAGGAGTACAAATAAAAATACTTTAAAATTAATATCTCGACAATCGCTCAAACTATGCAATTTAAACTTGAATTACTATGCTAGTGAAATAGGAAAAAAATTTAAGGTTTGGACATAGTGGGTAGCATTTTAAAAATTGGTGTTTGGGTGTATATAGATAAGGTAGGCACCTGATCGGCGCCATAAGGCGACATAACAATACTATAACTTTCATATACCCATCAATTGTGCTCATCATTCCTCCACGTGGTAGCCACCGGGTACTGGTCTTTTCCATCGGGACTTGATTCGCTGAACTGGTAGGCGCGAGTGCTAATGAAACAAAAAAATTCTAGCACTATAACAAGCAAACACAATATAAACATCACTGCACTCCAAGAAGCTAAATTGTTAGATAGCAAAGTTACTGCCATTGGATCGCACAGAATTTTCAAAACAGGGAAAAAATCGGGAATCCGGGAGTTTCGAGTTGAGTCTATCGTCGACAAGAAGTTTAAACACCAAGTTACCAACTTCAAACTCGTCAGTAAACGATTGTATGCAATCCGCATCAAAACAAATTTCTTTAATGGCAACCTTAAAGACGATTTCTACAGCACATTAGAATCAACATTCGACTACCTTCCATCGAACGATATTAAAATAGTATAAGGAGACTTTAACGCGAAAGTGGGCAAAGAAGAAACTTACATAGGGACAATCGGAAGACACAGTCTCCATGATGTTAGTAACGATAAAGGCCAGAGACTGCCGGATTTTGCCAGCATTTTGTATGGTCGACATGCTTCCCGCATCGGGACATTCATAAGTGAACGTGGGCATCACTCGACGGACGAACATTCAAGCAAATAGACCACGTTCTAATAGAGAAAAGGACGGCCTCCTGCATTCTCGACGTGCGTACATGTCGTGGTACTAATTGCGACACATACCACCAATTGGTAAAGACCAATTTCCGATTTTGAATCGCAAACCAAGAATACCCGAAAAACATAACCGGTTCCTCAATTCGACATAGGAAAACTCATGGATGAGAAAGTAGAAAAGCCTTAGAGAGGCACTTCGCGCCAATACTGAACCAAAACGCCAGCATATCAATAAAAGAAATGTGGCAAAATATCAAAGATGGCATTACATCTGTTGCAAAGGAGGTGATAGGACAACAAGTCCGGCGCAAAAGAAATGACTGGTTCGACAACGAATGCCTTAGATCGAAAAAAAACACGCCTGCAAAATATTTACAGAACGGCTGACATGAGCCAAACGAGACACAGGATCACACGGGATCCATCATGAATTATTTCGGAGGTACAGACGGTCAATAAGGAGTACTATTTGACAGTATTGAAGCAATTGCGTGAGCAAATCCGTAAAAAACGGCCAAAATCATGGAAGGAGAATTCAACGATGATAATGCGCCATAGCATAGAGTCTCAATTGTGACCGAATTTAAAGCCAAATCAGCAGAATTTTTTCTATTCCCGAAAATGAAATTACCGCTGCAGGACATACCAAAAAGAGCTTATGAAAAGTGTTTTAAGGACTCGAAAAACACTGGCATATGTGTGTTGCACCTAATGGGGATTACTTTGAAGGCGACAAAATAAATAGTGACAATTAAGTAATTATTTTACGTTTTATTTACAAACTAGCAAACGCCCCCGACTTCGTCCACGTGAAAATAGCAATAATAACCAATTTTTGAGAGTGTAGTTAGTAATACATTATGTATGATATGTAATCTGATTACTTTAATGGCTCTTTGAAGACAATGGTTCGTATTTTGTTGGAATCAGAGCCATAAATTGTTAAAAATGAAAGCATTTGTATGGGAGAGGCTCGTGATCAAATCAAACCCGTGATTCGAGATCCTATACGTATTGAAGAGCATTAGGGACATGTGAATAATTGTAGCTTGTGTTAATTAAAAAGAAAAAAAACACAAATAAAATAACATTAAGCTTAAAAACATAACAGGACTACGATTGTGCGTAAAGCCCAATCACACGATACTATGTATAGATGAAATCGAAATTTTTGTGGTGTTAAGAAATTTTGTAAGGGGAGTGGTAGAAGGGGTGACAGTTTTACGTCATGGTAGAGTAGCTATAAAAATGTGTTCTACCAAATTTAAGCTTCAAAAATTGGGTAGGTACTGAAAAACTTAGTGCATTGAATTTAATGAAACTGTGCAATTTGCATGGGAGGTGGTAAAAGGAGTGGGGGGTTCTTGGTGATTTTTCGAGAGACAACTATAATTATCATGCAATTGATATACTTTAAATTTCAGATCTGTATCATTTACACTTTTCAAGAAAATCAAAAAGTTATATAGTCGTGGAATTGTGTCTCATTGTATTGGAGGGGGTAGAAGGAGTGAAGTTAATTGGTTAATATTTTCCCGATATTAATAATATTGCCAATTAAGGATTTATACCAACATTTTAGTTCGATGAAAGTTACACTTACTGAGAAAATTTGTGTAGTGTTTCATGAAAAAGTGTAGTTTGTATGGGAGGGGGGGTGGAAGAAGTGGGGGGAACTCAAATAGTTTGTATACCAAAGACTGCATTTATAATAGAAATAATACATTCCAAATTTCAAATTAATAGCTTTTATAGTTTCCAAGAAAATTTGATTAATATACACATGTTTTTGAAAATGAGTCACTTTGTGTGAGGTGTGTGAAGGCGTGAGGGAAGTGAAAGAAAACTAAAAGCAGATTACATCTCGGAGGACACCTAATAAACTGTGCAAGTTTCATTATAATCGGTTCAGCCGTTTGCGCGTGACAGCGGCCGGACAGACAGACAGACAGACAAATATTTCAGAAACGTGTTTTTATGCTTAGTTATTGTTAAAATAAAGCAAAAAACTAACTTATAGCCATTTATAAGCAAATAACAAACAGACACTACCATTATTAATATGTATAGACTCCCGGTACTTTGCGATTGCAATGTAAAATCTATAAAACTTTTCATTAATTTTATTCTACTTTTTTTACGAAACCTAACCCATAATTTACAATACATTCCATAAATTTAACGAATTACATTACAATGGTCATGTTATTGTTCTTACGAGAAATTTCCATGACTCGAAATTAATGGTGAAATTCATTAAAACAACGTCAATTTTCTTTAATTTCATGAAATTTTTTTCTTATAAATAACATTGAGGTGTGCGTGTATGTTTGAGCGATGAAATTTTACCACTATGTCACAAACTAGCCTTTCGATGAAAACGTTTAACATTTTTCTGTCAAAGTGCAGAAAAGTTGCGGAAATTGCTTTCGGTCAAGTGAAAATGGAATTTCGGAAGATTGGAAAATGTCTGCTATAATAATTCAGACGTGGTGCGGATTAAACAATATAACTTTCTGAATTTCTTCACTTCAACGCGGAAGTATGGAATTTTGGGTTGAAGCGTCGTCAGAATCATTATGAAACTCATATTTCACCAGCTTTCAGAACAACTGAAAGAAAAAATTATATCGATGCAAAAATTATTCGAAAAGCATTAACTTTTTGTTGCAGTAAGTGTATACAATAATTATCGTACCGATTATTAATTCACATTTATAAGGTATGTATAGGTGCAAATATTCGCAAACGTTTTGCGTGGTTTGTGGAAATCCACCTTTATGCGCTGCATACTTAAATGAAACGCTTCCTTCATGAGCGCTTTGTAAATAAATCGCCTTTCTTGGATTGTTGTTATTTTTGCTGTGAAATTCTTGTTGTTGTAATTGTTTTCCTGAAATAACATTAATGATTTTTAAATTATTCCTTCGAAAATTCAAACTGTTCACGAAAAACCTTTCGAAAATTCCTTCAAAATCGAATATGATATGGTAGATGGATATGAGAAATTTATATTTTTATACTCTAGATGGAATCTGAGAGTATTATAAGTTTGCTCTAAAGTTTGTAACGCCAAGAAATAAGGCTCGGAGAAAAAAATGTATGATACAGAAGTTAGTATTATCACTCAGAAATCTCAAAACCGGATGTCCGTCTGTCCGTCCGTCCGTCCGTCTGTTCGCTCTCTAGCTTGAGAACGCATTGAGCTAGAAAGCTCAAATTTTGTACACGTCGTTTTTGATAAAAAAGTAAGGTCAAGTTCATGAACGGGCCAAATCGCTACACCCCTTCTACCCCCTCCCATACAAAATAATACAAATGCGCAATTTCACAATAAACGGATTTGCTTGAAAAGTATAAGAGCTATTGGGCTGAAATTTGGAATATATTACTTTTATGATAATATCAATCTACCGTATAAAAATTATGTGTGTCCTTCCCCTCCTTCTACAACCTCCCATACAAACTGTACTTGTCATGAATTACTCTAAGCCAATTTACTCAGTGCGTATCAAATTTAGCGAGCTGAAATTATGCACTAAATGTTTATTTAAAATTGTTAGTAGGGCCAAAAAAAACTAGACGATTATCTTCACCCCTTCTACCCCCTCCCATACAAAATGACACAATTTCGCAATTCCACAATAAATGGATTTGCTCGAAAAGTATAAAAGCTATTAGTCTGAATTTTGGGACATATTACTTTCATATTGATTTAAATATCAAATTCCTGTTAAGACCCCCTATAGGGGCATAGGACAGAAACAACTCTCTTCCACAAGGCGCGATCCTGGGCATCGGCCTTAAGCTGTTGCCAGGACTTATTTATTCCTCTGGCCTCCTGCTCAACTGCTCGCTTCCATGTGTTACATGGTCGACCAACCCGACGTCTTCCTTGCGGATTATAATCCAGAGCCTGTTTTGCGATATTTTGCTCTGGTTTCCTCAAAGTATGACCGATCCACTGCCACTTCCGCCGTTGAATCTCAATACCTATTTTAGTCTGGCCAGTTGTACTCCAAAGTTCGTCGTTGGAGATCACTTCTAGCCAGAATATTCCTAAAATGCGCCGGAGGCATTGGTTTACGAAAGTCTGTAGTTTCTTGGTAAGTCGAACGGTCACTTTCCACGTAGTGCAACCATACAACAACACGGATTTGACGCATGCGTCAAAAACTCGCAGCTTCGTGCGAAGGGAGATCTCTCTTAACCTCCAGAAAGGGGAAAGGATACCGAAGGCCTGACGAGCTTTATTTAGCCGAGCCTCAACATCCTTTTCGGCTCCGCCGTCCATGCTGACAATGCTTCCAAGATAGCAAAAATCTTGCACCTCTTCCACATCCTGTCCGTTAAGAACAATCGGTGTGCTTGCGTTCGAACCCATGTGCATGTACTTGGTTTTACGCACATTTATTTTCAGTCCCGCCTCTTTGCATTTAGAATGCAACGAGCGAACATTTGACTCTAAGTCCGAACGGTTATGTGCAAGCAAACACACGTCATCAGCATAATCAAGGTGACTCAAGATGTTAAATAGTCTCCATTGAAGACCCTTACCTTCCCCACCTTCCCCACCTTCCAGTGCAGCTTTCAAGATGTCGTTTATTACCACCAGAAACAGGGCTGGTGATAATATGCAGCCTTGTCTGACACCCGTTCGCACAGGGAAGCTCTCGGACAGCTCTCCTCTATGCAAGACGCGACACCTTGCATCCTCGTAGGATTCTTTAATCATAGCTATGACCTTATCTGGAATACCTCTCCTACGCAAAGCATTCCATATGTAATCTCGCTTAACGCTGTCGAAAGCCTTCTCGAAGTCTACAAACATGAGATGTAGTGGCGAACCCATTTCGGCTGACTGCTCTAATATTATCCGTAGGGTATTTGTGTGGTCGGTACAAGACGACCCTTTACGGAATCCAGCCTGATAAACTTCGAGAGTGCTCTCGACGACATCACTAATCCTATTGAGAATTACCTTAGCCATAATTTTTGATACGGCAGTAAGTAGACATATACCACGCCAATTGCTACAATCCCGAAGGTCGCCCTTCTTCGGAATTTTCACAATGACGCCCTCCTTCCATTCAGTCGGATATCTTCCCTCATTCCACACCTTAGTGAAGAGTGGGAGGAGTATATCGGCTGTGATTTCCGGGTCCGCTTTGAGGAGTTCGGTTGGTAGTCCGTCTATACCTGGAGCTTTCCTTCCCGCCATTGACCGAATGGCGGAAGCTATCTCTTCCTTATCTGGGGATCGTCCCTAATAGAGGATTGTTGCGGTTGGATGTTTGGTAGTTGTTCTGTTTCCGGAATATCTTCCTCTGACAAGATGTTTAAAATATCAGAGAAGTATTCCTTCCATCGCCGCAACTGGTGTTCACTCATATTAAGGAGAGTTCCGTTGACATCTCTCACCAGGTGGTTGGCGGTGAAATTCCTGTTCGTCAACTGTTTCATGATTTTAAAAAGTGAACCCATATCCCCAAGGTAAGCCGCAGATTCTGCCTTGTTTGCCAGATCTTCAATGGCCTTTCTCTTATCGCGTCTAACAGCCCTCTTAAGCTGTATATGAGCATCGCGGTAGTTCTGCCTCAAGTCTGGCGTTCGTTGGTTGACATCGGGTTGAGAGATGATTGCCAATTTGGCTTTTTTCCGATTGCCAACCTTGACCCATGTGTCTTGCGACATCCAGGGTTTCTCACCGCTTTGCACATATCCCACAGATTCTTCAGCACTAGTTAGAAAAGTGTTTTTGGTTGCCTCCCAATTGGCGTCCAGTGTGCGCATTTCATATTCACCCAATGTGGATGACTTTTCGCGTAGAATAGTGGTGTATTCGCGGTTTTTGTTGGGATCTTTAAGTTTATCCACATTAAGCTTGCGCTTCATTTGAAGAATTTGTGGTCGTCGGATAGCTGCTGTACACAACCTCAAGCAGGCAACCATCAAGTGGTGATCGCTCCCCACGTCAGCTCCACGTTTCGCTCGCACATCGAGGAGACATCTTCTCCATCGGCGACTTATAGCCAAATGGTCGATCTGGTTCTGAGTTACACCATCAGGGGAAACCCAAGATGTTTTATGATGACTCTTGTGTGGAAAAAGGGTCCCTCCGATGACCATTTGCCGAGTACTACAAAACTCCACAAATAATTCGCCGTTTTCGGGTCTCTTAATCCAAGGTCGTGACGCGTCGGCCCAAGGGTCACCATGCCTTCCCATGACGTGTTCTAATCCAGTGTTGTCCGATCCAACCTGGGCGTTCATATCTCCTGAGATGATAATAATATCACCTCTTGGTGAACGTGTTGAAGGTGGCACTCAGTTGGCTATAAAACTCCTCTTTGTCACCAGGTGTTGCGGTATTAGTTGGTGCGTAGCACTGCAGAATTGTGACGTTTCTGACACTGGTCCTGAGCCTGACGACGATAATCCTATCCGAGATTGGTTCCCAGCTAATGAGACTGTTTCTCGCTCGCGGTGTAAGGACGAACGCCACGCCATTTCTGGCTTCACTTTCAGGGCCAATGTACAGAATAGTGTTTCCGCTAGGGGTTCGTTCTTCTCCTGATCCTGTCCACCTGACCTCGCTCAAGCCCAAGATTTGGATGTTATAGTGCTCCATTTCACGGTCGATCACCGATTGGCGGAGCAAGGACCGAGTAACCCCAGCTCTTCCCCCGTCATTCAATGTTCGAACGTTCCAGAAGCCAATCATAGTCCGTTTTCGAATGCCAAAAGTCGTTACCGTAGAATCAGTCCGTATCCGAGGCGATGTATCTGTTTCTCGTATCATTTAGGTCTTAAATATACAGTATAAAAATTATTTGCGTCCTCCCTCTCCTTCCAACCCCTCCCATACAAACTACACTTTTTCATGAAATGCTCTAAGCCGATTTTCTCAGAACATATAACATTTATCGAGCTCACATTTTGTAATAAATACTTATTTGGCATTATCATTAAGATCAGAAAAAAAATATTTGATTAGCTTTACTGCTTCTACCCCCTCCTATACAATATGACACAGTTTCACAACTTCACAAAAAATCTATTTTCTTGAAAAGTATGAATGTTACTGGCCTAAAATTTAAGAGATGTCAATTTTATTATATTCTTAGTTATTTCTGAAAAAATCACTAAAATACCCCTCACTCTTTCTACCACCTCCCATACAAACTGCACATTTCCACTAAATCTAACACACTAATTTTCTCAGCTCCTATTCAATTATTGGAGTAAGCATTTTGTATAAAACATTTTTATAGCTACTTTAGCATGATGGGGAAAAATTAGTTCAATGCTATCACCCCTTCTAACACTCCCCATACAAAATTTCTTGGGATCACAAAAAATTCTATTTCATCTAGAGTATCGTAAGATTGCGCTTTACGCGCAATCATAGCCCCGTTATGTTTTTATTTAAAATATGTACACACTGCATAAATATAATTGAATTATCTGTTTGTTATTTGATTATAAGCAGCTATAAGTTAGTGTTATGCTTTATTTAGAAATAACCAAGCATGAAAACACGTTTTAGACACTTTTATCTATCTACCTGTCGAATTTGAATAAAAAACAGCTGAACCGATTCTTATGAGCCCTTTACAATTTGTTGGGTATGCTTGGAGCCATAATCTGCTTTTGGTTATCTCAATAATAATATAATATCTCAAACTGTCTCGATTTACGTCATGACATAATTCGAGGTATGTCTGCTTAGTGTTATTTTACTTTATTATTTTAATAATAAAGTATTGTGATCGACACAGAAAAAAAAAAAAAATTTGCTACCCTGAAATTTTGTTTTTTCGCGTTTCATGACTAAATTAGCCTAAAAAAGCAAAAAAAAAAAATCCGTCCCGCCGTACGCCGCACATATGGACTCGTACCTCCAAGACCGTTAAAGGTAGAATGTTGATTTTTAGGTGGGTTATTAACGTGGTAAGTGAGCTCCATTATCCAAATTTTGGGAGTGTGGGGTGGAAGGGGGAGGCGGGGGGATGGAAAAAGTCGAAATATACACTTGCTAATATCTTCACCACGAATGCAGATAGAAAGATGAAAATCAGCACACGTATAGAGAGAGCTGTGGGACATATTCCAAAAATAATTTAATTTTTTTATCCATTGGCGTCCGTAAAGGGGGGGCTAAAAACAAATTGTCGGCCGAATCTTTTTTTGAAATGGTTATATCTTCGAAACTACTTACCATAAAAAATCATCATATTATGGGAAAATTAAGATGGCGTATAGATCCACCAGAATCAGCTTAGAAATAGGCTTATTATTGTAAGGGGAAGGGTCGGGGGGGGGGGGGGGGGTTGTGCAAGGAAAAACACTTAAGAATTAATATCTCAACTATCTCTTAAGCTATGTAATTGAAATTTAAAACATATACTAAGCTATACTAGCGAAATACAAAAAATATATAAAATTTGGTCATAATAGTAGTGGGGTGAAATAGGGAGCATTTGAAAAATGGTGCACTTTTCAAAATTAGAAATCGTTATATCTCAAAATTGAGTACAGATATCAAATTGAAAATTCGTCAGATTATAGAAATACATAATTTATAATTTTGATAAAAATTTTAAGTTAGGATGTGTAAAGGAAGGGAGGTGGTAAGCAAAAATGTCGAAAATTTTGAGTGAATTTTTTAGGACTCTGCTCAAAGATAGAAACTTTGAATTTTGCATGTGAATACATCTATTTGATATACATAGAAAAAAAATAATAATTTGGTCCACAATTGCTACGAACCGACCACCCCGGTCTAATGGGCACAAGCTGTTTCATGTGCAACGAAAAAAACACGAAAACTGAAAATTTTTGGATGTAATTTTAGGGTAGAAACTTGAAAATTTGGGAAATACATTTAAAAAAAATTCCTAAAAGTATAAAATATTAACTGGTCGAATACCTTCAAAACTTCTACCCCCTCCCATACAAAATTATTTTTTTGACCATTTTTAAGAAATTAATTATCACCTAACTATTAAAAGCTATCCATTTGAAATTTTGCATAACAACTTATAAGAATATTTGCAAAGAAATTATTTTAAAAGTTTCAAAATCACACTTGCCCTTCTACCCCCTCCCATACAAAAGTATGATTTCGACCAATTTCATTAAATCAACTAATAACCAACAAATTAAAAGCTACGAACTTGAAATTTTGTACGAGCAGCTTACAAGAGAAAGGAATTAAAATTGCGTCACAAATTTTGCAATTCCCCTACCTCTTCTACCCCCTCCCGTACAAAATTATTTTTTCGAGCATTTTGAAGAAATCAGTTATCAGCTAACTCTTAAAAGCTATCCATTTCAAATTTAGCCTAAAAACTTATAAAAATAATTGAAATGAAATTCTTTTAAAAGTTTTGAAATCGCGCTTGCCCTTCTACCCCCTCCCATACAAAAGTATCATTTCTACCTATTTCATTGAATCAACTAATAACCATCAAATTAAAAGCTACGAACTTGAAATTTTGTACAAGCACACTATAAGAGAAAGGGAATAAAATTGCGTCACAAATTTTACGATTCCCCTACCTCCTCTACTCCTTCCCATACAAATGTTTGGTCTCGTGAATGTAAAATGCACCGAATCCTATGAAAATTCTATGCAACTTCGTCTATGAAACACATTCTATACAGAGGATATTGGACGCGATTCAAGCAATTAATTAAAAAGCTATTAACATCCACCCACCCTTACCCCTCCTCCCCCCCTCATAAGAACCCAAACTTGCAGAAAAGAATGAAATATTGTTAAATTGACAACAGCCCTGCCCAAGAACTCCCTTTCACTTAGCCTTCCCTAACCACTCTAACCAGCATATTGACTTTCCACACATCCGCAACTTGTCCCAAGAATAATAAAGTTTCGCCCGACTTGTTGGCAGTTTATTTTTTATGAAAATGACTTAAGTTAATGATTATAGTAATTGGAGCAATAATAATTCAAATCCCCTAACGGATTCTACTACCTTCCATACCAATGACACGATTTTATGATATGAAAACAATTTTTTTTTGTTTTAAAATGAAAATATTGTGTTCTGATTTAGTTATTGTAAAACGGCAAGATTATTTAAATTTCCCGACCTCTCCTTTCACCTCCCATAAAAATGTGTATGTTTTTTTTTCTAGGAGTATGCCGATGTGTTTAAACTAAAATTTAGTATATGACGCCGTGAGGATATCAGATTCAAAATTACTTGAGTTCGTAAACCCTTTTAGCATCCACCATTCCAGTTTCGTAGGCAGAAACTGTATAGGTGGTGAGGGTTTTGATACTTTTTTGACTTAATATTATCGGGAGTACAAATTGAAGCATATTATTTTTCAATAGATGGCGACAGCAGTAAACGCTTCCCATAGTAAACCTAGGCATCTGTCAACAATTCCTCATCATTAGATTTGTGAAGTTTTATCGGCGTCAAATATTTTTGTGTGCGGATATGTCGAAGTTTGAGCCAAATAAGCGTCATTTGCGAGTAGTTTTGCTTTTTGTCTTCAATTCGAAAAAATCTGTGGCTAAGGTACTTTGAATGCTCAAAAGCACTTACAGCGAGGCTGGTCTTAGTGAAAGAACATGTCGTGAGTGATTTCGAAGCTTCACATGGTGGTGGAAGATAGATATTTCTCTGATATCTCATGAGTTGCTGAAATCGAGTGAAACCATCACGGGAGATCACTGTCTACTGCGTTTGAGCCGAGTGTTGAAAGAGAAATGCTCACAGTACCAAAAGAGACACGACAAATTGATTTTGTTGCACGAAAAAGTTCGGTCACATATTTCTTTTATAGGCAACACTAGAATGAGACGTCTTAGCCTTCTTGTAGGGTTCTCCAGACATTGCCCGTTCTGACTACCACCCATTCCGATCGTTGACCTGGCCGAGCAACATTTCTATTCTTACGAAGAAGCCACAAATTGGGTCGATTCGTTGGTCAAAGGGCTCAAAGGGGATCCGTATGTTGCCAGAAAAATGGGAAATAGTTATGACTAGTGATGGGTACTTCTTTGAATAATAAATATTTAACCATTTTTGTACAATAAAGGCTCGAATTTGGAAAAAACGCAAGTTTTCAATTTGTTCTCTCAATACTGTATTTCAACTTTTTTTAAATTAACATAAAGACTGACAACAAGATATTATTTTACCGCTATGGCACCTCGATTTGGAAATATGGTAAAATGATTCTGCTCTGTATCGATCGAGCTATTACGATTTCATTTGAATTAAAATTGAAATTCCTAGAGCATTGACACAATATTTCCTAATTCAAAGGAAATATTTTAATTAATAGGTCTTGACTATATTCAGCAAATATCCTTTCTAACTCAAACTTCATTTCTTCAACCTATGCTTTATTAAGACAATTAACAAATCAAAAGGACCCTCCTTTGGAAAAGTTAGCGCAAATTTAAATAAATATTGTTTTACTAATGGGCTCTGATTTCCCGAATTTCATAATTTATACTTCTGATTCCAATGAAACACAAATCTTGTGTACACAGAAACATTCAACTAAGTAGATCAACCATAACCCAAATTACTTACGAAGACGAAGTCACCAAAAGAAGAACCAGAAATTAATAAGAAATAAATTATTAAAAGTGAAGAAAAATAATTTACAATACAAAGCATAAAATATCACTAAACAAAACTAAATCAAATCCAATAGCGGGTTTTTAATGTAGTAAAATTACGTAATTTTTTTTTTAATTTAATTACTTTGAATTTACATTCAGTCATTTCGAAATTACGAATTTATATGCAACTTCATTTAAACTATGCTCATTAACACGTTGGACGGAATCAATGCACTCACGTCAATTCAAAATTTTATTGATGTTTCTGATATTTGGCAATAAAAATTCTTACGGTATGGAATATAAACATTGCAGGGAAAAGATGCTTTGGCGCCGTAGCGTCAGTATATTTGGCTGCTGAAGTTCTCTATATGGCTGGCAATGCTGCTCAGGATAACAAAAGACAAGAATCATTCCCAGACATTTACAGTTGGCCATCGGTAATAATGAAGAATTGGATAAGCTGCTATCTCGTGTTACAATCGCACAAGGCGGTGTTTTGCCAAACATCTAGGCTGTTCCTTAACAAACTTAAACACAACAGAATTATGATTGGGCGTAAAGTCTAATTATACGACACTCAAGATGGAATGGGAAAGAGTTTAATATGCCGGAAAATATTTCATCCGAAATTCTTTCAAATAGTGAATAGTGACTTTTGGACAGGAGGTGTTAGAAGCAGAGGGGTGAGGTTCGTAGTTTTTCGTGTTTCATGCTGAATTTAGAGTTTGAAGTTATCATTATTTTCAAAGAAATAGGACATAGTTTTACGGAAATTAGGCCTTTGTATATCGTTTTAATGGAAATCGGTATAATGAATTTAAATAAATTATGCATTTGTATGGGAGAAGGTAGAAGGAGTATACGGATCAAAACAATATTTTTCGTGATCAATGATACTTCTATTATTATACTTTCCACAAAACTTCAAGTCGACAGCTTTGGCAGTTTCGAAGAAAAATAATTAAACTGAAGTTCCAAAATTTCGTGAAATTTGTATGACCCGACCCCTGTCGGGTAGAAGGAGTGAGGTAAAGTTGATAATTTGTTCAAAACTGTTTGCAATAATAATACAATTCAGTATGATAAAAATTCGTTTTTTCAGCTTTGCTAGTTTCAATGAAAATCGAATAATCGAATTTTTTAGAAGGATTCCCCTCACTCCTTCGGATAAATATTTTACGATGATAATGATTTATATAGCACTATACTTTGATCACAATTTCAAGTCGATAGCTTAAATAGTATCGAAGAAAGGCAATTTTTTAAAATTTCGAAATTTCATGCAATTTGTATAGCAGGGGGTAGAAGGAGTGGGGATGTAGCCCGTTCACGAACTTAAAGTTTAGTTTTGCTGGAAATGACACACAAAAAATTTCGGCACTATAACTCAAAGCGTTCAAGACTTGTGTTATAGAGAGACGGACAGACGGTCACTCGGAATCGAGGTTCTTGAGCGACAACAAATAATTTGGTGCCCTTGCATTGCGAGCATTGTTTTTTAGCGGTTCAAATGGTACGGCAAACACACTCAGATTCTATCTAGGGTATAAAAATAGAAGCAAACCGTCCTTTACTGAGCGAAAAATATTTCCTTTACGAAGAGTAATATTTGATGATGATGGTGGTCATGGAAGGCAAACGAATGAAAGTATGTAGGGTTTCTTGATAGAAAAATAATAATTTTGTTGTAAAAATGTTATAATCTCTCAATGTCAAAACGTCAATCAAGGCTTGCATTTTTATTGTGGTGAAGTTCACGCACGAGCAACGTTTGGAAATTGTTAAAAATTACTTCTAAGTATGTAGTCGCAACTTAAAGTTCGCTTAGTCCAATTTTCAGTGCAAAAAAACCACTTCAAAATGAATATCTCAACTATCTCTAAAGCTATCTAGTTGAAACTTGAAACATATGTTAAGCTATATTAGGAAAATACGAAAAAAATATAACATGTTGAAATAAAAGTAGTGTGGGGGGAAATGCGGAGCATTTAAAAAATGGCTCACTTTTCAAAATTACAAATCCATATATCTCAAAACAGAGTACAGATATCAAATCGAAAATTTGTCAAATTGTAGAACTACATAGTGGTTAATTTTGGTAAGTTGGGAGGTGTAAGGGGAGGGAGGTGAAATGTCGAAAATTTTGAGCGATTTTTTTAGGGCTCTGGTGAAAGATACAAAGTTTAAATTTTGCGTGTGGATACATCTATTTAATGTAAATAGAAAAATAATAATAACTTGTTCCATAATTATTATAAACCGAACCCTCCGGTCTAACGTGCACAAGGTGTTTCACGTGTATTGAAAAAAAAAACACATAATTTTTGAGTGAAATTTTAAGGTAGAAACCTGAAAATTTGCGAAATGCATTTGAAAAACATCCCTGAATATACGAAATATTAACTAGTCGAAAACCTTTAAAACTTTTACTCCCTCCCATACAAAATCATTTTTTCGACCATTTTCAAGAAATCAATTATCACCTAACTATTAAAAGCTATCAATTTGAAATTTTGCACGAAAACTTTTAAAAATAGTTGAAATAAAATTGTGTCAAAAGTTTTGAGATCGTGCTTGTTCTTCTACCCCCTCCCATACATAAGTATGATTTCGACCATTATTAAGAAATCAATTATCACCTAACTATTTAAAGCTATCAATTTAAAATTTTGCTTAAGAACAAATTAAAAGCTACAAACTTGGAATTTTGTACAAGCACCTTACAAGAGAAATAAAATAAAACTGCATTACAAATTTTATGATTCTCTTACCCACTCTACCACCTCCCATACAAACGTTCGGTTTCGTGAATGTAAAATACACCGAATTTTATGAAAATTCTATGCAACTTCGTCTATGAAACAAATTCTATACAAATAATATTGAACGTGATTCAAGCAATCAAATGAAAAGCTATTAACATCTACCCTCCCTCCTCCCCTCGTAAAAACCCAAACTTGCATAAATGAATGAAATATTGTTATATTGACAACAGCCCTGCCCAAGAAGTCACTTTCACTTAGTCTTCCGTAACCACTCATTGACTTTCCACTCATACGCAACTTGTTCAAAGAATAATAAAGTTTCGCCCGATTTGTTGGCAGTTCATATAGATTAGTCACGGACATATGGATGCAGGAAAAACTTCCTGAAGATTGGCACAAGAGCATTATATGCCCAATTTATAAAAAGGTTAAAAACTGTGCTGCGAAAACTACCGAGGAATATCTCTGTTGTGTACGTCTTTTAAGATCTTAGCGAAAATTCTTGAAAATTGCTGGGAATATAATATTGATGTGAACCAGATATTTGTTGACTTCAAGCAGGCATATAGTATCGACAGCCGCGTACTGTATAAAATCATGTTCGAGTTTGGATTCCCACCGAAACTGGTAAGAGGGTTGCGCGAAAGGCTTACAACCCTTCCAAAATAATTAATGAAAAATGTTAAGGAACTTGAATGTCAGGCGGCTAAGGTCCAATTTGCGCTGTATTTATTTATTTATTTAAACGCTCTGAACAAAAAGATAACATTTTCATTTATACAAAAGCAGAAATATTAGAGCAGTGATGATAAGATTTCAAACATTAAAGATTATAGTTTTTACTCTATTTTTAAATAAAACAAAAGAAGTAGTTAAATATCCAAGTTGAAGTTGATCGTGGTTCCTTTGCATTCTCAACATCGGGGAGTAGTAGTAAATATCGAGTGAAGCTCGAGGAAGATAGAAAATATCTGAATGCCTGGTTGAGACTGTTCCCTGCGGTCCTAGGTATTAAGCAAGTAGTTGTAAAGTTTATAGAGGAAGCAAGCATTAAGAAAAGTCCGTCGTAGATGCAAAGGTTGGAGTTGAAGTGCTATAAGTCTGTCATTGTAGCTGATATGAGGCTTTTTTAGTCTGTAGAAAAGGGTGTGAGTAAATTTACGCTGAACGGATTCGACTGCCGTAACATGGCAAGCATGGTGAGGGTTCCACAAAATGGAGCAGTATTCTAAGATACTACGGACGAGAGTGGAAAATAGCAGGGCTGCTGCTCCTGGACGGTTAAACTGGACTGTCGTACGGAGGACGAACCCAGCAAGTCTGTATGCCTTCTTTGTAATCTCAGAATAATGATTGACAAATTTAAGCTTGCGATCGAAAGTCATTCCTAGATCCTTTATTGTAGATACTGTTAAAAGGGTGGTTCCGTTAATGGAGTAAGTGTGGACAGGAGAGGTAGTCTTATACAAAAACTCCATAGCAAAACACTTCTCAATGTTCAGACAAATATCATTGTTAGAACACCAACTCGACAAAGTAGACAAGTCTGTCTGGAGGTCCAAGCAGTCAGAATAAGAAGAAATTTCACGGAACATTTTGAGGTCGTCCGCGTATAAGAGATAATTTGATGATAGGAATTGGAGCAGATCGTTAATGAAGAGCGTAAATAGCAGTGAACCAAAAATAGATCCCTGTGGAACACCAGAGTTAGAGAGAAACTCAGCAAAAGAATGTCCATTGAACGTTATTCGCAGACGGCGATCCGTGAGGTAAGAATCAAACCAATTCAGGAGAGAGCCAGTGTCACCGTACCTTTCAAGTTTTGCAATAAGAATTTTTCTATTAACAGTATCAAAGGCTTTCGAAAAATCAGTGTACATGGCATGAACAGTGCTATGATTATCTAAGGATTGTGCTACAAAGTCAGTGAATTTACATAAATTCGTGGTAGTGGACGGGTGATATTAAATGATTAAGTTTCGCCCAGACCGCATTGTGGACTAATCTTTCAAAAAGCTTACCGAAGCAGTTTATGGTAGAAATTGGGCGATAGTTGGCGACATTTTCGGCGTCTCCTTTCTTTAAAATGGGAACAACAGTAGCTAACTTCCAGCAAGAAGGAAAACAGCCTTCCTCAAGTGATTTATTGAACAAAAGAGAAATCGGCACCGAGAGCTCCGAAGAGGCAAATTTCACAAAGAGATTAGGAATCCCATCAGGACCGCCACTGGTCTTTGGATCTAGGGAATTGATAATGGAGATAACATCACTCTCGCTAATGGACAGTTCACTGATGTAATTCTGTGGTAGGATAAAAAAGTCATATGATAGGTCTTTATTGGAAAAGGTAAACACAGAGAAAAAGTATTTGACAAAAAGTTCACACATTTCTTGCGGAGTGGAAGTTGTAATATCCCCAAACTTAAGTTGGGAAGGAAAATAATGTTTTTTGCTACGCTTCCTAACGTGTGACCAGAATGGTTTGGTATCATTACGTGACAGAGACGCCTCAAGCTCAGAAATGTATTCAGAGAAAGCTTTCTTGATATCCGATTTCACCTATTTACGCTGAGAGGAAAAGTTTTATAATCAGATAAGAGGGAAGTACGCTTATACTTTTAGTAGTGCCATTGTAGAAGGTAGAAGACAGAAAATCACTGTTAAGATTTTTTATCTGGAGGATGCGGTCACTGAACTGAGAGGAGAGGTCTGTAGTGTAAGTAAGTAAGTAATTTTCTCAGCATGTTTAACATTTGTCGAGCTTGTCACTGATCTCCAATTTAAAATATATCAATTACATGATGCTTACAATTGTCTCTGTAAAAAACCACTAAGATCCTCCACTCCCTTTACCACCTCCCATACTAACTGCATAATTTCAACCAATTCACTAATTTTCTCAGTACTTATTAAATTTTTGAATCTTACATTTAGTACAAAAGATTTTAATAGCTACTCCAAACAACAAATTCACAAACACAATCACAAAAATTCTTATTTAATTTAGAATATCGTTAAACTGTTATGTTTTTGTACAATCAAAAACAAAATCATAAATATTAAAAAAACTACATCGTAGTTGTACAGCTATTCACTACGTAATTACGATGTGTCCTGCATATCTCTAATGTAATCTCTAATGCCCATAAACACTTGACCACTTGACTTAATGATTAGCATTTATGGGCTTTAAATGTACATTTAAACGGCCATATTACTTAATGACTAGTGACAAACAGGGCTTATGTATAGATACTAAGGATTAATTAGCATAAAGCGGGCCGTTTATCTATATAAAACGAGGAATAAAACGGACTGCACATAGTCGTAAGTCTATATTGCATCTCATGAAGTTCAAACCCGGACTTCTGTCCTTCCGTTCATTTCTGCTTGAGAGGGCGTTGTGTTGGAAAGCTAAATTTTATTAGCGTTTTGTCCAAAAAGTGAGTTCAAGTTCGTTGAAAGGGCCAAATCTTTCCAACTCTTCTACGTTCTACCTCCTCCCAGTGAAAAATAAACTTTTTCGCAACTTTATAGTAGTCCGATTTTCTCAAAAATTATGAGTGCTATTTATGTTAAACTTGGTTATAATATTAGCCTTCTCTTCTGCTGGCCATCCCCATTTAAAATTACACAGTTTTGTAACATTGTACTAAGGCAATTTCCTTGAAAAAAAGAGTTCACAGCTCTCACTCCTTTCTATCACCTACCCAACTGCAAAATATATAATAGTTTCTCGAAGTCACGTAAATATCTATGTCGTCTACAGTATAGTATGATTGAGATTTATTGATAGTAGTAGTAGTAGTACTACTGTTATTGCACCAGTCCTTTTTTTTCGAAGACTCGGTTTTCGCAAGGACTTAGTTTTTCTGGCTTTTATCCATTATCATTTCGCATTACCTGTTACCTTTATTAATTTTGTATAATGTACATACATATGATGTAGATGCATAGTGTTTATTGTTCGATCGGGAGTCATTTCAAACCCACTTGGTTCCTCCATAAGTTGCAAAAATTTTCTACAGTGTGAAATTATTTTATACATACAATCACTGCTCCAAGAGCTATTTTTAGACATATTGGATATGTTATGGCTTTTTAGTAGATGCTCATATGTAAAACAAATTTTGAAGGTATTGCCGTGTGGGGATCGTTCAATCTACACACTTATGAGACTAATTATTAATATTATCCAATCAATAAGCAGAGATCTGGCTGTTGAACGTCTTAAACTTGATCTGTAGTGATACAATCTTTCATTTCTCTTTCTTCCTACTCATAGTAGAAATATACTGCCGTGCCGACACAGCCTCACCTTGAAGCGTTACCTGAAGGCTAAAGAAATGGAGAAAAGTGCCGGAAAGAAAGATGAAGATCGTTTGACAAGAGAAGAAGCAAAATTACACCGCATCTCCGCAAAACCCCTAGCAACCATTTATTTATTATTCATATACATACATATTTTAGAGAAAACTTATATTCATATTGTTATTTTGTAAGATATGGAGATGCTCCTCCATTTTTTTTAATCATCAGTGAACACGTAACGCTATGCGTTTTACGCTGTTGCTTTTTCGTTTGCGGACGCAAGTTTCGGGTAGTTCGTGGTGTGAAGCACTTTTTTTCTCTTTTAATTTATCATTTGGGCAGGTAAACAACAAAAGAAGTTATCATCCGGTGTGTAGCGAGATATTCGAATGAGACGCATACCTGAAGCTGTGCAGTGGGAGGGGTGCGCCAAATCTTCTATGTGTGGTTCCCTGTCCTGTAGATCAAAGTCTTTAAAAACACATCGACTATGCAGAAAAATTGTCAAAGCGTAGTTCGTTCCAAACGGATGAACACTACTCCATACAATTAATAGTATAAAGTATTTTCCGGAATTCATTGCTCAGTTTTAAAAATGAAAGTGTTACTTGTGTCCTGTTGCTTGCTGCTAGTGGCGGCTAAAATCTCAGCCGAAGAGCCTGGTGCATTTCAGAATTGCATTGAAAAGGATTCAATTTCTTGCATTCAAATGACGGTACGATTTATAAGTGTTTTTTTTTTTCCTTAGAAATACTTTAGTTCTAAATCAGTGATTAGCATTTATTAAATACATAAGTGCATTTCGATCGAACATTTTATGGATTACCAGTGATTGCAAGCCGATGATCAATTTTCATTCTTCATTTTAGTTCTAAGATTAATCTAGTTTTTTTTAACGTGTTGTGTGCTTGCTTAAAAAGTTAAAACTAACTTAAATTTGTATAGCAAGAATTGACTCAAATCATTTAAAATTTTAAATGTGTGCAGAATTTTTGTAGCTAATATTTCCTAAATTTAGTGCTTTTTTGAAACAGTGATGTTTGATTCCCGAAATATTGATCAGAAAATTTTCATTTTCCTTTCAGATATTCCGTCAAGCTAAATTATTTTTCGAAAAACCGACAATTGACATTATGGGAGGAGTATCGCTATCAAAAACTACAGAAAGCCGCCAAGCCAAAGCTTTGGAAGACAATTCGATAGCAATTGAAAGTGCTCAAAATGTTGAGGACAGAAATTCACAATTGCAAACGTATTTACTAGCAAATGCTAAGAACTTTTTCCAGGAACGCTCATTAAACTTTAATTTTGCGAACGCCGCCAGGAGCATTTCGAACGCCATTCCTGATGACATTAAGTCGGAAATGCGCGGATTAGTCGAAGAAGGTCGCCTTAAGAAAAGAAAATTGCTCAGAAAGTTGATGCCAATCTTGATGGGTCTCAAGGTTAAATTCGTCGCCTTAGGACTTATAACTCTATTAGGACTTCTCTTCATTGCCAAGAAGGCTCTCGTAGTTTCAGTTATAGCCCTCGCATTGAGTCTATTTTCAGGTCTTTCTGGAATTGCTCAAAAGTCCGGCGGTAGCGGTGGTGCAGGATTAGGCGGTGGCTTGTTCAGCGGCTTGGGAAGCTTGTTTGGTGGCGGCGGCAGCTCTGGAGGAATTGGGGGCTACTCTTCAGGTGGTGGTGCCGGATGGTCAGGTGGTAATGCCGGGTGGTCGTCTGGTGGTGGCGGCGGCGGCGGTGGATGGTCAGGTGGAAGTGGAGGTTGGGATTCACATGGATCATATTCTTCACCAGTAGCACAAGCAGTGGCATATTCAGGCCATAAACAAGCTAGGCGATAGAAAATACTAATAGCAAAATTCATCTTATATTTAATCTAATTTATTTGAATAAATTATTGTAATTTAATAGTATTTCTTATTATGTTGGTTAGTTACCCCACTAATTTATTATTATATTATATTTATTTGTATGATAATCGTTAAATGACAGTACTGTAAATAGAATGTACATATTCTTCAATGAATTGATAAGTTCTACTAGTCTACTTAGTTCAGTGAAATGCACTCATTTTTATGCTCTTATGATTACTGAAATAGTGTAATCCCACATATTCTAGTCTTAGATTATTTACTTCTCTGTCATCTATTTACTTTATCTTATCTTTTAACGCAATTGTTTTCTTATTTCTTACTTCACTACTTTATTTTACTTGTTTTCGCAGTATTTCTACCTCATGACCCTAACTGTCCTGTATCTTTTAATCAAAAACATTAAGACAAAAATCTTAAACATTTTCGTTATAAATATAATTGTTCCCAACGAAAATGAGTGCTATACAATAGAGATCTTGTGCAACATAATTTACGAATACTACTTAAATATGTCAACATATAAAGAAATAAAGAAAAATAAACCAAACAGTAGTACATTGTAGTTTCAATTTATTACCTTCAACACAAACTTTTTGAGTCATATTTTCCATAAGGTTAAGAAATTGAAATTAGCTTCATAATACACGAAAAAATCGACATAAATCTTATGCAAATTAATTCCCGTTATATTCTATTTACTTACGCTTACATGCATATTTTTTCATATAAAGTCAAAGATGAATGACATCTATGTATATTGATGGTAATAATGATCAGTGATTTACTTTCCAAATTGACTGGAGAAGAGATATGACATTTAAGGCATTACGACCTTATTAAAATCATTTTCTCTTCTTGGCAGAAAGTAAGTTTCATACATTTCTTGCCATCTTAATATAATGCACACAAATAACACATAACTTTAGAGAATGAACTTAGTAAGATAACTAGGATTTCTTTTCTTGAATAATTCCTTTACACTGATTTTTGTTTGAGAAGAGTAGAATAATACACTGTGAGGTCCGCCGATAAATATTCTTAATCTTATTAAAGTTTGGAACTAAATTAATGCAGCCATCTCCGCTTACATTGCCTAACGAGAACGACAGTTACATGAGCATTTTCTTATTGCACCTAAAAAATTGTGTGGAAAAATGGAAAAAATAAAATAGTAAATTTAAATTAAAGTAATTTGCAAAAACATAACGAAATTATGATTGGGCATAAAGCCTAATCTGACTGAATGGAAGGAGGGCGTCATTGTAAAAATTTCGAAGAATGGAGACCTTCGAGATTGTGGCAATTGGCGTGATATATGTCTACTTACTACCGTATCGAAAATCATAGCTAAGGTATTTCTTAATAGGATTAGTGATGTCGTGGAGAGCACTATCGAAGTTTATCAGGCTGAATTCCGTAAGGGGTCGTCTTGTACCGACCATACAAATACTCTACGGATAATGTTGGAGCAGTCCGCCGAAATGGGTTCGACACTACATCTCATGGTGGACTTCGAGAAGGTTTTCGATAGCATTAAGCGAGACTACATATGGAATGCTTTGCGTAGGAGAGGTATTCCAGAAAAGGTCATAGCTATGATTGAAGAATCCTACGAAGTTGCAAGGTGTAAAGTTGTATATAGAAAAGAGCTATCCGAGAGCTTTCCTGTGCAAACGGGTGTCAGATAAGGCTGCATATTATCACCAGCTGCACTGGAAGGTGGGGAAGATAAAGGTCTTCAATGGAGACTATTTAATATCTTAAGTCACCTTAATTAATTAAAATACTCTACGGATAATGTTGGAGCAGTCCGCCGAAATGGGTTCGACACTACATCTCATGGTGGACTTCGAGAAGGTTTTCGATAGCATTAAGCGAGACTACATATGGAATGCTTTGCGTAGGAGAGGTATTCCAGAAAAGGTCATAGCTATGATTGAAGAATCCTACGAAGTTGCAAGGTGTAAAGTTGTATATAGAAAAGAGCTATCCGAGAGCTTTCCTGTGCAAACGGGTGTCAGATAAGGCTGCATATTATCACCAGCTGCACTGGAAGGTGGGGAAGATAAAGGTCTTCAATGGAGACTATTTAATATCTTAAGTCACCTTAATTATGCTGATGACGTGTGTTTGCTTGCACATAACCGTTCCGACTTAGAGTCAAATGTTCGCTCGTTGCATTCTAAGTGCAAAGTGGCGGGACTGAAAATGTGCGTAAAACCAAACCACATGGGGTCGAACACAAGAACACTGATTATTCTCAACGGACAAAATGTAGAAGAGGTGCAAGATTTTTGTTATCTCAGTAGCATTGTCAGCAAGGACGGCGGAGCCGAAAAGGATATTGAGGCTCGTCTAAATAAAGCTCGCCAGGCCTTCGGTATCTTTCGCCCATCTGGAGGTTAAGAGAGATCTCCCTTCACACGAAGCTGCAAGTTTTTGACGTATGCGTCAAATCCGTTTTGTTATATGGTTGTACTACGTGAAACTAAAAACTTTCGTGAACCAATGCCTCTGACGCATCTTAGGAATATTCTGGCCGAAAGTAATCGCCAACTCTACAACTGGACAAAGTAAAATAGTTATTGAGATACAAAGGCGGAAGTGGCAGTGGATTTATCATTCTTTAGGAAACCAGAGCGAAACATCGCCAAACAGGCTCTGAATTTTAATCCTCAAGAAGGAAAACGTCAGGTTGGTCGACCATGTAACACATGGAAGCGAGCAGTTGATCACGAGGCCAGAGAAATAAGCAAGTCCTGGCAACAGCTTAAGGCTGGATGTAATGCTCAGGATCGTGCCTTGTGGGAGATAGTTGTTTCTGTCGTATGGCCCTATAGGGAGTCTTAACAGGAATTTGATAATGAATCTCGATAAAATCGGTAAGAGTTGAATGTACTGGAAAATATCATCTATGCATGGGTGGTGATTGAAACATAGGGTGGGGTCTGTCATTTTTGTATATAAAGTTTGTAGCTTCCATAATTTTTAAAGAATTTGGACATTGTTTTCCTCAAAATGGGGTTTGTATGGGAGCTGCAAGAGGAAATGAAGGTTTTGCATAATTTTAGAACCACTTATCAACATCCTTATCACCTTGCTTTGCTCAAATTTGAATATCGATAGCTCACATATGTTCGAAGGGGAAATGTTTTTCTTGGATTTAAAATATCTCTGTATGGGAGGGGGTAAAAGAATTGAAGTGAAGTTGATATTTTTTTAAGCATCTATTTTATTTTTATTACGGAACAAATTCTGAAAAAATTTAAGTTTCTGCTTTTTCTTGTTTCAAGGGAAATTGATATAATGTATTTACTAAAATTATGCATTTGTATGGGAGGGGGTAGAAGGAGTAATTATATCTCGTAATTATATTTAGGATATTATACTTTGGTCAAAATTTCAAGTCGATATCCTTGACAGCTTCGAAGAAAAATTAGTTAATTGTAATCACGTGAAATTTGTGAGAAGGTGGAGGGGAAGTATATAATTTTTTTTAAAACTGACTGCATTGGGGCTTTCGTGGCGTAGTAAGTGCCTGATTCACAGTCAATAGGTCGGTTGTTCGATTGAGATTTTTAAACAAGAATTTTTTAGTTGCTACTTGCAATGATAAATTATTTGAAATAAATAGGGCAAATGTTGTAAAAGTAAAAAGTTCTACTTCTAGAAGGTCTGTATACTCAAGAGATGGCTTCTGTTCGCTTTCTTTCATTCAGTCCCCCATAATATCCGCAAATATTTGTCAGTAACTACTAGTACATTTGAAAATTATCCCACCTTCCTCACTCGTTACGATAGTTGTCACTCCCCTTCCCCTACCTTCTCAATCCCATTCCTTTTCTCCATGACTGTGTTAGGGCATCGCACATAAAAACCTAAATTGCTTATAACACAAGTCGTTCTGTAAAACAAGAAATCATGATAAAAATAATTGTATAAAAAATCGTCTTTTTACTTTTGCTAGTTTTAATGAAAATTGAAGTCAAGCATTTATCAAAACTGTGCATTTGTATGGAATGGGGTAGAAGGAGTGAGGGGATCGGATCAATATTCTTGGACGTTAATGATATTCATATTAATATATTCTCACCTAATTTACAAGTTGATAGCTTAAAAAGAGAAAATTTCGAAATTTTATGAAATTTGTATGTAATGGGGTAAAAGGGGTGGGTGGATTAAGCTCATTAACAAACAAAGTTTTTTTGTTTTTGCTAAAAATTACATAAAACAAATTCAAGCATTAAAGCTCATAGCGTCCAAGAGTTATGTTGTAGACAGACAGACGGCCTGACAGTTTCGCGAAATCGAGGTCTTAAGCGACAACAAATATTACTGTACCCATGGCGACATTCTAACTAACTCATTTTCTGCCCATTGTTCTTAGTAAGTTTCAAATATTGTCAGTTTTTCGAAGTGGAACGTGCTTAGCGCAAGAAAATCAAATAATTTTTCGGCGTCAAAAATAATTTTTTTAAGTGTTATTGTTTATAAAATAATTTGCAAAGTCACATAAATTTTTGCTCGGTAGTTTGACGATCATTTTGCTTGCTTGTATCGTGTTGTGATATACATAAACTGAATGTTACTTTATCTATAAATATAAAAATAATTGTAGTATACAAAAAGTTGTTCGCCAACAGGGTGATAAATTTTTTGTACATCAGTAAATTACTTACATTTTACCTTTTCAGATTTGTTTGAACGGGTAAATGTCTCAAAAATTTTAAATCGCTCCGTAGCGAGCTAGAGTGTAGCCTAGTGGGAAGCGTGTGCGTCGTGCGTTTAAGTCCCGGTCGACGCACAATTCCACCCCTATCTGCTTGGGTATACTTTAGTTACCTCAATCTACGAAAATGAGAATTTGTAGATAGAGGGCTGTGCGAAGGGCTAACAACCATTTCACAATCACAAATAGAAAATGTTAAGGAACCTGACAGTAAGGCTGCCAAGGCCCGATTTGGGCTGTAGTGCCGTTATGGTAGTAGTAGTAAAATATGGTACTAGTAATTTTTATGGAAGAATAAAAAAGACGAGCAAACCGCGGGTGGGGATATCCATACCAGTGCTGGTAGTAGGTGTGGCGAGGGCTCGGAGGGTGTCGAAAACGGCTGTGTCCCCAGTGGCAACGAATCACATATCCCCAGGCTGATTAAAGCAAGTCGTGTGGATAGGGTAAATACTGCTAGCATATCCGAATCAATGAGAGAGGCAGACTGTCCTGGAGGTATATGTACCTACTGACCTCAAACACAAACATAAATTCGTGAAAGGCTCTTTGGACACTTCCGAATTTCAAAATACTAACCGAAGAAGAAGAACAGCGGTTATTGCGGTCAACCAAACTGGGAGAGGACACCAGAGTGCGTACGACACACAGGTCTAAGCCACCACGGGAAAGCTGTTCGCCCAATACAAAGCCGTGCTTTGATTTGAAATGGGTCTTAGCAATAAGAAAGAACTCCTTGCAAGGACGATGAAGGATGAACTATAAGTTAGTGTTTTGCTTTATTTTTTTAAGCAGAAACACACGTTATTAAAATTTTTCCCTTATTCTGTCCGTATATCTAAACCGATTATAATGAAACTTGTATAGCTTGTTAGATGTTCTGTGAGATGTAATCTGCGTTTGGTCTTTTACCCCCTCCCACAGAAAATGACTCATTTTCAAAAATATACAATAATAGAATGTTCTTGAAAACTATAGGAGCGAATAATTTGAAATTTAGAAAATGTAAATAGATTGTTGCAGATAAAATGGCGACTTTCACGATGAAGTGAAGTTAGTTGCAATTTTCATGTCTCGAACTGCCGCCAGGTGACTTTGGTAGTAATGAATATTGAAATATAAATACTCCTACATTTGGTCATGGAATCATTTATGTTTTGGACTTCATTGAGATCGGAGAGAAAAAATAAATAAAAAAAACATGGAATCGCGTCAAAAACGGTTACTTTTTCTTTATGAGTTCAAACTTGATCACAACGCAAGGGAGGCAACCAAAAACATCAACAGGACATTTGGAGCTGACACAATAATTGAACGAACCAGAAAAATTCCAATCAGAAGATATGATCCTTCAAAGTGAGCCATGTCAGCCAGGACCATCGATAGACATGACGAGCTGCGTTTACTAGTGGAGTCTGATTCACGCCAAACTGTAAGCAACATTGCAGAGAAACTGGGCGTATACTATTTGACAGTTTCCCGGCACTTTCAACAGCTTGGAAAAATCAAAAAGCTAGATAAGTGGGATCCGCATGAGCTTAGTTAGCAAAAAACGGACTCATGTATAATGTAAACAATTAAAAGAGTTTCAGTATGAGACTCTTCCTCATCCACCATATTCACCAGACCTCTCGCCAATCGACTACCACTTTTTTAAACATTTGGATCATTTTTTGGCGGAGAAATAATTTAACAATGAAGCAGCCATCAAAAATGCCTTCGAGGAATTTCTTCAGTCTAGAAACTTGAACTTCTACGAAACTGGCATAAATGCACTTGTATCTCGTTGGGAGAAATGTATTGCATCTGCTGGTAAATATTTTGATTAATAAAATTAAGTTTTTTAAGAGTTAAAATTGTTTGAAATTTCACTAGCAAAGTCGCCATTTCATCTGCAACAAATTAATATTTTTATTTTTTCCATAAATGTGATCTATAGTATACAAATTAGTTCATTCCCCCACTCCTTCCACCACCTCCCATACAAACTACACTTTTTCATGAAATACTATAAACCAATATGCTCAGTACGTATAACATTTATAGCGCTCATATTTTGTACAAAATTCTTAATTATTATTGTAATTAATATCGGGAAAAAAGTAAGCTGATAAGCTTCCCCCTTCTAACCCTCCCATGCAATGTGACACAAAATCACATCTTTTCCAAAAAAGATTTTCTAGAAAAGTATAAATATTGCACAAAAATTTCGATTTCATCCATAGTATCGAGAGATTGGGCTTTACGAGCAATCGTAGACCTGTTATGTTTTTAAGCTTAATGTTGTTTTATTTGGGATTATTTTAGTTAGCCCAAGCTAAAACTATTCACATGTCCTTAACGCTCTTCAAAACATATATGATCTAAAATCACGGGACTGATTTGATCACGAGCCTGTCCCATACAAATGCGAATATCATGATTTCATTCTTAATAATTTATGGTTCATTATGCTGTAGGCGCGAGTGTCCTACTCGAAAAATAAAAATTATTCCTTGCTATTATTTTTATTTTGAAAAAACTAAAAATTACAATTTTTTAAGAAAAATTAAAATTTTATCTTTCGCTATTCAAAGACTACTGAGTTAATATTTAAAGTTTATAAATATCTATAGTATTGGCGCTGTGCGCTTACTGAGTGAAAAAAAGTAAATTTTTAAAATTTTAAATTAAGTAGCGATATTTTGATTGTGTGCCCACAGTACTACCCACAGTACTCCCCCACCAGTGGCGAAGTCACGATGAGAGATCACGTTTTGGAAAATGTACCTTTCGCCCGGAACGTGTCGTTCGTGGTACATCTTCTTTTTTAGTCGATTCCGTCGAAGTCTTCGATGTTGCATCGTAATCCTCAACTGGCAAAAATGCTGCTTTAACGCGATCTATGCTGACTTTGATGATTTTGCTTTTCACGAGGATGTCGATGGTTTTTTCGTCTCGTTTCATGACTTCATATGGGCCATCGTACGGCGTTTTCAATGGTGGTCGCACTTTATCGTCGCGTAGAAACACGTGTGTGCAATCCTTCAGTTGCTTTTGGACGAAAACGCTTCCATTTGCATGATTCGATGTAGCAACAGGTCGAATATTTTCCATACAGTTGCGAAGATTTTTTACGAAATCGGGCTCCAACACGTCATTTTTCGTTGCGTCGAAAAATTCACCAGGTAATCTGATTGTCGTACCATACAACATTTCCGACGGCGATGCATTCAGATCATCTTTGAATACTGCACGAAGCCCAAGTAGCACTAACGGCAATTTTTCAGACCAATTGTTTGATTGTTGACATTTGATTGCAGTTTTTAGTGTTCGATGCCACCGTTCGATGATTCCGTTGGCCTGTGGGTGATAAGCTGTAGTTCTCAAATGCTTGATACCCAATGCCTTTGACAGTTCGTTGAATAATTTCGAATCAAATTGTTTCCCTTGATCCGTTGTGATTTCTGCTGGAACACCGTAGTGCGAAATCCACCCTCTTATCAACGCTTTTGCCACTGTCTCGGCTGTCATGTCTTCTATTGGGACAGGCCAACGAGTGTATCGATCGATGCATGTCAGACAGTATCGAAAACCATTCGAGGACGGCATAGGCCCGATCAGATCGATGTTTATATGTTGAAAACGATTGTCTGGAACTTTAAAACTTTCGATTGTCGATCTGTTGTGACGAATGATTTTTGACTTTTGACATGCAATGCATATTTTTGACATTTGAGCGATGTCCTTTTTCATGTTTGGCCACACAAAACGTTCACTGACCAATTTAATAGATGATTTTTTGCTCGGATGTGCCAAATTGTGTATTGAATTGAATGCTTGTTGTCTGAGCTGCTTCGGTATGTACGGGCGTACTCGATTTGTTGAAACATCACAGTAAATAGCATTGCTTGAGTTCTGTAGGTTGACTAGTTTCAGCTGCAACGATGTGTTTGAGTTGTTTGAAAGCAATCCTTTGAGTTCATCGTCGTCTTTTTGTTGCTGTGCCAATTTCTCAATATCGACGGCACCATCGGTTTGAATTGCTTCGATGCGTGAAAGGAAATCAGCAATGACATTTTTGTTACCGGGTACGTGTTGAATATCAGTAGTGAATTCACTAATGAAACTGAGCTGTCGAGCTTGACGAGGTGAAGCCTTTTCTGGTTTTTGCTGGAACGCGAATGTGATCGGCTTATGATCAGTTAAAATTGTACAATTTCTTCCTTCGATCATATGCCGAAAAAATTTGACTGATTGGTATATAGCCAACAGTTCTCTGTCATAGGTGCTGTACCGTTTCTGTGTATCAGTCATGCGTTTCGAATAAAATCCAAGCGGCTGCATTTCATTGTTGTTCATTTGATGAAGCGCTGCACCGACAGAAAAATTGCTTGCATCGACGGTCAAAACCAACTTTGCGTTTGGTATCGGGTGAGTTAAAGTGACTGCGTCAATTATTTCCCGCTTGCTTTCCTCAAACGCTTTTTCGGTTTCTTCGGACCAAATTAACTTCGTTTTATCGTTTTTCTTATTGCCTTTTATCATCGCTTGCAGCTTTCCCTGATTGGTCGCAGCATGTGGTAAAAAACGGCGGTAAAAATTGAGTGATGCGATAAAACTACGAAGTCCGTGTGCTTCTTTCGGTTTTGGACATTTGACGATTGCTTCGACTTTTTCAGAATCCGGTGCAATGCCAGCACTCGAGATTTTGTGTCCCAGAAACTTCACTTCGCTTTGACCGAATACGCATTTGGCGATGTTTATTTTCAAACCGTAGTCACATAAACGTTGAAAAACAATTCTAAGATGCTGTCGATGTTGCTCAATGTTCTCGGACGCAATGCAGATGTCATCAATGTAGACGATGATAAAATTCAAGTCGCGAAACACTTCATTCATAAATCGCTGAAATGTCTGCGCTGCATTGCATAGGCCGAAAGTCATGACGTTGAATTCAAAAAGACCAAATGGTGTAATAATTGCAGTTTTGAGTCGATCTTCAGGTGCAATTGGTATTTGATTGTATGCTTTTTCCAAGTCGATAGTTGAAAAAATCTTTTTTCCATGCAGCAATTGCGTGCAGTCTTGAATATGCGGTATAGGGTACCGGTCAGGCACCGTGATTGCGTTCAGTCTGCGATAATCGCCACATGGCCTCCACTGGTTGTTTTTCTTGCGAACCATATGAAACGGAGTCGCCCAATTGCTTTTGCTGTGTTGGCATATGCCGATTTTCAGCATGTACTCGAATTCCTTTTTGGCAATTTCAAGCATTTCAAGATTCAAACGTGCTTTGGCGAAAACTGGCTGTCCTTTTGTAATAATTTGATGCTCAACGGCTGTTTTCTTTGAAATTAGTTGATTTATTGTATTTGGTAATGTCAAATCTTTGAATCTTGAATCAGATGTGATTGTACTTATGCGTTCGTATTCGATAAATTTTGCTTCGCCAATGACTTTGCAATTCGTTGTGTTGTCAAGCAATTTTTTGCTCCGAGTGTCGACGAGAAGTCCATATTCATTAAGAAAATCGGCTCCAATTATTGGTCGTGTCACGTCAGCGATGAGGAATTCCCAAATAAAGTTTCGACGAAGACCGAGGTCGACCGTTGCGATTTTCTTGCCATATGTTCGTATTGGCGAGCCATTTGCTGCGTAGAGACAGTAAGTATCCGGTGATTGAAGTTTATTTTTGAAAGATGCCGGTAAAATTGAAAAATCTGCTCCGGTGTCGATGATTCAATTTTTGTTTTACGATCTATTACGAATAGGCGGCGTTGCGATTGATGTGCCACTTCATGCGCCGCTAACAATGAAGCGGTATCTAGTTTTCCGTATTGAGTTTTTTGAATTGGCAAGGCTCGTTGCACTTTTTTGCCTCTTTGCCAAAACGGTAATGGTAGAAACAGAACGGAAACTTGTTGCGCGATTTAGAACGGCTGCGATTGCGCTGCTTCCTGTCGCCACTGTCGTTAAATTTTCTTATGTCGCGACGATAAGGACTGGCTTTGAGCTCGGCAATTTCCTTTTGAAGCGCAGCGATTTTATCGTTCATCGCGTTTGAAACTGATGATATGTTCGAAAAACTTTGAATTTCGAGCATTTTATCGGCCTGCTTAGCCCACTGTGCAGAATCGCCATCAGCGATTGAAATCACCACACGCACCGTTTCAGGCAAACGCTCGAGCCACAATTGCTTCATTGCGTCGTCGCTCATTTTATCACCAGCGGGATCTTCCAATTTTTTCAGCAGTTGGGATGGTTTGTCGTCGCCAAGCTCAATTTCTTTTATTAATTTTCGCAGCTTTTTTTGATCGGAATCGGTGCATTCTTCGATGAGTTTTTTCTTAATCATCTCATATTTTTCACTTTGCGGGGGGTTGCGAACGATATCCGAAACCAATTGGAGAAATTTCGGATCGAGCGATGAAACGACTTCATCGTATTTTGTTTGATCCATTTTAATTCCGCACTTACGAAATTGCGCTTCCATTTGCAAGAAATAAAGATCCGGTTGCTCCTTAAAAAACTGCGGTGGTTTTACGCCGACACGATAAATTTCTCTATCCGTATTTTCAGTCGAATTGCTTTGAATTTGTTGCTGCCGCTTTTGTTGCTGCTGTAGATTTGCAACATTTGATTCATTGTCGTCTTCGTTGAGCATATTGCTTGATTAAAAATGTTTTTGAAAACTCAATGATACGATCGATAACACGACACAGCGACGGAAGGCACAAGATATTTACATGCGCGACCGAAAAAGAAAATGACAATGCGAAAACGTGCACAATTGAAATTATTTTTGCGTTAATCCAATTGTCGGGGTCACCAATGTAGGCGCGAGTGTCCTACTCGAAAAATAAAAATTATTCCTTGCTATTATTTTTATTTTGAAAAAACTAAAAATTACAATTTTTTAAGAAAAATTAAAATTTTATCTTTCGCTATTCAAAGACTACTGAGTTAATATTTAAAGTTTATAAATATCTATAGTATTGGCGCTGTGCGCTTACTGAGTGAAAAAAAGTAAATTTTTAAAATTTTAAATTAAGTAGCGATATTTGGATTGTGTGCCCACAGTACTACCCACAATGCCTTACTAACTATATTCTTAAAAATTGCTTTTTGCAACGATTCTTACTCAGAAATACTTGACGCAAAAAGTTCAAATTTTAGAACCACTTAGGTTGAGTGTCAGAATCAACATGTAAGGGGGCGGGTTGGAAGGGCTTTAAAGAAAAACACTTAACAATTAATATCTTAACTCCCTTACAATATATGGAATAAAAACTTGGAATATTTATTAAGCTGTATTATCGAAATACAACCTTTGTTCATACCAATAGCTCGGAAGATTGGGAAAAATATAAAAAACTGTGCACTTCTCAAACCGTTATATCTCGAAATTCATTGCAGATATTAAGTAGAAATTGTTAGATTTTGTAGTTATAAGACTTATAATTTTTAAGTTTTTAGTTTGAGGGTGTAAGCCATCACACACATTCCTAGAGAAACAAGAGAGATATGCTTCACCTCCTATATCTCCTACCATTAAAAAATGTTTCCTTCCAAGTACATTAAATACTTCGAGTTTAATAGATATTTTACGAAATTTTGTTTATGCAATAAAAATTCTTGGCAGAAAATTTTGAACGTGTTTTCAGCAATTAATTAAACATAAATTAAAACATAACAGGATTACGATTGGGTGTAGAGCCCAATCGTGCGATACTCTAGATGACAAACAAATTTTGTAGGAGAAGTGGTAGAGTAACTATAAACGTCAAGTTTTTGACATGTTTTAAATTGCAGGTCAGTAGCTTTCATACTTTTCAGGAAAACTTTGGTTTTTGTAAAGTTCTGAAATTGTGTCAGATTGTATGGGAGTGAAGATAATGGTCTAATTTTTGTTGTCTTACTAATAATTCTTATATAATATTCATTGCACAATTTAAGCTCGATAAATTTTATACGTACTGAGTAAATTTATTTAGAGCATTTCATAAAAAAGTGCAGTTTGTATGGGGAGACACAAATAAATTGTATACGGTAGATTGAAATCATCCTAAAATTAATATTTTTTTTTTTTTTAAGGGATCGAACACAGCTTAGGGGGCTACCCTATAATGCAATGCACAGCTGTGTCAGTATAGGAGTTGGAGAAAAAGGAAAAAAAAACCAAAAAACTGAAGTTGAGTCAATTGAATTCGGGTGGGGAAAGACGAAAGTGACGGTGTATATTGAATTTGAAGCACTGGAGGTTGTAATCATTGGGAAAAACTTTGGCTGGCAATGCGTTCCACAGTCTTGATGTTCGGGAAATGAATGTCTACCTAAATTTCACTGTACGAGAAGGCATGAGTTTAACGGTGTACTTGTGGGCGCGTTCAGCTTGACGAGTATCACGGGGGAAATTATAGATTGGAGGAATGAGTGCGTTTAATTTCGCACTGCATTTACCGTGGAAGTAGCGATAGTAAATGCTGAGTACTCCGACATTTCTGCGATGCTCGAGAGAATCGATAGAAGACGTGATGGTTTCGTCTCCAATCAGTCGGAACGCATGTTTTTGAATACGGTCGAGCAACGCGAGGTGTGATTTGGGTGCCCCAGCCCAAAAATGCGAATTGTACTCTAAACGTGGTATAATGTATGCCTTATAGATGGTTGCTAGGTCGTTCGGCGTGAAATACTTTTTGCACTTTCTGAGAACACCAAGACGTTTCGAGGCGTCGAGGGCAACATCAAAGATGTGCTGTGCCCAATTCAGGTGGTCATTAATTTTAACGCCAAGAAGTGTGAAGTTATCCGAGGTGCATAGTAGTGCGCCACCAAAGGTCACATTTTGAGATGATACTGGAGCATCACGTTTGAGGGATAGATGACAGACCTGTGTTTTGGAGGCGTTGAACTCTACTCTATTTTTCCTGCCCCATTCCAGGATTAAGTTGAGATCCGAGTTCAGCGAACGGAATAACTCCACGCGATTGGAAGCAATAGAATGCTTGTGAGATATATATTCTAAATTTTAGATAAAAGCATTTTATACTTTTCGAGTAAATAATTTTATTTCCGAATTGCGAAATTGTGCTATTTTGAATGGAAGGGAGTAGAAGAGGTGGAGCGATTTGTTCTGTTTACGAACTTGACCTTACTTTTTTGTCATAAGCGACGTGTACAAAATTCGAACTTTCTAGCTCAATGCATTCCCAAGCTAGTGAGCGCACAAATGGACGGATGGATGGACGAACATCCGGCTTCGAGATTTTTGAGTGATAACAAATATTTCTGTACCCTTGGCGCCTCCGTGCGAGTATTATTTCTTAGCATTAAGAACTTTAGAGCAAACTTGTTATACTCTCAGATTTTATTTAGAGTTAAGAGCTATTAACTTCCGATCCCTCCTTCTATTGCACACCCTTCTCTCCAGAATTAAACCCAAACTTGCATAAAGAGGTGGAGAATTTTAAGTACAACCAAATACAAAAAAATATTTTTAATATCCTCAAAATTAGTTTTATTTAAAAGATATATGATTTTTGGATCGTAGCTACCGCGGCAGGCGCCTTAATGGTGTAATCTGGAAGTCCAAGTTCCACAAACTCTTCGCCGTAATTCATGCCGTATTTTGACAATAACGCGGCAAACGTTGGCTTCCAATTGCCCAATGGTTTCTAATTTATCAGCGTGATTGAAACTTGAAGAACATAATTATGTGTGTATTTATTTTATTTGCCACTCCGCATTTTGCAACTTAAACTTCTCTTTATATACATATTGTAATTTTTTGTCTTCACATTTTTAAACTCTTTATGAATTCTGAGAGTATTATAAGTTTACTCTGAAGTTAGTACCGTTACAAAAATGCTCGAAAAAAAAAAAAATAATGACAGAAGTTATCAATCAAAAATCTCAAAATCGATAGCCGTCTATCTGTTCGTTTGTCTGTTCGCTGTCCGTCCGCGCGCTCTCCAGTTTGAGTACGCGTTGTGCAAAAAAGCTCAAATTCTGTAAACGCCAATTTGAACGAAAAGCAAGGTCAAGTTCATGAACGGCCCAATTCACTTCACCCCTTCTACTCTCTCCCATATAAAATGAATAATTTTCAAAAATTTACGTTAATTAAATTTTCTAGGAAACTATAAGAGCATATAGTTTTAATAATTATTTGGAATTTAAAAGATAATTTATTTTATTTTTTAGGGTGTATCAACAAGAGGTGTAGATATTAACAAGAGGTGTAGGATTTACTTTTTGAATAAAATGTACAATTGCGGCCATTTGACAGCCTTTGTGTTCCATACATAATTTTCATGTGGCCACTTTATAATGTAATACAAATTTCGAAACTTCCAAACAATTATTGGTCTTGGTCGAAAAACATATCTTACAACTCTTATTGATACCTACAGCTCAAATTTTGTACTAAACCCGGAAGCGTTTATTTTATAATGTGCACAGTTATTTCTGAAAAAATGACTCCTTCTACCACCTTCCAAATATAAACTGTAGAATTTTATTAAAATTAATACACTAATTATTTATTTATTTTAATAATTTTCAAAACGTTATATCTCCAAATATGTACACATATAAAATTGAAATTACGTCAATTTATAGCGCAATATTATGGGAGGGGAGTGATGAGCCAAAATATCGAAAATATTGAGTAATTTTGGGGGCTCTAATAAAAAATAAACAGCTAGAAATTTGCAGGTGCATACATCCATTTGATATAAATAAAGAAAAAAATAATTTGAACTGCAACTGTTATCCGCAGAACGGAACCCTAACATGCACAAGGTGTATTATGTGTAATGAATAAAAAACAAAAACTAAAAACTTCTGATTGAAATTTTAACCTACTAACTTGGAAATTTGCGAAACGAAAAGTCTTAAAAGTCTATTAACTGGTCAAATACCTTCAAAGCTTTTACTCCCTCTCATAGAAAAGCATTTTTTCGACTATTTTAAGAAATAAATTACAAAGCCATTAGAAGCTGTTAGCTTGAAATTTTGCACAAGAACTTTTGAAAATATTTAAAACAAAGGTGCATCAACATTTTTTGTTAGAACTCTTTACACCTCACGCCCTCAGTGGTGTGTGTGTGCGGTCGCACCGACTTCAACATCGCTCGCCAGTTTAGTTACCATCGGACTGTTGCTGTGACCGCAGTGATAACAGATCCTCTCTTGTCTTATCATTTCCGTGAATTTAAATAAAGTTGCCTCTAATTACCAACCGCCCTGCGTTTTCTTTAATATACTCGCGAACATTTTTGAATACCATTTCCCTTCTACCCGCTTCCATATAAAAGTATGTTTTCGACCAATTACAATAAGCCAACAAATAACCAACTAATTAAAAACTACGTGCTTCAAAGTTTGTACAAACACCTATCATTAGAAAAGAAATAAAACTGCACGAATTTTATAAATCTCTCCTCTACTCTACCTCTCCCATACATATGTATGGTTTCATGAATATAAAATACACCGAATTTAAAAGAAATTCTATGAAACTTTACATATTTATGCAAAGAATTTTGGACGTGATTGAAGCAATCAATTAAATGGAACAAGAAGCGAATCGCGGATTTTTTAAAAGTGCACGAAAATTAATTTTATTAATTTATTATGTGTAAAAAACGATAGATTAAGTTATTTCAAAGCACGGATGATACTATTATTGGATCATGGGCTTATCACCCGTGATCTTAAGACCTAAATGATACGAGAAACAGATACATCGCCTTGGATACGGACTGATTCTACGGTAACGACTTTTGGCATTCGAAAACGGGCTATGATTGGCTTCTGGAACGTTCGAACATTGAATGACGGGGGAAGAGCTGGGGTTACTCGGTCCTTGCACCGCCAATCAGTGATCGACCGTGAAATGGAGCACTATAACATCCAAATCTTGGGCTTGAGCGAGGTCAGGTGGACAGGATCAGGAGAAGAACGAACCCCTAGCGGAAACACTATTCTGTACATTGGCCCTGAAAGTGAAGCCAGAAATGGCGTGGCGTTCGTCCTTACACCGCGAGCGAGAAACAGTCTCATTAGCTGGGAACCAATCTCGGATAGGATTATCGTCGTCAGGCTCAGGACCAGTGTCAGAAACGTCACAATTCTGCAGTGCTACGCACCAACTAATACCGCAACACCTGGTGACAAAGAGGAGTTTTATAGCCAACTGAGTGCCACCTTCGAACGTGTTCCAAGAGGTGATATTATTATCATCTCGGGAGATATGAACGCCCAGGTTGGATCAGACAACACTGGACTAGAACACGTCATGGAGAGGCATGGTGACCCTTGGGTCGACGCTTCACGACCTTGGATTAAGAGACCCGAAAACGGCGAACTATTTGTGGAGTTCTGTAGTACTCGGCAAATGGTCATCGGAGGGACCCTTTTTCCACACAAGGGTCATCAAAAAACATCTTGGGTTTCCCCTGATGGTGTTACTCAGAACCAGATCGACCATTTGGCTATAAGTCGCCGATGGAGAAGATGTCTCCTCGATGTGCGAGTGAAACGCGGAGCTGACGTGGGGAGCGATCACCACTTGATGGTTGCCTGCTTGAGGTTGTGTACAGCAGCTATCCGACGACCACAAATTCTTCAAATGAAGCGCAAGCTTAATGTGGATAAACTCAGAGATCCCAACAAAAAACTCGAATACACCACCATTCTACGCGAAAAGTCATCCACATTGGGTGAACATGAAATGCGCACACTGGACGCCAATTGGGAGGCAACCAGAAACACTTTTCTAACTAGTGCTGAAGAGTCTGTGGGATATGCGCAAAGCAGTGAGAAACCCTGGATGTCGCAAGACACATGGGACAAGGTTGGCAATCGGAAAAAAGCCAAATTGGCAATCATCTCTCAACCCGATATCAACCAACGAACGCCCGACTTGAGGCAGAACTACCGCGATGCTCATATACAGCTTGAAAAGGCTGTTAGACGCGACAAGAGAAAGGCCATTGAAGATCTGGCAAACAGGGCAGAATCTGCGGCTTGCCTTGGGGATATGGGTTCACTATTTAAAATCATGAAAAAGTTGACGAACAGTAATTTTACCGCCAATTACCTGGTGAGAGATGTCAACGGAACTCTCCTTAATATGAGTGAACACCAGTTGCGACGATGGAAGGAATACTTCTCTGATATTTTAAACATCTTGTCAGATGAAGATATTCCGGAAACAGAACAACTTCCAAACATCCAACCACAACAATCCTCTATTAGGGACGATCCCCGGATAAGGAAGAGATAGTTTCCGCCATTCGGTCAATGGCGGGAAGGAAAGCTCCAGGTATAGACGGACTACCAACCGAACTCCTCAAAGCGGACCCGGAAATCACAGCCGATATACTTCTCCCACTCTTCACTAAAGTGTGGAATGATGGAAATATCCGACTGAATGGAAGGAGGGCGTCATTGTGAAAATTCCGAAGAAGGGCGACCTTCGGGATTGTGGCAATTGGCGTGGTATATGTCTACTTACTGCCGTATCAAAAATTATGGCTAAGGTAATTCTCAATAGGATTAGTGATGTCGTCGAGAGCACTCTCGAAGTTTACCAGGCTGGATTCCGTAAAGGGTCGTCTTGTACCGACCACACAAATACCCTACGGATAATATTAGAGCAGTCAGCCGAAATGGGTTCGCCACTACATCTCATGTTTTTGGACTTCGAGAAGGCTTTCGACAGCGTTAAGCGAGTTTACATATGGAATGCTTTGTGTAGGAGAAGTATTCCAGATAAGGTCATAGCTATGATTAAAGAATCCTACGAAGATGCAAGGTGTCGCGTCTTGCATAAAGGAGAGCTGTCCGAGAGCTTTCCTGTGCGAACGGGTGTCAGACAAGGCTGCATATTATCACCAGCCCTGTTTCTGGTGGTAATAAATGACATCTTGAAAGCTGCACTGGAAGGTGGGGAAGGTAAAGGTCTTCAATGGAGACTATTTAACATCTTAAGTCACCTTGATTATGCTGATGACGTGTGTTTGCTCGCACATACCCTTTCGGACTTAGAGTCAAATGTTCGCTCATTGCATTCTAAATGCAAAGAGGCGGGACTGAAAATAAATGAGCGTAAAACCAAGTACATGCACATGGGTTCGAACGCAAGCACACCGATTGTTCTTAATGGACAGGATGTGGAAGAGGTGCAAGATTTTTGCTATCTCGGAAGCATTGTCAGCATGGACGGCGGAGCCGAAAAGGATGTTGAGGCTCGGCTAAATAAAGCTCGTCAGGCCTTCGGTATCCTTTCCCCTTTCTGGAGGTTAAGAGAGATCTCCCTTCGCACGAAGCTGCGAGTTTTTGACGCATGCGTCAAATCCGTGTTGTTATATGGTTGTACTACGTGGAAAGTGACCGTTCGACTTACCAAGAAACTACAGACTCTCGTAAACCAATGCCTCCGACGTATTTTAGGTATATTCTGGCCAGAAGTGATCTCCAACGACGAACTTTGGAGTACAACTCGCCAGACTAAAATAGGTATTGAGATTCAACGGCGAAAGTGGCAGTGGATCGGTCATACTTTGAGGAAACCAGAGCGAAACATCGCAAAACAGGCTCTGGATTATTACCCTCAAGGAAGACGCCGGGTTGGTCGACCATGTAACACATGGAAGCGAGCAGTTGAGCAGGAGGCCAGAGGAATAAACAAGTCCTGGCAACAGCTTAAAGCCGATGCTCAGGATCGCGCCTTGTGGAAGAGAGTTGTTTCTGTCCTATGTCCCTATAGGGGGTCTTAACAGGAATTTGATTGGTGATTGATACATCCATTTTATATACATAAGCCTAAAACAATAATTCGAACTAGAACTTTTGCGCACCGAAGAGAGATCGCTACTAACACAAGATGTTTCATGTGCAATGGAAGAAACACTAAACAGCAAATTTGATTGAAACTTTAGGCCAGAAACTTGAAAATTTCGCAAATTGTTAAGCTAAGCTTTTAAATAATTCATAATACTTTAAACTGATCGAATACCTTCAAAACTCTCACCCACACAGATTTTTTTTCGAACATTCTTATAAAATTAATTATCACCAAACCATAAATGTTATTAACATGAAATATGATAACCAACAAATTAAAAGCTACGAACTTGAAATTTTGTACGAACTCCTTCAAGAGAAACAAAACAAAATTGCATGACTAGTTTTACGATTTCCTCACACCCTCCCCCCTCCAATCTATGCAAATCTAAACTTGCATAAATAAACGAATGAAATATGGATTATGTAATATGTAATGATTGATTATTTTAAAATATTATTTGGCTAAAATAATTATTTCTGTCTTTGCTAATTTCAAGCAAAATCGATAAAATCCATTTTTCAGAATTGTGCAATTATGTGGGATCGAATTAAAATTGAATCGTAAGGCCCTGTGATAAACTGATGATTGATCGAGAGCGATCAAATTCCAGATTGGCCGAATTGTGTTAATAGATTTTAATGTATGATATCAGAAGAATTCTAGTAGTAGATTTTTTTTCGTATGACAACTTAGGAAAAATATAATATGTTTGAAATGTTGAGTCGAGAGACGACCACATGATTGGAAATATAAAATAAAATGTCAGAAAACGAAAAGTGTTTGTTTCACTCAAAACTCTTCTTCCAAAATTTAAAAAAAGTAACCACAACTACATATTTCAAAATTTGAAACATTTCCCACCCTCTAATCTCCTTGCAAGCTCCCAAGAAAATTTGATTTGGAGTTCATTGAACTTTAACCCATTTCATCTAGAGTATCGCATGATTCGGCGCACCGAACCATAATTCTATTATTTTTAGTTTTATAAACCAAAAAGAAACCAAATAGATAAAATTTTCGCAGCTGGTAACATATGATAGTTCTCTTTAATTTTCCAGTACATCTGATTTTATTGCTGTTTTCTCTGCTTTCATTTATATTTTCCTAGCTTAAAACTGTAACAAGTAATTGTAGCACAAAAACATTAATATATATTTTATTACCGAATAAAACATAACAGAACTCTGATGTAATCTCAAATTCTTTCAAATAGTGACTTTTTTACGGGGCAGAAGGATTTTAAAGTCGATAGCTGTCATATGTTCGAAGGAGAAATGCTTTTTTGAATTTACAAAGCCAAGCTGATAATTTTTTAACTTTTATTGCAATTTTTAAGGGACAAATTCTCGAAATGATTTTGAATTTGTACTTTTCCTAGATCTAATGGAAATCGATATAATCAAGGAGGATATATAAAAAGAAGTGACTATGAGCATGCTTTGCCTTGTAAGCGCAATGGGAATGAATCAAGGAGGATATATAAAAAGGAGTGACTATGAGCATGCTTTGCCTTGTAAGCAAAATGGGAATGAATGTATTTCCCTCCCTTACTACCGAAATGCTCGAAATTTTTCGAAAAAAATCGTTTCGCTATCTTTGTCTCCCGCACTTAAAAATATTGCAACTAACTCTTTCCCACGATAAATTGTTCGAAACAGTTGTCAAATTTTCGAAAAAAATTGTTTCGCTATCCTTGTTTGACATACTTAAACCCAAAGTGACTATCTCTGTCCCGCGTTATATTGTCCGTTGCTAAAGTACTTAGCTTAAACACAAACCAAAACTAATAAAAATTTAAAAAATAAAAATTTCTGAAATGAAACAGCAAACACCATTGTATTGAAAATTACTTTATTGCTGACTGAATATTAGCAACCAAGAAAGAATACAAATTATTGTATTTTTTTTGTAAAAGTTTGAAGCCAAGTTAAGCTTGGACACAATTTTCGAAAATTTCCGAATCAAAAAATATTCCCACATGAGACAGACTATCAGGTACTCCTTTTATATATCCTCCTTGGAATGAATGTATTTCACTCCCTTACTACCGAAATGCTCGAAATTTTTCGAAAAAAATCGTTTCGCTATCTTTGTCTGCCACACTTAAAAATATTGCAACTAACTCTTTCCCACGATAAATTGTTCGAAACAGTTGTCAAATTTTCGAAAAAATTGTTTCGCTATCCTTGTTTGATATACTTAAACCCAAAGTAAGTCTCTGTCCCGCGTTAAATTGTCCGTTGCTAAAGTACTTAGCTTAAACACAAACCAAAACTAATAAAAATTGAAAAAATAAAAATTTCTGAAATGAAACAGCAAACACCATCGTATTGAAAATTACTTTATTGCTGACTGAATATTAGGAACCAAGAAAAAATACAAATTATTGTATTTTTTTTACAAATTATTGTATTTTTTTTGTAAAAGTTTGAAGCCAAGTTAAGCTTGGACACAATTTTCGAAAATTTCCGAATCAAAAAATATTCCCACATGAGACAGACTATCAGGTACTCCTTTTATATATCCTCCTTGGATATAATGCATTTATTAAAACTATGCATTTGTATAGGAGTAAGAAGAATCCGTATACTCCGGATCAAAACAAAATTTTTCGCTGTCAATAATATTTTTATTACTATGATTTACACAAAACTTTAAGTTGACAGTTTTGAAGAAAAATAAATTTAGTTGAAATTTCAAAATTTCTTTAAATTTGTATGGAAGGAGTAGAAGAAGTGCCCAACAATTAAACTTGTGTCCATTAACTGTATGGAAAATTTTGTGTTGTGATCGTGGTTTACGTGTTTACAAGATTCAACTTGTACAGGAATTGAAGCCACACGATAATCGTTCGCGCCGCACATTTGGTGAACGGGCCAAAGGAAGCATTGCTATTAATCCAATATTTCATTTGAAAATTTTGCTCAGTGATGAAGCACACTTTTGGCTGAATGGCTATGTCAATAAGCAGGATTGCCGCATTTGTAGCGATGATAATCCACAAGCCATTGTCGAAACACCATTGCATCCAGAAAAAGTCAGCGCTTGGTGCGCTTTATGGTCCGGTGGAATCTTTGGTCCATATGTCTTCAAAAATGATGATGGTTAGAATGTTACAGTCAATAGTGAGTGGTACAGGGACATGATTACTTACTTTTTCGTACCTCAATTGGAAGGTATCAATGTCGCAGACATGCGGTTTCAACAAGACGGTGACAAATGACACAAAGAGTGCGATAAAATTAATTTGCTGACAGAATCATTGATGATGATCGATTAATTTCGCAAAATGTAGCTGTTAACTGACCACCTCGTACGTGCGATTTGACGCCATTCGATTTTTTTTCTCTGGGGATATATAAAATCCCATGCCTATTATATACCAGAAACGATAAACAAGAAAGTAGTGAGCACTTGGAAGCCAACATTCGACGCGTTATTGTCGAAATACTGCCTGATTTACTGCGAAAAGTGTGTGAAAATTGGACTTCCAGATTCTAGATACCCGAAATCATATTCAAATATTAATGCCAAAAATCTTTCAAACAGAGTCAATTTCATGGATATTAAAAACACTTTTCTGCATTTTATTTCAATTTAAGGTTCTTCGCCTCTAAAAAAAAACTCTGTTATTATCGCCAAGGCCCTATCTCCTTATTCCGATACTTCTGATAAGTTTGAAAATTGCACTAATTTACTTAAAATATTACAATACCCTTTTTCTTAGTTGGGAATTACTCAAAAATTGCAAGCCTGCAATTTATATATAGAAGATGTAGCAGATGTATAATTATTAGAGTAGCGAGCGAACAATTTGGTGAAATTTTAATAAATGAAGCTTCTGTGAAAGCATTTCCTGAGACTCCGTTTCACTTTCGTTTTAAAAACGATTAACTTGTGAATAAATCAGGTTCTTTTCTTTGTGGGAATCCTTACTGAACATGTGACCTTAAACCTCCCACTCTTTGGACACTTAGTATAAATGAAATGAATTCACATTCTCAAATGCATTCTATGCTTAACATACGCTTCAAAATGTGATCATGTAATGATGCTTTATTCCAAAAAAAAAGGAATAATTTCTATTGTTTTTCATTTAGCAGTGAAAGTCTCAAAAATAAGTCGCTCGTGAAGAATAAATAAATACACTAAATTCCACAGTACTTATTTAATTTTTGAAGCTTCAATGTTGTTAAAAACATTTATAGTTATTCTAGCGTTATGCGAAATAAATAGTTCAACGATATCATTTTGAGTCTTTCCCGCCTGCCTCTCCTTCCACCTAACACCCCAAAAATTTAGCAAATAGAGATTACTTACCCAATCAACAATCCACCCAAAAACAAACATTCTATCTTTAACGGTCTCGGAGATATGAGTCCATATGTACGGCGAACGGCGTACGGCGGGACGGATTTTTTTTGCATTTTTAGGCTAATTTATTCATGAAACACGAAAAAACAAAATTTCAGGGTAGCAATTTTTTTTTCTGTGTCGATCACAATACTTTATTATTAGAATAATAAAGTAAAATGGAGCACTTTCTAAAATTTCAAACTGTTATTTTTCAATAAAAAGGTTAAATTTTCCATGTAGATATAAAAATAATAAAAATTCCACAATTGTTATGCTCCGACCCCCCCCCCCCCCTGGTCCAACATGGTCAAGATTTCCAATGAACAAAACACAAATAAACTGCCAACAAGCCGGGCGAAACTTTATTATTGTTGGGACAAAATGCACATGCGCGGAAAGTCAATGTGCAGGTTAGAGTGGTTAGGGAAGACTAAGTGAAAGGAGCTTCTTGGGCAGGGCAGTTCTTAGTTTAACACTTTGCGGAAACGTTCAAAAGCTCCATGTTTCATTCGTTTATTTATGTAAGTTTGAGTTTTCATGAAAGGACGGGTGAGGGGTGATAGTAAGGGTGGGTGGATGTTAATAGTTTTTTAATTGATAACTTGAACCAAGTCCAATATTTTCTGTCTAGAATGTCAGTTTCATAGATGAAGATGCATAGAATTTTCATTGGATTCGGTGTATCTTAAATTCACGAAACCAAACATCTGTACGGGAGAGGGTAGAGGAGGTAGGGGGATCGTAAAATTTGATGCAATTTTATTTCTTTTCTCTTGTAAGGTGCTTCTACAAAATTTCAATTTTGTAGCTTCGAATTTGTTAGTTATTAGTTGATTTAATGAAATTGGTCGAAATCATACTTTTGTGTGGGAGGTGGTAGAAGGACACAACTTTTAAAGTAATTTTATTTCAACTATTTTTGTGCAATATTTCAAAATGATAGCTTTTAATAGCTACATAGGTGATAATTGATTTCTTAAAAATGGTCGAAAAAATAATTTTGTATGGGAGGGGGTAAAAGTTTTGAAGATATTCGATCAGTTAATAATTCAAACTTTTAGAGGTTTTTTTTAAATGCGTTTCCCAAATTTTCACGTTTCTACCTAAAAATTTCATTCAAAAATTTTCAGTTTATGTGTTTTTTCATTGCACATGAAACACCTCGTGCACGTTAGACCCACACTTCAGTGCGTAACAATTTTAGAACAATTTATTATTTTTTTTCTGTGTACATAAAATAGATGTGTCGACGTGCAAAATTTAAACTTTGTATCTTTTACCATAGCCCTAAAAAATCACTCAAAATTTTCAAAATTTTTGCTTTCCACCTCCCTCCCCTTACACCCTCCAACTTAAATTTTTGACCAAAATTAAAAACTATATAGCTCTACAATCTGACAAATTTTTGATTTAATATCTTTACTCAATTTTGAGATATAGTGATTTGTAGTTTTGGAAAGTGCGCCATTTTTGAAATGCTCTCCATTTCCCCCCTCTTCTATTATGTTCACATATTATATTTTTTTCGTATTTTGCTAGCAAAGTTTAGTGTACGTTTCAAGTTTCAATAACATAGCTTAAGAGACAGTCGAAATATTAATTTTTAAGTGTTTTTTTTTTGCACCCCTCCTGACCATCCCCTTACAATAATTAGCTTCTATCTAAACTGATTCTAGTAGATCTATATGCCATCTTAATGGTCTCAAAATATTAATTTGTTATGCTAAGTAATTTTGAAGAAATAATCATTTGAAAAAAAAAAATCGGCCGACAATTGGTTCTTAGCCCCCCTTTTTGCACCCAATGGATAAAAAAAAAATTATTTTTAAAAGTTGTTCCACAGACGTTGATTTTTAGCTTCCTAGCCGAACCCGAACACACCCCAAAATAGGTATCCGCCTGAGGTCCGCAACTATCTACAATCCCCTGAAAAATTAACTTTCTATCTTGAATGGCTTAGGAGTAAATGTGCGCTGAACGTACACTTCGGCGTACGGCGGATGGCGTACAGATAGACAGATTTTACATTTTTTTACATTTTTATGTTTTTTGGTCATGAAACGCGAAAAAAAAAATTGCAGGGTAACAAATTGTTTATACTCTAGATGGAATCTGAGAGTATTATAAGTTTGCTCTAAGGTTTGTAACGCTAAGAAATAAGGCTTGGAGAAAAAAATGAATGATACAGAAGTTAATGTTATCACTCAGAAATCTCAAAACCGGATGTCCGTCTGTCCGTCCGTCCGTCCGTCTGTTCGCTCTCTAGCTTGAGAACGCGTTGAGCTAGAAAGCTCAAATTTCGTAGACGTCGTTTTTGACAAAAAAGTAAGGTCAAGTTCGTGAACGGGCCAAATCGCTCTACCCCTTCTACCCCCTCCCATACAAAATGACACAATTGCGCAATTTGACAATAAACGGATTTGCTCGAAAAATATTTGGAATATATTACTTTTATGGCAATATAAATCTACCACATAAAAATTATGCGTGTCCTCCCCCTCCTTCTACCACCTCCCATACAAACTGTACTTGTCATGAATTACTCTAAGCCAATTTACTTAGTGCGTATTAATATTAGAGCGCTGAAATTGTGCGTCGAATATTTATTTAAAATTTTTAGTAAGGCCAAAAAAAATTAGACGATTAGCTTCACCCCTTCTACCCCCTCCCATACAAAATGACACAATTTCGCAATTCGACAATAAATGGATTTGCTCGAAAAGTGTAATATGTATTAGTCTGAATTTCGGGATATATTACTTTCATAATAATTTTAATCTACAGTATAAAAATTTTTTGCGTCCTCCCTCTCTTTCCACCCCCTCCCATACAAACTACACTTTTTCATAAAATGCTCAAAGCCGATTTTCTCAGAACATATAACATTTATCGAGCTCATATTTTGTAATAAATACTTATTTAGCATTATCACTAAGATCAGAAAAAAATATTTGATTAGCTTTACTGCTTCTACCCCTTCCCATACAATATGACACAGTTTCACAACTTCACAAAAAATCTATTTTCTTGAAAAGTATGAATGTTACTAGTCTAAAATTTAAGAAATGTCAATTTTATGATATTTTTAGTTATTTCTGAAAAAATCACTAAAATCCCCCCACCCTTTCTACCACCTCCCATACAAACTGCACATTTTCACTAAATCTAACACACTAATTTTCTCAGCTCCTATTCAATTTTTGGAGTAAGCATTTTGTATAAGATATTTTTAAAGCTACTTTAGCATGATTGGGAAAAAATTAGCTCAGTGCTATCACCCCTTCTAACAGTCCCCATACAAAATTTCTTGGAATCGCTAAAAATTCTATTTCATCTAGAGTATCTTAAGATTGCGTTTTACGCGCAATCGTAGTCCTGTTATGTTTATACTCTAGATGGAATCTGAGAGTATTATAAGTTTGCTCTAAGGTTTGTAACGCCAAGAAATAAGGCTCGGAGAAAAAAATGAATGATGCAGAAGTTAATGTTATCGCTCAAAAATCTCAAAACCGGATGTCCGTCTGTCCGTCCGTCCGTCCGTCTGTTCGCTCTCTAGCTTGAGAACGCGTTGACCTAGATTGTTCAAATTTTTTACACGTCTTTTTTGACAAAAAAGTAAGGTCAAGTTCGTGAACGGGCCAAATCACTCCACCCCTTCTACCCCCTCCCATACAAAATGACACAATTGCGCAATTTGACAATGAATAGATTTGCACAAAAAGTATATAAGCTATTAGCTTGAAATTGGGAATCTATTATTTTTATGATAATATAAATCTACCGTATAAAAATTATGCGTGTCCTCCCCCTCCTTCTACCACCTCCCATACAAACTGTACTTGTCATGAATTATTCTAAGCCAATTTACTCAGTGCGTATAAAATTTAGCTGGCTAAAATTGTGCACCAAATATTTATTTAAAATTGTTAGTAAGGCCGAAAAAAAATTAGACGATTAGCTTCACCCGTTCTACCCCCTCCCATACAAAATGACACAATTTCGCAATTTGGCAATAAATGGATTCACTCGAAAAGTATGAAAGCTATTAGGCTGAATTGTGGGATATATCACTTTCATAATGATCTAAGTTTACAGTAGAAAAATTATTGGCATCCTCCCTCTCCTTCCACCTCCTCCCATACAAACTGCACTTTTTCATGAAATGCTCTTAGACGATTTTCTCAGAACATATAACATTTATCGAGCTCATATTTTGTAATAAATTCTTAATTTGCATTATCACTAAGATCAAAAAAAAAAAATTTGATTAGCTTCACTGCTTCTATCCCCTCCCATACAATATGACACAGTTTCACAAGTTCACAAAAAATCGATTTTCTTGAAAAGTATGAATGTTACTTATCTCAAATTTAAGAGATGTCAATTTTATGATACTTTTAGTTATTTCTGAAAAATTCACTAAAATCTTCCCACCCTTTCTACCACCTCCCATACAAACTGCACATTTTCACAAAATCTAACACACTAATTTTCTCAGTTCCCATTCAATTTTTGGAGCAAGCATTTTGAATAAAACATTTTTATAGCGAGTTTAGCATGATGGGGGAAAAATTAGTTCAATGCTATCATCCCTTCTAACGCTCCACATACAAAATTTCTTGGGGTCATCTAGAGTATCGTAAGATTGCGCATTACACAATCGTAGCCCTGTTATGTTTTTATTTTCAAGTCGATTAAAATAATTTATTATTAAAGTAAAACTGAAAATTGTTTCGTTAAAAAAATTTCAGTTTAAGGTTAAGGTAGAAACTTGAAAATTTTCGAAATGCATTAAAAAGAACTCCCTAAAAGTATGAAATATTAACTGGTCGAACACCTTCAAAATTGGGTTTCCTTAACCACTCTACTCTGTATATTGTCTTTACATGCATCCTCAACTTTTCACAAGAATAATAAAGTTGCGCCCGACTTGTTAGCAGTTTAATTATACCCTAGATCAAATCTGAGACTATCGTGTAGTTGGCTTACCTTTTGTCACGCTAAGAAATAATGCTCGCACTGAGTCGCCAAGGGTACAGAAATATTTGCAGTGTCTCAAAATCATCGATTCCGAGTGATCATCTGTGCATCTGTCTGTTTGTCTTTATTTCCGTTTGTCTACAACGTACCTCTCGAAAGCTCTGACCTATCGTGCTGAAATTTGTCATATGTAATTTTTAGCAAAAAAGTAACTTTAAGTTCGTAAACGGGCTACATCCCGTCACTCTTTCTATGCCCTCCCACACAAATTTCAAGAAATTTCGAAATAAAAACAAATTGATTTTTCTACTAAATCAATCCAGCTATTGCCTTAAAAATTAGGCCATATTACAAAGGTACTTACCCATTCAAATGCACAATTTTCAAAAAATCATTCATTCCGTTTGCATTGCATAATTAATTTTATTACAAATCAAAGCTATCAACTTTAAATTTGGAGAAAGTGCACTATTATATATATTACTGAAGTCGAAAAATTTGGTTTTGATTTCAATACTCCTTCTATCCCTTCCATACAAATGCACAATTTTGATAAATGCATTTAATCGATTCTCATTGAAACTAGAAAAAGTAAAGTTTAAAATTTTGCCAGAATTCGTCCCTCAACAACTGCAATAAATGCTAAAAAAATATGAGCTTCGCTTCACTCCTTCCATTAAATCCCATACAAATTTTTGTATTGGAAATACAAGAACAGTATTCTTCCTTCTAACATATGAGAGCTATCGACTTTAAAATTATAACAAAGCAATATGATTTGGATGCTGATAAGCAGATTCAAAATTATCCAAAACCTCCCACTTCCTCTACCACCTCTCATATAAATGCTATAAATTTAGCTAAAAATTGTTCAGTTTAATCGAAAAATTATGAAACCTACAAACTTTAAATTCAGCATAAAACATTTTGTATACTACGTTTGGTGTTATAAACAAAAATTACAAGCCTTCCCCTTCTGCTTTTACCACCTTCCATACAAAAGTCACTATTCACTATCAGAAAGAACTTGAGATGACATATTTTCCGGAACAATAAACTGTTTCCTATTAGGCTTTACGCCCAATTATAGTTCTGTTGTGATTTTTTTTAGTTTTGAAAAAATTGTCGACTGCACCCAAATTGTTTAGGGGATACAAATTTCACGAAATTGCGGAATCTCAAATAATTTATTTATAATCGAAGCTGCCAAAACAATTGACTTGAAATTTTGAACAAAACATAAATAAACTGCCAACAAGTCGGGCGCAACTTTATTATTTTTGGGACAAGTTGAGGATAAACGGAAAGTCAATATGCAGGTTAGAGTGGTTAAGGAAGAATAAGTGGAACCCCCTTTCACAAGTGAAACCGCCTTTAGGGCAGAGCTGCTGTCAATTTAACACTTGCGAATACGATCAATAGCTCCAGTGCATGTCAGAGAACTAAGTATTATTGTTCTACAATCTGACAAAATGTCAATTTGATATCTGTACTCAGTTTTAAGATATAACGATTTGAAATTTCGCTAAGTTGACCATTTTTGAAATGCTCCCCATTTGCCCCCACTACTATTCTGTCCAAATGTTAAATTTTTTTCATAGTTCGCTAGTATAGCTGTTGGGTTGGCAATAAATTAATTGCCGATTTCACTCATAGATGTGTCTGGCCATATTTTTTAATGGCTTCTGTCAATCATATGTTTTTATATTCTAGATGAAATCTGAGAGTATTATAAGTTTGCCACAAAGTTTGTAACGCCACGAAATAACGCTCGGTGAAAAAAAATGGATGATACAGAAGTTCATATAATCACTCAAAAATCTCAAAACCGGATGTCCGTCCGTCCGTCCGTCCATACGTGTCCTCTCTAGCTTGAGAACGCGTTGAGCTAGAAAGTTCAAATTTTGTATACGTCGTTTTTAACAAAAAGGTAAGGTCAAAATCGCTCCACACCTTCTACCCCATCCCATACAAAATGACACAATTTCAAAAAATTGATCTGAAATTTGGAATGTAATACTTTTATGATGATTGCAATCTACTCTATAAAAAAACGTGGGTCTTCCCCCTTTCTCCACTACCTCCCATACAAACTGCACTTTTTCATAAAATGCTCTAAGCCAATTTACTCAGTGCGTATACTACTTATCGAGCTGAAATTGTGCGCTAAATATTTAATTAGAATTGTTAGTTAGACCAAGAACAATTAAACGATTTGCTATACCCCTTCTACCCTCTCCCATACAAAATGACACAATTTCGCAATTTGACAATAAACGAAATCTAGAATATATTACTTTTATGATGATATAAATCTACTGTACAAAAGTTATTTGAGTCCTCCATTTCCTTCCACCACCTCCCACACAAGCTGCACTTTTTCATGAAATGCTCTAAGCCAATTTACTCAAGCTGAAATTGTGCACGAAACATTTATTATATATTATTAGTAAGGCCGAAAAAAAATTAGATGATTACATTCACTCGTTCTACCCCTTCCCATGCAACCTGATACAATCGCACAACTTTATAAAAAGTGGATTTTCCTGAAAAGTATGAATGCAACTGATCTGCAATTTAAAACATGTCAAAAGCATGATGTTTATAGTTATTTCTGAAAAGTCATTAAAGACTAGCCCGTCCTTCTGTCACCTCCCATACAAACTGCACTACTTTTCTACATCCAATACACTAATTTTCTCAGTACCTATTAAATTTTCAATCCTAAATTTTGTTTAAAACATTTTGATAGCAACCTTAGTGTCTTGTGAAAAAATTAGTTCAATGTCGTCACCCCCTCTACCACTTCCCCTACAAAATTCCAGATCCAAAAATTTCTCTCTCATCTAGAGTATCGCACGATTGGGCTTTATGCTCCTGTTATGTCTATGTATCTTAAAAAATGTATCTATGTATCTTAAAAAATGTGAGGAAGTCTTAAAAGAAAGATAGTGCCGGAATTGAGAATTGAGATTATTCACTCAAAGATGAATACCGATCAGGTCGACCAGATGAGCTTGATAATGATCAAACTAAAGCCATAATCGAAACGGATCGTCATATAACTGTACGAGAGACCGCAGAGGAGTTAAATGTGTCACATACAGTGCTTGAGAAACATTTAAAACGTATGAAACTCATTAAGAAGCTTCATATTTGGCTTCCACATGATTTGAAAGAAGTTCATTTAATGAAGCGCATCAACGCTTGCGATTTGCATCTTAGACACTACGAATCCTACCCGTTTTTTAACGAATCACTGTCGATGAAAAATGGGTTGTTTATAATAACATCAACCGAAAACCATCATGGTCTAGGATTGATGAGCCAGCACAATCCACACTGATATCCACCAAAAGAAGATTTTGCTCTCAATTTGGTGGGATTGGAAAGGTGTGATGTATTTTGAGCTGCTTCCAAGGAACCAAATGATCAATTCGATTCTGTACTTTCAACAACTGGACAAATCAGCGATCAACGAAAAATGGCCAGAATTGGTCCATCGAAAAGGTGTCATTTTTCACCAGGACAACGCTAGGCCACATACATCTTTGGTGACTCCAAATTTATCCAATTATGACCTTGCTCCATTAGATTGCCATTTATTTCGATCAAAGCTCATTGGATGGTAAAACTTTCAATGATGATGACGCTGTCAAATCGCACTTGGTTCAGTTATTTTCCTATAAAGATCAAAAGTTCAACGAACGTGGGATTAAGAATTTGCCAAAAAAATGGCACAAGGTCATCGAACAAAACATAATATTGATTAAAGTTCATTTTCTGTAAATGAAAAAATGGGTTTTATTTATATGAAAAAATCGGCAATTACTTGGTTGCCAACCCAATATGTTCCAAGCTTCAATTACATAGCGTAAGGAATAGCTGAGATATTCAGTTTGAAGTGATTTTCTTTCCACTCTTCTTAACCCTTACAATAATAAGCCTCTTTCTAAAGTGATTCTGATGGATCTGAATGCCACTTTAATGGTTCCAAAACATGAATTTTTTATGGTAAGTAATTTCAAAGATAAAATTCATTAAAAAAAAAATTGGCTAACAATTTTTTAGGACCCCAGTGTATCAAATTTCTGCTAAGACCCCTATAGGGGCATAGGATAGAAACAACTATCTTCCACAAGGCGCGATCCTGAGCATCGGCCTGAAGCTGTTACCAGGACTTGCTCATTTTGCCGGCCTCCTGCTACATGGTCGATCAACCCAACGTCTTTTATGAGGATTATAATCCAGAGCATATTTGGCGATGTTTGGTTCTGGTTTTCCCAAAGTGTGCTACTTCCGCTTTTGTATCTCAATACCTATTTTAGTTTGTCCAGTGGTACTCCGAAATTCGTCATTGGAGATTGCTTCTGGCCAGAATATTCCCCAAATGCGTAGGAGGCATTGGTTCACGAAAGTTTAAAGTTTCTTGGTAAGTCGAACGGTCACTTTCCAAGTAGTACAACAACAAGTAATATAACAACACGGATTTGACTTATGCGTCCAAAACTCGCAGCCTTGTACGAAGGGAGATCTCTCTTAGCCTCCAGAAAGGGGAAAAGATATCGATGGCCTGATAAGCTTTATTTAGACGAGCGTCAATATCATTTTCGGCTCTGCAATCCATGCCGACAATGCATCTGAGATGACAAAAATCTTGCACCTCTTCCACATCTTGTCCATTAAGAACAATTGGTGTGCTTGTGTTCGAACCCATGTGCATGGATTTGGTACTCACCGCCCGCCTGCACCTTAACCCGAACACACCCCAAACTGAGTGTCCGCCTGAGATCCGCAACAATCAACAATCCTTCCAAAAATGAACTTTCTATCTTAAAGGGTTTGGGAGTTAATGTGCGCTAATCGTATACCTACGGCGTGCAGCGGGTTTCATATGGCGAACGGCGTACGGTGTACAGATAAACGGATTTTTTTTTCTTGCATTTTTAGGTGGCAAGTTTTTCTTTTTCCAAGTTTATCACAATACTTTATTATTATCATAATAAAGTAAAACAACTTCCAAACATCCAACCGCAACAATCCTCTATTAGGGACGATCCCCCAGATAAGGAAGAGATAGTTTCCGCCATTCGGTCAATGGCGGGAAGGAAAGCTCCAGGTATAGACGGACTACCAACCGAACTCCTCAAAGCGGACCCGGAAATAACAGCCGATATACTCGTGCCACTCTTCACTAAGGTGTGGAATGAAGGAAGATATCCGACTGAATGGAAGGAGGGCGTCATTGTGAAAATTCCGAAGAAGGGCGACCTTCGGGATTGTGGCAATTGGCGTGGTATGTCTACTTACTGCCGTATCAAAAATTATGGCTAAGGTAATTCTCAATAGGATTAGTGATGCCGTCGATAGCACTCTCGAAGTTTATCAGGCTGGATTCCGTACCGACCACACAAATACCCTACGGATAATATTAGAGCAGTCAGCCGAAATGGGTTCGCCACTACATCTCATGTTTGTGGACTTCGAGAAGGCTTTCGACAGCGTTAAGCGAGAATACATATGGAATGCTTTGCGTAGGAGAGGTATTCCAGATAAGGTCATAGCTATGATTAAAGAATCCTACGAAGATGCAAGGTGTCGCGTCTTGCATAGAGGAGAGCTGTCCGAGAGCTTTCCTGTGCGAACGGGTGTCAGACAAGGCTGCATATTATCACCAGCCCTGTTTCTGGTGGTAATAAATGACATCTTGAAAGCTGCACTGGAAGGTGGGGAAGGTAAAGGTCTTCAATGGAGACTATTTAACATCTTAAGTCACCTTGATTATGCTGATGACGTGTGTTTGCTTGCACATACCCGTTCGGACTTAGAGTCAAATGTTCGCTCGTTGCATTCTAAATGCAAGGAGGCGGGACTGAAAATAAATGAGCGTAAAACCAAGTACATGCACATGGGTTCGAACGCAAGCACACCGATTGTTCTTAATGGACAGTATGTGGAAGAGGTGCAAGATTTTTGCTATCTCGGAAGCATTGTCAGCATGGACGGCGGAGCCGAAAAGGATGTTGAGGCTCGGCTAAATAAAGCTCGTCAGGCCTTCGGTATCCTTTCCCCTTTCTGGAGGTTAAGAGAGATCTCCCTTCGCACGAAGCTGCGAGTTTTTGACGCATGCGTCAAATCCGTGTTGTTATATGGTTGTACTACGTGGAAAGTGACCGTTCGACTTACCAAGAAACTACAGACTTTCGTAAACCAATGCCTCCGGCGCATTTTAGGAATATTCTGGCCAGAAGTAATCTCCAACGACGAACTTTGGAGTACAACTCGCCAGACTAAAATAGGTATTGAGATTCAACGGCGAAAGTGGCAGTGGATCGGTCATACTTTGAGGAAACCAGAGCGAAACATCGCAAAACAGGCTCTGGATTATAACCCTCAAGGAAGACGTCGGGTGGAAGCGAGCAGTTGAGCAGGAGGCCAGAGGAATAAACAAGTCCTGGCAACAGCTTAAAGCCGATGCTCAGGATCGCGCCTTGTGGAAGAGAGTTGTTTCTGTCCTATGCCCGTATAGGGGGTCTTAACAGGAATTTGATTGATTGATTGAATAAAGTAAAATGCACATACCACTCACGTCTAAAAATTGTGTTTTGATCCGTGTACTGCTTCTACACCCGCTCATACAAATGTACAATTTTGATAAATACATTATATCGATTTCGATTAATACCAAAAAGAGTATAAACTTAAAATTTTGGCAGATTTTTCGTAATTGCTATAAATACAAAAAAAAAAAAAAATATATCAACTTCGCTTTGCTCGAACTACCTACTCGCATACAAATATTATGTTAGAAATTCAAGAAATTGAGACGACATATTTTCTGGTACATTAAACTCTTTCCTATTTCATCTAGAGTATCGCATGATTGAGCTTTCCATCTAATAATAATTTTGTTATGTTTTTCATCATAAATATGATCTATGGTATAAACATTATTCGAATCACTCCACTACTTCCACCATCTCCCACACAACACTTTCTTATGAAATTTAATAAACCAATTTTCTCAGTACGTATAACAGTTATCGTGCTCAAATTATGTGCTTAACATTTTATTAGCTTAATTAGATCTTAATATTAATAAGATCAACAAAAATTAACTGACTAGCTGCTACAACTACTTTTACCCCCTACAATACAATTCCACAAACTGTGTCATGGAGCAACTATAATCTAGAATATTGCACGATTAGGTTTGACGCCCAATCATAGTCCAATTTGTTTTTTATGACTAGGGTAGATTGAAAATATTACGGGTCATCAGCTATGATGACATTGCAAAACATTTTTATATTTTACAGGGTATTAAAAATAAAATGAGAGGGTTTGAAAACCGAACGCCTCCAGGTAGTATTCGTAAGTAATAAAGCTTGGGTTAAAGGTCACTATACTTTATTAGTTTTATAATAACAAAATTAAAAGTTACCACAGTGAGCTTCGCTGTCAAGCTTAGGTTGTAATTTTCTGTTCGAAAAAATGACTGAACAAGTAAGTTATTCACCTCCATCTTAAATTTAAAACTTGAGATATTGCTATAATCGCCTAAGTATGTGCTTACGTTTTTAGGTTTAGAAAAAGTTTGAAAAGATTGTTTTGTATAAAATTTAAATACGTATGTGCAGGTTTGATTACTATGTTTGTTAACGTTTAAGTGTCTTACCTAAATAAGTAAAAATATGTGAAGTGCTAAGGGACATTTAGTTCCATCAAATTTGCAAAAAACTACTACATAAATTGAAATAGTTTCCATTAACTTTAGAACGCATACGAATACTAAAAATAACTTTCACTAAAGCCATCGAGCCATTGATTCCAAATTAATTCAATGCCGTCACCCTTTCTACCACACCCCATACAAAATTTTTCTTTAATCTACAATATCGCATGATTGGGCTTTACTTCCAATTGTAGTCCTGTTGTATATTTTTTTAAATATATTAGATAAACAAATAAATGATCATAGAGATCGTGAAAATCACAATCAACCATTGACAATTTTCAGTGAATTAAAAATGTATGGTACTTTGAATCATAACACAGTTATGATACTCCAGATGGAATGATAAAGAGTTTAATACACATGACAATCTACTCTTAATTCTTGAGAATCGTTTACTGGAATTATTAAAGGAGTAGGGATGATGATATTGAGCGGGGTATGCAAACGTTTTGTGATGATTAAAGCTTGCATTTTCAGGGAAATTAATAGATAGACTTTTTGAAATTAATATCTCATTCACGTGGAGCGTACTATGTTCAAATCGATTATAAGATCCGTCTGTTCTATGAATGTTCACCTGGCGTCGTAGTGTAGTGTAGTAAAAGGGAAATTAACAGTTCAAGGATATCTGACCATAATTGATAATTTAATCTTGCTACACAAAGTGTTCAAAAGTGACGTAAACTATTTAAAGTAGTTTCCAAAACATCACAGAAAATTTCCATTGAAATTAAGAATTCTAAAAACTAAACATCTTAAGAAATTATTCGAATATAAAAAATAACTCCTCCGACATAGTTTTATCGAAAGCTTGAAAAACAATTTATGTTTGGTGGTATTTATAAAAGTTCTGTATATATTTCAAATAGATGTATCTACATGGAAACTTTAAACTTTATATCTTTTACCAGATCCCTAATAGCCGAGATATTAATTTTCAAGTGTTTTTTTTACACGCCTTCCTGACCCTCCCCCTTGCAATAACTAGCCACCTTCTGAGCTGATTCTGGTGGATCTGTATGCCACCTTAATGGTCCCAAAATATGAAGTTGTTGTAGTAAGTAATATCGAAGATAGAATCATTTAAAGAAAAAAATTGTCGGAAAATTTGTTTTTAGCCTTCCCTTTTCGGACGCCAATGGATAGAAATTTTAAGAAATTGATTTTTCTTCAAAAGTATTCAAGCTATCGACTTGAAATTTTGGTCAAAGTAAAAGTAATGATGTAAGTATCATTAATATCACAAAATATTGATATAATCCCCTCACTCCTTCTACCCCTCGCATACTAATGCACAATCGTCAAAGATCCATTTTTTCTATTTTCATTGAAACTAGCAAAGCTGAAATTTTGGGCCACAATTAATTTTATTATAGTTTCATTCTGTTTTGAAAAAATTTCAAGTTTATAGCGTTTAATGAGTTGGTGGTAATTGATAAATCCGGGCCTACCAATGTACAAATGGAACAGTGCTTGGCCGCAGACTTTAGGAGCGGCATCATCAACAAATCCAACTAAACCCTGTAATAAACTATAAGAACGTCTTCTTTAGCCAAGTTATTTGTCGTTACAGAAAAATATGACATTTTATCACACTTGTGTTGATAAATTTGTTGCCAGAGCTTTAACAAGAATTTCATAATAGACCTTGAGTATCCAAATTTTTATTTAAGATTTTTTTGTGCATACGAATATTTTGTCTAAGACAACTCGTAAGGCACTATGTACTTCTTCCTTTTGATTACCTAATCCTTAAGTAACTATGCAAGCTAAGCCCATATTATGAAATGTTCCGAATTTCGCATACAATTTGTAACATTTATTACGGATTCAATATCTAACACATTTGACATCAAAATCGAGCCATATAATTTGACATTTACAAAGGCGTACAATTGTAGTATATTATTTTATTAATAAACTCTAGTAGTTAAATTTCATAACAATTTTGTAAAAAAGAATTATCACATTTTTATAGAGATTTTTTGGCATAAGGCTATGTCACAGTCCTTGTGATGCTTTAGCTTCTATCGGGTTTTCCAATAAGGACTTGACAACTTTGAATTCAATTTGTGAACGCACCCTTTCACTAATCATCGAACTGTCACTGTCAATTTATTCAGTAAACTTAACATTTTTATCATGGTAAAGTACACGAAGGAACAACGTCTCAAATGGTTTGCATTTTATTTTGAAAAAAAGTTGTCAAGTCCTTATTGGAAAACCCTTTATTAAAATACTGCCCGAACTGTGGCCAATTTTTGATATGACTGAAAAATGTGGTATGTTTTTGCCTTCAGTTTCCGTAATTTATTGTTTGAAAATTGTCAAAAAAAGAAGTATGTTTACCGAATTTGTACAAACTTTTGCCGACTTTATTTGCACAAATGTCGCAATCTTAATCTGTAACGTCACAAATCGTACCTCCAATGCCACAATTTTGTCAACAATAAATATTTTTGAGTGGCCTTTCTGTTGAGATCTATTGACATTTTTTGGGTGTCCACTGCAAAAACTATTTTGATATGCACCAGGTAGGAGTCTACCGACTACTGTGTAGCAATGTATTAAATTATCTAGGATTAGTTAACTGAAAGAGCGCGGTATCAATAAAATGATCCGGGCGGAAAATTATATTGGACCGTCATTGATAAAACAGTGCAACAGCCAAAAATCAACAAGAATCCCATGTTAATTTTTGGAATTTGTAGGGTCTAGAGGAACTTTTTCACGAAGATTCATACCCCCATCAGATCTAAGAACACCAAAGAATTCAAAAAGAAACTTAAGATTCTTGCTGCAGAAATTGACCGTCAAATTGTTGCACAGTGTAATTGATTTCTTAAGAATGACCAAAATAATACTTCTGTATGAGAGGGGGTAGAAGGAGTAAAGAAATTGTGACGAAATCAGACCATGCAACTGTTTAAAAATAAATTTACTTTTGCGAGGCATTGCCTTAGTTGCCTCATTCGAACAGCCGCCTTTACGATGGACAGTTTTGGGAGGAGAGTGGGACCGACCGAAATTATCACTTGTGGACATACGCTTATGTATAAAAGACGAACTTATAGAGCTCGTCATTCATTCATATGATGAATATAGATCATTTCTAAATAAATACGAAAGCCGCATAATATGCACACTACATACAAATGACTTATTTATGACTTGAATAAATCATAATACTTTAACCGGAACAAAAAAGTTTGTAAATTTTTACCTGAAATTCCGTGTCAAGCTAATTTGAATATGCTGTAACTTTTGCAAATTTCTTTTTTATTTTCATCTAATGGGTTGTCGAAGTACGTTATCTTAACTTTCATAAATTGGAAAGAATTCAGATTGCCGAGTGTAGACTTAGAGCATCGCAAGTAATTATATTGTAGAAAGTGATGAATTAACAAATTTAATGAAAACACAAATTCGATGAAGATGGATCTAACACTTGGCAATCTGCGTGTAAATAACTGTATACTTAATTAATTTTAATTAATTAGTCAATCATTTTATTACTGCGATTTAGGTATATTATTCTTTTTTTAATTTATTATCCACTTTAATTTATTTTATTTCAATTTAATTTAATTTACCCCAATTCAATTTAAATTAAATTGAAATCTGAGAGTATATTATGTTTGCATTACCGTTTGTAACGCTCGCACAGAGCCGCGAAGGGTACAGAAATATTTGTTGTCGATCAAAAACCTCGATCCCGAGTGACCGTCTGTCCGTCTGTCCGTCTGTGCGTCGTTCTACAGCATGACTCTCAAAAGCTTTGAGATATGGTGCTAAAAATTGTTGTGTGCCATTTTCAGCAAAAAAGTAACTTTAAGTTCGTGAATGGGCTACATCAACCACTCCTTCCACCTTCCCCCTTTAACAAATTTCATGAAATTTCGAAATATTAAGAACTATATTTTTAACTATTCAAGCTACCGACTTCAACTTTCGGTCAAAGTATTATCATATAGATGTCATTAATATGACGGAATTTTGATCCGATCCCCTTATTTCTCCTACCCCCTCCCATACAAATGGACAATTTTGAAAAATACATATTTTCGATTTTCATTGAAGCTGAAAAGACGAAATTTTGTCAGAATTGATTCTACTATAATTGGAATTAGTTTTAAAAAGAAGTATCAACTTCACCTCACTCCTTTTACCCCCTCCCAAACAAATTTTACGAAATTTGGAAATTTAAATTAAATTATTTTTCTTCGAAACTGTTACAGCTACCAACTTGATATTTTGTATAAAGAATGCAAATAGAAATATCTATAACACGAAAAAAAATTGGTTTGAGCCGTACACTCCTTCTACCCCTTCTAATACAAATGTATAATTTTTGTTAAATGCATTATATCGATTTCTAATAAAACTAGAAAAAGTACAAACTTACAATTTTGCCTGAATTCGTTTTTTAAAAATTGCAATAAACGCTAGAAAAAATTATCAGCTCTGCTTGACACCTCCTAACCCCTCCCATATAAATATCTGTATTATACATTCAAGAAAAGCATTTCTCCTTCAAGTATATGAGAGCTATCGACTTTGAAATTGAATCAAAGCAAGGTGATAAGGATGATGACAAGCAGTTTCAAAATCATCTTGAGCGCTCCACTTTCACTGCCACCTCCCATACAAAAGCCCCAATTTCAGGAAAACTATGACCAATTTCTTTAAAAATAATGAAAACTAAAAACTTTAAACTCAGCAAAAAACATTTTGCATGCCATTTTCGGTGTCATATACGAAAAATACAAATCTCCTCCTCTACTTTTACCACCTCCCATGCAAAAGTCTCTATTCACTATTCGAAAGAATTTGAGATGACATATTTTCCGGTATATTAAAGTCATTTCCATTTCATCTAGAGTATCATATGATTGGGCTTTACGCCCCATCATAGTAGTGGGTATATGCGGGTTCTGGACCGGAAGTCCATATGGCAATACTTATTAGTGGAGATCCAAACCGGTAGTCCATATGGCAATACTTATTAGTGGGGATCCAAACCGGAGGTGGCTTATGGCAATACTTATTAGTGGGGATCCAAACCGGTAGTTGGACTTCGAGAAGGCTTTCGCTGTTTCTTCAGAGATGGCAGTAGCAGTATCCCTAACTGACTTTTTTTTTGAAATGTCAAGATTGATAAGAGTTGTACGAATTATGATTCATATATGACGAAATTTATATTTACATTGATAGGAATGAACACGTGGGTTATATTTTTAGTTGGACTTTAAGAATGCTTTCGTTGTTTATATTGTGAAATAGGTTGTGATCAGCTTGTTTAGTTTTACGTATTAGGTTTCATATATGATGAAAATTGATAGATTGTGTGTATGGAGATTGTTATTGTTATTAATAGCGTGATATTTTTTTTATGAAGTCATCATCGAGTAGGAATAATTCTTTCGAATTGTTTATGGTTTAGAGTATTCATATGATAGGTTGTTTACATTTTTTTGTGTATGGAATTTTTTGGTTTACGAGTGAGATTGATATGAAAATTTCACCTCAATTCGCCAACATATATGATCATTTTTTTTTGATGAACGAGTTCAAGGTCTAAGATTTGTATGAAAATAACTTGTATTTGTGGTAGATGAAGCACTTGTATGGTTACATGGATATAACGCTGTTATGCAATAGGGGTAAGCTTTGTATGGGATGTTGGTTAGTGATGATGTACTGACGTTCCATGACGTCATCAATTAGGGTTGCCATAAGGTCATCGATTATAGTTTCATGACGTCATCATCAATTGGGGTTGCCATAATGTCAAAAAAAAAAAATAAATAAAAAATAAAAAAAAAAAAAAGAAAATTTAAAAAAAATTTAAAAAAAAAAATTAAAAAAAATTAAAAAAAAAATCAATAAAAAAATAAAAAAAAAAATAAAAAATCATAAATTTACAGATTCGCATGACAATGTCATAATGTCCAAAAAAAAAATAAAAAAAAAAAAAAAAAAATAAAAAAAAATTAAAAAAAAATTAAAAAAATAAATAAAAAAAAAAAAAAAAATCATTAAAAAAATCATAAATTTACAGATTCGCATGACAATGTACCTATGTCTAATACTGATAAATCCGATTAATGGGCTATTTAACGTACACGAACTGACAGGATTTACGGAAATACAACTTAACAAAGTAGAAATAGTGACCAAAGCAAATATTTTACCAGATGTTGAGGTAGTTTTGAGGTATTAATTGATGGGGAAATCTCAGAATAAAACAAATTTTGGTGTACAAGTTTTTATTAAATATTCAAGCATTATAAGAGCTTAAATTTTATTTTGATTACATAATTGAATTTTCTGAAGTAAAATAGGTCTTAGTAATTGCTCCAATTTTAAGATCCTTCGTTGAAACCTTAGTCGGTCTAACACACAGCTCTGCCAATTACCCTTTCTACTAGTTCTATATGCATACTCCCAGACAATTATGTATTTAACGGAAACATGATCAGAAAATCTAACATGTCTAAGATCTGCAGATGACATCGTATAGGTTGACGAACTCGATTGTCATAAAAAATAAATCAGTTCTGGTTAATAATTGAATGTGGCTTATACCGAAAGGATTATAAACACTTATATGACACAATGTGATGAAATGCTGGCTCTAGATCTATTTAGAGAACGAAATAAGAACAACAGGTTTTATTAAAAAAATTATAAAGCAGATAGACATAATCATCAATCTAAATACAAAAACTCTTCAAAAACATAATAAAATCAACAAATAATATCAAAAAAAAAAAAAAAAATAAATTTACAGATTCGCATGACAGACAATGTTCCTATGCCTAATACTGATAAACCCGATTAATGGGCTATTTAACGTACACGAACTGACAGGATTTACGGAAATACAACTTAACCAAGTAGAAATAGTGACCAAAGCAAATATTATCATACACATAATTGACATAAGAGAAATTTTAGACGTAATACAATTTAATGAATCTTTCAGACAGCTTAAACATTGAAAAATAAATATATACAACCATATCAACTACAACAACAACAACAACAACTACAACACTAGAAAATACAACCAAACAACCATACAAACACCTGCTACCAACTTACCTAACTAGTCTTATAAAATTTTTACTATAAGCTAAGAAATAAAAGAGTCTTGTGTGTTGTTATACTTATATACCAAATTCTGGTTAATATGCATATTTCAAGAAAAAAAACAAACTGAATAATGGTTTTAAGCATATTTATTATCAAGATATTTTTTTTAAGTAAATAAACATAAGAAAATTACGATATGTATCGGTTATATTATATAGAATAGCTATTTTCTTTAACATTGAAACAGTTTTCAGAGAGTTTCAGCATTAACTCTACCGATTTTTAATTGCTTATATTTTTTACGTATCGAGTTAGTAGACTTTATAACTTGTCTAAGAATATCTTTATCGGTCGACTTCTGCATTTTTCCTTCTTACACAACAACAACAGATTAACAGATATCGTACTGCTTTAATACTGCTTCTGTACTGCTTTGTACAGCTTTGATACTGCTTTGTACAGCTTTAATACTGCTTTAATACTGCTTCTGTACTGCTTTGTACAGCTTTAATACTGCTTTGTACAGCTTTAATACTGCTTTGATACTGCTTTGTACAGCTTTAATACTGCTTTAATACTGCTTCTGTACTGAGGTGTACAGCTTTAATACTGCTTTGTACAGCTTTAATACTGCTTTGTACAGCTTTAATACTGCTTCTGTACTGAGGTGTACTGCTTTAATACTGCTTCTGTACTGAGGTGTACAGCTTTAATACTGCTTTGGACAGCTTTAATACTGCTTCTGTACTGAGATGTACTGCTTTATACAGCTTTATTACTGCTTTCAGGTTTTTAAATATAGTTTTTCAAACTTTTTTCTCATATTACTGGATCAAAGTCATCATATTGATTATATATAGTTGTATTTATTTGATATTGGAATCAAGATAGGAAATAACTTCTCTTGGATGCTGAAAGTGAACAGAATTCAAAGCATATATACAGTATTCATATAAATCTAGAAACATGACTGCTGAGTGTTGAAGGGAAAAGTATAGATTTTTTTTTTTTGATTTTTTTTGTTATTCGAGCTTCAATGTGATTACAACCAACTATACAACCTCACAGCTGTACAACCAACTATACAACCACACAGCTGTACAACCAACTATACAACCACACAGCTGTACAACCAACTATACAACCACACAGCTGTACAACCAACTATACAACCACACAGCTGTACAACCAACTATACAACCACACAGCTGTACAACCAACTATACAACCACACAGCTGTACAACCAACTATACAACCACACATCTGTACAACCAACTATACAGCTATACAACCACACAGCTGTACAACCAACTATACAACCACACAGCTGTACAACCAACTATACAACCACGCAGCTGTACAACCAACTATACAGCTATACAACCACACAGCTGTACAACCAACTATACAACCTCACAGCTGTACAACCAACTATACAACCACACAGCTGTACAACCAACTATACAACCACACAGCTGTATAACCAACTATACAACCACACAGCTGTACAACCAACTATACAACCTCACAGCTGTACAACCAACTATACAACCACACAGCTGTACAACCAACTATACAACCACACAGCTGTACAACCAACTATACAACCACACAGCTGTACAACCAACTATACAACCACACAGCTGTACAACCAACTATACAACCACACAGCTGTACAACCAACTATACAACCACACAGCTGTACAACCAACTATACAACCACACAGCTGTACAACCAACTATACAACCACACAGCTGTACAACCAACTATACAACCACACAGCTGTACAACCAACTATACAACCACACAGCTGTACAACCAACTATACAACCTGACAGCTGTACTTGGTTGATTGTAATCACATTGAGGCTCGAATAACAAAAAAAATCAAAAAAAAAAATCTATACTTTTCCCTTCAACACTCAGCAGTCATGTTTCTAGATTTATATGAATACTGTATATATGCTTTGAATTCTGTTCACTTTCAGCATCCAAGAGAAGTTATTTCCTATCTTGATTCCAATATCAAATAAATACAACTATATATAATCAATATGATGACTTTGATCCAGTAATATGAGAAAAAAGTTTGAAAAACTATATTTAAAAACCTGAAAGCAGTAATAAAGCTGTATAAAGCAGTACATCTCAGTACAGAAGCAGTATTAAAGCTGTCCAAAGCAGTATTAAAGCTGTACACCTCAGTACAGAAGCAGTATTAAAGCAGTACACCTCAGTACAGAAGCAGTATTAAAGCTGTACAAAGCAGTATTAAAGCTGTACAAAGCAGTATTAAAGCTGTACACCTCAGTACAGAAGCAGTATTAAAGCAGTATTAAAGCTGTACAAAGCAGTATCAAAGCAGTATTAAAGCTGTACAAAGCAGTATTAAAGCTGTACAAAGCAGTACAGAAGCAGTATTAAAGCTGTACAAAGCAGTATCAAAGCTGTACAAAGCAGTACAGAAGCAGTATTAAAGCTGTACAAAGCAGTATCAAAGCAGTACACCTCAGTACAGAAGCAGTATTAAAGCAGTACGATATCTGTTAATCTGTTGTTGTTGTGTAAGAAGGAAAAATGCAGAAGTCGACCGATAAAGATATTCTTAGACAAGTTATAAAGTCTACTAACTCGATGCGTAAAAAATATAAGCAATTAAAAATCGGTAGAGTTAATGCTGAAACTCTCTGAAAACTGTTTCAATGTTAAAGAAAATAGCTATTCTATATAATATAACCGATACATATCGTAATTTTCTTATGTTTATTTACTTAAAAAAAATATCTTGATAATAAATATGCTTAAAACCATTATTCAGTTTGTTTTTTTTCTTGAAATATGCATATTAACCAGAATTTGATATATAAGTATAACAACACACAAGACTCTTTTATTTCTTAACTTATAGTAAAATTTTTATAAGACTAGTTAGGTAAGTTGGTAGCAGGTGTTTGTATGGTTGTTTGGTTGTATTTTCTAGTGTTGTAGTTGTTGTTGTTGTTGTTGTAGTTGATATGGTTGTATATATTTATTTTTCAATTTTTAAGCTGTCTGAAAGATTCATTAAATTGTATTACGTCTAAAATTTCTCTTATGTCAATTATGTGTATGATAATATTTGCTTTGGTCACTATTTCTACTTGGTTAAGTTGTATTTCCGTAAATCCTGTCAGTTCGTGTACGTTAAATAGCCCATTAATCGGGTTTATCAGTATTAGGCATAGGAACATTGTCTGTCATGCGAATCTGTAAATTTATTTTTTTTTTTTTTTTTGATATTATTTGTTGATTTTATTATGTTTTTGAAGAGTTTTTGTATTTAGATTGATGATTATGTCTATCTGCTTTATAATTTTTTTAATAAAACCTGTTGTTCTTATTTCGTTCTCTAAATAGATCTAGAGCCAGCATTTCATCACATTGTGTCATATAAGTGTTTATAATCCTTTCGGTATAAGCCACATTCAATTATTAACCAGAACTGATTTATTTTTTATGACAATCGAGTTCGTCAACCTATACGATGTCATCTGCAGATCTTAGACATGTTAGATTTTCTGATCATGTTTCCGTTAAATACATAATTGTCTGGGAGTATGCATATAGAACTAGTAGAAAGGGTAATTGGCAGAGCTGTGTGTTAGACCGACTAAGGTTTCAACGAAGGATCTTAAAATTGGAGCAATTACTAAGACCTATTTTACTTCAGAAAATTCAATTATGTAATCAAAATAAAATTTAAGCTCTTATAATGCTTGAATATTTAATAAAAACTTGTACACCAAAATTTGTTTTATTCTGAGATTTCCCCATCAATTAATACCTCAAAACTACCTCAACATCTGGTAAAATATTTGCTTTGGTCACTATTTCTACTTTGTTAAGTTGTATTTCCGTAAATCCTGTCAGTTCGTGTACGTTAAATAGCCCATTAATCGGATTTATCAGTATTAGACATAGGTACATTGTCATGCGAATCTGTAAATTTATGATTTTTTTAATGATTTTTTTTTTTTTTTTATTTATTTTTTTAATTTTTTTTTATTTTTTTTTTTATTTTTTATTTTTTTTTTGGACATTATGACATTGTCATGCAAATCTGTAAATTTATGATTTTTTTTTTTTTTTTATTTTTTTATTGATTTTTTTTTAAATTTTTTTTAATTTTTTTTAATTTTTTTTTTTAAATTTTTTTTAAATTTTTTTTTTTTTTTTTTTATTTTTTATTTTTTTTTTTTTTTTGACATTATGGCAACCCCAATTGATGATGACGTCATGAAACTATAATCGATGACCTTATGGCAACCCTAATTGATGACGTCATGGAACGTCAGTACATCATCACTAACCAACATCCCATACAAAGCTTACCCCTATTGCATAACAGCGTTATATCCATGTAACCATACAAGTGCTTCATCTACCACAAATACAAGTTATTTTCATACAAATCTTAGACCTTGAACTCGTTCATAAAAAAAAAATGATCATATATGTTGGCGAATTGAGGTGAAATTTTCATATCAATCTCACTCGTAAACCAAAAAATTCCATACACAAAAAAATGTAAACAACCTATCATATGAATACTCTAAACCATAAACAATTCGAAAGAATTATTCCTACTCGATGATGACTTCATAAAAAAAATATCACGCTATTAATAACAATAACAATCTCCATACACACAATCTATCAATTTTCATCATATATGAAACCTAATACGTAAAACTAAACAAGCTGATCACAACCTATTTCACAATATAAACAACGAAAGCATTCTTAAAGTCCACAGTCCTATCAAAGTAAATATCAATTTCATCATATATGAATTTCCATTAACCAATATATATACTCACCAATAACCAATAATCTCTTACAACCAATAATCTACTCTAAAATTAATATCGACAGGTAAAGGGGTACCAAGGTGTATCTAAGCAGGTAATGTGCAAGAGCTTGAACTCGTTTATCAAAAAAATGATCATATATGTTAGCGAATTGAGGTGAAATTTTCATATCAATCTCACTCGTAAACCAAAAAAATTCCATACACAAAAAAAAATGTAAACAACCTATCATATGAATACTCTAAACCATAAACAATTCGAAAGAATTATTCCTACTCGATGATGACGTCATAAAATAATATCACGTTATTAATAACAATTACAATCTCCATACACACAATCTATCAATTTTCATCATATGTATATGACACCTAATTCATAAAACTAAACAAGCTGATCAAAACCTATTTCACAATATAAACAACGAAAGCATTCTTAAAGTCCAACTAAAAATATAACCCACGTGTTCATTCCTATCAATGTAAATATCAATTTCGTCATATATGAATCATAATTCGTACAACTCTTATCAATCTTGACATTTCAAAAAAAAAGTCAGTTAGGGATACTGCTACTGCCATCTCTGAAGAAACAGCGAAAGCCTTCTCGAAGTCCAACTACCGGTTTGGATCCCCACTAATAAGTATTGCCATAAGCCACCTCCGGTTTGGATCCCCACTAATAAGTATTGCCATATGGACTACCGGTTTGGATCTCCACTAATAAGTATTGCCATATGGACTTCCGGTCCAGAACCCGCATATACCCACTACTCATCATAAATCTGTTATGTTTTTCTATTGTTATTGCAACAAAAAGCAAGTAGCTATATTTTGAAATCTAGGAAATAAATTCGTTTGAAAATGGCAATTTTTTTTAGTTTTTAAAAATTATAAGCAGATTGCTGGTCATATTTCAATTCTAAAATTTAATTTAATTTTATTATTTTAATAACATAATATTGTGATCGATTTAAAAAAAAAATTGCTACCCTGAAATTTTGCTTAATTTTTTTGCGTTTCATGACTAAAATAGCCTAAAAATACAAAAGCAAACCGTCTGTCTGTACGCCGTCCGCCGTCAGCCATACACTGTACGCCGATGTGTTTGCTCAGCGCGCATTATCTCCCAAGCCCATCAAGATAGAAAGTTCATTTTTGGGGGGACTATAGATAGTTGCGGATCTCAGACGGACATCCATTGTGGGGGTGTAAGAGTTTAGGTGGAGGTGGGAGGAGCGCTAAAGCCGAAAATTAAGAATTCAAATATCTCAACCATGGTTCCAGCTAGGAAGATGAAAATCAACATACATATAGATGGGTTTGTGGGACAAACTTTAAAAATAATTAAATTTTTTTATCCGTTGAGGTCCAAAAAGGGAGGGCTAAGAACAAATGATCAAATGATTCTATTTTTGAAATTAGAAATTCAAATTTCGGGACCATTAAGGTTTTTTTTTTTTTTTACAGAATGACCTGTGTTATAGGCAATTTCGGCCTTTATGTGCAATGCACAAACACAGTCATGGAGGGAAGGAAGGGGATTGGGAAGGTTGGGGAAGGAGAGTGAGTGGTATGCAGACCAACCATAATAAGCTTTAAAGGAGGTGCAACGAAAAACACTTAAAAATGAATATCTTGAATATCTCTTAAGCTACGTAATTGAGACTTGGATTATACCTATATATTATTCTATACTAGGAAATTATGAAAAAAATATTAAGTTTGGAAGAAATAGTAGTGAAGGAAAATGGGGAGCATTTGAAAAATGGTACACTTTCCGAAATTTCAAACCGTTATATCTCAAAACTGACTACAGATATCAAATTGAAATTTCGTCAGATTACAACTACTTAGTTTATAATTTTGGTAAACATTTTGAGTTGAGGGCTGCAAGAGGAGGGAGGTGGTAAGCAAAAATGTCGAAAATTCTGAGTCATTATACTCTAGATGAAATCTGAGAGTATTCTAAGTTTGCTCTAAAGCTTTTAACGCCAAGAAATAAGGCTCGGGGAAAAAAATGAATGATACAGAAGATAATATTATCACTCAAAAATCTCAAAACCGGATGTCCGTTCGTCCGTCCGTTCGTCCGTCCGTTCACTCTCTAGCTTGAGAACGCGTTGAGTTAGAAAGCTCAAATTTTGTGCACGTCGTTTTTGACAAAAAAGTAAGGTCAAGTTCGTGAACGGGCCAAATCGCTTTACCCCTTCTATCCCCTCCCATACAAAATGACGCAATTGCGCAATTTGACAATAAACAGATTTGCTCAAAAAGTATATAAGTTAATGGCCTGAAATTTTGAATATGTTACGTTTATGATAATTTCAATCTACCGTAAAAATTATGAGTGTCCTCCCCCTTCTTCTACCACCTCCCATACAAACTGTATTTGTCATGAATTACTCTAAGCCACCTTACTCAGTGCGTATAAAATTTACCGTGCTGAAATTGTGCAGTTGTTGCAATTTTTAGTAAGGCCAAAAAAAATTAAACGATTAGCTTCACCTCTTCTACCCCCTCCCATACAAAATGACACAATTGCGCAATGTGACAATAAACGGATTTGCTCGAAAAGTATAAAAGCTATTGAACTGAAATTTGGAATATATTACTTTTATGATAATATCAATCTACTGTATAAAAATTATGCGTGTCCTCCCTCTCCTTCTATCCCCTCCCATACAAACTGCACTTGTCATGAATTACTCTAAGCCAATTTACTCAGTGCGCATAAAATTTACCGGGCTGAAATTGTACATCAAATATTTATTTAAAATTGTTAGTAAGGCCAAAAAAAATTAGACGATTAACTTCACCCCTTCTACCCCCTCCCATACAAAACGACACAATTTCGCAATTTGATATTAAATGGATTTCCTCGAAAAGTATAAAAGTTATTATTCTGAATTTTGGGATATATCACTTTTATAATAATCTAAATCTACAGTAGAAAAATTATTTGCATCCTTTCTCTCCTTCCACCCCCCTCCATACAAACTACACTTTTTCATGAAATGCTCTAAGACGATTTTCTCAGAACGTATAACATTTATTGAGCTCATATTTTGTAATAAATACTTAATTAGTATTATCACTAAGATCAGAAAAAAATATTTGACTACCTTCACTGCTTCTACCCCCTCCCATACGATAACACAAGACACAGTTTCACAACTTCACAAAAAATATAGTTTCTTGAAAAGTATGAATGTTACTAGTCTAAAATTTAAGATATGTCAATTTTATGATATTCTTAGTTATTTCTGAAAAAATCACTAAAATCGCCCCACCGTTTCTACCACCTCCCATACAAACTGCACATTTTCACTAAATTTAACTCACTAATTTTCTCAGTTCGCATTCAATTTTTGGAGTAAGCATTTTGTATAAAACAATTTTGTAGCCACTTTAGCATGATGGGGAAAAATTAGTTCAATCATCCCTTCTAACACTTCCCATACAAAATTTCTTGAGATCACAAAAAATTCTATTTCATCTAGAGTATCGTAAGATTGCGCTTTACGCGCAATCGTAGCCCTGTTATGTTTTTTATGGCTCTGGTGGTGAAAGATACAAAGTTTAAATTTTGCATCTGGATACAAATATTCGATATACTCGTACATAGAAAAAAATAATAATAATAATTTTTTCCATAATTGTTATGCACCGAAGTGGGGGTCTAACGTGCACAATATGTTTCATGTGCAATGTAAAAAACACGAACGGAAATTTTTTGAAAGAAATTTTATGGTAAAAACTTGAGGCTTTGTATTTATATGTAAAATATTTTTTTTTTGATAAATAGGTAAGACTGTTCTTAATTATTGTCCCAAAAATAAGCCCGGTCTGTTAATTAGTTTGTTTGCAGCAGTTGGTTGAATCGGTGCACCTCAGTAGTCCGCGGCGATTTTTAAGATGGATAAAAATATGGAGCAAAGAATTTATCTCAAATTGTATGTTTCCAACGAATTTTTCGAGTGCGGAATCTTTGGGAATGTTGGAAAAGGCTTAAGGTAATTCAGTAATATCAAAAACATGAGCCTACGACTGGTACAATGCCTTTAAGTGTGGTCGAGAGATCCTTGAAAGCATGCCTCGTTCTGGACTACCTTTGACCAAAAAAAAAATGAGCCGAAACCGAAAAAACCACGCCAAAGCCGCTCAAAAATCAAGTCGATGCTCATGTTTTTTTTCGATATTCGAGGTTTGATCCATCATAAGTTCATTTCGGAGGGGCAGACGGTCAATAAGGTCGTAGTGAAGCGTTTGCGTGAGCAAATCCGTAAGAAACGATCGGAATTGTGGAAGAAGATTCATGGATTCATCGGATTGAGCATCTATTGTGACCGAATTTAAGGCCAAAAAATCAACCCAGGAAACATTTTAACGAGCGCTCATAAATTTGTGATCGAAAAACGATCGTTTTGCATGCCTGGGCTGCAATATACATGAAAAACAAATAACATTATGAGTAATCTATGCGTTCGAAACCCGAGCAGGAGGGTAAAATAAAATTATGTAAACCATATGTAAACTGAACTCTGCAGAGTTCACATTGCACGTGCGATATGCGAGTCCGAAAATGCATTTTTATCATCATGATATTGATACAGCTATGTCTATAGGCATATCGCACATTAAACTTTATAGAGTTTGCGTGTGCTTGTAGGCGTGTGTGGTTCAAAGCATCAACAACAGAAACAGAGAAGCAATCTTCGATTATATCTTGCGTATATATTCGTTTCTTGTAAGCGTCTTACAATTCATTAATGAATAGTTAAAAGTAATCCATTAATGAACGTCCACTTAGTCCGCTTGATGACTCGTTAATGTATCGTTAACAATGCTCGTTAATTATCACAACACAAATTAATATAATTCATTAACAAGTCTTTAATGAATTAGTTTGTTTGCTGGGAACAAACTCCATCAATCAACCACCGTATTCACCAGATTTGGTCCCGTGTGACTTTTTCCTATTCCCAAAAATTAAATCACTGCTCCGTGGAACCCGTTTTCAGTCGAACGAGGAAAAAAAACAAAAATTACCGAGGACTACTGATTCAACCAGCTGCTGCAAGCAAACTGATTAACAAACCGCGCTAATTTTAGCGATAATAAATCAGGAGAGTCCAACCTACTTACCAAAAAAAAATTTTTTGAAATATCATTCTCCAGAGTAATTTTAATTACAGTCTCGATACTTTATTGTCACAACATATGTATAAATCAATAAAGAAAATACTCAGTAACATCAAATTACTCGACTCATTATTATTCATTGCCCTGCTACCATTGCCTTCAGATTCGTTGGAAATTGTAGCTTGCTAAAAAGCTAGTAGGAAAGTAATATTTGACGCCGGATAGTGTGGCCGATCTCAAAAATTCAACATTACAAGTTTGAAAGCTTGCAACCCCTTCCATACAAAATTATTTCTTCGAACATTTTATGAAATCAATTATCACCTAACTATTAAAAGGTATCAATTTGGAAATGTGCACAACAATTTCTGAAAATAGTTGTAATGAAACTAAGTCCAAAGTTTTAAGATCGCAGCTGCTCTTCTACCCTCTCCCATGCAAAAGTATGATTTCGATCAATTTCAATACATCAACTAATAACTAACAAATTAAAAGCTAAGCACTTGAAATTTTGTACGACTTTACAAGAGAAATGAAATTAAACTGCATCACAAATTTTACGATTTCCTTACCTCCGCTTCCCTCCCCCCCACTTAGAAATGTTTAGTTTCGTGAATGTAAAATACAACGGATTCTATGAAAATTCTATGCAACTTCGTCTATGAGCCTGGCATTCTATACAGAGAATATTGGACGTGATTCAAGCCATCAATTAAAAAACTATTAATATGCTCCCTCTCTAACTATCATCCCTACCCCGTCCTCTCATAAAAACCCAAACTTGCATAAACGAATGAAATATTGATTACATGTACTGAAGCTATTGATCGTATTCGCAATTAAATGTTAAATTAACAGCAGCCCTGCCCTAAGAGAGGTTCCACTTGTGAAAGAGGGATCCAATTAGTCTTCCTTAACCACTTTAACCTACACATTTACTTTCCATGTATCTTTGAATTGTCCCAAAAATAATAAAGTTGCGCCCGACTTGTTGGCAGTTTATTTAAATTTTGTTCAATCCCAAATTTAGCAATTAAATATTAAAATGAAACATAAAATAATTATATTGCACTATTAATCATGAGCATTCGTTCTGCTTTTGTAATACACGGCCCCTTAATGTGTTCCCTGCTGCTAATTTTGCACTTTCTTAAGTGAGTTTTCATTGTCCTTCTTGGAGTATTGGTCATCTCCAGATGTGTTTTGGCTGTCCTCGTTGTCTTCTACTTCAAAGATTCCGCTCTATGTCTACCTTGTAGTACTATTGGAATGCTTTCTTATGGTTGCTCAATCGAACTCCACTTTCCCTTCTTGATCTGTCTCATTAAAATTTCCTCTTGAGTTGTGATGCATTGCTGATGATGTGTGGTCAGAATATTCTACATATTATTCATATACACTTGCTGATGACAGCCAGTAGTTGCTGGGTGATGGTGGTGGTTATTTTGCTAGATTTTTGAGAGTTTTTTGATATAAAAAAATGCATGATACAGAAGTTCATATCATCACTGAAAAATATCGAAACCGGATGTCCATCCATCCGTCCGTCTGTCCGTCCGTGTCCTCTCTTGCTCGAGAACGCGTTGAAAGTTCAAATTTTGTACACGTCGTTTTTGGTAAAAAAGTAGGGCTAAGTTCGGGAATGGGCCAAATCGCTTCAACTCTTGTACCCACTCCCCCCTCCCATACAATATGAATTAATTTCGAAATAAACGGGTTTTCTCGAAAAGTATGAAAGCTATTGATTTGAAATCTGAAATCTGAAATCTCTACTTCAACCACCTTTCATAAAAATTGAACAATTTCGTGAAATTCTATAAACCAATTTTCTCTGTATATATAAAATTTATTGAGCTGATATTGTGCACCAAATAGTTGTTTAGAATTATTAGTAAGACCGAAAAAAAAGATGCTGCATTCCTACTACCCCCTCTGCGCAATATGCCACAAATTAACAACTTTAGAAAAATTAGATTTTCTTGAAAAGTATGAATATTACTGATTTGAAGTTTGAAATGTATCAATTACATGATGGTTATAGCTGTTTGCCAAAAGATTACTAAAAAACCGCTACTCCTTATAACACCTCTCATAACTCCACGATGTAATCAAATAAACTAATTTTCACAGTACCTATTAAATTCTTGGAGCTTAAATTTTAAATAAAAGATTTTTATATCTGCTCTACCATGACGTAAGAAAAATTAATTCAATGCTGTCACCCCTTCTACCCCTCCCCATACAAAATTTCTTAAGATTACCAAATTTCTCTTTCAATTTGAACATCGCGTGATTTGACTGTACGCTCAATCGTAGTTCTGTAATGTTGCTTTTTTTTCAAATTGGAGCACCACCAAAAAAGTGGTAAATAGACATTAGTCGGTGGACAGTAATAGCGTCAAGTTGTTAAATTTTGTTCGGGTAGTTTGCGATTCGTTGAAAGCAAAGTACACTCCAAAAGGGGTAACACTTATAACATTGCTATTAGGCGTTGATTAAGTTTTGCTATTATTCTGTTTCCTGTGCCAATTATGCGATCTTGGGCTTAGTTTAATATTAAAACATAACAGAATTATGATTGGGCGTAAAGCCTAATCATATGATACTCTAGATGAAATGGGAATGACTCTAATATATCGGAAAATATGTCATCTCAAATTCTTTCGAATGGTGAATAGAGACTTTTGCATGGGAGGTGGTAGAAGTAGAGGGGGAGGTTTGTATTTTTCGTATATGACACCGAACATACAAAATGTTTTTTGCGAGGAAGTGGAACGCTTTAGATGATTTTGAAACTGTTTGTCATCACCCTTATCACCATGCTTTGATTCAATTTCAAAGTCGATAGCTCTCATATATTTGAAGGAGAAATGCTTTTCTTGAATTTATAATACAGGTATTTATATAGGAGGGGGCAGAAGTAGTGAAGCTGAGCTGATAATTTTTTCTAGCATTGATTGCAACTATTGAAAAACAAATTCTGCCAAAATTTTAAGTTTGTAATTTTTCTAGTTTTAATGGAAATCGATAAAATGCATTTAACAAAAATTATACATTTGTATGGGAGGGGGAAGAAGGAGTGTAAGGATCAAAACAATTTTTTTTCCGTTAGTGATATTTCTACTTTTATACTTTATACAAAATATCAAGTTGATAGCTTTAGCAGTTTCGAAGAAAAACAATTTAATTTAAATTTAAAAATTTCGTGAAATTTGTATGGCAGGGGGTAGAAGGAGTAAGGTGAAGATGATAATTCTTTTTAAAACTAATTGCAATTATAGTAGAATTATTTTTGGCAAAATTTCGTCTTTTCAGCTTTACTAGTTTCAATGAAAATCGAAAATGTGTATTTTTCAAAATTGTCCATTTGTATGGGAGGGGGTAGAAGAAGTGAGGGGATAGGATCAATATTCCGTAATATTAATGACATCTATATCATAATACTTCGACCTAAATTTCAAGTCGATAGCTTAAATAGTTTCAAAGAAAAATCAATTTCTTTATATATCGAAATTTCGTGAAATTTGTATGGGAGGGGGTAGAAGGAGTGGGGGATGTAGCCCGTTCACGAACTTAAAGTTGATTTTTTGTTAAAAATGACACACAAAAAATTTTTGCACTATAGCTCAAAGCTTTCGAGAGTTATGTTGTAGACAGATGGACAGACGGACAGACTGACAGACGGACAGACGGACAGATGGTCACTCGGAATCGAGGTTTTTGAGTGACAACAAATATTTCTGTACCCTTGGCGACTCTGTGCGAGCGTTATTTCTTAGCGTTACAAACGGTAAGGCAAACGCAATATACTCTCAGATTTCATTAAGAGTATAAATATAAGGAACTTTACCTCCACCAGTGTGTTGGCTTTGCTATTCTCCTTATATAGTTTCTTGTGCCGTATAGCCTTAGCGATACCTTAATAGCAATCATTGATTTAGTATGATAGCACGAGAAACTTTCATCATCATCAATAGTCTTACAGCTGGTACAACTCATGGTTGCATCTTCTTCGCCATTTCGTTCCTTCCTTCACAGGTCTCAAAATTCTTTCTTTCCTTTTTTTCGAATACGTAAACTGTTTTTTTCGGAAGTTCGCTTTAATGTCCATGTTTCGCTGCCATAACAGAGCACAGGTCGTATAATAGTTTTAAATATTCGCAGATTATTGTTCCTGTGCACTTTCTTGGATTTCATTATCTTAAGTACCAAATAATACGTTTTATTTACTAATATTATCCGTAGAATGATTAAATCGATTGATTACGTCTATTTTATTGGCGATTAACCCCAAGATATACGAAGTTATCCACACTCTCCAAATTATACATATTCAGCAATTGTTATGTTTTATCTTAGACGTTCTCCTTCTTGTTTGCGTCATTCCTTTTCTTTTGCTGTCATTAATACGCAACCCAACTTCTTTTGTGGCGGAATCAAGGTTGACAAATACCCCCGTAGCACTAGTGAAGGATCTTTCTAGGAGGTTGTCAGTATGTGCTACTAGTTGGGTGGACTTGAACAGTAGTGTCCAGTTGGTGTCGGTTGGGATTTTTCGGGTGACATATATATATACTTGGTACTAGACCAAGTTGAAAAGCAAAGGGGCTACACCATCTCCCTGCTTTAAAACACGTTTCATTCGAAAGCTAGCTATGAAATTGGCTTATATTCTCACTTGGGATTCAGTGTTCGTTATTGTGAGGCTTGTTAGTTGGACTAGTTTAGGGGGAGCTCCAAAATCAAACATGATTTGGTACAATACCCTCCAGTCGATACTGTCGTATGCTTGTTTAAAATCTACTCCACATTCTCAGAATGTGTCACATTCCCAGAATTTCTCAAGCACCTGTTTCGCCCAGAATATCTGTTCTGTTTGTAGATCGTCCGGTTCTGAATCCATCTTGGTATTCGCCAATTATTTCATTAGTATAGGACTTAGATGACGTTAAATTATTTTTGTCATTATTTTATAGGACGTACACAACAATGATATTCCTCTGTAATTCTCACAGCAGAGTTTGTCTCCTTTCTTGTGAATTGGACATGTAATGCTTTTTCGCCAATCGTCGGGTATGAGTTCCTCTGTTAAAATTTTGCATATCATGTTGTGCAGTATTTCAGCGACACAGTATCCACCGTTTTTCAGAAGTTCAACTGGTATTTCGTCAATTCTCTGTGCATTATTTAGTTTTTGATCACATAGGGCTGCTATGATTTCGGTAAGTGTGGGTAGTGTCGATGATGGGTCTTCTTCGTCAGTTAAGGCTGAGATGTAGTCTGCCGTTATCGGTGCTACTGAGGTGGTATTAAGAAGGTGTTGAAAGTAGGAAGTCCATCTCCTTTTGATCTCTTGTGTGTCGCTGATGATGTTGCCCTTTGCGTCTTGGCAGATACTGGTTTTTTGCTTATTTCCCTTTTTTAGGTCATTTGCTATTGTGTATGCGTCCCGCGTTTAATTTTGTCTTATATCGTCGTCCATTTTTTGTGTCTTTTCATTATGGTACTTCCTTTGTTTTCGCCTGCAGGTTTCTTCGCATATCGCCTAAGCTCGTCATATATTTCTTTTTTGGCTCGCGTTGGTTGTTCAGAAAAAAATTGTTAAGCCTCGTTCTTTGTGTCTATTGTATCGCGACATTCTTGATTGAAGCAATCATTATTTTGTCACCGTGCTTGATATCCTTATACGTCTTCTGCGGAGGATTTCGTCCTTAAGTTTGTCGACATTGAATTTGCGAGCTCTACTCATTTTCGAATATCCACAACAAGCTATTCGGCATCAATACTCTGACTAGATATTGATCAGAGTCACAATTTGCACCGCAGAGAAAAGGGCTGCTTCCAGTATACTTAGTATACTAGAAAAAATCCCCCAAGATAATTTTTAGATCACTCGAGGGCAATGAATCAGAGGCGCTCTCTTGGGTGGCATAAAATTCGTCTTTAGTTATTGCCTTTTGTTGGTACGTCGACATTGGTCAACCAAGTATTGAAAAACTTAGTCTTTATTCGGATTGCACACAAACTTTCATGTACTGGTTTGAAACTCGTGACCTGCTATTTAAATTTTTTGTCAACGACAAAGCGGCGTCAAACTCCCTGCTTCCCGACAATTTTCCAACTGGATAGATTGTGTGTGATCTCATGTCCATGATTTCGTTACCGAACCAGGAGAAACTTTGCTGGTCTCGTATTCGGCGTCGCCTTCGACTCGTTTAAAGCATGTGAAAAAAAAATTGATAAAGGTAAAGCCATATTAGCATTGCGATAAAGTTTGTGATCCGACTTCGCTATTCTCTTGTTTCCTGTTTTTGGAGATCTTTCACTTTACTTCACTTACGATGGCGCTACAGCCCAAGTCGGGCTTTGGCCTCCTGAATACTTTGCCTGCATCCATCTCGGAAAATTCTTCCGTCATCCATCCGCTCCACATGACCAGCCCATTGTAACTTTTTAAATTTTATGAGGGTTGACACTTGTGGATTGTCGAAGATGGCATACAATTCTCTATTGTATCGTATTCTCCAGATCGAGTCAGCCCTCACAGGTCCGAGGATTCTTCTGAGAACCTGTCTTTCAAAGGCGTTAAGTAGTTCTCCGGACGCCTGAGTAAAGTCCACGTTTCGTTACCACAGCAAAGCACAGGTCTTGTGATGGTTTTGTATGGCTTAAGTTCTTTTTGCCTGTGTACGTTCTTGTTTTTAATTATCAGAAGTACCGAATAATACGTCTTGTTTGAGATCTTTGGTTAAGTTTAGTATGACAGCATGAAAAATCTCGACGCCCCCAGCTTTGTATTTCTCCTTATTTAGTTCTTGTATCGCATGGCTGTAGTGATACTTTGTTTAGTGCGATGTACTTTAGCGCCTCCGGAAAAAAAAGAAAATTTCTGAGGAATTTACATAATTGAATGAAGTACAATACACGTATATGATATTCTATGAAATCCCATTACTAATCTAATATAGCGAAAATCCGAATTCAATACACCGTTAATGATTATACATATATTTGTTTGTACTTCAATCCTTAAAAAAAAAAAAAATATTTTATTCATTCACAAAATGCAAAATTCACACCGCCGGTGAAAATTTCACTAAAACATATTTCATCATCATCAATGGCGCGACAGCCCAAATCGGGCTTTGGCCTCCTGGTCGTTGCCATCTATCCTTTCCGAGGCCGTTCTTCAGGTTTCTGGACAGTGTTCTTTTTCCGGTGATGCGTTGTCGGCGCCTCGCCCAACCCCCGACCTGGAGGACCGGTCCTACTTATTTATTACACCCTAGTAGAAAAAGGGTGGGAGTTTTGAGCTAAATGTGACATGCGGGAGTTCTCATAGCAGCAGCAAGTCCAATTATGTCAAAGTTTTTGCCTACTTCCTGAGACGCACTGGTGTTACTGGCTATTCAGATTAACTCCATGTTCCCTCCTCCTTCCTCAAACCGGGCTTCGGACCGTCTATGGTGGAGTTAAAACATATTTGTGTGCCCTAATGCTTGTGCAGAACATTTGTAAAATGCACACGATATACGAAATACACAGCAATAAGTGTGCATGCAAAACGCATGTGTTCTATAACTATAGTACCTGGATTTGGATGGTGGCCGAAATTCGACCAATTTTATGAGTAAGATAATGAAAATTATACTTTCAATATAAATTCGCCTAATATTAGGCATTCAGACAATTTTGTGTCCAGTGCATTGGATTTACCGGTGCTCGTTCGATTATCAAAGTCAATCAGCAAAGAAAAATTGTTATTCTGAAATATGTTCCCACATTATTTTACCTGCACTAATGCCAACATACAAACATGTTTTTTTTGTTTGTGCACATTTATGCTACAATATCTTTTTATAAGTAGCATTCCCCTACTTTTATAATAAATAAAAAAAAATCACCTAAAATTTTAGATGCTCATGTATTAATATATAAGATGAGTGTATTGAGTGGGAAATGAAATGACAATGTATTTATTTTATTTTGTGAGTTATATTAATTTTATTATTAATATTTATCAGGAGATTTTTTGCCTGTGTTACTTTATTATTTTAATAATAAAGTATTGTGATCGACACAGAAAAAAAAAAAATTTGCTACCCTGAAATTTTGTTTTTTCGCGTTTCATGACTAAATTAGCCTAAAAAAGCAAAAAAAAATCCGTCCCGCCGTACGCCGTATATATGGACTCGTACCTCCAAGACCGTTAAAGGTAGAATGTTGATTTTTGGGTGCGTTATTAACTTGGTAAGTGAGCTCCATTATCCAAATTTTGGGGAGTGTGGGGTGGAAGGGGGAGGCGGGGGGATGGAAAAAGTCGAAATATACACTTGGTAATATCTTCACCACGAATGCAGATAGAAAGATGAAAATCAGCACACGTATAGAGAAAGCTGTGGGACATATTCCAAAAATAATTTAATTTTTTTATCCATTGGCGTCCGTAAAGGGGGGGCTAAAAACAAATTGTCGGCCGAATCTTTTTTTGAAATGGTTATATCTTCGAAACTGCTTAGCATAAAAAATTCATATTTTGGGACAATTAAGATGGCGTATAGATCCACCAGAATCAACTTAGAAATAGGCTTATTATTGTAAGGTGAAGGGTCGGGGGGGGGGGGGTGCAAAGAAAAACACTTAAGGATTAATATCTCAACTATCTCTTAAGCTATGTAATTAAAATTTAAAACATATACTAAGCTATACTAGTGAAATACAAAAAAAATATAAAATTTGGTCGTAATAGTAGTGGGGTGAAATGGGGAGCATTTGAAAAATGGTGCACTTTTCAAAATTAGAAATCATTATATCTCAAAATTGAGTACAGATATCGAATTGAAAATTCGTCAGATTGTAGAACTACATAATTTATAATTTTGATAAAAATTTTAAGTTAGGGGGTGTAAAGGGAGGGAGGTGGTAAGCAAAAATGTCGAAAATTTTGAGTGAATTTTTTAGACTCTGCTCAAAGATAGAAACTTTAAATTTTGCATGTGAACACATCTATTTGATATACATAGAAAAAAAATAATAATTTGATCCACAATTGTTATGAACCGACCACCCCGGTCTAATGGGCACAAGCTGTTTCATGTGCAACGAAAAAACACGAAAACTGAAAATTTTTGGATGTAATTTTAGGGTAGAAACTTAAAAATTTGGGATATACATTTAAAAAAAATCCATAAAAGTATAAAATATTAACTGGTCGAATACCTTCAAAACTTCTGCCCCCTCCCATACAAAATTATTTTTTCGACCATTTTTAAGAAATTAATTACCACCTAACTATTAAAAGCTATCCATTTGAAATTTTGCATAAGAACTTATAAGAATATTTGCAAAGAAATTATTTCAAAAGTTTCAAAATCACACTTGCCCTTCTACCCCCTCCCATACAAAAGTATGATTTCGACCAATTTCATTAAATCAACTAATAACCAACAAATTAAAAGCTACGAACTTGAAATTTTGTACGAGCAGCTTACAAGAGAAAGGAAATAAAATTGCGTCACAAATTTTGCAATTCCCCTACCTGTTCTACCCCCTCCCGTACAAAATTATTTTTTCGAGCATTTTTAAGAAATCAGTTATCAGCTAACTCTTAAAAGCTATCCTTTTCAGATTTTGCCTAAAAACCTTTAAAAATAACTGAAATGAAATTCTTTTAAAATTTTTGAAATCGCGTTTGCCCTTCTACCCCCTCCCATACAAAAGTATCATTTCTACCTATTTCATTGAATCAACTAATAACCATCAAATTAAAAGCTACGAAGTTGAAATTTTGTACAAGCATACTACAAGAGAAAGGGAATAAAATTGCGTCACAAATTTTACGATTCCCCTACCTCCTCTACTCCTTCCCATACAAATGTTTGGTTTCGTGAATGTAAAATGCACCGAATCCTATGAAAATTCTATGCAACTTCGTCTATAAAACACATTCTATGCAGAGGATATTGGACGCGATTCAAGCAATTAATTAAAAAGTTATTAACATCCACCCACCCTTACCCCTCCTCCTCCCCTCATAAAAACCCAAACTTGCAGAAATGAATGAAATATTGTTAAATTGACAACAGCCCTGCCCAAGAACTCCCTTTCACTTAGCCTTCCTAACCACTCTAACCTGCATATTGACTTTCCACACATCCGCAACTTGTCCCAAGAATAATAAAGTTTCGCCCGACTTGTTGGCAGTTTATTTTTTGTATGGGTTAAAAATTTATGTTGTTCTTTACTGGTGACTAGGTAAAGATTTAATTTATTTAGTCAATAATATACAATACATATGCACGGATGTATGTGACTGATGGAAATATCTAGCCCAAACGTAAGCACCGACAGACTTTTTTTGATTACATTCTTTGAAACTTTGACGTATAGATTGAGATCAAAAAAGTATAACACTCTAACCCTCCAAAACAATTTTAAAGAGTTTCCCATACGCGAGATAAGTTTATCAGCATCGGTGGCTCAGTAGTAGAGTGCTCACGATTCCAGATAATTATTGTTAAAATTTTTTTGATTACTAATCGCATTGAAATATGAAAAAACTTTAAAAGCTTTCATATCCAAAAATATTACAACCTAAAACTGCGAAAAAGGGTTTAAATACTAATCTTATTAATCTTATAGATAAACTATGAACATTATGTAGATTCCTAAATTTTATTTATTGTACTCTAGATGAAATCTGAGAGTATATTGCGTTTTTTTTAACTTTTACAACGCTAAGAAATAATGCACGCACAGAGTTGCCAAGGGTGCAGAAATATATGTTGTCGCTCAAAAACCTTGATTCCGAGTGAGTCTGTATACACCATAACTCTCAAAAGCTTTGACCAATCGTGCTGAATGGGCCAATGGGAATAGGGGATTTCCTTCTACCACCTGCGATACAAATTTCGTGAAATTTTTAAATTTCAAGAAATTTATTTTTCTCCGAAGCCATTTCAGCTCTTGACTTGAAAATTAGATCATAGTATAATTCTGTGAATATCATTAATGTCACAAAATATTAATCATATCCCCTTACTCGTTCTACCCCCTCCCATACAAATGTGCAATTTTCAAAAATTCATATATTCGCTTTTCATTGCATCCTGCAAAGCTTATAGAACCAATTTTTGTCTTAAGGGGTTAAACTAGTTTGGCGTGCTGAGAAATTGATCTTTTTTTGGAAATTTTTTTCTCGGTTACTAATGAATGGATTGAAATGAAATTAGACATATATTTAGGCATACACACATTTTTTTTTGTCAATTTTTTTATACAAAATGGTGCCGTGAAACTATATTAGTTAAAACCATGTTTTTTTCCGAGGCGGCAAACGGCGTAGTCGGTTTCAGCACTCATATGGCACCTACATAGATCAAAATAATTTTTTTTTCTTAAAATATATTACTTCTTCTTTGAAAGTACACGGGATAATTTTTTTTTTTTTTGAAAATTCGCAAATTGGCATTAATTTCAATTTTTTTTTCGATTTTTGGGGCAAAAATCGACCGTAAATTGTTTATAACAAACGTAATTTTTTATCATTCAAAAAAACCCCGTGCACTTCCACAGATTATCTATCTGAGAAGCAACAGTTAAAATTTCAAGTAAATCTGATGAAAATTGGCTGAGTTCCAGGCCAGTCCGAAAAACCCAGTTTCGAGAAAAACACGTTTAAAGTTTTATGGCGCATGCATGTGCACTTACAAAAACAGGCTAAAAAAATTATTTTCAGTCACTTTTCACCCAAAATTGCTTTAAGATATTATTCTTTGATAGTTTATACATCATTTAAACAAAAAAAAAAATTTTAGAAAAAATTTTTTTCCAGACTAGTGTAACCCCTTAATTAATTTTATTATAATTAGAAAAACTATAAACGTCACCTCACTCCTTTTACCCCCTCCCATACAAATTCAGCGAAATTTCGAAATTTCAAATAAATTATTTTTCTCCAAAACCGTCAAAGCAATCAACTTTAAAATTTGATAAAAGTAGACCATTATAAATATCATTGATGCCGAAAAATTTGGTTGATTGGAATACTCCTTCTACCCCCTCCCATACAAATGGGCAATTTCGGTAAGTACATTTAATCGATTTTCATTGAAACTAGCTAAACTACAAACTTAAAATTTTGCCAGGATCTGTCCCTTAATAATTGCAATAAATGCTATAAAATATATAAACTTCTCTTCACTCCTTCTACCACCTCCTATACAAATTTTTGTATTAGAAATTCAAGAAAACTATTTCTCCTTCGAACATATGAGAGCTATCGACTTTAAAATTTTGACAAGGCAATGTGATTAGGATGTTGATAATCAGATTCAAAATCATCCAAAACCATCCACTTTCTCTGCAACCTCCTTTATAAATTCTATAAATTCAGTCAAAAATTATTCAATTTCCTCGAAAATTCTGAAAGCGACAAACTTTAAATTCAGCATGAAATGTTTTGCATACTACGTTTGGTGTTATATACAAAAATTACAAACCTCCCACCACTGCTTTTGTCACCTCACAAAAAAAAGTCACTGTTCACTATTTGAAAGAATTTGAGATGACATATTTTCTGGTACAATAAACACTTTCCTATTTCATCTAGAGTATAATATGATTGGGCCTCATGCCTTATCATAATTCTGTTATGTTTTATATATGTATACGAACAAGCCCTTAAACTAATACAGACTATGTATACAGAAAAGAATACTAATTAAGCAGTACTGGAATAAGAAATAAAGTAAACAATACAAAATCTATGGATGTAAAACATTAAGTAACATATGTAAATATAAGATGTAAGTTGTACGTAGCACTTAATTTTATTAATACTAGAATTGAACCTTGATATGAAATCTCATTAGTCTCACCGTGGGATTGTTTTGTCCATAGCGGTAATATGACGACCAACATAGAATAAATAAATATAGTATAGCAGTAATCTATACAAATAAATATAATTGTAGTGTTGTTATTTACTTATTAATAACTATGCTATTTTTTTACTTTATTATAACAATAACTAAGCATAAAAACACGTTTTTGAAATTCTTTTCTGTCTGTCTGTCTCTCTGACCGACTTTCACACACAAACGGCTGAACTGATTGTAATGAAACTTGCACAGTTTATTAGGTATTCTCCGAGATGTAATCCGCTTTTGATTTTATTTCCATCCCCTCATGCCTTCTACGCCTCCCATTCAAAATTACCCATTTTCAAAAATATTTAATAATCAGATTTTGTGGAAAACTACAAAAGCTAACAAATTGAAATTTTGACTATATTATTGTATCCATGATATAAAAATTATTTGAATTCCCCATTCCTTCTACCACCTCCCATACAAAGTGCACTTTTTCATGAAATACCCTAAACCAATTTTCTCAGTACGTATAACATTTATCGAGCTCAAATTGTGCACTAATCATTTATTTATAATTAGTAGTAAGACCGAAAAAAATAGACGATTAGCTTCATCCTTTCTACCCACTCCCATACAATATGACACAATTTCGCAACATTACAAAAAGTCGATTTTACTGAAAAGTATGAATGCTACTGATCTGTTATTTAAAACATAACAAATGCATGATGCTTATAGCTTTTTTCCGAAAAAATTACCCACTCCAATACAAACCGCACAATTGCACTAAATCAAATACAGATGGTCACAAAAGTATTGGCCCACCCATTATGCCTAAGAAAAAAATAAATGTAGTTAATTAAATTTAAGCAAAGAATTAAAAAACAACATAAATTTAGAGAAATTTATTGATCCGTTTTAAAATGTGCTTCATAAACAACATAATGGAAAAAAATAATTTTTTAAGTGAATATATAAAAGCAAACGCACAAAAGTATTGACCCATCAAATAAATTTAGAAAAAAATTAGTCTTTTAATTCAAATTTAGTATTTTGTTGGGTAGCCCTTGGATTTCAGAACACTTTTAAGTCTCTGCGGCATCGAATGTACTAGCTTAGCTGTTAAGTTCTTGCTTACTTTATCCCATTCCTCTTGCAAATACTTCTTCAGCATTTCTTTATTTGAAATGTCGTGTTTTGACAATGAACGTTTCAACTCCCCCCATAAATGTTCTATGGGGTTCAAGTCGGGACACTGGGGAGGTGTCTTAAGTCTTTTAGGCACATTATAAAGGATCCATTCCTTCACAATCATGGCGCAATGCTTTGGATCGTTGTCTTGTTGAAACATGAAGCTATTCGACAAACCCAATTTTTCTGCACTGGCTTTAAGATTATTTTTTTAAATGTTCAAATAAACAAATTTATCCATAGAGCCTTCAATAAAATGAAGCTTGCCTACCCCAGCTGCCGCCATACACCCCCACACCATTACTGAACCTCCACCGAATTCAACTGTAGGCTGTAAGTTTTTTTTTTGTAATCTTGTCCTGATTTTCTCCATACGCGCTTTCTTTGAGATGAATTAAATATTTCAAACTTGCACTCATCAATAAACAACACGTTTTCCCAGAAGGCTTCCGGCTCATTCACATGCTTTTTCGCGAATTCAACTCTTTTGCCCTTATTCACCCTGCTTATCCACGGCTTTTTTCGAGCAATTCGACCATGAAAACCATATTTTCTTATTGTTCGTCGAACAGTTTCAACACTCAAACTTTTTTGTATTGTGTCCTGAATGTCTGCACATACATATCTCTCTCGCACTAACATTAGGACTTTTTTTCACTTTTCTTAAAATTTCCCGTTCATTCTTCTCGGGTAAAATTTTTGGTCTGTCCGTGCATGGCTTTTTTATCAAAGTTTGTTTGGATTTGTACTTTTTATACTCTAGATGAAATCTGAGAGTATTATAAGTTTGCTCTAAAGTTTGTACCGCCAAGAGGCTTGGAGAAAAAAATGAATGATACAGAAGTTAATATTAAAACTCAAAAATCTCAAAACCGGATGTCCGTCTGTCCGTCCGTCCGTGCGCTCTCTAGTTTGAGAACGCGTTGAGCTAGAAAGCTCAAATTTCATAACCGTCGTTTCGACAAAAAAGTAAGGTCAAGTTCGTGAACGGGCCAAATCGTTCCACCCCTTCTACCCCCTCCCATACAAAATGACACAATTGCGCAATTTGGCAAGCGAGCTCAAATTGTGCACAAAATACTTATTTAGAATTATTAGTCAGACCAAAAAAAAATAAATGATTAGCTTCACCCCTTCTACCCCCTCCCATACAAAATGACACAATTTTGCGATTTGACAATAAGCGGATTTTCTCGAAAAATCAAAATGCTCTATATCTGAAATTTGGAATATAATACTTTAATAATGATTCCATTCTATTGTATAAAACTTATTTGTGTCATCCCTCTCCTTCCACCACCTCCCATACAAACTGCACTTTTTCATAAAATGCTCTAAGTCGATTTACTCAGTGCGTATAAAGCTTAGCGGGCTGAAATTGTATACTAAATATTTATTTAAAATATATAGCAACGCCAAAAATATTAGACGATTAGTTTCACCCCTTCTACCCGCTCCCATACAAAATGACACAATTTCGCAATTCGACATTAAATGGATTTTCTCGAAAAGTATAAAAGCTATTAGTCTGAATTTCGGGATACATTACTTTCATAATGATTTCAATTTACAGTATAAAAATTATTTGCGTCATCCCGTCTACCACCCCATACAAAATTTCTTAAAATCAAAACAATTTATTTTTCATCTAGAGTATCGCATGATTGGTCCTTACGCCCAACAGTAGTCCTGTTATATATATTTCTACTCTAGATGCAATCTGAGAGTATTATAAATTTGCTCTAAAGTGTGTAACGCTAAGAAATAAGGCTCGGAGAAGAAAATGAATGATACAGAGTTAATATTATAACTCAAAAATCTCAAAACCATATGTCCGTCCGTCCGTTCACTCTCTAGCTTGAGAACGCGTTGACCTAGAAATCTCAAATTTCGTGCACGTCGTTTTTGACCAAAAAATAAGGTCAAGTTCGTGAACGGGCCAAATCCCTCCTTCTACCACCTCCCATACAAACTGTACTTGTCATGAATTACTCTAAGTCAATTTACTCAGTGCGTATAAAACTTAGCGGGCTCAAATTGTGCACGAAATACTAATTTAAAATTGTTAGCAAGGTGGAAAAAAAATTAGACGATTAACTTCACCCCTTCTACCCCCTCCAATACAAAATGACACAATTTCGCAATTCGACAATAAATGAATTTGGGCGAAAAGTATAAAATCTATTAGTCTGAATTTCGGGATGTAATACTTCCATAATGATTTCAATCTACAGTATAAAAATTACTTGCGTTCTCCGTCTCCTTCCACTCCCTCCCATACAAACTACACTTTTTCATGAAATGCTCAAAGCCGATTTTCTCAGAACATATAACATTTATCGGGCTCACATTTTGTAATAAATACTTATTTAGCATTATCACTAAGATCAGAAAAAAATATTTGATTACCTTCACTGTTTCTACCCCCTCCCATACAATATGACACAGTTTCACAACTTCACAAAAAATCTAGTTTCTTGAAAAGTATGAATGTTACTAGTCTAAAATTTAAGATATGTCAATTCTATGATATTATTAGTTATTTATGAAAAAATCACTAAAATCCCCCCACCGTTTCTACTACCTCCCATACAAACTGCACATTTTCATTAAATCTAACGCACTAATTTTCTCAGCTCCCATTCAATTTTTGGAGTAAGCATTTTGTAAAAAATATTTTTATAGCTACTTTAGCATAATGGGGAAAAATTAGGTCAATGCTATCGCCCCTTCTAACACCCCCCATACAAAATTTCTTGGGATCGCAAAAAATTCTATTTCATCTAGAGTATCTTAAGATTGCGCTTTACCCGCAATCGTAGCCCTGTTACGTTTTTTTTTTGTTTTTTCAAATTCGAGCATATATTGTGCAAAAATGGTTAAAAATGTATTTGTCAAAGAAATGCCCATCGCTGCATCCATCTTTATGGCAGCAAACAATTTCCGCGTCAAAAAAAATGCTCTTGTTTTGAGCCGATTTATGAATCGACCTAATTTTACTTTATTATTCTAATAGTAAAGTACTGTGATCGAACAGAAAATAAAAATTTGCTACCCTGAAACTTTGTTTTTTCGCGTTTCATGACTAAATTGGCCTAAATATGCAAAAAAAAACCGTCACGCCGTACGCCGTACATATGGACTCATATCTCCGAGACCATTAAAGGTAGAATGTCCGTTTTTGGGTGGATGGTTGATTGGAAAAGTGAAATCTATTTTCTAAATTTTGGAGGTGCTAGGTGGAAGGGGGAGGCAGGGGGAGGGACAGAGTCAAAAACTTCATTTGCTAATATCTCCACCACGAATACAGATAGGAAGTTGAAAATCAGTAGAGATATAGAGAGGGTTGTGGGACAAACTTATAAAATTATTTAATTTTTTCATCCATTGGGGTCCGAAAAGGGGGGATGGGGCTAAAACAAATTGTCGGCCGAATTGTTTTTTCAAATGATTATATCTTCGAAATTACTTATTGTAAAAAATTCATGTTTTGGGACCATTAAGATGGCATATAGTTCCACAGGAATCAGCTTAGAAAGTGGCTAATTGTAAGGGAAAAGGTTAAGGGAAAAAAATGAATATCTCAACTATCTCTTGAGCTATCTAATTGAAACTTGAAATATATATTAGGCTATAAAATGTTGAAATAAAAGTAGTGGGGGAACATGAGGAGCATTCCAAAATGGCGCACTTTTCATAATTACAAATCCTTATATCTCAAAACGGAGTACAGATATCAAATCGAAAATTTGTCAGATTGTAACTACATAGTCGTTAGTTGTGATAATTGGTAATTTGAAGTTAAGAGGTGTAAGGCGAGGGAGGTGGTAAGCAAAAATGTCGATAATTTTGAGTGATTTTTTTAGGGCTCTGGTGAAAGATACAAAGTTTAAATTTTGCATGTGAATACCTCTATTTGCTGTAAGTAGAAAAATAAAAATAACTTGTTCTACACTTTTTATAACCTCCCCCCCCCCCGGTCTAACGTGTACAAGGTGTTTCATATGCATAGAAAAAAACATATAAACTGAAAATTTTTAAGTGGAAATTTAAGGTAGAAACTTGAAAATTTGTGAAATGCGTTTCAAAAAAATTTCTAAATAAACGAAATATTAACTGGTCGAAAACCTTTAAAACTTCTACTCTCTCCCATACAAAATTATTTTTTCGACCATTTTCAAGAAATCAATTATCAACTAACTATTAAAAGCAATCAATTTGAAATTATACACAAAAACTTTTAAAAATAATTGAAATAAAATTGCGTGAAAAGTTTAGAGATCGCGCCTGTCCTTCTACCCCGTCCCATTCAAAAGTATGATTTCGACCATTATTATGAAATCAATTATCACCTAACTATTTAAAGCTATCAAATTAAAATTTTGATTAAGAACTTCCAAAAATAATTGAAACAAAATTGCGTCAAAAGTCCTTACATCACTCTTGCCCTTCTACTCCCTCTCATACAAAAGTATGATTTCGACCAATTTCATTAAATCAACTAGTAACCAACAAATTAAAAGCTACGAACTTGGAATTTTTTACAAGTACTTTGCAAGAGAAATGAAATAAAACTGCATCACAAATTTTATGATTCTTTTACCCACTCTACCACCTCCCATACAAATGTTCGAATTTTATGAAAATCCTATGCAACTTCGTCTATGAAACAAATTCTATACAGACAATTTTGAACGTAATTCAAACAATCAATTAAAAAGCTTTTAACGTCCGCCCACCCTTACTATTACCCCTCCTCCTCTCCTCATAAGAACCCAAGCTTCCAGAAACGAATGAAATGATGTTAAATTAACAACAGCCCTGCCCAAGAACTCCCATTCACTTAGTCTTCCCTAACCACTCTAACCTGCATATTGACTTTCCACTCATCCTCAACTTGTCCCAAGAATAATAAAGTTTCGCCCGATTTGTTGACAGTTTTTTCGCTTCTATTTATACTTTAGATGAAATCTGAGAGTATATTGTGTTTGCCTTACAGTTTGCAACGCTAGGAAATAATGCTCGCACAGAGCCGCCAAGGGTACAGAAATATTTGTTGTCTCTCAAAAACCTCGATTCCGAGTTTCTGTCTGTCCGTCTGTGCGTCTGTCTACAAGATAACTCTCGAACGCTTTGAGCTATCGTGCTGAAATTCGTTGTGTGTCATTTTTAGCAAAAAATTAACTTTAAGTTCGTGAACGGGCCACATCCCCCCACTCCCTCTACCCCGTCCCATACAAATTTCATATAATTTCGAATTTTAAAGGAATTGATTTTTCTCCGAAACCATTTCAGCTATTTGAAAATTAGGTCATAGTATAATGATATAAATATCATTAACCTCAAGAAATATTGATCTGATCTCCTTACTCTTTCTACCAAATGCAAATGCACAATTTTTCAAAAATGCATTTATTCGGTTTGCATTGCAACTAGCAACGTTAAATGAACCAATTTTTGTCATAATTAATTTTATTATAATTGCAACTAGTTTTGGGAAAACTATCAACTTTGCCTCACTCCTTCTACCCCCTCCCATACAATTTTTGCAAAATTTCGGAATTTCAATTAAATTAGTTTTCTTCAAAATGCCATAAATTCAGACAAATATTGTTCATTTCCTCGAAAGTTATGAAAGTAAGAAACTTTAAATTCAGCATGAAATATTTTATTATACTACGTTCAATACAAAAATTACAAACTTAAAGGGGGAGGTTTTTAATATTTTTTTTAATCCCAAACAAAAGGTAAGTGAGTATTTCATCTAGAGTATCATATGATTGGGCTTTACGCCCAATCATAATTCTGTTATGTTTTTTTATATAATTTGGGGAACACGTGAGAGCACTACGTCCTTCACGGCCTATTGTGCGTTTATTGCCCCTTTACCATATCATAACTCAATAGCTTTGGATAATCTGAGTATCTTCAATGCAGTCATGTTGGCTAGTTACTCGGTAGAAAGGAAACCTTTTCCAAGAGAGATTATTTCTTTTCCTAGTTACTGCTTCACAGTAACATAGGATGTGTACTGTCGTTTCCGATTCTTTGTTGGCTTCTTCGTAAAATTAGAAGTGCTGCTCAGCCTGGCCAAGCCTCATCGATTGCAATGGGTGATAGTCAAAATGGGATATGTCAAGAGAATACGGCGGGTGAAGAATGACTTCCCATTTCAGTGTTTCCAGGTAGGTTTTCACAACGCGAGCAACATGGGGCCGTGCGTTGTAATGCTGCAAAATAACTTTGCCGTGTTTCTCCTCGCATTACAGCCGTTTCTCTTTCAATGCTCAGCTCAAACGCATTAACTGTTTTTTGTAGCAATCTCCCGTGATTGATTCACACGGTTACAGTGGTTTATAATACACAACGCCGAATTGGTCCCACCACACTGAACACTGCACGACTTTCGAGCCATGAATGTTGATGCGGTATCTCCACGATTTTTTCGCTTTGGATTATCGGGATACTTCTCATCGCCAGTGATGCGATGCAAAATACCCTTCCTTTCAAACGATGTGAACGGCTTGTTGAGTCACGTCCAATGAATCTGCAAGTTTTCGTTGCGTTTGGCAGGACTCTTCGTCTTATAATGTCGCCAATTGTGCGTCTTCAAACTTTTCAACCGCTCCTTGTCTTCCATGCTGAAATCACTCATCTCATAGCGTTGAAACCATTCGCGACACGTTCTTTCACTAAAAGACCCCTAACCAAAAGTTTTAACAATCATTCGATGTGCCTCAGCCACAGATTTTTTCGAATTAAAGGCAAAAAGTAAAACTTCCCGCAAATGACGCTAATTTCGCTCAAACTTTGACATGTTCGCGCACAAGAAAGTATATGACACAGATAAAACTCCACAAATCTAATTATGAGGAGCTTTTGACAGATGTCTAAATTTTATATGTGGCGTTTCTGATCCACCATTGTTGATTAGTATTTACTGCTCGTGCCATCAATTGAGAAACACCGGGTTTCAATTTGCACTCCCGATACTATAAAAGCTTTCAGATCTAAAAATAGTTGTCGATCGGGAGTTTGGCCAGTACCTGATATACATATGTACATATGTATAGTGGCGGACAAAAGTCTACGGCAGCACCTTATATTAGGTTCTGGTTAATTGGAAGCTTTAATCAAAAATCCATTGATGCACATTTTTTCAGTAACGTCAATATATTTATAAAAAAACAAAAATAAAAACTTTTCATAACAAACTTAAGGAGAAATTCCTAAAAACATAAAAAATTGAATGGACAAAAATCTAAACCTTTCTTCGAAATTTGTTTATTTGCTCTTACTGCCATTCAGTACATGTGCAGCTGCAACTCTATTATAGGTTTGTCGCTAGTTTCGAACTATAAGGACCGCAAAATATCATCGCGAAAAGAAATTTCTAGTAATGTCCGAAATTTGGTCGTCCAGTATAAAAAAGACAATAAATCGTGCTCGGAAATTGTGAAATTACTGAAACTAAAACGAAGTTCTGTTTATACCATTATCAAAAATTTTAAAATAGTGGTTCCATTGAAAATAAGCCGCGAACTGACCGAAAAAACTTTCGCGCAGAGACATTAGTTCAATTTTAATAGAAGTGAACAAAAATCCAAAAATAAGTGCTCCAGATTTGGCGAAACAAGTGGCTGCGGTAATGAAAAAGGATGTCCATGCAAGAACAATCTCGAGAGCATTAAATTCTAATGAGTTTCAAAGCAGAACTCCACGTAAAGAAACATTAATATCCGCCAAAAACCGACTTCTGGCCCTAAAGTTCGCCAAGGTCCATATCAACAAAGACAATGATTTTTGGAATCGAGTTCGTTTTACCGATGAGTCGAAATACAACATGTTCGGGTGTGATAGTCGCAGTAAAATATGGAGAAAAAAGAATACGGCCTTAGAGACCAAAAATTTGATTCCTGGAGGTAATGTTATGGTTTGGGGAGCCATAGCTGCATCTGGGGTCGGCAGATTGGCTTTTGTTGAAACTACTATGGACCGCTATGTTAACAAGAACCTGTTGGAACAACATTTAAGGCTATCAGTTGAGAAGTTGTTCCTTGGATTTTTCAACATACAATGATCCGAAGCACACAGCACTTTTCGTCAAGAATTGGTTGTTGTACTACGCTCTCAGGCAGCTGAATACGCCTCCCGAAAGCCCACATTTAAACCCAATAGAACATGTATAGGAGCTTCTGGAGCGGAAAATTCGGAAATGTTGCATAAAAAATAAAAATTTATTGAAAGAAGCGCTCATTACAGAATGGGAGAAAATTACATCAGCAGAAACTGGTAATTTATGTTAGTCGCCTTTATGCCCCGAAGACTGCAATCAGTAATTGATGTTAAAGGGGGTCTAACCAAGTATTAAGCCAGCAAATAATTTTAAAAATTCCGATTAGTTGGAAATTTTTTGAGTATAAGTCAGCCAGCACTGACTGCCGTAGACTTTTGTCCATTAAAATTTGTAAGTTTTTATGAATTTCTCCTTAAGTTTGTTATGAAAAATTTTTGTTTTTTTTAAATATATTTACGTTACTGAAAAAATGTGCATCAATGGATTTTTGATTAAAGCTTCCAATTAACCAGAACCTCAATATAAAGTGCTGCCATAGATTTTTGTCCGCCACTGTATACCTAAAGCCATACAAGTTCAACATATTTTTCAAATATCTGTTTTACTAAATGTAAATTATTAACATTATAATTAAGATTATAATCAGATGTTATCATTAACTATTTATAACGTTTTTAAATGGCACCGTATTTCGCTCGAATATAGTTACCGTAACAATAGCATAACCAGTTACTTAATTTATTTGATATATTAATTTGTTCCATGATTGAAAACGAAATTTAATCATTGAACATGTAACACCATGATCAGCAATTCGCGTCATTCTTCCTCTCTGACTCAGCTGCAAACTCAATATTATTACACAGCTGTTATCACATACAACATAGCTCAGAAGAGAAAAGCTAATGATTGTTCTTTAAATTTCACTTTCAATATCGACAGCAACATGCGCAGCGGTCGTCTCAGCAAATGTGGATGTAAGACGGATTTATTATTGTTTTTCTCAGGTGAAATAGAACTGAGCGATAAAAAAATTTAGAGATAAGCAAAAAATCAACAACTATAACTTAACTTTCGATTTTCTATTGCCTTCGTCTCAGCTGAAAGAAAAGAAATTCAGACCTAAAGAGTGAGAATCACGATTTCCCGCATCCGTCATTGTGCCCCATCAGCTTTAGCCTTTGCCTCATCGTCAGGCACCCATTATTACCGGTCATTATAATCTTAAAAGCAAGAGTTGGGAGATGAAATTTTAGCGGTTTCACTTTTTATGATTTCAGATGTTAATGGCATCGTTACCGGCCCTCTCGGACCCGTAAAACGCTCGCCGAAGTGGGAATCTCAATTAAGACATTCTCTCATAGTTTTACATGCGAAAAGTTAACCTGATCAGACACTTACGTCTTGTGGGCTAGCTTCATTATTTGTCAGTGTATGATAGCACGTATATGTGTACTTTTAGTACTTCCAGTTTACCAAGTGCTTTTTCGTGTTTTTATTTGCATAAATTTCTGATAATTGCGTTTTCACTTGCTGCTGCGACATAACCACGTTACTCACTGCTCCGGTTAATAATACTAACAGCGATATAAATGTAGTGCAAATGCAAATTAGAATAAAATTCACCCAGTGAACTAACTATTCCTTTCGTTTTCCGACCTAAAATTAATCGCCTGAACGGCAGAAATTTGTTGAGGCGAAAACTTTATCCTTTCGATTTCCAAACATATTGACTGATAAAAGGTTTCCAAAACTTCTGCAAATTTATTCTAATATTCAGCGTCTTCGTCCACGATATTCGGTAAAATTGGAAAGAAATCTAATCGACTTAGGAAGGAATTTGAAGAATTTCTAACGGATATCGTAAAAAATTCGTATCAATTTTGTGTTGGAATTGGATAATTTCAATCGAAAATCTAAATGAATTTGTACGAATTTCGTAAGGAGATCGAAGAGCTTTCATGTGTGATGACGGCAGAAATCCGTAGCAGTTAATTCAAATTCTTTTCGCTTTCTTTCCAAATTAAAATCAGATTATTCTTCCGCTTTCTTGACGTTTTGAGAAAGAAAATGAACATATTATAATAAATTTAGTTTTCGATTGAATTGCCTGAATAATATTCTCAAAATGTAAATAATATAACTTTCATATTGATTATTTTGATGTACATATGTATGTATTTGTTGGGGCTCGGAAATTTGATAGTGACTTAAATAAATAAACGAAAGTTTCAGTATTTTTAGTCTCGTCTCACCGAGCCCCACACTACTCTACAGCACTGAAATTATTCCGTATTCCGTTAGGGTCTAAAAATATTTATCATGAAAACTAATTAAAATCGTTCATTCAATATTATATAACAGTAATATTAATCTCGTGTTGCACTTGAAATTTAAAATGAGATTATAGTCCTTTGACTATTGTACATAATCATTCATTTTCTAAATTATTACAAGTAATAGTTTTAATTTTTTGAACAATGTAAAATTGTAGGGAGAATAGAATTCGACACGTAAATCAATTTTATTTATTTTTTTTTAAATCGATCTTAATTTTTTGAAATCCGAACATGGTCCGCCAAGCCAGATGTAAGTCAATAATTCGCGACATCGGCCAGTGTAATGGCAAAGTTTGCTCGTCTTTTGATGACAAGGTCCCCAAAAGTGACGTTTGCTAGAGTTCGATTCCATATAGGTCGCTGGTGCAGGCAGTAGCGATGATAAATCCTCCAGTTGATGAGTGATCTCTAAAATCAGCCTAGAATTCAAGCATGCTACGATCTTGTCTAACGGTGTGTTGAATTCTTCAAACGTCAGTGTAGATTGGCCGATAATCTGCTTCAGATGGTATTTTGTTGAATTCACACCAGCCACCAGTTAGGTGAAGCTGGAGGTATGAAGTACCATTTAATGTCAATATTTTCTACAGTCGCGCCAATATAGATGTTAACTGTGTCTACAATTTTGATGTCGCGTCGACCCAAGGGTAACCATGCTTCCCCATTACATGCTCTAGTCCAGTGTTGTCATAGCAACTTGGGCTCTATTATCTCCTGATATGATAATAATATCACCTCCTGGAACACGATCGAGGGTGGCACTCAGTTGGCTATAAAACTCCTCTTTGTCACCCGGTGTCGCGGTAGTAGTTGGTGCGTAGCACTGCAGATTAGTGACGTTTTTGACACTGGTTCTGAGCATGACGATGATAATCCTATCCGAGATTGGCTCCCAGCTGATGAGACTGTTTCTCGCTCTCGGTGTAAGGACGACTGCCACGCCATTTTTGGCTTCACTGTCAGGCCCAACGTACAGAATGGTGTTTCCGCGCGGATTTCGTTCTTCGTCTTAATGCCTTCTAATCTTGCAGAATGATCCATGGATGAGAATTGCGCGCACTGAATATTGATATTGCCTTCGACGTTCGTAAACGCCTTTCCATAAAATCACGTAATTCTTTCCAAGTTTTGAGAACTGTTCTTGTACTCAGTCTTTGCTCCCATAGGGAGCGGGTTTCAATTGGTAACTTTTGATCCATAATGTACACCAAGAAAACGTACCATGTATCAACTATAACTCCTAAGTTTTCCAAAGATCGCAAACATCATTAAGAAGTGTCCGAAATTCGCTTAATACATACCTTGGCAGATCTCGTTGGTCAACACATGGAGTGATAAAAGATGCTGCGTATCGTATCGTCTTATCAACTTGCTATGCCATAATTTGAATTTGCGGCTTGAATGTGTCGAAACAGCGATTCTGCTTATCCGGTAAGATGCAATTTGAGGTACTGCTATTTTCGTACATCAGATATCCCAGTATTTTCTTGCACTAAGTGTTTAAGCAGATCATAGAATGAATTCTAGCTTTCATAATCTAGTATAAGTCTAAGTTCTAGTCATGGTAATCTTACGACGCCTTCTTTAGGGTGAGACTTTATATCAATTGGATCTACCCCTTCGTTATCTTCGCTTGCTTTTGGTAACTTTGAAGCGGTTGAAGGGAAATCGCAATGAAACGAGTCTTCGATTAATACATAGCCATGAATGTACATTTCTTCTACTGCTTTATAAACATCTTCCTGAAAATACGCTTGTGTAGTCTTAGATGTTTCAGTTTCTGCACTCGAATTAAGCACCCAAATTTTTGAAACTCTTTCCAACATGCATTTAAGGACGTTAATCTCGCTGCTTAGTAAAAACTAGTCTTCCGATCTTTAGTGTCCTTTTTGAAATTTTTAATGACCTTTCCCATTAGTTCTCTTTTTAATAATTGAGTTGAAATCAGGGCATCAATCATGAATGATCAAGATGGAAGAAATGCGAAATAAATATAGAAATAATTGAATTTACCAAGTTTCTTGAAATGCTTTCTTTGTATGTGGTCAACATGAATACTAGAAACAAAACTTTATTATAATTTTCTAAGCTCCTAGATTTCAAGGCATTATACTATCGTAGCACGAATGGTTCACGTCGAAAAAAAAGGTTAAATCTTACGAGGTCCCGAATTCTATTTAGAGTTCAAACCACTTAGAGTTCTACAAGATCACTTTAGGGGTCAAAGTCACATGGAGGGTTAATTAATTAACCATAATTGATTAACCATAATTAACTAATTTAACCTTAATTACTATTCCCACACTCAATTTTCTATATAATAATTGTCTTTTACAATTGTCGATCAGTTTGATAAAGGTCTCAGCAGAGACTGAAACGTCACGAATAATAAAGCGTAACAGTGTAGAATCCGAAAATCCTTTCTTTCAATTCGAAATGCACTGTGTAAACATTCACTAAAACATATACATACATGTTTGCTCATAGATAGCGTTATTGAGCGTATTAAGCCGCCATGGACACGGCATACTTTTCTATAAGTATGACATCTGTCAACATTACTCAGTGCACATCGCCAGCAATTTCGTACTTGTCAAGTTTCCACGCCAGAAAAAAAGCATATGAGGGAAGTTCTGTTTTTTTGCTTCAATTTGAAGAAATCAGCTGCCGAATTGCGTCCAATGTTTGTGGTGGCCACAGTGTTATATCGGAAACAACGTGCAGAAATTGGTTTAGTTAATTCAAAGACAACAATTTTGACCTGAGCGACAAGCGTGAAAATTAGCTTGACGAGTGGTTTTTTTTGCGTGGTATCCACAAATTGCCCGAGAGATAGGAAAAAATGTCCTGCTAGCAAAGGTAGGGACATTGAATGAATTTGTTTTTGCTTTCTTTCCGACTAAAAACAAAAGATTTGAACTCATAATATAAAGAAAAACTAAGAATTTGAACCAAAAGTGTTATGCACCGAATTGAGGCCTTAATGTGTGTGAAGGTGTTTCAGGTGAATTGAAAAAAACCAAAAAGTAAAATTATTCATTGATTTATTAAGATCTTGAAAATTTGGTGAATTCATCGGTGAATGCTCTTTACTCCGTTCTGACAAAGTACGTTTTTGAGCGTATTATTCAACTGTGATTTTACCTTTGATGATCATGTGAATCACATTGCTGGTAAAGCGAACGTTATCCTCGGTTTTTTTAGGAGATAATCGAAAGAATTTAATGATTTCTTTACAACGAAAATTATATATTGTGTATTCGTCCGATCTATCCTAGAGTAAGGTAGTCCTATCTGGTCGCCATTTTATTCAATTCACATAGATAGGATCGAAGCAGTTCCGCATCGGTTCTGAAGATTTGTCCTTCAGGGCCTTCCCTGGTCCGACCCATTTAGATTGCTGCCATATGTTGACCGTTTAAGTCTGCGAAAAGGCGGGTATTTGCCAGAGTTGTTTTCGGGTTTAAAGTTTTTTCAGGTAAGTATAATTGACTCTGACAAATTGCTGTCTATGATTGAGTTCACGCTCCATGTCGTTCTTTGCGAAATTATGAGCTTTATGAAATTCCGCACCACTGTACCTCCTACGGGTTTTATGAACCGGTTTCATACATTTTAAGAGATTTCAGTAACCACTTCTCGCAATTGGATTTTCACATGGATGTACCACAGTAAATAAACTGCCAACAAGTCGGTCGCAACTTTATTATTTTCGGGACAAGTTGAGGATGCATTGAAAGTCAATACGCAGGTTAGAGTGGTTAATGATGATAAAGTGGAGCCCTTTAGGGCAGGGATGCTGTGAATGTAACACTTAATTGCGAATATATGTATATCAATAGCTCCAGTACATGTAATCAATAGTTAATAATTTTTTAATTGATTGCTTGAATCACGTCCAATATTCTCGCATAGAATTTTCATACAATTCGGTGTATTTTACATTCACGAAACCAATCGTTTGTATGAGAGGGGGTAAAGGAGGTAAGAGAATCGTAAAAATTGTAATGCAGATTTATCTCATACAAAATTTCAAGTGCGTAGCTTTTAATTTGTTGGTTAGTAGTAGATTTATTGAAATTGGTCGAATTTATATTTTTGGGAGGGGGTAGAACGGCAAGCTCAATCTCAAAACTTTTGACGCAGTTTCGTTTTAGAAGTTTTTGTGAAAAATTTCAGAATGGTAGCTTGTAAAAGTTCTCTGATTTCTTACAAATGGTCGAAGAAATAATTTTATATGGGAGCGGGTAGAAGTATTGAAAGTATTCGACCAGTTAATACTTCATACTTTTAGGAATTTTTTTAAATGCATTTCGTAAGCTTTCCAGTTTCTACCTTAAAATTGCATTCAAAAATTTTCAGTTTGTACACGTTAGACCGGGAGAGGAGTGGGGGACGGTGCATAATTTTTATTACCTGTTATGTATTGGTATGCACAGATGTATGTACATGGAAATTTTAAAGTTTGTGTTTTTTGCCAGAGTTCTAAAAAAATCACTCAAAATTTTCAATATTTTTGCCTACCACCTCCCTCCCCTTACACCCTCCAACTTAAAATTAGAGACTATGTAGTTCAAGAACCTGATAAAATTTCATATGATATCTGTACTCAGATTTGAGATATGACGATTTGAAATTTTGCTAAGTGCGCCATTTTTGAAATTCTTCCCATTTTCTTCCACTACTATTGTGTAAAAAAAATTCTATTTTTCAGTATTTCGCTTGTATAGCTTGATATACTTTCCAAGTTTCAATTACATAGCTTAAGAAATAGTCGCGATATTGATTTTAATTGTTTTCTTTTGCACCCCCTGACCCTCCCCCTGGCAATAACTAGCATCCCTCTAAGTTGATTCTTATGTATGTGTATGCCACGTTAATGGTCTCAAAATATGATTTTTTTATGGTAAGTAATTTCGAAGATATAATTATTTAAAAAAAAATTCGGCCGACAATTTGTTTTTGACCCTCCCACCCTTTTCGGACCCCAATGGGTAAAAAAAAGTGAAGTTATTTTTAAAGTTTGTGCCATAAACCTCTCCATGTGATTGATTTTCAGCTTCCTACCTAAAACCGTGATTGAGATATTCGAATTCTTAAATTTCGGGTTTAGCGCTCCCTCCGCATCTCCTTTGACCGTACACCACCCAAAATGGGTGTCCGCCTGAGATCTGCAACCGCCTACAATCCACCCAAAAATGATCTTTCTGTCTTCAAGGATTTGGGAATTAGTGTGCGCTGAGCGTACACATCAAAGTACCTCAGACGGCGGACTGCGGACGGCGTACAGAGGGATTTTTTTTCATTTTTAAGCTATTTCATGAAACGCGAAAAAAAAATTTCAGAATGGCCAATTTTTTTTTCCAAGTCGATCACAATACTTTATTATTAAGATAATAATAATCGCACATGAATGGTGCTTCCATTTTTTGTACATGGAACAAGCAACCTTCAACTGACTTTAAGTAAAATTTACCGCAACATAAACATTCAATGTAACACAGTTTTACAAAAAAAGCATTTTCTTGAAGAGTATGAATGCTACTGATCTGCAATTTAGAACAAGTCGATTGAATAAAGTTTTTAGTTATTTCTGAAAAACTCATTATTAACTCCCCACTCCTTCTTTCGCCTCCCATACAAACTGTACAATTTCACCAAAAATAATACAATAATTTTTCAGTAACTAATTAATTTTTGAAGCTTGAATTTTCAAAACTGTCACCCTTGTACCACTCACCATACAAAATTTCTTTAAACCAAAAAATTTCTCTTTCATCTAGAATATCGCATGATTGGGCCTTACTCCCAATCATAGTCATGTTTTTTTATGTTTTTTTTTGCATTTTTAGGCTAATTTAGTCATGAAACGCGAAAAGCCAAAATTTCAGGGTAGCAAATTTTTTTTTTCTGCGTCGATCATATTACTTTATTATTAAGGTATAAAAGTAAAATCTGTTTTTATAAAACTATATTATTATTAATATGTGAAGATTGGAATAACAATTTAAGCTATCAATTCGACCCATTATTTTTATCAAGTAAGTAAGTTTATAGTCTTTTTTCCATAATAACATTGATTTATAAAAAAAACATAACAGGGCTACGATTGCGCGTAAACCGCAATCTTACGATACTCTAGATGAAATAGAATTTTTTGTGATCCCAAGAAATTTCGCATGGGAAGTATTAGAAGGGATGACAGCATTGAACTAATTATTCCCCATCATGCTAAAGTAGCTATAAAAATGTTTTGTACAAAATGCTTACTCCAAAAATTGAATGGGAACTGAAAAAATTAGTGAGTTAGATTTAGTGAAAATGTGCAGTTTGTATGGGAGGTGGTAGAAAGAGTGGGGCGATTAGAGTGATTTTTTTCAGAAATAACTAGGAATATTGTAAAATTGACATCCCTGAAATTTCAGACTAGTGCCATTTATACTTTTCAAGAAAATCGATTTTTTGTGAAGTTGTGAAACTGTGTCATATTGTATGGGAGGGGGTAGAAGCAGTGAAGCTAATCAAACATTTTTTTCTGATCTTAGTGCTAATACTAATTAAGTATTTATTACAAAATATGAGGTCAATAAATGTTATATCTTCTGAGAAAATCGTCTTAGCGCATTTCATGAAAAAGTGTAGTTTGTATGGGAGGGGGTGGAAGGAGAGGGAGGAAGCAAATAATTTTTCTACTGTAGATTAAAATTACTATGAAAATAACATATCCGAAAATTCAGACTAATAGCTTTTATACTTTTCGAGTAAATCCGTTTATTGCCAAATTACGAAATTGTGTCATTTTGTATGGGAGGGGGTAGAAGGAGTGAAGCTAATAGTCTAAATTTTTTTGGGCTTACTAACAATTTCAAATAAATATTTGGTGCACAATTTTAGCTCTCTAAATTGTATACGCAATGAGTAAATTGGCTTAGAGTAATTCATGACAAGTACAGTTTGTATGGGAGGTGGTAGAAGGAGGGGGAGGATACGCATAATTTTCGTACGGTAGATTGATATTATCATAAAAGTAACATATACCAAATTTCAGGCCAATAGCTTTTATACTTTTCGTGCAAATCTTATACTAAACTTATAATACTCTCAGATTTCATCTAGAGTATAAAAATCATTACTTAATCATCTTATTTTTCAAATTTATCTACCGCACATATGTTTGTATGTGCACTGAGTGTAAAATATTTAACTTTTTTTCTTTATTGTATTACTTATACAATTCAATATTAATGCATATTTAAAAATTAAAAATATTAACAATTTGGTATACACATTATGTAACCAAATTGTTGACAATGAGCGTATACACAGTTTAACATGTTTTGTTTTATATCAGGTAAAGGAAGTGTGTTACACTGTATATCACTCACTTATTCGCATTCATTTGTGGTGCGACACAGAATAAACCCTGCAACTATCAGCCGATTCATGGCAATTATTCTCCCTTATCGTTTAGAGTAGACGCGACGACTACTCGATATGATAAGTGAGACGAGCTGTCACGGTATGACTAACATCAAATTACATTCCTATAATTAAAGATCGTTTTGTATTACAAAATTTAAAATTAAAATTCTTATAGCAACGTATATTTTGCTTTATGTTAGTTTTACATTATTTCATTATTATATTAATTATTCTATATTTATTAGTCTGTTGCAGATGAAATGGCAGCTTTCGCGATGAAGTGAAGCTAGTTGCGATTTTCATGTCGCAAACTGCCGCCAGGTGGCTCTAGAAGTAATGAATATGTGGCGACCGACACGAGAGGTGTAACCGGCGATAGAGAGAAGGAGCTCTCTTGACATCTTACTTCGCGCCCGTCACTTACAAAACAGAGAGTTGCGTTTGCGTATGTTCAGTAATAAAGTTTTATTTATCTCTCAAAGCGCGGATTTGATTTGACTTTCATATAGTAGCTCGGCGTGACTGAAATGGTGGATAAAATACTTTGGTCGAAGAAAACTTGGAAAGGACAACAGATAACGAAGCTCTTCTTTCGCTAACACGCGAGATCGTTGGTCTTTTAAAACGACTTGAGAGAGGCCGTAGACCCAACCGATCGAATTCCAACAACAGCCGTACACGTGAAGAACGATCAAAATCGCAAACTCGGCAAGACGATTCCGGTATGTGTTTCTACCACTGACGTTTCGGCACATCAGCACAGAAATGTCGGCAACCCTGCAGTTTCCAGTCGGGAAACTTAATGCGACGTCGTCAGCTTGTACGGTCAGCGACAGCGCAATCGAGCAGCATCGTCTGCTTTTGCCGGATCGTCAGAACGTAATGCTTTTCCTGGTCCATGATACCTAAAAATAACTTGCGAACACGGTCAACGCCTGCGCAGTTAAAATTATTCGCCCGCAAATGGTTCGTCCATTTCAACATACGGAGAGCGACTGTTGAAACTCAACTTCGGTTTACGACGTCCTTTCAATTGGTTCTTCCATGTCGCCGAAGTTAAACGCCCCATACTAGAAGCTGACTTTTTACGCGTATTTAATTTAGTAGTTGATCTTCGAAATCGACGCCTGATCGATGGCAATATGCAACTCTTCGCCGATGCCCGAATTACGAGAACGGTCGTACCAATCGTAAACGCAATGGCTAAAGATGATCGATTCGACGAACTACTAGCGGAGTTTTCCGATCTAACAACATCATCTAATTACAAGGAAACCACACCGCATGATGTTCGCCATCACATAGGAACGAAAGGCCCACCAATATTCGGACGCCCGCTACGCATTCCTCCAGACAAATATGTTGCAGCTAAAACTGAGTTTGACTACATGGTTGCTCAGGGAATTTGTGGACCATCCAGCAGCTCATGGGCAAGCCCGCTACATCTGGCTCCAAAAAAATCAGGAAATTGGAGACCATGTGGCGATTATCGACGCCTAAATGTCGTAACTCTACCGGACCGCTACCCGATCGCACATATTCAAAACTTTTCAACTCGACTCAATGGAAAATACATCTTCTCCACGCTCGAGCTAACACGCGCCTATCATCATGTCCCAGTAAGAGAGGAGGACATACCCAAGACTGCTGTAACTACACCATTTGGCTTGTACGAATTTATCGTAATGCCGTTTGGACTTCGAAATGCAGCACAGTTTTTCCAACGCTTCTTGGATAACGTTCTCAGAGGCTTACACTTTTGCTATGCGTACCTAGATGATATTTTGATCTGCGTATAGCTTGTAAGCAAGAATAGCATGGTACCCTTTGTTAAAAGCTTTGCTAAAGTCGGTATATGCAGTCCACCTGCTTACCGCCTCCAATCACTGGAATAGTGAAATTGGAAAATTTGATTAGATTTGTAGTGGTCGACCTACCTTCGATAAACCCGTGTTGGACTGGACTAATGATTGATTTACAATGAAAATTCATTATATCGCAAACAATAGCCTCGAACATCTTAGGAATGCAAGAAAGATTAGCAATAGATCGATGTTAGTTAGACTCATCAATTCTTTTTCCTTTTTTGAGCAATGGTCTAATAGTGGAGTATTTTCGCAAACTAAGAAATATTTCCGATCTGAGAGAAGCGTTAAATATATGACATAAAGGCAAAAGTGCTACAACGCTTCAATACGGTAGCAGGGATGCCAGCTGGACTTCTATAAAAACTATCCGTGATGCTTGAAATAAACTTTAAAACGAACGCTTTCTCAATATGAAGATCTTTCATTTTCATGAGGTAGAAGGGAACTTTGACATGGAATGGAAATCATCAGGACTAATAATACGATTTCAGGTAGTGAAAGCAGTATGGAAATGATCGGCAAAAAAGTTGCTTATACATATCTAAGGGGTTATCACTGACTACACCGTCAAATGACATAGAAACGGGATAACCATCGCTGCGCTTTTTGGAATCCACAAAATTTCAGAGCTGCTTAGGATTATCCTTGATTGATCGCTTGATTTACCGACATAATTATTATACGCCACAATAGACTGATTAACGAACAAATCACGTAGCTCACAGTAAAAAACACAGTCCACATCAGTTCTTGAGAGATAGTACGACTTCCATGCTTTAATTTTTAAATTTTTCAAATGATTCAAATCCTCATCGAACCATGGAAACCGTTTTATCAGCTTGTCGTGAGTGACTGGTACACACCGTCACACCGTGTGAAGAAAGTAAAAAACGTATTGTAAAAATTGGAGTGTCTATCTCAGCATCTTCTTCATTCACGCGTGACCAATGGCATGATAATTTGTCCTGGTTCAAAACAGTAAAATCAGCTTTATTAAAATTAAATTGATGTGACACTTCATTAGCAACGTTACTTTTTGCACTTGAATTCAAATGAAAAATTGCGTGAAGCGCAGGATGAAGTGCAGATTCTGGAAGTAGTTGAGCAATACAATGGCTTATAGTCGTGCTGTTTAAAATGGAAGAAAAGATTAAGTCTAAGTACCATCCAAAACCGTTGGCTATATGATTCATCTGAAATAGACTTGTCGATAGCATGCAGTCCAAAAAATGTTAGTCCTGCCGAGAAGACTTGCTAGTGAAAGGTAGCATCAAGCAATCGTCATCTTCGGAGCGACACCAGGTAGATTAAAATCTCCGAAAATAAGCAACTCATCGGAAGGACGCATAACATCGCAGATTCTCTCAGTAGCATTATAGACGAACTCGTATACGCTAGCGGTTCTAGAATCGTTTGATGTTGAGATGTATTAAGTGAAGATGTAAAGCTTTTTATCTCCAATTGTAAGAGCCACGCAGATAAACTCAATTCTACTGGATTCAGGAACCTCAACGGACGTAGCGGACAATTTCCGATTAACAGCACATATTACCAACTGGAGCGTCAAAGAGATCGAGGGGATGACCACGACGAAAAACTTGATAGTCGGAGTCAAAAAGTTCAGCATATTTAAAATTGGCATACGGCCATGTTTCAGTAATACATATGACATCAAAACAGGATGCAGCAGCTGCAATATAAAATTGTCTTGTTTTTGAACGCATGGGGATATTAATGAATTTAAAAACTGCTTATGCAAGATTGTTAGGATTGCCAAATGAAGAACAAGCAAATGTTAAGCGCAGACTCATTGCAAGTCCAGATTTAGATATGAGGTGATTATATTATATATTTGCCAACAAATGATTGTCAGGACGTTATTAATGCCAAAAGACGGGAAGGGACATTAGAAATATAATTATAGAGTACAAAGACCGCAAAATATATGCGACACATAAGCTTTATGATCCTTTGGCCTATTAAAAATATCATGTCTTGAATATATGAGAAATTCATCACAAAGAATGTCGCCTATACGGAAACCCAATATAAACAAATTGACTTCATTGACTTATTTATTTTTTAACCTGTTCAGCTGCAAGCATAAAAATAAGGTGGATCTTATATAAGCTACTTACCTTACTATTTTCATAAATGTCTTTACTTTTGTGCTTGTAAATAATTGAATGAAATATTTTATGTATGTTGATTTGGATTTTATTTATGTTCAACGAGCTGTTGATCCTAATTCCAGTTAACTTTTAAATAATGTACAACTACCATGTCCTAGAACCACCATTCCCTTAGTCACCCCTATGTGCTACCACCCTAACCTGTATATTTACTTTGCTCTCATCTTCAACTTTTCCCAAGAATAATAAAGTTACGACTTGTTTTTAGTAATAAATGAATATTTATTTCTTTATTTAATTTCTCTTTACATTAAATGAACAGAAGAGCCTGAAATATAGTTAAGTTTTCAACTGAATAAAGTTCGATAATTATTAGGTATATTAAAAAACAGAACAGGATTGCTATTGGGAGTAAAACCCAATCGTGCGATACTCTAGATGAAAGAAAAATTTGTTGATTTTAAAAATGTTTGTATGGAGACTGGTAGAAGTACATTGTGGCAATGAAGTACCGAGAATTTTAATTAAAATTTCTCTAGGAAACATTATTTCAAAAAATTTTTTTTTTTGGTGAGCAGATAGAACTGTCATTAATTCTTATCCCAAAAATTAGCGCGATCTGTTAATCAGTTTATTTACAGCAGCTGGTAGAATCGGTAACCTCACTAGTCTACCATGATTTTTCAAATGGATAAAAATATCGAACAAAGAGTTTGTCTCAAATTTTATGTTTCCAACCAAATTTCGTGAGCGGAATCATTGCGAATGTTAAAAAAGGCTAACGGTGATTTAGAAATATCAAAAACACGAGCCTACGAGTGGTACATTGCCTTGAAGAGAGATCGTTGAAGATATGACCCGTTCTGGACGACCTCCGATCTCTTCAACTGACGAAAACATTCAAAAAGTCAAGAAAATGGTTCTCGAAAACCGTCATGTCAGTGTTAGGGAGACAGCAGGAGAGCTCGACATCTCTCGCGAGTCCGTTCGCTTGATTTTTGTGGATACTTTGGACATGAAACACGTCCTTGCTTGACTCGTTCCGATAAAGCTGAATTTTCTTAAAAAAAAGTACCGTCAACAGGTATCGTGTGAATTCTGATCCCACATTCGTGGAGCACATCATTACTGGTGATGTGACGTGGGTCTATGAGCTTGACATGCAAACCAGTGAACAATCATCGGAATGGAGGCAAAGCATAACAGGACTACGATTGGGCATAAAGCCCAGTCGTGCGATATTCCAGATGAAAAAGATTTTTATTTTATTTTAAGAAATTTTGTAGGGGGAGTGGTAGAGGGGTGACGACATTAAACTAATTTTTTCTCACCACGCTCGAGCTGCCATCAAAATATTTTATACAAAATTTAGGATTCAAAAGTTTAATAGGTACTGAGAAAATTTAGTGTATTGGATTTAGTGAAATTGTGTAGTTTGTATGGGATGTGGTAGAAGGAGTTTTTTTTTTTTTAACGCGGGGAAAAGCATCGAAAGCCTTGAAGTGCGGGAGTTGAACCCGCTAAAAACCCCTCACCTAACCCACTACCCCCCGGGACAACCGTTAAGTATTTCGTTAGGAGGAGGGAGGAGCTTAAAGCTCAAACGTCAATTTTTTGTCATGTTACATATAATGTCTTATGTCACCCTCTGTATATTTCACTTACTATTTTATTCAACTACTTATTCCCTTATTCCCTACGTAGTCTTTCAAGTCTCCTCAGCTCGGTGAGGATTTTGACGCACATCTGAGTCATCGCATTCCATATTTCGCTGCTGCTCAGCATATATGAAACTATTTTGTCGGGGTTAATATTTTCTCCAACGATGTCCTCAACTCTCCTTCTGTCCATTTCGTAGGCTGGGCAGTGAAAGAATACATGCATTTTCTATTGCATCTGTACAACTAGGACATGACGCAGAGGAATCATGGCCATATTTGTACAAATAGCTTCTACCTATAACAGCCATGCCCTGAAAGAAATTGGGTCATATAGTAATATACTTCGCCATGCTTCCGTCAGACCCACTCATCTACGTATTTTATGAGTCTATATGTCCAGCGGCCTTTGTTTACGGTAAAAGGAGTGTGTAGAAGGAGTGTGAAGTTGTTAATGACTTTTTTAGAAATAACTGTAAGCATTGACATATTTTAAATTGCAGATCAGTAGCATTCATACTTTTCCGGAAAATCGACTTTTTGTAAAGTTGTTGAATTGTGTCTACTGTGCCAAATTGTATGGGAAGGGGTAGAAGGAGTGAAGCTAATCGCCAAGTTTTTTCAGCCTTACTAATAATTTAAAAAAAATATTTCTTGTATAATTTCAGCTCGATAGCTTTGATACGTACTGAGTAAATTGGTTTATAGTATTTCATAAAAAAGTGCAGTTTTTATGGGAGGTGCAGGAAGGAGGGGAGGGACCCAAATAATTCTTATACAGTATAATGCAATCATCATAAAACTATTACATATATTCCAAATTTCAGATCAATAGCATTTATACTTCTCGAGAAAAACCGTTTAGTGACAAATTGCGGAATTGTGTCATTTTGTATGGGAGGGGGTAGAAGGGGTGGAGGGATTAGGCTCGATCACGAACTTGACCTTACTTTTTTGTCAAATACCACATGTACAATATATGAACTTTCTAGCCCAACGCGTTCTCAAGCTAGAGAGGACACGGACGGACGGACGGACAGACAGACGGACTTACGGACGGATGGACATCCGGTTTTGAGGTTTTTGAGTGATTCTATGAACTTCTGTATCATTCATTTTTTTCTCCGAGCCATATTTTTTGGCGTTACAAACTTTGTTGCAAGCTTATAACATGCTCAGATTTAATCTAAAGTATCAACATGAGTCGAAACCGAAAAAAACACGCCAAATCCGCTCAAAAATCAAAACAATGCTCATTGTTTTTTCGATATTCAAGTTTCGATCGTTCCAGAGCGACAGACGGTCAATAAGGAGTAATATTTGATCGTACTGAAGCGTTTGCGTGAGCGAAACCGTAAAAAGTTTCATGCTGAATTTAAAGCTTGTAGCTTTCATAATTTTCAAGGAAATTGAACAATTTTTGTCTGAATTTATGGCAGAGAAAGCGGGAGCGTTTGGATGATTTTGAATCTTATTATCAACATACTAATAACATTGCTTTGTTACAATTTTTAAGTCGATAGCTCTCATATGTACGAAGGAGAAATACTTTTCTTGAATTTCGAATACAAAATCTTGAACGGGAGGTTGTGGTAGGAGTCAAGCAAAGTTTATATTTTTCTTAGCATTTGCTGCAATTATTTGAGATCAAATTCTGGCAAAATTTTAGCTTTGTACTTTTTTTAGTTTCAACGTAAATCGATTAAATGCATTTACCAAAATTGCGCATTTGTATGGGAGGTGGTAGAAGGAGTATTCGAATCAAAACCAAATTATTCAGCACCAATGATATTATTAATAGTCTATTTTTCTCAAAATATAAACTTGATAGCTATGACGGTTTTGAAGAAAAATAATTTAACTGGAGTGTCGTGAAATTTGTATGGAGGAGGTTGAAAGAATGATGTGAAGGTGATAGGGTTTGCAATTGTAAAAATTGGTTGCTTTAGATTTGCTATTTTGCAAACCGAAAAAAAAAACATTTTAGAAAATTGTGCATTTGCATGGAGGAGATAGAAGGTGTAAGGGGATCAGATCAATATTTTTTTGACGTTAATGATATTCATATTAGTATACCTTGATCCAATTTTCAAGATATTAGCTGAAATAATTTCGGAGAAAAATCAATATCTTTAAATTTCAAAATTTCAAGAAATTTGTATGGGAGGCGGTTTAAGAAGTGGGAGGATGTGACGCGTACGAGAACTTAAAGTTACTTTGTTACTGAAAATGACATATGAAAAATGTCAGCACGATAGATCAGAGCTTTTGAGAGTTAAGTTGTAGACAAACAGACAGACGGTCACTCGAAGTCGAGATTTTTGAGCGATAAAAAATATTTTAGTACCCTTGGCTACTCTGTGCGAGCATTATTTCTTAGCGTTACAAACGGTAAGGCAAATACAATATACTCTCAGATTTTGTCTAGAGTATAAAAACAAACCAATTCCATCAACTTACCACCCTATTTACCAGATTTAGCCTCGTGTGGCTTTTTCCTATTCCCGAAACTGAAATTAGCGCTATGTGGAACCCCTCTTCAGTCGATCGAGGACATAAAACAAAACTCGCCGAAGGACCAATCATGCGATACTCTAGATGAAACAGACATTTTTTGATTTTAAGTAGTAGAAGGGGTGACGGCATTGAAACAATTTTTGCACACCATGCTAGAGCTGCTATCAAAATGTTTTATTGAAAATTTAGTAGGTACTGAGAAAATTAGTGTATTGGATTTAGTGAAATAGTGGAGTTTGTATGGGAAGTTCTTAGTGAGTTTTCCAGAAATAACTATAAACATCTTGCATTTCACATGTTTTCAATCGTAGATCAGTAGCATTTTTCAATTCAATTTCAGGAAAATCGCCTTTTTGAAAGGTTGTGTCATATTGTATGGGAGGGAGGAGAAAAAGTGAAGCTAATCATTTAATTTTTCGGTCTTACTAATTATCCAAATAAATATTTAGTGCACAATTTCAGCTCCATAAATTTTATACGTACTGAGTAAATTGGTTTACAATATTTCATGAAAAAGTGCATTTTATAGTGGAGGTGGTAGAAGGAGTAGAGGAATTTGAATAATTTTATACCGTTTATTGAAATTGATGTAAAAATAGATATATCAAATTTCAGACCATTACCTTTCGTACTTTTCGAGAAAACTAGTTTATTGTCAAATTCAGAAATTGTGTCATTTTGTTTGGGGGGGTTTAGAAGTGATGGAGCGATTTGGCCCATTTACGAACTTCACCTTACTTTTTCTTGCAAAAACGACGTATAATTTTGTATACGTCGTTTTTGCAAACTTTTAACTTCTTAGCTCAACGCGTTCTCGAGCTTGAAAGACGAACTGGCGGACATCCGGTTCCGATACTATGAACTTCGTGATAATATGAACTTCTGAATCATTCATTCTTTTCTTCGAGCCTTATTTCTTAGTGTAACAAGTGGGGCAAACGTGTAACACTCTGAGATTATAATTGAATGCCTACAACACGCGGTGTTCTCGAGTGGTCCTTCATCTAAGCACTAACCGTGCCTAATGCTGCTTGACGTAAATGATCGAAAGATTGGCTTATAGTGCATGGCATGAACCAAGACCCTGCGCCATCATTGTGTGTGATTAACATACCAACATTATTCGGGAGCAGTCACTGTATAGCAAATTAAAAGTTGGCAAGTATTTGGTTGCAAATTTTACTCTTAGTCAAGAGCGAATTGAGTTGTTGATGTTGTTGAAGATGTTGATTTTGATGATGCTGATGATGTTGTTGTTTTTGGTAATGCTGCTGCTGTTGTTGTCATTTTTGTTGCTGCTAATTTTGTTGTTGGAGCACCTGCTATTTCTGCTGCTATTGCGTCAGTTGTTTTTAATGCTGTTATTGTTGATAATGCCATTTCTGTTGATAATGACATTTCTGTTGTTGTTGCGATTGTTTTTGTGGTTGTTGTTAATGCGATTGTTGTTCCATCATCATTTATCCATCATTTGCATACCCCCACGTCGAGATCAAATTTTCCTTATTAGAATTGATATTAAGATAAAAAAAATTATGTGATTAGCATCACTGCTTCGACCCCCTCTCGTACAATATGACACAATTCCTCAATTTCACAAAAAATCGATTTTCTTGAAAAGCATGAACGTTACTAGTCTCAAATATTGAAGATGTCAATTTCATAATATTCACAGCTATTTTTGAAAAAGTCACTGAAAAACCCACCACTCCTTCTCCCACCTCCCATACAAACTGCAAAATTTCATGTAAACTTGTACACTAATTTTCTCAGTACCTATTCAATTTTAACATATATAACATATATATAACATTTTTGTAGCTACTCAATCGTGATGTGGGAAAAGTTATTTCACTGCTGTCACCTCTTCTACCACTACCAACACACAATTTTTTATGATCACAAAAATTTATATTTCATCTGAAGTGTCATACGACTGCGCTTTACGCACAATCGTAGTCCTGATATGTTTATACTTAATGAAATCTGAGAGTACTATAAGTTTACCACAAAGTTTGTAACGCAAAGAAAAAAGGCTGGCAGAAAAAAATAACTGATACAGAAGTACGTATAATCAATCACAAATTTCAAAACCGGATGTCCGTTCACTCCTTATACCCCCTCCCAAAAAATGTGACACAATTTCACAACTTTATGAAAAGTCGATTTTCCTGAAAAGAATGAATTCTACTGATCTGCAATTTAAGAAAAATCAAAAACATGTTGTTATAGTTGTTTCTGAAAAAGTCATTAAGATGTCGCCCTTCTTTCTACCACCTCCCATATAAAATGCACAAACACTCTAAATCCAATAGACTAATTTTCCCAGTACCTATTACATTTTTGAACTTAAAATATTGTATAAAACATTTTGACAGCAACTGAATCATGTGAAAAAATTAGTTCAATGTCGTCACCCCCTCTACCTCTTCAATTTCCTTTATCTTATTCCTTTTCTTTACGGTAATTTGTGTTAAGATTTTTGTGCCGTGACCTAGAAGGCAGTACACATTATTGCGGAAGTATACTCAATTTTTTTTCGGAAATTTGTTTCTTTTTTTATTTAGAGGAGAGAGTATATCCTAATATAGGACTTTATGCGCTGCTGTTTTATATCATGTGAACATCACTCCTCTACCATAATTTTCTCTCTCGATTTTTACAGCACTAAACAAGGATGGTTGCTTCTTCGGGCTATTTTCGTTCCACCTTAACGCTACTAAGCAGCTAGTAGGAGGTGCTGCTCGACTCTAAGACGCCTCCTTTAAGAATCTGTGATTAAAGTGCGGATCTGCAGTCGGATTTTCGTTACAAAGTGGAAAAGTAAAATGAACAAAATTATTCTTTCAAAAGAATCACCGTTTCTGAGTAAGATTCTTAAACTTGTTAAGGAGAAGCCGCGATCTTCTCGTCGCTCCTAAACCCTGGAGTCTCCCGCAACGAGGGGTCAGAGGGGATACTATTTACGTCACTGTTTCCGCCTATCTGAGGATCAAGGCTCCCGGTTGGGAAAAACTCAACACCATGTCCAGCTCCTAAGAACTCTTCCCGTGATTTAGGCTAGGGTTTAGGTTTAGGTTGTAGGAGGGTGGTTCTATAGAACCACAATGCACTGCATCCATCTAGTTGGGCCTATTGTACTCCCCCTATTTATTATAATACTTGGTTCGGTTTGCGAACTGTAGCAGGCTCGAATGTTGGACCCCTCTGAGGTCGCCTAGCTCTGAGAAGAATCTAGAGCCTAGGCAAAGGAGACGACCGTCGGAGATTTGCGAATAGTGACAAAGAAAATGTTCAATAGATTCTTCGTCTTCCTTGCAACCTCTGCAAAGACTGTCGCTCGCGATCTGCATCCTAAGTGCATCAGCTTCAGCAAGCAATGACCTGGGGTCAGGCCAACAATATTTTGGATGGTATAGCGACTACGTTGTAACAGCTGAGCTGTAATGTTTTTATTCGGTTCTTCCCAAAAGGGTTTGGTTGTTCTGCAGCTGTCCAGATGCCGCCACCCCGCAAAGAAGGAATCCAAAATAGTTTGTTTGAAGTTAGTCTTCAGCACTGTTGGTGCTACATCCACTGACTTCCTAGTGGAATTGATGTTTGCAGATCCTTCCCGCGCAAGCATGTCTGCTGCCTCGTTACCTAGCAGGTCGCTATGACCCAGTATTCAAATTGCAAAAATGTTCGTTATAGCCGCTAGGCGATTCAAATCGCATCTACAAATGGACACTAGTTTGGATGTAGTCCTGTAGGATTGGAGTGCCAGAAGCGCAGCCCTGCTGTTCGAGAAAATGTAATAATTTCCGAGACTGCTCTGCATATCAAGATTAATTTTTGAACACTCGTTAATGGCTAATACTTCCGCTTGGAACACTGTTGCGTGTTCTGGAAGATGAAATGAAGTGTGGATGTCGAGGTCATGGGAATAAATTCCTGTACCTGTCCCCTAGTTAGTTTTGGATCCGTCCGTACAGAGATGAGGACCTGTACAGGTGCTGCGTATCGTGTTTTTTGCTCATTCGTTTCGTTCAGGAAACTTAATGTAAAACTTCCGTTTCTCAACCTGCGGTTGGTTCATATAATCATACTCGCAGCCTAAAAGGGAGATTACGTCTCTAATGATGTTTAAAATTTAACCATGGCCCGCTGCTTGTTTTATAAAAAGTGATATCCCGAATGTTTGGTGGATTAAAAATCGTTGTAAAGCGGACTGCATTAGGTCCCCTAGCACTTGCTCAAACTTACCAGTTAGCATGATGACAAGATCGTCTGCATATGCTATTGTGGGATAGCCATTCCAATTTAAAATGGAAAGGAGTTCATTTACTGTTAGGACCCACATGAAAGGCGATATTATGTGATTTAGGCTAACCACAGTCGCATCAAACTGATTTACGTTATTTTAAAAGTCATAATAAATTTACTCATCGATTACTTAGATCATTTATATATTAAGTTCACAACAGAACTGTAAGGGCTCTGAAGCTATGTTGTGATTCTTCAGAGTTTCGTTTTTAAATACAATTCACGTGATACACACACTGAGATAAAAATATGCTGTGAAAGTATAAAGGCGGCATGACATGGAGCAAAATTAGTTAGCCGAGAGTCTTTGCAATCGTCAGTTTCTTAATTCTTCTGGTCTTTTGGATGACGTGAATTGGAGAGTTCTATCAGTTTCTTGGGAGCGAGATATCATTTTAATTTCCATTACAGTCCGCTCTGTTACAATGAATTCAGTTAGTCCATCACTGCCAGTTCCAGCTCAGGGGCAGCAACACCGAAAAAATAACAGGCCGTCACATCACACCCCATATCTAACTAGTCACCACTTTCCCTTTGCTTGTTGTGGAAACTCTTTCTCTTTCTATGCTGAGGCAATATGATGATGTGATCCACTTTTTGGGCAGAAGCGATGTTTCATCTGAGATTTTTCATCGATTTTAAAAACAGTGACTTCAAATAGTCTGTATCACACCAATATCGATAAATGTTTTCATCACGTGAAAACGAACGTGTCTTTCAAATCGAGACACTGATGAAAAATAAGGAATTAGCTTCCGGAAGTGGTGGCAGATGTTCAAGTCTTTATAGCCCGAAATATTAGGACGTTGTTCACCAAAACACTTTGTTTTCATTAGAATTGTAACACCTGACTGCCGTTCGCAAGTATATTACGTACCCATACCATACGAAAGTCATTCATTCGAAATCGTGTGTCCATTAAAACAGCTTTCTTGCAAACCGTGGCGACGTGAGTAGTGGGACAACTGCTGTGTCGATATGTTAATTATTTACCTGGATCGTTTTTTCTTCTGCCGGAATGGACGCATTACTCGTTTTATTTCTTTCTCATTTCTGCACGACAAGATCATGGCCATTTTATTAGCATACCAATGTCAATGGTATGGTAACCGTAAAAAGTTTTATGATCCCTGCACACATTCCATTGCGGATTTACGAAAGTGCTGGCGGGGACGGCCGCATTTTGCGGATTCATAAGCGCTTATTGAGTTACTCTGAAAATATGTACATTTGCTGTTGGAGCTGACGATATATCAAAAGAAGACTTAATGGGGGGCCGAGTACAACGAGCTCTCGTAACTGAATTTTAAAGATCGGTCCACTTCTCCGATGAGGAAACTGCAAGTGTCACATTCCTGACAGTAGGCGGATCCCATGTTGTGAGTCAGGTTAAACTAATTTAATTCAAAGCTACCTACGTGCTTTCAGATAATGCAGTGCCATTTACACAGTGCACGGGTAGTTTGTTTTGTTACGTAATATTTCACAAATTCTCTTAGAAGTTAAAAAAAGTTCGGACATGCTAATCGGTGGCATTGGTATTCATACGTAATATTCATCCTTCTATGTTATTTACAGAGTTTTAACATTTTCCAATATAAAAAAGCCACTTTCTGGTGCTTTGTCTTGTTTTTTACCTGAGCTTATAAAGTGCTTGCACACAAAAATATGATAAAGGCCACTGACTCGAGAAGTGAAAGGTTTTTAATAAATAAAAGCGAAAGAGAATATTTTTGGTATGAAAGTGGAATTGCGTTAATTGCGTTGTGATCCGGACATGTCAATTGAAATAACAAGTTGTTGAATGTGAAGTCCTCTAATTTAAAATTCCAATAACCCGAAATTTCCTTTAATTTTGAATCACTCGCTTAATGCAACAACGTCTCATAACGATTATTCAGAAGTCGCGTTTGAAATTTTTTAGATCGCATGAAATTCTATGGAGACGCGACAACGTCACACAATTTCTCTCTTTGAAAGTTAGATAATCGGATACTTTTTGAAGGTATATAGCAGAGACATATCACTTTATGGTTCTAATAATAAAATATAGTGATCAACATAGAAAAAAAACATAATAGAACTACGATTGGGCGTAAGACACAATCGTGAGATACTGTAGATGAAAGAGAAATTTTTAATTTTAAAAAAATTCGTAGGTGAAGTGGTAGAGGGGGTGACGACATTGAACTAATTTTAGCTTATTATTTTAACATAATAATAAAGTATTGTGATCGACTAGGAAAAACAAATTTTCTACCCTGAAATTTAATTTTTTCGCGTTTCATGACTAAAATACCCTAAAAATAAAAAAAAATACGTCTATCTGTACGCCGTCCATTGTACGCCGGTGTGTACGCTCAGCGCACATTAACTCTCAAACCCTTCAAGATTGAAAATTCATTTTGGTGGGATTGTAGATAGTTGCGGATTTCAGGCGGATACCCATGTGTGTGTGTTTGTATGGGTTCAGGGGGAGTCAGAGGGAGCACTTAGGTCGAAAATTACGAATTCAAATATCTCAATCATGGGTACAGTTAGGAAGATAAAAATCAACATACGTATAGACGGGTTTGTGAGACAACTTTTAAAAATAATTTAATTTTTTTCTCCATTGGGGTGCAAAAAGGAGGGGCTAAAAACCAATTGCCGGCCGAATTTTTTTTTTCAAATGATTATATCTTCAAAGTTACTTACCATAAACAATTGATATTTTCACACCATTAAGGTGGCATATAGATCCACACACACAGCTTAGATAGAGGCTAATTATTGTAAGAGCGAGGGTCAAGGGGGTGCAAGGGAAAACACTTAAAAATCAATTTCTCGGCTATTTATTAAGCTATGTAATGGAAACTTGGACCGTATTTTAAGCTATACTAGGGAAATAAGATAAAAATAAAACATTTGGACCAAAAAGTAGTGGGAGGAAATGGAGAGCATTTTAATAATGGTCCACTTTCCAAAATTCCAAGTCATTATATCTCAAAACTAAGTGCAGATATCAAATTAAAATTGCGTCGAGTTGTAGAAATACATAGCTTTAATTTTGATAACAATTTTATGTCAGGAGGTATAAGGTGAGGGAGGTGGTAAGCAAAAATGTCGAAAATTTTGATTTTTTTTAGGGCTCTGGTGAAAGATACAAAGTTTAAATTCCACGTGGATACAGCTATTTGTTGTACATATATAAAAAATAATAAAAATTCCACAATTTTTATGCGACTCTCCTAGTCTAACGTGCACAAGGTGTTTAATGTGCAATGAAAAAAACACATAAACTGAAAATTTTTGAATGAAATTTTAAGCTAGAAACTTGAAAATTTGCGAAAAGCATTTAAAAAAATCTCTGAAGGAACGAAATATTAACTGGTCGAATTTTTTTAAGACTTCTACCCCTTCCCATACAAAATTATTTTTTCGACCATTTTTAAGAAATCAATTATCTCCTAAATATTAAAAGCTATAAATTTGAAACTTTGCAAAAAAACTTTTGAAAATAGTTGAAACGAAACTGCTTCTAAAGTTTTAAAATAACGCTAGCCCTTCTACCCCCTTCCATACACAAGATCGACCAATTTCAATAAATCAACTGCTAACCAGAATTAAAAGCTATGAGCTTAAAATTTTGTACGAGCACCTTACAAGAGAAATGAAATAAACCTGCATCAAAAATTTTACATTTCCTTTACCTCCTCTAACCCCTCCCATACAGATGAGTGGTTTCGTGAATGTAAAATACACCAAATTTTATGAAAATTCTATGCAACTTCGTCTATGAAACTACCATTCTATGCAGAAAATATTGAGCGTAATTGAAGCAATCAATTGAAAAATTATTGACATTCGCCCACCCTTAATATCACCCCTCCCCCCTCCCTCATAAAAACTCAAACTTGCATAAACGAAAGAAATATTGATTACATGTACTGGAGCTATTGATCGTATTCGCAATTAAGTGTCAAATTAACAGCAGCTCTGCCCTAAGGGAGTTCCATTTGTGAAAGAGGCATCCAATTAGTCTTCCTTAGCCACTCTAACCTACACATTTACTTTCCATGCATTCTTAGCTTGTCCCAAAAATAATAAAGTTGCGCCCGACTTGTTGACAGCTTATTTTCACATAACGCTAGAGTTGGTATCAAAATATTTGACAAAAAAAATAGGGTTGAAAAGTTTAATAGGTACTGCATTGGATTTTGTATGGGAGGTGGTAGAAGGAGGGGAGAGTTCTTAATGACTTTTCTCAGAAACAGCTATAAACATCATGCTTTTGACAAGTTTTAAATTGCAGATAAGCAGCATACATATGTACTTTCTAATCAAATCCACTTTTTTTTAAATTGTGAACTTGTGTCAGGTTGTATGTAAGGGGGTAGCAGGAGTGAAGCTAATCATCTAATTTTTTTGGTCTTACAAATAATTCTAAATAAATTTTTAGTGCACAGTTTCAACTCGATGAATTTTGTACGTACTTGGTAAATTTGTTTTAGAGTATTTCATGAAAATATTCAGTTTGGTTGGGAGGTGGTGGAAGAAAGAAGAGGACTCAAATAATTTTTATTCCGTAGATTGAAATCATCGGTAAAGTAATGTATTCAAAATTTCAGATCAATAGCTTTTATGTTTTTGTAGCAAATCCGTTTATTGCCAAATTGTTAATTGTGTCATTTTGTATGGGAGGGGGTAGAAGTTGTAAAGCTAACCCTCTAATTTTTTTGGTCTTACTAAAAATTCTAAATAAATAATTAGTGCGCAATTTCAGCACTATAAATTTTAAACGCTATGAGTAAATTGGCTTAGAGCATTTAATGAAAAGTCCGCTTTGTATGGGAGGTGGTGGAAGGAGTGAGAGGACACAAATAATTTTTATACACTAGATTGAAATCATCGTAAAACTAAGATATTGCAAATTTCAGACTAATGGCTTTTAAACTTTCCGAGCAAAACCCAGTTTCTTTCAAATAGCGAAATTGAGTCAATTTGTATGGGAGTGGTAGAAGGGGTGGAGCGAATTGGCCCGTTCACGAACTTGACCTCACTTTTTTGTCAAAAACGACGTGTACAAAATTTGAACTTTCTAGCTCAACGCATTCTCAAGCTAAAGAGGACACGGACGGGCGGTCATATGGTTTTGAGATTTTTGAATGATTACATGAACATCTGTATCTGTCAATCAATCAATCAAATTCCAGTTAAGACTCCCTATAGGGGCATATGACAGAAACAACTCTCTTCCACAAGGCGCGAGCATCGGCCTTAAGCTGTTGCCAGGACTTGTTTATTCCTCAGGCCTCCTGGTCAACTGCTCTCTTCCATGTGTTACATGGTCGACAGACCCGACGTCTTCCTTGAGGATTATAATCCAGAGCCTGTTTGGTGATGTTTTGCTCTGGTTTCCTCAAAGTGTGACCGATACGCACTCATTAAATTTGTTTAGAGTTTTTTTTATTGAAAAAGTACAGTTTGTGGCTGGTGGAAGGAAGGGGAGGACTTAAATAATTTCTATAAAGTAGATTGAAACCATCATAAAAGTAATATATTCCAATTTGTATGTTGTCACGAGTTAGAGGTTCGCCGGGATTTCAAGTAAAAACACAATTCGTTTAAAAAAAATAAGTGATAATTTATTTATTCGCACTTTAATTCAATTTCCCGCTTAATTCGCACTATACGGCAATACCTCCGCATGCTTTTCTATTGCTTATACTGGTTTGCGTCTCCGTAATAAAAATCGCTGACTGAATGCCTCTCTCGCTGAAACCTTTCGTGCTTTTATACATCTCTTCCCATACTCATGAGTGTTTTCGAAGCTTCCTTCGGTGTGTATGTGTGAACTATACTGGAAAGCTCTAGATCTTTAATTGTGGTTTTCTACATAGTGGAGTATACTGTTCTACATAATTCTTGTCTATTTGAGAAAGATCGAGCGGTGGGGCTGCCAGGTCTGCATGTAACATTACCCTCTGCTTAGTCCATGTTCGTCCCGCACAGAGTCATTTACTTCACTTATGGCACCATGGTACTTTGTTCGTCGGTCGAGGTGTACCACTTTAATTTTAGTACGAAGTTTTTGATGTAGCGGAATCCGGTAGACGATATCATTTAACCGGTTGATGATCTGGTAAGGGCCTTCCCAATTGCACTGTAGTTTCGGCGATCTGCCCTTCTGTCGTTTGGGATTGTATAACCAAACCAAATCGCCCTCTTGGAATCCTGATGAATGCGTCCGTTGATCATACCTCGTCTTCATGCGGTCGGTCGCCAAATCAATTTTATCTCTGACCAGGTTATAAATTGTATTTAGTCGACATCGAAGATCCGAGACGACATCGAAGATCCGAGGTGGCATTGGTTGGTTGGTCTGGTGGCACTCCAAACATTAGTTCTGCAGGGAGTCGAATATTTCCGAAAATGACTCGGGAGGGAGTTGTTGAATGTACCGATGTTCTGTAGGCCATTAAAAATAGAGAGATGTGCTGGTCCCAGTACTGTTTGAGGTTTGAGTTCAATGTCCTATTGCAACGTTCCACCATTCCATCGGTCTGTGGATGTAATGGAGTTGTCCTGGTTTTGTTTATTCCCAGCATTTGGCACACGTGTTTGAATATTTGAGATTCAAAATTGCGCCCTTGATCGGAGTGTAGTTCACGTGGAGCTCCAAATCTGCTCACCCAGCTTGTAACAATTTGTTCTGCGACGGTTACTGCTTCTTAGTTTGGAATTGCGTAAGCTTCAGGCCACTTGCTGAAGTAGTCAATGACCACTAGAATATAGCGATTACCAATTTCTGATTCCGGAAATGGTCCAATGGCAATATCCACAGCAATTCTCTCGAATGGAGCTCCCACGTTGTATTGTTGCATTTCTCCCTTTGATCTGCGTTGTGGACCCTTACTCAATGCACACGTAGTACATTTACGGCACGAATTTTCGACATCATCTCGGAGATGGATCCAATAGAACCTCTCTCGTATCTTTGCCAAGGTTCTATTTACATCCAAATACCCACCGGAAGTACCTCCATGATATTCCTTCAAAACCTCCTCGACTTTAGAATGCGGGACGATGGTTTGCATGTGATACGATGTTCCGTCAGCGTTTTCCCATTTCCGTTTTAATGATCCGCCGTATAGGTGAAGGGAGTTCCATTGTGCCCAATAACATAAGGTTTCGCTGAATTGTGAGATGTCTTTCCGCTCAGGCCGTTCCATTTCGTCCTTCCATGCCATGATCGGTGAAATATCTGGATCTTTACGTTGGGCATCTTCCAGTTCTTGCTAATTCCATCCATCCTTTGGTTCGGTCGTTATCCTCTGAATGGTTTCTCCGGCTTCTTTTCCTTCTACGCGGTGACAATGCTTGCAGTTCGGTGGGCAAGGACGTCGTGAAAGCGCATCGGCATTACCGTGGACTCTTCCTCTTCGGTGAACAATGTCAAAATCGTAGGATTCGAGCCTTTCTATCCATCTGGCTACTTGGTTCTTAAACTGAAGTAGCCATTTAAGCGATGCGTGCTCCGTTCGAAGAAGGAGCTTTTTACAATAGAGATATTTGTGAAAATGTTTTGTTGCTTCTACAATGGCTAATAGCTCTTGGCGAGTTACGCAATAGTTCCTTTCTGATTTTGAGAGTACTCGGCTGTAGTATGATAGCACTCTCTCCTGCACGTCAATCTCTTGGGATAGTACTGCTCCGATACCGACAGTGCTGGCGTCAGTGTCTATGATGAAACCGTGACCTGATTTTGGATAGTCCAGAACTGGGGAGTCGCAGAGTTGGTCTTTTATTCTCTTAAATGCTTCCTAGCACTGTTGACTCTATGTAAATGGCTTTCCTTTTTCTGTTAACTGATGCAGACATGTCGCCGTGTTGGCAAAGTCTTTTACGAATCGACAGTAATATGTCGCTAAGCCTAGGAAGGTGGGCAACTGGTGTTTATCACTCGGAGTAGGCCAATTTTTCACAGCCAGTATCTTTTCCGGATCCGTCTTTACACCATCAGCTGAAACGATGTGACCCAAGTACTTGACTTCTGTACTAAACAAAGTGCACTTTTTCGGACTCAGCTTTAATTTTGCCGCTCGCAGTAGCTGGAAGACTTCCTGTCGATTTTTTAGATGTTCCTTGACTGTTTTGCCGATAACGATCAAATCATCCAGGTAAACGAGACAAGTTTTCCAATTCAGCCACTCAAAACGAATTCCATTAGTCTTTCAAACGTAGCTGGAGCATTTCACGGGCCAAATGGCATTACGATGAGCTGCCATAGTCCACTGCCGACAGAGAATGCTGTTTTCTCTCTATCTTTTTCATCTATCTCCACTTGCCAGTAACCACTTTTCAGATCCAACGTTGAGAACCATTTAGCATCAGTCAAGGTGTCAGTGATATCGTCAATTCTAGGTAGTGGATAACTATCATTTTTCGTAACATCATTCAGTTGCCTGTAGTCCACACAAAAACGGGTACTGCCGTCCTTTTTCTTTACCAACACCACTGGCGATTCTTCGATGATTCCCTGATGCTTCATTGACCATTTAATTGACTTCTCCTTGTTTCGCTAATGGTACTCTTCTTGGAGGTTGACGTATCGGTGTAGCACTTCCGGTATCTATACGATGTTTCACTAAGTTTGTTCTGCCATAGTCGTCATCACTGGTGGAAAAGATGTCGCTGAATCTTTCGAATAGATCTACTGCTTGCTTGTTTTGTTCTCCTCTAAGGTTGCTTGACTGAAGAAGTTTTGATGTTACTTTGTCCTTCCTTCTTGGCTTATTTTTAGGGAGGGAGGAGGGGGGGGGGCTACGTCGTGTGGTTCTGCCTTGTCGATACTCGTCACCGCCGATATTGGTTCACAGCTGCCAATTATATCTCCTTTCTTTACGCTGGTAATGCTGTCCGAAACGTTGAGGACTCTTATTGGTACCATCATCTTCTCATTCCTTTTTACGAGCGTTTTTCTTAGTATTAGACTTCGTAATGCAGGTATCGTTTCTGGTTCTACGAGGTAGAATCGGTGGTTCCCGGGATCACCATCGAGCTCTGCCCAAATAACATTCTCAGATGACTTTGGTATATCCGAATCTTCGCGCAATATAGCTCTCAGCTTAGTTGTGTTGGAGGATGTTATTTCCATCGGGATTTCAATATTCCGCCACCTCATTATTCGTTGTCCTAAGTCCAGCTGGATACCGTGTGGTTTCAGAAAATCCATTCCAACGATACACTCATCGGTAATGTCAGCTACCGCAAATACATGCGAGAAGGTCAAATTCCCAAGATGTATGTCATGAGCTATTTCTCCATGGACCGTTGTAGTTTCTCCTGTAACAGTCCAAAGTGCGTACTTCTTGGTGTTGTGAAGCCAAGTATGGTCTACGAGGTCAGATCTTAGCACTGACCGTGTTGCGCCTGTGTCAACTGTTATGATGCAGTTTAATTTACCGACTCGACCATTCATGTTTTCACAACGATGCAGTCGAGAAACTGCAATGATGGTCCCGGGGGTATCGATTCTACCAGCCAACTCCTGCCTCATGAAGTTGGCTTTTACTCGTTTCCCAGACTTATCATTAAGCAAAGCAGTAGCTCGTGATGGTTCACCTCTTCTTCTCCTTTGCTTAGCAGCGCAGCCGGAACAATAGTTGGTCGCTTTTCTGGGTTTACGGCAGTCGCGTCTTAAGTGTCCTGCCTGTCCACAATTGCAGCATCGGGAGGCACCAGGTCCTTCGCTCCGCTTGGTGTACTCTACTTTCTGACACACACACTTTTATGCTATTTCTCGGACTCGATAGTTACTCCGCGAGCTTTCCTTGGCAGCTTCGAACGTCAGCCCATATACTAAGGCTTCGCCAATCGTTTTCTTTCCTGCCAATTTTAACGCCTGTTGTAGCTCTCTGTCCTGTACAGCATTGTTAAATGCGAAAATAGCTGTATCGTTGCGTTGTTCTGTTTGCGCATTGGGAAGCGATAATAGTGTGAGTCGTTCAATATCGCGCGCCAGCTCTTGAAGTGTTTCACCATTCTTTTGGGTTCGGTTGTACAGTTGTGTTTTGTAGATCTCTTGCATGCGGTCGCTGCCATAATGAAGATCCAATGTCTGGACTAACGTTGAAAAATCTTGTTGTTCCTCCTGCGGAATCGTTTGAAGAACCTCTGCTGGTGGACCTCTTAACGCCAATATAAGAGCCGTTCCTCGTTCCAGATCATTCCAATGATTGTTTCATGTGGCAGCCTCAAATTGGGTCTTATAAATAGCCCACGGTGTTTGTCCATCGAAGATTGGAGCTTTGAGACTCTTGTGTGTAACGTGTTCTGTCTTGATGACTCCAGTCGCTTCCACGTTATCGAAGTCCCTTTTTAGGCATTCGACTTCTTCTAAAATCCCGGATGTCTGTTCCGTAATTTGTTCTTCGAAGATTCGAAGTTTCTTCACTAAGTTTTCTTCTATTGCCTTACCCATGGTGTCTATTTTATTATTTTGCGGCTCCAATTTTTGGTTGAGGTCTGATCAAATTTCTGCTTAATGTCTGCAGATTTTTGTCTAATTTGTTCATCATTTGTTGCATTAACTGTGTCAGAGCATCCGATGTACCAGAACGCTCCTCTTCACGAGCTTCTTTGATTTGGAACTCAAAACTACCTGCATCCTTACCCTCAGCCTCAAGTATCTCGATTATACGGGTGACAAGTTCAGACGTGGTCCCTATCGTAGATAACTCGCGTCTACCGAGCTCTTCCTTCAGTTCCGTTAATTTTAAATCCTTCAGATAACGCGGCATTTTCACTACCGATTATTTAAAGTTTTTCCGCGATTCGAATTCACTTAAATTTACTTCACTAATTAAAGTCACTGCTCACTAAAGCACTCGAGAATATTCGATTTCACAAAATTCTCATTGTCTGTTCGAGAATTTTAGCTTCACTTTTTCGCTCTCACAAAATTCTCTTCGAGAATTTCACTTTTTTTTTTTACTCGCGATTTTTAACCCGAATTTATCCTTGAAATCCCACTTCTGATACCAATTGTTGCGAGCTAGGGGTTCGCCGGGATTTCAAGTAAAAACACAATTCGTTTAAAAAAAAAAAAGCGATAATTTATTTATTCAATTTCCCGCTTAATTCGCACTATATAGCAATACCGCCCGCCGCGTTCTTTTCTATCGCTTTCACTGGATCGCGTCTCCGTAATAAAAATCGCTAACTGAATGCCTCTCTCGCTGAAAGCTTTCGTGCTTTTATACATCTCTTCCCATACTCATGAGTGCTCTCGAAGCTTCCTTCGGTGTGTATGTGTGAACTATACTGGAAAGCTATAGATCTTTAATTGTGGCTTTCTACATAGTGGAGTAAACTTTTCTACATAATTCTTGTCTATTCGAGAGAGATCGAGCGGCGGGGCTGCATGTAACAATATTATAATATTTAATATGTAATAATTTAATATTTCAGATCAATAGGATCTATGCTTTTAGAGCAAATCCGTTTATTGTCAAATTGCAAAATTGCGTCATTTTGTATGGAAGGGAGTAGAAGAGGTTAGAAGGGGGTAGAATGGGGTAGAAGGGGGTAGAAGGGGTAAAGCTAATCGTCTTATTTTCTTTGGTATTACTAATATTTATGAATAAGTTAATAGTGCACAATTTGAGCTCGATAAATTTCATACGCACTGAGTAAATTGCTTAGAGCATTTCATGAAAAAGTTCAGTTTGTATGTGAGATGTGGAAGGAAACGGAGAACGCAAATAATTTTTATACAGTAGTTTGAAATCATAATAAAAGTAATATGTTCCAAATTTCAGACCAATAGCTTTTATACTTTTCGAGCAAATCCGTTTATTGGCAAATTGCGCAATTTTTTTCATTTTGTATGGCTGTAGAAGGAGTGGAGGGATTTGGCACGTTCTCAAAATTAGTTTTTTATTAGAAATGACGTGTACAAAATTTGAACTATTTAGCTTAACGCGTTCTCAAGCTAGAGAGCGCACGGACGGACATCCGGTTTTGAGATTTTTGAGTGATTATATGAACTTCTGTATCATTCATTTTTTCTCCAAGCCTCATTTTCTAGCGTTACAAACTTTAGAGCAAACTTATAATACTCTCAAATTTCATTTAGAGTATAAATAAACTACCAACAAGTCGGGCGAAACTTTATTATTCTTGGGACAAGTTGCGGATGAGTTTTTGCTTTTTTAGGCTAATTTAGTCATGAAACGCGAAAAAAACAAAATTTCAATACTTTATTATTAAAATAATAAAGTAAAATGGATAAAATTTTAAGATGTTAACTCGTCGAATACCGGGTAAACTTATAAACTCTTCCATACAAAAGTTTTTTTTTTACCATTTTTTAGAAGTCAATGATCAGCTAACAACTTGAAATTTTGTACAAACACTTTTAAAAATATTTCAAATAAGGAAGCATCAAAAGTTTTCAAATCTCATACAAAATTATAATATTTACCAATTTCAATAAATTAACCAACAAATTGAAAGCAATTGAAAGAAAATATTTCCGGTGAAAACATTCACCAAACAAAATTGACAGCAATTAACTTGAAATTTTGTACCCATACCTTACAAGACAAATGAAATAATAGTGAATAATTAAATTTACGATTTCATCAACTGTTCTACCCCCATCCATACAAACGTATGGTCACAAGAATGTGAACTGCTTCGAATTCCATAGAATTTACTTCGTATACGAAACTTACATTCTATACACCGAATTTCGAACGCGATTCAAGCCAAGCAATCAATTAAAAAATTACTAACCAAAATTATGCACCAATCCCTTCCATCGCAATCCCTCCCCTTCCCCATACACACCCAAACTTGCACATATAAACGATTGAATTACTGATTCAATATACTGTAGCTATTGATCGCAAACGCAGCTAAGTAATAATTGACAACAGCCCTGCCCTACACTTAGTCTTCCCTATCTAATCTTCATATTGACTTCCCTCACATCCTATCTAGCAATGGCATATAATAAATATTTCATTCGTTTATTTATGCAAGCTTAGGTTTTTATGAGGAGAGGGGTGAAGGGTATTAGTAAGGGTGGGTAGATGTGAATGATTTTTTAATTAATTGCCTGAATCACGTCCAATATTCTCTCTATGTATAGAATGTCAGTTTCATAGACGAAGTTGTATCGAATTTTCATAAAATTCAGTGTATTTTATATTCACGAAACAAAACATTTGTATGGCAGAGGGTAGAGACGAAAGGGAATCGTAAAATTTGTGATGCAGTTTTATTTCGTTTCTCTTGTAAGGGGCTCGTACAAAATTTCAAGTTCGTAGCTTTCAACTATTTTTGTGCAAAATTTTAAATTGATAACTTTAAACTGTTAGGTGAAATCGATTTCTTAAAAATGGTCGAAAGAATAATTTTTCATGGGAGGGGGTAGAAGTTTTAAAGGTAGTCGACCATTTAATATTTCATACACTAAGAGATTTTTTTAAACGCATTTCGCAAATTTTCAAGTTTCCACCTTAAAATTTTATTCAAAAATTTTCAGTTTCTGTATTTTTTAATTACACATGAAACACATTGTGCACGTTAGACCTTAGTGATCGGTGCAAAACAATTTTGGAACAAATTATTTTTTTCCTATGTATTTCAAATAGATGAATCCACATACAAAATTTAAGTCTTAAGAACATTACTAAAACTTTCGTAATTTTTGCTTACTACCTCCCTCCCCTTATTACCCACAAACTTGAAATTTTTATAAAAACTAAAACTATATAATTCTGCATTGTGACGAATTTTCGATTCTATATCTATACTCAGTTTTGAGATATAACGGTTTCAAATTTCGGAAAGTGCGCCATTTTTGACATGCTTCCCATTTTCCCTCAGTTCTGCTAAGACCTAATTTTACATTTTTCTTCTACTTCTCTAGTACAGCTTAATACATATATTAATGTTTACATAGCTTAAGAGATAGTTGAGATATTCATTTTCAAGTGTTTTTCTTTGCACCCCGTAGAACCCCCTGACTGAACCCCTTAAAATAATTAGCCACCCTTAAGCTGATTCTGATTGACACATATATATTGTGACCATAAAGTAAGGGCACTTTGTGTAAAACAATTACTCTGCGGAATGATATTTAAAATTTTTTTTTTTTGGTAAGCAGGTAGGACTGGCCTTAATTATTTTCCCAAGAATTAACGCGGTTAATCAGTTTGCTTACAGCAGCTGGTTGAATGGGTACATCTCAGTAGTCCAGTTCAGTAATATAAGAAACACGAGCCTTCGAGTAGTTCAATGCCTTTAAGGACGGTCGAGAGATCGTTAAAGTCATGCCTCGTTCTGGAAGACTTTCGACGAAAACATTCGAAAAGTGATGGAAATGGTGCTCGAAAATTATCATACCAGTGTTAAGGAGATAGCAGAAGAGCTCGACATCCCTCGGGAGTCTGTTCGTTTGATTTTGGTGTTGGTGTTTGGCCGTGAAATGCGTCCTTTCTCGACTCTTTCCCATAAAGATGAATTTTCTTAAAAAAAAAAGTACCGTGAACAGGTCAATCTGGACATGCTTGATCGTACGAATTCTGATCCCACTTTCATGCATCGCATCATAACTAATGATGAGACATGTATCTATGAGTTCGACATGCAAACCAGGCATCAATCGTCGGAGTAGAGGAAAAAAATTAGCCAAAACCGAAAAAAATACGCCAAAGCTGCTCAAAAATCAAGACGATGCTCATTGTTTTCATCGACATTCGAAGTTTGATCCATCCTGAATTCGTTCCGGAGGGACAGATGGTAAATACGGAGTACTATTTCACCATATTGAAGCGTTTGCGTGAGCGAATCCGCAAAAAACGGCCGGAATTATCGAAGGAGATTTAATGGATTTTCACGATAAAAATGTGCCATCACATTGAGCTTTGACCGAATTTAAGGCCAAAAAAGCAACAAATTACATCAATCAACCACCGCACTCACCAGATTTGGCCCCGTGTGACTTTTTCCTATCCTCGAAACTGAAATTACCGCTCCGTGGTACCCGTTTTCAGTCGATCAACGACATAAAATAAAAATCGCCGTGGACTACTGAGGTGTACCCATTCAACCAGGTGTAAACAAACGAATTAACAGACTGCGCTAATTTTTGGGATGACTAATAAGGATAGTCCTATCTACTTACTAAAAAAAATGTTTAAAATATTATTCCACTGACTAATTTTATTTACAAAGTGCCCTTATTTTATGGTCACAATGTATGTACCACCAAAATATAATTTTTTTGTGATTAGTAATTTCGAAGATATAATCATTTGGAAAAAGATGTTTTTGGCCTCCCCTTTTCGGACGCCAATAGATAAAAAAATTAAAATATTTTTAAAGTTTGTCCCACAACCCTCTCTACGCTTAGGTTTAGGTTGTACAGTGGTAGACATTCGTATGCGCACATCTGAAAATCATATCATATATTGTACTCCCCACTGTAAAATATTTTTAAGAAAAACTCGATCTCTCTACTTTTGGAATTACTATGGATGAGTAATACACGACAGTAAACTATTACTATTACTATTAGGGGAACTCGTGAGAGCACTGCGACCTTCTTGGCCTATTGTGCGTTTATAGCCCCTTCACCCTATTATAATTCAATAGCTTTAGCTAATTTCAGAATCTTTGCGGGAGCCGTATTGGCTAGTTCTTCCGTAGAAAGGAAACCCTTTCCAAGATGACTGTGTCTTTTCCTAGCTACTGCTTCACAATGACATAGAATGTGTACTGTCGTTTCTGAGTCCTCGAAACAAAGGCGACAAATGTCGGTTTCAGCTAAGCCCATATTTTTGAGGTGGTGGTTTACTTCACTGTGCCCAGTCATTAGGCCGATTAGAGTACTAATATCCTTCTTGCTGAATTTTAGAATATCCTCCGCTTTGCTTTTTGTGGAAGGATCAGTTCTTTTGAAATTGACAAGCCTGGAAGTCTATTCCAGTAGATTTTATGTTCTTGTTCTACCCACTTTTTGAGTATGGGGTCGGAGTACCCTTTTGGTTTTCCGCAGAATGGCTCTGGACCAATAAAGTTTGTTTCTGCGTCGTTTTACTTTATTATTCTAATAATAAAGTATTGTGATCGACACAAGAAAAAAAAAAAAATTTGCTACCCTGAAATTTTTTTTTCGCATTTCATGACTAAATTAGCCTAAAAATCCGTCCCGCCGTACATATGGACTCATATCTCTGAGACCGTTAAAGGTAGAATGTTCGTTTTAGGGTGGATTGTTGATTGGGTAAGTCAGCTCTACTTTCTAAATTTTGGAGGGTGTTAGGTTGAAGGGGGAGGCGGGGGGAGGGAAAAAGTCGAAAACTACACGTGCGAATATCTCCACGATGAATGTGGATAGAAAGTTGAAAATCAGTAGAGATATAGAGAAGGTTGTGGGACAAACTTTAAAAATAATTTAATTTACTTTATTATTCTAATAATAAAGTATTGTGATCGACACAAGAAAAAAAAACTTTGCTACCCTAAAATTTTTTTTCGCGTTTCATGACTAAATTAGCCTAAAAATCCGTCCCGCCGTACGCCGTAAGCCGTACATATGGACTTATATCTCCGAGACCACTAAAGGTAGAATGTTCGTTTTTGGGTGGATTATTGATTGGGTAAGCGAGCTCTATTTTCTAAATGTTAGGGGGTGTTAGGTGGAAGGGGGAGGCGGGGGAGGGAAAAAGTCGACAACTACACTTGCTAATATCCCCACCACCAATGCAGATAAAATGTTGAAAATCAGAACAGATATAAAAAGGTTGTGGGACAAACTTTAAAAATGATTTAATTTTTTTATCCACTGGCGTCCGAAAAGGGGGGGCTAAAACCAAATTGTCGGCCGAACTGTTCTTTCAAATGACTATATCTTCGAAGTTACTTATTGTAAAAAATTCGAACACAACAATAGAAAAAAAAAGAAAATCCCATCACAAGTTTTACGATTCCCTTACCTCCTCTACCCCCTCCCATACAAAATTATTTTTTCGAGCATTTTTAAGAAATCAGTTATCAGCTAACTCTTAAAAGCTATTAATTTCAAGTTTTGCATAAAAACTTATAAAAATAATTCAAATGAAGATGCTTTAAAAGTTTTGAAATCGCGCTTGCCCTTCTACCCCCTCCCGTACAAAACTATGATTTCGACCAATTTCATTAAATCAACTAATAACCAACAAACTAAAAGCTACGAACTTGAAATTTTATACAAGCACCTTACAAGAGAAGCAAAATAAAACTACATATCAAATTTTACGATTCCCCTACCTTTTCTACCCCCTCCCATACAAATGTTCGGTTTCGTGAATGTAAAATACACCGAATTTTATGAAAACTCTATGCAACTTCGTCTTTGAAACACATTCTATACAAAGAATATTGGACGTGATTCGAGCAATTAATTAAAAAGCTATTATAACATCCACCCACCCTTACCCCTCCTCCTCCCCCCATAAAAACTCAAACTTGCAGAAATGAATGAAATATTGTTAAATTGACAACAGCCCTGCCCAAGAACTCCCTTTCACTTGGCCTTCCCTCACCACTCTAACATGCATATTGACTTTCCACTCATCCGCAACTTGTTCCAAAAATAATAAAGTTTCGCCCGACTTATTGGCAGTTTATTTTTTATCCATTGGAGTCCGAAAAGGGGGGGGTGGGCTAAAAACAAATTGTCGACCGAATTGTTTTTTGAAATGATTATATCTTCGAAATTACTTATCGTAAAAAATTCATATTTTAGGACCATCAAATCAACATATATTTCCATGGGAATCTGCTTAGAGAGTGGCTAGTTATTGTAGGGGAGAGGGTCAGGAGGGGTGCGAAGAAAAACACTTAAAAATTAATATCTCAACATACTCTTAAGCTATGTAATTGAAACTTGAAATGTATATTAAGCTATACTAAGAAAATACAAAAAAATAAAATATGTTGAAATACTAGTAGTGGGGGGAAATGGGGGGCATTTTAAAAATGGCGCAGTTTTCAAAATTACAAATCCTTATATATCAAAAATGAGTACAGATATCAAATCGAAAATTTGTCAGATTGTAGAACTACATAATGGTTAAGAGAAAAATAGTAATATCTTGATCCATAATTGTTATAAACCGAATTTTATGAAAATTCTATACAACTTCGTCTATGAAACACATTCTATACAGAGAATATTAGACGTGATTCAAGCAATCAAGTAAAAAGCTATTAATATCCATCCACCCTTACTATTACCCCTCCTCCTCCCCTCATAAAAACCCAAACTTGCAGAAACGAATGAAATATTGTTAAATTGACAACAGCCCTGCCCAAGAACTCCCTTTCACTTAGCCTTCCCTAACCACTCTAACCTGCATATTGACTTTCCACTCATCCGCAATTTATTCCAAGAATAATAAAGTTTCGGCCGACTTGTTGGCATTTTGCAAGGCGATCAGCCTCTTCATTTCCTTCAATTTCCATATGTCCTGGTACCCACATTAAGTTTACATCATTCATTTTCCCCAGGATGATTAGGTTTTAAAGGCATCCCCATACTATTTTCGATCCGTGTTTATTGGATGCTTGAGCTTTGAGAACCGCCTGATTATCCGATAGGATATAAATGGATTTATTGCGATGAGTTCTCCTTATATTTTCTTGGATGCATAGCTCCATTGCAATTAGTTCGGCCTGGAAGATTGTGACTTCCTTGCCAATTGGTTTTAAGACCGAGAAGTTAGGACCTTTGACTCCGGCTCCTATCCCCTCAGAGGTGCGAGAGCCATTTGTATACCAGATGGTTGATCCCTCTACTATTTCAGGTAGCATGGATTGCCAGTCCTTGCGATCTCTGATTATAACTTTGAAGGGGGTTTCAAAGTTGAATTTTGTCGGCATCGCGTCCGATAGTGTGGAAGTTATAACCTGTATTTTTGGGTCTTTTAGGATTTTGAGGTATCTAGGGTATAGCCTAGTAGGTAGTGTGTTGGTCTTGTAATGCGAAGGTCGTGAGTTGAAATCCCGGTCGGCGCAATATATAATTCTGGCACCCTGCCTGCTTGGATATACCTTGGTCACCTCAATCTAAGAAAATGAAAGATTCGTAGAAAGAGGGTTGTGCGAAGGGCTAACAACCATTCCACAATAAGTAATTAAAAATGTTAAGGAACCTGAATATCAGGAGGCCAAGGTCCGATTTGGGCTGTAGCGCCATTGTAGAAGAAGAGGATTTTGAGGTGACCTCTAAAATCCCCTGATTTATAATTGTTTTTCTCTCCATTGCCGCTGTCGGATAGATTTTCATTAATCCTGTAATACCAAGGCAAGCTAGCCTTTGGATTTTTTGCAGCTTAAGCTGTGCTTTCCGTTGTAAAATTTTAGTCCACCATATCGTTGCTCCGTGTGCGACTACTGGGAGAATGACTGTTCTGTAACACCAGTAAATCACTTTGGGCCTTAATCTCCATTTTTTGCCGAATAAGCTTTTGCAGGCCCACAATGCCTTTAGTGCTTTGGCATCCATTCTTTATGATTGTTCCAGTTGATTTTACTATGCAGATATTTTACCTCATCTGAAAAGGGTATTGATGTTCCATTTATTGAAGGAGGTACAATGTGGTTTTTCTTTCTATTTGTAAATGGTACTATTTCAGTCTTACTTCGAATAATGTTTAAGTTCTTAGACTGACACCAATTCATTATCACCTCAAAGGATGATTGTATTTTTTCCGATATTATTGAATCATATTTGCCTCTAATGATAATGACGAGGTCATCAGCATATCCTATTGCCTCGTATCCCTGGTCTGTTAGACGGTCCAGAAGCTCGTGGCTTTCCTTGCTGTCGGTTGCCTTGAGCTTTGCCCTTGAGCACTCGTTTTGGGATTCGTTCCTCGTTCATTCGTTCCACGTGGCCAGCCCGTTGTACCTTGCGCAGTTTTATCACGATAGTTGCTGGTTGGTCGTCATGGGTCACGGTTGTATCGAATTCGCCAATCATCTTCTTCCTTAACTGCTCCGCACACCTTACGGAGAATTTTTCGCTCAAACGGGTCGATTGACTTCTTCGACAACCGCGTCAAGGTGCATGTTTCGCATCCATACAGCAGCACAGGGCGAATTAATATATAATAATTAATATTAATAAATATATGTAGATGCGTAGTTTATTGTTTCGATGGACCTTCCTTGATTTTATTACGAGGAAGACCGCATAAAATGTTTTATTGGCTGTCGTGATTCTTCTTTGAATTTCATGTTTCTCATTGCCGTCCTTTGCGAGAAGGGCTCCCAGGTATACGAATTCATCCACCTGCTCAAAGTTGTAATCCCCTAACGTAATGTTCTGTATACTCATTCTACTCCTCCCATACAAATGCATAATTTTGGTAAATGCCTAATTTTGAAAAATAACTTTTTCTATTTTCATTGAAACTACCAAGGCTAAAAAGACCCGTTTTTGCCAAAATTAATTCTACAAAATTATAATCACTTTTGGAAAAATTATCCCATCATCGTTTTTCATTAATACCAGTAAAAGTACAAACTTAAAGCTTGCTAGAATTTGTCCCTTAATAATTGCAATAAACGCTGAAAAAATTATCAGCTTCGATTCACTTCTTCCACACACTCCCATACAAATATCTATATTATAAATTCAGGAAAAGCATTTCTACTTGGCACATATGAGAGGTATCGACTTTAAAATTAAAACAAAGCGATAAGTATATTGATAAGAAAAATTAAATAGAAATCATGTAGTACCCTTCTTTTCCTCTGCCACTTCCCATGCAAATTTCCTAATTTCAAGAAAACTATGTCCAATTTCTTTGATAATAATGAAAACTTCAAACTTTAGATTCAGCACGAAATATTTTGTGTCCCACGTTTGGTGTCATATGAGAATATTACAAACCTACCTCTCTACTCCTACCACCTCTCATACAAAAATTAATATTCATTATTCTGAACACTCCCAATTAAAATTTTGCTATGTTTTTACCAACACTTAACGCGTAGCTTCAGCTTTTTTATTGGAGACTAGCAAACGCCCGCGACTTCGTCCGCATAAAAATCGCATTAATAAGCTATTTTTTAGAATGCAGTTAGTAGTACATTATGTGGGATATATAATCTGCTTACTTTAATGGCTCTTTGAACACAATGTTTTGTATTTTGTTGGACTCAGAACCATAAATTATTAAGAATGATGCCATGATACTCGCATTTGAATGGGAGAGGATTCTGATCAAATCAATCCCGTGATTTGAGATCATTTACGTATTGAAGAGCATTAAGGACATGTGAATAATTATAGCTTGTGTTAATTAAAAAAGAGCCCAAATAAAATAACATTAAGCTTGAAAACGTAACAGGACTACGATTGTGCGTAGAGCCCAATCATACGATACTATAGATGAAATCGAAATTTTTGTGATTTTCTGAAATTTTGTATCGGGAGTGACTGCTTTGAACTAATTTGTTTCATATCATGCTAGAGTAGCTATAAAAATGTTTTGTACCAAATTTAAGATTTAAAAATTGAGTAGGTACTGAGAAACTTAGTGCATTGAATTAAATAAAATTGAGTAATTTGTATGGGAGGTGGTAGAAAGAAAGGGGGGTTTTTGGTGATATTTCGAGAAACAACTATAATCATCATGCAATTGATATATTTTAAATTTCAGGTCAAGAAAATCGAATTTTTGTAAAGTCGTGGAATTGTATGGGAGGGGGTAGAAGGAGTGAAGCTACTCGGTTAATTTTTTTCCCGATATTAATAATGCTAATTAAGGATTGAGTACAAAATTTTAGCTCGATGAAAGTTATATGTATTGGGAAAATTATTATAGTTCGGAATATTTCATGAAAAAGTGTATGGGAGGTGGTGGAAGGAGTAGGGGTTATAAGTGAATTTTTGAGAAACGACTATAATCATCATGCAATTGATATATTTTAAATTTTAGATCTGCATCATTCACGCTTTTCAAGAAAATCTTTTGTAAAGTCGTGCAATTGTGTCACATTGTATGGGAGGGGGTAGAAGGGTTAATTTTTTTCCCGATATTAATAATGATGCTAATTTAGGATAGAGTACAAAATTTTAGCTCGATGAAAGTTATATGTACTGAGAAAATTAGTTTAGAATATTTCATGAAAAAGTGCAGTTTATATGGGAGATGGCGGAAGGAGTGGAGGGTTTTAAGTGACTTTTTGGGAAGCAACTATAATTAATTTGCAATTGACATAGTTTAAATTCCAGATCAGTAACGTTTACAGTTTTCAAAAAACGAAACTTAAAACTAATTAAAATAAAAATAATATTAAAAAGAAGAAAATTAAAAATTAAAAACGAAACTTAAAACTAATTAAACATAAGGATAATAAAAACATAAATCAACAATAAGATCGCTAAAGATTGAAAGCTTCTAATGCCATATCTCTAAAGCATTCCCTCATACAGCTAATATCGATAACATTGGCAACCGAATTAAAATTAGATGTGCTACGACTTAAGGGTTCATTTGATCCATAAACTGTTTTATGTTCAGGATGTTTTAAAAAATCACGAGTTCGTAAAGGTCTCTCAGGAACATAAATGGATATTTTAAAAAGCAGCTCAGGAGAGCTAATTTTATTACAAAGAATATCTCGCAGAAACACTATCGAATGTTGTTTTCTTCTAAGATCAAGAAAACGTAGGTCGATTAACTTACAACGGTTTTCATAACAAGGCAAATCATTTGCCCAGTCCAGCCTCCTCAAAGCAAAACGAGTGAATCTTCTCTGAACACTCTCAATTCGTCTACTGTGAATGTCAAATGATGGATTCCAGACAACGGAACAGTATTCTAAAAGAGGTCTTACCAAAGAGCAGAACAGAAATTTTAAAGCATAAGGATCCTGAAAATCAACTGAATTTCTCTTAACAAAACCCAAGCGAGAATTAGCTCGTGCAACCATACGGTCAATATGCGAAACGAAACTTAGCTTATGATCCAGCAATACACCTAGGTCATCGACTTCACGTGAACGAGATAGAACTGAATTATCCATATAATAGATATTCAATATTGGTGAACGACAACGATAAATAGACATAATCTTACATTTAGGAAGACTTAGATCTAAGAGATTGAATTTGCACCAATCAACAAATGCATCAATTTCTCTTTGAAATTTATGGCAGTCTTGGAGACTGCTCACTCTTGTGTAAATCTTTAAATCATCCGCATAGCCCAAACAAGAAGAATGTTGAAAAATTGAGAAAACATCATTTATGAACAATGTAAACAGAATAGGTCCCAAGTGGCTCCCTTGAGGAACACCAGAATGGACAAAATGCTTTTAGATATAAAGGAATCAATCTTGACATGTTGAGTTCTATTGCACAGGTACGAAGTAAGCCAATCAAGCATCTTGGAATGAAAGCCAAGAGCATATAGCTTAGACAGAAGAAGGTTGATGTGCACTCTATCAAATGCTTTAACGAAGTCTGTATAGAGGACATCAACTTGAAACCCTGCTTCTAGTGAATTTATAGAAAAATTACTAAATAGAATAAGATTAGTTAAAGTCGACCTCCCAGAAACAAAACCATGTTGACAGGTTGAAATTCACGAACTAAGAAATATAGCTTGTCTTTAACAATACTTTCAAGAAGTTTAGGAATTGCGGATAGTTTAGAGATACCTCTATAATTTTCCACTAAATGCCTAGGGCCTGATTTAAAAATGGTAGTGATGTAGGAATCTTTTCAATGGTCTAGAAATTCACCATTTGACAAGGAGAGATTAAAAATAGTTTTCAATGGAAATAGCAGAGAGTCTCGGCAATGCTTCAATAGAGATGCTCGAATATTATCTGGGCCTGGACAAGTATTACTTTTTAAGCTACAAAGCGCGACATAAACATCTTTATCAGATACTTCAATAAGGCCAATGTCAGCAATAGGACTAATGCTAGCATATCGATTTGGGTTAAAAGATATGTTGTTGTTATTATAAACTGATTGAAAAAAAGTTGCAAATAATTCGCACGACGAAGATGCATCCATTGAAGTTTGACCTTTGTACTCCATACTAGATGGGAGACCATTGTGTGCGCTTCGAGTTTACAAAATGCCAAAAATATCTGCTATCTGATTTTATTTTTGATTCGGCATTCATTAAGTAATTATGATATAAAAATTTATTCAGAACCTCATACTCCCTACGTAAACGAAAAAAGTTATTATGATGCGCAATGTTATTCGTGGTTATAAACAGTTTATGTGCTTTATTTCTTGCATTTTTCAACCTAGAAAGGCGAGAGTTTTGCCAGGGAAGCTTGGTCGAACTCTTCTTGACTTTAGGAACATACCGATCGATACCCTCATTAAGTATCAACGTGAAAGTAGCATTAATAGCTTTTAAATCTAAATTATTGAAAGAATGTGCCCAATCAATTGTGCTAAAGTATCTATTTAACTCAAAATAATCTGCTTTAGAGAAACAGTAGAAATTTATAAAACTTAATTTTAAAATCAATAGCTTTGTGATTGACCGAGTTGTTTAAAAGATTAACACTAGCCTCATTAACGTCAATAATATTAAAGGAGAAAAAATCATTATTTGCAAAAATTAAGTCCAAAATTTTTCCATTACTATTAAAAATATTATGCAATTGTTGCAGATTATTAGAAAACATGGAGTCAATAAAATTAAATTCAATATCTGATGTAACATTAAATGGAATCAATAAATTATCTTCACAACATCTTGTCCAACGAACATTCTCCAGATTGAAGTCTCCAACAACACAAATCTGTTGATCCTTTGTTAGATGATCGGCAACCCAATTAATATTGTCGATGTATCGCTGGAACAACTGTAAGCTGCTGCGCGGCGGAATATAGCTTATGATGAAGAAAATTCCGATATATGACAGAAATTGCACGAAGATGCAGAGCTAATCCACAATTTCGGATAGATAAACGTCGGTATACTGCGGAAAAATAATCTCTTTGCTACCGAAGCTTACATTGACAGCAAGAAGGACCCCACCACCTCTCTCCATATTGGTCTTCACTGACCTATCTTTACGATAGACAATATAAAAGGAATCAAGCAGCTCGGATGAGTTGAAACAATCATTCAACCAGGTTTCAGTCAGAATAATGATATCACAATGATGATCCACAGCAGCAAGAAAAAAATCATAAATTTTTGTTCGCATTCCACTGGTATTATGATAATAGCAAATAATCTCGTCTAAGTTCCGTCCAGTGCTATTTCGGGCACCTCGTTTTTTGTTAGATTCCGAAATGGGCGTACATGCAATCCCGAAGGTCAAAACTCCGACAAAAAACATTTATCGAACAGGTTCGACGGAATTCCAACTTTAAAGTTGACAAAACGTAAAGAGCTTGTGTCAGTACCATTTTTGACTAATTTCACACATTTTATATTATCCAGCGCTGAACCTAATTTATTGGCAACGAAGTCGATAATTTCGGTTTCACTAGTATTGGCATCAAAACGAGAAAGGTGCAGCCATTTGTGGCTCGACAACAATTTCAGTTTATCACAAGCATTTCCATTTCCGATGATTCTATTTTCGGTAAGCCGTTTCTTTCTGATAAGCTTCCAAGCACTACTATCGGATGGTGTTGTTTGATTACTAGATTCTGCATTCACACTAGCCAATAGATCAGTGCGTGAAACATCATCCCTTAACTCTGCGCTAATCGGCATAGGTAGAGACGGCGATAATGCATTGGAGTTAACCACTGGTACTTTAGGTGCAGTTGGCCTAGGGCGATGCCATTGCTATGATTCACAGGATCTACAGGAATGTTCGCACAAACCTGTTCTAGCTCACTAAGTGTGGCTTGTAGCTTGATTTGAATACTAGCGAATTCATTTCTTAAGACATGCAGGGCTGTTTTAGCCGGTAACAATAATAATTTAGTCATGAAACGCGAAAAAAAATTTCAGGGTAGCAAATTTTTTTTTTCTTGTGTCAATCACAATACTTTTTTATTAGAATAATAAAGTAAAAGATAAAGAAAAGAGTTTGTATTGAACATATTTTAAATTTTTATAAGTTTTGTTAATAATAATTTTCTTTATATGAAAAAAACGTTTAATTTTTTCAATCTTTTGTAGTACATATTTTCTATTCAGGAGATATTTGAATTTTTTTATTTTTTGGCTTAGTAAATTTTAATGTGTTTTTAGTCTTGTGAAAAATCGGATTCACGCAATCAAGTTAATTTTTTCCAGTTGGCTCCTGGCAATCCAGTTAACGCATGACTCATTAGCAGCCAATTTATCACTAACATACTACTACTATTTTGAATTATTCACATATTCGTTTAATTCGAAATGACAGGATCTTCAACGAAACGCCTTTTTGAGGATTACGCCACCTTAAGTAGGAAATGCCAAGTGGAGGTCCCATGCTGCCAGTAGTCGTAAAAGAAAAAAAATAGTAAACTGTCCAAAATTCTTATTTGATACTAAGTTGAAGTATATTTCAAACTTACACAACTTGCAGTATATGCAGACGACATAAACATTCTTGCAAGACCTCAAGATACACATGTAAAAAGGAAAAAAATTATAATGAATAAAATACGTAGCAAAAGGTAAGCAAATCTTTGAAAGTATGATCCTCAGAAGAGCTCATTTTAAGTACTAGTATGTATCAACATTTTTTTAATGATTCTATAAACAAAAGTAGCACCAAGTTCAACTTGTGGCCTGGGCGCTATTTTCCCCAAACATGCTAAAATCGATAACTTATCAATAAATACAAATGATAAATGTGAATAATTACATAGTTGCATAGCTGTAAGCTTCGACTACTTAAATAAAAAATGATATAAAAAAATGTGTGAATAAATTTATTTATCTATCTATCAAAACTTTTACTTCTTACTTCTTCTGAACATCGAATCAATCACGCAATCTAACAAGCTGTTCCCCCAGAAATAGATGAAATTTACTATCAACAATTTATTTGCACAAATATTATCAGAATGGTGTTTAAATAACGCTATGCAATTGAATGTTAAGAAATGTGCAGTAATATCCTTTTCCAGAAAAAAGTCTGGCACTTTTCAATTTGTCTATAATATTAGCAATGAAAATTTAAAACGTGTTTCTCAAATCAAAGATCTTGGAGTAATATTTGACGCTAAGTTGTCATTCAAATCCCATATAGATAAAATTTCAAATAGTGGTATGGCTATGCTAGGTTTCATAAAGAGGAGAGTCAAGAAACTTAATGACCCACACCTGTGTAAGACTCTTTTCCGTGCGCTGTTGTTGCCTCTGCTCGAATATGCAAGTGTTGTTTGGTCACCTTCTACTCAAATCGACTCGTACAGAATTGAAAGAGTACAAGTTCAATTTCTACTGTTTCCTTTACAAAGTCTTTAGTTTAGTAGCTACCGGTTGCCCTCTTACAAATGTCGGCTACTTCTGCTCAATATGACTACTCTCGAGAGCAGAAGAGAGCTTGCTTCTGCTACGCTTGCTTTCGATCTGATTAAGTCAAACATGATTTCGAGCGAGCTCCTTTCCCGCTTTATATTTGTTGACCACAGGTTCAATTTTCGAGACAACAGGATCTTGAAAAGTGAAACTTATCCTACCGAATATTTGATGAATGATCCTATTGCTTGCGCCATAAAAAATTTCAATTTGCATTCAGACTGCTTTAATAGTTCTGTAAGCAGAAACACCTACAAAGATAAAATAATGACTAAATTTAAGACATTATTTGTAAATAATATTTAAGTCTTAGTTTTAATGCAGTCTTTTTTGGTTTTAATTGTTTATGTTTGTTGTAAGTAATGGTAAAAACTTTCTTTTCATAAGCTTTTTATTAAGATTGTTTTTAATTATATTTTTTGTAAAATAGACTTAACTTGTCTACCTATATTAAATAAAAAAAATAAAATACTTAAAATATCTGTTATCCATAGCTTCACTGCAGATTCAATACTTCGTTTACAATATAAATGGAAGATTGAATTAATAAGGGGGATAGTAGAACGGGTGGGTGAACATTAATAATTTTTTCATCATTTTTTAAGGCCCACGTAGCGTAGTAGCAAGGTGATTGCTTCACAGCCAATAGGTCAAAGTTTCGATTCCCACTCTAGGCAGTAGGTTTTTTCATAAGATAATTTTTCAGTTTTACAGTCAATTCAAAATTATTCAAAATAAAATGGGCAAACGCTATAAATAAACTGCCAACATGTCGGGCGCTTTATTATTCTTGATGAAATCCAAGAGTATATGATAAAATCTGAGAATATATTATGTTTGCCTTACAATTTGCATTGCTAGAAAAATGCTCGCATAAAGCCGCCAAGGATACAGAAATATGTGTTGTCGCTCAGAAACCTCCATTCCCAGTGACCGTCTGTCCTCTGTCTGTCCTATATCATAACTATCGAAGGCTTTGACCTATCTGAAATTTGTCATATGCCATTTTTAGCAAAAAAGTAACTTTAAGCTCGTGAACGGGCACATCCCCTACTCTTTCTACCTCATCCCATACAAATTTCATGAAATTTAAGGAAATTTATTTTTCTCCGAAACCATTTCAGCTATTGACTTGAAAATGTATATATAATTAACGTCAAAAAATATTGATCTGATTCCCTTACTCCTTCTACCCCTCCTGTAATTATACTCTAGATGACATCTGAGAGTATATTGTGTTTGCCTTACCGTTTGTAACGCTAAGAAATAACGCTCGCATAGAGCCGCCAAGGGTACAGAAATATTTGTTGTCGCTCAAAAGCCTCGATTCCGAGTGACCGTCTGTCTGTCTGTCCGTCTGTGCGTCTGTCTACAGCATAACTTTCGATAGCTTTGAGGTATAGTTCTAAAAATTTTTGTGTGTCATTTTTAGCAAAAAAGTAACTTTGAGTTCGTGACTGGGCCACATCCCCCTCTCCTTCTACCCCCTCCCATACAAATTTCATGAAATTTCGAAAAATTAAGAAATTGATTTTCTTTGAAACTATTCAAGCCATCGACTTGAAATTTAGGCCGAAGTATAATGATACAAATGTCATTAATACCACGGAATATTGACCCGATCCCTTTACTCCTTCTACCCCCTCCCATACAAATGGACAATCTTGAAAAATGCATATTTTCGATTTTCATCGAAACTAGTAAAGCTAAAGAGACGAAATTTTGTCAGAATTCATTTTACTATAATTGCAATTTATTTTAAATTATCAACTTCACCTCACTCCTTCTACCCCCTCCTATACAAATTTCACGAAATTTTCAAATATAAATTAAATTATTTTTCTTCGAAACTGTTAAAGCTATCAACTTGATCTTTTGTATAAAGTATACAAATAGAAATATTAATAACGCGAAAAAATTTTGTTTTGATCCGTACACTCCTTCTACCCCCTCCCATACAAATGCATAATTTTGTTAAATGCATTTTAACGATTTCCATTCAAACTAGAAAAAGTATAAACTTCAAATTTTGCCAGTATTCGTTTTTTAATAATTAAAATAAGTCTTAAAAAAATTATCAGCTTCGCTTCACTCCTTCTACCACCTCCCACACAAATATCTCTATTATAAATTCAAGAAAAGCATTTCTCCTTTAAGTATATGAGAGCTATCGACTTTGAAATTGAATCAAAACATGGTGATAAGGATGATGACAAGCAGTTTCAAAATCATCTTAAACGCTCCACTTCCTCTGCCACCTCCCATACAAATGCTTCAATTTAAGGAAAACTATGACCAATTTCTTTAAAAATAATGAAAACTAAAAACTTTAAATTCAGCAAAAAACATTTTGCATACCATGTTCGGTGTCATATACGAAAAATATAAACCTCCCCCTCTACTTCTACCACCTCCCATGCAAAAGTCTCTATTCACTATTCGAAAGAATTTGAGATGACATATTTTCCGGTAAATTAAAGTCATTTCCATCTCATCTAGAGTATCATATGATTGGGCTTTAAGCCCAATCATAATTCTGTTATGTTTTGCTTTTGGTTTTATTTCGCTCCCCTTACGCCATCTACCCCATCCCCACTCATTTTCAAAAATATATAATAATCAATTTTTCTTGGAAACTATAAAAGCTATTTAAATTTCGAATATATTATTTTTATCGTAAAAGCGATCTTTTGGTAAGCAAATAATTTGGATCTCATCACTCCTTCCATCCTCTCAAATACAAACTACACTATTTAATGAAATACTTTACATCAATTTTCTCAGTACGTATCACTTTCATCGAGCTAAAATTTTGTACTAAATCCTTCTACTACAATGGCGCTACAGCCCAAATCGGGCCTTGGCCTCCTGACCTTCAGGTTCCTTAACATTTTTCATTATTTATTGTAAATGGGCTGTTGGTCCTTCGCACAACCCTCTATCTACGAATTATTAATTTTCGTAGATTGAGATAACCAAGGTATATCTCAGCAGGTAGTGTGCAAGAATTATATTACGTCGACCGGGATTTGAACTCACGACCTTCACATTGCAAGACCAACACGCTACTCACTAGGCTACACCCTAGCTAAAATCCTTAATTAGCATTATTATTAATATCCGGAAAAATTAACCGATTAGCTTTACTCTTTCTACCCCCTCCCATACAATATTGCATAATTCCACGACTTTGCGAAAATTAAATTTTCTTGAAAAGTGTGAACGTTACTGATCTGAAATCTAAAACATATCAATGTAAGTATATAAAGAACTCTTCATCTCTTGTTGCCATCCACGAAACGACCCAATTTTTAGTATCATCATATGATGCAAAGCGCTGCTTAGACAGGTCATGTACCATCGCCCGGAATAAGTTATAATCGGAACGGGCAAAGTTAGTACGGCGGGTGGGATAGGAGTTCCCAATTAAGTGTTTCCAAATAGGTTTTGATCGGCGCCGCAACATGCGGACGAGCGTTATCACGTGATGGACCAATTTTTTCGCATCTGGAGTAGTAATGGGTGCGTTTCTCCTTGAGTGATCGGTTTAATCTCATTAATTGTGTTCGATAGAGAGCTCCAGTATTGGTTTCGCCCGGTTTGAGCAACTCATAATACACGATACCAAGCTGATCCCACTAAATACACAGCATGAGTTTTATTCATGAATATTCGGTTTGGCTGTCGATATTGAAGCATGGCCATATGGTTCCCATGATTTTCTCTTCTTTGAGTTATCGTAGTAGATCCATTTTTCATCACCATACGATGCAAAAAAATCCGTTCTTTTATTTTTGGAAATCAGCATTTCACACTGCGCTCAACGTGTCTCGGCTTCAGTTCATATTTCATGGTTTTTGAACCACTTGTATCAATTTTAAACGATGTGAAACTGCTTGTTGAGTTACTTCTAATGTAAGTGCAAGTTCTTCTTGCATTTGGCACGAATCTGCCTCCAATAATGCTTTCAATTCCGTGTCTTCGTACACTTTCGGTCTTCCACTACGTTCTTTGTCTTCCACATCAAACTCACCGTTTTTAAACTTTTGAAACCACTCGCGACAACTTCTCTCACTTAAAGCAGTCTCACCATATGCTTCTACAATCGAAGTGTTTTAACTGCAGATTTCTTTAAGTTAAAGAAATAAATCAGAAGTTCCCGCAAATTAAACTTTCTACAGGGCCATTTTTTGTCAGTCGGCGGAAACTTATTTGTATTTCTTATATAACATCGTATGACTGGGCTATACGCACAATCGCAGCTCTGTTATGTTTCAGAGCTTAATGTCACTTTATTTATACTTTTTTTTATAGTTAATACAAGCTACAACTATTTACATTTCCTTAACGCTCTTCTTCTTGTATATGATCTGAGCACTGGCCTATCCCATACAAATACGAGTATCATGGTTTCGTTCTTAATCATTTATGGTTCTCATTCTAACAAAATAAAAAGCATTGTGTTCAAATAGCCATTAAACTAAGCAGATTATATATCCCACTTAATGTATTACTAACTACATTCTCAAAAATTCCCCATTATTGCGATTCTTACGCGGACAAAGTCGCGGGCGACCGCTAGTAGCATATAAGATAAGTAATTCCATATACAAAAGTAATGCTTGCATTTTTCTAAAAAGAATATCATAGTCCAATCGGATTAGATAAATAAAGATCTGTTTAGCGAAATGCTGCGATCTCCATGTTTTTTAACCTCATTGTTTTTTTTATTGGATAGATTACGATAAAAATATTGCGGTCACTGGGCAAGTAGGGGAAGAACTCGATAAATACCAAAATCTGTAAATTTTCGCCTGTCTTAGAGTTTTTTTTTATATTTTTTGACGTTCTACTTAACTAAGTTGCAAATTAAAAAAAAGAAGTTCGATTGCAGACATTTAGACCTTTAATTTGAGCGGTAAATAGTTAAATTTGTTTTATCTAAATCTGAGATATTGATGGTTTTCGAAGACTGTTTCGAGAATTTTCAAAGACATGAGTGCCTCTTAATAAATGTACTTTAAATGATTGAACCGAAACTCAGCCCAGATTTATCAGGTTTTATGGAAATTTCATCTGATGAAGTTGTTGTAAAATATCTTTTCGAGCTAATTTTCTGTCAATAGCTTTTTGAAAATAAAAAAGTCTAAATCAAATCTCCTACAGACTTCTATATTCAAATTATATTGACAGTTTCTCGCCGTTGATGTAACCACTATGCGATTTCTGGACCCACACTCAGGACCAATGTACAATATGTTGTTTCCACTCGGAGTTCGTTCATCTCCTGATCCTGTTCACCTGACCTCACTCAAGCCCAAAATTTCATGGTCTGTAACGCTAAGAAGTAGTGCGTAGGCAGAGTCGCCAATATTTCCGAAGTAACCGTCTGTCTGTCAATCCGTCCATCTATATAAAACATAACTCTCGTACGCTTTGAGCTATCGTAGTGAAATTAGTTTTATGTAAAAACTTCTTCTACATACAAATTTTATGAAATTTTGAAATTTAAGTAAATTGATTTATCTCCGAAACTATTTAAGCTATTAACTTGAAAATTAAGCGAATATTAGGTAAATATTTTTAAAGTTAAAAAACATTAATACGATTCAATCACTCTTTCTACCACCTTCCATACAAATGCACAATTTTGAAAAATGCATTTATTCGATTTGCATTGCAACTAGCAAAGCTAAAAGAACACTTTTTACCAGAACTAATCCTATTGTAACTGCAACTAATTTGAAAAAAAAACTATTGTCTTCACCACATTTCTTCTACTCCCACCCATATGAAATTTAAATTAAACCATTGTTCTTCAAAACTGTCAAAGCAATCGACTTAAAATTTTGACCAAAGTATAACATTGCAATTATCTTTAAGGTCGAATAATTTTGATCCGCATACTCCTCTTCAATACGAAAACCCAAAATAAATATCAGCTTCGCTACACTCCTTCGACCGCTCCTATAAAACATAATGAGGGTGGGTAAATGGGTAGATGAGGTAAGGAAATCGAAAATTTGTGATGCAGTTTTATTTTATTTCTCTTGTAAGATGCTCGTACAAAACTTCACGTTCGTAGTTATTAACCCTATAACCGGCAAGCGTTCCTATAGGAACGCATCACAAAAGTCATATTTTGTTGCCAGCTAGAAACATTTACATGTGAACCTCAGTTCCTGTCTTAAGGCAATACTTCAGTGAGCACATGTGTTAAAGGACGAACGCCATCTGATGTTTCGTTTGACATTTATGAATTGTTTTGTGTTAGATTTCGCGTCGAGAGCTCGTATAAATTTTTCTGCGTGTAAAATTTTTTAAAGTCAATAAAAACAATATAATATAGTTTTAAATTCAATCGAAAATTTTCTCTGAGTTATTTAAACCTTTTTCAAGTGGAAAGTGCTATTATCCAGTGATTTGGTTAATTCCAACGCCGTGCAGGTGAGTAAATTTGATGCGGTCCTATAGGAACGCTTGCCGTTTTACGTTTTTCCCCTTTTGCATTTTTCCATTTGCTTAATTTTTTCTCACCTTTTGCATAGAAATGAGTAATAGAAGGCAAAGTGTATTCAAATTGAATGAATTAAGTGAAGAAGAGGTGATGGACCTCTTAAATTCGGTCAAAACGGACGAAGATGACAGCGATTCCGATAGCGACGGCAGCGTGACACTCTTGGATTTCGATCCACGTGTCGATAATTTTGAAAAAGACGATTACCATATATGACTAGCCCTGTAGTTACCCCGTCTACAGGTGGGTTTACTGGAGCAGGTAAATTTCCAAACGAAAAAAAAAGAGTAAATTGATAAACATTTTCCTCCATTTTTATACTCTAGATGAAATCTGAGAGTTTTATAAGTTTGCTCTAAGGTTTTTAACGCTAAGAAATAAGGCTCGGAGAAAAAAATGAATGATACAGAAGTTAATATTATCACTCAAAAATCTCAAAACCGGATGTCCGTCCGTCCGTCCACCTGTGCGCGCTCTAGCTTGAGAACGCGTTGAGCTAGATAGTTCAAATTTTGTACACGTCGTTTTTGACAAAAAAGTAAGGAAAAGTTCGTGAACGGGCCAAATCGCTCCACCCCTTCTACCCCGTCTCATACAAAATGACACAATTGCGCAATTGCGCAATTTGACAATAAACAGATTTGCTCAAAAAGTATAGAAGCTATTGGTCTGCAATTTGAAATATATTACTTTTATAATAATATCAATCTACCGTATTAAATTTATGCGTGTTCTCCGTCTCCTTCTACCACCTCCCATACAAACTGTACTTGTCATGAATTACTCTAAACCAATTTACTCAGTGCGTATAAAATTCAGCAGGCTGAAATTGTGCACCAAAAATTTATTTAAAATTGTTAGTAATGCCAAAAAAAATTAGACGATTAGCTTCACCCCTTCTGCCCCCTCCCATACAAAATGACACAATTTCGCAATTTGACAATAAATGGATTTACTCGAAAAGTATAAAAGGTATTACTCTGAATTTTCGGATACGTTAGTTCCATATTAATTTTAATCTACAATAGAAAAATTATTTGCATCCTCCCTCTCCTTCCACCCCCTCCCATACAAACTACACTTTTTCATGAAATGCCCTAAGACGATTTTCTCAGACCATATAACATTCATTGAGCTCATATTTTGCAATAAATACTTAATTAGTATTAGCACTGAGATCAGAAAAAAAATATTTGATTACCTTCATTGCTTCTACCCCCTCCCATACAATATGACACAGTTTCATAACTTCACAAAAAATAGATTTTCTTGAAAAGTATAAATGGCACTAGTCTGAAATTTGGGGATGTCAATTTTACAATATTCCTAGTTATTTCTGAAAAAATCACTAAAATCCCTCCACTCTTTCTACCACCTCCCATACAAACTGCACATTTTCACTAAATCTAACTCACTAATTTTTTCAGTTCCCATTCAATTTTTGGAGTAAGCATTTCGTATAAAACATTTTTAGAGCTACTTTAGCATGCTGGGGAAAAATTAGTTCAATGCTGTCATCCCTTCTAACACTTCCCATGCAAAATTTCTTGGGATCACAAAAAATTATATTTCATCTAGAGTATCGTAGAATTGCACTTTACGCGCAATCGTAGCTCTGTTATGTTTTATTTTCAGATATTACATCAATTGCAAAAGACGCAAACGAATTTTCCAAAATCGTGTGGAAGATGAAGAATCTGCAATTGCACGTAAATGATGTTGCGTTTCAAGGTGACAGTAGCTTCCCAACGGCTATAAATGAGCTTGTAACGCCAATGCAGTTTTTTTTGCTATTTTTTCACTTACGAAGTAGCAAAAATCGTAGCCGAAGAAACAAATCGACATGCATTGGCTGAGAATATAAACACCGTCTTCAAAGCAGATGCAAAATAGGAGGAGGAGGATATTGTTATATATGTCAATATACCGCTATCCAAATCTTGATAGCTAGTGGTCAGAACATTCTTTCTCCCCTATTGCAAAAACAATGCCAGTGAAACGGTTCATGGCCATAAAGAAGCATTTGTCATTTGAAGACGAAGCCAATCGCAAAAAAGAATCTACAGCCAGGTTATGATGCTCTTTTTCGGATTCGAAAGCTAGCCACTGCATTTAATTACCGTTTCAATTCCGTTCCCAAAACGGCGCGACTCTGTGTGTATGAACAAATGTTCTCAACAAAGATGCGGCATCATCTTAGACAATACATGCCAAATAAACCCAATAAATGGGGAATAAAATTGTTTGTGCTCTGTGATTCGAGTGGATACGCATATCGTTTCGAAATCTACAATGGTGCTGGAGAAAATGCGGTGCTCGACGGACAGCCCAACCTTGTTAGCGCTGCGAACTTTGTCGTTCGCGTATCTCAAACGATTCCGGAATTCAAGCATCACATATTATATTTCGCTAAATTTTATACCTCGATTCCATTGCTGGTATATTTGCATGCTAGAGGAATCTACAGTTTGGGCAAAGTCCGTGTGAACAGGATTCCGAACTGCAAGCTTCCAAACGATAATGCCGTGAAAAAAGAAGAAAGAGGATATTCAGCTGTATGTGTTGGCTCTGCATATGGTGTTGATATCTCAACGGTACTGTGGAAGGATAACAAATGTGTCCGACTGGCATCAACATATGTTGCAACAAAGCCGTTTATCCGCTCAAATCCAGACAAACAACACACAAAAGCAGCGCGGTATGATCGAAAAGGTAAAACGTACATCGAAGTGGATTGTCCAGAAATAATAGTTGAGTAAAATCGTCGCATGGGTGGCGTTGATTTGATGGATGGTCTAATGGGCCGGTACCATATCAAAGCGAAAACCCGAAATGTAATGGTACGAATTTTTTACCATCTAATTGATATGGCTGCAATCAATGCTTATATTTTGTATCGGAGAATGTACGCAGCAAGGGACAGTGATTCCAGTGATGTCTCAGCCGCAGACATCGATTTGTTCAATCTACCACAGTTCCGAGAAAAAATTGCTGCTGGTCTCGTTTCGTATACCCAAAAACGCGTAATTGGTAGACCATCACGCTCGTCAACACCCACAACACCGACACCACCATCAACACCACCGCCGTGCAACTTGAGGATTGGTCAAACCGTCAGGCATCCCGTGGATGATATTCGATTTGATAGACTGGACCACAATCCCATCATGCTAACAAATAAAGAAAAAAGAGACTGCAAGCTTTGCAAGAAGTCCAAGACACAATTTTTTTTGTGCAAAATGTCGGTTGCATTTGTGCATCACTGTAGCGAAAAACTGTTTTAATGCTTACCATAGTTCTTAGATTAATATTTTTTCCCTTTCTTTCACCTTTTGTATCTTTTTTGTCAATAAATACTATTATTCAGCATAAAATACCATGTTCATACCTTTTTGTTTTTTTACACTTAAACCGGCAATACCTGGCGACTGACTGCGCAGGTATTTTTGTTTGAAAATTGAAAGATATGTTTCTTAGACTCTGATTTATGAAATAAAAAATTCCCAATGAAAAATATTCGCCTATTCAATTTCGCCGGTTAGAGGATTAATTTGTTGGTTATTAGTTGATTTATTAAGATTGGCCGAAATCATAATTTTAGATGGGAGGGGGTAGAAGAGCAATGGCAATCTTAAAATTGTTGACGCAGTTTTGTTTCAACTATTATATTTTTATTTATTTTGTGCAAAATTTTAAATTGATAGCTTTTAATAGTTAGATGATAATTGATTTCTTAAAAATGGTCGAAAAAATAATTTTGTGTGTTTTGAAGTTTTGAAGGTATTCGACTAGTTAATATTTCATATATTTAGGAATTTTTACATATACTCTAGATGAGATCTGAGAGTATTATAAGTTCGCTCTAAAGTGTGTAGCGCACAGAGCCGCTAAGGATACAGCAATATTTGCTCTTGCTCAAAAATCTCAAAGCCGGATGTCCGTCCGTCTGTTAATCCGTCCGTCCGTTCGCTCTCTAGCTTGAGAACGCGTCGAGCTAGAAAGTTCAAATTTCGTACACGTCGTTTTTGGCAAAAAAGTAAGGGCAAGTTCGTACACCGGCCAAATCGCTCTATCCCTTCTACCCCCGTCCAAACTAAATGACTCAATTTCAAAACTAAAAAAGCTAACGATTTGAAATTGTGAACATATTAGTTTTACATAAATGTGATGTATGGCATAAAGATTATTTGAATCCCCTCACTCCTTCCACAACCTCCCCTACAAACTATACTTTTTCATGAAACACTCCAAGCCGATGTTCTCGGAACATATAACATTTATTGAGCTCACATTTTGTACTAAATACTTAATTAGCATTATCACTAAGAAAAAAAAAATAACTGATAACCTTTACTGCTTCCACCCCCTCCCATACAATATGACACAGTTTCACGACTACAAGAAATCGCTTTTCTTTAAAGGTGTGAATGTTCAATCAAATTCCTGTTAAGACCCCCTATAGGGGCATAGGACGGAAACAACTCTCTTCCACAAGATGCGATCCTGAGCATCGGCCTTAAGATGTTGCCAGGACTTGTTGTGTTACATGGTCGACCAATCCAACGTCTTCCTTGAGGATTATAATCCAGAGCCTGTTTGGCGATGTTTCACTCTGGTTTCCTCAAAGTATGACCGATCCACTGCCACTTCCGCCGTTGAATCTCAATACCTATTTTAGTCTGGCCAGTTGTACTCCAAAGTTCGTCGTTGGAGATCACTTCTGGCCAGAATATTCCTAAAATGCTTTGGAGGCATTAGTTAATGAAAGTTTGTAGTTTCTTGGTAAGTCAAACGGTCACTTTCCACGTAGTACAACCATATAACAACACGGATTTGACGCATGCGTCAAAAACTCGCAGCTTCGTGCGAAGGGAGATCTCTCTTAACCTCAAGAAAGGGGAAAGGATACCGAAGGCCTGACGAGCTTTATTTAGCCTCAACATCCTTTTCGGCTCCGCCGTCCATGCCGACAATGCTTCCGAGATAGCAAAAATCTTGTAACTCTTCCACATCCTGTCCGTTAAGAACAATCGGTGTGCTTGCGTTCGAACACATATGCATGTACTTGGTTTTACAAACATTTATTTTCAATCCGGCCTCTTTGCATTTAGAATGCAACGAGCGAACATTTGACTCTTAGTCCAAACGGTTACGTGCAAGCAAACACACTTCATAAGCATAATCAAGGTGACTTAAGATGTCAAATAGTCTCCATTGAAAACCGTTACCTTCCCCACCTTCCAGTGCAGCTTTCAAGATGTCATTTATTACCGCCAGAAACGGGGCTGGTGATAATATGCAGCCTTCTCTGACACCCGTTCGCACAGGGAAGCTCTCGGACAGCTCTCCTCTATGCAAGACGCGACACCTTGCATCTTCGTAGGATTCTTTAATCATAGCTATGACCTTATCTGGAATACCTCTCCTACACAAAGCATTCCATATATAATCTCGCTTAACGCTGTCGAAAGCCTTCTCGAACTCCACAAACATGAGATGTAGTGGCAAACCCATTTCGGCTGACTGCTCTAATATTATCCGTAAGGTATTTGTGTGGTAGGTACAAGACGACCTTTTACGGAATCCAGCCTGATAAACTTCGGTAGTGCTTTCGACGACAGCACTAATCCTATTCAGAATGACCTTAGCCATAATTTTTGATACGGCAGTAAGTAGACATATACCACGCCAATTGCCACAATCCAGAAGGTCGCCCTTCTTCGGAATTTTTACAATGACCCCCCCCCCCTTCCATTCAATCGGATATCTTCCTTCACAACACACCTCAGTAAAGAGTGGGAGGAGTATATCGGCTGTTATTTCCGGGTTCGCTTTGAGGAGTTTGGTTTGTAGTCCGTCTATACCTGGAGCTTTCCTTCCCGCCATTGACCGAATGGCGGAAACTATCTCTTCCTTATCTAGGGGATCGTCCCTAATAGAGGATTGTTGCGGGTGTATGTATGGTAGTTGTTCTGTTTCTGGAATATCTTCCTCTGACAAGATGTTTAAAATATCAGAGAAGTATTCCTTCCATCGCCGTAACTGGTGTTCACTCATATTAAGGAGAGTTCCGTTGACATCTCTCACGAGGTGGTTGGCGGTGAAATTCCTGTTCGTCAACTGTTTCATGATTTTGAATAGTGAACCCATATCCCCAAGGTGAGCCGCAGATTCTGCCTTGTTTGCCAGATCTTCAATGGCCTTTCTCTTGTCGCGTCTAACAGCCTTTTCAAGCTGTATATGAGTATCGTGGTAGTTCTGCCTTAGGTCGTGCGTTCGTTGGTTGACATCGGGTTGAGAGATGATTGCCAATTTGGCTTTTTTCCGATTGCCAACCTTGTCCCATGTGTCTTGCGATATCCAGTGTTTCTCACTGCTTTGCACATATCTCACAAATGCTTCAGCACTAGTTAGAAAAGTGTTGCCTCCCAACTGGCGTCCAGTGTGCGCATTTAATATTCACCCAATGTGGATGACTTTTCGCGTAGAATAGTGGTGTATTCGCGGTTTTTGTTGGGATCTCTGAGTTTATCCACATTAAGCTTGCGCTTCATTTGAAGAATTTGTGGTCGTCGGATAGCTGCTGTACACAATCTCAAGCAGGCAACCATCAAGTGGTGATCGCTCCCCACGTCAGCTCCACGTTTCGCTCGCACATCGAGGAGACATCTTCTCCATCGGCGACTTATAGCCAAATGGTCGATCTGGTTCTGAGTTACACCATCAGGGGAAACCCAAGATGTTTTATGATGATTCATGTGTGGAAAAGGGGTCCCTCCGATGACCATTTGCCGAGTACTACAAAGCTCCACAATTAATTCCCCGTTTTCGGGTCTCTTAATCCAAGGTCGTGACGCGGCGACCCAAGGGTCACGATGCCTCTCCATGACGTGTTCTAGTCCAGTGTTGTCTGATCCAACCTGGGCGTTCATATCTCCTGAGATGATAATAATATCACCTCTTAGAATACGTTCGAAGGTGGCACTCAGTTGGCTATAAAACTCCTCTTTGTCACCAGATGTTGCGGTATTAGTTGGTGCGTAGCACTGCAGAATTGTGACGTTTCTGACACTGGTCCTGAGCCTGACGACGACAATCCTATCGGAAATTAGTTCCCAGCTAATGAGACTGTTTCTCGCTCTCGGTGTACGGACGAACGCCACGCTATTTTTTGCTTCACTTTCAGGGCCAATGTACAGAATAGTGTTTCCACTAGAGGTTCGTTCTTCTCTTGATCCTGTCCACCTGACCACGCTCAAGCCCAAGATTTGGATGTTATAGTGCTCCATTTCACGGTCGATCACTGGTTGGCGGTGCAAGGACCGAGTAAATCCAGCTCTTCCCCCGTCATTCAATATTCGAACGTTCCAGAAGCCAATCATAGTCCGTTTTCGAATGCCAAAAGTCGTTACCGTAGAATCAGTCCGTATCCGAGGCGATGTATCCGTTTCTCGTATCATTTGGGTCTTAATCACGGGTGATAAGCCCATGATCCAGTGAGTGTCCATTATCCATTTTTACGGCAAGCAGGACTGGCTGTGGGTGAATTCTACAGCCCCCATCCCACAGGGGGATAGTTGGCTCAGGTCCGTGGAGGTGCTAGTCTCCAAAGATAGATGCGGGAATTGGTAAAACCTCATCCTACAACTACCCCTTTCGGGGAAATCACTAACTTCAAATTTTTACCAAAATTAAAGACTATGTAGTTCTTCAATCTGACGATTTGATATCTGTACTCAGTTTTGAAATGAATTATTGGAAAGTGCACCATTTTGGAAAAGCTCCCTATTTCTCCCCACGACTTCTATGACCAAATTTTATATTTTTCTTGTATTTCGCTAATATAGCTTAATATATGTTTTATGTTTAAATTGCACAACTTAAAAGATAGACGAGATATTCATTTTTAAGTTTTTTTTTGCACAAATTTTAGATTTTAGTAATTTCTTTATAAATAAATATAACTATCATAACACATAAACAAGTGATATGCTGCATTAGTTTCTAAGCAATGGCAGTAAATCAATATATTACAAAGTTGTGAATTAGCATAATTTTGTATATGTTGAGTGAAAGAAGTTAAGTGATTTGGAAGGTTCGCCAAGTTTGCGAATTACTTATTTTCTGTATAGGAAATGCCAGCTTCCTACCTCTACGCACTTTCGAGTTAAACCGCCAAACATCTATTTGTAAAATTTTCCGTGACAATGTAACAACGTCAGTGTAGTCTATTTTTCTTCCGAACCTAATTTTTTAGCAATAGAAGGTTAAAAGCAAAATTATCTTAAGTATCCTATGTATGTGATTAAATGCTAGTAAGTAGGTAATTGATGCTCTAAAAATGATCAAAGTGCTTAAAAAGTTTTACCACCCACCCTCAACTTTAAATTTTGTTTATTTTATCCTAAACAATCGCTTGATTGATACCTACAATCGTGGCTTTGTTATGTTTTCAAAAGTAATTCAATGTTCACGAAAATTTCAAATCCCGCAGAAACTTGCCTTAGTATATGAATTAGCTCTCTAGTATAATTTTATGGATGCTTGTCTCGATTTCAACTTTACCGGATTAAGTTCCGATAAAGTGTCTGCACTTAAATTTAAATAATGTCTACGAATACTTAAGTAAAATGATAGCCTGAAAATAGTAAGGCATGAATGAAAAAGTAGTATGAGTGTTTATTATTTGTGCGATGCGCTGTTGAATTGATTTGATTTTCTTTTTTTATTTCTTTTTTATAGAAATTTTTTTATGAATGTTTTTGAGAAAGTGCATATAATATGAAAATGCAGCAGAGGTGGGGGATAGAGAGAAGCAAAGGAAAGAAAAAAAATTTTGTGTAAGCTTGTATGCCGCAAATTTGTTAAAAACAAAATCGAATGGGTTTAATTCAGTCGTTTAGCTCTTGATTCGGCTTCACCTCTTTGATCATTTATCATTTTTTTAATTATACTTGAATGGAAAAGTGATGGAAATTCTTAATTAGTATAATAGTGCAAAAAATAATAAATAAAGTGTATATGTAGGTTTACAAAATGAAGCGCAGTCGACGAAAAGAGAAGACTCAACACACCGAAATTCATTTCTCTCACGTAGGGGACCTGTAGCTTGCCTGTGGCCGTAGTCTGTACCACCAGACATCTTTCCGCATATTTATGCTCACAAGAAAGTTTGTGTGCGAGTTATGTTGATCGTGGTGTAGAAGAAAGATCCGTGGAAAGATTTCTGGCGATCTGCGCCATACATAAAATCAGAAGCTTATATTTTTCTCCCAAGTCGATGGAGAAGCCAAAGCAAGCGGCCTAGAAGAAATTTTTGGTGGGGTATCATACCAAACAGATACCTATATAAATTGGCTGCTCACTCGGGAAATGGTATCATATCATCCTTACGTTTATTCGGCGATAGTTCGAAAAAAAATTAAATAAAACAACAGAGACTTTCAACTTTTTTGTTCTCATTGGTTTCACAACTAAAATTCAATCGAATAAAACAAAAAAATATAATATTAGAAACTAATAAAAGTGAAAATGGTCTTGAAGAAAGTTCTAAGTGTATTTTGTGTGGTGGCTGTGGTTGCGGCTTTACCTGCTGAGGAATCTCGCGGCCATGCCCGTAACGCTATTGGAACCGAAAGCGATATTATGGATAGCATTTACAAGGATTGTCTTCGAAAAGATTCCGTGTCATGTGTGAAATACAAATTGTTCAATTTTGTCGATAAAATGATGGGAGCCCGTGATCAGTTTGCCTTGACCGAAGGTGTAACTGTTGTTAAGACGCCTGGTGCCGAAACTGCTGGCGCTCCGCGAGCCATTACTGGTGACGAATCCATTGATTCATTGATCTGGAATCGTGTTTCGAGCTTCTTACAAAGTCACACAGTCAAGGTCGAATTAAAAGGAGCAGATGTCGTGAACGCAGTTCAGTCTACTGGCCGCGCTTTGGAAGATGTCTCTGATAGTTTATTCGGTGACGATCAGTCGGGATCTGGACCAGAGGAGAGCCGAGGCAAAAAGAAGAAGGCAGCTAAGATCTTAGGACCAATTCTTGCTCTTGTTGCATTGAAGGCAGCTGCCCTTCTTCCGCTTCTACTGGGTGCTATTGCTTTGATTGCGGGTAAGGCACTACTCATCGGTAAGATCGCACTGGTTCTATCAGCGGTAATCGGACTTAAGAAACTTTTGTCGCAAGAACGACATGTCACGTACGAAGTTGTCGCTCATCCGCATCACTCGGCAAGCCATTCGGCGAGTCATAGCGATTCATACGGAAGCGGATATAGCGGCGATGCTGGCGGCAGCTATGGAAGTTCTGGACACGGGGGCTGGGGTCGGTCTATTGATGCTCAAGACATAGCGTACAATGCCCAAAAGCCACAATAAAAATAAGTTGACAACAAAGATAATTTAAAATATTGCTGATGCTTCATTTCAGGAGCCTTGGCTTATTGTTTTTGTATTTATATATTTTTATATTATGAAACCGAAATACCGACAAAAAGAAAAATTCTCGGTACTGCCAATACTCGGGGCTTTGCAAATATTTCGAAGAGAGTAGATACTTATGAAATAAGAAAATATTTGGGAAGTTAGTTTAAATAATTTATTGTAATATTTATTTTGTTTTAAAAAGCTATTATTTAAATTGTTGTTATGCTCTGTTATGTAACTTTTAACTTAAGTTACGTTTTTCACTAAGTTTTTTCTAACTTTTCTGATCTGTATACTTTTTCTGCCTACTTAAATTTCTACTTATTTATTGCTCCACCATTATTACTAGCTCTGTTTACGAAAAAGTGAATTTTCGTTGCTTTCCACATTCTTCTCATAACTTCTTTTCTCCATTTTGTTTTGGTAAAATGCACCATAACAACTGCCATAGACACTATTTTTTTTCATGTTTATAACTATATTTCGTCTTCATTTTCGTGTAATGAACTACTTCATATTGTTTCTATATTTATTATCATTATTTTTCCTTTTAAACTTTCTAGCAAATCTTCCGAGAATTTTCTTTCATTTTTCGACTGAAAACTCTTGTTCTATTTTTGTAATATTTTTTAATATAAAAATAAGAAAGAATAATAAAAATGAATTATTGAACGAAAATAAAAACCATTAGTTTTTATTATGTTTTATGCTCATATTCGAAGAAACATCTGGTATTCCATGTGCGTTAATTTCCCATCTTTTTTTTGTATGTTCCCCTTAACAACATAAAATTCACTGTCACTGGGCCTGAAGGAAAGTGTGTCATGAGAACACACTGGACTTTCTTATTACCTGTACAAGATGATGTCTTTAATTTATTCATTTAAAAGAAAACGTGGAGCGGTTTTACTTCTCCGATTCCAACGAGTTGTTTACATTATACGAGAAGAAATGGCCTCTTCCACTGCACTACTGACTTCCCGCGTAAGATTTTTTTTATGCCAATAACACAAGTAATTTCCCGATAAGCCGTTCGCACAGGTAGATAATTATCCACTTCGTACTCGATGCAGCTAAGAATGCAAGTCTCTTTAAAAGTTGAATGAAAGCTTTTAATATGCGTCATCTTAAATGACCTCACTTGACTTCAATAACCCAGTTGGATTTCGAATCGCATTCCAATTAAGACTAACAATCGAATTAGAAGTTAAATTTAGATCATAATGATTTTTAGATGTCCTCAAACTAATATAACAGTTATCTGATCCAAACCTACATTATGCACATAAATTTGTTTATATTTCAATACCATTTTTGCTTTTTTTATATAAAAAAAAACTAGACAAACTGGTAACAACAGACGCAAATATTCTCATATCTGTTGGTACCGCTTCTGCTTTTGATTAATCTGATTCCGCGGTTTCTCTACTAAAACAGGTTAAAATTAAGAAATACTTACCGAGCTGCTGTAATCCATACATTTGACCACTCCAGGTGTATTCATTCAACGTTTATGAAAAGAACGGTATCAAATTGAGGTTACAACAATAAAAATTATCAAAACGAGATGAATTCTAAAACTTATTTGAATTATTAGTTTTATGCATACATAAATTGATTCTATGAATATATACATACATATATGTATATCTGTGTACATATTTACGAAAAAAGAATATAAATACATAAAGCGATTCTCTATAGAAAATATTATTATATACGCTTTTTGATACAAAAGAAAATTCAATTTGTTGTAATAAAAGATCAATCCCAAAGTGAGAAATAACACATCTAGTTATTATATTTCAACTAGGTATCTATTGCCAAAATATTTGTGAACCTGTTCATCGATTATTTTTTACAGCTTCATCTATTCAAATTTATTTCTATACAAGTTTACCTATTTATAAATTACACATTTAATAACATCTGTTGTGGATTTGCATTAACAATGCAACAGTAAGAAGATTATGAATTTGTTTTAAGTTACGACGAAAATATGACCATTCCATGAATTGACTGCGAAAATACGTATAAAAACCTGAATTTATTGAAAAACAATTGCTATTAGATAATGTAACATATTTTGAATAGAAGATTCACGATTACTTATTTAGTAAACTATTCACCTATTCACCAAAAATAATTTTATCTTAGTATATACAATAACTGCTTGCAAAAGTAGTCAAATCTTTAGAATTATAGCTTTAATTTGTTAACGAGATTTGATTTATTGAAATTATGATCAAAATTATATACTATATAGGTCAATCAATATCTCCAATTTTTAAAACTTGCCATCGAATGACTTTGTTGCGTTGATAAACGAAATAACTGCTTTGCAACAAAATATCATTGCCTTCAGCTACTCGCTCCAATCAGTAGTAGCTGCTAAAATATCAGATTTGGGTAAGCTGGGCGATTTGGTCGCTGCCAAGACCAAACGTTTAGATGCACTCGAGGATAAAAATTCAAATTTAAAACGCGAACTGACCGAGATTGTCGGAAGCAGCAAATTTCAAAGGAAGGCATCATCTTTAATGTGATGGTTTGGTGAATGTTTTCACAGTGCATTTCGAATTAAAAGAAAAGATTTTTGGATTCTATACTGTTACGCTTTATTATTCGTGACGTTTCGGTCTCTGCTGAGACCTTTATCAAACTGATCGACAATTACAAAAGACTACTATTTTATACAGAATGAGGTTAGTTGGGTGTAGGAAGGGTAATTTAAGGTTAATTAATTAATTAGTATCAGGTAGTTAAATTAGTTTTAGATTTCTGTACGGATTTTGTTCTTACCAAATTTAAGGCAGGTAGCCACTCTGCTGATAACTTGTATCCGGTGTCTCGGTTGAAGTTCTGTGGATATTGAGAAATTTCAATTGCTTCTCGTACTATTCGTGGAGATCCCATCGCCGCTCCTTCCGTTTGTTTGTAGAGTTTCCCTAGAGCTGAAAAGAAAGTGTTATTTAAACAGATTTCTATTAAATCATATCTGTAGTCCGGAATGAGTTTCCTGATGATACTTAAGGTGTCCTTAATCAAGATGTTGGATGTTGGTGAACAGTGATACCACGTCTAGGCTGACTAAAATATCCGTTGGTTCCAAGTTGACTTTTTGAAGGATGAGCGGAATTTTTAACAGAGCACAATGTGCTATCTACTAGTGGGCGTAACTCAGGCGCGAGAGCCTTAGCAAGTTTTTGGGTAAGTGATTGCACCAAACTGACAATGGGTTGAAGCGGGATATTCTCCTTGTGTACTTCTGGAAGCCCGTACATTTTTGGAGTATGAGGGTCTAAAAAAATTAATTTTGCATATTTTTTCCGGTAATATTGGATTTTTCTTGATGAATTGGGTTAATTCCCGGTGGAGGGGATTGTATTTCGAAGCTCTACCATCAGAGGTTGTATTATTAAAGCATATAAGGTGCAAAGACTAGTAGATATTTCTGGCCTGTGTACTCCTGTACATAACTACTAAGAGCGATTAGCAAGGCTTAGATCAACGAACCTCTACTTTTTAGTTTAAGAAGCATTTAGAGAGTAGCAAACCATTTCAAAAAAGAACAAAGTTTTAAATTTTTTTGCATCTGTGGCGCAAATAGCTGATGAGAGGGAATAAGGAATCCAAAGTTGTTCGCATACATTCAATATTCGACTTAAAGTCGCTTAAATAACAAGTAACACTAACAGTTGTTAATACGTTTATTAGCATCACTTTTCAAAACAGCATTAATTCAATTAGTTTTTATCAAAATGTCAGAGGTGTTAGATCCAAGACGGTGGATATCAGATTAGCTGAACTACATAGCACTGTGTGTCAATTAAATTAAAACGTGAAACTCTGTATCTATGTTGCATTTATGAAAGTTTTATTATAATTGCAATAAGTTTTGAAAAAAATTATGAGTTTACCTCACTCTTTCTACTCGCTCCCAATTACCCACAGCCTTCCACTTTCTCTACTACTGTTAATACTTCTTCTACTTCTACAGACCTCCTGATCTTCAGGTTCCTTAATAGTTTTCAGTATTTAATGTGGAAGGGTTGGGAGACCTTTGCACAATCCTCTATCTACAAATTTTTTTCATTTCTATAGATTACGGTGACCAAGGTATACCCAAGCAGGCAGTGTGCTCGAGTTATGCGTCGAACGGGATTTGAGCTCATGACCTTCGCATTATAGACCAATACGCTACATCCTAGCTCCACTAACATAAATGCCCCACTTTCAGAAAAACAATGTTCAATTTCCAGACATTAGAAATTAAGAAAATTACAAGACTTTAATTCAGTACGAAATGTTTTGCGTACAACTTTCGGTGTCATATAAAAAAAATGCCAACAAGTCGGGCGCAACTTTATTATTTTTGAGGATGCATGGAAAGTCAATATGCAGGTTAGAGTAGTTAAGTAAGACTAAGTGGAACCCCCTTTAGGGCAGGGCTGCTGTTAATTTAACACTTAATTGCGAATATAATCAATAGTTCCAGTACATGTAATCAATATTTCATTCGATTATGCAAGTTTGGGTTCTTATGAGGGGCGAGAGGAAGAGTGATATTAAGAGTGGGTAGATGTCAATAATTTACTAATTAATTGCTTTAATTACGTCCAATATTCTCTGTATAGAATGTCAGTTTCATGAACGAAGTTGCATTGAATTTTCATAAATTTTGATGTATTTTACATTCATGAAGCCAATCATTTGTTAGAAAGGCAATCGCGATCTCAATAATTTGGACACAGTTTCGTTTCAATTATTTTGAAAAGTTTTTCTGCAAAATTTCAAATTGATAGCTTTTAGCAGTTAGGCGATAGTTGATTTCTTCTCTCTCTCTGGATGAAATCTGAGAGTATACATATTGTGTTTGCCTTACCGTTTGTAACGCTAAGAAATAATGATCGCGCAGAGTCGCCAAGGGTACAGAAATATTTGTTGTCGCTCAAAAACCGCGATTCCGAGTGACCGTCTGTCTGTCCGCCTGTCCATCTGTCTGTCTGTCTACAACATAGCTCTCGAAAGCTCTGACCTATCTTGTTGAAATTTCTTACATATCATTTTCAGCAATAAAGTAAATTTAAGTTCGTGAACGGGCTAAATCCCCCCACCCCTTGTACCCCTCCCATATAAATTTCATGAAATTTAAAGAAATTGATTTTTCTCCGAAACCATTTCAGCTTTTGGCTATCGGTCATATTATAACGATATTATTTATTTGTTGCAGCTATATAAGATTATATAAAATATGTACTGAAAATTTTTTAAGCTAGCTACCCACATAAGCGAAGCTTGAGAGTGAATGAATATCATTTACGTCAAAAAATATTGATCTTATCCTTTTACTCCTTCTACCACCTCCCATACAAATGCACAATTTTCAAAAAAGCATTTATTCGGTTTTCATTGTAACTAGTAAAGCTAAAAGAACCAATTTTTGTAAAATAAGTTTTATTACAATTGCAACTGTTTTTGTGAAAGCTATCAACTTCACCTCACTCTTTGTACCCCCTCCCATACAAATTTAACGAAATTTTGGAATTTTAACTAAATTATTTTTTTCCAAAACCGTCGAAGCTATCAAATTTAAATTTTGAGAAAAGTATACTATTATAAATATCAATGATGTCGAAAAATTTGGTTTTTATTCAAATACTCCATCAACCCTCAGACAAATTCGTTCAAAAAATATGAAAGCTGCAAACTTTAAATTTAGCATGAAACATTATGTAGACTACGTTCAGTGTTCTATACAAAAGTTACAAACCTCATTCCTCTGTTTTTACCACCTCCCATACAAAAGTCGTTATTCACTATTCGAAAGAATTTGAGATGGCATATTTTCCGGTACAATAAACTCTTTCCTATTTCATCTAGAGTATCATTTGATTGGGCTTTACGCCCAATCATAATTCTATTATATTTATACTCTAGATGAAATCTGAGAGTATTATACGTTTGCCACAAAGGTTGTAACGCTAAGAAATAAGGCTCGGAGAAAAAAATCAATGAAACAGAAGTTCATATTATCACTCAAAAATCTCAAAACCGGATGTACGTCCGTCCGTCCGTCCGTCCATGTCATGTATAGCTTGAGAACGCGTTGATCTAGAAAGTTCAAATTTTGTACACATTATTTCTGATAAAAAAGTAAGGACAAGTTCGTGAACGGAGCAAATCGCTCCACAACTTCTACCCCCTCCCATACAAATTGGCACTATTACGCAATTTAACAATAAAAGAATTTGCTCGAAAACTATAAAAGAAATTAGTCTGAAATTATGAATATATTGCTTTTATGATGATTTCGATCTATCGTATAAGAATTGTACGTGTCCTAATCCTCCTTCCACCACCTCCAATATAAACTGCACTTTTTCATGAAATACTCTAAGACAATTTACTCAGTGCGTGTAAAATTGATCGAGATCAAATTTAGCACTAAATATTTATTTAGAATTATTAGTAAGATCAAAAAAAATTAGACCATTAATTTTACCCCTTCTATCCTCTCCCATACAAAATGACACAATTTCGCAATTCCACAATAAACGACTTTCCTCAAAAAGTATAAACGCTATTGATCTGCAATTTGGAATATATATAGTTTTATAATAATTCCAATCTGCTGTATAAAAATGTTTGAAATTTTACCCATCCGTTTACCACCTCCCATACAAACTGCGCACTTTCATGAAATACCCGAAACAAATCTACTCAGTACGTATAAAATTGATGGAGCTGAAATTGTGCACTAAACATTTATTTAGAATTATTCTTAAGACCAAAAAAAATTAGGCGATTAGCTTCACTCCTTCTACCCCCTCCCATACAATTTAACACAATTCAACAACTTACAAAAAGTCAATTTGCCTGAAAAGTATGAATGCTTCTGATCTGCTATGCCAAATAAATGATGTTTATAGTTATTCCTAAGAAAGTTATTAATAACTCCAACCTCCCATAAAAACTGCACAGTTTCACTAAATTCAATACACTAAGTTTCTCAGTACCTATTAAATTTTTGAATCCTAAATTTTGTATAAAATATATTGATAGCAACGTTATCGTGATGTGAAAAAAAAAGTTCAATTTTGTCACCCCCTCTACCACTTCCTCTACAAAATTTCTTAAAATAAAAAAATTTCTCCATCATCTAGAGTATCGCACGATTGGGCTTTATGCCCAATCGTAGTCCTGTTATGTTTTTAAATGCATTTTGCAAATTTACAAGTTTCTACCCTAAAATTTCATTCAATAAATTTCAGTTTATGTATTTTTATCTTTGCACATGCAAGACCTTGTGCTCGTTAGACGAGGAGTTCGGTGCATAACAATTGTGGAATTTTTATTTTTTTTCCGTATGTATATGAAATAGATGACATGGAAAATTTAAACTTTGTATCTTTCACCAGAGCCCAAAAATATCACCCAAAATTTTCGACATTTATGTTAATCGCCTACCTCTATTTGTCCCCTTAAAACTCCCAATGTAAAATTCTTACCAAAATTAAAAACTGTGTAGTTCTTCAATTTGACAAAATTTCAATTTGATATCTGTACTCAGTTTTGAGATATAACGGTTTGAATTTTTGGAAAGTGCACCATTATTGAAATGCTTCCCATTTTCTCCCTAAATATATGAAATATTAACTGGTCGAAAACCGTTAAAACTTCTACCCTCGTCCCATACAAAATTATTTTTTTGATCATTTCCAAGTAATCAATTATCACCTAACTATTAAAAGCTATCACTTTAAAATTTTTCATAAAAACTATTTAAAAATAGTTGAAACAAAATTGATCCCATACAAAAGTATGATTTCGACCAAATTCATTAAATCACCTAATAACCAACAAATGAAAAGCTACGAACTTGAAATTCTGAACAAGCACCTTACAAGAGAAATGAAATAAAACTGCATCACAAATTTTATGATTACCTTACCCGCTCTACCCCCTCCCATACAAATGTTCGGTTTCGTGAATGTAAAATACACCGAATTTTATGAAAATTCTATGCAACTTCGTCTATACAGAGAATATTGGACGTGATTCAAGCAATCAATTAAAAAGCTATTAATATCCACCCACCCTTATTATTACCCCTCCTCCTCCCCTCATAAAAACCCAAACTTGCAGAAACGAATAAAATATTGTTAAATTGACAACAGCCCTGCTCAATAACTCAATTTCTCTTAGTCTTCCCTAACCACTCTAACCTGCATATTGACTTTTCACTCATAACTTGTCCCAAGAATAATAAAGTTTCGGACGATTTTTTTATTTTTTGTAAGTAGGTAGGACTTAAGCGCGGTCTTCTTATTAGTTTGCTTACAGTATTTGGGTGAATCGGTACACCTTAGTAGTCCACGGCGATTTTTAAGATGGCTTGAAATATGGAACAAAGAATTTGTTTCAAATTTTGCATTGCCAACTAAATTTCGTGTGCGCAATCGTTGCAAATGTTGGAAAAGGCTTACGGTGATGCAGTAGTGTCAAAAACACGAGCTTAAGAGTGGTTTAGTGCCTTTAAAGACGGTCGAGAGATCATTGAAGACATGCATCGTTCCGGACGACCTTCGGCCTCTGCAATTGACGAAAACATTCAAAAAGTGAAGGAAATGATGCTCGAAAGTCATCTTGATAGTGTTAAAGAGATAGCAGAAGAGCTCTACGTCACTTGCGAGTCCATTCGTTCGTTCGATTTTGGTAAATACTTTGGTCATGAAACGCGTCCTTGCTCATCTTGCTTCAATAAAGCTGAATTTTCTTAAAAAAGAAGTCCCGTGAACTGGTCACTTTGGACTTGCTTGATCGTGCGAATTCTGATCCCACATTCATAGAGCGCAGCATATCTGGTGATGAAACATAGGTCTATTAGTTTGACATGCAAACTAGTCAACAATCATCGGAATGGAGGAAAAATATGAGCCAAAACCGAAAAAATCACGCCAAAGTCGCTCAAAAATCTTGATGATGCTCAATGTTTTTTTTTTTTCAATATTCGAAGTTTGATTCATCATGAATCCATTTCGGAGGGACAAATGGTTAATAAAGAGTATTATTTAATTATTTTGAGGCGTTTGCGTGAGCAAATCCTTAAAAAACGGTCAGAATTGTGGGAGGAGAATTCATGGATTTTAAACGATGAAAATGCGCCATCGAATTGAGCCTTAATTGCGACTTAATTACGAAAAACGAACAAATTCTATTAATAAACCACCGTATTCACCAGATTTCTTCAATCAATCGCCGCATTCACCAGATTGTCCCCGTGTGACTTTTTCTATCCCCGAAACTGAAATTACCGCTCCGTGGAACCCATTTTCAGTCGATCGAGTATATAAAACAAAAATCGCCGTTGACCACTGAAGTGTACCGATTGAACCAGCTGCTGCAAGCAAACTGATTAACAGACCGCGCTAATTTTTGGGATAATAATTAAGGACAGTCCTACTTCGAAAAAAATATCGAAAAAAACCATGAGCATATTCTTGATTTTTGAGCGGCTTTGCCGTGGTGTTTTCGGTTTCGGCTAATATTTTTCCTCCATTCCGATGATTGTTGACTGCATGATTGCATGTCAAACTCGAACATCCATGTCTCATCACCAGTTATGATGCGCTCCTTGAATGTGGGATCAGAATTCGCACGATCACCTGACCTGTTCACGGGAATCTTTTTTTAAGAAAATTCAGCTTCATTGGAACTAGTCGAGAAAGTACGCGTTTCGTGGCCAAAGTATCCACCAAAATCGAACGAATGGACTCTAAAGAGGGGATAAGAGGGAACGGGGATGATAATAATGTTTTTATGCTTGAATCACGTTCAAAATTCAATGTATAAAATGATAGTTTCATTGACGAAACTTTATTTCTATGAGTTTCGGTTTTTTTTATATTCATGAAACCTTAGATTTGTTTGTGAGGAGGTGAAGGAGATAAGGGAATCGTAAAATATATGAAACAGTAATACTTTGTTTGACTTGAAAGGTGTTCGTAAACAATTTCCAATTCGTTGCTTTTAATTTGTTTGTTACCAGTTGATTTTACTTTATTATTCTAATAATAAGGTATTGTGATCGACACAAGAAAAAAAAAATTTGCTACCATGAAATTTTTTTTTTTCGCGTTTCATGACTAAATTAGCCTAAAAATGCACAAAAAAACATAACAGAATTACGATTGGGCTTAAAGCCCAATCATACGATATTCTAGATGAAATGGAAATGACTTTAATATACCGGAAAATATGTCACATCGAATTCTTTCGAATAGTGAATAGAGACTTTTGCATGGGAGGTGGTAGAAGTAGAGGGGAGGTTTGTATTTTTGGTATATGACACCGAACATAGCATGCAAAATGTTTTTTGCTGAATTTAAAGTTTTTAGTTTTCATTATTTTTAAAGAAATTGGTCATAGCTTTCCTGAAATTGAGGCATTTGTATGGGAGGTGGCAGAGGAAGTGAAGCGTTTAAGTTGATTTTCTAACTGCTTATCATCATTCTTATAACCACGATTTCATTCAATTTCAAAGTCGATAGCTCTCATATACTTGAAGGGGAAATGCTTTTCTTGAATTTATAATACAGATATTTGTATGGGAGGTGGTAGAAGGAGTGAAGCGGAGCTGATAATTTTTTCTAACACTTATTTCAATTATTCAGAAACAAATTCTGGTAAAATTTGAAGTTTGTACTTTTTCTAGTTTGAATGGAAATCGATAAAATTCATTTAACAAAAATTATGCATTTGTATGGGAGGGAGTAGAAGGAGTGTACGGATCAAAACAAATTTTTTTTGCATAATTAATATTTTTATTTGTATACTTTATACAAAATATCAAGTTTCGAAGTTTCGAAGAAAAATAATTTAATTTAAATTTCAAAATTTCGTGAAATTTGTATGGGAGGGGGTAGAAGGAGTGAGGTGAAGTTGATAATTATTTTTAAAATAAATCTTAATTATAGTAGAATTAATTTTGACAAAATTTCGTCTTTTCAGCTTAACTAGTTTCAATAAAAATCGAAAATATGTATTTTTCAAAATTGTCGATTTGTATGGGAGGGGGTAGAAGGAATAAAGGGATCGGGTCAATTTTCCGTGATATTAATGACATCTTGTATAATAATACTTTGACTTAAATTTCAAGTCGATAGCTTAAATAGTTTCCAAAAAGAATCAATTTCTTAATATTCCGAAATTTCATGAAATTTGTATGGGAAGTGGTAGAAGGAGTGAGGGGATGTAGCCCATTCACGAACTTAAAGTTACTTTTTTGCTAAAAATGAAACACAAAATTTTTTAGCACTATAGCTCAAAGCTTTCGAAAGGTATGCTGTAGATAGAAGCACAGACGGACAGACAGACAGACGGACAGACGGTCACTCGGAATCGAGATTTTTGAGCGACAACAAATATTTCCGTACCTTTGGCGGCTCTGTGCGAGCATTATTTCTTAGCGTTACAAACGGTAAGGCAAACACAATATACTCTCAGATTTCATCTAGAGTATAAAAATCCGTCCCGCCGTACGCCTTACGCAGTCGGCTGTCCGCCGTACGCCGTACATATGGACTAATATCTTCGAGACCGTTAAAGGTAGAATGTTCGTTCTTGGATGGATTGTTGATTGGGTAAGTGAGCTCTATTTTCTAAATTTTGGGGGGAGTTAGGTGGAAGGGGGAGGCGGGGGGAGGGAAAAAGTCGAAAACTACACTTGCTAATATCTCCATCACGAATGCAGATAGAAAGTTGAAAATCAGTAGAGATATAGAGAAAGTTGTGGAACAAACTTTAAAAATAATTTAATTTTTTTTGTCCATTGGCGTCCGAAAAGGGGGGGGGCTAAGAACCAATTGTCGGCCTAATTGTTTTTTCAAATGATTATATCTTCAAAATTACTTATCGCAAAAAATTCATATTTTGAGACCATCAATGTGGCATCATCATTCATCGGAATCGGCTTAGAGAGTGGCTAATTATTAAAATTGAATATCTCAACTATCTCTTAAGCTATGTAATTGAAACTTGAACCGTATATTAAGCTATACTAGACAAATACAAAAAAATATAACATGTTGAAATAATAGTAGAGGGGGGAAATGGGGAGCATTTCAAAAATGGCGCACTTTTCAAAATTACAAATCCTTATATCTCAAAAAAGAGTACAGATATCAAATCAAAAATTTGTCAGATTGTAGAACTACACAATGGCTAATTTTGGTAAAAATTTTAAGTTGGGAGGTGTAAGGGGAGGGAGGTGATAAGCAAAAATATCGAAAATTTTGAGTGATTTTTTTAGGGCTCTGGTGAAAGATGCAAAGTTTTAGTTTTGCATGGGGATATGTCTATTTGATGTTCATAGAAAAGTTATAAGAACTTGATCCATTATTGTTATAATCCGACCCTCCTGGTCATTTTTCAGTGAAATTTTAAGGTAGAAACTTGAAAATTTGCGAAATGCATTTACAAAAAATCCCAAAATATACGAAATATACGAAAAGCTTTAAAACTTCTACCTCCTCCCATACAAAATTATTTTTTCGACCATTTTTAAGAAATCCATTATCACCTAACTATTAAAAGCTATCAATTTGAAATTTTGCATAAAAACTTAAAAAATAATTGAAGTGAAATTACGTTAAAGGTTTTGAAATTGCGTTTGCCCTTCTACCCCCTCCCATACCAAAGTATGATTTCGACCAATTTCATTAAATCAACTAACAGCCAACAAACTAAAAGCTACGAACTTGAAATTTAATACAAGCACCTTTCAAGAGAAGCGAAATAAAACTACATATAAAATTTTAAGATTCCCCTACCTTCTCTACCCCTCCCATACAAATGTTCGGTTTCGTGAATGTAAAATACATCGAATTTTATGAAAATTTTATGCAGCTTTGTCTATGAAACACATTCTATACAGAGAATATTGGACGTGATTCAAGCAATTAAATAAAGAGCTATTAACATCCACCCACTTTTACTATTACCCCTCCTCCTCCCCTCATAAAAACCCAAACTTGCAGAAACGAATGAAATATTGTTAAATTGACAACAGCCCTGCCCAAGAACTCCCTTTCACTTAGCCTTCCCTAACCACTCTAACCTGCATATTGACTTTCCACTCATCCGCAACTTGTCCCAAGAATAATAAAGTTTCGCCCGACTTTTTGTTTATTTTTTAAATTGGTCAAAATCATGCACTTGTATGGGAGGGGTTACAATTGCAAGGGCATTATTGATTCAACTTTATGTAATAGTTTAAAAAGTGTTTGTACAAAGTTTCATGCTGATTGTTTTCACTGGCTTGGTGAATTTTTTTTTTAAATGATTGGATTGCCTTTGTTTACGAGGGGTAGAAGTTTTGAAGCTATTTTACCATTTAAGATCTTATTTTTTTAAAATTTCACAAATTTGTAATTTTGTAGCTTAAAATTAAAAAAAAAAACATAACAGAATTATTATTCGGCGTAAAGCCCAATCATATGATACTCTAGATGAAATGGGAATGACTTTAATATACCGGAAAATATGTCATCTCAAATTCTTTCGAACAGTGAATAGAGATTTTTGCATGGGAGGTGGTAGAAGTAGAAGGGGAGGTTTATATTTTTCGCATATGACATCGAGCATGGCATGCAAAATGTTTTCTGCTGAATTCAAAGTTTTTAGTTTTCATTATTTTTTTTAAGAAATTGGACACAGTTTTCCTGAAATTGGGGCATTTGTATGAGAGGTAGCAGAGGAAGTGGAACGTTTTAGATATTTTGAAACTGCTTATCATTACCCTTATCACCATGCTTTGATTCAATTTCAAAGTCGATAGCTCTCATATATTCGAAGATGAAATGCTTTTCTTGAATTTATAATACAGATATTTTTATGGGAGGGGGTAGAAGGAGTGAAGCTGAGCTATTAAAAAACAAATTCTGGCAAAATTTTAAGTTTGTAATTATTCTAGTTTTAATGGAAATCGACATAATGCATTTAACAAAAATTATACATTTATATGGGAGAGAGTAGAAAGAGTGTAAGGATCAAAACAATTTTTTTCCCGCTATTGATATTTCTATTTTTATACTATATACAAAATATCAAGTTGATAGCTTTAACAGTTTCGAAGAAAAATAATTTAATTTACATTTTAAAATTTCGTGAAATTTGTATGGGAGGGGGTAGAAGGAGTAAGGTGAAGTTGATAATTCTTTTTAAAACTGATTGCAATTATAGTAGAATCAATTTTGGCAAAATTTCGTCTTTTCAGCTTTACTAGTTTCAATGAATATCGAAAATATGTATTTTTCAAAATTGTCCATTTGTATGGGAGGGGGTAGAAGAACGACATCTATATCGTAATACATTGACCTAAATTTCAAGTCGATAGCTTAAATAGTTTTAAAGAAAAATCAATTTCTTTATATTTCGAAATTTCATGAAATTTGTATGGGAGGGGGTAGAAGGAGTGGGGGGATGCAGCCCATTCACGAACTTGAAGTTACTTTTTTGGTAAAAATGACATATAAAAATTCTTAGCACTATAGCTCAAAGCTTTCGACAGTTATGCCGTAGTCAGACACACAGAGGGACAGACAGACGGTCACTCGGAATCGCGGTTTTTGAGCGACAACAAATATTTCTGTACCCTTGGCGGCTCTGTGCGAGCGTTATTTCTTAGCGTTACAAACGGTAAGGCAAACACAATATACACTCAGATTTCATCTAGAGTATAAAAATGTTGAGTTCCTTTTTTCTTCAATACATTTGAAACATCTCGAGTAGGGTACAGTACCCGATTGGTACAAGAGTTTTAGATCGAATTATAATTTTATCTTTTTGTATATATACAAAACGAATGAATTAACGCGCAAAATTTGAACTTTGTACGTTTTGCAAGAGCCCTAAATAAATTAGGGAAAATTTTCGATATTATGACTAGACGGTTGAGATAGTCGTCATGCTAATTTAAAACATTTTAGATCTGCAAAAAAAATAATGACCATATCATCTAGTCAGCTTTTACATTGACTCCCTCAATTGTTATAAACGAAGAAAAGCTGAGAATCTAGGATAAATAGCAAATAAGGTTTGGAACAGGTCTTTGTTAGTTACTTTGTGTCTGCCGACACTGTGACGTCCTAAACTGCTAAAACTAGATAAAGGCAAAGACATGGAATTCGTTAATGCTCTTAATTACATGGATTAAGGGATAGTCGAGATATTAATTTTTAAATGTTTTTCTTAGGAGCGCACCTGACCCTCCCCTTTTCTAGTATTGGTCTCCCTCTACATTAACTATAGTGAATCTATGAGTAACCGAATTGGTTCTAAAATATTCTATTAAGTAATTTTAAAAATATAATCATTAGAAAAAAAAAAAAAATCGAGCAACAATTGGTTTTCATACTTTACTGGATAAAAAAATACTTTATTTTCAATTCAAACTATAGCTCAAAGCTTTCGACAGTTATGCTGTAGTCAGACACACAGAGGGACCGACAGACGGTCATTCGGAATCGCGGTTTTTGAGCGACAACAAATATTTCTGTACCCTTGGCGGCTCTGTGCGAGCGTTATTTCTTAGCGTTACAAACGGTAAGGCAAACACATTATACACTCAGATTTCATCTAGAGTATAAAAATGTTGAGCTCTTTTTTTCTTCAATATATTTGAAACACCTCGAGTAGGGTACAGTACCCGATTGGTACAAGAGTTTTGGATCGAATTATAATTTTATCTTTTTGTATATATACAAAACGAATGAATTAACGCGCAAAATTTTAGCTTTGTATGTTTTGCAAGAGCCCTAAGTAAATTAGGGAAAATTTTCGATATTATGACTAGACGGTTGAGATAGTCGTCATGCTAATTTAAAACATTTTAGATCTGCAAGAAAAATAATGTCCATATCATCTAGTCAGCTTTTACATTGACTCCCTCAATTGTTATAAACGAAGAAAAGCTGAGAATCTAGGATAAATAGCAAATAAGGTTTGGAACAGGTCTTTGTTAGTTACTTTGTGTCTGACGACACTGTGACGTCCTAAACTGCTAAAACTAGATAAAGGCAAAGACACTGAATTCGTTAATTCTCTTAATTACATGGATTAAGGGATAGTCGAGACATTAATTTTTAAATGTTTTTCTTAGGAGCGCACCTGACCCTCCCCTTTTCTAGTATTGGTCTCCCTTTACATTAACTATAGTGAATCTATGTGTCACCGAATTGGTTCTAAAATATTCTATTAAGTTATTTTGAAAATATAATCATTAGAAAAAAAAAAAAAATCGAGCAACAATTGGTTTTCATACTTTACTGGATAAAAAAATACTTTATTTTCAATTTTTTCCCAACAATTAATAAACCCAATTGTTGAGTTTTTTCACATGTAATTGTACTGGAGAAATAAGGTAACGCAATTTTCGGCCTTCGTCCTCGTCATTGTAACGTAAAATTCTTGAGATTTCCTCAAAATTTCGTTCTACTTCGTTTTTTAAATTCCCCGGTTAAAAGTTTTTTTTGGATTGAGTATTTGCTAGCCGAGTTAATATAGACCGATATTAACTAGGGACTTAATATCGAAGTTCATATATATTAACGCGAGTTAATATCGATTTTATCTCTATTGTATGGACATGTTTGTTTATGAAATTTGCAATTTAAAATTTTTTAAAAACTTCTTTCGTAAAAGTTTTAATAGCTTCATAACTTATCAATCAATCAAATTGCCATTAAACCGGTTCCCTCCCCAATATTTTGATATTAAGGAGATTTGTAAAAAAAGGATTCGGTAAAATTGTTTGATTATGAAACACTACGTGTTCAATTAAAGATGTGATTTCGCGTATATGCCCCGTTAAATCCAACAGTTTTATTATTTTGACAACTGCAGACTAGATTTTGTGTTTTGCTTGAAATGTAAAACGAAAAGCGCACTAAAAATATATTTATAAATCATTTTCGCGAACCATAGAATCTCTGAGCATTTTTAATGGAAATTCCAAAATATATCTACACAAAATTTATTTTACTTTAAATTCCGAGCATTTGAGTACCAGTCGATTTTGTTCTCGTTATTTCGATTTGACAACTTAAATAAAAAGTGATCGGAAAATTTTTCTTCACAAAATCGGTAATCCCACGAACTTCACAGTTAACATAATCTTTTTTCTATTACCCTTCAGAGCTAGCGCCATGAACAAAACACTTACACTACGAAGAAAAATGTTATATCAATTAGTCTAGTCTTATTCGAAGTTTCTATTTCGAACCTTCTCCAAACACCCAGCCTGTTACGAAACCATTAGTCCTCATTTGAGTGTCACCAGAGGTGGTTTTTTAATCAGAGTATTCAAGGGTGAGTATTTTTCTTATTGCGCGAGTTTCTGTCAAACTTTTTTTTCATATCCCAGAAAACAGTTTGCAATGAATTTTCATCTGTTGGATATTCTCCATGCACGAATGAACTTCTTAAAATGATTAAAACTTTGAAATAAAATTAAAAATAAACTAAATTTACGTGCTTTTTTTTTAATGCTGTATATTAAGTTCTAAATTATACATTAATACATAAGTTTTTACTTAGCACTACTCCCCCAATTAAGGTTGCCCTTGTGTTAGGGGTGAGGAGTACATTCTGATTATGTAATCTGTAAATAATTTCAATTTTCAATTCAATTGTATTTCAAATCTATTTTCATATGTACATATTTATTATTACAAATTAATTCTATTTAATCTATACCACATTTATCTACTTTACAATATCTCATTTTCATATTTTATGATTCATTTGATAATTGCAGTACGGTTTTTGATTATAATGTATACAAAAATCAATCTTAATTTACTTATCATTTGCAATTTTGAAACCTATTTTCTTTATATATGTTATTATTCCATTTAATTGTACTTAATCTAAACAAAATTTTCACATTTTATCTTTATTGTAATCTGTACTTAAATTAATTTCAATTTTCAATTCATTTGTATTTTAAATCTAGTTTCATATGTACATATTTATTATTACAAATTAATTCTATTTAATCTATAGCATATTTATCTACTTTACAATATCATATTTTCATGTATTCTGATTCATTTGATAATTACAGTTCCGTTTTTGATTATAATGTATACAAAAATCTATCTCAATTTACAAATCATTTGCAATTATGAAACCTATTTTCTTATCTATATATGTTATTATTCCAATTAATTGTACTTAATCTATACAAAATGTTCACATTTTATCTTTATTGTAATCTGTACTTAAATTAATTTCAATTTTCATTTCATTTGTATTTTAAATCTAGTTTCATATTTATTTTTACAAAGTTTGTACTTTTCCTAGTTTCAATGAAAGTGCATTTACCAAAATTCTGCATTTGTATGGGAGGGGTTAGAAAAAGTATTTGAATAAAAACCAAATTTTCCGGCATGAATAATATTTATAATAAAATTTAAAGTTGATAGCTTTGACGGTTTAGAATAAAATGGTTTGAATAAAATTCCGAAATTTCAAAAAATTTGTATGGGAGTGCGTAGAAAGAGTAATGTGAAGTTGATAGTTTTTCCAAAATTGCTTGCGATTGCAATAAAATTACCTGTGGCGAAAATTGGTTCTTTTAGCTTTCCTATTTTTGAAAATTTTGCATTTGTATGGGAGGGGGTAGGAGGAGTAAGGGGTTCAGATCAATATTTATGACGTTAATGATGTTTCCATCATTATACTATGACCTAATTTTCAAGCCAATAGCTGAAGGGGTTTCGGAGAAAAATAAATTTTCTTAAATTTCGAAATTTCATGAAATTTGTATGGGATGGGGTAGAAGGAGTAGGGGGATGTGGCCTGCTCACTAACTTGAAGTTACTTTTTAGCTTGAAATGACATGAAAATTTTTAGCACGAAAGCTTGAAGCTTTCGAGAGTTATGCTGTAGACAGACAGACAGACAGACGGTCATCCGGAATCGAGGTCTTTGAGCAACAACAAATATTTACTAACTTTTTTTAAGGGAAATGACATGACATTTATTAAAAAAATTAAGCATTAACTATTTAATTGGGCCATAAAGATAAAATTAACTTCACTACATTCTCTATTCCAACATCTTTACCAGTATCACAATTCACATTACATACATTCTGAAGAAGTTCAAGTAACTTAATTTACCAGTTCATTTCATCTAGGCTAGAGTAACGCATAATTGGGCTTAAGTCACAATCATTATTTTGTTGGGTTTTACTTCACTGTGTTTATAACTATAAGTCTAATTTTCTATAAAATTGCATTGTTTATTTGATTTTCATTCATATATTCAACTATTTAACAAGCAGCGAACTTAGCGCTTTTAAAAACTACCAAATCATTATTTTAATTCTCCAATAGGTATGCAATAACAATAATTAGTAGTCATGTGCTAAATATTCTTAACCGCAAGGGGGTAGTTGTAGTATGAGGTATTACCAATTCCTGCAACTATCTTTGGAGTTAGCGACTCCACGGACCTGAGCTAACTATCCCCCTCTGGGATGGGGGCTGTAGAATTCACCCACAGCCAGTCCTGCTTGCCCTAAAAATGGCAAATGGACACTCACTGGATCATGGGCTTATCACCCGTGATCTTAAGACCTAAATGATATGAGAAACGAATACATCGCCTCGGATACGGACTGATTCTACGGTAACGACTTTTGGCATTCGAAAACGGACTATGATTGGCTTCTGGAACGTTCGAACATTGAATGACGGGGGAAGAGCTGGGGTTACTCGGTCCTTGCACCGCCAATCAGTGATCGACCGTGAAATGGAGCACTATAACATCCAAATCTTGGGCTTGAGCGAGGTCAGGTGGACAGGATCAGGAGAAGAACGAACCCCTAGCGGAAACACTATTCTGTACATTGGCCCTGAAAATGAAGCCAGAAATGGCGTGGCGTTCGTCCTTACGCCGAGAGCGAGAAACAGTCTCATTAGCTGGGAACCAATCTCGGATAGGATTATCGTCGTCAGGCTCAGGACCAGTGTCAGAAACGTCACAATTCTGCAGTGCTACGCACCAACTAATACCGCAACATCTGGTGACAAAGAGGAGTTTTATAGCCAACTGAGTGCCACCTTCGAACGTGTTCCAAGAGGTGATATTATTATCATCTCGGGAGATATGAACGCTCAGGTTGGATCAGACAACACTGGACTAGAACACGTCATGGGGAGGCATGGTTACCCTTGGGTCGACCCTTCACGACCTTGGATTAAGAGACCCGAAAACGGCGAATTATTTGTGGAGTTCTGTAGTACTCGGCAAATGGTCATCGGAGGGACCCTTTTTCCACACAAGAGTCATCATAAAACATCTTGGGTTTCCCCTGACGGTGTTACTCAGAACCAGATCGACCATTTGGCTATAAGTCGCCGATGGAGAAAATGTCTCCTCGATGTGCGAGCGAAACGTGGAGCTGACGTGGGGAGCGATCACCACTTGATGGTTGCCTGCTTGAGATTGTGTACAGCAGCTATCCGACGACCACAAATTCTTCAAATGAAGCGCAAGCTTAATGTGGATAAACTCAGAGATCCCAACAAAAAACTCGAATACACCACCATTCTACGCGAAAAGTCATCCACATTGGGTGAACATGAAATGCGCACACTGGACGCCAAATGGGAGGCAACCAGAAACACTTTTCTAACTAGTGCTGAAGAATCTGTGGGGTATGCGCAAAGCGGTGAGAAACCCTGGATGTCGCAAGACACATGGGACAAGGTCGACAATCGGAAAAAAGCCAAATTGGCAATCATCTCTCAACCCGATGTCAACCAACGAACGCCCGACTTGAGGCAGAACTACCGCGATGCTCATATACAGCTTAAAAAGGCTGTTAGACGCGACAAGAGAAAGGCCATTGAAGATCTGGCAAACAAGGCAGAATCTGCGGCTTACCTTGGGGATATGGGTTCACTATTTAAAATCATGAAACAGTTGACGAACAGGAATTTCACCGCCAACCACCTGGTGAGAGATGTCAACGGAACTCTCCTTAATATGAGTGAACACCAGTTGCGACGATGGAAGGAATACTTCTCTGATATTTTAAACATCTTGTCAGATGAAGATATTCCGGAAACAGAACAACTTCCAAACATCCAACCGCAACAATCCTCTATTAGGGACGATCCCCCAGATAAGGAAGAGATAGTTTCCGCCATTCGGTCAATGGCGGGAAGGAAAGCTCCAGGTATAGACGGACTACCAACCGAACTCCTCAAAGCGAACCCGGAAATAACAGCCGATATACTCCTCCCACTCTTCACTAAGGTGTGGAATGATGGAAGATATCCGACTGAATGGAAGGAGGGCGTCATTGTGAAAATTCCGAAGAAGGGCGACCTTTGGGATTGTGGCAATTGGCGTGGTATATGTCTACTTACTGCCGTATCAAAAATTATGGCTAAGGTAATTCTCAATAGGATTAGTGATGCCGTCGAGAGCACTCTCGAAGTTTATCAGGCTGGATTCCGTAAAGGGTCGTCTTGTACCGACCACACAAATACCCTACGGATAATATTAGAGCAGTCAGCCGAAATGGGTTCGCCACTACATCTCATGTTTGTGGACTTCGAGAAGGCTTTCGACAGCGTTAAGCGAGATTACATATGGAATGCTTTGCGTAGGAGAGGTATTCCAGATAAGGTCATAGCTATGATTAAAGAATCCTACGAAGATGCAAGGTGTCGCGTCTTGCATAGAGGAGAGCTGTCCGAGAGCTTTCCTGTGCGAACGGGTGTCAGACAAGGCTGCATATTATCACCAGCCCTGTTTCTGGTGGTAATAAATGACATCTTGAAAGCTGCACTGGAAAGTGGGGAAGGTAAAGGCCTTCAATGGAGACTATTTAACATCTTAAGTCACCTTGATTATGCTGATGACGTGTGTTTGCTTGCGCATACCCGTTCGGACTTAGAGTCAAATGTTCGCTCGTTGCATTCTAAATGCAAAGAGGCGGGACTGAAAATAAATGTGCGTAAAACCAAGTACATGCACATGGGTTCGAACGCAAGCACACCGATTGTTCTTAATGGACAGGATGTGGAAGAGGTGCAAGATTTTTGCTATCTCGGAAGCATTGTCAGCATGGACGGCGGAGCCGAAAAGGATGTTGAGGCTCGGCTAAATAAAGCTCGTCAGGCCTTCGGTATCCTTTCCCCTTTCTGGAGGTTAAGAGAGATCTCCCTTCGCACGAAGCTGCGAGTTTTTGACGCATGCGTCAAATCCGTGTTGTTATATGGTTGTACTACGTGGAAAGTGACCGTTCGACTTACCAAGAAACTACAGACTTTCGTAAACCAATGCCTCCGACGCATTTTAGGAATATTCTGGCCAGAAGTGATCTCCAACGACGAACTTTGGAGTACAACTCGCCAGACTAAAATAGGTATTGAGATTCAACGGCGAAAGTGGCAGTGGATCGGTCATACTTTGAGGAAACCAGAGCAAAACATCGCAAAACAGGCTCTGGATTATAACCCTCAAGGAAGACGTCGGGTTGGTCGACCATGTAACACATGGAAGCGAGCAGTTGAGCAGGAGGCCAGAGGAATAAACAAGTCCTGGCAACAGCTTAAAGCCGATGCGCAGGATCGCGCCTTGTGGAAGAGAGTTGTTTCTGTCCTATGCCCCTATAGGGGGTCTTAACAGGAATTTGATTTGATTGATTTGCTAAATATTCTTAGAGAGACATCTGTTTTGGCATTGTTACATTATTATAGGGATTAAGGGAGTTTACCTTTTTCGCTATGATATTTTTACTATTCTCACGATTTTGTACTTTGTAAATTTAGGATAAATACAACCTAATACAACCTAGTGCCTGGTCATGTTTCAGGCAGTTGTCAAGAGGCTCTATGGTTACAATGGGATTTATCCCTATAGTGATTCGCAAATGTACGTACTACCTATATGGTGACCATTATAAAGTACGACTCTTGAGAAGTAAGCCTCGCAAATAAAAATCCCCTAATCTACGGTGGAACACCATATGCCAATAGTTGAATGGTTAGTGGGTAACTAACCATTGATATATGAACTCTGAATACCAGGTGCGCTATAATTTTAATCAGCCTTCCCCTGGTAATGCGGAGCTCTGCTAGGGGTGATTCTACTTTCTTGCGCTACTCGTGGGACTCACATGAATAGAAATAAAAATAAACAAGGGGCTAATGCTTCCCCCAAGGCATCACAAACAGCGGCTAATACCGCAAAAGAGGTGGTAAGCAGATCAAGCACCCCTCCAGAAACCACATTTGAAGTGACTGTAGAGGCTAATCGTCCGGTCTCTCAAGGCTCAATAGATCGCCACTTAGAGCGGATAGTAAAACCGCCTGTATGCCTCAGACGGACGAACAATTGCTATCAGCAGAGCTGAAGCAATTGAGTCTAAAAGAGAACAAAAAATTGTTGAGCGGTGCCGCTGGGAGATGGTACATGTACTACTGCAACCACGGCAAGACCGCGAACGAAGCATACGACCTTGTCTTTAAGCCAATGCAAGGTAGATTAGCTCCGGCACAGAAAAAGGCGATAAAAAGAAGTAGAACCTCATCAACAACACCGCCTTCTGCCGGAAATGTAAATAAGAAAAATATTCCACTATTAGCAATAATCACGGGATATTTTCCCCACGAAGAAGGCTCGGCAGAGGAAATTACGATGCTCATCAAAGCGATGGTTTGTGCGCCTCCAACTGGAAAGTCCTCATTAGGAGGAAAGAGGGTACAAACACCATAATAACCTTCATCGACGGAATAGATGGAGGAGCTTAAACAGAAGGTGCACCGAGTCTGCTTCAAATTCGCGAGTGTGACTTTACGCCCTAAGGCCAAGGAGGTTAGAAGCAGCAAGTGCAATCAACCATAGATGGTCAAAAGCCTGAATAACCTAAAAGTTAGTTAGGATCTAATGGCATATAATAAGATTCACAACATACCAGTCATCCTGGACTGCAACGCTACCGCACACCACACAATTTGGGGAAGTAATAATATTAACAATAGGGGTGAATCACTTTTGAACTATCTTACTACTAAAAATCTTGACATAATAAATAAAGTCAGCACCCCGACATTCATGAATAGTACCAGGCAGGAAGTACTTCATCTTACCATAAAAAGCCCCTGCTTAGCTGACAAGTGTGACAAATGGCACGTATCCAAAGAGAAGCATTACTTCACCTTGGTGGAACGCGGAACTAGCGGCAAAACGCAGAGAAGTTTCTAGTTAGAAAATTGTTCAATAGAGCGAAAACCTTTGGTAACTGGGACGAATACAAAAACTCCCTTAGTGAATAAATAAAGTTCTAATGAAGTCAAAAAGAGAGTCATGGAGAAGATTTTGTGAGGAGATAGATGATCTCCCAACGGTCTCGAGACGATTAAAGGTATAAGCAAAAGAGACCCCGACTGATATCGGACTTTTAGAGAGATTAAATGGATTCTTAACAAAAAGCAGCATGAAAACACTTGAAGTGTTATTAGCAACACACTTTCCAGGCTGCAAACTAATTAGCAATAATGAAGAGTCAGAAGAAGAGGAAAGGATGTATCGTCAAACTTCAATCAGCAATAGTATTGCTGGTAAAATCTTCACTCCGGAAAAGATAAGATGGACGATCAATACCTTTAAGCCCTACAAATCAGCCGTAGTGTATAAAATCTTCCCTGCTTTACTGCAGAAGGGTAAGACATCTTAATGCCAACAATGATAAAGATCTTTGAAGCAACTTTTATATGGGGACATATCCCAATTATTTGGAGGAAAGCAAAGATGATATTTGTACCGAAGGCAGGGAATCATCCCATTGATCATTCCAAGTCATATTGCCCTATAAATCTCACCTCCTTGTTCGTTAAAACGATGGAGGAACTGGACTTTCACATAAGAACAGAACCTAGTAAAGTATGTCTTAATAAGAACCAACATGCTTACCAGAAAGACAAATCAGCAGAGTCAGCCCTTCACGGTCTAGTTATACAAATAGAAAAGGCTAAAGATTACAAAGAAATTACCCTTTGTGCATTCCTAGATATTAAAGGAGTTTTATGCCATATTAGCGGCAGCTAGAAAAAAAGGACTTAAGTCGGCCACGATAAAATGGATACATGCCATGCTAAGAAGCCAATTGACAGCCGCGGATCTAGGTGATAGCACATTGACTGCACCGATCTATAGGGGCTGTCCCCAGGGAGAAGTATTACTTCACTTTGGTCAATCGTAGTAGTTGAGCTCCTAGATCGTCTAAAAGAACAAGGCTACGAGGTAATAGGACATGCCTTGACCTTGTTTTTATCATTAGAACCAAATACGATGTTACTTTGTTAGAAAGGCTGCAATCTGCCTTGGAAAAGATAATGAACTGGTGTCAGTCTAAGAACTTGAACATCAACCCGAGTAAGACTCAGATAGTACCATTTAAAAATAGAAGGAAAATTTGCATAACATCTCCTTCTATAAATGGAACGTCAATACCCTTTTCAGATGAGGTCAAATATTTAGGTGTGATACTTGATAACAAACTCAAATGGAACAAACATATAGAATGGACTAACGCCAAAGCCTTAAAGGCGATTTGGGCCTGCAAAATCCTATTTGGCAGAAAATCGGACTTACATCCCAAGGTGATCTACAGAACAACTATCCTCCCAATAGTCACATACGGATCAACATCTGGCGGACTAAAATGTTACAACAAAAAGCCCATCTTATATTACAAAAAATTCGAAGACTAGCATGTCTTAGTATCACAGGTGCAATGAAAACCTGCCCTACTGCGGCAATGAAAATATTTCTGAACATCCCTCCGAGATCAACCATCGGGTACACAGACGGCTCGCGCACTTCGGAGGAGACTGGACCCGGAGTCAGAAGTCCTAATTTCTCTGTTTTGAAATTTTAAAACCCAAAACCAAAACTGTAAATGTGATTGTGAGCTTAGACATAAGAGTAGAAAATAATAAAAATAGAGACAACACCAGTCGTGCCTTTTATTTTATTAAAGGTTTCTTACATATAAGAGCCCAAGGTTATACAAGTTAATAATAAATGGTTTACTAAACTCCATAATCGACTGTCACTAAGCTGATGGAGCTTACAAATAAATCCAATTTGGCTATTGAAGAGGGAAAGCAAGTTGATTGTATACACTCGGCAGAAAAAGTCTGCGTACACACTGAACACATCCAATATATATATAAAAAACATCGTTTTAAATAATTAATTTCATAATATTATTTTTTTTTTTTCATGGCTTTATTACAAACATAAAACAAAACAAAAAACATAACATTGGGCGTAAAGCCCAATCACATGATACTCTAGATGAGATGGAAATGACTTTAATATACCGGAAAATATGTCATCTAAAATTCTTTCGAATAGTGAGTAGAGACTTTTGCATGGGAGGTGGTAGAAGTAGAAGAGGAAGTTTATATTTTTCGCATATGACATCGAACATGGCATGCAAAATGTTTTTTGCTGATTTTAAAGTTTTTAGTTTTCATTATTTTTAAATTGGACATCGTTTTCCTAAAATTGGGGCATTTGTATGGGAGGTGGCAGAGGAAGTGAAACGTTTTAGATGATTTTGAAACTGTTTATCATCACCCTTATCACTATGCTTAGATTCAATTTCAAAGTCGATAGCTCTCATATATTCGAAGGAGAAATGCTTTTCTTGAATTATAATACAGATATTTGTATGGGAGGGGGTAGATGGAATGAAGGTGAGCCGATAATTTTGACTAGCATTTATTGCAACTATTAAAAAACAAATTCTGGCAAAATTTTACGTTTGTAATTATTCTAGTTTTAATGGAAATCGATATAATGCATTTAACAAAAATTATGCATTTGTATGGGAGGGGGTAGAAAGAGTGTAAGGATCAAAACAATTTTTTTCCCGTTATTCATATTTCTATTTGTATACCTTATACGAAATATCAAGTTGATAGTTTTAAAAGTTTCGAAGAAAAATAATTTAATTTAAATTTAAACATAACAGGGCTACGATTGCGCGTAAAACGCAATCTTAAGATACTCTAGATGAAATAGAATTTTTTATGATCCCAAGAAATTTTGTATGGGGAGTGTTAGAAGGGGTGATAGCATTGAACTAATTTTTCCCCATCATGCTAAAGTAGCTATAAAAATGTTTTATACTAAATGCTTACTCCAAAAATTGAATAGGAGCTGAGAAAATTAGTGTGTTAGATTTAGTGAAAATGTGCAGTTAGTATGGGAGGTGGTAGAAACGGTGGGAGGATCTTAGTGATTTTTTCAGAAATAACTAAGAATATCATAAAATTGACATATCTTAAATTTTAGACTAGTGACATTCATACTTTTCAAGAAAATAGGTTTTTTATGAAGTTGTGAAACTGTGTCATATTGTATAGGAGGGGGTAGAAGCAGTGAAGGTAGTCAAATAATTTTTTCTGATCTTAGTGATAATGCTAAATAAGTAGTTATTACAAAATGTGAGCTCGATAAACGTTATACGTTCTGAGAAAATCGGCTTTGAGCATTTCAGGAAAAAGTGTACTTTGTATGGGAGGTGGTGGAAGGAGAGGGAGGACGCAAATAATTCTTATACTGTAGATTGGAATCATTATGGAAGTAAGGTATCCCGAAATTCAGACTAATAGCTTTTATACTTTTTGAGCAAATCCATTTATTGTCGAATTGCGAAATTGTGTCATTTTGTATGGGAGGGGGTAGAAGGGGTGAAGCTAATTGTCTAATTTTTTTTTGCCTTACTAACAATTTTAAATAAATATTTGACGCTCAATTTCAGCTCGCTCAATTTTATACGCACTGAGTAAATTGGCTTAGAGTAATTCATGACAAGTACAGTTTGTATGGGAGGTGTTAGAAGGAGGGAGATGACACGCATAATTTTTATACGGTACATTTATATTATTGTAAAAGTAATATGTTTCAAATTTCACGGCAATAGCTTTTATGCTTTTCGAGCAAATCCATTTATTGTCGAATTGCGAAATTGTGTCATTTTGTATGGGAGGGGGTAGAATGGGTAAAGCTAATCGTCTAATTTTTTTTTGCCTCACTAACAATTTTAAATAAATATTTGACGCACAATTTCAGCCCGCTAAATTTTGTATGCACTGAGTAAATTGGCTTAGAGTAATTCATGACAAGTACAGTTTGTATGGGAGGTGTTAGAAGGAGGGAGATGACACGCATAATTTTTATACGGTACATTTATATTATTGTAAAAGTAATATGTTTCAAATTTCACGGCAATAGCTTTTATGCTTTTCGAGCAAATCCATTTATTGTCGAATTGCGAAATTGTGTCATTTTGTATGGGAGGGGGTAGAATGGGTAAAGCTAATCGTCTAATTTTTTTTTGCCTCACTAACAATTTTAAATAAATATTTGACGCACAATTTCAGCCCGCTAAATTTTGTATGCACTGAGTAAATTGGCTTAGAGGAATTCATGACAAGTACAGTTTGTATGGGAGGTGGTAGAAGGAGAGGGAGGACACGCATAATTTTTATACGGTAGATTTTTATTGCCATAAAAGTAATATATTCCAAATTTGAGGCCAATATCTTTTATAGTTTTCCGTGTATTGTCAAATTGCGCAATTGTGTCATTTTGTATGGGAGGAGGTAGAAGGGGTAGAGCGATTTGGCCCGTTCACGAACTTGACCTTACTTTTTTGTCAAAAACGACGTGTACAAAATTTAAACAACCTAGCTCAACGCGTTCTCAAGCTAGAGAGCGAACAGACGGACGGACAGACTGACAGACGGACAGACGGACAGACGGACGGACAGACGGACAGACGGACGGACAAACGGACATCCGGTTTTGAGATTTTTTAGTGATAATATTAACTTCTGTATCATTCATTTTTTTCTCCGAGCCTTATTTCTTGGCGTTACAAACCTTAGAGCAAACTTATAATACTCTCAGATTCCATCTAGAGTATAAAAATTTCGTGGATTTTGTATGGGAGGAGGTAGAAGGAGTGAGGTGAAGTTGATAATTCTTCTTAAAACTACATATTTATATATGTATGTAGAAAACTAAAGTCTATTTTACAAAGAAAAATAATAATAATAGAATAAATAACAATCATTCTTAATTCTAAATTAGAAATACATAAAAAAAAACTAAATAACCATTACTACAACTGCAATAATCTAAACAGCAAACAAAATATGATTGTATTAGACCTAAGAATTTTAATAATATCTTACATATTATCTTACAAATAAAGTCTTAAATTTAGTCATTATTTTGTTTTTGTAAGTATTTCTACTTACAGAACTGTTGAAGCAATCTGAATGCAAATTAAAGTTTTTTATGGCACAAGCAATAGGATCATTCAACATGAAATTAGAAGAATGATTCTCCATTTTCAGAATTCTATTGTTTCGAAAACTAAACCTGTGATCAACAAATATAAAGCGGGAAAGGAGCTCGTCCGAAATTAAATTATAATCAATTAAATCGAATGCAAGGGTTGCCGAAGCAAGCTCTCTTCTTCTCTCAAGCGTGGTCATATCAAGCAAAAGTAGCCTACATTTGTAAGAAGGCAAACGGTAGCTACTAAACTGAAGGCTTCGTAAAGCAAACAGTAGGAATTGCACTTGTACTCTTTGAACCCTGTATGAGTCGACCTGAGTCGAGGGTGACCAGACAACACTTGCATATTCAAGCAGAGGCAACAACAACGTACAGAAAAGAAATTTACATAAATGTGGGTTATTGAATTCCTTGACTCTCCTTTTTAAGAAACCCAACATAGCCATACCACTGTTCGAAATTTTATCTATGTGGGACTTGAAGGTCAACTTTGTGTCAAATATTACCCCAAGATCCTTAATTTGAGAGACACGTTTTAACTTTTCATTGCTAATATTGTAGTCATACTGCAATGAACCAGCTATTTTTCTAGAAAATGTTATTACTGCACATTTTTTTACGTTTAATTGCATAGCGTTGTTCAAACACCAATCAGATAAAATGTCAATATTGTTTTGCAATATAAGACAATCCTGATTTGAGTCAATAGCTCTGAAGATTTTTAAGTCATCAGCGTAAAAGGATATTTTGCAATCGTTCAAGAGTAATGGCACGTCATTAATGAAAATTATAAATAAAAGGGGCCCCAATATACTACCTTGAGGAACGCCAGAGGAGACTGTAGTCGTTTTAGAAAGATGTGATGAGAATTTAACTTGTTGTGTACGATCCATCAAGTAAGACCTCAACCACTTCAAAAAAACACCTCTTATACCATAACGCTCCAACTTGAAAAGTAGTAGACCGTGGTCTACAACATCAAAAGCGCTAGAAAAATCAATACTTGAGTTCTGTTACACAATTTTTTCCTAATGAAGGTAGAATATTCCAACAGGTTAGAGACGGTTGACTTACCCTTTAAGAAACCATGTTGACACGGATGGATAATTGGACTAACGATATCCACTAATATTTCCGCAACCAATTTTTCGAAAATTTTACCAATAGAGGATAAAATGCTTATTCCTCTGTAATTTCGAATGTCTGATCTATCCCCAGATTTAAAAATAAGTATTATATGCGCTGATTTAAAACAGAACTGCAATTATAGTAGAATTAGTTTTGGCAAAATTTCGTCTTTTCAGCTTTACTACTTTCAATGAAAATCGAAAATATGTATTTTTCAAAATTGTCCATTTGTATGGGAGAGGGGTAGAAGGAGTCAGGAGATCCGATCAATATTCCGTTATATTAATGACATCGATAGCTTAAATACATAGATTCAAGGAAAAATCAATTTCTTTATATTTCGAAATTTCATGAAATTTGTATGGGAGGGGGTAGAACGAGTGGGGGGATGCAGCCCATTCACGAACTTGAAGTTACTTTTTAGCTAAAAATGACACACACAAATTTTGAGCACTATAGCTCAAAGCTTTCCAGAGTTATGCTGTAGACAGATGCACAGACGGACAGACGGTCACTCGGAATCGAGGTTTTTGAGCGACAACAAATATTTCTGCACCCTTGGCGGCTCTGTGCGAGCGTTATTTCTTAGCGTTACAAACGGTAAGGCAAACACAAATACTCTCAGATTTCATCTAGTAGTATAATGATGATTATTGTACTCCATAAAAATATCAAAATTAAAAAACGAAAACAAATGCTGAATTGCAACAATAAAACGTCTGCGAACAAATATTTCTTTTCAAAATAAAACAATCGTTTTTCCTCGTTAATAGCTTGTGGGATATCCTCGTGTCATTATTACTTACCACAACCGTTTTTGCATGGGATCTACCAGCTTCTTAGTGAACTCTGTGGTTATTGAGTTCTACTTCTGGATCAGGACTTCCTTGAGCATTACCTTCGACGTTATTGTGTGCGCTCGAATCCTTTGTTCCAAGTAATGCCACAAATGCTCTATTGGATTAAGGTCAGGAGATTGGGGTGGTGTACGAAGCTGATTTTGGGCATTGTACAGCAACCAGGGTCTTACTACCTCCGCAGTGTGCTTAGGGTCGTTGTCTTATTGGAAGTAAAAGTTATCGCTTAAGCCCAAATGTTCTGCACTTTTCTTCAAATTGCGCTTGAGAATATTAAGGTAGTCTATTTTATTCATAATACTTTCAATAAACATTTTTCTAACTCCTCCACTAGCCATACACCCCCATATCATAACACCGCCACCACCGTGCTTTACTGTTGGATAGAGATTTTTTACGTCGAAGGCCGCGCCAGTTTTTCTCCATACAATATTCCGACCTTTGATTCCAAAAATACAAAATTTACTTTCATCCGAGAAAATAGCTTGTTTCCAAAATTCTTTCTTATTTATGTGTTCCTTAGCAAACGCCCGCCGCTTGAGTCTGTTTACTGTTGTTATAAATGGCTTTCTACGGGCAACGTGTCAGTGATACCCATATTTCCTAAGAATTTTACGAACACCATCATCAGAAATAGACTTGCGGTACTTTGCTTTGATGTCCTTTGCCATATCAGCTGCAGTTAATCTAGGATTAGCCTCCATCGTTCGGAGCAAACTCCGAGCTTGCTGAGGGCTCAACTTTGGAGGACGGCCAGATCTGGGTTTTGAAACCAAAACTCCTGTGTTTTACTTTATTATTTTAATAATAAAGTATTGTGATCGACTTGGAAAAAAAAAATTTGCTACCATGAAATTTTGTTTTTTCGCGTTTCATGACTAAATTAGCCTAAAACTGCAAAAAAAAATCCGTCTGTTTGTACGCCGTCCGCCGGTGTGTACGCTCAGCGCACATTAACTCCCAAACCCTTCAAGATAGAACGTTTATTTTTGGAGGGATTGTAGATAGTTGCGGATCTCTGGCGGACACCCATTTTGGGGGGTGTACGGGTTCACGGGAAGCGGGGGGGAGAGCTTAAGTCGAAAAATACGAATTCAAATATCTCAACCATGGTAACAGCTGGGAAGTTAAAACTCAACACACATATAGAGGGGCTTGTGGGACAACTTCTAAAAATAATTTAATTTTTTTATTCATTGGCGTCCGAAAAGGGGGGTCTAAAAACAAATTGTCGGCCGAATTATTTTTTCAAATGATTATATCTTCGAAATTACTTATAGTAAAAAATTCATATTGGACCGTCAAGATGGCATACAGTTCCATCAGAATCAGCTTAGAGAGTGGTTAATTATTGTAAGGGGGAGGGTCCGGGGGGATGCAAGGAAAAACACTTAAAAATGAATATCTCAACTATCTCTTAAGCTATGTAATTGAAACTTGAAACTTATATTAAGCTATGTTAGGAAAATACAAAAAAAACATCTATGTATATAACATCTTGAAATAACAGCAGTGGAAAGAACTGGGGAGCATTTTAAAAATGGCGCACTTTTCAAAATTACGAATCCTTATATCTAAAAAAAGAGTACAGATATCAAATCAAAAATTTGTCAGATTGTAGAGCTACATAATGGTTAATTTTGGTAAACATTTTAATTTGAGAGGTGTAAGGGGAGGGAGGTGATAACCAAAAATGTCGAAAATTTTGAGTGACTTTTGTAGGGCTCTGGTGAAAGATACAAATTTTAAATTTTGCATGTGGATACGTCTATTTGATGTACATAGAAAAATAATAATAACTTGATCCATAATTGTTATTAACCGACCCCCCGGCTTAACGTGCAGAAGGTGTTTCATGAACATTGAAAAAAACACATAAACTGAAAATTTTTGAGTGAAATTTTAAGGTAGAAACTTGAAAATTTGCAAAATGCATTTAAAAAAAATCTTTAAATATACGAAATATTAACTCGTCGAAAAACTTTAAAACTTCTACCCCCTCCCATACCAAATTATTTTTTCGGCCATTTTTAAGGAATCAATTATCACCTAACTATTAAAAGCTATCAATTTGCGATTTTGCATAAAAACTTACAAAAATAATTGAAATGAAATTACGTTAAAAGTTTGAAATCGCGCTTGCCCTTCTACCTCCTCCCATACAAAAGTATGATTTCGACCAAATTCATTAAATCAACTAATAATCAACAAATTAAAAGCTACGAACTTGAAATTTTGTACGAGCATCTTACAAGAGAAGCAAAATAAAACTACATATCAAATTTTACGATTCTCTTACCTTCTCTACTCCCTCCCATACAAATGTTCGGTTTCGTATGTAAAATACACCGAATTTTATGAAAAGTCTATGCAACTTCGTCTATGAAACACATTCTATACAGAGAATATTGGACGTGATTCAAGCAATTAATTAAAAAGCTATTAACATCCACCCACCCTTACTATTACCCTGCTCCTCCCCTCATAAAAGCCCAAACTTGCAGAAACGAATGATATATTGTTAAATTGACAACAGCCCTGCCCAAGAACTCCCTTTCGCTTAGCCTTCCCTAACCACTCTAACCTGCATATTGACTTTCCACTCATCCGCAACTTGTCGCAAGAATAATAAAGTTTCGCCCGATTTGTTGGCTGTTTATTTGAAGTTGTTTACGACTCGGTGGACAGATGAATGACTTCTGCTGACTTTTGCACCTATTTCACGATATGACGTAACTTTTTTCCACAAATCCACGATAATTTGCCTTTTCCCAAATTCAATTTTCTTTCTTCTATTAGACATCTCTTACTTAACGTTTTTTAGCAATTATTTTTAACGCAAACCTTAGATAAAAACACGTTTATCAACTTTCCTACACAAACTTTATTGTTATTAATGATTTAACTGCAACTCAGAGACTTTGACTTCCCTTTATACGCTTTGAACGCAGACTTTTTATTCCTGGAATTTCAGACTATTTTTCGTTTCCCAATTTTACCGTTGTTTTAAAGTACAGTAATTCTCATTTTACTTTATTATTTTAATAATAAAGTATTGTGATCGACTTGGGAAAAAAAAATTTGCTACCCTGAAATTTTTTTTTTCGCGTTTCATGACTAAAATAGCCTAAAAATGCAAAAAAAAAAATCCGTCTGACTGTACGCCGTCCGCCGTACGCCGGTGTGTACGCTCAGAGCACATTAACTCCCAAACCCTTCAAGATAGAAAGTTCATTTTTGGAGGGATTGTGGATAGTTGCGGATCTCAGGAGGACACTTTTTTGGGGGGTGTAAGGGTTCAGGGGGAGGCGGGGGGAGCACTTAAACCGAAAACTAAGAATTCAAATATCTCAAACATGGTTACAGCTAGGAAGCTAAAAATCAATGTACATATAAAAGGGTTTGTGGGACAACTTTTAAAATTAAGTTAATTTTTTTATCCATTGGGGTGCAAAAAGGGAGGGCTAAAAACCAGTTGTCGGCCGAATTTTTTTTTCAAATGATTATATCTTAGAAATTAATTAGCATAAAAAATTTATTTTTTTAGACCATCAAGGTGGCATACAGATTCACTGAAATCAGCTTACACAGAGGCTAATTATTGTAAGCGGGAGGGTCAGGGGGGCGGGGTGCAAAGGAAAACACTTAAAAATTAATATCTCGGCTATTTGTTAAGGTATGCAATTGAAACTTAGTACTTACATTAAGGTATACTAAAGAAATACGAAAAAAATATTATATTTGTACGAAATAGTAGTGGGGGAAAATGGGAATCAAAAATTTGTTAAATCGTAGAGCTATATAATTTTTAATTTTGGTAAAAAAATTAAGTGGGGGGGTGTAAGAGGAGAGAGGTGAAAAGCAAAAATGTTAAAAATTTTGAGTGATTTTTTTAGGGCTCTGGTAAAAGATACAAAGTTTAAATTTTGCAGGTTAATATATCTATTTATTGTTCATACATAAAAAATAATAAAAAATCTGCAATTGTTATGCACCGACCCCCCTGGTCTAACGTGCACAAGGTGTTTCATGTGAAATGAGAAAAACACATAAGCTGAAAATTTTTGAATGAAATTTTAAGGTAGAAATTTGAAAATTTGCAAAATGCATTTAAAAAAAATCCATAAAAGAATGAATTATTAACTGGTCGAAAATTTTTAAAACTTCTACCCCCTCTAATACAAAATTATTTTTTCGATCATTTTCAAGAAATCAATTATCACCTAACTATTAAAAGCTATTAATTTGAAATTTTGCAAAAAAACTTACAAAAATAATTCAAATGAAATTATCTTAAAAGTTTTGAAATCGCGCTTTCCCTTCTACCCCCTATCATACAAATGTTTGGTTTCGTGAATGTAAAATACATACAATCTTATGAAAATTCTATGCAACTTCGTCTATGAAACTAACATTCTATACAAGGAATATTGGACGTGATTCAAGCAATCAATTAAAAAGCTATTAACATCCACCCACTCTTACTATTACCGCTCCTCCTCCCCTCATAAAACCCAAACTTGCAGAAACGAATGAAATATTGTTAAATAGACAACAGCCCTGCCCAAGAACTCCCTTTCACTTAGTCTTCTCTAACCACTCTAACCTGCATATTGACTTTCCACTCATCCGCAACATGTCCCAAGAATAATAAAGTTTCGCCCGACTTGTTGGCAGTTTATTTGTTTTGTTTTATGTTCATAATGATGTAATGGAAAATAGGAAAAAAAATATTTCGGAATAAAATGTTAGAAACGATGTTTTTTCTAGATATGTCGGATGTGTTGGGTGTGTACGCAAACTTTTTTTGAAGAGTGTATACTGATTTGAGTAAGGCTTTTGATAAATTACTTCACTCCAATATATTGTTGAAATTGGACTTGTTGGGTTCTCCTACTTGGTTTATCAATTGCATTAAGTCATATAAAATTGATAGAACTTACCAAGTTCTTTTTCGGGGTTATACTTCTAAGCCATTTGCTGCGCATTCTGGTGTTTCTCAAGGAAGTCATTTGGGGCGACTTCTTTTTATCCTAGCCATTAATGGTGTTGCATCTATTTTTAAATATTCGGAAGTACTCATTTATGCTGATGAAATCTTTAGATCTCTTAATTTCAACTCTGACAATTTTCTTCATGAGGATTTGATTAATTTTAGTAATTGGTGTCGCCATAATGGACTGAATTTGGATAAATGTTATGTAATGTCATTTACTAGGAAAATCTCTACGTTTGTGAAAATTTATAGTCTTAATGACTGTATTTTGGATCGAGTCAGTTCCATTATTGATCTAGGTTTGACCAAAAAATTGATTTTGGTTTGTATATTAATAAGATCGTGCAGAAAGGTAATTCTATGTTGGGATTTACCACACTCTTATCCAAGGAATTTAACAATTCGCCTTTTAGACTAAGTCTCAATAACATCTTCGTTAGATCTCACCTTGAATATGCTTCTCAAGTTTGGTCTCCTTAATATAATGACTACATTGGCAGAATCGAATCGATTCAGCGTAAATTTTCATCTTAACTGGAATGACAGAGTTCGTTTTCCTCCATATACTGATCGACTTCAGCTATTAAATATGTCATCGCTTTCGAAACGACGCGAAGTAACTGATGTAATTTTTGCTCATAACCTTCTTACAGGGTTAGTTGATTCCTCCGCTCTTTTGGGTTTGGTGTGCTTTGATGCTGGTCAATTTTTACCAAGGTATTCCAGATTGCTACGGATTGGCTTTCACCGGAAAAACTATAGTATGAATGAACCGATTTCGCGTCTGGCAAGAAAAGTTAATAATAATGCTGATGTATTCGACTTCTCTATTGATAAGCAGTGCTTAAGACGTAGACTTAACGCTAGTTGACACCGATGCATGTGAATTTTTTGTCAATTTCTTATTTTCATTAATTGTACTTGGTGTTGGGATGTTAATGTTTGCTTCGTTCCTCCACTAAATGATGAGCCAGAGGTTAAATCGGCTTTTAAGTTTTAAATTTGGAATCGATTTATGGCAATTCCTTGCATTAAGGAATCCTGATAGTGATATAAGATAGAAATTCTTATGATCTTAAAAAATTTTGTATCGGGAGTGGTAGACGGGGTAAACTAATTTGTTTTACTTCATAACTATGGAAGTGTTTTGTGCCAAATTATGCTTCAAGAGTTGGATAGATACTGAGAAAAGTAGTGTATTAGATTAGTGAAATTTCACAGTTTGCATGGGAGGAGTATAGGAGGTTCTAGTGATTTTTTCCGAAATACTCATAATTATTATCTTCTTCTTCTACAATGGCACTACAGCCCAAATTGGGCCTTCGCCTCCTGACCTTCAGGTTCCTTAACATTTTTCATTATTTATTCTGGAAGGGTTGTTAGACCTTCGCACAACCCTCTATCTATGAATTTTCATTTTCGTAGGTTGAGGTGCCCAAGGTATAATTAAGCGGGCAGTGTGCTGGAATCATGTGTCGACCGGGATTTGAACTCATGGACCTTCGCATTTTAGGCCAACACGCTACTCACTAGACTATACCCTAGCTCCTTAACATTTATTCATTATTTATTGAGGAAGGGTTGTTAGACCTTCGCACAATAGATAATGAACCCTAGCTCCTTAACATTTATTCATTATTTATTGTGGAAGGGTTGTTAGACTTTAGCACAACCCTCTATCAACCAATTTTTCATTTTCGTAGATTGAAGTGACCAAGGTATACCCAAGCAGGCAGTGTGCTGGAATTATGCGTCAACCGGGATTTGAACTCACGACCTTCGCATTATAAATCAATTCGCTACCTACTAGGTCACACCCTAGCCGAAATACCCATAATCATCATGCAATTAAGGTATTTTTAATTAGAGGTCTGTAACGTTCATACTTTTCATAAAAATCAAATTTCTGAAAAGTTGTGAAATTGTGTAACATTGTATGGAAAGGGGTAGAAGGACTGAAGCTAACCGGTAAACTTTTTCCCGGTATTAATATTAAAGCTGATAAAGGTCTTAGTAGAACATTCGAGATCGTTAAATGTTATACGTGTAGTGTGTTTGATAACATCTCTGACTGAACAGGCCTATTTATTGTATACCACATATTTAAGTCTAAAAGGAGTGCGTTCTGTGACAATATTTGTATTAGGTGTACGGTAGCATTGCCTATTGAACACAGTATACTACAATACGTACTGCGAAATTGGTTGATAGTATGTCATGAAAATTGCAGTTTGTAAGGGAGGTGCTGAAAGGAGTGGGGAGATTCAAATAATTTGTATTCCATAGATTATATTTCTGATCATAGTATACTTTACATTTCAAATTATTAACTTTTACAGTTTTCAAAAAAATGATTGATTATTATACACAGACATTTGGGGCAGAAGACGTGAGGGAATTAAAATGAAACGAAAGACAGTTTATGTCTCCAAGCATACTTAGCAAACCATTACAATTGGCTCAGCCGATTTCGAGTTCAATCCGGACAGTCAAACAGACAGACAAAAGAAAATCTCAAAAACGTGTATTCAAGCTTAATTTGTCAAAATAAAGCAACACACTAACTTGTAGCCAATACAGAGACAATGCAATTGTATGTTTATTTATAATATAATTAGGATTTTGCTTTGGCGGGAAAAAAACTTTTCAAAGTCACTGGAACTTCCGTTCTAACTAGAGTATCGCATAATGGGGCTTACCCGCATTCATATTTCTGTTATGTTATTTATCTTTACACCTGTAACAACTAAAAGAAGGCGGCGACACTTCTGCACTCTTTTACGGGAACCCTAAAAAAATAGAAATTTTCAACATTTTGAGTCCCCACCTCTCTTCCTTAATACTCCACAAATCAAAAATTGTTTTTGTTTGTTACAGTCTGATGCAAATTTAAACTTAATAACTGTATTTATCTTTGGCGGTTTAGAGTGTTGCAAAGAGCATCATTTTTGAAATGCCCTCATGTTCACCCGCCACTGTTATATATAAATCTTCCATTTTTTTCATATTCCGCTACTATAGCTTAAAATAGGTTTCAAGTTTCAAGATTATATCTTGAACATAACAGAATTATGACAGAATCAAAATTTTAATGTACCGGCAAATATGTCAATTAAAAATCTTTCGAATAGCGAATGGTGACTTTTGTATGGGATGTGGCAGAAGCGGAGTGGGAGGTTCGTAATTTTTGTATGAGACACCGAAAGTGGTACGCAAAATATTTCGTGCCAAATTTAAAGTTTGAAGCTTTCAAAATTTTCAAAGAAATTAGATATTTTTATTCCGACATTGGAGCATTAATATGAAAGGTCGCAAAGGATTAGTATGATTTTGAAACTGCTTGTCATATCCTGACAACCATGCTTTATTCCAATTTCAAAGTCGAAAGTACTCACACGTTCGAATGAGATATGCTTTTCTTATATTTATGATATAGAAATTTATATGGGAAGGGTTAGAAGGAGTTAAGCGAAGCTGATATTTTTATACTCTAGATGAAATCTGAGAGTATATTGTGTTTCCCATACCGTTTTTAACGCTAAGAAATAATGCTCGCACAGAGCCGCCAAGGGTACAGAAATATTTGTTGTCGCTCAAAAACTTCGATTCCGAGTTGCTGTCTGTCCGTCTGTCTACAGCATAACTCTCGAACGCTTTGAGCTATCGCGCTGAAATTTGTAGTGTGTCATTTTTAGCAAAAAAGAAACTTTAAGTTCGTGAACCGGCTACATCCCCCCACTCCTTCTACCCCCTCCCATACAAATTTTACGAAATTTCGAAATTTTCAGAAATTGATTTTTCTTTGAAACTATTTAAGCTATCGATTTGAAATTTAGGTTAAAGTATTATTATATAGATGCCATTAATATGACTGAATATTGATTCGATCCCATCACTCCTTCTACCCCCTTCCATATAAATGCATAATTTTGAAAAATGCAGTTTTTCGATTTTCATCGAAACTAGTAAAGTTATAAAAACGAATTTCTGCCAGAATTAATTTTATTATAATTCCAATCAGCATTAAAAAAATTATTAACTTCACCTCACTCCTTCTACCCCCTCCCATACAAATTTCACGAAATTTTGAAATTTAAATTAAATTATTTTTCTTCGAAACTGTTGAAGCTATCAACTTGATATTTCGCATAGAGTATAAAAATAGAAATATCAATAACTGAAAAAAAAATTGTTTTTATCCGTACACTCCTTCTACCCCCTCCCATACAAATGCCAGAATTTTTTTTTTTGATAGTTGCAATAAATGCTGGAAAAAATTATCAGCTCAGCTTCCCTCCTTCTACCCCCTCCCATATAAATATCTGTATTATAAATTCAAGAAAAGCATTTCTCCTTCGAATATATGAGAGCTGTCGACTTTGAAATTGAATCAAAGCATAGTGATAAGGGTGATGATAAGCAGTTTCAAAATCATCGAAAACGTTCCACTTCCTCTGCCACCTCCCATACAAATGCCACAATTTCTGGAAAACTATGTCCAATTTCTTTAAAAATAATGAAAACTTAAAATTTTAAATTCACCACGAAACATTTTACATGCCATTTTCGGTGTCACATAGGAGAAATACAAACCCCCCCTCTACTTGTTCCCCCTCCCATGCAGAGTCTCTACTCACTATTCGAAAGAATTTGAGATGACATATTTTCCGGTATATTAAAGTCATTTCCATCTCATCTAGAGTATCATATGATTGGGCTTTAAGCCCAATCATAATTCTGTTATGTTTTTTATTGCAATTATGATGGGAAAAAATTGATAAAATTTTGAGTTTCTACTTTTCTAGTCTTACTGGAAATCGATTTAATGCATTTGTATGGGAGGGTAGAAGGAGCATACGGATCAACGGCATTAATGAAATTTACAGTATTACACTTTGCTCAAATTTTCAAGTCTATAACTTTGACAGTTGTGAAGAAAAATAATTTGTTTGAAATTTGAAAATTTCCTGAAAATTGTATGGGAGTGGTTAGAAGTAGTAATGTAAAGTATTTTCCAAAATTAATTGCAAATATAATTGTGGCAAAAATTCGTCCTTTAGTTTTGCTAGTTTCAATGAAAATCGAAGAAATGCATTTTCCAAAATTGTGTATTTGCATAGAAGGGATAGGAGTGAGGAGATCGGATTAATATTTTTTGACGTTAGTGATATTTACGTCATTACGTTTGACCTAATTTTCAAGTCGATAGCTTAAATAATTTCGGAGAAAAATCAATTTATAGAAATTTCAAAACTTCATTTCATTCGCTTGTTTTTCTTCACCCGCTCCCTGTTCCTTCACCTATGGTTTTCCTAACTCAATGTCAAACATTTGTTTAAAATGATTGAAAACAAAAACAAGTATTTTCTGGCCACCAAATGAAGAAGTCAAATCACCACACTTAATAATTTGTTGAAATGGAGTACTTAACTTTTGCAAATGCTTTATAGAAATAACATTTGCTTGTGCCCCTGTATCAATTTGTGCTTCAAATTCACTTTTGCTTACAATAAGTTTTATTAACCAATCTTCATTCATATTTTTATAACTAAGTTGAACTATGCCAATAAAAAATTCGTTATCGCTGCAATTATTAGAATAATTGTCACTTTGATCATATTTAACTGATTTCATATTTCGTTTACATTGTTGCATTTTCTTGCAAAATTACGAAGCTTACCGCACTTAAAGTAAGTAATTCCGTACGCTGGGCATCGGTGTTTATGTGTTTGGCCTCATTTGCCGGAATTTAAATTTTGTTGTTTTTTGTTGGATGTGATGCTCTTTCTTTTTGTTGATAGTTTTTATGGTAGTGGTGCTTACTCTTATTGTTTCGGATTTTGTACATATGTATTATACATATGTATAGTCAGTTCTTTCAGTTCACTCATTTCGGAAGCTTCAATTTTCCTTTTTTCATAAGTTTTGGCTTTCATCTCCTCTTGCTGGAGCATTAGTGAGTCCATGATTAAAAATTTTTCTTTCAGGTTTTCATCTCGAATGCCTATTATGAACATGTATTTTACCATCTCGTTCCCCATAGTCCTGTATTCACATTGTTATACTAACTGTTTTAAATTTATTAAAAAATCACTTATTTACGCGCATTTTTCTGTCTATATGTATAACAAAAACTGAAATCGCTCAAGCACTAAGTTTTTTTAGCTTCAAAATAACTATCGAATGCACTTCAGACAACACTTTTTCATTTCCCGAGACAAAATTGAAGGTATTGAAGATTTTTTGACCATCTTCTCAAAAAGAATTACAATTTTATGTGACTCGTTTTCTTAATCTAAGCCAGCTGCAGTGAAAAATATGGTCAAACATTTTTCGACGTTTTCCAGGCATTCGTTAAATTAGAGCTAGCAAATTCCAGACTCTTCGGCATGTTGAACGGCTCCATTTTAGATTTCCCTTTTTTACTTTTCACTGCTAGTAGTGAACCCATGTTCACTACTAATTACTGATGTATCACATGCACTCTCTGAGTCACTCATGACAATTTAAAAAAAAAAAGGAAAAAATATTTACATTATATGTTTAGATTATTGTATTTAAATCAACACACCTGACACCATACTGAGTTAGGAGTGTGTTCTTAATTAAAATATGTAATCTATTTCGGGTTGCTGGCCCGAGACTGGTCGGCCATCATACATATTTATTCTCTCTCAAAGCATCGCGAAGTAGGATGGGTGGGTACATAACAACCGTAAGAGGCAAAATGTACTAAATTTTAGAATCTAAGGCAAATCGTGATGTTTTGCATTCCATTTTCTAGTCTCTCATGTCTCTTCTGTGGCTATTTTCTAAATACTTTATTTTCCTATTCTCTGCCTTCTTTTCTCTATATCATGTTTTTATAATTTTTCTCTCTTGCTTTATTCTTTCGTATACTATTTCTGTTCAATCTAGCTTTACTCCTTCATATTATTTCAATACTATCTTGGTTTCTTATTTCTTCTTTCGTCACGGCTATAATTAAATAATCTTATAATCAATAAGGTAAAAAAAATAATACAAAAGAATAGTGGTTAGGAATGAAACTCGAAATGAAATTAATAATACTTAAATAAGCCTGAGATTGTCGAACAGATGATATAACGTGCCTTGCTCAGGTTTAATACTCTGCGTTGCACTGCAATGGTGACGCTGATGTTGTCAACCTTCCAAGGGGATTTGTGCTCTGATGATGATGCTTCAGCGTCAGGTGACGATGACAACCTGGCGGATTTTACGCCCAGGCGTTACGAATGCAAAGGGTGGTATGGCACTAGTACCAAGGGGGGCGTCCTGTGGTTGGCGATTGCACTTAATGCGCGGAGGACCCATCTTTGATCAAACCCGTAAGAATTGTTTTGACAAGGTGAAAGCAATAACGATTTTGTACAGGTTTCGAGCAGGAATCCTTACTAACCATAATCGTCATATTGCGACAACCACCAAATTGGAGGGATGTCGTACAGGCAATTGGGCTGGTTCTGGAGCACTTGCGTTCCGCGTTTACCGACTAAAGAGCCGATATGTGAACTATTGCGGCACGACTCACAAAGAAAAGAGTTTGCTCCAGGGGATGTTCCAAGAGTTGCGATATCCGTATTTACACGGCTAGTTCGGTCTTAAGGCGATTCTTGAAAGCCTATAGGAAGTTTCGATGACTCGGTGTTTGCGCAGTACTTCCAGATTATAATAAGTCAGCCACGCAACAATACGATAACGCAACTTTGCGAGTCTCCACTGGTATGTTAAAATTAAACCTTGCCTTCTTCATCTTCACTCGACTGTCTTCTTTCGTTCCTCATGAGACCAAATCTGACAGCCTAGCTGTTTTCCGCAACTGAGTTTTTTCCTCTTTACTTTTCCTTGACTGAATATCGCGTGGTAAGTCTTTGCGTAGCGACGCGTTCAATTTAAAATATTTTTGTGGAGCCATTTGCACGATCGTTACAACATATTACCCGCTACTTTTATATCCTTCTCCCCTTACAAACCTAAGCTTACATAAATAAACGAATGCAATTTGATTAGATCGTAATCGCAGATAAGTGTTAAATAAACTGCCAACAAGTCGGGCTAAACTTTATTATTCTTGCGAATGCGTGGAAAGTCAATATGCAGTTTAGAGTGGTTAGAGAAAACTTAGTGAAAGGAGATACTTGGGCAGGGATGATGTCAATTTAACACTTAATTGCGGATACGATCAATAGCTCCAGTACATATAATCAATATTTCATTTGTTTATTTATGCAAGTTTGGGTGTTTATGAGGGGTGAGAGGGGATGGTAAGAGTGGGTGGATGTTAATAAATTTGTAATTGCTTGATTGAATCACGTCCAATATTCTCTGTATACGAAGTAAGTTTCACAGACGAAGTTGCATAGAATTTTCGTAAAACAGGGTGTATTTTACATTCACGAAAGGGAATCGTAAAATTTCTGATGCAGTTTTATTTTATTTCTTTTCTTACAAAATTGCAAGTTCGTAGCTTTTCAATTGTTGGTTATTAGTTAATTTATTGAAATTGGTTGAAATCATACTTTTGTATGGAAGGGGGTAGAAGGGCAAGCGCGATCTCAAAACTTTTGACGCAATTTCGTTTCAACTATTTTTAAAAGTTTTTTCGCAAAATTTTAAATTGCTGGCTTTAAATAGTGAGGTGATAATTGATTTCTTAAAAATGGTTGAAAGAATAACTTTTTATGGGTGAGGGTAGAAGTTTTGAAAGTATTCAACCAGTTTACATTTCATATATTTATGAATTTTTTTTAAATGCATTTCGCATATTCTTAAGTTTCTACCTTAAAATTTTATTCAATAATTTTTAGTTCTTATGTTTTTTTCATTACACATGAAACACCTTGCGAACGTTAGACCAAGGGGGTCGGTGCATACAATTGTGGAACAAATTATTATTTTTTTCTATGTATATCAAATAGATGTATTCCTATGCAAAATTTAAACTTTGTATCTTTCACCAAAGCCCTAAGAAAACCACTTAAAATTTTCGAAATTTTTGCTTACCACCTCCCTTTCCTTGCACCGCTTAAAATGTTTACCAAAATTAAAAACTTTGTAGTTCTACAATCTGTTGTATTTTCAATTTGATATCTGTACTCAGTTTTGAGATATAACGTTTTGAAATTTTTGAAAGTGCACCATTTTTAAAATGCTCCCCATTTGCCTCCACTACTGCTGTGATTAAAGTTTATATTTATACTCTAGATGAAATCTGAGAGTATTATAAGTTTACCACAAAGCTTGTAACGCCAAGAAATAAGGCTTGAAGAAAAATGTAAATGATACAAAAGTTCATATAATCACTCAAAAATCTCAAAACCGGATGTCCATCCATCTGTCTGTATGTCCGTATGTCCATGTCCTCTCTAGCTTGAGAACGCGTCGACCTAGATAGTTCAAATTTTGTACACGTCGTTTTGAACGGGCCAAATTTCTCATTCCCTTCTACCCCCTCTTATACAAAATACACAATTTTGCAATTTAACAGTAAACGGATTTACTCGAAAAGTAAAAATGCTATTGATCTGAAATTTGGAATGTAATGCTTTTATGATGTCTTCAATCTACTGTTTTAAAATTATTTATGTCCTGAAGTGCTCTAGACCAATTTACTCAGTGCGTATAAAATTTATCGAGCTCAAATTACGCACCAAATATTGATTTAGAATTATTAGTAAAATCAAAAAAATAGACTATTAGCTTTACCCCTTCTACCCCCTCCTATACAAAATCACATAATTTCGTAATTTTACAATAAACGGATTTGTTCGAAAAATATAAATGCTATTTATCTGGAATTTGGAATGTAATACTTTCATGGTGATCTCAATCTACTGTATAAAAGTTATTTGAGTCTACTTCCTTCCATCACCTCCTGTTCCAAAAAGTTGTATTGTTAAATAATTGTAGTTATTAGCAATTAAAGCGCTTAAAGTCGATTTTCATACTTGCGCCCAGTCGATAAAAAATCGAAAAAAACCATCGTATTCCTTGATTGATTCTCTAAAAAATCCATTTAAAAAAAAATGGAGAAATAACAGGATCAACAGAAAAAAAATAATATGCACCACCGGGCGCGCAACAAAATTGATCGAACAATTGGAAATCATTTTTGATATTAATTATATTGACAGCATAACCTATAGACAATGGACAAACGTGGATAGGACTTTAGAAATTGCTAGAGCGAGCCTTCAACGAATCAACAATCCGATCTAAGAACGGAAAGAATTGTTCGAATGGGCAAATTCATCTCTGCCTTATATTAATTGTCACTTTGTAGACAACAAAGAGTATAAAGAGGAGGCGAAGATAGTAGCATCCCGTTTTCAAGGAGCGATAACAATCAAAGGAACTTGAAAGTACCATAGTATGATCCCACAAACAATTAATAAATTGCAAGCTAGACCATTTGCTATGTACGAATATTCAACAATATTGTATTTGTCTTGTTTGTAATTACTAAAATAATAAATGATAATAATATCCCATTGCAATTTTTTCTTCTTACAGCGATCTTATACTTTCACAACAAACAGTTAAATGCATTTCTAATACATTGCATCCTATTTTTTGATGAATAAATTCACATTCCTTTCAATTATTTATCCTTAAAATAAATAAAATCAGGATTTTTGGCCAACGCTGAGGAATAATAAAGTCGACGCGTCACTAACACACTGAATTGTTTCGTCGTGCTGCGGGCCCGGTGGTGAAAATTATTTTTTTCTATTGATCCCGTTTTTCTCCATTTATTTTTTAAATGGATTTTTTAGAGAATCAATCAAGGAATACGATGGTTTTTTTTCGATTTTTTATCGACTGGGCGCAAAATGCGTATGAAAATCGACTTTAAGCGCTTTAATTGATATCAACTACAATTATTAAACAATACAATTTTTTTTTGAAACAATGTCGTAAAATGGTTACAAAATTACCTTTAAAATGAGATAAGAACGAAATCTGTGGGACAAGTACAACCGAAGATAATAGCTTTTTAAAAAGAGCAAAACCGACGATTCTCAAAATGTCTAAACATCCATATTTTTTAAAATAAACAATTTAAAAAAATCCCCGCATACGTGTCGGTTTATTTCATATATATAACACATAAAAAAAATTAAAGCGATTCTAGAAACAGATGTGAATTTTTTCGGCAAATCCGTACGGTTAGGCTAATTTAGTCATGAAACGCGAAAAAACAAATGTTTGGAGTAGCAATTTTTTTCTTGTGTCTACTATATTATTAGAATAATAAAGTAAAATTACTTATATTTAAAATTATTACGAAAACGTAACAGGACTACGATTGGACGTACAGACCAATCATGCGATACTCTAAAAGAGAAATTTTTTGATTTGAAGAAATTTTGTAGGTGAATTGGCGACATTGAACTAATTTTTTCTCATCACAGTAAAGTTGCTATCAAATGTCTTATACAAAATTTAGGATTCGAAAGACTTTTTCAGAAATAACTAAGAACATTATGTTTTTGACATGTTTTAAATTGGAAATTAGTGGCGTTCATACTTTTCAGGAAAATCGACTTTTTGTAAAATTGTGAAATTGTGTCAGATTCTATGGAAGGAGGAGGGGGGAAGAGAGTAGAAGGGGTAAAGCTAATTTTTTTTGGCCTTACTGATAATTCTAAATTAATATCAAGTGCACAACTTCAGATCGATAGACCTTATAGCACTGAGTAAATTGGTTTAGAGTATTTCCTAAAAAAGTGCAGTTTGTTTGGGAGGGAGTAGAAGGAGAGGGAGAAAGCAAATAATTTTTATAGGGTAAATTGAAATCAGTGTGAAAGTAATATATCCCAAATTTCAGACTAATAGCTTCTATACTTTTCGAGCAAATCCGTTTATTGCCAAATTGGAAAATTGTGCCATTATGTATAAAAATGTATGTATAAAAATTAATACGGTCACGAATACGATTGGCTCTTGGATATGGGCGAGCGGGTAGATTCTACTGAGCGTGGGTCATGTGCTTTTGGTGTTTGAAACCTTTTTGTCGCTCTCAACGGAACAGAAATGGTTATAATTTTTCCGTAGGCCTAGGATATCTCATATTATTCATAGTCTTTGCAATAACTAAGCAGAAACACTGGTTTTTAAAATTCTTCATTGTCTGCCTGTCTGTCTGGCTTTCACGCAAAAATAGCTGAACGGATTGGAATGAAACTTTCACAGTTTTTTTTTTACAGAATGATTTGTGTTATAGGCAATTTCGGTACTTATATCCACAAACACAATCATGGAGGTAAGGAATGGGATTGCGATGGTAGGGGAAGAGGAGTGAGTACGAACATAACGAGTGAAGAAGTTGGTATATTTTTCAGTTGTTCAGGCTGCTACTGACAAATATTTGCAGATGTTATGGAGAACTGAATGATAAAAAACGAACAGAGACCATCTACTGAGTATATAGACATTCTTAAAGTAGAACTGTTTCACTTTTCGTTCGCCAATTTTATGTCAAATAAATTTTCATTGCCGGTAGTAATTCTTGCCTGAAAAAACCCGACTGTCTGGAGTGGGAATCGAACCCACGACCTATTGACTATGAGACAAGCACGCTATAGGTATGCGTTGGTTCTTATTTGAATCAGGAAAACCAAGCAGGCCGAGCTTATGCACAAGAATATTATGGTCAATTTTGTCAAAGGCCTTACTAAAGTCAGTGTATATGCAATCGACCTGCTGCCCATTTTCGATAGCAGAAAGACAGAAGTTCGAGAACTCCATAAGATTAGTTATAGTGGATCTGCCTTTGACAAAGCCATGCTGGAACGATCCAATAATCGACTTGGAATGGAAATACATTACATCACACACAGTGGATTCAAATAGCTTAGCAACACACGGAAGATTCGCTATAGGCCTATAATTACTTACATCATCTCTTTTACCAGACTTAAGCAAGGGCATTATAGTTGAGCATTTCCATGACATAGGAAAAACTCCACTACAAAGCGATGAACTAAAAAGGTACCCAAGGATAGGTAAAAGGGATAAACTACACTTTTTAATCACAGACGATGGAACACCATCTGGTCCACTGGAGAAATTAATTGCAAGTTTATCAATGTATTTCAAAATAGTGGAGTCGTCAATAAAAAGATCTTTTGGAACCATTGACGAAGAAGGAAACTCAGATATGTATTGAAAGTTACCAACGGATGTTAGTGGCGTACTGCAATTGAAGGCAGTATGGAAATGGTCAGAAAATAAGTTACTAATTGTAGTAGGATCAGCACTGACAACATCATTAAGAGACATACTGGAAGGATAACCATCAGAGTTTTTCTTAGAGTTGACAAAATTCCAGAATTGTTTCGGTTTATCTTTAAAAGATTTTTTAACGGTAAAAAGGTATTGGTTATATGCAGCTCGAGACTGACTTATAAAACAATTAGATAGGTTTATGTAAATTATGTAGTCCGTATCACTCCTTGAGAGCGAGTAAATTTTCCAAGCTTTCGTTTTTCGATTTTTCAAATTAATTAAATCATCGTCAAACCAGGGAAACCTCCTGGTAGATTTGATTGACTATAATTATTATCAGAGAATAAACCTTCTATCCATTTACCTCCTATCATACAATGTGACACAATATCACATCTTTTTCAAAATTCGATTTTGTTGAAAAGTATGAAAGTTACTGATCTCAAATTTAAAATAATCAATTCCGTAATGATTATAGTTGTTCATTTTTCTTAGATCTAATCAATTTTTGAAGCTTAAATTGTGTACAAAATATTTTATAGCTACATCAGCGTGATGTGAACCAAATTAGTTCAATGGTGTCACCCCTTCTAACACTCCGCATACAAAATTTGTTCAGATCACAAAAATCTCGATTTCATCTATATAATATCGTACAATTGGGCTTTACGTACAATCGTGGTCCTGTTATGTGTTTAAGCTTAATGTTATTTTATTTGGGTCTTTTGGTTTTTAATTAACGCAAGCTGGAACTATTCACATGTCCTTAACGATCTTCAATATATATACAATGATCTCAAATCACGAGATTGATCATGAGACTGTCCCATGAAAATCCGAGTATTATACCTAGTTGCATTCTTAATTATTTATAGTGCTGATACCAATAAAATAGAAAGCATTGTGTTCAGAGCGCCATTAAGCTAAGCCCATTATGTATCCCACGTAATGTATTACTAACTACATTCTCAAAAATTGCTTATAATTGCACTTCTTCCGCTGACAAAGTTGCGGGGGATCGCTAGTAATTCTATATACATAATTGCTGTAGGATGATTTGAAGTAATTATTATACATGTATAAGGTTAAAAGCCGAAGCAATTTAAATACTGTTAGCTTTACATAACATTTTCATTACTTACTTAAAATAAATTTTGCCAATGAAAACTTTTTTATTTCATTAGGGCCGAAAACGTGGATGAGATCGGCACGCGATAGAGATAAGTGGAAGACGCTGGAGAAGGCCTGCCATCCATGTTATCCTCAACAAGAATGTTTAAAATACAATTATAAAACATAAACTCAGAAACTGTTTTTAATTTTTTGGTATTAATAATTTTGTATTGTAAGTTTAGTGCTTACCCATAGGTCTGACCAGTAGAGTGCTGTCGCAAGGAAGCAAAATAACTACTTGCCTACTATTTTATTTCTATTTTAATTTTTATTTGTATACTCTAGATAAAATCTGAGAGTATATTGTGTTTGTCTTACCGTTCGTAGCGCCAAAAAATAATGCTCGCATAGAGTCCTCGATTCCTCTAAACCTCGATTCCGTGAGACCATCTGTCTACGACATAACTCTCGAACGATGAAATTTGTTGTGTGTCATTTAAAGCAAAAAAGCAATTTCGAGATCGTGAACGGTTTATATACCCTCTCTCTTTCTACCCCCTCCCATACAAATTTCACGAAATTCCAAAATGTTAAGAAATTGATTTTTCTTCGAAATTATTTATGCTATCGATTTGAAATTTTGGTCAAAGTATAATGATGTATTATAGATATATGTCATCATATTCACAAAATATTGAGCCGATCTCGTTTCTCCTTCTACTCTCTCCCATACAAATGCACAGTTTTAAAAAATAAATCTTTTCGATTTTTATTGAAACTAGCAAAGTTAAAAGGACAAATGTTTGCGGAAATTCATTTAATTATAATTGCAATCAATTTTGACAAAATTTTCAACTTCACCTTACTTCTTCTATCACCTCCCATTTAATTTTCACTATATTTTGAAATTGCAATTAAATTAGTGTGCTTTGAAACTGCCAAAGCTATCGACTTGAAGTTTTGTGGAAATTATAATAATAGAAATATCATTGACGACGGAAAATTTTGTTTTGATCCGTATACTCCTTCTACCCCTCCCATACAAATGCATAATTTTGGTGAATGCAATATATCGGTTTCCATTAAAACTAGAAAATATGCAAACTTAAAATTTTGCGAGAATTTGTTTCTGAATAATTGCAATAAATGATAAAAAACTTAACAGAATTATGCACCCAATCATAATTCTGTTATGTTTTTGTTGCCTAATCATATGATACTCTAGATGAAATAGGAAAGAGTTTATTGTACCGGGAAATATGTCACCTCAAATTCTTTCAAATAGTGAATAGTGACTTTTGTGAAGGATGTTTGACCACTTTGTGGCCTCGTCCGCGACGTTAAGTTTGGATGGGATCCATCTCCTTTCTTTTAAGTTGGTCAACTCAAGTATTTCACCGACTTGAAAAGAAACGTACTACAGATATCTTTTTGGATCGGAATTCAATCAATTTAAAACGGTTTTTGAGTCTGACCACATAATACTTTGATCAATTGCGACTGAGTGCCCTTCGATTATGCTCTTTGCCAGTCGCGCTCCAATTAGTGCTGCTTGGAGCTCGAGTCGAGGAATAGTTACTGGTTTTTAAGGAGCCACTTTTGTTTTTGCACCCACTAGTGAGCTATCTATAGAATTTACGCATTCTATTCTCAGATATGCCACTGCAGCACAAGTAGCTTCACTTGTGTCTACAAATATGTGTAGCTGTACAGATTTGTACTCAGTTGACAGAAAAGTGTAGTAGCATCTTGGAATTCGTAATTCTCCGATCTGAGGAAGCAACTCTACCCACATTAGCCATTTATCTTGCAGGTTCGTCGTAAGAAGATCATCCCAATCCAGAGTTGATCGCCAAATTTCTTGCAGCAGTATCTTAATGTAAATTATGAAGAAAGCCAACAGTCCAAGTGGATTTTCGATGATGCATTGCACTGCTTTTCCGAATGTATTAGTGAAACGTGCTGCATTTAAGTTTTTTAGGAATTGTGCCGAGCTCGGTGAACAAGTAGCTCCAAACGTCATCACTTGCATAATGTAAACGTCAGGGTATTGTTAGCTCTGATTTTCTCGCCAAGGAAAACGTTGTGCTTGCAGGTCTTCATCGCGAATCAAAACTTGATTTCCCGAATGTCTCCTGTGATTGCAATCAGACGCTGTCGAAATTTGTATAAAAAGAAGGGTAATGATATCAATTGATCGAGATCTTTTAAGAGGACTGAATTCAGGGAGGCTCCGCTCACTGTGGCATCCTATACAATTCGGCGCTTTCCAGGGTTATTACGATTTGTCACGGTAAACATTGGCAGGTACCATATTCGTGGATGTTGCTGTCTGGTGTTAATTTACGCGCATAACCCTTGCTAACATGGTCGTGAATGGTCTGGTGCTGTTACCCATATCCGTATTTGACGCCATCTGCTTTTTAAAGCAAACCATACGACTGTATGCCTTCGGAAAACTATTTGGGAGCGATACGTTGTCATATTTCCAGAGTAAACCTGTTTTATATCGGCTTCTCCGCAGGAATGTGGTTGACCGCATAATTTCTCCAGCTCGTTTGTCTTCTTTCGATTCAGGTATCGTATCGGAAAGGTTAATGCCAAGGTTTTCATTTGTTATAAAATCCTTGACTAACATGTGTGATTTGCGATTCGGATTACAGTCGCAGATGTGCAGACAATGATGTAGACGGCTTTCTCGAGGGATTGATACGAGAGCGAGGTCTATGTATGGTCCATGCGAGGTCCATGTATGGTCCATCCTAAACACGTTTTGGTACCGACAGCTTGTCCTCGTCTTCCCTATCTAACTTCAAAGGGAACTCCTAAGCTCCAGTTATCTATTCCAGTTAGCAGTCTGGGAGTTGCACTATGGTAGGAGCTCAGATTTACGCCTTTCCACACAATTTGAGTGTTGAAGATGAAATGGATTGCGTAGGTTGATTTAGCTCTTTCATAGTTCGCACGTCCCGGATTTAATATTTGGGAGAATTTCGCTTCGTTCCAGAGATCTCAAAGGATAATCTCTTTAAGTTTGGTTCAGTTTGCAGTTAGCGGTCCATTTGTGGCAAAGACTGTTCAACGTACCCGAAAGATTCAAATCATTTGCTAAGTCTTCTTCTATGAGCGAAACAGATAAACCTTCATTAAAGAATGCATACGTCAGTAACGTTTTGTTTTGAGCGTAAAGCTTTACAGGCATTACTCGGAAGAGCATTGTAGTTTTCGGCTGCTGGTGAGTATTGTGAGATTGTGCTCTGTAGTTTGAGCTATCGCTTACTTCAGGATCTCTACTGTCATTGTGTAGTAATGGGTGTTATCTGAAACTACAACCATTTTGTCCACAGGTGTTTGTCCGATTTGCACCGGTTTTGATTATATCGACCAAAGCACTTTCGGCATAGTCCTTGTCGTTTAATGACATATCACTTGCTGGAGTGGTCTAGTTTTTTGAATACATCGCACTTTGAAATTAAGTGCGAACTTTTTTCACATACTAAACAAATATTTATTATTTTTGTCCTTCACCTCTGGATTCTTAGGCAAAGATATGTGTTGAATGACATGTATGTGTATGAAAGATATGTTCGTCTTGATGCGAACTAGCCGTGTGTATGTGCAAGTATCCGCGGTCAGTGGGAGTGACATTACTCGCTGCAGTTCAAAAAGCTAGTTTCCAAAGGTTATTATTATAAGAGTGATATCAAGAATCGACTGTTTGTATACCACCCATGTAAGCTTAATATGCGCTGGCAATTTTTCAACTAGCACTTGTAGTAGCGTTTGGTTGTAAATATGAGCTACCAAACCAGTGGCTTCTATAGTTGCACACACGTTTTGAATGGCTAGCACATATTTTATGAGCAGGTCCAGCCTGTCCGCCTTTATATGAGGTTGGCTTCTGACAGTAGATAAAAGAGTGTTAACAATTACCTCTGGTCGTTCATACATCATTCTCAAGGTGTCAATCACATTTAGGACCATGTGAGGAACTAACAGTCGGCTTCGAATGGCTTCAAGAGCTCATCGCCTTAAAAATGTTTGAAGGAAAATCAAATTTTCCGTATTGCTAAAATTACACAAGATCTGTCTATGATTCAAAACTCCTAATAAATATTGGCCATTCCTATGAATTTTCTGCCAATGTCGGTAGATCCTTTTGGAGCATTTGAAGTGCTGTGAGATGGTGCATTGTCAGTGCGGTATGTGGGTTCTGGAGCTCCAGTTCTTCAGTCGAACCGCGCTGGCCTTGCATGCTCTGATTTAGCGTAAGCTGTGGGGCGGAATATGATACACTCGGCGTGAATCTAGTAGTCGCGACTAATGGTTTCGAATCGCTCGGAAAGACGGCGTTCGGTAATAAGTTTGCATTTGTTATGACATTTGAAGCTAGCTTCAAATTTTCGCCAAATGCAGATTCTTTCTTTCGAGATGTTAACGGTGTTACTGGTGGAACTTTCCACGAACTTTGTACAACTGCATTTGTTAATAATACACGATGGAAGCGTGGAACTTGGTAAATATACGCCTTTAAGTAGAACTGCAGGTGCTGTCAACTGTGAAAGAGCAGAACACGCGGATAGTTGCATTAGATTTGGAGCCATTAGCGATAGATCGGTTGATGAAGGTTGTGGCTACTTCGGTATGACGATCGGTGCTCGTATGTTCATTGATAGGACATCACTTACAGGAAGTGCTTTCTGCATCGATTCTATCGATGAGGACATGGACACCACCTGCTTGCCTTCATTTTGAAAACTTGCGATCCACTCCTTCACCAATTCCGGACATGTTCCTAAACTTGACGCCTCACTACAGTCGTCTCCCGAGTCCATTTCCGCGAGTATATTATATTTTTTTTCAATGAATGTCTGGTCCCGCTCCTGACAATCTCTTTTACGTTCCTTTTCCCACTTCTGTTTTTCTGTTTCACGTTTCTTTCCCAGCTTCTGACGTTCTCTTTCTTCAAAGTTGGATGAGCATGCCATCGTTTAATGACATTTAGCGTTATACTAAAAAAGCATACTTTGTAAAATTTTAATTTAATCTTTTACAGTGGTAAAATACTCGATTGCACGCACTTACATTAATGAATTAAAATTAAAATTAATACTAGTCGTAACAACTATGTTGCCTCTGTTTTTAAATATTCGGAAGTACTCATTTATGCTGATGACATTAAAATCTTTAGGTTTCTTAGTACCAACTCTGATAATCTTTTTCAGGAGGATTTGATAAGTTTTAGTAACTGGTGTCCCCATAATGACCTTCGATTGAATTTGGATAAATGTAATGTTACTTATTAGAAAAATTTCACCGTTCGTAGTAGCTTACAGTCTCGATAACTGTATTTTTGATCGTGTTAATTCCATTATTGATTTAGGTGTTACATTTGACCAAAAGATTGATTTTGTCTTGCGTATTGGTGCAAAAGGGTAATTCTATGTTGGGTTTCACCACTCGCTTATCCAAGGAATTTAACAATACCTTTGTTAGGTTGAGTCTGTGTAACATCCTTTTTAGATCTCATCTTGATTATGCTTCTTAAGTTTGGTCTCACTATTGTGATGTGCATATTGGCAGACATGATTCTATTTAGCGTAAATTTGTGAGAATAGCTTTATGTCACATTAATTGGAATGACAGAGTCCTTCTTCTTCCTTATACTGACCGACTTCAGCTACTAAATATGATATCACTCTCGAGACGACGTGAAGTAGCTGATGTAGTTTTTGCTTCTTACTTTTGGGTTTCATACAACTTGCTGTTGGTCAATTTTTACCGAGGCATACTAGATTGCTGCAGATTTGCTTTCACTGGACTAACTATGGTATGAGTGAACCGATTTCGCGTCTTGCAAGAGAAGTTAACAAGAATGTTGATGTATTCGACTTCTCCATAGATAAAATATATTTTTAAAACGCAGACAATCTTTGTCAATTTATTGTGCTCTGTTTATTTATGTTCTTGGTGTAGGGATGTTGATGTTTGCTTTGTCGCTTTACTAAATGATGAGCTAGAGGATAAATTAATTTCCATCTTTTATACTTGGAACCGATTTTATGGCAATCCCTTGCATTAAGGAATTCTGATATATATATTTGTTCCAGTTGAGTTTATCAAGTATCACGCCTAAATATTTGACCTCATCTCAAAAGGGTATTGGCGTTCCATTTATAGAAGGAGGTGTTATGAAAATTTTCCTTCTATTCGTAAATGGTACTATCGCAGTTTTATTTGGGTTGATGTTCAAGTTCTTAGACTGACACCAGTTCATTATCATTTCCAAGGCAGATTGCAGCCTTTCAGACAAAGTAACATCGTATTTGGTTCTAATGATAATAACAAGGTCATCGGCATATCCTATTGCCTCGTAGCCTTGTTCTTTTAGGCGGTTTAGGAGCTCAACTACTACGATTGACCAAAGTGAAGTAATACTCCTCCTTGGGGACAGCTCCTATAGGTCTGTGCAGTCAATATGCTATCACCTAGATCCGCGGCTGTCAATTGGCTTCTTAGCATGGCATGTATCCATTTTATCGTGGCCGACTTAAGTCCTTTTTTTCTAGCTGCCGCTAATATGGCATAAAACTCCTTTAATATCTAGGAATGCACAAAGGGAAATTTGTTTGTAATCTTTAGCCTTTTCTATTTGTATAACTAGACCGTGAAGGGCTACCTCTGCTGATTTGTCTTTCTGGTAAGCATGTTGGTTCTTATTAAGACATACTTTATTAGGTTCTGTTCTTATGTGAATGTCCATTTTCTCCATCGTTTTAATGAACAAGGGTGAGATTTATAGTGCAATATGACTTGGGCTGATCAGTGGGATGATTCACTGCCTTCGGTACAAATATCATCTTTGCTTTCCTCCAAATAATGGGGATATGTCCCCATATAAAAGTTGCTTCAAAGATCTCTATCATTGTTGGCATTAAGATCTCTAACCCTTCTGCAGTAAAGCAGGGAAGATTTTATATACTCCGGCTGATTTGTAGGGCTTAAAGGTATTGATCGCCCATCTCATCTTTTCCGGAGTGAAGATTTTACCAGCAATGCTATTGCTGATTGGAGTTTGACGATAAATCCTTTCCTCTTCTTCTAAATCTTCATTATTTTGCAGCCTGTAAAGTGTGTTCCCTGTAACACTTCAAGTGTTTCCATGCTATTTTTCGTTAAGGATCCATCTGATCTCTCTAAAAGTTCGATTTCAGTCGGGGTGTCTTTTGCTATCATCTTCTGGAGTCTCGAGACCATTGGGAGATCATATATCTTCTCACAAAATCTGCTCCATGACTCTCTTTTTGACTTCATCCCAGTTACCAAAGGTTTTTGCTCTTTTGAACAATTTCCTAGTTTCCTTGTGCTTTGCCGCTAGTTCCGCGTTCCACCAAGGTGCTTGTTTTGCCCTTTTCATGTGTTGAACGGGATAGCTTTGTTTATAGGCATATATTACATTGCCAACAAGTTTATTAGCTATATGATCTATGCAGTCTGGGCTGCTTATTGATTCTTCTGCGATACCTACTTCATACTCAAGGCTTGCCTGATGAAGATTCCAGTCGGTACGTTTTGGGTTCCTATTCTGGCTTATGTCGCTAAGTGAAGTCTTTATCTCAAAACAGATATGCTTGTGATCTGAAAGTGATCACGACTAAATTAGTCTAAAAGTGCAAAAAACAAAAATCCGTCTCACCATACGCCATCCACCTGACGACGTACATATCTCATATCTCCGAGACCGTTAAAGGTACAATGTTCGTTTTCGAGCAGATTGATTGCAAGTTAGTTCCAATTCCTAAATTTTAGGGAGTGTTAGGTGGAAGTGGGAGGCGGGGGCAGGGAGAGAATCAGAAACTACACTTGCTAATATCTCCACCATAAATGCAGATAGGAAGCTGAAAATCAGAAGAGATATAAATATTTATAAAGGGTTGTGGGACAAACTTCAAAAATAATTTAATTTTTTTATCCACTGGCGTCCGAAAAGGGGAGGGGGCTAAAAACAAATTGTCGGCCGAATTCTTTTCTCAAATATATATCTCGAAATCCCTTATCATAAAAAATTCATATTTTGGTACCATTAAGACGGCATATACTCCCACCAGAATCAGCTTATAAAGAGGCTAATTATTACAGGGGGGTTAAGGGGGAGGAAAGAAAACCACTTAAAAATGAATATCTCAACTATCTCTTAAGCTATGTAATTGAAACTTAAAATATATATTAGTCTATAGCTGCAAAAAAAAAAACATAACATGTGGAAATAGTAGAAGTGGGAGGAAATGGGGAGCATTTTAAAAATGGTGCACTTCTCAAAATTGCAAATCGTTCTATCTCAAAACTGAGTACAGATATTAAATCGAAAATTTGTCAGATTGTAGAACTAAATAATTTTTATTTTGGTAAAAATTTTGAATTGCGAGGTGTAAGGGGAGGGAGGTGGTAAGTAAAAATATCCAAAATTTTGAGAGATTTTCTTAGGGCTCTGCTAAAAGATACAAAGTTTAAATTTTGCATGTGGAGACATCTATTTGATATATATAAAAAAATAATAATTTGTTCCACAACTGTTATAAACCGACGCCCCCGGTCGAACGTGCACAAGGGGCTTCATGTGCATTGAAAAAACCACAGAAACTGAAAATTTTGGAGTGAAATTTTAAGGTAGAAAATTGAAAATTTGCAAAATGCATTTAAAAAAAATCCTTAAATATGTGAAATGTTAACTGGTCGAATACCTTTAAAACTTCTATCCTCTCCCATACAAAATTATTTTTTTGATAACTTTCAAAAAATCAATTATCACGTAACTTTTAAAAGCTATCAATTAAAAATTTTGCATAAAAACTTCTAAAAATATTTGAAACAAAATTGAGTCAAAAGTTTTGAGATTGCGCCTGCCTTTCTACCCCCTCCCATACAAAAGTATGATTTCAACCAATTTTATTAAATCAACTAATAACAAACAAATTAAAAGCTACGAACTTGAAATTTTGTACTAGCACCTTACAAGAGAAATAAAATAAAATTCCATCATAAATTTTACGATTCTCTTACCCGGTCTACCCCCTCCCATGCAAATGTTTCGTTTCGTAAATGTAGAATACACCGAATGTTATGAAAATTCTATGCAACTTCGTCTATGAAACACATTCTACACAGAGAATATTGGTCGTGAATCAAGCAATCAATATAAAAACTATTAACATCCACCCACCCTTACTATCACCCCTCCCCCTTCCCTCATAAAATTCCAAACTGGCATTAACGAATGAAATATTGTTAAGTTGACAACAGACCAAGAACTCTCTTTCATTTAGTCTTCCTAAACCCCTCTAACCTGCATATTGACTTTCCATAGATCCGCAACTTGTCCCAAGAATAATAAAGTTTCGCCCGACTTGTTGGCAGTTTATTCTAAAAGTGACTCACCTCTTTTATTTATATTACTACTTCCCCATATAGTGTGGTGTGCATTAGCATCGCAGACCAGGATGACTGGTATATTTTGGATCATACTGTATTCCACTAGCTACTTGACGCATTGAGGTGGAGCATCTGACTCCTTACCAGGAAAGTAGACTGCAGCAAGTATTGCCTCTTGGACCTTTCCTGCTATTGGAATTTTCATCAGGACTGCTACTAAATCTGTTCTGATGAGAAGAGGTATATTTTGATAATTAATTTCAGATGACACTAGAAGTGCAGCTCTTGGCCTGTCACTTCCTTTATCATATGTAAATAAACTTAACCACTTTTTGAGGAATTCCAATATTTTACCCTTCGCGGCCCTTGGTTTTGAAGGAGGGCAATATAGAATTCCTCCTTTGCCAATGTTCACGTCAGTACGTCAATGGCCGCTGCCGCATGATGGAGATTCACCTAAATAACTTTTAAGTTATTTAGGTTTTTGGCCATCTTCAGTAGATTGCATCCTTGTCTTTAGGGCGTATAGTCACACTTGAGAATTTGAAGCAAATTCGGTGCTCCTTCTGTTTAAGCTTTCCCATTTATGGAAAATGTTATTATTGTGTTTGTGCCCTCTTTCCTCTTACTGAGGCATATACTGTTCCACCGTTGATTGTTGGATTTTTATATGGGAGTTTACTCCTCCAATGTCGTACTTTATAATGGTCACCATATAGGTAGTGCGTTCACTTGCGAATAACTGTAGGGATAAATCCCATAGAACCTCTTGACAACTGCCTGAAACATGACCAGTCCAGATTTCATAAGGATCCATGCTGTGATAGGATGCGGAACCGACAGCTAGCTGAACGGTTTCAATACCCCCTATCACACCCGCCAAAGCCCATAGATAGGATACGGAGCCGACAGAAAGCTGTTCGTTATATTCCCTTTTTATCTTGATAGGATACAGACCCCACAACAAGCTCTCCGATTCATTCCCCCTCTATCTGTAGATCTTTTAGCGGTACTCAGTCTGCACCACGAGGAGGTGATCTACCCTACAGACCGAGAGAATTTTGTTGGATATAATATAACATATTCAATTCATTTTTTTTTCTCTACACTTGGGGGTGTCCTAAAACTCAAGAGTAGTGGATTGGCATTTGTTGGCACAATCCGAAAAAATAAAACGTGCATTCCGAAGAAGATGTTACCTTACTGTAGCCGTTTTGTACATTCTACTCTATTTGGTTTTCATAATGATGTATTTATAATTTCCTATGTGCTGAAAGGAAATAAGTCCGTTTTATTCCTGTCTGCTGTGCACTAAGCCAATGAAACTGTTGGAAAAAAAAAAGAGTTGAGTATACTAATAAAAACAAGATTCGAATGCATGGACTGTTCTGAACCAGTATGCATAAAACACTCTACTCAGTATCAGAAATATGTTAAATGTTTGCATAAGTGGAAATCTGAAACACGAGAAATTAATAAGCACTAAAATTTTTTTCTTTTAAAGTAATAAATTATTTGCTTAGAAATGTTCAATGTCAAAATTAATTTCTTCAATTAATCTTGTTTTAAATTTTTTTTATTATACTTCAGATGAAATCTGAGAGTATTATAAGTTTACTCTAAAGTTTGTTAGGCTAAGAAATAAGGCTCGGAGAAAAAAATGAATGATACAGAAGTTAATATTATCACTCAAAAATCTCAAAACCGGATGTCCGTCCGTCCGTCCATCCGTGCGCTCTCTAGCTTGAGAACGCATTGACCTAGATAGTTCAAATTTTGTACACGTCGTTTTTGACAAAAAAGTAAGGTCAAGTTTGTGAAAGGGCCAAATCGCTCCACCCCTTCTACACCCTCCCATACAAAATGACACAATTGCGCAATTTGACAATAAACGGAATTGCTCAAAAAGTATAAAAGCTATTGGCCTGAAGTTTGGAATATGTTAATTCTATGATAATATCAATCTACCGTATAAAATTGTGCGTCTCCTCTTCTTCCTTCTACCACCTCTTATACAAACTGTACGTGTCATGAATTACTCTAAGTCAATTTACTCAGTGCGTATACAATTTAGCGCTCTGAAAATGTGCCCCCAAAATTTATTTAAAATTATTAGTAAGGTCAAAAAAAATTAGACGATTAGCTTCACCCCTTCTACCCCCTCCCACACAAAATGACACAATTGCGCAATTTGACAATAAACGGATTTGCTCGAAAAGTATAAAAGCTATTGGCCTAAAATTTGGAATATCTTACTTTTATGATAATATCAATCTACCGTATAAAAATTATGCGTGTCCTCTCCCTCCTTCTACCACCCCCCATACTCAGTGCGTATAAAATTTAGCGGCTGAAATTATGCACCAAATATTTATTTAAAATTGTTAGTAATGCCAAACAAATTAAACAATTAGCTTCACCCCTTCTACCCCCTCCCACACAAAATGACACGATTTCGCAATTTCACAATAAATGGATTTACTTGAAAAGTATAAAAGCTATTAGTCTGAATTTTGAGATATATCACTTTCATAATGATTAAAGTCTACAGTAGAAAAATTATTTGCGTCCTCCCTTTCCTTCCACCTGTTGAGTGTGACTTTCGGCACTTCTCGCCCTGTGAAATTGCAACATACAGGTGCATTGCACTTTCAGTGTAATGACCTGACATGCTTTCATAGTGCGAGGTGCCGAAGGTATAATTCCATCGAAACAAGCGATTTTTGCTTATGCGATCTAACATATGTCGTAAGAAATTGTAACGTATGATGGATCGCAAAGCAAAGGTTCCTTGAGACGTAATACAAAAAAAAAAAAATATGAAAGTAATGAAGAAGTTAATTTCTATGATAAGATTATTCCTGCTTACAAAAAAAAAAAAAAAAAAGAGAAAAAAAAAAAAGGAAAATGCAAAAGATATAAAAAATATGTTACAATTAGAGAATGTAAATGTATGACGCTCTTATTTTGTTTATATGACGCTTTAATTATAAAAAAATAATAATGAAAATAAAAAGAGTAAGGCTATTTTTTTTTTTTTTTACTTTATTATTATAATAATAAAGTATTGTGATCGACACAAAAAAAAAAAAAAGTTTGCTACCCTGAAATTTTTTTTTTTCGCGTTTCATGACTAAATTAGCCTAAAAATGCAAAAAAAAAAATCCGTCTGTCTGTACGCCGTCCGCCGTCCGCCGTACGCCGACGTGTACGCTCAGCGCACATTAACTCCCAAACCCTTCAAGATAGAAAGTTCATTTTTTGGGAGATTGTAGATAGTTGCGGATCTCAGGCGGATACCCATTTTCGGGGGTACACGGGTTCAGGGGGAGGCGGGGGGAGCGCTTAAACCGAAAAATACGAATTCAAATATCTCAACCATGGTAATAGCTAGGAAGCTAAAACTCAACATTAATATAGAGGGATTTGTGGGACAACTTTTAAAAATAATTTAATTTTTTTATCCATTGGGGTGCGAAAAGGGGGGGGCTTAGAACCAATTTTCGGCCGAATTTTTTTTTCAAATGATTATATCTTCGAAATTACTTATTGTAACAAAATCATATTTAGAGACCGGCAAGGTGGCATATAGTTTCATCGGAACCAGCTTAGAAAGTGGCTAATTATTGTAAGGGGGAGGGTCAGGGGGGGTGCAAAGAAAAACACTTAAAAATTAATATCTCAACTATCTCTTAAGCTATATAATTGAAACTTAAAATTTATTTTAAGCTATACTAGGCAAATACAAAAAAAATATAACATGTCGAAATAATAGTAGTGGGGGGAAATGGGGAGCATTTAAAAAATGGCGCACTTTTCAAAATTACAAATCCTTATATCTCCAAAAATAGTACAGATATCAAATCAAAAATTTGTCACATTGTAGAACTACACAATAGTTAATTTTGGTAAAAAATTTAAGTTGGGAGGTGTAAGGGGAGGGAGGTAATAATCAAAAATATCGAAAACTTTGAGTGATTTTTTTAGGGCTCTGGTAAAAGATACAAAGTTAAAATTTTGCATGTAAATACCTATATTTAATCCACATAGAAAAATAATAATGACTTGATCCATATTTGTTATAAACCGACCCCCCCGGTCTAACGTGCATAAGGTGTTTCATGTGCATTGAAAAAAACACATAAACTGAAAATTTTTTAGTGAAATTTTAAGGTAGAAATTTGAAAATTTGCGAAATGCATTTAAAAAAAATCCCTAAATATACGAAATATTAACTGGTCGAAAACCTTTAACACTTCTACCCCCTCCCATACAAAATTATTTTTTCGACCATTTTCAAGAAATCAATTATCACCTAACTATTAAAAGCTATCAATTTGAAATTTTGCATAACAACTAACAAAAATAATTAAAATGAAATTGCGTTAAAAGTTTTAAAATCGCGCTTGACCTTCTACCCCCTCCCATACAAAAGTATGATTTCGACTAATTTCATTAAATCAACTAATAACCAACAAATTAAAAGCTACGAACTTGAAATTTCGTACGAGCACCTTACAACAAAAATAAAAGAAAATTCCATCACAAGTTTTACGATTCCTTTACCTCCTCTACCCCCTCCCATACAAAATTATTTTTTCGAGCATTTTTAAGAAATCAGTTATCAGCTAACTCTTAAAAGCTATCAATTTCAAATTTGGCATAAAAACTTATAAAAATAATTCAAATGAAGTTGTTTTAAAAGTTTTGAAATCGCGCTTGCGCTTCTACCCCCTCCCATACAAAAGTATGATTTCGTCGAATTTCAATAAATCAACTAATAACCAACAAACTAAAAGCTACGAACTTGAAATTCTATACAAGCACCTTACAAGAGACGCGAAATAAAGCTGCGTATCAAATCTTACGATTCCCCTATATTCTCTACCCCCTCCCATACAAATGTTCGGTTTCATGAATGTAAAATACACCGAAATTTATGAAAATTCTATGCAACTTCGTCTATGAAATACATTCTATACAGAGAATATTTGACGTGATTCAAGCAATTAATTAAAAAGCTATTAACATCCACCCACCCTTACTATTACCCCTACTCCTTCCCTCATAAAAACCAAACTTACAGAAACGAATGAAATATTGTTAACAGTCCTGCCCAAGAACTCCCTTTCACTTAGCCTTCCCTAACCACTCTAACCTGCATATTGACTTTCCACTCATCCGCAACTTGTCCCAAGAATAATAAAGTTTCGCCCAACTTGTTGGCAGTTTATTTTATACCTATAGGAAGTTAAATTTAGTGGTAAAGATCTACATATAATGTTATTCGTAGAATAATTTAAGACGGTTGTTATGCACTGTAACTTTTCTTTTTCCTATTTGGATAGTGGTATTCACTGAGGAAGGTATTCCGATGACTTGGTAGGGTCCTAATCATACCTGAGATAGTTTGCCCTTTTTCGCCATGTTTTTCAGAAGAACCTTGTCACCAGTGTGAATTGTTATTGGTCGACTTAACAGATCATAATAAGCCTTTGATCTATTTTTGCTAATTAATATATTACGTCTAGCAACCGCATACATCTGCTGTAGTTTGTACTTGAGCTTAAAATAATAGTCTTCGTGATTGTACATTGGTTCGGGGTCCCTTTTCAAATTAGATGGTATGTCTGCAGTGAATCCAAAAAGACAATCCATGGGAGTTAATTTGGTGCTGTCATGTTTACTGTTATTATAAACAAAAGCTGCGGTTCTTAAGAATGTATCCCATGTGTTAGTATTTTTGTCCACTACTGACCTTAAATATTCAGTTAATGGTCTATGGGCTCGTTCTAAAGCTCCATTTGATTGCGGGTGATAGGCAGTTGTCTGCAGCTTTTTGATTTTTAGTAGCTTACATACTCTTTTGAATAGATCACTTACAAAATTTGAGCCCTGGTCAGTCACTAATGCTTTGGGAATTCGATAGCGGATGATAATTTCGTTAAAAAATATATCAGCAACAGTTTCTGCTTCAGCATTCAACATAGGGTACCAGTCTACAAACTTTGTAAGATTGTCTTGAAATGTCAGGATATATTTGTTACCCACGTGCGTTTCTTCGAGGGGTCCTACTATATCAAGATATACTTTGTCGAATGGTTTTTCAGAAGTGTCAGTGATTACCATAGGCATGCGATGTTCTGGACTGGACTTGTTTTTTTGACAAAGCTCGCATCTTTTTACGTAGTCCTTTATGTCTCTGAGCATGTTCTTCCATTTAAATTTGCGTTTAATCTTCTTATATGTTTTCAGTACTCCTTGATGGCCACCGAATATAGTGTCATGATACTCGTGTAGGATTATTTTAATTTCATTTGGATCAACTATAAATTCTGAGACGTTGTCCTCAGATTGTTTTGGTGTTACTTCTGTGCTATTTTCTGTGTTGGCTATGACATTATCGTCGTTGTTATCGTCGTCTTCCAAAGGCTTTGGTGTTAAGGACGCATCTCTTTGAGAATCATTACATTTTTTCTCAGCTTTTTGTTTTTGCGCTCGTGTGAGTACATGTATTTTGGCGATTTCTTTTGAAATTCTTGCTTCATTATTTTGTTGATTTACATCGTCGGTATTAGATTTAGTTTTTGTGTTTAATGTATTTTCTTCTGAGCTGTCCGGCATTCGGCTTAGGCAATCCGCGCTTGTGTTATACTTGTTCGGCTTATATTCTATAGTGTAGTCGAATTCGGACAATTTATGGTGGAAACGGGCTAGTTGTGTGGCTGGGTCTTTCACTTTGAATGTACCTTTGAGTGGTTTATGATCTGTATAGACCGTAAATCTTCGACCCTGGAGGTAGCATCTAAAGTTTCGAGTCGCCCATACGATTGCAAGCAACTCCTTCTCTATTGTGGAATAGTTTCTTTCAGCATTATTTAAACTCCTGCTAGCGTATGCTATAGGTTTATCTTTACCTACATCACCTTGCGATAACACAGCTCCCAAGGCAAAATTACTAGCGTCGGTTGTAAGGTTGAATGGTTGTGGAAAATCGGGGTATATTAAAAGTGGGGGAGAAACTAAATCATTTTTTATTTTTTGAAAAGCTGTTTGGCAATTGTCATCCCAATTGAATTTCGTTCCCTTTCTTATTAGGTTCGAAATTGGTCTTATTATGTGTGAAAAATTTGGGATAAATTTTCTATAATAGTTAGTTAAACCCATGAATGATTGAATTTGCTTTACAGTACGTGGTTGTGGGAAATTTTGAACACATATCGTTTTGCTGGGATCGGGGCGTGCTCCTTCGGTTGAGCACTTATGACCCAAATATACTACTTCGCGCCTTAAAAACTGGCACTTTTCTGGTTGCAGTTTAAGGTTATTTTCTCGCAATCGTTTAAAAATGTTCTCTAGTTTTTGGTTGTGATCTTCTAAATTTTTACCATAAACGACGATATCATCCAAATATACAAAGCAATCAAGACCTTGTAAGCCTGTCAGAACATAATTCATAAGCCTTTGAAAGGTCGCAGGAGCACCCTTTAATCCAAACGGCATCCTTTTAAACTCAAAGTGCCCATATGCGGTGCTGAATGCTGTTTTTGGTTGATCTTTCGGGTCCACGACTACTTGATGATAGCCACTCACAAGATCTAAAGTTGAAAAGTACCGTGAGTGACCTAATTGATCCAAAATATCCTCAATTCGGGGAAGTGGGAATGCGTCTCCGATAGTTGATTCATTTAATTTTCTAAAATCAACTACCACGCGCCATTTTTTATTCCCATCTTTCCCAGGTTTTTTTGGAACAACTAAAAGTGGCGAATTCCACGGACTCTTGCTGTGTTGAATGATGTCGTTTTCAAGCATTTCTTTAACTTGGTCATTAATGGTTTCCCGTTGGGAAATAGGTAGACGATACATTTTTTGGTTGATTGCGGGTTGATTTTGGAGAATGGGTATTGAATGTGTTATTGCCTTAGTATGTGTCAATTTGTCACCTTTCAGGTGAAATATATCGTTATATTTATTGCATAATTTCAGTAAAGTTGATTTTTCGAATTCATTTAACGTATCGTCACACTGTAGCTCTTTGCCTAGTTGTACTATTCTTTCTTCTGTTTCTCTGTTATAATTTTTGAGCGACATATAGTTTATGATCTTAGTGTTGTGCAAGTTGTCTACGAGATTATTTTTAGCGTTTGGTTGAATTGGTTGTACATTAAAAGTATTTAATGGAAGTAATTTTAGCTTTACTTCAGAGATTTGTATTGTCTCGTTGTTTACATTTAGTATGCTTATCAACGTTTCTGATTTGGCCGTTAGTAGACAATTAGCTAAGTATACTCCATTTTCTATTTCGTCAGAAAGACATATCATGTCGTTTTGTATTTTCAGAGGAATTTTTGAGATCATTTGCGATCTTGGTGGAATTATAATGGGATTAGGTAGAAACAAATGGTAATTTTCAGTTCGATCGGCATTGTTGACTAGTATGCTGTTACTAGTCCCGAGCGATGAGAGTTCCATTTCTTTTGGTAAACTTATGTTCATTTCCTGTGGTTGCCCATTTAATTCTTTCATATTCGTTTCCAGGTGAGGCTGAAGATCATTTTGAGCACTGTCATCTTCGTATACTAAAGGTGTTAACGGTACTACAAACTCTTCAGGATTTGTTTTCGTGCGAAGAAAACGAATATTGTTTCCCGGACCCTCTATATTGCAATTTTTTGTCAAGAAGTCGTTTCCAAGAAGGCCTTCGCGAGGAACTGCCGTCTCATCTGGGACAACTTGAAAATTGCAAGGAATTCCGTTACCGAAAACAAATTTACCCTGACTTTCGCCAAGAGTTTTTCCTTTTCCGAAAGGTGTGCTAATGGTATACCGCTTAGAAGTGTTTAGGATCGTTTGTGGCTTGAGTGCTTTTTTCTTAATTATGCTTATCTCGGCTCCGGTATCGATAGCCAATTGTACGGTGGATTTGTGGCCAATATCTAAAGGAAGGTTTACTGCCGATAGATGTTGGTTCGAGTTGGTATGAGAAGTAGTGGACCCTTTAGTTTCTATTAGATTTAAAGTCGAGCCGGGGTGTTTTCGGTCGACTTGTAATCGTTTCCCTGGTTGTTTGCCTGGGATCTATTTTCCCATTTACGTTTTTGAAAACAATTGCTAATTGCATGACCTTTACGACCACAAAATTCACAGTCAAATCGTGCGTTTCCATGTGTTTCTATACTTGTTTCTGGTGTCCTTTGATAACGATGTAAATTTTGATTTTTATTTTGTGTCAGTGAAGGGGTTCTAGGTTGGTTATTTCTACAATCCCGGATATCATGCCCAGCCCGTTTGCATCCTGAACAAAATGGAGTGTTTTTCGAGTTAGGCATTCGTCATAGGTGTGTCCTCTGATTTTACAGAAACTACAATTTATCGAACTTTTTCTATCTGGTACCAATTTCTTAGTTTCTTAGTTTGTGTGGCTGCTTTATAATCTATTTCTCTATGAGTGTTTTGAGGAGATTCGAATGAATTAATTTGATTAGGATTGGATTGCGTGGATATAATTTGAGTTGGAGTTGTTACATAATTTGGATGAAAATCTGTAGCAGTTAAATTGTACATTTGTGGTGAGGGCGTAGAAAGTGATGGACAAATTGTTGTAGTTGTAGGATAGATTGGAGAAAGATAGGGTGATCCCTTTTGCAATGTTTCCATTTCTAATGCATTAATGATAAGGGTATCAAATTTGGTCTCTTTGAGAGTTAACAAATGCTGACCTAGATGTGGATTTGTTACACCGGTTTTCAGAGAAGTTACCGCAAAATCCTCTAATTGTGTCTTAACAGCTACAGAAAGTGATCCGTACTTGCTATCTGCAGCATCCCTACATTTCGCCAATAGATTTCGAAGTCTTGACGTATACGACGTTATATTTTCAGTTGGATATTGCCTACATGTAATTAACTGATTAACTAATTCCTGATAGCTTGCTCGGGGTAAGTACGTTCTGTATATTAACGCTTCAAATTCAGAGAAAGTTGGTGTGAGACTTGATGACACAATTTGATATGCATCTCCTCTGAGTCGTGTTGGCAGAACTGTTAAAAACGTATTTTTTTCTTCTTCACTGAGGCATTGTAATACCCGTTTACAACACCCAATGAAAGTTTGCACCTCTTGCACTATTTCGGCGTGAATTTCACCACTAAATAAGGGAATTAACTGAGTTGTCAGTTTTATTACCTTGTCTAAATCCATTGCGATAAAATTTGTGGATGAATTACCTTTTTTATTATTTAATATTTATTTTTCGGGGGTGATCATTAATGGACTGGTCCAGGAGATATTAAAATTTTGATCGGATATGTTGGTCAAAATATTACTTTCTATGGAATCGTTGAAAGAATGTAAATTTTTTGAAGCAAATTGCTTTATTTCCTCTCTAAAGTTTTGCGTTTTAACTTTAATTTTTTTTTAAGCAATTGTTTCTTTCTTTTTTTGATTTACTAATTTGTTTTTCTAAATTATCAATAGTATCTAAATCTAAATTTTTATTATCTAATACAATTTTTCGTATGTACTCACTAAGCGGCTCTGTTTGTGGTTCTTGCAAGAATATCAATTTGAAATTGCAAGTGCAGAATTATACGGGCAATAACTTGCCAGTATGATTGTGCATAATTGTATTTTTTGTTTTCGTGACCTGCGAGGTGAGCAACCTTTAATGTAGGTCGCGCGAAATAAGAAATGCAAGCAATTTCAGGGGTCTCGATGGAGTTCGAAAAGCACTGGGTTGACCAACGGACTTCGACGCGAATTGTCGTAGTGTTTTTAGTTAAATTGTTAAAATTGTTAAGAGTCTTTTAAATCTCGGAGTGTTTTTAGTTGTTAGTATGCAAAGCAGTCGTGTTATTAAATGTGTGTTTGAATAAACTTAATATATTATTAAATCTTATGGTGTTTTTTAATAATTAAATACAACACACCCCCTCCCATACAAATTACACTTTTTTATGAAATGCTCGATTTTCTCAGAACATATAACATTAATTGAGCTCATATTTTGTAATAAATACTTAATTAGTATTATCACTAAGATCAGAAAAAAATATTTGATTAGCTTCACTGCTTCTACCCCCTCCCATACAATATGGCACAGTTTCACAACTTCACAAAAAATCGATTTTCTTGAAAAGTATGAATGCCACTAGTCTTAAATTTATTTATTAATGAAAAATCCTTTATGTATTTTATGAATGACATCTATACATATAAATATAATTGTAGTGTCTGTCTGTTATTTGCTTATAAATGGATATAAATAAATTTTTTGCTTTATTTTAGTAGTAACTAAGCAGAAACACACATTTTTAAAAATTGTCTCGGTCTGTCTGTCTGTCTTTCCGGTTTTCACGCAAAAACAGCAGAATCGATTGTTATGAAACTTTCACAGTTTATTAGATATGCATCGATATGTAATCTGCGTGTGGTCCTATTTCAATACCCTCACGCCTTCCACCCCTCCCATACAAAATGACTCATTTTCAAAAATATATAATAATCAAATTTTCTTCAAAACCATTAAAGTAAATCATTTGAAATTTATAACATATTATTTTTATCAAAAATTTAATCTATACTATAGAAATTATTTGAATCCCCCTACTCCTTCCACCACCTCCCATACAAACTACACTTTTTCATGAAGTGCTATACACCAATTTTCTCAATACGTGTAACTTTCATCGAGCTTAAATGTTGGACTTAATCCTTAATTCACATTGTTATTAATATCGGGAAGAAATTAACCGATTAGCTTAACTCATTCTAGCCCCTCGCATACAATGTGACACAATTCCATGACTTTACTTATATTCGATTTTTTTGAAAAGTTTAAATGTTACTGATCTAAAATTTAAAATATATCAATTTCAAAATAATTTTAGTTGTTTCTCAAAAACTCATTTAAAACCCCCCACTCCTTCTACCACCTCCCATACAAACTGCGCTTTTTCATGAAATATTTTAAACTAATTTTCTCAGTACATATAACTTTCATCGAGCTCAAGTTTTGTGCCAAATCCTTAATTAGCATCATTAGTAATATCCGGGAAAAATGAGCCGAGTAGCCTTACTCCTTCTACCCCTCTCATACCATGTGACACAATTGCACGACTTTACGAAAAAAAGATTTTCTTGAAAAGCTAATTCACGCTTTTCAAGAAAATCTTCTGAAATTTAAAATATATCAATTGCATAATGATTATAGTTGTTTCTCAAAAATTCATTTAAAACCCCCTACTCCTTCCAGCACCTCCCATACAAACTGCACTTTTTCATGAAATATTCTAAACTAATTTTCTCAGTACACATAACTTTCATCGAGCTCTTATTTTGTAGTCAATCCATAATAATCATTATTATTAATATCGAGGAAAAATTAACCGAGTGGCTTTAGTCCTTCTACCCCCTCCCATGCAATGTAACACAATTCAACGACTTTACAAAAATTCGATATTCGTGAAAAGCGATCTGAAATTTAAAATATATCAATTGCACCAAAAACCGCCCACTCCTTCTATTACCTCCCATACAAATTGCACAATTTCATTGAATTCAAGGCACTAAGTTTCTCAGTACCTACTCAATTTTTGAAGCTTAAATTTGGTATAAAACATTTTTATAGTTATTCTTACATGATGTAAAACAAATAAGTTCAGTGCTGTCACCCTTTCTACTACTCCTCATACAAAATTTCATAGCATCACAAAAATTTCATCCATAGTATTGCATGATTGGGCACTACGCACAATCGTAGTTCTGTTATACGTTTTTAAGTTTAATGTTATTTTACTTGGGCTTTTTTTTAACACAAGCTATAATTAATCGCCTGTCCTTAATGCTCTTCAATACGTATATGATCTCAAATCACGGGATTGATTTGATCACGAGCCTCTCCCATTCAAATGCGAGTATCATGGTATTATTCTTAAAAATTTATGGTTCTGATTACAACAAAATACAAAACATTGTGTTCAAAAAGCCATTAAATTAAGCAGATTATATATCCGACAAAATGTATTACCAACTACATTCGAAAACATAAAAGAATTATGATTGGGCGTGAAGCCCAATCATATGATACTCTAGATGAAATGAGAAAGAATTCAATGTACCGGAAATATGTCACCTCCAATTCTTTTAAATAATTAATAGTGACTTTTGTATGGGAGGTGGTAGAAGCAGAGGAGAAAATTTGTAATTTTTGGAATTGACACCTAATGTGGTATGCAAAATATTTCGTGCTGAATTTAAGGTTTGTAGCTTTCATTATTTTCAATTGGACATAGTTTTCCTGAAATTGAGGCAATTGTATGGGAGGTGGCAGAGAAAGTGGAGCGTTTAAGATGATTTTGAAACTGCTTATCATCATCCTTATCACCACGTTTTGATTCAATTTCAAATTCGGTAGTTCTAATATATTCGAAGAAGAAATGCTTTATAATACAGATATTTGTATGGGAGGGGGTAGAAGGAGTGAAGAGGAGCTGATAATTTTTTTAGCATTTATTGCAATTATTAAAAAACAAATTCTGGCAAAATTTTAAGTTTGTATCTTTTCTCGTTTTAATGGAAATCGATATAATGCACTTAATAAAAATTGTACATTTGTATGGGAGGGGGTAGAAGGAGTGTACGGATCAAAACAAATTTTTTTCTCGCTATTGATATTTTTATTTTTATACTTTAGGCAAAATATGAAGTTGATAGCTTTAACAGTTTCGAAGAAAAATAATTTAGTTTAAATTTCAAAATTTGTTGAAATTTGTATGGGAGGGGGTAGAAGGAGTGAGGTGAAGTTGATAAGTTTTTCAAAGCTGATTGAAATTATAATAAAATTAATTCTGGCAAAAATTCGTTTTTATAACTTTGCTACTTTCAATGAAAATCGAAAAACTGCTTTTATCAAAATTATGCATTTGTATGGGAGGGGGTAGAAGGAGTGATGGGATCAGATCAATATTCAGTCATATTAATGACATCTATATCATAATATTTTAACCCAAATTTCAAGTCGATAGCTTAAATACATTCAAAGAAAAATCAATTTTTGAAAATTTCGGAATTTCGTGAAATTTGTATGGGAGGGGGTAGAAGGAGGGGGGGGATGTGGCCCGTTAACGAACTTAAAATTACTTTTTTGCTAAAAATGACACACAACAAATTTCAGCACTATAGCTCAAAGCGTTCGAGAGTTATGCTGTAGACAGACGGACAGACAGACGGACAGACGGACAGACGGACAGACGGACAGACGGACAGACGGACAGACGGACAGACAGCAACTCGGATTCGAAGTTTTTGAGCGACAACAAATATTTCTGTACCCTTAGCGGCTCTGTGCGAGCATTATTTCTTAGTGTTACAAACGGTAAGGCAAACACAATATACTCTCAGATTTCATCTAGAGTATAAAAATTGCTTATTATTGCGATTTTTATGCGGACGAAGTCGCGGGAGTTTGCTAGTATTAAATAAAATTGTATTCGCATACGTTAATAAATTTGAAACTAGAAATTTTGAAAGCTAATTTCATAATTCAAGAGTGTTCGAATGCCAACAGTTATAGAAAATTACGATCGTCATAATCAGGTCAGTATTGCCGAGTTGAAAAAATACAAGATTTTCTTTAATACCGAACGCAGTAAGTAAGTATAATCCTCACATAGATTTAAAGCCGATTATTTTTTTCAAATGCGTACACTTCCATAAATTCTAAATCTTTAAGTCTATTTACTTTAGAATTCTTGAAATTGCTGCGGAAAGAAGAACGGAGCAATTCCAAAATATAAAAACATAACAGAATTATGATTGGGCTTAAAGCCCAATCATATGATGCTCTAGATGAGATGGAAATGACTTTAATATACCGGAAAGTATGCCATCTCAAATTCTTTCGAATAGTGAGTAGAGACTTTTGCATGGGAGGTGGTAGAAGTAGAGGAAAAAGTTTGTATTTTTCGTATATGACACCGAACATGGCATGCAAAATGTTTTTTACTGAATTTAAAGTTTTTAGTTTTCATTATTTTTAAAAAAATTGGTCATAGTTTTCCTGAAATTGGGGCATTTGTATGGGAGGTATTAGAGGAAGTGGAGCGCTTAAGACGATTTTGAAACTGCTTATCATCATCCTTATCACCATGCTTTGATTCAATTTCGAAGTCGATAACTCTCATATACTTGAAGAAGAAATGAATTTATAATACAGATATTTGTATTGGAGGTGGTAGAAGGATTGAAGCGATGCTGATAATTTTTTCTAACACTTATTTCAATTATTAAGAAACAAATTCTGGCAAGATTTGAAGTTTCTACTTTTTCTAGTTTGAATGGAAACAAAAATTATGCATTTGCATGGGAGGGGGTAGAAGCAGTGTACGGATCAAAACAAATTTTCGCATTATTAATTTTTTTATTTTTATACCTTAACAGTTTCGAAGAAAAATTATTTAATTCAAATTTCGTGAAATTTGTATGGGAGGGGGTAGAAGGAGTGAGGTGAAGTAAATAATTATTTTTTAAAATAAATAGCAATTATAGTAGAATTAATTCTGACAAAATTTCGTCTTTTCAGCTTGACTAGTTTCTATGAAATTCGAAAATATGTATTTTTCAAAATTGTCCATTTCGATCCCCTAACTCCCAGATCGGGTCAATATTCCGTGTTATTAATGACATCTATATCATAATACTTTGACCTAAATTTCAAGTCGATAGCTTAAATAGTTTCAAAGAAAAATCAATTTCTTAATATTTCGAAATTTCTTGAAATTTGTATGGGAAGGGGTAGAAGGAGTGGGGGATGTAGCCCATTCACGAACTTAAAGTTAAGTTTTTGCTAAAAATTACACAAAAATATTTTTAGCACTATAGCTCAAAGCTTTCGAGAGTTATGCTGTAGACAAACGGACAGACGGTCACACGGAATCGAGGTTTTTGAGCGACAACAAATATTTCTGTACCCTTGGCGGATCTGTGCGAGCGTTATTTCTTAGCATTACAAACGGTAAGGCAAACACAATATACTCTCAGATTTCATCTAGAGTATAATAACATACACATAAAAGAGTATTTTCTATTTATCAAAACTGTTTAGGAATATTTGAGCTATCTCTGAAACCCGGAAAGTTATAGCTATGTCAAGAATAAAGAAAAAACTTTCCAGCGGTATAACTTTTATAGCCTAACATGTGCACAACCGAAAAGTTGGGTCTGAGAATAAAAGTTAGTTATATATGAAAAATTTAAACAATCTCAACAGCGAACTTAATAATACTGTCCGATAAAAATAAATGAACACTGTATTGTACACGAATCTCGATTGCATTGGTTCATATCGAAAACTTGAGCATACTCGTCGAACAAAGAATATTTCTATATGTTGGGACGCATATATGCTGCAGTAGTTTGAAAGGGCTGGTATGGTACGTATATAGATATCGTAAAAAGATCGAACATCATTTTCTCTGGCTGAGGTATTTCAATTGTAGCCGTCAAATTCTTTTCCTTCGGTATGGTTTGAACCTTAACAATCTGCATTAACGGTTGCCTATTCATAATTTCAGGCCCGAGGTTACTTTGTTCCAAGACGTTCGACATGATTTTTTTTTGGTCTTCCAACTTTCGCAAGGTTACAATGATTTTTTTTTAAGATTATAATTTTGATGATCTTATTAACATAGCTAATTACAATTTATTAAATATTTTCAGTAAATCAATTTTTACAATTGATTTGTTCTTAACCTAGGTAAGTCATCAATGGACCTTAGCATATCCCTTTTTGGAGAGTCTTGTTGTTCACGAGTTACAATGTTTTTTGTCTACATTTTAAACAAAATCATTTATAAAACATTACAAATTTGCCTGATGCTGTACATTTAGCTAATGGTTTAACTGCTTTATCTCAAAAATTTAATTATTCAGATATGTTTCTAGTTAAATCTTTTATTTCGTGTACATTTTTTGTAGTTAGTTTTCCGAGATGATTGTTTTTAAATTCATTAATATTTTTAAGTGGAGTATTAATACAGTAATCTTATGTTTAATTCAAATAATTTATCTTTTACTTTTAATTTTATAGTTTTTTCCTTAGTAATCATATTAGTCACGATTAACAGTTGAAATTCTACAATTTTGTTCTAAAGTTATCAATCTCGTATTGACAAAAACTGTTTCGGTTTCATTTTCACATACACATTTCAATTTATTTCTTCATAATTTATTGTTAATATTTGCAAGCTATTTATTTTCAACATTAAGTCTGAATTAACATTTATCTGTTTCCAGTCGCAATAGCTTGAATCCTGCTAGAAATAAAGTTGTGCTATGCAATTAGATTCGTAGCTTGATTTTATCGGATTTGATTCACAAATATATTTTTTATTTATAATTTTGCAATTGGTATTTTTTTTTATCCCCGAAAGGGGGTAGTTGAAGGATGAGGTTTTACCAATTCCTGCAACTATCTTTGAAGACTAGCGACTCCACGGACCTGAGCTATCTATCCCCCTGTGGGATTGGGGCTGTAGAATTCACCCACAGCCAGTCCTGCTTGCCCTAAAAATGGCAAATGGACACTCACTAGATCATGAGCATATCACCATGATCTTAAGACCTAATTGATACGAGAAACGGATACAGCGCCTCGGATACGGACTGATTCTATGGTAACGACTTTTGGCATTATGCTGGTGACGTGTGTTTGCTTGCACATAACCTTTCGAACTTAAATGCAAAGAGGCGGGACTGAAAATAAATGTCCGTAAAACCAAGTACATGCACATGGGTTCGAACGCAAGCCCACCGATTGTTCTTAATGGACAGGTTGTGGAAGAGGTGCAAGAAAAGGATATTGAGCCTCGGCTAAATAAAGCTCGTCAGGCCTTCGGTATTCTTTCCTCTTTCTCGAGGTTAAGAGAGATCTCCCTTCGCACGAAGCCGCGAGTTTTTGACGCATGCGTCAAATCCGTGTTGTTATATAATTGTACTACGTGGAAAGTAACCGTTCGACTTACAAAGAAACTACAGACTTTCGTGAACCAATACTTTCGACGCATTTTGGGAATATTCTGGCCAGAAGTGATCTCCAACGACGAACTTTGGAGTACAACTGGCCAGACTAAAATAGGTATTCAGATTCAAAGGCGGAAGTGGCAGTGAATCGGTCATACTTTAAAGAAACCAGAGCGAAACATCGCCAAACAGGCTCTAGATTATAATCTTCAAGGAAGACGTCGGGTTGGTCGACCATGTAACACATGGAAGCGAGCAGGAGACCAGAGGAATAAGCAAGTCCTGGCAACAGCTTAATGCTGATGCTCAGGATCGCGCCATGTGGAAGAAAGTTGTTTCTGTCCTATGCCCCTATAGGAGTCTTAACAGGAATTTGATTAATTGATATTTTTTTTCATAGCATAGTGTTCTCTATTTTTACTCAATATAAAGTGTTCTGAAAGTCCTTGAATCAAAATTATGTCATTGGATCGCAGATATGGAATTGTGATAACTTCACAAAGTTCTAATTCAATAAATACTACAATTTGTTTGCCCTTAATAAACGCTTTTAGCTGTTGATAACAAGCGATAAGTTCTTTTATTAGGTTTTCAGGTTCTATAATATCCATATATACCGGGTTGGAGGAAAAATATAGGATCTCTTAAGATTTCAAGTTTTAAATCCATTACTTCAATTTTGTAACTGATTATACTCTAGATGAAATTTGAGAGAATATTGTGTTTGCCTTACCGTTTAAGAAATAATGCTCGCACTGAGCCGCCAATGGTACAGAAATATTTGTTGTCGCTCAAAAACCTCAATTCCGAGTGACCGTTTGTCCGTCTGTCCGTCTTTCCGTCTGCCCGTCTGTCCGTCTGTCTGCCCGTCTGTCTGTCCATTTGTCTACAACATAACTCTCGAACGCTTTGAGACTTCGAATTTTTAAGGAATTGATTTTTCTTTGAAACTATTTAAGGGATGAACTTTAAACTTGGACCAAAGTATACTGATGTAAATATCATTAAAATTACAAAATATTGATTTGATCCAGTCACTTCTTCTACCCCCTCTCATACAAAAATGTGTTTATTTGATTTTACTTGAAACTAGAAAAGCTAAATAATCAAACTGTAGCGAATGTTAATTTCATTACAATTGCCAACTTCGCCTTACTCCTTCTTCCCCCTCCCACGAACATTTTGAAATTTAAATTAAATTATTTTTCTTCGAAACTGTCAAAGCTATCGACTTGAAGATTTTTTCAAAGTTTACTGCTAGAAAGATCATTGACGACGAAAAATTTTGCTATGATCCGTATACTCCTTCTATCACCTCCCATACAAAGAAATAATTTTGATAAATGCATTTAATCGATTTCTATGAAAACCAGAAAGAGTACAAATTTAAAATTTTGTCAGAATTTGTCCCTTAATAATTGCAATAAATACTAAAAAAATTATCACCTTCGCTGCACCCCTCCCCCCCCCCCCCTCCCATAAAATTATCTAAATTATAAATTCAAGAAAAGCATTAATCCTTCGAACATATCAGAGCTATCGAATGTGAAATTGAAACAAAGCATCGTGCTAAGGCTGTTGATAAGAAATTTCAAAATCCTCTAAGACCCGCTACCTCCTCTGCCACCTCACATACAAATGCGCCAATTTCAGAAAAAGTATGTCCAATTTCTTAGAAAATAATAAAAACTACTAATTATAAAATCAAGACGAAACATTTTGCAAGCCACGTTCGGTGTCATATACAAATAAGCTGCCAACAAGTCGGGCGAAACAATTTGCGGATGAGCGGAAGTCAATATGCAGGTTAGAGTGGTTAGGGAAGACTAAGTGAAAGGATTCTCGGACAGGACTGTTGTCAATTTAACAATATTTCATTCGTTCCTGCAAGTTAGGGTTTTTATGAGGGGAGGAAGAGGGATAAAATGGTGGGTGGGTGGATGTTAATAGTTTTTTAATTGAGTGCTTGAATAACGCCCAATATTCTCTGTATAGAATGTGTTTCATAAACGAATTTGCATAGAATTTTCATAAAATTCCATGTATTTTAAAATCGTGAAACCGAACATTTGTATAGGAGGGGGTAGAGCTGGTAAGAGAGTCATAAAATTTGTGATGCAGTTTTATTTCATTTCTATTGTCAGGTGCTTGTACCAAATTCCAAGTTCGTAGCTTTTAATTTGTTGGTTAGTAGTTGATTTAATGAAATTGGTCGAAATCATACTTTTGTGTGGGAGGGGGTAGAACGGCAAGAGGGATTTCAAGACTTTTGACGCAATATTGTTTCAACTAATTTTAAAAGTTCTCAAGCAAAATTTTAAATTGATGGCTTTAAATAGGTTGGTGATAATTGATTTCTTAATAATGGTCTAAATTATACTTTTGTATGGGCAGATAGAAGGACAGGCGCGATCTCAAAACTTTTGACGCAATTTTATTTCAACTAGTTTTAAAAGTTTTTATGCAAAATTTCAAATTGATAGCTTTTAATAGTTAGGTGATAATTGATTTCTTGAAAATGGTCGAAACAATAATTTTGTATGGGAGAGGGTAGAAGTTTCAAAGGTTTTCGACTAGTTAATATTTCGTATATTTGGGGATTTTTTTTAAATGCATTTCGCAAATTTTCATGTTTCTACCTTAAAATTTCACTCAAAAATTTTCAGTTTTTGTGTTTTTTGAATGAACATGAAACACCTTGTGCACGTTGGACCGGAGGCGTCGGTTGATAACAATTATGGAACAAGTTATTAATATGTTTCTCTGTATAGATGTATCCAAATGCAAAATTCAAACTTTGCATCTTTCGAAAATCACTCAAAATTTTCAACATTTTTGCTTATCACCTCCCTCCCCTTACACCTCCCACCTTAAAATTTACCTAAATTAACGACTATGTAGTTCTACAATCTGACATATTTTCGATTTGATATCGGTACCAGTTTTTGAGACATAAGGATTTGTAATTTTGAAAAGTGTGCCATTTTTTAAATGCTTCTCCTTTCCCCCCACTACTATTATTTCAACATGTTATATTTCTTCCGAATTTTCCTAGTATAGCTTAATATATGTTTCAAGTTGAGATATTCATTTTTAAGTGTTTTTCTTTGCACCGCCTGACCCTCCCCCTTACAATAATTAGCCACTCTCTATGCTGATTCCGGTGGAGCTATATGCTACCTTAATGGTCCCAAAATATGAATTTCTTAGGATAAGTAATTTCAAAGATATAATCATTTGAAAAAACAATTCGGCCGACAATTTGTTTTTAGCCCTCCCCTTTTTCGGATACCAATGGATAAAAAAAATAAATTATCTCTAAATTTTGTCCCACAACCCTCTCTATGTCTACTCTGATTTTCAACTTCCTATCTGCATTCGTGGTGGAGATATTAGCAAGTATAGTTTTTGACTCTTTCCCTCTCCCTGCCTCCTTGTTCCACCTAAGACCCCCCAAAATTTAGAAAATAGAGCTCACTTACCCAGTCAACAATCCACCCGAAAACGAAGATTTTAACTTTAACGGTCTCGAAGATATGAGTCCATATGCACGGCTTACGGCGGGACAAATTTTTTTTTTACAATTTTAGGCTAATTTAGTCATGAAACGCGAAAAAACAAAATTTCAGGGTACCAAATTTGTGTTTATACTCTAGATGAAATCTGAGAGTATATTGTGTTTGCCTTACCGTTTGTAACGCTAAGAAATAATGCTCGCACAGAGCCGCTAAGGTTACAGAAATATTTGTTGTCGCTCAAAAACTTCGAATCCGAGTTACTGTCTGTCCGTCTGTCTACAGCATAACTCTCGAACTCTTTGAGCTATCGTGCTGAAATTTGTTGTGTGTCATTTTTAGCAAAAAAGTAACTTTAAGTTCGTGAACGGGCCACATCCCCCACTCCTTCTACCCCCTCCCATACAAATTTAACGAAATTCCGAAATTTTCAAAAATTGATTTTTCTTTGAAACTATTTAAGCTATCGACTTGAAATTTGAGTTAAAGTATTACGATATAAATGTCATTAATATGACTAAATATTGATCCGATCTCATCACACCTTCTACCCCCTCCCATACAGATGCATAATTTTGAAAAATGCAGTTTTTCGATTTTCATTGAAATTAGCAAAGTTAAAAAAACGAATTTTCGCCAGAATTAATTTTATTATAATTCCAATCAGGTTTACAAAAATTATCAACTTCACATCACTCCTTCTACCCCCACCCATACAAATTTCACGAAATTTTGAAATTTAAACTAAATTATTTTTCTTCGAAACTGTTAAAGCTATCAACTTCATATTTTGCACAAAGTATAAAAATAGAAATATCAATAACGAGAAAAAAAAGTGTTTTGATCCGTACACTCCTTCTACCCCCTCCCATACAAATGTACAATTTTTGTGAAGTGCTTTATATCGATTTTTATTCCATTTCTTCTTCGAATATATTAGAACTATCGAATTTGAAACTGAATCAAAGCGTGGTGATAAGGATGATGATAAGCAGTTTCAAAATCATCTTAAACGCTCCACTTCCTCTGCCACCTCCCATACAAGTGCCTCGAATTCAGGAAAACTATGCCCAATTGAAAATAATGAAAGCTACAAAGCTAAAAAATTCAGCACGAAATATTTTGCATACCACATTAGGTTTCATATCCAAAAATTACAAACCTTCCGCTTCTGCTTCTACTACCTCCCATACAAAAGTCACTATTAATTATTTAAAAGAATTGGAGGTGACATATTTTCCGGTACATTGAACTCTTTCTCATTTCGTCTAGAGTATCATATGATTGGCCTTCACGCCCAATCATAATTCTTTTATGTTTGTTTTGTGTCGATCACAATACTTTATTATAAGAATAATAAAGTATGATATATATACGTTTGGTGTAATCGCTCTAATTTATTGCAAGTGAAGCCCGAATCATAACTGTTAGTTTCTTGAAACAACAAACGTTTCTTACGGCATATAATTTATCTGCTATTTTATTAACCGATTTGGCTACTTTTATCAGAAATCTAACTGTATTTCTTGGCGTTTAATAAAAATTAGGGTACAATTTCGGAATTACCAATTAAATATTGTCCATCGAATACATGTTTTGTGATTTCTCTTGAACCTGTAAATTTATCTTACCCTTCATTTAAAAGTGGGAGCAAAATTGCAGGGAAATTAAATTCAAATGAGTGATTTCTATACGATCTGGGTTGGAACACATCAGTACAGAGCAATCTTAAGTGAAATTTTGATCCTTCATACAGATTAGTAATTCTTAATAGAGATAGAAAGCGAAGCGGAATTCGTAGAATATTATGATAAAATCCGCTTTTTATACTCTAGATGAAATCTGAGAGTATTATAAGTTTGCTCTAAGGCTTGTAACGCCAAGAAATAAGGCTCGGCGAAAAAAATGAATGATACAGAAGTTAATGATATCACTCAAAAATCTCGAAACCGGATGTCCGTCTGTCCGTCCGTCCGTCCGTCCGTCCGTCCGTCTGTCCGTCCGTCTGTTCGCTCTCTAGCTTGAGAACGCGTTGAGCTCAAATTTTGTACACGTCGTTTTTAACAAAAAAGTAAGGTCAAGTTCGTGAACGGGCCAAATCGCTCCACCCCTTCTACCCCCTCCCATACAAAATGACACAATTGCGCAATTTGACAATTAAAGGATTTGTTCGAAAAGTATAAAAGCTATTTGCCTGAAATTTGGAATATATTACTTTTATTATAATATCAATCTACCGTATAAAAATCATGCGTGTCCTCCCCCTCCTTCTACCACCTCCGATACAAACTGTACTTGTGATGAATTACTCTAAGCCAATTTACTCAGTGCGTATAAAATTTCGCGGGCTGAAATTGTGCACCAAATATTTATTTAAAATTTTTAGTAAGGCGAAAAAAAATAAGACGATTACCTTCACCCCTTCTACCCCCTCCCATACAAAATGACGCAAATTCGCAATTTAACAATAAATTAATTTACTCGAAAAGTATAAAAGGTATTAGTCTTAGTTTTGGGATATATTACTTTCATAATGATTTAAATCTACAGTAGAATAATTATTTGCGTCCTCCCTCTCCTTCCACCCCCCCCCCCCCCCCTCCATACAAACTACACTTTTTCATGAAATGCTCTAAGACGATTTTCTCAGAACATATAACATTTATAGAGCTCACATTTTGTAATAAATACTTAATTAGTATTATCACTAAGATCAGAAAAAAATATTTGATTAGCGTCACTGCTTCTACCCCCTCCCATGCAATATGACACAGTTTCACAACTTCACAAAAAATCGATTTTCTTGAAAAGTATGAATGGTACTAATCTGAAATTTAAAGGTTGGCAATTTTATAATATTCCTAGTTATTTCTGAAAAAATCACTAAAATCCCCCCACTCTTTCTACCACCTCCCATACAAACTGCACATTTTCACTAAATCTAACTCACTAATTTTCTCAGTTCCTATTCAATTTTCGGAGTAAACATTTTGTATAAAACATTCTTATAGCTACTTTAGCATGATAGGGGAAAAATTAGTTCAATGCTATCACCCCTTCTAACACTCCCCATCCAAAATTTCGTGGGATGACAAAAAATTCTATTTCATCTAGAGTATCGTAAGATTGCGCTTTATGCGCAATCGTAGCCCTGTTATGTTTTTAATAGAGCTATAACTATGCATATTGTGTGCTACAGTGGCGTAACCAAAATATTTTCTTAAGATTTCTTAGGGTCTGTTACGCATTAAGCGAATTGTTTCGCAGAAAATAATTAAGCGAAGTTTTACTCCACCATGAGTTTTGAGTTTTAGAGGCATGATTTCTTAAAATCAAGGCGTATTTTAATTCCATAATCCAAATGGAACTGTAATTTTATTAACGTTAGTTTATAAAAGAGATACATTTAAGTCAATATATCACCTTCTGAAGTAGTAGTAGGTCTTTATTTGTATCCAACATAAATTATAAGTGATGACACAATGCGTGTACATATATATATAGTATAAAAGTATTAATAAATAAACTGTCAACAAGTCGGACGAAACTTTATTATTCTTGGGACAAGTTGCGGATGAGTGGAAAGTCAATATGCAGGTTAGAGTGGTTAGGGAAGGCTAAGTGGAAAGGAGTTCTTGGGCAGGGCTGTTGTCAATTTAACAATATTTCATTCGTTTCTACAAGTTTGGGTTTATATGAGGGGAGGAGGAGGGGTAATAGTAAGGGTGGGAGGATTTTAATAGCTTTTTAATTAATTGCTTGAATCACGTCCAATATTCTTTGTATATAATGTGTTTCATAGACGAAGTTTCATAGAATTTTCATAAATTTCGGTGTATTTTACATTCACGAAACCGAACATTTGTATGGGAGGGGGTAGAGAAGGTAGGAGAATCGTAAAATAAGATATGTAGTTTTATTTCGCTTCTCTTGTAAGGTGCTTGTATAAAATTTCAAGTTCGTAGCTTTTAGTTTGTTGGTTATTAGTTGATTGAATGAAATTGGTCGAAATCATAGTTTTGTATGGGGGTAGAAGGGCAAGCGCCATTGCAAAACTTTTAAAGCAATTTCATTTCAATTATTTTTGTAAGTTTTTATGAAAAATCTCAGATTGATAGCTTTTAATAGTTAGGTGATAATTGATTTCTTAAAAATGGTCGAAAAATAATTTTGTATGGGAGGGGGTAGAAGTTTTAAAGGTTTTGGACCAGTTAATTTTTCGTATATTTAGGGTTTTTTTTTAAAATGCATTTCGCAAATTTTCAATTTTCTACCTTAAAAGTTCACTCAAAAATTTCAGTTTATGTGTTTTTTTCAATGCACATGAAACACCTTGTGCACGTTAGACAGGGGTCGGTTTATAACAATTATGGATCAAGTTATTATTATTTTTCTATGTACATCTATCCACATGCAAAATTAAAACTTTGTATCTTTCACCAGAGCCCTAAAAAAATTACTCAAAATTTTCGACACTTTTGCTTATCACCTCCCTCCCCTTACACCTCCCAACTTAAAATTTTTATCAAAATTAACCGCTATATAGCTCTACAATCTGACTGATTCTACTTTATTATTATAATAATAAAGTATTGTGATCGACACAAGAAAAAAAAAATTTGCTACCCTGAAATTTTTTTTTTCGCGTTCCATGACTAAATTAGCCTAAAAATGCAAAAAAAAAAATACGTCTGTCTGTACGCCGTCCGCCGTACACCGTACGCCGACGTGTACGCTCAGAGCACATTAACTCCCAAACCTTTCAAGATAGAAAGTTCATTTTTTGGGAATTGTGGATAGTTGCGGATCTCAGGCGGATACCCATTTTGAGGGATGTACGGGTTCAAAGGGAGGCGGGGGAGCGCTTAAATCGAAAAATACGAATTCAAATATCTCAACCATGGTAACAGCTAGGAAACTAAAACTCATCATACATATAGAGGGGTTTGTGGGACAACTTTTAAAAATAATTTAATTTTTTTATCCATTGGGGTGCGAAAAGGGGGGGCTAAGAACCAATTGTCGGCCGAATTTTTTTTTCAAATGATTATATCTTCGAAATAACTTATTGTAAAAAAACCATATTTAGAGACCGTCAAGGTGGCATATAGTTTCATCGGAACCACCTCAGAAAGCGGCTAATTATTGTAAGGGGAGGGTCAGGGGGGTGCAAGGAAAACACTTAAAAATTAATATCTCAACTATCTCTTAAGCTTTTTAATTGAAACTTAAAATGTATATTAACCTATACTAGGCAAATACAAAAAAAATATAACATGTAGAAATAATAGTAGTGGGGGGAAATGGGGAACATTTCAAAAATCCTTATATCTCAAAAAATAGTACAGATATCAAATCAAAAATTTGTCAGATTGTAGAACTACATAATGTTTAATTTTGGTAAAAATTTTAAGGTGGGAGGTGTAAGGGGAGGGAGGTGATAAGCAAAAATGTCGAAAAATTTGAGTGATTTTTTTAGGGCTCTGGTGAAAGATACAAAGTTAAAATTTTGCATGTGAGTACCCATACTTAATATACATAGAAAAATAATAATAACTTGATCCATATTTATCACAAATCGACCCCCTTCCCCGGTCTAAGGTGCACAAGGTGTTTCATGTGCATTGAAAAAAAACCACATAAACTGAAAATTTTTGAGTGAAATTTTAAGGTAGAAACTTGAAAATTTTGCGAAATGCATTTAAAAAAAATCCACTTCTACCCCCTCCCATACAATATTATTTTTTCGACCATTTTCAAGAAATCAATTATCACCTAACTATTAAAAGCTATCAATTTGAAATTTTGCATAACAACTTACAAAAATAATTAAAATGAAATTGCTTTAAAAGTTTTAAAATCGCGTTTACCCTTCTACCGCCTCCCATACAAAAGTATGATTTCGACTAATTTCATTAAATCAACTAATAAACAACAAATTAAAAGCTATGAACTTGAAATTTCGTACGAGCATCTAGCAATAAAAATGAAAGAAAATTGCATCACAATTTTTACGATTCCCCTACCTCCTCTACCCCCTCCCATACAAAATTATTTTTTCGAGCATTTTTAAGAAATCAGTTATCAGCTAACTCTTAAAAGCTATCAATTTAAAATTTGGCATAAAAACTTATAAAAATAATTCAAATGAAGTTGCTTTAAAAGTTTTGAAATCGCGCTTGCGCTTCTACCCCCTCCCATACAAAACTATGATTTCGACCAATTTCATTAAATCGACTAATAACCAACAAACTAAAAGCTACGAACTTGAAATTCTATACAAGCACCTTACAAGAGATGCGAAATAAAACTGCGTATCAAATTTTACGATTCCCCTATATTCTCTACCCCTCCCATACAAATGTTCGGTTTCATGAATGTAAAATACACCGAATTTTATGAAAATTCTATGCAACTTCTTCTATGAAACACATTCTATACAGAGAATATTGGACGTGTTTCAAGCAATTAATTAAAAAGCTATTAACATCCTCCCACCCTTACTATTACCTCTACTCCTCCCCTCATAAAAACCAAAACTTACAGAAACGAATGAAATATTGTTAAATTGACAACAGCCCTGTCGAAGAACATTCACTTAGCCTTCCCTAACCACTCTAACCTGCATATTGACTTTCCACTCATCCGCAACTTGTCCCAAAAATTATAAAGTTTCGCCTAACTTGTTGGCAGTTTATTTGTATTCAACATGCAGGATGTGGCTATCGGACAGAGAAAATTAGAGACGGAGCATACAGGAGGCCAAGGTCCGAAGGCGACTCTTTATGAACAATATTTCTTGGCATTCCAAACTTTAGACCGAATTTATAATACTCTCAGATCTCATCTAGAGTATAAAAGGCAAAGAAAAGTTTAAAATAATAACCGGTTGAATACGTTCAAAAGTATATTCTCTACTATTTTTAAGAAATCACTTATCAACAAACCAATAAAAGCTATTAGCTTGAAATGTTCTACAACTACTTCTTACAATATTTAAAACAAAGTTGCATCAAAAGTTTTAAAATCGCCTTTTTCCTTCTACCTCTTTACATATAAAAGTATGATTTCTATAATACCAATTTCATTAAATCAACTAATAAACAAAGAATAAAAAGCTACGAAGTTGAAATTTGGTACGAATACTTTTAAAGACAAACGATATAATACTGCATCTTAAATTTCATAATTTCCTAAGCTTTTCTATTCCATCCCATACAAATGTATGGTTTCAAGAATATAATAAAACCGAATTTCATAGATCAAAAAAGTCTTACAAACTATTAACAGAACGGCCAACACGAGCCAAACGGGACAAATATAATGATCTTAAACGATTTGCAAACAAAACATAACAGCAGTACGATTGGGCATAAAGCCCAATCGTGCGATACTCTAGATGAAAGAGAAATTTTTGTATCTGAAGAAATTTTGTAGGGGAAGTGGTAGAGGGGGTGACGACATTGAACTAATTTTTTCACATGGCGGTAAGGTTGCTATCAAAATGTTTTATACAAAATTTAGGATTTAAAAATTTAATAAGTACTGAGAAAATTAGTGTATTGGATGTAGTGAAGTAGTGCAGTTTGTATGGGAGGTGATAGAAGGAGGGGCGAGTTTATAGTGACTTTTCAGAAATAACTATAGATATCATGCTTTTGACATGTCTTAAATTGCAGATCAGTAGTTTCATACATTTCATGAAAATCGACTTTTTATAAAGTTGTGAAATTGTGTCATTTTGTATTTCTAATCGCCTAATTTTTTTTTGGTTTTACTAATAATTCTAAATAAATATTTAGTGCATAATTTCAGCTCGGTCAATTTTATACGCACTGAGTAAATTGGCTTAGAGCAATTCATGAAAAAGTGCAGTTTGTATGGGAGGTGGTGGAAGGAAGGGGAGGACTCAAATAATTTTTGTACAGTAGATTTAGACCATCATAAAAGTAATATATATATATATATATATATAAATTTCAGATCAATAGCATTTATATTTTTTGAGCAAATCTATTTATTGTGAAATTACGAAATTGTGTCATTTTGTATGGGAGGGGGTAGAAGGGGTGCAGCCAATCGTCTCATTTTTTTTGGTCTTAATAATAATTTTAAATAAATATTTTGTACACAATTTCAGCTTGGTAACTATTATACGCACTGAGTAAATTGGTTTAGAGCATTTCATGAAAAAGTGCAGTTTGTATGGGAGGTAGTGGAAGGAGGGGGAAGACACAAATTATTTTTATAGAGTAGATTGGAATCATCATAAAAGTATTACATTCCAAATTTCAGATCAATGTCATTCGTACTTTTCAAGGAAATCCGTTTATTGTCAGATTGCGAAATTGTGTCATTTTGTATGGGAGGGGGTAGAAGGGGTGTAGCGATTTGGCTCGTTCACGAACTTGACCTTACTTTTTTGTTAAAAACGACGTATACAAAATTTGAAGTTTCTAGCTCAACGCGTTCTCAAGCTAGAGAGGACACGGACGGACAGACGGACAGACAGACAGACAGACAGACGGACAGACAGACAGACGGACAGACGGACAGACGGACGGACGGACATCCGGTTTTGAGATTTTTGAGTGATTATATGAACTTCTGTATCATTCATTTTTTTCTCCGAGCCTTATTTCTTGGCGTTACAAACTTTGTGCCAAACTTATAATACTCTCAGATTTCATCTAGAGTATAAATATGCAGAAAAAAAAACGAAAGTACAATAATGACGAAATTAAAAACATGGACGAACACTTTAAATTACACAACACAAGAGCCGCGTATTCCCTTGTCAAAAAAATTAAAGGAGGATACCAACTGCAAACGACCCTCTGTAAACATGCAGAAGGGAACATTCTAAGTAATGAGGAAGATATTAAATTAAGATGGGCACAATACTTTGAACATCTTCTTAATCCGACCTCGTCACCCGCACGATCAGCAGCAGCAGACAAAGTTGCAGGTATGACTGATTTAACTGCTGATGAAGGATGCTCTTTGAGTCCTCCCACACTCGATGAAGTAAAAACAGTCCTGAGGAACCACCCAAACAACAAAGCGCCGGACACTGATCAAATTCCAGCTGAGCTTCTGAAAACCAGCGACACCTGCATAGTGCATCTCCTACATAGATTAGTCACGGACATATGGACTCAGGAAACACTTCCTGAAGATTGGTGCAAGAGCATCACATGTCCTATTTATAAAAAAAGGTGACAAACTCTGCTGCGAAAACTACTGAGGAATATATCTGTTGTGTTCGTCTTATAAAATCTTGACGAAAATTCTGGAAAAGAGAATTAAGCCCTATGCTGACTGATTGATTGACTGATTGGTGAATACCAAGGCGGATTTAGAGCTGGACGATCGACCGCGGACCAGATATTCTCAGTTAAACAGGTCGTGGAGAAATGCTGGGAATATAATATTGATGTGCACCAGATATTTGTTGACTTCAAGCAAGCCTACGACAGTATCGACAGGCGTGTACTGTATAAAATCATGTTAGAGATTGGAGTCCCACCGAAACTGGTTCGGCTTACAAGAATGACAATAACCGAGTCTTTGTTACGAGTCAGAGTAGGAAACGATTTGACTTCCAGTTTTAAAACAGACAACGGCCTTAAGCAAGGTGACGGCCTCGCACCAATGCTGTTCAATTTGACACTCGAATATGTTGTTCGGAAACTTCCCGTTGACACCAAGGAAACACTATACTTCAAATCCACACAACTCGTAGCATATGCCGACGATATAGATATCCTTGCAAGATCTCTGAAGAGTGCCAAGGAGGTATTTGTAAACCTTGACTCGGTAGCGATTATGATCAATAGCACTATTACATTGAATCAACATTTCATTTGCTTACAAGTTTGGATTTGTATGGGAAGGTGGATGTTAATATATTTTTAATAGATTGCTTGAACCACGTTCAAAGTTCGCTGTATAGAAAGTTATTTTCATAGACGAAGTAAATTCTATGAAATTCCTACTTACCTACTTACTTACGATGGCGCTACAGCCTAAATCGGGTTTTGCCCTCCTGAATGCTTTGCCTCCATCCATCTCGGTTCAGTGACCGCGTCCTCCAGTTTGAAAATTTTAGCAGTGATTTGCTGTATGCGTCAATCGAATCCTCCCAGCGCTTTCGTGGATTTCCGACCGGTCTTTGTCCGTTGACTTTCCCTTTTAGTGTGCGTTTGGGAATTCTTCCGTCATCCATCCGCTCCACATGACCAGCCCATTGGAACGTTTTAAATTTTATGAGGGACACTTCTGGATTGTCGAAGATGGCATACAATTCTCTATTGTATCGTATTCTCCAGATCGAGTCTTCCCTCACAGGTCCGAGGATTCTTCTGAGTACCTTTCTTCCAAAGGCGTTAAGGAGTTTTTCGGACACCTGAGTTAATGTCCACGTTTCGCTACCATAGCATAGCAACATTTTATTAGCTATTAGAATAATAAAGTGTAATCCGTATGTACGCCGTACGTGTAGCAAAAACATTTTTTGTGAACTTTTTAAAATTTCAAACCATTATATCTTAAAATCCATTACAGATATTAAGTTGAAATTTTCTCAAATTGTCGAGCTTTATTTGTTTCAATGTTTTAAAGGGTTTGCGGGGTAGGAGCGGGTGTAGGAGAAGGGAGCTGGGGAGCCAAAATGTTAAAAACTTTGTGCAATTTTTTAAGGGCTCTGTTAAAAATTTAAATTTCAAATTTTGGATGTGCATACATCTCGCTGTACATTGAGAAAAAATTATATTTTGAGCCAGAACTATTATGTACCGAAGCGGGTAAATATACTTCACAAGGTCTCTCATATGTATTGGAAAAAATCATGAAAACTCAAAACTTTTTATTGAAATTCTAAGCTGAGAAATTTAAAATTTGCGAAGTTCATTTAAAAATAATACATAACAGTCAAAAGATTAACTGTTGTAGTCCTTACATATTTTTTTCTCATCATGTTATATTTATCATTAGCATTAACAATAATAAATATTTAATTGGCATGAACTAAAATTTTATATATTAATAATGATCATAATTTGTTTTAAGTATTCTGACCATAATAAGTTATTATATTTTATTGTATTTAGAAACAATCTTATTTTACAAAAAGTATGATAATTAAAAAAAAAAAAAATCAACATACATAAATTACGGGCAAAAACAAAAACAATACATAAATAAATAAATATGTATTATGTATAATAATAAAAATAGTAGTAAAAGTGAATTGGTTTAATTATGATTTTTCAAGTTTTTCGTTTGGTATATGCCCTTTGTACGCTAAATCAAAATCTCTTCCCCAACCAGATCCACTACTATGCCCACCAGATACAACAACCTCATGCTGAGATTCTTTTCCAGAAGTGCTACTTAGCAACTTTTTGATTCCAATAATAGATGCTAGCACTAACGCTAACTTTGAAACAATTAAAGCTTTTCCAGCCAATAGTGCCAATGCGCCATATGCTATTGGAATAAATGTGCCACCTAATAGCAAAGGAATCATTACAAAAGCTCCGTTGTTCTTCTTATCCTTCTTTCGGCTCTCAAAATATGACCGTTGTAGATCAGATGGCAGTTTTATCTAAAATAATACAAGTTATGTACAAGTATGGGCAAAGAAATCAATTACATACTTGCAAGGTATGACTTTTTATCAAGGATAATAATTTATCAAAAATCATTGAATTCAATTTCGTATCTCTTTCCTCAAGCGATCTCGGTAATTCCTTTTCTATGTCGCTCTCGGAGGTTAAGATTGATGTGATATCTTTTCCATTATCTTTATCCTTCGTGAACTCAACGCCGTTTAATAATTTGATGTCTTTAGATTTCCTAATCGCTTTATCAAGTCCCAATATTAGTTTAACTTTCAAACACTTGGATATATTTTCTTTAGCACACTGTCGATAAATTTTATAAACGAGAAACACATCACTCAGAAATCCATTATTCGAACTATTTATAGCTTCAGAAGAAACATCTTCACGATTTTGGGAAATATACCCGAAAACATTTCTTGCAAGTACTGATGATGTTAAAGTGAATAGAAGTATTGTAATTAACTTGAACATTTTTTAAATACCGAGTGGCAGTAAGCGGCAAGATCTTAATTGCAACTGCAGCTTCATACTGATATTGTTGAATTTATAGTTAGTTGAATTGTATAAATAATAATCAGTTAATGAGTTCGTGCATAAGTGAAAAGTAGGACCTGAATGGTTCTAATCTGATAATTTCTCACCTCATTTTTCAAATGCATCTTCTTTAAACTATAGCATTAGTCAAAGCTAATGATCATAAATTCAAACTTCAATATTAATGCAGTACTTGCAGTAATTGCTGCTCGTTATCAGACTGCAACATGTTAAATAATTCTCTTGGCTTGCTCTTCAGTATCTCATGCTGTTTTTAAATGTGTATTAAATATACACGTAGATTAAAATATCTCTCAGCAATTCGGTCGAAATTTTTTTATTATTCTTGGGAAAAGTTGAGGATACGTGGGAAGACTAGGTGATTGAGGGTTTCTAGGGCAGGAGCGCTGTCAATTATTTAACACTTAACTGTCATTACGATCAAAAGCTCCAGTAGAGTTTTTTTTTATAATTTGGGAAACACGGGGGAGCTCTGCGACCTTCTCGGACTATTGTGCGTTTATTGTCCCTTTACCCTACCATAACTCAATAGGTTTGGCTAATTTAAGTATCTTTAAGGAAGCGATGTTGGCTAGTTCCACGGTAGAAAGGAAATCTTTTCCGAGATTATTGTGTCATTTCCCAGCTACTGCTTCGCAATTACATAGAATATGTACTGTCGTTTCTGAGTCTTCAAGGCAGAGGTGGCTGATGTTGGTGTCAACTATGCCCATATTTTTGAGGTGGTGGCTTACTCCACTGTATCCTGTCATTAGGTCGATTAGAGTTCTACTATCCTTCTTGCTGACATTTAGAATACACTTTGCTTTTTTTTTTGTGGTAGGATTAGTTTTTTTGGGATTGATAAGCCTGGAACTCCTTTCCAGTAGATTTCATGTTCTTGTTCAACCCACTTTCTAAGTTAAGTTGATCCATATTTCAATTTTACTTTATTATTTTAAAAATAAAGTATTGTGATCGACTTGGAAAAAAAATTGCTACCCTGAAATTTTGTTTTTTCGCGTTTCATGACTAAATTAGCCTAAGGCTACCGACACACGATGCGAGTTAATATATATTATCTCGCTTTTCGATATTACTAGTTTCATTATCTTATACATAATTCGGCCTACTTATATCAAAATAGGAAGTTAATTAACTCGCATCGTGTGTCGGTAGCCTAAAAATGTCTCCGTCTGTCTGTACGCCGTCCGCCGTACGCCGGTGTGTACGCTCAGCGCACATTAACTCCCAAACCCTTCAAGATAAAAAATTCATTTTTGGGGGGGATTGTAGATAGTTGCGGATCTCAAGCGGGTACCCATTTTGGGGGGTGTACGGGTTCAGGGGGAGGCGGAGGAGGGCTTAAACCGAAAAACACGAATTCAAATATCTCAACCATGATAACAGCTAGGAAGCTAAAACTCAACATACATATAGACGGGTTTGTGCGACAACTTTTAAAAATAATTTAATTTTTTTATCCATTGGGGTGCGAAAAGGGGGGGCTAAGAACCAATTGTCAGCCACATTTGTTTTTCAAATGATTATATCTTCGAAATTACTCACCATCAAGAATTGATATTTTGAGACCATTAAAGTGGCATATAGGTCCACCAGAAGGTGTTTAGATAAAAGCTAATTATTGTAAGGGGGAGGGTCAGGGGGGGTGAAAAAAAACACTTAAGAATCAATATCTCGGCTATTTATTATGCTATGTAATTGAATCTGAGAACTTATATTAAGCTATACTAGAAAAATACGAAAAAAATATAACATTTTGACAAAATAGTAGTGGGGAGAAATGGGGATCATTTCAAAAATGATGCACTTTCCGAAATTTCAAACTGATATAATTCAAAATTGAGTGCAGATATCAAATTCAAATTTTGTCAATTTGTAGAACTAGATAGTTTTTAAATTAGGTAAAAATTTTACGTCGGGAGGTGTAAGGGGAGGGAGGTGGTAACCAAAAAAATCGAAAATTTGGAGTGATTTTTTAAGGGCTCTGGTGTTCACTCATATTAAGGAGAGTTCCGTTGACATCTCTCACCAGGTGGTTGGTGGTGAAATTCCTGTTCGTCAACTGTTTCATGATTTTAAATAGTGAACCCATATCCCCAAGGTAAGCCGCAGATTCTGCCTTGTTTGCCAGATCTTCAATGGCCTTTCTCTTGTCGCATCTAACAGCCTTTTTAAGCTGTATATGAGCATCGTCAAAGATACAAAATTTAAATTTTCCATGTGGATACATCTACATATTTGTTTTACATACAGAAAAATAATAAAAATTCCACAATTGTTATGCACCGACCCCCCTGGTCTACCGTGCACAAGGTGTTTCAAGTGCAAGGAAAAAACCACATAAACTGAAAATTTTTGATTGAAATTGAAGGTAGAAACTTGAAAATTTGCGAAATGGATTTTAAAAAAAACTTTATAAGAATGAAATATTAACTGGTTGTATACATTGAAAGCTTCTACCTCCTCCCATACAAAATGATTTTTTCGACCATTTTTAAGAAATGAATTATCACCTAATTAGTATAAGCTATCAATTTGAAATTTTGCACAAAATCATTTGAAAATAGTTGAAATGAAACTGCGTCAAATTTTTTGAGATCCCACTTGCCGTTCTACCCCCTCCCATACAAAAGTATGATTTCGACCAATTTCAATAAAACAACTGCTAACCAATAAATTAAAAGCTACGAACTTGAAATTTGGTACGAGCACCTCAAAGGAGAAAAAAAAGAAAATTGCTTCACAAATTTTGCGATTCCTCTACCCCTTCTACCCCCTCCCATACAAAATTATTTTTTCGATCATTTTTAAGAAATCAGTTATCAGCTAACTCTTAAAAGCTATCAATTTCAAATTTTGCACAAAAACTTATAAAAATAATTGAAAAGATATTATTTTAAAAGTTCTGCAATCGCGCTTGTCCTTCTACCCCCTCCCATACAAAAGTATCATTTCGACCTATTTCATTGAATCAACTAATAACCAACAAATTAAAAGCTACGAACTTGAAATTTTGTACCAGCACACTTCAAGAAAAAGAAAATAAAATTGCGCCACAAATTTTACGATCCCCCTACCTCATCTACTCCTTCCCATGCAAATGTTTGGTTTCGTGAATGTAAAATACACCGAATCCTATGAAAATTCTATGCAACTTCGTCTATGAAACTGATATTTTATACAGAGAATATTGGACGTAATTCAAACAATCAATTAAAAAACTATTAACATCCACCCACTCTTACTATCACCCCTCACCCCTCACCCCTCCCCTCATAATAACTCAAACTTGCATAAATAAACGAACGAAATATTGATTACTGGAGCTTTTGAACGTTTCCGCAAAGTGTTAAATTGACAATTGCCCTGCCTAAGAACTCCCTTTCAATTAGTCTTCCCTAACCACTCTAACCTGCATATTGACTTTCCACACATACGCAACTTGTCCCAAGAATAATAAAGTTTCGCCCGACTTGTTGGCAGTTTATTTTATTTATGCAAGCTTGGGTTTGCATGGAGCGCGGATAGGAGGAATGAGTTTATTTATTCATTCATCGGCCTTGGGGTGTCGCCAGGTCTTGTGAGTGAATGTTAATAATTTTACTTTATTATGCCTATACTAATATAATATAATATAATAATAGTATTAGCAACCAGCAATCCATAAACGACTGAATGTGTCTATACAATACCTTAGTATGGATTAGTCATGAATGATCTCTAAACTCTAATCTGGACACATGCTTTAAGATCGCTTCTGGAGACGTTAGGGAAAATCACTTTAATAGCGGCTATAGTTAAATGCTTTTAACCGACTTACACTTTGGGTGAAGATGGCACAGTGGTTAACGCTTCTGCTTTGCGATCTAGGATCCCTGCTTCAAACTTACTTCTCGATTAACAAAAAAAACACACTTACTTGTTTGTTATACAATTATATGCTCTAAGTTGTAGATTTTGCTCAATACAAAATATACGTATTAAAGTTACTTCGATAATTGGCTTCAAAATGAATTCTACTAAAACTGAAGTGCAGACCTTACTTCAGCACATACATATGCAATGCTAAAATGTATATGAAAGGTTAGCAAGTTCAAAGCACTTCCTAGTGATAAATTACGCGCATTTAAAATACTTCGCAAGCTCTGTTGACCCGTTGGAATAGTAAAAGAATGAAACGCACCTGTAAATACTTTTACAGAGTGTTGTATTGTTTATATATATGTATATGCTATCCAGTTGGGAAAATTAAACGACTTTTAAGGCAAGGAAGAAAATTCTTAAATGTTGCTAAATTTAAAATATTATTTGCGCTTAGAAGTTTTAAATCACGACGCTCTTATTAGTTCGAGAAAAACAAATGACACAATTTTAAAATGGCATCAATAAAAATAAACTGTCAACAATCAATCAAATTCCTGTTAAGACCCCCTATAGGGGCATAGGACAACAACAACTCTCTTTCACATGACGCAATCCCGAGCATCGGCCTTAAGCTGTTGCCAGGACTTTATTCCTCTGAGCTCGTGCTCAACTGCTCGCTTCCATGTGTTACATGGTCGACCAACCCGACGTCTTCCTTGAGGATTATAATCCAGAGCCTGCTTGGTGATGTTTCGCTTTGGTTTCCTCAAAGTATGACCTATCCACTGTCACTTCTGCTTTGAATCTCAATACCTATTTTAGTCTGGCCAGTTGTACTACAAAGTTCGTCGTTGGAGATCACTTCTGGCCAGAATATTCCTAAAATGCGTCGGAGGCATTGGTTCACAAGATTCTGTAGTTTCTTGGTAAGTCGAACGGTCACTTTCCACGTAGTACAACCATATAGCAACATGGATTTGACGCATGCGTCAAAAACTCGCAGCTTCGTGCGAAGGGAGATCTCTCTTAACATCCAGAAAGGGGAAAGGATACCGAAGGCCTGAAGAGCTTTAATTAGCCGAGCCTCAACATCCTTTTCGGCTCCGCCGTCCTTGCAGACAATGCTTCCGAGATAGCAAAAATCTTGCACGTCTTCCTCACCTTGTCCGTTAAGAACAATCGGTGTGCTTGCGTTCGAACCAATGTGTATGTACTTGGTTTTACGCACATTTATTTTCAATCCCGCCTCCTTGTATTTAGATTGCAGTGAGCGAACATTTAACCCTAAGTCCGAACGGTTATGCGCAAGCAAACACACGTCATCAGCATAATCAAGGTGACTTAAGATGTTAAATAGTCTCCATTGAAGACCTTTACCTTCCCCACCTTCCAGTGCAGCTTTCAAGATGTCATTTATTACCACCATAAACAGGGCTGGTGATAATATGCAGCCTTGTCTGACACACGTTCGCACAGAGAAGCTCACGAACAGCTCTCCTCTATGCAAGGCGCGACACCTTGCATTTTCGTAGGATTCTTTAATCATAGCTATGACCTTATCTGGAATACCTCTCCTTCGCAAAGCATTCCATATGTAATCTCGCTTAACGCTGTCGAAATCCTTTTCGAAGTCCACAAACATAAGATGCAGTGGCGAACCAATTTCAGCTGACTGCTCCGTATGGTATTTGTGTGGTCGGTGCAAGACGACCCTTTACGGAATCCAGCCTGATAAACTTCGAGAGTGCTCTCGACGACATCACTAATCCTATTGGAATTACCTTAGCCATAATTTTTGATACGGTAGTAAGTAGACATATACCACGCCAATTACCACAATCCCAAAGGTCGCCCTTCTTCGGAATTTTCACAATGACGCCCTCCCTCCAATCATTCGGATATCTTCCTTCATTCCACACCTCAGTAAAGAGGGGGAGGAGTATATCGGCTGTTATTTCCGGGAGCCGTATTGGCTAGTTCCTCCGTAGAAAGGCAACCCTTTCCAAGATGACTGTGTCTTTTCTTAGCTACTGCTTCACAGTGACATAGGATGTGTACGGTCGTTTCTGATTCCTTGAGACAAAGGCGACAAATGTCGGTTTCAGCTAAGCCCACATTTTTGAGGTGGTGGTTTACTTCACTGTACCCAGTCATTAGGCCGATTAGAGTACTAATATCCTTCTTGCTGAATTTTAGAATATCCTCCACTTTGTTTTTTTGTGGTAGGATCAGTTTTTTTGAAATTGACAAGCCTGGAAGTCTATTCCAGTAGATTTTATGTTCTTGTTCCTCAATTCCCATGTGTTCTGGTACCCACATTAAGGTTACGTCAGTCCTTTTCCCCAGGATGATAAGGTTTTGAAAGCATTCTCATACTATTTTCGATCCGTGTTTATTGGACGCTAGAGCTTTGAGAACCGCCTGACTATCCGATAGGATATAAATGGATTTATTGCGATGAGCTCTCCTTATATTTTCTTGGATGCATAGCTCCATTGCAATTAGTTCGGCCTGGAAGATTGTGACTTCTTTAGCAAGTGGTTTTGACACCGAGAAGTTAGGACCTTTGACTCTGGTTCCTGTTCCCTCAGAGGTGGGAGAGCCATCTGTATACCAGATGATTCTACTTCTACAATGGCGCAACAGCCCAAATCGGGCCTTGGCCTCCTGACCTTCAGGTTACTTAATATTTTTTCATTATTTATTGTGGAAGGGTTGTTAGACCTTCGCACAACCCTCTATCTACGAATTTTTAATTTTTCGTAGATTGAGGTGACCAAGGTATACCCAAGCAGTGTGCTGGAGTTATGCGTCGACCGGGATTTGAACTCACGACCTTCGCATGGCAGACCAACACGCTACCCACTAGGCTACACCCTAGCTTACCAGATGATTGATCCCTCTACTATTTCTGGTAGCATGGACTGCCAGTCCTTGCGTTCTCTGATTATAACTTTGAAGGAAGTTTCAAAGTTGAATTTTTACTATAACCTTTATTTTTGGGTCCTTAAGGATTATGAGCTGACCTCTAAAGTCCCCTGATTTATAATTGTTTTTCTCCTGTATGCGTAACACTACTTTGATAGCTTCTTTTTTTATTTGGATATGTATCGGAGGGATGTTAAGGAACATTTCCATTGCCGCTTTCGGACAGGTTTTCATTGCTCCTGTGATACCAAGGCAAGCTAGCCTTTGGATTTTTTGTAGCGTAAGCTGTGCTTTCCGTTGTAAAATTTTAGTCTACCATATCGTTGATCCGTATGTGACTATTGGGAGAATGACTGTTCTGTAACACCAGTAAATCAAATGATTTGGGCGTTAATCCCCATTTTCTGCCGAATAAGCTTTTGCAGGCCCTAAATGCCTTCAGTGCTTTGGCATGAGTCCATTCTATATGTTTGTTCCAGTTAAGTAAACTCATCCAGTATAACATCTAGATATTTTACCTCATCTGAAAAGGGTATTAATGTTCCATTTATTGAAGGAGGTACAATGTGGTTTTTCTTTCTATTTGTAAAAGGACTACCTCTGCCTTACTTGGATTAATGTTTAAGTTCTTAGATTGACACCAATTCATTATCACCTCTAAGCACATACTAAGCTCATCACATATAGCACATCTTAAGAGTAATACTCACTAGTCAATTCCATCGGAGTTATCCCGCTTCGACTATGAATAGAGGGAGCAAAATAATAAATACTAAGGATAAGCAAGTCAGGAGTGAGTTACTTGAAATGTACCAGTGAGTTCACTGAGGAGACTGTTGCGACTCGCTTCAAAAGAGTTATATTGCATCAATTGTGTCATCTCACTACACCAACTCGATGATGCGTTTGCATATGGTACGGGAAGTGTGTTAAGATTGCGCTGCGACACAGTTGCCGATGAGTACGAGCGGTATGTGTGGTTTATGTTGTGAGTCACCGACATCGAATTGTGTCTCTGCTGCATTATACGCGTTGAGCTGAGTTGTCGGTGGATGAGTCACTATGCGTTCTTTGGACACTTGCACAGGAAGCCTTTTGATAAGTGGCCGTGTAATACAAACGCAATTTCATGTTTTTGTTTTTGTGCTGGTCAGTTTTTGGGGATGATTAGGAAAACTCTTTTGTTTAATAGTTTGACATATTCATTAAGCGCACATAATTCGACTAATACCGTGATTCGAATTTCGCTTAATAATTACATGTGTTTTGAGTTTGTGAATCGCAATCTTTCTAAATTATTGTTTTAAAATCTATTAAGCGTAGTATTTGAATACGTATATTTGGAGTTTTCGAAGGTTTGTAAATTTATGTTATTAAAAGATTTTAAGTTGTGATAATACTTTTTAGACGATACAATATATTGTAGTATTATCGCAAAAGAAAATATTGTAATTTTTAATTGGAAAATGAGTAAGGCCAGCGCCAGGAAAACTAGTGTGACTTGAAACTATTTATCATTATCTTCAAACAAAAAAGCGAAATGCGATGTCTACTCAGCAGTTCTTTCTATGAAATGGGGATCAGTATTCAATTTGTCGAGGCAAGATAAAGCATCCCGGAGTTCAAAATTCTAGAATTTCACCAACTGGACCTGTAGGAACGGCATCTTGAGGAGCTAATAGTGAAACGCCTTCTAGTTCATCCTCGCTGCTAAAAGTGCTGTTTTCGCAACATCTAGCATAACCCTTTTTGCAACCTCATCTAGAAGTAGTACTAGTGCAACTACTCCCTTTCAAAATATTTCCACCTTTAGAAACACCAGTGTTCGGCCGGGACTAGTAAGCACCGTTGCGACTTATTTCAGCAGGCAATTCCAGCCAACCTCGCCAAACAAATCGATGATCAATTAATTCGAATGATTGTCAAGGAATATCAACTCTTTACAATTTTGGAAGACATTGAGTTCCAGAAATTTGTAGAAATGCTAAATCCTGGATATTCTCTTCCTTGCCGAAAAACTATTTTCTAATTCGAACGGATTAACTCCTAAACTATTTGAAAAAACCATGGAAATCTTGGTCATCCCAAAACATGCAATGTTTCATTGCAATAACAGTTCTTTGCATAGGAGACCACGTTACTTTGAAATCTTTTCAGTTAGATTGCTTCGAATACAGTGATAGGCATACATACAGCGAAAAATTTAGCCAAGGAACTGAAAAGAGTATTGCTCGAGTGGGATTTGCTCGATAATGTTGTAGCTGTTGTGAGCGGTAATGATCTAAATATTGTTGCTGCTATTCGGTTGTGCAATTGGAATCATATTCCATGTTTCGCACTTACATTAAATCTGATTGTTCAGAAATCCTTGGCAGCATTATCACCTATCACAACTAAAGTTAAAGCAGTATTGAACTATTTTAAAAAAAAAGCTCAAAAGCAACGCATAAGCTTCTACAAGCTGAGAATCAAATAGGCTATGAAGAATTAAAATTTAAGAAGGATATTCCGACAAGATGGAATTCGACGTACATTATGCTAAGACGTATTCAAGAAGTGAAGGAGCCACTGCTATCGACCTTAGGAATGCTAAATTTGGATTTGCCCCAAATTACGGCTTCGGATTGGGAGGCGGTTAAAGAGTCATGCGACATTTTGGAAATATTTCTCGAGGCTACAGTTGAGATAAGCAGCGAAAAAAATGAACACTTTTGAAACCTTACATTTTCATGGCTTCAATTAGAAACTATATAGGCGAAGGTTCAAGAAACATACTTACCACTGAAATCCATTAATAGACAGAGAAAATTTTAAAAAACGTGTGTTTCTGCTTAGTTATTACTAAAATAAAGCAAAAAACTTATTTATAGCCATTTATTAACAAATAACAGACAGATACTACAATCATATTTATATGTATAGATTACAAAATGAAATTGAGAAGAGATTTCAGAGCTTGGAAGCAAATACTTTGTTCTCACAAGCCGTATTTTTGGATCCACGATTCAAAAAACAAGAGTTTTCAAATGAATCAGCGCTTAGAAGAACGCATGATGATATCGCAAACAACGCTGGTTCAGTTCAAACTGTAGCTAATAATGAAGTCCTTGCAAGCATTGAAGTTTCTTGCAACAAACTGTCACGACTGTGGCTTAAATTTGATACGCAAATGGAAAGCGTTCAATTACAAGAGAACTCAATTGCAGCTGGTATTACTGAAAGCGATAAATTTGTATAAGAACGCTATTTGGAAAGAACAGCCGATCCGTTATCTTCATGGAAAGAGAGGCAATTAATTTTTTCAAGACAATTCCAAATAGCAAAACGAAGACTAAACATCGTCACCACATTGGTTCCATGTGAGCGTATATTTTTCAAAAGCGGAAATATTTTAACTGAAAAGAGGTCTAGACCACCACCGCAAAAAATGACTCACATTTTATTTTTGCACTGCGATTTGTGATTTTAGTTGATTTAACATTTTTTACTTTAAATCTTTTTTTTATATCTGTATGCCATATTTTACTAATATGAGTGATGGCTAGTTATAGAAAGTTTTTAGTTTATAAATTGTAAATCTATACTTATAAATATAATTGTAGTGTCTGTCTGTTATTTGCTTATAAATGGCTATAAATAAGTTTTTTGCTTTATTTTAGCAATAACTAAGCAGAAACATACGTTTTTAAAAATTTTCTCTGTCTGTCTTTCCAGTTTTCACGCAAAAACAGCTAAGCCGATTGTAATGAAACTTTCACAGTTTATTAGATACGCACCGAAATGTAATTTGCGTGTGGTCTTATTTCAATACCCCCCCCCGCCTTCCACCCCCTCCCATACAAAATCACTCATTTTCAAAAATATATGTTTACCACATTTTCTTCAAAACCATTGGAGCAAATCATTTGAAATTTAGAACATACTATTTTTATCAAAAATGTGATATACTGTAGATATAAATTATTTGAATCTCTCTACACCTTCCACCACCTCCCATACAAACTGCACTTTTTCATGAAATATTCTGAACTAATATTCTCAGTACATACAACTTTCATCGAACTCAAATTTTGTATTCTACCCTAGATTAGCATCATTATTAATATCGGGAAAAATTAACCGAGTAGCTTGAATGATGCAGACCTGAAATTTAAAATATATCAATTGCATGATGATTATAGTTGTTCCTCGTAATATCACTAAAAATCACCTCCGATATAAATTGCACAATTTCATTAAATTCAATGCACTAAGTTTCTCAGTACCTACTCAATTTCTGAAGCTTAAATTTGGTACAAAACATTTTTATAGCTACTCTAGCATGATGTGAAACAAATTAGTTCAGCCACTTCCCATACAAAATTTCATAATATCGCAAAAATTTCGATTTCTATAGTATCGTATGATTGGGCCTTACGCACAATCGTAGTTCTGCTATATTTTTAAGCTTAGTGTTATTTTATTTGGGCTTTTTTTTTAATTAACACAAACTATAATTATTCACATGTCCTTAATGCTCTTCAAAAAGTATATGATCTCAAATCACGGGATTGATTTGATCACGAGCCTCTCCCATTCAAATGCGAGTATCATGGTATCATTCTTAATAATTTATGGTTCTGATTCCAACAAATTACAAAACATTGTGTTCAAAGAGCCATTAAAGTAAGCAGATTATATATCCCATATAATGTATTACTAACTACATTCTCAAAAATAGCTTATTATTACGATTCTTATGCACGGACGTTTGTTAGTATCTAAATATATTACGAAAAATCTTTTATTTTTGTATCTAAATTTTTTTGAAAAACAATATACTTATTTAGTAATATAAGATCGGAAATCCTTCTTTTATGAATAAAAGTATTGACGGATGAATATTGATTTAGAGACAAAATTATCTTGAACTTTCCCCAATTAGAAAGAAAATAGCCTCTAAAAGTCTTGTGATTTTTTTGAAGCAGTCTTTTAGATCGACTCAATTAAGTGAGTGAGCTGAAATGAGTCGACTCAATGAAAAGAGTCAGATTTCCCATCGCTAATAAATACACTTTCAAGTCGTTTGATGGTGACCAAGTCGCACAGAAAAGTTTGGCAGTGACAAAATTGAACCATCGGATAATGACGAAGAAGGTGATGCATAGGAATTTGAGTGAGAACGAAATGTCATCGTAGACGGTTCTGATGAGAGTTGCGGGGAAAATTATGAATGTGAAACAGATAATACAGAAGATTTAAAAGAAATCGACCTATAACTTTTGTACCAGTAAAGACTTTTAAACTTTCTTGTATATTGTTCAAATTTATTAATAAAAAGATTAAAATATTTAGCATTAACAGGATTTTAATTATTGTTTTTTAGAAATATATAATATTTCTAAATGAGTTAAAACCGACATTATCTTCATTAGCGTAAAAATCGATTGAAAACTCGTTATTCACTGCATAAATTTGTTAAGTTAATATAATACTTATTGGAATTGACATATAGATTGATTTTATTATTAAGAATAATAAAAATCGCAGTCAGTTGGGTGTCAAGATCGTCAGATCAGCTGCCAAAGTAATTACAACGCACAGCTGCACTGAGCCCATAGAATGTTTTTGCTACTGATTGACGGTCTTTTTATTTTCTTTATTATTAAAAAGTATGAAAATTCAGCTGCATAAAGTTCATAAAGTATAAAATGACTATACTTGAAACTTTTAACATGGTTTATATACGCACGTATCTGACGTATAATCCCCTCACTTAAAAATGGCTGACAATTATTTTTTGGTTGGCAATGATCTCAAAAATCATCCCATAAATTTTGGCACGGCACGAAAATACTCGCAGCATAATTATCGGAGAAAAAAACGAATGATACAGAAGTTAATATCATCACTCAAAAATCTCAAAACCGGATGTCCGTCCGTCCGTCTGTGCGCTCTCTAGCTTGAGACCGCGTTGAGCTAGATAGTTCAACTTTTGTACACGTCATTTCTAACAAAAAATTAAGGTCAAGTTCGTGAATGGGCCAAATCGCTCCACCCCTTCTACCCCCTCCCATATAAAATGACACAATTGCGCAATTTAACATTAAACGGATTTGCTCAAAAAGTATGAAAGCTATTTGCCTGAGATTTGAAATATGTTACTTTTATGATAATATCAATCTACTGTATGAAAATTATGCGTGTCCTCCTCCTCCTTCTACCACCTCCCATACAACCTGTACTTGTCATGAATTACTCCAAACCAATTTACTTATTGCGTATAAAATTTAGCGGGCTGAAATTGTGCACCAAATATCAATTTTATAATATTCCTAGTTATTTCCAAAAAATCACTAAAATCCCTCCACTCTTTCCACCACCTTCCATACAAACTGTACATTTTCACTAAATCTAACTCACTAACTTTCTCAGTTCCCATTCAATTTTTGGAGTAAGCATTTTGTGCAAAACATTTTTATAGCTATTTTTATAGCATGATGGGGAAAAAATTAGTTCAGTGCTATCACCCCTTCTAACACTCCCCGTACAAAATTTCTTGGGATCACAAAAAATTCTATTTCATCTAGAGTATCGTAAGATTGCGCTTTACGCGCAGTCGTAGCCCTGTTATGTTTTTCTTTTAACTTTCACATGCTCTTACATTTGACTCCACAGCGGGTGCGGCAGCTGACGGCCATTATGCTGATTATTGAATATTAATCAACTACTAAAAATTAAATTTATTCGGTATAAAATTCCTCAAAAATATTTATCACAATCTCCCGTACTAATAGTGGTAGTAGTGATAAACTGGCTGAAGAAGAGCTATCCGACTAGCTGATGGCCAGGAGCTGTCTTCAAAAAATTGAGTATGAAAATTGGATTTATGCAATACATTCAATTGGTCACAACATCGAATTAGTTGCATAATTTTACTTTATTATTTTAATAATAAAATATTGTGATCAATTTGAAAAAAAATGCTACACTGAAAATTTGTTTTTTGCGTTTCATGACTAAAATAACCTACGAATACAAAAAAAAAATCAGCCTGTCTGTACGCCGTATATATGCGCTCAGCGCATGCTAACTCCCAAACCCTTGAAGATAGAAAGTTCATTTTTGGGTGGATTGTTGATGGTTGCGGATCTCAGCCGGTCACCCATTTTGGTGGGTGTAAAGGGGAGGCCGAGAAAGCGCCAAAACTGAAAATTAAGAATTAGAATATCTCAGCCATGGAAGCTGAAAATTAACATATACATAGAGGAGTCTGTGGGTCAAACTTTAATAAAAATTTAATTTTCTTATTAATTGTGATCCGAAGAGGAGGGGGGACCAAAAATGTCGAACATTTTTTTAGGACTCTGGCGAAATACACAAAGTTTAAATTTTCCATGTTGATACATCTATTTGATATACATATGTAGAGAAAAAGTAATAACTTATTTCACAATTGTTACGCACCGAGGGGAGTCTTGCGTGCACAAGGTGCTTTAAGTGTAATGATAAAAAAACACACAAGAACTGAAAGTTTTCGAATTAAATTTTAAGGTAGACACTTGAACTCTTCCGAAATGCATTTAAGAAACATAACAGGACTAAAATTGAGCGTAAAGCCCAATCGTGCGATACTCTAGATGAAAGAGAAATTTTTTATTTTAAGAAATTTTGTAGGGGAAGTAGTAGAAGGGGTGACGACATTGAACTTTTTTTTACATCACGCTAAGGTTGCAATCATAATGTTTTATACATAATTTAGGATTCGAAAATTTAAAAGGTACTGAAAAAATAAATTAATGTATTGGATTTAGTGAAGCTCTGCAGTTTGCATAGGAGTTGGTAGAAAGAGTGTGAATTTATTCATGACTTTTTTAGAAATAACTGTGAACATCATTTAATTGACATATTTTAAATTACAGAACAGTAACATTCATACTTTTCAGGAAAATCGAATTTTTGTAAAGTTGTTGAATTGTGTCAAATTGTATGAGAGAGGTTAGAAGGAGTGAAGCTAATCACCTAATTTATTTTGGTCTGACTAATAATTCTAAATAAATATTTAGTGCATAATTTCAGGTCGATAAATTTCATACGTACTGAGTAAATCGGTTTTTCATAAAAAAGTGCAGTTTGTATGGGAGGTGATGGAAAGAAAGGTGGACTCAAATAATTTTTATACAGCAAATTTAATTTATTATAGAAGTAATATATTCAAAATTTCAGATCAATAGCTTTTATACTTTTTGAGCAAATTCATTTAATGTCAAACTGGGAAGTTCTGTCATTTTGTATGGGAGGGGGTAGTAGGGGTAAAGCTAATCGTCTAATTTTTTTCTGATCTTACTAATAATTCTAAATAAATGTTCAGTGCACAATTTCAAATCGATAAATTGTAAATGCACTGAGTAAATTGGTTAAGAGCATTTCATGAAAAAGTGCTATTTGTATGGGAGGGGGTGGAAGGATGTGGAGGACACAAATAATTCTTCTACAGTAGAATGAAACCATCATAAAACTTTTATGTTCCAAATTTCAGATCAATAGCATTTATACTTTTCGAGAAAAGCCATTTATTGACAAATTGCTTAATTGTGTCATTTTGTATGGGAGGGGGTAGAAGGGGTGCAGCGATTCGGGCCGTTCACGAACTTGTGCTTAATTTTTTGTCAAAAACGACGTGTACAAAATTTGAACTTTCTAGATCAACGCGTTCTCAAGCTAGAGAGGACACGGACGGACAGACCGACGGACGGACAGACGGACGGACGGACATCCGGTTGTGCGATTTTTGAGTGATTATATGGACTTCTGTATCATTAATTTTTTTCTCCGAGACTTATTTCTTGCCGTTACAAACTTTGTGGCAAACTTATAATACTCTCAGATTTCATCTAGAGTATAAAAATCCTAAAAGTATTAAATATTAATAGATGCCTCGAAAACTTCAATCCTCTGTCGTACAAAATATTTTTCCGACCTTTTTTTCAGAAATCACTTATCACCCAACTATTTAAAGCTATTAATTTGAAATTTTGCACAAAAACTTTTAAAAATACATAGTTCAAATGAAATTGAGTCAAAAAATTGAGATTGTACCTGCCCTTCTACCCCTTCCATACAAAAGTATGATTTCAACCAATTTCAATCGAATAACCAACAAATTAAAAGCTAAGAGCTTGCATTTTCTTACGAGAACCTTACAAGAGAAACGATTTAAAACTGCACCACAAATTTAATGATCTACCCCGGTGGTGAGGGAATCTCCCATACAAATGTTTGGTTTCGTGAATGTAAAATACATCGAATTTTTTGTTAACTCTACGCAACTTCGTCTATAAAACTGACACACTATAGAGAGAATATTGGCTGTGATTCAAGCAATCAATTAAAACATAACAGCACTACGATTGGGCATAAAGAGATATTTTTGATTTTAAGAAATTTTGTAGGGGAACTGGTGAAGGGGGTGATGACATTGAACTATTTTTTTCACATCACGTTAGATTTGCCATCAAAATGTCTTACACAAAATTTAGGATTGTAAAATTTAATAGGTACTGAGAAAATTAGTGTATTGGATTTAGTGAAATTGTGCAATTTGGATGGGAGGTGGTAGAAGGAGGGGCGAGTTCTTATTGACTTTTTCAGAAGTAACTAAAAACATCATGTTTTGGTATGTTTTAAATTGCATTCATACTTTTTAGGAACATCATTTTTGTAAAAAAAAATGTGAAATTGTGTTAGATTGTACGGGAGGGCGTAGAAGGAGTGAAACTATTCATCTATTTTTTTTTTGGTCTTACTAGTAATTTCAAATGAATATTTAGTGCATAATTTCAGCTCGATCAACTTTTATATATGATAAAGTACAGATTGTATGGGAGGTGGTGTAAGGAAGGGGAGGACTTAAATAACTTTTATACGGTAGATTGAAATCATGATAAAAGTAATATATTCCAAATTTCGGATGAATAGATTTTATACTTTTTGAGCAAATCCGTTCATTGTCAAATTGCGAAAATGTGTAATTTTGTATGGGAGTGAGTAGAAGGTGTGGAGCGATTTGGCCCGTTCACAAACTTGACCTTACTTTTTTGTTTCTTGAATGTTTTATATTGTTCGTATTTGAATGTTTTATACAAAATTCAGTATGAAACATTTCGATAACAACTCTAACGTAATGTAAAAAATTAGTTCAACGTCGTCACCCCTCTACCATTTCCCCTACAAGATTCTTTCGGATCGAAAAATTTCCCTTTCATCTAGATTATCGTACCAGTCCTGTTGTATTTTAATTTTAAGGCTATTTTATTCGGAATACGCACAATAAAGTACTTTATTTTTATAATCATTAAGAATTGTGAAGATATTAACTGGTGGCACAACTTCAAAATCTTCTGCCATACAAATATCGTTTCAAAAATATAAAATTCACCGAATCCGGATTTACTTCTACTAACTTTCTGTGCTGAGAATTTTGCATGTGGTTAAATTATTAATTAAACAGTTCTTAACATCAAAGCCATTTTTTTTGACACCCCCACCCTCACCCATGCAAATGCAAACTTGCATAATTAAACTAGAGAAATATTGATCCAATTTGCTGTAGCTATTGATAAGAATCGCAGTTAAGTTTTAAGTAACTGAAAATTACTTGCGTGTAAAACAACTTTCTATCTATGTTTGCTCCCACCCTAACTTGCATTTAGACTTCCCACGTATCCTCAACTTTTCCCAAGAGTAAGATACTTGCGCCCGACTTGTGTGGAATTCGTCCCTGTGTGCATTTTAGTTTTTAATTATTGAAAGTAGGCAATAAAATGTTCTGTTCGGTTTCATCATTTTTCTTTTGATCTTTATAATTTTGTCTCAACTTTTAAAATAAACTGCCAACAAGTCGGGCGAAACTTTATTACTTTTGGGACAAGTTGCGAATGCATGGAACGTCAATATGCAAATTAGAGTGGTTTGGAAGACTAAGTGAAAGAGAATTCTTGGGCAGGGCTGTTATTAATTTAACAATATTTCATTTGTTTATGCAAGTTTGGGTTTTTATGAGGGTAGCGGAGGGGTGATACGGGTGGGTGGATGTTAATTGCTTCTTAATTGATTGCTTAAATCATGACCAATATTCCCTGTATTGAATGTGTTTCATAAACGAAGCTGCATAGCATTTTCATAAAATTCGGTGTATTCTACATTCACGAAACCGAACATTTGTATGGGAGGGGGTAGAGCGGGTAAGGGAATCGTAAAATTTGTGATGCAATTTTATTTCACTTCTCTTGTAAGGTGCTCGTACACAATTTCAATTCCGTAGCTATTAATTTGTTTGATATTAGTTGATTTAATGAAATTGGTCGAAATCATACTTTTGTAAGGGAATTGTAAAATTTGTGATCCAATTTTATTTCATTTCTCTTGTAAGGTGCTCGTACAAAATTTCAATTTCTTAGCTTTTAATTTGTTTGTTATTAGTTGATTTAATAAAATTGGTCGAAATCATACTTTTGTACGGGAGGGGGTAGTGCGGGTAAGGGAATCGTAAAATTTGTGATGCAATTTTATTTCATTTCTCTTGTAAGGCTCTCGTACAAAGTTTCACTTTCGTAGCTTTCAATTTGTTTGTTATTAGTTGATTTAATGAAATTGGTCGAAATCATACTTTTGTATGGGAGGGCATGCGCGATTTCAAAACTTTGAGACAATTTTGTTTCAACTATTTTTAAAAAAAAATTTAAATTGATAGCTTTTAATAGTTAGGTGATAATTGATTTCTTGAAAATGGTCGAAAAAATAATTTTGTATGGGAGGGGGTAGAAGTTTTAGGGGTGTTCGACCAGTTAATATTTCATATTTTTAAAGATTTTTTTTAAATACATTTTGCAAAATTTCAAGCTCCTACCTTAAAATTTCATTCAAAAATTTTCAGTTTATGTGTTTTTTTCAATGCACATGAAACACCTTGTGCACGTTAGACCGGGGGTCGGTTTATAACAATTGTGGAACAAATTATTATTTTTTTTTTCTATTCTATCAAATAGATGTATCCAAATGCAAAATTTAAACTTTGTATCTTTCACCAGAGCCCTAAAAAAATTACTCAAAATTTTGGACATTTCTGCTTACCACCCGTACACCTCCTAACTCAAAATTTTTACCAAAATTAATAATTTCTCAGTTCTACAATTTAACAAATTTTCAATTTAATATATGTACTCAATTTTGAGATATAACGATTTGTAAGTTTGAAAAGTGCGCCATTTTTAAAATGCTCCCCATTTCCCCCCACTACTATTATTTCCACAGGTTATATTTTTTTCGTATTTTGTTAGTGTAGATTAATATATGTTTTAAGTTTCAATTACATAGCTTAAGAGGTAGTTGAGATATTCATTTTTAAGTGTTTTTTTCGGGGTAGCAAATTTTTTTTTCTGTGTTGATCACAATACTATATTATTAGAATAATAAAGTAAAACTAATTAAAGAATTGAAAATTTCTTAACGCTTTCTAGGTTAGGGTCTTCTACTGTATTATTATGTTCGATTAACTTCTTTTTTCTGGTTTGTGTCATAATATTTGTTGTGTACTTCAACTTCCCTTACTAGCGAGTCATGGTTTGGAAAGTTTTCAAACAACATATTCGAGTATTAAATTGGAAGGCATAGGTTCAAGGCTGTTAGCTAGTTCAAGGCCGTTTTTCGTCCTAAAGTTGGAGCTCTCGCCATTTTCTACTATGCTTCTGACAAGGAATCGATAATTTTTGTAATCTAGATGAAATACTAGAGTACTATAAGCTTACTACAAAGCTTGTAACGCTAAGAAATAAGGTTCAGAGAAAAAATTCAATGATATAGCTCCAAAAATTGAATGGGTACTGAGAAAATTAGTCTGTTTGATTTACTGAAATTTTGCAGTTCGTATGGAAGGTTTTTAGTAATTTGTTGAGAAACAAATATAACCATCATGCAACTGATATATTTTAAATTTCAGATCACTAACATATGTATATACTTTTCAAGAAAATTGAGTTTTTGCAAGGTTTGTAAATTGCGCCATTTTGTATGGGAGGGGGTACAAGAAGTGCAGCTAATAGTATGATTTTTATACTCTAGATGAAACCTGAGGGTATTATAAGTTTGCCACAAAGTTTGTAACGCTAATAAATAAGGCTCGGAAAAAAAAATGAATGATACAGAAGTTCATATAATCACTCAAAAATCTGAAAACCGGATGTCTATCCGTCCGGCCGTCCTCTCCGTGTCCTCTCTAGCTTGAGAACGATTTGATCTAGAAAGTTCGACTTTTGTTTACATCGTTTTTGACAAAAAAGTAAGGACAAGTTCGTGAACGGGCCAAATCGCTCCACTCCTTCTAACCCCTCCCATACAAAATGACACTATCACGCAATTTGACAATAAACTGATTTCCTCGAAAACTATAAAACCCTGAAATTCGGAATATATTACTTTTATAATGATTTTAGTCTATTGTATAAAAATTATACGTGTCCTAATCCTCCTTCCACCATCTACCACAAAAACTGCACTTTTTCATGAAATACTCTAAGCCAATTTACTCTGTGTGTATTGAATTTATCGAGCTCAAATTTAGCACTAAATAAACTGCCAACAAGTCGGGCGAAACTTTATTATTCTTGGGAAACTTTATTATTCTTGCGGATGTGTGGAGAGTCAATATGCAGGTTAGAGTGGTAAGGGAAGACTAAGTGAAAGGGGGTTTTTGGGCAGGGCAATTGTCAATTTAACACTTTGTGGAAACGTTGAAAAGCTCCAGTACATATAATCAATATTTCATTCGTTTATTTATGCAAGTTTGAGTTTTTGTGAGAAGAGGGGTGAGGGGTGATAATAAGGGTGGGTGGATGGTAATAGTTTTTTAATCGATTGCTTGAATCACGTCCAATATTCTCTGCATAGAATGCCAGTTTCAAAGACGAAGTTGCATAGAATTTTCACAGGATTCGGTGTATTCTACATTCACGAAACCAAACATTTGTATGGGAGGGGGTAGAGGAGGTAGGGGAATCGTAAAATTTGTGACGCAATTTTATTTCCTTTCTCTTGTAGTGTGCTCGTACATAATTTCAAGTTCATAGCTTTTAATGTGTTGGTTATTAGTTGATTCAATGAAATAAATCGAAATGATACTTTTGTATGGGAGGGGGTAGAAGAGCAAGCGCGATTGCAAGACTTTTAAAGCAATTTCATTTCAGTTATTATTATAAGTTTTTGTGCAAAATTTAAAATTGATAGCTTGTAAGAGTTAGCTGATAACTAATTTCTTAAAAATACTCGAAAAAATAATTTTGTATGGGAGGTAGTAGAAGAGGTAGAGGAATCGCAAAATTTGTGACGCAATTTTCTTTTCTTTCACTTTTAAGGTGCTCGTACAAAATTTCAAGTTCGTAGCTTTTAGTTTGTTGGTAAGCAGTTGTTTTATTGAAATTGGTCAAATTCATACTTTCGTATAGGAGGGGGTAGAACGGCAAGTGTGATCTCAAAAATTTTGACGCAGTTCCGTTTCAACCATTTTCAAAAGATTTTGTGCAAAATTTCAAAATGATAGATTTTACTAATTAGGTGATAATTAATTTCTTAAAAATGGTCGAAAAAATAATTTGTGTGGGAGGGGGTAGAGGCTTTCAAGGTATTCGACCAGTTAATATTTCATTCTTTTAAAAAAAATTTTTTAAATGCATTTCGCAAATTTTTAAGTTTCTACCTTCAAATGTCATTCAAAAATTTTCAGTTTAGGTGGTTTTTTCATTGCACACGAAACTCCTTGTGCACGGTAGACCAAGGGGGCGGTGCATAACAATTGTGGAATTTTTATTAATTTTGCTGTATGTACAACAAAAGGATGTATCCACATGGAAAATTTAAATTTTGTATCTTTCACCAGAGCCCTTAAAAAATCACTCCAAATTTTCGACATTTTTGGTTACCACCTCCCTCCCCTTACACCTGCCAACGTAAAATTTTTACAAAATTTAAAAACTGTCTAGTTCTACAATTCGACAAAATTTGAATTTGATATCTGTACTCAATTTAGAATTATAACGGTTTGAAATTTTGAAAAGTGCGCCATTTTTAAAATGCTCCCCATTTCCCCCCCAATACTATTTTGTCCAAATGTTATATCTTTCTCGTATTTCTCTAATATATCTTAATATAGGTTCTAAGGCTCAATTACATAGCTTAATAAATAGCCGAGATATTGATTTTTAAGTGTTTTTCTTTGCACCCCCGCTGACCCTCCCCCTTACAATAATTAGCTCTTATCTAAACTGATTCCACTGGACCTATATGCCAGCTTAATGGTCTCAAAATATCAATTTTTTATGGTAAGTAATTTCGAAGATATAATCAGTTGAAAAAAAAATTCGGCTGACAATTGGTTCTTAACCCTCCCTTTTCGCACCCCAATGGATAAAAAAATTAAATTATTTTTAAAAGTTGTCCCTCAAACCCTTCTATATGTATGTTGAGTTTAAGCTTCCTAGCTGTTACCATGGTTGAGATATTTGAATTCGTATTTTCGGTTTAAGCGCTCTCCCACCTCCCCCTGAACTCGTACACCCCTCAAAATGGGTATCCGCCTGAGATCCGCAACTATCTACAATCCCCCCAAAAATGAACTTTCTATCTTGAAGGGTTTGGGAGTTAATGTGCGCTGAGCGTACACGTCGGCGTACGGCGGACGGCGTACAGACAGACGGATTTTTTTTGTTGCATTTTTAGGCTAATTTAGTTATGAAACGTGAAAAAACAAAATTTCAGGATAGCAAATTTTTTCTTTCCAAGTCGATCACAATACTTTATTATTAAAATAATAAAGTAATATTTATTTAGAATTATTGGTAAGACCAAAAAAATTAGACGATTAGCCTCATCCCTTCTACCACTTCCCATACAAAATGACACAATTTCGCAATTCGACAATAAACGGCTTTTCTCGAAAAGTGTAAATGATATTGATCTGAAATTTAGAATATATTACTTTTATAATAATTCCAATCTGCTGTATAAACATTATTGAAGTCTTTCCCTTCCTTCCACCACCTCCCATACAAACTGCACTTTTTCATGAAATACTCGAAACAATTTTTGGGGCGTAGAAGGAGTGAAGCTACTCGGTTAATTTTTTCCCAATATTAATAATTCTAATTAAGGATTGAGTACCAAATTTTAGCTCGATGAAAGTTATATGTATTGGAAAAATTAGCTTAGAATATTTCATGAAAAAGTGCAGTTTGTATGGGAGGTGGTGGAAGGAGTGGGGGGTCTTAATTGAATTTTTGAGAAGCAACTATAATTAATTTGTAATTGATATATTTTAAATTTCAGATCAGTAACATTTACAGTTTTCAAGAAAATCCAATTTAAGTAAAGTCGTGGAATTGTGTCACATCGTATGGGAGGGGGTAGAAGGAGTGAAGCTAATCGGTTAATTTTTTTCCCGATATTAATAATAAGGCAAATTAAGGATTAAGTACAATATTTAAGCTCAATGAAAGTTACACGTACTGAGAAAATTGGTGTATAGCTGTTGGAAAAGGATGTTGGTTTTCAACTACATCTTACATCAGTCCTTGAGACAGTTGTTCGGTTCTTAGACCCTTCAAAACACAAGTCCGTGAGACAAGTGCTAAACTGAGTACGCAGAAAATAAAGCGCTAAGTTTGATGACTTAAACTTTATTAACTGGTTCTCTCCCATTAACGTAACTTACATCATTTTATACCATACACTACGCATTGAATTATTTACTAAACAAAACATAATAAGCAAAACATAAATTACTTAAGTTAAGTGATTTCCCATATTACAACATATGTATCTATGCACACTCGTTCTTTTTATACTCTAGATGGAACCTGAGAGTATTCTAAGTTTGCTCTAAGGTTTGTAACGCTAAGAAATAAGGCTTGGAGAAAAAAATGAATGATACAGAAAATAATATTATGACTCAGAAATCTCAAAACCGGATGTCCGTCTGTCCGTCTGTCCGTCCGTCTGTTCGCTCTCTAGCTTGAGAACGCGTTGAGCTAGAAAGCTCGAATTTCGTACACGTCGTTTTTGACAAAAAAGTAAGGTAAAGTTCGTGAATGGGCCAAATCACTCCACCCCTTCTACCCCCTCCCATACAAAATGACACAATTGCACAATTTGACATTAAACGGATTTGCTCGAAAAGTATAAGAGCTATTAGCTTGAAATTTAGAATATATTACTATTATGGCAATATAAATCTACCGTATAAAAATTATGCGTGTCCGCCTCCTCCTTCTACCACCTCCCTTACAATCTGTACTTGTCATGAATTACTCTAAGCCAATTTACTCAGTGCGTATAAAATAAAGCGGGCTGAAATTATTCGTCAAATATTTTTTTAAAATTTTTATTAAGATCAAAAAAAATTAGACGATTAGCTTCACCCCTTCTACCCCCTCCCATACAAAATGACACAATTGCGCAATTTGACAATAAACGGATTTGCTCAAAAAGTATAAAAGCTATTGGCCTGAAATTTGAAATATATTACTTTCATAATGATTTCAATCTACAGTATAAAAATTATTTGCGTGCTCCCTCTCCTTCTACCTCCTCCCAAACAAACTACACTTTTTCATGAAATGCTCAAAGCCGATTTTCTCAGAACATATAACATTTATCGAGCTCACATTTTGTAATAAATACTTATTTAGCATTATCACTAAGATTATAAAAAAATATTTGATTACCTTCACTGCTTCTACCCCTTCCCATACAATATGACACAGTTTCACAACTTAAAAAAAAATATATTTTCTTGAAAAGTATGAATGTTACTAGTCTAAAATTAAAGAAATGTCAATTTTATGATATTCTTAGTTATTTCTGAAAAAATCACTAAAATCCTCCCACCCTTTCTACCACCTCCCATACAAACTGCTCATTTTCACTAAATCTAACGCACTAATTTTCTCAGCTCCTATTCAATTTTTGGAGTAAGGATTTTGTATAAAATATTTGTATAGCTACTTTAGCATGATGGGAAAAAATTAGTTCAATGCTATCACCCCTTCTAACACTCCCCATACAAAATTTCTTGGGATTGCAAAAAATTCTATTTCATCTAGAGTATCTTAAGATTTCGTTTTACGCGCAATCGTAGCCCTGTTATGTTTTTAATTTGTTTTATAGTCGAAACATGCATATCGTACATACATTTATCGTAGAATCTAGAATTAAACTTATGATGACTCTGCTTATTAATAAATACCAATATCGTGGCCTAGTGATATTGAAACGATTATCGAGTAGGTCATTGTGCAAACGAAATTATAAATACGAATTGTGCTACTCTTTAATATTGCAAAAAAACGATATTTTAAAATTTACATTTCAACTAAAGCATTTCATGAAAAAGTGCAGTTTGTATGGCATGTGGTGGAAGGAGCAGGGGGATTCAAATAACTTGTATACCATAGATCACATTTTTGATAAAAATAGTATGTTCCAAATTTCAAATGATTTGCTCCAATGGTTTTGAAGAAAATTTGATTATTATATATTTTTGAAAATGAGTCATTTTGTATGGAAGGGGGTGGAAGGCGTGGGGTATTGAGATAACACCACACGCAGATTACATCTCAATGCACATCTCATAAACTGTGAAAGTTTCATTACAATCGGTTCAGCCGTTTTTGCATGCAACCCGGAAAGACAGACAGACAGAGAAAATTTTTTAAAAACATGTGTTTCTGCTTAGTTATTAAGTTATTATTTATAGAGCAAAAAACTTATTTATAGCCATTTATAAACAAATAACAGACAGACACTACAATTATATTTATATATATAGATGTATAGATATCTACGTCTAAAGTTTCTTCCTTAATCAAGGGATTTCGTAGTGATCCTAAGAAACAATGGATAGCAAAATATACTTGAACAAATTTGTCGTAGTCCTAATTTTAAAGGTTTTTCGCAGTTTTTAAATAATATCTAAAGATGAAGAGTGTGAGTTTTGCTTTTAAAACCTCCATATATAAATCTAGAATTGAACCCGGGCCATCCGAACGTTGGTTGAAAATTTTTTCGGAGGTTTCACGAATAATAATTTTTGTATCTGAAAATTTTTATAGTACTTTCAAATTTAAAAGAGTTTAATAAAAAGCCGCAGGCGATACTGTTTGTCCAGGGAATTTCTAGGAGTCATGTACATCTGAGCGTTTACAATATATTAGATTTATTGCAAATTAATTTGACTATAGACCCTTTACAATAAATTTAAAAAACAAAAATAACAATTTTTTCTCATCTTGAGTATGCTTCTCAAGTTTGGTCTCCTTATTATGATGTGCATATTGGCAGAATTGGATATCCTCCTCCTTATTCCGACCGACTTCAGGTACTAAGTATATCATCACTCTTGAGACTGTAGTAGCTGATGTAGTTTTTTCTCACCAACTTCTTACAGAGGTAGTTGACTCATCCTTGCTTTTGGGTTAGATGCAGTTTTGGTCAATTTTTACCGAGTTATCCTAGATTGCTGCAGATTTGCTTTCACCAGACTAACTATGGTATGAGCGATTCAATTTCGTGTCTTGCAAGAGAAGTTATCAAGAATGTTGATTTATTCGACTTCTCCGTAGATAAACTATGTGTAAAACGCATACTTAAAGCTAGTCAATATCAATTTATGTTAATTTTTGTCTATTTATTATACTCTGTTAATTTATGTTCTTGGTGCAAGGATGATGATGTTTGATTTGTTCCTTCACTAAATGATGAGCCGAAGGACAATTCGATTTTCATCTTTTATAGTTGGAACAGATTTTATGGCAGTTCTTTGCATTAAGGAATCCTGATAGTTATATGAACATTTTAATCATCAAACTACTTATCTTATAACAGAAAATAAATTTATGATTCGCTACTTAATTATGTAGCTTTGTAATGTCACAAGCAAATGAATATAAAATAATAATATTCTACGTCTTAAGCACTGCTTATCAATAGTGAAGTCGAATACATCAGCATTTTTATTAACTTCTCTCGTGAGACGCAAAATTGGTTCATCGATACCATAGCTTATCAGGTGAAAACCAATCCATAGCAATATGGGATGCCTTGGCAAAAATTTACCAACATCAAACCGCATCAAATCCAAAAGGGTGGAGGAATCAAATAACTCTTTAAGAAGGTTGTGAGCAAAAACTACATCAGCTACTTCACGTCTTTTCGAAAGCGATGACACATTTAAAAGGTTAAGTCGAATAGTATAAGGAGGAACAAAGCTACTCTGAATCGATTCAATCCTGCCAATGTGCTCATCACAATAAGGAGACCAAACTTGAGAAGCATATTCAAGGTGAGATCTGACGAGGGTATTATAGAGACTTGGTCTAACAAGCGAATTGTTAAATTTCTTCGATAAGCGTGTGACGAGTCCCAACCTAGAATTACCTTTCTGCGCGATCTTACTAATAAACAAGCCAAAATCCATTTATGGTCAAATGTAACACTTAACAAAAATATAATAGAGTGGGGTAATTTATCTAAAGCCTCACTAAAATCAGTAAATATACAATGAACCTACTTGCCTTCCTCAATAGCCAAAATGGATTTATTTGCAAAATCACTCAGATTAAAAACAAAGTGGTTGAGGTAAATTCCTGTTAAGACCTCCTAAGGGCATAGGACAGAAAAGGCTTGACGGACCAAAATGTTTCCAGATGAGGTTCTGAAAAACTAGAAAAAGGAAGGGAAAACGCAAAGTAAAAGTTAGTTTTAAAAATTTGACCAGTTTATTCACCAGAGGTTCCAATCAGAATGACTCTTATAACAAAGAATAAGTTTTCCTATTGGAAATTATCGTTGTATGGGTGTGTGCCCAAAGTAGCCGCTAGGATTGCCGCAATAGTTCGTTGTATAGGTATATGCCAAAAGTAGACGCTAGGATTGCCGCAATAGTTCGTTGTATAGGTATGAGCTACGGCAGCCGAAGAATGATTGGAAACGGAACGCTACATCATATGTTCGGGATGACAGTTTGCATCTATCACGTTGACGTGCGCCGCGTTGACTCTATCAATGTCGGTTCCAGCAAACAAATCGCGAGCCTTTATGGTAACTAAAATCCCAAGCGATATACGTCTAAGAGTTCACCTAAGTGGAGCTTTTCAGTCGGATTCGTATACGAATTCAAGTGGAAATATGTTAATAGTGTACTTTCAAGTTGCGTCCAATAGCACCACAATTGCTGGTGAGTACAACAGGCTCTCTTCCACTGGCCTTTAGTTGTAGCCAGGACTTGTTTATTTCTCTGGCTTGCTGCTCAACTGATCGCTTCCATACGCTACATGGTCGACGAACCCGACGTCTTCCTTCAGAATTATAATCCAGAGCCTGTTTGGCGATGTTCCGCTCTGGTTTCCTTAAAGTGTGAACGATTCACTGCCACATCCGCCTTTGAATTTCAATGCCTATTTTAGACTGTCCAGTTGAACTCCAAAGTTCGTCGTTGGAGATGACTTCTGGCCTGAATATTCCTAAAATGTATCAGAGACATTGGTTCTCGAAAGTTTGCAGTTACTAGATAAGTTGAACGGTAACTTTCCACGTAATACAAACCATATAACAACACGAATTTGACGTATGTGTGAAAAACTCGCAATTTCGTGCGAAGGGAAATCTCTTTTAATGTCCAGAAAGGAGAAGGGATACCGAAGTCCTGACGAGCTCTATTTAGCCGAGCTTCAATATTTTTTCCGGCTCTGCCGTCCATGATGATAATGCTTCCGAGATAATAAAAATCTTGCACCTCTTCCACATCTTGTCAGTTAAGAACAATCGGTGTGCTAGTGTTTGAACACTTGTGCATGTACTTGGTTTTAGGAATATTTATTTTCAGTCCCGCACCTTTGCATGAAGAATGCCACGAGTGAACATTTGACTCTCAGTCGAATGGTTATGTGCAAGCAAACATACCTCATCTGCAAACCTTTACGTTCCCCAACTTCCTGGGCAGCTTTCAAAGTGTCATTTATGGTAATAAAAAAAACACGCCTGGTGATAATATGCAACCTTCTCTGACACCCGTTTAGACAGGAAAGCTTTCGGACAGCTTCTCTATGTAAAACGCGACACTTTACATCTTTATAGAATTCTTTAATCATAGCTATGAGCTTATCTGGAATACTTCTCATACGCAAAGCATTCCATATGTAATACCGCTTAACGCTGTCGAAAGTATTCGCAAAGTCCACAAACATGAGATATAGTGGCGAACCCATTCCTGCGGACCGCTCCAATATTATCCGTAGGGTATTTGTGTGGTCGGTACAAGACGACTCTGTACATACCTATACCCTGATAAACTTCGAGAGTGTTCCCCACGACATCACTGCTCCTATTAAGAATTACCTTCGCCATGATTTTCGATACGGCAGTAAGTAGATATATACTACTCCAATCCCGAAGGTCAATCAGTCCAATATCTTCCTTCATTCCACAACTCAGTAAAGAGTAAGAGAATATCGGCTGTTATATCCGGGTCCGCTTTCAGGAGTTTGGTTAGTAGTTCGTCTATACCTGGGGCTTTCCTTTCCACCATTGACCGAATGGCGGAAACTATCTCTTCCTTATCTGGATTATCGTCCCTAATAGAGGATTGTTGTGATGTTTCGTTGTTCTGTTTCTGGAATATCTTCCTCTGACAAGATGCTTAAAATATCAGAGAAGTATCCCCTCCATCGCCGCAACTAGTGTTCACTCATATTAAAGAGAGTTCCGTTGACATCTCTCACCAGGTGGTTGGCGGTGAAATTCCTGTTCGTCAATTGTTTCATAAAATTATATAGTGAAGAAATATTCCCGAGGTAACATAAGTCAGAGATTCTGCCTTGTTGGCCAGATCTTCAATAGCCTTTCGCCTTTCTTGTCGCGTCTAATAGCCTTTTTTAGCTGTAAATGAGCATCGCAGTAGTTCTGTTTCAAGTTTGTTGGTTGACATCGAGTTGACAGATGATTGCCAATTTGGTTTTCTTCTGATCGCCAACCTTGTCCCATGTGTCTTACGAAATCCAGGGTCTCTCACCGGTTTGCACATGTCCCTCAGATTCTGCAGCAAATAAATTATCAATAGCAAACATTCAAGGGAGGGCGAAGCATCAGAAACTGAGAGAGTAGAATCATAGTCAGAGAACGACCAGAAAGTCCTGGAATATTATGTAAAATCACCCAGAAATAAACTGCCAACAAGTCGGGCGAAACTTTATTATTCTTGAGATAAGTTGCGGATGAGTGGAAAGTCAATATGCAGGTTAAAGTGGTTAGGGAAAGCTAAGTGCAAAGGGGTTTCTTGGGCAGGGCTGTTGTCAATTTAACAATATTTCATTCGTTTCTGCAAGTTTGGGTTTTTATGAGGGGAGGAGGAGGGGTAAAAAAAAGGGTGGGTGGATGTTAACAGCTTTTTAATAATTGCTTGAATCACGTCCAATATTCTCTGTATAGAATGTGTTTCATAGACGAAATTGCAAAAAATTTTCATAAAATTTGGTATATTTTATTTTCACGAAACCGAAAATTTGTATGGGAGGGGGTAGAGAAGGTAGGGGAATCGTAAAATTTGATATGCAGTTTTATTTCGCTTCCCTTGTAAGGTGCTTGTATAAAATTTCAAGTTCGTAGCTTTTAGTTTGTTAGTTATTAGTTGATTTAATGAAATTGGTCGAAATCATAGTTTTGTATGGGAGGGGGTAGAACGGTAAGCGCAATTTCAAAACTTTTAAAGCAACTTCATTTGAATTACTTTTATAAGTTTTCATGCAAAATTTGAAATTGATAGCTTTTAAGAGATAGCTGATAACTGATTTCTTAAAAATGCTCGAAAAAATAATTTTGTATGGGAGGGGGTAGAGGAGGTAAGGGAATCGTAAAATTTGTGATAGAATTTTCTTTCTTTTCTGTTTTAAGGTGCTTGTACAAAATTTCAAGTTCGTAGCTTTTAATTTGTTGGTTATTAGTTGATTTAATGAAATTGGTCGAAATCATGCTTTTGTATGGGAGGGGGTAGAAGGGCAAGCATGATTTCAAAACTTTTACCGTAATTTTATTTTAACTATTTTTCTAAGTTTTTGTGCAAAATTTCAAATTGATAGCTTTTGATAGTTAGGTGATAATTGATTTCTTAAAATTGGTCGAAAAAATAATTTTGTATGGGAGGGAGCAGAAGTTTTAAAAATATTCAACCAGTTAATATTTCAAACTTTTAGAGATTTTTTTTAAATGCATTTCCCAAATTTTCAAGTTTCTACCTAAAAATTTCATTCAAAAATTTTCAGTTTATGTGTTTTTTTCATTCCACATGAAACACCTTGTGCACGTTAGACCCCCACTTCGGAGCATAACAATTTTGGAACAAATTACTATTTTTTTCTCGATCTATATCAAATAGATGTGTCGAAATGCAAAATTTAAACTTTGTATCTTTTACCAGAGCCATAAAAAAATCACTCAAAATTTTCAACATTTTCGCTTTCCACCTCCCTCTCCTTACACCCCCCAACTCAAATTTCTTACCAAAATTAAAGATTATATAGTTCTACAATCTGACAAATTTTTGATTTGATATCTGTACTCAATTTTGAGATTTGATGATTTGTAATTTTGGAAAGTGCGCCATTTTTGAAATGCTCCCCATTTCCCCCCACTACTATAATGTCCACATATTATATTTTTTTCGTATGTCGCTAGTAAAGCTTAGTATACATTTTAAGTTTCAATTACATAGCATAAGAGACAGTTGAGATATTAATTTTTAAAAGTTTTTCTTTGCACCCCCCCTGACCCTCCCCCTTTCACTCATTAGCTTCTATCTAAACTGCTTCTAGTAGATCTAAATACTATCTTGATGGTCTCAAAATATCAATTTTTTTTGGGAAGTAATTTCGAAGATATAATCATTTGAAAAAAAAATTCGGCCGACAATTGGTTCTTAACCCCCCCTTTTCGCACGCCAATGGATAAAAAAATTAAGTTATTTTTAAAAGTTGTCCCACAAACTCTTGTATATGTATGTTGATTTTTAGCTTCCTAGCTGTAACCATGGTTGAGATATTTGAATTCGTATTTTCGGTTTAAGCGCTACCCCCGCCTCCCCCTGAACTCGTACACCCCCCAAAATTGGTATCCGCCTGAGATCCGCAACTACCTACAATCCCTCCAAAAATGAACTTTCTATCTTGAAGGGTTTGGGAGTTAATGTGCGCTGAGCGTACACGTCGGCGTACGGCGTACGGCGGACGGCGTACAGACAGACGGATTTTTTTTTTTTGCATTTTTAGGCTATTTTAGTCATGAAACGCGAAAAAAAAAATTTCAGGGTAGCAATTTTTTTTTTGCCCCAAGTCGATCACAATATTTTAGTATTAAAATAATAAAGTAAAAACATAAAAGAATTATGATTGGGCGTAAAGCCCAATCATGTGATACTCTAGATGAAATGAGAAAGAGTTCAATGTACCGGAAAATATGTCACCTGCAATTCTTTTAAATAATTACTAGTGACTTTTGTATGGGAGGTGGAAGAAGGAGAGGAGGAAGGTTTGCAATTTTTGGATATGACACCTAATGTGGCATGCAAAATATTTCGTGCTGAATTTAAGGTTTGTAGCTTTCATTATTTTCAATTGGACATAGTTTTCCTGAAATTGAGGCATTTGTATGGGAGGTGGCAGAGGAAGTGGAGCGTTTAAGATGATTTTGAAACTGGTTATCATCACCCTTATCACCACGCTTTGATTCAATTTCAAATTCGATAGTTCTAATATATTCGAAGGAGAAAAGCTTTTCTTGAATTTATAATACAAATATTTGTATGGGAGGGGGTAGAAGGAGTGAAGAGGAGCTGATAAATTTTTTTAGCATTTATTGCAGTTATTAAAAAACAAATTCTGGCAAAATTTCAAATTTATACTTTTTCTAGTTTTAATGGAAATCGATATAATGCACTTAACAAAAATTATACATTTGTATGGGAGGGGGTAGAAGGAGTGTACGGATCAAACATATTGATATTTATATTTTTATACTTTACGCAAAATATCAAGTTGATAGCTTCAACAGTTTCGAAGAAAAATAATTTAATTTAAATTTCAAAATTTCGTGAAATTTGTATGGGAGGGGGTAGAAGGAGTGAGGTGAAGTTAATAATTTTTTTAATTCTGATTGAAATTATAATAAAATTAATTCTGGAAAAAATTCGTTTTTATAACTTTGCAAGTTTCAATGAAAATCGAAAAACTGCATTTTTCAAAATTATGCATTTGTATGGGAGGGGGTAGAAGGAGTGACGGGATCAAATCAATATTCCGTCATATTATTGACATTTATATTATAATACTTTGATCCAAATTTTAAATCGATAGCTCAAATAGTTTCAAAGAAAAATCAATTTCTGAAAATTTCTGAATTTCGAGAAATTTGTATGGGAGGGGGTAGAAGGAGTGGGGGGATGTGGCCCGTTCACGAACTTAAAGTTTCTTTTTTGCTAAAAATGACACACAACAAATTTCAGCACGATAGCTCAAAGCGTTCGAGAGTTATGCTGTAGACAGACGGACAGACGGACAGACGGACAGACAGCAACTCGGAATCGAAGCTTTTGAGCGACAACAAATATTTCTGTACCCTTGGCGGCTCTGTGCGAGCATTATTTCTTAGCGTTACAAACGGTAAGGCAAACACAATATACTCTCAGATTTCATCTAGAGTATAATGAGTTCGTCAGAGATACTATTGTGAACAAAAGTTATGCAGTCAACTGTTTTTTCATAAAAAGTTCAAGGACTAGATCTGGGAATATATGTCAAAAAAACCGAAATATCCTTATTGCTACTCGTGTTTAGCAATAAGGAGCACACAAGATCTTCAAACATTGATGGTTGGGTACAGGAACAACTGCACAATTAATTTAGTTTCAGACTGCTAAGAATACATCACCACCTATTAATCTAAGATCGGAAAGATACCGATCTCTACGAAAGACATCATCGAGATACGGAGACTCAAAAGACTATGAAGGGAGCTAGCAGTGACAAAAGTGTTTACAGTAACTGGAATAGTTGACAGTTAAATAAAATACGCAAATTTATATAAGATATCACATGTGACAATAAACTGATGTTTGAGCTTTAGACTCCTCCCTCCTCCTGACGTAATATTTATTGGTAGTTTCAGTGGGTAGTTGGTTAGGTTAGCACTAAAAAATACACACATACAGAGATGACGTCACAACAGAACTTACTTTTCTGCATTCCTGGGAACTCAAATAGTGGAAATCAGTCAAATATCGGATGTAGAAATTTTTTGCGAACATATGTACATATATTTCATAAGAAGAAAAACTACAAATTAAATCACATCCAACTTTTTGTTGTCATTTATGTTTAATAAAACCATCTTAATCTATACACTGGCTTCCGCGCATCCACGACTTGCCCTGAGAATAATATCGTTGCGCTTGACTTGCTGCGAGTGATTTTCTTTTAGGCGATAGTTAATTAGGTAAGCAAACCTTATTAGCGCACGAGTTTTAAAAATTCCTCAGGTTCCTATAATAAAAGACATTAAAGTGCAATAAAATTTCGTCATTTGTATTATAAACTTTCGCTTGTTTCAGATCACACTGTTAATTTTATTCTATTATTATGCAGATTATCTATCAATTTATGAATGAAATGGAGTCACTACAAAAGCAAAAGGTCTTTGGGCTGCATTTTGCTGTTGCTTTTAGAATATTTTGAGCATTCTTAGCGGATAAAAATTTAATTAACTATATTTTTTTTAATTAGTCATTACAGTTATTGTGATCAAATTCAGTAGGGAAGTGAAATCATAGCTGTCCGCGCAATGATGTAAAAAAGTTTCTAATTTTGTAGCAACGATTTAAGAGTAAACATCAATAGTTAGGAATTTGGGGAAAAATTGAGAAACATAGAAAGAAGACTTTTTTTTTGTCAATTGACGTTTAATAGAAAAAATAATGATGATGTGGAAGTATGTATATGTATTCGCACAGTGCTACCAATAATCCCCCCATTTAGGTATTTTGCAGTAATGTCGAGTTTCAAGCGTGATGTATTTTAAAACAGTTTCACAGGTAGAGCATAGTGCCAATATAATTCATTTATATTCTTCTTGGGATGGCACTTAGTGAAGATGTGAGTAAATACAAAATCACAATTATATTCAACTTGTGATAATATCGCACGCGGAGCATATGAGACTAAGTCGAATTGTACTTATGATGAAGATATAGCAATTGCTCGCATACATTTACGATACTGCTGGAGCTGTGCGCTGCTTTCTTATAAACGACGAAGACGTTGAAATTGGACGTTAATTTAAATTCTGTAACATCGTCACAAACTGAGGGAATAAAACGCGGCCATCAATGGCTTGTAGTCACAGTTCACCGGTTGCTTTCTGACCACCAACAACCCAAACAGATAATTTTTTACACACATCGGACAGATTTTTGCGTATACATAATTTTTCTTAAAACTGCGTTTCTTTAGTGACATCAAGTGAAAGAAATAGTTCAAATTCGAAATGAAGATTGTTCTCTGTTTGTTGGTGTTTGCGGCTATTGCTGCAGCTAGCCCTTCCGAGAGTGATAGTTTACTTGTAACGGCCATTAAAGTTGTAAAAGATTGCGGTGATAAGCCCATGTTCTTATGTTTAAAGGTGAGCTAACTTCATATTTTTATAGTTCTATAAAATTTAAGTACGAATTAATTTCAGGAAAGGGCCTTGCATTATATTGATTCGCAAAATGGAGACATTAAACTATCTGAAGGTGTTGAAATGATCAAAACTGAGGATTTGCCAAACGGGAGGTCTTTAAGCGACATCCGTCTCTCTGATGACATTGAATCTCGCGAAAATGAAGTTGATTCTTTATTGGTGGACAGAATTGCTCGGTTCTTTGGGACACATACGCTTCAATTCAAGGTGCCAAAAGACTCCATCGCTGAAATGCAACGGTCACTAGAAGAAGGCAAGTATAACTAAAAACCGCCAGCAATCGTTAACTACCTTAAGTGTCAGTGTCAAGTTCACTTCGTTAAAAAACCATAAGTAATTTTCATGCAATATTACTTCATAATAGCGTCGGAATATGATCTAACATTGCGATCAGGTGAAAGTTATAAACGAAAAAAAGTAATATAGAAAGAAAAGGTCGAGATGAGACGACTTTAATTTTCTAAGATGACTAATCATATAGTTGAATTGGGCAAAGTTACTCAATCGATTTGGATTTGGACTTTTGAATTATGTGATTGCGATAACATGGGCGAAATATTGGGATTTATGTTTTCTTGTTTATCCAAATAAATTAAATTACTGGGGTTACTTAATTATTTATAAAAAAACGTGCGAAAGCTAAAATCAAGGTTTTTCTAATATTGAATTACATTATAAAGTTATTAGTAACCGGCTTAAGTACTTTACACTTCTTTTTCACAATTTCTCTTATTATTTAGTTTCCAAATTAGAATATATGAATTTTTCGATTATATAATAACGCGATCAATTATTATCAAAAATGATTTTTTTAATAATATTTAAATTAACAATAACAAATTATTATAAGATATCAATCCGGTTTTCTTTTGATATATATATATAATTGCTACTGCTTATTTTGCGTACGTAATTTAACTTTCTTAGCAAATATTGCTCCTCCATTATTTTAAATCATGTTTAATTTTTATCATTTCAGCTCGAGGAAAGAAGAAAGCTAAGAAAATTTTATTGCCATTGTTGTTACTGTTCAAACTTAAGGCAGCCGCGCTTTTGCCGTTAGTTATTGGTTTCTTAGCTTTAATTGCATTCAAGGCATTGATTGTTGGCAAATTAGCTCTAATATTGTCTGGTATTATTGGATTAAAAAAACTGCTTGATGCGAAGAACTCCACACAAAACTACGAAGTTGTTGCACATCCGCAGTATTCACACTCGTCAACTTACGATGAACATGGTGGTCATGGTTATGGTCGCTCATTAGATGCACAAGATCTTGCGTATTCAGCTCACACCAAATAGATAACTTTGTTTTTATATTAATTACGAAAATTTAACTAGATTTAAAATAATTAAATTATTAATTTATTAAATTATTTATTTGAAAAACGATTGAAAGTAAGAAATACGATAGACAATATATACATACGTAGAATTACTATGAAAAATATTGATTGTAAAAAATTAGGTTGAGCCATAAGTCATTGCAACGGATCTAACTACCTATAAATACAATAAAGCAGTATAAGCATATAGCTCATTAGTATTCCGTAGACAAACTATTAAATAAAACTACTTGTACAAAACTTAACTATTCAGAATATGTCCAATTAAACAAAATGATTAAAATATGAAAATTAAAATTGTTTTCCTCGAAAATATAAAATAGTAGCCTACGTATCAGTAAAAGGTAAATCGATTAATAAATATTTTGCGGTACGTCATTACTCGCCAAAAGTTTAAATGCATTTGAACTAGACAAAATGCAATTTTACGGCTTAATAAATCTACGTATATCTCGACAAGGTATTTTTCTAAAGTGCATTCGTATTTTTTAAGTAAAAAAACATTTGTTGACATGCAATCTTCTAATTTGCGTAAGTAGCTCAGTAGGCTCCATCTACTAGAGCTATGCTCAAACCCACTATAATTTATCTTGTCCATGAGCTTGAAACATGAACCTGCGGTAGTCTACTAGAGTAAGAGCACTTACTGCCTACTCGCTTACGACCTGTGTACATATAAGATGCGAAGAAAACATAAAAAAGAAACAGTGTTACCAGTACGATATGAGTAAGTATTGAGCGTTACTTTTCTAACGGAACTCCTATTTTCCTGCTAGATTTGAGCATTCTGGGTCACACGTTTAATGTGCGTCTTTATCTAAAGTGGCTTTCTTATTTTTCTCTTGCCGTATGTGCATTAACTGTGGCCGCTTTGTTTCTACGGTTGCGCATGATTGTAGAAACTCCAGTTTCATTAACATGCCAAATAAAGCTTACGAGTATGATTCTAGAATACGTAAAGGAATATCTTTTAATAAATGGAGCTATTTTTGAGTAAAGTATTTAAAATTCAATGCTGATCCTACCTTGGCAATGAAACTGTTAAATCGAAAGTTTTCAAAGAACTAAATGTACTTAAAAAAAAAAATAAAAACACTTTCACCGGATCGGATCGTTGCCGCAGTCTTGGCCGTTACCGGCAAACCCTAGATTAAGTGCATAGCTATGCTTCCGATGTGATGATGACGTCTTTGAAGAAGGCCACTTTCATCCATACTCGTACCGGATGAGCTCTTTATTTTCGCTTCATTTTTATTCTCTACACTCGTCGTCGTTGTTAACTTGTATATTTGTTAAAACAAGTCTTTCGATATGTTACACTTTTGCAAAATTATACATACATCTTCTTTGTCTACTTTGTCTGATTACCTGTATCTTCGGGTAAACGAAATGAATTGTGTATAAATATTGGACTCAACTATTGAAATACACTTAGTATTAGGCATGCTAAAATTGGCTTTTATCGCATTTCACCACTCATATTTATAACCAAATGGCGAAGACGGTGTGGAATGGTTAGTTCGTCTTCAAATGCTGCCATGCACATATTTATACTGGAACTTACATAGCGCGAACATTCTAGGTGAGCTTAATGAACTGCGTGAAGAAAAATGATAATGGCGTTACACTAGTATGACTTTGATTCGTCGTTGCAGTTTTGAAATCCATAGTTCTAATTTCAACATATGGATCAGCACAAAACCCAATGGTTACATCTCCAGATTTGATGCATTTAGTTTATTATTCTAATAATAAATAAACTGTCAACAAGGCGGGTGCAACTTTATTATTCTTGCGACAAGTTGAAGATGCTTGGAAAGTCAATAAGCAGGCTAGAGTGGTAAGGGGGGAATAAAAGAAAAAGGGTTCTTGGGCAGGGATGTTGTTAATTTAACACTTAATCCAGTACATTGAATAAATATTTCATTTGCTAATTTATGCAAGTTTGGGTTCTTATGAGGGAAGAGGAGATAGTAAAAGTGGGTGGATGTTAATAATTTTTTAAGTGATTGCTTGAATCACGTCCCAAATTCTCTGTACAGAATGTCAGTTTGATAGAAGAAGTTGCATAGAATTTTCATAAAATTCGGTGTATCTTACATTCACGAAACTAAACATTTGTAAGAGAGGGGATAGAGAAGGTCAATGAATCGTAAAATTTGTGATGCAGTTTCATTTTATTTCTCTAGTAATGTACTCGTTCAAAATTTCAAGTTCATAGCTTTTAATTTGTTGGTTATTAGTTGATTTATTTAAATTGGTCGAAATCTTACTTTTGTATGGGAGTGGGTAGAAGAGCATTTGCGATCTCAAAACTCTTGACGCAATTTCGTTTCGACTACTTTTAGAAGTTTCTCTGCAAAATTTCAAATTGATAGATTTAATAGTTAGGTGATAATTGATTTCTTAAAAATATTCGCAAAATAATTTTATATGGCAGAAAGTAGAGGTTTTGAAGGTATTTGACTTTTAGGAATTTTCTTAAAAGCATTTCGAAAGTTTTCAAGTTTCTAGCTTAAAATTTTATACAAACATTACAGAAGAAGATGAAATGAGAAAGAGTTCAATGTACCGGAAAATATGTCACCTCCAATTCTTTTGAATAATTAATAGTGACTTTTGTATGGGAGGTGGTAGAAGCAGAGGAGGAACTTTTGTAATTTTTGGATATGACACCTAATGTGGTATGCAAAATATTTCGTGCTGAATTTAAGGTTTATAGCTTTCATTATTTTCAATTGGACTTAGTTTTCCTGAAATTGGGGCATTTGTATGGGAGGTGGAAGAGGAAGTGGAGGGGCTTAGAAGATTTTGAAACTTATCAACATCATTAACACCAGGCTTTCTTTCAATTTTAAAGTCGATAGCTCTCATATGTTCGAAGAAGAAATGCTTTCCTTGAATTAATAATACAGATATTTATATGGGAGGGGGTAGAAGGAGTGAAGAGGAGCTGATAATTTTTTTTCAAATTTATTGCAATTATTAAAAAACCAATTCTGGCAAAATTTTAAGTTTATACTTTTTTTAGTTTTAATGGAAATCGATCTAATGCACTTAACAAAAATTATGCATTGTATGGGAGGGGGTAGAAGGAGTGTACGGATCAAAACACATTTTTTTCTCGTTATTGATATTTCTATTTTTATACTTTATGCAAAATATCAAGCTGATAGCTTTAACAGTTTCGAAGAAAAATAATTTAATTTTAATTTCAAAATTTCGTGAAATTTGTATGGGACGGGGTAGAAAGAGTAAGGTTAAGTTGATATTTTTTTCAATACTGATTGCAATTATAATAAAATTAATTCTGGTATAAATTCGTTTTTATGACTTTGCTAGTTTCAATGAAAATCGAAAAAATGCATTTTTCAAAATTACGCATTTGTATGGGAGGAAGTAGAAGGAGTGACGGGATCAGATTATTATTCAGTCATATTAATGACATCTATTTTGTAATACTTTGATTCAAATTTCAAGTCGATAGCTTAAATAGTTTCAAAGAAAAATCAATTTCTGAAAATTTCGGAATATCGTGAAATTCGTATGGGAGGGGGTAGAAGGAGTGGGGGAATGTGGCCCGTTCACGAACTTAAAGTTATTTTTTGCTAAAAATGATACACAAAAATTTTTAGCGCTATAGCTAAAAGCTTTCGAGAGTTATGCTGTAGACAGACGGACAGACAGCAACTTGGAATCGAAGTTTTTGAGCGACAACAAATATTTCTGTACCCTTGGCGGCTCTGTGCGAGCATTATTTCTTAGCGTTACAAACGGTAAGGCAAACACAATACACTCTCAGATTTCATCTAGAGCATAAAAATTTTTAGTTTGTGTGTTTATAATCTAGATGAAATCTGAGAGTATTATAAGTTTGCAACAAAGTTTGTAACGCCAAGAAATAAGGCTCGGAAAAAATGTGAATGATACAGAAGTTCATATAATCACTCAAAAATCTCAAAACCAAATGTCTTTCCGTCCGTCTGTCCGTCCGTCCTCTCTAGCTTGAGAAATGTAATACTTTTATGATGATTTCAATCTACTGTCTTAAAATGATTTATGTCGTCGCTCTCCTTCCACCACCTCCCATACAAACTGCACTTTTTTATGAAATGCTCTAGACCAAGTCCGTATAAAATTTATCGAGCTAAAATTATGCTCCAAATATTTATTTGGAATTATTAGTGAAACCACAAAAAAAAAAAAAAAATAGACGATAAGCCTTACCCCTTCTACCTCCTCCCATAAAAATCACATAATTTCCTAATTTTACAATAAACGGATTAGTTCGAAAAATATAAATGCTATTGATCTGGAATTTGGAATATAATACTTTCACGGTGATCTCAATCTACTGTATAAAAATTATTTGAGTTCTCCACTTCCTTCCACCACCTCCCATACAAACTGCACTTTTCCATGAAATACTATAAACAAATTTACTCACTACATATAAAATTTATCGAGCTGCAATTGTGCACTAAATATGTATTTAGAATTGTTAGTAAGAACAAAAAGAATTAGATGACTAGTTTCACTCCTACTACCCCCTTCCATACAATCAGATACAATTTCACAACTTCGCAAAAAGTCGATCTTCATGAAAACTGTGAATCTACAATTTAAAACATGTCAAAAGCATGATATTTTTAGTTATTTCTGAAAAAGTCATTAAGAACTCGTTCCTCCTCCTACCACCTCCCATACAAAATGCACAATTTCACTAGATCCAATATAGTAATTTCGTTAGTACCTATTAAATTTTTGAATCCTAAATTTTGTATAAGACATTTTGATGGCAACTGTAGCGTGATGTGAAAAAATTAGTTCAATGTCATCATTTCTGAAAACCAAAAAACTAGAGTATCGCAGTAGTCCTGTTATGTTTCTTCATTGCACTTGAAACATCTTGTGTACGTTAGACTCTCCCTACGGTGCATAACAATTGTGCAACATATTATTGTTTTTTATCCATATATGTATATCAAATAGATGTGTTCACATGGAAAATTCAAATTTTGTATCCTCCACCATAGTTTTAAAATATAACTCAAAATTTTCGACATTTTTGCTTACCACCTCCCTCCACTTACACCCTCCATCTTCAAATTTTTACCAAAATTAAAGTCTACATATGTAGTTCTAGAATCTTACAATTTTATATCTGAACGCAGTTTTGAAATATAACGGTTTGAAATTTTGAAATGTGCACCATTTTAGAAATGCTCCCCATTTTACCTCCAACTACTGTTATGTCCAAATGTTATATTTTTCTCATATTTTGCTAGTATATAGATCAATATGTGCTCCAAGTTTTAATTACATAGCCGAGATATTAATTTTGAAGTAATTTCCTTTACACCACCCGATTTTAGTGCTACTCCGTAACTATCTACAATCCACCCAAAAATGAACTTTATATCTTGAGCAGTTTGGGAGTTAATATGCGCTACTTTTAGGCTATTGTAGTCATGAAACGCGAAAAAAACTAAATTTCAGAGTAGCAAATTTGTTTTTTCCAAGTTGATCACAATACTTTATAATAAGAATAATAAAGTGAAATTGTGATCGACTAAGAAAAATCCCAAAAACTTGTTTTTCACGTTTTATGGCTAACGAAGTACAAAATATCCGCCAACACATCAGGCGCAACTTGATATTATTCTTGGAACAACGTGAAGATACGTGGGAAGTTAATATGCACGTTAGGTGGTAGTGGGCAAGTGGGACGAAGGGAGTGAAGTTCTTAGCAGCTAACTGCGAATATTATGAAAAGTGCATAAGCTCTGAAACATTGAGTTTATTCGTTTATTTTATTTATTTAATATTAGTTTTTGTCTTTTGAACTATGCTCATATGTATGTAAAAGATTTTACAATCGTATATATAATGTGTTGCTAATTTATTTGTATATAAAAGGAAAATATAATTAAAATTAGAGAATAAATGGTTAATTAAAAGAAATAAACTGCCAACAAGTCGGGCGAAACTTTATTATTCTTGAGACAAGTTGCGGATGAGTGGAAAGTCAATATGCAGGTTAAAGTGGCTAGGGAAAGCTAAGTGAAAGGAATTTCTTGGACAGAGCTGATGTCAATTTAACAATATTTCATTCGTTTCTGCATGTTTGGGTTCTTACGAGAGGAGGAGGAGGGGTAATAGTAAGGGTGGACTTTTTAATAATTGCTTGAATCACGTCCAATATTCTCTGTATAGAATGTGTTTCATAGACGAAATTGCATAGAATTTTCATAAAATTCGGTGTATTTTACATTCACGAAACCGAAAATTTGTATGGGAAGGGGTATAGAAGGTAGGGGAATCGTAAAATTTGATATGTAGTTTTATTTCGCTTCTCTTGTTAGGTGCTTGTATAAAATTTCAAGTTCGTAGCTTTTAGTTTGTTAGTTATTAGTTGATTTAATGAAATTGGTCGAAATCATAGTTTTGTATGGGAGGGGGTAGAACGGCAAGCGCGATTTCAAAACTTTTAAAGCAACTTCATTTGAATTATTTTTGTAAGTTTTCATGCAAAATTTGAAATTGATAGCTTTTAAGAGATAGCTGATAACTGATTTCTTATAAATGCTCGAAAAAATAATTTTATATGGGAGGGGGTAGAGGAGGTAGGGGAATCGTAAAACTTGTAATGGAATTTTTTTCTTTTTTTTTGTATTGTGCTCGTACAAAATTTCAAGTTCGTAACTTTTAATTTGTTGGTTATTAGTTGATTTAATGAAATTGGTCGAAATCATACTTTTGTATGGGAGGGGGTAGAAGGGCAAGTGTGATTTCAAAACTTTTAACGTAATTTTATTTCAACTATTTTTTTAAGTTTTTGTGCAAACTTTCAAAATGATAGCTTTTGATAGTTTGGTGATAATTGGTTTCTTAAAAATGGTCGAAAAAATAATTTTGTATGGGAGGGAGTAGAAGTTTTAAAAATATTCGACCAGTTAGTATTTCAAACTTTTAGAGATTTTTTTAAATGCATTTTCCAAATTTTCATGTTTCTACCTAAAATTTCATTCAAAAATTTTCAGTTTATGTGTTTTTTTCATTCCACATGAAACACCTTGTGCACGTTAGACCCCGGAGCATAACAGTTTTGGAACAAATTACTAATTTTTCTTATCTATATCAAATAGATGTGTCGACATGCAAAATTTAAACTTTGTATCTTTTACCAGAGCCATAAAAAAATCACTCAAAATTTTCAACATTTTCGCTTTCCACCTCCCTCCCCTTACACCCCCCAACTTAAAATTTTTACCAAAATTAAAGATTATATAGCTCTACAATATGACAAATTTTTGATTTGATATCTGTATTCAATTTTGAGATTTGATAATTTGTAGTTTTGGAAAGTGTGCCATTTTTGAAATGCTCCCCATTTCCCTCCACTACTATGATGACAATATATTATATTTTTTTCATATGTCGCTGGTAAAGTTTAGTATACATTTCAGGTTTCAATAATATAGCCTAAGAGACAGTCGAGATATTAATTTTTAAGTGTTTTTCTTTGACCCCCCCTTGACCCTCCCCCTTTCACTAATTAGCTTCTATCTAAACTGCTTTCAGTAGATCTATATGCTATCTTAATGGTCTTAAAATATCAATTTTTTATGGGAAGTAGTTTCGAAGATTCTTCTTCTTAGCCCCCCCTTTTCGCACCCCAATGGATAAAAAAATTTAATTATTTTTAAAAGTTGTCCCACAAACTCCTCTATATGTGTCTTGAGTTTTAGCTTCCTAGCTGTTACCATGGTTGAGATATTTGAATTCGTATTTTTCGGTTTAAGCGCTCCCCCTGCCTCCCCTGAACTCGTACACCCCCCAAAATTGGTATCCGCCTGAGATTCGCAACTAGCTACAATCCCTCCAAAAATGAACTTTCTATCTTGAAGGGTTTGGGAGTTAATGTGCGCTGAGCGTACACGTCGGCGTACGGCGGACGGCGTACAGACAGACGGATTTTTATACTCTAGATGAAATCTGAGAGTATTATAAGTTTGCCACAAAGTTTGTAACGCCAAGAAATAAGGCTCGGAGAAAAAAATGAATGATACAGAAGTTCATATAATCACTCAAAAATCTCAAAACCGGATGTCCGTCCGTCCGTCCGTCTGTCTGTCTGTTCGTCCGTGTCCTCTCTAGCTTGAGAACGCGTTGAGCTAGAAAGTTCAAATTTTGTATGCGTCATTTTGATCAAAAAAGTAAGGTCAAGTTCGTGAACGAACCACATCGCTCCACCCTTTCTACCCCCTCCCATACAAAATGACACAATTTCGCGATCTGACAATAAACGGATTTCCTTGAAAAGTACAAATAACATTGATCTGAAATTTGGAATGTAATACTTTTATGATGATTGCAATCTACTCTATAAAAATAATTTGTGTCTGCTCCCTCCTTCCACCACCTCCCATACAAACTGCACTTTTTCATGAAATGCTCTAAACCAATTTACTCAGTGCGTATAATAGTTATTGAGCTGAAATTGTACACGAAATATTTATTTAAAATTATTATTAAGACCAAAAAAAATTAGACGATTGGCTGTACCCCTTCTACCCCCTCCCATACAAAATAACACAATTTCGTAATTTCATAATAAGCAGATTTGCTCGAAAAATATAAATGCTATTGATCTGAAATTTGGACTATATTACTTAAATGATGATATAAATCTACTGTACAAAAGGTATTTGAGTCCTCCCCTTCTTTCCAACACCTCCCATACAAACTGCACTTTTTCATGAAATGCTCTAAGCCAATTTACTCAGTGCGTATAAAATTGACCGAGCTGAAATTGTGCACTAAATATTTATTTAGAATTATTAGTAAAACCAAAAAAAAATTAAGCGATTAGCTTTACCCCTTCTACCCCCTCCCATACAAAATGACACAATTTCACAACTTTATAAAAAGTCGATTTTCATGAAATGTGTGAATACTACTGATCTGCAATTTAAGACATGTCAAAAGCACGATATTTATATTTATTTCTGAAAAGTCATTAAAAACTCGCACCTCCTTCTATCACCTCCCATACAAACTGCACTACTTCACTACATCCAATACACTAATTTTCTCAGTACCTATTAAATTTTTAAATCCTAAATTTTGTATAAAACATTTTGATAGCAACCTTACCGTCATGTGAAAAAATTATTTCAATGTCGTCACCCCCTCTACCACTTCCCCTACAAAATTTCTTAAGATACAAAAATTTCTCTTTCATCTAGAGTATCGCACGATTGGGCTTTATGCCCAATCGTACTTCTGTTATGTTTTTTTGCATTTTTAGGCTATTTTAGTCATGAAACGCGAAAAAAAAAATTTCAGGGTAGTAAATTTTTTTTTTTTTCCCAAGTCGATCACAATACTTTATTATTAAAATAATAAAGTAAAATATTACTTTCGAAATGTTGTGGACATGTTGAGATAGTGCTGATTTAATTGTTTGTTAAAGTTGTTTTTACTTAATGATTTTATGGGGTTTGATAGATTATTCTATGTCATTGATGCGTTGTTGATAGGCGAGAGTTTTTCATATTTCGTGGCTTTTGGCTTCCGCGCCCTTATTTGGTTTGCATGTCTTACTAGATTTTGATGGATTTCCCGGCTCAATTACAATGTTGTATTTGTTGGATAAGTTGTATTTGTGAGTGCCTTTCATCGCTTTTTTATAACCATCAGTTCTTCTGTATTATTCTAATTATATAGTATTGTGATAGATTCAGAAGAAAAAATTTGCTACCGAAAACTTTGTTTATTCGTATTTTATGACTAAATTGGCCTTAACATACAAAAAAATCCGTACATGCACGCTCAGCGTGGTTCATTTTCGGTAGGATTGTTGAAGGCTGCTAATCTCAGGCAGACTATTGTCTGGGGGAAGTTGGGTTAAAGGGGAAGTTGGGCAGAGGGGGGCGTAATCGGTAATACCCCAAAATACTGATTCAAATATCTCAATCATGGTTCTATAGTTAGGAAGCTGAAAATCGATACACATTCTAGAGGGATTAGGAACAAGCAATAAAAATAGCCTTTTTTTTATTTGTTGAGCTCCGAAAATGGGAGGGGGCTAAGAACAAATTGAACGCCGAACTGTTTCTTCACATGATTATAACTTTGGAATTACTTACGATAAAAATTTCATATTTTAGAACCAATAAGGCAGCATACGGATCCACCATAATCAACTTGGAAGGAGGGCCAATTATTGTAAGATTAATAATAAATAATAAATAATAATTATTATTGTAAGAGGGAGGGGTAACCTATGCAATTGAAACTTAGGATCATTTTTAAGCTATACTAGCGAAATATGAGAAAAATATAACATTTGGACATTTTGGGGGGAAATGGTGCACTTTTCAGAAATTAAAACCGTTATACTATCTCAAAATCCAATACAGTTATTAAGTTGAAATTTTGTCAGATTGAATAGTTATGTGACTTATCATTTTAGTTTTTTTTATTCTTTAGTGGAAGGGTATAAGGGAATCGAGGTGGTAGGCCAAAATTGTCACTAATTTCTTTAGGGCTCTGGTAAGAGCTATAAAGCTTAAATATGGCACTTGCGTACATACATTTGATATACATAAGGAAAAGAATAATAATTTGATCCAGAACTGCTATGTACCAAAGGGTGGAACGGGGTGTTCCATGTGTATTGAAACAAATCACAAGACCTTAAAACTTTTTATTGAAATCATAAGCTACAAACTTGAAAATTTGTGAAATTAATTTAAAAAAATGCTTAAGAGCTTAAAATATTTACTGGTTGAATACCTTCTAAGCTTCTACCCCCACCCATGCAAATTATTGTTTTTTTTTGATAATTTTTGAGAAAATAATTTTCACCAAACTATTAACAGCCATGAACTTTAAATTCTGCACAAATACTTCCTAAAATATTTAAAGCAGAATTAAATTAATGGGTGGTAGAAGGGCTTCTACCACCCCATGCAAAAGTATGATTTCGACAAATTTCAATAAATTAAGTAATAAACAACCAATTAAAAGCCATCAACATGAAATTTTTTACGAACACTTTTCAAGAAAAAATTCAATGAAATCAAATCCCTGTTAAAACCCCCCCAGGGGCATAGGACAGATACAGTTCCACAATTCGCGATCTTGATCATAGGTCACTAATTGTCGCCAGGACTTGCTCATTCCTCTGGACTCCTAATAAACTGCTCGCTTCCATATGCTGCATGATCGGCCAACCCGACGTCTTCCTTGGGGATTAAAATCCAGAGATCGACTACCACTTCCGCCTCCAAATCTCAATTCTTATATTAGTCTGTCCAGATCTAATCCAAAATTCGTCGTTGATCACTTATGGCCAGAATATTTCTGAAATGCGTCTCAAGTATTAATTCACGAAAGTTTGCAGTTGGTAAGTCGAAGGCGTTAAATAAAGGGGGGGGGTCCAACCAAAACGCACGATGTTAATTCTAAATAAAACAAAAAGTTTTCAGAGAATTATCTTAATATTTTTTATTATGATAGAAGGATCTATGACAATTATATGTGAAACAAAATATCGCCCAAATGCTCGCCACGGCTACGGTGGCATACTTCTATCCGATGGTTCATATTTTCAATGACTCTGAGACATAATTCAGGTTCAATGTCGTTAATGTGCTGAATTATCTCATCCTTTAGCTCTTGAATTGTTCTTGGCTTATTGACGTACACTTTTTTTAAATATCCCCAGAGAAAGAAGTCCGACGGTGTCAAATCACATGATCGTGGCAGCCAATTAAAATCGCCACGACGTGAGATAACACGGCCATTGAATTTCTCGCGCAAAAGAGCCATTGTTTCGTTGGCTGTGTGGCAAGTGGCACCATCCTGTTGGAACCACATATCGTCCAGGTCCATATCCTCAATTTCTGGCCACAAGAAGTCCGTTATCATCTCGCGATAGCAAACACCATTCACGGTAACTGCTTGGCCATCCTCATTTTCGAAGAAGTTTGGCCCGATGACGCCGCCAGCCCATAAACCGCATCAAACTGTCACTCTTTGTGGATGCATCGGCTTTTCAACAATCACTCGTGGATTCTCATTTGTCCAAATGCGGCAATTCTGCTTGTTAACGAATCCACTGAGGTGAAAGTGTGCCTCGTCGCTGAAAATGATTTTCTTTTTAAAGTCACCATTCACTTCTGTCTGTTCAACCAACCACAACCATTCGGCGTATTACCGACGCTTGAAATGGTCAGTAGGCTTCAGCTCTTGAGTCAATTGAACCTTGTAAGCGTGTAAATTCAAATCTTTATTCAAAATTCGAATCAGTGATGTTCGTGAGATGTTCAATGGTTGAGCACGGCGACGAGTCGAGGTTGACGGCTCTTCTGCCACACTATCGCGAACAACAGCAATGTTTTCCGGAGAACGAACTGGGCGAGCATGCACAGGTGAGTTCACATTTCCTACAGATCTGGTTTGCTGAAATTTGTGCACAATTCGCCCGATTGTGGATACATTTGGTCGATTATGCTGACCAAAAAAATGACGAAGTGCACGAAATGCATTTTGATTTGAACGCCCATTTTCGTAAAAGGCTTCAACAACCTTAACGCGCTGCTCAATTGTGTACCTCTCCATGGTTGAATTTGTCAAATACTGAAACAAAGAAATGTCAAATTAAGTTGGGCGAAAAACTTGACGTTAAGGTGTGACTCACAATTAAAAGCGTGCATTATGGTTGGACCACCCTTTACTTGCAGCTTCGTGTGAAGGGAGATCTCTCTAAACCTCAAGAAAGGAGCAAGAATTCCGAAGGCCTGACGAACTTTATTTATAACCTTTCCAATATCATTTTTCGCTCCGCTGTCCATGCTGGCAATACTTCCGAGGTAACAAAAATCTTGCATCTCTTCTACATATTGTCCATTGCTTGTGATCGAACCCTTGTGCATGTATTTGGTTTTCCACACATTTATTTTCAGTCCTGCCTCTTTGTATTTAGAATGTGACGAGTGAACATTTGACTCTAATTTCAAACGGTTATGTGCAAGCAAACACAAGCTATCAGCATAATCAAGGTGACTTAAGACGTCAAATACTCCCAACTGAAGACTTTTATCTTTATCACCTTATAGTGCAGCTATCAATATTTGATTTATTAACACCAGAAACAGGGCTGGTGATAATACGGAGCCCTGCATGACACCGGTTCGCACAGTAAAGCTCTTGGAAATGCATTTCGCAAATTTTCAAGTTTCTACCTTAAAATCTCATTCAAAAATTTTCAGCTTATGTGTTTTTTTCATTGCATATGAAACACCTTGTGTACGTTAGAGCCACTTCGATGCATAACAATTTTAGAACAAATTATTATTTTTTTTTCTAAGCAAATAGATGTATCAACGTGCAAAATTTAAACTTTGTATCTTTTACTAGAGCCCTAAAAAAATTATTCAAAATTTTCAACATTTTTGCTTTCCACCTCTCTCCCCTTTACACCCCTCAACTTAAATTTTCTTACCAAAATTATAGCTCTACAATCTGACAAATTTTCGATTTGATATCTGTTCTCAATTTTAAGATATAATGATTTCTAATTTTGGAAAGTTCGCCATTTTTGAAATGCTCCCATTTTCCTTCCACTACTATTATGTCCACATGTTATATTTTTTTTTCGGTATTAAAGCTTAGTATACGTTTCACGTTTCAATTACGTAGCTCAAGAGACAGTCGAGATATTTATTTTTGAGTGGCTTTCTTTGCACCCCCACTGACCCTCCCCCTTACAATAATTAGCCTTTTTCTAAGCTGATTCTGGTGGATCTATATACCACATTAATGGTCCCAAAATATGAATTTTTTGTGATTAGTAGTTTCGAAGAACTACGCCGTAGACGATCCTAAGCCCGGTTAAGAAAAGAGGAAGGAGTATGGAGTTAACCTGGCCAGTAACACCACTGCGTCTCAGGAAGTAGGCAAAAGTATAACATGTTGAGTTGGACTCGCAACATAGCTGTGAGAACTCCAGAATATTTAGCTGAAGACTTCCGCCCTTTTTCTACCAGAGTGTAATAAATAAGTAGGACCGGTCCTCCAGGTCGGGAGTTGGGCAATTGCGAAATATAATTTGGAGAGTGTGGACAACTTCATATATCTCGGGGCTAATCTATCAAAGGACGATAATGAAACAGACGAAATCAAACGACGGATAATACTTGCAAATAAGACGTATTATTCGGTACTTCCAATAATGAAATCCAAGAAAGTGCAAAGGAACTATAAGCTGCTGATTTCTAAAACTATTATACGACCTGTGCTCTCTTATGGCAGCGAGACGTGGACATAAACGCGAACTTCCTACATAGCAGTTAACGCACTCGAAAGAAAGGTCGTCCGAAGAATTTTGGGACCTTTGAAGGAAGGAACGGAATGGCGAATAAGATACAACCATGAGTTGTATCAACTTTACGACAATTTGTTTTTAGTCCCCCCCCCTTTTCGGACGCCAATGGATAAAAAAATTAAATTATTTTTAAAGTTTCTTCCACAATCCTCTTCATACCTCTGCAGATTTTCAGCTATCTATCAGCGTTCGTGGTGGAGATATAAGCAAGTGAAATTTTTGACTCTTTCCCTCCCCCTGCCTCTCCTTCCACCTGACACTCCCAAAATTTAGATAATGGAGCTCATTTACCCAATCAACAATCCACCCAAAAACGAAAATTCTATCTTCAACGGTCTCGGAGATATGAGTCCATATGTACGGCGTTCGGAGGGACGAATTTTTTTTGGATTCTTAGGCTAATTTAGTCATGAAACGCGAAAAAATATTTCAGGGTAGTAAATTTTTTTTTCTGTGTCGATCACAATAAGTTATTATTAGAATAATAAAGTAAAAGATTGATCCGATTAGCTCTTTCTTGCTACCCCGTCCCATTCTATTCTATTCTATAATGGCGCTACAGCCCAAATCGGGACTTGGCCTCCTGACCTTCAGGTTCCATAACATTTTTTCATTATTTATTGTGTAAGAGTTGTTAGACCATCGCACAACCCTCTATCTACGAAATTTTCGCTTTCGTAGATTGAGGTCACCAAGGCATACCGAAGTAGACAGTGTGCTGAAATTATGCGTCGACCGGGATTTGAACTCACGACCTTCGCATTGTAGACCAACACGCTACCCACTAGGCTACACCCTACACCCCAATACACACAATTTTGAAAAATGCATTTTCGATTTTCATTGAAACTAGCAAAGCTGAAAAGGCGATTTTCTTTTCCAAAATAAATTTTATTATAGTTGCAATCAGTTTTGAAAAAAATGATCAGCTTCACTTCACTCCTACTGCCTTCCATACAAATTTCAAAAAAATTCAATTAAATTATTTTTCTTCCAAACTGTCAAAGCTATCGACTTGAAGTGTGGAAAGTATAAATAAACTGCCAACAAGTCGGCCGTAACTTTATTATTCTTGGGACAAGTTGAGGATGCACTTAATATGCAGATTAGAGTGGTTAAGGAAGACTAAGTAGAACCCCCTTTAGGGCAGTAATGTTATTAATTTAACAATTAATGCGATCAATAAATAGCTCCAGTAACTATAATCAATACTCCATTCGTTTATTTATGCAAGTTTGAGTTTTCATAAGGGGAGAGAGGAGGACTGACAGTAAAAGTGGGTGGAAGTTAATAATTTTTTAATTGATTGCTTGTGTTAAGTATTGTATAATGTTTAATTTCACTTTAAGAAATCATTATTTTTTCTGCCTTCATTATATCCAAACTTGTTTCATACAATTTATATCGAGTCATTATTTTTTGCACTTACTGTGACTAAAACTTGTTTTCTAGTAGTTTACCGCTAGAAATATTCCCAGCGACTTATCATCTTTACTGATAATATTGTGTACTTCGCTTCAATTTCGGAAGCCAAATAAATCGAAAGGAAGAATAGAAATCGGTTGTTATCTTTTGTTCTTGGACTTAAAGTAGAAAAGCCTACTTTACAACATATGGTCCGTCGAGCCGGATACGGTAGTTTTTTGTATTGATATTTCGATAATTGATCGGTATCGGTAAAGAAATATTTCGTCGTGGACAGTTTAAATCGAAAACTTAAATCGCACATTGCCGAATGTGTTAGTTTCGTGTATTGCTCCGACTGGATTTTTAATTCTTACTTTCGAATAAGAAAATTTATTTTGGATTAGATTTTGATTGTAGCTATTGAATACGGGAAGTTTTCTACATTGTGCTGACTGGATTGATTTTTCATTTTCCTATCGAATAAAACAAGTTACTTACAGTGCGTGGACTAGATTTTCGATTCGTGAAATTAAAACAGTTTCTTATTCGTGCGAAATGGGTAGTGATTTCGAATCTAACAGTGATGATGAACGGAAAGTGCTCGAATCGCGACTCCAGAAAATTATTCTCGTGCGAAAACGTTATTGGACAAACGTTTCAATAATCCCGCTCTAAAATTAAAGGGTCATGTTCGACAACTATTCGATCTTCCTGTAGTAACTTCATTATCAGTTTCTCGTCTATGACAATTATCAGATAGCGTTATGGCTCATATTCAGTCTATGTCGTCAATAGCTAAGCCCGAGCAAATATATCATGTTTTATCATATTACAAAAAGACGACTCGGATACGAGATCAAAATGGGACGAAACTCGTGATTTAAAACGCTTTCCCGAATGGGATGAATTTTCGGATCTCCGCAACAATCGCTGTCAAATTCTTGAAGCTCGTGCCATGGACGGTAATAATAATCATGTCCGAACGCCATCCGCCGTGCATAAGGACTCATATATATGAAATCGTTAAGGATAGAAAGCTAATTGAAGAATTGAAGATTGGGCAAGTGAGCTCAACTGCCTAAATTTCAGGGAGTGTCAGGAGGAAAGGGGAGGCGGTTGAGGACTGGAGTCACTGCTACTGCAGGTAGAAAGCTCTGTTCAACATTCGGATAGACTGATTTATGGGCAAAAATACAGAGCATATGGCTTCCGCGTCAAAAAAACTGCTCTTCTTTTGTGTCGATCCACGAATTGACTCAATTTTAGGCTCCTTCGTATGAATGGAAGTGCTGCTCAGCCAGGCTATGCGTCATTGATCGGAGTAGGTAGTACTCGTTGCAGCAGCTTGTAACCCAACCAAATACACAGCATGATTTTCGAGCCATGAATGTTGGGTTTAGTCAACGATATTGATGCATGGCTGCGCAATTCGCTGATTTTTTTTGCTTTGGATTTTCGTAATGGATGCACTTCTCAACGCCAGTGACGATGCGATGCAAGAAAAACCCTTCCTTTTTTGCCCTTGGAGCAGCTGTTTGTATGTGAAAAAACCCCGTTCGACGTTTCTTGGTTTCAACTCGTATGGCATCCTATTTCCTCGCCTTTGCATATTTCCCAAGCTTTTCAAACGATGTAGGATTGGATGTTGAGTCACGTCCAATAAACCTGCAAGTTGATGTTACGTTTAGCATGAATCTTCGTCCAGTAATGCCTCCAATTCTGAGTCTTCAAACTTATTAACCACCCCGTGTCTTCCACGTCGAAATCACCCATTTTATAACGTTGAAACCAACACACTCTTTCACTAATAGCACCCGCATCGTAAGTTTCAACAATCATTCGACGCGCTTCAGTCGCAGATTTTTTGTTGTTGACAGATGCCTAAATTTACCAGGTAACGTCTCCGATCTGCCACTGTTGATCAACATTTAATATTGGCGCCATGTATGGGGAAACGGCGGGTTTCAATTTCAACTCCCTATAAAATTTATCATGTTCGCAAATTGAGGTGACTTAGATATACCCACGCAGTATTGTAGAAATATACGTCGACCGGGATTTGAAGTCACGAGCCTATGGTAGAGCAACACGCTACATACTAGGCTACACCCAGACTCTGTTCGTCTGGAAGCACCGAACTGCAAGCAATCACATCGTCGCTAAAATTCTTCAGTATTTCAATATTAATAAATACTCTGGTTCGGGCGGTATCCTTCTCATCAGCCATAAAAATGCTTCTTAACTTTGGCAAAACCTCTTCGCAACCTTTCCTACTCTTCAACAAAGTTTCCACATAGCTGGAAACAAGCGTTTGTTCAGCCTATACCCAAGAAAGAGAAGCAAGTGGAACGCAAACTTATCGCTATATAGCCATAACTTTGTCTTATCAAAAGTTATTGAAACCGATGTCACCCGCAAGGTCATGCGAATCATGGAGAGCAAACGTAAAGGCTGTATTTTATCAATACACTTATTATCAGTTTTTGAAATGAGTAGGCGAAGGCTTGACAGCTTGTGAAAATATGTTAAAAATAAAATTTAAATATTAATAAAAATTAAATATTAAAAAAAAAAAAAAAGATGGCATCAACTGAGAAGCAATTGTGTAAAGTGTGCAGGAAACCTGCGAGTGTTACGGGAAATAAAGTGATAATATGTGATGGACAGTGTAAACAATTGGTTCATAAAGTTTGTTCCGGACTAAATAAAAAAGAATTAGCACATTTAGAGGCTGACGATAGTGCGTTGTGGTTTTGTGCTCCATGCAAGCTTGACAGGCAGAAAAGACGTTCTACAATGGTTCGAAATAGTGTTGAATCTATAAACAGCGAGTTTGATGGCTTCCAAGGTAAGCAATGTACCACTAGAGTTAATCTAGATACTTTAAACAACAAGCTAGACTCAATGCTTGCATACCAGTCGAAACTAGAAGGAAAAATTAGTTCTCTCCAGACCGTACTTGAAGATTACAAATTATTGATGGAAGACTTACAGCAAGAAAATATTTCTATCAGAAATAAAAATGTTCAACTTGAAGCAGCCTTGAATAACTTGGAATACAACATTGATGCACAAAAACAGGACAAATTGTCATCAACATTTGAGATCGCGGGAGTTCCAGTAGCTGAAAGTGAAAATTTTGCAACCATCTTCCAGAATCTTCTGGTAAACTTGGAAATTCCACCAGCTGATGCTACTAATTTCGCTATCGAGTCGCGGCGTTCAGCTCGAGGAAGCCCGAAGTCTGGTTTCCCGCCAGTTCTGGTTTTCAAAACTAGTACTAAAGCACTTCACGACGAAATTTTAACGAAAAGCCGAACTATAAAACTGACAGCAAACCAACTTGTTGTTACCGGAGACAAACGACCAATATATATAAACTCATCACTAACACCACGTAATAATTTTCTCTTCAGGAAAGCAAGAGACATAAAACGGGATGGCACAATTAATTTTGTTTGGGTAAAACATGGCAAAGTTCTTATTAGAAAAGACCAAAAATCTAAAACAACTCATTTGAAACATCACTCACAATTAGATGCATTTGAATAGCTACTCCCTGCCATTTTACCCAAATGTCTACAAGATAGAAGAAAGAAAATTAACTACACTGCATTTTACTGGTCCCGAAACATTTAAAATTGTTTATTTAAACGCACGAAGCTTAAAAAATAAAATCTCTGATGTGGAATACATATTAAATTCAACAACAAATCGTATCCATGCCTTAGTAGTGGTTGAAACTTGGCTAAAATCGGACTCTGCAAATTATTGCTCGATAAACCACTACAACAGCTATTTTGCCTGTAGATCAAACAGAGGTGGAGGTGGTGCAGCTATTTTTGTTCACAACTCTCTACCTCATAGCCTAATTCTCAATAATAGTAACGATAACGACAGCTTCATCGGAATAAAATTACTCTCCAACACAAAACCTCTGAGTGTGATAGGAATTTATCGAGAACCAATTACGACCACTACTGAAATAAACTATTTCCTAAGCAAATTCGAAGAAATCCTAATGTCAAATAATACACCCACAATCATTGTTGGCGATATGAACTTTGATTTACTTGATCTGACACCAAATATAAAAAACTATATGGACATAGTCAACACAAACAACTTCTACATCTGTAATTACAAAATTGCTACTAGAATTCCTACCAATACTAACCTCGATCATGTGCTAACGAATGACCTCACACAACAACTAAACTTACAACTAGTCCCGTATGAACTACTCGACCACAAAGTTATTTTCATTGAACTAGAAAATACTACCTTCCAACACAATACGGAGAATGATAACAATATAAAGCGATATCGCAAAAAGGTAGACTACAACAAATTAAAGCAAATTATTGCCAATAGTCCATTTGCGGTAGACACTACGAAATCTACGTCTATTTTATTGTCATCGTTTGTCAATGAACTGCATGATCGCATCGGTAGTAGCACGTCAAGAAAACCTGAACTCCCTGCAACAGCAAAATTTACAAAACCATGGATGAATGAAAAATTATTCAAAACAATTAAGGCAAGACACTTCTGGTTTAGCAAATGGAATGATGACAAAACTAACGATGTACTGAAATGCGAATACTTATACTGGAGAAACAAATTAACATCATTAAAAAGAAATATTAAAGAAGCATACTATAAGACTAAATTTAGCAATAATATCGACAGTGTCCAAGGTACATGGAACACTATCAAACAGTGCATTTATGATAAAAATATTACTAGAAAACCATCTCCGCTTCTTCAGAATCTCGATAACGATGAATCGAAAACTAAAGCAATAAATGATGTTAATGAATACTTTACAAATGTAGTTCAACTCTTAATAGCTAACTCCAATAATAGCATATTTCACGAAAGTTACGCTTCGGTGAGTCCATTTCACTTTGAGAAAACAAACTACATTGAAATAATAAAAATCATCAGCAAACTGAAAAACACAGCTTCCACAGGCTACGACGACATTTCAACTAAGACTCTAAAGGAATGTAAGGAACATCTTGCTGGACCAATATCAGCAATCATCAACTCTTCGCTAGTCTCAGGTGTTGTTCCCGATAATTGGAAAATTAGTAAAGTAGTTCCAATCCACAAATCTGGCGATATACATGACCTAGGGAATTTCAGGCCGATAAGTATACTACCGTCAATAGAAAAAATACTTGAAATAGTTGTGAAAACCGGCTCCAGGAATACTTTCAAAATAATCAACTAATATCTAAGAACCAATACGGATTTACGCCTCAATCTGACACCAAAGCAGCTCTTTTTGACATAATTTCCACTATTCAATCTGCGATTGATAACCAATACAACACAGCTGATGTCTTCATCGATTTATCAAAAGCTTTTGACACGGTAGATCACGATATCTTACTTAAAAAGTTATTCGCTGTAGGAGTTAGAGGTATAACTTATTCATGGTTTAAAAGTTATCTTACTGGAAGGTTGAAATATGTTGAACTCGACAATTTAAAAAGCTCAAAACTTCCAGTTGTCACAGGTGTTCCGCAAGGAAGTGTCTTAGGACCTATCCTTTACAATCTATACTCAAACTCCATAACCACACTTGAGTTAAATGGCAACATATCCCTCTATGCAGATGACATCGTACTAACCTATAAAGCAACAAGTCTAGATGCCTAAGAACGAGAAATTAACATAGACCTCGAGCAAATAAACCAATGGACAAGTAAACACAAGCTCGTTGTTAATATTAGGAAAACAAAATACATGCTTTTTAACGACTCATCATCGCTTGATATAAACTTCAACCACGAAAAAATTGCAAAAACCGATGAATTTAAATATCTCGGAATAATTTTAGACTCGCAACTCACCTGGGATTCTCATATTCAATCCGTCAGGAAAAAAATTGCTCCGATAACTAGTATCTTCAAAAGGATAAGCAATAACGTTCCTGACGTACACAAGAGCGCTATATTGCATTCACTATTTCTGAGTCACATTCAATACGGTATAGTTATTTGGGGCTCAGCATTTAAATCTAAGCAATTCAACGATTACAAAACAAAGCTATAAAAAACTTATTCAGCATTAACAAAAGAGAACGAACAAAAACTATCCATCAGTCTCATCATCTTCTTACTCTCGAAGAACTGCACCATCTGGAATCCGCGAATCAAATGAATATGATAAAAAATCATCTCACAAATACGAACTTAATTCTGGTATATCACAGCGATAACCATGGGTACAATACCAGACGGGCAGATGACATCTACCTTAAAACTGCGCGCACTACACGATATGGCGCAAATGGGATAATGACTAGGTCGATTACAAACTACAATGAACTTCCACAGACGATCAAGAGGGATCCAGATAAATTCAAATCTAAATTAAAAGAATATTTATTAAACTTAAGCTCATAATTTAGCTAATTTAAATTTAAATTACATTAACTTCTTTCTTTCATTTTTAACTCTTGCTATTATATCTTATTTTCATTTTATTGTTTCCTATTTAATATCTAATTTTTATTGCTCACTTTGCATTTTCTGTTTATTCATTATTTGCCATCAAATCACTAAATGTAATTTATAAATACAATCCATACGAGCTATGCTCACGGATGATTTTACGAAATAAATTATTATTATTATTATTATTACCAACCTTTTGTTGACGACTCTCACTTCAATTCAGAACTTCGCAGATGACATTATACTTGAAAACAACTACAGCTTGGACTTAATTGCTGTGTTGCACCAGTCTTCTGTGCCCTTTAAGCGCAGTAAGTTTTTTGATTCATTAAATCCTGAAATCAACATAATCCGCAATGTAGTTTTAGATGTCTCCAAGAGCATTGGCATTTGGAAAGTGCAAGAACATTTTTACACCATCTGATCTTGGAATTATCTACAAGTCCCAAATCAGAACCCGACTCGAGTACAATTCGTACATCTATGCTGGAGCTCCTAGAGGTACCGGACCAAATCAAAGATTTGCGATCCGACTTATTGGAGATGATGCCATCACCGTATTCATAGATTTTCGTGAACATAGTAGAAATGTCGGAGCACTCGCTATCTAATACAGATATTTACAAGATGAATTTAGTCTTTTAATCTCTCCTTTATAAACATTCCCGCGTAATAAACGTGCGGCTAATCGCAATCACGAATATACCAACGTATGTATATTCACTCAAATCATAAACAATGAAAAATAGACAGTCGTTTCTACATCGAGCAAGCAATATATGGAATGCGGGTGCGAACGCTTTTTCTAGAGATTAAAGCCTCAAAAAATTCAAAACAAACATTCACCGACTCCTTTTATCCTGTCCTTTCTAAATAAATTTTCATGTTGTTAATTTTCGTTTTGTTTTTTCCCTCTTCAAACCCATTGGACTATTCGCTACAGTATCAAAAGCGGGCCCCTTAGCCCACCTAGGTATAAGAAAAAAAAAATCACATTCTTTCATCAATGGACACACACCAAGTTCGCATCGCTTCTCGCGTTCATTTTATTCTTCGTTCAAGGGTACGAGCAGAGTAAAACTCCCCCTCCTCCTGGCAAAAAACCTGTGCACGCTCATGTATTTGACCAATTAAATTCTATGAAATGGTTACAGGTTTCTTTAATGTAAGGAAAAAAAATCGCTTAATCACTCAATGTTAATGTTACAAAACCATAGAATGCATTCAGAAATTAAAAGAATTTTAAAGAAAAATCCATCAATTTAATTGGAGAAAAAAATTAGTGAATCAATTAATTTTAATGTATTATACAATGCCAATGAATAAATTTAGAAACTCATAGAATCTTTAAGGTAAATTCTGTAAATTTGAGAATTTTTTGACAATATTTATTGCTAAAAATTGGAATGGTTTCTTTAAAAGAGTGAATAGTTTTTATGAGTTAATATAAATTAATTCTCTTATTCAAAAACAAAGAATCGAATTTTTATTTATTATAAAATGTGATTCTATGATCAATAATTGAAGAAGAATTTAGTTTTGATCAAACCGCTTTTTTGTAAAACCAGAGAATTCGTTTTTTCAATGTAAGGTCACCTAGGACTTGCTCAAACTTACCAGTTGTCATGATGGCAAGATCGTCTGCATATGATATGTGGTGTAGCCATTCAGATTTAAAATGAAGAGGGGCTTATTCACTGTTAGGACCCACAAGAGGCGATATTATGCCACCCTTTGGCGTTCCTTTATGGACAGAGCCTTTTCTTGTCTCTTCACCCATTCGTGCTACGATTTTTCGTGAACGTGAAGCTTAGCTGTCCATGCAGTCAGGAGAGGTTCCACACTTTGGATGCACAAGGCTTCAAAAATGGCATCAATGTGGACGTGGTTAAATGCGCCTTCCACGTCTAGAAAGTCACCGAGTGCAACCTATTTATGATGGAAAGCTTTCTCTACGGCGACTACCGTCACATGTCTGGTGGTATTAGTAGACTTACCTTTTAGATAGGCATGTTGGTGTGGGCACCTGACAGAGAGGTTCAAATTTGCACGTAGGTATCCGTCCAACATTCTTTCTAGATCCTTAAAAAGAAACGAAGATAGGCTTTTGGCTCCGAAGGCCTTCGGTGTGTTATGGGAGGTTCTGCCTTATTTAGGTATAAAAATCACCTTAACCTCTTGCCATATCTTCGGTATATGGCAAAGACTGATGCGTGCTTCGTATATGTAAACCAGGTACTGAACTATTTATTTATTTATTTATTTAAGGACTTGATGAACAGAAAGTAAAATATTCCAATTATACAAGAGGTCCAAAACAAATATAAGTGAATTACAATGTTAATAATAGAAAAAATGAAAGTTAAATAGAAATTCAATATATGTACAAAGTTATTTAATAGAAAACTTGAATTTTAAATATACCTTGAAAGATTGTAGACTGAAGTCATGAGTTGACCATTTCAAATCTTAGTCATGGTTTCACCAGCATTCTGGATCATAGCGAGATAGACTGCGTCCTGCCCTGATGACTTGTAAGGTTTGAAGGAACTGAAAATTTCTGAAATTCATATGTTTTCTTGTGACACGACTGTATCTACTAGTTCCGAGTTAGCTAGAATAAGATCGACTTATGAACTTTGTCGCGGGGGCTCAAAGCAGCTGGGGAAATGCGTTAGCATTAAAAGTTCAAGTAACTCGCCGCTAGACTCCGTTCATGAACCATCGCCTTTATCCTGTAATTCTGGCATGTACGGGTCTTTGAATAGGGTCATATTTATCCTAGCGGTATCGCTGATTTTATCGATTTTTTCGCAGAATCTCTTCCATGAATTTCGTTTGGCGGCTGTTAGCTGTTTTTATACAGTGTAAGTGCTGCTTTTTATTTGTCCCAGTCTGCGTCAAGTTGGCTGGAATTAGATTTATTAAAGAGTTTTCTTGCTGGTTTTTTCAGAATATCGAGATCGTTATTCCACCAGACAGTGTTCTTACTATCTTTGGCGGACTTCTGAGGACAGGAACTCTTGTATGATTTTGTTAGTATATTTGTTGGCATACCCACTCTTTTATGTAAGGAATCTGGTATTTTTATTGGGTAAGGACCCATTGCCGGTAGTTTAAGGTTTATTAGCTCCTGATATTTAGCCCAATCCGTTCTTGCTGGATTCATGCAAAATCGGCTATTTTTTGCTGATCACACCATTTCAAATCTTATCCACATGTGATCTGACAAGGATGGTTCTTTCGAAACTCTCCAGTTGCGGACCACTACTGACTTGGAATTAGTTGCAAGAGTCAGCTCGATAACTTAACTACTAGCTATTACCAACATTACAAACATTTAGATTGTTTATGCTGAGAAATTCTAGAATTCTGCACTAGACCAGCAGGTATGATGGGCATTGTCATCATAACCTATTACCAAGTACCCTATATTGCACTGAACAAACTGGCACAGCTCAGTCTTTGGAGCATCCCTTGCTTCATATGGCTGTTATAATAAAGCCAGCTTAACAAGCTGTGGTGTTCCGTTAAAGGACCTCTCCCAGAGCGTCGTTATTTGGTCTGGGCTGCTAAATTGTGGAATCAATGTCAATTTTAGTACATTTTTTGCAACGATACATGTCCGTAGCTCACCTATTTTAAGTCCATGAAGGACTGTAAAAGTTTTGTTGCACCAGCCTAGATTGTGGTAAGAGCCACTTAATCACGGTTCCTGGACAAGTGCTTCATTCGAGTATCTCCTTACGAGGTGTTGTTAAGGAGTGGCGGTAACCGCTGTACTGTTATGTAGATTGGCTTGAACCACTCTTAATTTGCCGGCTAACAAGATTGGCTGCATTTGGTTGCGAGACCTTAAAATGGATATTCTTAAGTCCACAATCTGGGAAACCTTTTACAACAGATAACCTTTCCATGGTGCTTTAGTCAATTCTGGGACCAAGTAGTTGGCCCTTGTCTTTTTGTTCTCTATGAAAAAGCTTCCATACCACCGTGGAAAGATTATTTTGTAGCTTAATGTCCTGCATTACGAGCCCAGAGTCTTCAATGATACTCTGGATTTACACAGACACTTTCAACAGTCTAGGAGCCTCGGCACCTTCCACCGCCTGTAGCTTGATGCCCTTCACGAGCTCATTTGGAGAACCGCATCCTGAAGGAAAACCAGACTGTTTGTTGCTTTAGTGGTTCGAGCTTTTTACCGACGACTGTGCACGCGGACGATGTCCATTTTCTAGCATTACTAGAGAAAGTGCCATGAACCGATCGTCCGGGCGCAAGTGGGAATGCAACCACTTCGATATTTTCCACTGACGGTTGCGAACTGAGAGTGACAATTGATTGGGCACTCGGAGTGAAGCTATGAGTCTATCTCCGTTGAGCTGCTCATGTTCCTCCTTTTTGTTGTTATAGCTTTGGAATGACTGTGCAATCCGTAGCAATTTTTGAAGCTATTTTCAGTGGAGTGGTAGGGGCGTGCAAAGAATTCGTCGCAGGAGGCTGTACTATCCTGATCACTTGCGCTTCAAAAGTGATAGAGAAGTGGCTGGAGTACTAGGACATTTCACCTCAATTCTGATTACTTCGGCCGACACGCTGACTGGGCGTGAAGCCTTTGCAACCCGTAATTTGCCCAACCCATGGTACAGTCGACTTTATAACTTGGTCTTGGCTCGACGATGAGCAGAATTGCTTAGGATGGTCTCAATAACAATGCCAGCAGAGACACGTGTGCAGGATATTATCGACGTCGAAGCGTTATCAACATATATACCCACCTCCATTGGCTTAATCGGTTCTGAGGCTGCATCCGTGAATGTGAAAAAGGCGAGATTACTGAGCTCTGTCATGGGAGACTCAGCAAGCTAGGTGTTTGCCAGTAACACGGCACAACTATAACCTGATCGTACCGTTTTAGTAGCTCGCGAACCGTGTTCGGACGCGATGATTTTAGTACCCCCTTTCGCCGGACAGTGGGGGCCAATACGGGGGGACTCCACCTCATAGTTTCTTTTTGGCTGGTTTCCGGCATGGCTTTTACGGAAAGTATGTTTAGTGCTATTTTCACCTCAACGTGTTCATCAACTTAGGCTAACAGCGAAGCGGCTGGTAACGTGTGCTCGATGAGCACGTTTAGGGAAGAACTTGATTCTTGCTATTGTCATGCTATCCAAGGACGAGGGTCTTGCAACACACCGCGGTGTCCTCTATTAACCACCAGCGGACGCACGTAATAGGTTGCCCAATCCACAGGTGCCCTCCTATTACATCCAGCAACTTTAAAGTCTCACCAAAATTATGTATCATATAGCTCTTTAATCTTACAGAATTTCAACTTAATATCTGAATGGAATCTTTGAAATTTTGAAAAGTGCACCGAATGTAATATTTTCCCATATTCCACAAGTACAGTTCTAAATATGTTTCAAGTTTCAATTTCATCGCTTTAAACGTAGCCAAGATAATTATTAGAGTTTCCTTTGCCCCTCCTACATGTATAGACATCTTTCAAAGTCAGTAATAGTGGAACTCTGCACATCCGAAACGATCCTAAGATACGAACTTTTTTGGTTTAGTATTTCCGAAGATATAATCATTTCAAAAAAATTCATCCGACAATTTGTTTTCAGCCCCCTTTTTTATGAATTAAAATAATTTGAAAATGCCATATCTTATAGCATATTCGTAGCTAGAGTTGTGCTCATTCGACTAAAGACAATTTGTTTATTTTTTATTCGCAAATCTTTCATCGTATTGTCGCAGATGTATTGTAATATTTTTGAGATTTTGTTAGTTCAAATGAGAAGAAATTACACAATATGCAATAATTAATGCATGGTCATCAGTGCAGAACACTTTTGCAGAATATTTCATTTTTGGAAAGTCCCAGCTATCTTTTGTTCATTGTCTGCAAATACATTACATTTGTGAATAAGCGTGTGATGGTGGAATGATCAGCCAAACATACTATCCATATGAACTGACCGGCAATTATTCTATTATATTGCCATTTCTTTCAACTGAAATGACCTACCACGTCATTTCCTTCCAAGTAAAGAACTTTCACTGTCTGCAAAAATGTGCTCTTACTAAATGGAAATGTGTTCACTGAAACATATCGGACTTCATTTGGCATACGACCTTATATATATACCATGTTCGAACCGGCAAAAATTTCAGTTATCCACGAAGAACTTATAAGTGTCGAAAGTTTGCCAAAATAAGCTTTTTAACTATATAAAGCGAAATAGTTCTATCGGATAGTTTACGAAATAGACGAAATGTTCAGGATCAAGTTAATGTTTATCGCATCAGTGATCTTTAAGTGTTATTGTGCTAGTGAGAAATTAAATGTTTTCGGGCAATGTATAAATATGTCCTCGACACCCAATATTATGGGATGTGTAGGCCAACAGGCCATTCATTCCTTGCAGATAATTGATGATACCGATACTTTTACTATCACAAACGGTTTAAGTATGCTTAAAGATGAAAAGGCAACTTCTCGAAGTATTCCAAACTTTTTGGATCAAGACCCTATGGATTTTCGGTATGTAAAATCATGTGGACTCACGCAGTTAAGAAAAAACACACCGAAAACGATACAAACCTCTAATTTTAGACGAACTATCAATTACTTTTGGTAGGTCATAAATATCGACCATTCAGTTTGCATTTATTCTTGTGCTCTTAATTAAATTTGAGCCTATATTTTGTTTGCTCTAACGTTTATAATGCTAAGAAAAAAGTAATGTTCAATACTTCTTGTTTTCTTGGAGCTATCGAGCTAAAATATTTTAAATATCTTTTTAAGCAAATAAGAAGTTCGTAAACGCCTTCTTCTTTCTCACCAATACAAGTTTCTCGAAACTTCAAGAAATTTACTTTTCTTCGAAATTATCAAGTGTATTGAATTGAAAATTCGACCAAAATATAATGATGAGCTTAACGTCAAATAACATGTTCCGTTTCGCTGACTCCAACCACTTACAAAAGTCCAGTTTTGAAAGATGCATGTTATCGACTTTCATTGTAACTAAAAACATAACAGCGTAAAGCTCAATCATGCGATACTCCAGATGAAATCGCAAAGAGTTTAATGTACTGGCAAACATGACATTTTAAATTCTTTGGAGTGGCTTTTTATCGGAGGTGGCAGAGGGGCGAGGCTTGAAAATTCTATATTATTCGAACTAGTAATCCCCCGCGACTTTGTCCGCGTAAGAATCGCAATAATGAGCATTCTCTGAGAATGTGGTTAGTAGTACATTAAATGGGATATATAATTTGCTAAGTTTAATGGCTTTTTGAACTCAATGCTTTATATTTTGCTTAAATCAGAACCATTAATTATTAAGAATGAAACCATAATACTCGCATTTGTATGGGACAGGCTCGTGATCAAATCAATCCCGTGATTCAAGATCATATACGTATTGAAGAGCGTTAACGACATGTGAATAGTTGAAGCTTGATTTAATTTAAAAAAAAAACACCAAATAAAATAATATAAAGCTTAAGACCATAACAGGACTACGGTTGTGCGTAAGGCCCAGTCATACAATAGATGAAAACAAAATTCCTGTGATCTTAAGAAATTTTGTATGGGGAGTGGTAGAAGGGGTAACAGTATTCAAGTAATTTCTTTCACATCATGCTAGAGTAGCTATAAAAATGTTTTGTACCAATTTTAAGCATCAAAAATTGAATAGATACTGAGAAAATGACTGCATTTTATTAAAATTGTCCAGTTTGCATGAGAGGTGATAGAAGGAGTGGGGGGTTTTTAGTGATTTTTTGAGAAAGATCTACAATCACCATCAAATCCCTGTTAAAATCTCCTATAGGGGCGTAGGACAGAAACAACTTTCTTCCACAAGGTGCGATCCTGAGCATCGGTCATTAGCTGCTGCCTGGACTTGTTTATTCCGTTTGCCTCCTGCTCAATTGTTCGCTTTCATGCGCAACATGGTCAACATGTCTTCCTTGAGGACTATAATCCAGAGCATATTTGGCAATGTTTCGCTCTGGTTTCCTCAAAGTGTGACTGATTCACTCCCTCTTCCGCCTTTGCGTTTCTATGCCTCATTTAATCACCAGATCATTTCTGGCCAGAACATTCCTAAAACACGTCGGAGGCATTGGTTCACGAAAGTTTGAAGTTTCTTTTTAAGTCGAACGGTCACATTGGACGTAGTACAACCATATAACAACACGGATTTGACGCATGTGTCAAAAACTCGCAGCTTCATGCGAAGGGAGATCTCTTTTAACCTCCAGAACGGGGAAAAGATACCGAAGGCCTGACAAGTTTTATTTAGTTGAGCCTCAATATCCCTTTCTGCTCCGCCGTCCATGCTGACAATGCTTCCGAAATAACAAAAATCTTGCACTTCTTCCACATCTTGTCCATTAAGAACAATCGGTATACCCATCTGCGTGTACTTGGTTTTACGCACATTTATTTGCAGTCCCGCCTCTTTGCATTTAGAATGCAACTAGCAAATATTTGACTCTAAGTCCGAATGGTTATGTGCATGCAACCACACGTTATCAGCATAATCAAGGTGACTTAAGATGTTAAATAGTTTCCACTGAAGACCTTAATCTTCCCCACCTTTCACTGCAGCTTTACAGATGTCGTTTATTACCACCAGAAACAAGGCTGGTGATAATTTGCAGCCTTGTCTAACACCTATTCGCACAGGAAAGCTCTTGGACAGCTCTACACTATGTAAGACGCGACATCTTGCATCTTCGTCGGATTCTTTCATCATACCTGTCATACGCAAAGCATTCCATATATAATCTCGTTTAAAGCTGTCGAAAGCCTTCTCTCACATACAACACAAATTCCACAATCCCGAATGTCGCCCTTCTTCAAAATTTTCACAATGAGGCCCCCTTTTCATACATTCGGATATCTTCCTTCCTTCCACACCTCAGTAAAGGGTGGGTGGAGTATATCGGCTGTTATTTCCGGGTCAGCCTTAAGGATTTCGGTTGGTAGTAGGTCTATACCTCGAACTTTCCTTCACGCCATTGAGCGAATGGCGGAAACTAACTCTTCTTTATCTGGGGAATCGTCCCTAATAGAGGATTAATGCGGCTGGATGTTTGTTAGTTGTTCTGTTTCTTGAATATCTTTCTCTGACAAGATGTTCAAAATATCAGAGAAGTATTCCTTCCATCGCCGCAACTGGTGTTCACTCATATTAATGAAAGTTCTGTTGACATCTATGACCAGGTGTTTGGCGGCAAAAATCCTGTTCGTCAACTGTTTCATAATTTTAAATAGTGAACCCATATCCTGATTCTGCCTTATTGGCTAGATCTTCAATTGTCTTTCTCTTTTTGCGTCTAACAACCTTTTTAAGCTGTATATGAGCATCGCAGTGGTTCTGTCTCAAGTCGGGTGTTCTTTGATTGACATTGGGTTGGGAGATGAATGCCAATTAGGATTTTCTTCGTTCGCAAACCTTGCCCAATGTGTCTTGCGTCATCCAGTATTTCTCACCACTTTGCACATATCCCACAGATTCTTCAGCACTCGTTAGAAACGTGTAATCTTTATGCAATGGATATATTATATTTCCAGTTTCAGATCAGTAACTTTCATACTTTTCAAGAAAATTTAATCTTGGAAAAGATGTGATTTTGTGTCACATTGTATGAGAGGGGGTGGAAGGAGAGAGCTAATCGGTTTATTTTTAACCGATATTAATTATTACACTTGTTAAGGATTTATCACAAAATTTGTTCTCGATAAATTTTACACGTACTGAGCAAATTGGTTTATAGTATTTTACGAAAAAGTGTTGTTTGTATGGGAGGTAGTGGAAGGAGGGGAGGGATTCATATAATTTGTATTCCATGGATCAGATTTATGATAAAAATATTAAAATATATTCTGAATTTTAAATTATTCGCTCCAACGGTTTTCAAGAAAATTTGATTACTACATATTTTTGAAAATGAATCATTTTGTTTGGAGGGAGTAGAAGGCATGGTGTTATTGAAATTACACCAAACGCAAATTACATCTCGAGGTGAACCTAATAATCTGTGAAAGTTTCATTACAATTGGCTCAGCCGTTTTTGCGTGAAAGCCGGAAAAACAAAAAGACAAACAAAAAAAATTTTAAAAACGTGTGTTTCTGCTTAGTTATCGTACAAATAAGGCAAAACACTAACTTATAGCCATTTATAAACAAATTAGAGACAGACACTACAATTATATAATTAATGTATAGCTAATAACACCGAAAAAAATTTGCAACCATGGAATTTTGTTTTTCCGCGACTAAATTAGCCTAAAAATTTAAAAAAAGTCGTCTGCCTGTACGCCGTACGTGAACGCTCCAACGGCATTCAACGTCCATATTCTGATACCTTTATAGACAGGAAATTCATTTTTGGTTCGATCCAAATATATAAGAGCTATTAATTTTAAAATTGGAATACAGTGTAGTGAAAAGAATGCTTATAAGCAGTCTCAAAATCATCCACAACCTTTCAGTCCTTCTACCATCTCCCATAATTTCATGTCATAATTTCAAAAAGACAATGTTTTAGTTAACTTGAAAATTAAGAAAAAATGGAGCTTGAAACGTTAGCAAGCCAAGTGCAGTGTCTTATTTGAATATTATAAAACTCCTTCTACACTTCGTACCACCTCCCATAGGTTTGGTTAGGTTTGTTTAGGTGTTGGCCACAAATATTCGTAGGCTACCAATGCCCATTGTACGCCTTCTTATTTGTACCATGCAGAGCTACATCTCATTTAGCCAGCCTGCTCTACTGGTGAAACTAATAAGCTCCGTCAGTTCAAGGGACCGGAGATCATTCAGCTCAACGAAGAAGTACACGCCAAGAATTTTTCTTTGGAGGCTTGATCAATTGCAGAGAAATGCTGAAAAGTAAATATCGCAATCTCATCATTCTGCTTAAAGTGACTTTCAGTTCATTGCTGTCTCTTAGGTAGAGTGAATTTATAGTGCTTCACAGAGTGCATCTTTGATAGCATTATACCATTACTGTTGTTTGGGAAAGAAGATTCCGTTTTCATATTCTCCCGGATGGAGGCATGAGATTTTCTTAAATTGGTCCCAAGCCATGCGCCTAAAATTTGAAATCTCACAGCCGTAATGCCTGCTTTCCCCAGAATTGCAGCATTTAACAAAAGAAGACCCGAGCTTGCCGCCAATCCTGCTGTAAGTGTTTTACGCAATGCCCCCATTATTCTCATGTAGGCAAACCTGCCACCTTCCATACAAAATACACTATTTACTATTCTTACGAATTTAAGATGGCAAACCTTTCGATGGATTAAACCTTTTCGCATGATTGGGATTCATGATAAATGACGTGAAAATCGTCAAATAACAAATTGTGCAAAAATATTTTGATATACTACCAAAACGTGTATCAACGAAAACTTTGATATCATTTTCATCTCCGGTACTTGGCTCAATCCTAGCATTTCTGACCCGGATAGATAGAAATTCTTCAAATAGTACTTGCTAAAACGGGGGAGGCGCAATGACTGTAATTCGATCTCCTCTACACTCTAAATTAACCCAATTACACGACATCTGGATCTTGTTTTTGTCGATTGTCCTGAATTTTGTAACCTGTATGCATATGAGGCGCGTTGAAATACAATGCTTTTTCTTCTGCGGATCCTACCGAAATTTCAGACTACTTTTCAAATTTTTTTCCAAAGCGTCTACGGAAAGTCTACAGACATACGATTACCACTTGTTTAATTTACCTTCAATAGCTGTTTTAGTTTTGATATTCCTTTTCTCCTGGTCTCGATAATGTCTGTCATGAAAAAATTTAAGCATCTAATTATTGAACCTCTTCTTAAAATTTGTAATCAGTCTTTATCTGACGGTGTCTCTTTTGACTTCTGGAAGTCGTCTTATATAATTCCTTTGTATAAAAGTGGTAATAAATGTTCTGTTTACAATTATAGAGGTATTGCTAAGCTTTCGTGTATTCTGAAGCTATTTGAATGTATAGTAGAAAATTATTTAGAATTTTACTGTTAGTCATTGATTTGTCATCAACAGTAAGGTTTTCTTAAGGGTCGATTCACAAATACTAATCTGATTCTCTTTATCTCATATGTGTCAACTATAATAGAATGCAAGCAAAATCGCAAACTGAAGTTTTTTTTCCAGATTTTAGCAAGATCTTTGATCATGTTCATTATAACAAGCTCCTTGATAAGCTTGTTAAATTGGAGTTCCACTCTTAACTAACTGTTTGGTTGCAATATTATTTGATCAGTAGAGTTCTGAATGTATCAACTATTTGACGACCCACCAGCATCTATCTTGATCAGGGTTCAAGGGCATAGCTCAAGGCAACTGACCACAGGGAAAGCCGCGAAAGCGAAGGGAGGATTCAAACGACGCAGATTGCAGACCGCATCTCGATTTTTCAAACTGGAGGACGTAGTCATTTAACCGAGACATTCGGGAGGACATGGCTCGATATGGGCTGCAGCATCATTGCATCATCATTAGAGTTCAGAATGTTATGTTCATGTTCATTCTGGTGTATCTTAAGGCAGTCACTTTGGAGCTCTATTCTTCTTGTTATTTATTAATGACTAGCCAACGCCCGCGACTTCGTCCGCATAAAAATCGCAATAATAACGAATTTTTGAGAATGTAGTTAGTAATACATTATATGGGATATATAATCCGCTTACTTTAATGGCTCTTTGAACACAATGTTTTGTATTTTGTTGGAACCAGAACCATAAATTATTAAGAATGATCATGCTATCATTCTTAATAATTTTGGATGGGAGAGGCTCGTGATCAAATCAATCCCGTGATTTGAGATCATATACGTATTGAAGAGCATTTAGGACCAAATACCAAATTAAAGCCTCAAAAATTGAGAAACTTAGTGCATTGAAATTGTGCAATTTGTATGGGAGGTGATAGAAGGAAAGGGGGGTTTTTGGTGATATTTCGAGAAACAACTATAATCATCATGCAATTGATATATTTTAAATTTCAGGTCTGTATCATTCACGCTTTTTAAGAAAATCAAATTTTTGTAAAGACGTGGAATTGTGTCACACTGTTAGGGAAGGGGTAGAAGGAGTAAAGCTACTCGGTTCATTTTTTCCCGATATTGATAATACTAATTTAGGATAGTGTACAAAATTTGAGCTCAATGAAAGTTATATGTACTCAGAAAATTAGTTTAGAATATTTTATGAAAAAGTGCAGTTTGAATGGGAGGTGGTGGAAGGAGTAGGGGGTTTAAAGTGACTTTTTGAGAAGCAAATAATTAATTTACAATTGACACATTTTAAATTTCAGATCAGTAACATTTACAGTATTCAAGAAAATCGAATTTAAGTAAAGTCGTGGAATTGTGTCCCATTGTATGGGAGGTCGTGGAAGGAATGAAGCTAATCGGTTAATTTTTTTCCCGATATTAATAATAATGCAAATTAAGGATAAAGTAAAAGATTTAAGATCGATGAAAGTTACACGTACTGAGAAAATTGGTGTATAACATATCATGAAAAAGGACATGGACATGTATGGGAGGTAGTGGAAGGAGTAGGTGGTTTTAAGTGAATTTTTGATAGACAACTACAATCATTACGCAATTGATATATTTCGAATTTCAAATGTGCATCATTCACGCTTTCAAGAAAATCGAGTTTTTATAAAGAAATGGAATTGTGTCATATTGTATGGGAGGTGGTAGAAGGAGTGAAGCTACTCGGTTAATTTTTTCCCGATATTAATAATGATGCAAATTAAGAATAAAGTAAAACATTTAAGCTCGATGAAAGTTACACGTACTGAGAAAATTGGTGAATAGCCTTTCATGAAAAAGTGCAGTTTGTATGGGAGGTGGTGGAAGGAGTTTGGGGGATTCGAAAAATTTGTATACCATATATTACATTTCTGATAAAAATAGTATGTTCTAAATTTGAAATGATTTGCTCCAATGGTTTTGAAGAAAATTTGATGAGTATATATTTTTGAAAATGAGTCATTTTGTATGGGAGGGGGTGGAAGGCGTGGGGGTATTGAAATAAAACCACACCCAGATTACATCTCGGTGCACATCTAATAAACTGTGATAGTTTGATTACAATCGGCTTAGCCGTTTTTGCGTGAAAACCGGAAGACAGACAGACAGAGAGAGGAAATTTTTAAAAACGTTTGTTTCTGCTTAGTTATAGCTAAAATAAAGCAAAAAACTTATTTATAGCCATTTACAAACAAATAACAGACAGACACTACAATTATATTTATATGTATAGATGTATGTCATCATCAATGGCGCGAAAGCCCAAATCGGGCTCTGTCCTCTTGAAGTCGTCGCCTCCAATCGTCTCGATCCATCCTCCAGCTGCTAATTTTACTTTATTATTCTAATAATAAAGTATTGTGATCGACACAGGAAAAAGAGTTTGCTACCCTGAAATGTTTTTTTCATGTTTCTTAGTCATGAAACGCCTAAAAATGCAAAAAAAAATCCGTCCCGCCGTACGCCGTATATATGAACTCATATCTCCGAGACCGTTCAAGGTAGAATGTTCGTTTTTGGGTGGATTGTTAATTGGGTAATTTAGCTCTATTTTCTAAATTTTGGGTGGTGTTAGGTGGAAGGAGGAGGCGGGGGTAGGGAAAAAGTACTAGTTTTGGGAGAATTCCAAAATCAAGCATGATTTGGTACAGTACGCTTCTGCCGATACTGCCGTATGTTTCTTTAAAATTTACGAAAATTTGGTGCACGTCTGTATTATATTCCCACCATTTCTCGAGCATCGAGAATACCTGGTCTGTTGTGGATTTTCCGGTTCTGAATCCACCTTGATATTCGCTAAATATTTCATTAGTATAGAGCTTAAGACGACGTTAAATTATTTTTGTCATTGTTTTATAAGACGTTCACAAAAATAATATTCCTCTGTAATTCTCACAGCGTAGTTTGTCTCCTTTCTTTTAAATTGGACATATAATGCTTTTTCACCAATCGTGGAGTATGATTTCCTCTGCCCAAATTTACACAGTTTTCACCGTTTTTCAGAAGTTCAACTGGTATTTCGTCAATTCCCGGCACTTTGTTGAGTTTTTGGTTACATCGGGCTCCTTTGATTTCGTCAAGCGTGGGTAGTGACGATGATGGTTCTTCTTCACCAGTCACAGCCTCAATTGAAATGTTGTCTGTTGTGATCGGTGCTTATAGGGTGGTATTGAGAAGATGTTCAAAGTAGGAATACCATCTCCTTTTGATTTCTTATGTGTCGCTTATGATGTTGCTCTCTGTGTTGCAGAGACTGGTTTTTCACTTATATCCCTTTTTTATGTCTTTTACTATAGGGTATGCTTCCCTTGTTTTATTTTGTCTCGTATCGTCGTCCATTTTTGGTATTTTCTCATTATGGTACTTCCTTTGTTTTCGCCTGCAGGTCTTTTTCGCATATCGCCTAAGCTCATCATATCTTTCTTTTTTCCGCCGTGCTTGATATCCTTATAACTCTTCTACGGAGGATTTGATGTCGTCTGGTATTTTGATCCATACATTCTCCACTGGCATATTTTGGATATTTTCATATATTGGTGTCAGGTGTTTATTAAATAATGACACGTAAGTCTGTGCCACCGTTTCGAATTTTGGAATTGCAAGCTCTACTCGTTTTCGAATATCCATGACAAGTGATTCGGCATCGATACTTAGCTCTGACTAGATAGTGATCAAAGACATAATTCGCACCACGGAGGATTCGTACGTCAAGTCTGGAGGAAGCAGCCCTTCTCTCAATTAGAACGTGGTCTATTTGGTTGAAGGTGTGGCCATCTGGTGATGCTTACGTTCGTTTGTGAATATCGCGATGTGGGAAGCACGAACAGCTTACTATGGTATTTTTCTGCTTGCAAAATCAATAAGACGTTGGCTACGTCATGGAGGCTGTGCCCTCCTGTTATTCCTCTATGAGTCTCCTACCTTCCGACTTTTGCATTAAGATGCCCTAAGACAATTTTTAGGTCATTCGAGGGCAGTAAATAATAAGTTGTCTCTAGGGTGACATAAAATTTGTCTTCATCTATCTTGTCCTTGTTTTATGTTGGTGCGTGGATGTTGATCAACCAAGTGTTGAAAAATTTAATCTTTATTCGGATTGCAGACAATCGTTCAGTTCTTGATCTGAAACCAGCTGTTTAAATTTTTTGTCAACAACAAAAGCGACTCCAAACTCTCTACTTCTCGACTATTTTCCAATTGGATAAATTGTGTGTGATCCCAAGTCCATAATTTCGTTACCGTGTCATTTCGTTCCTTGAGTGGCAGTTGTGTTTATCTTGTGTTTGGCCACTTCTTCGAGGAACTCTTTCAGAGCTGCTGTCGAAAATAATGATCGAACATTCAAAGATCCAATAGAGTAATCCATTTTTCGTTTGCGGGGTCGTTGCCGTTGATTCCATCCTTTCCGAGGCTGTTCTTCAGGTTTCTGGACAGTTTTTTTTTCGGTGATGTGCTGGCGGCGCCTCGTCCAACTCCCGACCTGAAGGACCGGTCCTACTTATTTATTACACCCTGGTAGAAAAAGGGTGGGAGTTTTCAGCTAAATATGACAAGCTGAAGTTTTCATAGCAATGCTGCGAGTCCAACAATGGCATACAAATTGCCTACTTCCTGAGATGCACTGGTGTTACTGGCCATTCAGATTAACTCCATACTCCTTTCTCAACTGGGCTTGGGACCGGCTATGATGGAGTTAATGATGTTTGTGATGTAATTAATTTTTCAAAAATTTTGCTCTACGCTGACTATTGTAAATTGTCTTATTCCTACTCTGAAAATTTTAGCTATTCACGTTCACGACTAGACATGGATAGTATTGTAATGTTGCATGGAACTTAATTTACACAAATGCAAATGCATGCCATTTGCACGTAATTTGAGTTCGGTGCTCTAACCCTTCTTTATCAATGACAATCCTGTAGCTTGATCTGGGTGTTCTTCTTGATCCCAAACGTAGCTTTAACACTTATATTGATACCATAGTAATGCAGGCTTTGGTTCATTATACGCATGAGCAGGGAATCCGGTGATCCCTTCAAAGATTCTTTTTTGTAATTTGATCCATCCTATTATTGAGAATTATAGCTTCGTATCGTGCCCCCCTAGAATCGAATAAGTTCAAGAGCGATTCATTTTATCTCCAATTCGTCACTTGCCTTGAGAAAGCAGATATGAATTACCGTCATATACTGACCGCCTTAAACTTTTAAATTTTCTTACTCATGAGAGAAGAAGAAATTTTTCGAAAGTTTTTGATTTTTTTACTGATAATGTTCAGTGTTCCAGCTTATTGAAGTTTTTGAATATCAATGTTTGAATACGCACCTCTATTGATGCCGATTTCTTGAATCCCGCTACTATTAAAGTCAACTAAGGAGCTCCTGCGCCAATTAACGCAATGAGCAGAGATTTTAATGCGAATTTAAGATTATTTGATTTTAATTTATCTGGAAATTAAAAGCATCTTTCTGATCATTTAAATTATGAATTAATTTTGATAATTGTCAATCCTTTTTTTAGTAGCATTTTTACTTTATTAATTTAATAATCAACTATTGTAATCGACTTGGCAAAAAAATTGCTACCCTGAAATTTTGTTTTTTGCATTTTATGACACAAATAGCCTAAAAATGCAAAAAAAAAAATAGTCTCTCTGTACGCCTTAAGCCGTACGTGTACGCTTAGCGCGCAATAACTCCCAAACCCTTCAAGTCAGAAAGTTCATTTTCAGGTAGATTTTAGATGATTGTGGATCTCAGGGGGACACCCATTTTGGATGGTGTAATGATTAAGGGGGGTGCAGGTGGAGCACTAAAACCGAAAACTAAGAATTCGTATATCTCAATCATGGATCTAGGTAGGAACCTGAAAATCAACACATATACATATACATAGAGGGGTTTGTTGCCCAAACTCTAAAAATAATCTACTATTTTTATCCCTCGGGGTTTGAAAAAGGGGGGTTAAAAACATATTGTCGGCCAAGTTTTTTTTTTTAAATGATTATGTCTTCGAAATAACTTACCGTATAAAATTCATTTTTTGATACCATAGGTGACATATAGATCCACCAGAATCACCCAGTGGAAGGCTAATTATAGTAAGGGCCGGGGGGGAGGAGGTGGACGGTCAGGAGGGGTGCAAGGAAAAACACTTAAAAATTAATATCTCATCTATCTCTTAAGCTATGTAATTGAAACTTGGAATATACATTAAGCTATACTAGCGAATTATGAAAAATATATAATATTTGGACATAAGGGTAGTAGTAGTAGGAGAAAATGCGAAGCATTTAAAAATGGTACACTTTCCAAAATTTAAAACCGTTATAAATCAAAATTGAGTAGTGATATCAAATTGAAATTCAGATTATAGAACTACATAGTTTTTAATTTTTGGTAAATATTTTGCGTTGCGGGGATGGGAGGGAAGTGGTAAGCAAAAATGTCGAAAATTGAGTGATTTTTTAGGGCTCGGACAGTTTGACAATAAACGGATTTGCTCGAAAAGTATAAAAGTAATTGGTCTCAAATTTGGAATATATTACTTATTGATATCAATTTACCATATAAAAATTATGAGTGTCCTCTCCCTCCTTCTACCACCTCCCATACAAACTGTACTTTTTTATGAAATACTCTAAACCAATTTACTCAGTGCGTATAAAATTTAGCATGCTGAAATTGTGCACTAAATATTTATTTAGAATTATTAGTAAGACCAAAAAATTAGACATTTAGTTTCACCCTTTCTACCCCCTCCCATACAAAATGACACAATTTCGCAATTCGACAATAAACGGATTTTATCAAAAACTATGAAAGCTATTGATCTGAAATTTTGAATATATTACTTTTATAATAATTTCAATCTGCTATATAAAAATTAATTGAGTCCTCCCCTTCCTTCCACCCCCTCCCATACAAACTGCACTTTTTTATGAAATACTTTAAATAAATTTACTCGGTACGTATGAAATTTATAGAGCTGAAATTATGCACTAAATAATTATTTAGAATTATTAGTAAGACTAAAAAAATTAGGCGATTAGCTTCACTCCTTCTATCCCCTTCCGTACAATTTGACAGAATTCAACAACTTTACAAAAAGTCGATTTTCCTGAAAAGTATGAACACTACTTATCTACAATTTAAAATATTTCAATTAAATGATGTTTACAGTAATTTGTAAAAACGTCATTAATAAATTCACACTCCTTCTACCACCTCCCATACAAACTATACAATTTCACTAAATCCAATACACTAATTTTCTCAGTACCTTTTAAATTTTTGAATCCTAAATTTTGTATAAAACATTTTGATAGCAACCTTAGCGTGATGTGAAAAATTATTTCAATGTCGTCACCCCCTCTACCACTTCCCCTAAAAAATTTCTTAAAATGAAAAAAATTCTCTTTCATCTAGAGTATCGGACGATTGGGCTTTCCGCCTAGTCGTAGTTCTGTTATGTTTTTTTTAGACCATTTTGAAGAAATCAGTTATCACCTAACTATTAAAAGCTATCAATTTGAAATTTTACGCAAATACTTTAAAAAATAGTTGAAATGAAATTGCGTCAAAAGTTTTGGGATCACATCCTTCTACACTCCGTGACAAAACTTTAAAACACTGGTAACTTTCCCTAAACAGACATTGAACTTTTTTAATTCTTTCGAAATAAATTTATGGAAGCAAATTAGAAAGGAAGTTTTTTAATTTGAAATAAAGAAAATTGAAAAATTTAATATTAAGTATATAAATAAAGCGAAAATTTAAAATTTTCTATGAATCCGGTGCGACAATACTAAATAAATATAAGAAAGTGACCCATTTTTATGAAAATTAATATGAAAGGGCAAAGTTAATTATTGTTGACTTATTTATTCATATCACTTGGAACCACCATTACATTTTAACACATCAGTTAACCACAGTGGGAGAGATTTATATAAATTTTTAATAAATTTTTGTTGGAGACTTTTCCAGGAAGCTTCAATGGACATTTTAAGTTCACGAACCAAATCAAATTGTTTTCTGTCTGCGTAGATATCTAGTGCGAGTTGGCCCCAGCAGTTTTCAATTATATTCAAATCGGGCGATCTAGCTGGCCATGGCAAAACATTAATATTTTTCATCTGGAAATAGTTCTTGAGCAGCCTCAAGCTGCGAATGGATGCATTATCCTGCTGAAATATGAAATTTTCATGCTTAATACTCCTGGCATATTTCGCGAGCTGCTCGTAAATTATTTTCATATACCGCTGGCTGTCATTTTGCCAGAAAACAATGTCCGATCTCCCATAATAGAAGATTGCCGCCCATGTCATTACTCCTCTTCCACCCATCAGTGGAAATAATAACGAAATCCATCAGGTCTGTCCAGATTATACCGCTTTTCGTCAGAAAATATAACATTTCGCAATCTTTTTTTTCACGAAACTCGCTTTCCGGCAAATGCTAAACGGATCTCTTTGTGATATCGAGATAACGGCGTATTTGTCTTCAATTTCCGCCTTTGCAAATAATCGGCTTGTTGAATGATTCGTTGAACGTTACAAACGACTCGCCTGCTTTCGTTGCGATCTGTTGTGCTATTAAAGCGGAATTTGATGCTACCGCAAGATTGCACATTTTTCTCGTTGAGTAGTTGCACTTGGACGACCGCCAGGATTTTTTCCGCCATAGTTTTCTTTATCAGATAAATAGTTATTGATAACACAACGACTTCTTTTTAACAAAGTTGAAATTTCGGATACTTTCATTTTCTTTTTCACACAACTGTATATAATTCTTATTTCGTCTTCGCTTAGTCTTTCTCCTTTCGGCATTTTTACCAGAATTGTTCGAGTTTATCTTATAGTTTTGTCGTACCCATTTTCTGAAATTTTTTCAATTTCGTAGAACTCTCTGGAAATTTGCTTTCCATCTGCACTGAAATATCATATTAGAATCAAACTATAGTTGATTCTAAACAATTCTGGGAAATTCTATGTAATTTTATGAATTTTTTCAAATGTCATAAAGTTTTGTCGCGAAGTGTAACTCCTCCCATACAAAAGTAAGTATTTCGCACAATTTCAATAAATCAACTAATAACCAACAAATTAAAAGCTACGAACTTGAAATTTTGTAAGAGCACCTTAAAGGAGCTCTTACAAAATTTCAAGTTCGAATTTTGTGAAAATTCTGTGCAGTCGAAGTTGCATGAAACAGACATTCTATACAGATAATATTGGACGTAATTCAAGCAATCAATTAAAAAATTATTGACATCCACCCACCTTAACATACCCCCCCCCCCCCTTCCTTTATAAGAACCCATACTTGCATAAACGAATGAAATATTGATTATATGTACTGGAGCTGTAGATAGTATTCGTAATTAAGTGTTAAATTGATAACAGCCCTGCCGCAAAGGGGGTTCCACTTGTGGAAGGGCGTTACACTGAGTCTTCTTTAACCACTCTAATCTTCATTTTGACTTTCCATGCATGCTCAACTTGTCCCAAAAATAATAATATTACGCCCGACTTGTTGGCAGTTTGCTTAATCTTAAGCAATAGTACTGTGATTATATTTATCTGTAAAATAAATAAATAAATAAATATAAATAAAAGTCTTTACATTGAAAATAATTTAGAAAAAAAAATGATAACGGATATTTTGGTGTTGTAGAATTATGAGCCCGAATTTGGAATTTTTGTCTGTTTAAATGTAACAGTATCACCCAAAAATTACTCAAAAAGTTTTGATTCCATCTTCACCATTAAATAGTTTTTTAAATTTCCTTAGATTTAGGTTATGGTTGGAGCAGGGTAATCTTGGAATGAAAACGACATTGCACTGGGATCATATAGTTGTGTCCATTGTATTTCTCCTTTGAGAATTTTGTGATGGATGTTACTTTTCTAGTGCTAGCCACTTGGTTAGGCTTGCGAACTGAAGCAGGCTCGTATATTTAACGTCTTGGAGGTCATCCAGTTCTGAGAAGAATCTAGAGCTTAAAGAAAGGAAACGAATGTCGGAGATTTGTGGACAGTATCAAAGATAGTGCTTCATTTTCCTCGCAATCTCCGCAAAGGCTATGGCTATAGCAACAACATTATCACGGCTGAGCTGTGATATTTATAATCGAGATGAAATCTGAGAGTATTACATGTTTGCAACAAAATTGTAACGCTAAGAAATAAGACTTGCAGAAAAAAATTAATGAAACGGAAGTTCATATTATCACTTAAAATTCTCACAACGGGATGCCATCTGTCCGTCCGTCCGTCTGTCCGACCAAGTCCTTTCTAGCTCGAGAACGCGTTGAGCTACAAAACAAATTTTGTGTAAATCATTTTTGACTAAAAACTAAAGACATGTTCGTGAACGGGCTGCATTGCTCAACCCCCGGAATATGACAATGAACGATTTTTCACAAAAAGTATTAAAGCTATTGATCTGAAATTGGTATAAAACATAAGAGGACTACGATTGCGCGTAGAGCTCAATCGTGCGATACTCTATATGAAGGAGAAATTTTTTGATTTGAAGAAATTTTTAGGAGAAGTGTACAAGGATTGACGACATTGAACTAATTTTTTTTCATCACGCTAAAGTTGCTATAAAAATGTTTTATAAAAAATTTAGGAGTCAAAAATTTAATTTGTACTGGGAAAATTAGGCAAAGCAAATCGTCTAATTTTTTTGGTCTTACTTATATAATTCTGAATAAGTTATTAGTGCACAATTTGATTTCGATAAATTTTATACGTACTGAGTAAATTGGTTTAGAGCATTTCATGAAAAAGTGCAGTTTGTATGGTAGGGGTGAAAGGGGAGGGAGAAATTAAATAATTTTTAAGCGGTAGATTGAAATCATCATAAAAGTAATATGTTTTAAATTTCAGACCAATAGCTTTTATACTTTTCGAGCATATCTGTTTATTGTCAAATTGCGCAATTTTGTCATTTTTTATGGGAGAGGGTAGAGGAGGTGGAGCGATTTGGCCCGTTCACGAACTTGACATGTTCTTTTTGTTAAGAATTATGTGTACAAAATTTGAACTATCTAGCTCAGCGCGTTCTCAAGCTAGAGAGCGCACGGATCGGACGGACAGACGGACGGACGAACGGACATCCGGTTTTGAGATTTTTGGGTGATTATATGAAATTCTGTATCATTAGTTCTTTTCGCCGAGCTTTATTTCTTAGCTTTACAAACTTTAGAGCAAACTAATAATAATCTCAGATTTCATCTACAGTATAAAAATATTCAAATCCCTCCACTTCTTCTGCCACCTCCCATACATCATCAAATATTGTACTTTAAGACAACTTATCCAGCACGTATTTAGAATTATTAGTAAGACCGAAAAAAAATTATACGATTAGCTTCTTCAACCTTCTATACCTTGCCAAACAATAGGACACAATGTCAACACTTTATTAAAAGTCGATTTTCATGAAAAGTATGAATGCTACGGATAATCAATTTAAAACATGTCAACCGCATGATATTTAGAGTTATTTCTGAAAAGGTCATTAAGAATTCCGCACTCCTTGTACCACCTCCCCTTACCAACTGAACAATTCCAGTAAATCCAATATGCTTATTTTCTCAGTATCTATTAAATTTTTGAATTTTAAATTTTGTATGAAAGAACTCTAGCGTGATGTGAAAATATTGGCTCACTGCCGTCACCCCAATCAAACTCATTTTATTTTTTTATTTCATTCTTGCCAAAAGCATTTGAATGTTCTTCAGATGTCCAGCTACCGTCATCCTGGCCTTACAGCGGCGTTATTTTTCGGATCGAAAATTCTTGCATGGACAACTTTGAAAAGCAATAAAAGTTTTCAAATTGCTCTTTTCGCTAGAATTTATAATTCTTACCTTTTGATGCGGTCTTTTCGCTCTCTTTTCAGCCTTAAAATGCCTTAAGCTAGAAACTTCAATTTTTGTAAATATTATTTCTGTGAAAAAATGAGGTTCAGTATATAAATGAGTGAAGTCCTTACCCCTATTTATCAATTCACATTTAGCTAATTTTTTTTTTCAAAACTGCAGATTCTATGAATCTGAAACTTAAATTACAATGTTTTGATGGCAATTTTAATCTTCTGAACTAAAATTAGTTCCGCACACTCCTTCCGCCATCTTTCACAAAATGCATAATTTTTCGCTCACATATTTTCAGTCCTTCCTCTTTGCATTTACAATGCAACGATCGGGCATATGACTGCAACGTCATAAGCGCAATCATGGAAATTTAAGGCATTTAAGCGATGGAACAATGAAAAAATAAATCGTTTTTATACTAGAGATGAAATCTGAGAGTATATTGTGATTGCCTTACAGCTTGTAACGCTAAGAAATAATACTCGCATAGAGCCGAGAAATATTTGTTGTCGCTCAAAAAACTCCAGTGACCGTCTGTCTGTCTGTATACAACATAACTTTTGAATGCTTTGAGCTATAGAGCTGAAATTTTATTTATAGTAGCTTAAGCAAAAAAGAAAATTAGAAAGTTCGTGAATAAACTACATCCCCTACTCCTTCGACTCCTCCCAAATAAATTTCATGAAATTTTGAATTTCCGATTATAGAGAATAATCGCTAAAAGTCAAGCCTATCAGTCATAGCCATCCCATAACCCACCACACACCAGAGCACAACATGGCCCAAACAAACCTGCTTGTCAAGTTAGAATAAGATAAAAGCGAAGTTAAGCGGTAAATTAACTAAAAAAAATATAGTGATGAAGTATTTACAATCGAATAATTCGGAAAAAAATATTGATAGTACGCGCATTGAGAAATAGAACAATCCAATATTATTTACCGGAGCCACAACAGTAGGGAAGACGAGATAAGGTGAAACACACGGTGAAAATTAAAAAAAAAAATCGAGAACTTAATATTATAACAATCGAAACTAGTGGCAATATGAATTACGTTAAACCAGTGAAAAATTTAGTGCTTGATGGTAACATTAGTGAAATTTGGCGGAGTTTTAAGCAGAACTTTCAAATATTTCTGGTGGCCCCCTCTTCGGACAAGAAGTCGGAGGAGGTTCAAATTGCCACGTTCCTAAAAACGATTGGCGAAGAAGCTATAGAGGTATTCAATATCTTCAATTTGACTGACGCTGAGCGCCAAAAATTTGACAGTGTAATAAATAGTTTCGAGGATTTCTGTGCTCTGAAAACTAATGAAGTATACGAGAGGTTCGCTTTTTATAAACGAAACCAGGTAGTAGAGGAGCCCTTCGATAACTTACTGATGGATATAAAGAGGCTCGTTCGATGTTGCGGATTTGGTGAGCAGGAAAACGTCATGCTTCGCGATTGCATAGTTCTTGGGATTAACGACCATAAGCTGCAATAAAAACTGATCCAGATCAAAAAACTGACCTACACGCAGGTGGTGGAAAATTGTCGCGCTAACGAGATAACGACGGAGCAGGCATCAATTATGAAGCAGCAAACGAATCCGAATGAGTCAACAAAACATGAAATAAAAAACAAGTATACAACTAAACAATTCAATGAGAATTCTAATACCAACAAAAAATTCTATATAAATAATAAATCTACTCAGAAGCCAACATACAACATATGTATATAATCTAGATCAAAATAAACTAAACAAAAATTGCATGATATGTACACTCGGCAGAAAAAGTTTGCGTACATACCCAACACATCCGACATACTTACATATCTATAAAAAACATCGTTTCTAACATTTTATTCCGAAATATTTTTTTTTTCTATTTTACATTATTTCATTATGAACATAAAACAAAACAAAAATGAGAATTACCATACTCTAAAACAACGGTAAAATTCGGAAACCAAAAATAGTCTGAAATTCCAGGAATAAAAAGTCTGCGTTCAAAGCGTATAAAGGGAAGTCAAAGTCTCTGAGTTGCAGTTAAATCATTAATAACAATAAAGTTTGTGTAGGAAAGTTGATAAACGTGTTTTTGTGTAAGGTTTGCGTTAAAAATAATTGCTAAAAAACGTCAAGTGAGAGATGTCTAATAAAGGAAAGGAAATTGAATTTGAGGAAAAGAAAATTATCGTGATTTGTGGAAAAAAGATACGTCATATAGTGAAATAGGTGCAATGGTCAGCAGAAGTCATTCATCTCTCCAACGAGTCGTAAACAACTTAAAAAACACAGGAGTTTTGGTTTCAAAACCCAGATCTGGCCGTCCACCAAAGTTGAGCCCTCAGCAAACCCGGAGTTTGCTCCGAACGATGAAGGCTAATCCTAGATTAACTGCAGCTGATATGGCAAAGGACATCAAAGCAAAGTACCGCAAGTCTATTTCTGATGATGGTGTTCGTAAAATTCTTAGGAAATATGGGTATCACGGACTCGTTGCCCGTAGAAAGCCATTTATAGCCACAGTAAACAGACTCAAGTGGCTGGCGTTTGCTACGGAACACATAAATAAGCCAAAAGAATTTTGCAAACAAGTTATTTTGTCGGATGAAAGTAAATTTTGTATTTTTTAAATCAAAGGTCGGAATATTGTATGGAGAAAAACTGGCGTCGACGTAAAAAATCTCTGCCCAACAGTAAAGCACGGTGGTGGCGGTGTTATGATATGGGGGTGTATGGCTTGTGTAGGAGTTGGAAAAATGGAGTTTATTGAAAGTGTTATGAATAAAATAGACTACCTTAATATTCTCAAGCGCAATTTGATGAAAAGTGCATAACATTTGGGCTTAAGCGACAACTAAGCACACTGCGGAGGTAGTAAGACCCGGGTTGCTGTATAATGTCCAAAATCAGCTTCATACACCGCCCCAATATCCTGACCTTAATCCAATAGAGCATTTGTGGCATCACTCGGAACAAAGTATTCGAGCGTACACAATAACGTCGAAGGTAATGCTCAAGGAAGTCCTGATCCAGGAGTGGAATTCAGTAATCCCACTAAGAAGCTGGTAGATTACATGCAAAAACGGTTGTGTAATAAAGAGACGAGGATATCCCACAAGCTATTAACGAGGAAAAACAATTGTTTTATTTTGAAAAGAAATATTTGTACGCAGACTTTTATTGTTGCAATTCAGGATTTGTTTTAATTTTTTAATTTTAATATTTTTACGGAGTACAATAATCATCATTTTTGTTTTCTTTTATGTTTGTAATAAAGCCATGAAAAAAAAGAAAAAAAAATTATTATGAAATAAATTACTTAAAACGATGTTTTTTTTATAGATATGTTGGATGTGTTGAATGTGTACGCAGAATTTCTGGCGAGTGTACCAGTTTGATAAAGCGGACACCGAAACTTCACGAATAATAAAGCATAACAGCGTAGATTCCGGAAATTTTTCGTTTAACTGATTTTCTTATTTACAGTTTGCATAGGAAGAACGCCACTGCTAGTCAAAATCTTTCATTGAATTATTGAATGGAAAGAATAAAAATAAACAATATATTTATTAATTTTAAAGTCGATACCGGATCAAATGTAAACGTATTATCTTATTCATTACTAAGGGAAATACCACCAAATATTGGTATATATTCAACTTCTGTTGTTCTAAATGCATTTGGTGGAAGTCAAATAAAACCGAAAGGTGTGTGCGATTTAATTACAGTTCATCAAAATGTCATAAGCAAAGAAACATACGTCATTGTTGACCATGAAACAATACCAATTTTAGGGTAAAGCACCTCCAAAAAATTGGGCATAGTTAGAAGAAGAGACTTACTAGAAACTAATGTATAATAGTAAGCCTATCTAAAGAAGTGATATTGAATTCATACCCATTACTATTTGAGGGTGCGGGTAAATTCTCAACCAAGTATAAAATAGTGATATCTAATAGGGTTAAGCCAATATGTAAGGCACCAAGAAGGGTATCTTTAAAACTGTATTCAAAACTTAAAGAAACTTTAAATAGATTAGAATCAAGTAAAATTATTCCAAAAATTGACGAAGTTAGAGACTAGGTACATCACATAGTAATAGTAGAGAAGAAAGATATTTCAATTGATCCATCTGAATTGAATATATCATTTAAAGAGGAAAACTATCTATTACAAATATTAGAAGAACTAACGACTAAATTAAGCGCAGTAACTTATTTCAGTGTACTCGATATAAAAGACATGTTTTGGCATTTAGAATTGGACGATGAGTCACAGAAATTATGTACTTTTGCAACACCTTTTGGAAATTATAAGTTTTTGAGATTTCTGTTTGGGGTCGAAACCGGACCTCAAGTCTTCCAAAAGAAAAATGTAGCAAATTTGGGAGATATACAAGGCGTCGCAATTTTAAGTATATTGACGATCTTTTAATTACAGGTAAAACAAAAGACGAACATGATAGGAATCTAGAAAGAGTTTTGAAAAGAGCCGACGAGAAAAAATGTAAAATTTAATAGTAAGAAAATGAAAATAGCAGAGTCAGATGTTAAATACCTTGAACACGTAATTTCTTCCAAAGGTATAAGGTCTGATACAGAAAGGATTGAATGAATTAAGTAGCTAAAACATTCTTCAAACCAGACTAACCTACAAATATTTTTGGGAGTGGTAAATTACATAAGATCGTTCATACAAAACCTCGCAGAAATTACTATCCCATTGAGAGAGTCAATAAAGCAAAATATTATTTTCAAATGGTCAAATACATTCATACATTAGGAAATAGTTGAGATAATAAAATAATTGATTGGATTTGAAGTCTTCGATTCTCAAGCCTTCTGACATACGGAAAAAAGTTTGCATTCAGAATGAAGCAGCTCAAAATGGCCTGGGTTGTTGACTATTAGAGGACAAATATCTTATCTCATTTGCATCACATAGTCTAAGTTAAAGTGAAAAATTTTACTCGAAAATTGAAAAAGAGCTACTAGCTATCATATTTGCTTGCAAAATATTTCATTTTTATACCTATGGAAGACCAATTACTTTATTATTCTAATAATAAAGTATTGTGATCGACACAGAAAAAAAAAAATTTGTTACCCTGAAATTTTGTTTCTCGCGTTTCATGACTAAATTAGCCTAAAAAAGCAAAAAAAAACATAACAGAATTATGATACTCTAGATGAGATGGAAATGACTTAAATACACCGAAAAATATGTCATCTCAAATTCTTTCGAATAGTGAATAGAGACTTTTGCATGGGGGGTGGTAGAAGTAGAGGAGGAGGTTTGTATTTTTCGTATATGACACCGAACTGGACATGCAAAACATTTTTTGCTGAATTTAAAGTTTTTAGTTTTCATTATTTTTAAAGAAATTGGTCACAGTTTTCCTGAAGTTGGGGCATTTGTATGGGAGGTGGCAGAGGAAGTGGAGCGTTTACGATGATTTTGAAACTGCTTATCATCATCCTTATCACCTTGCTTTGATTCAATTTCAAAGTCGATAGCTCTCATATACTTGAAGGAGAAATGCTTTTCTTGAATTTATAATACAGATATTTGTATGGGAGGTGGTAGAAGGAGTGAAGCGGAGTTGATAATTTTTTCTAACACTTATTTCAATTATTAGGAAACAAATTCTGGCAAAATTTGAAGATTTTACTTTTTCTAGTTATAATGGAAATCGATAAAATGCATTTAAAAACATAACAGAATTATGATTGGGCTTAAGGCCCAATCATATGATACTCTAGATGAGATGGAAATGACTTTAATATACCGGAAAATATGCCATCTCAAATTCTTTCGAATAGTGAATAGAAACTTTTCCATGGGAGGTGGTAGAAGTAGAGGGGAGGTTTGTATTTCACGTATATGACACCGTACATGGCATGCAAAATGTTTTTTGCTGAATTTAAAGTTTTTAGTTTTCATTATTTTTAAAGAAATTGGTCATAGTTTTCCTGAAATTGAAGCATTTGTATGGGAGGTGGCAGAGGAAGCATTTAAGATGTTTTTGAAACTGCTTATCATCATCCTTATCACTATGCTTTGATTCAATTTTAAAGTCGATAGCTCTCATATACTTAAAGAGAAATGCTTTTCTTGAATTTATGATATAGATATTTGTATGGGTGGTAGTAGAAGGAGTGAAGCGGAGCTGATAAATTTTTTTAACACTTATTTCAATTATTAAAAAACGAATTCTGGCAAAATTTAAAGTTTGTACTTTTTCTAGTTTGAATGGAAATCGATGAAATGCATTTAACAAAAATTATGCATTTGTATGGGAGGGGGTAGAAGGAGTGTACAGATCAAAACAAATTTTTTCGTATTATTAATATTTATATTTGTATGCTTTATACAAATTTTCTAGTTGATAGCTTTAACTGTTTCGAAGAAAAATAATTTAATTTAAATTTCAAAATTTCTTGAAATTTGTATGGGAGGGGAAAGAAGGAGTAAGGTGAAGTTGATAATTATTTTTAAAATAAACTGCAATTATAGTAGAATTAATTCTGAGAAAATTTCGTTTTTTTAGCTTTACTAGTTTCAATGAAAATCGAAAATATGTATTTTTCAAAATTGACCATTTGTATGGGAGGGGGTAGAAGGAGTAAAGAGATCGGGTCAATATTCCGTGGTATTAATGACATCTATATCATAATACTTTGACCTAAATTTTAAGTCGATAACTTAAATAGTTTCAAAGAAAATCAATTTCTTAATTTTTCGAAATTTCATGAAATTTGTATGGGAGGGGGTAGAAGGAGTGGGGGGATGTGGCCCATTCACGAACTTAAAGTTACTTTTTTGCTAAAAATGACACACAAAAATTTTTAGCACTATAGCTCAAAGCTTTCGAGAGTTATGCTGTAGACAGACGCACAGACTGACAGACAGACAGACAGAGAGACAGACGGTCACTCGGAATCGAGGTTTTTGAGTGACAACAAATATTTCTATACCTTTGGCGGCTCTGTGCGAGCGTTATTTCTTAGCGTTACAAACGGTAAGGCAAACACAATATACTCTCAGATTTCATCTAGAGTATAAAAATTATGCATTTGTATGGTAGGGGGTAGAAGTGTACAGTGTGTACAGTGTACAGATGAAAACAAATTTTTTTCGCATTATTAATATTTCTATTTGTATACTTTATGCAAAACATCAAGTTGATAGCTTTAACAGTTTCGAAGAAAAATAATTTAATTTAAATTCCAAAATTTCGTGAAATTTGTATGGGAGGGGGTAGAAGGAGTGAGGTGAAGTTGATAATTATTTTTAAAATAAAATGCAATTACAGTAGAATTAATTCTGACAAAATTTCGCCTTTTCAGCTTTACTAGTTTCAATGAAAATCGAAAATATGTATTTTTCAAAATTGTCCATTTGTATGGGAGGGGGTAGAAGGAGTAAGGGGATCTGGTCAATATTCCGTGATAGTAATGACATCCATACCGTAATACTTTGACCTCAATTTCAAGTCGGTAGCTTAAATAGTTTCGAAGAAAAATCAATTTCTTAATATTTCGAAATTTCATGAAATTTGTATGGGAGGGTGTGGAAGGAGTGGGGGGATGTAGCCCATTCACGAACTTAAAGTTACTTTTTTGCTAAAAATGACACACAAAAATTTTTAGATCTATAGCTCAAAGCTTTCGAGAGTTATGCTGTAGACAGACGCACAGACAGAGAGACGGACAGACGGTCACTCGGAATCGAGGTTTTTGAGCGACAACAAATATTTCTGTACCCTTGGCGGCTCTGTGCGAGCGTTATTTCTTAGCGTTACAAACGGTAAGGCAAACACAATATACTCTCAGATTTCATCTAGAGTATAAAAATCCGTATGTCTGTACGCCGTACATATGGACTCGTAGCTTCAAGACCCTTAAAGGTAGAATGTTGGTTTTTAGGTGGATTGTTAATTTGGTAAGTGAGCTCCATTATCCAAATTTTGAGGAGTGTCAGCTGGAAGGGGGAGGCGGGGGGATGGAAAAAGTCAAAAAATACACTTGCTAATATCTTCACCACGAATGCAGATAGGAAGATGAAAATCAGCATACGTATATAAAGGGTTGTGGGACAAACTCCAAAAATAATTTAATTTTTTTACCCATTGGCGTCCGAAAAGGGGGGGCCAAAAACAAATTGTCGGCCGAATCTTTATTTGAAATAGTTATATTTTCGAAACCGCTTACCATAAAAAATTCATATTTTGGGAACATTAAAATGAAATATAGATCCACCAGAATCAGCTTCATCATCTTCATCAATGGCGCGATAGCCCAAATCGGGTCCTGGCCCCCTGAAGTCGTCGCCTCCAATCGTCTCGATCCAAAGACCGCGTCCTCCAGCTGCTAATTTTTAAAACGGATTTGCTGTATTCATCAACCGAGTCTTCCCATCGCTTGCGTGGTTTGCCTACTGGCCGGTTACCACTCGCTTTTCTTTTCAGACCACGTTTGGGGATTCTCTGTCCTCCATTCGCTCTACATGGCCAGCCCACTGCAGTTTACGTAGCTTGATGAACGTTGAAGCTTCTGGCTCGTCGTAGAGTTGATATAACTCATGGTTGTATCTTATTCGCCATTCCGTTCCTTCCTTCACAGGTCCCAAAATTCTTCGGAGAACCTTTTTTTCGAATGCGTTTACTGCGTTTTTGGAAGTTCGCGTTAATGTCCACGTCTTGCTGTCATAACAGAGCACAGGTCGTATAATAGTTTTATAAATCCGCAGCTTATTGTTCCTGTGCACTTTCTTGGATTTCATTATTGGAAGTACTGAATAACACGTCTTATTTGCAAGTATTATCCGTCGTTTGATTTCGTCTGTTTCATTACCGTCCTTTGTTAGGTTAGCCCCAAGATATATGAAGTTGTCCACACTCTCCAAATTATATTCCGCAATTGTTATGTTTTGTCCGATTGGCGTTCTCCTTCTTGTTTGCGTCATTACTTTTGTTTTGCTTTCATTAATGCGCAACCCGACTTCTTTTGCGGTGGAGTGAACATTGACAAATACCTCCTTAGCACTAGGGAAGGATCTTGCTAGAATGTAAATGTCGTCAGCGTATGCTACTAGTTGGGTGGACTTGAATAGTAGTGTCCCGTTGGTGTCGACTGGGATTTTTCGGACGACATACTCTAGTGCCAAGTTGAAAAGCATAGGGGCTAGACCATCTCCCTGCTTTAAACCACATTCCGATCGAAAGCTGGTTGTGGAATCGGTTTGTATTCTCACCTGGGATTCAGTGTTCGTCATTGTGAGTCTTGTTAGTCGGACTACTTTTGACGAAATTCCAAAATCAAGCATGATTTGATACAGTACGCTCCTGTTGATACTGTCGTATGCTTGTTTAAATCTACGAAGATTTGGTGCACATCTGTGTTATATTCCCAGCATTCCTCAAGCACCTGTTTCATCGAGAATATCTGGTCTGTTGTAGATCGTCCGGTTCTGGATCCACCTTGGTATTCGCCAATTATTTCATCAGTACAGGGCTTAAGACGACGTTCAATTATTTTTGTCAGTATTTTATAGGACGTACACAACAATGATATACCTCTGTAGTTCTCACAGCAGAGTTTGTCTCCGTTCTTGTAAATTCGACATATAATGCTTTTTCGCCAGTCGTCGGGTATGATTTCCTCTGTCCAAATTTTGCATATCATGTTGTGCAGTATTTCAGCGACACAATTTCCACCGTTTTTCAGAAGTTCAACTGGTATTTCGTCAATTCCCGGCGCTTTGTTTAGTTTTTGGTCATATAGGGCTGCTTAAATCTCAGCAAGCGTGGGTAATGTCGATTATAGTTCATCTTCGTCAGTTGAGGCTTCATTTGAGATGTTGTCTTTTGTGATCGGTGCTAATGGGGTGGGATTCAAAAGATGTTCAATGTAGGAAGCCCGTCTCCTTTTGGATTTCTTATGTGTCGCTGATAATGTTGCCCTCTGCGCCTTTGCAGAGACTGGTTTTTGGCTTATATCCCTTTTTTAGATCTTTTACTATTCAATATGCGTCCCGCGTTTTATTTTTTCTCATGTCGTCGTCCATTTTTTGTATTTTGTCGTTATGGTACTTCTTTTGTTTTCGCCTGCAGGTCTTTTTCGCATATCGCCTAAGGTCGTCATATCTTTCTATTTTGGCTCGCGTTGGTCGTTCAGTAAGAATTTTGTAAGCCTCGCTCTTTCTACTTATTGCATCGCGGCATTCTTGGTCGAACCAATCATTATTTTTCGCCGTGCTTGATATCCTAATATGTCTTCTGCGGAGGATTTCTCTCTCTCGTATTTTCATCCACGCATTCTCCACTGGCATATTTTTGATATTTTCGTATATTGGTGTCAGGTGTTTATTACATGCTGACATGTAAGCCTGCGCCACCGTTTCGTCGTTAAGCTTGTCAACATTGAATTTGCGACCTCTACTCGTTTCCGAATATCCACGACAAGCTATTCTGCATCGATACTTAGCTCTGACTAGATAGTGATCAGAGTCACAATTCGCACCGCGGAGAGTTCGTACATCAAGTATGCTGGAAGCAGCCCTTTTCTCAATTAGAACGTGGTCTATTTGGTTGAAGGTGTGACCATCTGGTGATGCCCACGTTCGGTTGTGAATATCGTGATGTGGGAAGCACGTAGAGCTTACTATGATATTTTTGCTGCTTGCGAAATCAATAAGACGTTGGCCATTGTCGTTGGGTATGTCATGGAGACTGTGCCCTCCTGTTGTTCCTCTATGAGCCCCCTCCTTTCCGACTTTTGCATTAAAATCCCCTAAGACAATTTTTAGGTCGTTCGAGGGCAGTGAATCATAGGTTGTCTCTAGGGTGGCATAAAATTCGTCTTTTGTTATATCGTCCTTGTCTTCTGTTGGTGCTTGAACGTTGATGAACCAAGTATTGACAAATTTAGTCTTTATTCGGATTGCACACAATATTTCACTTACTAGTCTGAAGCTCGTGATTTGCTGTTTAAATTTTTTGTCAACGACAAAAGCGACTCCAAACTCTCTGCTTCCCGATAATTTTCCACTTGAATAGATTGTGTGTGATCTCATGTCCATGATTTCGCTACCGAGCCATTTCGTTTCTTGGATGGCAGTTATGTTGATGTTGTGTTTTGCCACTTCTAGGAGAAACTCTTTCAGAGCTCCTGTCCTAAATATCGAACATTTCAAGATCCAATAGAGTAGTCCATTTTTCGTTTGCGGGGTCGTTGCCGTTGATTCCATCCTTTCCGAGGCTGTTCTTCAGGTTTCTAGACAGTATTCTTTTGCCGGTGATACGTTGTCTGCGCCTCGCCCAACCCCCGACCTTGAGGACCGGTCCTTCCTATTTATTACACCTTAGTAAAAAAAGGGTAGGAGTTTTGAGCTAAATATGACATGCTGGAGTTCTCACAGCTACGCTGCGAGTCCAACTATGTCATACTTTTTGCCTACTTCCTGAGACGCACTGGTGTTACTGGCCATTCAGGTTAACTCCATGCTCCCTCCTCATTTCTCAAATCGGGCTTGGGACCGTCTATGGCGGAGTTCAGAATAAGCTTAGAAATAGGCTAATTATTGTAAGGGGGAGGGTCCAGGGGGGTGCAAAGAAAAACACTTAAGAAGTAATATCTCAACTATCTCTTAAGCTATGTAATTGAAACTTAAAACATATACTAAGCTATACTAGCGAAATACAAAAAATATATAAAATTTGGTCACAATATTAGTGGGGGGAAATGGGGAGCATTTCAAAAATGGTGCACTTTTCAAAATTAGAAATCGTTATATCTCAAAATTGAGTACAGGTTTCGAATCAAAAGTTCGTCAGATTATAAAACTACATATATGTATAATTGACAATTTTGATAAAAATTTAAAGTTAGGGTGTGCAAAAAGGAGGGAGGTGGTAAGCAAAAATTTGGAAAATTTTCAGTGATTTTTTAGGACTTTGGTCAAAGATAGAAACTTCAAATTTTGCATATGGATACATCTATTTGATATACATAGAAAAAAAAATAATATTTTGATCCGCAATTGTTACGAACCGACCACCCCGGTCTAATGGGCACAAGGTGTTTCATGTGCAGCGAAAAAAACATGAAAACTGAAAATTTTTGAATGTAATTTCAAGGTAGAAACTTGAAAATTTGGGAAATGCATTTAAAAAAAATCCCTAAAAGTATGAAATATTAACTGGTCGAAAAATTTCAAAACTTCTACCCCCTCCCATACAAAATTATTTTTTCGACCATTTTTCAGAAATTAATTATCACCTAAGTATTAAAAGCTATCAATTTGAAATTACGCATAAAAACTTACAAAAACAATTTAAATAAAATTGCATTAAAAGTTTTGAAATCGCGCTTGCCCTTCTACCCCCTCCCATACAAAAGTATGATTACGACCAATTTCATTAAATCAACTAATAACCAACTTGAAATTTTGTACCAGTACCTAACAATAGAAGAAAAAGAAAATTGCGTCACAAATTTTTCAATTCCCCTACCTCTTCTACCCCCTCCCATACAAAATTATTTTTTCGAGCATTTTTAAGAAATCAGTTATCAGCTAACTCTTAAAAGCTGTCCATTTCAAATTTTGGATGAAAACTTACAAAAATAATTGAAATGAAATTTTTGTAAAAGTTTTGCAATCGCGCTTGCCCTTCTACCCCCTTCCACACAAAAGTATCATTTCGACGAATTTCATTGAACGAACTAATAACCAACAAATTAAAAGCTACGAATTTGAAATTTTGTACGAGCACACTACATGAGAAAGGAGATAGAAGTGCGTCACAATTTTTACGATTCCCCTACCTCCTCCCATATAAATGTTTTGTTTCGTGAATGTAAAATACATAGAATCTTATGAAAATTCTATGCAACTTCGTCTATGAAACTGACATTCTTTACAAAGAATATTGGACGTGATTCAAGCAACCAATTAAAAAACTATTAACATCCACCGACCCTTACTATCACCCCTCACCCGTCCCCTCACAAAACTCAAACTTGCATAAATAAACGAACGAAATATTGATTATATATACTGGAGCTTTTGAATGTTTCCGCAAAGTGTTAAATTGATAACTGCCCTGGCCAAGAACCCCCTTTCACTTAGTCTTCCCTAACCACTCTAACCTTCATATTGACTTTCCACGCATCCGCAACTTGTCCTTAGAATAATAAAGTTTCGCCCGACTTGTTGGCAGTTTATTTTAATATATAGCTATCACAAACCATTAGAATCAAATATGAAAAAAGAGATACACAAAATTTCATCTTCTAGATTATGGTACAACGCATAAAATTAAAACTTTTAAATTACGATATTAAATTAGAGTACATGCCAGGAAAATCACTGCACATAGCAGATTATTTATCAAGATTTTTTATAGAAACAGTCCTTATTATTAACTTTAGTAATGAAAAATAAAAGTATTTAAAGAAGAAACTGAAAAAGACCCAATTTTAAAAATAACAAAGAGTACTGCCTTAAGCCCAAGGATAAAACAAAAATTCCATTATTACTTCAAATTTAAACATGAAATTTTTTTAGAAGATCGGATGTAATTTAATAATAGTAGAATTATAGTACCTTCTATCCTCAAGAATACTATATTAAATCAACTCCATAAAACTCATTTAAGGGTAGTTAGGACGAAAAAACGAGCACAGGGAATTATTTTTGGCTAGTTACTAACACGGATATAGAAAATGTCGTTGCAAGATATGAAACTTGTCAGACTATTCAAAATAGAAATATAAAAGAACCATTAACCACGCACAATATTCTCGACCTCCCCTTTCAGAAGATAGCCTGCGACATAATGGAATACACAAAGATAAGTTATCTAGTAGTAATAGAGAACCACTCCAAATGAGTAGAACTAAGAAAAAAATGAAAAATAATTCCTATGGGGAAATTATTATGAAGTGGCTGGTGATATTTTCTTAATTTGGAGTACCGAATATAATAATATGCAACAACGTTCCGTTTAATTGAATTGAATGTAGAAAATTCGCCAAAGAATACGATATCCAAATTGAAACTAGTAGCTGATAATATCCAAGATCGAATGGACTAGCGGAAGGAGCAGTTCAAACTTGTAAGAATATATATGTCTGAGCTTTAGCTTCACTACGCTTTGTTGGAATACAGAAATACGTCAGTAAAAGTCTTAGCGGTCCACCCTGCGCAATAACTTCAAAATAGAGTTCTCCGTTCTAAACTTCCATCTCACATTAAGATATTTAAGCCGAGATTAAATAAAAATATAAAAATACAAATGAGTCAAAAATTAATAATAATATAAATAAACTGCCAACAAGTCGGGCGAAACTTTATTATTCTTGAGACAAGTTGCGAATGAGTGGAAAGTCAAAATAATAATATTTCATTCGTTTCTGCACGTTTGGGTTTTTATGAGGGGAGGAGGAGGGGTAATAGTAAGAGTGGGTGGATGTTAATAGCTTTTAATTAATTGCTTGAATCACGTCCAATATTCTCTGTGTAGAATGTGTTTCATAGACGAAGTTGCATAGAATTTTCATAAAATTCGGTGTATTTTACATTCACGAAACCCAACATTTGTATGGGAGGAGGTAGAGAATGTAGGGGAATCGTAAAATTTCATATGCAGTTTTATTTCGCTTCTCTTGTAAGGTGCTTGTATAATTTCAAGTTTGTAGCTTTTAGTTTGTTGGTTATTAGTTGACTTAATGAAATTGGTCAAAATCATAGTTTTGTATGGGAGGGGGTAGAAGCGCAAGAGCGATTACAAAACTTTTAAAACAACTTCATTTGAATTATTTTTATATGTTTTTATGCAAAATTTGAAATTGATAGCTCTTAAGAGTTAGCTGATAACTGATTTCTTAAGAATGCTCGATAAAATAATTTTGTATGGGAGGGAGTAGAGGAGGTAGGGGAATCGTAAAACTTTTGACGCAATTTTCTTTAGTTTTTGTTGTAAGGTGCGCGTACAAAATTTCAAGTTCGTAGCTTTGAATTTGTTGGTTATTAGTTGATTTAATGAAATTTGTCAAAATCATACTTTTGTATGGGAGGGGGTAGAAGGGCAAGCGTGATTTCAAAAATTGTAACGTAATTTCATTTAAATTATTTTTGTATATTTTTGTGCAAAATTTCAAATTGATAGCTTTTAATAGTTCGGTGATAATTGATTTTTTAAAAATGGTGGAAAAAATAATTTTGTATGGGAGGGGGTAGAAGTTTTAAGGGTTTTCAACCAGTTAATATTTTGTGTATTTAGAAATTTTTTTTAAATGCATTTCGCAAATTTTCAAGTTTCTAGCTTAAAATTTCACTCAAAAATTTTCAGTTTATGTGTTTTTTAATGCACATGAAACACCTTGCGCACGCTACACCGGGGGGTCGGTTTATAACAATTATGGATCAAGTTATTATTATTTTTCTATGTGTATTAAATAGATGTATCGACATGCAAAATCTTAACTTTGTATCTTTCACCAGAGCCCTAAAAAAATCATTCAAAATTTTCGACATATTTGCCTATCACCTCCCTCCCCTTACACTTCCAAACTTAAAATTTTTATTAAAATTAACCATTATATAGTTCTACAATCTGACAAATTTTCGATTTGTTATCTGTACTCGTTTTTGAGATATAAGGATTTGTAATTTTGAAAAGTTTGCCATTTTTGAAATGCTCCCCATTTCCCCCCCACTACTATTATTTCAACATATTATATTTTTTTTTTGTATTTTCCTAGCATAGCTTAATACACGTTTCAAGTTTGAATTACATAGCTTAAGAGATAGGCACACTTAAAAATTAATATATATTAATTTTTTAGTGTTTTTCTTTGCACCTCCCCTGACCCTCCCACTTACAATAATTAGCCACTCTCTAAGCTGATTCGATGGAACTTTATACTACCTTAATTGTCTTAAAATATGAATTTCTTACGATAAATAATTTCGAAGATATAATCATTTGAAAAAACAATTCGGCCGACAATTTGTTTTTAGCCCCCCAATGGATAAAAAAACTAAATTATTTTTAAAGTTTGTCCCACAACCTTTTCTATATTTCGATTGATTTTCAACTTCCTATCTGCATTCTTGGTGAAGATATTAGCAAGTGTATTTTTCGACTTTTTCCCTCCCCCCGCCTCCCCCTTCCACCTAACACCCCCCAAAATTTAGGAAATAGAGCTCATTTACCCAATTAACAATCCACTTTAGAACGAACATTCTACCTTTAACGGTTTCGGAAGATATGAGTCCATATGTACGGCGTACGGCGGAGACGGATTTTTTTTTTTTGCATTTTTAGGCTAATTTAGTCATGAAACTCGAAAAAAAAATTTCAGGGTAGCAAATTTTTTTTTTTTGTGTCGATCCCAATACTTTATTATTATAATAATAAAATTTGAGTCTCGCTGATGATGCCATTTGGAGAGAGTTTGAAGTTGATGCAGGTATTCGGAAGCCCATCGTTTCCAGAAGTGGTCCAACATTTGTCGCAAAAGTTGCCATCATGATAGGCGAGATCCAGGCATGTCCGTGAGAGAAGGCTCTGGTACTGTTGTCAATGCGCTACCAATCAGAAAGTGACCAGGTGTAAGCGCGCCTAGATCTGAAGGGTCATCTTATAGCGGACAGAGAGGTCGAGAGTTGAGAACTGCTTCTATCTGCACGAGTAGAGTCGAAAATTCTTCGAATGTAAGATGTGTGTCACCAATCACTCTCTTCAAGTGGAATTTGACTGATTTAACAGCAGCTTCCCATTTTCCTCCAAAATGCGGTGTAGAAGGAGGGTTGAATTTCCATTGAGTTCCATCATTTGCAAGAGTATTTGCTAAGGAAGCAAATTCTTGAGACGATGCTTTAAAGAGTTTTCGCAATTCTCGATCTGCTCCCACTAGATTCGTTCCACAATCGCTTGTGAGTGTAGAACATATTCCTCGTCGGCCAGTGAAGCGCTTAAACGCTGCAATAATCAATCAATCACTATCAGGATTCCTTAATGCAAGGAATTGCCATAAAATCGATTCCAAGTATAAAAATGGAAATCATTTTATCCTTTGGCTCATCATTTAGTGAAGGGACAAAACAAACGTCAATATCCCAAAACCAACACATTAATAAACAGAGCACAGTAAATAAACAAAAACTAACATAAATTAGTGTCAACTAGCGTTAAGTCTGCGTCTTAAACATACTTTATCTATAGAGAAGTCAAATACATCAATATTTTCGTTAACTTCTCTTGCAAGACGCGAGATTGGTTCATTCATACCATAGTTAGTCCGGTGAAAGGAAATCTTCAACAATCTAGGATGCCTCGGTAAAAATTGACCAGCAGCAAATTGCATCAAACCCAAAAGTGAGGAGGAATCCACCACCCCAGTGAGAAGTTGATGAGCAAAAACTACGTCAGCAACTTCACGTCGTCTCGAGAGTGATGACATATTTAGCAACTGAAGCCGGTCAATATAAGGAGGAAGACGAACTCTATCATCCCAATTAAGGTGACATAGTGCAATTCTCACAAATTTGCGCTGAATAGATTCAATTCTGGCAATATGCACATCATAATAGGGAGACCAAACTTGAGAAGCATACTCAAGATGAGATCTGACAAAGGTGTTATACAGACTCAACCTAACAAAAGAATTGTTAAATTCCTTGGATAAGCGAGTGGTGAAACCCAGCATTGAATTACCCTTTTGCACAATCTTATTTATATGCAAGCCAAAATCAATCTTCTGGTCAAATATAACGCCCAAGTCAACAACTGAATTAACACGATCTAAGATACAGTCATTGAGACTGTAAGTTACTACAAACGGTGAGAATTTACGAGTAAATGACATTACATGACATTTATCCAAATTCAATCGAAGGCCATTATTGCGACACCAGTTACTAAAATTTAACAAATCCTCCTGAAGAAGATTATCTGAGTTAGAACTAATAGACCTAAAGATTTTAATGTCATCAGCATAGATGAGTACTTCCGAATATTTAAAAACAGAGGCTACATCGTTAATGGCCAGGATAAATAGAAGTGGTCCCAAATGACTTCCTTGAGGGACCCCAGAAAGCGCAGTAAATGGCTTAGACGTACAATCACGAAAGATAACCTGGTAGGTTCTATCAAATAGATAAGACTTAATCCAATTTATAAACCATGTCGGAATACCCAACAATCTTAGTTTTAACAAAATTATTGAATGGGGCAATTTATCAAAGGCCTTACTAAAATCAGTGTATACACAATCCACCTGCTTACCATCCTCAATAGCCAATATAGATTTATTCGTAAACTCCATCAGATTAGTAACAGTGGACCTATTCCTAACAAAACCATGTTGTTTACTCGAAATTATTGATTTACAGTGAAACGACATGCATTCATACACTATAGACTCAAATAGTTTAGGAATAGCCGATAGTTTAGCTATTGGCCGATAATTTTCAATAGCAGATTTTGCACCGCTTTTATGAGTAGGTATGATGAAGGACGACTTCCACACATTAGGAAAAATCCCCGTTATTAGGGATCTTTGAAAGAGGTGAGAGAGTGGTTCAGCAAGAGAGAGACAACAACGCTTAAGGACAACAGCAGGAACACCATCTGGGCCAGGAGAAGACACTTCTTTAAGGCGGGCGATGTGATTGACTATATCATTACAGAAAATTGGTAGATCAGACAAAGTAGTCAAAGTAGTTTGTCTAAAGTCATCAAAATACGCCATATCAGGGGAAAAGCTACTACTAGTAAAAGATCCACTGAAGAATGTGGCGAAAAAATTACAAATAGTAGCTTGATCGTTACTATCATTGCCGAGGAATTGAAAAGAAGCTGGATAACCATCTGATTTACGCTTACAATTAACGAATTTCCAAAACTTCAGGGGATCTCTAATAATATCCGACTGCATTTTAATTAAATACTCAGAATATAAGCGCGTAGATAAATCCTTAAAAAGGTCATAATATTCCTCATACAGACAAAAATCAGTATCATTCTTCGACCTAGTATACCTCTTCCAGGCAGCATTACGAGCATTGCGAATTACACGCAACTCGCTAGTATACCAAGGGTACGACGATGAGATGTTCCTGCGATAGGTAAAAGGAACTGTAGCAACAAAAAATTGATACAGAACATAATAAAACTCAACTACAGCACCTTCAAAATCAGGATTGTCAAGAATTTCATTAAAGTTAAAGTTAGATATAAGGTAGTTCAACTGAGAAAAATCTGCTTTATTAAAATCAAAAGAAAGCTCCTTCTCACTAGGGCTAACAATATGCTCCTCGTCAATAATAACAAAAATATTAATAGGAGGGTGCAAGACATCAATGGTGGTAATTGAAGTTAAGCTCTCATCCACGGAACATGCACAGTAGTCAGAATAAAAAATTAGGTCAAGCTGTCTTCCATAGGAATTCCGAACAAGGCTAAGTTGATGGAGACCAAGTGCAGTTATAGTATCTACAAAAAAACATTCAAGCGAGGACGAAGCATCAGAAACTAAGAGAGTAGAATCATCGTCAGAGAGAGACCAAGAAAGACTTGGAATATTAAAATCACCCAATAAAATGAGTTCGTCAGAGATATTCATACTATTATGAACAAAAGTTATACAATCAACTGTTCTTTCGTATAAAATACAAGGACTCGACGGAGGAATATATGTCAAAAAGACATAAATATCCTTATTATTAAATACGAGTTTAACACATAAGAACTCCAGACCGTGAGGGTTCGGGACAGGAACAACTACACAATTAATGCAGCTACGGACTGCTAATAACACTCCACCACCCTTCAATCTCAGATCGGAAACATATCGATCCCTACGAAAGACTTCAAAGTCTGAACTAAAAAGTTCACAGTCAGAGAAACTACAATTTAGCCCCGTTTCAGTAAGTGCAATAACATCATAGGAAGAATTCTGAGACGAGGCAAATAACGCCTGAGTTTTGGTGCGCAGTCCATTTACGTTTTGATAGTAAAGGGACAGTTGTCTAAGTTTTTTGGACCAGAACCAGGAGCATTATTACGACGAGATATAAATTCTTTAAGAAATACTCCAGAAGGCCACGAATCAATATTTAACAACTGATTGAATAGATCAGTATTAGTCAAAACAATTTTAAAGGAGGCAATGGAACTAGTTTCTTTACTAATTTTATCACATTTAACCGCTGATCCTGTTGAAATAAATTTTTTTGAAACCAGATAGCTTATGACATCATCCGGGGAAGTTCGAGGATCAAGTCTAGAAACGAAAATGGCTTTTGGACGAGGAACAATAGTAAGCAGATGTGGCTGTGTTAGTATAGAAGAAGAAGAACCAGTGGAATTAGCATCAGTAAGAGGCATTTGAGAACTATTCGAGAAAACTTGGGTAGATTTCAAGGGTGCATAATTTTTATTAACGGATGCCTTCGAAGAGGGTTGACCAATATTAGGAGATGTAGACTTCGAGGGCGCAGAATTATTATTAGCGGATGCTTTAGCAGAAGCTTGGCTAATATTAGGAGAGTAGATTTATTCACTCGAGTCTTTTTGCGGGTAGGACGTGGATGAAATACAAGACTATCAATATTGCTATCCGCTCCCACCGAATTGCAGTTATCACTCGGAGAAGCAATTCCAGTAACACAATTCAGCACGTTATTATCGTTAGTGACGAAGACAACAATGTATCCTTTAATGTATTTGGCACCGCGACCACGAAAAGTGGAAATCGTAATGGGTCCCGCATAATCCACTCCGGAATGCTGAAATGGACGAGAGCAGCGAGTTCGAGTTTGAGGTAATTGTCCCATTATTTGCTGTCCGACAACAGCTTGATGTCGAACGCACTGGACGCAGCGATGAATAAATGCGCGTACAGGAACACGACCACCTAATATCCAGTACCGCTGTCGTAAGGTTGCGAGAGTCACCTGCGTTCCACCATGAAGAGTAATTTGATGGGTGTAATCGATTACTAGTGTCGTTAGTGGGGACTCACGTGGTAATATAAGAGGATGCTTTTCGTCGTGATCCAGTAACGAATTTTTGAGTCTGCCGCCCACTCGTAAATATATATGTGCGTCAACGAATGGAGCGAGCCGTACGAGCTGGCTTGAGCGCTGGAGTTGCTTCCCTTGCATAATTTGTTTAATATCTGATACGTAAAACGAGCATTGCACTTTCTTTATCCAGAACATTCGAGCATTATCAAGCTCGTTTGGATTAAGAGGTGTATGGAGTCCAGGAGCGTCCAACAATTTCTTAAAGCGATGAGAAACTCGGAAACACCAAGCTGTAATGCGAATTAGTGTAGACAATTTTGAAAATCGCGTTAAAAGATTCCAGATGTCTTGATGATTTTCCGCAACGACTGTTGTGGCTGATTTGGAGCGGATTTCAAAAATAGCATCTCGAGGCAGTGGAGGAGTTCATGAAGACCAACTGACTGAGTTTTCTTTAAGCCATGGCGGTCCTGTCCACCAGAGAGAATTCTCCTTAAGTTGATGAGGCGATGAGCCACGAGATGCACAGTCTGCAGGATTTTCTTTTCCAGAAACGTGATGCCACCGAGAATTGGGAAGTTCCTTGATTTCAGTGACGCGATTCCGAACGTAGTCAGCCCACCGATCCGATCTGGATTGCCTTCAATATATGCAAGCGCTACCGTGGAATCTGTCCACAGATGAACGGGAGCTGTTTCGAGGTCGAGAACTTTTCGAACGTGAGAAATTTGCCGAACTAAAAGCAGTGCGGCTGAGAGTTCAAGTCGTGGAATCGTAACTTGCTTTAGAGGTGCTACTCGTGTCTTCGCAGAAACGAGAGAGATGCGGATGTCGTTGAAATCAGCCATAACGCGTAGATAGATAACAGCGCCGTAGGCGGTTTGAGAAGCGTCCGAAAATCCGTGCAGTTCCATTGCGATTGACGAAGAGCGAGATCCTAGCCACCTCGGCACAGTGAGTTCAGAAACTGCTTGCAACTCATCGTATTCCTTGACCCAACGAGCCGCAAGCTCATCCGGAAGTGGTTGATCCCACTTGAGACCGACTGCCCACAGCTTCTGCATGAAGATTTTAGCACGTAGTACAACTAGTGCTAACCAACCAAGAGGATCGAAAAGCTGTGAAATCGTTGAGAGCACAGAGCGTTTTGTCACACTAGCGTGTGTTTCCGGATGATATGATGTAAAGACAAAAGAGTCTAAGTTTGGCTGCCATGATATTCCAAGAGTACGAACGAGAGGATTTTCCGTGAACGAAACAGGAACAGTATTTGCTTGTCGTGTGAGAGTGATGTCGGATAAGACTTCATCATGATTTGAAGTCCACTTTTGTAGGGTAAATCCGCCCGCCTTGAGAAGGTTGTCCAGTTGATGAATTTTTTGTTTTGCTTCTATCTGGTCATCTGCTCCTGACAACACATCGTCCACATAGGTTTCGCGTTGAATGATTTCGACCGCACATGGAAAACGATGCCCTTCATCGGTAGCGAGCTGCCGAAGTGTCCTTAGTGCAAGATATGGTGCACTTGTGAGACCGTATGTAACAGTGCAGAGTTGATACGAGAGTATGCTTTCTGTGGGATCTTTTCTCCAGAGAATCCGTTGAAAGTCTCGGTCATCTTCATGAACGAGAATCTGGCGATACATTTTTTCGACATCTGCAGAAAATACGACAGCATATCGACGCCAACGTGTGATTACGTCAGCGAGATCTGTTTGAATTTTCTGTCCAGCATGTAAGAGATCGTTGAGTGCTATTACGAAATTCGAACGTTGAGAACCATTGAAAACTACCCGTAGTTTTGTAGTCAAGCTGCCTTCACGTACGACATCGTGATGGGGCAGATAGAAAGTGTGATGAGGAGACCGTGCACTTTCTTTAGCGAGGTTCATATGTCCAAGAGTTTCGTATTCATCGAGAAAGTCTGAGTAAGCCTGTTTGAGCGATTCATTATTGGAAAATCGTTTTTCTTGCCGCAACAGAGCTCGAAACGCAGGCACGTACGAGTTGCCAAGATCGCTTGGTAGGTTTTTGAAAGGCAGCTTAACTATATAGCGTCCTTCTGGTGTCCGTGAGTGTGTAGATGAAAAATGCTCTTCGAACTGAGCATCTTCTTTAGAATACGATCTTGGATTAATGGAGACTGTTTCTTCTTGAATCCAGAATCGTTGCAGTAATTTAAGCAGCTCGTGATCCACTGAACACTGGAGTCCCGTTACCGCATGATCAATATCGTGAAAACCGGGCTGAGCATTCCCGGGACCAGAAATAATCCACCCGAGAGCAGTTTTTTGCGCGACTGGAGTATCGGAAGATCCCTTGCGTAGACCTTCCTCGAGGATTTTACTATAAATTTCTGCGCCAAGTACGAGATCGATTGGTCTTGCTGACGAGAATTCAGGGTCAGCAAGATCGAGGTTCATCAAATGAGTCCATGTGTTTGCCATGACTCTTATTGGTGGCAAGTATGATGTTAATTTTTTCAGGACATATGAATTAACTGAACATGAGAATTCTGGGTTCAATCGCGAACGAAGCGTAATCATCACAGCTGAGCGTGACCCACTAGAGCGGTGTCCTCCTTTTCCGTTGATCGGCAATAAGACGCGACGACTCGGTAGATTAAGGCGTTGTGAAAGAGACTCGGTCATGAATGAGACCTCTGATCCCTGATCCAATAAAGCACGAACTTGTATCATATCACCATAACTTGATTCGATGTTAACGAGAGCAGTAGCTAGGAACACTGGCGTGTATTTGAGACTGACTGTTGCAGCAACATGAGATGCAGCTGAGCTTCCTTTTTGTATGAAACTGCAACTAGGAGTTGCTGTGGTTTCATCCGAATTCGCTGCAATAGGCTCGAATACTGTAGTCCTTGACGTACCTTGTTTTTTGTTTTTGATCTCTGTCCGATAGATAGAGGTGTGATGAGGTTTACCACACTGTTGACATCTCTTTTGAGTCCGACAATTTCGGATTTGATGTGGACCGAGGCAATTATAACACAAGTTCTTTTGAATAACTATTTCACGTCTTTGATCTGGAGATTTTTTGCGATACTCTGGACAAGATGATATGTAGTGTTCAGCACTACAGAGAGTGCACGTTTTCGTAGAATTGTTATAGGCAGAAGACGTTGTTGCATTGTCGAGTATCGGAACTATACTAGTTTGATGTGATTTGGCATGTTGCTGTGACTTCGGAGCGGCTGTTCGTTGTTTGCGTGATACTGATACTCTTTCGATTGCTTCCAATGCTCGTGTTCGGCCAAGGAGGAAGCTCTCAAGGTCAGTAAATGAAGCAGGCTCACTTTAATTACCGAGATGTTTTTCCCAGTCTTTTAGCGAATCCGAATCAAGCTTACGAGTTGTCAAAAATACGAGAATATTATCCCACAACTTATCCTTAGAATCGATTGCTTCGAGTGCACCAACAGCTTCTTTAATGTCGCTGAGAAGTCGCTTAATTTCGGTGGCAGATTCGAATTGAACTTGTCTGGTATTTACTAGTGCTGTGAGATGTGTCTCTTGTAGTACACGCTTATTTTCATAGCGATCTACGAGAACTTCCATGCGCGATCAAGATTTTCATCTGTTACTGCGATATTTTTTATGAGTTGGGATGCTTCACTTGTCAAACACATGTTCAGGTATTGAAGCTTTTCGACGTTCGTGAGTGACGTGTTTTGGCGGACCATAGATGTGAACATATCTCTAAAATGCTCCCATGCACTGTATGATCCTGAAAACTGGGGAAGTGTAATTCGCGGAAGTTGTCTTGTACCGATACTGTTCCGTTCGACTTGATCGGTTTTCGCTATTACGGACGCTTTTTGAACAGGTTGCAGAGTATCCATGAATTCAAGCATTTCCGCTTTGACATTCATATATGTTTCCTCGCACTTGAAATAGACTTCATTAACGAAGTAGTCGATATTTCTTTTTTCCTTTGAGCTTTGTGAGCTTATACTGTCATGGTTAGCATTAAATTTTCCCCAATTCGCATCAAGATTCTCGATTCTTGTTTTGACGTTATTTACTGTACGCTTTTTTAGCTCTAGCTTTCCAATGTTGGTCATGCCGCGAGCAATAAGTCCCGCAAGTTCTTCTTGCCGTTCGATGAAGGACTCAACGGTCGTTGACATGTTCGGTTTTTGTTAATATAGCTGCACTTTGATTTTATCACTATCGCGAATTGATTTAGATCGAATCGCACCGAATTGTTATGCCTTTGATTTTATCACAGCCGTGAATTGATTGAAATCGAACCGCACCGAAATGTTCACGAAACTTTATCGTTCCCGATCGAAACACCGAAAGTGTTGAGTAATTAATTTTTCCGATTTTTTGCACAGTATCCGGCTCGACGGACCAAAAATGTAGCGTTTGTCACGTTGTTCTGCGCGTCGGACAATTAAACACTCTTTTTTGTCTGAGTAAATAAACACTTTATTAAGATTTGAATAATACTTTAGAATACTAAAAGATGATGAAAGCGGCACCGAGAAAAACTGACTGTGGCTGAAGCGGTAAAACGGCTGGCCGAGAGATTTTAAAACGACAATTGAATTTTATTACCAGGAATGACCTAACGGGATTTTATATAATCGAAAATGTCCAGGGACGGATTCAAGAACCTTAGAGTTGTTACTTTTACGAATTTATTTAGCTTGATGGTTTATGTTCGCTTTCTATTATTTAGTCCCCCATAACATCTGCAAATATCAGTAGCAGCCAGTACAACTGAAAAATAAACTGCCAACAAGTCGGGCGAAACTTTAAATTAATATGCAGGTTAGAGTGGTTAGGGAAGACTAAGTGAAAGTGAGTTCTTGGGCAGGGCAATTGTCAATTTAACACTTTGCGGAAACGTTCAAAAGCTCCAGTACATATAATCAATATTTTGTTCGTTTATTTATGCAAGTTTGAGTTTTTATGAGGGTAGGGGTGACGGGTGATAGTAAGGGTGGGTGGATGTTAATATTTTTTTAATTGATTGCTTGAACCACGTCCAATATTCTCTGTATAGAATGTCAGTTTCATAGACGAAGTCGTATAGAATTTTCATAGGATCCTGTGTATTTTACATTCACGAAACCAAATATTTGTATGGGAGGGTGTGGAGGAGGTAGGGGAATCGTAAAATTTGTGACGCAATTTTATTTCCTTTCTCTTGCAAGGTGCTCGTACATAATTTCGAGTTCGTAGCTTTTAATTTGTTGGTTATTAGTTGATTTAATGAAATTAGCCTTTGTGTGGGAGGGAGTAGAAGGGCAAGTGTGATCTCAAAACTTTTAACGTAATTTCATTTCAACTATTTTTGTAGGTTTTTATGCAAAATTTCAAATTGATAACTTTTAGCAGTTAGTTGATAACAGATTTCTTACAAATGGTTGAAAAAATAATTTTGTATGGGAGAAAAAACTTCTACCCAGTTTTGAAGATATTCCACCAGTTAATATTTCAAACTTTTAGAAATTTTTTTAAATGCATTTCGCAAATTTTCAAATTTCTTCCTTAAAATTTCATTCAAAAATTCAGTTTATGTGTTTTTTTCATTGCACATGAGACACCTTGTGTACGTTAGACCCCACTTCGGTGCATAACAATTTCGAAACTAATTATTCTATTTTTTTCTATTACATTAGATATATGGACGCGTAAAATTTAAACTTTGTATCTTTTACCAGAGGCCTAAAAAAATTGTTTAAAGTTTTCTACATTTGTGCTTTCCATCTCCCAACTTTTTTGATCAAAATCAAGATTATATAGCTCTACAATCTGACAAATTTTTGATTTGATATCTGTTCTCAATTTTGAGATATAATGATTTGTAATTTTGAAAAGTGCGCTATTTTTGAAATGCCCCCCGATTTCCCCCCATTACTATTATGACCACATGTTATATTTTTTCATATTTCGCTAGTATAGTTTAGTATACGTTTTAAGTTTCATTTAGATAGCTTAAGAGACAGTTGAGATATTCGTTCTTAAAAGTTTTCCTGGAACCCCCTGACCCTCCCCCTTACAATAATTAGCCTCTTTCTTAGCTGATTCTGGTGGATCTACTTACCACCCAAAATATGAATTTTTTATGATTAGCAATTTCGAAGATATTATCATTTGAAAAAAAAAATTCCGCCGACAATTTGTTTTGAATCCCCCTTTTCGGACGCCAATGGATAAATAAATTTAATTATTTTTAAAGTTTGTCCCACAATGCTCTTCATACCTCTGCTGATTTTTAGCCTCCTATCTATATTCGTGGTAAAGATATTAGCAAGTGTAGTTTTTTACTCTTTCCCTCCCCTTCCACCTGACACTCCCCAAAATTTAGACAATGGAGCTCACTTACCCAATCAACAATCCACCCAAAAACGAACATTCTACCTTCAACGGTCTCGGAGATATTAGTCCATATGTACGGCGTACGGCGGGACGGAATTTTTTTTTTCATTTTTAGGCTAATTTAGTCATAATACGCGAAAAAAAAATTTCAGGATAGCAAATTTTTGCTTTTTCTGTATCTATCACATTTCTTTACTATTAGAATAATAAAGTAATATACCAGCTTCTCCACTCATTACGGCCGTTCTCACTCCCCTTCCCTTACCTTCCCAATCCCATTCCTTCCCTCCATGACAATGTTTGTGGTTGTGCATTGCACATAAAAGTCAGTCTGTAAAAAAAAAGATATAATGAATTATTCTATCGTAATTTAATATTGTGCTAAATAAATAATGAATTAATATAGTTGCATCGCATATGAATATTATAAAATGAATTATGAATAATAAGACATTACATATGAATGTAAGAATTGCTGTAACTTATAGTAAGTAATATGTATATTCTTTGTAAAAAAAAATGGATATGTAGAGAATAAACGCTAGTCTTAGCTCAACAGTCAAGCCTATCAGTCATATCCATCCCATAGCCCACCATACACCAGATCACAACTGAGTTGTTTCCGTGAAGTTCTGAATTGAGGTTGATTCGATTATTCCTACCCAAATTACGCTTTGTTAAAAGCGGGAAAGTTCCGCTTATCGGTGTACTGCGTTATGCTAGATTCTTCTCTAATTTTTTTAAACTTTTAAATCTGTGGTTTTAGGCACTTAAATTTTATAAATAGATTTAGTTAATGGACGAGAATGTCCAGCGTGAATCCTTCCATCGGAATTTATCGCGATGGTTTTATTTTTAATGACTATTTATACATAGTTATTACTTGTTAGTTCGAAATTAAATTTTAGTAAAAAAAAATCTCTCTAAGGTTTCAAGTAACGTTACGTGTTTAATGGTTGTACGGTAAATGATAGACGATCCCCTTTGATTTTCGATTATAAATTGCCATAAGTTAGTGTTTTATTTATTTAAACAATAAAAATGCATAAAAACACATTTTCGAGATTTTCCTCTGCCTGTCTGTCCGGACTTAACTCAAAAATTGCTTAACAGATTCTAATGAAACTTTTACAGTTTATTTGGAATGCTTGGAGCTATAATCTGCTTTGGTTTTACTTCAATTGACGACACCTTCCACAAATGCCACAAATTCACCATATGGAAACTATTTTCTTTTATACTCTAAATGAATTCTGAGAGTAAATTGTGTTTGCCTTACCATTTGTAACGCTAAGAAATAATGGTCGCACAGAATCGCCAAGAGTACAGAAATATTTGTTGCAGCTAAAATCTTCGATTCCGAGTGATAATCCCTGTCAGTCTGTCCACAGCAGCTAGTTGAATGGGTGCACCTCAGGGTCCACGGCGGTTTTTAAAAATGGAACAAAGGTCTTATCTCAAATTTTGTGTTTCCAACCAAATTTCGTATGCAGAATTGCTGTCTGTCATTCTGTATGTCCGTCTATATACTACATAACTCTCGAGGGCTTTGAGCTATAGTGCGGAAATTTGTTTTATGTAATTTTTAGTAAAAAATAAACTTAAGTCTGTGAACGGGCCACATCCCCAAATTTCATGAAAATCCGAAATTTATAATGATGTGAATGTCAATATCGTTAACAATTATTGATTCGATTTCATCACGACTTGTACCACCTCCCATACAAATGAAAAATTTTGGAAAAGAAATCTTTTCGTTTTTCGTTGATTCTAGCAAAGCTAAAATTTCGAATTTTTGCTAAAAAATTATCAGCTTTATCTCACGCCTTTTGCCACCTCCTATACAAATTTCGGAATTTGAATTGAATTTTTACTTTATTATTTTAATAATAAAGTACTGTAATCGAAAAAAAAAATTTGCTACCCTGAAATTTTTTTTTTCGCGTTTCATGACTAAAATAGCCTAAAAATGCAAAAAAAAAACATAACAGAATTATGATTGGGCTTAAAGCCCAATCATATGATACTCTAGATGAGATGGAAATGACTTTAATATACCGGAAAATGTGTTATCTCAAATTCTTTCGAATAGTGAATAGAGACTTTTGCATGGGAGGTCGTAAAAGTAGAGGGGGAGGTTTGTATTTTTCGTATATGACACCGAACATGGCATGCAAATTTTGCTGAATTTAAAGTTTTTAATTTTCATTATTTTTCACGAAATTGGTCATAGTTTTCCTGAAATTGGGGCTTTTGTATGGGAGGTGGCAGAGGAAGTGGAGCGTTTAAGATGATTTTGAAACTGCTTATCATTATCCTTATCACCATGCTTTGACTCAATTTCAAAGTCGATAGCTCTCATATACTTGAAGGAGAAATGCTTTTCTTGAATTTATCATACATAATATTTGTATGGGAGGTGGTAGAAGGAGTGAAGCGGAGCTGAAAATTTTTCTAACACTTATACCAATTACTAAGAAACAAATTCTGGCAAAATTTGAAGTTTGTAGTTTTTCTAGTTTGAATGGAAATCGATAAAATGCATTTAACAAAAATTATGCATTTGTATGGGAGGGGGTAGAAATCAAAACAAATTTTTTTCGCATTATTATTTTTTTTTTTGTATACTACATACAAAATGATAGCTTTAACAGTTTCGAAGAAAAATACTTTAATTAAAATTTCAAAATTTCGTGAAATTTGTATGGGAGGGGGTAGAAGGAGTGAGGTGAAGTTGATAATTATTTTTGAGATACATTGCAATTATAGTAGAATTAATTCTGATAAAATTTTGTCTTTTCAGCTTTACTAGTTTCAATGAAAATCGAAAATATGTATTTTTCAAAATTGTCCATTTGTTTGGGAGGGGGTAGAAGAAGTAAGGGGATCGAGTCAACATTTCGTGATATTAATGAAATCTATATCATAATACTTTGACGTAAATTTCAAGCCGATAGATTAATTAGTTTCAAAAAAAAATCAATTTCTTAATATTTCGAAATTTCATGAAATTTGTATGGGGGTAGAAGGAGTGGGGGAATGTAGCCCATTCACGAACTTAAAGTTACTTTTTTGCTAAAAATGACACACACAATTTTTTAGCACTATAGCTTAAAGCTTTCGAGTGTTATGCTGTAGACAGACGCACAGACGGACAGACGGACAGACGGTCACTCGGAATCGAGGTTTTTGAGCGACAACAAATATTTCTGAACCCTTGGCGGATCTGTGCGAGCGTTATTTCTTAGCGTTACAAACGGTAAGGTAAACACAATATACTCTCAGATTTCATCTAGAGAATAAAAATCCGTCTGTCTGTACGCCGTCCGCCGACGTGTACGCTCAGGGCACATTAACTCCCAAACCCTACAAGATAGAAAGTTCATTTTTGGGGGGATTGTAGGTAGTTGCGGATCTTAGGCGGATACCCCTTTTGTGGTGTGAACGGGTTCAGGGGGAGGCAGGGGAGCGCTTAGACCGAAAAATACGAATTCAAATATCTCAACCGTGGTTCTAGCTAGGAAGCTAAAAATGAGCATACGTATATAGGAGTCTGTGGGACAGCTTTTAAAAATAATTAATTTTTTTTATCCATTGAGGTGCGAAAAGAGGGGCTAAGAACCAATTGTCGGCCGAATTTTTTTTTCTAATGATTATATCTTCGAAATTACTTCCCATACAAAATTGATATTTTGAGATCATTAAGATAGCATATAAATCTACTAGAATCAGTTTAGAAAGAAGCTAATTATTGTAAGGGGCAGGGTCAGGAGGGATGGGGGGTGCAAAGAAAAACATTTAAAAATTAATATCTCAACTGTCTCTTAAGCTATGTAATTGAAACTTGAATCGTATACTAAGCTTTGCCAGACAAATATGAAAAAAATATAACATGTAAACATAATAGTAGTGGGGGAAATGGGGAGCATTTCAAATAAACTGCCAACAAGTCGGGCGAAACTTTATTATTCTTGGGACAAGTTGCGGATGAGTGGAAAGTCAATATGCAGGTTAGAGTGGTTAGGGAAGGCTAAGTGAAAGGGAGTTCTTGGGCAGGGCTCTGTCAATTTAACAATATTTCATTCGTTTCTGCAAGTTTGGGTTTTTATGAGGGGAGGAGCAGGGGTAATAGTAAGGGTGAGTGGATGTTAATAGCTTTTTAACTAATTGCTTGAATCACGTCCAATATTCTCTGTATAGAATGTGTTTCATAGACGAAGTTGCATAGAATTTTCATAAAATTCGGTGTATTTTACATTCACGAAACTGAACATTTGTATGGGAGGGGGTTGAGAAGGTAGGGGAATCGTAAAATTTGATATGTAGTTTTATTTTGCTTCTCTTGTTAGGTGCTTGTATAAAATTTCAAGTTCGTAACTTTTAGTTTGTTGGTTATTAGTTGATTTAATGAAATTGGTCGAAATCATAGTTTTGTATGGGAGGGGGTAGAAGGGCAAGCGCAATTTCAAAACTTTTAAAACAACTTCATTTGAATTATTTTTATAAGTTTTTCTGCAAAATTTGAAGTTGATAGCATTTAAGAGTTAGCTGACAACTTATTTCTTAAAAATGCTCGAAAAAATAATTTTGTATGGGAGGGGGTAGAGGAGGGAGGGGAATCGTAAGACTTGTGATGAAATTTTCTTTCTTTTTTGTTGTTAGATACTCGTACAAGTTCGTAGCTTTTAATTTGTTGATTATTAGTTGATTTAATAAAATTGATCGAAATCATGCTTTTGTATGGGAGGGGGTGGAAGAGCAAGCGCAATTTCAAAACTTTAACCGTAATTTCATTTCAATTATTTTTGTAAGTTTGTATGTACCTATAGAATTGCAAATTGATAGCTTTGAAAAAAACACATAAACTGAAAATTTTTGAGTGAAATTTTAAGGTAGAAACTTGAAAATTTGCAAAATGCATTTAAAAAAAATCCCTAAACATACGAAATATTAACTGGTCGAAAACCTTAAAAACTTCTACCCCCTCCCATACAAATTTATTTTTTCGACCACTTTTAAGAAATCAATTATCACCTAACTATTAAAAGCTATCAATTTCAAATTTTGCACAAGAACTTACAAAAATAGTTGAAATAAAATTACGTTAAAGAGATCACACTTGCCCTTCTACCCCCTCCCACACAAAAGTATGATTTCGACTAATTTCATTAAATCAACTAATAACTAACAAATTAAAAGCTACAAACTTGAAATTTTGTACAAGCACCTTACAAGAGAAAAGAAATAAAACTGCATCACAAATTTTACGATTCCTTTACCTCCTCTACTCCCTCCCATACAAATGTTTGTTTTCGTGAATTTAAAATACACCGAATCCAATGAAAATTCTTTGCGACTTCGTTTGTGAAACTGACTTTTTATACAAAATATATTGGATTTGGCAATCAATTAAAAAACTATTAACATCCACTCTTCCTTTCTATCACCCTCCCCCCTTCCTTCATGAAAACTCAAACTTGCATAAATAAGCGAATGAAATATAGAGCTTTTGAAAGTTTCCGCAAAGTGTTAAATTGAGAACTGCCCTGCCCAAGAAGCTCCTTTCACTTAGTCTTCCCTAACCACTCTAACCTGCATATTGACTTTCTACGCATGTGCATTTTGTCCCAAAAATAATAAAGTTTCGCACGACTTGTTGGCAGTTTGTTTTTTATTTGAAATTATAATTACATTATATCGATTTCCATTTAAATTTAAAAAAGTAGAAACTTAAAACATTGCCATCATTCCTTAATAATTAAATGCTAAAAGAAATATATAAACACTTCTTCTCACTCCTCCAATACAGATATCTATGTTAGAAATTCAAGAAATTCGAACATATAAGAGCAATCGACTGTAAAATTACAACAAAGCATGGTGATAAGGATGTTTTAAATACATCCAAAACTTTCCACTCCCCCTGCAAATACCTCAATTTCAGAAAAACAACGTCCAATTTCTATGAAAAATAATGAAAGGTGCAAACTTTGAATCCAGCACACAATATTATGAATACCACATTCGGTGTCATATTCAAACATACAAACCAAGAAATAAAGCTCAGAGAAAAAAAATGAATGATACACAGAAGTTCATATAATCCTTCAAAAATCTCAAAACCGGATGCTCGTCCGTCCGTCCGTGACCTAGCTTGAAAGCTCGTTGAGCTAGAAAGTTCAAATTTTAATTCAATCGTTTTTGACAAAAAAAAATAAGGTCAAGTTCGTGAATGGGCCAATCACTCCACCCCTTTTACTAACTCCCATGACACCATGTCGCAATTTGACATTAAACGGATTTGCACGAAAAGTATAAACGCTATTGATCAAAAATTTGGAATATATTACTTTTACAATGATTTCAATTTACTGTATAAGAATTATTTATGTCCTCCTACTCCTTCCACCACCTCCCATACAAATTGCACTTTTTTCACGAAATACTTTAAGCAAATTTACTCAGTACGCATAAAATTTATCGAGCTGAATTTGCGCACTAAATATTTATTAATAACTATTAATAAGATAAAAAAACATTAAATAAATAAACGATTAGCTTCACTCCTTCCACCCCTCCTATACAAACTGACACAATTTTACAATTTTTTACAAATTTATTTAAAATTGCTACTGATCTGAAATTTAAAACATGTCAAAAGTATGATGTTCATAGTTATTTCTGAAAAAGTCATTTACAACTCGCCCCTGCTTCTTACCACTTCCAACACAAACTGCACAATTACACGTTTCCAATACACTAATTCTCTCAGTATGTATAAAACATCTAGCGTGAAGTGAAAAAAATAGTTCAATGTCGTCAACCCTTCTACCACTTCCCCTTCAGAATTTCTTACAAAAAAAAAAATCTCTTTCATCTAGAGTATTGTACTCGTCCTGTTATGTTTATACTCTAGATGAAATCTGAGAGTATTATAAGTTGGCTCTAAAGTTTGTAACGCCAAGAAATAAGGCTCGGAGAAAAAATGAATCATACAGAAGTTAATATTATCACTCAAAAATCTCAAAACCGGTTGTCCGTCCGTCCGTCCATCCGTCTGTCCGTCCGTCGTCCGTTCTCTCTTTAGCTTGAGAGCGCGTTGAGCTAGAAAGCTCAAATTTCGTACACTTCGTTTTTGAAAAAAGTAAGGTCAAGTTCGTGAACGGGCCATATCGCTCCACCCCTTCTACCCCCTCCCATACAAAATGACACAATTGCGCAATTTGACAATAAACGAATTTGCTCGAAAAGTATAAAAGCTATTGGCTTGAAATTTGGAATATAATACTTTTATGATAATGTCAATCTATCGTATAAAAATTATGCGTGTCCTCTTCCTCCTTCTACCACCTCCCATACAAACTGTACTTGTCATGACTTACTTGAAGCCAATTTACTCAGTGCGTATAAAATTTAGCGAGCTGAAATTGTGCACTAAATATTTATTTAATATTGTTAGTAAGGCTAAAAAAGAAATTAGACGATTAGCTTCACCCCTTCTACCCCCTCCCATACAAAATGACACAATTTCGCAATTTTACAATAAATGGATTTACTCGAAAAGTATAAAAGCTATTAGTCCGAATTTTGGGATATATTACTTTCATAATGATTTTAATCTACAGTAGAAAAATTATTTGCATCCTCCCTCTCCGATACAAACTACACTTTTTCATGAAATGCTCTAAGACGATTTGCTCAAAACATATAACATTTATTGAGCTCATATTTTGTAATAAATACTTAATTAGTATTATCACTAAGATCAGAAAAAAATATTTGATTAGCTTCATTGCCTCTGCCCCTCCCATACAATATGACACAGTTTCACAACTTCACAAAAAATCGATTTTCTTGAAAAGTATGAATGGCACTAGTCTGAAATTTCAGGGATGTCAATGTTATAATATTCCTAGTTATTTCTGAAAAAATCACTAAAATCCATCTACTCTTTTTACCACCTCCCATACAAACTGCACATTTTCACTAAATCTAACACACTAATTTTCTCAGCTCCTATTCAATTTTTGGAGTAAGCATTTTGTATAAAACATTTTTATAGCTACTTTAGGATGATGAGGAAAAGATTAGTTCAATGCTATCACCCCTTCTAACACTCCCCATACAAAATTTCTTGGGATTACAAAAAATTCCATTTCATCTAGGGTATCGTAAGATTGCTCTTTACGCGCAATCGTAGCCCTGTTATGTTTTTCTAATGATTCAGTTACGACTGCATTTCTCTTTAACGTGAATTTCTTGAAGGATGGATGAATCAAGGAATACTCTGATATTTTTTCGAGGCAACTTGAGGCAGGTATGAAAATCATTTTTAAACGCATAAATTGTTAGTAACTGCAATCACTTAGCAGCATAAAATTTTTTGGAACCATGTGGTAGACATAGCAAGACTACGATTGGGCGTAAAGCTCTAGATGAAAGAGATTTTTTTTATTGATTGTATGAAATTTTGTATGCGAGGGGGTTGAACTGGTGGAGGCGAATGGGCGGACAAACATTTCTATACTCTTGGCGACTCTGTACGAGCAGTGTTGGTGTTACAAACTTTAGAGAAAATTTATAATACTCTCAGATTTCTTGTAGTGTATATAAAGGATACAAAGTGGCCTAAAAATTGCGAAAAAAAAACAAAATCTTTGCTACAAAAGAACCGGCCATAAAAACTTCTCAAGATGAGCGATGTCAACGAATGTTCAAATGTTCAAATATTCATATTTTTTAAAAATAACTAATTTATAAAAAAATTCCCGAATCGGTGCATGTCGGCTTATTAAATGTACCATATAGAGCCTATTGAAAATTTTTCTTCTGATCAATGAAAATGTTAAAATTTTTGGAAGCATTAAAATATATGTATGTCATCCAATTTTGGATTAGATCTGCGAAATAATGCCTCATATGTATATCTTTTATTTAAAGAAAATTGGTTGCTTCACGGTTCGAATGAGAGATAGGGACGAAGCTGTGAAGAAGTCAAAGTTCCAAAACATCGTATTTTGCGCACTAAATAAAGGATTAGAAAAATATCCTATTCGGAGCTTAACTCAAAAACCTCAACTTTGGCAGACCATATGTCCGTCTGCCTGACTGTCTGTCTAACTACAAAATAAGTATCGAACACTTAGAGCTATCGAGGTAAAATAAATTCCAAGTCATGCCTTGCAAAAAAGAAAATCCAAGTTCGTGAGCAGCCGACATGCCGCTCATTTCTTCTGCTCATTCGTAGCCAAATTTTTTTTTAATTTCAAATATAACATAATATAGTGTAATATTTTTATTCTATGCTATTAAATTCATTATTTACAAAAGTTATTAAATGACAATACCAACAACATTGAAGAAATACGTTCCGTTTACGTTTCTTCTACAAAATTTAAAAATATTGTTAATCAATATCCCAAATATAAAAATTTGCCACAATTTCAGAAAAGCTAATTTATTACTTTAGTTGAAAATTTATAAAAGCTACAAGGATAAAATTTGGCAAGAAAAGATTTAAACATAACAGTACTTCGATTGGGCGAAAAGCACAATCGGGCGATACTCTAGATGAAAGAGATTTTACTTCATTTTACGAAATTTTGTAGGGGAAGTTGTAGAGGAGATGACGACGTTGAACGAAGTTTTCCACATCACGCTAGAGTTGCTATCAAAATGTTTTATACAAAATTTAGGAATCAAAATTTGGGTTTAGTGAAATTGTGCAGATTTTATGGAAGGTGGTAGAAGGAGGGGCGAGTTCTTAATGACTTTTTCGGAAATAACTATAAATATCATGCTTTTGACATGATTTAAATTGCAGATGAGTAGCATTCATACTTTTCACGAAAAACGACTTTGTGCAAAGTTGTGAAATTGTGTCCGGTTGTATGGGAGGGAGTAGAAAGAGTGAAACTAATCGTCCAATTTTTTTAGTCTTACTAATAATTCTAAATTAATATTTAGTTCACAATTTCAGCTGGATAAATTTTATACGTACTGAGTGAATTTGTTTAGAGTACTTCGTGAAAAAGTCCAGTTTGAATGGGAGGTGGTGGAAAAAAGGAGAGGACTCGAATAATTTTTATACAGCAGATCAATAGCTTTTATACTTTTCCAGCTAATCCGTTTATTGGCAAATTGCGAAATTGTGTCATTTTGTATGGGAGGGGGTAGAAGGGTTGGAGCGTTTTGGCCCGTTCACGAATTTGACCTTACTTTTTCGTTAAAAATGACGTGTACAAAATTTGAACTTTCCAACTCAACGTGTTCTCAAGACGGACGGACATCCGGTTTTGAGATGAACTTCTGAATCATCCAATTTTTACTTTATTATTCTAATAATAAAGTATTGTGATCGACACAGAAAAGTAAAATTTGCTACCCTGAAATTTTGTTTTTTCGCGTTTCATGACTAAATTAGCCTAAAAATGGAAAAAAAAATCCGTCCCGCCGTACGCCGTACGTATGGACTTATATCTTCGAAACCGTTAAGGGTAGAATGTTCGTTTTTGGGTGGATTGTTGACTGAGGAAGTGAGCTCTATTTCCTAAATTTTGGGGATTTTAGGTGGAAGGGGAGGCGGGGGAAGGGAATGATTCAAAAACTACACACTACACTAATATCTCCACCACGAATACAGATAGGAAGTTGAAAATCAGCAGAAATATAGAGAGGGTTGTAGGACAAACTTAAAAAATAATTTAATTTTTTATCTATTGGCGTCCGAAAAGGGGGGGGGGGGGGGTAAGACGAAATTGTCGGCCGAATTGTTTTTTCAAATGATTATATCTTCGAAATTATTTATTGAAAAACTTCATATTTTGAGAACATTAAGACGGCATATAGTTTCACCAAAATCAGCTTAGAGAGTGGCTAATTATTGTAAGGGAGGGGGCAGGGGGTGGAAAGAAAAACACTTAAAAATTAATACTCAACTATCTCTTAAGCTATGTAATTGAAACTTAAAATTTATATTAAGCTGTACTAGAAAAATACAAAAAAATATAACATGTTGAAATAATAGTAGTGGGGGGAAATAGGGAGCATTTAAAATATGGCGCATTTTTCAAAATTATGAATCCTTACATCTCAAAATTGAGTTCAAATGTCAAACCGAAAATTTGTCAGATTGTAGAGCTATATGTATAGTTGCAAATGTTGGCAAATTTTAAGTTGTGAGGTGTAAGGGGAGGGAGGTGGTAAGCAAAAATGTCGAAAAAAACACATAAACTGAAAATTTTTGAGTCAAATTTTAATGTAGAAACTTGAAAATTTAGGAAATGCATTTTAAAAAAATCCCTATATATACGAAATATTAACTGGTCAAAAACCTTTAAAACTTCTACCCCCTCCCATACAAAATTATCTTTTCGCCCATTTTCAAGTAATCAATTATCACCTAACTGTTAAAAGCTATTAATTCGAAATTTTGCACAAAAACTTTTCAAAATAGTTAAAATAAAATTGCGTCAAAAGTTTTGAAGTCGCTCTCCCATACAAAAGTATGATTTTGACTAATTTCATTAAATCAACTAATAACCAACAAATTAAAAGCTACGAACTTCAAATTTTGTAAAAGCACCTTACAAGAAAAATAAAATGAAATTACATCACAAGTTTTATGATTCCCTTGCCCACTCTACCCCCTCCCATACAAATGTTCGGTTTCGTGAATGTAAAATACAGCGAATTTTATGAAAATTATATGCAACTTCGTCTATGAAACACATTATACATAGAGAATATTAGACGAGATTCATGCAATACATTAAATAGCTATTAACATTCACCCACCCTTACTATTACCCTTCCTCCCCCCCTCATAAAAACCCAAACTTGCAGAAACGGATAAAATATTGTTATATTGACATATTGTTATATTGATTTAAATCTTCCACGTCGATACATCTATTTGATATAGATAAAAAAATAATAATAATTTTTTTTTAAATTGTTATGCGCCGAAGTGGGGGTCTAACGTGCACAAGGTGTTTCATGTGCAATGAAAAAACACATAAACTTAAATTTTTGGAATGAAATTTAGAATTTTAGAAACTTGGAAATTTACGAAATGCATTTTAAGAAATCAATTATCACCTAACTATTAGAAGCTATCAATTTGTAATTTTGCACAAAAATAGCTGAAATGAAAAAATGAAATTGTGTTAAAAGTTTTGAAATCGTGCCTGCCCTTCTACCTCCTCCCATACAAAAGTATGATTTCGACCAGTTGCATTAAAGCAACTAATAACCAACAAATTAGAAGCTACAAACTTGAAATTTTGTACGAGCACCTTGCAAGAAAAAGGAAATAAAACTGCGTCACAAATTTTACGATTCCCCTACCTCCTCCACCCCCTCCCATACAAATGTTTGATTTCGTGAAATACATCGAATCCTATGAAAATTCTATACAACTTCGTCTATGAAGCTGACATTCTATACAGAGAATATTGGGCGTGATTCAAGCAATCAATAAAAAACTATTAATATCCACCCACCCTTACTATCACCCCTCACCCCTCCTCTCATGAAAACTCAAACTTGCATAAATAAACGAACGAAATATTGATTATATGTACAGGAGCTTTTGAACGTTTCCGCAAAGTGTTAAATTGAGAACTCCTCTGCCCAAGAACTCCCTTTCACTTAGTCTTTCCTAACCACTCTAACCTGCATATTGACTTTAATATTCCTCCTAGAAAAATTAAAAATAAAATATAAGAAAATCAAAAAGAATTAAACATAATACCTGTAATTAGACAAATTAGTTAAGATTGAATTAATAATATTAAACCTATAGCTAAAGGGTGACTTATTTGTATAAAAATAATTCTAGTAGTTATAATGATAGAATATAATATAATTTGATTAATATCAGAAAATAGTTTATATAAAATATTAATTTTGGGGATTAATGATAAAGAATTTCTTTTTTTCTGAAGTTTTAAACGAATATTCTTATTTTTGATTTACAAGACCAATGTTTTTATTAAACTATTAAAACTAATGTTAATATTAATTTATTGAGCTATTCCTTTAATATTAGTAATAATGGGGATTTTTGTATTTATTTCTAATCGTAAACATTTATTATCTATATTATTAAGTTTAGAATTTATTGTATTAAGATTATTTATATTATTATTTGTTTACTTAAATTATTTTAATAATGAAATATTTTTTAGAATAATATTTGTAGCTTTTATTGTATGTGAGGGAGTATTGGGGCTATCTATATTAGTTAGAATAATTCGATCACATGGAAATGATTATTTTAATTCTTTTAATATTTTACAATGTTAAAGTATTTATTATTATTAATTTTTTTATTACCTTTAACTTTTAAAAAAAATAGTTTTTGAATGGTGCAAAATTTATTATTTTTTTTTAGATTTATATACCTAGTCCTGCCATAAGTTCTGTCACATAATTTCTCACATTGGCAACAACTTTATTTTATGAGTGACATTTCAATATCGGCCAGTTTTATAAACGTCATAATGTTGTTGACAGTTGATGGTCATTTAAAGTGTGTTCGTTAACGTGTGAAGATGGAATGGGGTGTAATAGAAAACCGAACTGCAGTGATTGCACTACATAAGTGTGGAAAATCCGCGAGTGAAATTTTCAAGTTGTTGTGCCCGTTAAAAATAACGCAAAGATTTGTGTATCGTGCGATCCAGAGATATAACGCGATCCAGACTATTGAAGATCGACCTCGTTCTGGACGTCCGCGTGATGTACGTTCTTCTGCTGCCATCAAAGCGGTCGAGAGTCGAATTCGTCGAAATCCGCTTCGTAAACAACGAATCATGGCTCGAGAGATGAACATCTCCACCCGAAGTATGTCTCGCATCATAAAATCTGACCTCGGGATGAGTGCCTTTCGACGATCAACGGGACATTTGTTGACTGAGCAGTTGAAGCAAATTAGGAGCACCAGATCGAAAGAGCTCCTTCGGCGGTACGGCAACAACAAACATCGAGAAATTTTATTTACCGATGAAAAAATTTTTACGGTGGAGGAACATTTCAACCGCCAAAATGATAAGGTGTATGCCCACAGCTCCATAGAAGCCCGAGAAGTTGCCACTAGGGTACAGCGAGGACATCATCCAGCATCAGTCATGGTATGGTGGGGTGTCAGCTACGAAGGGGTCACCGAGCTTCATTTTTGCGAAAAAGGCGTAAAAACTGCAGCGAAAAATTATCAAACGGACATCCTGGAGGGATGTGTGAAGCCGCTGAACTCTACGCTATTCAACAATCGACATTGGGTTTTCCAGCAAGATTCTGCGCCAGCCCACAAAGCTCGAACCACACAAGCGTGGTTGGAAACCAATATTCCACAGTTTATAAGGGCGACGGAATGGCCTTCTGGGAGCCCAGATTTGAATCCCCTGGACTACAAACTGTGGGCGGAGTTAGAGTCCATGGTGTGCACGAGACGACACCCAAATATCGAGAGCCTTAAGCGATCTTTGACAGAAGCAGTAGCTAATTTTCCGCTAGAAACAGTGCGTACTGCTATCGATGACTGGCCCAACAGATTAAAGAGCTGTGTTAAGGCTAAAGGCGGCCACTTTGAATAATTTGTTGCTTATTTTACTTCCATTAGTATGCCAAAATAAAATATATTTTCCTTTGTCAAAAACTCTTTTTCATTTATACAAAAATTGCCCATATACGTGTGACAGAACTTATGGCACGACTAGGTACATATATGTATATATATATATATATATATATATGTCCCAAGAATAATAAAGTTTCGCCCGACTTGTTGACAGTTCATTTTCTTCGAGCCTAATTCCTTAACGTTACAAACTTTGTGGTAAACTTCTAAAGCTCTGATATTTCATCTAGAGTATACAAATTATGAACTTTCATTCTTACTTACTCATTCTAAAGCCTTTGACGTTTTCTAGTTTTCATAAATATGTTTTTTTTCTATCTTTTATTAATAGAATACAACAAAGATATCCGATTAATTTTGATATTTATGCGCATTATTCATGCACTACTATAGTCAGAAATCAATGCACCACCAACTTTGTTAAGATTTTAAAACTTGTGATAACGAGGTTTTGCTCAAAGATTAGATAATTTAGCAGGTAGCTGCTATCTCTTCATCTCTTAATTTTCAGTATATTCCGAATTAGCATTGTAAATCAATTAATTTTCATTTTTAAATGGTACAATAATTATTTCTATTATCATTATAAATAATTTCATGTAGCGGAATATTAGAAAACGCTGGAGCAGTCTTTGGACAGCGGAGCTTAAAATTCGATCTCAGCAAAGTTTACCCAGGTTTGAATCTTCGAGTCGGACCCAGTGAAGATGCTGGTAGTGTGCTTGAGTTTGTAATGGAGCCAGATTTTGATGAAAGGAGATACCTAGGCGAGGAGCAAACGACTGGTAAGCTTTTTAAGCAATTATTATTACAATTTTTCTCGTACCCATTTCAATGAATAGATGGCGCGATTTTTCCAGATTTATGAACCTTTTATTCTGCTTCACTTTTTCTTTTCAGCTCGGATTCTCACTAAAAAGTTCGTGCTTCCATTCCTATTGGGACTGAAATTTAATCTTGTAGCACTGGTTCCGCTAATTTTTGCCGGAGTCATTGTACTTTGCAAGAAAGCAGCGCTGTTAGCCAAATTGGCATTATTTTTGAGTAGCATCTTCGGTTTTGGTGGCGCACTTTCACTCGGAGCACTAGCAACGGGCTATGGCAGTCATGGAAGTCATGGACACAATTCTTTTGGTGGTCATGGTGGTCTCTTAACAAGTGGCTATGGATTTCATTCGCCTGTTATGAGTGGTTCCGCCGATCATTTGAGTCACCATAGCAGTGGCTTGTATCGTAATGAGCAAAATGCTATTTATCAGAACACTCAAGATCTTCCACAAGTGACACATGCTCCGGATAGATTTTATAATTACGAAAAAAATACACTTTTGCAAGAGCGAAATGCGCAGAAGATCGAAAGAAATTTGGAAGAAATATCAACGAATATTGGAGAAACTGAAGCATACCGAAATTTCGCTTGGAAAACCGTGTAACGAAAGCGGAAATGTAATGGAATATAAACAATTTTAACTATTTATTTACTTATGTAAATTTCATATTGCTTATATAAGCAACTTGCGCAATATCGCCACTACACTTTTGCAATTTTTAAAATCTGCAATATCAATAAAATATTTTAAATGTAAATGTGATGTTTTTAGAAAACGAATTTTCTTGTAGGGATAATGCAGACTTAAAAAGATGCCATAAATACAGCAATTCAAGACAAAATTACCTCGTGTCAACTTTTCACCACGATCCCTCTCATTCTATGTTTCTGGCTTGGTTTACAAAATGAAATTTGATTTTGAAAGTGAAAATGGTCAAAAACTATTACTGACAACATCGTGACAGAATAAACTTCATTATTCTTGCGACAAACGAGGATGCGTGTGAAATCAATGTGCAGATTGGGGTAGATAGGGAAGTTTAAGTAAATAGAGGTTTTAGTGAAGGGCTGTTGTCAATTATTTGACACTTGACTACGGTTACAATACTCTAGTACTGCTCAAGTACGTAGTATCAATTTTTAATTGGTGTATGCAATTCTATTGGTCCTTAAATATGAATTTTTTGCGGTAAGTATTTATTATTTATATTAAGGGAACACGTGAGAGTACTGAGGCCTTTTTGGCCTATTGTGCGATTATTGCCCCTATTCCCTACCATAACTCAATAGCTTAAGCTAATCTGAGTATCTGTAAGGGAGCCATATTGGCTAGTTCCTCCTTTCCCCAGAAGATTATGCCTTTTCCTTGCCACTGCTTCACAGTGGCATAGGATATGTATTGTCGTTTCTGAGTCTTCGAGACAGAGGCGGCAGATGTCGGTTTCAGCTAAGCCTATATTATTAAGGTGGTGGTTCACTTCACTGTGCCCCGTCATTAGGCCGATTAGAGTACTAATATCGCTCTTTCTGAATTTCAGGATATCCTCCACTTTGTTTTTTTGTGGTATGATTGGTTTTTTTGAGGTTGATAAGCCTGGAAGTCTATTCCAGTAGATTTTGTGTTCTTGTTCAACCCACTTCTTAAGTATCGACCTTTGATGCCCTTTTGATTTTCCGCAGAATGGCTCTGGACCAATAAAGTGTTTTTCCGCGCCATTGCAAGGCGATCAGCCTCTTCGTTTCCCTCAATTCCCATATGTCCTGGTACCCACATTAAGGTTACGTCGTTCCTTTTCCCCAGGATGATTAGGTCTTGAACACAGTCCCAAACTAACCTTGATCCGTGTTTATTGGATGCTAGGGCTTTGAGAACCACCTGACTATCCGATAGGATATAAATTGATTTGTTGCGATGAGCTCTCATTATATTCTCTCGGATACATAGCTCCATTGCAATTAGTTCAGCCTGGAAGAATGTGGCTTCTTTGCCGAGTGGTTTTGAAACCGAGAAGTTAGGACCTTTAACTCCGGCTCCTGTCCCCTCAGAGGTGCGCGAACCATCTGTATACCAGATGGTTGATCCCTGTAGTATAAAATAATACCACCTTTTTTGTAATAATTTGATTTGGGACTTCTCCAAATCTTTCTATCGACTTATCTGTTTTAATGTAATTTCTCCGGCAGGGCCCGTCTGACCTATTGTGTGGTCTGAATGCGAGTGCTCAAAAGTTCATTCTCTCAAGTACACGTTACTTACCTTTCTTTTCCGTAAGTGCTTGGTATTCAAAATTTACCAATATCTAGGTTTGAATACCAAGGCCACTTAATCGTTCCATAAATCAATTCTGGGTCATTCGATGAATTTATGCCATGGGCTTGTTTTTATCGCATAAGCGTAATTTACTTAGGTCGCACGAAAAAATAACAATAATAATATTGCATTGCAAATCGGCGGCTCGGGCGTTCTACATAAGAAAGAACACTCGAGCACTTTTGACCCAGCGAATAAACAAACCATGACGCAATTCACCGAATGGCCTCTATAGATATCTGATCCATAGGAACGAGAAAGCGGGTAGTGAGTAATCACTACACTTACCCCCTACGGAAAAGAAAATAGCAGAGTGAAATGAAAGCTATTTTCTGTTACTCGAGAGAACGACATGAGAATGGAAATCGGATACAATTATATTTTTTTTTAATAGTAAGATTTGGAGCTGCCCTTGAAATTTTATTTATAAAAAAAAATGATTACAGGACTTATACTTATATTACACCAAGTTAACAAAACTAACGATATGATTACATTAGAAAATTTTATCATGTGACTCAATAAGTTATCGTAGTTCTACATAAATCTTTTCATTTTATTATTACATTTCGTTTTGTTTTTTTTTTTTCATGGATTTGATATTTGATTAAGGACAGATTTTTTTTTATTTTACATTATTATAATAATTAATTCATGGATTTGATAAAAGACAAGTACATTTTTTTATGTTACATTATTGTGGTTCATGGATTTGATATTTGATTAAAGACAGATTTTTTTTTTACATTATTAATTCATGGATTTGATAAAAGAGAAGTACATTGTACCTTCTTTGTTTTTTTTTTTTTTTTTTAACGTATTGTAAGTTCATATTGCTCACATTGCATATTATAAAAAATAAAACCAGTGTTATAATGACGAAAAATGCAAATAGCGTTTATGATATAGTGAGTTATGTGGTGAGGATTCTCATGGGATCTTTGTTTTCTGCAATCTTTAGATCTTTTATCGAGGAGCTTATCCTTTCTAATTCTCTTTCGGCATTATCCTCATATTTTACATTGTGAGTTTTAGTATTATTGTTAGCGAAATTTTATAAACTTTGATTTAAAAGAAGTTTCTTCAATCGATCCGGCAAATTTACAGAGGGAATAAAATAATTGGGTATTTCGCTGGAGATTTTATTATGTGAATATAAAATATTGTGGTTTCAATCGGAAGTTGTTTTATGAAATTCTTGCTTTGGTTAAAAAATTTTATGATTTAGTTTAGAATAGGGGTTTGATCTTTTATTAATTTTGCTAAATGTTCGTACTGTTGTTTTATGTTAATGATTGTAGACTGGATATCCGATAATTCCAGGAGGATTATTAGGATGAAAATAATCCTGAAAGGCAATAAACCTTAGATCAGTCATAAAATATTTTAAGGTTGTTATTGTGTACAATTTTATGTTTGTTGCCTACTTTGATTTTTGTATTTACATCGGAAATTAATTCTATTACTTCGTATGGTCCTGTCCAAAGTGGAGAGAACTTATTCTTTTTTGTGTGATTCTTTAATAAAACATTTTCACCTAAATTGAAATTTCTTGGATTTTGGTTCTTGTCATATTGTAATTTGGATTTTTCCTTTTTATTCAAAAGATTTTCTCTTGCTATTTTGTGACTATGTTGGAGTCTTGCTTTTAATTCGTTTGCGTAGTTTTCGTAGTTATAAGAAATTTCGCTTTCTTTCTGTAAGTTAGTAGGTATTTTCGCTGTGTAACCATACACTAATTCGTGGGGAGAATAACCAGTGCTCGTATGCGGTGTTGTATTATAAACGAACATAGCGTACGGTATCCATGTGTCCCAAGTTAAATTATCTCTGTTGATGTAATGACGAAGATATTCGGATAAAGTTCTATGGCTTCTTTCTAATGCGCCATTAGTTTGCGGGTGATAAGAAGTTGTTTGTAACTTTCTTATTTTTAGCAATTTACATACTTCAGTAAACATTTCGCTGAGAAAATTTGTACCCTGGTCAGTCAATAATGACTCTGGTATGCCATGTTTAATATTATATATTAGTGACAAAACTTTCAGCTACAGTTCTAGCTTCGGCGTTGTTTATAGGAAGTGCCTCTGAGTACTTGGTGAGGTCATCCTGAAAAGTAAGCAAATACTTGTTTCCGTTGTAACTCACTGGTAGTGGTCCAACGATGTCTAAAAATATTTTTTCGAAGGGCTTACTACTCGTAGAGGTTATTACCATAGGCATTTTCGTGTGATGGCTTATTTTATTCAATTGACACGAAGTGCATTTTGAAATAAAATTTTTTATATCTTCTTTCATTTTCGGCCAATCGTATGATAATTTTATTCGGTTATACGTTCGCTCAACACCTTGATGTCCTCCGAGAGGGTATTCGTGGTAAGCTTTTATTACTTCCTCAATTTGTTTGTTTAGAGTGAGGGTTATTACTTCAGATTTATAGTATGAAATGGTTATTGCAAGATTTTGGAATACTTCTTCACTTATGGTCTTGATTATCTTTATTATGGAAGGCTCTAAATTTGGTATAGATAATTTGAAATCGGTGACTTTATTTTCGTTGCAATATACAACAATTTCTTTAAAAAAACATTTCAGTTTTTCCTTACACTCCTCTGTGTTTGATATTTTGCTTGCTCTGATTACGATATATCTGTTGTTTTTTACTTTGTGTTCACAGAGTTTCCATTTTATAGTGTTATTTTTAATGTCTGGAACTTGAACAGATAGCTGTTCAAGTTCCTGCTCGATTTTAGATTTGGGTTCAGTGAATAGGAAAAATTTGTATCTCGCTTTTGTTTTTAGTAGATTTTCGGAGTATTCTATTGTATTACTAGAGGAAATATTTAAATGGGGAGAAAAATCACTTGAAGAGTTTTGCATTCTTGCGTCTTCTTTAGTAAACTCTTTAAGTTTGAGTCTTGTTTGTCCTCTCGTGACCACATTAATAACCTTGTGTTTAGGTTCTTCTGTATTATTTATACGGCTTAGCGCATCTGCATTAGCGTTCATACTTCCTGGTTTGTAAATGATTTTGTAATCATACTCCTCCAGTTTTATTCTCCATCTCATAAGCCGCGATGAAGGGTTTTTGATATTCATTATCCACACTAAAGGTTTATGATCAGTAATAATGTTAAAGATGCGGCCATAAATATATGGTCGGAATTGTTCTACAGCATAGATAATTGCGAGTAGCTCCTTTTCTATGGTGGAGTATCGAGTTTCGGCTGGATTAAGTGTTCGACTTGCATAACATATTGGTCGATCTTTTCCGATTTCACCCTGAGAGAGAACGGCTCCTACTGCTATGTCACTAGCATCAGTAGTTACATTGAACGTAGTATCATATTGAGGATAGGCTAACACAGGCTTAGTTATCAATTTTTTTCTCAGCATATTGAAAGATTCATCGCAAAATGGATCCCATTTGAAAATACAATCTTTTTTAAGAAGTTGGGTTAAAGGTTTTGCGATCTTTGCGAAATTTGGTATGAATCTTCTATAGTATCCTGCGAATCCAAGAAACGATTTTACATCTTTCTCCTTTTTGGGAACGGGATAATTGACTAATGCCTCCAATTTCTTTGGGTCTGGTTGTACTCCATCTTCACTAACTATGTGCCCAAGGTATGTGATTTGTTTTTTTAAAAAATGACATTTTTCAGGCTGAAGTTTCAAATGATGGTTCGTAAGTTTCACTAGAACTTGTCGAAGTTTTTCGTTGTGATCTCGCAAATTATACCCATAGATGACTATATCATCCATGTACACAAAACAGTGTAAGCCTTGAAGTCCGGATAAAACAGTATTCATTACTCTCTGAAACGTAGCAGGTGCACTCTTAAGTCCGAAAGGCATCCTTTCGAAATGGTAGTGACCAAAAGGAGTGCTAAAGGCGGTTTTCTCCTTATCCTGATCATCCATTTTAACTTGGTGAAAACCATTTGCTAGGTCCAAAGTCGTAAAATATTTTGATTTTCCAAGCTGGTCCAATATGTCTGTTATGTTGGGCAAAGGATAGGCATATCCTACGGTTAAATCGTTTAGTTTCCTAAAATCGATTACTACTCTCCATCGTTTGTTTCCGTTTTCATCTGGTTTTTTCGGAACTAACAGTAAGGGAGAGTTCCAGGGGCTAGTGCTGGGACTTATAATGCCATCTTCTAGCATCTCACCGATTTGTTTATTAATTTCGGTTTTCTGAAATTCTGGTAACCGATAAGGTCGAGTAAATATTGGCGGTTTCTCAGCCGGAGTACATATTCTGTGTTTTATGACATCAGTATAGGTTAAACTATCACCTTCTAGAAAGAATGTGTGATGAAATTCTCTAATGAGATTCGTGATAGACTCTTTCTCTTCTAGGTTGCAATGACCTATTTTAATGGAGTCTTGTAGTTTTTGGAGTCGTTCTTCAATGGGATCATTGTAGTTCAAATGTGCTATTTCGTAATCATTCGGATCTTCATAGCGTAACCCTAGGTCACGACCTTCAAAAGTTACCGCCTCATCGTTAGTGTTAATGATGGGAATCCTCAGCTTACCGTGTTGTGGTTTTACTAACGTATTTCCTATAAAAACACCAGGTTTCAGTTGTTTCTGCAATACCAACACGTGCCTAGATTCGGTGGTTAAGGCTGTAATAACTTGTTCGGATCGTCCCTGTATTTTCCATTGTTTATGGATTTCGGAATCTTTTAGTAGGATTTTGTCTCGGGCTGACTTCCCGGCATCAGTATCTTTGTGTACTGGATAATTATTAAAAATGTTTTTATCTCGGGTTGGCTTCCCGGCTTCAGTATCTTTGTGTACTGGATAATTATTAAAAATGTTTTTATCTCGGGTTGACTTCCCGGCTTCAGTATCCTTGTGTACTGGATAATTATTAAAAATGTTTTTATCTCGGGTTGACTTCCCGGCTTCAGTATCTTTGTGTACTGGATAATTTTTTTGAGGATTGTTTTTATCTCGGGTTGACTTCCCGGCTTCAGTATCTTTATGTACTGGATAAAGAGCGTTTATCTGTGGTTCGTCGTTTTCATGTTTCTTGACAGGCTTTGAGATGGGTACGGTGTTTTTAATACCAATCTCAAGCACCTTATCTGCGTAGTTAATCCTACAATCGTGTTCTAGGAGGAAATCATTTCCCAATAATCCATCATATTCTGTCATTTCTGATTAGCTGGAAAGGGTGCTGAATTTGAACTTTGCCCCATTCAAACTCTAAGGTGATGTCTCCATAGGATAAACCCGCTGAAGCAATGAGATTCCCTGAAAAGGTTGTGATTGCACACTTTAAATCTTCATATACTAGGCTATCTCCGTTGGTTGCACCGAGTTTGTGGAGGCTTATCTCAGCTCCTGTGTCTAATAGAAATGTTGTTGTTTTGGATTTAGATAGAGAAAATGGAAAATCCACTAAAACAGAATTATTGGTATAACGCAGAGGTACTTTCACCGTTACTTTACACGATGAATATCGGCCCGAGCTGTTACGCGATGAGGATTGCCGATCTCGTCCTCCCGCGTTATCTCGTTTCCCGATGAGTCGATAAGCTGTACCCTTCTGGCTTGGGTAGGCTGTGTTTTATCATAAGCGTGATAATTGTGTAGGTCACCTTGAGGATTATTTTGTCTCATCTTTGTTCGACATTGCGAGACCTCGTGACCGTTTCGACCACAGAAAGAGCATCGCAAAATTTTTATCTCCGACTTTATGGGAGTTGAGAAGGATGGAAGCTGTTTTTTCCGAAAACAAGTCTCCCGTGTATGACCAGCTCTGTTGCAAAAGTCGCAATAAGCTCTGGTGGTAGGCTTTTGCTCTGCTGTGTGATTTCGTCGAAAGTTGATACGTTGCTCAAGGCGGTCAGCATGCTCTATCACATAATTCACTAACTTTGTGAAATCATCCTCATTACGAGCCTTTGCGATAACTCGTAAATTCTCGTCTTTCAGTCCATCTTCCAAGGCACGGACGGCGTGTTTCTCATTCTCGCGACGGAGATAAGTTCTTACCTCCGTGGTCTCGTTGTTCGAAACACTGTTTAACTCTGACAACAATAGAGTGAGACGTTTAGTAAATTCTGTCACGTCTTCCCTTGATTGTTGCCGACTTCTATTTAATTCGGACAAAAGTGAAGAGTAGGACTTTGTTTCCTCGAACATTGCCAAATATCGGGCTTTCAGAGAATCCCACGAAGTGTTATCGTGGAAACGAATCACATCATATGCAGGGCCTGTGACTTTCGTTTTTATAAGACTTAAGAAAAGGTTTTTATCCGCGTTTGTTCGGGCGTTTTGAAACAATACGTCGCAGCAAGATATAAACCGATGCAGATCGCCTGGAGCACCGTCGAAATCGGGAATCAGATTTCGAGCGTCCCCGATCGTTAAAGACAACGACGAGGTGTTTGGTCCCAAAGGGGGATCGTTGGCGTTGGGCATTGCGATCTGCTTTCTTGCTGTTAACCGCGTTAGTGGTATCTTGGCGAAGTGTAAAGAACACAATAAAATTTCAATTTATGATTGTTGTCCGGTCAACAATACTAAAAACACATTGACTGAGAATATATTTCAAACGGGAATTTGAATTTAATATTTTACAAAAAAAAACTCACACAGGTTTTTCTTGTTATTTTAAATTTGAAAAAATTTCGCGAACGAGACACTAATTTTTTTTTTTTACACTTTTTTTCACTGATGCACAATTTTCTTAAAATTATCTTAATATAATATCTGCTATTTTATTTTTTTTTTTAGAAAAATAGGAAAAATGACTTACATTTTGTTTCCAGTGTCTGTAGAACAAAGTAGCCGTTGTAACTGTTGATGTTGTCGCTGCTGCTGTTGTAGTTGATGAAAAAATGTGAAACACTGCTGTTGTAGTTGATGAAATGTTGTGAAGCTGCTGCTGGTGTAATTGATGTAGAGATGTGAAACACTGCTGTTGTAGTTGATGAAATGTTGTGAAGCTGCTGCAGGTGTAATTGATGTAAAGATGTGAAACACTGCTGTTGTAGTTGATGAAATGTTGTGAAGCTGCTGCAGGTGTAATTGATGAAAGGATTTTGATGTTGCTTCACTGCTTGTAGAAATTACTTCTGTCCCGCTGGTCCGGAGACAGGAATTATGTTGTTCTGCCGGTGCCGCTGTTGTCGTTTTACTGCGTCTTTGATTTACTTTACTCTGCCTCGCTGGTCCGGAGACAAGTATTGTTGATATTGACGTCGTTTCTCGCTGGTCGTAGGTTTTTTTTTTTTCGTATTGAGGGATGGCCGGTCTTACAAACCTGTGGCCATTAATCCCACCGCTGCCACCAGTGTAGTATAAAATAATACCACCTTTTTTGTAATAATTTGATTTGGGACTTCTCCAAATCTTTCTATCGACTTATCTGTTTTAATGTAATTTCTCCGGCAGGGCCCGTCTGACCTATTGTGTGGTCTGAATGCGAGTGCTCAAAAGTTCATTCTCTCAAGTACACGTTACTTACCTTTCTTTTCCGTAAGTGCTTGGTATTCAAAATTTACCAATATCTAGGTTTGAATACCAAGGCCACTTAATCGTTCCATAAATCAATTCTGGGTCATTCGATGAATTTATGCCATGGGCTTGTTTTTATCGCATAAGCGTAATTTACTTAGGTCGCACGAAAAAATAACAATAATAATATTGCATTGCAAATCGGCGGCTCGGGCGTTCTACATAAGAAAGAACACTCGAGCACTTTTGACCCAGCGAAATTAATAAACAAACCATGACGCAATTCACCGAATGGCCTCTATAGATATCTGATCCATAGGAACGAGAAAGCGGGTAGTGAGTAATCACTACATCCCTCTTCCATTTCAGGTAGCGTGGATTGCCAGTCCTTGCGTTTTCTGATTATAACTTTGAAGGGGGTTTCAAAGTTAAATTTTGTCGGCATAGCGTCCGATAATGTGGAGGTTAGAACCTCCAATTTTGGGTTTCTTAGGATTTTGAGGTGGCCTCTACGATCCGCTGGTTTGTACTTGTTTTCCCTCTGTATGCGTAACACCCCTTTGATAGCTTCCTTTTTTGCGGTAAGTAAAGGGTGGTCCAACCATAATGTACGATGTTAATTGTGAGTCACACCTTAACTTCAAGTTTTTCACCCAACTTAATTTGACATTACTTTGTTTCAGTGTTTGACAAATTCAGCAATGGAGAGGTACACAATTGAACAGCGCGTTAAGGTTGTTGAAGCCTTTTAAGAAAATGGGGGTTCAAATCAAAATGCATTTCGTGCACTTCGTGATTTTTTTGGTCAACATAATCCACCAAATGTGTCCACAATCGGGAGAATTGTGCCCAAATTTCAGCAAACTGGGTCTGTGAGAAATGTGAACTCACCTGTACATGCTCATCCAGTTCGTTCTCCGGAAAACATTGCTGTTGTTCGTGATAGTGTGGCAGAAGAGCCGTTGTTGCTGTAAAACTAGTTTAAGGATATTATCGATATGAAAATGCAATTTGTTTTAAGTTAAATTAACGCGATAACGCGACCGTTATTCACTTCGAGAAGATTTTTGACAAGAAGGTTTTTTGACAATGTTTTCAGGGTCCGATCTTTCACGACCCTTCTTATTGCAGCAAAAGTGCTTGCAGGGTTGCAGCAAAGTGCTTGCAGGGCACGATCTTTCTCAGACATTTCCGCCCGCCTCGTCATGACGAAACGAAGAGAGTCGCCCGCCGTGTTGTGTATTGCTGCCGGTAGGCAAAAGGCGACATAATTTGACGACGGGTCGTTTCATCGTTGTGTAGGCAGTTTTGATAGTGGCGACACGAACTTCTCCGTCGTCTCCTGGATGAAGATCCACTACTCGGCCCAGTGGCCATTTCGTTGGAGGTAGTTTTTCGTTGGTTATCAAAACTAGATCATTGAGTTGTAGCGATGGTTGTTTTTGTTGCCACTTAGATCGGGGTTGCAATGATTGTAAATATTCCTGTGTCCAACGGGTCCAGAAATGCTCCTGCATCTGGCGTATGCGTTGCAAGCGTGATAGGTTGGAAATTGCAACGTCATCGACGAGAGGTTCTGGTATTACGTTCAGTGCTGAACCAATCAGAAAATGACCCGGAGTTAGAGATGTTAAGTCGGTAGGATCATCGGTTAATGCTTGAAGAGGACGAGAATTCATGCACGCTTCAATTTGTGTAAGCAAGGTGGCGAGTTCCTCAAAGGTGAGAGTTGTGTCTCCAATCACCCTTTTCATGTGGTGTTTAGCCGACTTGACGGCCGCTTCCCAGATGCCACCAAAGTGAGGAGTGGCTGGGGGGTTGAAACGCCAAATGGTGCCATCATTGGCTATTTGTTGAGCGATAGCTTCCGATTGGTTAGAAGCCTTTGAAAACATCATTCGTAGTTCCCTGTCCGCACCGACGAAGTTGGTGCCACAGTCACTTAATAAGCTAGTGCAAATTCCTCGTCTTGCAGTAAAGCGTCTATAAGCGTTTAAGAATGCCTCTGTAGAGTAGTCAGATACTAGCTCAAGATGTACCGCTCTTGTGGCCAGACATATAAATAAGCAGATATATCCTTTATATGACTTATGGCCTCGTCCCTTTGTAGTTCGCACCCAGATAGGTCCCGCATAGTCAACTCCAGAATTATAGAACGGTCGAAGCGCTTTCGTAGTTCTTTCGCGAGGTAAATTTCCCATTATTGGTGGTTGAGGTTTAGATCGGTGTCGGATGCACGGAATGCATCGGTTGATTAGCGTTTTGATTGCCGCACGGCCTCGTGGTATTCAGTAGTTCTGTCTCACAGTACTAAGTGTCAGTTGAGTTCCACCGTGAAGAGTCCTTTGATGACAATCGCGAATGATGAGAGTTGTCCACGGGCTATCCTTTGGTAAGATTAGCGGATGCTTCTGGTCAGGATCCAATAAGGAATGTTTTAGACGACCACCTACTCGCAGGAGTCCACACTCATCCAGAAAAGGTGTGAGATTACTCAAGATACTTTTCTTGAAAGCTTTAGATTCATGCTTTAAGGCCGAGATTTCCGATGCGAAGGCTTCTTGCTGAACAAGCGAAACCCACATTACTTACTTACTTACGATGGCGCTACAGCCCAAATCGGACTTTGGCCTCCTGAATGCTTTGCCTCCATCCATCTCGGTTCAGTGACCGCGTCCTCCAGTTTGAAAATCTTAGCAGTGATTTGCTGTCTGCGTCAATCGAATCCTCCCAGCGCTTTCGTGGTTTTCCGACCGGTCTTTGTCCGTTGACTTTCCCTTTTAGTGTGCGTTTGGGAATTCTTCCGTCATCCATCCGCTCCACATGACCAGCCCATTGTAATTTTTTAAATTTTATGAGGGTTGACACTTCTGGATTGTCGAAGATGGCATACAATTCTCTATTGTATCGTATTCTCCAGATCGAGTCTTCCCTCACAGGTCCGAGGATTCTTCTGAGGACCTTCCTTTCAAAGGCGTTAAGTCGTTTTTCGGACGCCTGAGTTAATGTCCACGTTTCGCTGCCATAGCATAGCACAGGTCTTATGATTGTTTTGTATAGCTTAAGTTTTGTTTTCCTGTGCACGTTCTTGTTTTTGATTATTGGAAGTACCGAATAATAAGTCTTGTTTGCTATCATTATCCTTCTTTTAATTTCGATGGGTTCGCTTCCATCCTTCGATAGATTTGCCCCTAGATATATGAAGTTGTCTACGTTTTCTAGGTTATAGTCTCCTACTGTAATATTTTGTCTGATTGGCGTCTTTTTCCTAGTTTGCGTCATAATTTTTGTTTTGTTTTCATTAATGCGTAGTCCAACTTCCCTTGCTACCGAGTCAAGGTTTACAAATACTTCCTTAGCACTCTCCAGAGATCTTGCAAGGATATCTATGTCGTCGGCATATGCTACGAGTTGTGTGGATTTGAAGCATAGTGTTCCCTTGGTGTCAACGGGAAGTTTCCGAACAACATATTCGAGTGTTAAGTTGAAAAGCATTGGTGCGAGGCCGTCACCTTGTTTAAGGCCGTTGTCTGTTTTAAAACTGGAAGTCAGATCGTTTTCTACTCTGACTTGTGACAAAGACTCAGTCATTGTCATTCTTGTCAGTCGAACCAGTTTCGGTGGGACTCCAAACTCCAACATGATTTTATACAGTACGCGCCTGTCGATACTGTCGTATGCTTGTTTGAAGTCAACAAATATCTGGTGCACATCAATATTATATTCCCAGCACTTTTCCAGCACCTGTTTAACTGAGAATATCTGGTCCGTGGTTGATCGTCCAGCTCTAAATCCGCCTTGGTATTCACCAATTACTTTATCAGCATAGGGCTTAATTCTCTTTTCTAGAATTTTCGTCAAAATCTTATAAGACGTACACAACAGAGATATTCCTCGGTAGTTTTCGCAGCAGAGTTTGTCACCTTTTTTATAAATTGGACATATGATGCTCTTGCGCCAATCTTCAGGAAGTATTTCCTGCGTCCATATGTCCGCGACTAATCTATGTAGGAGATGCGCTATGCAGGTGTCGCCGGCTTTCAGAAGTTCAGCTGGGATTTGATCAGTGCCCGGCGCTTTGTTGTTTGGGTGGTTCCTTAGGGCTGTTTTTACTTCTTCGAGTGTGGGAGGACTCAAAGCGGATCCTTCATCAGCTGTTACATCAGTTATACCTGCTATTGTATCTGCTGCTGCTGTTCGTGTAGGTGATGGGCTCGGGTTAAGAAGGTGTTCAAAATATTGTGCCCATCTTAGTTTTATATCTTCCGCGTTACTTATAATGTTCCCTTCCGCATCCTTGCATAGGGTCGTTTTCGGTTTGTAACCTTCTTTCATCCTTTTGACAAGGGAATACGCGGCTCTTGTGTTGTGTAATTTAAATTGTTCGTCCATGTTTTTAATTTCGTCATTATTGTACTTCCGTTTTTTTTGTCTGCATATTTTGTTTGCAAATCGTCTAAGATCCTTGTACTTGTCTTGTTTGACTCGTGTCGGCCGTTCCGTTAATATTTTGTAAGCTTCATTTTTTCGTTCTAAGGCATCTTGGCATTCTTTGTCGAACCAATCATTTCTTTTGCGCCGGGGTTGTTGTCCTATCACCTCCTCTGCGACAGATGTAATGCCATCTTTGATTTTTTGCCACATTTCTTTTATTGGCATGCTGACAGTGGTATTCAGCATTGTCGCGAAGTGCCTCTCCAAGGCTAACGCATATTTCGCAACTATTTTCTCGTTTTTGAGTTTCCCTATGTCGAATTTAGGAACCGGTTGTATTTTTGAGTGTCCTCGGTTTGCGATTCGACATCGAAACTTGGTCTTTACCAAATAGTGGTCTGTGTCGCAATTAGCCCCTCGACATGTACGCACGTCGAGAATGCAGGAGGCCGTCCTTTTCTCTATTAGAACATGGTCTATTTGATTGAATGTTCTTCCGTCGGGTGAAGCCCACGTTCTCTTATGAATGTCACGATGCGGGAAGCATGTCGAGCTTACAATAAGGTTTTTGCTGCTGGCGAAATCAGTCAGCCTCTGGCCGTTGTCGTTACTAATATCATGGAGACTATGCCTTCCAATTGTCCCTATGTATGCTTCTTCTTTGCCCACTTTCGCGTTAAAGTCACCTAATACTATTTTAATATCATTCGACGGAAGGGAGTCGAATGTTGATTCTAAGGTGCTGTAGAAATCGTCCCACATTAGTTTAGCTCTATTTAATTCGTCAGCAGAGATGACCGTAGAATATGCCTGTATCGGAGGCCCATATTTTTCGAAGCCTGGTCTCACTTTACAGATGAATCGAAGGCACCAGAATGTTATTCTCAATAAGCGATTGAGCGACGAGAATCGATGGATTAGATTCCAGATTGGCTGTATTTCCTTGAGCGTCACTTGCATGGAGATCCGTGCTTCTGGTATATCGTTCACAGTATATCTTGGTGAAGTAGTAGGCCACGGATTTGTGTTAGACCTTAGCTCCTTAGGTCCTTTCCACCAAAGTTGGTGATCAAGAAGTTGGCTTGGAAGCAGCCCTCGTGATGCACAGTCGGCTGGGTTGTTAGATGTGCTGATGTGATGCCACTGGCTCTGAGGTAACGTGCACTGTATAAGTGATACGCGATTTGCAACATAGGTCTGCCAGCGAGTGGGATGTCCGCTGATCCAGGAAAGAGTGATTGTTGAATCTGAATGTAAATGAACTGCAGTCTCGTTCATGTTGAGTGATTCGATAATTTTCTTAGTGAGTTGTGTAACAAGTGTTGCTGCACAGAGCTCTAGACGAGGTATCGAAATTTGTTTCAGCGGTGCCACCTTAGTTTTGGCTGCCAGTAAGGAGACACAAACTCTGTTGTCGATATCTATAGTGCGTAAGTATACGACTGCTGAATAGGCTCGTTCTGAAGCATCACAGTAGCCATGCAATTCATTTAGCTGATTTTTCGGAGAGTAATTGTTCTAGCGGGCAATTCTCAATTGGTTGATCATATGCAGTTCCGAGCTTATTTTTATCCATTCAGTCCGTGCTTCAAGTGGTATATCGTCATCCCAATTCAACCCTAGTAGCCATAAAGACTGAATTAGAATTTCGTTGCAACGATAATTGGTGATATCCATCCAAGAGGATCAAATAGCCGAGCGACTTGTGATAGTACATTTCGTTTGGTGATGATAGCAGGCTCTGGAACAGTATGCAGTTGAAATACAAACGAGTCGTCCTCTGATTGCCAAGCTAAGCCAAGAAGCTGAAACGTCGAATTTTCAGACTGCCAGCTTACAGTTGAAGTTGCGATACTATTCGCCGGTAGATGTTCCAGTATGCTGCGATGGTTGGCGGTCCATTTCCGCAAATGAAATCCGCCCGCCCTGGTCAATTCAATTAGTTGATGCTGTTTGTCTAATGAGGTTTCGATCTCATCGGCACCAGAGAGTAAGTCATCCATGTATATATCTTGCTGTAGTACAGCTGACCCAAGTGGGTAACGGTGAGCCTCGTCTTCGGCTAGTTACTTGAGAGTCCTGCTCGCTAGGTACGGAGCACATGTTAAACCATAAGTGACGGTCGTTAGTTGGTAATGTTTAAGATTTTTTTCTCCATTGGGTCGCCACACTATTCGTTGTAAATCTCGGTCATCCGGGTGTACCCAAATCTGGCGGTACATCTTTTCGATGTCAGCGGAAAATACATAAGCATGTGATCGCCAACGAGAAATCAAGTTTGCGAGATCTTGAAGAAGATTAGGACTAGCAGCTAATTGTTCGGTCAGTGATAATCCTAGGTCAGTTTTTTGCGATCCATTGAATACTACTTGGAGGCGAGTAGTCGTACTATTTTCCTTTATCACTCCGTGGTGAGGTAGGTAGTAGCACATCTTTTGTTGTTTCGTATGAAGTTCTTGTTGACTAGATACAGCTATCATATGGCCAAGTGCTTCATATTCAGCAAGAAATGTTTGATAGTCTTGTTGTAAGGTCTCATTGCGACGAAACCGCTGTTCCATATGCTGCCAGGCGCTTAATGCTGGAACTAATGAGTTACCTAAATGTAGCGAAGTATTCTTCAATGGTAGGCGAACAGTAGATTTGCCATCAGCTCCACGCGAGTGCGTATCCTTGAAGAATTTCTCGCATTCAACATCTTCATCACTAAGTGGTGGGAAGCTTGTCGTAATATCCTCTTGTTCTCAGAATTTACGGACTAATTGATGCAGCTCAGGGTCGACTGTGCATTGTATGCTCGTACATGCAGTATTCAGTAATGCACTGTCGTTGATTGGTCCAGATACAATCCAACCCAGTTTAGTCAGTTGTGCTATCGGATTCCAAGACGGACCTCTCACAATTTCGGACTCAATTATTTGAGCGTACATATTGGAGCCAAGTCGTTCATTGCTAGTAAGCTTCGGATCAGCCAATTGTAAGTTTCTTAGATGAGGCCATTCTCCAACGTTCAGATTCCTATCCGGTTCATATGACGTCAGTTTAGGTAAAACCAGTGCGTTCAGAATACAGCAGTACGGTGAATCAAAGTTCGGTCTTATAGTGAATGTGACTGAACCTCTAGATGACTGCGGAGCTGATTGACCCACTCCAATGATGTGATAGTTAGTAGTTGAGCGGTTTAGTTTCAGTTGTTGTGCGAGCCGTTCTGATATAAGTGATACGACCGAGCCTTGGTCTATCAGAGCTCTAGTAACAAATGTTCTGTTCTGCGGTGAAACTACTTTTACTTGCGCGGTTGCAAGTAAAGCGCCATCAATCATCCTGGTGGCAGTGTGTGTATGCACATTATGTGAATTTAGTCGCAACAAGGGCTGTTCCAGTGATGGTAAGTTTGAACTAGAGGCAGATGACGTACACGGATTGCCAGTATTTGCTGTGGCTGGTGTCCCTTCATAACTAGTGCCATGGATCATAGTATGATGGCGACCTTGGCAAGTTTGACAAACCTTGTTAGATTTGCAATCACGAAGGAAGTGTGTTCCCATACAATTAAGACACAGTTTATGTGTTAATAGCACTTCACGTCGAGCACTAGTAGCTTTTGACCTAAACATGTCACAAAAGAGAAGAAAATGTTGTTGTGAGCATAATGGGCATTTTTTCTTACTCCTTTCCTTTGGCTCAAGTTCATCTGCGGTGGTAGTATGAGACGAGAATCTTTTCATACTATTGGATTGTTGTGTACTTTTTCCCTTGTTGATCCCTTGAGAACGCGTTTGATCTGATGAGTTTCCTTTCGACGTTGCGCAATGGAATCCAGATTGTTCTAATGCTTCAAGTGTCCGAATACGTAGCTTTACGAAGGTTTTCATACGCTCGAATGTTGGAGGTTCTTGATCTCCACCAATCTCCTTTTCCCACTCGCGACGTGTTTGTAAGTCCAAGCGTTGAACTGTCAAATACACGAGCCAGTCATCCCAATCAGCAACAGGTCTTTTCAGAATAGCTAACGCGTTAACTACATCGACAGTTGCGTTGAGTACCCGCTTCAACTCAGCTGATGTTTCCGAACATGCCGGCTTGATCGAGTGAAGAGTACCGAGCCGATTGTTTACTAATAAACGATTGTTTTGGTACTGCTCGGTAATAATAGTCCATGCACGATTGAAGTTTTGTGAAGTTGTTGCTAAATTTCGAAGCAAAATACCTGGTTCTCCCGATAGATTCGACTTCAAATGATGTAATCGTTCGACATCCGAGAGACTGCTATTGTTTATCACTAGCGATACGAACATGTCATGGAAATTAGTCCAGTCTGCGTACTGACCAGTAAACTTTGGTATTTTAATAGTCGGCAGTTTGGGATGAAAACCGAGTGTCGTTGTATTATTTTCCTTATGACATGTGGATGAGTCGGTAGTGGTAGCTGATAATTGTGCGAGATATTCGATGAACGCAGCTTTGGTACTGCAGTATAGATCTTCTGTTATCTCCCAATGATCCTCTGTAAAATATGCATTTTTCTCGGTCTCTGGTTTAAGGTATTCATCCTCGAGCATTTCATGATTTTCCTTAAAACTACGCCATAATGCATCCAACCCTTCAATTTTAATGGCCGTTGTCTCCCTTGTTCGCTTGATACCACCTTCCTTTTTGTAGTTGGTAAAGTAATTACCGATTCGTTTCATAAGTGTCGCTTGTTTTGCTAGTAATTTCTCCATTGTTGTATGTATGAGTGCGCAAGTCCGAAATACTCAATTTAACAATATTAAGTGACACCGAATTGTTTTCAAGTAGCACTTTAAGTGTAAATGCATTAAGCCAAGCACAGTATAGCGGATAGTTTCGTCTCTCAAATCATCAGCTGAACACTGTGTAAAAGTACTAAGCCACGCACACTAATGCGAATAATTTCGTTTTTCCGAGTACTGTTAATTTATCACACGCGGTAAAATATGATATGCACGATATTGAAGTTAATAACGCGATGAATTGCACCATATATCGACTCTAATCCGGCTCGACGGACCAAAATGTTGCTGTAAAACTAGTTTAAGGATATTATCGATATGAAAATGCAATTTGTTTTAAGTTAAATTAACGCGATAACGCGACCTTTATTCACTTCGAGAAGATTTTTGACAAGAAGGTTTTTTGACAATGTTTTCAGGGTCCGATCTTTCACGACCCTTCTTATTGCAGCAAAAGTGCTTGCAGGGTCGCAGCAAAGTGCTTGCAGGGCACGATCTTTCTCAGACAGCCGTCAACCTCGACTCGTCGCCGTGCCCAACTATTGAACATCTCATGGACATCACTGATGCGAATTTTGAATAAAGATTTGAATTTACACGCTTACAAGGTTCAATTGACTCAAGAGCTGAAGCCTACTGACCATTTCAAGCGTCGGCAATACGCCGAATGGTTGGTTGAATAGACAGAAGTGAATGGTGACTTTACAAAGAAAATCATCTTCAGCGACGAGGCACACTTTCACCTCAGTGGATTCGTTAACAAGCAGAATTGCCGCATTTGGGCAAATGAGAATCCATGAGTGATTGTTCAAAAGCCGATGCATCCACAAAGAGTGACTGTTTGGTGCGGTTTATGGGCTGGCGGCGTCATCGATTCAACTTCCTATCTGCATTCGTTGTGGTTCCCCTCCTATTGCCTCCCCTTCCACCTGACACTCCCAAAAATTTAGGTAATGTAGCCCACTTACCTAATCCGCCTAAAAATTAACATTGTTTCTATAACGGTCACGATGATATGAGGCTACATGTAACCACAAAAAAAAGCATTTTTATTTTTTTTCTGTGTCGATCACAATACCTTATTATTAAAATAGTAAAGTAATTTTTCGTTAGTGAACGGCAGAGATTACATGTTTTTCGACCATAGCTATGGTATGATACTACATAATTTAAATATTCTTATATTACCTTACTTTCTTATCGAAAAATAAGCATTGAATTTATAACAAGTACAGTTGGCCTTTGATCCATTTCAACAGGGGAGAAATGACCAAAATGATTATAAAACATAACAGGAGTACGATTGGGCATAAAGCCCAATTGTGCGATACTCTAGATGAAAGAGAAATTTTTGTATCTTAAGAAATTTTGTAGGGGAAGTGGTAGAGGGGGTGACGACATTGAACTAATTTTTTCACATGGCGGTAAGGTTGCTATCAAAATGTTTTATACAAAATTTAGGATTTAAAAATTTAATAGGTACTGAGAAAATTAGTGTATTGGATGTAGTGAAGTAGTGCAGTTTGTATGGGAGGTGATAAAAGGAGGGGCGAGTTTTTAATGACTTTTCAGAAATAACTATAAATATCATGCTTTTGACATGTCTTAAATTGCAGATCAGTAGTATTCATACTTTTAATGAAAATCGACTTTTTATAAAGTTGTGAAATTGTGTCATTTTGTATGGGAGGGGTAGAAGGGGTAATGCTAATCACCTATTTTTTTTTTGGTTTTACTAATAATTCTAAATAAATATTTAGTGCATAATTTCAGCTCGGTCAATTTTATACGCACTGAGTAAATTGGCTTAGAGCATTTCATGAAAAAGTGCAGTTTTTATGGGAGGTGGTGGAAGGAAGGGGAGGACTCAAATAATTTTTGTACAGTAGATTAAGACCATCATAAAAAACAGTAATATTTTCCAAATTTCAGATCAATAGCATTTATATTTTTCGAGCAAATCTGTTTATTGTGAAATTACGAAATTGTGTCATTTTGTATGGGAGGGGGTAGAAGGGTACAGCCAATCATCTCATTTTTTTCGGTCTTAATAATAATTTTAAATAAATATTTTGTACACAATTTCAGGTTGATAACTATTATACGCACTGAGTAAATTGGTTTAGAGCATTTCATGAAAAAGTGCAGTTTGTATGGGAGGTGGTGGAAGGAGAGGGAAGACACAAATTATTTTTATAGAGTAGATTGGAATCATCATAAAAGTATTACATTCCAAATTTCAGATCAATGTCATTTGTACTTTTCAAGGAAATCCGCTTATTGTCAGATTGCAAAATTGTGTCATTTTGTATGGGAGGTGGTAGAAGGGGTGTAGCGATTTGGCTCGTTCACGAGCTTGACCTTACTTTTTAGTTAAAAACGACGTATACAAAATTTGAACTTTCTAGCTCAACGCGTTCTCAAGATAGAGAGGACACGGACGGACAGACGGACAGACAGACAGACGGACAGACAGACAGACGGACAGACGGATGGACGGACGGACGGACATCCGGTTTTGAGATTTTTGAGTGATTATATGAACTTCTGTATCATTCATTTTTTTCTCCGAGCCTTATTTCTTGGCGTTACAAACTTTGTGGCAAACTTATAATACTCTCAGATTTCATCTAGAGTATAAACAGTGAGAAATATTTTAACACCTACCATATGTGGTGAAAATATTGTCGAAGAGATACTTTTTAGTTGCAAAGAATTCAACATGCAATTGTCATGATATTGTAGAAAACTCAGATGTCGTTATTATGATAAAAATGACATATGACATATGTTCGTAATATTATCCAATTAAACAAAAACAAAACATGTCAGAATATCTAAATGTTATTCGAATAGTGATAAAGTTAAATGTTTTATTTTTGGTTTGCAATATGTTATTTGTGCCAATTTTCTCATTAATATGTTTTCATTATTTTCAGTAAATCATGAAAATGAACGCATACATTTTATTATGATTTTAATCTCAAATCAAACCAATGAAATTCCTCTGTTCAACAAGGAGTGATCCTGAGCATCGGTGTTAAGCTGTTACCACGACTTCTTTATTTCTCTGCCCTCCTACTCAACTGCTCCATACCATGTGCTACATGGTCGAGCAACCCCACGTCTTGGATGAGGAGTATAATCAAGAGCCTGTTTGGCGATGTTTCACTCTGTTTTCCTCAAAGTATGACCGGTCCACTACCACTTCCGCCTTTGAATCTCAATGCCTATTTTAGTTTGTCCAGTTGTACTCCAAAGTTCGTCGTTGGAGATCACTTCTGGCCAGAATAGTCCTAAAATCCGTCGGAGACATTGGTTCACGACAGTTTGCAATTTCTTGGTAAGTTAAACTTTCACTTTCCACGTAGTGCAACCATATAATAACACGGATTTGAAGCATGCGTCAAAAACTCGCAGCTTCGTGCGAAGGGAAAGGGAAAAGTATACCGAATGCCTGACGAGCTTTATTTAGACGAGCCTCAGGCGCAATCCTGAGCATCGGCCTTAAGCTGTTGCCAGGACTTGTTCATTCCTCGGGCCTCTTGCTCAACTGCTCGCTTCCATGTGTTACATGGTCGAACAACCCGACGTCTTCCTTGAGGATCATAGTCCAGAGCCTTTTTGGCGATGTTTCGCTCTGTTTTCCTCAAAGTATGACCGATCCACTGCCACTTCGGCCTTTGAATCTTAATACCTATTTTAGTCTGGCCAGTTGTACTCCAAAGCTCGTCGTTGGAGATCACTTCTGGTCAGAATATTCCTAAAATGCGTCGGAGGCATTGATTCACGAAAGTCTGTAGTTTCTTGGTAACTCGAACGGTCACTTTCCACGTAATACAACCATATAACAACACGGATTTGACGCATGCGTAAAAAACTCGCAGTATCGTGTGAAGGGAGATCTCTCTTAACCTCCAGAAATGGGAAAAGGATACCGAAGGACTGACGAGCTTCATTTAGCCGAGCCACAACATCCTTTTCGGGTCCGCCGCCAATGCTGACAATGCTTGCGAGATAGCAAAAATCTTGCACCTCTTCCACATCCTGTCCGTTAAGAACAATCGGTGTGCTTGCGTTCGAACCCATGTGCATGTACTTGGTTTTACGCACATTTATTTTCAGTCCCACCTCTTTGCATTTAGAATGCAACGAGCGAACATTTGACTCTATGTCCGAATAGTTATGTACAAGCAAACACACGTCATCAGCATAATCGAGGTGACTGAAGATGTTAAATAATCTCCATTGAAGACCTTTACTTTCCCCACCTTCCAGTGCAGCTTTCAAGATGTCCTTTATTACCATCAGAAGCAGGGCTGGTAATAATATGCAGCCTTGTTTGACATCCGTTCGCACAGGGAAGCTCTCCTCTATGCAAGACGCGACACCTTGCATCTTCGTAGGATTCTTTAATCATAGCTATGACCTTATCTGGAATACCTGTCCTACGCAAAGCATTTCATATGTAATCTCGCTTAACGCTGTCGAAAGTCTTCTCGAAGTCCACAAATATGAGATGTAGTGGCGAACCCATTTCGGCTGACTGCTTAATATTATCCGTAGGGTATTTGTGTGGTCGGTACAAGACGACCCTTTACGGAATCCAGCCTGATAAACTTCGAGAGTTCTCTCGACGACATCACTAATCCTATTGAGAATTACCTTAGCCACAATTTTTGATACGGAAATATATATGTAAAAGGGAAGCCATTTGGTCCGTTCACGAACTTAAATTTACGTTTTTATCAGAAATAACGTGAACAAAATTTTAACATTCTGGTTCATCGCGTTCTCGAGTCAGAGAGAGCATGGACAGACGAACGAGTGAACGGACGCACGGACGGTTTGGAAATTTTCGAGTAATATTATGAATTTCTATGTCATTCATTTTTTTCTTATTTCTTAACATTTTAAAATTTATGGTTTATCTGAAACTTTTAATACTCTCAGATTCCACCTAGAGTATAAACACAACAGAATTATCGTATAATTCGTAGTTATGATACTTCTCTTGATTGATTGATTCATTGAATTTTTGTATGGAGGATGGTCGAAGGAGTGGAAATACTTTATTTGAATATCTGAAAAAATTGTAGTGTAAAAGGTGGAAGAAGGGAGGGAGCCTAGATAATATCTATTAATTTTTTCGGTGGCGAGTTGTATTCCTTTCACGAACTACACTACTTTTTTGCTGTTGACAGACGGAGCGACAGCAAACATTTCTGTTTCATTGGTACCTCTGTGCGAGCATTATTTCTTAGCGTTACAAATGTTAGAACAATCCCTAAACACTGTCAAATTTGATCTAACATAGAGTGTAACATTTTCTCGTATGATGATGGTTGATTCTACTCACGAAAGATTGAAACATTTTTGTTTTATGTTATTTAGGTTAGCACTACTCGAGCTCATTTTTCTTTTACAAAAAACTTTGGAAAATACATTCGTTATAAGAGTAGTTATAAGAAAGTACCAGCAGTTAGCCTGAATAAAGAACGGAGAACATCATTTAGATTTAGTTTGAATGAAAGTCATTATTCGCTTGGGAGCCTTTACCTCAAGATTAAAAGTCGATAAGAGCAATTACTGAAATTGAGAGTATGCTTGTAATCGAAAATCTAATAATTTAATCTTCAAAGATACTCAAAATTCAGTCAAATAATTGGTGTAGACTAGAATAGAGCAATTAGTGTAGCGAATTTGATATTTCATTAGATTGACATTTAAGTATAAAAACAAACTGTGACTCCAGACTAATACTCAGTTAGTTTTAGATTGTTTCTGTTTTAGCAAGTATTGTGAAAAGTGTTATTGAGAAATGGCACTTCTCTATGAAATTAATTTGGCATTATTCGTAGCTATCTGTTTTGCCACTAAAATTTCATTTGTATTAGGAAATTATGAAGCCAATGAGTATAATGTTCATTCTCTAGCAAATTCAATAAAATATTGCTTGGGAAATTCCGATATAAGTCAGTGTTTTAAAAAAAAAATGTTAAGAAATCTTGACGCAGCTATCAACGATAATGCAACCTGGTACTTAAATGAACATTTTTCAATAGAGAAGGATAAAAATTGGAATAGCAGCTCTTCATCCTTGAACTATCATGATTTGAGCAATGTTGTGCTAACAAAGGTACTGGATCTCGTCGAATCTCGGTCGCTAAAGTTTAGGATATCACCTTTCGAAAAAACCGAAGGTATTTATTACACGTATTATCTATCTAATATTTTTATAAAAAAATGTGCATTAGGACGCAAAAAGAAATATAAAGGCGGTAAAGGCGGTTACGCAATGATGGGAGGTATGGCCATAATGGGCATGATAGCGCAATTGGTCATAGGAAAACTGTTACTGCTGGCCGGTGGCGCTTTTATTTTAGCAAAAATCGCTCTCTTGTATTCTATTTTGGTAAGTGTAATCGGATTTACCTTGTAAATTGTAATAGGTTTTTGTATTTATGAATTTAATAGAGTGGCTTCAAAAAGTCGGGAGGATCAAATACAGATCACGTTATTTATGCAGAATCAGGAGGAAATAGCCCAAGCCATAGTAGCGGATGGCATAGAAGTAATCCGCGATATGCCACCTACGATCCGTACAGCAGTCAATACCATGAAGAAGAAAATCACGACTTTTGAGCTAGAGCACTTATTGTGTGTTGAAATTAATCTCCCAGTTTGTATTAATAAATAATTTATTTACCAATATATAATATTATAATTTAATATAATTACATAAATTAAATGAAATAATTGAGAAAAGTAATGTATTTAAGACCGTGGTATATGTCCTCGATAAGCTTTGTCCTGCATGAGCATTTCTTCTTCACCAATACTCCGATGGAATGACCCTGTACCCTCGTGTCCTTCATACTCTCCATGGCTAGATGAGTAAGTGTGACTTTGCTGCAATTGCGGATGTTTTACAATTTCGTATGTAGTTTTTTCATGACCTTCAGTTGTCACTAGTTTCTTCAGTCCTATGATTGCACTAATAATTAACGCAATCTTACCGACAATTAGTGCCTTGCCAGCTACAATAGCAATTGAATGGTAAGCCATTTTAAGCATTCCAGCTTTAAGCATTACGGCGGCTATGAATGGAGCCAAATATTTCTTCATTTTTTTCCGTCCTTCTTCTACGAAATCGCTTCCTTGTTCTTGTCCAAACCACAACAATTTAGGAATATTTAATTGTAGTTGGTGCGTGTTCACAAACTGATTGAAACGATCGACCAAAATATTGTCCAAACCTTTTGATGACATCGTGTGGAGATCGTTATTATTGATGACAGTCTGAGTAAAAGATCTATGGCTGTCGGAAATGTTTTGTCTTTTCACTATAAATATTCCGTCAACAAGTTTTATGCTTGAGACTTTCAGTGCTCTCCCAATAAGCTTAGCACCTTGAATCTTAAAACATTTCACAAAGTCGTCCTCACTTTCGCACTGGTCGTAAACGCGTGAAATAACTCGCAAAACACTGCTATTAAAGGAGTTAGATGGAATATTTTTTCCATGTATAGCTACAACACAGAATAGGGCAACTACCAAAATCCTCATAGCGCGCGCGATAATCGTTAAACTTCGGGTAACAAAAAATAATGAAATTCTTCCAAAGATGCAATCAGTTTTATAGTATTGCACTCTGTCTTGTGTTGATGCATTTTAGAATTAAATGCGCTTGCTTTCTTATTAGACTATAGCTTGCAATGGGTTTTAGAGCGTGGAATTCATATACTTCCATAATGCCGGCTTCTTGAAATTTCTGGCATGGTTAATTCGGTACAGCATATAAAACAAGTGGGTCTTTAGGTGCTATTTATCTTCATTGTTTTATTGTGTTTAAGTACATTAATTGCATTCATATTCTCATTTTAGCTTGAATTACTTAGGATATGCTTACACGCACAGTTTGCTCTGCTCATTATAGTCAATTTAAAACTTTTCGATTCAAGGTATATTTTAAAATTCTCTAAAGATACTTAACATACGCGAATCGTTATAAAATCACATGCAAATTCTCTGTTATGCCTGATTCAAAAGAGAAATTATGTCATTATGCAACAGACATGAGTAGAAACAAATAAGTATTGGAGAAGTAGAAATTATGCCGCATACATTTTTACCATGCGATATGTTTATTATAAGATTTTATACAAGATCTGAATTAAAAGCCTCAAGAAATACCTGATGTTGGTCGACCATGTAGTCAAGCGAGCAGTTGAATAGGAGGTCAGTAAATTAAGCAAGTGCTGGTGACCACTAAAAACCCATGCTAAGTGTAGCGATCTATGGAAGAGAATCGTTTGATCCTATACCTCTGTAGGATAACTTTAATTGATTGAGTACATGTAAAGCATCTCAGGCTTTATTCTGAGATTAAACTATCGCAATCTTTTTCAATAACCATGGCTGTGCTAAGTACTAGAAATTGAATTCTATGAACAAAAAATACTAGAACACTAATCATTCGCATCTGAAGAAAATATATGTAGAAACAGAACTACGATATCGGGCAAACCCCATTCATACGATACTCAAGATGGAATAGAAGTTTCAATGACTTTAGGAGGAATGATTGTCCTGTCACTCTACTACTCTACTAATATAAGTAATGCGGCATTTGTTCGGAATGGTAGAAAGGGTGATGGGATTTCAATGAATGTTCTAGAGGACAGGACTACGGTTGTTCGTAAAGCCAAATCGTGCGATAATCTATATGAATGAGAAATTTCGTAAATTTTGATAAATTTAGTATAGGAAGTGGTAGAAGGGATGACAGCATTGAACTCATTTTTCGCATCATGCTAGGGTTGCTATCAAAGTGTTGTATACAAATTTTAAGCTTCAAATATTTAATATGTACTGAGAAAATTAATGTATTGAACTTAGTGTAGTTTGTATGGGAGTTGGTAGAAGGAGTTGAGAGTTCTTAATGTATTTTTGAGAAATAACTCTAAACATTGATTAATTGATATGCATTCATACTAAAATCTACTTTTTGTAAAGTTGTAGAATTGTTTCATATAGTATGGGAGGTGAAAGAAAAAGTGTAGCTAATCGTCTAATTTTTGCGGTCTTACTAATAATTTGAAATAAATATTGAGTCCACAATTTCAGCTCGATAAATTTTATATGTTCTGTATAAATTGGTTTGTATTATTTCATTAAAAAGTGCAGTTTTTGTTGGAGGTAGTGAAAGCAGTGAGGGATTCGAATAAATTTTACACCGGAAATTGATGTCATAAAATAAAATATATTTAAAAATTCAAATTAATAGCTTTTTTACTTTTCGAGAAAATCAGTTTAATGTGAAATGTCGAAATAAAGTAATTTTGTATGAGAGTGGGTAGAAGGGGTAGAGCGATTTGACTCGCTTACGAGCTGGACCTGATCTTTTTGTTAATAGCTCAACGAGTTCTTAAGCTAGATACATAGGTCACGGATAGACAGACAGACGTACATCCAGTTTTGATATTTTTGGGTGATAATATGAACTGCTTTATTATTCATTTCTATGCTCTAGATGAAATCTGAGAGTATTATAAGTTTGCTCTGAAGTGTGGCGATAAGAAATACTGCTCGCCAGAGTCGCCAAGAGTACAGAAATATTTGTTGTTGTTCAAAACCCTTGAAACCGGATGTTCGTCCGTCCGTCTTTTCGCTCTCTATCCTGAGAACGCGTTGATGTCACTATCAGAGTTCTATAATGCAAGGAATTGCCATAAATCGAGTCCAAATTTAAGAGATGGAAATCGATTTATTCTTTGGCTCATCATTTATTGAATTGGGAAAACAAACCTCAACATCCTTACACCAAGAACATAAATAAACAGATCACAATAAATTGACATAAATTGTAGTCAGCTAGCGTTAAGTCTGCGTCAGCGTTGTTATTAATTTCTCTCGCGAGACGTGAAATCGTTTCATTTATACCATAGTTTGTCTGGAGAAAGCAAATCCTGTAAAAATTGACTAACAGCAAACTGCATTAAACTCAAAAGCGTGAAAGAATCTACTACTCAGTAAGAAGTTCATGAGAAAAGACTCATTAGTTACCGCACGTCACTTCGAGAGTAATGACGTATTTAAAAGCTGAAGTCGATCAATAAAGAGGAAGACGAACTCTGTCGTTCCAATTAAGGTGACATAATGCTACTCTCAAAAATTTACGCTGAATTGATTCAATTCTGCTAATGTATTCATCGTAATAAGGAGACCAAACTCGCAAAGAATATTCAAGGTGAGACCTAACGAAGGTGTTATAGAAACTAAATTTAACAAAGGTGTTGTTAAATTCCTAGGACAAGCGTGGGTAAATCCCAACATTGAATTACCCATTCGCACAATCTTATTGTTGTGCAAACTGAAATCATCTTATGGTCAAATATAACTGACTTAAGTTAATAATGGCGTTGAGCTAGGAACCTCAAATTTTTTACACTTGAAATTTGTTGAAAAAAAAGGTCAAGTTCGTGAATGGGCCAAATTGCTCCAGCACTTCTACGCTACTTCAGATCAGTAACATTTACAGTTTTCAAGAAAATCGAATTTAAGTAAAGTCGTGGAATTGTGTCACATTGTATGGGAATTGGTAGAAGGAATGAAGTTAATCGGTTAATTTTTTCCCGATATTAATAATAATGTAAATTAAGGATTAAGTACAGGATTTAAGCTCGATGAAATTTACACGTACTTAGAATATTGGTGTATAGCATTTCATGAAAAAGTGCAGTTTGTATGGGAGGTGGTGGAAGGAGTAGGTGGTTTTAAGTGAATTTTTGAAAAACAACTATAATCATTACGCAATTGATATATATTAAATTTGAGATCTGCATCATTCAGGCTTTTCAAGAAAATCGAATTTTTGTAAAGTCATGGAATTGTGTCATATTGTATGGGAGGGGGTAGAAGGAATGAAGCTACTCGGTTAATTTTTTCCCGATATTAATAATAATACAAATTAAGGATAAAGTACAACATTTAAGCACGATGAAAGTTACACGTACTGAGAAAATTTGTGAATAGCCTTTCATGAAAAAGTGCAGTTTAAATGGTAGGTGGTGGAAAGAGTAGGGGGATTCAAATAATTTGTATAGCATAGATCACATTTCTGATAAAAATAGTATGTTATAAATTTCAAATGATTTGTTCCAATGATTTTGAGGAAAATTTGATTAGTATATATTTTTGAAAATGAGTCATTTTGTATGGGTGGGGGTGGAAGTCGTGGGGCTTTTGAAATTAGACCACATGCAGATTACATCTCGGCGCACATCTAACAAACTGTAAGAGTTTCATTACAATCGGCACAGCTGTTTTTGCGTGAAAACCGGAAAGATAGACAGACAGACAGAGAAAATTTTTAAAAACGTTTGTTTCTGCTTAGTTATTGCTAAAATAAAGCAAAAAACTTATTTATAGCTATTTATAAACAAATAACAGACAGACACTACAATTATATTTATATGTATAGACTAGCAAACGCCCGCGACTTCGTCCGCATAAAAATCGCATTAAAAAGCAATTTTTGAGAATGTAGTTAGTAATACATTATATGGGATATATAATCCGCTTACTTTAATGGCTCTTTGAACACAATGTTTTGTATTTTGTTGGAGTCAGAGCCAAAAAATTATTAAGAATGATAGCATGATACTCGCATTTGAATGGGAGAGGCTCGTGATCAAATCAAACCCGTGATTCGAGATCATATGTATATGTGTTAAGGACATGTGAATGTGTTAATTGAAAAAAGCCCAAATAAAATGACATTAAGCTTAAAAACATAACAGGACTTCGATTGTGCGTAAAGCCCCATTATATGATAATACTGATGAAATCGAAATTTTTGTAATCTTAAGAATTTCTGTGTGGGGAGTGATAGAAGGGATGACAGTACTAAATTAATTTTTTTCACACAGTAGCCATAAAAATATTTTGCACCAAATTTAAGCTTGAAAAACTGAATAGGTAACTTGAGAAACTTAGTGCATTGGATTTAGTGAAATTGTGCAATTCCTATGGGAGGTGGTATAAGGAGTGGGGGGTTTTGGTAATTTTTCTAGAAACAACTATAATCACCACGTAATTGATGTGTTTTAAATTTTAGATCAGTTAGATTTACACTTTTCAAGAAAATCGAGTTTTTGCAAAGTTGTGGAATTGTGCCACATTGTATGGGAGGGGGTAGAAGGAGTTAACCTAATTGGTTAATTTTTTCCTGACATTAATAACAATGCTAATTAAGGATTTAATACAAAATCTTAGCTCGATCAAAGTTATACGTACTGAGAAAATTGGAGTATAGTATTTCATGAAAAAGTTAAGTTTGTATGGGAGGTGGTGGAAGTAGTTGAGGCATTCAAACTATTTATATACTTGAAGATTGCATTTATAATACAAATAATATATTTTAAATTTCAAATTAACAGCGTTCATGGTTTCCATGAAAATTTGATTATTATAAGTTTTTGAAAATGAGTCACTATGTATGGGAGGGGGTAGAAGGCGTGAGGGAGAGAAATAAAACCTAAAGCAGATTACTGCCTGAGCCAGAGCTAAAAATCTGTGAAAGTTTCATTGCAATCGATGCAACCGTTTTTGCGTGAAAGCCGGAAAGACAGACAGACAGAGAAATTTTTTAAAAACGTTAAATTCTGCTTAGTTATTGCTAAAATGAAGCAAAAAACTTATTTATAGCCATTTATAAACAAATAACAGACGGACACTACAATTATATTTATTTAGATAGATTGACGTAATATATTCCAAATTTCAGACGAATAGCACCTATGTTTGTCTAGCAAATCCGTTTATTGTCGAAGTGCAAAATTGCGTCATGCTATTAGACCAGTTTTTATTTCATACTTGTAGAGATTTTTTTGAAATGCATTTCGCAAATTTTCAAAAATTAAAATATCTTTTTATTCAAAAATTTTCAGTTGTAGTGTTTTTTTTTTTTCATTGCACGTGAAGCATATTGTGCGTGCGCGTTAGACCAGGGAGGTCGGTGCATAACAATTGTAGAACAAACTTAATTGCTCTATGTATATCAAATAGATGTTTTCACATGGAAAATTTAAACTTTATATCTTTCACCTGAGCCCCAAAATATCATTTAAAATTTTCGACATTTTTGCTCACCACCTCCTTCTCCTTACAACTTAAATTTTTATTAAAATTAGAAACTATGCAGTTCTACAATCTGGCAAAATTTCAAAAAAAATGATATCTGTTCTCAGTTTTGAGATATATATAAAGTGCTTCCCATTTTCTCCCACTACTATTCTGTCCAAAAGTTATATTTTTCGCGTATATCGCTTGTATATGTAGCTTAGTATATGTTCTAAATTTCAATTACATAGCTTTAGAGATAGTTGAGATATTTATTTATCAGTCTTTTTCTTGCCCCGTTCCCTCCCGCTGACCCTTCGCCTTACAATAATAAGCTTCTGGTAAATAATGGGCCCAAAATATGAATTGTTTATGAAAAGTAATAAAGAAAAAGATATAATCATTTACATTAATTCGGCCGACAATTTGTTTGTTTTTTTTGTGATGGCAAGAAATTTTATCTCGAGAGGTAGGAGGGGTGACCGCATTGAGTACTATTTTGTTCACATCATGCTATAGTAGCAATAAACATAACAGGGCTACGATTGCGCAATCTTATGATACTCTAGATGAAATAGAATTTTTGGAGATCCCAAGAATTTTTGTATGGGGAGTGGTAGAAGAGATGATAGCATTGAACTAATTTTTTACCCATTATGCTAAAGTAGCTATAAAAATGTTTTATACAAAATACTAACTCCAAAAATTGAATAGGAAATGAGAAAATTAATGTGTTAAATTTAGTGAAAACGTGCAGTTTGTATGGGAGGTGGTAGAAGGAGTCGCTGGATTTTAGTGATTTTTTCAGAAATAACTAAAAATATTGTTATGGATCTGGCAAAACCGCAGATATTTCTGGAAAATACAAGAACAGTATCCCCTACTGTGTAAAACGCCATCTAGAACGTTCTAGCAAACACCCGACGGAACTTGAATAGTCTAGACACACACCTAAAACCGCCTGAAGGAAGCTTCCAGAACTAGGGAGATTTGCTATAAAAAGCAAGGAGCTGTCAGCAGTCAGCGACATCTGAACACGAACGGTAGTGAAAGCGATAGTAAACCCGCGTCGGTGTTGTCATAAGAAAAGCGATAGATAAACAAGCAGCGGTGTTGCCAGAAGAGTGTGAAGTGATCGGGAAATTGTATAAAAGTGGGAATAAATAAATTATCACGTATTTTTAAACGAATTGTGTTTTCTTGGAAATCCCGCGAGCCCCCTAGCTCGCAACAACTGGTGTCAGAAGTGGGATTTCAAGTATAAATTCGGGTTAAAAATCGCGAGTGAAATTAAAATTCTCGAGCGGATAATTTTGTGAGAGCGGAAAAATGAAACTAAAATTCTCGAACGGACAGTGAGAATTTTGTGAAATCGAATATTCTCGAGTGCTCTAGTGAACAGAACTTTAATTAGCGAAGTAAAATCGCGGAACCAAAATTCTCGAATGGACAGTGAGAATTTTGTGAATTCGAATCGCGGAAAAACTTGAAATAATCGGTAGTGAAAATGCCGCGTTATTTAAAGGACTTAAAATTAACGGAGCTGAAGGAAGAGCTCAGTAGACGCGAGTTATCTACGACAGGGAGCAAGTCTGAACTTGTCAGCCGTATGATCGAGACACTCCAGGCTGAGAGTGAGGATGCAGATAGTTTCGAGTTCCAAATCAAAGAAGCTCGTGGAGATGAGTGCTCTGGTACATCGGATGCTCTAACACAGTTAATGCAACAAATGATGAAAAAATTAGATCAACAATCTGCGGATATGAATCAGAAGTTAGATCAACAATGTGCGGACATGAATCAAAAATTAGAGCAACAATCAGCGGACATGCATCAGAAATTTGAACAACAATCGGTGGACATTAAACAACAATCAGCCGACATTAATCAGAAATTAGACCAGACCTCAAAGGACCTCAATCAAAAATTGGAGCTGCAGAATAATAAAATAGACATCATGGGTAAGACAATAGAAGAAAACGTAGAGAAGAAACTTCGAGTTCTCGAAGAACAAATTATGGAAAAGATATCCGGGGTTGTAGAGGAAGTCGAACGCCTAAAAATGGACTTCGATAACGTGAAAGCGACTGGAGTCATCAAGGCAGAACACGTTACGCACAAGGGTTTCGAAGCTCCAATCTTCGATGGACAAACACCGTGGGCGATTTATAAGATCCAATGTGAGGCTGCCGCAAGAAACAATCATTGGAATGATCTGAAACGGGGAACGGCTCTTATATTGGCGCTAAGAGGTCCACCAGCAGAGGTTCTCCAAATGATTCCGCAGGAGCAGCGACAAGAATTTTCAACGTTAGTCCAGACATTGGATCTTCATTACGGCAGTGACCACATGCGAGAGATCTACAAAATACAGCTGTACAACCGAACCCAAAAGAATGGTGAAACACTTCAAGAGCTGGCACGCGATATTGAACGACTCACACTATTATTGCTTCCTAATGCGCAAACAGAGCAACGCAACGATACAGCTGTTTTCGCATTTAACAATGCTGTACAGGACAGAGAGCTGCAACAGGCGTTGAAACTGGCAGGTAAGAAAACGATTGGCGAAGCCTTAGTATATGGGCTGACGTTCGAAGCTGCCAAGCAAAGCTCGCGGAGCAACTACCGAGTCCAGGAAATAGTAAGAGAGTGTGTATGTCAGAAAGCAGAGTACACCAAGCGGAGCGAAAGATTTGGTGCCCCCGATGCTGGAATTGTGGACAGGCAGGAGACTTGAGACTCGACTGTCGAAAAGCGACCAACTATTGTTCCGGCTGCGCTGCTAACCAATGCGAAGATGGAGATCGGGCAGGTAGTTCTTGGTCAAGAACTAGTCGTCAGAGTTCAAATCTTACACACGGTTTTGATAAAAGACGCCGGAGTCGATCGAAAACCCCGAGTCGGCAAGATCGATTGCAACAAGAACAATACATCGGGAAAGTTCATGGAAACAAAGATAGACATTCGAATAAGGATCGCGACCGAACGACTAGAAGTCGTGATGGTCAAGTACCTCATGCGAATAATCGTGACAAGGCCGACCATGAGAAGGGATGTGATCGAGAAGATCGCGAAAGGAGAAATGCGGGACTTAGAAAAGAAAGTAAACGTACTGCCACGGAGAAAAAGGAGCGCGAAAAGGGCATGGAGAAAGAACGTGAACGTGAGAAGGAAAGAGAAGCCAGAAAAATCATTCAGAGGATAACAACCGAACCAAAGGATGCATGGAATAAGCGAAAACCCTGTACTAAAATGAAAGTGATACATCTCGACCGACTAACGAAGTACCATGGTGCCATTGAGGAAGTGAACAACTCTGTTCGGGACGAACAAGGACTAAGGAGAGGGCAATGTTATGGATCTGGCAAAATCGCAGATATTTCTGGAAAATACAAGAACAGTATCCCCTACTGTGTAAAACGCCATCTAGAACGTTCTAGCAAACACCCGACGGAACTTGAATAGTCTAGACACACACCTAAAACCGCCTGACGGAAGCTTCCAGAACTAGGGAGATTTGCTACAAAAAGCACGGAGCTGTCAGCAGCCAGTCAGTCAGTCAGCGACATCTGAACACGAACGGAATTGAAAGCGATAGTAAACCCGCGTCGGTGCTGTCATAAGAAAAGCGATAGATAAACAAGCAGCGGTGTTGCCAGAAGAGTGTGAAGTGATCGGGAAATTGCATAAAAGTGCGAATAAATAAATTATCACGTATTTTTAAACAATTTGTGTTTTCTTTGAAATCCGGTGAACCCCCTAGCTCGCAACAATATCATAAAATTGACATCTATTAAATTTTAGACTAGTAACATTCATACTTTTCAAGAAAATAGATTTTTTTTGAAGCTGTGAAACTTTGTCATATTGTATGGGAGGGGGTAGAAGCAGTGAAGCTAATTAATATATTTTTTCTGATCTTTTTGATAATACTAACTTAAGTATTTAGTACAAAATGTGAGCTCGATAAATGTTATATTTTCTGAGAAAATCAGCTTAGAGAGTTTCATGAAAAAGTGCTGTTTGTATGGGTGGTGGTGAAAGGAGGGGGGGGGGGAGATTCAAATAATTTTTATACCATACATCGAATTTATGATAAAAATAATAAGTTCCAAATTTAAAACCATTAGCCTTTATAGTTACCAAGAAAATTTGATTCATGTAAGTTATTGAAATTGAATCTTTTTGTATGGGAGGGGGTAGAAGGGTTTGAGTGATTTGGCTGGTTCACGAACTTGACCTTACTTTTTTGCCAAAAACGACGTGAACAAAATTTGAACTTTCTAGCTCGACGTGTTCTCAAACTAGAGAGCGAACGGACAGACGGACATCCGGTTTTGAGATTTTTGAGTGATAATATTAGCTTGTGTAACACTTTCTTAGCGTTACAAACTTTAGAGAAAATTTATAATAATCTCACATTTCATGTAGAGTATAAAAATGTTGTATTCAAAATTTAAGTTTGAATAGGTACTAAAAAAATTAGTGTATTAGATTTACTGAAATTGTGCAATTTGTATGGGAGGTGGTTTTTAGTGATTTTATCAGAAATAAGTTTGAACATTATGCAATTAGCATCTCTCAAATTTGTGATGAGTAACATTAATATTATTCAAGAAAATCAAATGTTTGTAAGGTTTTTAAACTGTGTCTCATTGCGTGAAGAGGGGTAGGACAATTAAGCTAATCACTTAATTTTTTCGGGTCTCAAGAATAACTCTACTGAAAGGTGGTAGAAGGAGTTGGGGGAATCGAATACTGGTACACCATACATCACATTTATGATGAAAATAATATATTCTCAATTTAATTGTTCCCATAGTTTCCAAGAAAATTTGATTGTTGCAAATTATTGAAAATAAGTCATTTTGCATGGTAGCGGGTCGAAGGGGTTGATCGATTTGACCCATTCACGCGCTTGACCTTACTTTTTTGTCAAAAACGGAGTGCGAAAAATTTGAACTATCTAGCTTAACGCGTCATTAAGGTAGAAAGCTCACGGACGGACAAACGAACATACGGGTTCGATATTTTTGAGTGATAATAATAACCTGTATGTCATTGAAGTTTTCTACGAGCCTAAGAAATATCTTAGTAAACAAACTTTAGACCAAACTTATAAATTTATACTCTTAAATTTTATCAAGAGTATAAGAACGAATTCTTTTGGCAAAAATATTCTTATTCGTATGAAAGGGACATTTAGAGGTCAAATAAAGTTCTGGTTCTATATGTAGCTAGTTTGTTCTTCTTTTAACCGGAAAACGTTTCAACTGAAAATAATAATAATAAAACACAAATAATATCCATTCATATAACTTCATTTTGTAGACAAATTATGTGTACACACAAACTCTAGTATTAATGCCCATTTTAAACACATTTTAGCGTAAGGTGATCTTGTACCCGTGAACTATCAAGCAAAACGGCAACCAGTCAACACACGTGTAGAAATAAGTGCTGAAAGCTAATTCAAAATTTATATACCGAAATTAGAGAATATTCAAGTTCAGAGAAAGTGATGATCTTCGCACAGCACGAGTCTCATTCACTAAGATAAATGGTCATCTGTTAGACTGACAACACGTTCAAGTGAATGGTATTACTTTGCACAGACTGAGTGAATTTTTAATTTCGAAGACTGATCTTTTCCAAGCAAACATATATATGTATGTAGCTGTGAATTAGTGTGTATTTCAATTAGATATAGTAATATGGTAGAATTCCGATTATTATGAACATTAGATAACAAAGATAACGCTGATATATGGTATTATGAGTTCCAAAATCTATATTAAAAACATAACAGAAGTACGATTGGGCGTAAAGCGATACTCTAGATGAAAGAGGAATTTTTGGATCTTAAGAAATTTTGTAGGGGAAGTGGTAGAGGGGGTGACGACATTGAACTAATTTTTTCACAAGACGCTAAGGGTGCTATCAAAATGTTTTATATAAAATTTAGGATTTAAAGATTTAATAAGTACTAAGAAAATTAGTGTGTTGGATGTAGTGAAATAGTGCAGTTTGTATGGGAGGTGATAGAAGGAGGGGCGAGTTTTTAATGACTTTCCAGAAATAAGCACATCATGCTTTTGACATTTTTTAAATTGCAAATCAGTAGCATTCATACTTTTCAGGAAAATCGACCTTTTATAAAGTTGTGAAATTGTGTCAGGTTGTATGGGAGGGGGTAGAAAGAGTGAATGTAATCATCTAATTTTTTTCGGTCTTACTAACAATTTTAAAAAAATATTTCGTGCACAATTTCAGCTCGATCAATTTTATACGCACTGAGTAAATTGGTTTAGAGCATTTCATGAAAAAGTGCAGTTTGTATTGGAGGTGGTGGAAGCAAGACGAGGACTTCAATAAATTTTATACAGTAGATTTATATCATCATAAAAGTATTATATTCCAAATTTCAGATCAATAGCATTTATATTTTTTGAGCAAATCCGTTTATAGTGAAATTGCGAAATTGTGTCATTTTGTATGGGAGGGGGTAGAAGGGGTACAGGTAATCGTCTAATTTTTTTTAATCTTATTATTAATTCCAATTAAATATTTTCTGTACAACTTCAGCTCGATAAGTATTATATGCACTGAGTAAATTGGCTCAGAGCATTTCATTAAAAAGTGCAGTTTGTATGGGAGGTGGTGGAAGGAAGGAGAGGACTCCAATAACTTTTGTACAGTAGATTTATATCATCATAAAAGTATTATATTCCAAATTTCAGATCAGTACCGTTTATATTTTTCGGGCAAATCCGTTTATTGTGAAATTGTGTCATTTTGTATGGGAGAGGGTAGACGGACTACAGCAAATCATCTAATTTTTTTTAGTCTTACTACTAATTCAAATTAAATATTTAATGCAAATTTCAGCTCGATGAGTATTATATGCACTTAGTAAATTGGCTTAGAGCATTTCATGAAAAAATGCTTTTTGTATGGGAGGTGGTGGAAGGAAGGGGAGGACTCGAACATTTTTAATACAATAGATTTATATTATCATAAAACTATTATATTTCAAATTTCAGATCAATAGCATTTATATTTTTCGGGGAAATCCTTTTACTGTGAAATTAAGAAATTGTGTCATTTTGTATGGGAGGGGTAGAAGGGGTGGAGCGATTTGGCCCGTTCACGAACTTGACCTTACTTTTTTGTTGAAAACGACGTATACAAAATTTGAACTTTCTAGCTCAACGCGTTCTCAAGCTAGAGAGGACACGGACGGACGGACGGACAGACGGACGGACGGACAGACGGACGGACGGACGGACGGACATCCGGTTTTGAGATTTTTGAGTGATTTTATGAACTTCTGTATCATTCATTTTTTCCTCCGAGTCTTATTTCTTGGCGTCACAAACTTTGTGGCAAACTTATAATACTCTCAGATTTCATCTAGAGTATAAACATATCAGAATTATGATTGTCCATAAAGGGTAAGGCTGTCGACACACGATAGAGATAAGATCGTATTACAATGAAAGCTTCCACTACAGCTTTTGTATGTGACATTCGATAGTTGTTTTTAAATACCGTTTTAAATCAATCTAAGAAAGCTCTAAGCATTACGTCAGAGTGAAGCTTCAAATTTAAACGTCAAACTTAAATTTTGGAATTGTTTTGTATTACGCCTTGTGAAATCCTGAAAAATTCTGTATCGCAAATAAATCATGGACACACCGTTAAATTCTTTAAATTGTCTTGTCTGTAAAGTTTTTTGTTTCTTTTTTGTAATGTCAACCAAATAAAACGTCTTTGTAACGTAAATTCCTCGAAATTTCGAGAGTTTAATGCACCGAAAAATATGTTATCCCAATTTCTTTCGAAAAGTCAATAGTGGCTTTTGTATAGGAGGTGTTATAAACAGAAGAAGGAGATTTCTATTTTTGATAATAAAACAGAACGTGATTTCGTGCTGAGTTTAAATTTAGTAGCTTTCATAATTTTCGATTTTGGACATAGTTTTTTTCTGAAATTGGGGCATTTATATGTGAGGTGGCAGAGTGAGTGAAAGGTTTCGGACGATTTTGAAACTGCTTATCAATATCTTTATCAGCATGCTTTCTTCAATTTTTTTCAATTGATAGCACCTATACATTCGAAGGAGAAATGCTTTCCTTGAAATTTTAATACAGAAATTGTATGGGTGGGGTAGAAAATATAAAGCGAAGTTGATAAGTTTTCAGAATTTAATGCAAATGTTAGGAGACAAATTTTGCCATTAATTTAAGTTTCAAGTTTTATTGGAACTCGTTGTAATACATTTACCAAAATTATGCATCTTTCTGGGAGGACTTAAGAGAAATATATAGTTCAAAACAAATTTTTTCGAAGTTAGTGATATTTGCATTATAATATTTTTCTCTCGATTTCAAGTTGATTGTTTTGGCAGTTGTAAAGAAAAAGAATTTAATTGAAATTTCCAAACATAGTGGAATCTGTATGGGAAGAGATGGAAGGAGTATAGTCTCACTTGGGATTCAGTGTTCGTCATTGTGAGTCTTGTTAGTCGGACTAGTTTTGGAGAAATTCCAAAGTCAAGCATGATTCGGTATAGTACGCTCCTGTCGATACTGTCGTATGGTCGTTTAAAATCTACGAAAATTTGGTACACGTCTGTGTTACACTCCCAACATTTCTCAAGCACCTGTTTCACCGAGAATATCTGGTCTGTTGTAGATCGTCCGGTTCGGAATCCGCCTTGGTATTCGCCAATTATTTGTTTAGTATAAGGCTTAAGACGTTCAATTATTTTTGTCAGTTTATCTCCTTTCTTGTAAATTGGACATATAATGCTTTTTCGCCAATCGTCGGGTATAATTTCACTCCTCTAAATTTTGCATATCATGTTGTGCAGTATTTCAGCGACACAATTTCCACCGTTTTTCAGAAGTTCAACTGATATTTCGTCAATTCCCGGCGCCTTGTTTAGTTTTTGGTCACATAGGGCTGCTTTGATTTCAGCAAGCGTGGGTAGTGTCTATGATGGTTCATCTTCGTCAGTTGAGCCTTCAATGGAAATGATGTCAGTCGTGATCGGTGCTAATGGGGTGGGATTCAAAAGATGTTTAAAGTAGGAAGCCCATCTTTTTATACTCTAGATGAAATCTGAGAGTATTATAAGTTTGCCACAAAGTTTGTAACGCCAAGAAATAAGGCTCGGAGAAAAAAATGAATGATACAGAAGTTCATATAATCACTCAAAAATCTCAAAACCGGATGTCCGTCCGTCCGTCCGTCCGTCTGTCTGTCTGTCTGTCTGTCCGTCTGTCTGTCCGTCCGTCCGTGTCCTCTCTAGCTTGAGAACGCGTTGAGCTAGAAAGTTCAAATTTTGTATACGTCGTTTTTAACAAAAAAGTAAGGTCAAGTTCGTGAACGGGCCGAATCGCTCCACCCCTTCTACCCCCTCCCATACAAAATGACACAATTGCGCAATTTCACAATAAACGGGTTTGCTCGAAAAGTATAAAAGCTATTGGAATGAAATTTGGAATATATTACTTATATGATAATACCAATCTACCGTATGAAAATTATGCGTGTCCTCCCCCTCCTTCTACCACCTCCCATACAAACTGTACTTGTCTTGAATTACTCTAAGCCAATTTACTCAGTGCGTATAAAATTTAGCAGGCTGAAATTGTGTACCAAATATTTGTTTCAAATTTTTAGTAAGACCAAAAAAAATTATACGATTAGCTTCACCCCTTCTACCCCCTCCCATACAAAATGACACAATTTTGCAAATTGATAATAAATGGATTTAATCGAAAACTATAAAAGCTATTAGCCTGAATTTTGGGATATATTACACTCATAATTATTTCAATCTACCGTAGAAAAATTATTTGCGTCGTCCCTCCCCTTCTACCCCCTCCCATACAAACTACACTTTTTCATGAAATGCTCTAAGTCGATTTTCTCAGAACATATAACATTTATCAAGCTAATATTTTGTAAGAAATACATAATTAGCATTTTCACTAAGATCAGAAAAAAATATTTGATTAGCTTCACTGCTTCTACCCCCTCCCATACAATATGACACAGTTTCACAACTTTACAAAAAAACGATTTTCTTAAAAAGTATGAATGGCACTAGTCTGAAATTTAAGGGACATATATTTTATAATATTCCTAGTTATTTTTGAAAAAATCACTAGAATCCCCCCACTCTTTCTACCACCTCCCATACAAACTGCACATTTTCACAAAATCTAACTCACTAATTTTCTCAGTTCCCATTCAGTTTTTGGAGTAAGCATTTTGTATAAATTTTTTCATAGTTACTTTAGCATGATGAGAAAAAAATTAGTTCAATGCTATCATCCCTTCTAATACTCCCCATACAAAATTTTTTGGGATCACTAAAAATTCTATCTCATCTAGAGTATTGTAAGATTGCGCGTTACGCGCAATCGTAGCCCTGTTATGTTTTTGATTTCTTTTGTGTCGCTGATGATGTTGCCCTCTACGTCTTTGCAGAGACTGGTTTTTGGATTATATCCTTTTTTAAGTCTTTTACTATTGCGTATGCGTCCCGCATTTTATTTTTATACTCTAGATGAAATCTGAGAGTATATTGTGCTTGCCTTACCGTTTGTAACGCTAAGAAGTAATGCTCGCACAGAGCCGCCAAGGGTACAGATATATTTGTTGTCACTTAAAAACTTCGATTCCGAGTTGCTGTCTGTCCGTCTGTCCATCTGTCCGTCTGTCCGTCTGTCCGTCTGTCCGTCTGTCCGTCTGTCCGTCTGTCCGTCTGTCCGTCTGTCCGTCTATCTACAGCATAACTCTCGAACGCTTAAAATTTTGCCAGAATTTGTTTTTTAATAATTGCAATAAATACTAAAAAAAATTATCAGCTCCTCTTCACTCCTTCTACCCCCTCCCATACAAATATCTGTATTATAAATTCAAGAAAAGCATTTCTCCTTCGAATATATTAGAGCTATCGAATTTGAAATTGAATTAAAGCGTGGTGTTAAGGATGATGATAAGCAGTTTCAAAATCATCGTAAACGCTCCACTTCCTCTGCCACCTCCCATACAAATGCCTCAATTTCAGGAAAACTATGTCCAATTGAAAATAATGAAAGCTACAAACCTTAAATTCAGCACGAAATATTTTGCATACCACATTAGGTGTCATATCCAAAAACTACAAACCTTCATCCTCTCCTTCTACCACCTCCCATACAAAACTCAGTATTAATTATTTAAAAGAATTGGAGGTGACATATTTTCCGGTACATTGAACTCTTTCTCATTTCATCTAGAGTATATAATTCTTTTATGTTTTCTCATGTCGTCGTCCATTTTTTGTATTTTGTCATTATGGTACTTCCTTTTCCTATTTTGGATATTTTCATATATTGGTGTCAGGTGTTTATTACATACTAACATATAAGCCTGCACCACCGTTTCGTTTTTAAGCTTGTCGACATTGAATTTGCGAGCTCTACTCGTTTTCGCATATCCACGACAAGCTATTCTGCATCGATACTTAGCTCTGACTAGATAGTGATTGGAGTCACAATTCGCACCGCGGAGAGTTCGTACATCATGTATGCTGGAAGCAGCCCATTTCTCAATTAGAACGTGGTCTATTTGGTTGACGGTGTGACCATCTGGTGATGCCCACGTTCCTTTGTGAATATCGCGATGTGGGAAGACGTTGGCCGTTGTCGTTGGTTATGTCATGGAGACTGTGCCCTCCTGTTGTGCCTCTATGAGCCTCCTCCTTTCCGACTTTTGCATTAAGATCCCCTAAGACAATTTTTCGGTCATTCGAGGGCAGTGAATTATAGGTTGTCTCTAGGGTGGCATAAAATTCGTCTTTAGTTATATCGTCCTTGTCTTCTGTTGGTGCTTGAACGTTGATCAACCACGTGCTGAAAAATTTAGTCTTTATTCGGATTGCACACAATCTTTCACTTACTGGTCTGAAGCTCGTGACTTGCTGTTTAAATTTTTTGTCAACAACAAAATCGACTCCAAACTCTCTGCTTCCCGACAATTTTCCACTTGGATCGATTGTGTCATGTCCATGATTTCGTTACCGAGCCATTTCGTTTCTTGGATGGCAGTTATGTTGATGTTGTGTTTTGCACTTCTTCGAGGAACTCTTTCAGAGCTCCTCTCCTAAATAATGATCGAAAATTCCAAGATCCAATAGAGTAGTCCATTTTTCGTTTGCGGGGTCGTTGCCGTAGAGTCCATCCTTTCCGAGGCTGGTCTTCAGATTTCTGGACAGTGTTCCTTGTCCGGTGATGTGTTGTCGGCATCTTGCCCACTCCCGACCTGGAGGACCGGTCGTACTTATTTATTACACCCTAGCTGAGCTAAATATGACATGCTGGAGTTCTCACAGCTATGCTGCAAGTCCAAATATGTCATACTTTTTGCCTATTTCCTGAGACGCACTGGTGTTACTTGCCATTCAGGGTAACTCCATGTTCCCTCCTCTGTTATTAAACCGGGGTTGGACCGTCTATGGCGGAGAAAATGTGTAACGCTGAATTTAAAGTTTGTAGCTTTCATAATTTTCGAGGAAATTGAAAATTTGTTGTCTGAATGATGGTATTTGTATGGGAGGTGACAGACAAAGTGGGAAGTTTTGAATGATTCTGAATCTGATTATCAGCATCCTAATCACACTGCTTTGTTATAATTTTCAAGTCGATAGCTCTCATATGTTCAAAGGAGAAATACTTTTCTTGAATTTCCTATACAAAAATTTGTATGGGAGGGGGCAGAAGGAGTGAAGCGAAGCTCATAGTTTTTTTTTTAACATTTATTGCAATTATTAAGGGACGTATTCTGGCAATTTTAAGTTTGTACTTTTTCTAGTTTCAATGAAAATCGATTAAATGCATTTACCAAAATTGTATGAGAGGGGGTAGAAGGCGTGATCGAATCAAATCGAAATTTTTCGACGTCAATGATATTTTCAAAAGTATACTTTTCTTAAAATTTCAAGTTGATAACCTTGATGGTTTTGAACAAAAATAATTTAATTGAAATTACGAAATTTCGTGATATTTGTACGGGAAGGCGCGAAAAGATTGCGATGAAGTTTTTAGATTTTTAAAAACTTGTTACAATTGAAATAAAATTATTCTGGCAAAAAATCGTTCTATTAGTTTGGCTAGTTGCAACGAAAAACCGACTAAATGCATTATTTAAATTTTGCATTTGTATGGAAGGGGGTAGTAGGAATAAGAAAATCGGATTAATGTTTGTACTTTAGATGAAATATCAGAGCAATATAAGTTTACTCCAAAGTTTGTAACGCTAAGAAATAAGGCTCGAAGAAAAAAATGAATGATAAAGAAGGTCATGTAATTGATCAAAAATCTCAAAATCGGATGTGCGATCGTCCGTCCGTCTGTGCGCTCTCTAGCTTAAGAACGCGTTGAGCTAGATAGTTATTCTTGACAAAAAATTAAGGTCAAGTTCGAAAAAGGGCCAAATCGCTCGACCCCTTCTACTCCTTCCATACAAAATTATACAATTTGATAATAAACGGATTTGCTCGAAAAGTAGAAAAGCTATTCGTCTGAAATTTGGAATATTTTACTTTTGTGATGATTTCAATCTATAGTATAAAAATTATGCGTGTCCTCTCTCTCCTCCCACAACCTCCCATACCAACTGTACTTTTTTTTAGCAAGCTAAAATTGTGCACTAAATATTTATTTAGAATTATTAGAAAGACCAAAAAAAATAGACGATTAATTTCACGCCCTCCACCCCCTCCCATACAAAATGACACAATTTCGCAATTCGACATTACACGGATTTGCTCAAAAATTATAAAAGCAATAGATCTGAAATTTAGAATATATGACTTTTATTACAATTCCAATCCACCGTATACAAATTATTTGTGTCCTCTTCCTCCTTCCACCGCCTCCCATACAAACTGTACTTTTTGAAATGCTCTAAGCTAATTAACTCAGTGCGTATAAAATTTATCGAGCTGAAATTGCACTTAATTTTTATTTAGAAATAATAGTAAGGCCAAAAATTTTACTACTAGCCTTATCCCCTTCTACTCCCTCCCATACAATCTGACACAATTTCACAACTTTACAAAACGTCAATTTTCCTGAAAAGTATGAATGCCACTGATTTGCTATTTAAAACATGTCAAAAACATGATCTTTATAGTTATTTCCTTCTTCTACATTCCATAAATTCTACTTCTAAAACGGCACTACAGCCCAAATAGGATCTTGGCCTCCTGACTTTCAGGAACCTTAACAATTTGTTCGTTATTGATTGGTCGTGGGTTGTTAGCCCTTCGCACAGCCCTCTATCTACGAATTTTTCGTTTTCGTAGAATTAGGTTGCGAAGGTATAATCAAACAGCTAGTGTGCAGGAATTATATTACGTTCACCGGGATTTGAACTTATGATCTTCGCATTGTAAGACCAACCCGCTAACCACTAAGCTAAGCCCTAGATACAAAATGCACAATTTAACTAGGCCCAATACACAAATTTTTTATGTAACTTTAAAATTTTTATACTCTAGATGAAATCTGAGAGTATTATGAGCTTGCCACAAAGCTTGTAACGCCAAGAAATAAGGCACGGAGAAAAAAATGAATGATACAGAAGCGCAAATAGTCACTCAAAGATCTCAAAACCAGATGTCCATCCGTCCGTCCGAGCCCTCTCTAGCTTGAAAACGCGTGAGCTAGATAGTTAAAATTTTGTACACGCCCTTTTTGACAAAAAAGTAAGGTCAAGTTCGTGAACGGGGTAAATTGATTCACCCCTTCTACCTCCTCCCATACAAAATTACACAGTTTCGTAATTTGACAGTAAACGGATTTACTCAAAAAGTATAAATTCTATTGATCTGAAATTTGGAATGCAATACTTTTATGATGGTTTCAATCTACTGTATAAAACTTATTTGTGTCCTCCATCTCCTTCCACCACCTCCCATACAAACTGCAGTTTTCCATGAAATGCTCTTGACCAATTTACTCAATGAGTATACAATTTCTCGAGCTTAAATTGTACACCGACTATTTATTTAGAGTTATTAGTAAGACTAAGAAAAATTAGATGATTGGATTTACCCCTTCTACCCCAGCCCATACAAAATGACATAATTTCGTAATTTGACAATAAACGGATTTGTTCGAAAAGTATAAGTGCTATTGATCTGAAATTTGGAACATACTACTTTCATGGTGATTCCAATCTTCTGTATAAAAGTTATTTGAGTCCTTTTGTTCCTTCCACCACCGCCCATACAAACTGCACTTTTTTATGAAATACTATAATAAGCAAATTTACTCAGGACGTATAAAATTGGTTGAGCTGAAAATGAGTGCTAAATATTTATTTAGAATTATTAGTAAGACCAACAGAAATTAGACAGTTAGTTTCACTCCTCCCGTACAATCTGACACAATTTAATAACTTCACAAAAAATCGGTTTTATTAGTATTAATCCTACTGATTATATTGCAGATCAGTAGCATTAATACTAATAAAATAAAAAATATGTCAAAAACATAATGTTTATACTTATTTCTGAAAAAGCCATTAAGAACTCCCCCGTAACTACCTCCCATATAAACTGCACAATTTCACTAAATTCAATACATTAATTTTCTCAGTACCTATTAAATTATTGAGCCCTAAGTTTTCTATAAATCGTTTTGGTGGCAACTGTGGCGTAATGTGATAAAAGTAGTTCAATGTCGTCACTCCCTCCACCACCTCCCTTACAAAATTTCTTAAAATCAAAAAAATTCTCTTTCATCTAGAGTATCGCACGATTGGGCTTTACGCCCATTCGTAGTCCTTTATGTTTGAATCCTAAATTTTGTGTAAGACATTTTGATACCAACTTTAGCGTGATGATAAAAAATTAGTTCAATGTCATCAACCCCTGCACCACTTCCCTTGCAAAATTTCTTTGAAATTAAAAATATTGTCTTTCATCTAGAGTATCGCACGTTTGGGCTTTATTCCCAATCCTAGTCCAGTTATGTTTTTTTTACCTTAATGGTATTAAAAATTTTATTTTAGAACTTAATTTTCAAGTCATTAGCTGAAATGGTTTCGAAAAAAAATCAATTTCTTTAAATTTTTAAATTTCATAAAATTTTTGCGGCATGGGGAAGAAGGAGTGAAGGGATGTGGCACGTTCACGAACTTATAGTTTCTGTTTTGCTCAAAATGACATAAGACAAATGTCCACAGGATAGGGGTCAAAGCGTTCGAGAGTAATGTTGTAGACAGACGGATAGACGGACATACGGTCACTCGGAATCGAGGAGCGACTGCAAATATTTCTGTAATGTTTTCGACTCTGTACGAATATTATTTCTTAGCGTTAAAAACGGTAAGGCAAACACAATAAACTCTTAAATTTTATCGAAAGCTTAAAAAATAGAGATATACAATAAAATTAAGATTTAGGCAATAAAGGAACCCAGAAAGAATGGAAGTAGTTAGATAAACGCAAGACTGCGTAAAATTCTATCAAATTTTAGAGACATTATTTGAGAACGAATTAGGCATATCAAGCAAAAATATTTTGCATTGATTTCAATCTATACATATAAATGTAATTGTAGTGTCTGTCTGTTCTTTGCTTACAAATTACTGTAACTTAGTTTTTATACTCTAGATGGAATCTGAGAGTATTATAAGTTTGCTCTAAAGTTTGTAACGCCAAGAAATAAGGCTCGGAGAAAAAAATGAATGATACAGAAGTTAATATTATCACTCAAAAATCTCAAAACCGGATGTCCGTCTGTCCGTCTGTCCGTCTGTCCGTCTGTCCGTCCGTCTGTCCGTCCGTCCTTCCGTCCGTCCGTCCGTCCGTCCGTCTGTCCGTCTGTCCGTCTGTCCGTCCGTCCGTTCGCTCTCTAGCTTGAGAATGCGTTGAGCTAGAAAGCTCAAATTTCGTACATGTCGTTTTTGACAAAAAAGTAAGGTCAAGTTTGTGAACGGGCCAAATCGCTCCACCCCTTCTACCCCCTCCCATACAAAATGACACAAATGCGCAATTTAACAATAAACGGATTTGCTCGAAAAGTATAAAAGCTATTGGCCTGAAATTTGGAGTATATTACTTTTATGATAATATCAATCTACTGTTTAAAAATTATGCGTGTCCTCCTCCTTCTTCTACCACCTCCCATACAAACTGTACTTGTCATGAATTACTCTAAGCCAATTTACTCAGTGCGTATCAAATTTAGCAAGCTGAAATTATGCACTAAATATTTATATAAAATTGTTGGTAAGCCCAAAAAAAATTAGACGATTAGCCTCACCCGTTCTACCCCCTCCCATACAAAATGACACAATTTCGCAATTCCACAATAAATGGATTTGCTCGAAAAGTATAAAAGCTATTAGTCTGAATTTCTGGACATATCACTTTCATAATATTTTCAAAATACAGTATAAAAATTATTTGCGTCCTCGTTCTCCTTCCAACCCCTCCCATACAAACTACACTTTTTCATGAAATGCTCTAAGCCAATTTTCTCAGAACATTTAACATTTATCGAGCTCACATTTTGTAATAAATATTTATTTAGCATTATAACTAAGATTAGAAAAAAATATTTGATTAGTTTTACTGCTTCTTCCCCCTCCCATACAATATGACACAGTTTCACAAATTCACAAAAAATCTATTTTCTAGAAAAGTATGAATGTTACTGGTCTAAAATTTAAGAAATGTTAATTTTATGATATTCTTAGTTATTTCTGAAAAAATCACTCGAATCCCCCTACTCTTTCCACCACCTCCCATACAAACTGCACATTTTCACTAAATCTAACACACTAATTTTCTCAGCTCCTATTCAATTATTCAACGGGTAGCGACTTAACCCCACGCTTGCTACTTCTGCCAATCAATAATATTTTCTATTTTTCTGTTACATCCATATTTGCTGCCAACAATAATGTAACTCGCTGCTTACTATGTTTGCCTCGAAGGCATTTATCGCCTTTGAAAGTTAGTGTCTAATCTGATAAGCATTTGAAGAACAGTCCTGTCTCGTCTGCATTTAAAATGTCGCGTTCATTATACTTTTTTAATAGATGGGGCAAAATGTTGGTTTTCCATTTATCGCAGTCCTCGTTACGAACATCATTGCTTTCACCGCATGCCTTTGTATGACACACACCATGCCTACAATTCAATATACATACGTATGACACACAATTTGGTTAACCCTTTGTTAGTTAAATATTTGTCCATACCTTTGCTTCCATTTATCAAGCCAACCAGTGCTTGTCTTAAAATCGTTTTCTCCAAACCGCTTCGGAAATTCCAATGCCTTCTCCTTTAAGATTTCTCCAGTTATGGGCATGTTTCGGTTTCTTGCTTCTTTAAACCAATCGAAAACTGCTGGTATTGACATTTTTGAATAGTGGATTTTTAATTCTTTTGCTGCATCCAGCACCAGATTCAACTGATGCGATAATTGTGTCCTTATTTTTTTAAATTGCTGAAACTGTGCTCGCCGGAACACCGTATTTAAAAGCTACATCCTTTTTCTTTAATCCACTTTCTATTTCTTGAATTAATTTAGACTTTTCGTCAATTGAAAAACTTTTTAGAACACGTTTCGACGCCATGAAAAACCGATTTTATGTTAATATACCGCAGTACGTAAACTGAACTCGTGTTGACTTACAAGCGCAACTGAAATGTGCACCAAGCGGCAACCTTATAAAACATTTCTTTATAAATAGGGACTTCCCCAACTATAGAAACCCAAAACAACAGACCACTTACTTTGGTGTGAGAAAATGAGGGATTCCCCAAAAAAAATGAAACAAAAACTTTCTCCGCTATCAGGGATCTCCCCGAATTATTCGACTTGTTGAATACGCGTGCCATTTTTTTACTCGACTTATGGAGAAAGGCGAGTTATGGAAGTTCGACTTATGAAAGTGACATTTTATACAATTTGCTCTCTAAATGCTATTGACACCTGATTTAGTTCAAGTTATAGAAAAGTTATAGACGTTCGACTTATGGAAGCTTGACTGTAGTTCAATGTTCTCACCCCTTCCACCACTCCCTATACAAAAGATCAAAAAATTTTCCATCGTATGATTGGGCTTTACGCACAATCGTAGTCTTGTTATGTTTTTAAACTTAATTTTATTTTATTTGGGCTTTTTTTTAAATTAACACAACTATTTGCATGTTCTTAACGCTCTTCAATACGTATATGATCTCAAATCACTCCCGTGAATATCATGATTTCATTCTTAATAATTTATGACTCTCATTCTAATTGGCACTAAGTTCTAATAGCTACTAAACTAAGCAGATTATATATCCCCCATAATGTCTTACTTACTAATGTATAACTAATTAACATTCTCAAAAATTACTTATTACTGCGATTATTACGCGGAAAAATTCGCGGGCGATCGCTAGTAAATAAATAAATGACTTTGGTACAGAAATGACAAGGTACCGAAATATTTCAATATTACACTTGGCCACTTTGTACGGGCATCATTCTTTAGCGTTACTAATGATAAGGCAAACAGAATATACTCTCATATTTCATGTGGAGTATATAAATTCTCTTATATAAACTATAACGAGTTTCCGGTTATTTAAAAAAAAAATCATTTCGAAAGGCAGAAAAGGTGAGAAAATACCAGATGCATATTTGATAATATTTCTAAATTAATAAATATCATATAACATATGTAAATAGTTAATTTTGATGTTTATGAAAAAAATAACAACCAATGTGAATAGTGGTGAAATTTTTGTATTTGGCAATCGTTAATTGAAGAATCGAATTAATACAACTAGATTTTACTAAGATATTGCCAACGTTCAAGCTACTGCTTTTTATTGGAGGTTATGAATTGGCTCCAAAATCAGTTACTGAGACAATGCTAAGAAGTAAGAAGTTTCTTATATTTTCCAAACTGAAAAAGATCAAACCGTCAAAAGATGCCTGGTTCACAAGGAATGTCTGGATGTAAATACAGCCAAAAAGAAAATATTCTAAAAGTATCGAAAAATACCGGGAAAAAAGACATACAATATAATTCTGAAACCCAGTTCAAGCATGACCAAAAACATCGACTGAAGTTCGTTGACAAACACAAAAGATCGTGACTTTTTGGTCATTTGTAAAATCAGTCAACAATAATTCTATCTCATCTTTAATACTTCAACATATCTCCGTGATGGTGACCGAAACGTTGTCGGTGCTTTGATAAAAGCAATACTTTTGGCAGAACCTTTACCACGCATTTAAAACTTTTATGATCAAGTCAGAGTTCCCTTCAATTTCCCTCTTCTGATATTACGCTGTCACCCCTTCGATTTTAAACTTGTGTTATTTCCTGGGGGCTATTGGTTTCAGCTCTGCTGGTCTGGATGACATTTCTCCAATAGTCCTTAAGAAATCCCCGTTCCCTCTAAACCACTTTTCAATTCCTTCCATCTTTCATAGTCTTCAAGTTGCTTTTCACAGATCTGGGAAGTTGAGATTTTTCAGCTAATTCAAAAGAAAGTACGCTAACATCAAAGATAATGGCAGCTGCTGTAAATTGCAATTACCTTATGGCTTCCTTCCAGGACGGTCTTACTTACTTACTCACGATGGCGCAATAGTCCAAATCGAGACTTGTACCAGTGACGTATAGTGCAGCTAAATTATTAATTAGGCCTAAATTATCATGGAACCTGTGTAATACGCAAATTTAGCTAAATTACCAAAATAGTGATCATTTATCAGCTAAATGTTCTCATTTCCCTTATAATTTAGGCTATAATGGTGAAGAATGTACTACAGTTTATTGAGTTTTCCGTTATTGAGCGTTTGGGAATTGTTCCACCACCCATCCGCTCCACACAACCAGTCCATTGTAGCTTCTTGAATTTGATTAGGGTTGACTAATCTAGATTGTGAAAGATGCCATAAAATTCGCTATCGTAACAAATTTTGCAGATCAAGCCTTCTCTTACAGGTCCAAGGATTCGCCTCAGTTTTCTTCTATCAAAGTCGTTAAATAATTTGGGGACGTTCGACAGGAGATGTATTGGTGTTTGTAACCGATTTTTGAAACTACATACATAAATTCGAGCGAAGGTCTTGTCGTTGCGCTAAATTTTGCGAAAGCATTTGAAAGAGTTTGGCATAAATGTCTGATACCTAAACTTAAATCATTTGGCTTCTTTTTCGCCTTTTTTTAAATGGATTGAAGTCTTCCTCTCTGAGTGTTCTATACGAGTCCTACTAGATGTAGTTACTTCTGGCCCTTTTATATTAATTCCAGCGTCCTTAACAACTTAGTCTTATCAGCAACCCTCTTTTGTCAAGTTTCAATACTGTCCTAAGTAATGCTAATGGCAACACGTTTGACAATATCTTGCAATTAGACACCCCTGCGGAGGCACGTTCTACTTCATTAGCTTAAAGCCATAATGAGCCATTAGGTTACTAAGCTTTGCCATCAATTTAATTATGGAATGGGACAGCAAAAACAGAGTAAAGTTTAATGCCTCGAAGCCCCTTCGTCTCGTTTATCCTTGAGACATAATGTTCCGAAGTCAACAGCCTTAATGTCTTCTTCTATAGCGTACAAATTACATCCTCTGCTGATTGAGAGCATAGAAGAAGGGAGGGGGCTTCAAAAGCTTTGATGCAGCTTTGTTACAAAGATTTTTTGATTTGTGGAAACTTTTAAAAATTATTCCTTTCAATTTGTTAGTTAGAATTGATTTATTAAAAATGGTCGAAATATTAAAACTTTTGTATAGGAAGTTTTAAAGTTTATAGAGGACGGGCATTAACATCTTGAAGTCTTGTGTACTTGTGGTTTGGTGAATATTTTCACAGTGCAATTCGAATTGTAAGAAAAGGTTTAGTATTCGTGACGTTTCGGTCTCTGCTAAGAGTTTGTATCAGCACAGAACGAAACGTCACGAATAATAAAGCGTAACAGTGTAGTATCCAAAAATCTTTTCTTTCAATTCTTGTGTACTTATTTAAATGAATTTCGCAAATTTCTTAGAGTTTAGCTCAATACTTCAATCAAAAATTTAGCTTTTTTATGTTTTTTTAGTGGACCTGAAACAACGAATTTTACATTTCTATAATTTTTGCAATTATAGCTTACTGCTAAGTTTGAACTACATATACAGTGCTGTGCAAAACTTAAGCAACTCACTACATGTCGGAATGATAAGGAAAATTGCAATCAAAAAATAAAAAAATTTTTTCCCTTTTTTTTTTAATTTACACGTTAGCATGTTGCTTAAAGTTCTGCAATAAAAAAAGTACATCAGTATTTTAACTGTTCTTAAAAAAAACAAAAACAAAATACACCAAAAAAAAGGCTGTGCAAAATCTAAGCAACTTTTATTAATATTTCGTGTAATAGCCGTTATTTTTTATAACAGCGGCACATCTGCGAGGCATTGATTCAACTAAATTATTTAAAATTGATATATCAATTTTTTCCCATTCGGCTTTTAGGTTCGTAAACAATTGATCCTTGTTTGCAAACTGTACTGGTCCCATACGCCGTTTTAATATAACGAATAACTTTTCTATAGGATTCAAGTCGGGCGATTGTGCCGGCCAATCAAGAACTTGAATTCTCTTAGAGCTAAGCATTCTTTAACCAACTTCGATGTGTGTTTCGGGTCATTATCATGTTGAAGCACCCATCCAAGTGGCATATTCCACTCTGCATAAGGTAAGTTTTAAGAGATACGTAGTTGAGAAAATAATTTTTAAGATTTTCTGCCTCCCCCCCCCCCTCATCCTCTCTAATCTGAGTAGTTTATGGTTTATGGTAAGTCTATGTGCCAACCAAATGGATCAAAACTATCTTTTTATTTTCAGTAATTTCGAAAATATAATCATTTGACCGGCTGATGCAGCACTCCCTAAAATGTAGTTAACAAAACTTCGTACTACTATGTACGAGTACTACGTATTATTAGAATAATAAATTAAATTAATATCGTTATTAAGCACTAGAGTATACTGCTTTTAGTAAATATAGTTGCCCGGAAAACTAAACATTTAGTGGTAAATAAAAAAATGTTTAACATAACAAAATCGATTCAATTAGTTAAATTTCCACCTTTTTACTTTATTATTCTACTAATAAAGTATTGTGATCGACACAAGAAAAAAAAAAATTTGCTACCCTGAAATTTTTTTTTCGCGATTCATGACTAAATTAGCCTAAAAATGTAAAAAAAAAAAACTGTCCCGCCGTACGCCGTATATATGGACTCAAATCTCCGAGACCGTTAAAGATAGAATATTCGTTTTTGGGTGGATTGTTGATTGGGCAAGTGAGCTCTATTTTATAAATTTTGGGGGGTGTTAGGTGGAAGGGGGAGGCGGGGGAGGGAAAAATTCGAAAACTACACTTGCTAATATCTCCACCACGAATGTAGATAGAAAGTTGAAAATCAGCAGAGATATAGAAAGGGTTGTGAGACAACCTTTAAAAATAATGTAATTTTTTTATCCATTGGCGCCCGAAAAGGAGGGGCTAAAAACAAATTGTCGGGCGAATTGTTTTTTCACATGATTATATCTTCGAAATTACTTCCTGTAAAAAATTCATATTTTGGGACCATAAAGGTGGCATATAGTTTCATCGAAATCAGCTTAGAGAGTGGCTTATTATTGTAAAGGGGAGGGTCAGGGGTGGTACAGAGAAAAACACTTAAAAATGAATATCTCAACCATCTCTTAAGCTATGTAATTGAAATTTGAAACGTATATTAACCTATACTACGAAAATACAAAAAAAAATATAACATGTTGAAATAATAGTAGTGGGGGGAAATGGAGAGCATTTCAAAAATGGCGCACTTTTCAAAATTACAAATCCTTATATCTCAAAAAAGAGTACAGATATCAAATCGAAAATTTGTCAGATTGTAGAACTACATATATTATTAGATTTGGTAAAAATTATGCATTAGGAGGTGTAAGGGGAGGGAGGTGATAAGCAACAATGTCGAAAATTTTGAGTGATATTTTTAGGGCTCTGGTGAAATATACAAATTTTAAATTTTGCAGGTGGATACCTCTATTTGACGTACATAGGAAAATAATAATAACTTGATCCATAATTGTTATAAACCGAGCCTCCCGGTCTAACGTGCACAAGGTGTTTCATGTGCATTGAAAAAAACACATAAACTGAAAATTTTTGAGTGAAATTTTAAGGTAGAAACTTGAACCATTGCAAAATGCATTTAAAAAAAATTTCTAAATATATGAATTATTAACTGGTTGAAAACCTTCAAGACTTCTACTCCCTCCCATACAAAATTATTTTTTCGACTATGTTTAAGAAATCAATTATCACCTAACTATTAAAAGCTATCAATTTGAAATTTTGCACAAAAACTTACAAAAATAATTGAAATGAAATAACGTTAAAAGTTTTGAAATCGCGCTTGCCCTTCTACCCCCTCCCATACAAAAGTATGATTTCGATCAATTTCATTAAATCAACTAATAACCAATAAATTAAAAGCTACAAACTTGAAATTTTGTAGAAACACAAGTCTTACGATTCCCTTACCTCCTCTACCCCCTCCCATACAAAATTATTTTTTCGAACATTTTTAAGAAATCAGTTATCAGCTACCTCTTAAAAGCTATAAATTTCAAATTTTGCATATAAACTTATAAAAATAATTCAAATGAAGCTGCTTTAAAAGTTTTGAAATCGCGCTTGCCCTTCTCCCCCCTCCCATACAAAACTATGATTTCGACCAATTTCATTAAATCAACTAATAACCAACAAAATAAAAGCTACGAACTTGAAATTTTATACAAGCACCTTACAAGAGAAGCGAATAAAACTACATATCAAATTTGACGATTCCCCTACCTTCTCTTCCCCACTCCCATAAATGTAAAATACACCGAATTTTATGAAAATTCTATGCAACTTCGTCTATGAAACACATTCTTTACAGAGAATATTGGACGTGATTAAAGCATTTAATTAAAAAGCTATTAACATCCACCCACCCTTACTATTACTCCTCCTCCTCCCCTCATAAAAACCCAAACTTGCAGAAACGAATGAAATATTTTTAAAGTAACAACAGCCCTGCCCATGAACTCCCTTTCACTTAGCCTTCCCTAACCACTCTAACCTTCATATTCCACTCATCCGCAACTTGTCCCAAGAATAATAAAGTTTCGCCCGACTTGTTGGCAGTTTATGTATTATTTAAATGATCTACCCACAAAATGAGCTGATTCCAAAACGATGTACTTACTTTTATTTTCCCAGGTTAGTTAACTTATTGGCCACCCCTACAGCCTTATTTAGTATTTAGTATATGCAGTCCTGTATTATAACAGAACTGCATTTATTAAATACGAAAAGTATAGGTATAGTTGGAACTGAGAATTCTTTAGAAATTTATTATGAGTACAATAAATTTAATGCAAAAAAGTTTCATGTTTTCGCTCGGTTTTTATTTTCAAAGACATTAACGGATTAAAGCGTTATTATATTAATTTCTGCTTTAATATATTTGCTAGCGATTACTATAAAAATTGTGTTCGTTATGGTTTTCATTTTGGATTAGATTTATAATGATTTGTGTTAGAGAAATCTTAGTAGCTATACATATTATTATGTATCATCTCCCATAGTAATTCAATGTTCGTATACGTATACAATTTAATTTAAGTAAAGATTGTACAAATGTATTATAGTAATTTCATCCCAAATTATTTCATGCGTTCAAACTTTTACTTTTTTTATTGTATGGATTTTCTCATCACTTTTCATTGCATCCGCTTGTCTTAATGTTTCCAATTTTGAAAGCTTGAACATATTTTTACCTACTGATGAGCGCAAAGAAGAAGAAGCGATTGGTTGCCTTACCTAACCTAGCCAACTAAAATAACAGTTAAGAATATCATAATTTATTATTAAAGAAAGTCAAGACCACAAACAGCACTAATAGTAAAAAAATCTTCAATGAAATCAGAATTACACCCACTGTAAATAATAAATTACTGTTTCTCATGAAAATTACATGAAAACATTAACAATTGAAAGACAAATAACTGCACACTTCACTATTTAAAAATAGTAATCCAGATAACATGTTCTCACGTGCTTTATTTCCGGAAGATATAAAAACAATAAGCAATGGCAATAGATTCATCTTCAATACTTCTGCCACAGCATACTTAAAATAAATATCACATCAAAAAAAAAATCAACAAATTTTTATACTCTAGATGAAATCTGAGGATATATTGTGTTTGCCTTACGGTTTGTAAGAAAAATGCTCTCACAGAAACGCGAAGGGAACAGACATGTTTGTTGTCGCTCGAAAACCTCGATTCCGAGTGATCATCTGTCCGTCTGTACGTCTGTCTACAACATAACTTTCTAACGCTTTAAACTATTGTGCTGAAATTTGTTGTGTATATTTAGCAAAAATGTAAATTTAAGTTCGTGAACGGACTACATCCCCCTACTCATTTACCCCCTTCCATAAAAATTTCAGGAAATTTCGAAATTTGAAGAAACTCATTTTCCTTCGAAACTATTTAATGCTTGAAATTTAGGTCAAAGTATAACGAAATAGATATCATTAACATCACGAAATATTGATCCGATCCCCTTACTCCTTTTACCACCTCCCAAGCAAATGCACAATTCTGAAAAATTGATTTTCTTCGATTTTCATTGACACCAGAAAAGCTGAAAAAAAAGAGTTTTTACCAGAGTCAATTATATTATAATTGCAATCAGCTTTAAAAAAATATCAATCAATTCACTCTTTCTGTGAAAATTCAATTAAATAATTTTTTTTTGTCGAAATTCTGACTTTAAATTTCGTTGAAAGCATAATAATAGAAATATCATTGATGATGTAAAATTTTGTTTTGATGTGTATACTCCTTCTACTCCATTCTATACAAATGCCTAATTTCTTGCTAATGCTTTGTATCAATTTCCATTAAAACTAGGAAAAGTACAAACTTACGATTTTGCCAGAATTATAGTTTCCCTTCACTCTTTCTACCCCCTCCCATACAAATATCTGCATTATAAATTCATTTCTTCTTCGAACATATGAGCGCTATCGACTTTGAAATTTAAACATAGCATAGTGATAAATATATTGATAAGCAGTTCAAAATCATCGAAGAACATCCCATACGAATGCGCCAATTTCAGGAAAACTAAGTCCAATTTCTTCGAAAATAATGAAAACTTCAATCTTTAAATTCAGCACGAAACATTTTTCATGGCATGTCCCCCCCCCCACCCTCTGCTTCGACTGTATGAGAGATGATACAAAAGTCACTATTCACTATTCGAATGAATTTCAGATGACAAATTTTCCACTACTTTAATCTCTTCCCATTTCCTCTAGAGTATCATACGATTGCTTTGCGTAGGAGAGGTATTCCAGATAAGGTCATAGCTATGATTAAAGAATCCTACGAAGATGCAAGGTGTCGTGTCTTGCATAGAGGAGAGCTGTCCGAGAGCTTTCCTGTGCGAACGGGTGTCAGACAAGGCTGCATATTATCACCAGCCCTGTTTCTGGTGGTAATAAATGATATCTTAAAAGCTGCACTGGAAGGTGGGGAAGGTAAAGGTCTTCAATGGAGACTATTTAACATCTTAAGTCACCTTGATTATGCTGATGACGTGTGTTTGCTTGCACATACCCGTTCGGACTTAGAGTCAAATGTTTGCTCGTTGCATTCTAAATGCAAAGAGGCGGGACTGAAAATAAATGTGCGTAAAACCAAGTACATGCACATGGGCTCGAACGCAAGCACACCGATTGTTCTTAATGGACAGGATGTGGAAGAGGTGCAAGATTTTTGCTATCTCGGAAGCATTGTCAGCATGGACGGCGGAGCCGAAAAGGATGTTGAGGCTCGGCTAAATAAAGCCCGTCAGGCCTTCGGTATCCTTTCCCCTTTCTGGAGGTTAAGAGAGATCTCCCTTCGCACGAACTTGCGAGTTTTTGACGCATGCGTCAAATCCGTGTTGTTATATGGTTGTACTACGTGGAAAGTGACCGTTCGACTTACCAAGAAACTACAGACTTTCGTAAACCAATGCCTCCGGCGCATTTTAGGAATATTCTGGCCAGAAGTAATCTCCAACGACGAAATTTGGAGTACAACTCGCCAGACTAAAATAGGTATTGAGATTCAACGGCGAAAGTGGCAGTGGATCGGTCATACTTTGAGGAAACCAGAGCAAAACATAGCAAAACAGGCTCTGGATTATAACCCTCAAGGAAGACGTCGGGTTGGTCGACCATGTAACACATGGAAGCGAGCAGTTGAGCAGGAGGCCAGAGGAATAAACAAGTCCTGGCAACAGCTTAAAGCCGATGCTCAGGACCGCGCCTTGTGGAAGAGAGTTGTTTCTGTCCTATGCCCCTATAGGGGGTCTTAACAGGAATTTGATTGATTGATTGATTGATCATACGATTTGGCTTTACGCCCAATCATAATTCTGTTGTTATATTCTTTAAATGAGGCTGTAAACAAGTAGGGCGCAATTTTTATACTCTAGATGAAATCTGAGAGTATTATAACTTTGCCACCAAGTTTATAACGCCAAGAAATAAGGCTCGGAGAAAAAAATGAATGATACATTGTGTCTTCACCCTCCCTCCACCACCTATACAAACTGCACTTTTTTATGAAATTCTCTAAACGAATTTACTCAGTGCGTATAATAGTTTTCGAGCTGAAATTGTGCACGAAATATTTATTCAAAATTATTAGTAAAACCAAAAAAAATTAGATGATTAGCTTTACCCCTTCTACCCCCTCCCATACAAAATGACACAATTTCACAATTTTATAAATAGTCGATTTTCCTGAAAAGTATGAATGCTACTGATCTGCAATTTAACACATGTCAAAAGCATGATGTTTAAAGTTATTATATATTATATTATATTGAAAAGTCATTAAAAACTCGCCCCTCCTTCTATCACCTCCCATACAAACTACACCACTTCACTACATCCAATACACTAATTTTCTCAGTACCTATTAAATTTTGCATAAAACATTTTGATAGCAACCTTAGCGTCATGTGAAAGAATTAGTTCAATGTCGTCACCCCCTCTACCACTTCCCCTGTAAAATTTCTTTTATCTAGAGTATTGCACGATTGGGCTTTATGCCCAATCGTACTTCTGTTATGTTTCATTCTTGGAACAAGTTGTGCTGGAATTCAAAATGCCTTGGTAAGAGTAGCGGAAACTAATGGGGTGGAGGTTTCAGGAGCGAGCTATTGTAAATTTTTTAACACTTAAATAACATAAATACTATATTATTACGATCTATAGCTTCAGTACATAAAATCAATATTTTATTCGATTATATGTGCAAGTGTGAATTTGTATGGTAGGGAAGGGCTAAGAATGGTTTCGTGGATGTTAATAATCACGATAAAAATTCTCTGTAGTTTTATGGACGAAGAAAATTCTATGAAATTTGGTGTGTTTTGCTTCTTTTTTTTCAAGAAATCATATTTTTGAATAGGATGGGTTAGAAGAGTAGAGGGAATCATGCACTTTTCTTTTATTTCTTTTAAAAGGTGGTTATATAAAATTTCAAGTTCGACGATTTAAATTTCATGGTTATTAGTTGATTTATTGAAATTGTTCGGAAAAGGAGGGAAAAAATTGCAAAATTTTTAATGAAAGTTTATTTCGAATATTCTTCAAAGTGTTTGAACAAATTCCAAGTTGATAGCTTTTAATGCATTTGTGATAATTGATTTATTAAATAAATAATACTTTTGCATGGTAGAGTGCAGAAGTTTTGAAGGTATTCATCCAGTTAATATCTTGAATATTCGTGCGCTTTTTTTTCAAATGTTTTTAGCAAAAGTTCCGAGCTTATTATTTCAATCGAAAATTATGTGCTTTTGTGTTCTTTCAATACATAAACGGTTTGTTGCTTAACAGTTTGCTTTAAATTATATTTCAATTTCTGCATATCGATATTAACTCGAAAAATTTTAGCTTAGCATATCTTATATAAGTATATTATAAATTGGATAATGGGCTTATCACCCGTGATCTTAAATCGTAACTGATACGAGAAACGGATACAGCGCCTCGCATACGGACGACAGATGATACGGTAACGTCTTTTGGCATTCGGAAAAGGATTATGTTGACCTTCTGGAACGTTCAAACATTGAATGGCGGGGGAAGGGCTGGGCTCACTCTTTGCAAAGCTAATCAGTGATAGACCGTGAAATGAAGCACTATAACATCTGAATCTTGGGCTTGAGCGAGGTCAGGTGGACAGAATCAGCAGAAGAACGAACCCCTAGCGGAAACTCCATTCTGTACGTTGAACCTGAGAGTTAAGCCAAAAATGGAGTGGCGATCATCCTTACACCGAGAGCGAGAAACAGTCTCATCATCTTGGAACCAATCTCGGATAGGATTATCGTCGTCAGGCTCAGAATCAGTGTCAGAAACGTCACAATTCTACAGTGTTACGCATCATATAATACCGCAACATCCGGTGACACTGACGAGTTTTATACCCAAGTGAGTGCAACCTTCAAGCGTGTTCCAGGAGGTGATATTATTATCATCTCAGGAGATATGAATGCCCAGGCTGGCTCTGACATGAGAGCATGTCATCGGGAGGCTTGGATTAAGAGACCTGAAAACGGCGAACTATTTGTAGAGTTTTGCAGTACTCGGCAAATGGTCGTCGGAGGGGTCCTTTTTTCACACAAGAGTCACCATAAAACATCTGAGATATCCCCTGATGGTATTACTCAGAACCAGATTGACTATTTTGCTATAAGTCGACGATGGAGAAAGATGTCTCGTCGATATGCGAGCGAAGCATGAAGCTGCTGTGGGGAGCGATAACCACTTGATAGTTGCGTGCTTGAGATTGTGCACAGCAGATATCCACCGACCACAAATTCTTCAAATGAATCTCAAGCTAAATGAGTATAATCTTAGAGACCCCATTAAAAACACGAGTACACCACCTTTTTACGCGAACAGCCATCCACAATGGGCGAATATGAAATGCGCTCACTGGACGACAATGGGGAGGCAACTAGAAACACTTTTATAACAAGTGCTGAAGAATTTGTGGGGCTTGTGCAAAGCGCTGAGAAACCCTGGTTGTCGCAAGACACATGGGACAAGGTAGGCGATCGGAAAAATGCTAAATTAGCAAACATCAACGAACACCTGACTTGAGGTAGAATTACCGCGATTCTCATATACGCGAAAAGAGAAAGACCATTGAAGATCTGGCCAACGAGGCAGAATCTGCGGCTTACCTTGGAGAAATGCGTTCACTATTCAAAATCATGACGAACAGGAATTTCACCGCCAACCACCTGGTGAGAGATGTCAACCAGATACGGCGATGGAAGAAAGATATTCCAGAAACAGAACAACTAACAAACATCCAACCGCAGCAATCCTCTATAAGGGACGAGCCCCAGATAAGGAAGAGGTAGTTTACGCCATTCAGTAAATGACGAGAGAAAGGCCCCGGGTATTGACGGACTTCCAACTGAACTCCTCAAAGCGAAGCCGGACATAACAGCCAATAAGCTCCTACCACTCTTTAGTGAGGTGCGGAATGAAGGAAGATATCCGACTGAATGGAAGGAGGGCTTCATTATGAAAATTCTGAAGAAGAGTGACCTTCGGGGTTGTGGCAATTGGCGTGATATATGTCTTCTTACTGTCGTATCGAAAATCATGGCTAAGGTAATTCGCAATAGATTAGTGATGTTGTCGAGACCACTATCGAAGTTCATCAGACTGGATTCCGTAAAGGGTCTTGTACCGACTACACCAATCACTACGGATAATATTGGAGCAGTCCGCCGAAATGGGTTCTCCACTATATCTCATGGTTGTGGACTTCGAGAAGGCTTTCGACAGCGTCAACTGAGATTACATATGGAATACTTTTCATAGTAAAGGTATTCCAGATAAGGTCATATCCATGATTAAAGAATCCTACGAAGATGCAAGGTGTCGTGTCTTACATAGAGGAGAGCTGTCCAAGAGCTTTCCTGTGCGAACGGGTGTCAGACAAGGCTGTATTGTATCACCAGCCCTGTTTCTGGTGGTAATAAATGACATCTTGAAAGCTGCACTGGAAGGTGGGGAAGGCAAAGGTCTTCAATGGAGACTATTTAACATCTTCAGTCCCATCGATTATGCTGATGACGTGTGTTTGCTTGCACATAACCATTCGGACTTAGAGTCAAATGTTCGCTCGTTGCATTCTAAATGCAAAGAGTTGAGACTGAAAATAAATGTTCGTAAAACCAAGTACATGCACATGGGTCCAAACACAAGCACACCGATTATTCTTAACGGACAGGATGTGGAAGAGGTGCAACATTTTTGTTATCTCGAAAGCATTGTTAGCATTGACGCCGGCGCCGAAAAGAGTATTGAGGCACGTAGAAATAAAGTTCATCAGGCCTTTGGTATCCTTTCGCCTTTCTGGAGGTTAGGAGAGATCTCCCTTCACATGAAGCTGCGAGTTTTTAATGGATGCGAATTCGTGTTGTTTTATTGTTGTACTCCATGACCGTTAGGATTGCCAACAAACTGCGAACTTTCGTGAACCAATGCCTCTGACGCATTCTAGGAATATTCTTGCCAGAAGCGATCTCCAACGACGAACTTTGGAGTACAACTGGCCAGACTAAAATAGGTATTGAGATTCAATGGCGGAAGTGGCAGTGGATCGGGCACGCTTTGAGGAAACCAGAGCGAAGTATCGCCAAACAGGATTACAGTTCTCAAGGAAGACGTCGGGTTGATCAATCTTATAGCGCATGGATGCGAGCAGTTGAGCAGGAGGCTAGAGGAACAAACAAGTCCTGGCAACAGCTTAAGACCGATGCTCTGGATCGCGCCTTGTGGAAGAGAGTTGTTTCTGTCCTATGCCCACGTAGGGGGTCTTAACAGAAATTTGATTGATTGAAACAGTCTAATGACGGAGCACAGTGGAGTAAACCAACACCTTAAAAATTTGTTCATAGCTGAAACCGACATTTGTCGCCTCTGTCTCGAGGACTCTGAAACGACAGTACATATCCTATGTCACTGTGAAGCAGTAGCTAGGAAAAGACACTATCTTCTTGGAAAAGGTCTCCTTTCTACCTAGGAACTTGCAAACATGGCTCCCTTAAAGATACTTAAAGTAGCCAAAGCTATTGAGTTATAGTAGCGTAACGGGGCAATAAACGCACAATAGGCCGAAAAGGCCGCAGTGCTCTTACGTCTTGCCCAAATTACAAAAAAAAAATTAAGGACAAAATTGGAATTGTAATAAACGGGACACTTTGTGTATAAAACTGTAATTGTTGCTGAAAAAAAATTTAATTCCGCAATTTTTTTTATTAATTTTATTAAGTATCACATTTTTCAATTATGACGAAAATTCGTTATGGAGGCGGTCTTAATATTATGTCACTATCAGGATTCCTTAATGCATGCAATTGCCATAAACCGATTCCAAATTTAAAAATTGAAAGTCGATTTATCTCTGGCTCATCATTTAATGAAGGGGCGAAACAAACATTAATATCCCAATAACAAGAACAGATAATAAAAACACGAAATTGACAAAAATTCACATACATTGGTGTCAACTAGCGTTCTTACGTCTTAAGCACTGCTTTTCAATAGAGAAGACGAATACATCAGCACTCTTATTAACTTCTCTCGCGAGACGCGATTCATTCTTACCATAGTTTGTCCGGTGAAAACCAATCCGCAGCAATCTAGGATACTTTGGTAAAAATTGACTTCCACCAAACCACATCTAACCCAAAAGGGTGGAGGGATCAACTAACCCTGTAAGAAGGCTATGAGCAAATTTGCATCAGCTACTACACGTCGTTTCGAAAGCGTTGACATATTTAATAGCTGAAGTCGATCAGTATATGGAGGAAGACGAATTCTGTCCTTGCAATTAAGGTGACATAAGGCAATTCTTACAAATTTACGCTGAATTGATTCAATTCTGCCAATGTCTCATCATAATAAGGAGACCGAACATGAGAACTATATTCAATGTTAGATCTAACGAAGGTGCTATAGAGACTTAGTCTAACAAACGAATTGTTAAATTCCTTGGATAAGCGTGGGTAAATCTAAACATGGAATTACCCTTCTGCACGATCTTATTAATATGCAAACCGAAATCAATTTTATGGTCAAATGAAACATCTATAGGTCAAAAATGGAACTGACTCGATCCAAAATACAATCATTAAGACAATAAATTATCACAAACACATACACTATAGACTCAAAAAGTTTTGGAATAGCTGACAGTTTAGCTATTGGTCGATAGTAATAAATAATAGGTTTTGCTCTAATTTTGTGTGTCGGTATAATAAAAAAAACCTTCCACATAGCAAGGAAAATCCCAGTCTTAAGGCATCGCTGAAATACTAGAGAGAGTGGTTCATCGATAGAAAGATAGTAGCGTTTAAGGACAACTGTAGGAACTCCATCAGGGCAAGGCGAAGAAACATGAGAGATGTGATTAACTTCATCTTCATAAGGAATCGATGTGGTTGAAGCAGTATTTTTAAAGTCATCATAGTATGATATGTCAGGGATAAAGTCACTTCCAGTAAAAGATCCACTGAAGAATGTGGCAAGAAAAATACAAATAGTAAATTGATCATTACTATAACCGCCAAGGAATTAAAAAGAAGCTGGGTAATCATCAGATTTACGCTCACAATTAACAAATTTCCAAAACTTCAAGGGACCTTTAATAATATCCGGCCGCACTTTAAGTAGATATTAAGAATACAAGCGAGTAGATAAATCCTTGAATAAGTCATAATATTCTCCATACAAACGAAAATTGGTGTCTTGGTATACTTATTCTAGGCAGCATTGCGAGAATTGCGAACTGCACGGAATTCACTAGTGTACCAGGGATAAGATAATGAGATATTTTTGTGATAAATAAAAGGAACTGTAGCAACAAAAAATTGGTACAGTATATAATAAAAATCGCGTCAAAATCGTGATTGCCAAAAATTTCATTAAATTTGAAATGAGAGTTAAGGTAGACCAACTGCGAAAAATCTGCCTTAATAAAATCGAAAGATAACTAGGACTAAAAATATGCTCCTCGTCAATAATAAAATATATGTTTATAGGAGGGTGCAAGCCATCAATGGTCGAAATTGAGGTTAAGCTCTCTTCCACGCAACAGGCACAGGAATCAGAAAAAAAATCAAGTCAACCTGTCTTCCATAAGAATTCCCAACAAGACCAAGTTGCTGGAGACCAAGTGAAAATATACTATCAACAAAAAAATATTCGAGGGAGGACGAAGCATCAGAGTCTACGAGAGTAGAATCATCGTCAGAGAACGACCAAGAAAGACATGGAATATTAAAATTACCCAGTAAAATGAGTTCGTCAGAGATATATATATATAATTTCGTGCTGAAGCAAATAACATCTGGGTTTTAGTGCGCAGTCCATTTACGTTTTGATAGTAAAGAGAGAGTTGTTTAAGTTTTTTGGACCAGTAGCGAGTGATCTATTATGACGAAAGATAAATTCTTTAACAAATGCGCCAGACGGCCATGAATTTTTATTCAACAACAGATTAAAAAGTTCAGTAATGACCATAACAATTTTAAAGGAGGCAATGGAACTAGTATCCTTACTAATTTTATCACATTAGCAACTAAACCTGCTAAAATAAATAATTTAATATTATATTAAATATTATAATAAATATTCATGGCTGGGTTGAATTTTTCGGTTCAAATCGGACCTTGGCCTCCGGATCTGCAGGTTCCATCATATTTTTATACTCTAGATGAAATCTGAGAATATAATAAGTTTGCTCTAAAGCTTGTAACGCTAAGAAATAAGGCTGGAAGAAAAAAATTAATGATACAGAAGTTAATATTATCATTCAAAAATCGCAAAACCGGATGTCCGTCCGTCTGTCCGTCTGTTCGCTCTCTAGCTTGAGAACACGTTGAGCTAGAATGTTAAAATTTTGTACACGTTGTTTTTGAACAAAAAGTAAGGTCAAGTTCGCGAACGGGGCAAATCGCTCCACCCTTTCTACCCCCTCCCATACAAAATGATGCGTTTTTATTTTTGCACTTAAATTTGAAATATATTACTTTTATACCAATTTCAATTTACGGTATAAAAATTATTTGAATCCCACTACTTCTTCTACCACCTCTCATATAAGCTGCACTTTTTTATGAAATACTACATATGAACCAATCTACTCAGTACATATAAATTTTATCGAGCTGAAATTTTGAAAAAATATTTATTTAGACCAAAAAAAATTAGGTGAATAGCTTCACTCCTTCTACCTCTTCCCATACAATATGACACAATTTCACAACTTTTCAAAATGTCGATTTTCCTGAAAAGTTTGAATGCTACAGATCCGCGATTGAAAACATATCAAATGCATGATGTTTAAAGTTATTTATTAAAAACTCACTAACAACTCCTCACTTCTTCTACCACCTCCGTTACAAATTGCATAATGTCACTAATTCCAATACAGTGAATTTCTCATTAACTGATAAATTTTTAAAGCTGAAATTTTCAATAAAACATTCCGATAGCATAATGTGAAAAAATTGGTTCAATGCCGTTACCCCTTCTACCACTCCCCATACAAAATTTCTTAAGATCAAAAAATTTTTCTTCATTTAGAGTATCGCATGATTGGGCCTTACGCCCAATCATAGTGCTGTTATATTTTTATTTGTGATTGTGGAAGGATTGTTGTCCCTTCGCACAACGCTCTATAAGCAGACTTTCTAGTTCGCAGATCGAGGTGACCCAGATAGACCCATGAAGGAACTGTGGAAGAGTTATTATTATTTACTATGTTTATATGTTACGGCCACCAAACTTCAGGAGTGAAACTTCACGAATTAAACTTAATGAGTGAATCTTCAATCGCGAAGTAAAATATAGTTTCAACAGTGATTTACTATGTTTATATGGAGAAGTTTCGATTGCGATTGAAACTTTCAATATTTTTATACGCAAGATAAAATTGCAAAGTAAAAGTTCCGAATTAAGATCGCAAGTATAATGACAGTTCTTCAACCCATCAAAGTGGAAATAATTGCAATTTTTATTCAGTAATTTACTGTGTAATTTAAAAATACATTGGGAATTTCATTAAATTGTGTTGGAGATTATATCGAAATGGTAATTTGCATGCTAAATAGGGACGAAAAATAAATCCATTTCTGATGATAGTAGGCTGTCAGTTCTTCTTCTACTACAATGGCGCTACAGCCCAAATCGGAACTTGGCCTCCTGACATTCAGGTTTCTTAACATTTTTTTTATTGCTTATTGTGGAAGGGTTGTTAGCCCGTCGCACAACCCTCTTTCTACGAATTTTTTATTTTCGTAGATTGGGGTGACCAAGGTATATCCGAGCAGGCAATGTGCTGGAATTATATATTGCGTCGACCGGGATTTGAACTCACGACCTTCGCATTACAAGACCAACACGCTACCCACTAGACTACATCCTAGCTTAGGCTGTCAGTTCACTTACTGCTTATACGATATTTGTAGTTCGTGATTAAAGTTATATTCAGAATCTAGATTGCGAGTGAACTTTGAATTAGGCCTCACTCCTTCTACCCCCTCCCATACAAATTTCATGAAATTTCTAAATTTAAATAAACTGATTTTTCTTCTAAGCCATTTCAGCTATTGACTTGGAAATTGGGTAATAGTTTAACGATGTAAATATCATTAACGTCAAAAAATATTGATCTGATCCCCCCTTACTCCTTCTACTCCCTCCCATGCAAATGCACAATTTTCAAAAATGCATTTATTTGGCTTGCGTTGCAACAAGTAATGATTAAAGGACCAATTTTTGTCATACTTAATTTTATCACAATTGCAAACAATTTTGGAAAAACTATCAACGTCATCTCACTACTTCTACCCCCGCCATACAAATTTCATGAAATTTCAGAATTTAAATTAGATAACTTTTCCTCAAAACCGTCAAAGCTATCAACTTTAAATTTTGAGAAAAGTACGCTATTATAAATATCATTGACGTCAATTAATTTCCTTATGATTCGAATACTCCTTCTACCCCCCCCATACAAATGCACAATTTTGGTAAATGCATTTAATCGATTTTCATTGAAACTAGGAAAAGTAAAATTTTGCCAGAATTTGTCCCTTAAATAAATGCCAACAAATTATGAACTTCACTTCACTCTTTCTGCCACATTCCATACAAATTTTTAAATTGAAAATTCAAGAAAAGTATTTCCTTCTAACTTTTGAGAGCTATCAACTTTAAAATTGTATGAAAGCAATGTGATATGGATGTTGATAAGCAGACTCAAAACCATCTAAAATCTCCCACTTTCTCTGTCACCTTCCCTACAAAAACCATAAATTCAGACAAAAATTGTTCAATTTCCTCGAAAATTATGAAATCTAAAAACTTTAAAATCAGCATGAAACATTTTGTGGACTATGTTCTATATATAATACAAAAATCAGATATATCCTCCCTCCGCTTTTACCACTTCCCAACAAAAGTCACTATTCATTCGAAAGAATTTGAGATGATATTTTTTCCGGTACAAAAAACTCTTTGCCTGTCTTTTCATCTAGAGTATCACATGATTGGGCTTTACGTCCAACCATAATTCTGTTATGCTTTTCATTTGTTTTCAAAAGTGATTGTACAAAACTTCAAGTTCGTTGCTTTTAATTTTTTTATTTATAAGGGTCAATAAATCAATCAAATTCCTGTTAAGACCCCCTATTATAATATAAGATATTATTATAATCCAGAGCCTGTTTGACGATATTTCGCTCTGGTTTCCTCAAAGTATGACCGATCTACTGCCACTTCCGCCTTTGAATCTCAATACCTATTTGAGTCTGGCCAGTTGTACTCCAAAGTTTGTCGTTGGAGATCATTTCTGGCCAGAATATTCCTCAAATGCGTCGGATGCATTGGTTCACGAAAGTCTGTAGTTTCTTGGTAAGTCGAACGGTCACTTTCCACGTAGTACAACCATATAACAACATGGATTTGACGCATGCGTCAAAAACTCGCTGCTTCGTGTGAAGGGAGATCTCTCTTAACCTCCAGAAAGAGGAAAGGATTCCGAAGCCCTGAAGAGTTTTATTTAGCCGAGCTTCAACATCCTTTTCGGGTCCGCCATCCATGCTGTGACAGTGTTTCCGAAACAGAAAAAATCTTGCACCTCTTCCACATCCTGTCCGTTGAGAACAATTGGTGTGCTTGCATCTTCGTAGGATTCTAAAATCATTGCTATGACCTTATCTGGAATACCTCTCCTACGCAAAGCATTATATATGTAATCTCGCTTAACGCTGTCGAAAGTCTTCTCGGAGTCCACAAATATGAGATGTTGTGGCGAACCTATTTCGGCTGACTGCTGTAATATTATCCGTAGGGTATTTGTGTGGTCGGTACAAGACGACCATTTACGGAATAAAGCCTGATAAACTTCGAGAGTGCTCCCGACGACATCACTAATCCTATTGAGAATTACCTTAATTACCATAATTTTTGATACAGCAGTAAGTAGACATATGTATACCACGCCAATTGCCATAATCTTGAAGGTCGCCCTTCTTTGAAATTTTCACAATAACGCCCTCCTTCCATTCAGTCGGATATCTTCCTTCATTCCACACCTCAGTACAGAGTGGAAGGAGTACATCGGCTGTTACTTTCGGGTCCGCTTTGAGGAGTTCGGTTGGTAGTCCGTCTATACCTGGAGCTTTTCTTCACGCCATTGACCGAATGGCCGAAACTATCTCGTGCTTATCTGGGGGACCGTCCCTAATAGAGGATTGTTGCGGTTATAAGGGTAGTGAACGAAAAAGATAACATTTTAAATCAGACAAAATCATAAAATAAAAGAATAGTGATGGAATGATTATAAGGTAGTTATACTCTAGATGAAATCTGAGAGTATATTGTGTTTGGCTTACCGTTTGTAACGCTAAGAAATAATGCTCGCACAGAGCCGCCAAGGGTACAGAAATATTTGTTGTCGCTCAAAAACTTCGATTCCGAGTTGCTGTCTGTCCGTCTGTCCGTCTGTCCGTCTATCCGTCTATCCGTCTGTCCGTCTGTCCGTCTGTCCGTCTGTCCGTCTGTCCGTCTGTCCTTCTGTCCGTCTGTCTACAGCATAACTCTCGAACGCTTTGAGCTATCGAGCTGAAATTTGTTGTGTGTCATTTTTAGTAAAAAAGAAACTTTAAGTTCGTGAACGGGCCACATCCCCCCACTCCTTCTACCCCCTCCCATACAAATTTCACGAAATTCTGAAATTTTCAGAAATTGATTTTTCTTTGAAACTATTTAAGCTATCGATTTGAAATTTGGGTCAAAGTATTATGATGTAGATGTTATTAATATGACGGAATATTGATCCGATCCCGTCACTCCTTCTACCCCCTCCCATACAAATGCATAGTTTTTAAAAATGCAGTTTTTCGATTTTCATTGAAACTAGCAAAGTTCTAAAAACGAATTTTTGCCACAATTAATTTAATTATAATTCCAATCAGAATTGAAAAAATTATCAACCTCATCTCACTCCTTCTACCCCCTCCCATACAAATTTCACGAAATTTTGAAATTTAAAATAAATTATTTTTCTTCAAAACTATTAAAGCTATCTACTTAATATTTTGCATAAAGTATACAAATAGAAATATCAATAACGGGAAAAAAATGTGTTTTGATCCGTACACTCCTTCTACCCCCTCCCATACAAATGTATAATTTTTGTTAAGTGCATTATATCGATTTTCATTAAAACTAGAAAAAGTATAAACTTCAAATTTTGCCAAAATTTGTTTTTCAATAATTGAAATAAACGCTAAAAAAATTATCAGCTCCTCTTCATTCCTTCTACCCCCTCCCATACAAATATCTGTATTATAAATTCAAGAAAAGCATTTCTCCTTCGAATATATTAGAACTATCGAATTTGAAATTGAATCAAAGCGTGGTGACAGGGATGGTGATAAGTAGTTTGAAAATCGTCTTAAACGCTCTACTTCCTTTGCCACCTCCCATACAATTTCAGGAAAACTATGTCCAATTGAAAATAATGAAAGCTACAAACGTTAAATTCAGCACGAAGTATTTTGCATACCACATTAGGTGTCATATCCAAAAATTACAAACCTTCCCCCTCTTCTTCTATCACCTCCCATACAAAAGTCACTATTAATTATTTAAAAGAATTGGAGGTGACATATTTTCCGGTACATTGAACTCTTTCTCATTTCATCTAGAGTATCATATGATTGGGCTTTACGCCCAATCATAATTCTTTTATGTTTTTTAATCTATTTTTAGAGATAAGTATGTACTTAGAGATCCAGGTCTAAGTCCATCGTGGTTCCTTTGCATTCTCAGCATGAAAGAGTGAGACCAAATATGGTTTGAAGCTCGAGGGGAATAGAAAATAATAAATGAATTTATATGTTAGACTGTTCATATAAATGAATTTATATGTTAGACTGTTCCTGGACCCGCAAGGGGGTAGTTGTAGGATGAGGTTTAACCAATTCCTGCAACTATCTTTGGAGACAAGCGACTCCACGGACCTCAACTAACTATCCACCTGTGGGATGGGGGCTGTAGAGTTCACCTACAGCCAGTCCTGCTTGCCCTAAAAAATGGCAAATGGACACTCACTGGATCATGGGCTTATCACCCGTGATATTAAGACCTAAATGATACGAGAAACGGATACAGCGCCTCGGATACGGACTGATTCTACGGTAGTGACTTTTGACATTCTAAAACAGACTATGATTGGCTTCTGGAACGTTCGAACATTGAATGACGGGGGAAGAGCTGGGGTCACTCGGTCTTTGCACCGCCATCAGTGATCGACCATTAAATGGAGCACTATAACATCCAAATCTTGGGCTTGAGCGAGGTCAGGTGGACAGGATCAGGAGAAGAACAAACCCCTAGCGGAAACACTATTTCTTATATTGGCCCTGAAAGTGAAGCCAGAAATGGCGTGGCGTTCGTCCTTACGCCGAAAGCGAGAAACAGTCTCATTAGCTGGGAACCATTCTCGGAAAGGATTATCGTCGTCAGGTTCAGGGCCAGTGTTAGAAACGTCACAATTCTGCAGTGCTACGCACCAACTAATACCGCAACTTCTGGTGACAAAGAGGAGTTTTATAGCTATCTGAGTGCCACCTTCGAACGTGTTCCAGGAGGTGATATTATTATCATCTCGGGAGATATGAACGCCCAGGTTGGATCAGACAACACTGGACTAGAACACGTCATGGGGAGGCATGGTGACCCTTGGGTCGACGCGTCACGACCTTGGATTAAGAGACCCGAAAACGGCGAATTATTTGTGGAGTTTTGTAATACTCGGCAAATGGTCATCGGAGGGACCCTTTTCCCACACAAGAGTCATCACAAAACATCTTAGGTTTCCCCTGATGGTGTTACTCAGAACCAGATTGACCATTTGGCTATAAGTCGCCGATGGAGAAGATGTCTCCTCGATGTGCGAGCGAAACGTGGAGCTGACGTGGGAAGCCATCACCACTTGATGGTTGCCTGCTTGAGATTGTATACAGCAGCTATCCGACGACCACAAATTCTTCAAATAAAGCGCAATAAACTCAGAGATCCCAATAGAAAATGTGAATACACCACCATTCTACGCGAAAAGTCATCCACATTGGGTGAATATGAAACGCGCACACTGGACGCCAATTGGGAGGCAACCAGAAACACTTTTCTAACTAGTGCTGAAGAATCTGTGGGATATGTGCAAAGCGGTAAGAAACCTTGGATGTCGCAAGACACATGGGACAAGGTTGGCAATCGGAAAAAATCCAAATTGGCAATCATCTCTCAACCCGATGTCAACTAACTAACGCCCGACTTGAGGCAGAACTACCGCGATGCTCATATACAGTTAAAAAAGGCTGTTAGACGCGACAAGAGAAAGGCCATTGAAGATCTGGCAAACAAGGCAGAATCTGCGGCTTACCTTGGGGATATGGGTTCGCTATTTAAGATCATGAAACAGTTGACGAACAGGAATTTCACCGCCAACCACCTGGTGAGAGATGTCAACGGAACTCTCCTTAATATGAGTGAACACCAGTTGCGACGATGGAAGGAATACTTCTCTGATATTTTAAACATCTTGTCAGATGAAGATATTCCGGAAACAGAACAACTTCCAAACATCCAACCGCAACAATCCTCTATTAGGGACGATCCCCCAGATAAGGAAAAGATAGTTTCCGCCATTCGGTCAATGGCGGGAAGGAAAGCTCCAGGTATAGACGGACTTCCAACTGAACTCCTCAAAGCGGACCCAGAAATAACAGCCGATATAATCCTCCCACTCTTCACTAAGGTATGGAATGAAGGAAGATATCCGACTGAATGGAAGGAGGGCGTCATTGTGAATATTCCGAAGAAAGGCGACCTTCGGGATTGTGGCAATTGGCGTGGTATATGTCTATTTACTGCCATATCAAAAATTATGGCTAACGTAATTCTCAATAGGATGTCGTCGAGAGCACTCTCGAAGTTTATCAGGCTGGATTCCGTAAAGGGTTGTGTTGTACCGACCACACAAATACCCTACGGATAAAATTAGAGCAGTCAGCCGAAATGGGTTCGCCAGTACATCTCATGTTTGTGGACTTCGATAAGGCTTTCGACAGCGCTAAGCGAGATTACATATGGAATCCTTTGCGTAGGAGAGGTATTCCAGATAAGATCATATTTATGATTAAAGAATCCTACGAAAATGCAAGGTGTCGCGTCTTGCATAGAGGAGAGCTGTCCGAGAGCTTCCCTGTGCGAACGGGTGTCAGACAAGGCTGCATATTATCACCAGCCCTGTTTCTGGTGGTAATAAATGACATCTTGAAAGCTGCACTTTAAGGTGGGGAAGGTAAAGGTCTTCAATGGAGACTATTTAACATCTTAAGTCACCTTAACCACATAACCGTTCGGACTTAGAGTCAAATGTTCGCTCGTTGCATTCTAAATGCAAAGAGGCGGAATTAAAAATAAATGTGCGTAAAACCAAGTACATGCACATGGGTTCGAACGCAAGCACACCGATTGTTCTTAATGGGCAGGATGCAGAGGTGCAGGATTTTTGCTATCTTGGAAGCATTGTCAGCATGGACGGCGGAGCCGAATAGGCTGTTGAGGCTCGGCTAAATAAAGCTCGTCATGCCTTCGTATCCTTTCCGCTTTCTGGAGGTTAAGAGAGATCTAACTTCGCACGAAGCTACGAGTTTTTGACGCATGGGTCAAATCCGTGTTGTTATGTGGTTGTACTACGTAGAAAGTGACCGTTCGACTTACCACGAATGATTCTGGCGCATTTTAGGAATATTCTGGCCAGAAGTGATCTCCAACGACGAACTTTGGAGTACAACTCGCCAGACTAAAATAAGTATTGAGATTCAACGGCGGAAGTGGCAGTGGATCGGTCATACTTTGAGGAAACCAGAACGAAACATCGCAAAACAGGCTCTGTATTATAACCCTCAAGGAAGACGTCGGGTTGGTCGACCATGTAACACATGGAAGCGAGCAGTTGAGCAGGAGGCCAGAGGAATAAACAAGTCCTGGCAACAGCTTAAAGCCGATGCTCAGGATCGCACCTTGTGGAAGAGAGTTGTTTCTGTCCTATGCCCCTATAGGGTGTCTTAACAGGAATTTGCTTGATTTTGATTGATTGACTGTTCATGGTTTAAGTTCTATAAATTTATCATTGTAGCTGAAACGTAACTTTTTTAATTTTTCTATACGCGTAAAATTGAGCTGATTCGCCTAATATGTTGAGGGTTCCTCGTGATAGAGGAGTATTCTAAGATACTACGGACGAGAGTGTAAAATAGCAAAGCAGCTGTTCTTGGACAACTGTCGTACGGAGGACGAAACAAACAAGTCAGCATACAGACTTATTCCTCAATTAATACTTTTTCTTATCTCCAAATAATAAAAGTCGTCGCACCTAAATCCTTTCGGTAGATTGTACTTTGAGGATGGACCTGTTGATAGAGTAAGTGAGGACAGCGTTGGTAATCTTATATCTTATATGAAAATACAATCAGGTAATACTCTAGGTGAAAGAGGTTTTTTTTTCGAGAATTTAGAAAATTTTTGTTTGGGGAGTGGTAGAAGTTGTGACGGCATTGATTTAATTTTCTCACATCATGTTAGAGTTGCGATCAAAATGTTTTATATAAAGTTTAATACGTACCGTCAACTGGGGCGATAATAATCACTTTTGGTGTTTTTTCGAGGAAAACGGGTTCTTAAACTTTTATGAATATTTTGAAAAAAAAAAAAAATTTACATTGATATATATCTGACAAGTTATTTATACCTCTTATTTTTAAAAATCTTTATAGCTAATTATTTATTATTTTAAATTAGTTACTGATCAGTATCACCCCATAGGTAGCTAAGGTGTAGCCTACTGGGTAGCGTGTTGGTCTACATTGCGAAGGTTGTGAGTTCAAATCCAGATCGAAGTATAATTCCAGCAACTTCCTGCTGTATACCTTGGTCACCTTAATCAATGAAAATGAAAAATTCATAGATAGAGGATTGTTAGAAGGGCTAACAATCCTACTACAATTAATACAATTAATAATGAAAATGCTGAGGAACCTGACGTTTAGGAGGTCAGGTCCCAATTTCGACTGTAGTGTCATTACAAATCACCCCGTAGATCGGGGTAATAATAATCACCCATTTATTTTCAATACTCAGTACACTTAGCTTATGCAAATGGTGACAAAGATCACGCCTAATTAAAAAAGTTTGGAATTGTAAATAAAGAAAGCTGTGCTTTTTTTTTTAAATTTCAGGTTACTAATAAAATACAAAACAAAACTTCATTCAAACAAAAAAAATGTGTAGCTCAAAAATAAAATAACATAATTCGTTAATGTCGCTTGTAAAAACGAGGTGTACAAAATTTTAATTTTCTAGCTCAACGCGTTCTCAAGCTAGAGAGGAATATGTCCACGTAATTCCCAGACGATGTTCTATGATGTAAAAATTAAACCATTTCAGAAGGAGCAGAGAAGAATTTTAGTATTTACAGCTCAAAAAGCTTTAGAACAATAAGTGTATATGACGTAAAAAGTGTTATAAAGGTTCAAAGATTGTACTATGATGTTAGTAAGTCCGCATGAAATGGTAGAAGTGGATCTTGATTTAACGAATCCATGTAGGGCGGGTGATTTTATATAATTAAGTTTTTTTTTCCAGTCCGTATTGTGAATTAATCATTCACTGCTATCATACCCCCTCCCCTATCCATCCTATACAGATCCTTCCATAAATAAACGAATGAAATACTGATTTTATGTCGAGAAGCTATTGATCTCAATTCCAATTGAGTGTTAAATAATTGACAACAGCCCTGCTCTAGAAACTCCATTTTCTTAGTCTTCCCTATCTGCTACCACCCTAATCTGCATATTGACTTCCGACGCATCTTCAACTTGTCCCAAGAATAATAAAGTTGCACTCGACTTGTCAACAGATATATTTCCTTTTAATAAAGTTGCTGCTTGCATCTTTCAGAAAACTTCATGCACTATATTTGAAAGAAACATGATTTATTATTGAATTATTCATAGTAGCAATAAATTAGTAAATTTTAATCTATGCGTAACAAAGTCTTTATGCCAAAATCATTTCGCCTCTGAAGTTTCAATCCCTACTTTGCATGTATTCGCAAAACAGCGGAAGAGGATTGAGTACATAATAGCGTTAAGCTTATTTTATAGATCCGAATGAAGTGCAAGATAAGATTAAATCTAAATCGCTGGCCAGTTTGAGTTGATCTGGATTTTTATGTCATCTTTATACGTGCTTATAATTTCAGGGTAAAATTAATAGCAATATCAATAGGTGCACCCAGACAGAGGTTATAAACAGGAAGATAGTAAGTTGATCATGATTTTTATATTAATGTAGTTGAAGAAGAAATCGCATTAGGCAGGACTATTCAATCAAATATTCAGTACAAGTGAATATCGTACATTTAGTTACCTCGATCTAAAATATCTGCACATCAAACATGTTGTAATGACTTTTCTTTGTAATTCTCTCTTCCTACTGGATCGAAAAAGAAAATTCTATGAAAGTTTTAATAGAAATTTTATTAATCCATAAGCGGGCTAATCGGAATGTGTTTCTCAAATATCAGTGGCTTATCGCAGAAAACAGCAATCAAAGCTACATAATTATATCTAAATTCAAAGAAACGTGACCCCTAGACACGGTTCATGCATATACGATCAAATTGACACCTCTAGGTATTAGCTTCATACCTGTGTCAAGTTTCGCTTTTACTTGGGAAACTTTTATAGATCTCTTATGTGCCCATCAATATGTTTGCAAACAGGAAATTAAGTACGTGCACAGCGACTTCTTGACACTGTTTTTCAACTCATCGTCTCAACAATATGAAGAAAGTATGATTATCAACATGTTTATACTAAAGATGAAATCTAAGATATTTTATCGAATATATTTGTAAATCAAAGAAATTCGGTTTGGAGAAAACATTACTCGATTTGAACTAGTCCTTATTGTTACGCAAAACCCTAAAGTTAAAGTGACCATCTCGGTCCATCAAACCGAACTATAAGAGCTGGCCAACAATAGGTCTAGCCAGGATAGGCCAAGAAATTTTCTAAGAAAGTAGCAATTTTTTCTCTGTGTCGATTAATTTATTAGAATATTGAAGTAAATGGACATTGAACGTTTAAATCCTAATCCCATTTGTATTTTTGTAACAATATCATAAATATATTAAAATTTATGCACATTTAGATTCTAAATCAATTGGTTAAAAATATACATAAATCATCTCACTAAACTTGCAAAATACTGCGAAAATACAAGCCTCTAAATGAAATCTGTAGTATGTATATTGTGGTTGCTCTAAGGTTTGTAACGATAAAAAATAATGGTCGCACAAACTCGTAAAAAGTACAGAAATATTTGTAATCGCACACAGCCTTTATTGATAGTTTTGGTTTAGGTTGTAGCAGGGTGGTTTCGTAGAACCACAATGCACTGAGACCATCTAGTTGGGCCATTGTTCTCCTCCTATTGATTGCAAGATAGAAGTCACTCCTCTTATTCTAGCCACTTGGCTCGGTTTGCGAACCGTAGCAGGCTCGAATATTGGACGCCTCTGAGATCGTCTAGTTCTGAGAAGAATCTAGAGCCTAAATAAAGGAGACGACAGTTAGAGATTTGCGGACAGTGGCAAAGATAATGTTCGATAGATTCCTCGTCTTCATCGCAACCTCTGCAAAGCCTTTTTTTAACGCAGGGAGAAGCATCGAAAGCCTTGAAGTGCGGGACTTGAACCCGCTAAAAAACCCCTCGCCTAACCCATGTCTTATGTTTCTGCCTATTTTATTCAACTATCAACTATTCTAGTTATTGTAGGCACCTCTGTCTCAGATAGTTCCCTACGTAGTCTTTCGAATCTCCTTAGCTCGATGAAAACTGTCACACACATCTCAGTCATCGCGTTCCAAATTTTGCTGCTGCTTAGTATATGTGGGACAATGTTGTCGGGGCTTATAATTTTCTTCAAGGAGGTCCTCGACTTTCCTTCTGTCCATTTTGTAGACTGGGCAGTGAATGAATACATGCTCTGCATTTTGTATTTCATCTGTTCAGCTTGGACATGACACAGAGGAATCATGGTCATATTTGTACAAATAACTTCTGTAACAGCCATGCCGTGATAGAAATTGGGTCATGTGGTAATCTACTTCACCATGCTCCTGTCCGACCCATTTATCTTCTCGTATGAGTCTATACGTCCAGCGGCCTCTGTTTACGGTATTTCATTGCAGTTGCCATGCATTGGTACTTGCCCGTTGCTCTTCTTTTTTCTCTTCCACTGTTAAGCATCGGTTTATCGTATTGCTGTTGTGATATAAGCGTTGTGCTTCTCCAGCTAGTATGTCTGGAGGTAGTAAACCAGTTATAACATTCGCGGCATCACATAAGATTGTCCGAAATTCCCTGCAAACCCTTAACGCACTTACTCTATGGGTTTTTTTTTAACATATTCGCGTAAGTTTTGTATCGTAGTTCTTCATTCCATATCGGTGCAGTATACATTATGATACTTCGCGTCATTCTTGAAAGAAGTATCCTCCTGTTTTGGCTGGGTCCTCCAATGTTCGCCATTGCTCTGCATAGGGTGGATTTCACTCATCCTGCTTTTGTGCAGACAGTTTTGATGGTCGTCTTAAAGGATAATCTTGCGTTAATCATAAAATTCATGTATTTAATGTAAGTTTGGGATACAATTTCAAGTCCACCTATATTTAAAGTTATATGCTCTCTTTGTTTTCCGGTTGTAATAAGAACTACTTCTTTTTTTTTGCGCAGCTAGCTCTAGATTAGATGCTCTAAGCCAGTTCTTAATGTCAGAAACCAAGGTGGAGCTTATGTTGTTGATGCTCTCTATGTGTTTCGCTACCATGGTAATTGCTATATCATCCGCGTAGCCAATTATTTGTACACCTCTTGGTACTGGAAGTCGTAAGATGTTATCATATTGTATATTCCATAACACGGGTCCTAGTACTGAACCCTGTGGAACTCCGCATGTTATGCTCAATCAAATCAAATTCCTGTTAAGACCCCCTAGGGGCATAGGACAGAAACAACTCTCTTCCACAAGGCACGATCCTGGGCATCGGCTTTAAGCTGTTGCCAGGCCTTGTTTATTCCTCTGGCCTCCTGATCAACTGCTCGTTTCCGACCAACCCGACGTCTTCCTTGAGGGTTATAATCCAAAGCCTGTTTTGCGATATTTTGCTCTGGTTTCCTCAAAGTATGACCGATCCACTGCCACTTTCGCCGTTGAATCTCAATACCTATTTTAGTCAAGCGAGTTGTACTCCAAAGTTCGTCGTTGGAGATTACTTCTGGCCACAATATTCCTTAAATGCGCCGTAGGCATTGGTTTACGAAAGTCTGTAGTTTCTTGGTAAGTCGAACGGTCACTTTCCACGTAGTACAACCATATAAGAACACGGATTTGACACATGCGTCAAAAACTCGCAGCTTCGTGCGAAGGGAGATCTCTCTTAACCTCCAGAAAGGGGAAAGGATACCGAAGGCCTGAAGAGCTTTATTTAGCCGAGCCTCAACATCCCTTTCGGCTCCACCGTCCATGCTGACAATGCTTCCGAGATAGCAAAAATCTTGCATCTCTTCCACATCCTGTCCACTAAGAACAATCGGTGTGCTTGCGTTCGAACCCATGTGCATGTACTTGGTTTTACGCACATTTATTTTCAGTCCCGCCTCTTTGCATTTAGAATGCAACGAGCGAACATTTGACTCTAAGTCCCAACGGTTATGTGCAAGCAACCACACGCCATCAATATAATCAAGGTGACTTAAGATGTTAAATAGTCTCCATTGAAGACCCCTACCTTCCCCACCTTCCAGTGCAGCTTTCAAAATGTCATTTATTACCACCAGAAACAGGGCTGGTGATAATATGAAGCCTTGTCTGACACCCGTTTGCACAGGGAAGCTCTCGGACAGCTCTCCTTTATGCAAGACGCGACACTTTGCATCTTCGTAGGATTCTTTAATCATAGCTATGACCTTATCTGGAATACCTCTCCTACGCAAAGCATTCCATATGTAATCTCGCTTAACGCTGTCGAAAGCCTTCTCGAAGTCCACAAACATGAGATGTAGTGGCGAAACCATTTCGGCTGACTACTCTAATATTATCCGTAGGGTATTTGTGTGGTCGATACAAGACGATCCTTTATGGAATCCAGCCTGATAAACTTCGAGAGTGCTCTCGACGACATCACTAATCCTATTGAGAACTATCTTAGCCATAATTTTTGATACGGCAGTAAGTAAACATATACCACGCCAATTGCCACAATCCCGAAGATCGCCCTTCTTCGGAATTTTCACAATGACGCCCTCCTTCCATGCAGTCGGATATCTTCCATCATTCCACACCTTAGTGAAGAGTAGGAGGAGTATATCGGCTGTTATTTCCGGGTCCGCTTTGAGGAGTTCGGTTGGTAGTCCGTCTATACCTGGAGCTTTCATTAACCGCCATTGACCGAATGGCGGAAACTATCTCTTCCTTATCTGGGGGATCGTCACTAATAGAGGATTGTTGTGGTTGGATGTTTGGAAGTTGTTCTGTTTCCGGAATATCTTCCACTAACAAGATGTTTAAAATATCAGAGAAGTATTCCTTCCATCGTCGCAACTGGTGTCCACTCGTATTACGGAGAGTTCCGTTGACATCTCTCACCAGGTGGTTGGCGGTGAAATTCCTGTTCGTCAACTGTTTCATGATTTTAAATAGCGAGCCCATATCCCCAAGGTAAGCCGCAGATTCTGCCTTGTTTGCCAGATCTTCAATGGCCTTTCTCTTGTCGCATCTGACAGCCTTTTTTAACTGTATATGAGCATTGCGGTAGTTCTGCCTCAAGTCGGGCGTTCGTTGGTTGACATCGGGTTGAGAGATGATTGCCAATTTAGATTTTTTCCGATTGCCAACCTTGTCCCATGTGTCTTGCGACATCCAGGGTTTCTCACCGCTTTGCACATATCCCACAGATTCTTCAGCACTAGTTAGAAAAGTGTTTCTGGTTGCCTCCCAATTGGCGTCCAGTGTGCGCATTTCATATTCACCCAATGTGGATGACTTTTCGCGTAGAATAGTGGTGTATTCGCATTTTTTGTTGGGATCTCTGAGTTTATCCACATTAAGCTTGCGCTTCATTCGAAGAATTTGTGGTCGTCAGATAGCTGTTGTACACAATCTCAAGCAAGCAACCATCAAGTGGTGATCGCTCCCCACGTCAGCTCTACGTTTCGCTCGCACATCGAGGAGACATCTTCTTCATCGGCGTCTTATAGCCAAATGGTTGATCTGGTTCTGAGTAACATCATCAGGGGAAACCCAAGATGTTTTATGATGACTCTTGTGTGGAAAAAGGGTCCCTCCGATGACCATTTGCCGAGTACTTCAAAACTCCACAAACAATTCGCCGTTTTCGGGTCTCTTAATCCAAGGTCGTGACGCATCAACCCAAGGGTCACCATGCCTCCTCATGACGTGTTCTAGTCCAGTGTTGTCTGATCCAACCTGGGCGTTCATATCTCCCGAGATGATAATAGTATCACCTCTGGAACACGTTCGAAGGTGGCACTCAGTTGGCTATCAAACTCCTCTTTGTCACCAGATGTTGCGGTATAAGTTGGTGCGTAGCACTGCAGAATTGTGACGTTTCTGACACTGGTCCTGAGCCTGACGACGATAATCCTATCCGAGATTGGTTCCCAGCTAATGAGACTGTTTCTCGCTCTCGGCGTAAGGACAAACGCCACGCCATTTCTGGCTTCACTTTCAGGGCCAATGTACAGAATAGTGTTTCCGCTAGGGGTTCGTTCTTCTCCTGATCCTGTCCACCTGAACTCGCTCAAGCCCAAGATTTGGATGTTATAGTGCTCCATTTCACGGTCGATCACTGATTGGCGGTGCAAGGACCGAGTAACCCCAGCTCTTCCCCCGTCATTCAATGTTCGAACGTTCCAGAAGCCAATCAGAGTCCGTTTTCGAATGCCAAAAGTCGTTACCGTAGAATCAGTCCGTATCCGAGGCGATGTATCCGTTTCTCGTATCATTTAGGTCTTAAGATCTGAAGGTGATAAGCCCATGATCCAGTGAGTGTCCATTTGCCATTTTTTAGGGCAAGCAGGACTGGCTGTGGGTGAATTCTACAGCCCCCATCCCACAGGGGGATAGTTAGCTCAGGTCCGTGGAGTCGCTAGTCTCCAAAGATAGTTGCAGGAATTGGTAAAACCCCATCATACAACTACCCCCTTGCGGGTATGTTATGCTACACTTCTTCATTCCTTTTTCGGTATCATATAGCAATACTCTATCTGCGAGATAGCTCTTGACTATTCGTAAGAGGTATGGTGGAGTTTCTAATTTTAAAAGAGCATTAATTATGTAAGGCTATGTCACTCTTTCTGGAGGTTATGAGAGATCTCTTTTCGCACGAAGCAGCGTGTTTTTGACGCATGCGTCAAATCCGTGTTTTTATATGGTTGTACTACCTGGAAAGTGACCGTTCGACTTACCAAGAAACTACAGACTTTCGTGTACCAATGCCTTCGACGCATTTTAGGAATATTCTGGCCAGAAGTGATCTCCAACGACGAACTTTGGAGTACAACTGGTCAGACTAAAACAGGTATTGAGATTCAAAGGCGAAAGGCGGACGTGGCAGTGGATCGGTCATACTTTGAGGAAACCAGAGCGAAACGTCGCCAAACAGGCTCTGGATAATAATCCTTAAGGAAGACGTCGGGTTGGTCGACCATGTAACACATGTAAGCGAGCAGTTGAGCAGGAGGCCAGAGGAATAAACAAGTCCTGGCAACAGCTTATGGCCGATGCTTAGGATCGCGCCTTGTGAAAAAGAGTTGTTTCTGTCCTATGCCCCTATAGAGGGTCTTAACAGGAATTTGATTTGATTGATGTCACCGAATTGAATGCATTTTGACGTCTAGTGTTATTACAGCACAGTACTCTTTAGAACCATTCTTCCATATACTGCCTCCAATAGCCTCTTTAGCAATGTCTATCACTTTTTTTATTGCGTCGGCAATAGAGCGCCCTTTGCGGAATCCATATTGATTCTCTAAAATATTTCCGCTCTCTTATAGATATTGTTCTAATCTGTTAAGAATTAACTATTCTAGGATTTTCCCCAGTGAGTCAAGCATGCACAGCGGCTGTATGAACTCGGCTCTTCAAGGCGTTTTGCTTGGTTTTGGTAGAAGAACCAAACGTTGGCGTTTCCATATTTTGGGAAAAATACCATACTTTAGGCATTTCGTGTAAATTTCTGTTTAGACGTCTGCATTGAACTTTATAGCTAATGTAAGCGCTCTATTTGTTATGCCATCTAATCCTGGGGTTTATTGTTCTCGAGCCGCTTAGCTGCTTGGAGTACCTCTTCTACAGTCATCACCGCTGGTTCATTCATTCCTTCAGTGGGGTTTCTATTATTGCTGGAGCATTACTATCGAAGCATTTCGGGAATAGCAATTTGACCAGTTTCTTCATAAGTATTGGACACGTTGGTGCTTGTTCCCTTCAGTTTCGACATCACTACCTTATATGCTCCATCCAATAAGTTACCGTTCATATTGTTACAAAGTTCTCTAAAACATTCTTGTTTAATTTGCTCAATTGCCTTTTTGAGATCTGACCTGGCTTCTTTGTATGTATATACCGTTAAGTGTACTACTATTTACGGCTGTTATTTTCTGTTGTAGCTGTAGTCTAGCTTTATGACATCTAGTGCGTAGTCGAGCAATGTTATCATTCCACCAGTAGTTTGGTTTCCGTACGCTGTGAGATTTTCTTATCACTATTAACGCGTAACAGGCTTCGCTCAGTTCACTTACTACATTTTGAGCATGATTTTCTATATCTTCTTGCAAGTCTTGCTGGGTGTTCATTTTAAGGACTTCTCCATCTAGTGTATTATCTTTCTATCCTTTTGTCTACGTTTTCTACGAGAGTCAATTGTCACTATTATTGCCTGAAGGTTGCTATGCGTGTATGTATCACTTAACCGCCATTCTGTGTGCTGGAATAATGTTCTGGTCGCAAATGTAATGCTTATTACGGAGCCTCTTTTGTTTTTTTTTCGAATACATTTTTGGCACCCACTATTTAAAACGATGACGTCAAGCAACGCAAAGGCTCTTAGTAGCATATTTCGTCTTACATTCGTACGTTTGCTTCCCCATTCCGTGTCCCATGCGTTGAAGTCACCAGTAATAATATTTGAGCTTGTTGACTTAACATCGATCATGAGTACATCTAGAATCCTTTCCAGCACTTGGTGGTATATAGCTGCTATATATATTCTTATGGATCTGGAAAACCGCCGATATTTCTGGAAAATACAAGATCAGTATCCCCTACTGTGTAAAACGCCATCTAAAACGTTCTAGCAAACACCCGACGGAACTTGAATAATCGAGACATACACCCGAAAACATTCACGACAGAAGCTATAAAGTGCCATCTAGAATCATCTAGAATAGTCGAAAACATCTACGACTTCTAGAAAAAGGGGAAATGGTATAAAACCACGGTAGCTGTCAGCAGCCACGGAGCGAAATATCGGTAGTGCGTTTTAAGGCGAATTAAGTTAACGTGAAAATTAAGTAAAAAGACTGCGAATAATAAATTATCTATTATTTTTAAACGAATTGTGTTTTACTTGAAATCGGCGAACCTCTAGCTCGCAACAATTGGTGTCAGAAGTGTGATTTCAAGGATAAGTTCGGGTTAAAAATCGCGAGTGAAATTAAAAATTCTCGGAACGGATAATTTTGTGAGAGCGGAAAATCGCAAAACTAAAATTCTCGAACGGACAGTGAGGATTTTGTGTAATCGAATATTCTCGAGTGCGCTAGTGACCAGTGACTTTAAGTAGTAAGATCGCGAAACTAAAATTCTCGAATGGACAGTGAGAATTTTGTGAAATCGAATATTCTCGAGTGCTCTAGTCAGCAGTGACATTAATTAGTGACGTAAAATTAAGTGAATTCGAATCGCGGAAAAACTTGGAATAATCGGTAGTGAAAATGCCGCGTTATTTGAAGGACTTAAAAGTAACGGAGCTGAAGGAAGAGCTCAGTAGACGCGAGTTATCTACGACAGGGAGCAAGTCTGAACTTGTCAGCCGTATGATCGAGACACTTGAAGCTGAGGGTGAGGATGCAGATAGTTTTGAGTTCCAAATCGAAGAAGTTCGTAAAGAGGAGTGCTCTGGTACATCGGATGCCTTAACACAGTTAATGCAACAAATGATGCACAAATTGGATCAACAATCTGCGGACATGAATCAGAAATTAGAGCAACAATCAGTGGACATTAAACAACAATCTGCGGACATTAAACAACAATCTGCGGACATTAAGTAACAATCTGCGGACATTAATCACAAACTAGAGCAACAATCGGCGGATATTAATCAGAAATTAGATCAGACCTCAAAGGACCTTAACCAAAAATTGGAGCTGCAAAATAATAAAATAGACACCATGGGTAAGGCCATAGAAGAAAACGTTGAGAAGAAACTTCGAATCTTCGAAGAACAAATTACGGAAAAGACATCCGGAATTGCAGAAGAAGTCGAACGCCTAAAAAGAGACTTCGATAACGTGAAGGCGACTGGCGTCATCAAGATAGAACATGTTGCGCACAAGGGTCTCAAGTCTCCAATCTTCGATGGACAAACACCGTGGGCTATTTATAAGACCCAATTTGAGGCCGCCCCAAGAAACAACCATTGGAATGATCTAGAACGGGGAACAGCTCTTATATTGGCGCTAAGAGGTCCACCAGCAGAGGTTCTTCAAACAATTCCGCAGGAGCAACAACGAGATTTTTCAACGTTAGTCCAGACATTGGATCTTCATTATGGCAGTGACCACATGCGAGAGATCTACAAAACGCAACTGTACAACCGAACTCAAAAGAATGGTGAAACACTTCAAGAGCTGGCACGCGATATTGAACGACTCACACTATTATCGCTGCCTAATGCGCAAACAGAGCAACGCAACGATACAGCTGTTTTCGCATTTAATAATGCTGTACAGGACAGAGAGTTGCAACAGGCGTTAAAACTGGCAGGTAAGAAAACGATTGGCGAAGCCTTAGTATATGGGCTGACGTTCGAAGCTGCCAAGCAAAGCTCGCGGAGTAACTATCGAGTTCGAGAAATGGTAGAAGAATGTGTGTGCCAAAAAGCCGAGTACGCCAAGTAGAGCGAAGGATCTGGTGCTCCCCGATGCTGGAATTGTGGACAGGCAGAACACTTAAGACGCGACTGCCGCAAACCCAGAAAAGCGATCAATTACTGTTCCGGCTGCGCTGCTAAACAAAGAGGAGGAACGGGCGAACCGTCACGAGAGCACGCTTCGCCTAATGACAGTCCGGGAAACGAGTAAAGGCCAACTTCATGGGGCAGAAGTTGGCTGGTAGAATCGACACCCCCGGAACCATCATCGCAGTTTCTCGACTACATCGTTGTGAAAACGACTTATGTATGAGTGGTCGGGTCGGCAAATTAAACTGCATCATAACAGTTGACACAGGCGCAACACGGTCAGTGCTAAGATCTGACCTCGTAGATCGTACTTGGCTTCACAACACCAAGAAGTACGCACTTCGCACTGCTACAGGAGAAACTACAACGGTCCATGGAGAAATAGCTCGTGACATACAGCTTGGGGATTTGACCTTCTCGCATGTATTCGTGGTAGGTGACATTACCGATGAGTGTATCCTTGGAATGGATTTTCTGAAACCACACGGTATCCAGCTGGACTTAGGACAACGAATAATGAAGTGGCGGAATATTGAAATCCCGATGGAAATAACATCCTCCAACACAACAAAGCTACGAGTTGTATTGTGCGAAGATGCGGATACACCAAAGTCATCTGAGAATGTTATTTGGGCAGAGCTCGATGGTGATCCCGGGAACCACCGATTCTACCTTATAGAACCGGAAACGACACCTGCATTACGAAGTCTAATACTAAGAAAAACGCTCGTAAAAAGGAATGAGAAGATGATGGTACCAATAAGAGTCCTGAACGTTGCGGACAGCACTACCAGCGTAAAGAAAGGAGATGTAATTGGCAGCTGTGAGCCAATATCGGCGGTGACGAGTATCGACAAGGCAGAGCCACATGACGTACCCTCTAAAAATAAGCCAAGAAGGAATGACAATGTAACATCAACACTTCTTCAGTCAAGCAACCTTAGAGGAGAACAACACAAGCAAGCAGTAGATCTAATCGAAGGATTCAGTGACGTCTTTTCCACCGGTGATGACGACTATGGCAGAACAAACTTAGTGAAACATCGTATAGATACCGGAAGTGCTACACCGATACGTCAACCTCCAAGAAGAGTACCATTAGCGAAACAAGGAGAAGTCTATTCAAATGTCAAAACTATGGAGCATCAGGGAATCATCGAAGAATCAAAGAGCCCGTGGATATCGCCAGTAGTGCTGGTAAAGAAGAAGGACGGCAGTACCCGTTTTTGTGTGGACTACAGGCGACTGAATGATGTTACGAAAAAGGAAAGCTATCCACTACCTAGAATCGACGATATCATGGACACCCTGACCGATGCTAAATGGTTCTCAACGTTGGATCTGAAGAGTGGTTACTGGCAAGTGGAGATAGATGAAAAAGATAGAGAGAAGACAGCATTCTCTGTCGGCAGTGGACTGTGGCAGTTCATCGTAATGCCATTTGGCCTGTGCAATGCTCCAGCTACGTTTGAAAGACTGACGGAATTCGTTTTGCGTGGCCTGAGTTGGAAAACTTGTCTCATTTACCTGGATGATGTGATCGTTCTCGGAAAAACATTCCATGAACACCTAAAAAATCTGCAGGAAGTCTTCCAGCGACTGTGAGCGGCAAAATTAAAACTGAGTCCGAAAAAGTGCACTTTGTTTAGTGCAGAAGTCAAGTACTTAGGTCACATCGTTTCAGCTGATGGCGTAAAGACGGATCCGGAGAAGATACTGGCGGTGAAAAACTGGCCTACTCCGAGTGATAAACACCAGTTGCGCAGCTTCCTAGGCTTAGCGACATATTACCGTCGATTCGTAAGAGACTTTGCCAATACGGCGAAATGTCTGCATCAGTTAACGGAAAAAGGAAAGTCATTTACATGGAGTCAACAGTGCCAGGAAGCATTTGAGAAAATAAAAGACCAACTCTGCGACTCCCCAGTTCTGGCGTACCCAAAACCAGGTTACGGTTTCATCATAGATACTGACGCCAGCAATGTCGGTATCGGAGCAGTGCTATCACAGGAGATCGACGGGCAGGAGAGAGTGCTATCATACTACAGCCGAGTACTCTCAAAAGCAGAAAGGAAGTATTGCGTAACTCGCCGAGAGCTATTAGCCATTGTAGAAGCAACGAAACATTTTCACAAATATCTCTATGGTCAAAAGTTCCTTCTTCGAACGGATCACGCATCGCTTAAATGGCTACTTCAGTTTAAGAACCCCGAAGGCCAAGTAGCCAGATGGATTGAAAGGCTCGAATCCTACGATTTTGAAATTGTTCATCGAAGAGGAAGAATCAGTAGGTGAAGGTGCACTTGGGCGTGGGAAAATTTTAAAGACCGTGGGAACTTTTTGTTAACCTTGAGATGACCTTGAAAACAGGTGTTGGTGACGTCATAGGGAATCCCCGTGTAATCTATGGGTTTTGAATGGAGGTCAATGACCTTGAGGGATTCCCTTGATCACCTGAGGGTTTTGCACCTGGGCGTGGGAATATTTTGAAGACCGTGGGAACTTTTTGTTAACCTTGAGATGACCTTGAAAACAGGTGTTGATGACGTCATAGGGAATCCCCGTGCAATCTATGGGTTTTGAATGGGGTCATGGAGGTCAATGACCTTGAGGGATTCCCTTGATCACCTGAGGGTTTTGCACTTTGGGCCTGGGAAAATTTTAAAGCCCGTGGGAACTTTTAGATTAACCAACTCTCATGGGACCCCTAACTACTTTAATTAATCTCTCTCTCTCTCTCTCTCTCTCTCTCTCTCTCTCTCTCTCTCTCTCTCTCTCTCTCTCTCTCTCTCTCTCTCTCTCTCTCTCTCTCTCTCTCTCTCTCTCTCTGGTTCCTGTTAACACCTGTTCTCCGTAATCACCTTTCATCTCTCTCTATCTCTCTCTATCTCTCTCTCTCTTTGGTTACTGTTAACACCTGTTCTCCGTAATTACCTTTTATATCTCTCCGCAATATGCCATTACAGGCACCCACGCTCTCAGCTGACTTTCTCTACGTGTTTCTCGGTCGTTCAACACGGTGTCTTTGCGTTGTATTTATCCTATCTATCCTATACTGGCGATTGATCGATTGAAATTTAACATGAATTGATATTGAATTCCATATGAATCTGATTTGATTGATTGCCGGGGGACGTATTTTAATACACTCGGCACTTAAATTACTTTTTATCGAAAAAAAACTGTTGCCACCAAAGGGACTTGAACCTGGAACCACATGCGTAAGAAGCGGTAGCGTTAGCCTTACGCTAGCCAGACTACATACTCGGCCTTGTTCAATATGCAAATATATAGTAACTAATAAAGTGGTGTTATTTCATGACGTCATCATCGACCAAATTATATGTGTTTTAGGAATAATTGTTTGCAGCTAAGAGTGTTCTTATCATATAAGTAGATAAGAGTTTGTTATGGTTAGGTTTTTTTTTGTTTTGATTTTTTTTTATATTAGAGGTAAGAGATTTACGTATTAGGTTTCATATATGATGAAAATTGATAGATTGTGTGTATGGAGATTGTTATTGTTATTAATAGCGTGATATTATTTTATGACGTCATCATCGAGTAGGAATAATTCTTTCGAATTGTTTATGGTTTAGAGTTTTTTGTTATGATAGGTTGTTTACATTTTTTGTGTATGGATTTTTTTTTTTGGTTTACGAGTGAGATTGATATGAAAATTTCACCTCAATCCGCTATCATATATGATCATTTTTTTTTTTTGATGAACGAGTTCAAGCTCTAAGATTTGTATGAAAATAACTTGTATTTGTGGTAGATGAAGCACTTGTATGGTTACATGGATATAACGCTGTTATGCAATAGGGGTAAGCTTTGTATGGGGATGTTGGTTAGTGATGATGTACTGACGTTCCATGACGTCATCAATTAGGGTTGCCATAATCATCGATTATAGTTTCATGACGTCATCATCAATTGGGGTTGCCATAATGTCAAAAAAAAAATAAAAAATAAAAAAAAAAATAAAAAAAAAAATAAAAAAAAATTAAAAAAAAATAAAAAAAAATAAAAAAAAATCAATAAAAAAATAAAAAAAAAAATCATAAATTTACAGATTCGCATGACAATGTTCCTATGCCTAATACTGATAAACCCGATTAATGGGCTATTTAACGTACACGAACTGACAGGATTTACGGAAATACAACTTACCAAAAGTAGAAATAGTGACCAAAGCAAATATTTTACCGGATGTTGAGGTAGTTTTGAGGTATTAATTGATGGGGAAATCTCGGAATAAAACAAATTTTGGTGTACAAGTTTTTATTAAATATTCAAGCATTATAAGAGCTTAAATTTTATTTTGATTACATAATTGAATTTTCTGAAGTAAAATAGGTCTTAGTAATTGCTCCAATTTTAAGATCCTTCGTTGAAACCTTAGTCGGTCTAACACACAGCTCTGCCAATTACCCTTTCTACTAGTTCTATATGCATACTCCCAGACAATTATGTATTTAACGGAAACATGATCAGAAAATCTAACATGTCTAAGATCTGCAGATGACATTGTATAGGTTGACGAACTCGATTGATTTCTGTGTGAATTAAAGAAAATATATATAGATAGATAAGAGTTTTGTTATGATAGGTTGTTTATATTAATAGGAATAAACACGATTGTGCGTTATCAATTACTTTTTTTTTGGGTTTTGAGTTTTTAATTTGTATAAAAAGAACGGTAAAATTGATTTAAGAATTATAATTCAACTGTACACCAAGAGGTAAGCACATATTATCATTTTAAAATATCTATAATCTAAATATTGCATTTTTTTTTAACAGGTAGTAATATGCTGAAAAGAAATATTATTATCGATATTCAGGGTTTCAAAGCTCCAGGAAACGTTTTTATATTGAAGGAACTGGCCATATCATTCAACACAACAGAGTGGCAAGGGTTTTTGGTGAAACCACCGTATGAATTTGATAATTTACCGCAAATATATAAAAAACAAGCTTATTGGTTAACAAATAAATTTCATCACTTGGATTGGTATGATGGAGTTGTTGATTTTAACAGCGTGAAAACTTTCATCAAAATGAATATCGATAAGGAGAACGATATTATACATGTAAAAGGAGAAGAAAAAATGAATTGGGTGAAAAATATGATTGGATACGATATATCAACATGCGAAATGGAGACCCTGAATTGCCCGACACTTCTAGAACTAGAGGCAGAAAAACAGCTGGGAGTGTGTAATAATCATATAGGACAATGTGCCTTGCGAAACGTCTTAGCACTAAGAACATTTCTAAATAATAAACTTTAAACAAATGAAAGATGTAAAGATTTTTGTTTTATATTAAAATTATTTCTTTTTATTAATCAATAAAATATAATGTATTACATTAAATCGGTTTTTTTAATCCATGAATTGTGTTGAGACGGAAATCCTAGCCACTTGACATATAATTTATTTCCAGAACGTTTTAAAACCTTTTCCACCAGGTACATGTGAGAATGTTTAGTTTTTTGTAATTCTTTATCATAAAATCCTCCCTGTATCCGATTGCCTTTATAATCTTCAAGCAAATATGTTGTTGGATTTGTATTGTTGACTGCATGCACTTTGAATATTTCAGTTGTCCAATTCGGAGTATAACCTTTCTCAAAAACATGTTTGTATTTACTGATGCGCACAAAATCACCTATTCTAAATTTAGGTTGTGAGAATACTTTTAAATTGCTATAAACGGTTTTTAACAATAGCTTTTCGTTTGAAGAATTAACATCACAAGGCTTCATTTTGATTGTTCTATGTTTTGTATTGTTGTAGTTGTCTACCAAATTCTGTACTGTATCAATCCATTTATAAGATCCATTTAGACTAAACTCCTTCCACATTATTCCTTTCAAGGTACGGTTGAAGCGCTCAACTATCGAAGCTTTTAGCGAGCTATATGTTGAATAGTGATTGATTTTGTAGCTTTGCATTAATGTTTGAAACGGCTTGTTATAAAATTCCTTTCCAAGATCACTTTGTATATTAGCTGGGACACGTGATGATGAGTTTAAAAATATATTTTCCATTGCCTTTGTCACATCACTTGCACGTTTTGTCTTTAATGGAATGGCCCAAGCAAACTTTGAAAACGAATCGATTACGGTAAGCAAATAGCGATATCCTTTATTATCGGTAGAGTATGTACCCATTTCCACTAAATCAATTTGCCACAAGTCATCGAGGCCTTTTATTATAACTCGTCTTCGTTTAAAATTTTTTCTTGCCGACCTATGCAACTCTTCAACGAGATCTCGCTTGCTCATTTTTAATGGTGTATCTCTCTCTCTTTATCCCTTTTTAAAATAACTGTGGGTGTTGAATTTAAATCTATCGAATGTTCATCATCATCAACACCATCGTCCTCTCTATCTTGAACATCATCTGAAGAATCTGCATCGTTACCAGACCTTTTATTAAGTTTCAATGTTAGCACATTAATTGATTTTGCGTTTTGAGAAATATTCTCGCTTGTATTCTTAATGACGTTTTCCATTTCTTTTTTCAATTTTTCAATCTCTTTATCAACGTAGGCTTTTGTTGTAGCATCTTGCAAGTGTAAGGGATCTCCCAAGTTTTCAATTAGCTTAAGTTCCAAATCAAAGTTTCCGGTATTGCTTATGTTGAATCCAACACCGGGAAGACCGCGTTCTCCTCTAATGGATCGTGCACGCCTGCTTACAAAACGTCCAAACTTATCAACACTCATGATCGTAATAAGGAAAATTTCGTAGATGCAAAACTATTTAGATAATTATATTGGCCTCTCTCAGTTCTTCAATAATTGATACTATTTCGTTATTATGATTGGAATGACCGGCTTGCTGGGAAGAAACGAGAAGTCGCAGTCTATCAACCAATTCATTTGGATCATCCCAATATACATAATTGGTTTTTTGATTATTCAAAAGCATAAGTCCACTTCCCTCCTTTACTGCGATGAGCTTGCTTATGATTTTTCTATACTTTTCTCCTGCGTTACCTTTGATTCTACTATTTACATCATCGATAGCAGTGCGATAAACATTTGATTTTTGCAATATATCTTTATAGTTTTCTAAATTGTTTGTGTTGTAATTACTCGGATTTTTCATGAAAATCAATTCGAATAGCCCTCGAGTTGCATGATACTCGATATCACCAATATCAATTACATGTTCTTTGAATTCCATATCTAAACGACCCATTTGAAACTTGTTGATGCGTTCATTGAATTTAGGTCCATAGGTTTTATCAAGATTTCGACTATTATTTGTATATTCGTTGATATAATGTGTAGATAAAGATCTTGATCTGTTCAACGATTCGCTCACATTCAGGGTTGGTAGAGACGTTTTCATAGTTTTTAAGGGTGTGCTATACGGAAGTGGCGTCTGCAATCGTTTCAACGGGTTATTTGGTGTTCTAAATGAATCATCATCGTCATCATCCTCATTATCATCATCATCGTCATCATAAGCCTTGATTAAGGACAGTTCCTTCTTCACTTTGGTTTTAATCTTTTTATCAAGTTCTTCGTTTGACTTGTCTTTCATTTCTTTCAACGATTCGCTAATAGGCTTAAATGTTTCTTCCAACATTAGTGCTCGTTCAGTTTTTCCGGTTTTCAATGCTTTATATTTTTTTCGTATATCATTCGTTGATTTTATAATGTTTTTAAGTAGTTTTGTGTCCATTATGAGTTTCCACCTTGCAACGAATTCGCAACCACCTTGTGCAACTGACAACCAACCTGCGACCACCTTGTAAACAACCTACAACCACCTTGCCATCAACTTGAAACCAACATGCAAATAGTCTGCGACCAATTCGTAACCAACGTGCAGATGCGTGTTCCATCGACGTGCTGCACGATAATGAGTGGATACAGGGCATGTATTACTGTTTTATACTTTAATGGTGGGATACTAATAACGAAAATAACGTTTGCATATATCCTTGAGGACGCTATGATATTTAAAGTTAAAAATAATAAAATCATTGTTTTTCGGATATACAACAGCTTTTAATCTTTACATTTTTTTAAAAAAAATAACAATCAATTTCTTATATATTCTACATTAATTTTCTAACTTCGCTGGTCAACGGGTTGTATTCTACAACCCTGTCGTGAAGTAGTAGACAAAAGGCTGATGTCTTTGCCGGAAACGCTTTCGATGTTTTAAATTCTATCTTTACATCAACTGGTCCAGTTTTTAAGGCTTCATTTTGAAACGAGCAATCAATAACAACTATTGGAGCTGAACTTTTGAATTTTTCACAATCTAATAGCGGAGGAGCATCCTGATTATAGTATGATCGTCTGAATTTGGTATACATGTCATATAATAGCGCGTATCGGTTTCGATCGAATTTAAGATTAAGATCCTCATACGGATAGGTTTCAGAGTTTAAATGTGCTTTGATGTCTGTTAGGTCGCAGTGATCAAATGTTGATGCATCCTTTTCCTTTAAGTTATTCTTATCAGTTTGTAATGCGAAAATTATGAATCGTGGTTTTTCAAGTTGTGAAGAAGTTTTTACGGTCCAAATGTGATGACTGGATCCTGTTGGTAATAGGGGATATTCATACATATCCCAACTTCTAAAGCTCATTTGTATCGGTTGTCCGGCATTTATAATGTTGAGAAAATTTAGTCTTTCAACGTCGGATACGGTTATGTGTGGTATTCGCCATAACAACTTATGAATGGATAGATCATAACTTTTTGAAGTCTTGACAGCATTATTATCGGTCCTAGATCGAATTAAAATCAAATCATGGCGTGCGTTAACAACAACCCTTTTGTAATCTTCTATGAATCCAAGCACCATTTTCAGCGGAACACAACAATTGAAAAACGAATCTGGAACTTTGATGTGATTTTCCGGTGACCAGCCTGCATTGTATAGCATTTCACTTTCATTTTTGCTTAGGGAAATATAATTTTTCATAGCGGTTGTGATACCCAAATTTCTGGTACGATCAATTTCAATTCCATTCAACTCGTATCGGATTTCTTCGAAGAGAAAAGATATACAATTATTATTAACAACAGAGCTGTCGGCATCTAATTTTGTTCCATCTGTTCCAGTAATTGCGCCTTCAATGTATAGAAAACTTTCGGATGGTAGTAGATACAAGTCTTGATGTTGTATAGAAATTCTGATTTCATCACTGTTTTTGTATGCTGTTGAAAATGGTGTATATGAGTGATACTCCTTCTTTATAATATCTTCACTGAACGCAGGCTGATTGGTAATGTTGAGTAAAGCTGTCATCTTTTCTAATTAAGTGGAACTTGAATTCCTATCGATTGTAGAAATAATTTGCTGTCTTCTGTTATAGGTGCTTTTATTTTTCCGAGAGCAATGAACCTTTTCTTTGGTGTTGTCGTTATTGTTGTTGGTAGAAATAATTTGTTTTCTGCTGTTAAAGGTGCTTTTCCGAGAACAATAGACCTTTTCTTTGGTGTTGTTGTTGTTGTTGTTGTTGCCGAAGTAGACGCTGATTGTGTACTGGTTGGAATAATACCAACATATTGGTTATATAATAACATTTTTTATATTGATTTAAGATGAAGCCGAACGGTAATGGTTTCACCGCGGAAATTAACTAGTTGTCCGTCTTGATCTAAGATTTTTATCTCCAAGAACCTTACTTCACGAGTGTTTAGCGGTAAATAGATAACACTTTTCGGAACTTCAATTATTTTATAGCCTGGACCAACGTCAGGTGAAAATTCATGCAGGGTGTGTGCTAAGGTGTTGTTGATATACGAGCCAGTGATTAAATTACACTCTATTCGGATTGCATTCACCTTTATAATGTTAACGGGTAGTGTTGAAGTGTGTGTTTTAGTGAGGGTTTAGAATCACATCCGTAAAACCCAATAGCTTTCCAACCGTTCGCTTCCGATTAAAGTATATTATCTCACTACTTTTTATTTCTGTCTTGAGAGTGTTGTTGTTTGCTTTTATCTTAAACGCATACCTTTTGCCCCTTTTTTCCAACTCTTTTTCTATGTAAAGAGCAATATCGTCAACTTCATATGATCCAATAGGTATCTCAATTTCTTCATTTGCAATATGGAAAAGATTATTCTCGTTATCAACATTCGGAATTGAGTTGTATGTTTGAAAGTCAGCCAAACCGCAGACATAAGCGCCAGGCAATTCCAATGGAGGAAAATATTCTGCGGTTAATATGGAAGTGTTTCCATTCAAGATCAAGGTCATAGACATGTTGATTATGATATTATTTTAGACAGACTAAACAAAAGTTCGTGTGTCTTGTATATTTATAGAAATTTTTTCTTTATTTTTGTAAAGACTTTCAATTCAAGATCAAGGTCATAGACATGCTGATTATGACTAAACAAAAAATTCGTATATCTTTCATTTTAATTTTTTTATTTTTCATAGAATTTTATACAATCAAATAGAAATTTTAAACATAAGTGTCCACATATTACCGAATCAAATTCTTGATATTGATTATAGTTGTATTTGATATTGGAGCCAAGATAGGAGATGACTTCTTTTGGCGGTTGTAAATTTCCGAAACTATCGAAATATTCTATGCAATCCTGATGTTTGTAGTATGCTACCCAATGGGTGCCGAGACCCGATGAAATATCCAAATTTATTACTCCACACTCCGTATACCAGGGATGTTCTGGCAGCTCATCGCGCATAAATATACCACGAAAGTAGGGAATGTCTTTAACCAATTTGATTATATCAATCTCAGTTAACGCTCTATTGGGTAGCTGCCTTAGAAGTTTTTTGATGGTCGAGTCAAGTACAGTCCTAGTCCTTTCCTGTATGGTTTCAGATAAAACCCCTTTCCAAGTGCAACAGCCTCCATTTGTCTATTATGTCGAACACTTTCTGCCAGTTCGTCTTTTGCATTTTTTACATCTTTAACAGCTTTTGCGATTTGTGATGCTCCGCCAGCTAACGCTCCAAGTGCCGAAAGTCCAGCAAATATCGGTATGAGGGGTAAGAAACCACCAACTTTTGGAATTGGTATTATCCGTGGCGTTTCAATCAGAGATCTATTTGCTCCAATAACATCCTTTGCAGTTTTCATAGCCAATTTGATGGTACTCGATATGCTTTCCGGCTTTTTTTTCTTCAATGCAATATTTACGTTTTTAAGAGCTGATTTGAATAAATTTTTTTTGTTTGGTTTTCTCGGTTTTCTCTTCAATCCTATTTTCTTAATAACACACCCCATTCCAAGTTTCGCTTTAGCTTTCATAGTGTTTGTAATCAACCAAGCGTTGGTTTTCTCCCCCAAGGTAGCGTTTTTTGAAGTTGTTCTGTTCCACGCCTTTTCCGCTAAAATTCTATCTGCGATGTTTCTATTATACGTATCCTTATGTTTGGAGTAGGCAATGTCGTGTTCTCTGCACGCCTCATCAAGTGGATTTACACCGCGATCGCCTCTATCTAGACGTTTTTGAAGTTTTGTACCTGGACCACAAAAATTATAACCAGGTATATGTAACTCGAATGGTAGCTTATTGATGAGTGTATTTAATAGACCTCCTCCAGTGGGGCTTCGTTTATTAATAATAGATTTCCGATTATGATCAATCATTATATATATATAAATATAACCTTTCGCATCGGACTTTTGATGTAAACAGATTGAAAATCCTATAAAACATGTATTTATGTACCTAGTCCTGCCATAAGTTCTGTCACATAATTTCTCACATTGGCAACAACTTTATTTTATGAGTGACATTTCAATATCGGCCAGTTTTATAAACGTCATAATGTTGTTGACAGTTGATGGTCATTTAAAGTGTGTTCGTTAACGTGTGAAGATGGAATGGGGTGTAATAGAAAACCGAACTGCAGTGATTGCACTACATAGGTGTGGAAAATCCGCGAGTGAAATTTTCAAGTTGTTGTGCCCGTTAAAAATAACGCAAAGATTTGTGTATCGTGCGATCCAGAGATATAACGCGATCCAGAATATTGAAGATCGACCTCGTTCTGGACGTCCGCGTGATGTACGTTCTTCTGCTGCCATCAAAGCGGTCGAGAGTCGAATTCGTCGAAATCCGCTTCGTAAACAACGAATCATGGCTCGAGAGATGAACATCTCCACCCGAAGTATGTCTCGCATCATAAAATCTGACCGCGGGATGAGTGCCTTTCGACGATCAATGGGACATTTGCTGACTGAGCAGTTGAAGCAAATTAGGAGCACCAGATCGAAAGAGCTCCTTCGGCGGTACGGCAACAACAAACATCGAGAAACTTTATTTACCGATGAAAAAATTTTTACGGTGGAGGAACATTTCAACCGCCAAAATGATAAGGTGTATGCCCACAGCTCCGCAGAAGCCCGAGAAGTTGCCACTAGGGTACAGCGAGGACATCATCCAGCATCAGTCATGGTATGGTGGGGTGTCAGCTACGAAGGGGTCACCGAGCTTCATTTTTGCGAAAAAGGCGTAAAAACTGCAGCGAAAAATTATCAAACGGACATCCTGGAGGGATGTGTGAAGCCGCTGAACTCTACGCTATTCAACAATCGACATTGGGTTTTCCAGCAAGATTCTGCGCCAGCCCACAAAGCTCGAACCACACAAGCGTGGTTGGAAACCAATATTCCACAGTTTATAAGGGCGACGGAATGGCCTTCTGGGAGCCCAGATTTGAATCCCCTGGACTACAAACTGTGGGCGGAGTTAGAGTCCATGGTGTGCACGAGACGACACCCAAATATCGAGAGCCTTAAGCGATCTTTGACAGAAGCAGTAGCTAATTTTCCGCTAGAAACAGTGCGTACTGCTATCGATGACTGGCCCAACAGATTAAAGAGCTGTGTTAAGGCTAAAGGCGACCACTTTGAATAATTTGTTGCTTATTTTACTTCCATTAGTATGCCAAAATAAAATATATTTTCCTTTGTCAAAAACTCTTTTTCATTTATACAAAAATTGCCCATATACGTGTGACAGAACTTATGGCACGACTAGGTATATTTATATAATAGTATACAAAATGAAGTTGATCAATCAACATGCGAAACTGAGTATAGAAAATTTTGATTTTGGAAATATTCATCAAGGAACGAGAATAAAACATAGCGTACTTTTACCAAATGATATCAGAGCGATAATTGTCGGACCATCGAATTCAGGCAAAACCAATATAATGCTGAGCCTACTTTTGCACCCGAACGGGTTGAAATTCGAAAATATATATCTATATTCAAAGTCGTTGTATCAACCAAAATATGAATATTTAAAGCGTATTGTATCACCCATCAAGGGACTCGGCTACCACACATTCACAGAAAATAATGATGTCATAGATCCAAGCGATGCTAAAAAAAAATTCAGTTTTCATATTTGATGACGTTGCTTGTGAAAAGCAGAATAACATGAGATCGTATTTTTGTATGGGGCGACACAAAAGCATTGACAGCTTCTACTTGTGTCAAACGTACACACATATACCCAAACACTTGATTCGAGATAATGCAAATTTTTTAATACTATTTAAACAGGATGATCAGAATTTAAAACATGTATACAGTGATCATGTGAATACAGACTTGACGTTCGATAAATTTAAAAATATGGCTGCTGAGTGTTGGAAGGAAAAGTATGGATTTTTGGTTATTAGTAAAGATTGTCCAATTGATGCTGGGCGCTATAGAAAAGGTTTCGATGCGTTCATTAAAACATAAAACAGTAATATGATAAAAGGTTAGTTGTATAGTTGGTTTGTATAGTTGTATAGATGGTTGTATAGCTGTATAGTTGGTTGTACAGCTGTGTGGTTGTATAGCTGTATAGCTGTATAGTTGGTTGTACAGCTGTGTGGTTGTATAGCTGTGTGATTGTATAGCTGTATAGTTGTACAGTTGGTTGTACAGCTGTGTGGTTGTATAGCTGTATAGTTGGTTGTACAGCTGTGTGGTTGTATAGCTGTATAGCTGTATAGTTGGTTGTACAGCTGTGTGGTTGTATAGCTGTATAGTTGGTTGTACAGCTGTGTGGTTGTATAGCTGTATAGCTGTATAGTTGGTTGTACAGCTGTGTGGTTGTATAGCTGTATAGTTGTATAGTTGGTTGTACAGCTGTGTGGTTGTATAGCTGTATAGTTGTATAGTTGGTTGTACAGCTGTGTGGTTGTATAGTTGGTTGTACAGCTGTGTGGTTGTATAGTTGGTTGTACAGCTGTGTGGTTGTATAGTTGGTTGTACAGCTGTGTGGTTGTATAGTTGGTTGTACAGCTGTATAGTTGGTTGGTTGTATAGCTGTATAGTTGGTTGTACAGCTGTGTAGTTGGTTGGTTGTACAGCTGTGTGGTTGTATAGCTGTATAGTTGGTTGTATAGCTGTATAGTTGGTTGGTTGGTTGTATATTCTAGTGTTGTAGTTGTTTTTTAATTCTTAAATCAATTTTACCGTTCTTTTTATACAAATTAAAAACTCAAAACCCAAAAAAAGTAATTGATAACGCACAACCGTGTTTATTCCTATTAATATAAACAACCTATCGTAACAAAACTCTTATCTATCAATATATATTTTCTTTAATTCACACAATTGGAGCAATTACTGAGACCTATTTTACTTCAGAAAATTCAATTATGTAATCAAAATAAAATTTAAGCTCTTATAATGCTTGAATATTTAATAAAAACTTGTACACCAAAATTTGTTTTATTCCGAGATTTCCCCATCAATTAATACCTCAAAACTACCTCAACATCCGGTAAAATATTTGCTTTGGTCACTATTTCTACTTTGGTAAGTTGTATTTCCGTAAATCCTGTCAGTTCGTGTACGTTAAATAGCCCATTAATCGGGTTTATCAGTATTAGGCATAGGAACATTGTCATGCGAATCTGTAAATTTATGATTTTTTTTTTTGATTTTTTTATTGATTTTTTTTTTATTTTTTTTTATTTTTTTTTAATTTTTTTTATTTTTTTTTTTATTTTTTTTTTTATTTTTTATTTTTTTTTTTGACATTATGGCAACCCCAATTGATGATGACGTCATGAAACTATAATCGATGACCTTATGGCAACCCTAATTGATGACGTCATGGAACGTCAGTACATCATCACTAACCAACATCCCCATACAAAGCTTACCCCTATTGCATAACAGCGTTATATCCATGTAACCATACAAGTGCTTCATCTACCACAAATACAAGTTATTTTCATACAAATCTTAGAGCTTGAACTCGTTCATCAAAAAAAAAAATGATCATATATGATAGCGGATTGAGGTGAAATTTTCATATCAATCTCACTCGTAAACCAAAAAAAAAAATCCATACACAAAAAATGTAAACAACCTATCATAACAAAAAACTCTAAACCATAAACAATTCGAAAGAATTATTCCTACTCGATGATGACGTCATAAAATAATATCACGCTATTAATAACAATAACAATCTCCATACACACAATCTATCAATTTTCATCATATATGAAACCTAATACGTAAATCTCTTACCTCTAATATAAAAAAAAATCAAAACAAAAAAAAACCTAACCATAACAAACTCTTATCTACTTATATGATAAGAACACTCTTAGCTGCAAACAATTATTCCTAAAACACATATAATTTGGTCGATGATGACGTCATGAAATAACACCACTTTATTAGTTACTATATATTTGCATATTGAACAAGGCCGAGTATGTAGTCTGGCTAGCGTAAGGCTAACGCTACCGCTTCTTACGCATGTGGTTCCAGGTTCAAGTCCCTTTGGTGGCAACAGTTTTTTTTCGATAAAAAGTAATTTAAGTGCCGAGTGTATTAAAATACGTCCCCCGGCAATCAATCAAATCAGATTCATATGGAATTCAATATCAATTCATGTTAAATTTCAATCGATCAATCGCCAGTATAGGATAGATAGGATAAATACAACGCAAAGACACCGTGTTGAACGACCGAGAAACACGTAGAGAAAGTCAGCTGAGAGCGTGGGTGCCTGTAATGGCATATTGCGGAGAGATATAAAAGGTAATTACGGAGAACAGGTGTTAACAGTAACCAAAGAGAGAGAGAGATAGAGAGAGATAGAGAGAGATGAAAGGTGATTACGGAGAACAGGTGTTAACAGGAACCAGAGAGAGAGAGAGAGAGAGAGAGAGAGAGAGAGAGAGAGAGAGAGATTAATTAAAGTAGTTAGGGGTCCCATGAGAGTTGGTTAATCTAAAAGTTCCCACGGGCTTTAAAATTTTCCCAGGCCCAAAGTGCAAAACCCTCAGGTGATCAAGGGAATCCCTCAAGGTCATTGACCTCCATGACCCCATTCAAAACCCATAGATTGCACGGGGATTCCCTATGACGTCATCAACACCTGTTTTCAAGGTCATCTCAAGGTTAACAAAAAGTTCCCACGGTCTTCAAAATATTCCCACGCCCAGGTGCAAAACCCTCAGGTGATCAAGGGAATCCCTCAAGGTCATTGACCTCCATTCAAAACCCATAGATTACACGGGGATTCCCTATGACGTCACCAACACCTGTTTTCAAGGTCATCTCAAGGTTAACAAAAAGTTCCCACGGTCTTTAAAATTTTCCCACGCCCAAGTGCACCTTCACCTACTAGAATCCACGGTAATGCCGATGCGCTTTCACGTCGTCCTTGTCCACCGTACTGCAAGCATTGTCACCGTATAGAAGGAAAAGAAGCCGGAGAAACCATTCAGAGGATAACGACCGAACCAAAGAATGGATGGAATCAGCAAGAACTGGAGGATGCTCAACGTAAAGATCCAGATATTTCACCGATCACGGCATGGAAGGACGAAATGAAACGACCTGAGTGGAAAGACATCTCACAATTCAGCGAAACCCTAAAGTGTTATTGGGCACAATGGAATTCTCTTCACCTAGACGGCGGACTATTAAAACGGAAATGGGAAAACGCTGACGGAAAGTCGTATCACATGCAAATCATCGTCCCGCATTGTAAAGTCGAGGAGGTTTTGAAGGAATATCATGGAGGTACCTCCGGTGGGCATTTGGGTGTAAATAGAACCTTGGCAAAGATACGAGAAAGGTTCTATTGGATCCACCTCCGAGATGATGTCGAAAACTGGTGCCGTAAATGTACTACGTGTGCATCGAGTCAGGGCCCACACCGCAGATCAAAGGGAGAAATGCAGCAATACAATGTGGGAGTCCCATTTGAGAGAATTGCTGTGGATATTGCTGGACCATTTCCGGAATCAGAAAATGGTAATCGCTACATTCTAGTGGTCATTGATTATTTCAGCAAGTGGCCTGAAGCTTACGCAATTCCGAACTAAGAAGCAGTAATCGTCGCCGAACAAATTGTTACCAACTGGGTGAGCAGATTCAGAGCTCCACGTGAACTACACTCCGATCAAGTGCGCAATTTTGAATCTCAAATATTCAAACACGTGTGCCAAATGCTTGAAATAAACAAAACAAGGACAACTCCATTACACCCACAGTCCGATGGAATGGTGGAACGTTTCAATAGGACATTGAACTCAAACCTATCCAAACTCGTCAGCGAGAGGCAACAGGACTGGGACCAGCACATCCCTCTATTTTTAATGGCCTACAGAACATCGGTGCATTCAACAACAGGAGAAACTCCCTCCCGAGTCATTTTCGGAAGAAATATTCGAGTCCCTGCGGAACTAATGTTTGGAGTGCCACCAGACCAACCAACCAATGCCAAAGATTACGTCTCGGATCTTCGATGTCGACTAAAGACAATTTATAACCTGGTCAGAGATAAAATTAATTTGGCGACCGACCGTATGAAGACGAGGTATGACCAACGGGCGAATTCGTCAGGATTTCGAGAGGGCGATTTGGTTTGGTTATACAATCCCAAACGACAGAAGGGCAGATCTCCGAAACTACAGCGAAACTGGGAAGGCCCTTACCAGATCATCAACCGGTTAAATGATGTCGTCTATCGGATTCAACTACATCAAAAACCTCGTACTAAAATGAAAGTGGTACATCTCGACCGACTAACAAAGTACCACGGTGCCATTGCGGAAGTGAACGACTCTGTTCGGGACGAACAGGGACTAAGGAGAGGGTAATGTTATGGATCTGGAAAACCGCCGATATTTCTGGAAAATACAAGATCAGTATCCCCTACTGTGTAAAACGTCATCTAGAACGTTCTAGCAAACACCCGACGGAACTTGAATAGTCGAGACATACACCCGAAAACATCCACGACAGAAGCTATAAAGTGCCATCTAGAATCATCTAGAACAGTCGAAAACATCCACGACCTATAGAAAAATGGGAAATGGTATAAAACCACGGTAGCTGTCAGCAGTCACGGAGTGAATCAGAGACATCTGAACGCGACAGTAGTAAAAGCGATAGAAAGCGAAATATCGGTAGTGCGTTTTAAGGCGAATTAAGTTAACGTGAAAATTAAGTAAAAAGACTGCGAATAATAAATGATCTATTATTTTTAAACGAATTGTGTTTTACTTGAAATCGGCGAACCTCTAGCTCGCAACAATATTTATTCTGCCAATCTTTGCTCTTACGTAGTACCGGTTATCAGTGACTGGTTTATCTTGGAAATTCTTGTCTCCACAGGCCCAAATTGTTGCCTCTTGTTCTGTCAGAGATTCATCTCAAATCTTCTAAGTTTTGATATTGCTCACTAATGATCGCTACGTCAAATTTCTCTTCGTATATTCTCTGCTTTATTAGATCCTGAGCCGCTTCACAGTGACTAAGGTTAATCTGAACTATTTTCATGTTTTTTTTTTTTTTTAATTTTGCGTGCTTGAAGATAAGCGGGACATATTCGACTGGGTAGTTAGAGTCGGCACTTCCGTTGCTCTTGCGTATCATGCAGCATGGTCGGCCAGTGCAATCTGTTGTAAAATGGCCTGCTTCATCGCATTTCACTTTCGCCTTAAGTTTCTGAGTTGATACATCTTGTAGTTGTATGTCGCAAGTATCTGCGAGAGCATTTTCCTTTTTCGGCTTTTTAGGTAGGGTGGCTCGGTTCAGGTACCCTTCGTCTCGCTTTTTTCTGTGGATCATAAGTGATGCACTCTAGTAATAGCGAAGTATGGGCACTGTTGTCAGTCTTCCCTGCCTCTTTTTGTCAACGTATGTCCTTTTGGGTGCTTTTATCAGTCTTTTCTGACTCCTTTTGACAACCTATGTTCTTTGTAGTGCGTTTATGCATAGCCACACCGCGTCTCTCACAGGTTGATGGATCGTTCGCCTTCCACCACCCATTATTTCGACAAACTCCTTCATTTTCTCACCATGCCTATCAAGAGCATCAAATTTACGGTTACGGTTGTTTCATCGTTGTTACTATTGTTATTAATGGTTAAACTCATATCTTAAGTGTCTCCTTTGAAAGTCGTTATCTATCATTCATTATCAATCATTTTTGTTGTCACTTTAAGATCCCATAGTTGTCTGTGCAAGCAATGAGGCCATACATGGGTTGATACAGACCTTTATTGGGGGATTGCTTTCAGAGCCGAATCAGTATTAGTTAGGAATGTTACATCTAAACCTACACTACCAACTGAATAATGAGTATTCATGCGTGTCTGAGTTTTCACAATTAAGCTTCAAGTCTGAGCACACAGGGTTTTTCATCATGTTTTCCCCTCTTAATTCCGGAGACGCTAGTGTGTTACAGCCATTACGTTTACAATAATCCTTCCCTCCTGCTTTCTCAAACCGGGCCTGGGACCGTCTATGGCGAACTTACCTCTGCAAAGGCTTTCGCTTGCGATCTGCATCCTAAATGCGTGCAGCTTTAGCAAGCAATGAGCTGTGGTCAGGTCAACAATAGTGCGGATGCTATAGCGATTACGTTGTAACAGCTGAGCTGTAATATTTTTATTCGGTTCTTCCTAAAAGGATTTGGCCGTTCGCCACCTTGCTAAGAAAGAATCCAAAATAGTTTGTTTGAAGCTAGTCTTCAGCACTGTTGGTGCTACATCGACTGACTTTCTAGTGGAATTGATGTTTGCAGATCCTTGCCGTGTAAGTCGCTATGACCCAGTATCCAAATTAGAAAAACCGCCATAATGGCCGCTAGGCGATTCAAATTGTGTGGATACTAGTTTGAACGTAGTCCTGCAGGATTATAGTGCCAGAGTGCTCGGACCGCTTGAGCTGTCGAGTTAAATTTTTTTAATGACAATTTTCGAAAAAAAAACGAAACCAATTTCGTTCGTGAACGGGCCATACTCACGACTCCTTTTACCACCTTGAATACAAATTTAACGAAGTTCAATGTAAAGGGAAAATTATTTTTCTTTAAAACAGATGAAAATTTGACCAACGTATAACAATTTAAATACCATTAACGGCAAAAAAATTATTTTTGGATCAGCACCCTTCTTCTAAGCATTTCCATGCAAATGAACGATTTCGGAAAATACATTTAATCGATTTCCATCAACCCCAGAAAATATATGCGTAAACATTATACAGTGACGGACAAAAGTCTACGCCAGCGCCTTGTATTAAGGTTCTGGTTAATTGGAAGTTTTAATTAAAAAGCCATTGATGTACATTTTTTCAGTAACATAAATATATTAGCCCTCCCCCCGCCTCCCCCTTCCACCTTACACCTCCCATAATTTAGAAAATAGAGCTCACTTATCCAGTAAACAATTCAACCAAAAATGAATATTCTACCTTTAACGGTCTCGGAGATATGAGTCCATAAGTACGCGTACGGCGGGACGGATTTTTTTTTTGCATTTTTAGGCTAATTTAGTAAAGAAACGCGAAAAAAAAAATTTCAGAGTAGCACATTTTTTTTTTCCTGTGTCGATCATAATACTTTATTTTTAGAATAATAAAGTAAAATTGAGATAACCTTTTTCCCAGTGTATTAAACTTTTCTCATTTCTTGTAGGATAATTACATGATTGAGCATTACGCGCAATCATGATTCTGTTATGTTTTTTTTCAGAGCTACATCCAACGATACAAGCGATAAGATAAGTCAACTATGTTAATTTCTAATGACTACCGAATATAATTGTAAACTGCAATCGTTGCACTTATGAATCATTTGACGCATTGTTGGGATCATGCAATTTTCACTTGTATCTTACATATTATTAGGATCCATAAGCAAATATATGAGCGATGATCCGATTGATAATGCTCAGTTCTCGAAAATCTGTTATGAAAACATTCCAAAATTTGCAGAGACAAAAAACGATATCGTCTCTATTTCGATCATAATTCCCTCGACATACAAATCCCGAGTTAATCTATTTTAACTCACGATTTTAGTAGAAAGTGGCTGGATTATGTATTGGATAGCGACATTCACAATTATTGAAAAGAGAGTTAATGCATTTTAACTCGCATCGTAAGTCGAGGGCATTAGGAACCCCCGAGATTTTATCGCCTGATGTTTGGATTGTTCTAGTCATCCTCGTAGTCGCAGTCTTCTGTTATTAACAATAAATGGTGAAAATGTTGGTAGTTTGCTGAAAGTGGTAGTAGTTTTCCGAATGGACTGACGGACATCCCGTTTTTAGATTTTTAAGTGATTATAAGAACTTCTGCATCATTCATTTTTTCTCCGAGCCTTATTTCTTAGTGTTCCAAAATTTGTGGCAAACTTATAATACTCTCAAATTTCATCTAGAGTATAAAAAGGGCGGCGGATCGGTTTTATATGTGTGATTGTCCAATGTTCGCCATGCTTACGATTTTTTTATATATTTCATTTTTCTATTATTTTGTAAATGAATTTTAAAAATTTTGAAGTTCCTAGTCTCAATAAAAATTTTAGCGTTTTTTGTTTTCAAACTTTTAAAAAACTTAAAACGAAGTTGCATCAAAAGTTTTCAAATCACACTTGGCTTTCTATCTCCTCTAATGCAAAAGTATCATTTTGATCAATTTCAATAAATCAACTTATAACCAACAAATTAAAAGATACGAACTTGAAATTTAGTACGAAAACTTTTGAAGAGACTCGAAATAAAACATCATTAATTTTGGATTCCCTCATCTCGCCTACCTCTTACCGCCTTACAAATATATGGTTCTATGAACATATATTGTGGCCATAAAGTAAGGGCACTTTGTAAATAAAACTCTCTGGGGAATGAGATTGAAAAATTCTTTTCTTTGGTAAGCAGGTAAGACTGTTTTTAATTACTATCCCAAAAATTAGCGCGGTCTGTTAATCAGTTTGTTTATAGCAGCTGGTTGAATGGGTATACCTCAGTAGTCCACAGCGATTTTTGTTTTATGTCTTCGATCGACTGAAAACTGCCACGGAGCGGTAATTTTAGTTTCGAGGATTGGAAAAAGTCACACGGGGCCAAATGTGGTGAATACGGTGGTTGATTGAAGCAATTTGTTGCTTTTTTGGCCTTAAATTCGGTCAAAATTTAGGCTCAATACGATGGCGCATTTTTATGGTGGAAAATCCATGAACTCTCCTTTCATAATTCCGGCTATTTTTTATGGATTTGCTGACGCAAACGCTTCAGTACGGTCAAATAGTACTCCTTATTGACCGTCTGTCTTTCCAGAACGAATTCATGAATCAACAGGATCAAACCTTGAATATCGAAAAAAAACATAACCGTTGTCTTGATTTTTATACTTTTTTTTAAGAAAATTCAGCTGTATTGGAAGGAGTCGAGAACGGTCAGGTTTCGTGGCCAAAGTATTCACCAAAATCAAACAAACGGACTCGCGAGAGATATCGAGTTGTCCTGCTATCTTAGTTATACGGGCAGAATGATTTTCGAGCATTTTCCTTCACTTTTTGAATGTTTTCGTCAGTTGAAGAGTTAGGAGGTCGTCTAGAACGAGGTATGTCTTCAACATCCTTTCGACTGTCCTTAAAGGCATTGTACCACTCGTAGACTCATGTTTTTGATTTAACTGAATAAAAAAAAACCTTTTCCAACATTCGCAACGGTTCCGCGCACGAAATTTGGTTGGAAACACAAATTTGAGATAAATTCTTTGTTCCATATTTTTATCAGATGTAAAAATCGTCGTGGACTACTGAGGTTTACCCACTCAATCAGCTGTTGTAAATAAAATGATTAACAGACCACGCTATTTCTTGGAATAATAATTAAGGATAGTCCACCTACTTATTGAAATTAAAAAATTTGAAATAACATTCCCCAGAGTAATTTTAATTAAACAGCTCCCTCCGGAAAGTAATCCATGTGAAATCTTGCTTAACACTTTCTAAAGCCTTTTTAAAGTGCAGAATCATGAGATCTGGCGAGCTAATTGCGTCAGACTGGTCCAGCATTATCCAAAGGGTTGTTTTATGGCATGTAGGAAATACAAGACGACGCTTTACGTAATCCAGCTTAATAAACTTCCTGAGTGCTCTGTACAACATCAATAATCCTATTAAAAATTAGCTTCACCATGATTTTAGCTAAGGTGGTTGGTAAACGTATCGCTTCTCCCAGCTTATGTGACTCGGTTTTGGTATAAGTACGATCTCCTAATCACTTTTGGTCCTACTCAGAATTAGCGCACAGAATATTTATTTAGTCATAGTCCGTTTTCGAATGTCAAAAAGAAAAGAAAATTTCGAAATGATAACTTTTAATAGTTAGGTGGTAATTGATTTTTTAAAAATTGTCGAAAAAAAAAATTCGTATGGGAGGGGGTAACATTTTTGAAAGTATTCAACCTGTTAATATTTCGTACTTCTGGGGATTTTTTTTAAATCAATCAAATTCTTGTTAAGACCCCCTATAGGGGCATGGACAGAAACAACTCTCTTCCAGAAGGCGCGCTCCTGAGCATCGGCCTTAACCTCGCCAGGACTTGTTTTTTTTAATGCATTTCACAAATTTTCAATTTTCTACCTTAATATTTCATTTAAAAATTTTCAGTTGTTGTCTTTTTTCATTACACGTAAAACACATTGTACACGTTAGACCAGGGGGACTGGTCCATAACGATTGTGGAACAAATTATTATTTTTTCTATATGTATATCAAATAGATGTTTCCACATGGAAGATTTAAACTAAGTATTTTTCACCAGAGCCCTACAAAAATCACTTAAAATTTTTAACATTTTTGTTTTGCATCTCCCTCTCCTTACACCCCCCATCTTAAAATGCTTACCAAAATTAAAAAATATGTAGTTCTACAATATCACAAAACTTTAATTTTATATTTGTACTCAGTTTTGAGATATAATGGTTTGAAATATTGGAAAGTGCACCATTTTTCAAATGCTCCCCATTTCCACCACTACTTTTAAGTTCAAATGTTATGTTTTTTTCATAATTCTCTAATATAGCTTAATATATGTTCCAAGTTTCAATTTCATAACACAAGAGATAACTGAGATATTAGTTTTTAAGTGTTTTTCTTTGCACTCCCCTGTACTATAATAACTAGGCTCCTTATAAGTTGATTGTGGTAGATCCGCATGCCACCTTAATGGCCCCAAGATATGAATATTTCATGGTAAATATTTTCGAAGATATAATCATTCAAAGACAAAATTTGGTCGACAATTTGTTTTTAGCTCCCCTTTTCGGGCACAAAAAATTAAATTATTTTCAAAGTCTGTGCCCCAAACCCCTTTATATATATTTTAATTTTCAGATTGCTAGCTAAAACTACGTTTGAGATATTCAAATTCTTTTTTTTTTCGATTTTTGCGCTCCCCCGCCTCCCTCCGCCACCCCCTTAACACTTACACCACCCAAAATGGGTGTCCACCTGAGATCCGCAACCATCTACAATCCACCTAAAAATTAACTTTCTACCTTGAAAACCCTTCAGTTAATATGCATTAAGTGTACAAGTACGGCGTACAGATAGTCGAATATTTTTTTTTTAGTCTTGAAACGTGAAAAAACGAAATTTCAGGGTAACAAATATTTTTTTGCCAAGTCGATCACAATATTATTAAGATAACAAAGTAAAATAGTTATTATAATTTATTATTTTGTTGTTATACCTAGAAATGTATAAGAATTATAATTAAAACAAAACCTCATTAAAAGGTATCATACTCCAAATGTCTATATAAAACATCTTTTCATTCATATAATGGTCATTAAATAAAAAAAATAATTCTGAAAACATTTACAAAGCCAAATAAATTGTTGTTTATCTTGATTCCTCATTTGTGATAAAAAGCATATATTGTCGTTGTTTTGATGAAACCTCCTATGTGAGTTGAGTACAATTTTTCAGAAAGTGTTAAAAGCTGTTTAGAATAAATATAGGTAAATTATTCTTGCCAAATTTGTATATATATATTTTTATACTCTAGATGAAATCTGAGAGTATTATAAGTTTGCCACAAAGTTTGTAACGCCAAGAAATAAGGCTCGGAGAAAAAATGAATGATACAGAAGTTCATGTAATCACTCAAAAATCTCAAAACCGAATGTTCGTCCGTCTGTCCGTTCGTGTCCTCTCTAGCTTGAGAACGAGTTGATCTCGAAAGTTCAAATTTTGTACACATCGCTTTTGACAAAAATGTAAGGACAAGTTCGTGAACGGGCGAAATCGCTATATCCCTTCTATCCCTTCTCATACAAAATGACACAATTACGCAATTTGTCAATAAACGGCTTTTCTCGAAAAGTATAAATGCTATTGATCTGAAATTTGGGACATAATAGTTTTATGATGATTTCATTCTACTGTATAAGAATTATTTGCGTCCTCCCTATCCTTCCACCCCCTCCCATACAAACTGCACTTTTTCATGAAATGCTCTAAACCAATTTACTCAGTGCGTATAAAATTTATCGATTTGAAATTGTGCACTGAACATTTATTTAGAATTATTAGTAAGATAAAAAAAATTAGACGATTAGATTTAGCCCTACTACCCCCTGCCATACAAAATGACACAATCTCGCAATTTGACATTAAACGAATTTGCTCAAAAAATATAAAGATTTGATCTGAAATTTTGAACATATTACTTCTATAATAAATGCAATAAGCTGCATAAAAATTATTTGAGTCCTCCTTTTCTTTCCACCACCTCCCATACAAACAGCATTTTTTTATGAAATACTGAAAACCGATTTAATCAGTACGTATGAAATTTATCGATCTGAAATAATTTACTAAATATTTATTTAGAATTATTAGTCAGACCAAAAAAAATTAGGTGATTAGCTTTATTCCTTCTAACCCCTCCCATACAATTTGACACAATTCAACAACTTTACAAAAAGTCGATTTTCCTGAAAAGTATGGATGCTACTGATCTGCAATTTAAAATATTGTTATGAATCTGGCAACCACGCAATTCGATCTCTCTTTTCGAATCGTCGAGAATGACGTAGAACATTATCCCCTACTGTGTAAAACGCCATCTAGAACGTTCAAGTAAAACCTGGAATAGTCTGGACACACACACATACCCACCCGAAGAATACACCACAAGGTTCGAGAATTGGGAAAAACCCAATATAAATACCGCAGCTTTCAGACCAGAGTTAGTCATAGACCGACACCTATCGGTGGAAGAACGCGAACCGGTACAAGAAAGCGATAGTAAAACACGCGACAGTGTTGTGAAAAAGGCGAAGTGATCGAGAAATTGTGAAAAAGTGCAATTAAATAAATTATCCTTATATTTTTAAACGAATTGTGTTTTACTTGAAATCGGCGATCCCCTAGCTCGCAACAATATGTTAATTAAATGATGTTCACAGTTATTTCTAAGAAAGTCATGAATAAGTTCACACTCCTTCTACCACCTCCCATACAAACTGCAGAGCTTCCCTAAATCCAATACACTAATTTTCTCAGTACCTATTAATTTTTGAATCCTAAATTTTGTATAAAACATTATGATAGCAACGTTAGCGTGATGTAAAAAAAAGTTCAATGTCGTCACCCCTCCACCACTTCCCCTACAAAATTTCTTAAAATAAAAAAATTCTCTTTCATCTAGAGTATCGCACGATTGGGCTTTATGCCTTCGACAGACGATGCAAGCTAATATATATTAACTTGCTATTTTGATATAAGTAGGCTGAATTATGTATAGGATAATGACACTAGTAATATCGAAAAGCAAGATAATATATAAGGCTGTCGACACACGATGCGAGTTAATCATCGTGTGTCGACAGCCTTACGCGCAATCGTAGTTCTGTTATATATATTTTTTTTTATTTTGGTGACTAGTGGTTAATCTTTATATATGTAGGTTTCAGAAGAAGAACTGGGTGATAATTTAGATCATCATTACTGGCCCTGACCGGACGCTGACCTCCTGAATGAATCTTTTGATACCACATTCTATTTTGAAAAAGAAAGAATACGCATAAACGGTTTCTTCAAAACATCGTCGATATATAAAATATACTATGTTAGCCGTATTCCAACACCAACCTTCGGCCAGTCTTTTTCTACGTCTAAGTAGGCGAATATGTAAAGCTGATAAGGACTTTTTACTCCAGACAAATCTTAAGAAAAAAGATATTTGAAAAAAACAAAATAAAATATATACAGTCAAACTTCCATAACTCGAATCACCATTCTCCACAAAAATAGTTCGACTTATGGAGACTTCGAGTTATATAACAGTTTATCAAAACCAGCGGATTTATTAAAAGACACTACAATTACTACATATATTCAATTCACATTTTTATTTACTCCATATTAAGTACTACATACTACATAGTGGGTTAAAATAATTAGTAATTTGTGGCTGAAAATTTCCTTTTCTTTATTATTTTCAATAAAAAGAGATTCCAGTTTATTTAAAGCCTTATAGTGTTCATCAGTTGCGTTTTCATTCGTTTGTAAATATATAATAGATTCAATTTTCTCAAGGAATCAGATATATCATTCGTACAAGGCTGTTAAATAAATTATTCTTCGGAACCCTCGTCATCACTTTCCACTGCAATTAAAGTCTGAGTCACTGATTCAGAATTATAATTCTCAATAATGTCATCATCTGTAAGAAAACCTTCTGCACAAATTTCATTGTCCATCTCAATATAATCATCAAGAGTAGCATTGGAAGTTATATTATTCAACGTTATCCATGCTTCATAATCAGTTTGTATCAAGCTCCTTTCCTGATCAATATTATTTAAGAAAAGTAAACGTATGTTATCCTCTTCATCCCATGTAGAATGCTGACCAAATCCAGCTTTTTTAAAGGAATTCGCAATCGCTTGATTTTTGACGTCAATATGCTTTTGTTATGTGGTTAGTACAATCCAGAAGTATAATATCATGTTTGTTCTTTGTCTCTAAACGCTTTAATGCTTCTTTTAAGATTCTGCTTCCATAGTGGCACTTTAAATTTTGAATTACTCCCTGGTCAATTGGTTGCAATTTGGAGGTTATATTTGGTTGAAAAAAAGCCAATTCTGTAGATTTCAATTTTCTGTGTAAGTCTTTTAGATGGGCAGGACAATTATCAATGAATAATACGACTTTTCATCCAGCGCGTAAAATTTTTTTATCTAATTTGCAAATCCATTCTTCAAAAAGTTTTCCGGTCATCCACGCCCTGGAGTTTGATTTACAATCAACGGGTAGCGACTTAACCCCAAGAAAGCATGCTACTTCTGCCAATCAAGAGAATTTTCTGTTTTTCTGTTACATCCATGTTTGCTGCCAACAATAATGTAACTCGCTGCTTACTATGTTTACCTCTATGGCATTTATCACCTTTGAACGTCAGTGTCTTATCTGGTAAGCATTTGAAGAACAGTCCTGTCTTGTCTGCATTTAAAATGTCGCGTTCATTATACTTTTTTTTAATAGATGGGGCAAAATGTTGGTTTTCCATTTATCGCAGTCCTCGTCACGAACATCACTGCTTTCACCGCATGCCTTTGTGTGACACACACCATGCCTACAATGCAACATACATACGTATGACACACAATTTGGTTAACATTTTGTTAGTTAAATATTTGTATACCATACCTTTGCTTCCATTTATCAAGCCAACCAGTGCTTGCCTTCAAATCGTTTTCTCCAAACCGCTTCGCAAATTCCAATGCCTTCTCCTTTAAGATTCCTCCAGATATGGGCATGTTTTGGTTTCTTGCTTCTTTAAACCAATTGAAAACTGCAGTATTGACATTTTTGAATAGTGGATTTTTAATTCTTTTGCTGCATTCAGCACCAGATTCAACTGATGCGATAATTGTGTCCTTATTTTTTTAAATCGTTGAAACTGTGCTCGCCGGAACACCGTATTTAAAAGCTACATTCTTTTTCTTTAATCCACTTTCTATTTCTTGAATTAATTTATACTTTTCGTCAATTGACAAATTTTTTAGAACACGTTTCGACGCCATGAAAAACCGATTTTGTGTTAATATACCGCGGTACGTAAACTGAACTCGTGTTGACTTACAAGCGCAACTGAAATGTGCACCAAGCGGCAACTTCATAAAACATTTCTTTATAAATAGGGACTTTCCTAACTATAAGAACCCAAAACAACAGACCACTTACTTTGATGTGAGAAAATGAGGGATTCTCCAAAAAAAAAAGAAACAAAAATTTTCTCTGCTATCAGGGATCTCCCCGAATTGTTCGACTTATTGAATACGCGAGCCATTTTTTTTACTCGACTTATGGAGAAAGGCGAGTTATGGAAGTTTGACTTATGGAAGTGACATTTTATACAATTTGCTCTCTAAATGCTATTGACACCTGATTTAGTTCGAGTTATAGAAAATTCGAGTTACAGACGTTCGACTTATGGAAGTTTGACTGTATATATATATATATATGTATGTATGTATGTATGTATGCATGTATGTAAGCTAGGGTATAGCCTAGTAGGTAGTGTGTTGGTCTTGTAATGTGAAGGTCGTGAGTTCAAATCCCGATTGGCGCAATATATAATTCTGGCACATGGCATGCTTAGATATACCTTGGTCACCTCAGTTTAAGAAAATGAAAATTCGTAGAAAGAGGGTTGTGCGAAGGGCTAACAACCCCTCCACAATAAGTAATGAAAAATGTTAAGGAACCTGAATATCAGGAGGCCAAGGTCCGATTTGGGCTGTAGCGCCATTGTAGAATTGTAGAATGTATGTATGTATTATGGCTTCATTAGTAAGAAAAAACATTCCCATTAATGATGGAACACAACTTCGTTCAAGTAGCTGCCTCGGCTGGCTTCGCAATAACGCATTCTGTCACTCCAATTTTCCAAGACCATGTCGATGGTTTCGGGCTGTAGCTCACGGATTGCTTGGATGCTATTGGCCTTAAGTGCTTGAATCGTTTCTGAATTGTTGGTATAACATCGGTCCTTCACGGTTCCTCAGACAAAAAAGTCCAAAGGGGTCAAATCACAGCTCCGAGGCGGCCAATTGACATCGCCAAGACGGCTGATAACACGATTTGGGAATTTGGGGCGTAAAAGATCGAATGTGGCATGGGCTGTGTGGCATTTCGCGCCATCCTGCATGAACCAGAGGTCGTCCAAATCTGTCTTCAATTTCAGTAAAAAAAAGTCGGATAACATGGCTCTGTATCGTTCGCCGTTGACAGAAACGTTGTGCCCAGCCTCATTTTCGAAGAAAAATGGTCCAATGATGCCACCACTCCACAATCCGCACCAAACTGTCACTCTCTGTGGATGCATTGGTATCTAAACAATAACGTACGGGTTTTCCGAGTCCCAGATGCGGCAGTTTTGTTTGTTAACGTAGCCTCCGAGATGAAAATGCGCCTCGTCAGAAGAGATGTTTTTTCTCCCAAAATCGTTGTCCAATTCAAGCTGTTCTAAGACCCACACTGCGGAGCGATAACGAAGCGGATGGTCGTGCGTCTTCAATTCCTGAGTCAATTAGACCTTATTAGTGAATTATCCGAGATCTTTGTGCAGAATTCTCGTCAGGCTAGTGCGTAAAATGTTGAGCTATTGAGATCAACGGCGAGTTGATGTTCGTGGAGTGAGTCTCACACTCTCGGCTACAGCAGCCACATTCTCGTCTATGCGCTCCGTACAATGGCGGGAACCATGAGTGTTGTCCACTAGCATGCCAGTCTCACGAACTTTTTGCACAAACTTGCGTACAGCAGGCGCGGTGGGTGCTTCATTTCGGCCAAAACTTCTTTTCAAAAAACGTACTGTTTGGGCTACACAGCACTTACTTTGGAAATAAGTTTTCAGTATTTCTCAACATTGTTCAAGTGTAAAGCGACTCATTTCGTTCCGCGGAGGAATGATACTGACTTTCTATCAAGATTTTGAGCGGGAAATAGCTTTCAAAATAACCTATGATTTAAAAAGAAACCACTGGATGGCCCACCCTGTAAATATATATATATATACATCTATATCTGGAATCGAAACCCGGGCCGTCCACACGTCTAGCGACCATGCTAACCCTAAGCTACAGACACTGATAAGCTTTCTTTCCCAAAATGTAGTCATCTACTTAGTGTTCACAGTTTTTTATATAGGGGACCCCTTAAACCCTTTTACAATAAATATAAAAAGCTCTCAATCAGGGGGTTCACACACTAGCTTTACAAAATCCAAACATAAGCTTTGTCTAGGGCTTAACAGTGAGCTATACGTAAAATGTCATGTTTTCATAACTTAAGTTGGAGTCTAACACCAATAATAGTCCTGTCAAGTCAAGTTTCGTAATATTTAAAAAGCACTTATTTTTAAGCATGTAGTTTGAATATTTTCTTTGCATCTACAAGTTTGAATTGGGGAAATTAAAAACCTTTAAGAATTACATACTTACTCCAAATAAATCTGAAACTAGAAAGGTTGAATTATGTCTCAGGAAATAAAGACAATGAAGTGGTTAGAAAGACACCAACAATATTAACAAAAAACATAACGCATGGAGACCGAAACGAAATGTTATATTCTGTCATAGTTTTTTTGGTTATTAGTATATGGGAAAGAGTGAACATTAGTTGGTAATAATCACATATGTGGATTTTTCGTCGCTATGTTAATATATAAAGGTCAATGTAATTGCAAACCGGGACAGTAGTCACTAAGAATTCTTTACAGTTTGTTTTCTTACCTTGAACTTGTCGTGGCTGGTAAGTTGTTCGAGATCGTGTGCATGAAATACATACAAAAATACAAAAAAAAATGCTCAGAGTGCTTCAAATCGCTCCAGCTGTAGTTCATTTGCAGAACAAGAACACGAGAAAATTTTCAAGCAACTACATAGCTTGGGAAGCTACGATTCGAATAAATAAACCTTAAGTGGCGAATGTCGAGACTCCAAGAGCTTACGAAGAATTGCTCAAGTGAAACATTTCACTTCGAGCCATAGTCGATTTGAATCGAAATCGAAAACGTGACCCCTGCCTACCATAGAGATAATGCTTAAATCTTGTGTATCTCTAATGCTTCATATCTTTACCGTAGCAGCGGAGCATACAATCAAAAGAGCAATGTAGTGGGCACAAATTACTAGAGCTGGAAATTTTTCTTCTTCTTATTCATTATTATTTCCCTATTAAAAAGTTTTAAGCTCCTTATGATTTGAAACATTTCATCATCCTCTTCTGTGTTTTGGTTGCTTCTTTTGGCCTTTGAGCTATTGTTGGGTTGAATGAAGTATACGCTTCTATTGAAGCTACATCTGTGTTGAAAGGCACTGAAGTGGCATCTTCGCACTATATCTTCAATAGTGAGTGGAGTTGTGTACACCTGGGAAGGCCCACCATGTACACAGGTTAACAATTCGTTATTCCCGTTGATGCTTAGTTTTTTCCGGCGGGCTCTATAAAAGAATTGTGGGTAATATCATTCGCCATCAGTTATCTCGAGGCCGTTGTGCAACGCGTATATAATTATATAATCCGTGTTCTATCGGGTCCTACATATATTTCAAACAAAATGTTGAGTTTGAGGGTATTTTGTGCGGTATGGATTATGATGTGCATGGGTGAATCGTTCGCGTTAGAGGATACACAAAATGGGCAAAGTCCTGGAGTGCGATCAGTTATTCGAGTTTACGATGAGTGTACAAAAGCTAGTGAAGGATTCGTGCCGTGTTTAAAAAAGAAAGCAATTACCTTCTTGGATAGGATGTCCTCGATTGATGCCATTACTGTAGGCGATGGGATTAAAGTGATTCGTACTGAAGGTACTGAAGCGGGACGAGCTGTAAGTGAGAACGAATTGGAAGCATCTTTACCACGAGGAATTGACGATCGTGACAGTGAGCTCACAAGGCTACTTGTCGAGCGAGTCGCAAGATTCTTCAGTGGTCACACGTTGCAAGTTAATTTCCCAAAAGTCTCATCGGAAGACCTCGGCAGAGGGCTCGAAGAAGGTCTGTTGCAAAAATAATAACCATGCATAGTGAAGGATTAAGAAACAAACCATTACATTTTTTATTGTGTACACAGGTCGTGGGAAAATGAAGAAAATGATGGGCATGATGATGATGGGAATCGCTATGAAGATGGTTGGTATGATTCCAGTAGCGATCGCAGCCCTGTATTTATTAGCCGGAAAAGCATTGATCGTTTCGAAGATAGCTCTGCTTTTAGCAGGCATTATTGGACTTAAAAAATTACTCGCTGGACGAGGAGGAAGCGGTAGTACAACTGCTTCAGTGTCTTCTTACTCAGCAGGAGGATCGGGAGGATGGTCATCGGGAGGTGGTCATGGCGGCGGATGGGATAGAAGATCACTGGATAATGCACATGATCTCGCTTATCGCGAATATGCGAAACAATCAGTCACGAAGCAAATTTAGGTAAACAATATATTTCTTTTAAATCATCTCAATTCACAAAAATTCTTGTTGTTCCTTGTCATTACATCTCTCTTTAAAATGTCATGCTTGAATTTTCTTTATTTGAAAATTTCTTTTTGTTTATTTACTTTAATATTTATTTATTTATTTATTAATTTATAGATAGAAATCTCAACCTATTTAGTAAATTACATTTGTACCTTATTTATTAATTTTTGTAATAAATAGATTGATATAAAATTGAAAGATTTTGAAATGCACTTAAATATCTAAACTCCCATTAGCTCTCACGTAAGTATAAAAGAAAGAATTTTGCATTTAAAAAAATTATGCACATGATTTATTTTTGTTTTTGCCATCCTTTATATGTAAACATTTTTCCGATCTTTCAATATTCGCAAAACAATGCAATACATTAAATACTCCTGTTTCAATTTCTGAATCCAAATGTCGAAAGTATAAGCAATTCACTTTTTTAGAAATGCGGATATTGTACTTTATTATTCTAATATTAAAGTATTGTCGTCAACGCAGAAAAAAATCTTTTTCCTCGGGAATTGGTTTTTTCGCTTATTTTGACTAAATTACCCCACAAAAAAAAATTCCAAATGATTACATTGTTGATTTACTGCTAAGAGTCACTAAGTTTACTTTTGATGGATTTAAACCCAAAAGTACGAAATTATGATTTTCGATCATATTTATCGATATGTATATGTATAAAATTAAAAAAAATTAATAATGCAAACCTTATTAAATGTTAAAAATATTTTCACTAAGTGGACAACGTTTTGATACTACAGAGCGAAAAGTCGTCTAGTTACTTAGTGAATATTTTATTAATTTATTTTTGTATTTTAGCGTTATCTAGGTGGTATATAGGCCCGTAGTCAACTTAAATGATTGTAAGGGGGAAGGATTGAAACATGGAATATTAATTAAGCTATATTAACGAAAAATGACAAAAATATAAAATTTGGACATAAGAGAAGCGGGTAGAAATGGAGAGCATTCCCAAAATAGTGGACTTTTTTGAAACGGACATATCTCAGTATTCAATACAGATATTCAATTAAAATTTCTTCGGATTGTGGAGCGATAAATCTTTAATTTTGGTGAAATTATGTAGTGAGCCAAAATGTCGAAAACTTTTATTAATTAGGCTCTGGTAAAATATACGAAGTTCAAATTTTTGCTCATCCATTAATATACATAAAGAAAAATAATAATTTGTGTGTCGGGGCCTGGATCCTACTCTGGGCTCAGATATTAATTTGAAACGCGCGTGTGCGGTACCATATGGCAATTGGCAATATGCAATAATGCATATTTATGGTTACCGTCCAGGTAAACCAAATTATGGATATTGCTGACGATGCATCACCAATATCCACCAATATTACTTGTGCATCGATATTTCTGGAAATAATACGAGCACGCGGCGTCTAAAAAGTGTTGTCCCAGAGTGCGGACTAAATATACAAATAAATAATAAATAAAATATAGAGAAAGATAGTGTTTTTATTGCTCGACAAAGGACACGACATGAGCAAGAACTGTTATCATCGAAGTGGGGCTCTAACGTGCACAAGGTATTACTAAAGTATTGGAAAAACAGAAAAACTAAAATTTTTGATGAATTTTTTTGAAATAGAATTTGATGAATTAATTTTTAAGAAATGTATAAAAGTTCAAGATATTCGAAATACTTCCTCCGAGACAAAAGTATTTTTATACTCTAGATGAAATCTGAGAGTATATTGTGTTTGCCTTACCGTTTGTAACGCTAAGAAATAATGATCGCACAGAGTCACCAAGGGTACAGAAATATTTGTTGATGCTCAAAAACCTCGAATTCAAGTGACCGTCTGCCTAAAACATAACTCTCGAAAGTTTTGACCTACCTCGCTACCCCCGCCCACCCTACAAATTTCATGAAATTTAAAGAAATTGATTTCTCGCCGAAACCATTTCAGCTATTGGCTTGAAAATCAAGCCATAGTATAACGATGTGTATATCATTGAAGTCAAAAAATATTGATCTGATCCTTTTACTCCTTCTACCACCTCCCATACAAATGCACAATTTTCAAAAATGCATTTATTCGGTTTTCATTGCAACTAGTAAAGCTAAAAGAACCAATTTTAGTCATAATTAATTTTATTCCCATTGCAACCGATTTTGTGAAAGCTGTCAACTTCATTTCACCCTATCAACCTCCCATACAAATTTCACGAAATTTCGAAATTTTAACTAAATTATTTTTCTCCAAAACCGTCAAAGCTATCAACTTTAAATTTTGAGAAAAGTATACTATTATAAATATCATTGATGTCGAAAAATTTGGTTTTGATTCAAATACTCCTTCAACCCCCTCCCATTCAGATGCACAATTTTTGGCAAATGCATTTAATCGATTTTCATTGAAACTAGGAAAATTACAAACTTCAAACTTTGCCAGAATTTGTCCCTTAATAATTGCAATAAATGTTAAGAAAAAATATGAACTTCGCTTCACTCCTTTTACCACCGCCCATACAATTTTTTGCATTGAAAATTCAAGAAATGTATTTCTCCTTCGAACAGATGAGTAACAAGGCAATGTGATTAGAATGTTGATAAGCAGATTCAAAATCATCAAAAACCTCCTACTTTCTCTGCCATCTCCCATACAAATGACATAAATTCAGAGAAATTTGTGCAATTTTCTCGAAAATTATGAAACCTACAAACTTTAAATTCATCATTAAACATTTTGTATACTACATTCAGTGATATATACAAAAATTACAAACCCCCTCTCTCTGCTTTTATCACCTCCCATACAAAATTAGCTATTCACTATTCGAAAGGATTTGAGATGACATATTTTCCAATAAACCCTTTCCTATTTCATCTATAGTATCATATGATTGGGCTTTACGCCCAATCATAATTCTATTATGTTTTTCCCCATTTTTTATAAATCTATTATCACTCAAACTAGCTAGAATGTAGCCTAGTAAGTAGCGTGGTGAACTACAACGCGAAAGTTGGGTGTTCAAATCCCGGTCGGCGAATAATTTCAGCACACTATCTGCTTCGGAGATAGAGATTTGTGCGAAGGGCTAACAACTCTTTTCACAATAACAAACAAAATGTTAAGGAACCGGAAGATCATGAGGACAAAGACTGATTTAGGCTATAGTGCCATTGAAGAAGAAGATTTTCACTAGTTAAAAACTATTAACTTGAAAATGTGATCACTTTTTAAATATTAAATCAATTTTTGTAAATCAAACGTTTTTTAGTACCCCATTCTTCTACCCTAGCTAGAGTGTAGTCTAGTTGGTACCGTGTTGGTCTACAATGCAAAAGTCGTCAGTTCAAATCGCGATTGACGTGTAATTCCAGGAGCTGCGTAATTGGTTATATCTTGTTGACCTCAATATATGATACGAAAATGAAAAACTCGTAAATAGAGGCTAACAACCCGCAACAAGTAATGAAAAAGGTTAAGGGACCCAAAGGTCAAGATGCCAAGGCCCGATTTTAGCTGTAGTCCCATTGTAAAAGTAGAATTCTTCTACCTCTTCTCATTAAAAGGTGTAATGTCAACCGATATTAGTAAATCAACATATATCTAACAAATTTGAAGGAACGAACTTCAAATTTTATACGAACCCCTCTCAAAACTAATGTCAATCAAATAACTCTCGATAACCTCGTCATTATCATTAGAGGCAAATATAACTTAACAATTTTGGAAAGAATATAATCTACCTTAAAAGTGAAAAAGTACTGGTATCATTCTAAGAAATTGAACATTAACTCAATTCAGACTGAATAAAACATCAACTCCCTTTTCAAATAGGTCAAATATATGTGATATTTGATAATAAAAACAATTGGAACAAATATATGGAATGGACTCATGCCAAAGCATTAAAGGCTTGCAAGAATTTGTTTGGTTACAAAAGGATTATCCGCCCGAAAGTCATATAGGGATCTACAGTCTGGTGGACTAAAATTTTACAACAGAAAGCATAGCTTAAATTTCAAAAAATCCAACGACTAGCTTGTCTTAGTATCACAGACCCAATGAAAATCTGCCCTACTGCGTAGTGAAACTGTTCTTAAACATCAACAAGATATAGGTTCTTATTTCAATATAATCGGATATATTGTAAACAAAATTCCACTTTGATACCCTCTTCAAGGAACGCAAGGATTGGCAATCCATGCTACCTGAAAAGAAAGAGGAATCAACCATTTGGTATACAGATGACTTCGGAGGGAACTGGAGCCGCAGTTATAATTCGTAAATTCTCGGTTTTGAAACTACCCGGTAAAGAAGCCGCAATCTTCAAGGCCGCACTAATCGCAATAGAGTTATACATCCAGAGAGTATTAGGAAAGCTCATCGCAAAAAAATATCTGTAGGCAGAACAAATTGAAACCTGCTGTTTCCCAATAGATGCTGCCAGCAGTAAATGTTAATTAACAATGGCGGATTAGAAACGTCACATGCTAAACTTAAGCATCTGTCAACAACTTCTCTTCATTAGATTTGTGAAGTTTTATCGGCGTAATATACTTTTTTGTGCGCGAATATGTCAAAGTTTGAGCCAAATAAGCGTCATTCGCGGCAAGTTTTGCTTTTTGCCTTCAATTCAAAAAAATATGCCATTGAGGCGCATCGAATGATTGTTGAAACTTATGGAGAGGGTGCCACTAGTGAAAACAAAGTATCGCAATGGTTTCAACGCTATAAAATTGGTGATTTCGGCGTGGAAGACAAGGACCGTTACGGAGCGGTTAAAATAGACGTAGAAGCGGTTAAATTGGTTAAAGACGCAGGAGGCATTACTGGACGAAAATTCAAGCCAAATGCATAACAACTTGCACATTCATTGGACATAACTATACAAGCCATTTCACATTCTTCGAAAAGCTTGAGAATGATGCAAAAGGCAGGAAATTGCGTGTCGAGAAGCATAGCACGGCGTTTTCTCACATGCGGACAGCTGTTCCAAAGGGTAAAAAGAAAGGGATTTTTGCATTGCATCGTCACAAGTGATGAGAAGTGGATACAATAATGCAATGGAGGTGATATCGCGACCTAGCATCAACATTGACGGCCAAGCCCAACGTCCTTGGCTTGAAAATCATGCTGTGTATTTGGTAGGACCAGCTCGGTGTATTATTAGCTGCTCCAACCAGGTGAAAACATCAAAGGAGATCGCTACAAAAAACAACTAATGCGTTTGAGCCGAGTGTTGAAGGAGAAACGGCCACAATACAATGAGAGACACGATGAAGTGATTTTGCTGCACGACAACGGTCAGCCACATGTTGCTCACGTTGTGCAAACCCACCTGGAAACACTGAAATGGGACATCCTGCCTCATCCGCCGTATCCTCCACATATCGGCTCTTCCGACTACCACCTACTCCGTTCGGTGACGCATGGCCTGGCTGAGCACCACTTCCATTCTTACGAAGAAGCCAAAAACTGGGACGATTTTTGGATAAACTCAAATGAAGAGCGATTTTTTCGACGCGGAATCGACATGGTGGCAGAAAGATGGCAAAAAGTTGTGCTCAGCGGCATTTATTTGAACAATAAATATTTAATCATTTTTGCACAATGAAGGCTCGAATTTAAAAATAAACGGGTGTTTGCAAATTTTAATCCCAATATATCTTATCGGATAGTCAGGAAGTTTTCAAAGCACAAGCATCCAACAAACACTGATAGAGGCTAGTTTGGGACTGCCTCCTTAATCTAATCATCCTGGATAAAAGGAACAAAGAAACCTTAATATAGCATTAGGGTTTTCAGGAAACTGTAACTTTGTTGTATTTAAGGGATTTTTTGTCCAGATGTGATTCCCAGGCGAAAATGGCAGTACGTTAGAGAAACTTTAAAGTAACCAGAGGAAAACATAGCGAGGAAAGTTTAGGATTATAATTCTCAAGGATGATGTGAGGTTAGTCGATCATGTAGCACATGGAAGCAAGCAGTTGATCATGTGGACATAGGAATGAAGAAGTCCTGACGACCACTACAGGCCGATGCTCTCTCGCGCCTTGCAGAAGTGAGCTGTTTTTGTCCTATGCCCCTATACTAGGGTCGTACTGGCTTCACGAGAAAATGATAACATCGCAAAAAAAAGATAAGTGTATTATAAATTCTATGAAGCTTCCAACTGTTAAACCCCCTCCAATACATATGTATGTTTCATTAAAACAAAATACTCCGAATTTCAAATAATTTACTTCAGCTATGAAACTCACTATCTATACAGAGAATTTCAAACGTGAAACAAGTAATCATTTGAACATTTACCAACATTCAACCCTACTCCAATGTTCCATCCATGCAAATCTAAACTAGACTATTTAAACGAATGAAACATTGATTTTATATAGAGGAGTAACTGAAAGTAGTCCCAGTTAAGTTTTAAATAATTAAATAATTGTCTTTCCTTTCTGGTACCACTCTAAACTACATATTGACTTTTTGCGCATCCTTAAGAAAAAAAAAGTTGCGTCCGATTTATAGGCAGATATTTTTGCCTTCGCATTATGAGCATGGAATATATTGAACATTTGCGTAAGAGTGAGGATACGCACAGGTTTATACTGAGTACTCTATACCGGGTTATAAATGACCCATCTACTGTTTTCATCATCAATTTCCAAAATCTAGAACCCTTTCATTATTCTTATTTTTGACACGTTTGATCATTTTTCGCTTTCATAGTTCAAAAATAACATAATTAATTTACCAAATTTATGTGCGGGGCTGTACAAATATTTCTTATTTCTTGTTCTTGAATAGCACTGCCAAGTTTAGGCTTTGGTTTCCTTACCTTTAGGCTCCTTAACATTTTATTTGTTGCACAAATATTTCTTATTTCTTGTTCTTTAATAGCACTGCCAAGTTTAGGCTTTGGTCTCCTTACCTTTAGGCTCCTTAACATTTTATTTATAATTACGAAATTGTTGTAAGCCCTTTACCCAACCCTCTATCTACGAATTTTAATTTTGAATTTGAGTCCATGACCTTTGCATTGTAGATTAACAAGCAACTAACCAGGTTACACCCTAGCTTAAGTATTACTTTTACCAAGCTTATTTACTACATTCTTATACTCTAGATGGAGTCTGAGAGTTTTGTAAGTGTGCTCTTAAGTTTGTAATGTTAAGAAAATTTTTTCGTAAAGTATCTTCAAGTATACAGAAATATTTTTTGTCAAAAATCTCAAAGCCGTATTTCCGTCCGTGTATAAATGCTAAGGATCTGAAGATGTAAGCTTACCATTTGCATGATAAATATATTTGTTTTCCAAAAAAAAATTTAAAACGCCTAACTGCTTCTATCACCTCCCATACACACTGCACAATTTCACGAAATGCAATGCACCATTTTTTCAGTATCTCTATACATATATGGAGCTAAAATTTTGTGTAAAGAATTTTGGTTGCAATTTTAGTGATACGAGAAGAAATTATATTGATCTCACCATAATTTAAAATGACACAATTTTACAAATTTTTAAGATTTGTAATGCTAAGAAAAAACGCTAGCACAGAGTACAGAAATATTTATTGTCGCTCAAAAGTTTCAAAACCGGATGTCCATCTGTCCGCCTATCCTTGCGCTCTATACCTTGAGAATGCATTGAGTTAGAAAGTTAAAATTTTGTACACGTTATTTTTTGACGAAAAAGTAAGGTTAAGTTCATGAACTGACTAATTTTCAGTAATCAAATTCTCTTGGTAATCATAAGAGCTAATAATTTTAAATTTAGAATGTAAAATTTTTATCATAAATCTTAAACCCAATAAACCAATTTTTTCAGTACGTATAACATATTTCGAGCTTATTAAGATTGGAAAAAATAGCTGATTTGCACCACTGCTTCTACTTTCTCCCGTGCAATATGAGACAATTTTACAACTTCATAAGAACCCAATTTTCTTGGGAAGTATGAATGTTACAAGTCTAAAATTTGAGAAATGTCAATTTCTTAACATTCGTAGTTAGTTCTGAAAAAATCAATAAGAACCCCTCACCTCATTCTATCCTGGTATAAACGTGGTATAAATGAACACATAAACATGTGTGTCCTTAGTATAACTCAACAAAATTATTTAACTATCTTTTCACAAAAACCAAGGCATGGGTTACAAGCAACATTTCCCACATATACTCGTAAAACAAAAATATCCACATGAAAACGAAAGTCAAAATCTATAAAACGATAGCAAGACATGGGCTGTGCAGAGGAACCTGAAAATCTTTTAAACGCGTTTTAGAAAACGACATCAGAAGATCTATGATATAAGATGCGAACATCTGGAGGCAGATACTTTCAACAATGAGTTGCATGCTCCGTTCATCGTGAATTTCGGAAAACTGTTAAGTTAATGGTTGTTTCATGAAAAGTGGATAGACGAACGACCTCCCAAACGCTTCCAAAAAGGAATAATTATGCGACTAGAAAACTTCACAAAGCCCAGATGAGTTACGTTGTTTGTGATATCACATTTACAAGTTTATGAAATAAAATTATAAAACTGAAAGACGCGGTTGGTAAACCAAGAAAGAGGCAAGCTATTCACAAGCCCAAGAACCGATATAGGTTTTAGTTCTTTTATATTTTGAGTATAATAAAACCCAAAAAATACAATTTCTCCTAAATACTAGCAAAATTGGAACAGTTCTTTAGAACAAAAGAAATTTAGAAAAATTAAAAAGGATTGATGTTACAGTAGCTGAGACGGTTGGCTCAGGAAAAATTGAGAGGGGAGCGTGTTTATTATTAAAACAAAAATATCTAAATAAATAAACAGATAAGCCACAAAATGTTTCAATGAAATAACTGCAGATATTTGCTAATTAAAGCATATTTATGAGTGTAATAAAAACCATTGCCTGCAGTAATAGTAAAGCTGATGTTTAAGAGTAGCTTTCCGGTCAGTGATCTTTCGGAAATTAAAACTGAGTTTCATCATGGCCATTTTGGCATTTTGAATGCTATGTTTTGCAATATTATTGCTTTGTTTTTCTAATAATAAAGTTTTGTGATCGCCATGGAAAATCGCTACACTGAAATCTTATTTGTTCGCGTTTCATAACTAAATAATTAGCCGTACGTCGTACGTATGCGCTTAGCGCACAATGACTCCCAAACCCTTCCCAATACAATTTTCAATAAATGGAGGAAACTCCAGAGTAGAGCTCGAGCGTAAGAGTGAGGCTTTAGCGTCTACGGTTCAGGAATGGGGATCGAGGGCTGGCGTGGCAACTTTGAAAATTATGTTCAAGAGCTCATTGTATCAAATACGTCATTATTCGGTGTAAAGCTTACAGGAAGAGAAGTCAGGTAAGCAACTAATATCGGTTGAGATTCAAGCTTCACCTGCAAGAGCTCGGGAGGTGTCTCCTCACCAGTGTGAAGCAGATCTGCAGGGTGCTACGATGCGAGTGGGGCCTCTTCCGATGCTTGATTCATGTCAAATACGCCAGACTATTAGTTGTTTGCACAGCGTATGGGTCATCGATATGGCACGAATCGTTGGCGACTGGAGAGTGCACTCCTATGATTAGTTCGTGGCAAAGACTACACTTGAGTGATGTTTACCTGTATGTAATACAGTTTCCACTGTGGTCATGCCGGTACTCATCGGGACTTGGAGGTAAAGCGTCGAGCTATCGCAAACAAAATTCGGAAAGGACTCCCATTCCTAGTTAGTAATTGGTTAACCTCGGAGAAGGTTAGTGAGAGAAGCCCTCGCGAATGCAAGGAACTCCTCGAGCTTAAGGTCATGTCATTATGGCGGGCTAGGTGGGATCACTGTGATAAGGGTAGGGTGATGAACAGGTATATTGAGGTTACTGGCTTTGCGGGAGATTTGACGTCTGTCCCAGTCTGAATTTTCTCTTGACGGACCATGGCAGCATGAAGGTATCCCTTTATATGAGTTTTGCGACCCGGTGGTATGACGGAAGTAGAAATTTAGACAGGCCACGTATCCAACAGTTCCCACTTAAATAAATAGAATTATAAAGTAGAAATTCGCTTTTACATCGAAACAATGGCTTCGTGTTGTCTGTTAAGTCGGTTTCACATTTTATCACATACAAACTAAATTTTAATTAATTAATAAGTTTGTGTGGCGTTTTGGTCTAATTTGCAGTATTCATCATGCGAGAAATGTCTTACACGCTGAACTTTGGCCCTCTAAAATAATTAAAACGTTGCTTTGCTGTAGGAAGAAAATTTTTGCTTCCTCCTAACTCCAAGGATAATATACAATTCGCAGTTGCTGATGGCAGGCCAACAATCTTTTTAATAATAAATGTAAAAATCTAACACTTTAAAACCCCTAATTTGCGACCCATAACACAATACAGATCTAGCTACTGACTCAAAAATACGAAATTTGTCTATGATTGCCACTTCATTTTTTGGCAAGAAATTTTGCCTTGACACATTAATTATACTCTAGATGGAATCTGAGAGTATTATAAGTTTGCTCTAAAGTTTGTAACGCCAAGAAATAAGGCTCGGAGAAAAAAATGAATGATACAGAAGTTAATATTATCACTCAGAAATCTCAAAACCGGATGTCCGTCTGTCCGTCTGTCCGTCCGTCCGTCTGTCCGTCTGTCCGTCCGTCCGTTCGCTCTCTAGCTTGAGAACGCGTTGAGCTAGAAAGCTCAAATTTCGTACACGTCGTTTTTGATAAAAAAGTAAGGTCAAGCTCGTGAACGGGCCAAATCGCTTCACTCCTTCTACCCCCTCCCAAACAAAATGACACAAATGCGCAATTTGGCAATAAACGGATTTGCTCGAAAAGTGTAAAAGCTATTGGCCTGAAATTTTGAATATATTACTTTTATGATAATATCAATCTATCGTATAAAAATTATGCGTGTCCTCCCCCTCCTTCTACCACCTCCCATACAAACTGAACTTGTCATGAATTACTCTAAGCCAATTTACTCAGTTCGTATCAAATTTAGCGAGCTAAAATTATGCACTAAATATTTACTTAAAATTGTTAGTGAGGCCAACAAAAATTAGACGATTAGCTTCACCCCTTCTACCCCCTCCCATACAAAATGACACAATTTCGCACTTCGAAAATAAATAGATTAACTCGAAAAGTGTAAAAGCTATTAGTCTGAATTTTGGGATATATTATTTTCATAATAATTTCAATTTACAGTAGAAAAATTATTTGCGTCCTCCCTCTCCTTCCACCCCCTCCCATACAAATTACACTTTTTCATGAAATGCTCTAAGCCAATTTTCTCAGAACATTTAACATTTAGCGAGCTCACATTTTGTAATAAATACTTATTTAGCATTATCACTAATTATTAGAAAAAAATATTTGATTAGCTTTACTGCTTCTACCCCCTCCCATACAATATGACACAGTTTCAGAACTTCACAAAAAATCTATTTTCTTGAAAAGTATGAATGTTAATGGTCTAAAATTTAAGAGATGTCAATTTTATGATATTCTTAGTTATTTCTGAAAAAATTACTAAAATCCCCCCACTCTTTCTACCACCTCCCATACTAACTACACATTTTCACTAAATCTAACACACTAATGTTCTCAGCTCCTATTCAATTATTGGAGCAAGCGTTTTGTATAAAACATTTTTATAGCTACTTTAGCATGATGGGGAAAAATTAGTTCAATGCTAATACCCCTTCTAACACTCCCCATCCAAAATTTCTTGGGATCACAAAAAATTCTATTTCATCTAGAGTATCGTAAGATTGCGCTTTACGCGTAATCGTAGCCCTGTTATGTTTTAAAATTAATTTTGCTTCATTTTTACATCAAATTGACATTTAAATGACAATTTTGGAGTAAGCTCAATGCCCAAATACTTGTACTTTTGTACCACTTCAATAATATTATTCTGAAAGTACCATTTTTCCAAAATGACTGACGAATCCTAAACAATGATCTTCGATTATTCTACATTTGTAGTCAGATTCCACTTTACACAATATTTTCCAAGATTTGTTATCATTTTGCTAAGATTTTTAGGTGATCTGCCAGCAGTACTATATCATCGGCATACATTAAAACATTTATGATGCGATCACCAAAAACTGCTCCGTATTCTCCTAATTCTCTTAAAATATTATTAAGGATGTAAATAAAAGTGGACTCAAAATGCAACCTTGCTTAACTCCCACGGTCATGTGAAATCAGTCAGATATACATACACAATTACTTTGAACCCCGCTTGGTATTCATCGCATATATCATTATTCCTTATCCATTTCGATAATATTAAAATTTGAATCAATGCAATGATTCAATGAATACAAATATTTTTCCCAGTACGTCCATGAATGAGATACCGCTATACTTTTGAACCAAATTTACGTTACATTTTTTATATGAAGAGAAAATAATTGACCTTTTAAGCGAAATTGAAATACTTCCCGTATCAAACAATGCATTATAAATCTTATTCAACTGTGATAACATACACAGTGCAACATTCTTAAAGAATTCATTAATTCATTAGGTATCCTATCTGGTCCAGAATTTTTACCATTTTTTGTTGCACTCAGAGTCTAATATTTGATCATGCCAGTATGGTTCAGTGTATTGCATTGGATTTACCGATTCAAAAGGGTTCAGGATTTGATTAAACTAGCTTGCAAACTAGGGTGTAGTCTAGTTGGTAAAGTGTTGATATAAAATGGTCGTGAGTTCAAATCCCGGTGTACGTGTAACTCCAGTACGCTGCCCGCTTGAGTATAAATTGGTTCTCACAATCTACGAAAATGAAAAATTTGTACTTACAGGGTTGTGCGAAGTAATAAGTAATGGAAAATGTTAAGGAGCCTGAAGATCAGGAGGCCAAGGCCCGATTTGGGCTGTACTGCCATTGAAAAGGAGCTTGCAAACTGCTCTGTATTTATATCATTCCCCTGATTAAAGCGTTTACCCTTAAGCTCTCTTTTCCCACCACTGATCTGACTTAATATTGCACCAAATTCCCTATAATAACTTAATTCTTTTACTATGACACAATTCTCAATATCTTTTACTTTTACTTTATTATTATAATAATAAAGTATTGTGATCGACACAAGAAAAAAAAAAGTTTGCTACCCTGAAATTTTTTTTTTTCGCGTTTCATGACTAAATTAGCCTAAAAATGCAAAAAAAAACATAAAAGAATTATGATTGGGCGTAAAGCCCAATCATATGATACTCTAGATGAAATGAGAAAGAGTTCAATTTACCGGAAAATATGTCATCTACAATTCTTTTAAATAATTAATAGTGACTTTTGTATGGGAGGTGATAGAAGGAGATGAGGAAGGTTTGTAATTTTTGGATATGACACCTAATGTGGTATGCAAAATATTTCGTGCTGAATTTAAGGTTTGTAGCTTTCATTATTTTCAATTGGACATAGTTTTCCTCAAATTGAGGCATTTGTATGGGAGGTGGCAGAGAAAGTAGAGTGTTTAAGATGATTTTGAAACTGCTTATCATCATCCTTATCACCACGCTTTGATTCAATTTCAAATTCGATAGTTCTAATATATTCGAAGAAGAAATGCTTTTCTTGAATTTATAATACAGATATTTGTATATGAGGGGGTAGAAGGAGTGAAGACAAGCTGATAGTTTTTTTTAGCATTTATTGCAATTATTAAAAAACAAATTCTGGCAAAATTTTAAGCTTATACTTTTTCTAGTTTTAATGGAAATCGATATAATGCAATTAACAAAAATTATACATTTGTATGGGAGGGGGTAGAAGAAGTGTATGGGTCAAAACACATTTTTTTCTCGTTATTGATATTTCTGTTTGTATACTTTATGCAAAATATCAAGTCGATAGCTTTAACAGTTTCGAAGAAAAATAATTTAATTTAAATTTCAAAATTTCGTGAAATTTGTATGGGAGTGGAGTGAAGTTGATAATTTTTTCAATTATAATTGAAATTATAATAGAATTAATTTTGGCATGAATTCGATTTTATAACTTTGCTAGTTTCAATGAAAATCGAAAAACTGCATTTTTAAAAATTATGAATTTGTATAGGAGGGGGTAGAAGGAGTGACGGGATCGGATCAATATTCCGTCATATTAATGACATCTATATCATAATACTTCGACCCAAATTTCAAATCGATAGCTTAAATAGTTTCAAAGAAAAATCAATTTCTGAAAATTTCGGAGTTTCGTGAAATTTGTATGGGAGGGGGTAGAAGGAGTGGGGGATGTGACCCGTTCACGAACTTAAAATTTCTTTTTTGCTAAAAATGACACACAACAAATTTCAGCACGATAGCTCAAAGCGTTCGAGAGTTATGCTGTAGACAGACGGACAGACGGACAGACAGCAACTCGGAATCAAAGTTTTTGAGCAACAATAAATATTCCTGTACCCTTGGCGGCTCTGTGCGAGCATTACAAACGGTAAGGCAAACATAATATACTCTCAGATTTCATCTAGAGTATAAAAATCCGTCCCGCCGTACGCCGTCCGCCGTACATATGGACTCATATCTCCGAGACCGTTAAAAGTAGAATGTTCGTTTTTGGGTGGATTGTTGGTTGGGTAAGTGAGCTCTATTTTCTAAATTTTGGGGGATGTAAGGCGGAAGGGGGAGGCGGGGGAGGGAAAAATTTTAAAACTACACTTGCTAATATCTCTCTCACGAATGCAGATAGAAAGTTGAAAATCAGAAAACATATAGAGAGGGTTGTGAGACAAACTTCAAAAATAATTAATTTTTTTTATCCTTTGGCGTCCGAAAAGGGGGGGCTAAAAACAAATTGTCGGCCGAATTGTTTTTTCAAATGATTATATCTCTGAAATTACTTATCGTAAAAAATTCATATTTTGGGACCATCAAGGTGGCATATAGTTTCATTAGAATTAGCTTAGAGAGTGGCTAATTATTGTAAGGGGGAGGGTCACGGGGGGTGCAAAGAAAAACGCTTAAAAATGAATATCTCAAATATCTCTTAAGCTGTTTTATTGAAACTTAAAACTTATATTAAGCTATACTAGGAAAATACAAAAAAAATATAATATGTTGAAATAATAGTAGTGGGGGGAAATGGGAAGCATTTCAAAAATGGCGCACTTTTCAAAATTACAAATCCTTATATCTCAAAAAATGGTTCAGATATCAAATTGAAAATTTGTCAGATTGTAGAACTACACAATAGTTAATTTTGATAAAAATTTTAAGTTAGGGGGTGTAAAGGGAGGGAGGTGGTAAGCAAAAATGTCGAAAACTTTGAGTGATTTTTTTAGGACTCTGGTCAAAGATAGAAACTTTAAATTTGGCATGTGGATACATCTATTTGATATACATAGAAAAAAAAATATAATTTGATCCACAATTGTTACGAACCGACCACCCCGGTCTAATGGGCACAAGGTGTTTCATGTGCAGCTAAAAAAACACGAAAACTGAAAATTTTTGGATGTAATTTTAAGGTAGAAACTTGAAAATTTGAGAAATACATTTAAAAAAATCCTAAAAGTATGAAATATTAACTGGTCAAATTTCTTCAAAACTTCTATCCCCTCCCATACAAAATTATTTTTTCGACCATTTCTAAGAAATTAATTATCACCTAAAAGCTATCAATTTAAAGTTTTGCACAAAAACTTATAAAAATATTTGAAATGAAATTACTATAAAAGTTTTGAAATCGCACGTGCCCTTCTACCCCCTCCCATACAAAAGTATGATTTCGACGAATTTCAATAAATCAACTAATAACCAACAAATTAAAAGCTACGAACTTGAAATTTTTCACAAGTACCTCACAAGAGAAGGAAAAGAAAATTTCTTCATAAATTTTGCAATTCCCCCACCTCTTCTACCCCTCCCATACAAAATTATTTTTTTCGAGCATTTATAAGAAATCAGTTATCAGCTAACTCTTAAAAGCTATCCATTTCAAATTTTGCACGAAAACTTACAAAAATAATTGAAATGAAATTGCTTTAAAAGTTTTGCAATCGCGCTTGCCCTTCTACTCCCTCCCATACAAAAGTATCATTTCGAGCTATTTCATTAAATCAACTAAAAATCAACAAATTAAAAGCTACGAATTTCAAATTTTGTACGAGCACACTACATAACGAAGGAAATAAAATTGCGTCACAATTTTTACGATTCCCCTACCTCCTCTACCCTCTCCCATACAAATGTTTGGTTTCGTGAATGTAAAATACATCGAATCTTATGAAAATTCTATGCAACTTCGTCTATGAAACTGACATTCTATACAAGGAATATTGGACGTGATTCAAGCAATCAATTAAAAAACTATTAACATCCACCGACCCTCACTATCACCCCTCCCCTCACAAAACTCGAACTTGCATAACTAAACGAACGAAATATTGTTTATATATACTAGAGCTTTCGAACGTTTCCAGAAAGTGTTAAATTAATAACTGCCCTGCCCAAGAACCCCCTTTCACTTAGTCTTCCCTAACCACTCTAACTTGCATATTGGCTTTCCACGCATCCGCAACTTGTCCCAAGAATAATAAAGTTTCGCCCGACTTGTTGGCAGTTTATTTGCTAACATTTGGTAATTTTTTCAATATCATGCATTCGGTATCTTCTCTCTTTTTTGGTGTTTAAGAAAGATTTCTTTTAACGCGAAGCAGCTAGTGTTTGATACATACGTCAAATCCATGTTGTGACATAGAAAGTGGCCATTAGGCTTGCCAAGAAACTACAATCTTTCGTGAACCAATTCGTCCGAAGTATCTTAGGGATATTCTGGTGACGAACTTTTGAGTACTACTGGACAGACTAAAATAGCCACTGAGATTAAAAAATGGAAGTGGCAGAAATTGGTCACACTTTGAAGAATCCAGAGCAAAAGAAACAAGCTCTGGATTATGATTTTCAAGGAAGACGTCAGGTTGGGCGACCATGTAGCATGGAAGCGAGAAGATAAGAGCGTGGGCAGAAGAATAAAGAAGCCCTTGCGACAACTGAAAGCCGATGCTCAGGATCACCCCGTGTGGAATAAAACTGTTTCTGTCCAATGTCCCTTTAAGGGTTCTTAGCAGGAAATTGATTGCTTGATGATGGAATTTGAAATATACCTGTTTGACATTATGAAAAGTGCACCATTTTCAACAGGTTCCCAATTCTATATGCTTCTGTTATAGACAAATCAGTTATGTCTGTCATGTTTCGCTAGTTAATAATAAAAGTTTAAATTTCATTTCGTAAGAGATAGTCGAGATAATAATTTGTGTTGTTCTTGATACCCTGCTTACAAGTACTTGCCACTTTCAAAATCGATTATGGTGGAATTATATGCCTCCTATAGTGACTTAAAATATTAACATTTTATGATTAATACTAGCAATTGCCCGCGACTTTGTCCGCGGAAGAATCGCAAAATAAGAAATTTTTGAGAATGTTGTTAGTAATATGTATATTCTTTGAGATATATAATTTGCATAGTTTAATGACTCTTTAAACACAATGGTTTGTATTTTGTTGGAATCAGAGCCATAAATTATTAAGAATGAAACCACGATACTCGCATTTGTATGGAACAGGCTTGTGATCAAATCAATCCCGTGATTTGAGATCATATAAGTATGGAAGAGCGTTAAGGAAATGTGAATAGTTGTAGCTTGTGTTAATTAAAAAAAAGACCAAGTAAAATAACATTTAGCTTAAAACCATAACAGGACTAAGATTGTGCACAAAGCCCAATCATATTATCGAAATTTTTGCGATGTTAAGAAATGTTGTATGGGGAGTGACAGAAAGGGTAACAGTACTGAACTAATTTATTTCACATCATGCAAGAGTAGCTATAAAAATGTTTCGTACCAAATTTAAGCTTGAGAAATTGAATAGGTACTGAGAAACTTAAAACTTAACTTAAATCCAATGCATTTAATGAAATTGTGCAATTTGTGTGGGAGGTGGTAGAAGGAGTGGGGTTTTTTGATGATTTTTCGACAAACAACTATAACCATAATGAAACTGATATATTTTAAATATTAGATCAGTAATCGAATTTTCGAAAAGTTGTGGAATTGTGTCACATTGTATGGGAGGGGGTAGAAAGAGTGAAGCTAATCGGTTAATTTTCTTCCCGATATTAATAATAATGCTTATTAAGGATTCGATACAAAGTTTTAGCTCGATGAAAGCTATACGTATTGAGAAAATTGGTGTTGAGTATTTCATGAAAAAGTGCAGTTTATGTGGGAGGTGGTGGAAGGAGTGAGAGGTTCTTAGTAGTTTTTTGAGAAACTACTACACCCATCATGAAGTTAACATTTTTTAAATATCAGATCAGTAACATTTCCACTTTCCAAGAAAATCGAATTTTTGAAAAGTCGTGGAATCGTGTACACATTGTATTTATAATAATGCCAATTACGGATTTGGTATGAAATTTTAGCTCGATAGAAGTTATACGTACTGAGAAAATTGCTGCATAGTACATAATGAAAAAGTGTAGTTTGTATGGAAAGTGGTGGGGGTAGTGGGGAATTCAAATAATTTGTAAACTAAAAGATTGTATTTGTAATAGAATTAATATATTTTAAACTTCAAATTAATAGCTCTTATAATTTCGATAAAAAAATCGATTATTACATATTTTTGAAAATGAGTCACTTTGTATGGGAGGGGTAGAAGGCGAGTGGGGAGTGGCATAAAACGAAAATCAGATTACATCTCGGAGCATACCTGATAAATTGTGAAATTTTCTTTATAATCGGTTCAGCCGTTTTTGCGTGAAAGCCGGACAGACAGACAGACAGAGAAGAATTTTAGAAACGCGTGTTTCTGCTTAGTTATTGCTAAGATGAGGCAAAAAACTAACTTATAGCCATTTCTAAACAAATAACAGACAGAAACTACAATTATATTTATATGTATAGATTTCTGAATATCTAATCATTCAAAAAAAAAGTTATAATGCAATTTGCTTTAGCATCTATATTTAGATCCCAATGGATGCAAGAATTAAATTAGTTTTAATTTTTTTCTTATAAACTTCTTTTAGTGCACTCGTATGTAAGTCAATTTTTAGCTTCCTACCTTAAGCCATATTTGAGATACTTCGATCTTTAGTGTACCACCTCCTCTATAAATGGAACAATTGCACAAAAGTAAGGCCACTAATTTATATGAGAATTATTTATGATGAATTATTTATGATGAAATATTTTCTACTGTATAGAAAATTCGTGATCGTGTTTAATTATGGAATTGAAAAACAGCTGGTATTATGGATTTCAATAAAAGTATTAAATTTTTCAATAAAACTGACGTTGATGTTCTGAGGTTGTCGATTTAAAGCGTTAAAAAAATGTTGAATACACTTCATAAATTCTGTGCTAAAAATTAAAAGAAAAGATTTCCGGATTCTACACTGTTACGCTTTATTATTCGTGACGTTTCGGTCTCTGCTGAGACCTTTATCAAACTGATCGACAATTACAAAAGACAATTATTATATAGACAAGGGGGTTAATTGAGTGTGGGAAGGATAATTAAGGTTAATTAATTAGTATCAGGTAGTTAAATTAGTTAAGGATTTTTGGGTACGAATTTTGTTCTTACCAAATTTTAACGCAGGTAGCCAAACTGCTGATAACTTGTATCCGGTGTCTCGGTTGAAGTTCTGTGGATGTTTCGAAATTTCTATGGCTTCTCGTACTATTCGTTGATAATATTTATTTGTCCTGGCCAGAATTTGCACATTGTCGAAATCGATTGTATGGTCCTCTGTAGTTGCATGTTCCGCGATCGCTGATGACTGTATCTGGTTTTTCCGTGTGCATCGTTGGTGCTCCTTGATCCTTGTTTGGACTGTGCGTCCCGTTTCTCCTATATATACTTTATCGCAAGAGCCGCATGGTACTTTGTATACTCCTTCAGTCTCCAATGGTTTTTTGTCCTTCTGGTTTCCTAAAATTCCTCGGATTGTAGTCGGGGTAGTGAATGTTGTCTTGATGTTCGATTTTCGAAGAATTTTCCCTATCTTATCCGTCGTGCCCTGGATGTAAGGTAGTTTTACCCATCGTTTGTCAGCATTTCCTTCTTCAGTGTCTTCTCATTCTGTTGTCCTTGGATGCTTCGGTTTCCACGCCTTGTTAATTTCGCTCGCTTTGTATCCATTTGCTCTGAATGCCCGATTCAACTGTTCCTTTTCTTTTCGTAAACTGCCCGGATTTCCATCAGTTATACGTTGAGCTCTGTGTATTAGGGTCTTCAATACGCCTGTTTTCTGGCTTGGGTGGTGATGTGAATGAGCGTGGAGATATCTGTTGGTGTGAGTTGGTTTCCTGTATACCCCGAAGCTTAGCGACGTATCGTTCCTTTCGACGAGTACATCCAAGAATGGCAGTTTCCCGTTGCTTTCCGTTTCCATGGTGAACTTAATTTTCTCGTGGTGTGCGTTCAGGTATGCTAAGAATTTGTCGAGCTCTTCCTTCCCATGTTGCCAAATGATGAAGGTGTCATCCACATACCGAAGATATAATTTCGGTTTTAATGGAGCTGAGTCCAGGACGTTCTTTTCGAATTCCTCCATGAAAATTTCCGCTACCACTGGTGAAATTGGAGATCCCATTGCCGCTCCTTCCGTTTGCTTGTAGAGCTTCCCTAGAGCTGAAAAGAAAGTATTATTTAAACAAAATTCTATTAAGTCATACCTGTTGTCCGGAATGAGTTTCCTGATGATGCTTAACGTGTCTTTAATCGGGATGTTGGTGAAAAGTGATTCCACGTCTAGGCTGACTAAAATATCAGTTGGTTCCACGTTGATTTTTTGAAGAATCTCTACTAGATGAGCGGAATTTTTGACAGAGCGTGATGTGTTACCTACAAGTGGACGTAACTCTATCGCGAGAGTCTTAGCCAGTTTTTGGGTAAGTGAATTTACCGAACTGACGATGGGTCGAAGCGGGGTATTCTCCTTGTGTATTTTCGGAAGTCCGTACATTTTTGGTGTATGAGGGTCTGAAGGGATTAACTTGGCATATTTTTCCGCTAACATGGGATATTTCTTGATGAATAGGGTTAGTTTCCGGTGGAGGGCAGCGGTTGGATCTCTCTTCATTTCTGTATATGGTCCTGTTTGTAGAATATCTCGTATCTTCTCCTCGTATTGTTCTTTGTCCATGACTACCGTTGCGTTTCCTTTGTCAGCTCGCATAATCGCTATTTCCTTCGTTTGCTTAAGCTCTTTTAAAGCTTTCCGTTCTTTCGGGGGGATATTCGTCGCAGGTGGCACTGCTCGCTTGATGATGTGAGAGACCTCGTGTCGGATTTCAATCGCTTGCGGAAGACCTCTGATTGCCGGCTCTATTTGCTGAATGATCTCTTCGGTCGGAATACTTGTTGGGGTAAGCGCGTAGTTGAATCCTTTGCTTAACACATCCTCCTGTTCCCTGGTTAACTGCATGGATGAAAGGTTGACTACTACGTTGTTGCTTCTCGTTGGTATCGGTTGCGCTGCTTCTAATGTCGATTCTAAGCTCCTGAATTTCCGTTCCTGTATCGTTTTCTTCTTGATGAATTCTGCTTCTCTGCGTTCTGAAATAAAAGAATCAAAATGATTAAAGGTGTCCCTCGGTAGAAGGCTACCGAGGAGGAGATGAAGGGATAGGGCTTCTTTGTTAAGGCAGTCCAGCTTGGTTCTCTTGAGTTTGATGTCATTCCTCAAGAGCTGCTGACTTGCTTTCTCCAAAATAGCCTTGCTACGATGGTTGTCCCATGTGCCCACGATTTTGAAGCCTTTAGGAATGAGGTTCTTATCTCTGCATCGTTTTTCGAAGGCTATCTGGTTGAGAATGGTGTCGATTTTATTTTTTGTTGTCTCCAATCGCCGAGCTAATTGGATAGTTTGCTCTCCGTAGAGCTCTCTAATGGTTTGGTGAATGTTTTCACAGTGCATTTCGAATTAAAAGAAAAGATTTCCGGATTCTACACTGTTACGCTTTATTATTCGTGACGTTTCGGTCTCTGCTGAGACCTTTATCAAACTGATCGACAATTACAAAAGACAATTATTATATAGACAAGGGGGTTAATTGAGTGTGGGAAGGATAATTAAGGTTAATTAATTAGTATCAGGTAGTTAAATTAGTTAAGGATTTTTGGGTACGAATTTTGTTCTTACCAAATTTTAACGCAGGTAGCCAAACTGCTGATAACTTGTATCCGGTGTCTCGGTTGAAGTTCTGTGGATGTTTCGAAATTTCTATGGCTTCTCGTACTATTCGTTGATAATATTTATTTGTCCTGGCCAGAATTTGCACATTGTCGAAATCGATTGTATGGTCCTCTGTAGTTGCATGTTCCGCGATCGCTGATGACTGTATCTGGTTTTTCCGTGTGCATCGTTGGTGCTCCTTGATCCTTGTTTGGACTGTGCGTCCCGTTTCTCCTATATATACTTTATCGCAAGAGCCGCTTGGTACTTTGTATACTCCTTCAGTCTCCAATGGTTTTTTGTCCTTCTGGTTTCCTAAAATTCCTCGGATTGTAGTCGGGGTAGTGAATGTTGTCTTGATGTTCGATTTTCGAAGAATTTTCCCTATCTTATCCGTCGTGCCCTGGATGTAAGGTAGTTTTACCCATCGTTTGTCAGCATTTCCTTCTTCAGTGTCTTCTCATTCTGTTGTCCTTGGATGCTTCGGTTTCCACGCCTTGTTAATTTCGCTCGCTTTGTATCCATTTGCTCTGAATGCCCGATTCAACTGTTCCTTTTCTTTTCGTAAACTGCCCGGATTTCCATCAGTTATACGTTGAGCTCTGTGTATTAGGGTCTTCAATACGCCTGTTTTCTGGCTTGGGTGGTGATGTGAATGAGCGTGGAGATATCTGTTGGTGTGAGTTGGTTTCCTGTATACCCCGAAGCTTAGCGACGTATCGTTCCTTTCGACGAGTACATCCAAGAATGGCAGTTTCCCGTTGCTTTCCGTTTCCATGGTGAACTTAATTTTCTCGTGGTGTGCGTTCAGGTATGCTAAGAATTTGTCGAGCTCTTCCTTCCCATGTTGCCAAATGATGAAGGTGTCATCCACATACCGAAGATATAATTTCGGTTTTAATGGAGCTGAGTCCAGGACGTTCTTTTCGAATTCCTCCATGAAAATTTCCGCTACCACTGGTGAAATTGGAGATCCCATTGTCGCTCCTTCCGTTTGCTTGTAGAGCTTCCCTAGAGCTGAAAAGAAAGTATTATTTAAACAAAATTCTATTAAGTCATACCTGTTGTCCGGAATGAGTTTCCTGATGATGCTTAACGTGTCTTTAATCGGGATGTTGGTGAAAAGTGATTCCACGTCTAGGCTGACTAAAATATCAGTTGGTTCCACGTTGATTTTTTGAAGAATCTCTACTAGATGAGCGGAATTTTTGACAGAGCGTGATGTGTTACCTACAAGTGGACGTAACTCTATCGCGAGAGTCTTAGCCAGTTTTTGGGTAAGTGAATTTACCGAACTGACGATGGGTCGAAGCGGGGTATTCTCCTTGTGTATTTTCGGAAGTCCGTACATTTTTGGTGTATGAGGGTCTGAAGGGATTAACTTGGCATATTTTTCCGCTAACATGGGATATTTCTTGATGAATAGGGTTAGTTTCCGGTGGAGGGCAGCGGTTGGATCTCTCTTCATTTCTGTATATGGTCCTGTTTGTAGAATATCTCGTATCTTCTCCTCGTATTGTTCTTTGTCCATGACTACCGTTGCGTTTCCTTTGTCAGCTCGCATAATCGCTATTTCCTTCGTTTGCTTAAGCTCTTTTAAAGCTTTCCGTTCTTTCGGGGGGATATTCGTCGCAGGTGGCACTGCTCGCTTGATGATGTGAGAGACCTCGTGTCGGATTTCAATCGCTTGCGGAAGACCTCTGATTGCCGGCTCTATTTGCTGAATGATCTCTTCGGTCGGAATACTTGTTGGGGTAAGCGCGTAGTTGAATCCTTTGCTTAACACATCCTCCTGTTCCCTGGTTAACTGCATGGATGAAAGGTTGACTACTACGTTGTTGCTTCTCGTTGGTATCGGTTGCGCTGCTTCTAATGTCGATTCTAAGCTCCTGAATTTCCGTTCCTGTATCGTTTTCTTCTTGATAAATTCTGCTTCTCTGCGTTCTGAAATAAAAGAATCAAAATGATTAAAGGTGTCCCTCGGTAGAAGGCTACCGAGGAGGAGATGAAGGGATAGGGCTTCTTTGTTAAGGCAGTCCAGCTTGGTTCTCTTGAGTTTGATGTCATTCCTCAAGAGCTGCTGACTTGCTTTCTCCAAAATAGCCTTGCTACGATGGTTGTCCCATGTGCCCACGATTTTGAAGCCTTTAGGAATGAGGTTCTTATCTCTGCATCGTTTTTCGAAGGCTATCTGGTTGAGAATGGTGTCGATTTTATTTTTTGTTGTCTCCAATCGCCGAGCTAATTGGATAGTTTGCTCTCCGTAGAGCTCTCTAATGGTTTGGTGAATGTTTTCACAGTGCATTTCGAATTAAAAGAAAAGATTTCCGGATTCTACACTGTTACGCTTTATTATTCGTGACGTTTCGGTCTCTGCTGAGACCTTTATCAAACTGATCGACAATTACAAAAGACAATTATTATATAGACAAGGGGGTTAATTGAGTGTGGGAAGGATAATTAAGGTTAATTAATTAGTATCAGGTAGTTAAATTAGTTAAGGATTTTTGGGTACGAATTTTGTTCTTACCAAATTTTAACGCAGGTAGCCAAACTGCTGATAACTTGTATCCGGTGTCTCGGTTGAAGTTCTGTGGATGTTTCGAAATTTCTATGGCTTCTCGTACTATTCGTTGATAATATTTATTTGTCCTGGCCAGAATTTGCACATTGTCGAAATCGATTGTATGGTCCTCTGTAGTTGCATGTTCCGCGATCGCTGATGACTGTATCTGGTTTTTCCGTGTGCATCGTTGGTGCTCCTTGATCCTTGTTTGGACTGTGCGTCCCGTTTCTCCTATATATACTTTATCGCAAGAGCCGCTTGGTACTTTGTATACTCCTTCAGTCTCCAATGGTTTTTTGTCCTTCTGGTTTCCTAAAATTCCTCGGATTGTAGTCGGGGTAGTGAATGTTGTCTTGATGTTCGATTTTCGAAGAATTTTCCCTATCTTATCCGTCGTGCCCTGGATGTAAGGTAGTTTTACCCATCGTTTGTCAGCATTTCCTTCTTCAGTGTCTTCTCGTTCTGTTGTCCTTGGATGCTTCGGTTTCCACGCCTTGTTAATTTCGCTCGCTTTGTATCCATTTGCTCTGAATGCCCGATTCAACTGTTCCTTTTCTTTTCGTAAACTGCCCGGATTTCCATCAGTTATACGTTGAGCTCTGTGTATTAGGGTCTTCAATACGCCTGTTTTCTGGCTTGGGTGGTGATGTGAATGAGCGTGGAGATATCTGTTGGTGTGAGTTGGTTTCCTGTATACCCCGAAGCTTAGCGACGTATCGTTCCTTTCGACGAGTACATCCAAGAATGGCAGTTTCCCGTTGCTTTCCGTTTCCATGGTGAACTTAATTTTCTCGTGGTGTGCGTTCAGGTATGCTAAGAATTTGTCGAGCTCTTCCTTCCCATGTTGCCAAATGATGAAGGTGTCATCCACCATGGAAACGGAAAGCAACGGGAAACTGCCATTCTTGGATGTACTCGTCGAAACGAGCAATACGTCGCTATCCCTTCACCTCCTCCTCGGTAGCCTTCTACCGAGGGACACCTTTAATTATTTTGATTCTTTTATTTCAGAACGCAGAGAAGCAGAATTCATCAAGAAGAAAACGATACAGGAACGGAAATTCAGGAGCTTAGAATCGACATTAGAAGCAGCGCAACCGATACCAACGAGAAGCAACAACGTAGTAGTCAACCTTTCATCCATGCAGTTAACCAGGGAACAGGAGGATGTGTTAAGCAAAGGATTCAACTACGCGCTTACCCCAACAAGTATTCCGACCGAAGAGATCATTCAGCAAATAGAGCCGGCAATCAGAGGTCTTCCGCAAGCGATTGAAATCCGACACGAGGTCTCTCACATCATCAAGCGAGCAGTGCCACCTGCGACGAATATCCCCCCGAAAGAACGGAAAGCTTTAAAAGAGCTTAAGCAAACGAAGGAAATAGCGATTATGCGAGCTGACAAAGGAAACGCAACGGTAGTCATGGACAAAGAACAATACGAGGAGAAGATACGAGATATTCTACAAACAGGACCATATACAGAAATGAAGAGAGATCCAACCGCTGCCCTCCACCGGAAACTAACCCTATTCATCAAGAAATATCCCATGTTAGCGGAAAAATATGCCAAGTTAATCCCTTCAGACCCTCATACACCAAAAATGTACGGACTTCCGAAAATACACAAGGAGAATACCCCGCTTCGACCCATCGTCAGTTCGGTAAATTCACTTACCCAAAAACTGGCTAAGACTCTCGCGACAGAGTTACGTCCACTTGTAGGTAACACATCACGCTCTGTCAAAAATTCCGCTCATCTAGTAGAGATTCTTCAAAAAATCAACGTGGAACCAACTGATATTTTAGTCAGCCTAGACGTGGAATCACTTTTCACCAACATCCCGATTAAAGACACGTTAAGCATCATCAGGAAACTCATTCCGGACAACAGGTATGACTTAATAGAATTTTGTTTAAATAATACTTTCTTTTCAGCTCTAGGGAAGCTCTACAAGCAAACGGAAGGAGCGGCAATGGGACCTCCAATTTCACCAGTGGTAGCGGAAATTTTCATGCAGGAATTCGAAAAGAACGTCCTGGACTCAGCTCCATTAAAACCGAAATTATATCTTCGGTATGTGGATGACACCTTCATCATTTGGCAACATGGGAAGGAAGAGCTCGACAAATTCTTAGCATACCTGAACGCACACCACGAGAAAATCAAGTTCACCATGGAAACGGAAAGCAACGGGAAACTGCCATTCTTGGATGTACTCGTCGAAAGGAACGATACGTCGCTAAGCTTCGGGGTATACAGGAAACCAACTCACACCAACAGATATCTCCACGCTCATTCACATCACCACCCAAGCCAGAAAACAGGCGTATTGAAGACCCTAATACACAGAGCTCAACGTATAACTGATGGAAATCCGGGCAGTTTACGAAAAGAAAAGGAACAGTTGAATCGGGCATTCAGAGCAAATGGATACAAAGCGAGCGAAATTAACAAGGCGTGGAAACCGAAGCATCCAAGGACAACAGAACGAGAAGACACTGAAGAAGGAAATGCTGACAAACGATGGGTAAAACTACCTTACATCCAGGGCACGAAGGATAAGATAGGGAAAATTCTTCGAAAATCGAACATCAAGACAACATTCACTACCCCGACTACAATCCGAGGAATTTTAGGAAACCAGAAGGACAAAAAACCATTGGAGACTGAAGGAGTATACAAAGTACCATGCGGCTCTTGCGATAAAGTATATATAGGAGAAACGGGACGCACAGTCCAAACAAGGATCAAGGAGCACCAACGATGCACACGGAAAAACCAGATACAGTCATCAGCGATCGCGGAACATGCAACTACAGAGGACCATACAATCGATTTCGACAATGTGCAAATTCTGGCCAGGACAAATAAATATTATCAACGAATAGTACGAGAAGCCATAGAAATTTCGAAACATCCACAGAACTTCAACCGAGACACCGGATACAAGTTATCAGCAGTTTGGCTACCTGCGTTAAAATTTGGTAAGAACAAAATTCGTACCCAAAAATCCTTAACTAATTTAACTACCTGATACTAATTAATTAACCTTAATTATCCTTCCCACACTCAATTAACCCCCTTGTCTATATAATAATTGTCTTTTGTAATTGTCGATCATTTTGATAAAGGTCTCAGCAGAGACCGAAACGTCACGAATAATAAAGCGTAACAGTGTAGAATCCGGAAATCTTTTCTTTTAATTCGAAATGCACTGTGAAAACATTCACCAAACAAATTCTGTGCTTTTCGCATTTCTTACCCGGTCGTAGACGTTAAATTAAATACTGCCAGATTACATAATAAACTATTATTAAGCGTATTCCAATATAATATTTTCTATATATTTGATTTCATAGAGAAAAGAAAATATTGGCATAGAAAATAAATTATCAAATTTGATACGTTCACTTCTGGTACGAATCGCCATTGAAATGAAAGTTAATGACAATGTATTGTATAAATTTAAAATTGAAAACCTAACTTTTCCAAGATTTTGTGAAGAACTCTTTCTACAATAATTTCGTAATCATGCGATTATATAGACCTACGCTCATCCACAATGGCTTTCTTTTTGAGACACGAATACCTGTCAAACCAATTTTCTTATTATGTAAACATCCATAAACTCTGTACATTACATTTTTTTCTATATAGAAAATTAATTTTTCACAATTTCACTTGGCAATAAAATAAACAAAATATTCATATTAGAGGAGAAAAAATTATGTGATCAAATTTAAATTTTAAATTAGGCATTAGATAACTGATTGATAAGTGAAATTGTATACTAAGATAATAATAATGAAAAATGTTTGCCAAAACGTCGGGTAAAACATTTTTATTCTTGAAGCTAACATAAGTATGTGTGAAAGTGAATAATTAAATTTAAGGTGTTGGGAGATAATAGTATTGATAATAATAATTTAATACAAAACAATGTTGTTTACTCTTTAAGGTCAAAACACAATATCTGCCAACAAGTCGGACGCAAGTTTATTATTCTTGGAATAAGTTGAGGATGTGTGGGATGTCAGTACGTAAGTTATCCTGAATAGCGAAGACTAAGTGAACGGAGGTTCTAGGGGGATATTGTCAATTATTTAATACCTGACTTTTATTATAATCAAATGCTCCAGTACATAGAATTAATAATCCATTCGTTCAACATATTTCTGGAAGTTTGAGTTTGTATGGGGCTACAAGGAATTATTAATATTTACTTTATTAATATTATGTAGTTCTAGGGCATAGCTGTTGTCAATTATTTAACACTCAACCGCGATTACGATCAATAACTCCAGTATACAGAATATATTTCATTAGTTTTTATATAGAAGTTTTACTTTGTTGGGGAGGTGGGGCGATAGACAAAGTAGGTGGATGTTAATAATTTTTAAATCGATTGAATCACGGTTTGGTGAATGTTTTCACAGTGCATTTTGAATTGAAAGAAAAGATTTCCGGATTCTACACTGTTACGTTCGTGACGTTTCGGTCTCTGCTGAGACCTTTATCAAACTGATCGACAATTACAAATGAAAATTATTATATAGACAAGGCGGTTAAATTAGTTAATTAATTAGTATCAGGTATTAAATTAGTTAAGGATTTCTGGGTACGGATTTTGTTCTTACCAAATTTTAAGGCAGGTAGCCAAACTGCTGATAACTTGTATCCGGTGTCTCGGTTGAAGTTCTGTGGATATTTAGAATTTCTATTGCTTCTCGTACTATCCGTTGATAATATTGATTTGTCCTGGCCAGAATTTGCACATTGTCGAAATCGATTGTATGGTTCTCTGTAGTTGCATGTTCCGCGATCGCTGATGACTGTATCTGGTTTTTCCGTGTGCATCGTTGGTGCTCGTTGATCCTTGTTTGGACTGTGCGTCCCGTCTCTCCTATGTATACTTTATCGCATGAGCCGCATGGTACTTTATATACTCCTTCAGTCTCCAATGGTTTTTTGTCCTTCTGGTTTCCTAAAATTCCTCGGATTGTAGTCGGGGTAGTGAATGTTGTCTTGATGTTTGATTTTCGAAGGATTTTTTCTATCTTATCCGTCGTGCCCTGAATGTAAGGTAGTTTTACCCATCGTTTGTCTGCATTTCCTTCTTCAGTGTCTTCTCGTTTTGTTGTCCTTGGATTCTTCGGTTTCCACGCCTTGTTAATTTCGCTCGCTTTGTATCCATTTGATCTGAATGCCCGATTCAACTGCTCTTTTTCCTTTCGTAAACTGCCCGGATTTCTTTCAATTATGCGTCGAGCTCTGTGTATTAGGGTCTTCAGTATGCCTGTTTTCTGACTTGGGTGGTGATGTGAATGAGCGTGGAGATATCTGTTGGTTTGAGTTGGTTTCCTGTATATCCCGAAGCTTAGCGACGTATTATTCCTTTCGACGAGTACATCCAAGAATGGCAGTTTCCCGTTACTTTCTGTTTCCATGGTGAACTTAATTTTCTCATGGTGTGAGTTCAGGTGTGCTAAGAATTTGTCGAGCTCTTATTTCCCATGTTGCCAAATGATGAAGGTGTCATCCACATACCGAAGATATAATTTCGGTGCTAATGGAGCTGAGTCCAGGGCGTTCTTTTCGAATTCCTCCATGAAAATTTCCGCTACCACCGGTGAAATTGGAGATCCCTCCTTCCGTTTGCTTGTAGAGTTTTCCTAGAGCTGAAAAGAAAGTATTATTTAAACAAAATTCTATTAAGTCATACCTGTTGTCCGGAATGATTTTCCTGATGATACATAAGGTGTCTTTAATCGGGATGTTGGTGAAAAGTGATTCCACGTCTAGGCTGACTAAAATATCAGTTGGTTCCAGGTTGATTTTCTGAAGAATCTCTACTAGATGAGCGGAATTTTTGACAGAGCGTGATGCGTTACCTACTAGTGGACGTAACTCTGTCGCGAGAGTCTTAGCCAGTTATTGGGTAAGTGAATTTACCGATCTGACGATGGGTCGAAGTGGGGTATTCTCCTTGGGTATTTTCGGAAGTCCGTACGAAACGGGACGCACAGTACAAACAAGGATCAACGAGCACCAACGATGCACACGGAAAAACCAGACACAGTCATCGGCGATCGCGGAACATACAACTACAGAGGACCATACAATCGATTTCGACAATGTGTAAATTCTGGCCAGGACAAATCAATATTATCAACGGATAGTACGAGAAGCAATAGAAATTTCTAACATCCACAGAACTTCAACCGAGACATCGGATACAAGTTATCAGCAGTTTGGCTACCTGCCTTAAAATTTGGTAAGAACAAAATCCGTACCCAGAAATCCTTAACTAATTTAACTACCTGATACTAATTAATTAACCTTAATTAACTAATTTAACCCCCCTTGTCTATATAATAATTGTCATTTGTAATTGTCGATCAGTTTGATAAAGGTCTCAGCAGAGACCGAAACGTCACGAATAATAAAACGTAACAGTGCAGAATCCGGAAATCTTTTCTTTTAACGATTGAATCGCATTCAAAATTTTCTATATAGACCTAATAAAACCTATGAAGTTCGATGCATTTTATATTCTTGAAATCATGCATTTGTATGGTAAAGGAGTTGAGGGAATTGTAAAATTTGTGAACCAGTGTCATTTGGTTTCTGGTACACCCAACTTGAAAAGTTTACAAAAGTTATAGATCATAAAACTTTAAATTTATTCTTGATTTAAGAAGGATCTTAACGTGAACGAGGTATTTCATGTGTATTGAAAATAAAACCCAAGAATTCAAAGTTATTGATTGAAATAAGAAAACAAAATTATGAAATGCGTTTCGAAGAAGTGCTGAAAAGTTAAGGTATTAGCTAATCAAATCCCTTCTGAATTTCTATCCGCCCATACAAAAGTATTTTCGACAATTTATAAGAAATCAATTGTTAGCAAGCCAATTAAAGCTATCAACTTCAAATTTTGTAAAAGCGCTTCTAAAAATCTTTAAAGCTAAGCTGCATCAAAAGTTTTGAAATCTCTATTGCCCTTCTGACTCCTTCCGTACAAAAGTATGATTTCGAACAATTTAAAATTATTCCCATTTAAGCAACAAATTAAAAGCTACGAACTTGAAATTTTGTACGAACATCTTTCAAGACAAAAAACAAAATCATTACAAATTTTAAGGTTTCTGCGACTACTTTACGTCCTTCCATATATTCGTCAATGTATGGTTTCAAAAATATAAAATTCACTGAATCTCGCGGAGTTTATTTCGTCTGAATCAATCTAAACAGTAAATTTTGAAAGTGATTCAAGCAATCCTTTAAAAATTTTTTAACATCCACCCATCTATTCTATAGCCCTTCTCCCCCAATGAATTCCAAACTTGCATATATGTACATTGTGATTATAAAGTACCGGAATTTTGTAAATAAAATTACTCTGAGGAATGACATTTGAAATTTTTTTTTTGTTTGGTAAGCAGTTAAGACTGTCCTTAATTATTATCTCCGAAATTAGGGCGGTCTGTTAATCAGTATGTTTGCAGCAGCTGGTTGAACTGGTACACCTCAGTAATCCAGTTTTGAGAATTCATCAAAAACATTGTATAAAAGCTTCAGATATTTTCTAGTCGAAAGTAAAAATGTGTTTTCGACCATTTTTAAGAAATCAGTTATCACCAAACCATTTCTATCAACTTAAAATTTCGTACGAACACTTTCGAAAATATTTAAAACGAAGTTGCAATAAATCAACTAATGGAAATTAAAAGTTATGAGCTTTACATTTTGTGCCAACACCTTAGAAGAGAAATGAAATAATACTGCGCCACAAATTTTGCGTTTCCTGCACCCCCTCTCATACAAATGTATGGTTTCATGCATTAAAAGTACACCAAATTTTAAAGGATGTACGTTGTCTATGAAACTAACATTCTATACAGAGAATTTTGAACGTTTTTCGACCAATCAATTTAAAATTTAATAACACCGGCCCACCCCTACTGTCACCCTCCCCCCAAGGAGCCATTGATCGTAATCGCAGTTAAGTATTAAATATTTGACAACTGATATGTCCTTTTCTATCCCCCTTAACCTGTATTTTAAATACCCCGCATTCACAAATTATTCCAAGAATAATAACGTTGCACCCGATTTTTTGGCACATATTTTTTTAAAGAAAACCAATGATCAGAAAATTTCCTGTTTTTCCTACTAAAAAGCTAAATATAATTATAAAGATGTAATAAAAGTCTTTACATATTTACAACTAATGACAATAAGAAAACAGTACGGAAAAAAATTAGCTGGTTTTACCATTTCTCCACCTATACATAAACTGCCAACAAGTCGGGCGAAAATTTGGGACAAGTTGAGGATGCGTGAAAAGTCAATACGCAGGTTAGAGTGGATAGGGAAGACTAAGTGAAAGGTTCTTGGACAGGGATGTTCTCAATTTAAAACTGTGCGAAAACGTTCAAAAGCTCCAGTACATATAATTGATATTTCGTTCGTTTATTTATGCCAGTTTGAGATTTTATTAGGGGAAGGGTGAGGGGTGATAGTAAGGGTGTGTGAATGCTAATAGCTTTTTAATTGATTGGTTGAATCACGTCCAATATTCTCTGTATAGAATGTCAGTTTCATAGACGAAGTTGCATGGAATTTTCATAAGATTTGGTATATTTTACATTCACGAAACCGAACATTTGTATTAGAGGGGGTAGAGCGGGTAAGGGAATCGAAAAATTTGTGCTGCAATTTTATTTCCGTTCTCTTGTAAACTGCTCGCACAAAATTTCAAGTTCGTAGCTTTTAGTTTGTTAGTTATTAGTTGATTTAATGAAATTGGTCGAAATCATAGTTTTGTATGGGACGGAGTAGAAGGGCAAGCGTGATTTCATAACTTTTAGCGTAATTTCGTTTCAACTATTTCTGTAAGTTTTTATGCAAAATTTCAACTTGATAGCTTTAAATAGTTAGGTGATAATTGATTTCTTAATAATGGTCAAAATCATACTTTTGTATGGGAGGGGGTAGAATAGGCGCGACTTTTAACGCAATTGTATTTCAACTTTAAAAGTTTTTCTGAAAAATTTCAAATTGATAGCTTTTAATCAATCAATCAAATTCCTGTTAAGACCCCCTATAGGGGCATAGGACAGAAACAACTCTCTTCCGCAAGGCGCGATCCTGCGCATCGGCTTTAAGCTGTTGCCAGGACTTGTTTATTCCTCTGGCCTCCTGCTCAACTGCTGCAAGCTTTTAATAGTTAGGTGATAATCGATTTTTTTGAAAATGGTCGAAAAAATAATTTTGTGTGGGACGGGGTGGAAGTTTTAAAGGTTTTTGACCAGTTAATATTTCGTATATTTAGGGATTTTTATACTCTAGATGGAATCTGAGAGTATTATAAGTTCGCTCTAAGCTTTGTAACGCCAAGAAATAAGGCTCGGAGAGAAAAATGAATGATACAGAAGTTAATATTATCACTCAAAAATCTCAAAACCGGATGTCCGTCCGTCCGTCCGTCCGTCCGTGCGCTCTCTAGCTTGAGAACGCGTTGAGCTAGAAAGTTCAAATTTTGTACACGTCGTTTTTGACAAAAAATTAAGGTCAAGTTCGTGAACGGGTCAAATCGCTCCACCTCTTCTAACCCCTCCCATACAAAATGACACAATTACGCAATTTGACAATAAACGGATTTGGTCAAAAAGTATAAAAGTTATTGGCCTGAAATTCAGAATATATTACTTTTATAATAATATCAATCTATCATATACAAATTGTGTGTGTCGTCCCCCTCCTTCTACCACCTCCCATACAAACTGTACTTATCATGAATTACTCTAAGCCAATTTTCTCAGTGCTTATAAAATTCAGCGGGCTGAAATTGTGCACCAAATATTAATTTAAAATTGTTAGTAACGTCAAAAAAAATGAGATGATTAGCTTCACCCCTTCTACCCCCTCCCATACAAAATGACGCAATTTCGCAATTTGACAATAAATGGATTTACTCAAAAAGTATAAAAGCTATTGGTCTCAATTTTGGTAAATATTACTTTTTTAATGATGTAAATCTACAGTACAAAAATTATTTGCTTCCTTCCTTTCCTTCCACCCCCTCCCATACAAACTACACTTTTTCCTGAAATGCTCTAAGCCGATTTTCTCAGAACATATAACATTTGTTGAGCTCATATTTTGTAATAAATATTTAATTAATATTATTATTAAGATGAAAAAAAAAATGTTTGATTTGCTTCACTACTTCTACCCCCTCCCATACAATATGACACAGTTTCACAATTTCACAAAAAATCGATTTTTTTGAAAAGTATGAATGGCACTAGTCTGAAATTTAAGGGATGTCAATTTTATAATATTCCTAGTTATTTCTGAAAAAATCATTAAAATCCCTCCACTCTTTCTACCACCTCCCATACAAACTGCACATTTTCACTAAATCAAACTCACTAATTTTCTCAGTTCCCATTCAGTTTTTGGAGTAAGCATTTTGTATAAAACATTTTCATAGCTACTTTAGCATGATGTCGAAAAAATTAGTTCAATGCCATCATCCCTTCTAGCACTCCCCATACAAAATTTCTTGGGATCACAAAAAATTCTATTTCATCTAGAGTATCGTAAGATTGCGCTTTACGCGCAATCGTAGCCCTGTTATGTTTTTAAATGCATTTCGCAAATTTTCAAGTTTTTATCTTAAAATTTTCAGTTTATGTGTTTTTTTCAATGCACATGAAACGCTTTGTGCACGTTAGACCCGGGGTCGGTTTATAATAATTATGGATCAAGTTATTATTATTTTTCTATGCACATCAAACAGGTGTATCCACATGCAAAATTTAGACTTTGTACCTTTCACCAGAGCCCTAAAAAATCACTCAACATTTTCGACATTTTTGATTATCACCTCCCTCTCCTTACACCTCCCAACTTAAAATTTATACGAACATTACCCATTATTTAGTTGTACAATCTGACAAATTTTCGCTTTAATATCTGTACTCTTTTTTGAGATACAAGGATTTGTAATTTTGAAAAGTGCGCCATTTTTGAAATGCTCCCCATTTCCTCCCACTACTATTATTTCAACATGTTATATTTTTTTATATTTTCCTAGTATAACTCAATTTATGTTTCAAGTTTCAATTACATAGCTTAAGAGATAGTTGAGATATTCATTGTTAAGTGTTTTTCTTTCCAATGGATAAAAGAATTAAATTATTTTTAAAGTTTGTCCCACAATCCTCTCTATATCTCTTCTGATTTTCAACTTTCTATCTGCATTAGTGGTGAAGATATTAGCAAGTGTAGTTTTTGACTCTTTTCCTCCTCGCCTCCCCCTTCCACCTAACACCCCCCCAAAATTTAGAAAATGGAGTTGACTTACCCAGTCAACAATCTACCCAAAAACGAACATTCTACCTGTAACTGTCTCGGAGATATGAGTCCATATGTACGGCGGACGGCGTACGGCGGGATGGATTTTATACTCTAGATGAAATCTGAAAGTATTATAAGTTTGCTCTAAAGTTTGTAACGCTAAGAAATAAGGCTCGGAGAAAAAAATTAATGATACAGAAGTTAATGTTATCACTCAAAAATCTCAAAACCAGATGTCCGTCCGTCCGTCTGTGAGCTCTCTAGCTTGAGAACGCTTTGAGCTAGATAGTTAAAATTTTGTAAACGTCGTTTTTGGAAAAAAGTAAGGTCATATTTGTGACAGGGCCAAATCGCTCCACCCCTTCTACCCCCTCCCATACGAAATGACACAATTGCGCAATTTGACAATAAACGGATTTGCTCGAAAAGTACAAAAGCTATTGGCCTGAAATTTGGAATATATTACTTTTATGATAATATCAATTTAGCGTATAACAATTATGCTTGACGTCCCGCTCCTTCTACTACCTCCCATGCAAACTCTACTTGTCATGAATTACTCTAAGCCAATTTACTCAGTACGTATAAAATTTACCGGGCTGAAATTGTGCACCAAATATTTATTTAAAATTGTTAGTAAGGCCAAAAAAATTAGACGATTAGCTTCATCCTTCTACCCCCTCCCATACAAAATGACACAATTTCGCAATTTGTCAATAAATGGATTTACTCGAAAAGTAAAAAACCTATTAGTGTGAATTTTGGGATATATTACTTTCATAATGATTTCAATCTACAGTAGAAAAAATATTTGCGTCCTCCTCTCCTTCCACCCACTTCCATGCAAACTACACTTTTTCATGAAATGCTCTAAGACGATTTTCTCAGAATATATAACATTTATTGAGCTCATATTATGTAATAATACTTAATTAGTATTATCACTAACATCAGAAAAAAATATTTGATTAGCTTCACTGCTTCTACTCCCTCCCATACAATATGACACAGTTTCACAACTTCACAAAAAATCGATTTTCTTTAAAAGTATGAATGGGACTAATCTGAAATTTAAGGGATGCTAATTTTATAATATAATAATCCTAGTTATTTCTGAAAAAATCACTACAATCCCCCACCCTTTCTACCACTTCCCATACAAACTGCACATTTTCACTAAATCTAACTCACTAATTTTCTCAGTTCTCATTAAATTTTTGGTGTAAGCAATTTGTATAAAACATTTTTATAGCTACTTTAGCATGATGGGGAAAAAATTAGTTCAATGCCATCATCCCTTCTAACTCTCCCCATACAAAATTTCTTGGGATCACAAAAAATTCTATTTCATCTAGAGTATCGTAAGATTGCGCTTTACGCGCAATCGTAGCCCTGTTATGTTTTTTTTTGCATGAAACGCGAAAAACAAAAATTTCAGGGTAGCAAATTTTTTTTTTACTGTGTCGATCATAATACTTTATTATTAGAATAATAAAGTAAAATGGCTCTTTTTGTAGTAGTAATGCAAAAAGGAATATTTACTATTATACGAATATATAGGTAAATGAAATCGACTAAATGTATAGGTACAGGTGGGCAAATGGAAACTGTTCTTCTTCTCCTTCAATGGTATTACAGCTCACTCACCTTCAGCTTTCTTAACATTTGTTTGATATTATGTAAGGGTCGTTAGTCCTTCACACAAACCTCTATCTTCAAATTTCCATGTTCGGAGATTGAAGTCACCCAGATATACCCACGTAGGTAGTGTGGTAGAATTATAAGTCGACTAGGTTTTGAACTTCCGACCGTCGCATTGTAGACATGCTGCTCTCGCTATCTTCTACCCTATATCCTAGCAAACTCTTCTTCGGAAGAAATTTGAGTTATAACATGTCGAACGTAAAAAATGTGCGGATCATATACCAAGACATTTTTTTTTCATACAAAAGGTGTTCGGAACGATGCCAGTCAGTACTCCGAAACATTTTAGTAATATACCCATTTGCTTTGCCAATCAAACTTTTAAATGAAATATAAATATACCTTGGCAAAATGGAATATTAGTTATATATAATATAAGGCTAAAACAGCATAAAACTAAATGTCATTGCATATATGTAGCTGAAATAGCAGCTAATAAACAAGGAGAAAGGACTGTATACATAGTCAAAATAACATTTTACCATAATATAGAGCACAACTATCCGTATAAAATCGTTAAATATGACATGGTTATGGAGATTTTTACTTTAAAAACTCTTCCTATGATGATTAGGAAACTAAGCAATGCATATTTTTTCCGTGATAGATATAAAATTGGGGACACGATTTATCTTATCAATTTGGTCGATATGATATTGCATAAGTGCTTCAACTTTAATCTTCTTTAGAAAGTACTTGGTTTATTCATAAAACGCAAAATACGCATCGTCCAAATGCGTATAAAACATGTGTACAATTATGTACGATGATCGCGATTAAATACACGACAATGTGTGTGCATGCAAAAAAGCATATTTTCCACGTCATACGTAACTCACATACAAATGGGTTTCTGGTTTTCGATTCAAATTTTTTTGAGTTTGTTCTGTAGTAACTACTACGGCCTATATTATTTCTTACTAGCGATCGCCCGCGACTTTGTCTGTGTAACAATCGCAAGATAAGCAATTTTTGAGAATGTAGCTAGCAATACATCATCCGGAATATATAAACTGATTAGTTGAATGGCTCTTTGAAGACAATGGTTTCTATTTTGTTGGAATCAGGACTATAAATTATTAAGAATGAAACCACGATACTCGCATTTGTATGGGACAGGCTTGTGATCAAATCAATCATGTGATCTAAGACCATATTCGTATCGAAGAGCATTAAGGACATGTGAGTAGTTGTAGCTTGTGTTAATTAAATAAAAAGCCCAAATAAAATAAAATTAAGCTTAAATCCATAACAGGACTACGACTCTGCGTAAAGCCCAATCATACGATACCACAAATGAAATTTTTGTGATGCTAAGAATTTTGCATGGGGAGTGATAGAAGGGGTGACAGTTCTGAACTAATTTGTTTCACGTCATGCTATAGTAGCCTTACAAATTTTTTTAACCAAATTTTAGCTTCAAAAATTGAATAGGTACTGAGAAACTTATTGCATTGGATTTAGTGAAATTGTGCAATTTGTATAGGAGGTGGTAGAAGGAGATTAGTGTTTTTTGCTGATTTTTCGAGAAAAAAAACTGATGTATTTTAAATTTGAGTTCAGTTTAAATTCTATTTTCTTGAAAAGTGTGAATGGTACTTTTCAAGAAAATAGAATTTTTGAAAAGTTGTGAAATTGTGTCATATTGTATGGGAGGGGGTAGCAGGAGTGAAGCTAATCGATTAATTTTTCCCGATATTGATAATAATGCTAATTAAGGATTCGGTACAAAATTTTAGCTCGATGAAAGCTATACGTATTGAGAAAATTGGTTTAGAGTAATTAATGAAAAAGTTCAGTTAGTGTGGTAGGTGGAAGGAGTGAGGGGTTTTTAGTGATTTTTCTAACAACAACTGCAATCATTATGCAATTGATATATTTTAAATTTTAGATCTTTCACACTTTCCAAGAAAATCGAATTTTTGCGAAGTCGTGGAATTGTGTCAAATTGTATGGGAGGGGGTAGAAGGGGTGAAGCTAATCGATTAATTTTTTGCCGATATTAATGATAATGCTAATTAAGGATTTGGTACAAAATTTTAGCTTGACGGAATTTATACGTACTAAGAAAATCGGTTTATAGTATTTAATAAAAAACTGTAGTTTGTATAGGAGGTGGGCGAAGGAGTGGGGGAATTGAAATAATTTGTATACTTGAAGATTGCATTTGTAATAGAAATAATATTTTCCAAATTTCAAACTAATAGCTCTTATAGTTTCCTAGAAAATTTGATTATTACATATTATTAAAAATGAGTCACTTTGTATGCGAAGGGGTAGAAGGCGTGAGGGAAGGGAAATAGAACTAAAAGCAGATTACAACTCGGACCATGACTAATAAGCAGTGAAAGTTTCATTACATCGGTTCAGACGTTTTGCGTGAAAGCCGGACAGTCAGACAGACAGATTAACAGACAGAGAAGAATTTAAAAAAACGTGAGTTTCTGCTTAGTTATTGCTAAAATGAAGCAAAAAACTAACTTATAGCCATTTCTAAACAAATAACAGACAGTACAATTATATTTATATAGATTACTCTTTGGAACAATCCAATCCTCTTAGAGGTATTTTTAGGAAAATGATTGTTTTGTATAGGGTGACGGTAATGCGAAGGAATCTTTCTGTAGTCTGTTGAGATATCGTCCGTAGATGATAAAAATATATAAACTGCCAACAAGTCGGGCGAAACTTTATTATTCTTTGGACAAGTTGCAGATGCGTGGAAAGTCAATATGCTGGTTAGAGTGGTTAGGGAAGACTAAGTGAAAGGGGGTTCTTTGGCAGGGCAGTAGTCGTTCGTTTATTTATGCAAGTTTGGGTTCTTATGAAGGGAGTTGTGAGGGGTGATAGTAAAGGTGGGTGGATGGCAATAATTTTTTAATTGATTGCTTGAATCACATCAAATTTTCTCTGTATATAATGTCAGTTTCATAGACGAAGTTGCATAGAATTTTCATAAAATTCGGTGTATTTTACATTCACGAAACCGAACATTTGTATGAGAGGGGGTAGAGAAGGTAGGTAGTAATCGTAAAATTTGATATGCAGTTTTATTTCGTTTCTCTTGTAAGGTGCTTCTACAAAATTTCAAGTTCGTAGCCTTTAGTTTGTTTGCTATTAATTGATTCAATTGGTCGAAATCATAGTTTTGTATGTGAGGGGGTAGAAGGGCAAGCGTAATTTAAAAACTTTTAACGTAATTTCATTTCAACTATTTTTGTAAGTTTTTATGCGAAATTTCAAATTGATAGCTGTAAAGAGTTAGGTGATAATTGATTTCTTAATAATGGTCGAATTCATACTTTTGTATGGGAGGGGGTAGAAAGACAGGTGTAATCTCAAAACTAGTGACGTAATTTTAATTCAATTACTTTGAAAAGTTTTTGTGCAAAATTTCAAATTGATAGCTTTTAATGGTTAGGTGATAATTGATTTCTTGAAAATGGTCGAAAAAATCATTTTATATGGGAGGGAGTAGAAGTTTTAAAGGTTTTCGACCAGTTAATATTTCGTATATTCAGGGATTTTTTTTTAAATGCATTTCGCAAATTTTCAAGTTTCTACCTTAAAATTTCACTCAAAAATTTTCAGCTTATGTGGTTTTTTCAATGCACATGAAACACCTTGTGCACGTTAGACCATGGGAGTCGGTTTATAAAAATTATAGATCAAGTTATTATTATTTTTCTATGTACATCAAATAGACTTATCCACATGCACATTTAAACTTTGTATCTTTCACCGATGCCCTAAGAAAATCACTCAAAATTTTCGAAATTTTTGATTGTCACTTCCCTTTCCTTACACCTCCCAACTTAAAATTTTTATCAAAATTAACCGCTATGTAGTTCTACAATCTGACTGGTTTTTGATTTGATATCTGTACTCTTTTTTGAGATATAAGGATTTGTAATTTTAAAAAGTACGCCATTTTTGAAATGCTCCCCATTTTCCCCCACTACTATTATTTCAACATGTTATATTTTTTTTTGTATTTTCCTAGTATAGATCAATAACTCTCATACTTATAACTTTTATATGAAAGTTTTAATTTGTTGGGGAGGTGGTGTGATAGACAAAGTACGTGGATGTTAATAATTTTTAAATCGATTGAATCACATTCAAAATTTTTTGTGTAGACCTAATAAAACTTATGAAGTTTGATGCATTTTATATTCTTGGAATCATGAATTTATATGGAAGGGGTAAAGGAGTTGAGGGAATCGTAAAATTTGTGAACCAGTAACATTTGGTTTCTGGTACACCCAACTTGAAAAGTTTACAAAAGTTATAGATCATAAAACTTTATATTCTTTTTTTAATTTAAGAAGGATCTTAACGTGAATGAGGTATTTCATGTGTATTGAAAATAAAACCCAAAAATTCAAAATTATTGATTGAAATAAGAAAACAAAATTATGAAATGCGTTTTGAAAAAGTGCTGAAAAGTTAAAGGTATTAGCTAATCAAATCCCTTCTAAATTTCTATCCGCCCATGCAAAAGTATTTTCGACAATTTATAAGAAATCAATTATTAGCAAACCAATTAAAGCTGTGGTGCGTAATAGTGATTAAAACAAAACGAATTAAATTATGATTGAACTTTTTATTTTTGCTTGATACTTAACTACACTCCTCTGACAGGTGCCGACAACTGATGGTGAAATTCCATTCGTATTTTTAGTGTTGCCAATGAGGGTGTGAACATCACCACAAAGCTATCAACTTCAAATTTTGAAAAAGCGCTTCTAAAAATCTTTAAAGCTAAGCTGAATCAAAAGTTTTGAAATCTCTATTGCCCTTCTGACCACTTTCGTACAAAAGTATGATTTCGAACAATTTAAAATTATTCCCATTTAAGCAACAAATTAAAAGCTACGAATTTCTGAGACTCCTTAACGTCCTTCCATACACCCGTCAATGAATGGTTTCAAAAATATATAATTCACTGAATCTCGCAGAGTTTGTTTCATCTGAATCAATCTAAACAGTAAATTTTGAAAGTGATTCAAGCAATCTTTTAAAAATTTATTGACATCCACCCATCTCCCCAATGAATTCCAAACTTGCATATATGTACATTGTGATTATAAAGTACCAGAATTATGTAAATAAAATTACTCTGGGGAATGATATTTGAAATTTTTTTTTCTTTTTGGTAAGCAGGTAAGACTGTCCTTAATTATTATCTCCAAAATTAGGGTGGTCTTTTAATCAGTATGTTTACAGCAGCTGGTTGAATAGGTACACCTCAGTAGTCCAGTTTTGAGAATACATCTAAAAAAATGTATAAAAGCTTCGACGTGATTGTTTAGTTTAAAGGTTTTCGACCAGTTAATATTTCGTATATTTAGGAATTTTATTTTAATGCATTTCGCAAATTTTCAAGTTTCTACCTTAAAATTTCACTCAAAAATTTTCAGTTTATGTATTTTTTTCAATGCACATGAAACACCTTGTGCACCTTAGGTCGGGAGGGTCGGTTTATAACAACTATGGATCAAGTTAGTATTATTTTTCTATGTACATCAAATAGGCGTATCCACATGCAAAATTCAAACTTTGTATCTTTCACCGGAGCTCTAAAAAAATCACTCAAAATGTTCGACATTTTTGCTTATCACCTCCTTCTCCTTACACCTCCCAACTTAAAATTTTTATCAAAATTAACCGCTATGTAGTTCTACAATCTGACTGATTTTTGATTTGATATCTGTACTCTTTTTTGAGATATAAGGATTTGTAATTTTAAAATGTGCGCCGTTTTTGAAACGCTCCCCATTTCCCCTCACTACATTTATTTCAACATGTTATATTTTTTTTGTGCTTTCCTGGTATAGTTCAATATACGTTTCAAGTTTTAATGACATAGCTAAAGAGATAGTTGTGAAATTAATTTTGAAGTGTTTTTCTTTGCACCCTCCCAGACCCTCCCCCTTACAATAATTAGCCACTGTCTAAGCTGATTCCGATGAAACTATATGTTACCTTGATGGTTTCAAAATATGAATTTTTATGATAAGTGATTTCGAAGATATAATCATTTGAAAAAACAATTCGGCCGACAATTTGTTTTTAGCCCCCCCCCCCTTTCGGACGCCAATGGATAAAAAAAATTAAATTACTTTTAAAGTTTGTCCCACAACCCTCTCTATATCTCTAATGATTCTAAACTTTCTATCTGCATTCGTGGTGAAGATATTAGTAAGTGTAGTTTCCGACTTTTCCACCTAATACCCCCCAAAATTTAGAAAATAAAGCTCACTTACCCCATCAGCAATCCACCAAAAAACGAACATTCTGCTTTTAACGGTCTCGGAGATATGAGTCCATATGTACGGCGTACGGCGGAGACGGATTTTTTTTTTTTGCATTTTTATGCTAATTTAGTCATGAAACGCGAAAAAACAAAATTTCACGGTAGCAAATTTTTTTTTGCTGTGTCGATCACAATATTTTTTTATTAGAATAATTAAGTAATATATATATATCATCATCATCATCATCATTATCAGCTTGTCAACCATGTATATAGATCATGGTGTAGCCTCCCCTAAGTATTGGCTTCTCATTGCCCTCCATTTTTGTCTGTTTTTGGCTATTCGTGTCCAGGTTATGGCGGCTAGCTTTCTTATGTCATGGTCCCATCTAAGTTTCGGGCGCCGTTTTGGTCTTTTCACTCCCCTTGGGTACCAATTGATGACTTTTGTGGTCCATCTATTATCCAATATTCTTGCTAAGTGCCCGGCCCATCGCCATTTGAGGCTTCTGATCCTATTGATCACATCGGTGACCTGTGTTTTTGCTCTTATCCACTTTAGTCTCTTTCTATCTCTAGTATTCTTTTCCTAGCGGTTATCCTTTCATTGTTGTGTTGCATAGCAATCACCTGTTTTCTACCAATCAGTAGTGCTATTTTCGCCTTTTTGAGGCTCCTGTTACCCTCGATGGCGTTCTATACTAGTTTTTCGTTATATTTCCTCACATCTTCTGTTATTTTCTTTCGGACTGTTTTCCATGTTTTGGTGTATTCAATTCTTTGGGTGTTCGATGATAATTTCATTTCCCTGCGTTTCCTGAGTAGATCCTTTGTTTTGTTTGAGAGCTTGCGGTGTCTATTGTCTATGCTTGGTCCACCTACTTCTTCGGCACATTTCAAGATGACGGCTGCGAGGCACGTTGCGTCCTTGTTGCGCATTTTGGAATCTAGCATTTCTTGGTAGAGCCTGGCGTTGTCTCTGATGTTGTCTGTGTTAATACCTGGTTTTCTTGGTTTTCTAACTAATCTGAGTCTTTCTGCTTTTAGATCTAAGGCAATCTTTGCTCTAGCCAGACTATGATCGCTTCCTGTCTTGAAGTTATTAATTATTGATACATCTTTAATTGTTCTTATTTTGTCGGTTAGGATCAGGTCAATTTCGTTCTTGGTGGTTGCATTTGGGGCTTGCCAAGTCAATTTCCTATTTCGGCCTTTCTTAAAGAGCGAGTTTGCTATGTAGAGGTTATGCTGGTGGGCGAATTGGACCAGCCTTTCTCCTCTTTCGTTCCTTGTGCCCAAACCAAATTTTCCTACCAGGGTTTCGTGGTCCTTCTTTCCTCCTATGGTAGCATTGAAGTCGCCTATTAGATATTTGAAGTGGCTGTTGTTGTTGTCCCAAGCCTGGTTTATTTCATTATAGAACTCTTCAATTTCTTCGTCTGTGTGGCTAGTTGTTGGTGCATAGACTTGGATGATTTGCACTGTGTATCTCTGGGAGAGCCTGAGTTGGGGGGGGGGGTCCGTCAGAATTACCATCTTCCAATGGACAATCTACCCTAGCTGGATTGACGAACTTTTTTATTGAAGAAAATAGCCGTACTTGGGATTTGAACCCTGTACCTCTTGAGTGAGAGTCCAGCGTTCTACCCATTGAGCCAGCTAGGGTAACTTTGTCCATCAAACGATACATCCTTTGCGGCGCGTTGCATAATCCAAAAGGCATGCGAGTGTATTGGTATAGAGGCCGACCAGGAATAGTAAACGCTGTGTATTCTCGAGACTTCTGTTCGAGAGGAATCTGCCAAAATGCGTCCTTGAGGTCTAGGCTGGTTATGAAATTGGCTCGCGGCAAACGACTTACGATACCATCAATGTGTGGTAATGGAGGATAAGCATCCTTCTTCGTCACACTATTGACTTTGCGTCCAAACATAACCGGAACTTGTTTCGCTTCCTCACAAGAACCACAGGTGAGCTCAAGACGATATAAAGTGACTTTTTATATATATATATATATATATATATATATATATATATATATATATATATATATATATATATATGTGGATGATGCAGATACAACATAGATTATTTTCATAGAATTAATTATACTTTGCCAAAATACTATTTACTATTATTGTAACTAAAACCAGTTTAAGAATTAGTCGTTACCTTTCCCGCTTATCATTTTTCTGTTAAAACTTATTGCATTCAGTCCTTCTAAAAAGCTAAGCCAGAGAGTAAAGTAACGAAAGCGAATCACTCGGCATAATTAAAGTAAAGTAAGTGTAAAGTGATTTTTGAATGTATTTTTCCCGAATTATTATTACTAGCTTTGTTTTTTTCTGATGGAATAAAGTGAATTTTACTAAAACGTGTGTTTTACCACCTAAAACCCATATATATGTATATATACATATATATATACGAGGTGTGTTCAAAAAGTAAAATGACTTTATATTTGTATGAAAAAATATTTATTTATTCATCAATATTTATATTGTCCCCTATTATTTTTCCACAATTCTGGACGTTTTTTTCGTATTGCTTCTCGTAAACGGTGCATTACTTCAAGATAATTCTCCTTATTGACCGTACGATCTTGAGTTAAAAACTCCTGATGAACTACGCCACGGTAGTCGAGAAAAACAGTGAGCAAAACTTTTACATTTGATCGGACTTGGCGTGCTTTTTTCGGTCTTGGCTCTCCTGTGTGCTTCCATTGGGACGATTGGGCTTTGGTTTCGGCGTCATAACCATATACCCATGATTCGACACCGGTTATGATCCTTTTGAGAAAATCAGGATAATCACTAACGTCATTCAAGAGCTCCTGAGCGATGCTCATGCGACGGTTCTTTTGATCAAAATTCATAAGTTTCGGAACAAACTTCGCTGACACACGTCCCATGCCCAAAACATCCGAGAAAATTGCATGACACGAGCCGACTGATATGCCAACATCCTCAGCAACTTCTCTTATGGTAATTCGTCTATTTGTAAAAACAATTTTCTTCACAGCTTCGACGATATCTTCTGTTGTTGACGTGCTGGGGCGTCCAGAGCGAAGATCGTCGTTGGCATCTTCTCGGCCATCTTGGAAGAGTTTGTACCACTTGTAAATATTTTTTTTACTTAGAGCAGACTCACCGTACGCCATTGTCAATATTTCAAGTGTTTTGGAGCACTTGATTCCATTTTTCACACAAAATTTGATGAAAATTCTATGCTCTATTTTTCGTAATAATAGAAAATCGCCGAGCACAACAAAACACGTCTAACCTTTTTATCTCCCAAAAACATACGAATTATGCTATGTACTTGAAATTGTGGACATATGTTTGGGACATGTGTACCAATATAACAACAATAAAAAATCGATAATCGAATGTTCGTTCCCCGCGAAATTTGAAAAGTCACCTTACTTTTTGAACACACCTTATATATATATAGATTTATTCGAATAAGGCAGAATCTGCGGCTTACCTTGGAGATATGGGTTCATTATTTAAAATTATGGAACAATTGACGAACATGAATTTCACCGCCAACCACCTGGTGAGAGATGTCAATGGAACTCTCCTTAATATGAGTGAATACTACTTGCGGCGAAGGAAGAAATACTTCTCTGATATTTTAACACCTTGTCAGTGGAAGATATTCCAGAAACAGGACAACTGCGAAACATCCAACTGCAACAATCTTCTATTAGGGATGATCCCCTAAATAAGTAAGAAATAGTTTCCGCCATTCGGTCAATGGCGGGAAGGCAAGCCACAGGCATAGACGGACTATCAACCGAACTCCTCCAAGGGGACTTGGAAATAACAGCCGGTATACTCCTCCCACTCTTGACTGAGTTGTAGAATGAAGAAGATGTCCCACTGAATGAAAGGAGGTCGTCATTGTGAAAATTTTGGAAAAGGGAGATCTTCGGGATTGTGCAATTGACGTGGTATATGTTTACTTACTGCCGTATAGAAAATCATGGCTAAGGTAATTCTCAATAGGATTAATAATGTCGTGAAGAGCAGTCTCTAAGTTTATCAGGCTGGATACCGTACAGGGCCGTCTTGTACGCACCACACAAATACCCTAGGGATATTATTGGAGGAGTCTGCCGAAATAGGTTCGCCACTACATCTCATGTTTGTTAACGTCGAGAAGGCTTTCGACAGCGTTAAGCGAGATTACATATGGAATGCGTTGCGTAGGAGATGTATTTCAGAGAAGGCTATAGCTATGATTAAAGAGCACGAAGATGCAAGGTGTCGCGTCTTGCATAGAGAAGAGAGAGCTATTCTGTGAGAAAGGGTGTCAGACAAAGCTCCATTTTATCACTAGCCCTGTTTTTGGTCGTAATAAATGATATCTTGAAAGCTGCACTGGAAGGTGGGGAAGATAAAGGTCTTCAGTGGAATCTATTTAACATCTTAAGTCACCTTGATTATGCTAATGACGTGTGTTTGCTTGCACATAACCGTTCGTCAAATGTTCGTTCGTTGCATTCGAAATGCAAAGAGGCGGGACTGAAAATAATGTGCGTAAGATCAAGTACGTGCACGTGGGTTCGAATACAAGCACACCGATTGTTCTTAATGAGCAAGATGTGGAAAAGGTGCAAGATTTTTGTTATCTCGGAAGCATTGTCAGCATGGACGGCGGAGCCGAAGAGGATATTGAGGCTCGTCTAAATAAAGCTCGTCAAGCCTTCGGTATTTCCTTACCCAGTTTTTAGAGGTTAAAAAAGATCTCCCTTCGAACGAAGCTGCGAGTTTTTGACGCATACGTCAAATCCTTGTTGTTTTGTGGTTGTACTACGTGATTTACCAAGAAACTGCAAAATTTTGTGAACCAATGCCTCTGACACATTTTAGGAATATTTTGGCCAAAAGTGATCTCCAAAGACGAACTTTGGAGTACAACTGGATAAACTAAGAAAGGTATTGAGATTCAAAGGCCGAAGTGGCAGTGGATCGGTCACACTTTGAGGAAACCGGAGCGAAATATCGCCAAACAGGCTCTGAATTTTAATCCTCAACGAACACGTCGGGCTGGTTGACCATGGAAGCGAGCAGTTGAGCAGGAGGCCAAAGGAATAAACAAGTCCTGGCAACAGCTTGAGGTCGATCCTCAGGATCGCGCCTTGTGGAAGAGAGTTGTTTCTGTCGTATGCCCCTATAGTGGGTCTTAACAGGAGTTTAATTTGATTTGTTGAAATTTGAATGGGAATGTGCAGAAGACTGACGGGCAGGTCATTCGAAACCGCAGTTTTTGAGCGACATACAATATTTCTGTAACCTTGGCGACGTGCTGAACTAGTTTGTGATCAATAGCCGTTATGAATCGTAAACTAGTCAGTTACTTTGAGGAAAATAATCTAATTCATGATCGCCAATACGAGTTCCGTTCCGGAAGTTCCACTAAAGAACTTCTAGTCTATCTGGCCGAACGTTGGAACTCGTGCATTTACAAATCCGGCGTAGGTCAAGTACTCTTAAAATTGCGAAAACGTTTGTGAGAATTTGGCACAAAGGTCTACTAGTAAAATTCATAGCCAGGGGTTTTAATACCTCCCTTGTCGAATAGATTGAGAATTTCCTTCTTGAACGTTCGATTACGACTCGTTAATCGATGGTACATATATTGTTCCACCCGTTACAATTGATTTCGGTGCCCCCCAAGGGCCTGCTATATCCCTCATTCTTTCTGATCTTCCCTCAATATTGAAATAAGTATTTTGAAAAGTATCGTAATGAATGCAAACAAATCAGACATCAATGCTGTCTACGAAATAAACTGTTTAATCTGTTCGTTTAAATTGCGTCATTTATATGAGAAGTGATTAACCTTTTGCAGCTAACAAGAAGAATACCATTCTACAATAATATTTAAAATTTATAAGAAATTGCTTCGATAATTTTCAAGACAACTCATTAACTATTGTTATGAAATCCTAGTACTCTGTTCGGGAGATGCTGAATGTAGTGATGAGATATCAAAATATTTTCTAGTAAATATAAGCTCGAAAAGTAAGTATTGTAGATAAACATGATTGCCATCGAATCAGTATATTAAAAATTTCAGTACTTTTACAAATACAACAGTTTAAAAAGTCCAAAAACCAGTACATTAGATTTAGCGAAATTGTGCAGTTTTTAGAAAAAAAGGAAAAAGTGAAGGATTCTGAGTGATTTTTATACTCTAGATGAAATCTGAGAGTATTATAAATTTGCCACAAAGTTTGTAACGCCAAGAAATAAGACTCCGAGAAAAAAATGAATGATACAGAAGTTCATAAAATCACTCAAAAATCTCAAAACCGGATGTCCGTCCATCCGTCCGTCCGTCCGTCCGTCCATCCGTCCGTCCGTCCGTCCGTCGGTGTCCTCTTTAGCTTGAGAACGCGTTGAGCTAGAAAGTTAAAATTTTGTATAAGTCGTTTTCAACAAAAAAGTAAGGTTAAGTTCGTGAACGGGCCAAATCGCTCCACCCCTTCTACCCCCTCCCATACAAAATGACACAAATTCGCAATTTCACAATAAATGGATTTCCCCGAAAAGTGCTATTGATCTGAAATTTGGAATATAATACTTCTATGATAATATAAATCTACTGTATTAAAGTTTTTTGAGTCCTCCCCTTCCTTCCACCACCTCCCATACAAACTGCATTTTTTCATGAAATGCTCTAAGCCAATTTACTCAGTGCATATAGTACTCATCGAGCTGAAATTGTGCACTAAATATTTAATTGAAATTAGTAGTAAGTCAAAAAAAATTAAACGATTTGCTGTAGTGCGTCTACCCCCTCCCATACAAAATGACACAATTTCGCAATTTCACAATAAACGGATTTGCCCGAAAAATAAAAATGCTACTGATCTCAAATTTGGAATATAATACTTTTATGATGATATAAATCTAGTGTATAAAAATTATTGGAGTCCTCTCCTTCCTTCCACCACCTCCAATACAAACTGCACTTTTTAATTAAATGCTCTGAGCCAATTTACTCAGTGCATATAATACTTATCGAGCTGAAATTGTACAGGAAATATTTAGTTGGAATTAATTGTAAGATTAAAAAAAAAAAATTTGACGATTACCTGTACCCCTTCTACCCCCTCCCATACAAAATGACACTATTTCGCAATTTCACTATAAACGGATTTGCTCAAAAAATATAAATGCTATTGATCTGAAATTTGGAATATAATACTTTTATGATGATATAAATCTACTGTATAAAAGTTATTGAAGTCTGAAGCTTTACGCCCAATCGTACTTCTGTTATGTTTTTGAAATAACTACGAATATTATGAAATTGACATTTCTCAAATTTCAGTCCAGTAACATTAAAACTTCTCAAGAAAATCGAACTTTTGTGTTGTAAAATTCTGTCATATTTTATGGGAGCGGGTACTAGGTCTACGCACTCCAATAAAATATGAAAGCTAGTCAGTAGTTAATTTTGTTCGATCTTAATAATAATGGTAATTGAGTATTCATAAAATTAGGATGATTATCATCGTGCCGGTTGCGTTCGAAAAATGTGTTTGATTTGCTCGGATATAAATTTGTTTTCCTAATTGGCCCACCGAAATTAAATTAAGGGTCCAGTATCAGTATCTTGCTCACGATGGCTGATTGCACTTATTGCAATTGTGGAGACAAAAATAAAAAAACGCCTTTGAGATGCTGTTTCGGCTTCTGCGGCAAAATATTTCATTGCAAATGCGTCGGTCTTTCAGGAGTCGTTGGAGACTCTGTCATTAAAGCCGACAGTGATCTTAATTGGTTCTATGCATCCTGCTGATAAACTTTATCGTCAGCTTATGTTGCAAAAGTGTTAACAACAAAATTGGCTGTGCAGTTACTGCACAGTGAGCTCATTACTTTAAAGTAGAAACTGGACGTTGCGATGCATAACATCGATCAAGTCGGTCAACAGTATGGATTCAACTGAGTCAACTGTTGGAATACCGGTAGCAACAACTGAGAAAAGAAGGACTCGGCTACGACTAAGACCGAATATAACTTCGACTGCCGTCCCACCTACTAGCAAAGTTCATACAAAAACTTCGGTTTCGGATAAAAATGCCACTACTAGAGATACAAATTCTTATGCCATCATCTTAGCTGACATGCTACGTCATTCTAACCATATCACTAAGCCGCCTTACGATTCTATTGCACAAAGTCCTGCACATGTAGTTTCCTTCTGAATACCTGTCCAAAGAAAATGCCGTATTTACAAAACAATTGTAGTCAATGGTTGATTGCCGCACAATCTTAAAGTGGCCAGCGCTCGTACTCGTAAGTGGCTTCATCGTGCTGGATTCGATACTAATACTTCAGGTGGTTCTATAATCGTTTTTGAAGCAAGAAGCTTGTCAATCGAGGAAGATCATGTGCGGTGCGTAAAACTTGGTAAAAAAAATACCAACTTGAACGATCTTTGCTTCGTTAACTTCAAAGGGGGTGTTCCTACTAATGCTTTTAGTGCATGTTTCAAAACTGAGTTTTGACCTAGTGGCCTTGCGGTTCGGCCATTCATACACGATTCAAAAAACTGGGAGCGGAGTTCCAGCCCTCCATTCACCGAAGACATGGGTCAAATAGTAGCAACTTAACAGCTTCATCTGGTTGCAATCCGAAGTCGTTACTTCACAACTTCTTTACTTTCTACCCAAATGCCGGTGGTATTCGCACAAAAATTCCACAACTATACTTATCTTCATCATTGCACGAATCATCCTTGAAACGAATCAGAGGGTGAGTGACCTTCTCGTCCAGCCTTCCTCGAATCCGCTTTTCGGGACTGAAATGCGTCTGTTAAGGAGGGGTCGTTTCCCTGGCGGGGGACTCCGAAGGGTCGTCTTGGTCCCCCGCCAGCGCGGTTCTACTTTTGTTTTTATTTCTTTAATTTTATTTTTGTACATTTATTTCTCACTAATCAGCTGTTTAAATTTAAATTTTAATTTCGAAACTTTTGTCACCAAAATTTATTTTTGTAGTTTATTTACGCTGCCTGGATACTGGTTCATGTCTCTGGTATTAGGGTTGTGAATGTGATAAATTGCAATTATTATGGCTGATTGCGCCGCAATATCGTTTGTAGACAAAACTAATAAGTCACATTTTTTGTGCTGTGCTGGTTTCTGCGAAAAAGCATTTCATTGCAAATGTGTTGGCCTGTCGGGTAAATCTGACAACGGTGTTTATTGGTGTTGCCCATCGTGCCGCTCATTTGCAATGTCAACTTATATTGCGAAACTAAAATTGGTAAAAGCAACTGTATCAGCGTTGGAAGCTGAATCGCGTGAGCACCAGAAAAAGCAAGTAGCTCTGCAAGATGTTGATAATATTCTTGCTCGCACTAAAGTCAACGATATTCACTCCTCGCAGAATAGTGTTTCTGAGCCGCTTACACTGACTATTGTGCCTGATTATTCCGTGCCTGTCTTTGCTAGACTTCTTCGATCAAACGTACAAACCACTGCACTGGAGCATCATCACTTGCCTCTATTCCATGCACATCAGTATCATATGCTTCAACGGTCAAACAAGCAGCTGTTGTGCCTTGAGTCAATCCTGTTGATATACCAATAGCGGAAACTAGTCAAACAACTGAAGAATGGGCTACTGTTCGCACCAATCGGAATTCAAGAAAAGAAGTAGTCGGTAGTGGAAGCTTGTCTGATGACCTTAAAATTGTTATTGCACACAAATGGATTCATCTTTCCCGATTTGACATCTCAACGACAGAAAAGTCAATCTCGAGCTATATTGCAAGTAAACTGGATGTTAACGAAGAAGATATCCGATGTGTAAAATTATTAAAAAAAAAACGATGACTTAAATGCGCTACGATTTGTTAATTTTAAAGTTGGGTTGCCTCCGACTGCGATTAGTAAATGTCTTACACCTGAGTTTTAGGCTACTGGGCTTTTTGTAAGACACTTTAAGCATTTGCCAAAAGACGAGCCACCCGTGATGACGATCTCAACGTAGCAGATACTCGCATGGCCAAAGTATCCCATCCGACTTTAGTGACTTCAGCGTGGGCCTCTAGCCTCTCTGTGTCTAATGTAACTTCATCGTCAACTATTGCGTTAAACACCTCCAAAATGATTCATGTACACGAGGGCATTCATTCTCTCTGCATATATTATCAGAACGTAAGAGGAATGAGGACTAAAATGCGCACCAGCGTCGCCAACACAGACATCGATGTTATTGCTTTAATCGAAACCGGACTAGATGATGACATCTTTAGCAACGCTCTAGGACTATGCAACTATACTATTTATCGCAGAGATCGCAGTCAAACAAAAACCGTTTTGGTAGCTGTCTTATAGCAATCAAGAATGTCTAAGTTTCCAAAGTTCTGTCTTTTCCACCAGACAACGTTGAACAGATCTTTATCGAAGTAACACTTCATGAACATAATTTCATCGTGGGCTGTGTTTACATCCCTCCACTTTAACCAGTTGAAATATACACCAGCCACTGCCAATATGTTGAGAACATCACTTACAGCTTTCCAAGTTCCAATATCATTATTGTTCGAGACTACAATTTGCCTCTAGTGGATTGGACATCCGCTATTTGGACTGCACCTAACACAAATTCACATGGCAACACGGTCATCGACTTCTTTTGTTTTTTGGATTTCCATCAAAGCAATAGTATACTAAATGCTAAAGGAAAACTTCTGGACTTGGTCTTTTCAAATCTCGTATCAACGGTGGTTGTTCATCGTTCCAGTTTCGCGTTACTACCTCTGGATGCTATGTACCATCATGCGCTCAATATTGAAATTTCTTTTAACTCATGTAACGTTCCCATTCAGCAATTACTTTATACAATTTCAAAAACGTCAATCGTGATGTTATTTGTCTGCAGCTCTCATTAACCAATTCGTTGCATTTATTTGATGGCCTCGAACTAAATGACGCTTTTACTCGGTTTTATTACGTAATTTACTCTTTAATTGATAAATATATTCCACTTCAGGTATACATCTCTACATCTACAATGGCGCTACAGCCCAAATCGGACCTTGGCCTCCTGATATTCAGGTTCCTTAACATTTTCATTACTTATTGTGGAATGGTTGTTAGTCCTTCGCACAACCCTCTTTCTACGATTTTTTTCATTTTCGTAGATTGAGGTGACCAAGGTATATCCAAGCAGGCAATGTGCTGGAATTATGTATTGCGCCGACCGGGATTTGAACTCACGACCTTCGCATTACTAGACCAACACGCTACCTACTAGGCTACGCCCTAGCTCAGGTAAGCTTCAGGTAATATAGGGTTCAACTTATCCTCGCTGGTTCGACCCCGAACTCAAGCGTTTGATTGTTAATAAAAAAGAGGCTCACGTTAGATTCAAGGAATCAGGTTCTCGGACTGATTACCTCGAATTCTCTCGCCTTCGTTCTTTGCGTAAAGCAAAAAATCAACGCTGTTACGCTGAATACAATCAATCCGTTGAAACTAATATTTCATCCAATATCAAGGCCTTTTGAAATCATATTAACTTTCTTAGATTACTGACCTGTATACCTTAATGATGACATAGCTTCCTATCCGTTAGAAATTGCTAGTTTGTTCGCAAGTTTCTTTTCTAGTTTATACTCCGATTCAACTCATGCGGTTTGTACTACGAGTACCCCTATTACAGGAACTTGTCCTAATTCTTGCCTTGGTCTTTCTTCTTTGTTCATTGATTTCGCTGACGTTGCATTGATGCTCAATGCCCTTAACTCAAACAAAGGTATGGGCCCTGATTGTATACTCCCTTTGGTCTTATGGAAATGTAGAGAGTTTCTGACACTACCTCTAACAATTCCTTTTAACCTCTCTCTACATACCGGTAGATTTCCTATTATGTGAAAGTCCTCTTTTCTGGTACCCATTCACAAGTCTGGCGACAACAGCAACATTGCAAATTATAGACCTATCTCCATCCACTCTTCTGCCGCTAGAATTTTTGGTAAAATTGTTACTAAGAAGCTTACTCCGTTAATTAACGGCATTATATCGTCTCACCAAAATAGCTTTCAAAAAGTCAACATTAACTAACTTCTTACCTTATGTTGATAAGATTACCAATGCAATGGAGTGCAACCTTCAACTACACGCAGTTTACACCGACTTCTCTAAAGCATTTGATAAAGTCAATCATCGGCTTTTAATTTCCAAATTAAATTACTATGGAACTTTCGGTACGTTGCTTTCATGGTATAGTGATTACCTGCAAAATCGCATTTCCTCTGTCAATTTAAAAACTGCTAAGTCTACTTCATTTCCAGTAACGTCTGGTGTACCCCAGAGCTCCCATCTGGGACTCCTTCTATTTCCAATATTTATCAATTATATTTCTTCTATATTCCATAATGTCGATCATCAATTATTTGCAGAAGATTTAAAAATATTCAAAACTATTAGAACAGTCTAGGACTGTGCTACCCTGCAAACTAACTTCGAGGCATTGTCCCACTGGTGCTTGTCTTACCATCTTTCGCTCGACATTCCTGAATGTTCGTACATAATTTTCAGTAGATCTCGTACACGCCTCAATTACAACTACTGCATTAATAACCATCCATTGCCAGAGGTGCAAGTCATCAAAAATTTGGGCAATATGTTGGACTCGTCCTTAAATTTTGTACCCCACTTTACTAACATATGCAATTCCGCTCGAAGAATGCTAGAATTCATAATTCGCAATATTCTGAATTTTACGAATACTTTTTCCATAAAAATGCTCTATTGCTCATTATTCCGTCCTCGCCTTGAGTACTTATCTGAGCTATGGAGTCCATACTTCTTAATTCACTCCAAAAATATTGAAACGGTATAGCATACATTTCTCCGTTATATCGGCCGGCTTTCAGCTTTATATTCGAATGAGGGACATCGACTATGACTCCGTGCTCAGACTGCTTAAAATTAATAATCTTTCTAATCGTCGTGTGCAGTCGGATCTTATCCTTTTATAAAGCGTTTTGAATGGCTTTTTGGATTGCCCACTTTTGCTTGAGGGTTTAAACTTTAGAGTTCCAAGTCACTCCTCCCGCTCCACAGATTTTTTTTATTTCGGTCGTCATATTACCCGCAAAACGACAAAACGGTCCTACGGCAAGAGTAATGAGAACTGCAAACAACTTTTCTGATTCATTAGATTTTTTCAATACTTGTGTTAATGAAATTAAAAATATTGTAAATGCGTAATACACATATTTATATTATTTAATTATTGCACCTCCTTAACTTTTATATTATTTCTTATTTAATCTTTAGTTTTATTGTTTATTTTAGTATTGTTAAATATTCATTTCCATGTACATAGTCCGAAACATATCTAAATTCGAATTTCCATTCATCGGAATTATTTAATGCTGAATATGTTGTTTACCGCAGCGACTAATCTATTTCTACCGGGCGTTTTAATTGCTATCAGCTCTCATCTAGAGTTACTCGATGCACAAGTTTCGCAAGAAACTCTCACCTTCCACCTTCAAACCAATCGCTTCCCGCTGCAAATCCTTCTGGTTTCTCACTGCCTGCACTGTATTTTCGCACGAGACTTATTTCTCGGATCCTTACAGAGCTCAATATCCACAAATCCGCTGGTCCGGAAGGTATTCCCCCCATCGTCCATAAAAAGTGCGCCTCTTCTTTCGCTAAACCTCTTCGCAATCTTTTCTATCTCTCTTACTCTTCTGGGTGCTTTCCGCGTATGTGGAAAGTTGCGAATGTTCAGCCCATTCCCAAGAAAGGAAGCAAAGCAAACTCCGCTAACTACCGCTCAATAGCCATTACTTCATTGCTCTCGAAAGTAATGGAAACTGCTATCAACCGTAAGATCGTCAAATATCTTGAGGATAAGCAGCTCATCCATGATCATCAGTATGGGTTCCGTTCCGACGGTCGACGGGTGATCTTTTAGTCTACTTGACAGAGCGTTGGAACTCATGCTTACATAAATATGGCGAAGATCAAGTTCTCGCACTTCACATTGCAAAAGATTTTGACAGAGCTTGGCACGAATGTCTCTTAGTTAAGCTTAGAGCCATAGGCCGTAATGATATCCTTGTTCAATGGAATGAGAGGTATCTCTCTGAACGCACTATACGAGTAGCATTAGATGGCGTTACATCTTCCTCCTACCCAGTTGATTCCGGCGTCCCACAATGTTTTGTTTTATCTCTAACTCTTTTCCTAGTTTTAATAAACGATCTTCCGTCGTCCACTCTCAATCCAATCCATAGTTTTGCAGATGACAGTACTTTAGACAACATCTATGAATTTAACTCTGCTGCGGAATCAAATAATCATTCTATTACTTCCAATCGCAGGGAGTTATTCAGTTCGCTGAACTCGAATCTCAACTAAATCCTGGAATGGGGCAGGAAAAACAGAGTAGAGTTCAACGCATCCATAACACAGGCCTGTCATCTATGCATCAAACGGGATGTTTCAGTGTTGTCTCACAATGTAACCTTTGATGGTGCACGGCTTACCACTTCGGAGAATTTCACACTGCTAGGCGTCAAAGTTAGTGACCACCTGAATTGGGTCCAGCATATCGTTGATATTATCCTTGACGCCTCTAAATGTCTAGGTGTTCTCCGAAAATGCAAAAAATATTTCACACCCATCGACATAGCAACCACCAATAAGGCCTACATTAGACCACGTTTAGAGTATAACTCGCATGTTTTGACTGGGGCACCCAAAACACACATCGCGTTGCTTGATCGTATTCAAAACATGCGTTCCGACTACTTGGAGACGAAACCATCATGTCTTCTATTGTTTCTCTCGAGCATCGCAGAAATGTCGGAGTACTCAGCATTTACTATCGATATTTCCACGGTAAATGCAGTCTGGAACTAAGCGCACTCATTCCTGCAGTGCATACTTTTCCCCGGAATACTCGCCAGGCTGAACGCGCACACGAGTACAAGTCAAACCCTTGCCTTCTCGTACAGTGAAATATAGGCAGTCATTCATTTCCCGAACGTCAAGACTTTGGAATGATTTGCCAGCTAGTTTGTTTCCCAACAAATACAACCGGCGGTGTTTCAAGAAGAATGTCCACCGTCATTTTCGTCTCACTCCATCTTAATACCTCTACTTCCTATACCGAAATAACTGTGCATTGCATTAAAGGGTGACCCGCTAATTTATACTCGGTGCCGTAAAAAAAATGACCACTACTTTTCTAATAGAGTTTGCACAATGCAATAATACCAACAGTTCAGCGTGAGTTTAGAAGTATATATAATAACGCAACATAAGATGTAGAAAAGATGCAAACTTGTAGTTTGTTTGTTTTCAAATGTATTGACATGAGCACAAACTTGCGATAAATTACAAGTTTTTGTATAGATCCACTCATTACAGTCGAAAATAGATACGACTTTCGTAAATAAAAATTTATTATTATTGTGTTTACTTCATAAAAGAAAAAGAATTGAGAAAATTCAAATTTCGGATAAAATTTCCCGAGCAATCGTTATACTTGTATTATCCAACCTTTATTAGGAGAGAAGTGTTAGTGTGTTTTGAATATCTCTACACACATCTAGATAGTTCACAAACTGAGCTTCTTAGAGAATCGTATGATATCGACCAGCTATGTGTGAGCGTAAAGTTCAATACAGAAAATACTGTATTTTTCTGAGTAAGTTATATTTCGTCTTAAAGTTCCGATTTTGTTTATAATATTGATGTATTAAATTGGTGCAGATGAAATGGCGACTTTCGCGATGAAGTGAAGTTAGTTGCAATTTTCATGTCTGCCGCCAGGTGGCTCTGGTAGTAATGAATATTGAAGAATAAATGCTCCTCATTTGGTCATGGAATCATTTCAGTTTTGGAATTCATTGAAATCGGAGAAAAAAAAAATAAACTGCCAACAAGTCGGGCGAAACTTTAATATTCTTGGAACAGGTTGCACATGCGTGGAAAGTCAATATGCATGTTAGAGTGGTTAGGGCAGACTAAGTGAAAGGGGGTTCTTGGGCAGGGCAATTGTCAATTTAACACTTTGCGGAAACGTTCAAAAGCTAAAGTACTTATAATCAATATTTCGTTCGTTTATTTATGCAAGTTTGAGTTTTTTTGTGGGGAGGGGTGAGGCGTGATAGTAAGAGTGGGGGGATGTAAATAGTTTTTCAATTGAATACTTGAATCACGTCTAATATTCTCTGTATAGAATATCAGTTTCATAGACGAAGTTGCATAGAATTTTCATAAGATTCTGTGTATTTTACATTCACGAAATCAAACATTTGTATGGGAGGGGGTAGAGGAGGTAGGGGAATCGTAGAATTTGGGACGCAATTTTATTTCCTTCCTCTTGGAGTGTGCTCAAACAAAATTTCAAGTTTGTAGCTTTTAATTTTTTAGTTATTAGTTGTTTCAATGAAATTGGCCGAAATGATACTTTTGTATGGGAGGGGGTAGAAGTGCAAGCGCGATTGCAAAACTTTTAAAGCAACTTCATTTCAATTATTCTTATAAGTTCTTATGCAAAATTTAAAATTGATAGCTTTTAAGAGTTAGCCGATAACTGATTTCTTAAAAATGCTCGAAAAAAATAATTTTGTATGGGATGAGGTAGAGGAGGTCAGGGAATCGTAAAATTTGTAACGCAATTTTCTTTCTTTTCTCTTGTAAGGTGCTCGTACAAAATTTCAAGTTCTTAGCTTTTAATTTGTTGGTTATTAGTTGATTTAATGAAATTGGTCGAAATCATACTTTTGTATGGGAGGGGGTAGAAGGGCAAGCGCGATTTCAAAACTTTCGTAATTTCAGTTCGATTATTTTTGTAAGTTTTCATGCAAAATTTCAAATTGATAGCTTTTAATAGTTAGTTTCTTAAAAGTGGTCGAAAAAATATTTTTTATTTTTGTGTGGAAGGGTGTAGAAGTTTTGAAGATATTCAAACAGTTAATATTTCACACTTTTAGGATTTTTTTTAAGTGCATCTAACAAATTTTCAAGTTTCTATCTTAAAATTTCATTCAAAAATTTCCTGTTCATGTGTTTTTCTCATTACACATGAAACGCCTTGTGTACGTTAGACCCCTACTTCGGTGCATAACAATTCAGGAACAAATTATTATTTATTTTCTATGTATATTAAATAGATGTATCGACGTGCACAATTTATACTTTCTATCTTTTACCAGAGTCCTAAAAAAATTACTCAAAATTTTCAACATTTTTGCCTGCCACCTCCCTCCCCTTGCACTCCCGAACTTTAATTTTTTACCAAAATTAAAAACTATATAGCTCTATAATCTAACATTTTTGATTTGATATCTGTACTCAATTTTGAGATATAATGATTTGTAGTTTTGGGAAGTGTGCCATTTTTGAAATGCTCCCCATTTCCCCCCCACTACTGTTATATCCACATTTTATATTTTTTTCATATTTCACTAATAAAGCTTAGTATACGTTTCAAGTTTCAATTACATAGCTTAAGAGACTGTCGAGATATTCATTTTTAAGTGTTCACTTTTGCACCCCCTGACCCTCCCCCTGACAATAATTAGCATCTTTCTAGCCTGATTCTAGTAGGTCCATATGACACCTTAGTGGCTCCAAAATATGAATTTTTTGTGATTAGTAATTTCGAAGATATAATCATTTGAAAAAAAAAATTTGGCCGACAATTGGTTTTTAGCCCCCCCTTTTCGGACGCCAATGGATAAAAAAATTAAATTATTATATTTTTAGAGTTTGCCCCATAATTCTCTTCATACCTCTGATAATTTTCAGTTTTCTATTCATGGTGGAATTATTAGCAAGTCCTTCCCTCCCCCGCCTCTCCCTTGCACCTGACACTCCCAAAATTTAGATAATGGAGCTACCTCACCCAATCAACAATCCACCCAAAAACGAACATTCTACCTTTAACGGTCTCGGAGATATGAGTCCATATGTACGGCGTACGGCGGGACGGATTTTTTTTTGCATTTTTAGGCAAAACAAAATTTCAGGGTAGCAAATTTTTTTTTTTTGTCTGTGTCGATCACAATACTTTATTATTAGAATAATAAAGTTACATAAAAAAACATAAAATCGAGTCAGAAACGGTTACTTTTTCTTGGCCACAACGCAAAGGAGGCAACCTAAAACATCAACAGGACATTTGGAGCTGACACAGCGATGGTTCGAAAAATTCCCATCAGGAGATATGGCCCTTCAAAGTGAGCCATGTGGTCACCCAGGACCATCGACAGACAACGACGAGCTGCGTTTACTAGTGGAGTCTGACTCACGCCAAACTGTAAGGGACATTGCAGGCAAACTGGGCGTACACTATTCGACAGTTTCCCGGCACTTGCAACAGCTTAGAAAAGTCAAAAAGCTTGATAAGTGGGTTCCGCATGAGCTTACTCAGCAAACCAAGGCCTCATGTATCAAGAATAACGGTTAAAAAATTTAACGAGTTTCAGTATAAGACTCTTCCTCATTCACCATATTCACCTGACCTCTCGCCGATCGATTACCAATTTTTTAACATTTGGATCACTTTTTGACGGAGAAACAATTTACTAATGAAGCAGACATCAAAAATGCCTTCGAGAAATTTCTTCAGTCTAGAAAGTCGGACTTATACGAAAATGGCATAAATGCCAGTATCTCGTTGGTATCTCATTAGGAGAAGTGTATTGCATCTTCCAGTACCTATTTTGATTAATAAAATTAAGTTTTATAAGAGTTAAAGTTGATTGAAATTTCACTAGCGAAGTCGCCATTTCATCTGCAACTACCTAATAGATAATACAAAAAAATACTTTAAGTCGCCTTGATGAAAGCCACATTGTTGTTTAATGATGCATTTAAAAAGTTAATTCCTTTCCAGAATCTGATACTGAATTTTAAGTGGCTGTCTCTTTACATTCTTTGGATCTTTTTCAAATTAAGGTAGTAAAAAATAGTCGTTATAAATTTCTAGATTTAGTATTTATCAACAATAAATTTAAATGTGATTTATATGAAGTAGAATATCTCATTTAATGTAGAATTTTACAATTAATTTATTATTCTAATAATAAATTATTATGATAAACGAAAAACCAAATAAACTGCCGACAAGTCGGGCGAAACTTTATTATTCTTGGGACAAGTTGCGGATGAGTGGAAAGTCAATATGCAGGTTAGAGTGGTTTGGGGAGGCTAAGTGAAAGGGAGTTCTTGGGCAGGGCTGTTGGTAATTTAACAATATTTCATTGGTTCTGCAAGTTTCGGTTTTTATGAAGTGAGGAGGAGGGGTAATAGTAAGGGTGGGGGGATGTTAATAGCTTTTTAATTAATTGCTTGAATCTCGTCCAATATTCTCTGTATAGAATGTGTTTCATAGACGAAGTTGTATAGAATTTTCATAAAATTCGGTATATTCTACATTCACGAAACCGAATATTTGTATGGGAGGGGGTAGAGAAGGTAGGGGAATCGAAAAATTTGATATTAAATCGTGAAACTTGTGAAGCAATTTTCTTTCTTTTCTGTTGTGAGGTGCTCGTACAAAATTTCAAGTTCGTAGCTTTTAATTTGTTGGTTATTAGTTGATTTAATGTACTTTTGTATGGGAGCAAGAGCGATTTCAAAACTTTTAACGTAATTTCATTTCAATTATTTTTGTAAGTTTTTATGCGAAATTTCAAATTGATAGCTTTTAATAGTTAGGTGATAATTGATTTCTTAAAAATGGTCGAAAAAATAATTTTGTATGGGAGTGGGTAGAAGCCCTAAAGGTTTTCGACCAGCTAATATTTCGTATATTTAGATATTTTTTTAAATGCATTTCGCAAATTTTCAAGTTTCTACCTTAAAATTTCACTCAAAAATTTTCAGTTCATGTGTTTTTTTCAATGCACATGAAACACCTTGTGCACGTTAGACCGGGGGGTCGGTTTATAACAATTATGGATCAAGTTATTATTATCTTTGTATGAACATCAAATAGAGGTATTCACTTGCAAAATTTCAACTTTGTATCTTTCACCAGAGCCCTAAAAAATTACTCTAAGTTTTCATTTTTGCTTTTCACCTCCCTCACCTTACACTTCCCAACTTAAAATTTTTACCAAAATTAACCATTACTTCTACAATCTTGATTTGATATCTGTCGATCACAATATTTTATTATTAGAATAATAAAGTAAAATTTAAAAATAATTTTATTTTTTTTATCCATTGCCGTGCGAAAAGGGGGGGGCTAAGAACAAATTATCGGCGGATTTTTTTTTTTTTTTCTAATCATTATATCTTTGAAATTACTAACCATAAAAATTCATATTTTGAGACCATTAAGGCGATATACAGATCCACCAAAATCAGTTTAGAAGGAGGCTAATTATTGTAATGGAGAGGGTAAGGTGGGGGGGGGGCAAAGAAAAACGCTTAAAAATGAATATCTCAACTATCTCTTAAGCTATGTAATTGAAACTTAAACCATATATTACGCTCTACTAGCGAAATACATGAAAAGTAAAAAATTTCGTCATAGCAGCAGTGGGAGGAAATGGAAAGCATACCTTCCGAAATTACAAGCCATTAAATCTCTAAACTGAGTACAGATATAAAATCGAAAATTTATCAGATTGTAGAACTAAATAGTTACTTTATTATTCTAATAATAAAGTATTGTGATCGACACAAGAAAAAAAAATTGCTACCCTGAAATTTTTTTTTTCGCGTTTCATGACTAAATTTGCCTAAAAATGCAACAAAAAAAATCCGTCCCGCCGTACGCCGTACATATGGACTCATATCTCCGAGACCGTTAAATGTAGAATATTCGTTTTTCGATGGATTGTTGACTGTGTAAGTGAGCTCAATTTTCTAAATTTTGTGGGGTTTTAGGTGGAAGGGGGAAGCGAGGGGAGGGAAAAAGTCGAAAGCTACACTTGCTAATATCTCCACCACGAATGCAGATAGAAAGTTGAAAATCAGTAGAAATATAGAAAGAACTGTGGGACGAACTATAAAAATAATTTAATTTTTTTAGCCATTGGCGTCCGAAAAGGGGGGGACTAAAAACAAATTGTCGGCCGAGTTGTTTTTTCAAATAATTATATCTTCGAAATTACTTATCGTAAAAATTCATATTTTGGGACCATGAAGATGGCACCTTACTTTTTTGTTGAAAACGACGTATACAAAATTTGAACTTGCTAGCTCAACGCGTTCTCAAGCTAGAGTAGACATGGTTGGACGGACAGACGGACGGTCGGACGGACGGTCGGACGGACGGTCGGACGGACGGACGGACGGACATCCGGTTTTGAGAATTTTGAGTGATTTTATGAACTTTTGTATCATTCATTTTTTTCTCCGAGTCTTATTTCTTGGCGTTACAAACTTTGTGGCAAACTTATAATACTCTCAAATTTCATCTAGAGTATAAACACATAAAATGAAAATTTTTCAGTAAAATTTTAAGATAGAAACTTGAAAATTTGCGAAATGCATTAAGAAAAATCCCTAAATATACGAAATATTATTTGGTCGAAAACCCTTAAAACTTCTACCCACTCCCATACAAAATTATTTTTTCGAATATTTTTAAGAAATCAATTATCACCTAACTATTAAAAGCTATCAATTTGAAATTTTGCATAAAAACTTACACCTATAGGTGTAATGAAACTGCGTTAAAAGTTTTGAAATCACGCTTGCCCGCCTACCCCCTTCCATTCAAAAGTATGATTTCGACCAATTTCATTAAATCAACTAATAACCAACAAATTAAAAGCTACGAACTTAACATTTTGTACCAGTCCCTATCAAGAGAAATGAAAGAAAATTGCATCACAAGTTTTACGATTTCTCTATCTCCTCTACCCCCTCCCATGCAAAATTATTTTTTCGAGCATTTTTAAGAAATCAGTTATCAGCTAACTCTTAAAAGCTATCAGTTTCAAATTTTGCATAAGAACTTATAAAACTAAGTCATATGAAGTTGCTTTAAAAGTTTTGAAACCGCGCTTGCCCTTCTACCCCCTCCCATACAAAACTATAATTTCGACCAATTTCATTAAATCAACTAATAACCAACTAAAAGCTACGAACTTTAAATTTTATACAAGCACCTTACAAGAGAAGCGAAAAAAAACTACATATAAAATTTACGATTCCCGTACCTTCTGTACCCCCTCCCATACAAATGTTCGGTTTCGTGAATGTAAAATACATCGAATTTTATGAAAATTCTATGTAACTTCGTCTATGAAACACATTCTATACAGAAAATATTGGACGTGATTCAAGCAATTAATTAAAAAGCTATTAACATCCACCCACCCTTACTACTACCCCTCCTCCTCCCCTCATAAGAACCCAAACTTGCAGAAACGAATGAAATATTGTTAAATTGACAAGAACTCCCTTTCACTTAGCCTTCCCTAACCACTGTAACCTGCATATTGACTTTCCATACATCCGCAACTTGTCCCAAGAATAATAAAGTTTCGCCTGACTTGTTGGCAGTTTATTATAGTAATAATAAAGTATTGTAATCGACTTGGAAAAAAAAAAATTTGCTACTCTGAAATTTTGTTTTTTCGCGTTTCATAACTAAATTAGCCTAAAAATGCAAAAAAAAAAAATCCGTCTGTCTGTACGCCGTCCGCCACATTAACTCCCAAACCCTTCAAGATAGAAATGTCATTTGGGGGATTGTAGATAGTTGCGGATCTCAGGCGGATACCTATTTTGGGGGGTGTACGGGTTCAGGGGGAGGCGGGGGGAGCGCTTAAGCCGAAAAATACGAATTCAAATATCTCAACCATGGTAACAGCTAGGAAGCTAAAACTCAAGACACATATAGAGGGGTTTGTGAGACGACTTTTAAAAATAATTTATTTTTTTTATCCATTGGCGTCCGAAAAGGGGGGGCTAAAAACAAATTGTCGGCCGAATTGTTTTTTCAAATGATTATATCTTCGAAATTACTTATTGTACGGAATTCATATTTTGGGACCGTCAAGGCGGCGTATAGTTCCATCGGAATCAGCTTAGAGAGTGGTTAATTATTGTAAGGGGTAGGGTCAGGGGGGTGCAAAGAAAAACACTTAAAAATGAATATCTCAACTATCTCTTAAGCTATGTAATTTAAACTTTAAACTTATATTAAACTATACTAGGAAAATAGAAAAAAATATAACATCTTAAAATAATAGTAGTTTCCCCCCACTACTACACATGGGGAGCATTTCGAAAATGGTGCACTTTTAAAAATTACGAATCCTTATATCTCAACAAAGAGTACAGATATCAAATCAAAAATTAATGAGATTAGAGAACTCCATAATTGTTAATTTTGGTAAAAATTTTAATTTGGGAGGTGTAAGGGGAGGGAGGTGATAAGCAAAAATGTCGAAAATTTTGAGTGATTTTCTTAGGGTTCTGGTGAAAAATACAAAGTTTAAATTTTGCATGTTAATACGTCTATTTGATGTTCATAGAAAAATAATAATAACTTGATCCATATTTGACATTAACTGACCCCCCCGGTCTAACGTGCGCAAGGTGTTTCATGTGCATTGAAAAAAACACATAAACTGAAAATTTTTGAGTGAAATTTTAAGGTAGAAACTTGAAATTTTGCAAAATGCATTTAAAAAAAATATCTAAATATACGAAATATTAACTGGTTGAAAACCTTTAAATCTTCTACCCCCTCCCATACAAAATTATTTTTTCGACCATTTTTAAGAAATCAATTATCACCTAACTATTAAAAGCTATCAATTTGGAATTTTGCATAAAAACCTTAAAAAATAATTAAAATGAAATTACGCTAAAATTTTTGAAACCACGCCTGCCCTTCTACTCCCTCCCATTCAAAAGTATGATTTCGACCAATTCCATTAAATCAACTAATAACCAACAAATTAAAAGCTACGAACTTGAAATTTTGTACAAGCATCTTACAACAGAAAAGAAAGAAAGTTGCATCACAAGTCTAACGATTCCTTTACCTCCTCTACCCCGTCCCATACAAAATTATTTTTTCGAGCATTTTTAAGAAATAAGTTGTCAGCTAACTCTTAAAAGGTATCAATTTCAAATTTTGCAGAAAAACTTATAAAAATAATTCAAATGAAGTTGCTTTAAAAGTTTTGAAATCGCGCTTGCCCTTCTACCCCCTCCCATACAAAACTATGAATTTGACCAATTTCATTAAATCAACTAATAACCAACAAACTAAAAGTTACGAACTTGAAATTTTATACAAGCACCTTACAAGAGAAGCAAAATAAAACTACATATCAAATTTTACGATTCCCTTACCTTCTCTACCCCCTCATATACAAATGTTCGGTTTTGTGAATGTAAAATACACCGAATTTTATGAAAATTCTATGCAACTTCGTCTATGAAACACATTCTATACAGAGAATATTGGATGTAATTCAAGCAATTAATTATAAAGCTATTAACATCCACCCACTCTTACTATTACCCCTGCTCCTACCCTCATAAAAACCCAAACTTGCAGAAACGAATGAAATATTGTTAAATTGACAACAGCCCTGCCCTTTCACTTAGCCTTCCCTAACCACTCTAACCTGCATATTGACTATCCACTCATCCGCAACTTGTCCCAAGAATAATAAAGTTTCGCCCGACTTGTTGGCAGTTCATTTAATTTTGGTAACAATTTTAAAGTAGTGGGTGTAAGGGGAGGAAGGTGGTAAGCAAAAATTTAGAAAGTTTTGAGCGATTCTCTTAGAGTTCTGGTGAAATATACAAAATTTAAATTTTGCACCTCGATATATCTATTTGATATACATAGAAAAAAAATAATTATTTGTTCCATAATTGTTATAAACCGACCCCCGGTCTAACGTGCACAAGGTGTTTCCTATGCAATGGAAAAACATAACTGAACTACGTCTGGGCATAAAGCCCAATCGTACGATACTCTAGATGAGAGAGATTTTTTTTTTATTTTAAGAAATTTTGTAGGGGAATTGGTAGAGGGGGTAACGACATTGAACTAATTTTTTCACATCACTCTAAGGGTGCTATCAAAATGTTTTATACAAAATTTAGGATTCAATAATTCAATAGGTACTGAGAAATTAGTGTATTGGATTAAGTGAAATTGTGCAGTTTGTATGGCAGGTGGTAGAAGGAGTGTGAATTTATTAATGACGTTTTTAGAAATAACTGTAAATATCATTTAATTGACATGTTTTAAATTGGAGATCAGTAGCATTCATACTTTTCAGGACAATCGTCTTTTTGTAAAGTTATTGAATTGTGTCAAATTGTATGGAAGTTGGTAGAAAGATTGAAGCTAATCACTTTTTTTTTTGGGCTTACTAATAATTCTATTTAGTGCATAATTTTAGCTCGATACATTTCATACGTACATACTAAATTTATTTAGAGTATTTCATAAAAAGTTCAGTTTGTATGGGAGGTTGATAAAAGAGAGGAAGGACTCAACTAATTTCTATGCAGCAGATTGAAATTGTTATAAAAGTAATATATTCCAAATTTCAGATCAATAGCTTTTATGGTTTTTGAAAAAATCCGTTTGTTGTCGAATTGCGAAATTGTGTCATTTTGTAGGAGGGGGTAGAAGGGGTGAAACGAAATGTCTAATTTTTTTTGGTCTTACTAATAATTCTAAATAAATATTTAGTGCTCAATTTCAGCACGCTAAATTTAATACGAACTGAGTAAATTGGTTTATAGTATTTCAGGAAAAAGTAGAATTTGTATGGGAGGTGGTAGAAGAAGGAAGAGGACACGCATAATTTTTATATAATAGATTGATATCATCATCAAAGTAATATGTTCGAAATTTGAGACGAATAGCTTTTATACTTTTCGAGCAAATCCGTTTTTTGTCAAATTGGACAATTGTTTCATTTTGCATGGGAGGGGTAGAAGGGGTGGAGCGATTTGGCCCGTTCACGAACTGGTCCTTACTTTTTTGCCAAAAACGACGTGTACAAAACTTGAACTTTCTAGATCAACCCGTTCTCAAGCTAGAGAGGACATGGACGGACAGACAGACAGACAGACGGACAGACGGACAGACAGACAGACAGACGGACGGACATCCGGTTTTGAGATTTTTGAGTGATTATATGAACTTCTGTATCATTCATTTTTTTTCTCCGAGCCTTATTTCTTAGCGTTACAAACTTTGTGGCAAACTTATAATACTCTCAGATTTCATCTAGAGTATAAACACAAAAACACAAAAACTGAAAATTTTATATGAGGTGGTAAGCAAAAATTTCGAAAGTTTTGAGCGATTCTCTTAGGGTTCAGATGAAATATACAAAATTTAAATTTTGCACCTCGATATATCTATTTGATATACACAGAAAAAAAATAATAATTTGTTCCATAATTTTTATAAACCGACCCCCCTGTCTAACGTGCACAAGGTGTTTCCTGTGCCATGAAAAAAAAAACACAAAAACTGAAAATTTTATATGAAATTGAAAATGAAATGAAAAAACTTGAAAATTTGCAAAATATATTTAAAAACATAACAGGGCTACGATTCCGCGTAAAGCGCAATATTACGATACTCCAGATGAAACAGAATTTTTTGTGATCCCAAGAAGTTTTGTATGGGGAGTGTTAGAAGGGGTGATAGTATTGAACTATTTTTCTCCCCATCATGCTAAAGTAGCTATAAAAATGTTTTAAACAAAATGCTTACTCCAAAAATTGAATAGGAGCTGAGAAAATTAGTGTGTTAGATTTAGTGAAAATGTACAGTTTGTATGGGAGGTGGTAGAAAGAGTGGGGGGATTTTAAAGATTTTTCTCAGAAATAACTAAGAATATCATAAAATTGACATATCTTAAATTTTAGACATTCGTAATTTTCGAGAAAATAGTTTTTTTGTGAAGTTGTGAACCTGTGTCATATTGTATGGGAGGGAAGCAGTGAAGCTAATCAAATATTTTTTTCTGATCTTAGTTATAATGCTAAATAAGTATTTATTACAAAATGTGAGCTCAATAAATGTTATATGTTCTACGAAAACCGGCTTAGAGCATTTTATGAAATAAACTGCCAACAAGTCGGGCGAAACTTTATTATTCTTGGGACAAGTTGCGGATGAGTGAAAAGTCAATATGTAGGTTAGAGTGGTTAGGGAAGACTAAGTGAAAGGGAGTTCTTGGGCAGGACTGTTAACAATATTTCATTCGTGTCTGTAAGTTTGGGTTTTTATGAGGGGAGGAGTAGGGGTAATAGTAAGGGTAGGTGGATGTTAATAGCTTTTTAATTAATTACTTGAATCACGTCCAATATTCTCTGTATAGAATGTGTTTCATAGACGAAGTTGCATAGAATTTTCATAAAATTCGGTGTATTTTACATTCATGAAACCGAACATTTGTATGGGAGGGTGTAGAAAATATAGGGGAATCGTTAAACTTGATACGCAGTTTTATTTTGCGTCTCTTGTAAGGTGCTTGTATAGAATTTCAAGTTCGTAGCTTTTAGTTTGTTGGTTATTAGTTGATTTAATAAAATTGGTCGAAATCATAGTTTTGTATGGGAGGGGGTAGAAGCGCAAGCGCGATTTCAAAACTTTTAAAGCAACTTCATTTGAATTATTTTTATAAGTTTTTATGCCAAATTTGAAATTGATAGCTTTTAAGAGTTAGCTGATAACTGATTTCTTGAAAATGGTCGAAAAAATAATTTTGTATGGGAGGGGGTAGAAGTTTTAAAGGTTTTCGATCAGTTAATATTTCGTATATTTACGAATTTTTTTTAAATGCTTTTCGCAAATTTTCAAGTTTTTACCTTAAAATTTCACTCAAAAATTTTCAGTTTATGTGTTTTTTTCAATGCATATGAAACACCTTGTGCACGTTAGACCGGGGAAGTCGGTTTATAATAAATATTGATCAAGTTAATATTGTTTTTCTATGTACATTAAATATAGGTATTCACATGCAAAATTTTAACTTTTTGTCTTTCACTAGAGCCCTAAAAAAATCACTCAAAATTTTCGACATTTTTGCTTATCACCTCCCTCCCCTTACACCTCCCAGCTTAAAATTTTTACCAAAATTAACCATTATGTAGTTCTACAATTTGACAAATTTTTGATTTAATATCTGTACTATTTTTTGAGATATAAGGATTTGTAATTTTGAAAAGTGCGCCATTTTTAAAATGTTCCCCATTTCCCCCCACTACTATTATTTCGACATGTTATATTTTTTTTGTATTTGCCTAGTATAGCTTAATATAGGTTTTAAGTTTCAATTACATAGCTTAAAAGATAGTTGAGATATTAATTTTTAAGTGTTTTTCTTTGCACCCCCTCTGACCCCCCCCCTTACGATAATTAGCCGCTTTCTGAGCTGATTCCAATGGAACTGTATGCCACCTTGACGGTCTTTAAATATGATTTTTTTACGATAAGTAATTTCGAAGATATAATCATTTGAAAAAAAAATTCGTCCGACAATTGGTTCTTAGCCCCCCTTTTCGCACCCCAATGGATAAAAAAATTAAATTATTTTTAAAACTTGTCCCACAAACCCTTCTATATGAATGTTGAGTTTAAGCTTCCTAGCTGTTACCATGGTTGAGATATTTGAATTCGTATTTTTCGGTTTAAGCGCTCCCCCCGCCTCCCCCTGAACCCGTACACCCCCCAAAATAGGTATCCGCCTGAGATCCGCAACTATCTACAATCCCTCCAAAAATGAACTTTCTATCTTGAAGGGTTTGGGAGTTAATGTGCGCTGAGCGTACACGTCGGCGTACGGCGGACGGCGTACAGACAGACGGATTTTTTTTTTTTGCTTTTTTAGGCTAATTTAGTCATGAAACGCGAAAAAAAATAATTTCAGGGTAGCAAACTTTTTTTTTTTTTTGTGTCGATCACAATACTTTATTATTATAATAATAAAGTAAAAGTGTAGTTTGTATGGGAGGGGGTGGACGGAGAGAGAGGACGCAAAAAGTTTTTATACTGTTGATTGAATTCATTATGAAAGTAATATATCCCGAAATTTAGACTAACAGCGTTTATGCTTTTCGAGCCAATCCATTTATTGTCGAATTGCGAAATTGTGTCATTTTGTATGGGAGGGGGTAGAAGGGGTGAAGCTAATCGTCTAATTTTTTTTGGCCTTATTAAAAATTTTAAATAAATATTTAAAGCACAATTTCAGATCGCTAAATTTAATACGTACTGAGTAAATTGGCTTAGAGTAATTCATGACAAGTACAGTTTGTATGGGAGGTGGTGGAAGGGGAGGGGAGGACACGCATAATTTTTATACGGTAGATTGATATTATCATAAAAGTAATATATTCAAAATTTCAAGCCAATAGCTTTTACACTTTTCGAGCAAATCCGTTTATTGTCAAATTACGCATTTGTGTCATTTTGTATGGGAGGGGGTAGAAGGGGTAGAGCGATTTGGCCCGTTCACGAACTTGACCTTACTTTTTTGTTCAAAACGACGTGTACGAAATTTGAACTTTCTAGCTCAACGCGTTCTCAAGCCAGAGAGCGAACGGGCGGGCGGACGGACGGACGGACATCCGGTTTTGAGATTTTTGAGTGATAATGTTAACTTCTGTATCATTAATTTTTTTTCTCTGAGCCTTATTTTTTGGCGTTACAAACTTTAGAGCAAACTTATAATACTCTCAGATTTCATCTAGAGTATAAACATAACAGAATTATAATTGGACTTGATGGCCAATCGTATGATACTCTAAATGAGATGGAAATGACTTTAATATACCGGAAAATATGTCATCTCAAATTCTTTCGAATAGTGAATAGAGAGTTTTGCATGGAAGGTGGTAGAAGTGTAGGGGGAGGTTTGTATTTTTCGTATGTGACATCGAACATGGCATGCAAGATGTTTTTTGCTGAATTTAAAGTTTTTAGTTTTCATTATTTTTAAAGAAATTTCTCATAGTTTTCCTGAAATTAGGGCATTTGTATGGGAGGTGGCAGAGGATGTGAAGCGTTTAAGATGATTTTGAAACTGCTTATCATCATCCTTATCACCATGCTTTGATTCAATTTCAAAAACGATAGCACTCATATGTATACTTGAAGGAAAAATGCTTTTCTTGAATTTATAATACAGATATTTGTATGGGAGGTGATAGAAGAAGTGAAGCGGAGCTGATAATTTTTTCGAACAGTTATTTCAATTATTAAGAAACAAATTCTGGCAAAATTTGAAGTTTGTACTTTTTCTTTTTGTCATAAAAAAATTATAAAAGTTACAAACACGAAATTTGCCACATTAAATTTTTATTCTAAGTTGAATTACATATTCAAAAATTAAGTTTTTCTTCCCTTCTCCTACCACATCCCATACAAATCGCAGAAAATTCAACATGTTGAAAATATTGATGTCATTCTAAAAATCACGATGTAATATTTTTAAAACGATATGTGAAAGACTGACTTTAGCACTTTCCATACAAAAGAAATCCAATTTTCTTCGAATATATAACTTAAACATCAGAAGCATACAATTAAAATTAAAATTAGAAGTTTGAACATTTTCGAACTTCTTCCACCTTTTCAAACAACTCCCTTCCAAATGCCGTAATTAAGAAAATAATTTATTCCAATAAGAGATTTTCACACCACCTAAACCATTTGAAGACTATGAGATACTCTTTTGGCGGATTAACTGTTTAAACTCTAAATGAAATCTGAGAGTATTATAAGTTTGTCACAAAGTTTGTAACGCCAAGAAATAAGGTTCGGAGAAAAAAATGGATGATACAGAAGTTCATATAATCACTCAAAACTCTCAAAATTGGATGTCCGTCAGTCTGTCTCTGTGTCCGTCCGTCCGTATTCTCTCTAGCTTGAGAACGCGTTGGGCTAGAAAGTTAAATTTTGTACACGTCGTTTTTGACAAAAAAGTAAGGTGAAGTTCGTGAACGAGCCTAATCCCTTCACCTCTTCCACCCCACCAAAATTTATCAAGCTGAATTGTGCATTAAATATTTATTTAAAACTATTAGTAAGGCGAAAAAAAGTAGACGATTAGCTACACCCTTCCAACCCCTCCCATACAAAATGACACAATTTGGGAATTTGACATTAAGTTGATTTTTTCAAAAAGTGTAAAAGCTAGTGATCCATTATTTAGAGCATATTGCTTATACTCTTGATGAAATCTGAGAGTATTGCAATCTTGCCACAAAATTTGTAACGCTAAGAAATAACTCCCATACAAAATGACGCAATTTCGCAATTTGGCAATAAACGGATTCGGTCGCAAATTATAAAAGCTATTAATCTGAAATTTGGAATATATTATTTCTATGATGATTTAAAAATACTGTAAAAAAATTATTTAAGTTCTCTCCTCCTTCCACCACCTCCCATACTAACTACACTTTTTCATGAAATACTTTACAACAATTTACTCAGTACGTATGAAATTAATCGATGTGAAACTATGCACCAAAGATTTATTTAAAACTATTAGTAAGACAACAAGATATTAGACCATTATCTTCACCCCTTTTTACCCCTCCTATGCAAAATTAAACAATTTCGTAATTTAACAATAAATGGATTTTCTTGAAAAATATAAAATCTATTGGTCTAAAATTTGGAAAAATTAATTTTATGATGACTTCAATATACCGTATAAAAATTATTTCAGTCCCTCTCCTTCCACTACCTCTCATACAAGCTGCACTTTTTCATGAAATACGTTAAACCAATGTGATCACTACATATAAAATTTATCGACCTAAATTGTGCACTAAATATTTATTTTAAGATATTCGTAAAGCGAAAAAAAGTAGACGATTAGCTACACCCCTTTCAACTCCTTCCAAACAAAATGACACAAATTTGAAATTTGACAATAAGCTGATTTTCTCAAAAAGTGTGAAAGTTATTGATCCAAAAACTAGAGCATATTTTTTTATGATGACTTTAATCTACAGTATTTAAATTATTCAAATCACTCCACTCCTTCCATCTCCTCCCATACAAACTGCACTTTTTCGTGAAATTCTACAAATCAGTTTACTCAGTATGTATAAAATTTATCGAGTTGATAATTGGTACCGAAAATTTTGGCAAGGACAAATAAAATTATTACAATTTCTCCGTTTCTTCTAGTAGCCCCTCCAACACAATATGCCACAATTCGTCATTCGATGTTGAGCTGATTGGCTCGAAAAGTATCAAAGTTGTTGGTCTGAAATTTTGAATAAAACGTTTTGATGAAAATGTTAGTATTTGATAAAAAACTTATTAAAGGCCCTCCACTTCTTTCCACACCTCCCATACAAACTTCACAGTTTTAAGAAATTCAGTAGGCAATTTTCCTAGTACGGAATAAATTTATCGAGCTGAAATTAAGTGCAGCAAATTTTGGTAAATGAAATCTAAACATATATATGTTATGTTTTTTTGTAATTGTATTATTACAAAAAGTTTTTTTGTAATTGTCGATTAGTTTGATAAAGGTCTCAGCAGGGACCGAAACGACACAAATAATACACCGTAACAGTGTAGAATCCGGAAACCTTTTCTTTCAATTCGAAATGTACTGTGAAAATATTCACCAAACCAATAAAATTATATTTATTTTACAAAACATACATGTAGATTCTTATTGGTTGCCTAAACTTTTTTTTTCATATACAACTCTGAATATTATTACTATCTGACGTTTTTCAGTAGTGATAGTAATGTATACATGAACATTGGTACAATTATACTAACCATTGGGTAGTAAATTTAACACCATCAATTTAAGTATTTTTCATCAAAATGAATTGAAAGCTAATTTTCTTAAGCAAAAATAACATAAAATGTATTTTTATCATTTTGGCATTTTTATTCAGTATCTGTTTACAAAAATATTATTGTACATAAATTAAAAAAAAATTCTTCAATCTTACTATAGACTCGCCTGTGGGTAAATTATTTAAATGAATGGGGGGTTTATCAAACTCTTGCAGTAGTTTAACGTGTAGTTTCACACTTTTTCTTTCAATTACAATAAAACTTAATAAGGTTCATTATAATTAATTATTTGTAAAGTAGAACATAACAAATGCCATATGTTTTTATATTCAAAAAATCCATTTATTTTATATATCATTGTGTTTTCATCAATCTTAAATAATATATAATTTTTCTTAAAAATAGTTTCACAATATATAATCGATTCATAAAATGTTATTTCACTTTGTACATTAAGATTATTACAAACAAATGTATGATATTCAGTCCCTATAAAATGCAAAGTAAGTTGAACATATTTCTAAGAACTAATAGCGTTTACTTTCATCTTACATTTAATTCCTGCCAATCCAAAAGGTTTTTTTCGAGTTTTATTCTGGGTCCAAGTTGGTTTGATTAAAATAATAAATCCAAATGATGCACTTTCATAAACTTTACGCACTCCAAATCAATTTCATAACCTGAAATATGTATGTAATCCACCTTTAAAAAAATGCACTTGTTTTTTCTTTTTTCACCGGAATTTACTGCAAAATTGTGCGTGGAAATTCTCGAAACCCCACTCGTACATCAAGTCGAACAACGGATCTGCAATTACCACATTTTCGATCACCGTAGCATTATTATTGGACATCACTTTGGAATAATTTATTGTATAATATTGAAGAAATTTTTCACATTTTTTGCGAGTACGCGTCCAATTTTAACGCTTGATCTGACTAAAACAAATACGCAGTTCGTTCAAGTCCTAAGCAGTAGGAACAGTTGAGAATTCATGTTGCGACGTGTAACAAATCAATGGAGCTCTCGTAAATTTTAAAATAAAGCTACGTAAATTTTATGAACTTTGCGTAAATACTTGAAAACGAGAACAGTGGAAATAAAATTACGATAATTAATCATTAAATTTAGTTAAACCTTCGTAAAATTGATGATTTCATTATTTTTTTAATAACCTTGATTCGATATAATAACCAAATTGTTATATGATACAGCTTTCAGTGATTCTAAAAGTCATTTCGTAAATTCTACTAAGACAATTGCTAGAAATACAAAAAAATTGTAGAGTTTAGGAAATTTTTGTTAAAAAGTACTTAATGACACATATTGTAAATTTAATAAGTTGAACTCCATTATTGTTATCAGTTCTATCTTGGCCGAAAATATTAAGATTTGGGTCTACGTCAGGTACTGCAAATGGGCGAAATGTCTTCTTCTCTCACCATAAGATTTGAATCTCGAACCGATTGTAGAGCATCGTCAAGTTCCAAATCATTTTCAAATAAGTTAAAATTTATACGATTTTCTGTTATTAAATCGTAATTTTGAGCACAAATAATTTCTGTATTTCTTTCTACAATATCGTTAGTTTTACTTCTCCATGAGAAAAATAGCATAACTTGCTCCCGGAAATAGTTATCGGCATCTTGAGAAAACTTGTATCGTCGATACCGAATAGTACAAGCATTTTTTAGTCTTAGAAGTTCTGAAATATTGACATCTATCTCAGCTTCAACATTATCTTCGACGTTTTAAACATTTCTGTCTCACTTCTTGTAAAACTGAATCTGTAAAATACAACAAATTCCGTAAGGCATATTTCTTCCAATATATCTGGGCGTTGGGCATAATGATCTAAAATATTCGAAACAAAAATATCTGTGGAGTTTGGCTATAACATTTGAAGTTGCTGTTTGGATTTCACATATGGACGCGATCAGTTGGGGGCGAAGTGTTAATATAATGTTCGGAATTACTGCATTCTGATAAATGCTTTCTTAAAGCGTTATATGCTGCTTCTTGTGCGGATATTTCACTACCAGATATGAATTTATTCCCTAGGTGCTCCAGTTTTCACTTTATACTGTAGTTACCAATCGTGACTTCATCCATTGCATCCGCTAGTAATTTCGAAACTCCCCTTTTGGACTTATTTATATAATTGAATATATAACTGCAACAAGCGCATCCAATATGGATTGGATATCGATATTGGCACGAGGCAGGCGCAAAATGTTTGGATTAAACGCATTTACAAGAATATCATTGAATTCGCGTTTAAGATACATAGCAGGCTTATTTAAGTGAGACCTTATAGCCAAAATATAGGCATTGCGGTCCAAGTTTAGAGCTCTTAGAAACTCAGAAAACAAATAATCACAGTTATTTGAACGGTTATTCTAAAACTCTAATATTTTCTTAAAGTTTACCCTATACTCCTCATTTTATCTGAATCTTGAAGTGGAATCAAAATTTGCGTTTTATCCATTGGAGGATAAGGCATACCGTACCTACAAATCTTAGTCCCTCGAATTTCTCTAAGGCACGAGCGTGCATCGGTATGTCCTTGGTAGACAGTTTAATTCTCTAAGCCTTCAGATTTACTGTCAGTTGTGATGAATTTTTCAATAAAATTTTCAACAGATAGAATACTTTCGGGCTCCTCCAAATTTAATTTGGGAGCATTCTTTAGCCAGTACTATACTATGAACGTGCGGAGAGCCCCTTTGTTGAAATTCAATCCGATAATAATAATTTATGATGAAATTATCCCCGAAAATTCCTGTATTACTTTTAAAAAGCTTTAATAGTGTATGAAATTGATGGTCATAATATCGAGCACAAGTGACGGGATCAGCCCTTATAAGTCTCGATTTCGTTCTAAAACCAAAATCGTCTGCGTCTTGTTTAGAAACAGTTTCATTATCAACGACTTTCGGCAGAATGACAAGTAGCTCTTGTTATTTTGTTTCCGCCGCTGACAAGGTAATAAAGAAAGTAGGCAATCAAAATTGCCGAATCATTGCTATCACTTTCTTTTTTCACTCTCCCAGTACGAAGGAGATGACCTTATTACTTTTAAAAGTCTATAGCCAGCATCAAAGAAAAAAAGGGGTACAAGATTACTAACAGAATTCTCATCTAAAAGATTCGTAGCTGTATCAGGAGCCCCAGGACGACTTTTCTTACGTAAACATATATAAATCGAGTTTCTGATATTAATCAGTTCGTACTTCTTATATGTGTACAAAAGCTTCTCTATTGTACCGCATCGTCGGTCATATTGCCTGAGTACTGATCGTGCTATATTCGAAAAAGATAATGCGGTTGCCGTTTCACGAACTTCACCACAGTAGATAGCTGGAAATGACAGTTTTTCTGAATTTTTGTCAAGAATTATGTCAACTGATCGTTTACCTTTTCCTGGAGCTATGCAACATGTTCAACTGGAACATTATCAAGAAGTGTTTCTTGGCCACTAGGGTTCAGGTTTTGCGGTAAAAAACTATTAAAATCAGATTGATTCTCGTCATCCTGAATACAATTTCTGAAAAATTTTTCAACAACAGGCCTATCTTCCTCTGAAACTGTGAATGGCATTTGTTCTCTCTGGCAATGCTCAATTCGCCAATCTTCTCGCAAAGTAATTCGTGCTGCTCGGTATAACCCTGTTGTTATCAGATATTCTACAGCTGCCATTACTTTGAATGGTCGAATAGTTTCGCTCATAAATGTATGGTTATTAGAAAGCTTTCGTTTCAAATGAAGCTGAATCACATGAGTTTCATTGAGTGGCCTCGGAAATTCCTGCATAACCTCTCTAACATTAACGGGAATATTAGCACAAGGCCCCTTAATTCCGCAAAATTCCTGCCCATTGCTTAGGCAAATATTCGGGATATTTCCCTTGTTTGCTTGACGTCTACAATTTGAACACATCTTGTAGACATTTTCTTCGTTAGGCATTTTCGTTGCAAAGAAATAAACCTTATTGGCAAAGTCCACTGAATATTTAGTCGTAATATCGTGCTTATTGATATTTCGTACTTGGCCAGGAAACCATAATCCACCGCATCAAACACAAATTTCTATTGGATCCTGTTTAACTGTTTCATTATAGCTAATAAATAATCTTCTGTAAATCTCCCAACAGTAGGGAGATTCTTTCCAAATGTTGCTCGTGCTCATCATCGCCCATATTGTATCTTCGCAAAATATTTCTCTGCGATTGACGGAAACTTTGAGCACGGCGATTCTGATCTTAATCTCGGTATATGCGCACACGTTCGCCGGACAATAACCCAGTGCGGTGTCTAGCATCATTAAACTGCACACGTCTTGCTGCACGCCTTGCAGTGTTACTTATTTGCTCTTCAGCACGAAAATTAGGACTAGTATGAAGAGCCGCCCGTCTTCTTGTATTTCTAGCTTGCTCAATTCTGTACAGAGTATGGCTGAGCCGTCTTCCTGCTCTCGTCCCAGTATTACGAGCTCGCTCCTTTTTTCGAACGGTTTCATTCAACCGTCTTGCTGCTCTTTCTCTTGTATTTCTTGTCTGCTCCGCAGCCCAAGCTGCCGGGTTTGTCCTTAATTCCGCTCTTGCGCTGGAATTTTAATCTGTTCTTCTATTCGAACGGCTTCATTTAATCGTCTCGATGCCCTTGCCCTTGTATTTAATTCCTGCTCTTCTGTCTGCACAGTTTCATTCATGCGTCTCGCTGCCCTTGCACTTGTGTCCATTGCATGCTCCGCTGTTTGGTTAGCTTCATTCAGGCGGCTCGTTGCCCTTGCGCTTGTGTCCATTGCTTGTTCCTCTGTTCGGTAAGCTTCATTCAGTCGTCTCATTGACCTTGCTCTTGTATTCGACGCCTGCTCTTGTAGTCGAACGGATGGATTTAATCGCCTTTCGGCATGTTGAGATGTATTTAGAATTTGCTGTGCGCTTCTTGTTTCGGGAGCTTCGCGAATAGTTCACAGTCTGCGCAGCCTAGAAGTCCTTCGATGTGAATGGCTTAGTCTGTTTCGCCTAGGAATTCTTTGCGTATGTATACAATATTTTCACAAGAATTTTGTCTTTAATAGAGTTCATATTATAATAGGTATATGGCAGTCCTCTAAAAGTTATAATAAATTAATTTATTGAACAAGCTGCTAAAATGCAATAATAACAAACTCAATTCACAATAATGTAATTATTGCAACTCACCTCTTTTATTACTTCCCAATTTTAAAATATAAAAGAAGATAAATGTAAATGTAATTATTTTTTTTCTCTGAAATATATACACGGAAAAACTCTTAGTATTCAAATTCAATATAAAGGAACAACATTTCTGTTTTGTAATCAAATTATGTCCCAAAGAATCACAAATAAGGTAGAAGTAGAAATAATATTCAGACATTGTCAGCTGACAACATTGAAAATATTTCGAAGCTTAGAATTTGTGGCCTAATTAAGAATAATTTTTAGTTATCACAAAATAGGGAACACAAGGGGTTTAGCCAAATCAGAAATTAATTTTCTGCGCGTAGCTGTAATAAGATACAAAATCACATCTACCTGTTTATACTATTTTATAAATATTATTATTGAAACGGCCAGTGTTCTAAGAAATCAGCTGATTAAAAAAACTAGCAGTTAAAACAAATATAATAATATAATATTTGTAAATAACAACAATCTTAATTTAAACATAAGCAATATGATAATTATTACCACGTACCTCTTCGATTATTTTCCAATTTTTTTTAAATATATCCCCTTTTAATTCAGATACACTGAGAAACATTCACCAAACGAATTAAAAAATTTAAATATAATTTCATTCAATTGAAATGCATTACAAAACATTCACCAAACCAAATAATTAATTTAAATATATATTCTCCCAATTCAAATGCACTGCGAAATATACACCAATTCGAATAAATGAATTTTATGAAAATATGTCGATAAATTTTCTTCCGAAACAATAAAATCCTCTATCATTTGCGAACTGAAGCTCTAGGAATTAGTTTTATGCTTCTTCACGGATATAAGCGAAATTTTTCAAGATTCAAACTAATTTAGGTCAAATTATCCTTTCTTCAATTGCTTTTAAAAAAGGACCTCTATCTGTTTCTATTGAATTGAAACAAGTAGGCTCGGAAAATGATAATTTATTATCATATTCATTTTTTTCGAGAGCTTTTTTTTTTAAGGATCCGAACACAACTTAGAGGGTCACCCTATAATGCTATGCACAGCTGTGTCGGTATAGGATTTGGGGAAAAAAACTCAAGTTATATCAGTTTAATTTAGGTGGAGAAAGACGAAAGTGATGGCGTACATTGCCTTTGAAGCACTGGACGTTGAACTCGTTGGGAAACACTTTGGATGGTAATGTATTCCAAAGTCTTGATGTTCGGGAAATTAATGACTGCCTATATTTCACTGTACGAGAAGGCAAGGGCTTAACGGTGTACTCGTGTGAGCGTTCAGCTTGACGAGTATCTCGGGGAAAATTATAGAGTGGAAGGATGTGCTTAGTTCCGCACTGCATTTACCATGGAAGTAGCGATAGTAAATGCTTAGTAGTCCGACATTTCTGCGATGCTCGAGAGAATCGATAGAAGACGTGATGGTTTCGTCTCCAATCAGTCGGAACGCATGTTTTTGAATACGGTCGAGCAACGCGATGTGCGATTTGGGTGCCCCTACCCATACATGCGAATTGTACTCTAGACGTGGTCTAATCTATGCCTTATAGATGGTTGCGAGGTCGTTCGGCATGAAGTACTTTTTGCACTTTCGGAGAACACTTAGACGTTTAGAAGCGTAGAGGGCAACATCAAAGATGTGCTAAGCCCAATTCAGGTGGTCATTAATTTTAAGTGAAGTTATCCGAGGTACAAAGTTGTGTGCCACCAAAGGTCACATTTTGAGATAATACAGGAATATCACGTTTGAGGGATAGATGACAGACCTGTGTCTTAGAAGCGTTAAACTCTACTCTATTTTTTCTGCCCCATTCCAGGATTAAGCTGAGGTCCGAGTTCAGCGAACGGAATAACTCCATGCGATTGGAAGCAAAAGAATACTTGTGTGATTCCGCAACAGAGTTAAATTCATAGGTGTTATCTAAAGTACTGTCATCCGCAAAACTATGGATTGGATTGAGAGTGGACGACAGAAGGTCGTTGATGAATACTAAGAAAAGAGTTGGAGATAAAACAGAGCCTTGAGGGACGCCGGAATCTATTGGGAAAGAGGAAGAAGTAACGCCATCTAGTACTACTCGTATAGTGCGTTCAGAACGAAAACTCTCAATCAATTGAACAAGGGTGGCATTAAGACCTATGGCCCTAAGCTTTGCTATGAGACATTCATGCCAAACTCTGTCAAAATCTTTTGCAATGTCAAGTGCAAGAACTTGACCTTTGCCGTGTTTATGTATGCATGAGTTCCAACGTTCTGTCAAGTAGACCAGAATATCTCCCGTCGACCTTCCAGAACGGAATCCATACTGCCGATCATGGATTAGCTGGTTATTCTCGAGATATTCAACGATTTTGCGATTGACAGCAGTTTCCATTATTTTCGAGAGCACTGAAGTAATGGCTATAGGGTGGTAGTTAGTGGGGTTCGCTTTGCTTCCTTTCTTGGGAATTGGCTGAACATTCGCAACTTTCCACATATGTGGAAAGCACCCAGAAGAGTAGGAAAGATAGAAAAGATTGTGAAGAGGTTTAGCTAAAGAAGAGGAGCACTTTTTAAGGGTAATGGGGGGAATACCTTCCGGACCAGCGGATTTGTGGATATTGAGCTCTTGAAGGATCCTAGAAATAAATCTCGTGCGAAAATGTAGTTTAGGCAATTAGAAACCAGAATCACTTAGAGCGGGAGGCGATTGGTTTGACGGTGGAAGGCGTGAGTTTCTAGCGAAACTTGCTGCTAGTAAATTAGCTTTTTCGACAGGATCAATAACGGTACGGTTGCCATCAACAAGAGGTGGTATTGAAGAAGAAATGAAATTGCTGTTGACCGTTTTGACGAATGACCAGTAAGATATCGAGCCCTTAGGGCACTGAAGGATCTTCCGTTGAAGTTTTTGGTCATGCTCAAATTTAACACGGTTGAGTATGGATTTTCAGGCATTTCTTTACACATTGAAGAGTTCTCTGGTGACAGGTGTTTTATTGCCTTTAAAGGTTTGAAATGCTTGTTTCTTAGTCTAATTGTAAAAATAATTTGATCATCTATGTTATAGTATGATAGGGCTTTACGCACACTCGTAGTCCTGTTATGTTAGTTTAATATTATTTTTTTTGTTATTTTGTTTTTTGCTATTACCCAATACGTATATGAGCTCAAATCACGGGATTGATTTGATCACGAGCCTGTCCCATTCAAATGCGAGTATCATGGTTTCATTTTTAATAAATTATGGTTCTGATTCCAACAAAATACAAAACTTTGTGTTCAAAGAGCCATTAAAGTAAACAGATTATACTATATCCCACATAATGTATTACTAACTACACTCTCAAAAATTCCTTATTATTGCTATTTTTATGCGGACGAAGTTGCCGGCGTTTGCTTCATAATACATAATAAAAATGTAAGACAATCTGGAACACACATTTCAAACTATATTCCTAAACCATAGTTCCTACAACTTTATGGAGGGTGCGTTTTGCGTTCTCGAGTAGCTTAAAAATATTCATACATTAGAAACCGATTATACCGTCTGTAGTGGGATCAACGAAACTTGAACTAAGTACATATCCGGTAAGGTCATAAGAGCCGATGTTATACTGAAATATCGGGACCAAAATAATTGTAAGCTATAATAGATTACATTACAAACGAGCTCTATTTCATCTAGAGTATCGCATGATGATTCGTGGTCCTATTACGTTTTTGTTTACATGAAAGTTTTCCCATGAGGCCTATAAACATGAAAATAGCTATAACGCAAAAAAATGCTAAAGAAGCTAATCTTGTAATAGTATTGCTATAGCATCATGGTAGCTGTAAACGGTTTCATAAATTGATGGTTGCGAACCTTTGACACTTGAAAATATCCATATATCCATATACTTGGATGCAGCAAATTTCTTAGACCCAAATTCAAAAGAACCAAACTTAATTCACTTCTACGACCAGCTCTCAGATAAATATTAAAATCACCCAATACTATTAACATATTAATATTATATTTCTCACAAAGTGTCCTAATTGTTTTCTTTACAATACGAACGGAATATGTCTCACTTCTATATAGCACTACATAATGGACGTCTAGATATTTGAAAAGAACATATTCGAAATACCTCGACCCAGATGCATAGTCGTTCAGTGTTTCTACCATTACAATATTTTGTATTAGTTCGCGTTTTGCAAAACATTTTGTTCCCTTCGTGAACGACCTTCACATTGTAGACCAACACGCTACCCACTAGGCTACACTCTAGCTAGCATTTTAGCACATACCATCGTCAATAATAATTACCCTCAAATTAAGTAAATTGAAGTACAAAGTATTAGCGACGTCATTGCTCAAAGGCCGAATTTCACTTCGGCACTTTGATAACGGGCAAAGCAAACATAGAATGCAAAGTGGATCCTGTTATATTAAATGCAGCTTTGCCTGTTGGAACACATAACAAAACAGTGAATAAATTAAAATCAGTGCCAGCTTGTGCTAAATATCCTATAGTCAGTTCTGTCATGAGACGGGTTTTACCCATACCAGCGCCTCGACCTACAAATTCGTGAAAAGTATCATTTGACTCTAGATAAAATCTGAGAGTATTATAAGCTTGCTCTAAAGTTTGGGACGCTAAGAAATAAGAAGTTCATATAATCACTCAAAAAGCTCAGAACCGGACGTCCGTCCGTGCGCTCTCTAGTTTGAGAACGCGTTGAGCTAGATAGTTCAAATTTCGTACACGTTATTTTTTGACAAAAAATTAAGGTCAAGTTCGTAAACGGGTCAAATCGCACCACCTATTCTACCCTCTCCCATAGAAAATGACACAATTGCGCAATTTGATAATAAACGAATTTGCTCGGAATATATTACTTTTATATTGATTTCAATCTACCGTATAAAAATTATATGTGTCCTTCCACCACCTTTCATACAAACTGTACTTTTTCATGAAATACTCTGAACGAATTTACTCAGTGCGTATAAAATTTATCGAGCTGAAATTGTGCACTTAATATTTGTTTAGAATTATTAGTAACGCCAAAAAAAATTAGGCTATTAGCTTTATCTTTACTACCTCCTCCCATACAATCTGACACAATTTTACAGAAAGTCGATCTGCCTGAAAAGTATGAGTGCCACTGATTTGCAATTTAAAACATGTCAAAAATATTATGTTTAGAGTTATTTCTGAAAAAGTCTTTAAGAACTCGTCCCTCCTTTTACCATCTTCCATACAAACTGCACAAATTCATTAATTCCAATACACTACAATAATTTTCTCAGTACCTATTAAATTTTTGAATCATAAATTTTGTATTAAACATTTTGATAGCAACTTTACCGTGATGAGAAAAAATTGGTTCAATGTCGTCAACACCTGTACCACTTCCCCTGCAAAATTTCTTGATATTAAAAAATGTCTCTTTCATCTAGAATATCCAATATATATAATTTCAAATTAAGAAGCCTAAAGCTTACTAAAAATAAAGCTTTTCAACGTTACAAAGTATCTCATAGTCCGTTAGACAAGATCAGCTATTTTCGGCTGAGGATGGATTTGGATTTCCTGAATATATTTCTTTACCGCCAGTATAATGTCGATTGAATCTAATATGAAATCGAATAGTAAAACATTTTGGGCCAACACCGATTCAAACCGAAAAAATTCTTCTATTCCGACATCTGTAAAATATAAAAGGGAAATTTCTTGAAGAGTCATGTCATTTTTTTGCAAACTTTTTTAAATCTGGATACAATTCGGGTTTATCGGAAATTAATATTAATAATAATAATAATATTCGTTTATTCATCAACTGCCTGATTACTACAAATAATACAAAAAAAAATAAAAATAAATTTAATACAACTTAACTATAAAGCAATGAAAATCAAAATAGCTAGTTAGAAGTCAATAAACAAAATAAAAATAAGACAACAACATAATAAAAAATAATAAATAATAAATAAACAATATAAAAACTAAAAGAAGAAACAAAAATAATAAAAGAAAAACAAGATAAAATAACAAATAAGCAATAATGTAAAATAAAAAGATACAATAAAATTTTATTCAACGTCAAGAGAGCTGATTTTTTACCTGGGTGGGGGTCATGTTAAAATCCAACTGTGAGAAGTGTTGATTGAAAAGCCTGAGCATAGATGAAATTGGTTCATGAAAACCATAATTGGTGCGATGCAGTGGGACTCTGCAAAATTCGTTATTTCTCAAGGCACGATACGGAACATTAAAATTAATCGAAGACAACAATTGGTCAGAGTCGATAACTCCCGTTATCACTTTAAAAGCGAAAACCACTCTTGCGTGCTCACGTCTGTTCTCCAAGGAGTCCAACGAAAGAAGATTCAATCGATCAATATAAGATGGAAGCCTAAGCGGATCTGACCACGGAAGGTCACGAAGGGCAAACCTTAAGAAATTACGCTGCACAGATTCGACTCTAGCTACGTGAACAGAATAAAATGGAGACCAGACAGGGCTCGCATACTCCAAAACAGAACGGACAAAGGCACAGTACAAAATTTTAGTAACGAATGGATCATTGAACTCCTTGGATCTTCTTTTGACAAAACCAAGTATAGCGCTAGCTTTACTGGCAATATGATCAACGTGGTCGTCGAAGGTGAAAGTGCTATTAAATAAAACCCCCAAATCACGTACTTTATCAGAACGAAGTAGAGCGGTTCCATCTACAACATAGTCAAATAGAATCGGTTTTCTTATTTTAAAATACGAGACAATAGTGCACTTACTAATATTAAGAGGTAAGTTATTTAGCACACACCAGCTATAAAAACTCGTAAGGTCACTCTGCAAAGTTATGCAATCATTGTGATTAGAAATAATTTTATAAATCCTTGCATCGTCAGCATAGAGAAGAATATTCGAGTCAACAATAAATGCACTCACGTCATTAATAAACAACAAAAATAGCAGTGGCCCAAGATGACTACCTTGAGGAACACCGGAAATATTGTAAATCTCAGAAGACAAGGCACCACGGAATAGCACTTTTTGAACACGATTAGAAAGATATGACTTAATCCATGGTAAATTCAAAAATTTAATACTTATTTGCGACCTAGATAGTGTCACTGTATTTGGTGATGATCTATGTCTGGCAATGAATCGTTTGTATAGTAGTAAGGCACCTGGATATGGCTTAATCCAATCTACTCTATTAAAAAATTGTGCCCAATCTCTGTGTCATCCTCTAGCTATAGTAGTCAACAGATTTCTTTCATGTGTTGAATTTTTTGACGAATAAAAAATTTCTTATATTTCTCCCATTTTTAAATCTGGTAATATTATTATTAATAACGGGAAAAAATTAACCGATTAGCTTTACTCCTTCTACCCCCTCCCATACAAGTTCCACGACTTCACAAGAATTTGATTTTCTTGAAAAGTCTGAATGTTACTAATCTGAAATTTAAAATATATTAATTGCATGATGATGATCATAGTTGTTTTTCAAAAATTCACCAAAAACCCCTTTCTCCTTCCACCACCTCCCATATAAACCGCACTTTTTCATGAAATACTCTAAACGAATTTTCTCAGTACATTTAAATTTCATCGAGGTAAAAATTTGAGCTTAATCCTTAATTAGCATAATTATTAATATCGGGAAAAAATTAACCGAGTAGCTTCACTCCTTCTACCCCCTCCCATACAATGAGACACATTCCACGAATACGTAACAATTCGATTTTCTTGAAAAGTGTAAATGATATAGATCTGAATTTTAAAGTATATCTATTGCATGATAGTTATAGTTGTTTCTCGAAAAATCACCAAAAAACCCCCCACTCCTTCTACCACCTCCCATACAAATTGCACAATTTCATTAAAATCAATGCACTAAGTTTCTCAGTACCTACTCAATTTTTGAAGCTTAAATTTGGTACAAAACATTTTTACAGCTACTCTAGCATGATGTGAAACAAATTAGTTCAATGCTGTCACCCCTTCTACCACTCCCCATACAAAATTTCTTAATACCGCAAAAATTTCGATTTCATGTATACATCGTATCGTATGATTGGGCTTTACGCACAATCGTACTCCTGTTATGTTTTTAAGCTTAATGTTATTGTATTTGTTTTTTTTTTTTAATAACACCAGCTACAATTATTCACATGTCCTTAACGCTCTTCAACAAGTATATGATCTCTAATCACGGGTTGGATTTGATCACGAGCCTGTCCCATAAAAATGGGAGTATGATGCTCTCATTCTGAATAATTTATGGTTCTGATTCCAACAATATACAAACCATTTTCTTCAAAGAGCCATTAAAGTAAGCAGATTATATATCCCACATAATGTATTACTAACTACACTCTCAAAAATTGTTTATTATTGCTATTTTTACGCGAACGAAGTCGCGGGCGTTTGCTAGTAAATAAATAATAATAGGAGGACGATAATTGCAATACGTACTAATGAAATTGGCTTACAGTATTTCAGGAAAAAGTGCAGTTTGTATGGGAGTTGGAGGAAGAAGAAAAGGGATTCGTAAAATTTTTTTCTGCTGCGAATGTGACGCATGCGTCAAATCTGTGTTGTTATATGGTTGCACTGCATGGAAATTGATCGTTAGGCTTACCAAGAAAATGCAAACTCTTATGAACCAATGCTTCCAGTGCTTTTTAGGGATGTTCTTGACAGATGTAATCTCCATCCAAGAACTTTGGAGACAATTGAAAAGACTTAAATATGCATTGAGATTCGGCAGAAATGGCAGGGTATTGGTCACACTTTGAGGGAACCAGAGCAAAACATCGCCATACAAGCTATGGATTATAATCCTTTAAGATGACGTCGGTTTGGTCGGCCGTGTAGCACATTGCAGCAAGCAGTTGAGAAAGTCAGGTAGTAGAATGTCTCAACAGTAAATTGATTGACTGGAATTCAAACTAGCATAAATTAACGAATGGAATATTGAATCTAAGTTTTGGAGCTGGTTATTGTTCAATTATTCTCAATTTCTGAAAAAATATTAATGGTAACTTTAAATAGTTTTGAAAAATGATTTCACTCCCACCGTCCCTTCTTCCACCTGCTACCATATGCCTTAAATCAATTTTCAATTCAAATTGCTTTAATAAGATATACTTTACTTTTGAAATAAGTTCACTGATATGGCAAAAATTCACTCGTTGTACTATTCAACTTACAATTATAATATTTTCTATACACATTACCCACTGGGCATAGGCATTGCAAAGTCTTAGCATTACTAGATTGAAGAAGCTCTTCTTTTATTGATGAAAAACACTATCGTTGTTATTAAAATTACCAATTCTCTCCGCAACATATACAATACTTACTAATTCGGGCCATAAATATGCTAATAAGCACCTTTAGTACAAATTTGATCAAAAAAGTTGGAAAAGTAGTCGAAGCATGAAATATAATAGTTACATTGAAAGTTAAAAACAGTTAACAGCGTTTTGCCTAAAATACATATATTTCGTCTTCCGTGCATTTATGGATATAGAGTATATCTTCATCCTACTGTAACGATTTCTTATGAAGGTATAATCTTCGTCTACTATTTGAATGCCACACTTAGTAAAGCACAGATATCACTATGATTTGAGGTTATATTAATAGCGTACTCTACTTGAAATGTTCGCTTGTCAGGTAATGTCGATCTAAATATGAAACTTGCTGTTGATTTAACGTTAAATTGTCGTTGCTAGTCCAAAGCCTCATCGTGCCTTAATGCATGCTATTAGAGTTTGTAATTACATTGTATTGTGTCTTGAAGGTATTTCGGAAAACTATTTCTTTTAAAAATAAGTAAAATCGCCATCGGTTTGTGGAACACTTTTCTTACTTGATCTCATTATTAAACAGAATTGAAGCTTTTATAAGGCCACACCATATCTTCAATCGGCAGTTGATGATCGATACCCGAAATGTCATAACAGAGCGCATTTTAAAATTATTTAGTTCGGTTTGAAGTTATGTATGCGAAGCATGTGTAAAGTGAAAATTAGTATGTTGTGCGTTGTAGCCTTACTTTGGCTATGTTCTTGCTATTCTAGTGCCTATCAAAATCCAGTTAATTGGAATAATTGGATTATAGTTCCATCTCGTACCAATTCTAGTGATACAAATTTTAAATATTTCGAAACTATTGATAAATGGCGTCCCCAAAAGGTGTCCCATAATACAACTAAGGATTATTCTTTAAATAAAACTAGTGACGACGGGCACATCACTTACACAAACAAAATAAATTTCACGAATCAGTCAAATGTTCGAAATCAGAATATACTACTAGAAGAAACAACGAATTTATCATATTGGATTCTACAATTTGAAACTGCTGTAACTATTATCAAAAAATTATTAACTGAAGGTATTAAGTAAATAATAATTGTAATAATAATATATATAATAATTACAGAAGAGCGAAATTTCTAACTAATTTAAACACAATTCCATGACCTTACAAAAATTCGATTTTCTTGAAAAGCGTGAATGATGCAGATCTGAAATTTAAAATATATCAATTGCGTAATGATTATAGTTGTTTCTTAAAAATTCACTTAAAACCACCTACTTCTTCCACCACCTCCCATACAAACTGCACTTTTTCATAAAATGCTATACACCAATTTTCTTAGTACGTGTAACTATAATCAAGCTTAAATGTTGTACTTAATCCTTAATTTGCATTATTATTAATATCGGGAAAAAATTAACCGATTAACTTCATTCCTTCTACCACCTCCCATACAATGTGACACAATTCCACGGCTTTACTTAAATTCGATTTTCTTGAAAACTGTAAATGTTGCTGATCTGAAATTTAAAATATGTCAATTGAAAATTAATTATAGTTGCTTCTCAAAAAGTCACTTAAAACCCCCTTCTCCTTCCACCACCTACCATACAAACTGCACTTTTTCATGAAATATTCTAAACTAATTTTCTCAGTACATATAACTTTCATTGAGCTCAAATTTCGTACTCCATCCTAAATTAGCATTATTAATATCGGGAAAAAATTAACCGAGTAGCTTCACTCCTTCTACCCCCTCCCATACAATGTGACACAATTCCACGTCTTTACAAAAATTCGATTTTCTTAAAAAGCGTGAATGATACAGACCTGAAATTTAAAATAAATCAATTGCATGATGATTATAGTTGTTTCTCGAAATATCACCACCTCCCATACAAATTGTACAATTTCATTAAATTCAATGCACTAAGTTTTTCAGTACCTACTTAATTTTTGAAGCTTAAATTTGGTACAAAACATTTTTATAGCTACTCTAGCATGATGTGAAACAAATTAGTTCAGTGCAGCCACTTCCCATACAAAATTTCATATATCACAAAAATTTCGATTTCATCTATGGTATGATTTGCCTCTACACACAATCCTAGTCCTGTTAGGTTTTCAACCTTAATGTTATTTTATTTCGGCTTTTTTTTTTAGTTAATACAAGGTATAATTATTCACATATCCTAGATGCTCTTCAATACGTATACAATCTCAAATCACGGGATTGATTTGATCACGAGCCTCTTCCATTCAAAGACGAGTATCATGCTATCATTCTTAATAATTTATGGTTCTGATTCCAACAAAATACAAAACATTGTGTTCAAAGAGCCATTAAAGTAAGCGGATTATATATGCCATATAATGTATTACTAACTACATTCCCAAAAATTACTTATTATTGCGATTTTTATGCGGACGTTTGCTACTATTAAATAAACTAAACCTTACTTAAAACAAAATAAATTAAGAATAAAGTAAAATAGTACTATAAAACAATAAACTGCAAACAAGTCTTGGGACAAGTTGCGGATGAGTGGAAAGTCAATATACAGGTTAGAGTGGTTAGAGAAGACTAAGTGAAAGGGTGTTCTTGGGCAGGACTGTTGTCAATTTAACAACATTTCATTCGTTTCTGCATGTTTGGGTTTTTATGAGGGGAGGAGGAGGGGTAATAGTAAGGGTGGGTGGATGTTAATATCTTTCTAATTGATTGCTTGAACGACGTCCAATATTCTCTGAATGGAATGTGTTTCATAGACGAAGTTGCATAGAATTTTCATAAAATTCGGTGTATTTTACATTCACGAAACCAAACATTTGCTTGGGAGAGGGTAGAGAAGGTAGGGAATCGTAAAATTTGATATGCAGTTTTATTTCGTTTCTCTTGTAAGATGCTTGTACAACATTTCAAGTTCGTAGCTTTTAGTTTGTTGGCTATTAGGCTATTAGTTGATTTAATGAAATTGGTCGAAATCATAGGTTTGTATGGGAGGGGGTAGAGGGGCAAGCGCGATTTCAAAACTTTTAACGTAATTTTATTTCAACTATTATTATTTTTTATTCTTATGAAAAATTTCAAATTGACAGCTTTAAATAGTTAGATGATAATTAATTTCTTAATAATGGTCGAAATCATACTTTTGTATGGGACGGGGTAGAAGAACAAGCGATATCTCAAAACTTCTGACGCAGTTTTATTTCAACTATTTTTAGAAGTTTTTGTGCAAAATTTCAAATTGATAGCTTTTAGTAGTTAGGTGATAATTGATTTCTTGAAAATGGTCGAAAAAATAATTTTGTATGGGAGTTTTAAGGTTTTTCGACCAGTTATTATTTCGTATATTTATTTAAATGCATTTCGCAAATTTTCAAGTTTCTACCTTAAAATTTCACTCAAAAATTTTCAGTTTATGTGTTTTTTTCAATGCACATGAAACACCTTGTGCACGTTAGACAGGGGGGTCTGTTTATAACAATTATTGATGAAGCTATTACTATTTTTCTATGTATATCAAATAGATGTATTCACATGCAAATATTAAACTTGGTATCTTTCACCAGAGCCCTAAAAAAATCACTCAAAGTTTTCGACATTATTGCTTATCACCTCCCTCTCCTTACACCACCCAACTACAAATTTTTACCAAAGTTAACCATTATATAATTTTACAATCTGACAAATTTTTGATTTAATATGTGAACTCTTTTTTGAGATATAAGGAATTGTAATTGTGAAAAGTGCACCATTTTTGAAATGCTTTCCAATTCCGCCCCCTACTATTATTTCACCATGTTATATATTTTTTGTATTTTCAGAATAGCTTAATATATGTTTCAAGTTTCAATTACATAGCTTAAGAGATAGTTGAGATATTCATTTTTATGTGTTTTGTTTGCACCCCCCTGACCCTCCGCCTTACAATAATTAGCCACTCTCTAAGCTGATTCCGGTGGAACTATATGCCACCTTAATCATCCCAAAATATGATTTTTTTGCGATAAGTAATTTAGAAGATACATTCATTTGAAAACATAAAAGAATTATGATTGGGCGTAAAGCCCAATCATATGATACTCTAGATGAAATGAGAAAGAGTTCAATGTACCGGAAAATATGTCACCTCCAATTCTTTTAAATAATTAATAGTGACTTTTGTATGGGAGGTGATAGAAGAAGAGGGGGAAGGTTTGTAATTTTTGGATATGACACCTAATGTGGTATGCAAAATACTTCGTGCTGAATTTAAGGTTTGTAGCTTTCATTATTTTCAATTGGACATAGTTTTCCTGAAATTGTATGGGAGGTGGCAAAGGAAGTGGAGCGTTTAAGACGATTTTGAAACTACTTATCACCATCCCTGTCACCACGCTTTGATTCAATTTCAAAGTCGATAGCTCTCATATACTTGAAGGAGAAATGCTTTTCTTGAATTTATAATACAGATATTTGTATGGGAGGGGGTAGAAGGAATGAAGAGGAGCTGATAATTTTCTTAGCGTTTATTTCAATTATTGAAAAACAAATTTTGGCAAAATTTGAAGTTTATACTTTTTCTAGTTTTAATGAAAATCGATATAATGCACTTAACAAAAATTATACATTTGTATGGGAGGGGGTAGAAGGAGTGTACGGATCAAAACACATTTTTTTCCCGTTATTGATATTTCTACTTGTATACTTTATGCAAAATATTAAGTAGATAGCTTTAATAGTTTTGAAGAAAAATAATTTATTTTAAATTTCAAAATTTCGTGAAATTTGTATGGGAGGGGGTAGAAGGAGTGAGATGAGGTTGATAATTTTTTCAATTCTGATTGGAATTATAATTAAATTAATTGTGGCAAAAATTCGTTTTTAGAACTTTGCTAGTTTCAATGAAAATCGAAAAACTGCATTTTTAAAAACTATGCATTTGTATGGGAGGGGGTAGAAGGAGTGACGGGATCGGATCAATATTCCGTCATATTAATAACATCTACATCATAATACTTTGACCCAAATTTCAAATCGATAGCTTAAATAGTTTCAAAGAAAAATCAATTTCTGAAAATTTCAGAATTTCGTGAAATTTGTATGGGAGGGGGTAGAAGGAGTGGGGGATGTGGCCCGTTCACGAACTTAAAGTTTCTTTTTTACTAAAAATGACACACAACAAATTTCAGCTCGATAGCTCAAAGCGTTCGAGAGTTATGCTGTAGACAGACGGACAGACGGACAGACGGACAGACGGACAGACAGCAACTCGGAATCGAAGTTTTTGAGCGACAACAAATATTTCTGTACCCTTGGCGGCTCTGTGCGAGCATTATTTCTTAGCGTTACAAACGGTAAGGCAAACACAATATACTCTCAGATTTCATCTAGAGTATAAAAACAATTCGGCCGACAATTTGTTTTTAGCCCTCCTTTTTCGGACGCCAATGGATAAAAAAAATTTTGTCCCACAACCCTCTCTATATCTCCACTGATTTCCAACTTGCTATCTGCATTCGTGGTGGAGATATTAGCAAGTGTAATTTTTGACTTTTTACCTCCCCTGCCTTCCCCTTCCACCTAACACCTCCCAAAATTTAGAAAGAGCTCAGTTACTCAATCAACAATTCAACTAAAAATCAACATTCTACCCTTAACGGTATCGGAGATATGATTCCATATGTACGGCGTACGGCGAGATGGAAATAGAAAAAATTTCTACAAGTTTTAGGAGAAAATAATAAAATAATTAGATAAAAATATATATAAATACAGCTGCGAAAAAAATAATAGCACCAACGTCACCAACAATGTTTCCAAAGGCATTGTAATTCTATTTGTTAGTTTAAACAACTAATGAACACATTTTTAAAAGTAAAAAAGTTTTATAAAAATTGCGTAATAAAAATATTTAAGGTTTTATTTACCGTTTGAAAGCTAACAAATAACAAATCTTGTAAAAACATAAAAATAAGGCGAAAAAAAATTGCTCCACAATTCCAAAGTGCACTTAAGGTTATAAAAATAGAAAAAATTAATTAGTTTTATTAGTTTGCGATAGCTATCTGTTCTAGCTGATGACGTCCTTCAGTTTTAATATTTAGTTGAGTGACCTTTATTGGCAATGACGGCTGCACAACGTTTTGGCATTGAATCAACCAAGCTCTGGCATCGACTTAGCGGAATTTCGCTCCAGGACTCCTTAATCATATTTGTTGTGATTCGTTGCTGGTTGGCTTGGCAGCAACAACTGCTTTTTTACATCAGCCCACAAATTCTCAATAGGGTTGAGATCTGGTGACTGCGCAGGCCACTCCATGAACCATTTCTTCGCTTTCCTGCTGGTGTGTTTGGGTCGTTGTCTTGTTGAAAGACCCAAAGCAAAGGCATCTCGTACTCTTCATAAGGTAGCATAATTTTTTCAATTATTTCACCGTAAACGTGTTGGTCCATAATTGTTTTTATCCAATGTATTGAGCCTATGCCATAATGCGAAAAGCGAGCCCACACTATTACACTTGACCCCCCATGTTTAATGGTTTTACATGTGTATTGAGATTGTATTGTGCATTTGGAGGGCATCTGACGTATGAACGAGAGCCTTTTCCGCCATACAGAACAATTTTGCTCTCGTCTGACCATAAGATGTTCCATTTTTCAACTGGCCATTTCAGGTGTTCTTTTGCAAACTCAATACGTTTGGCTACATGCTTCGCACTTAGGAGTGGAACTTTTCTTGGGCTACAGGCTTTTAAATTGTGATGCCTTAAACGAGTACAAACTGTTTGCACCGTTGCAGCTATATTGAGATCCTTTTTCAGTTCAGTTATGGCATTGCATATCATTTTGTTTGAACATCCAACAAAATGACGCACTTCGCTATAAGTTTTGCCCTCTGAAATAATTTTTCGAATAAAGTTTCTTGTTTCAGCACTACAATGCTTTCCGCGTCCCATTTACTATTAAATTTGTGTAAAAACTAATGAAAACCGAACAAGAACACTTTAAATTGTACAAGGGAGAAATTAATAAACTCAACTAATGTGCTCTTCAACAGAATTGTCAGCGGTGCTATTATTTTTTTCCTTCTAATTTGCATTTTTCTCTGAAAATCGCTTAAATTGAAAAAAACCGTTATCATTATGAACAAAAAACTGTTTTCTGCGGAAAGTGAACATGTTGTGTGATATATTTATCAGCAATGTACAAACAATTTTCGAAACGAAATGGTTTTTTTTAACAAATAGAAAAAATGTCGTGGTGGTGCTATTTTATTTTTCGGCACTTGTATATATACATATTAGGAGTGCAAATAAGTTTCCGCCGTTTGACACCAGGGGCATCAGTTTCGGGGATAGGGAAAAGTCACACGTGGCCAAATCTGGTGATGAGCATCGTTTTGATTTTGAGCGGCTTTGGCGTGGTTTTTTCGTTTTCAGCTCATTTTTCTTCCTCCACTCCGATGATTGTTGACTGGTTTGTATGTCAAATTCATAGACCCGCGTCTCATCACCAGTTATGATGCGCTCCATGAATGTGGGATCAGAATTCGCACGATCAAGCATGTCCAAAGAGACCTTTTGACAGAAATTTTTTGAAGAAAATTCAGCTTTATCGGAACAAGTCAGGCAAGGACACGTTTCATGGCTAAAGTATCCACTAAAATCAAACGATTGGGCTCACGAGAGATTTTGTGCTCTCCTGATATCTTCCTAACACTTGCATACCAATTTTGAGCACCATTTCCTTCACTTTTTGAATGTTTTCGTCAGTTGAAAAAATCCGAGGTTCCAGAACGAGGCGTGTCTAGAACGATCCTTGACCGTCCTTAAAGACATTGTACCACTAGTTGACTCGTGCTTTTGATATAACTGAATAGCTGTAAGCCTTTTTCAACATTTGCAATGATTTCGCACACGAAATTTGGTTGGAAACACAAAATTTGAGACAAATTTTTTGATCCATATTTTTATCCATCTTACAAATCGCCGTGGACTACTGGGGTGTACCGATTCAACTAGCTACTGTAAACAAAATCTTTAACAGACCGCTGTATTTTTGGAATAATAATTAAGGTTAGTCCTATTTAAACTATAACGTCATAAAAGCATTTACATGCCTTGGCAAATTGTAAGTACCTAAAAAAAAATCGGAGCTGAATAAAATAAACCATTATCCATAATGAATATTGTAATCTATTTTAATTAATCAGATAAGTTTTAGAGCAGTTATAAATTACTTGAATCAAAAAAGGACTGCGCATTCTCCAGTTATATCCGGACTGCCAGACCCCTAGTTTTTTAGCGTTTATTGCTACTGCTACGGGACAAATTCTGGCAAAATTTTAAGTATCTATTTTTCTAAATTTAATGGAAATCGATATATTGCAGTTACCAAAATTAGGCATTTGCATGTGAAAGATGGCATATACGGGTCAAGGCAAAATTTTTCGCCTTTAATGGTGTAATAAATTTTGTATTCGTTATATTTTACAGTTTAAAGAAAAAAAATATAATTTAATTGAAATTTGGAAATTTCGTGAATTTTGTGTAAGAGGGAGTAGAAGGAGTGAGATGGAGTTGATAATCTTCAAAATTGATTGCAATTACATATAATAAAATCGACTACCACTTCGCTTTGAAACTTAGTACCTACTTTAGTTTGTCCAGTTGTACTCTAAAGTTCGTTGTTGGAGATCACACTTGGCCAGAATATCCCTTACTGCATCGGAGGCATAGGCTCACGAAAGCTTGTAGTTTCTTGGTAATCTCAACGAAAACTTTCTATGGAGTACAATAATAAAACGACACGAATTCGACGCATACGTCAAAAACTTACACCTCCGTGCGAAGGGAGATCTCTCCTTAACTTTAAAAAGGGGAAAGGATATCGAAGGCCTGACGAGCTTTATTTATACTGGCCTCAATATCCTTTTCGGCTCCGACGTCCATGCTAACAATGCTTCCGAGATAACAAAAATCTTGCACCTCTTCTTGTGAAATCTTGTCCGTTAAGAACAATCGGTGTGATTGCATCCGAACCCATGTGCATGTACTTGGTATCACGCACATTTATTTTCAGTCCCGCCTCTTTACATTTAGAATGCAACGAGCGAACATTTGACTCTAAGTCCGAACGGTTATGTACAAGCGAACACACGTTATCAGCATAATGAAGGTAACTTCAGATGTTAAATAGTCTGCATTGAAGACCTTTATCTTCCCCACCTTCCAGTGCAGCTTTCAAATAAGTCATTTATTACTACCAAAAATAGGGCTGGTGATAAAATGCAGCCTTGTCTGACACCCGTTCGCACAGAAAAGCTATCGGGAAGCTCTCCTCTATGTAAAATGCGACATCTTGCATCTTTGTAGGATTCTTTAATCATAGTTATGACCTTATCTGAAATACCTCTCTAATGCAAAGCATTCCAAACGTAATCTGGCTTAACGGTGTCGAAAGCCTTCTCGAAGTCTACAAATATGAGATGTAGTGGCGAACCTATTTCGGCTGACTGCTCCAATATTATCCGTAGGGTATTTGTGTTGTCGGTAAAAGGCGACTCTGTACGGAATCCAGCCTGATAAACTTTGAGAGTACTCTCCACTACATCACGAATCTTATTGAGAATTACCTTAGCCATGATTTTTGATACTGCAGTAAGTAGACATATACCACGCGAATTGCCACAATCTCGAAGATCTCACTTTTTCAGAACTTTCACAATGACGCCCTCCTTCCATTCAGTCGGAAGTAAGTTCATGTTCTGAAATTCATTCTATGCTTCACTTACGTTTCAAAATATGATCATATAATGAAAAATGTTTGTATGTTATAAAAAATGAATAATTAAATTTTTTTTTTCATTCAGCTGTAAAACTGCCAAAGCGAAAAATCAATCAATCAATCAAATTCCTGTTAAGACCTCCTATTATTATTATTATTACTATTAGGGGAACGCGTGAGAGCACTGCGAACTACTTGGCCTATTGTGCGTTTATAGCCCCTTCACCCTATTATAACTCAATAGCTTTAGCTAATTTGAGAATCTTTAAGGGAGCCGTATTGGCTAGTTCCTCCGTAGAAAGGAAACCCTTTCCAAGAAGACTGTGTCTTTTCCTAGCTACTGCCTTACAGTGACATAGGATGTGTACTGTTGTTTCTGAGTCCTCGAGACAAAGGCGACAAATGTCGGGTTCAGCTAAGCCCATATTATTGAGATGGTGGTTTACTCCACTTTGCCCCGTCATTAGGCCAATTAGAGTACTAATATCCTTCTTGCTGAATTTAGAATATCCTCCGCTTTGTTTTTTTGTGGTAGGATCAGTTTTTTTGAAATTTACAAGCCTGGAAGTCTGTTCCAGTAGATTTTATGTTCTTTTTCTACCCACTTTATGAGTATGGGGTTGGAGTACCCTTTTGGTTTACCGCAGAAAGGCTTCGGACCAATAAAATTTGTTTCTGCGCCGTTTTTTGCAAGGCGATCAGCCTCTTCATTTCCCTCAATTCCCATGTGTCCTGGTACCCACATTAAGGTTACATCATTCCTTTTCCCCAGGGTAATAAGGTTTTGAAGGCATTCCCACACTATCTTCGATCCGTGTTTATTGGACGCTAGAGCTTTGAGAACCGCCTGACTATCCGATAGGATATAAATGGATTTATTGCGATGAGCCCTCCTTATATTTTCTAGGATGCCCAGCTCCATCGCAATTAGTTCGGCCTGGAAGATTGTGGCTTCTTTACCGAGTGGTTTTGACACCGAGAAGTTAGGACCTTTGACTCCGGCTCCTGTCCCCTCAGATGTGCGAGAGCCATCTGTTTACCAGATGGTTGATCCCTCTACTATATCAGGTAGCATGGATTGCCAGTCCTTGTGTTCTCTGATTATAACTTTGAAGGGGGTTTCAAAGTTGAATTTTGTCGGCATCGCGTTCGATAATGTGGAAGTTAAAACCTCTATTTTTGGGTCTTTTAAGATTTTGAGGTGACCTCTAAAATCCCCTGACTTATAATTGTTTTTCTCCTGTATGCGTAACACTCCTTTGATAGCTTCCTCCTATAGGGGTATAAGACAGACACAGCTCTCTTCTTCAAGGCGCGATCCTAAGCATCGGTCTAAAGCTGTTGACAAGACTTGTTTATTCCTCCGGCCTCCTGCTTCCATGTGCTACGTGGTCGACCAACCCGACGTCTTCCTTGATGATTATAATCCAGAGCCTGTTTTCGCTCTAGTTTCCTCAAAGTGTCACTTCCGCCTTTGAAGCTCAATACCTATTTTAGTCTCTCCAGTTATACTCCAAAGTTCGTCATATGAGATCACTTCTGGCCAGAATATTCCTAAAATGTGTCGATGGCATTGATTCACGAAAGTCTGTAGTTTCTTGGTAAGTAGAACGGTCACTTTCCACGTAGTACAACCATATAACAATACAATTTGATACATAAGTCAAAAACTCGCAACTTAGTGTGAAAGGAGATCTCTCTTAATCTCCAGAAATGGAAAAGAATGTCTGACGAGCTTTCTTTACACTAGCCTCAATATCGTTTTTGGCTCTGCCGTCCTTGCTTGCAACGATCTTGCATCACTTCTACATCTTGTCCATTGTGCTTGTGTTCGAACTCATGTGCATGTTCTTGACTTACACATATTTATTTTCCTTGTTTCCATTTAGAATGCAACGAGCGAAAATTTTACATCCGAACGATAATGTGTTAGCAAACACACGTCATCAACATGATCAAGGTAACTTTAGATATTCAACAGTCCCCACTAAAGACCTTTGTCTTCTCCACATTCCAGTGTAGCTTTCAAGATATTATTTATTACCACAAGAAATAGATCTGGTGACAATATACAGACTTGTCTGACACCTATCACACAAAGAAGCTCCCGGGAAGCTCTTCTCTATGTAAGACGCGACACCTTGCATTTTTATAGGATTCTTCAATCATAGCAATGATCTAAGAAATAAGGCTCGGAGAAAAAAATAAATGATACAGAAGTTCATATAATCACTCAAAAATTTTAAAACCGGATGTCCGTCCGTCCGTCCGTCTCTTTATCCGTCCGTGTCCTCTGTAGATTGAGAACGCGTTGATCTAGAAAGTTAAAATTTTGTACACGTCGTTTTTGACAAAAAAGTAAGGACAAGTTCGTGAACGGGCCGAATCGCTCCACCCCTTCTACTCCCTCTCATACAAAATGACACAATTGAGCAATTTGACAATAAACGGATTTGCTCGAAAACTATAAAAGATATGGGTCTCAAATTTGGAAAATTTTATTTTTATGATAATATCTATCTATCATATAAAAATTATGCGTGTCCTCTCTCTCTTTCCACCACCTCCCATACAAACTGTACTTTTTCATGAAATACTCTAAACTAATTTAGTCAGTGCGTATAAAATTTCATCCCTTCTAGCCCCTCCCATACAAAATGACACAATTTCGCAATTCGACAATAAACGGATTTTTTCAAAAAGCATAAAAGGTATTGATTTAAAATTTGTAATATATTATTTTTATAATAATTTCAATCTGCTATATAAAAATTAGTTGAGTCCTCCCCTTCCTTCCACAATACACACTGCACTTTTTCATGAAATGCTCTAAGCCAATTTACTCAGTGCGTATAAAATTGATCGAGCTGAAATTGTGCACGAAATATTTATTTAAAATTATTAGCAAGACCGGAAAAAATTAGACGATTACATTCACTCCTTCTACCCCCTCCCATACAACCTGGCACGATTTCACAACTTTATAAAAAGTCGCTTTTCCTGAAAAGTGTGAATGCTACTGATCTGCAATTTAAAATATGTCAATTAAATGATGTTCACAGTTATTTCTAAAATCATCATTAATAAATTCACACTCATTCTATTACCTCCCATACAAACTGCAGAATTTCAATAAATCCAATACACTAATTTTCTTTTCAATTTTTGAATCACAAATTTTTTATAAAACATTTTGATAGCAACCTTAGCGTGATGTGAAAAAATTTGTTGAATGTCGTCACTCCCTCTAGCACTTCCCCTACAAAATTTCTTAAAATAAAATAATTCTCTTTCATCTAGAGTAGCGCACGATTGGGCTTTACGGCCAGTCGTAGTCCTGTTATGTTTATTTATATACCCCCTACCATATAATGAAAATTGTTTCATGCATAGCAATTACTCCGGATCTACCTGAATTTACTACATCAATGGAAAAATTATTTTTGAATGTAATTCAAACGATCAATAGAAACATTATTAATACCAACCCCTATACAAATTCAAACTTAAACGAATAAGATATTGAATGTATACTCAGAAACTATAGATAATAATCACAGTTAAGTCTTAAATAATTGACATTGGCTCACCAGAAACCACACCATTCATCTCTCAAATCTATTATAACCTCAACCTTCATATTGATTTTCAACTCATCACAAGAACAATAATGTGGATCCCGAGCGCTCGGCAGATTTTTTTAGTAGTTCTATTTGAAACAGTGCCTAAATATATGCAAAAAATTGGGCTAAGATTTATTCAATTTTTGCAACTTGGTATTACTTGATATTGATTGCGTGAAAAACTCAATCATACTCCAAATTAAATAGAAATGTTTGTGGGAATTGTTAGGAGGGGTGACACAGCATTGAACTAATTTTTCAAATCAAACTAGAGTTGCTATAAAAATGTTTTATTTAAAAGTGAAGCTTCAAAAGTGAATAGAAAATAAGATATTTAAATTCGGGAAAATAGTCCAGTTCGTAATGCTAGAAGGAGTGAGTCACATTTTATGAGAGGGGGTAGACGTAGCGAAGTTAATAAGTTATTATTATTATTATCATTATTTTTTTTTTCAATTTGAACAATTATGCTATGTTATACAATACGTACTGAGAAAATTGGTTTATAGTGTTTCATGAAAAAGTGCTGTTTGTATGTGAGGTAGTGAAAGAAGTGCAGTATTCGAATACTATTTATACCATAAATCACATTTATGATAAAACTATTATAGTCTAAATTTCAAATTATTAGCTCTTTGATTATTGCAAATTTTTGAAAATGAGTAATTATGGGAGTGAGTGGAAAGGGTATAGCGACTTAGCCCATTCACGAACTTGACCATACTTTTTCGCCAAAAACTACTTGAACAAAATTTGAACCTTCTAGTTAAACTCGTTCTCAAGTTACAGAGTGCACAGATAGATGGAAGGATAGAGGAAGGATGGAGGAATGAACGGAAGGACAGATGGACATGCGGTTTTGCTTTTTGATTTCAATACACAAAAATCAGCGGCTGAGGCACGTAGAATGATTGTTGAAGCTAATGATGAAGGTGGTATTAATGTAAGAACGTGTCGCGAATGGTTCCAACGCTATAAAATAAGTTATCTCGGCGTGGAAGATAAGAAGCGCCCCGGAGCGGTTAAAAAGTTTGAAGACACAGAATTGGAGGCATTATTTGAGGAAGATTCATGCCAAATGCAACATCAACTTGAATATTTATTGGGCATAACACAACAAGACATTTCACATCGTTTAAAAAGCTTGAAAATAATGCAGAAGGAAGGAAACTCGGTGTCAAGAAATAGTTCAAAGTGAAAAAAAAATTGGTGGGGATAACGAAATCATGCATTCTTATCGACGGCCAAGTCATCCATGGCTCGGTAATCATGCTATGTATTTGGTAGGACCAGCTTGGTGTGGTGTATTACGAGCTGCTGCAACCGGGAGAAACCATCACTGGAGCTTTCTACCGAATATAACTAATATGTTTCAGCCGAGCATTGAAAGAACAACGTAAGCAATACGAAGAGAGACAAGACAAAGTGATTTTGCAGCACGACTAATGTGGGCTATATTTTTCTAAGGTAATGAAAACCTACCTGGAAACACTGAAATGGGACGTTCTACTCCACTAGCCGTATTCTCCAGACATAGCCCCTTCCGACTATCACCTCGATTCGTGACACATGGACCGGCTGAGTAGCACAAGAACTCAAAAATTGAGTCGATTGGTAGATCGGCTCAAAAAAAGAACAGTTTTTTAACGCGAAGTTCGTTTGCTGCCAGAAATATGGGAAAAAAAAGTTGTGGCTGTGGGCATTTCTTTCTTAATAAATATTTAACCATTTTTACACAATAAAGGCTCAAATTATGAAAAAAATTGCAGTTTTCAATTTCTACTCCCAATAACTATAAACGATTGACACCTCTCAATCTCAGTCCAGCAACATTCATACTTTCGAAGAAAACCTACATTGTGACCATAATTTACCGAGAATTTCTAATTAAAATTACCCTGGGGAAATGGTAGAATTTTAATTTTTATAAGCACGTTGAACTCCTTAATTATTATCGCAAGTATTAGCACGGTCTGTTAATCAGTTTGTTTATAGCAGCTGGTTGGATCGGTACACCTCAGTAGTCCACCGCGATTTTTAAAATGGACAAAAATAGAACAAAGAGTTTCTCTGAAATTTAGTGTTTCCAACCAAATTTCTTGTGCAGAATCATTACGAATATTGGAAAAAGGCTTGCGGTGATTCAGTGATATTAGAAACACCAGCATACGAGTGATACAATGCCTAGAAGGACGGTTGAGAGATCGTTGAAATGCCTCATTCTGGACGACCTTCGACCTCTTCAACTGCAGAAAACATTAACAAAGTGAAGGAAATGGTACTCAAAAATCCTTTGGCAATGCTTCGCTATAGTTTCCTCAAAGTGTCACTTCCGCCTTTGAATTTCAATACATATTTTGGTCTGTTCAGTTGTATTCCAAAGTTCGTGGTTGGAGATCACTTCTGGCCGGAATATTCTTAAAATGCGTCGGAAGCATTGGTTCACGAAAGTTTGCAGTTTCTTGGTAAGTCGAACCGTCAGTTTCCACGTGGTACAAACAACACGGATTTGGCACATACGTCACAAACTCGTAGCTTCGTGCAAAGGGAGATCTCTCTTAACCTTCAGAAAGGGGAAAAGATACCGAAGGTCTGACGAGCTTTAATTAGACGAGCCTCAATATCCTTTTCGGCTCCGCCGTCCTCGCTGACCATGCTTCCGAGATAACAAAAATCTTGCACCTCTTCCACTTCTTGTCCATTAAGAACAATCAGTGTGCTTGTGTTCGAACTCATGTGCATGTATTTGGTTTTACGCACATTTATTTTCAGTCTCGCCTCCTTGCATTTAGAATGCAACAAGGGAACATTTGACTCTAAGTCCAAACTAACCGTTCGTTGTGCAAGCAATGATGTTAAATAGTTTCCATTGTAGACCTTTCCATTCCCCACCTTTCAGTACAGCTTTCGAGATGTCATTTATTACCACCAGAAACAGGGCTGATGACGCGACACCATGCATCTTCGTAGGATTCTTCAATCATATGTAGCTGTGACCATATCTGGAATACCTCTCCTATGCAATGCATTCTATATGTAATCTCGCTTAACGCTGTCGAAAGCCTTATTGAAGTCCACAAACATGAAATGTAGTGGCAAACCCATTTCGACGGACTGCTTCAATATCATCAGAAGGATATTTGTATGGTCGATACAAGATGACCCTTTACGGAATCCAGTCTGATAAACTTCGAGAGTGCTCTTGACATAATTAATCCTATTGAGAATTACCTTAGCCATATTTACGATACGGCAGTAAGTAGTACATATACCAATCCAATTACTACAATCCCGAAGATCGTCCTTCTTCGAAATTTTCATGACGCCCTCCTTCCATTCAATCGGCTATCTTCCTTCATTTCCCACCTCAGTACAGAGTGGAAGAAGCATATCGGCTGTTAGTTCCGGATCCGCTTTGAGGAGTTTGTTTGGTAGTTCATTTATACTTGGGGCTTTCCTTTCCCCCATTGACCGAATAGCGGGAACTATCTCTTCCTTTTCTGGGCAAAATAAATATTGATAGTTAATTAAATATTATTTTATAGTTTCATTTACAAATTGCTGGTACTTTTTGGTCATAATGTAGATTTACATATTACTTTATATAAAATTGGCGGAGGGAGGGAAAGAGTCAAAACCTACACTTGCTAACATCTCCACTACGAATGCAGATAGGTAAATGAAAATCACCACAGATATAGAGAGGGTTGTGGGACATATTTCAGAAATAATTTCATTTTTTATCCATTGGCGTTCGAAAGGAGGGGAGGGCTAAAAACAAACTGTCGGCCGATTTTTTTTTTTAATTATGATATCTTCGAAATCACTTAGCATAAAAAAATCATATTTTGAGACCATTAAGGCCCAATACAGATCCACCAAAATCAGCTTAGATGGAGGCTAATTATTGTAAGGGGCAAGGGGGTACAAAGAAAAATACTCTCTTAAGCTATGTAATTGAAACTTAAAATATGTATATATTAACCTATACTAGCGAAATGCAAAAAAAAATATAAAATTTGGTCATAGCAGTAGTGGGGGGAAATGGGGAGCATTTCAAAAGTGGTGCACTTTCCAATATTCCAAGCCGTTATATCTCAAAACTGAGAACAGATATTAAATCATCAGATTGTAGAACTGTATAGTTTTTGATTTTCGTAAGAATTTTTAGTTAGGGGATATAAGGGGAGAGAGGTGGTAAGCAAAAATGTCGAAAATTTTAAATGATTTTTTGAGGCACTGATGAAAGATACAAAGTTTAAATTTTGCATGTGAATATATCTATTTGATATACATAGGAAAAAAAAAATAATAGTTTGTCCCATAATTATTATAAACCGACCATCCCTCCCCCCCCTAACTCCGCCATAGACGGTCCAAAGCCCGGTTGAGAAAGGAGGAGGGAATATGGAGTTAACCTGAATGGCCAGTAACACCAGTGCGTCTCAGGAAATATGCAAAAGTATGACATAGTTGGACTCGCAGCATAGCTGTGAAAACTCCAGCATGTCATATTTAGCTGAAAACTCGCACCCATTTTCTACTAGGGTGTAACAAATAAGTAGGACCGGTCCTCCAGGTCGGGGGTTGGGCGAGGCGCCGACAACGCATCACCGGAAAAAGAACACTGTCCAGAAACCTGAAGAACAGCCTCGGAAAGGATGGACTCAACGGCAACAACCCCGCAAACGAAAAATGGACTACTCTATTGGATCTTGGAATGATCGATCGAGTTCCTCGAAGAAGTGGCAAAACACAATATCAACATAACTGCCATCCAAGAAACGAAATGGCTCGGTAACGAAATCATGGACATGAGATCACACACAATCTATCCAAGTGGAAAATTGTTGGGAAGTAGAGAGTTTGGAGTCGCTTTTGTCGTTGAGAAAAAATTTAGTCACCAGGTCACGAGCTTCAAACCAGTAAGTGAAAGATTGTGCGCAATCCGAATAAAAACTAGATTTTTCAACATTTGGTTGATCAACGTCCACGCACCAACTGAAGAAAAGGACGATATAACTAAAGACGAATTTTATGCCACCCTAGAGACAACCTATGATTCACTTTCCTCGAATGACCTAAAAATTGTCTTAGGGGATTTCAATGCAAAAGTCGGAAAGGAGGAGGCTCGTAGAGGAACAACAAGAGGGCACAGTCTCCATGACATAACCAACGACAATGGCCAACGTCTTATTAATTTAGCAAGCAGCAAAAATATCATTGTAAGCTCTACGTGCTTCCCACATCGCGATATTCACAAACGAACGTGGGCATCACCAGATGGTCACACCTTCAACCAAATAGACCACGTTCTAATTGAGAAACGGGCTGCTTCCAGCATAATTGATGTACGAATCTTCCGCGGTGCGAATTGTGACTCTGATCACTATCTAGTCAGAGCTAAGTATCGATGCAGAATAGCTTGTCGTGGATATTCGAAAACGAGCATAGCTCGCAAATTCAATGTCGACAAGCTTAAAGACGAAAGGGTGGCCTAGGCTTACATGTCAGCATGTAATAAACACCTTACACCAATATATAAAAACATTCTAAAAATGAGAATGTGTGGATGAAAATACGAGATGGCATCAAATCCTTCGCAGAAGAGATGTCAGGATATCAAGTATGGCGAAAAAATATTGATTGGTTCGACCAAGAATGCCGCGATGCAATAGACAGAAAGAACGAGGCTTAGAAAATTTTTACGGAACGACCAAAACGAGCCAAAAAAGAAAAATATGACGACCTTAGGCAAAATGCGCAAAAGACCTGCCGGCAAAAACAAAGGAAGTACCATAATGACAAGATACAAAAAATGGACGACGATATGAGGCAAAATAAAACGCGGGACGCATACGCACTACTGGATCATGGGCTTATCACCCGTGATCTTAAGACCCAAATGATACGAGAAACGGATACATCGCCTCGGATACGGACTGATTCTACGGTAACGACTTTTGGCATTCGAAAACGGACTATGATTGGCTTCTGGAACGTTCGAACATTGAATGACGGGGGAAGAGCTGGGAATACTCGGTCCTTGCACCACCAATCAGTGATCGACCGTGAAATGGAGCACTACAACATCCAAATCTTGGGCTTGAGCGAGGTCAGGTGGACAGGATCAGGAGAAGAATGAACCCCTAGCGGAAACACTATTATGTACATTGGCCCTGAAAGTGAAGCCAGAAATGGCGTGGCGTTCGTCTTTACGCCGAGAGCGAGAAACAGTCTCATTAGCTGGGAACCAATCTCGGATAGGATTATCGTCGTCAGGCTCGGGACCAGTGTCAGAAACGTCACAATTCTGCAGTGCTATGCACCAACTAATACCGCAACATCTGGTGATAAAGAGGAGCTTTATAGCCAACTGAGTGCCACCTTCGAACGTGTACCAAGAGGTGATATTATTATCATCTCAGGAGATATGAACGCCCAGGTTGGATCAGACAACACTGGACTAGAACACGTCATGGGGAGGCATGGTGACCCTTGGGTCGACGCGTCATGACCTTGGATTAAGAGACCCGAAAACGTCGAGTTATTTGTGGAGTTTTGTAGTACTCGGCAAATGGTCATCGGAGGGACCCTTTTTCCACACAAGAGTCATCATAAGACATCTTGGGTTTCCCCTGATGGTGTTACTCAGAACCAGATCGACCATTTGGCTATAAGTCGCCGATAGAGAAGATGTCTCCTCGATGTGCGAGCGAAACGTGGAGCTGACGTGGGGAGCGATCACCACTTGATGGTTGCCTGCTTGAGATTGTGTACATCAGCTATCCGACAACCACAAATTCTTCAAATGAAGCGCAAGCTTAATGTGGATAAACTCAGAGATCCCAACAAAAAACGCGAATACACCACCATTCTACGCGAAAAGTCATCCACATTGGGTGAATATGAAACGCGCACACTGAACGCCAATTGGGAGGCAACCAGAAACACTTTTCTAACTAGTGCTGAAGAATCTGTGGGATATGTGCAAAGCGGTGAGAAACCCGGGACGTCGCAAGACACATGGGTCAAGGTTGGCAATCGGAAAAAAGCCAAATTGGCAATTATCTCTCAACCCGATGTCAACCAACGAACGCCCGACTTGAGGCTGAACTACCGCAATGCTCATATACAGCTTAAAAAGGCTGTTAGACGCGACAAAAGAAAGGCCATTGAAGATCTGGCAAACAAGGCAGAATCTGCGGCTTACCTTGGGAATATGGGTTCACTATTTAAAATCATGAAACAGTTGACGAACAGGAATTTCACCGCCAACCTCCTGGTGAGAGATGTCAACGGAACTCTCCTTAATATGAGTGAACACCAGTTGCAACGATGGAAGGAATACTACTCTGATATTTTAAACATCTTGTCAGAGGAAGATATTCCGGAAACAGAACAACTTCCAAACATCCAACCGCAACAATCCTCCATTCGGGACGATCCCCCAGATAAGGAAGAGATAGTTTCCGCCATTCGGTCAATCGGTCAATGGCGGGAAGGAAAGTTCCAGGTATAGACGGACTACCAACCGAACTCCTCAAAGCGGACCCGGAAATAACAGCCGATATACTCCTCCCACTCTTCACTAAGGTGTGGAATGAAGGAAGATATCCGACTGAATGGAAGGAGGGCGTCATTGTGAAAATTCCGCAGAAGGGCGACCTTCGGGATTGTGGCAATTGGCGTGGTATATGTCTACTTACTGCCGTATCACAAATTATGGCTAAGGTAATTCTCAATAGGATTAGTGATGTCGTCGAGAGCACTCTCGAAGTTTATCAGGCTGCATTCCGTAAAGAGTCGTCTTGTACCGACCACACAAAAACTCTACGGATAATATTAGAGCAGTCAGCCGAAATGGGTTCGCCACTACATCTCATGTTTGTGGACTTCGAGAAGGCTTTTGACAGCGTTAAGCGAGATTACAAATGGAATGCTTTGCGTAGGAGAGGTATTCCAGATAAGGTCATAGCTATGATTAAAGAATCCTACGAAGATGCAAGGTGTCGCGTCTTGCATAGAGGAGAGCTGTCCGAGAGTTTCCCTGTGCGAACGGGTGTCAGACAAGGCTGCATATTATCACCAGCCCTGTTTCTGGTGTTAATAAATGACATCTTGAAAGTTGCACTGGAAGGTGGGGAAGGTAAAGGTCTTCCATGGAGACTATTTAACATCTTAAGTCACCTTGATTATGCTGATGACGTGTGTTCGCTTGCACATACCCGTTCGGACTTAGAGGCAAATGCTCGCTCGTTGCATTCTAAGTGCAAAGAGGCGGGACTGAAAATAAATGTGCGTAAAACCAAGTACATGCACATGGGTTCGAACGCAAGCACACCGATTGTTCTTAATGGACAGAATGTGGAAGAGGTGCAAGATTTTTGCTATCTCGGAAGCATTGTCAGCATGGACGGTGGAGCCGAAAAGGATGTTGAGGCTCGGCTAAATAAAGCTCGTCAGGCCTTCGGTATTCTTTCCCCTTTCTGGAGGTTAAGAGAGATCTCCCTTCGCACGAAGCTGCGAGTTTTTGACGCATGCGTCAAATCTGTGTTGTTATATGGTTGTACTACGTGGAAAGTGACCGTTCGACTTACCAAGAAACTACAGACTTTCGTAAACCAATGCCTCCGGCGCATTTTAGGAATATTCTGGCCAGAAGTAATCTCCAACGACGAACTTTGGAGTACAACTCGCCAGACTAAAATAGGTATTGAGATTCAACGGCGAAAGTGACAGTGGATCGGTCATACTTTGAGGAAACCAGAGCGAAACATCGCAAGACAGGCTCTGGATTATAACCCTCAAGGAAGGCGTCGGGTTGGACGACCATGTAATACATGGAAGCGAGCAGTTGAGCAGGAGGCCAGAGGAATAAACAAGTCCTGGCAACAGCTTAAAGCCGATGCTCAGGATCGCGCCTTGTGGAAGAGAGTTGTTTCTGTCCTATGCCTCTATAGGGGGTTTTAACAGGAATTTGATTGATACGCACTACTAGAAGAATTAAAAAAAGGATATAAACCGAAAACCAGTCTCTGAAAAGATTCAGAGAGCAACATCATCAGCGACACACATGAAATCAAAAGGAGATGGGCTTCCTATTTTGAACATCTTCTCAATCCCACCCCATTAGCATCTATCACGACAGTCAACGTTTCAATTGATGCCTCAAGTGATGAAAAAGAACCATCATCGACACCACCCACGCTCGCTGAAATCAAAGCAGCCCTATGTGACCAAAAACGAAACAATTGAATTGACGAAATACCAATTGGACTTCTGAAAAACGGTGGAAACTGTGTCGCTGAAATACTTCTACAATGGTGCTATAGCCCAAATCGGACCTTCGCCTCTTGTCATTCAGGTTCCTTAACATTTTTCATTATTGTGAAAGGGTTGTTAGCTCTTCGCACATCCCTCGATCTAAGAATTTTTCATTTTCGTAGATTGAGGTGACCAAGGTGTATCCAAGCAGGTAATGTGCTGGAATTATATATTGCGTCGACCGGGATTTGAACTCACGACCTTCGCATTACAAGACCAACACACTACCCACTAGGCTGCACCCTAGCTGAATTACTGATATGCAAAATTTGGACAGAGAAAATCATACCCGACGACTGGCGAAAAAGCATTATATGTCCAATTTACAAGAAAGTAGACAAACTCTGCTGTGAGAACTACAGAGATATATCATTGTTATGTACGTCCTATAAAATACTGACAAAAATAATTAAACGTCGTCTTAAGCCCTATACTAATGAAATAATTGGCGAATACCAAGGTGGATTCAGAACCGGACGATCTACAACAGACCAGATATTCTCGGTAAAACAGGTGCTTGAAAAATGCTGGGAAAATAAAACAGACGTGCACCGAATCTTCGTAGATTTTAAAAAAGGATACGACACTATCGACAGGAGCGTACTGTATCAAATCATGCTTGACTTTAGAATTCCCACAAAACTAGTCCGACTAACAAGACTCGCAATGACGAACACTGAATCCCAAGTGAGAATACAAACCGATTCCACAACCAGCTTTCGAACGGAATGTGGTTTAAAGCAAGAAGATGGTCTAGCCCCTATGCTATTCAACTTGGCACTAAAGTATGTCGTCCGAAAAATACCAGGCGACACCAACGGGACACTACTCTTCCAGTCCACCACCCAACTAGTAGCATACGCGGCCGACATTAACATTCTAGCAAGAGCCTTCCCTAGTGCTAAGGAGGTATTTGTCAATCTTGACTCCGCCACAAAAGAAGTCGGGTTGCGCATTAATGAAAGCAAAACAAAAGAATGACGCAAACAAGAAAGAGAACGCAAATCAGACAAAACATAACAATTGCGGAATATAATTTGGAGAGTGTGGACAACTTCATATATCTTGGGGTAAATCTAGCAAAGGACGGTAATGAAACAGACGAAATCAAACGACGGATAATACTTGCAAATAAGACGTATTATTCGGTACTTCCAATAATGAAATCCAAGAAAGTGCACAGGAACAATAAGCTGCGGATTTATAAAACTAGTATACGACCTGTGCTCTGTTATGGCATCGAGACGTTGACATTAACGCGAACTTCCGAAAAAGCAGTTAACGCATTCGAAAGAAAGGTCCTCCGAAGAATTTTGGGACCTGTGAAGGAAGGAACGGAATGGTGAGTAAGATACAACAGTGAGTTGTATCAACTCTACGACGAGCCAGAAGCTTCAACGTTCATCAAGCTACGTAAACTGCAGTGAGCTGGAGAGTGCGAATGGAAGCCAGAAGAATCCCCAAACGTGCTCTTAAAGGCAAATCGAGTGGTAACAGGCCAGTAGGCAAACCACACAAGCGGTGGGAAGACTCGGTTGATGAAGATAGCAAAGCCATATTAAAAATTAACAGCTGGAGGACGTGGTCTATGGATCGAGACGATTGGAGGCGACCACTTCAGGAAACCAGGGCCCGATTTGGGCTATTGAGCTATTGATGATTGATGATGACCCCTCCCCCCTTGAACGGAATTTTAATGTAGGAACTTGAAAATTTGTAAAATGCATTTAAAAAAAATCCCTTCGTGTATGAAATATTAACTAGTCGAATATCCTTAAAACTCCTACCCCTCCCATACAAAATTATTTTTTCGACCATTTTTAATAAATTCATTATCATCTAATTATTAAAAGCTATCATTTTGAAATTTTGCATGAAAACTTTGAAAAAAAATTTAAACGAAATTCCGTCAAAAGTTTTGAGATCGCGATTGCCCTTGTACCATACAAAAGTATGATTTCGACCAATGTTAATAAATCAACTAATAAGCAACAAATTAAAAGTTACGTACTTGAAATTCTATACGAGCGTCTTACAAGAGAAACAAAATAAAATTGCATTACAAATTTTACGATTCCTTTACCCCCTCTACCGCCTCCATACAAATGTTTGTTTTCGTGAATGTAAAATACACCGAATCTTATGAAAATTATTTGCAACTGCATCTATGAAACTGACATTCTGTACATTGAATATTGGACGTAATTCAAGCAATCAATTAAAAAATTATTAACATCCAACCACTCTTACGATCACCCCTCACCCTCCCTTCATAAAAACCCAAACTTGCATAAATAAATGAATGAAATATTGATTATATATACTGAAGCTATTGATCATATCACCAATTAAGTTTTCAATTGATAACAGCCCTGTCCAAGAGCCCCCTTTCACTTAGTCTTCTCTAACCACTCTAACCTGCATATTGACTTTCCATACATCCTCAACTTGTCCCAAGAATAATAAAGTTGCGCCCGACATGTTAACAGTTTATATTAGATAGATTACCATTTTTGTTATTTTGTAGTGTTCTGCTTATAATATAAGTAAATAATTACTTGCTTAGGAGGCCTAATTATATCCATACATATATTTAAAAAAAAAAACCGGAAGACTCTAAATATTTGATTGAAATTTTAAGCTAGAAATTTCAAAATTTGTGAAACTTATTTGGAAAATAAATCAGAAACGTGTAAGATAGTATCTGATATACCTTCGAAAGATATACCCCCGCCCAAATAAAAGTATTTTTTATATCATCTTGAAATTAAAATTAAAATTTTTTGTATTTTGTATTATTGAGATTATGGTCTATATTTTATGTACATTTTTTTAGTTAGCTTACTAATCTATATTTTTTTTATATTTTATTACAGAAAACAGTTTCAACTCTAGAAAAATTTCTAGCCAATTTAAACAAATTAAAGTGAAGCGAAAGTTTAAAAAATTTTTGTTGCCCTTGCTGCTTGCGTATAAATTAAAATTTTTTACGTTAATACCAGTCTTTATAGGAGGCCTTATTCTTCTAGCAGGATCAACGGGAATGGCTGGATTTTTTTTCGCGCTCTTTGCTGCCGTAATGAGTTTAAAATCAGATGGAAAATATTAGAAAATCTTTAAATGACATAACTTTGTGTACTTTCGTTTTACTGAATTAAGTGCAAAATAAATTTAAATAAAACATATATGTATATTTAATTTAATTATCTGTTGAGTAAATTTATCAGTTTTTTGTGATTGCATAAATATCTTAATAAATATTGTTCAATTAAAAATTAGGAACCATACTTGCGTAACATACTAATAATGGAATAATTTTGTCAAGTGCTAGGTATACAAATACTTTATTATTAGAATTAACATAAATACATATACTCGTATATCACTATGAGAATTCCTTATTACAAAGAATTGCCATAAAATTGCTGTCAAATTTATAAAATGGAAGTTGATTTATTCTTTGGCGCATCATTTAGTGAAGCGCCGTAACAATCATCAACACACATAAATACCAAGTACACATAATAAAAAAAAACAATAATTATCAAAACTTGGTAACTAGCGATAAGTCTACGTTTTGGACACAATTAATCTACAGAGAAGTCTATTTTTTTTAACTCCTCTTGCGTGATGCGAAATATCATACAAGTAATTTGAACGATGAAAACAAATCTGCAACAATCAAAGATTCGTAAGTAAAAATTTCCCAACAGCAAACTCAATCAAATCCAAAAGTGTGGAAGACTAAACTATTTCTGTAAGAAGTTGATGTGCAAAAACGTCATCGCTTATTTCACGTTATTTTACAAGTTATGAATTGTTTAACAGGTAAAGTCGATAGGTATAAGGTGGAAGACGAACACTATCCTTCAAATTAAGGAAACAGAAGGCCATTGCCACAAATTTACGCTGCATAAATTCAATTCCACCAATGTGATCAATACAATAAAGAGATCAACTTTGAGGAGCATATACAAGGTGAGATCTAACGAAGGTGTTATCAATACTCGGTCTAAAAACGGAATTGATAAATTCCTTGGACAAGCGAGTGAGGAATCCCAACATAGAATTACCTTTCAGCACAATCTCATTAATATGCCAGTCAAAACCAATTTTTGGTCATGGGCTACCTCAAGTCAATAATGGAACTACACGATCCAAAATAAGATCAGTAAAACTGTCAACTACTACAAACGGCAAGATTTTCTTAGCAAATGACATGAAAAGTTATTTATCTATATTGAATCGAAGATTATTGTGGCGGCACCAATTACTAAAAGTAATCAAATCGTCCTGAAGAAAATTGTCAGATTAGAACTAAGGGACCAAATAAAAAAACAAGGGAACAATAACCGTCAAACAGAAGATAGATAATTCATTGCCAGGATGGCTACTAAGCCTCAAATGACTTCCATGAAGCACACCAGAATAAGCAGTAAATTGCTCTAGAAATACAATCACGAAAGAGAACTTGGTAAGTGTAATTATATTAGTAAAAGTGCACCTATTATTGACAAAATTATGTTGTTTGCTCGAAATTAGGGATTTACAGTAAAATGACATGCACTCATGCACAATAGACTGAAAATGTGGTCGGCAATTTACAACAACAAATTTTACTCTTCTTTTGTTAGTTGGTAGAAGCCTTCCAAACATTAGGAAAAGTCACAGTTTAAAGAGATCGTTCAAAAAGAAGAAAGAGTGGCTCATCGTAGAGAGAATGCAGCTAAACGCTAAATATCTGAAAGTACTCCTACAAGGCAAGGAGTAGAAACACGCTTTAGGCGAAAGATGTGATATACCATACAAAGTGTGGAGTTTATTAACAATAGGTTCAGGATTTGTTTCCGAAACCCAACGTGCGGCGCTGTTGGTCCGCCGGTGCAGTTCTTGAGTCAATTGGACCTTGTACGCATGCAGAGCCAAATCTCTCGTCAATATTCGCTGTAGTTTGGATGTGGAAACCTCGAGTTCCTTAGCACGGTGACGAATGAAGATCCTTGGATCGTTTTCAACACTGACCTCCACAGCGGCGATATTTTCGGTCGAACGTCCGTAGCGAAGTAATTTTGTTTTCTTCTCATCTTGCACTGAGCCAGTTTATTTTCGGGTTTTCTTGAGTAAGTTGCGAACACACGTCTCAGAAGACATATGATTACGATCATAATTAGCTTGAATTTTGCACATCGCAACTGCGAATGAACGCGAATTTTCGTAATAAAATTCAACGACGTGTAGCTTTCCATGGAAAATGTCAGATTTAAGGTTACTACTAGTAAAAGATCTACTGAAGAATATGGCAGAAAAAATACAGATAGTAAATTGACCACTACTTTTGCTGTTCCGAATTTGAAAAGAAGCTGGTTAACCGTCAGATTTACGCTTGCAACTAACAAATTTCCGTCCATGACAAAAAGGCCAAAATTGGCTATAACACAAGTCATTCTGTAAAACAAGTGAGTAGATAAACCTTTGAACTATTCATAGTATTCTTCACAAAAATAAAAATCAGTTCTTCGTCATAATAACCTACCTATTCCAGGCAACATGAGAATTGCAAATTGCACGCAACTCACTATTATACCAAACATAAGGGAATTAGATATTCTTACGATAAATACTAAGAACTATTGTAACAATTTATCTGCCAACAAGTCGGGCGAAACTTTAATATTCTTGCGATAAGTTGACGATACGTACGAATTCAATGTGCATCTCAGGGAAGCGGTCTATTATCAATTATTGAATACTTAACAGCAAATACGATCAATTGCTCCAGTACAGAACCAATACTTCGTTCCTTTATTTATCCAAGTTTGGATTTGTAAGGGGGTGAAAGGGGTCGGTGGATGTTAATAATTATTTAATTGATTGCTTAAATCACATTCAAAATTCTCAATATTAAATTTAAGTTTCACAGGCGAAGTAAATTTTATTTATTTATTTATTTAACGACTTGATGAACAGAAAGTAAAAAAAAATATTCCAATTATACAAGACGTCCAAAACAAAAATAAGTGAATTACAATATTATAAATAGAAAAGTAAAAAAAAAATAAATAAAGAATTGTGATAGTTAAATAGAAATTCAATATATATACAAATTTATTTAATAGAAAACTTGAATTTTAAATATACCTTGAAAGAATGTAGACTGAAGTCATGAAAACTAAGGCAAGATTGATTAAACATTCGAGGCAGCCTAAGTAAGGGAGAGTGAAAATATACGTTCAGCCGCGCATGTGGTACAACGAATAGAGTATGTGATCTAGTATTACTTACATTAGAACGCAATTGAAGTTCACTTTCAAGATTAGTGTTAAAAACGAAATTTTATGAAATTCGGTGTTGTTTATATTTATAAAACCAGAAGAAATAGGTAGCTAGAGTATAGCCTAGTAGGTAGCGTGTTGGTCTTGTAATGCAAAGGTTGCGAGTTCAAATCCCAGTCGGCGCAATACATAATTCCAGCACATTGCCTGCTTGTATATATGGTCACCTCAATCTACGAAAATGAAAAAATTCGTAGAAAGAGTGTTGTGCGAAAGGCTAACAACCTCTCCACAATAAGTAATGAAAAATGTTAAGGAACCTGAATATCAGGAGGCCAAGATCCGATTTGGGCTGTAGCGCCATTGTAGAAGAAGAAGAAATAGGTGAACTCTTCAATTATTGATTTAGTCTTATTTCATTTCTTTTGAAAGGTGTTCGTAGAAAATTTTTGAATCCTAAATTTTAATTTGTTGGTTATTAGTTCATTTAATGAAATTGGCCGAATATTATACTTTTGTATGGGAAAGAAGTTAGGAGGGGATTCAAAAAAATTTTGTTTTGAATATTTTTAAAATTATTTTCACAAACTTTTAAGTTGATAGCTTTCAATGTGTTGGTTATAATTGATTTATTACAAATAATTCAAATAATGCTTTTCTATTGGAGGCGATAGAAGTTTTAAAGGTATTCGACCAATTAAATTCTTGAACTTTGGTGCACATTTCTTTCTACCCCACTGGATACAAACATTATTTTATGTAAATTTTTTCGCACTAAATCAGAAAAAATGAATGTCGAGTTTCGGTTTTCTATCTGCATTCGTAATGAATATATCAAGAGCAATTTTCGACTCCAGTCCTTCATCCGCTTTCCCTTACCACACAACACTCTCTAAAATTTAAGTAATGAAACTTACCCAATAGCTACAATCCACTGAAACATAACATTTCTTTCCTTAAGGGTTTGGAAGGTTGAGTCGCTGAAATTAATATAAACTGACAACAAGCCGACGTAACTTTATTGTTCTTGTGACAAGTTGAGGATGCGTGGGAAGTTAATGGGTAGGTTAGGGTAGATAGGGAAGACTATGTGAATGAGGGTTCTTGGCCAGGGCTGTTGTCAATTATTTAACACTTAAATGCGACAAGAATCTAAAACCTAAACAAAGGAGACGACTGTTGGAAATTTGCGGATAAAGATAATGTTCGATAGATTCTTCGTCTTCCTCGCAACCTCTGCAAAGGCTGTTGCTCGTGATCCGTATCCTAAATGCATGCAACTTTAGCCAGCAATGACCTGTGGTCAGGCCAACAACAGTTCGGATGCTATAGCGACTACGTTGTAGCAGCTGAGCTGTAGTATTTTTATTCGGTTCTTCTCAAAAGGATTTGGGCGTTCTACAGCTTTCCATCTGCCGCGACCCTGCCAAAAAAGAATCTAAAATAGTTTGATTGAAGCTAGTCTTCAGCACTGTAGGTGCTACATCGACTGACTTCCTAGTAGAATTGATGTTTGCAGATCCTTGCCGTACAAGCGTGTCTGCTGCATCGTTACCTAGCAGGTCGCTATGACCCGGTATCCAAATTAGAAAAACTTCCGTTATGGCCGCTAGGCCATTCAAATTGTGTCTAGAAATGGACACTAGCTTGGACATAGTGTTGTAGGATTGGAGTGCCAGAAGCGCAGCACTGCTGTCCGAGAAAATAGAACAATTTCCGAGACTGTTCTGCATATCTAGAATATTTTTTGTACACTCGTTAATGGCTAATACTTCCGCTTAGAACACTGTTGCGTATTCTGGAAGATGATATGAAGTTTTGATGTCGAAGTGGGGGGAATAAGTCCGTGCATCTGTTCCCTAGTTAGTTTTAGGTCTGTCCGTATAGAGATGAGGACCTGTACAGGTGCTGTGTATCGTGTTTGTTGCCCATTCGTTTCATTCAGGAAATTTAATGTGAAACTTCCGTTTCTCAACCTGCGGTTCGTTTATACAATCATACTTGCGGTCTAAAAGAGAGTTTGCGTCTCTAATGACTTTTAAAATTTTGCCACGACCAATTTGTCGCGCTAACCACGAATTAGTGGTATTTAATCTAATGGCAGCTAAGCCTGGTGCTTGTTTTATAAAAAGATCAAGTGGAGGTAGTGAGAGAATTACCTCCATGGCTGCAGTTGGTGTTGTTTTAAGGGCACCTGTTATGTACAGACATGTCATCCATTGGATTAGCTTTAAAGGTGCTAGGTTGGTTCTTAGTACCATCGCTGGCCACCACACCAGCGCGCCGTACCAAATAATTGGTCTGTCAATCCTAGTATACATCAAGTGGATGAGGTGCGGCTTAAGGCCCCATCTCAAACTGAATGTCTTTTTGCAAGCGAAGAAGGCTACGCTAGCTTGTTTTGCTCGTTCTTGAATGTTATCCTTCCAGGATAATTTACTATCAAGAATCAGATCTAAATATTTAACTTGATTCGAGAGGATACCCCAAATGTTTGGCGGCTTGAAAACATATGGTCTTCTTCTTCTGGAGAAGAGGGCCAGATCTGTTTTTGAGGGTTAATGGTAAGTCATTTATCTAGTGCCCATCTGTCTACCAGTTGTAAAGCTGACTGCATAAGGTCCCCAGAACTTGCTCAAACTTAGCAATTAGCATGATGAAGATCAACTGCATATGCTATTGTGGCGTAGCCGCTCCGGTTTAAAATGGAAAGGGGTTCATTCACTGTTAGAACCCACAGGAGAGGCGATATTATGCCGCCCTGTGGCGTTCCCTTGTGGACAGAGCCCTTTCTTGTTTCATCACCCAGCCGTGAAGAAGTTTCGTTATCCATGCCGTCAGGGGAAGTTCCACACTATAGCTGCGCAAGGCCTCAAGTATGTCATCCATGTTGATGTGGTTAAAAGCGCCATTCACGTTTAGAAAGGCTCCGATTGCAACCTTGTTATGATCCAAAGCTTTTTCAAGGCGGTGTCAGTGCACCTACCTTTCAGATAGGCGTATTGGTGGGGGCATCTGACCGGAAGGCTCAGATTTTCCCGTAGGTAGCTGTTCAGGTCTTTCAGAAGGAACGAAGTCTGGCTGATGGCCTGGTTTAGGTATGAAAACTACCTTGACCTCTTGCCATAGCTTCGGTATGTGGAAAAGACTGATGCATGCTTTATACATGTCAATCAGGTACTGAATTATTGCTCCATTTGCATTCCGAATCATTGCGGGATAGACTTTGTTCAGTCCTGGTGAATTGTAAGGTTTAAAGGAACTGAACGCAATTCCTATGTTTTCTGGCGTCATGACTGTATCTAATAGTTTTGATTTAGCTAGAATATGATCGACACATGAACTTTGTGGTGGGGGCTCAAAGCATCCGGGGAAATGCGTTAGCATTAAAAGTTCAAGTGACTCGCCGCTAAAGCCCTTCCATGTAACATCGCCTCTATCCAGTAATTCAGACATGTATGGTTTTTGAATAGGGTCCTCTTTATCCTAGCAGTATCGTTGACGGTATCGATTTCTTCGCAGAATCTCTTCCATGAATTTCGTTTGACGGCTCTTAGCTGTTTTTCTACAGTGTAAGTGCTGCTTGGTATTTGTCCCAGTTTGTGTCAAGTTTGCTGGATTTAGCTTTATTAAAGAGTTTCCTTGCTCGTTTTTTGCAGAATATCGAGATCGTTATTCCACCAGACAGCCTTCTTACTATCTTTGGCGGACTTCTGAGGGCAGGAACTCTTGTATGAGTTTATTAGTATATTTGTTAACATACCCACTCTTTTATCTAAGGAGGTGTTTTTATCGGGTAAGCAACTATTGCCGGTAGTTTTCGGCTTATTAGCTCCTGATATTTAACCCGATCCGTTCTTGCTAGATTCCTGTAAAAACGGCTATTTTTTGTTGATCCCACTATTTCAAATCTTATCCACATGTGGTCTGACAAGGATGGTTCTTTCGAAACTTCCCAGTTGTGGACCGTTAGTGATTTAGAGTTAGTTGCAAAAGTCAGGTCGATAACCTCGCTTCTTGCTCTATTTATGAAGGTGGGACTGTTATCAACATTAAAAACATTTAGATGTTCATGCTAAGAAATTCTAGAATTGACTTACCGCGATCGTTGCAGTCTGAGCTAGACCAGTAGGTGTGATGGTGGTGTTGGTGTTGGACTGGACAAGCTGGCACATGTCAGTCGTTGGAACAACCCTTGCGTCGTATGGCTGGTATGATGAAACCAGCTTAACTGGCCGACGTGTTCCGTTTAATAACCTCTCCCAGATCGTCGGTATTTGGTCTAGGCTGCTGAATTGCGGAACTAATATCAATTTTAGTGCTTTTTTTTGCAACGACATAGCTTAACTGTTTTGGGTCCGTGAAGGACTTGTCAAGTTTTGTTGCACCATCCTAGAATGTGGTTAGAGCCACTCAACCACAGTTCCTGGACAAATGCAACATCCGAGTAACCTCTTAAGATGTGTTGTTGGAGAGTGGCAGTCGCTGCTCTACTGTGATGTAGATTGGCTTGAACCACTCTGAGTTTCCCGGTTTCTGATGTTGGCCGCATTTAGTTTCGATTCTTTGAAGTGGACCTTGTTGAGTCCACAATCCGCGAAACCTTTCTATAGCGCTTTGGTCGATTCCCAGAACAAGGAATTGGCCCTTGTCTTTTTGATCTCTATGGAAAAGCTGCCATACCTCCGTGGAAAGATTATTTTACAGATTAATGTTCTGCAATAGAAGTCTAGAGTCTTCAATGATACTCGAGATCCATACAGACACTTTCGTCAATCAAGGAGCCACAACACCTTCTACCAGCTGTAGCTTCTTCAAGAGCTCGTTCATCTTGAAAACCGCATCCTGAAGGAAGACCAAAGTGTTTTGGTCAGCACAAGTTATCCTAAGATAACCTGGCTCATACTTCAAAAAGCTTGGTTTAGCTGGTGGATTACCTAAGAGGCATTTCCTCAGAATGTTCTTCACTGAATAGTATGTAGATCTGAGGCCTCACCAACTTTGGTAAAATGCCTAGCAAGTCGTTGGTGTTAATGACTGCCGCCTGGAGGGAACCCCTAACAACGCCGCTATAGGTAGCCGATCTCGGGTGTTTCTTTTTAAAGTTGTAGCAAACCAATGTTATTAGGATGTTGACAAGCAAATTCAAAATCATAAAAAAATTCCCACTTTCTCTACCAACTCTCATACAAATGCCATAAATTCAGACCAAAATTGTTCAATTTCATCGAAAATTATGAAAGCTACAATCTTTAAATTCAGCATGAAACATATTGTATATAACGTTCGGTGTTATTCAACATAACATATATTAAACATAACGGGACTACGATTGGGCGTAAAGCTAGATGAAAGAGAATTTTTTTGATTTTAAGAAATTTTGTAGGGGAAGTGGTAGTGGGGCAGACAACATTGGAGTACTTTTTTCACATCACGCTAAGGTTGCTATCAAAATGTTTTATACAAAATTTAGGATTAAAAAAAATAGAATTTAAGGTACTGAGAAAATTAGCGTATTGGATTTAGTGAAATTGTGCAGTTTGTATGGGAGGTGGTAGAAGGAGTGTGGAGTTATTAATGACTATTTTAGAAATAACTGCAAACATCACTTAATTGACATATTTCAAATTGCAGATCAGTAGCATTTATAGTTTTCAGGAGAATCGAATTTTTGTAAAGTTGCTGATTTATGTCAAATTATATGGGAGGGAATAGAAGGAGTGAAGCTACTCTCCATTTTTTTTTCTTGTTGGAGTTATTAATTCTAAATAAATCTTAAGTACGTAATTTCAGCTCGATAAATATTATACGCACTGAGTAAATTTATTTAGAGTGTTTCATGAAAAGTGCAGTTTGTGTGGGAGATGGTGAAAGGAAACGGAGGACTCAAATAATTTTTTACAGCAGATTGGAATTATCTATCTATATAAATATCATTGTAGTGTCTGTCTGTTATTTGTTAATAAATGGCTATAAATAAGTTTTTTGATTCATTTTAACAATAACTAAGCAGAATCAAAAGTTTTTAAAAAATTTCTCTGTCTGTCTGTGTGCCTTTCCGGCTTTCACGCAAAAACGGCTGCACGGATTGCGATGAAACTTTGACAGTTTATTAGGTCTACCTCGGGGAGTCATCTGCTTTAGGATTTATCTTACTCCCCCCACGCCTTTTACCCCCTCCCATACAAAGTGACTCATTTTCAAAAACTTATAATAATCAAATAATTGCTTCTCAAAAAATAACTAAAAACTCTCCACTCCTTCCACCACCTCCTATACAAACTGCACTTTTTCATGAAATATTCTAAACCAATTTTCTCAGTACGTATAGCTTTGATCGAGCTAAAATTTTGCATTAAATCTTTAAAGAGCATTATTATTATTATCGGGAAAAATTAACCGATTAGCTCCACTCCCATACAATGTGGCACAGCATTATTTGTTGATTAGCTGAACTTCTTCTACTCCCTCTCATACAATGTGGCACAATTCCACGACTTTGCAAAAACTCGATTTTCTTGAAAAGTGCGAATCTAACTGATCTAAAATTTAAGACATATCAATTGCATGGTGATTACAGTTGTTTCTAGAAAAATTACCTAAAACCCCCCCACTCCTTCTACCATCTCCCATACAAACTGCACTTTTTTATTAAATAACTCTAAACCAAATTTTCTCAGTACGTATAAGTCTGATCGAGCTAAAATTTTGTATTAAATCCCTAATTAGTTCCATTCTTTCTACCCCCTCCATTATAATATGACACAATTTCACGACTTTGCAAAAACTCGATTTTCTCGAAAAGTGTAAATCTAACTGATCTGAAATTTAAAAGATATCAATTGCATGGTAATTACGGTTGTTTCTAGAAGAATTACCAAAAACCCCCCACTCCTTCTACCACCTCCCATACAATTTGCACAATTTCACTAAATCCAATGCACTAAGTTTCTCAAGTTACCTATTCAGTTTTTCAAGCTTAAATTTGGTGCAAAGTATTTTTATAGCTTCTCTAGCATGGTGTGAAATAAATTAATTTAGTACAGTCATCCCTTCTATCACTCCCCACACAAAAATTCTTAAGATTACAAAAATTTCGATTTCAGCGGTAGTTTCATATAATTGGGCTTAATGTCATTTTATTTGGGCTTTTTTTAATTAACACAAACTACAACTATTCACATGTCCTTAACACGTATACATATGATCTCGATTCACGGATTTGATTTGATCACGAGCCTGTCCCATACAAATGCGAGTACCATGGTTTCTTTCTTAATAATTTATGGCTCTGATTCCAACAAAATACAAAGCATTGTGTTCAAAGAGCCATCAAACTATGCAGATTATTTATCCGACATAACGTACTACTAACTATATTGTCAAAAAATTTTATTATTGCGATTCCTAAGCGGACAAGGTCGTGGGCGGTCGCTAGTTTATTAATAATAATTACCGAAAAGCGTAGCGTTACTTGAGTTAAGATGGATTAGTGAAAATTCACAGTCTACTCCAATCCCACAATCAAATCGAGACGATTCATTTCGAATCTTTGGTTTCGAGGCTGCAAGTATTATACGACGCAATTTTAGTTCAAAGCTGAGAAAACCTTAAAAAATTCCCTTTTTTTTATTTCATAAGGACGTGAGGCAATGAAATCAACTTTATTCCTAACGATGCATTCACTGCATTCATTCGGCTCGAGGATTTGTAAGTATTATTTCTATTACTCAAAATTTAATTTTCAACCTTTTATCTTTCCAATCATGTCAATGAAACGGCAGTTGCATTTCAAAACGTTAAATAATCTAAAACGACGGGAGTTTCCTTTGCCAGAAGTATTTTCCCAGATTCAAGCCCCTCCCGTATCCATCCCTGCCCGTTTACGCTGTTTACGATGAGTGCAACTAGGAAACCACAGCTAATGCAGGAAGCCGTCCTGCCTCCTTCTGATTCCAAAATCGATATGAGCCTGCGAAATTACAACATGAGTTATATTTTAGCTCGTTAGATTCAAGAACTCATTTTACTTTATTATTCTAATAATAAAATATTGTGATCGACACAGGAAAAAAAAATTTGCTACCCTGAAACTTTTTTTTCGCGTTTCATGACTAAATTAGCCAAAAATGCAAAAAAATAAAAAATCCGTCTCGCCGTACGCTGTACATATGGGCTCATATCTCCGAGACCGTTAGAGGTAGAAAGTTCGTTTTTGGGTGGATTGTTGATTGGGTAAGTGAGCTCTATTTTCTAAATTTTGGAGGATGTTATCGTAAAAAATTCATATTTTGGGACCATGAAGATGGCATATAGATCCTTTGGAATCAGCTTCGATAGTGGCTAATTATTGTAAGGGGGAGGATCAGGGGGGTGCAAAGAAAAACACTTAAAAATTAATATTTCAACTATTTCTTAGCTAGAACTACATAGTGGTTAATTTTGGTAAATCTTAAGTTGGGAGATGTAAGGGGAGGGAGGTGATAAGTAAAAATGTCGAAAATTTTGAGTGATGTTCTTAGAGCTCTGATGAAAGATACAAAGTTTAAATTTTGCATCTGGATACGTCTATTTGATGTACATAGAAAAATAATAATAACTTGATCTATAATTGTTATAAACCGACCACCCGGTATAACATGCACAAGTTGTTTCATGAGCATTGAAAAAAACACATGAGCTGAAAATTTTTGAGTGAAATTTTAAGGTAGAAACTTGAAAATTTGCAAAATGCATTTAAAAAAAATCCCTAAATATCAAAAAAAAATCAAATTTTCCTGTTAAGACCCCCTATACGGGCATAGGACAGAAACAACTCTCTTCCACAAGGCGCGATCCTGAGCATCGGCCTTAAGCTGTTGCCAGGACTTGTTTATTCCTCTGGCCTCCTGCTCAACTGCTCGCTTCCATGAGTTACATGGTCGTCCAACCCGACGCCTTCCTTGAGGGTTATAATCCAGAGCCTGTTTTGTGATGTTTTGCTCTGGTTTCCTCAAAGTATGACCGATCCACTGCCACTTTCGCCGTTGAATATCAATACCTATTTTAGTCTGGCGAGTCGTACTCCAAAGTTTGTCGTTGGAGATTACTTCTGGCCAGAATATTCCTAAAATGCGCCGGAGGCATTGGTTTACGAAAGTCTGTAGTTTCTTGGTAAGTCGAACGGTCACTTTCCACGTAGTACAACCATGCAACAACACAAATTTGACGCATGCGTCAAAAACTCGCAGCTTCGTGCAAAGGGAGATCTCTCTTAACCTCCAGAAAGGGGAAAGAATAACGAAGGCCTGACGAGCTTTATTTAGCCGAGCCTCAACATCCTTTTCGGCTCCGCCGTCCATGCTGACAATGCTTCCGAGATAGCAAAAATCTTGCACCTCTTCCACATCCTGTCCATTAAGAACAATCGGTGTGCTTGCGTTCGAACCCATGTGCATGTACTTGGTTTTACGCACATTTATTTTCAGTCCCACCTGTTTGCATTTAGAATGCAACGAGCGAACATTTGACTCTAAGTCCGAACGGGTATGTGCAAGCAAACACACGTCATTAGCATAATCAAGGTGACTGTGACTTAAGATGTTACCTTCCCCACCTTCCAGTGCAGCTTTCAAGATGTCATTTATTAACACCAGAAACAGGGCTGGTGATAATATGCAGCCTTGTCTGACACCCGTTCGCACAGGGAAGCTCTTGGACAGCTCTCCTCTATGCAAGAGGCGACACCTTGCATCTTCGTAGGATTCTTTAATCATAGCTATGACCTTATCTGGAATACCTCTCCTACGCAAAGCATTCCATATGTAATCTCGCTTAACGCTGTCGAAAGCCTTCTCGAAGTCCACAAACATGAGATGTAGTGGCGAACCCATTTCGGCTGACTGCTCTAATATTATCCGTATTTGTGTGGTCGGTACAAGACGACCCTTTGTGGAATCCAGCCTGATAAACTTCGAGAGTGCTCTCGACGACATCACTAATCCTATTGAGAATTACCTTAGCCATAATTTTTGATACGGCAGTAAGTAGACATATACCATGCCAATTGCCACAATCCCAAAGGTCTTTCTTCTTCGGAATTTTCACAATAACGCCCTCCTTCCATTTAGTCGGATATCTTCCTTCATTCCACACGTTAGTGAAGAGTGGGAGGAGTATATCGGCTGTTATTTCCGGGTCCGCTTTGAGGAGTTCGGTTGGTAGTCCGTCTATACCTGGAGCTTTCCTTCCCGCCATTCACCAAATGGCAGAAACTATCTCTTCCTTATCTGGGGGATCGTCGCTAATAGAGGATTGTTGCGGTTGGATGTTTGGAAGTTGTTCTGTTTCCGGAATATCTTCCTCTGGCAAGATGTTTAAAATAATAATAAATATACGAGATATTAACTGGTCGAAAACCTTTAAAACTTCTACCCCCTCCCATACAAAATTATTTTTGCGACCATTTTCAAGATGTTAATTATCACCTAGCTATTAAAAGCTATTAATTTGAAATTTTGCACAAAAATTTTTAAAAATAGTTGAAATAAAATTACGTCACGAGTTTTGTCGTTCTACCCCCTCCCATACAAAAGTATGATTTCGACTATTATTAAGAAATCAATTATCACCTACCTAGTCGTGCCATAAGTTCTGTCACACGTATATGGGAAATTTTTGTATAAATGAAAAAGAGTTTTTGACAAAGGAAAATATATTTTATTTTGGCATACTAATGGAAGTAAAATAAGCAACAAATTATTCAAAGTGGCCGCCTTTAGCCTTAACACAGCTCTTTAATCTGTTGGGCCAGTCATCGATAGCAGTACGCACTGTTTCTAGCGGAAAATTAGCTACTGCTTCTGTCAAAGATCGCTTAAGGCTCTCGATATTTGGGTGTCGTCTCGTGCACACCATGGACTCTAACTCCGCCCACAGTTTGTAGTCCAGGGGATTCAAATCTGGGCTCCCAGAAGGCCATTCCGTCGCCCTTATAAACTGTGGAATATTGGTTTCCAACCACGCTTGTGTGGTTCGAGCTTTGTGGGCTGGCGCAGAATTTTGCTGGAAAACCCAATGTCGATTGTTGAATAGCGTAGAGTTCAGCGGCTTCACACATCCCTCCAGGATGTCCGTTTGATAATTTTTCGCTGCAGTTTTTACGCCTTTTTCGCAAAAATGAAGCTCGGTGACCCCTTCGTAGCTGACACCCCACCATACCATGACTGATGCTGGATGATGTCCTCGCTGTACCCTAGTGGCAACTTCTCGGGCTTCTATGGAGCTGTGGGCATACACCTTATCATTTTGGCGGTTGAAATGTTCCTCCACCGTAAAAATTTTTTCATCGGTAAATAAAATTTCTCGATGTTTGTTGTTGCCGTACCGCCGAAGGAGCTCTTTCGATCTGGTGCTCCTAATTTGCTTCAACTGCTCAGTCAGCAAATGTCCCGTTGATCGTCGAAAGGCACTCATCCCGAGGTCAGATTTTATGATGCGAGACATACTTCGGGTGGAGATGTTCATCTCTCGAGCCATGATTCGTTGTTTACGAAGCGGATTTCGACGAATTCGACTCTCGACCGCTTTGATGGCAGCAGAAGAACGTACATCACGCGGACGTCCTGAACGAGGTCGATCTTCAATAGTCTGGATCGCGTTATATCTCTGGATCGCACGATACACAAATCTTTGCGTTATTTTTAACGGGCACAACAACTTGAAAATTTCACTCGCGGATTTTCCACACTTATGTAGTGCAATCACTGCAGTTCGGTTTTCTATTACACCCCATTCCATCTTCACACGTTAACGAACACACTTTAAATGACCATCAACTGTCAACAACATTATGACGTTTATAAAACTGGCCGATATTGAAATGTCACTCATAAAATAAAGTTGTTGCCAATGTGAGAAATTATGTGACAGAACTTATGGCAGGACTAGGTAACTATTTAAAGCTATCAATTTGAAGTTTTGCATAAAAATTTAGAAAAATAGTTGAAATGAAATTACGTGAAAAGTTTTTAAATTACGCTTGCCCTTCTACCCCCTCACATACAAAACTATGATTTCGACCAATTTCATTAAATCAATTAATAACCAACAAACTAAAAGCTACGAACTTTATATTTTGTACAAGCACCTTACAAGAGAAACGAAATAAAACTGCATTTCAAATTTTACGATTCCCCTACCATCTCTACCCGCTCCCATACAAATGTTCGGTTTCGTAAATGTAAAATACACCGAATTTAATGAAAATTCTATGCAACTTCGTCTATGATTCTGACATTCTATACAGAGAATATTGGATGTGATTCAAGCAACCAATTAAAAAACTATTAACATCCACCCACCCTTAGTATCACCCCTCACAACTCCCTTCATAAGAACTCAAACTTGAATAAATAAGCGATATACTACTGCCCTGCCAAAGAATCCCCTTTCACTTAGTCTTCCCTAACCACTCTAACCAGCATATTGACTTTCCACGCATCTACAACTTGTCCCAAGAATAATAAAGTTTCGCTGAGTTGTTGGCAGTTTATTTCTCACAGATAATCTCACAGTAAAAAGTTTGGATCGGTAATAAAGACCTCTGGGATTCGTTCGGAAACGACTTCATTTATCCGGGAAATTTGACTGCCGTGCAGGACTACCTCGAGGAGGACGGTACAAGTCCGGTACGTTCAGTTGGATGGGATGTTACACCTGGGTCAGTTCAGTGTCTGCCGCTTCCTAGCTCGTGTCTGACGTGCCGGGATATATTCGATTCGTGGACACTGAGATTCGGCATTTGGGTTGCAGCTGACCATGCTGGGCAAAGGACCTGTTGTCTTGGTGTTGATCTTCTTTCGATTGAAAATGAACGTGCCCAGATTCCTGATATGTGATCTGGCGGCAGCTAATTTTTTATAGGAGTGTACCTTGTTGCCGCATCCACACTTCGCAAAATATTTATGCCATACCCTGGCAGATGAATATTATTTGCCAGATAGCTGAATACTTAGCAGCACTCTCCTCTAAACTATCGGTTTGCACTGCAGCTTTAAGCAGGAATGTAAGCTCATGCATGCATGCTATTCATCTCAATTAGAGGCTATCGCTGCGCCAAACTAGTCGTACGTACATTTATCATGATTTCACTAAATATTATGATATTCGACAGGGTCTTTGCCATCACGATGTGAATACAACGCTGATTGGTATCATTTTTATATTGGAATAAAATTTGCTTTTGTTTTTTATATTAATAAAGTTCTAAAAATTCAAACCTAGTGTTTTATTTGTACTGTGGCGACGCAAGCAAAACTTTTATTACATTTAGTACGCAAATAACGTTGAATTAATTTTGGTACTAAATGTTAATTCAATCATAACAAACATGTTTATATTTTTTCATTAAAAAACTTTTGTTTCTCTTATCAATTTTGAGTTGGAATTTAAAATGGCTATTTGTAGGGCTCTTTTTCTGCTGCTTACAATGCATTTTCAACTTCATCAGCTGAAAGACAATTCCGACTTAAAGGAATTTATGAACAAATCTGTTTCTTCTGCTACAATGCATTTCCAACTTCACCAGCTGAAACACAATTCCGACTTAAAGGAATTTAAAAACAAATCTGTTTCTTCTTCTCACAATATATTTTCAACTTCACCAGCTGAAACACAATTCCAATCCGACTTAAGGAAATTTAAGAAAAAATCTGTTTCTGCCCCCTTTCACTTAGTCTTCCCTAACCACTCTAACCTGCATATTGACATTCTACGCATCCGCAAATTGTCCCAAAAATAATAAAGTTTCGCCAGAGTTGTTTGTAGTTTGTTATACTCTAGATGAAATCTGAGAGTATATTGTGTTTGCCTTACCGTTTGTAACGCTAAGAAATAACGCTCGCACAGAGCCGCCAAGGGTACAGAAATATTTGTTGTCGCTCAAGAACCTCGATTCCGAGTGACCGTCTGTCTGTTTGTCTGTCCGTGTGTCTGTCTGTCCGTCTGTGCGTCTGTCTACAGCGTAACTCTCGAAAGCTTTGAGGTACAGTGCTTAAAATTCCCCCCCCCCTCCCCCATCCACCCTTAAAAGGCTAAACAAACAGTATTATAATATAAATGTTCTGATGATGCCCACGTCATTTTGTGAATATTTTTATGCGGGAAGTAGGTGGAGCTTATGACTAAGTTCCTACTGCTGGCGAAGTCAATAAGTCCTTGGCCATTGTCGTTCGTTTCATTATGGAGACTATGCCCTCGTGATATGCCCCTATGAAACTGTTCGTTGTCAATTTTATCGTTGAAGTCGTATTAGTATTTCTCCTCTGTAGGAGCATGGCAGTTGAGAACTTCAACTTGAAGCGGATTAAGCAGATTTGTTCGTTGATCGGTGTAAATTTCGTTACGAGTTGTTTGAACGTATTATCAACCGCAAAGGTGACACCAAATTCTCTGCTTTCTTGCTTTTTTCCCGCAGGTAAAAATCATGAGAGATCTGCAATTGTTAACTTCGCTTCCGAACCATTTCATTTCTTGGAGGATGCTGATGTTGTTAAGAGACATCTGCTGAAGAAGTTCCCGCACCCGTTCGATGGAATGAACGCACATTCGAAGATCCAAAAGAATAGTCAATTTTCCGCTGCCGTAGTCATTGCCGTTTGATCCGTCCAATACGAGGCTGTAATCTGGGTTCTTGGACACCCGAGTTTTTTCCGGGGAGATGTTTGTTTGTTTTGTTTACGATGGCGCTATAGCCCAAATTGGGCTTTGGCCTCCTGAATGCTTTGCCTCCATCCATCTCGGTTCAGTGACCGCGTCCTCCAGTTTAAAAATCTTAGCAGTGATTTGCTGTCTGCGTCAATCGAATCCTCCCAGCGCTTTCGTGGTTTTCCGACCGGTCTTTGCCCGTTGACTTTCCCTTTTAGTGTGCGTTTGGGAACTCTTCCGTCATCCAACCGCTCCATATGACCAGCCCATTGTAACTTTTTAAATTTTATGAGGGTTGACACTTCTGGATTGTCGAAGATGGCATACAATTCTCTATTGTATCGTATTCTCCAGATCAAGTCTTCCCTCACAGGTCCGAGGATTCTTCTGAGGACCTTTCTTTCAAAGGCGTTAAGAAGTTTTTCGGAGGCCTGAGTTAATGTCCACGTTTCGTTGCCATTGCATAGCACAGGTCGTATAATCGTTTTATATAACTTAAGTTTTGTTTTCCTGTGTATGTTCTTGTTTTTAATTATTGGAAGTACCGAATAATACGTCTTGTTTGCCATAATTATTCTTCTTTTAATTTCGATGGGTTCGCTTCCATTCTTCGATAGGTTCGCCCCTAGGTATATAAAGTTGTCTAAGTTTTCTAGGTTATAGTCTCCTGCTGTAATATTTTGTCTGATTGGCGTCTTTTTCCTAGATTGGGTCATATTACGTAGTCCAACTTCCCTTGCTACCGAGTCAAGGTTTACAAATACTTCCTTAGCACTCTCCAGAGATCTGCAAGGATATCTAAGTCGTCGGCATATGCTACGAGTTGTGTGGACTTGAAGCATAGTATTCCCTTGGTGTCAACGGGAAGTTTCCGAACAACATATTCGAGTGTTAAGTTGAAAAGCATTGGTGCGAGGCCGTCACCTTGTTTAAGGCCGTTGTCTGTTTTAAAACTGGAAGTCAGATCATTTTCTATTCTGACTTATGACAAAGATTCAGTCATTGTCATTCTTGTCAGTCGGACCAGTTTTGGTGGGACTTCAAACTCCAACATGATTTTATACAGTACGCGCCTGTCGATACTGTCGTATGCTTGTTTGAAGTCAACAAATATCTGGTGCACATCAATATTACAGGGTGCGGCAGTTAAATCCGGACAAATTAAACTTTGTTTTAAAATATAATTTATTGACACTAAGTACAAATGTAAAAGAAAATGTTTTTAGTCAATATTCGTGTGACCTGTCAGGAGTACAATTACTCAATATAACCGCCGTTAGCCTCAATTACCGCCTCCATCCTTGTCCTGAAGTGCTCTCACGCTCTCTGTAACGCAGCGCTGTCCATATTGGCGAATGTTGCTTCGATAGTGGCGCGTAGAGACGCGACATTAGGATGCCGCGACTTGTTGGTAACCCGTTCAACAACGCTCCAAACATAGAAGTCGAGGGGGTTCAAATCCGGGCTATTCGGGGGCCAAAACTCTTTGGACCAGAACATGTCCGCATTGTCTGATAGCCAGTTTTGGACTAAATGGCTTGTGTGAGCCAGTGCACCGTCCTGTTGAAAAACATATTCCCTCCCCGTGGCCACAGTTGCCATCCACGGTACCACAACATCCTTTAAAACGTTCAGATACACTTCTTTTGTGACAGTTTGTCCTTTTTCAATGAAATGTGGCGGCATGACGTCACCTTCATTGGACACAACACCTAGGACGTGAAAACTATCCGGAAATTTTGTTCGAGCAACAATCGGGACGTCCTCGGGGTCGTGGGCGAGCCAGCGATCATTTCTCCGGCTGATTTTCGCATCAACAGTGAAAATTTTTTCATCAGAAAAAAATCTGATTCGCTACGCTGCTTCGTTTTTCAAAGAACCCAGTAGCAGGTTGCAGCGAGCAATCCGATTTGTTCTGGCAGCCTCAGACAGCATCTGTCGCACCTTTATTGTGTACGACTTCTAACGTAGGTCCTCTTCTGCAATCCGACGCATTGTTCGCTCGCTGACACTCACCACTGACGCCAATTTCCGCAACGATTGTCCAGGGTCCTCCGAAATCAGCTCGTGAGGCCTTTCCACGACCGCCGGAGTTCGTGACACCCGTTCCCTCGAACGAGAACTCCTTGCCGGGTTAGCGGAACCTTCCTCGGACTTCTCCGAAGCATTGTATTTTGCCACAACATCATAAACAATCGATTTCGGGTACCTGAAGAATCGAATGATCTCGGTCGCCGAACGCCCAGCGCGAAGGCTTTCAATAATCGCGGTTCTTCGATTGTACTCCGCACTTGTACGTAGCATCTCGGCTATTTTAATATTATGACTGTTTACTAGACACCCATGGCGTTCAAGAACCTCAATCGCGACCTCTGACGGAACTACGATATGGCGGGAAATTCAAATTGAAATTTGTCCGGATTTAACTGCCGCACCCTGTATATTCCCAGCACTTTTCCAGCACCTGTTTAACTGAGAATATCTGGTCCGTGGTCGAGCGTCCAGCTCTAAATCCGCCTTGGTATTCACCAATTACTTTGTCAGCATAGGGCTTAATTCTCTTTTCTAGAATTTTCGTCAAGATCTTATAAGACGTACACAACAGAGATATTCCTCGGTAGTTTTCGCAGCGGAGTTTGTCACCTTTTTTATAAATTGGACATATGATGCTCTTGCGCCAATCTTCAGGAAGTATTTCCTGCGTCCATATGTCCGTGACTAATCTATGACGGAGATGCGCTATGCAGGTGTCGCCGGCTTTCAGAAGTTCAGCTCGGATATGCTCAGTGCCCGGCACTTTGTTGTTTGGATGGTTGCTTAGGGCTATTTTTACTTCTTCGAGTGTGGGAGGACTCAAAGCGGATCCTTCATCAGCTGTTACATCAGTTATACCTGCTATTGTATCTGCTGCTGCTGTTCGTGTAGGTGATGGGCTCGGGCTAAAAAGGTGTTTAAAGTATTGTGCCCTTCTTAGTTTTATATCTTCCGCGTTACTTATAATGTTCCCTTCTGCATCCTTGCAGAGGGTCGTTTTCGGTTTGTATCCGTCTTTCATCTTTTTAACAAGGGAATACGCGGCTCTTGTGTTGTGTAATTTAAATTGTTCGTCTATGTTTTTAATTTCGTCATTATTGTACTTCCGTTTTTTTTGTCTGCATATTTTGTTTGCAAATCGTCTAAGATCCTTGTATTTGTCCTGTTTGGCTCTTGTCGGCCGTTCCGTTAATATTTTGTAAGCTTCATTTTTTCGTTCTAAGGCATCTTGGCATTCGTTGTCGAACCAATCATTTCTTTTGTGCCGGGGTTGTTGTCCTATCACCTCCTCTGCGACAGATGTAATGCCATCTTTGATATTTTGCCATTTCTATTGGCTTGCTGGCGGTGGTATTCAACATTGTCGCGAAGTTCCTCTCCAAGGCTGATACATATTTCGCAAAAATTTTCTCGTCTTTGAGTTTTCCTATGTCGAATTTAGGAACCGGTTGTGTTTTTGGGTGTCCTCGGTTTGCGATTCGACATCAAACTTGGTCTTTACCAAATAGTGGTCTGTGTCGCAATTAACCCCTCGACATGTACGCACGTCGAGAATGCAAGAGGCCGTCCTTTTCTCTATTAGAACATGGTCTATTTGGTTGAATGTTCTTCCGTCGGGTGATGCCCACGTTCTCTTATAATTGTCACGATGCGGGAAGCATGTCGAGCTTACAATAAGGTTTTTGCTGCTGGCGAAATCAGTCAGCCTCTGGCCGTTGTCGTTACTAATATCATGGAGACTGTGCTTTCCAATTGTCCCTATGTATGTTTTTTCTTTGCCCACTTTCGCGTTAAAGTCACCTAATACTATTTTAATATCATTCGACGGAAGGGAGTCGAATGTTGATTCTAAGGTGCTGTAGAAATCGTCTTTAACTTCGTCGTCTTTGTCTTCCGTTGAGGCGTGGACATTAATAAGATAAACATTAAAGAAACTTGTTTTGATGCGAATTGCACACAATCATTCATTGACGGATTTAAAGTTGGAAACTTGGTGTTTAAACGTCTTGTCGACGATAAACGCAACTCCAAATTCCCGGCTTCCCGATGATTTCCCACTTTTGAAAATTGTGTGCGATCTAATGTCAGTCATCTCGCTACCTAACAATTTAGTTTCTTGGAGTGCAATTATGTTTATATTGTATTTGACTGCCTGCTCCAGAAGCTCTCTCACTGCTCCTGCTCTGTACAGGGATCGCACGTTCCAAGATCCGAAGGAATAGTCCATTTTTCGTTTGCGTGGTCGTTGCCGTTGAATCAATCCAGTCCGAGGCTTTGCTTCAGGTTTCGAAACGGGTGTGTTTTTTCCGAGGATGAGTTGTTAACACATCGCCCAACCCCCAACTTGGAGGGCCATATTATTATAGTGCTAGAATTTTTCTGTTTCATTAGCACTCGCGCCCATCAGTTCAGCAAGTTAAGTCCCGATGGACAAAACCAGTATCCGGTGGCTACCACGTGGAGGTATGATGAGCACAATTGATGTGTATATGACAGTTAAAACACTGGGCGTCGCCTAATGACGCCGATCAGATGCATACCCTATCTATACCCATCCAACCACCTTTTCCGGGGAGATGTTGTCAGCGTTTTACCCAACCCCCAACCTGGGCCAGTGTGGATGGCGGTTCCGATTAGAAGTGCTGCTATTTTGAACGAAACACCCGGTGGCCACCGCGGGAAGGATAGGATTCAGTAGCAGAGCTGTTGATGTTATTTACAGTGGGTGTTTTACAAAAAACCTTCAGGTTCCTTAACATTTTCATTATTTATTGCGGAAGAGTTGTTAGCTCTTCGCATAGCCCTCTATCTAACCGAGCTATATTCAAGCGGGCAGTGTGCTGGAATTATGCATCGACCGGGATTTGAACTCGTGACCTTAGCATTGTAAACCAAACACGGTACCCACTAGGCTACACCCTAGTGTAAAAGGATAAATTATTAAATTATAACTAAGTGTTTTTAACCGATGAAATTGAATAATGGCCCATTCACAATACCCATTGTTAGTTGAAACATTTGGCTAAACCTATTATCTCGGAAAATAATTTTGAAGTACATATGTCAACATAGGATTATGGTTAATAAGTCACTATATTTATTATTTGATTATCCTAAAAAGCTGCCAACCGGTGAAATTTAGCTGCTCATTTCGCGTCAATCTAAAACGCTAATATTTGTGGTGTGCGAAAGTATCTGCTTCGTGTGTATAATACCGTCAACAATTACCACTTTTCACAAATTACCCGACACCTTCATGATAACAACAATAAGCAAATGAATCAGTTCAGAAATATTCAAAATATGTATCTTTTTGTTTGCTTCATTTATACGGATGACTGACCTTTCACTTTTCCATTATTATTAAAGTTAAATGACCAGATTACATTCGCGGTCGGACTCAAAATTTTTGCATAAGAAAATTATGCGATGAAAGTAGTGAAACAGGTTTTTAATTCTGTTAACTTGTTCGTATTTTCCATTTCATTCATGATTTTTTTGTATACCATCAATTCATTGAGCAGAAGCAGGTCTGGGTTAGGTAATCCTCTTGTTCGGTTGACGCATGCACGGCAGATCGATGTAACGATTTGATTTAGTTATACATTTCATGAACCGAAAACTACATGCGAATATTTCAATTATGGCTGTAGGTGGCAAGCTGAAAATGGGAATACTTATTGAGAAGTTTGTGGGACAAAATCTAAAAATAATTTTATATATGTACACATTGCGGTCGAAAGAGGAGAGTCTAAAATCAAATTTTCGGCAGAATGTTTATACTCTAGATGAAATCTGAGAGTATTATAAGTTTGCTATAAGGTTTGTAACGCTAAGAAATAAGGCTTGGAGAAAAACATCAATGAAACAGAAGTTAATATTATCACTCAGAAATCTCAAAACCATATGTCCGCCTGAAAATTGGAATATGTTACTTTTATGATATCTATCGTATAAAAATTATGCATGTCCTCCCCTCCTTCTACCACCTCCCATACAAACTGTACTTGTCATGAATTACTCTAAGCCAATTTACTCAGTGCGTATAAAATTTAGCGGCCTGAAATTGTGCACCAAATATTTATTTAAAATTGTTAGTAAGACCAAAAAAAATTAGACGATTAGCTTCACCCCTTCTACCCCCTCCCATACAAAATGACACAATTTCGTAATTTGACAATAAATGGATTTGCTCGAAAAGTATAAAAGCTATTAGTCTGAATTTTGGAACATGTTACTTTCATAATGATTTTAATCTACAGTAGAAAAATTATTTGCGTCCTCCCTCTCCCATACAAACTACACTTTTTCATGAAATGCTCTAAGACGATTTTCTCAGAAAATATAACATTTATCGAGCTCATATTTTGTAATAAATACTTAATTAGTATTATCACTAAGATCAGAAAAAAAAAGTTGATTAGCTTCACCACTTCTACCCCCTCCCTTACAATATGACACAGTTTCACAACTTCACAAAAAATCGATTTTCATGAAAAGTATGAAAGGCTTTAGTCTGAAGTTTAAGGAATGTCAATTTTATAATATTCCTAGTTATTTCTGAAAAAATCACTAAAATCCCCCCACTCTTTCCACCACCCCCCATACAAACTGCACATTTTCACTAAATCTAGCTCACCAATTTTCTCAGGTCCCATTCAATTTTTAGAGTAAGCATTTTGTACAAAACATTTTTATAGCATGATGGGGAAAAAATTAGTCCAATGCTATCATCTCTTCTAACACTCTCCATACAAAATGTCTTGGGATCACAAAAAATTCTATTTCATCTAGAGTATCATATGATTAGGCTTTAAGCCCAATCATAATTCTGTTATGTTTTTTCAAAGCAATATAACCGCGGCAGTACTCAACATCACAATATACTTTTTGCAGTGCAGTAGAGTTCGCTTGCAAGAAGTTGCACTCCTAAAAGGGAGGACGTAAAGGAAAACACTTAAAAATTAATATCTCGACTATTTTATTAGGAGATCCCTACATGATGACCTTTCATACAAAAATAGAAATTGGAAGGTACCATTTTCTCTGATGCTGCCCGATGGATTTACCTGAAATATTGTACAAATGTTCTATGCAGCTAGCTAATGTTTTTGTGAGAGTTTGCCACAATGAAATCTATTTTTTAAACTGCTGGCTTAAATCTTAATCCAAACATAACAGAATTACGATTGAGCTTAAAACCCAACCAATTTTTTCACATCAGGCTAGAGTTGCTATCAAAAAGTTTTATTGAAAATTTCAGCTTCAAAAATTTAATAGGTACTGAGAAAATCAGTGTATTCTTCTTCAATGGCACTACAGCCGAAGTCGGGCCGTGGCCTCCTGATCTTCAGGCTCCTTGTCATTTTCATTATTTATTGCGGAAGGGTTGTTAGCCCTTCGCATAACCCTCTATCTACGAATTTTTCATTTTCTTTGATTGAGGTAACCAAGGTATACCCAAGGAAGTAGTGTGCTGGAATTATGCGTCGAACGAGGTGGTAGAAGGAGTGGGGAGTTCTTAGCGAGTTTTTCAGAAATAGCTATAAATATCATGCAATTGATATGTATTCAATCGCAGATTTGAAGCATTCAAACTTTTCAAGATAATTGATTTTATGAAAAGTTGTGAAATTGTGTCATAGTGTATAGGAGGGGGTAGAAGGAGTGAAGCTAATAATTTTTTGTTGTTGTTGTTTTAATAATAATTAATTCTAAATACATGCTTTGTTTAAAATTTCAGCTCGACATTTTAAAAATAAAAAAATAGAGACTTACATAAGGACAATTGGAAGATACAGTTTTCATGACATTAGTAACGCTAACGGCCAGAGACTGACTGATTTCGCCAGCAGCAAGAACTTTATTGTAAGCTCGTCATGCTTCCGGCATTGTGACATTCATAATAAAAAGTGGGCATCAACCGACGGACGATCATTCAACCGAATAGACCATATTCTACTAAAGAAAAGGACGGCCTCCTGCATTCTCGACGTGCGTATATGTCGAAGAGTTAATTGCAACTCAGATCACTATTTGGTACAGACCAAGTTCCGATGTCGAATCTTAAACCGAGGACACCCAAAAACACATCATCACCATCATCAATGGCGCGACAGCCCAAATCGGGCCCTGGCCTCCCAAAAACACAACTGTTCCTAAATTCGACATAGGAAAACTCAAGGGTGAGAAAGTAGTTGTGGAGTACGTATGAGCCTTTAAGATGCACTTCGTGGCAATACTGAACAATAACGCCAGCATGCTAGTAGAAAAAATGTGGCAAAATATCAAAGATGACATTACATCGGTCGCAGATCAGGTGATACGACAACAACCCCGGCGAAAAAAGAAATGACTGGTTCGACAACGAATGCCAAGATGCCTTAGGCCGAAAAAAGCAAGCTTGCAAAATGTTAACAGAATGGCTGACACGAGCCAAACGAGAGAAATATAATGATCTTAGACGATTTTCAAACAAAGTATGCAGACAGAAAAAAAAAATAAATTCAATAATGACGAAATTAAAAACATGGACGAAGATTTTTAATTACACAAAACAAGGGCCGCATATTTTCTAATTAAAGGATGAAAGAAGGATACCAACCGAAGAGAACTCTCTGCAAGGATACAAAAGGCAACCTTATAATTAATGCGGAAGATATAAATCGAAAATGGGCGCGATATTTTGAACACCTCTTCAATCCGAGCCCATCATCCACACAAATAGCAGCAGCAGACATCAGAGCAGTCATAACTGATGAAGGATCCGTTTCAAGTTCTCCTACAATCGAAGAAATTAAAACGGCCTTAAAGAACCTCCGGAACAACAAAGCGCCGGGAACTGATCAAATTCGAGCTAACTTTTTGAAAGCTGGCGCCACCTGCATAGCACATCTCCTACACAGATTAGTCACAGATATATGTACATAGGAAGAAGATTGGCGCACAGCTTGATGCTCGAAAATATCGTTCGGAAACTTTCTGTTGACACGAAGGGAACACTACACTTCAAATCCACACAAGTCGCAGCATATGCCGACTTTATAGATATCCTTGCAAGATCTCTAGAGAGTGCTAAAGAGGTATTTTTAGGCCTTGACTCTGTAGCAAGGGAAAATGGACTACGTATAAATGAAAACAAAACAAAAGCTATGACACAAACTAGGAAAAAGACTCCAATCAGACAAAATATGAGGTTGTTGCAGATAAAATGGCGACTTTCGCGATGAATTGAAACTAGTTGCAATTTTCATATGTCAAACTGCCGCCAGGTGGCTCTGGTAGTGGGCAGGGTAGGGAGGCAAGCCAAAACTTCAAAAGGGCATTTGGAGCTAAAACAGTAAGCGAACGAACCACACAGCGATGGTTGGAAAAATTCCGATCAGGAGATATGACCCTTCAAAGTGAGAAACGTGATCATCCAGGACCATCGATAGACAACGACGAGCTGCGTTTACTAGTGAAGTCTGACTCATGCCAAACTGTAAGGAACATTGCAGAAAAACTGAGCGTACACTATTCGATAGTTTCTGGCTCTTGCAACAGCTTGAAAAAATCAAAATGCTTAATAAGTGGGTTCCGCATGAGCTTACTAAGCAAAACATGACGCGGAATAACGGTCAAAAAATTAAACGAGTTGCAGTATGAGACTCTTCCTCGTCCACCATATTTACCGGACGTCTCGCCAACCAATTACCAATTTTTTAAACATTTGGATCATTTTTTAGTGGAGAAACAATTTAACAATAAGGCAGCAATCAAAAATGCCTTCGAGAAATTTCTTCAGTCTAGAAAGTCGGACTTCTACGAAACTGGCATAAATGCACTTGTATCTTGCTGGGAGAAGTGTATTGCATCTGCTGATACCTATGTTCTTTAATGAAATTAAGTTTTATAAGAGTTAAAGTTGTTTAAAATTTGGCTAGCAAAGTCGCCATTGCTAAGATTCTCAACCTGGGGGACGGGATCTCTGAACCGAGATGGACGCCAAGGTCCGATTTGGGCTGTAGCGCCATCGTAAGTACGTAAGAAGACAAGATCAAATTAAAGAGATGAATTTCAGTATCCAGAGCTTTTGCTAGAAAAATGCTTCATTTATAAAAAGTACAATTAATAGAACACTCCGCCATAGAAGGTCCCAAGCCCGGTCGAGAAAGGAGGAAGGAGTATGGAGTTAACCTGAATGGCCAGTAACACCAGTGCGTTTCAGGAAATAGGCAAAAAGTATGGCATAGTTGGACTCGCAGCATAGCTGTCATATTTAGCTGAAAACTACCACCTTTTTTCTACTCGGGTGTTATAAATACGTAGGACCGGTCCTCCAGGTTGGGGGTCGGGTGAGGCGCCGACAACGCATCACCGAAAAAAAACACTGTCCAGAAACCTGAAGAACAGCCTCAGAACGGATGGACTCAACGGCAACGACTCCGCAAACGAAAAATGGACTACTCCATAGGATCTTGGAATGTTTGGTCCTTATTTAGGACAGGAGCTCTGAAAGAGTTCCTCGAAGAAGTGGCAAAATACACAATCAACATAACTGCCATCCAAGAAATGAAATGGCTTGGGAACGAAATCATGGACATGAGATCACACACAATCTATCCAAGTGGAAGATTGTCGGGAAGCACTTTTGTCGTTCACAAAAAATTTAAACAATTTATAGAAGTTTCGAGTGAAAACTTTTTCACTGTATTTCGAAGTTTTCTTGTTAGGAAAAGAAGTGAGAGATTATTTACGATTTTAATAATACTTTTCAGTATTTTAATCAAAGTACTCTGTGCCAATCTTCAAGTTTATCGGCATTGTAGAAGGATTTTTCATCATTACATATTTCTTTAATACAAGATATTTGTAAGAGGTGGAAAGAAGGAGTGAAGTCAAGTTGATACTATTTAACCGTCGATTAATATAAAAGCAATAAAAACATAACAGAACTACGATTGCGCGTATAGCGCAATCTTACGATAATCTAGATGAAATAGAGTTTTTTGTGATCCCAAGACATTTTGTATGGGGAGTGTTAGCAGGGATGATAGCATTGAACTAATTTTTTTCCCATCATGCTAAAGTATCTATAAAAATGTTTTGTACAAAATGCTTACTCCAAAAATTGAATGGAAACTGAGAAAATTGGTGAGTTAGATTTAGTGAAAATGTGCAGTTTGTATGGGAGGTGGTAGAAAGAGTGGGGGATTTTAGTGATTTTTTCAGAAATAATAAGAAATATTATAAAATTGACATTCCTTAAATTTCAGACTAGAGCCTTTCATACTTTTCATGAAAATCGATTTTTTGTGAAGTTATGAAACTGTGTCATATTGTAAGGGAGGGGGTAGAAGTGGTGATGCTAATCAAATATTTTTTTCTGATCTTAGTGATAATACTAATTAAGTATTTATTACAAAATATGAGCTCGATAAATGTTATATGTTCTGAGAAAATCGTCTTAGAGCATTTCATGAAAAAGTGTAGTTTGTATGGGAGAGGGAGGACGCAAATAATTTTTCTACTGTAGATTGAAATCATTATGAAAGTAATATATCCCAAAATTCAGAGTAATAGCTTTTATACTTTTCGAGCAAATCTATTTATTGTCAAATTGCGAAATTGTGTCATTTTGTATGAGAGGGGGTAGAAGGGGTGAAGCCAATCATCTAATTTTGGTTGGTCTTACTAACAATTTTAAAAAAATATTTGGTGCACAATTTCAGTCCGCTAAATTTTATACACACTGAGTAAATTGGCTTAGAGTAATTCATGACAAGTATAGTTTGTATAGGAGGTGGTAGAAGGAGGGGGGAGGACACGCTTAATTTTTTAACGGTAGATTGATATTATCATAAAAGTAACATATTCCAAATTGCAGGCCAATAGCTTATGTACTTTTCGAGCAAATCTGTTAAATGTCAAATTTCGCAATTGTGTCATTTTGTATGGGAGGGGGTAGAAGGGGTGGAGTGATTTGGCCCATTCACGAACTTGACCTTACTTTTTTGTCAAAAACGACGTGTACAAAATTTGAACTATCTAGCTCAACGCGTTCTCAAGCTAGAGAGCGAACAGACGGACGGACGGACAGACGGACGGACGGACATCCGTTTCTGAGATTTCTGAGTGATAATATTAACTTCTGTATCATTCATTTTTTTCTCCAAGCATTATTTCTTAGCCTTATAAACCTTAGAGCAAACTTATAATACTCTGAGATTTCATCTAGATTATAATAAAAGAAAAGTTTTTAGCTTATCTTTTTTTTAAGAAGTTATACGTAATGAGTTCTCTGAAATTGTGCTTTTTGTAGGAGGAGTAAAAAGGGGGCTTATTGCAACACGAAATTTCGATACTAACAGGTACTCAAAGTTTTCAAATTTTATCGTGTGGTTGGAGAGAAAGTCGGTAGAACCCGAGACTATTGAGCGACAACAAATGTTCCTATACTCTTTCCGTACTGCTTAGAGATTTGAAGTTGAAACTTATGAGCCAAATGTTATAGTCGAGTTTAAGTGTAAATATTGTTAAATGAAAACCTCAAAATTTTAAATTCTCCACAAGAGTTAAAAGTATTATAATTTTTTTTTGCGCCAGAGATCCGAAAATTGGTTTACAGCAAAATAAAATTAACTTGCGCTGTCTCACAAACTAACAAAGCTATCGAATTCAAATTTTATCGTATAATACTCTCATGACACTTTGGAAGTTTTAAGCACATTATTTTACTTTTCGTGAAAATGTCATTATCCAATACATAATTAAGCCTACTTACATATAAATCGTGAATTAACTTTCATCGCATATCGAGAGTATGTGCATGAGCAAAATTTCAAATCAGCAAGCCTAGTGAGCTTATTTCTAAATTATATATCTGACCTAACTCAGTGGCATAGTACTCGTAAACTTATTGAATTACCGTGAATTGTGATGAGCGTCTTATTTTTTGTACAAAGGCTTAGTCGGACTGAGAAGAGAAGTCATTCATATCGGCAGCCATGATGATATGATTCTCTAGGTGAAATAGAAAAGAGTTTATTTTACCGGCAAATATGTCACCTCAAATTCTTTCGAATAGTGAATAGTGACTTGTGTATGGGAAGTGGCAAAAGCATAGGTTTGTAATTTTTGTATATAGCACCGAATGTGGTATACAGAATGTTTCATGCTGAATTTAAAGTTTGTAGCTTCCATAGCTTTCGAGAAAATTGAACAATTTTTGTCTGAATTGATGGCATTTGCATGGAAGGTGGCAGAGAAAGTGGGAGGTTTTGGATGATTTTTAATCTGATTATCAACAATAACAATCCAATAACATTGCTTTGTTACAATTTTAAAGTCGATAGATCTCATATGTTCGAATGGGAAATACTTTTCTTGAATTTACAATACAAAAATTTGTATGCGAGGTGGTAGAAGGAGTGAAGCCAAGTTCATTTTTTTTTTAGCATTTGTAGCAATTATTAGAGGACAAATTCTGACAAAATTTTAACTTTGTACTTTTTCTGGTTTCAACGAAAATCGATTAAATGCATTTACCAAAAATATACATTTGTATGAGAGGGGGGGAAGGAGTATTCGAATCAAAACCAAACTGTTCAGCACCAATGATATTTTTATACTCTGGATGACATCTGAGAGTATTATAAGTTTGCTCTAAGGTTTGTAACGCTAAGAAATAAGGCTTGGACAAAAAATTAATGATACAGAAGTTAATATTATCACTCAGAAATCTCAAAACCGGATGTCCGTCTGTCCGTCCGTCCGTCCGTCTGTTCGCTCTCTAGCTTGAGAACGCGTTGAGCTAGATAGTTCAAATTTTGTACACGTCGTTTTTAACAAAAAACTAAGGTCAAGTTCATGAACAGGCCAATTCGCTCCACCCCTTCTACCCCCTCCCATACAAACTGACACAATTGCGCAATTTGACATTTAACGGATTTGCTCAAAAAGTACAAAAGTTATTGGCCTGAAATTTGGAATATGTTTCTTTTATGATAATATCAATCTACCGTAAATTATGCGTGTCCTCCCCCTCCTTCTACCACCTCCCATACAAACTGTACTTGTCAAGAATTACTCTAAGCCAATTTACTCAGTGTGTATAAAATTTAGCTTGCTGAAATTGTGCACCAAATATTTATTTAAAATTGTTAGTAAGACCAAAAAAAATTAGATGATTAGCTTCACCTCTTCTACCCCCTCCCATACAAAATGACACAATTTCGCAATTTGACAGTAAATGTATTTGCTCGAAAAGTATAAAAGCTATTAGTCTGAATTTTGGGATATATTACTTTAATAATGATTTTAATCTACAGTAGAAAAATTATTTGCATCCTCTCTCTCCTTCCACCCTCTCCCATACAAACTACACTTTTTCATGAATTGCTCTAAGACGATTTTCTCAGAACATATAACATTTATCGAGCTCATATTTTGTAATAAATACTTAATTAGTATTATCACTAAGATTAGAAAAAATATTTGATTAGCTTCACCACTTCTACCCTCTCCCATACAATATGACACAGTTTCACAACTTCACAAAAAATCGATTTTCTTGAAAAGTATGAAATTTAAGGAATGTCAATTTTATAATATTTCTAGTTATTTCTGAAAAAACCACTAAAATCCACCCACTCTTTCTACCACCTACCATACAAACTGCACATTTTCACTAAATCTAACTCACCAATTTTCTCAGTTCCCATTCAATTTTTGGAAGTAAGCATTTTGTACAAAACATTTTTATAGCTATTTTAGCATGATGGGGAAAAAATTAGTTCAATGCTATCATTCTAACACTCCCCATACAAAATGTCTTGGGATTACAAAAAATTCTATTTCATCTAGAGTATTGTAAGATTGCGTTTTACGCGCAATCATAGCTCTGTTATGTTTAATAGTCTACTTTTCGCATAATTTAAATTGATAGCTATGACGGGTTTGAGAAAAATAATTTGATTGAAATTTCGAAATTTCGTGAAATTTGTATGGCAGGAGCTAGAAAAATTAGGGTGAAATTGATGATTTTTCGTAAATCGGTTTTAATTGTAATAAAATTAATTATGACAAAAATTGGTTCCTTTAGATTTACTAGTTGCAATGCAAACCGGAAAAAAAGCATTTTTCAAAATTCCGCATTTGTATGCGAGGGTGTAGAAAGAATAATGCCCTCGTACCATTAGGTATTGGAAACTTTTCAATAGCTTCCAGGTTTTCTAAATTTGGTTTTATGACTTCCGACCCTACCAAGTAACTCAGAAAAACAATCTAATTCTGTAAAAATTTGCACTTATCATAACGGAGTTCTAAATTAGTCTTTTCTACAATTCGCATTACTTCTTCCAAATTTTTTAAATGCGTTTCGCCATCGTCGGAGGCCAAAAGCAGATCATCCTTGTAAATAAAAATTCGATCCGCATCAATCAAATCCTTAAATATACCATTTATGTACCTCTGGAATACACTAGATGCATTTTTCAAGCCAAATGGCGTTCTAAGTTACTCAAACTGTCCAATAGGTGTCACAAAGGATGTATATTTAATTGAATCTTATGCTACACTAACATGATGGAATCCGCTATTAAGATCCAAAATAGTAAAAATAGTTTTTCTTCGCAACCGATCCAGCAAATCGTCAACGAGAGTAAGTGGGTAATTATCGTGGAACGTAAGTTTATTAAGTTCGCGGTAATCAACACATAAGCGCGATTCACCGTTTTTTGCGTACCATAACGATTGGAGACGCATATGGGGATGAACTCTCGCGAATTATTCCTTCTTCTAGTAGATATTAATAATAATTTTAAGCTCAAGTTTTTGGGAGTATGCTAACCGCCTCGGACTACAAGAGAATGGAATATCTTTTATCAATTTGATACTTAGTTTGAATTTTGGGCAAATGTCATTATGAACTTTGTTACTATAGGGAATTCCCTGGTATACTATTTTAATCACTTTTTCTTTCACTTGATAGGGAACATTTAGGCCGCAATATTTTACGTTGTCTGTATCAGCACCGTTGACGTAGAATGTTGAAACATATCTCCGTTGGATGAAGCTTATCGGCGATCCAGAATCCAGTCATGTAAGGAGTGACACGGAACACGTACCCGTCGCATTTGTTTCTTCTTTGGTAAAAGTGTACTTAACCTCGCATTCGAAATCGTGTATGTTGGAGCTGTCTGCCTTGACGACATGTACGAGTACTGTTGACGTTTTACTTGTACATTCGTTGGCATTCGTTCTTCTGATCATAACCACATGAGAAGCACTTATTTTTGTCTTGCTTTGGCTTAGGGCCCTTTGTACTAATGTGACCGATGAGACCACAATTATAGTATTTAATTGTGGAGCTGCTAGCACTTTTTCCGTCCGTATTTGGTGGTGTGAAACTTGGCTTAATATTGAGGCTGTTTGCTGTTTTCATCTTTTCGTACTTTTGCAGAGCGACTTTTAAGTCTTTTATTTGTTGGCAAGTCCTGGATACCGTTGATGATGTACTGGACTACGTCATCTTCTTAAACTTCTGATAGAGATGATATTTCTTGCATTGCTAAGACATATTGTTGCAATGTTTCATTATTCTTTTTTTTCCGATTTTGCAGCTGCTAATGAACATCCGCTCGTGTAACTTTCCTATCGAATTCGACGATCAAGGGTTCCTTCAATTCCGGCCACGATTTTGAGCGAATTGTTTGGAGGAAAAGTTTCGCAGTCCCACTACACAATTTTTTGGCGTAAATAAATGTTGACCGTAAGTCCCAGCCATAAATTTCTGCCGATTCTTCGAAATCTCGAATCCATTCGCGGATTGCAATATTATTATCTCCCGAAAATAACGGCATGGAATCTTCTACTTCTTTAAAATTTACTTGCGTTTTTCGAGCCACGTCGTCATCCGAATTGAGTTCCGCTAGCTGTCTTTTTGGGTTAGAAATTTCCTTGTTTTTTCTCTATAATCTTCCGCAAGGAAGATACCTTATCTTCCAAGTCCTCAATTGTTTCGGAATCACTCATTCCGTTCAACTCACCGGAATCTCGGACGCGATCTGCGGCCTCACCATCGCCCGAATCATTGTCGGCCATGAGGTTCAACACTTCAGCGTCCGATAATTCCTTGAATGCGTTCTCTAGTCGCACTTTTAGCAAGCTTTTGCACCACTTGTGCTCCTGTTCAGTTTATCTAGCTTGTGTTTAAGCCCACAAACTTTCTCGTCTCGTCGCAGCTACAGCCCCTTTCGGGCCTTGGCTTCCCGTAGCCGAAGTCTCCAGCGATCTCGGTCCAGTGACCGCGTCCTCCAATTTTGAAATCCGAGCAGCGATGAACAGTCTTCGTCACCAGAGTCGGACCTGCGTTTCCTGGGTTTTCCCACTGGCCTCCGGCCCTCCGTTTTTCCCTCGAATACCTTTTTAGGTATTCGAGTTTCGTCCATCCTTTGTACATGGCCAGCCCATTGCAGCTTCCGCAGTCTGATGATAGTGGAAACCTCCGGCTCGTCGAATATATCATACAGCTCACTGTTGTATCTAGTTCGCCATCGGTCACCATCACGTTTCGCTCCAATTATTCGTCTCAGGACCCGCCTTTCGAAAGCGTTCAACATATTTGCGGATGCTTGTGTAAGGGTCCATGTTTCGCATCCGTAGCAAAGCACAGGTCTTACTACTGATTTCTAGACTTGGAGTTTGGTCTTCCTGTGTACGCAGCTGGCCTTAAGAATAGCTAAGACTGAATAATACGTTTTATTTGCGAGCTGGATTCGTCTTTTTATTTCGTTCGTTTCATTTCCACTCTTTGTCAATTTTGTGCCTAAATATATGAATTCGTCCACATTTTCCAAATTATATTCGTCAATTGTAATGTTTTGTCTATTGGGGGTCCTTTTCCTTGTTTGTGTCATTATTTTCGTTTTTGTTTCATTGATTTTCAGGCCAACTTCTTTTGCTGCTTGATCGAGGCTTAGTAGAATTTATTTTGCGGATGTGAAAGAGCGTGATAATATGTTGATATCGTCCGCATAACCCACTTTCTGGCTGGATTTATAAAGCAGCGTACCTCTTGTGTCAACGGGTAACTTTCTGATGACGTATTCTAAAGCTAGGTTAAAAAGCAGAAGTGCCAGCCCATCACCCTGTTTTATTCCGACATTTGTGTCAAAGGCATCAGTTAGTTGGTTGTTGACTCTGACTTGTGATGTTGTTGATGTCATCGTCATTTTGGTCAGTCGGAATAGTTTTGCTGGGACGCCAAAATGCAGAATTATTTTGTACAGTACGTTTCGATCAATACTGTCGTATGCTTGTTTAAAATCCACAAAAACCTGGTGAACGTCGATGTTGAATTCCCAGCATTGACCGTAAAAAGTTGATCAGTCGTGGATCGACCAGCTCTAAAACCGCCTTGGTACTCTCCAATCACATTGTCAGCGTAAATTTTAATCTTATTTTCTAATATTTTTGTCAGTATCTTATATGACGTGCAAAGTAGTGAGATACCTCTATAGTTTTCGCACTGCAGTTTGTCTCCCTTTTTGTGGATAGGGCAAATAATGCATTGGCACCACTCCTCCGGTATTTGCTCCTGATTCCAGATGTACTGAATCACTTTATGGATGGCATTTTGGGTGCAGCTTCCGCCATATTTAATTAATTCCGCTGGAATTTCGTCGATGCCCGGCGCTTTATTGCTTTTCTGGCTTTTCGACTTCTTCCAACGTTGGAGGATCCAGTGGGCATTCGTCGGAGGTTTGGGGACCTATCAGCTCCGATGTTCGGGAGCCGTGTGCGGGATTAAGGAGTTCTTTAAAGTATGACGCCCATTTTTCCTTAATCTGACTATCCTCGGCGATGATAGTGCCATTTCTGTCTTTACAGAGGGTTGTCTTAGGCTGATATCCACAAACTTTCGCGCGATCCAAAAATTTGGAAATAAGCGTGGCCACATGCTCGCTTGCCATTTATCACACAGAAAAAAAAAATGTCCTTTTCGTTTCGACAAAAAATACGCGACTCTATCACACAAGTTTGCACTGAAATAGCTATGGATGGATTGCAAATTCCACTTCTGAATAAATCATAGACTTCTTACGAACAAATTATAGACTTTCCACGAATAAATTATAAACTTCTTACATTTATTTTAATAAATCTTTCACAACCTCTCGGGACAAGTTACAGAATAAGAAGGAAGAAAGCTCTCGTCGTATTTGACAATCAAACCTAGCTTCAGTGGCGGGAGATGTCTTCCGGCCACGTAGACATTTACAGCGGTTGCTTAATTCTGACAGTGTCCTACAATATTACTACACTAGCCTAGGGCGTAAAATTGACATATTATCACCAAATGTAATATTTAAACTCACTAACTGATACGAGTGTCTCGGATTCTGACAGATTCTATAATAACGATATTTGCCATCATGCTGATGTGAAGTAAAGATCGATGCTCTGGGTGGCGGCTTATGGAAGAGAATTGTTTGTGTCTTATGCAATTTACAACCGGAAACTGCTACTGAGAATTATACTTACAACTTTTATCTTAATTTTAAGATAAATTATTTTATCATATTGTAATATTGTACTGGTTCATGAATAATTTTTAATTTTACAACGAGAAATTCGAAAAAATATAAACCAATGAGTTAATTTAATTTTTTGGTCATTCCGTAGTAATTTTTATCAATTAATAAACTTCATCAATCTGAAAAAAAATGCTTTATTATGGTTTGGTGAATGTTTTTACAGTGCATTTCGAATTGAAAGAAAATATTTCGGGATTCTACACTGTTAAGCTTTATTATTCGCGACGTTTCGGTCTTTGCTCGTACTGATCAACAATCAGGCAGTTAAATTAGTTGAGGATTTTGCTCAAAATGACATAATTTCAAAACAGTTTCCTGGAAAAATAGAAATTCTACTTAAAACCTTTTATTTTAATAATTTCATTTATTTCAAAAAAAAATTAATTCTCTCCACACTCCATGCAAACTGCACAATTTCACGAAACACAATTCGCCAGTACCTACAAAATTTGTAATGCTTAAATTTGGTGTAAGATATTTTGGTAGCAATTATAGTGATATGCAAAAATCACATCTTCTATGATACAATTTTATAACTTTATAATAAGTCGATTTTCATAGAAAATATCAAAGCAACTTCATTGAAATTGGAAAGATAACAATTTTTCAGAGATACATGTTATTAAGTTTTATTAAAACATAACAGGGCTACGATACTCTAGATGAAATAGAAATTTTTGTGATCTCAAGAAATTTTGTATGGGGAGTGGTAGAAGGGATGATAGCATTGAACTATTTTTTTCCCATCATGCTAGAGTAGATATAAAAATGTTTTAACAAAATGCAACCTCCAAAAATTGAATAGGAACTGAGAAAATCAGTTTATTAGATTTGGTGAAATTGTGCAGTTTGTATGGGAGGTGGTAGAAGGAGTGGGGCAGTTTAGTGATTTATTCAAATATAACTAGGAATATTATAAAATTGACATCCCTTACATTTCAGACTAGTGCCATTCATACATTTCAAGGATTTTTTGTGAAGTTGTAAAACTGTGTCATATTGTACGGGAGGAGAAGAAGTGGTAAAGCTAATCACTTAATTTTCTCTAATATTAATAATAATACTATTTAAGTATTTAGTACAAAATGTGAGCTCGATAAATGTTATATGTTCTGAGAAAATCAGCTTTATGAAAAAGTACAGTTTGTAAAGGTGGTGGAAGGAGTGGGAGGATTCAAATAAGTTTTATACAATATATCAGATTTATGACAATAGCACATTTCAAAATACATATCATTAGCTTGTATCGTTTCCAAGAAAATTTGATTACTGTAAATGATTGAAAATGAGTCATTTTGTATGGGAGTGATAGAAGGAGTGGAGCGATTTGGCCGGTTCACGAACTTGACCTTACTGTTTCACCAAAACCGACGTGTGCAAAATTTGAACTTTTTACCTCAACGCGTTCTCAAGCTAGAGAGCGAGCGGACGGGCGGACTAACGGACGGACAGACGGACATCCGGTTTTGAGACTTTTGAGTGATAATATTAACTTCTGTATCATTCATTTTTTTCTCCGTGCCTTATTTCTTAGCGTTACAAACTTTAGAGCAAACTTATTATACACTCAGATTTCATCTAGAGTATAAAAATTGTAATTCTCCCATTCTTTCTTTCCTCATCTCATATAAACTGCAACCATTGCACTATCAAAGCTCAAATTTAATGTAAAGCATTTTGTTATTGACAATAGGGACATTCGAGAAAATAGGTTTGATCTCGCCACATTTTCGCAACTATATTATAATACTATATGCTTTATTGTTTCATAAAAAAATGAAGTAGATTTGTACAATTTATTTTTATTTTATTATATTTACCCTCTATAATTGATTGAAAACAAAATCTAAATATAAAAACTAACCATCCACTTCTTCTGTCTCCACTAATACAAACTGCATAAATTCACAAAATACAATGAATCCCTTTTCTTAGCTCTTATAAAATCAAAGAAACTCAAAGTCGACGTGCAGTGAGAGATGAGAAAATTAGTTCATCACTTTTAACAACTCTTATAAAATTCGCAGCTTGACGTGTACGGCCAATACTTTAAACCAATTTTCAATACAAACGTGGAAGCACTCTAATAATTTTTATTTGGTAGACACGAAATAGTAACTCAAATTTCATTCGAAATATTAAATCAAAAACTTACGTACACATGTGATATCATTTGATAAATTGTATGGGAGGGAGAAGATGCGGTGAGGGGATTTGGTCTATTCATTAACTTAAACTTACTTTTTGGGCAAACATAACGCTTGCAAAGTTGGCTGTTTCTAGCTTTAGATGTTCTCAAGTTAGATAAAAGCGAACGAACGGACGACAAGAAAAGGACATTTATCTTAACAATTATAAGTCTTAGCGAAAATACGTACGAAGGAAAGTCAAAAATTTCGCGAAATGAAGGGGATGGATAAGGGAGGTGGATATATTTTTACCTCGAGGTAATCTTGCACTCAATACAGGTATATATACAATTTTCTGTCAAATCGAATCACTAAAATTTAAGTTATCGCCAAATCAACAAGTAAATCGGAAAGAAAACGCTACATAGTTAGCGACGAAATTGAGTCTCGTCTGTGATAAGAGTTCGTTATCAAGAAAGGGAAACCGCCATAAATCGATACAACCATTTTGAATGCCCTCCACGATCATTTAGAAATGTCTAAGGTCAGCGCAAAATGGGTACCGAGAATGCTCTTAGTGGTTCACAAAAATCAGCGCGTCGAGAGTTCACACAAGTTCTTGGATACCTGTAGCGAGAACAGGAATGAAATTTTGACCCGAATTGTTATTGGAGACGGAGCTTGCGTTCACCATTATGAGCCTGAATTAAAGCAAAAGTCAATGCAGTGGCTCTATAAGGGCACTTTACCCCTAAGAAATTCAAGGTCTCACAATCCGCGGAAAAATCATGACCACTATTTTTTAGGATTCAGAGGTGATTTTGATGATCGACTGTAAAGAAATAGGACAAAATAGCATAGGGAAGTGCTATCCCAATCTACAGCAAAAATTAAAGGATGCCATCAAAGAAAAAATAAAATGAAAGTGGATGCGAGGTGTGCTGCTTTTGCACGACAACACACCTGTTCGCAAGAGCCACGTTGCAATGGCTGCCCTACAGAAATGCAGCTGTGCAATATTGCACCACCCTCCTTATAGTCCAGATCTGGTCCCTTCCGATTACTATTTGTTCCCAAAACTGAAGAACTTCGTTGAAGAAAATTTTCCAACGACAAAGAGGTGAAGTCGGCAATTTCGGCCTATTTTGAAGGCTTTAATAACACATTTTTTTAGACGGAATTAATGAACTTCGGGAGTATCATACCACTCTCAAAGTTTATTTATTGTATTGGGCTTAAGAGAGAATATATTAAAAGGAAAAATAATAAGTTGTTTAATATTACACCCTTCCCTGTCATTTCGCGTAATTTTTGGCCTCCCATCGTATATGGTATGAATTTGATCATATTTCATGTTCTGCAACTTACCCTTACTAAATTTTTCGATTCGATTGCTTTAAAATTTTAAAACTCAGTTTGAGCTGAAACGCCATGTTATGTTGAAATGACATATACCCTAGTTTAAACATCAACAAATTTGCTGTAAGTGAAAACCAAAACAAAAACGCGTTCAATAGCTTTTGAGTGATGCGGCAACATACGTTTTGAATCTAGAGATTTTATTATTAGTATAAATTTCGCGTTTCATAACTAAATTAGCATCAAAATGCAAAAAAAGTCCGTCTGTACGTACGCCATCCGGTATGCATATGGACTCATATCTCCGAGATCGTTAAAGAAAGGAAGTTGATTTTTGGGTGGACTGTAGATTGGGCAATTGAGCACTATTTCCTAATTTTAGTGCAAGGGGAATGCGATGAAAGGGAGGGGAAGAGGTTTAAGGTAGAAAACTACGCTTGCTAATATCTTTAATACGTATACAGATAGAAATCTGAAATTCGCCATGAGGGTAAATCATTTATGAGAGAAAAGTAAAAATAAACTAATTACCTATATATATCCAGTTGGGTAGAAAAAGCAGGGTAAATTTCGCTCCAAATATCGGGCTTCACCTTTGGCAAACTATGGTAAAATGCCTCTAGTGTCCCATCTATAATTGAAACCTGGAACGTATTTGAATCTCGAAAATAAACTACGCTATGTCATTTTATTCAACTTTTCCGTAGAGCAGTTTCAAAACTACTGAGATCATACATCATACATATACTTTAACTTTTATTATGATGTCATTAATACCAAGTTTAGTATACCTCTACGAAGCTCTCGAAGAACTGAATCAATTAACGTTTAGAAAACATCACTAAGTCGACATAGCATATTTGTAGGGGGAAATGGAACGCATTTCAAAAATGGCTCAAAATTTCAAACCGTTTTATATCAAGATCTTATGCAGTTGAAACTTTGTCGAATTATGATCCTTAGTTTATATAAAAGTCTTATGATGAAGGTTGAAAGGGGAAGGAGATGAGGTGAAAAAATGTCGATAACTTTAGTAATTTCTTAGAACTTTGGTAAAAGACACTAAGTTCAAATTTTGCAGGTGCTTACATCCATTTGATATACATAAAGCAAAAAACTAGTTTAATTTCAACAAGGACTGATACTCACCGAAGGGGGTCCTAACCTGCACAAGGTGTGTATTGAAAAAATACAAAAATTCAAAATTTGTGATTCAAATTTTAAGCTAGAGACTTGAAAATTTGTGCAATTTAATTAAAAAAGTGCGTAAAAGTTCGAAATATTATCTACCTTAAAAACATCTTCTCTCTCCCATACAAAAGTATTTTCTCGAACATTTTTAAGAAAACAATTATCATAAACCCATTAAAAGCTATTAGTTTGGAATTTTGCGCAAGCTCTTCTAAAAATAAATGCAATAAAGCTGCGGCAAAATTTCTTAAATTCCCTTTGTGCTTTTACCCTCTGCCATACAAGAGTATGATTTAAACGAATTGCAATAATTCCACTAAAATTTAGCAAATTAGAAGCCACTGAATTGAAATTTTTAAGGAAAACTTTCAATGAACTAAATTTGCAACAAAACATTGCAAATAAAATACACCGATATTCACAGAAATTCTATAAAACTTCGTACATGAAACTAACATTCTGTAGAAAGAATTTTCAACGTGATTCGATTAATCAATTAAGAAATTTTTAACTTCCACCCAATTTTTACATAGCTCATTCCCCCTCCACCCCCCTCCACCCCCTACACAACCAAACTTGTGGAAATAAATTAATGAAATAGTGGTTCTTTACACTGGAACTTTGAAATCGCAGTTAAGTGGTAAATTATTGACAAGAGCCCTGCCCTGGAATCCAATTCACTTAGTCTTCTCTATCCACCCTTACCTGCATATTGACTTTCCACTTTCCACTCATCACCAACTTATCCCAAGAATAATAAAGTTGCCCCCGACTTTTTGGCACATATTCTGTGTGAAAAATATACCAGCTTGTCCACTCGTTATGGTCGTTCTCTCTTCTCTTCCTCTACCTTCCTAATCGCATTCCTTTCCTCCATGACTGTGTTTGTGCATTGCACATAAAGGCCGAAATTGCCTATAACACAGGTCATTCTGTAAAAAAAACGTACGGGCAAAATTCGAACCTCGTATTTTTTACCAGAGCCCTAAAAAATTACTTTAAAAAACCCGCAATTTTCACCGCCCATTTTAAAATTTTTACCAACATTAAAGGTCATATAGGTCTACAATCTGACAAAATATATCCACATAGGTTTTTGAGATATAACAGTTTGAAATTTTTAAAATTGATGCGTTCTTAAAATGCTTCCCATTTCTCCCACTACAAAAATACCATATTATATTTTTCTCATTTTTCTCTCTCGCTAGTCCAGCTTAATATATGTTTCAAGTTTCAATTGCAAACCTTAGAAGATAGTCGGGATATTAATTTTTAAGTGTTTCTACTTTAAACCACCCCTGTTTCTCCCCCTTACAAGTATAGGCCTTCCACTAAGTTGATTATAGTTGATCTGAATTCATATATGCCACCAAGGTTCTAAAATATTAATTTATCGTGATAAGTAATTTCGGAAACATTATCATTTGGAAAAATTAATCGACCGGCAATTGGTTTGTAGCCCCGCCCCCACTGGATAAGAAAATTAATTTATTTCCACTCTTTTTTTTTCCATAAATAAATATATCCTAATGTCGAGTTTCAGCTTTCTATCTGTGTTCGTAATGGAGATATAACAAAGCGCTTATACCTTAGTCCGCCCTCTCCTCCCTCTACTCGACAAAATGTAGGCAATGAAATTCGTCCTTATCTAAAATCCACCAAAAAATGAATTTTCTGTATGTAAGGGTTTCGGAGTGTACACGTATGGCGTTCGGGCTAAGACGTACAGACAGATATATTTTTATTTTTCATTTTTAGGTTAATTTAATTTGAAGCGTAAAAAATAATAAAAATTTAGGATAGCAAATTTTTTTTTCTGCGTCGATCATAAAAAATAAAATAATTTGCATTAATTTGTATTGGAGGTGGTAAAAGGAATGATCGAATCAGAACAGCATTTTTAACAAGAATGGTGTTCACACTGTTAAACTTTCATTTTCAAGTCGATTGTTTCGATGAAAAATAAATTTCTCGCCATTACGAAATTTCGTGAAATTTTTCTAGGAGGTGATAGAAGAAGTAGGAGGAAGTAGTCTTTTCATTGCCCTATAGTTGTTTTTTCAAAATGGGCAGAATTACAGAAGGACTAAAGAACACACTGTTACTTTGAGTTGAGGTTTTTCAAAAGATATTTCTGTTTCCTTGTTTCTATGCGCTTATTATTTCTTAGCGTTACAAACATCAGAGGCATACAAATAAATTTTTAAAATTTGTCCGCTCTTTTCTTGCACCACTTTTACCAAGGACTACCTATTCCGTGCACATTAACTTCAAAATCGAAATAATTATACATATTTGAATGTATTAGACTATTTATCAACGAAGAGGAAGTCGATATGCGGCTGTTATGTAACAATTTTTTATTCGAATCACCAGTAAGAGCATCAATTAGTCCAAGTTATTTTTCGGTATTGCGTATAATTTTATAAGATACTGCACATTACTAGTAAAATGTTTCTATTTCGATTCGACATTGCACAGTAGAGAGTAAATTTCACCTCACAAACTAATCATAGATCTCGGAAATGTTTCTGGCTCTAAACGGAAAGAAATTGCACAAGGTGCGTCTCTTAAAATTTTTTAGTGAAATTGTTTGCAGATCACATATCGGTTGTCGTCAACTAAAGTGCGCTATATTTGGCTTTTCTTCTTATGCTGTTGTTGTCCCCAATCTTCATACATAATTGCTCACAAGTAAATTCTGATCGTTTGAAGCGGACACAGGTGTGACACGTAAAGTGGGGACAATGCCTTAATGCGTAAGTGGAAAAATGAAACTGGAGCTCCGCCCTGTTACTGTCTCATTCATGATGACTCTACCTGCCAGGTGTACCCTCGTACCGTAAACAAATAAAAAATTTTGTATTTAACAGAAGAATAGCGTCATTGGATATTAAACAAATCCAGAGAGCGATCCACTCAAAGATTTGTATTGTATAAAAAGGTACTCGAGTCCGGCCAAGTTCATCAATACGTTTCGAACATTCAGGTGATATCATCTTCCCAACTCAAAGCTATCAAAACGGGATCCCAAGGATTTTAGTGTCCGTGTTCGCATAATACTCAAGTTCCGCATTTTAAAAATGAAAGTGTTTATTGTGTCGACGATTTTTCTTGCCGCCGCAGTCATCGCGGCGCCAAGTATTTCAAATAATAAAATCGAAAGTGGTGAAGCCTTTACGCGAATTGCAAAAATGGTCGGCCGCTGTGCGGAAAGTGGTGACTTAACAGCCTGTCTTGCTGTGAAAGGGATTAACATGCTAAACCGTGCCTCAAGAAGTAACAATATTGAGGTTATCCCAGGAGTAATCTTCACAAGGTACTTTCTGAAATCGTAAAGTATTACATTTGATCAAGCACGCGTTTTTAAACGAAAAGTCTCAACTAAAATTGTGTGTTGTCTATATGGTGTGATGAAGTAATTAGGAGTAATTTTCAGTTTTTTGCAGCATCCCGTACGGTATGACTGTGCCGCTTGCGGCAAGATGAAACACATCTTAAATTACTATAAAAGCTATGCGTTATTTTGTCGTAAAACGTTACATGCTGTTTAGTACTAACTTTTAGGCACAAAACATTTTGTAGTAAGTTGACTGGAAGTCCTGTAAGTTGATTCATCACAGCACACAGACTTATAAAGCATTGTAAATAATTTTGGGAACTAGGATCTAGGAAGTGCTTACTCGTATGTGGCGGTTTTTTAACATTGATGTATAATATTTAATTTTAGAAATCCATCGGTCGTTGAAAGCGCTGAAAAACAAATTTCTGAAAGTGAAATATTATCTAATCTGCCAACTGAATCTGGAGAAAGAAGCGGAAAATTATACGATATGGCCCTGGAATCGGCAACAGAATTCCTTAACACACATAACTTGCAAGTGAAGATTCCAGGAGAAGCTACTCAAGAACTTGCTCGAGCTCTTGACGAAGGTAAAGATAATAATATATTCAACATAATGTGTGCCGTAGTTAATTTCTAAACTTTTCAGGACGTGGCAAAATGAAGAAGCTTATGGGACCACTCTTATTAGCTGTAGGAGCTAAACTCTTTGCTCTTCTGCCAATTCTGATTGGAGCCGTTGCTTTGCTTGCAACAAAGGCCCTTATTGTTGCCAAAATTGCTTTCGTTCTTGCTGGTGCTCTTGGTCTCGGAAAACTTTTCAGTGGCGGATCGTCATTATTAGGAAAATTCAGTGGAGGTGGCAGCCAAATTTGGGGAGGTGCTCCTAACACTGGTTGGTTGAATGGTGGTTCACAAGGTTGGTCGTCAGGATCTGCATCATATCCATATGCTAGAAACCTAGATGCACAAAATCTAGCTTATAATGCACAAGAACCATCTGCCGAGCTAGAGCATTAAAATGACATGAAAAATCATGCTAAAACTTCAAACTCGATACCAAAAGTATTCATTCGTAAATTTTCATGAAGCCATCTTATTTTAGAACATAAGAAAATAAAATGTAAAGTGTAGTTTCAATTTAGGAAACAAATTAATTTGTAAGTTATCATAGAATAACATAATATTTATTTTACAAAAGTAAAGAAACTCTTCATAAACACGACTATGACGCATTATAACCACACTTGTAGCGTTTACTATTTTACAAAAAAAAAATGTTTGCCAATGATGTCCCATTTTAGACATTATACATTTTTAGAAGATTCTCATAAAAAATGCTCTGCAATTTTTTTCGTAAAGGACAAAGTCGCAAATAATTCATGAAATATTTTGTTTGTTGATGTAAGGTGTCGAAGCTTGAAAGAGATTGAAAGAATTTATGCTCATCACGTGTGATATTTGACTGTTGTTAATAATTTTGCAAAGCTGCAAACGAAAGAACTACAGTACAATTTGATCAAAATCCAATTAAAAAAATGTGATCTTTCTCAGGTTCTGCTAACAAGTTGGGAGATAGTTTCATTATTCCTCAGGTCAATGGGAATGTTTAAGCCTGTAAATGCAATTTTTGCGCGCGGAGGAAATTATAGCTGATTTTAAATATATTTGATATGCTACTATCAAAAATTCACAACTTTACAACAAACCAATTTGGTTAGAAACTAAATAAGCCTTTGACTTCAAATTTCGAATGAAGTTCTTTGTTTTCTATTTGATGTCTACCAATTAAAAATTATTTAAGTGCCTGCACTCCATCCACCGTTTGCAAATTTTCACGAAATATAAATAAATAATTTTCGCAGTGCCTTTTGTTTAACATTATATGTTATAAACCTCAAGGAAGACGTCGGGTTGGTCGACCATGTAACACATGAAAGCGAGCGGTTGAGCAGGAGGCCAGAGGTATAAATGACCTCCGCTGCACAGAAATACAGAAGGAATATGGATATGCCTTTGTATATAACGTTTTGTTTGCATATGGAATATGGATATATCTTTGTTTATAATTTTTTGGTTGCAAAATTCACACTTTTGGGTGTACGTAATCGTAAGAATTCTTGCAACTTTTCAATTTCTGCAGTACTTAAGCTGAATGGTGTCTACATAAACTCGTCGCTGCAACGTAATTCGTTTTATCGCCAAAGCTTACGCCACTCGCGTATTAAGTTGGCTTTAGATTTTGGAGCCAAAGAACAAATGAACTCGAAAAATGTTGATTAAACACTGTTCGTACTGTATATATAGATATACACACATGTGTGACTTAAAGATGGGCACCCAAGACCATCTCTTCTGGAAAGCACGCGATCCTTTGCAGCGCGGCCTCAAAACTCCGCCTCTGCTTTGTTCGCCATCTCCCTATGCAAACATACCGACGACGCAGTATCTTACAGCCCCACCCCAATGCTCGAACCTTAGGCAGAAAATCCCACAAAATGAGCGATTATCAGGTGAAAATAATCTCAATCGAGTATAGGAAAAGAAATCTCGACTAACTCGGGAAAAAATTTCTCCTGAAATTTCAAACTGAATAGAATCTGAGGAACCCAGTGACACTAGGTCTGAGTACCTGATATTGCACATTCGAATTGTAATGTTTTGATTAATTACTTCCTCTCTAACTACTGCAAAGCGCACGATCCTGAGCAGCGCGGCTGGGATTTTTCGGACGACATAATCTAGTGCCAAGTTGAAAAGAATGGGGCTAGACCATCTCCCTACTTTAAACTACATTCCGTTCGAAAGCTGGTTGTCGAATCGGGGTGTATTCTCACTTGAGACTCAGTGTTCGTCATTGTGAGTCTTATTAGTTGGGCTAGTTTTGGGGGAATTCCAAAGTCAATCATGATTTGGAACAGTACGCTCCTGCCGATACTGTCGGATGCTTGTTTAAAATCTACGAAGATTACGGTCGAACGGACATCAGGTTTTTCTATCATTCATTTTCATCGCTGAGTCTTAGTTTTAGCGATACAAACTTTGAGGAAAATGTATAATACCCTCTGTGAAAGGAAAAGTAGAAATCGTTGAATTTTATTACGAAAACACGTTCAATCACAGCTACGAAGCCCAAAATTCGCTGAAAATTTGACCGCAATCATGTGCTTTCTAAGATTGTTTTTGCGCAACCTAGTCAAAAAATTTCAAGAGACTGGCTCAGTGCGAGATGTGAAGACACCGACACGGTTTCGCCCCAGACATTCAACCGAAAATATCGCCGCAGTAACTGAAATTGTTGAAAACCACCCAAACACCTCAATTCGTCATCGTGCTCAAGAACTTGACCTGTCGACGTCCACACTTTAGCGAATATTGACGAAAGATTTGGCTCTGCATGCACAAGTTCCAACAGACTCAAAACTGAACCGGCGGACCACCAGCAATGCCGTACTTTTTTTGATTTTCTTGGAAAATATGAATGATAATGATTTTTGCAAAATATCATGTCTTGTGACGAAGCTCATTTTCATATTGGCGTTAATAAGCAAAATTGCCATATTTGTGTATCCGAAAGTCAACGCACTCACAACCAGTAACTGTTTGGTGCGGATTGTGGGTCTAAAACGTTATAAGGCCGTATTTTTCGTGACCGGAGATAGAGTATATGGACACGGACGACCTCTATTTTCAACAGGATGATGCTACATGCCTTAAAAGTTCTGAAACAATCAAGTTATTGCGCACGAAGTTCCCTGGTTGCGTAATTTCGCAATTTGGAGACACCAATTGGCCACCAAGATCTTGCGATTTAACACCATTAGACTTCTACGCTAACTATTCGCAAACTATTCCAACTCTCAAAGTGAACATTGAACCCGCCATCATTGAAATAGAGACCCAAATATCGGAAAGAGTGATCGATAATTTCGAGAAAACAATGAAAAAACAAAGAATTTTGAAAATCAGTTTCAAAATCGTTCAAAAATCTTTCACTTCTTCTGCCACTTTCCGTACAAAAATCACTATTAACTACTCCGAAGAATTGAAAATGTTTTACCATAACCTTTTCTAGGCATTGCATGTAGAGTATCGCATAATTGGACATTAAGCGTAATCACAGTTCAGTTATGTTTTTGAATCGTTTTAGATAGAGATAGATAGATAGATAGATATTTTGTTTATTTAACCAAATTATTCAAACAATTTACAATACATATATCAGTTTAACGAATGAGACAAAAATTAATTTAGAAATATACATAAGATTAAACAATGACTTTCATTGTCTATTTTTGTAAACTTTACTTCATAAAATTAAAAAGAAACTGTGAAGGAAACAAAAAAAGAATAAACATGACAGGACTACTACTCCAGATGAAAGAGAATTTTTTCGATTCGATGACATTTTGTAGGGGAAGTGGTAAATTGGTTGACGACATTGAACAAATTTTTTCTCATCACGATAAAGTTGCTATCAAAATGTTTTTTACAAAATTTACCATTCAAAAATTTAATAGGGAGAAACTTGTGCAGTTTGTATGTGAGGTGGTGGATTGTATGGGAAGGAGTAGAAGGAGTAGAGCTAATAGTCTATTTTTTCTCACTATGTTAAGTGTACAATTTAAACTCGATAAATTTTATACGCACTAAGTAAATTAGCTTAGAGCATTTCATGAAAAAGTACAGTTTGTATGAGAGGTGGTGGAAGGAAGGGAAGGAATTAAATAGTTTTCATACAGTAGATACAAACTATCATAAAAGTAGTATATTCCAAATTTCAGATCAATAGCATCTATGCTTTTTTTTAATTATTTCGAAAAAGTTATTACTGCAAAATTTTAGATCAATAAATTTTATACGTACTGAGTAAATTGGTTTAGAGTGTTTCATGAAAAAGTGCAGTTTGTATAGGAGGGGATTGAAGGATAGGGTACGGTACATTAAAATCATCATGAAAATAATATGGACCAAATTTCAGACCAATAGCTTTTATATTTCTCGAGCAAAGTTTATTGTCAAATTGCGCAATGGTGTCATTTTGTATGGGAGGAGGTAGAAGGGGTAGAAGGGATAGCGCGTTTCTGACCGTTCACGAACTTGGCCTTACTTTTTTGTTAAAACTGACGTGTTCAAAATTTAAACTATCTAGCTCAACGCATTCTCAAGCTAGAGAGTGAACGGACGGACATCCGGTTTTGAAATTTTTGAGTGACTATATGAACTTCCGTAGCAATCATTTTTCTTTTTTCTTCCGAGCCATATTTCTTAGCGTCACAAACTTTACAGGAAACTTAGATTTACTCTAGAGTATAAAAATAATAATAATAATAATCAATTTGTATTGGATTACTTAATACTAAATTAGCTTTACAACTAAACCATCCAGTGCTGTGTTAAATTCGAATATAAAAACAAAACAGGTTTACGATTGCGCGTAAAGCGCAATCTTACAATACTCTAGATGAACTAGAATTTTTTATGATCCAAAGAAATTTTGTATGGGGAGTGGTAAAAGGGGTGATAGCATTGAACTAGTTTTTTCCCCATCATGCTAAAGTAAATTGAATAGGAACTGAGAAAATTAGTGTGTTAGATTTAGTGAAAATGTGCAGTTTGTATGGGAGGTGGTAGAAAGAGTGTGGAGATTTTAGTGATTTTTTTAGAAATAACTAAGAATATCATAAAATTGACATCTCTAAAATTTTAGACTAGTAACATTCACACTTTTAGAAAATAGATTTTTTGTGAAGTTGTGAAACTGTGGAATATTGTAGAAGCAGTGAAGCTAATATATTATTTTTTTTCTGATCTTAATGATAATGCTAATTAGGTATTTGTTATAAAATGTCAGCTCGATATATGTTATATGTTCTGAGAAAATCATCTTAGAGCATTTCATGAAAAAGTGTAGTTTGTATGAGAGGGGCTGGAAGGAGAGGGAGGACGCACATAGTTTTTATACTGTAGATTAAAATCATTATGAAAGTAAGATATTCCAAAAGTCAGACTAATAGCTATACTTTTCGAGCAACTCCGTTTATTATCGAATTGCGAAATTGTGTCATTTTATATGGAAGGGGGTAGAAGGGTTGAAGCTAATCGTCTAATTTTTTTTGGCCTTACTAACAATTTTAAATAAATATTTAGTGCACAATTTCAGCCCGCTAAATTTTATACGCACTGAGTAAACTGGCTTATAGTAATTCATGACAAGTACAGTTTGTTTGGGAGGTAGTAGAAGGAGGGGATTGATATTATCATAAAAGTAACATATTCCAAATTTTAGGCTAATAGCTTTTATACTTCTCAAGCAAATCTGTTTATTGTCAAATTGCGCAATTGCGTCATTTTGTATGGGAGGGGGAAGAAGGGGTGGAGCGATTTGGCCCGTTCACAAACTTGAACTTACTTTTTTGCCAAAAACAACGTGTACGAAATTTGAGCTTTTTAGCTCAACGTGTTCACAAGCTAAAGAACGAACGGACGCACGGACTGACATCCGGTTTTGAGATTTTTGAGTGATAATATGAACTTTTGTATCATTCATTTTTTTCTCCGACCTTTATTTCTTAGCGTTACAAACTTTATGGCAAATTTATAATACTCTCAGATTTCATCTAGAGTATAAATATGAAAATTACTAACTTAAGTTTGAAATTTATAAGATATTACGTTTATCTAGCTTTTTATTTAATTTTAGTTTAGTCTTCAATAGTGAAATTGAGGTGAATTAAAAAATTAAGTTACTTTAGATTTCTATGTAATATATTGCTTAGATTTAGGTGACACATTCAAACGCGAGCTAAAGTTCTGTTATTCGATTGGCTTACTTTTATTTAAATTTTAGTAGTTTTACATAGCTTTCCCTCTGTGGGATGGGGCAGTAGAATTAACCCACAGCCAGTCCTGCTTGCCCTAAAACGGTAAATGGACACTGGATCATGGGGTTATAACCCGTTACCTTAAGACCTAACTGATACGAGAAATGGATACAGCGCCTCGTATACGGACGGATTCTACAGTAATTACTTATCGCACTCGAAAACGGACTATGATTGGCTTCTAGAACGTTTTAACATTGAATGACGGGGGAATGGCTGGGGTTACTTGGTCCTTGCACCGCCAATCAGTGATCGACCGAGAAATGGAGCACTATAACATCCAAATCTTGGGCTTGAGCGAGGTCAGGTGGACAGGATCAGGAGAAGAACGAACCCCTAGCGGAAACACAATTTTGTACGTTGGTTCTGAGAGTAAAGCCAAAACTAGCGTGGCGGTCGTCCTTACACCGAGGGCGAGAAACAGTCTCATTAGCTGGGAACAAATCCCGGATGGGATAGGGTTACGACTAGTGTCAAAAACGTCACCAACTAATACCGCAACACCTGGTGACAAAGAGGAGTTTTATAACCAATTGAGTGCCACCTTCGATCTTGTTCCAAGAGGTGATATCATTATATTTGTATTAGGTGATTTTATTATATATTGACAACACTGGTCTAGAACACTTCATGGGGAAGCATGGTGACTTGGGTTGACGAGTCACGACTTTGGATTAAGAGACCCGAAAATGGTCATCGGAGGTACACTTTTTCAATTCGCAAGAGTCATCATAAAACATATTGGGTTTCCCCTGATGGTATTACACAGAACCAGTTCGACTATTTGGCTATAAGATGCCGACGGAGAAGATTTTTTTTTTTTATGTTTATCGAAATTAACTTAGGGGGTCACCCTTTAATGCGCGATGCACAGCTAATTAGACATAGGTAGGGGAAACAAGAGGAAATAGGGAAATCAGCAGGAAAACACAGAAGCGAAGAGTTTGAAGTGGCGGTGAACATTGTTCTTAAACTGCTGAAGGTTGTTTTCAGTGGGAAAGAGATTGCCTGGTAATGAATTCCACAACACTGTCGTCCGAGGGATGAAGGACTGCCTAAACTTCACTGTTCTCCACGGCACGGGCTTCACAGTGTACTCGTGTGAGCGTGCAGCTTGGCGAGTATTTCGGGGGGCATTGAATACAGGTGGTATTAGAGCTTTTAGTTCCTTGCTGCATTCACCATGAAAGTATCTATAGTAAATGCAGAGTACACTGATATTTCGACGGTGCTCGAGGGAATCAACTAAGGCTGATATAGCTTCATCTCCAATTAGTCGGAATGCGTGTTTCTGGATACGGTCAAGAAGAGCCAGATGTGATTTTGGGGCCGCAGCCCAAACATGCAAGTTGTACTCAAGACATGGTCGGATATAAGCCTTATAGATGGTAGCTAGTTCGGACGCAGAAAAGTATTTCTTACACTTCCGCAGAATACCTAGACGTTTCGAAGCATCAAGAGCAATTTCGTAGATGTGTTGGCGCCAATCAAGGCGATTGTTAAATTTTACACCTAGTAACGTGAAGTTTGCAGAAGATGAAATTTGTACGCCATTTATGGACATATTAGCGGCCGACGTCGGAACGTTATGTTTAAGAGATAGATGACAGGACTGCGTTTTTAAGGCATTAAACTCTACTCTGTTTTTCCTGCCTCATTCCAGGATTAAACTGAGGTCAGAGTTCAATGATAGTATTGACTCATTGTGGCATGAGCCAACTGATGTTGGGCGTGCCTCCGCAGGAGAGTCAAATTGGAAGGTGTTATCCAAAGTGCATCTGGGAAGCAATGAATAGGATTGAGAGTAACTGACAGAAGGTCGTTTATGAAGACTAAAAAAAGGGTAGGAGATAAATCTGAGCACTGAGGGACGCTGGAATCAATGGGAAAGGGTGCAGAAGTTACTCCGTCTAGCACGACTCTAATAGAGCGCTCGCAGAGAAAACTCTCAATCCATTTAAGAAAAGGTGTATTAAAACCATAGGCCTTCAGCTTAGCTAAGAGAGATTTGTGACAAACTCTGTCGAACGCTTTAGCAATGTCAAGAGCAAGTACGTGACTTTCTCCGAATTTGTGAATGCAGGAGTTCCAACCCTCGGTTAAATAGATAAGGAGATCGCCAGTTGAACATCCCGAGCGAAATCCATATTGGCGGTCATGTATAAGATTTTTATCCACAAAAAATTTGACGAGCCTGCGATTGACAGCAGTTTCCATTACTTTTGAAAGCACTGAGGTAATGGCTATGGGGCAATAATTAGAGGGGATTGGCAGAACATTCGCGACCTTCCAGATCTGAGGAAAGCACCCTAAAGAATAAGAAAGATGATACAGATTACGAAGAGGTTTAGCTAGAGAGGAAGCGCAATTTTTAAGGACAATGGGGAAGATGCCATCAGGACCAGCAGACTTGTGAGTATTTAGCTCCTGTAGAATCCTGGAAATAACCCTAGTTCAAAAACGAAGTGATGGCAGCAAGAAGCCCGAGTCTGGTAAACACGCAGAACTCTGATTCGACGGTGGAGACTTAGAGTTTCTTGCGAAGTTTGCTGCCAAAAGGTTTGCTTTTTCAACTGGATCAACAACGGTTCGGTCACCATCGAGAAGAGGAGGTGTTGAAGACGTGCTGAAATTGTTATTGACATGTTTCGCAAATGACCAGAAAGATCTTGAGTTTGATGTCTCCTCGATGTGCGAGCGAAGTGTGGAGTTGGCGTGGGGAGCGATCACTACTTGATGGTTGCCTGTTTGAGACCACAAGTTCTCCAAATGAAACACGAGCTTAATGTGGATAGACTTAGAAACTCCAACAGAAAGCGCGAGTGCAACACAATTCTACGCGACAAGCCATCAACATTGGGCGGATATGAAATTCGCACACTGTACGCCGATTGGGAGGCAACCAGAAACACGTTTCTAACTAGTGCTGAGGAAACTGTGGGATATGTACAAAGCGCTGAGAAACACAGGATGTCGCAAGCCACATGGGACAGGGTTTGCGATCGAAAAAAAGCCAAATTGGCAATCATTTCTCAACTCGATGTCCACCAAAGAACACCCGACTTGGGACAGAACCACCGCGATGTTCATATACAACTTCAAAAGGCTATTAGACGCGACAAGAGAAAGGCTATTGAAGATCTGGCTAATAAGGCAGAATCTGCGGCTTACCTTGAGAATATGGGCTTACTATTCAAAATAATGAAACAGTTGACGAACGGGAATTTCATCACCAACTACCTGGTGGGAGAAGTCAACGGAACTCTCCTTAATATGAATGAACACCAGTTGCGGCGATGGAAGGAATACTTCTCTGATATTTTAAGCATCTCGTCAGAGGAAGATATTCCAGAAACAGAACAAGTAACAAACATCCAACCGCAACAAATCTCTATTAGGGACGATCCACCAAATAAGGAAGAGATAGTTTCCGCCATTTGGTCAATGCTATAGTGGAAAGGAAAGCCTCAGGTGTAAACGGACTACCAACCGACCTCCTCAAAGTAGACCCAGAAATAGCAGCCGATATACACCTCCCACTTTTTACTGAGGTGTGGAATGATCTTCCTTCTCTCTACACCTCAGTGAAGATCCGACTGAATGGAAGGAGGGCATCATTGTGAAAATTCCAAAGAAGGGCGACCATCGAGGTTGTGGCAATTGGCGTGGTATATGTCTAGTTACTGCCTCATCGAAAAGCATGACTGGTAATTCTCAATAGGGTTGGTGATGTCGAGCAGTCTGGAAGATTATCAGGCTGGAGTCCGTAAAGGGTCGCCTTGTACCGACCACACAAATAACCTACGGATAATATTGGAGCAGTCAGACAAAATGGGTTCGCCACTACATCTCTGTGGACTTCGACAAGACTTAAGACATATATATGGAATGTTTTGCATAGGAGTATTTCAGATAAGGTCCTAGCTATGATGAAAGAATCTTACGAAGATGCAAGGTGGCGGGTCTTATTTAGAAGAGAGCTGTCCAAGAGCTTTCCAGTGCAAACGGGTGTCAGGCAAGGCTGCAATGTTTTTGGTGGTAATAAATGACATCTTGAAAACTGCACTGGAAGGTGGGAAAGATAAATGTCTTCACTGGAGACTATTTAACATCTTAAGTCAAATAGATTATGCTGATGACGTGTATTTGCGTGCACATAATCGTTCGGAATTAGAGTCAAATGTTTGCTCGTTGAATTCTAAATACAAAGAGGCGGGACTGAAAATAAATATGCGTAAAACCAACAACATGCACATGGGTTCGAACACAAGCACACCGGTTGTTTTTAGTGGACAAGGTGTGAAAGAAGTGCAAGATTTTTGTTATCTAGGAAGCATTGTCAGCATGGACGGCGGAGCCGAAAAGGATATTGAGGCTCGTCTAAATAAATCTCGGCAGACCTTCAGCATCCTTTCCTTTCTAGAAATTAAGAGAGATCTCCCTTCGCACGAAGTTTCAAGTTTTGACGCATGCGTCAAGTGCGTGTTGTTATATGGTTGTACTACGTGGAAAAGGACTGTTCTATAGTGCTAAAAAATTTTTTGTGTCATTTTTAGCTAAAAACTAACTTTGAGTTCGTGAATGGGCTACATCCCCCCACTCCTTCTACCCCCTCCCATTCAAATTTCATGAAATTTCGAAATATAAAGAAATTGATTTTGCCTTGAAACTATTTAAGCTATCGATTTGAAAATTAGGTCAAAGTATTATGATATAGATGTCATTTGTTTAATATCAATCAATATTATATAAGTACCATATCTATCAATAGCAAATAAATGTATATCAATATAATATCTATTAATACAACATAAAAGCTTATCAATATTAATATACCAAAAATGTCCATTCATTCATTATCTATTATTCAATGTAACGTAAAAATTCCACATAGATTGTATTTAATTACAAATATGCAATTTAGCGAATTCATTAAATTATGAGTCTTTTTATGCACCTGTCGCGTAAGTCGCATCATGTTGCATCTGCCAGTTCGCTAGCGGAATCTAGGCATCATATTGCGTCTGGCTTCTTATCGCTAGAACAATGCATGGAAAGGCTTGTGAACTAAAAATTCCTTTAATGTTTCTCACTATGATGCAATGTAATTAATTGTATAAATTTGATAGATAAGTTTAATAAAAGTTAGTTATCCATTAACTCTCGAGCGCGTTTTAATCTCATTCCTTCGTACCCGAACATATTGTGTACTGGTCCAAGACCTTTACACACCTACAAGGGATCTTGGTGTAACACTAAGGTTCAACCCGTCTAAAAAATATCTAAACAAAAAAGTTTAGATCAAACATTGGTGACCCCGACGTGATTTTACGAAGTATTCGCGATCGACACAATTAAGTTCACGCGAATAATACAAACTCGATCGATAGTTTTTTAACACGATCGATAATAAAACGCGGTCAAATCGCTTACGTGATCGATACAGTTTTAACGCGATCAAACAGTAACGCGATCGATACAGTTTTAACGCCATCAAGCAATAACGCGATCGATACAGTTTTAACGTCATCAACAGTTCCTGATTTTAATCAACATCAGCGATCGATAAAATTCAATATGAATTTAGATGATCTAACTAAACAACAAGGCGAAACCGGATCAGAGATTGAAAGGCTGATCCGAAATTACAAGAAGGATTCACCAGACCGAAAAACGCTGGAATATCTAGATGAGAAAACAACGGAACGTTCCGGAAGGTTCCAGGCAGCTGATTACGATATCAACTGCAAATACGACGATCAAGGTCAACATTCGTATTTTGCAAAGGGATACTACGCTAATATGGAAAAGGGATACAATTGGTTCATGCAGGATGTTGCACACAGACGTCTTCAGCAACAGAATCCAGATCCTAAACCTCCTGGAATCACCGGGAATCCGTCGTCTGCTTCTCTGGCACAAACGCATCCTTCTATACGCCAAATTAAGGCAGCCATGAGGGCCTTACAGAGAACTCTTCCAATCAAGCCCTAAATGAGTGAAACCTTCACATCTTGTCAGGTCAATCTACGAATCATCGAGCGACTATGGCTGAATGTCGAGCAGCTTCAACAGAAGTTATGGGCAGACTTGGACGACCCAGTAACGTTAGGATTTGATGAAGAATAATATTATGACCTGGAAATCAAAACACGAGAAGCAACTATTCTGCTGCAAAAAGCATTAAATGAAACTGCTAAGCCATACAAGGCAACAATCATCGAACCACAGATTAAATTACCATCAATATCTATTCCAACGTTTGATGGCAACTATCTCAATTGGACCCAATTCCACGATTTATTCGACCAAATGGTCCACCAACAAAATTTGGGCAATGCACAAAAGATGTGGTATTTAAAGTCTAGCCTAAGCGGCGAAGCAGAGAGGCTAATACACCATCCAACATTGTTTGACGACAACTATCAGTCCGCCTGGAATATGCTGAAGGAAAGATTCAACAATACCAGACTTTTGGTAACGGCCTTGTTGAACAAACTCCTAGCATTACCCTCAACGCAAACAGGTTCGGCAAAATCATTAAAGGCTCTTCACGACACAACTAGGGAATGTTTATTTGGCCTTAAGAATCTCAATGTCTCAACCGAAAATTGGGATCCGTTATTGCTACATCTACTCATTCGGAAACTCGATACCGGAACTCACATGCTCTACGAGCAAGGTTTAAAAAACCCAAGGAATCTTCAATCAGTACAAGATTTCCTGAAATTCATGGAAAACCACTTCCATTCGCTAGAGTCATTGTCGAACACAACAGTGAAAAATGGCTCTGAGGAACGACGATCATCGAAACATTCATCATCCAAGGTTTTAGTTGCATCCACACAAAGACCTTGCTGCATTCTCTGCAAGGCAGATCATCCGCTGTTTTCTTCTCGGATGTTCTTGCAAATGAGTACGGACAAAAGGCTGCGAGTCATTCAACAAGCCAAACACTGCGTAAACTGTCTGAAACCCGGTCCTCGCTCCAGCGAATGTAAGTCCAGACATTGTTCTAAGTGTTCCAAGAAGCACAACACATTACTTCACTTGCAAATCAAAAATAATCAGGAGCAACCCAAGGGTTCAACGAGTCTACAGCCATCCAGGTGCGAAACAGGCACAAGGCCCGAAGCAACCGCAGCAGCATCTGGTCAGACAGTATTGGTCGACCAGAGAACGTCTCTTAGTACAAATACTTCCTTCAAGACTCGCGCTTATGTGTTACTGAGCACAGCCATTATCAAGGTAACGGATGCATCAGGAAATCAAATAGAATCGAGAGCAATATTAGATTCTGGCTCCCAATTGAATTTCATTTCCGAAATGTTGCTGAAAAAATTGGGACTTCGTAGTACCAAACACTCCTTGAGCATTGAGAGCATTGGTCAAAGTAAACGAGAGACCCAAAAACGTGTGAATGTTCAAATCCATTCAAAAACAACTGGGTTCAAGGCCAACATTGAAGCCCAAGTACTGACAAAAATTGTATCGCCGCAACCGTCACAACAAATCGACATATCATCCTGGTCGATTCCTAATAATATAAAACTAGCTGACCCACTATTTTACCAACCAGGTCCCATCGACATTTTAATTGGTGCTGAGTTGTTTTATACCACATTAGCGATAGGCCAAATCAATTTGGGAGATTGCATGCCCATACTACAAAATACAGTGTTCGGTTGGACAGTTTCTGGGAGAACCAAAAATAGCAACCATGCGCAAAATACTGCGTATTGTGGCATATGCAGCGACGATGAATCACTCGACAAACACATTGAAAAATTCTGGCAGCTAGAAGAAGCAGGTGAACAATCAAGGAACTTCACTATGGCTGAAAATCGCTGTGAAAATCTCTTCCTACAAACCACTAGAAGAGATCAAAATGGACGTTTCGTGGTCAAATTGCCATTCAAGGTGGAACCTAGCAAATTAGGACAGTCAAGCGAAACGACACTCCGGCGCTTTCACTCGCTTGAACGAAAATTATCACGAGACCCAGCTGTCAAGGAACAATACGTGCAATTTATGAAAGAATACCTCGACCTTGGCCACATGGAGGAAGTATGCTTCACGATGATCCAAGAACCATACTTCTTTCTACCACATCATTGCGTGCTCAAACCAGAGAACACCACAACAAAGCTGCGCGTCGTCTTCGATGGGTCCGCGAAGACAACTTCAAATACTTCATTAAATGACATCCTGGCAACTGGTCCCACCATCCAAGATGACGTCTTCACCATGCTAATGAGATTCCGTCTGCCTCGATTCGTATTCACCGCTGATATCGAAAAAATGTATCGACAGGTTCAGATCGATCAAGCTGATCGGAAATATCAGTTAATCTGGTGGCGAAATGATGTGGATTTGCCGCTCAAGTGTTATCAACTCAGAACGGTGACCTATGGCACCACCCCTGCATCATATCTTGCAACAAGAAGCCTGCATAAACTGGCAGACGAAGTGGCATGCCAATACCCGTTGGCCGCACAAGTTCTAAAGCAAGATTTTTACGTCGATGACGTTATGTCAGGCTTAGACAGCTTGATGATAGCACTGCAAAAACAAACAGAGTTGATATCAGCTTTGAAAACTGCCGGATTCAAGCTACATAAATGGTGTGCGAACCACCCACAATTGCTAAAAGCCATTGAACCAAACCAGAAGGCTATTGAATTGAACTTCGCACATCACTCGAAGGACAGCATTAAGACCATGGGGATTACATGGCACCCAACAAATGACTCCTTCGCGGTAAAAACAACGTTGAGCCCTCAACACAGGATCACTAAAAGAACGGCATCGTCTGACATAGCCCACATTTTCGATCCATTGGGCATTTTAGGACCAGTCGTAATAACAGCCAAACTGTTTCTCCAGTGACTCTGGGAACTGAAACTTGACTGGGATGCTGCATTGCCGCAAAACTTAAATACCACCTGGTTAAAATTCACGGAGGGTTTAAGATGTCTGGGAGAAATCAGCTTTCCACGGCATGTCTTCGCGCATCACCCACCAAAAAATGTGCAACTTCACGTGTTTGCAGATGCCTCAGAACGGGCATATGGAGCAGCAGCCTACATACGTTCACTATGTCCAAACAACATTGTCATTGTCCGCCTATTATGCTCGAAATCAAAGGTGGCACCTCTAAAGCAAATCACTCTTCCACGCTTGGAGCTGTGCGCTGCCAAGTTAGCAGCACAGCTCTTGGTACGTATCCAAAAGGACCTGAAGTTACAAAACGAAAAAACATTTCTGTGGACTGACTCAATGATCGTCCTTGATTGGATAAACGCCGAATCTTCAAACTACCATACGTTTGTGGCCAACAGAATATCAACCATTCAACAAATATCCATTCCTGAGCAATGGAGACACATCAAATCAGCCGAAAATCCTGCTGACTTGTTAACACGGGGAATCTCGCCCGAAAAACTAACAACCAACCATCTCTGGTTTTATGGACCTACGCTTCTACATGGAAACGACAATCTATGGCCTAAACCTCATACAAGGGTCTTAGAATCACAACTAGAAAGGAGAGACAAACCACGAGCCGTATGCAGTGGAACAGCGAGCGAATCGACTAACTTCATTCAAATCATCGATCATCGTAATTCCTTTCGCCGCCTGCAGCATGTTGTTGCATATGCTCTTCGATTTAGAAACAAATCAGCAAGGCGTGCCGAATCTCCACATGTAGCTGCACTAAGCGTTAAGGAATTAGACAATGCTCAAACAATCATAATCAAATACATGCAAGAGCATGAATTCATCGATGATATCAAAAATATCCAGAAATACCTTTGTATTTCTGGATATTTTTGATATCATCGATGAATTCATGCTCTTGCATGTATTTGATTATGATTGTTCCTAATAATATAAAACTAGCTGACCCACTATTTTACCAACCAGGTCCCATCGACATTTTAATTGGTGCTGAGTTGTTTTATACCACATTAGCGATAGGCCAAATCAATTTGGGAGATTGCATGCCCATACTACAAAATACAGTGTTCGGTTGGACAGTTTCTGGGAGAACCCAAAATAGCAACCATGCGCAAAATACTGCGTATTGTGGCATATGCAGCGACGATGAATCACTCGACAAACACATTGAAAAATTCTGGCAGCTAGAAGAAGCAGGTGAACAATCAAGGAACTTCACTATGGCTGAAAATCGCTGTGAAAATCTCTTCCTACAAACCACTAGAAGAGATCAAAATGGACGTTTCGTGGTCAAATTGCCATTCAAGGTGGAACCTAGCAAATTAGGACAGTCAAGCGAAACGGCACTCCGGCGCTTTCACTCGCTTGAACGAAAATTATCACGAGACCCAGCTGTCAAGGAACAATACGTGCAATTTATGAAAGAATACCTCGACCTTGGCCACATGGAGGAAGTATGCTTCACGATGATCCACGAACCATACTTCTTTCTACCACATCATTGCGTGCACACACACTTCTTTAAGTGTCAAAAACCAGTGATATCAGTACTCTATCACCATTCATAGATGAAAAGGGTATACTACTTCGAGTTGGAGGACGCCTTGAGGCATAAAATTTGAGCTACAACGCTAAACATCCTGCGTTGCTATCATATGCACATCCGTTTACCAAAATGATCATGAACGACTTGCATAGAGAAAACATGCACGCTGGTCCTCAATCGTTATTGGCCATTGCAAGACAAACATTCTGGCCCATAAAGGGAAAACATATTGCTCGCGCTGTAGTACAGAACTGTGTTCAATGCTCAAGGGCAAGACCAAAATTGTTTACACAACTCATGGGCAATCTACCAGCAGATCGCGTTCAACCTGCACATCCATTTATCAACGCAGGAGTCGATTTTTGCGGTCCAGTCTTTACGCACTACAAAACCAGAGGAAAACGACTGCAGAAGGCCTACATTGCGATATTCTGCTGCTTTGCATCTAAAGCTGTTCATCTTGAGCTAGTCAGCGACCTATCAACAGATGGTTTTCTTGGAGCACTGCGGCGCTTTATGGCCAGACGAGGTCATTGTCAAAGAATATATTGTGACAATGCAACTAATTTCGTGGGAGCTCGAAATCAGCTTCATGAGCTCAAGGAAATTTTCAGTAATAGGCTTTCTAAGGAGAAGGTATCAAACCAATGACTTACTAAAAACACAACCACCATCCAGACAAAAACGCGGTGCGTTAAACATCGTCGGTAATGTGGCAAGCGCCTTATTCGGTGTTCTTGATTCAAAATATGCAGAAGACATGTCAACGACTATTGAGTCAATCCAGCAGAACGAAGATCACATAACAGAACTACTGCGAAATCAAACTTCCATTCTAGATGCAACAATCAACGTAATACAGAGAGACCATGCAGCCATAAAGGGAGAGTTTGAACGAGTGCAACAAGAATTCAACAGCATTTCCTTTCAAATCACGGGCATCGAAGACAAATTACTGCAGGAAAATCTAGCCCAATCGTTCTCTACGTTAGCACTACAAACACTGTTAACTATCACCAACTTCCAGAAGACTCAAAACTCAATATTGGATGTCCTCACAAACACACAGCACGGCAAATTGAGTACTCAGCTAATTGCGCCACGTCAATTAAGGGCGGAGCTAATAAACATTCGAGCAAACCTTCCTCCGGCGTTAAAATTGCCGATAAATTTGGAAGATGTCTTGAAATTCTACAGTCTAATATCATTGGAAGGCAGAGCCACCACAAGGCATATCATATTCAAGCTACGATTGCCTCTCCTACACTCAGAAGAATTTGAACTTTTCAAATTGACTCCGATTCCAGTCAAAGTAAACTACACATTAACTGCTATTAGGCCTTCATTCAAGTTCTTAATAGTCAATTTGCATAGGGATCATTACTATCCGCTTCCGGAATCAGAGCTAAGGGCTTGCATTTCAATTGAAGCAGAAAAATACCTGTGCAAACAACGTCATCCTATCTACAAATTGGGTTCACAAGTGAGTTCTTGCGAAATGCGCCTATTGAATCGTATGCCCCCAAACTCTCTTTGTCAAATCATGACAATGCCACCAGGGCCATATTGGGTGCAAATGCACAATCCGAATCACTGGATTTACTCGCTGGAATCGGAGACTACAATCAACTTAGTGTGCGACAAAACAACATGACTTAGCCAGAACACTGGAATTCTGAAGATCGACAGCGATTGTACCATAAAACAACCGCTTATCACCATTCAAGGTCACAAGGTGTACCCTGAAATTGAAAGAATGTCGTACATTCCAACACTGAACCTATCAGACGTAGTGACAAAACAAAACCTATCTTCAGCGTTGCGATATCACAATCACTACACACCACATCTACACAGTTGGAAACGATAAAACATCAGCTCCAAGAAACAAGGGTCCAGCTTCCCGAGTTAATTCACGGCCATAACATCCACCACTACTCGCTAGGTTACGCCAGCTTAGCTTTGGTAATCAGCATCATGATCTTTTTATTCTGGAGATTACTCCGCGCAAGAAAAGGTCAACCACCATCATCAGCTCCAGATCTTGAGGCCAACTCACCACCTCACGACAGCAATCCTGAGACCAGGCGCACTGAAGATTGCGCCACCAAAAACCTCTTCACTACCAACTTCAACGAATGAATGCAGCTCATTCAATGCCGGGGAGGATGTTTCAATCAAATCAATCAAATTCCTGTTAAGACCCCCTATAGGGGCATAGGACAGAAACAACTCTCTTCCACAAGGCGCGATCCTGCGCATCGGCTTTAAGCTGTTGCCAGGACTTGTTTATTCCTCTGGCCTCCTGCTCAACTGCTCGCTTCCATGTGTTACATGGTCGACCAACCCGACGTCTTCCTTGAGGGTTATAATCCAGAGCCTGTTTTGCGATATTTTGCTCTGGTTTCCTCAATGTATGACCGATCCACTGCCACTTTCGCCGTTGAATCTCAATACCTATTTTAGTCTGGCGAGTTGTACTCCAAAGATCGTCGTTGGAGATCACTTCTGGCCAGAATATTCCTAAAATGCGTCGGAGGCATTTGTTTACGAAAGTCTGTAGTTTCTTGGTAAGTCGAACGGTCACTTTCCACGTAGTACAACCATATAACAACACGGATTTGACGCAAGCGTCAAAAACTCGCAGCTTCGTGCGAAGGGAGATCTCTCTTAACCTCCAGAAAGGGGAAAGGATACCGAAGGCCTGACGAGCTTTATTTAGCCGAGCCTCAACATCCTTTTCGGCTCCGCCGTCCATGCTGACAATGCTTCCGAGATAGCAAAAATCTTGCACCTCTTCCACATCCTGTCCATTAAGAACAATCGGTGTGCTTGCGTTCGAACCCATGTGCATGTACTTGGTTTTACGCACATTTATTTTCAGTCCCGCCTCTTTGCATTTAGAATGCAACGAGCGAACATTTGACTCTAAGTCCGAACGGGTATGTGCAAGCAAACACACGTCATCAGCATAATCAAGGTGACTTAAGATGTTAAATAGTCTCCATTGAAGACCTTTACCTTCCCCACCTTCCAGTGCAGCTTTCAAGATGTCATTTATTACCACCAGAAACAGGGCTGGTGATAATATGCAGCCTTGTCTGACACCCGTTCGCACAGGAAAGCTCTCGGACAGCTCTCCTCTATGCAAGACGCGACACCTTGCATCTTCGTAGGATTCTTTAATCATAGCTATGACCTTATTTGGAATACCTCTCCTACGCAAAGCATTCCATATGTAATCTCGCTTAACGCTGTCGAAAGCCTTCTCGAAGTCCACAAACATGAGATGTAGTGGCGAACCCATTTCGGCTGACTGCTCTAATATTATCCGTAGGGTATTTGTGTGGTCGGTACAAGACGACCCTTTACGGAATCCAGCCTGATAAACTTCGAGAGTGCTCTCGACGACATCACTAATCCTATTGAGAATTACCTTAGCCATAATTTTTGATACGGCAGTAGATGTTTAATATCGATTAATATTATATAAGTAACATATCTATCAATAGCAATTAAATGTATATCAATATAATATCTATTAATACAACATAAAAGCTTATCAATATTAATATACCAAAAATGTCCATTCATTCATTATCTATTATTCAATGTAACGTAAAAATTCCACATAGATTGTATTTAATTACAAATATGCAATTTAGCGAATTCATTAAATTATGAGTCTTTTTATGCACCTGTCGCGTAAGTCGCATCATGTTGCATCTGCTAGTTCGCTAGCGGAATCTAGGCATCATATTGCGTCTGGCTTCTTATCGCTAGAACAATGCATGGAAAGGCTTGTGAACTAAAAATTCCTTTAATGTTTCTCACTATGATGCAATATAATTAATTGTATAAATTTGATAGATAAGTTTAATAAAAGTTAGTTATCCTTAACTCTCGAGCGCGTTTTAATTTCATTCCTTCGTACCCGAACATATTGTGTACTGGTCCAAGACCTTTACACACCTACAAGGGATCTTGGTGTAACACTAAGGTTCAACCCGTCTAAAAAATATCTAAGCAAAAGAGTTTCGATCAAACAATTAATATAACGGAATATTGATCAGATCCCCTCACTTCTTCTTCCACCCATACAAATGGACAATTTTGAAAAATACATATTTTCGATTTTCATTGAAACTAGTAAAGTTGAAAAGATTAAGTTTTGCCAAACTAATTCTACTATAATTGCAATTAGTTTTAAAAAGAATTATCAACTTCACCTCACTCCTTCTACCTCCTCCCATACAAATTTCACGAAATTTTTAAATTTAAATTAAATTATTTTTCTTCGAAACTGTTAAAGCTATCAACTTGATATTTTGTATACGGTAAAAAAATAGAAATATCAATAACGGGAAAAAAATTGTTTTGATCCTTACACTCCTTCTACCCCCTCCCATACAAATGCATAATTTTTATTAAATGCATTATATCGATATCCATTAAAACTAGAAAAATTACAAACTTCAAGTTTTGCCAGAATTTGTTTTTTATTAGTTGCAATAAATTCTAGTAAAAATTATCGGCTTAGCTTCATTCCATCTACCCCCTCCCATACAAATATTTGTGTTATAATTCAAGAAAAGCATTTCTCCTTCGAATATATGAGAGTTATCGACTTTGAAATTGAATCAAAGCATAGTGATAAGGGTGATGATAAGCAGTTTCAAAATCATCTAAAATGTTCTACTTCCTCTGCCACCTCCCATACAAATGCCCCGATTTTAGGAAAACTATGTCCAATTTAAAAATAATGAAAACTAAAAACTTTAAAATCAGTAAAAACCATTTTCCATGCCATGTTCGTTGTCATATGCGGAAAATATAAACTTCCTCTTCTACTTCTACCACCTCCCATGCAAAAGTCTCTACTGACTATTCGAAAGAATTTGAGATGCCATATTTTCCGGTATATTAAAGTCATTTCCATCTCATCTAGAGTATCATATATAAGCTAGGGTGTACCCTCGTAGGTAGGGTGTTGGTCTTGTAATGCGAAGATCATGAGTTCAAATCCTTATACCTTTAAAATTAAAAGCTACGAACTTGAAATTTTTTACGAGCACCTTACAAAAGAAATGAAATAAAACTGCATCACAAATTTTACATTTCTCTTACCTCCTCTACCCCCTCCCATACAAATGATTGGTTTCGTACACCAAATTTTAAAAAAAATTCTATGCAACTTCGTCTATGAAACTGACATTTTATGCAGAAAATATTAGATGTAATTTAGGCAATCAATTGAAAAATTATTGACATTCACCCACCCTTAATATGACCCCTCCCACCTTCCTCATAAAAACCCAAACTTGCATAAACGAATGAAATATTGATTACATGTACTGGAGCTATTGATCGTATTCGCAACTAAGTGTTGAATTGGCATCATCTCTGCCCTAAAGGGGGTTCCACTTGTGAAAGGGGGTTTCACTTATGAAAGGGGGTTCCACTTGTGAAAGGGGGTTCCACTTAGTCTCCCCTAACCACTTTAACTTGCATATTGACTTTCCATGCATCTTTAACTTGTTCCAAAAATAATAAAGTTGCGCCCGACTTGTTGGCAGTTTATTTTCTTTAAATTTGTATAATTTTATTATTAATATTTTTTTTTACATCTTAACGAATTTTTAGCTATTATTTTTTCTTGTAATATGTACGTTTTTATTTCGCGTTGATATAATTTTAGTTTCTTGTTTCTTTTAACTTATATTAACTGTTTTTGTCTTGAATTGTTTTCTCCTTTTTTTATTGTTTTTAATTTCTTCTCTGTTTATTTTCAACTTTATAGTTTTCATTCAAGTCCTTTTTTCTCTATATATACATTTATTTTTTTTACTCCATTCTATTTTTAATGGCAACTTTTACGATCTACCAGGTCAACGTTAGGAGATTGAATACTGCTTATCTATCTCTCTGTATATTTACAGCTAAACATCAAAGCCAGAAATACTAGCACTTGGCGAGTGCAAGGTGCTGTTAGCAAGTGAGCAGTTTTATTCACAGATAACATTTATCCCAGCATTTTTTCGCCAGCGTGAAATCACTCTCTACATCCGCGCTGACGTTCCCTTCCCATAGGTTCCGCATTTAGGTATCTGCTTTAATCCGGAATTTAATTATATCTGGATAAAACTCTCAATCCAAGGGCATATCTATAGAAGCCCGGCTTTGAGTGCAGCCAAAACAACTAGTGATGGTTTGTCAGAATCCATCCAGTCAATTTACACTGCACACATTGACGCTGAAATCGTTATCGTGGGTAATTTCAATGTTCACAACACTGCCTGGCTTAAATATTTCAGTTCAAATGGAAATTGTGCTTCGATTTCAATGACTGCGGTGAAGCCTGTAAATGTGTCACCGAAATCATTGTGATAGGTATGAAGCCCCAGATACCTTCTCGTCAAAAGAGAATCCGGCCGTCATCTGACTCTCGGTTCACGAATGAACGTCTCGCGGGAATTCAGAAAGAATCGAACAATCTATTCAAAAACTTTCCAACACCAGCTAACAGAGAGCTTTATAATGCATCAAGAAATACCTGCAAATCTATCCTTAAGCATGTTAAATTTGATCACGACCAAAAACGGCGCAAGATCCTTCAGAATCGAAAGGGCTCCAGATTTTTGTAGTCTTTTCCCTTGCTTAACCATCTTGATTGGAGCAAACATATCTTTGATGTTGCCCTTGATACCTCCAAGCACCTAGGTATTCTTCGCAAATGCAAAAAATATCTTACGCCTCATGGCTTAGCTACCATCTAAAAGGCCTACACTCGACCTTGTTTAGAGTACAATTCACATTTATTAGCTAGGGCACCCAAAACACACCTTGCGTTGCTCGATCGAATCCAAAAAACGCGTTCCGGCTAATTGGAGATGATACCATTACGATTTCTGTTGACTCCTTCGAGCATCGTGCGTTGGAGTACTCAGCATTTACTATCATGGTAAATGTAGTGCGGAACTTAGCACACTCATTCTTCCACTTTATACTTTTCCCCGAAATACTCGTCAAGCTAAACGCGCGCACAAGCTTACCGTCAACCCTATTTCTATTCATACAGCGAAATATAGACACTCATTCATCTCTCGAATATCTAGACTTTGGAACGCATTGCCTGCTAGCATACTTCCAAGCAAGTATAACATTCAGCGCTTCAAAAATAATGTCCATCGCCACTTCCGTCTTTCTCCCCCAAAATTCCCATAACACACTCCACTACTCCTCTTCCTATACCGACATAATTATGCAATGCATTAAAAGGTGGCCCCCTAACCTATAATCGGTATAAAAAAAAATCAGTCTAGAGTTGCTATCAAAATGTTTTACACAAGCAGAAGCTTCAAAAATTCAATAGGTTAGAAAATTAGTGTATTGAATTTATTGAAATTGTGCTTTTTGAATGGGAGGCGGTAGAAGTCTTAATGATATTTTCAGAAATAACTACATGCATCGTGCAATTGACATGTTTTAAGTTGCTGATTAGTACCATCTACACTTTTATTAGCTGGGGTACCCAAAACACACCTTGCGCTGCTCGATCGAATCCAAAAACACGCGTTCCGACTAATTGTAAATAAAAGTAGTAAAGCTAATCGTCTAATTTTTTTCGACCTTACTAGAAATATTACCTATACATATAAATATAATTGTTAGTTTTTTGCTTTATTTGGACAATAACTAAGCAGAAACACACGTTTTTAAAAAATGTCTCTGTCTGTCTGCCTTTCCTTCCGGCTTTCACGTAAAAATGGCTGAAGCTATTGTAATTAAACTTTCATAAAATATTAGGTGTGCATTAAGAAGTGATCTGCCTTAGGTTTTATTTTACTCCTCTCACGCCTTCTACCACCTCCCATACAAAGTGACTCATTTTCAAGAATTTATAATATTCAAATTTTCTTAGAAACTATAAAAGCTATTAATTTGAAATTTAAAATAAATTATTTCTATTATAAATGCAATCTTCGTGTGTAAAAATTGTTTGAATTTCCCTGCTCCTTCCAACATCTCCCATACAAACTACACTTTTTCATGAAATACTATACACCAATTTTCTGAGTACATATAACTTCCATTGAGCTAAAATTTTGTATGGAATCCTTAAATAGCATTGTTATTAATATCAGCCAAAAATCAACTAATTAGCTTTACTCCTGCTACCCCCTCCCATACAATCTGACATAAATCCACGACTTTTGAAAAATTAGATTTTCTTGAAAAGTGTGAAAGTTACTGTTCTGAAATTTAAAATATATCAATTAAATGATAATTATAGTTGCTTTTAAAAAACTAACTAAAAACCCCCTACTCTTTCCACCTCCCATACAAATTGCACAATTTCAATAAATCCAATGCACTAAATTTCTCAGTACCTATTCAATTTGTCATGCTTAAATTTGGTGCAGAACATTTTTATAGCCACTCTATCATAATGCGAAATAAATTAGTTCAGTGCTGTTACCTCTTCCATCACTCCCCACATACAAATTCTTAAGATCACAAATATTTCGATTTCATCGGTAGTATCATATGATTGGGCTTTACGCACAATCGAAGTCCTGTTATGGTTTTAAGCTTAGTGTCATTTAAAATCGGCTTTTTTTTAATTGACTCAAGCTACAAATATTCACATGTCCGCTCTTCAACACGTACTATGTATATGATCTCGAATCACGGGGATGATTTGCTCACGAGCTTGTCCAATACAAATTTGAGTATCATGGTTTCATTCTTAATAATTTATGGTTCTGATAGTATCAAAATAGAAAGCATTGTGTTCAAAGAGCCAATAAATAAATAATCCGCTTATTATTTATCCGGCATAATTTACTACTAACAACATTCTCAAAAAATGTTTATTTTATGATTCTTACGCGGACAAAGTCGCGGGTGATTGCTAGTCTAAATATATATTTAATGCAGTTCGACAAATTCAATACCTACTGAGAAAATTGGTTTGTGACATTTCAAGAAATGGTGCAGTAAGCAGAACTGAATAATAATGAAGAAGAAGAGAACCGAATAATATTTAAACCGTACATTAAAATTATTATAAAAATATCATGTTTCAAATTTCAAATCAATAGCTTTCATACTTTTCGAGTTTATTTTCAGTTTATTGTCAAATTGCGATATCGCGTCATTTTGTATGGGATGGGGTAGAAGGAGTGAAATGATCTTATTCATGAACTTAAACTTACTTTTTTAAAAATCTACACGCGTTCTCAGGCTAGAGTGCACAAGGATGGTTTTGAAGCATTTGAGTGATATTATGAGCTTCCGTTACACAATTTTTTCTACGAGCCTTATTCTTAGGTTTACTTGCTTTGTGATAGACTTACAATATTCTCAGATTTCATCTAGAATGAGAAAACTGAGCATGTCTATGGAATGGGGATCGAATGAATATTCTTTGACGTTAATGATATTTTTATTATTGTATTTTGATTTAATTTTCAATTCGATAACTTAAATTGTTTCGGAGAAAAATCAATTCCTTGAAATTTTGAAAATTCGTGAAATTTATATGGAAGGGGGTAGAAGGAACAGAAGAAAATAGCTCGTTCACGAACTGAACTTTCCTCCTATCTGAAGAGCGAATGGTAAGTATTTTTTGCGGCAGGAATTGCAGGAAATTCTAATTCTATGCGCGATCATTACATTATTTAATGGAGGTAGTACAATTCACCAACAGCCACTGATACTTGTTTTAAAATGAAAAATGGACACTCACTGGATATTATAACCCACATTCGTAAACGTTCCTAAAGAAAAGGGAAAACAATACCATCAACTTTTCTGTATCCAATGACATCTAGTAATGTTCAGATTAAATCCAAAATCAAAACTAGTTTAATTTTGCCTTCGTGAATTTTTTCTACATTATACACCCTTTAACTAGTCACCAGAAAATATCAAATGATTGAAAAATCAGGTCTGAGAGCTGTCCTAACTTTTTGACAAATCTTCAGATTTAGTAAGAATTTTTGATTTCTAAGAAAAAATCTGTTAACCGAAAATTCTTCTTTATTAAAATTAACTTGAAATATCGACGCATGAAGCATTCTTCCCTCCTGTTGTATTTATTGAGGAAAAAGCAATTATTTTCAAAAATTTCTTTTGAAATGTTTTGTTTAAGTCGTCTTAATTAGAAAACTAACTTCTGTTGAACTATAAAGCATTCATATGTGAATAATGCTCACAAAACTGTTAAAACACTAACTGAGACGAGTAACGGGTACAATGCTTCGGATACGGACGAGTTCTATGATAACGACCTTTGGCACTCGAAAACGAACTATGACCTCGAACATTTAATAACGGTGGGGTCACTCGGTCCAAACACCGCCAATCAATGATCGACCATGAATTTAAGCAATGCAACATTATAATAACAGGGCGAAGCGCTCTCAGGTGAACAAGATCATGAAAAGAACACTATTTTGGAGAGTCCTGACTGTGGAGTCTAAATTGTCGTGACGTTACTTCTTACCCCAGGAGCGAAAATTAGTTTCATTAGTTAGAAACAAACTTCAAAAAGGATTATCATTGTCAAATTCAGAACAGTGGTTAGAAACGTTTCAATTCTACCATTTAATGACGAAACACCTGGCCAAAAGAGGAGTGGCATCGCCAGCTGAGAACCACCATCAAGCGTGTTTCCAATGCTGATATTATTATCACCGCAGGAGATATTAACGCCAAAGTTGACTCCGACCGGACTAGAACACTTCATTGTGAAGCAGGCTGGTCCTTCGGGCAACCTGTCACGATCTTGGATTAAGAGACCCGAAAATGGTGAATTATTTGTTGAATTTTATAGCACTCGGGTAACGGTCATTGGAGGTACCCTTTTAGTCATTAAGCAAAAGGGGCTGTAAATCGGTTAAACTTTAAGTGTTTAAGCAGGACGAAAACTTAATACCATGCAGAACAATTTCTAGATATAACTTCTATTTCATCGCATGATTGGGGTTAATTCTATTCTGTTCTAATATAAACCCTACGCATGCACCTATCTGTAGCAGAACTAATAAGGATCTTCAGAATTTATATTACAGGTACTCTCCTTAAATTGCAGCTGAATGCATGGTATTACTTTAATTATTTTAAACATATCTTAAATGTTACCAGTGTCCGTATCAATTTCCCATGCATTTTTTAATTACCAGTAATATTTGCATTCAAAATATTGGCATATATTTCAATTTTAAGTTTTCTTACGGACTTTGCATTCCTTGCATTCCTTTCTTGCTCGTATAAACTTTCTACAAAGTGCGATATTATTAAAATTAATTTGAACTGAATACCAATTCCATATCCGATTTATTCTTACATATTTTACCGGCAGACAATCAACATTGCTATCAATGAGTACTGAAATCGAAACTAAAGACAGTACGGAAACTAAAGACAAAATAATTATTATAATAAACACGTAATTGAAAATGTTAGTTAGGTATTAGCTGAATACTAATGTGTTTATTTTCTGTTATACTTTGGTACTATTCCCCACTTTTTCTGCATGCAATTGTCAAAAAATATATAATAAATAGTTCACAGAATTTTTTATTAATGTCACTTGTGATTTAGTTTTGCGCGTGGTTTTTAACTTGAAGTAACTTTTAAGAAATTACAATGAAGATATTCGGTCTCGTCCTATTGTTCACTTCGATTTGCTTAGTTTGTGGTAATAATTCGGAAAACGATTTAGTTGATGCGATCGACAGAATCGATGCTGAAAAGTCACTTTATCTTTTCGGAGGATTAAGTGTGGATAAAATTGAGGATGAAAGAAAGTCTCACTCGTTGCGAGATGACAGTTTTGTGGATAGAGCTGAACGATATTTTCAGACTCACGAGTTGAATTTCAATATACAAAATGAAGAAAGTGAACGAACCGGTCGCAGTCAATCTACTGCAGGTAATTTAAACTCAGGTACTATAATATTCACCTGAAAAGCATCTTAACGGTCGCATTATTCTCTTCATTTAACCGTTCACGATCAATCCATCCGACTGTGATGCTGGATAGCACTGCATTACGGTCCGAAGTGAAATGATCAAGGTAAGAATTTCTTATGTTTTATATACGCTCAAGATGAAATGCTTTCATCGATTCTTTACGTACTTTCTTTCTTGAATGACTCGTAAATAGTCTCTTTAACTATGTGATATGTCATGTTTGTCCGGATATGAAATCTGATTTTATATTCGAAATGAAGTGCAGAAAAAACTAGAGTAAATTGAAAATCTTTTAATGCTATCAAGTTTAATTGACAATGTCTACACTTAAACTGTGGACGAGGTTAATTATTCACACTTCTATGGACTTAGGGTATCACAAGCCATAACATTTCGTGCTACCATGTTTCAGTAAATACCAGCGAAAAGTTCTAAGAACTGCCGAGACTGGTTGAAGTTAACTAGAATCCACTTAATTATAATTTATTAATAACTTGAATGAAACAAATCAAAAACAGTGAGTGCTTTCAGTTTTAGCTTGTACGATTCCACGTCACCGGTTAAAGATTCATAATCTTGATTCCTCTATCCATTTAACCCTATTAACATATATCAATAATACAGTGGAACTCATTTATCACTTGTGGACCATGGAAAATATGATATGTATCATTTTCGACCCGAGGAACGCATATCTCTGCAATCCACTACTCATACTTTGTATTACATTGAAAAAAGGAAATTAGCTTTAAATATAGAGGTAAAAAATTCCATTCAAAAATTGGGCCAAAAATCTAATCTAATCGATTGAGGTTTGTATGGAACATTATACAATATTGGAATTATTCCGCTCATTTTTTTAAACATTTATTTTCATTCGATTTATTTTTCGTAAAAAATCGCACGCTTTCTACAAGCGTTGCAGTATCTATTTCTTTTGCAGCACCCGACTTGGTTTTGTTAGTTTTCCTTATTTTTGCCGGCCAATTCATTTGTTTCTTACGATTGCGTAGAATTGACGTACCATAAAGATACATCCATATACCGAATAATTGATTTTGAAATAAGAATGCTCAGACGAAAATGAATTTCAATATAATTCTACAATTACTTTTCTCACGTTAAACGGTTTCTGTAATATTAACTGTAAACTTTAAAATGCGTCCCCTAAATATAGTCTTAAAAGCAAACTATGACGCCGATCCGTAAATCTATACATATTAATATAATTGTAGTGTCTGTCTGTGTATAATTGTAGTGTCTGTCTGTGTAAATGGCTCTAAGTTAGTTTTTTGAGTTATTTTATGCAATAACTAAGAATAAAAACACATTTTTGAAATTTTTGTTTGTCTGTCTGTCCGGCCGCTTTTCACGCACAAACGGCTGAACTGATTGTAATGAAACTTGCACAGTTTGTTACGTGTTCACCGGGATGTAATCTGCTTTTGGTTTTATTTCACTCCCCTCACGCCTTCTACCCCCTCCCATACAAAGTGACTCATTTTCAAAAATATATATTAATCAAATTTTCTTGGAAACTATTAAAGCTATTAATTCGACATTTGGAATGTATTATTTCTATTATAAATGCAGTTTTTTGGTATACAAATTATTTGAGCTCACTCACTCCTTCCACTACACTTTTTCATGAACCACTTTACACCAATTTTCTCAGTACGTGTAATTTCCATCGAGCTAAAATGTTGCTTTAAATCCTTAATTAACATTGTTATTAATATCAGGAAAAAATTAACCGATTAACTTCACTCCTTCTTGCCCCTCCCATACAGTGTGACACAGTTCCACGACTTTACAAAAATTCGATTTTCTTGAAAAGTGTGAATGTTACTGATCTGAAATTTAAAATTATCAATTGCATGATGATTATAGTTGTTTCTCAAAAAATCACCAAAAACCCCCTTCTCCTTCCACCACCTCCAATATAAACCGCACTTTTTCATGAAATACTCTAAGCCAATTTTCTCAGTACATTTAAATTTCATCGAGCTAAAATTTTGTACTTAATCCTTAATTAGCATTATTATTGATATCGGGAAAAAAATTAATCGAGTAGCCTTACTCCTTCTACCCCCTCCCATACAATGAGGCACATTCCACGAATATATAACAATTCGATTTTCGTGTGAATGATACAGATCTGAAATTTAAAGTATATCAATTGCATGATAGTTATATTTTTTTTCTCGAAAAATCACCAAACCCCCCCCCCTTCCTTCTACCACCACCCATACAAATTGGACAATTTCATTAAATTCAATGCACTAAGTTTCTCAGTACCTACTCAATTTTTGAAGCTTAAATTTGGACAAAACATTTTTATAGCTACTCTAGCATGATGTGAGACAAATTAGTTCAGTGCTGCCACCCCTTCTACCACTCCCCATACAAAATTTCTTAACACCGCAAAAATTTCGATTTCATCTATACATAGTATCGTATGATTGGGCTTTACGCACAATCGTAATTCTGTTATGTTTTTAAGCTTAATGTTATTTTATTTGTTTTTTTTTTTTTTTCAATTAACACCAGCTGCAATTATTCACATATCCTTAATGCTCTTTAACATGTATATGATCTCGAATCACGGGTTTGATTTGATCACGAGCCTGTCCCATACAAATGCGAGTATCATGCTTTCATTCGTAATAATTTATGGTTCTGATTGCAACAAAATACAAACCATTTTCCTCAAAGAGCCTTTAAAGTAAGCATATTATATATCCCACATAATGTATTATTAACTACATTCTCAAAAATTGCTTATTGTTGCTATTTTTACGCGGACGAAGTCGCGGGCGTTTGCTAGTCAAATATAAACTTCTACATCTTGACCTTATTTAATATTTGTTTCACTAAGAATTGAGAAATAGATACTTAGTTAAATTAAATTATTTTTAAACAGAACAAAAAAAAACTCATTTCAAAAATGATATTTCAAAGTTTTTACTGTTCCTGGTGCAATAATTTTCAAAAAAGCAATATACGAGTCAGATTTATCGCAAAAACATGTTAAAATATAACAAAATTATAATTGGGTGTAAAGCCATGAAATGGGAAAGAGTTTAATGTACCAGAAAATATGTTACCTCAAATTCTTTCGAATGGTGAGTAGTGACTTTTTTATGTGAGGTGGTCGAAGCAGAGGAGGAAGGTTTGTAATTTTTGTATTTGACACCACCGTGATATGCGAAATGTTTCGTGCTGAATTTATAGTTTTTGTAGCTTTAATAATTTTCAACGAAATTGGACATTGTTTTTCTCAATTTGGGGCATTTGTATGAGAGGTGGCAAAGGAAGTGATATGATTTTCAAACTGCTTATCAAAATCCTTATCATCATGTTTCATTCCAATTTTACAGTCGATTACTCTCATACATATGTTCGCAGAGAATTGGCTTTCTTAAATTTATAATATATATATATTTGTTTTGGAGGGGGTAAAAAGAGTAAAGCGAAGTTGATACTTCTTCAGTATTATTACAATTAATAAGGCACAAGTTCAGACAAAATTTTTTTTTTTGTATGGGAGGCGGTAGAAAGAGTATACGGATCAAATTTTTCAACGTTGATGATGTTCGAATTTTTATACATTGCTCAAAATTTCAAGTAGATTGCTTTGAAAATTTCGAAAAAAACCAATTTAACTGAAATTTCGTGAAATTTTCATGGTAGGGAGTAGAAGGAATGAGGCAAAACCCATTTTTTTTTTTTCAAAACTAATTCCAATTTTAATAATAACAATTCTGGCAAAAACAGCTTTTGTTAGCTTTGCTTGTTCAATAAAAATCGGATAAATGTATTTTTCGAAATTGTGGAATTGTATGGGACGGGGTGGAGGAAATAGGATCAATATTTTTTCACGGTAATGTTATTTGCATCATTATACTGTGATCTAATTTTCAAGTTGATAGCTTTAATAACTTCAGAGACAAAATCAATTTCTCAAAATTTGTGTGGGAAGGGCTAGAAGGGGTGGGAGAATGTAGCCCGTTCACGAAATTAAAGTTTTTTTTTTTGCCAAAATGACATAACAAAATTTCAGCACGATAGCTCAAAGCGTTTGGAAGGTTCATATGTTGTAGATAGATAGACAGACATACAAACAGACAGACGGTCACTCGGAATCGAGGTTTTTGAGCGACAACAAATATCTCTGTACCCTTGGAGACTCTGTGCGCGCATTATTTCTTAGCTATTTAAGCGGTAAGGCAAACACAATATACTCTCGGATTACACTTAGAGTATAAATATACCACCGTGATTAAAGGTTTAAGCGGGCTTTAGTAATATGAAAATGCCTTAATGAAACCTTTCGTTTATGAACTTGGCTTGATACTTATAAATGTGGAATAAATTTTTGTTATTTCATATGATTATAACAAACCTAGAAATGTTCCATTTCATGAATACAGCAAAAGTAATAAAACTATTTTACACATCGTATATGTGTAAATAAAACAACATTTACTATAATATTACACTTTGTATTACTTTCTAATGTACGTAATTTGCTCTAATGGTTACTAGTCTTTACTGGTTGAACTAGTTTTCATTAATTTTGCCTAAATTGAAAATGAAAACTGAAAAATATGCTATCTGCACCGCTTACCACCTGCTGTGGTGTTATTTTCTTTCAAATTCGGCTAAATCGCTCACTCCAATATTGTGCGATATCCATAAACGTACGAGTAGAATTTTCTCTAATAATCTAGTATACTTAATAGCAAAACATTACAGAATCACGATTGCGATTCACACACAAGCCATTCTTTACTAGGTGAAATGGGAATGTTTTTCGTGCAATAAGAAAATTATAAGTTCCCTTAATTTTTTTTTAGAATTTATACATAATATACAAAGCAATATCATTTAAAATTCCCTACCTCTCCTTACACCTCCGGTACAAAATGTTTAATTTTCAGAATCTTATGGACTATTTTCGTAGAATATGTCACAGTTGTTCACCGAAAATTTAGTAAATAACGTCTTAGTCATTCTTCTTCTTCGAGCACTACAGCTCAAATCAGGCTTTTGCCTCCTTACTTTCAGGATTTTCAACATTTTCATTACTTATTGTGGAAGAGTTGGTAGCCAGCCCCTAGTTCAAGACTCTATCTATGAATTTTCAATTTTCGTAAATTGACGTGACCAAGGTTTACACAAACAGGCATTGTGCTGGAATTATACATCGAATAGGATTTGAACTCAAAACCTTCGCATTGTTGATCAACAAGCTCCATACTATGCTACACCTTAGCTTAGCAAATATTGGGGTTATAAAATTAAATAAACTACCAACAAGTCGGGCGTAATTTTATTATTCTTGGGATAAGTTGAAGATGCATGGAAAATCCATATGCAGGTTAGAGTGGTTAGGGAAGACTAAGTGAAAGGCGGTTCTTGGGTAAGGCTCTTGTCAATTTAATTGCAGATACGATCAATAGCTCCAGTATATACATATAATCAATATTTCATTCGTTTATTTATGGACGACTCCTTCACTTCTTCCATACATGCCATGCAAAAGTGCAATATCGACCAATTTCAATAAATCAACTAATAACCAGCAAACTGAAAGATTCGAACTTGACATTTTGTATAATCATCTTCCAAAAGAAACAAAAGAAAACTGCATCATAAATTTTATGATACTTTCAACACTTCTAGCCCCTCCCATACAAATATATGGTTTCTTGAATATATAGTGTACCGAATTTCATAGAATTCATTTCGTCTGTGAGACTAATAGTAATTTCTATTCTGGAAAAAAAATGTGACCCGGTTTTGCCCTTAACTAGCAGTTCTTTAGTGCTATTGTAAAAAAAAAATCTGCCCTGCTGGAAAAAATGGTTTGCGCACACGGTAAACTTGATCTGAAAAAATCACATTTCTTGCCCCGAATTTTTCGGCGGTGCAACTCAGGTGACCTGTAATGTACGATATGAAAAAAAAATCGTCTGACAATAACGACAACAGATTCGTCTTCTAGCAAATAGAAACGAGTTTTGAGCAAATTTAAAGCAAATTGTGCATCAATCCAATGCTAAAATAGTTGTAAACGTAAATAGTAAGAAGATAACAAGCCAAATAAAACCGATTCAACTTGATCGCAGCTTTGTTGTGACAGTTTCGGAAGGCAATCAGCTGTTCGGATCGCTTCAACCAACATGATAAAAAAAATGCAAAAATGTAAATGCACTTAAAGCGTTCGATTATAAAGTGACCTGATCAATCGACACCAGGCTGCTCAGTAAAATGGTATGTTGTTGAACGCACCGCCATCATTGAATACATTCCAGTTTAGAAACGAATCGAAAGATTGCGGTCAAATCCATAAAAAATGCAGTAAAATTTACAATTTATGTCGATATTTTTTGAGTTTGTTCCTTTTCTAATCAGTACTTGAACTTAATTAGAAATCTAGTGTTTAAATTTCTGAATTTCTCAAAACACGATAAACTGCCTATGAATACACAACAATTTGACTAAATTTCATTCTTTAATTGAACAAACTGGAATTACTTGTTCAGAATTTTGTTGTAAAACAGTATTCTCTCGGGGAGGAAGAAGTGCACCTACTCGTACGTCAGAAATTACAATGCCTATGTTGTGGGCATATGTATGTATGTACATACATTCAATTAATAAAGATTTACAAAAGTCGCCAAGTTATTACCATCTTTGCAGAGATCCCGACGACAAAAACATTGTCCCCATTGAAGCTGTTTTATGCGAAGAAAATTCATTATGAATACAATATCCTTTGAGAAATAAATATAGCATATCTTACTTCAGAAAGACCTTCCAATTTACAAATGTGATTTTGCACCGTTTTTTTCGAACGGTCATATTATGTTAAAATATTTCAAGTACTTTTTTTTAACCAATTAATTTTAAAGTAAAGTAAGAAGGTCCTTACTTTAAAATTAATAAAAAAAAACTAATACACATCTTTTAACCCCTCCTTGACGTTTCTTTCTAAATTTTGAAATTATATTGTAAAACATAACTAATTTCGAATATTATTATAAAATTAAAAACACTGTTCTTTTTTTAAAAAATGTATAATTGTTAGTATTCGTATTCGATAAAATAGTACCCGTTGCATCTCAACAAAAATTAAATCAAGAGTTCAGTTCTTCAAAATGTGCGAAAATAACAATGTACGAGTACAATCCAAATCCTTATAGAAACGTAGATTTTTCTAGTTCTCCATACTGTCAAATAATTGGAGAACTATTCTTAATATTTCCTGCTTCTCATGAATAAAATTCATATGCATATAAAATAAATACTAAAAAATTAACAGAAACTAACCTGACTTCTTTATGATTGATCACAACCAAAACCAATAGACCAATAAGATCTACCATCAAAACGATATTTTCTCGGAGGTATGAAAAAATGAGACGAAATACTTTAATTTTAACGTACACTGTACACTTGTTATACTCTAGATGAAATCTGGGAGTATATTGTGTTTACCTTACTGTTTGCAACGCTAAGAAATAATGATCGCACAGAGTCGCCAAGGGTACAGAAATATTTATTGTCGCTCAAAAACCTCGACTCCGAGTGGCAGTCTGTCCGTCTGTCTGTGCGTCTGTCTACAACATAACTCTCGAAAGTTCCGACCTATCGTAGTAAAATTTGTCATATGTCATTTTTAGCAAAAAAGTAGCTTTAAGCTCGCGAACGGTCCACATCCCCCACTCCGTCTACCCCCTCCCATACAAATTTCATGAAATTTTGAAATTTAAGGAAATCGATTTTTCTCCGAAAGTATTTCAGCTATTGACTTGAAAATTAGGCCATAGTATAGTGATGTGAATGTCATTAACGTCATTGATCCGATCCTTTTACTCCTTCTACCCCCTCCCATACAAATGCATAATTTTCAGGAATGCATTTATTTGTTTTGCATTGCAACTAGCAAAGCTAAAAGAACCAATATTTGTCATAATTAAATAATTTCAATCAGTTTTGGAAAAACTATCAACTTCGCCTCACTCTTTCTACATCCTCCCATACACATTTCACGAAATTTAGGAATTTCAATTAAAAGCTATTAATTTAAGAAAAGTATACTATTATAAATATCATTGACTTCGAAAAACATGGTTTTGATTTGAATACTCTTTCTACTCCCTCCAATGCAAATGAATAATTTTGGTAAATGCATTTAATCGATTTTCATTGAAACTAGAAAAAGTAAAAACTTAAAATTTTACTTAATAATTTCAATAAATGCTGAAAAAAATTGAACTTCCCTTCATTCCTTCTACCACCTCCCACACAAATTTTTGAGTTGGAAATTCATGAAAAGTATTTCTCCTTCTCACATATGAGAGCTATTGCCTTTAAAATTATAACAAAGCATCGTCATTAAGATGTTGATAAGCAGATTCAAAATCGTCCAAAACCTCCCACTTTCCCTGCCACCTCCCATACAAATGCCATAAATTCAGAGAAAAATTTTGAAATTTTGTTAACAGTTATTATCTATTTAAAGTTAGTAAACTTTAAATTTAGAATGAAAGTTTTTGTGGTACTACGTTCGTTGTTATATGCAAAAATTACAAACTTCCCGCATTTGCTTTTACAGACCTCCCATACACGAGTCACTATTCACTATCCAAAAGAATTTAACATGACATATTTTTCGGTACAATAAACTCTTTCCTATTTCATCTAGAGTATCATATGATTGGGCTTTACGCGTGACGTAAAGGTTAAAATATGTTGTACTAACTGTTGATTTACAGGACTGAATCTTGAAGTTGCATGCATTAAACACGGACCAGTCAGATTGGAGTTGATCAAACAGATAACTAGTCTACACTAGATCAAATAAGCATAGTAATTGGTTAGATTCAATTATTACGGAAAATGAAGCAGGGCTGAAACAATATCGAAAAATCAGGGAGACGTTTATTTGAAACCGTGGACAAAACTTAAATAATTATGTGTGCATATATAAAATATCTATATAAATATGAATTGTGGGAATTCAAGTTATCCGTTGGAAGAAGTCCGATAAGAGCAAAGGGTTAATTACTTCTAGCAGCCTAACTGTGTTTACAAACACAAAAGAAAAAAAAATTGTTATATCGTTTTTATGAAAAGCAACGAACAAGCAACCAAATCCATTATTGCTTACTGCCACCTCTCCAATTGCATTTACCTATTCACCGCAAGCATTTTTAATGAGAAAAAAACTTTCATTTAAATTGCGTGTAACTTTACGTGACCTCAAAAATGCCGGACTTAACACCCAGTACCGGCAGATTACATCTAGAGGCTCCGGGCTTTAAATCGGCGACCAGCTCCAAGATGCGGAAGAAATCGGTTGCAATCATCAACTTGTGAGTGAATTCTCACATAATATCCGATATATCCCCTACTACCAGGTCAATACGCGAAAAAACCGTACTCACAGTTGTTACTATATAAAGTATTAAGTACATTTATTATGTACGTATGTATGGATAATTTATAATCGACATCAATGATACCTGGCTCAGAAAGAAAGCAAGCGGATGGAACGACAAGTTCAATGTTTCGGGTTTGCTACCTCTACGTGGAGGTATGCCCCTGCCAAGCAAATTTTGTGATTTTCACAGAAAACTATGGCATACTTTTTCCTATTACTTCCGTGAGCGTACAAAGGAGAAATCGAAATTGCTTTTTCATATATGATGAGAAGAGAAATGCCGACGAAGAAATTTATGAAAGAAAACGAAAATCTAGAAAAAACGAATCAACATACAAGTGATCTACCTGCTTTTCCTGGCAATGACCTTCTTTGACATTTCTCTTTGGTTATATTGGAGAATGTCATACACGACTGATTTAATTTTACTTTGGAGCTATGAGCAAATTTCACGGATCGAAATCTTTTATAAGCGATGCAAGATTACTGGGGGTTTTCAGAAAGATCGATCGTGCACTAGTGAACAGTTAACACGGATGCTGCAGCAGTATAAATGGCAGCTACGTCTTATCGGTTTACGTGAATCCTGGTTTTATCGACCTGCAAATACACTGGAGGCTAGAACAGAACTTCGACTAAACAGCTAATGACTAATTAAAATATTTTTACCTTGCTATTCTAATGCGAGTAATAAAGTATTGTGGTCTGCACAAGCTGCTACACTGTTTATATTAAACTTTATTTATTAATGAATAGCGTTACTGTTATACATATACATATATATATATTATCCATCATTCAAACATATTTACTTCACCCATCCATATGTTTTGCATTTCACAGCAACTGAGGACACTCCAGGAAAGAATGCTTTTATCTGAGATGATACGTCATTTAACAATGTGAAAGTATATTTTCATTATTTAGATTAAATCTAAAACTATTTTTTGCTTACTTTACCGTTTGTAACGCTAAGAAATAATATACTCTAATTGAAATAGTATAAGTTTACCACAAAGTTTGTAACGCGAGGCTCGAAGTAAAAAATACAAAGCTTCACTCAAAATTCTCAAAACCGGATGTCCGTCCGTCCGTGTCTTCTCTAGCGCAAGAACGCGTTAAGCTAAAAGCTCAAATTTTACTCGCGTCGTTTCCGACAAAAAAAATAACGTCTAGATTGTGAACGAGCCAAATCGCTCCACTCATTTTACCCCCTTCCCTACAAAATGAAACAATTTCGGAATTTGGCCATAAGCTGATTTTCTCGAAAGGAATAAAAGCTGTAGAACTGAAGGTTTGAAAATATTATTTGTATGGTGATCTCAATCTACGGCATAACAATTATTCGAATCCTCCGACTCCTTTCACAAGCTCACTTACAAACTGCACTTTTCATAAAATATTTGAAGCCAATTTACTCAGTACGTTATCATATTGTAGGGCTTAGGGACATTCCGGGGACAAGCAATGACGAACTCGACTAGCATGGGACCTTGTAGATTCAGTCTGAAAAAAAGAAGCTGATTATGCTTCTCGCAACTTATAAGCTGCAACTAAGGTTGCATGCGATTAGCGAAGCAAACGCGATAGAGGCGAATGGTGTTACTTTTAGTACCATCAGACAGATTTGGAATGTAGCGCTAAGAAATAATGCTCTGTCAGAGTCGCCAAGAGCACAGAAATTTTCGTTTTTACTCAAAAATCTTGATGCCGACTGACCGTGTTGTCCGTCTTTTTGGGAGACTGACTATCCGTTTGTGTATCTATCTATTAAATAACTCTGGAACGTTTTACCATAAACTCACAAGATGAAGTTTTTTTAGTGTCGTTTTTAGCAAAAAAAGAACATTTTAGCACGAGAATGAGCCATACCCAATTACTACTTCTACCATGTCTCACACAAATTTTCAGAAATTTCAAACTTCAAAGAAATTTGTTTTGCTTAGAAACTGTTAAAGTTATTGACTTGAAAAGAGCACCAAAGTATAGGGATGTAATTAAAATTATCAGTAAAAAAATGTGTATCCGATTCCCTCATCCTTCCCATATATGCAAAATTTGCCGGATCACGTTATATTGATTTGCTCAAAAACTAGGTGTGTATTAACTAGATGTATGCACGTGCAAATTTTGAATATTGAATCTTATACCTGAGCCCTAAAAAATTACTCAAATCTTTCGACAATTTAGCTCACCACCTTCTTCCCCTTACACCCCCAACATAAAAATGTCACCAAAAATATGGATCAAATAAGTCTACAATTTAATGTTTATATTGCATTTTGAGTTCTAACAGTTGGATATTTTGGAAAGTGCAACACTTTTAAAATGCTTTCAATTTCCCTCAACTACTATTACTTCGAAATGTTATATTTATACTCTAGATGAAATCTGAGAGTATTATAAGTTTACTCTAAAGTTTGTAACGCCAAGAGATAAGGCTCGGAGAAAAAATGAATGATACAGAAGTTAATATTATCACTCAAAAATCTCAAAACCGGATGTCCGTCCGTTCACTCTCTAGATTGAGAACGCGTTGCGCTAGAAAACTCAAATTTTGTACACGTCGTTTTTGACAAAAAAGTAAGGTTAAGTTCGTGAATGGGTCAAATCGCTCTACTCCTTCTACCCCCTCCCATACAAAATGACACAATTGCGCAATTTGACAATAAACGGATTTGCTCAAAAAGTACAAAAGCTATTGGCCTGAAATTTGGAATATATTACTTTTATGATAATATCAATCTACTCTATAAAAATTATTCGTGTACTCCTCCTCCTTCTATCACCTACCATACAAACTGTACTTGTCGTGAATTACTCTAAGGCAATTTACTCAGTGCGTATAAAATTTAGCGAGCTGAAATTGTTCACTAAATATTTATTTAAAATTGTTAGTAAGGCCAAAAAAAATTAGACGATTAGTTTCACGCCTTCTACACCCTCCCATACAAAATGACACAATTTCGCAATCCGACAATAAATGCATTTGCTCAAAAAGTATAAAAGCTATTAGTCTGAATTTCGGGATGTATTACTTTCATAATGATTTCAATCTACAGTATAAAAATTATTTGCGTCCTCAATCTCCTTCGACCCCCTCCCATACAAACTACACTTTTTCATTAAATGCTCTAAGCTGATTTTCTCAGAACATATAACATTTATCAAGCTCATATTTTGTAATAAATACTTATTTAGCATTATCACAAAGATCAGAAAAAAATATTTGATTAGCTTCACTGCTTCTACTCCCTCCCATACAATATGACACAGTTTCACAACTTCACAAGAAATCTTTTTTCTTCAAAAGTATGAATGTTACTAGTCTTAAATTTAAGAGATGTCAATTTTATAATATTCTTAGTTATTTCTGGAAAAACACTAAAATCCCCCCACCCTTCTACCACCTCCCATACAAACTAAACACATTTTCACTAAATCTAACACACTAATTTTCTCAGCTCCTATTCAATTTTTGGAGTAAGCATTTTGTATAAAACATTTTTATAGCTACTTTAGCATGATGGGGAAATAATTAGTTCAAGGCTATCACCACTTCTAACACTCCCCATACAAAATTTCTTGGGATCACAAGAAATTCTATTTCATCTAGAGTATCGTAGCCCTGTTAAGTTTTTAAATGAATTTACTAAATTTTCAAGACTCAAGCTTAATATTTTAATCAAAAATTTTAGATTTATGTTTTTTTCTTATTTCGCTAGTATTGCTTAATATATATTTCAAGTTTCAATTACATAGCTTAAGAGGTAGTCGAGATATCGACTTTTAAGAGATTTCTTTACCTGACGCTCCTCCTTAAAAATATTGGCCTCTCTTTAAAATGATCATGACGGAGCTATGTGCCACATAATTGGTCTTTAAAACGATCTTTATACTGTAGATGAAATCTGAGAGTATATTGTGTTTGAGGTACCGTTTGTAACGCTAAGAAATAGTGCTCGCACAGAGCTGCCAAGGGTACAGACATATTTGTTGCCGCTCAAAAACCTCGGTTCCGAATGACCGTTTATACATCTGTCTAGAACATAACTCTCGAACACTTTGAGCTATCGCACATGAAATTTCGAAATTTCAAGTAATTAATTTTTCTCCGAATCCTTTTAAGCAATTGACTTGAAAACTATATGCAAGTATAATGATGTGATTATCATTAACGCAAAAATATTGATCCGATCCCCTCACTTTTATTAACCCTCCTTCCATACGAATGCACAGTTATTCAAAATGTGTTTGTTGGAGTTTCATTGGATAGGATATGCCAATAACCTCGTCATTATCATTAGATGCAAATATCTCGGTATATATTCTCGGTTTCAAAACCACTCGGCAAAAACCCCATAATCTCCCAGACCGAACTAATTGCAATGGAGCTATGCATCCAAAAGCATATAAGGATAGCTCATCGCAACAAATATATTCATATCTTTAGGATAGTAGGTGGTTCTTAAGGCTCTAACATCCAATAAACATGGATCAAGGATGGTATGGGACTGCCTTCAAAACCTAATTATTCTAGGAAAAAGGAATGGTGTAACCTTATTGTGAGTACCAGCACATATAGGAATTGAAGGAAATGAAGAGGCTGATCGTCTAGCAAAAATCGGCTCAGAATCAAATTTTATTGGTCCAGAGCCATTCTGCGGAAAACCGAAAGGGTATTTCAACCCAATAATTAGACAGTGGATAGAACAAGAACATAAAATCTTTTGGAATAGACTTCCAGGCCTGTCAACCTCAAAAAAAACTGATGCTACCACAAAAAAACAAAGTGGAGGATATTCTGAAATTCAACAAGAAGGATATTAGTACTCTAATCGGCCTAATGACGGGCATAGAGTAAGCCACCACCTAAAAAATATGTGCTTAGCTGAAACCGACATCTGTCGCCTCTGTCTCCAGGACTTAGAAACGACAGTACAGATCCTTTGTCACTGTGAAGCAATTGCTAGAAAAGACACAATCTTTTTAGAAAAGATTTCCTTTCTACCGAAGATCTAGCCAACATGGCTCCCTTAAAGATCCTCAAATTAGCCAAAGCTATTGAGTTACGGTAGGGTGAAGGGGCTATAAATGCACAATAGGCCAAGAACGTCGCCATGCTCTCACGCGTTCCCCAAATAATAATAATAATAAAATATAATAATAAAAATAATATATCTTGAAAAGTAAAAACTCTTTTCTTATTTTAGCGACAGATGTTTTTGAATTAGATTAGCTCCGGTACTACCAAACAGAGTTTTGAAAATAAAAGCATGTTAGAAAGGTGATATTTTAGACATTTGTTGTCTAGAAAGTGAGCAATTCTAGTCAACTACTTAAAAGTTATTCAAGTTTGAAAATGGAAATCTGTACCAAAGAAATTCGTGCCTCTTCAAAAAGTATTAGGTTGTTGCAGATGATATAGCGACTTTAATAGTGAAATTTCAAACAACTTTAACTCTTATAAAACTTGATTGTATTAATCAAAATAGGTACCAGTAGATGCAATACACTTCTCCCAACGAGATACAAGTGCCAGTTTCGTAGAAGTCCGACTTTCTAGACTGAAAAAATTCCTTGAAGGCATTTTAGATGGCTGCTTTACTGTTAAATTGTTTGTCCGCTAAAAAATTGATCCAAATGTTTAAAAAAGTGGTAATCGGTTTGCAAGAGGTCTGGTGAATAAAGTCTCATACTGCAACTCGATTAATTTTTTAACCGTTATTCGGCGTCATATTTGGATTAGTAAGCTCATGCGGAACCCAGTTATCAAGCGTTTTGACTTTTGCAAGCTGTTGCAAGTGCCGGGAAGCTGTGAAATAGTGTACACCCAGTTTCTCTGCAATATCCTTTACAGTTTGGCGTGAGTCAGACTCCACTAGTAAACGCAGTTCGTCGTTGTCTATCGATGGTCCTAGATGATCACATGGCTCACTTTGAAGGGTCATATCTCCTGATCGGAATTTTTCCAACCATCGATGTGTGGTTTGTTCGCTTACTGAGTCAGCTCCAAATGCCCTGTTGATGTTTTGGCTATCTCACTTGCGTTGTGGCCAAGTTTGAACTCGTAAAGAAAAAATAACTGTTATTGGCTCGATTCCATGTTTTTTTTTTTTTCGTTTCCGATCTCAATGAAGTCCTAAACTGCAAACATTCAATGGCCAAATGTAGGAGTATTTATACTTCAATATTCGTTACTATCAGAGCCACCTGGCGGCAGTTTGAGACATTAAAATCGCAATATCTTCACTCCATCGCGAAAGTCGCCATTTCACCTGCAACAATCTAATATAAAAGTTTTGAAGCACAAATTTAATACAAGCATTTTGATAAAAAATAAGAAAATAGCTTCGAACCCGTAACTCCTACAATCACTTCCCGTACGAAACCGCACTATTGCACTTCTTTATAATATGTCTTCTTGAAAAGCATAAAGTTTACTGATATAAAATTTAAATCGCTTTATTTCTATAACAATTTTAGTTAAAGTTTGACAAAACGAGTTAAAACAATTTTCAAGACAATACTACTCTAATTAGACATTCAGTATAATAAGTAGGTTATTGATATGCATAGCAGGTAAATCAACCATTCTAAATTCACTGAAACTTCAATTCCATCTAGAGCATCGCATGATTGATATACCGCCATTGCAGTTCTGTTATGTTTATACTCTAGATAAAATCTAGCTATACATTAGACGAAATCTGAGAGTGTTACAAGTTTGCCACAAAGTTTGTAACGCGAAGAAATAAGGCTCGAAGAAAAAAAATGAATGATACAGAAATTCATATTCTTACTCAAATATCTCAAAACCAGATGTCCGTCCGTCCGTCTGTCAATATGTCTATACGTCCGTCCGTGCGTGTCCTCTCTAGCTCGACAACGCGTTGAGCTAGAGAGTTCAAATTCTGTGAACGCCGTTTTTAACAAAAAAGTTAGGCCAAGTTCATGAACGGGCCGAATCGCTCCACCCCCCCTTCAACACAACCAATAGAAAATGATGCAATTTCAAAATTTGACAATAAACGTATTATCTCAAAAAGTATAAAAGCTATTGAAGTGAAATTTGGAATATATTATTTTTTAACAATTTCAATCCAAGGCTTACAAATTATTTGAATCCCCCACTCCACACTTCACCACCTCCCATACAAACTAAACTTTTTCATGAAATACTATAAATAAATATACATAAAGATTTGTCGAGCTGAAATTGTGCACTAAATATTTATTTAGAATTATTAGTAAGGCCGAATATAAAAAGACATAATAGAACTACGATTGGCCGTAAAGAAATTTTTTTATTTTAAGAAATTTTGTAGGGGAAGTGCAAGAGAGGGTGCCGACATTGAACTAATTTTTTCACATCACCCTAAGGCTGCTATCAAAATGTTTTTAACAAAATTTAGGATTCAAAAATTTAATAGGTGCTGAGAAAATTAGTGTATTGAATTTAGCGAAATTGTGCAGTTTGTATGAGAGGTGGTAGAAGGAGTGTGGAATTGTAAACGAATTTTTTTTTATAAATAACTGTAAATATCATTTAATTGACATATTTTAAATTGCAGATCAGTAGCATTCATAATTTTCAGGGAAATAAACTTTATGTAAAGTTGTTGAATTGTGTTAAATTGTTTCGGAGGGGGTAGAAAGAGTGAACATAATCTCCCAATTTTTTTTTGGCTTCACTAATAATTCTAAATAAATATTTAGTACACAATTTCAGCTCGATAAATTTTATACGTACTGAGTAAATTTGCTTAGAGTATTTCATGAAAAAGTGCAGTTTGTATGGAAGGTGGTAGAAGGAAGAGGAGGGCTCAAATAATTTTTATAAAGCAGATTGAAATTATTATAAAAGTAAAATATTCCAAATTTGATATCAATAGCTTTATGCTTGTTGAAAAAATTAGTCTATTGTCAAACTGCGAAATTGTGTCATTTTGTATGGGGATACAAGGGCTAAAGTTAATCGATTAATTTTTTTTGGTCTTACTAACAATTCTAAGTAAACATTTAGTGCACAATTTCAAATCGATAAATTGTATACGCACTGAGTGAATTGGTTTAGAGCACTTCATGAAAAGTGCAGATTGTATAGGAGATGGTGGAAGGAGAGGGGGGGGACACAAATAATTCTTATAGAATGAAATCATCACAAAAGTTTTATATATATAATTTCCGATCAATAGCGTTTATTCTTTTCGAGAAAAGGCGTTTATTGGCAAATTGCGTAATTGTTTAATTTTGTATGGGGGGTGGGGCGATTTGGCCCGTTCACGAACTTATCAATACTTTTTTGTCAAAAACGACGTGAACAAAATTTGAACTTTTTAGATCAACGCGTTCTCAAGCTAGAGAGGATAAGGACAGACAGACATACGGACGGACGGTTTTGAAATCTTTGAGTGATTATACGAGCTCTTCTTCGAGCCTTATTTCTTAGCGTTACACACTTTATGGCAAACTTATAACACTCCGAGATTTCATCTAGAGTATAAAAATTAGACGATTAGCTGCACTCCTTCTACCTCCTCCCATACAAAATGACGCAATTTAACAAGTTTGCAAAAAGTAAATTTTGTTAAAAAGTATGAATGCTAGTAATCTGAAATTTAAATTACGTCAACCGCTTGTTCATAGTTAATTCAGCAAAAAATTATTTAGAACACCTCACTCCTTCTACCACCTCCGATACAAACTGCACAATTTTTACTATATCCAACGCATTTAGAGTATAGCATGATTGGACTTTTCGCCCAATCGTAGTCCTGTTATGCTTTTATACTAAAGTTGGATTCTAATTATTGCAGGTAAATGTTTGTAGTGAAAAGAATTCTCTATATCTCAATATCTAATATAGATAATTAGTTGAAATTTCGTCAACTTGAAGACCTATATGATTTAAAATTTTCGTAAGGGGAAGAATGGTAGTGAGCCTTATTGGCAAAAATTATGAGTAATTATACTCTAGATGAAATCTGATTTAATGATATAAATTTTCATATTATCACACAAAAATTTCAAAACTGGATATCCGTCCATCCGAGTCCTATATAAATCGAGAACGAGTTGATATAGAAAGTGTAAACTTTAAGCACGTCATTTTGGACGAAAACGTAAGGACATGTTCATAAACGGGCCAAATCGCCCCACCCCTTCTATCTCTTCCTATAAAAAATGGCATAATTTCGAAAAAAATAAAAATATTGATCTGAAATTTGGAAAATATTGTTTTTATAATAATTTACATTTACGGTATAAAAATTATTCGAATCCACTCACTCCATCCACCACCTCCCACATAAACAGCACTTTTTCAGGAAATACTATAAACCAATTTTCTCAGTACGCATAAAATTTATTAAACTGAAATTATGCACTAAATATTTATTTGGAATTATTAGTAAGACTGAAAAAATTAAACGATTTGCTTCTCTGCTTCTTCCCCATTTATGATACAATTTAATAACTATACAAAAAGTCGATTTTCCTGAGAAGTATAAATGTTAATGGTCTGCAATGTAAAAGATGTAAAATGCGTGATATTTGTAGTTATTGCTGAAAATATCATTAAGAACTCTCCACTCCTTCTACCACCTCCCACTCAAACTGCACAATTTTACTAAATCTAATACAATAATTTTCTCATTACCTACTGAATTTTTGAACCTTAAATATTGTATAAGACATTTTTTATATCATTTTTGAAAATTTAAAAAAAAAATTTTGTTGCATGATTGAGCTTTAAGCCCAATCGTCTTATTATGTATTTTAGAGCTCTGGTAAAATATTCAAAAGTTCAAATTTTGTTGATGTTTGAAATACGTAAAGAAACATAACAGGACTACGATTGGGCGTAAAGCCCAATCGTGCGATACTCTAGATGAAGGAGACATTTTTTTATTTTAAGAAATTTTGTAGGGAAGTGGTAGAGGGGGTGACAACATTGAACTAATTTTTTCACATCACGATAAGGTTGATATCAAAATGTTTTATACAAAATTTAGGATTCAAAAATTCAATAGGTACTGAAAAACTTAGTGTATTGAATTTAGTGAAATTGTGCAGTTTGTATAGGAGGAGGTAGAATGAGGGTGGAGAGGGAATTGTACTGAGTAAATTTGTTTAAAGTATTTCATGAAAAAGTGCAGTTTGTATGGGAGGTGGTAGAAGGAAGGGGAAGACTTAAATAATTTTTATACAGTAGATTAGAATTATTATAAAAGTAATATGTTCCGAATTTCAGATCAATAGCCTCTATGCTTTTGAAAAAAATCTGTTTACTGTAGAATTGCGAAATTGTGTCGTTTTGTATGGGAGGGAGTAAGGGAGTAGAAGGGGTCAAGTTAATCGTGTAATTTTTTTTTGGTCTTACTAATAATTCTATATAAATATTTAGTGCATAATTCCAAATCGATAAATTGTATACGCACTGGGTAAATTGGTTTAGAGCATTTCATGAAAAAGTGCAGATTGTATGGGAGTTGGTGGAAGGAGGAGGAGGACACAAATAATTCTTATACAGTAGAATTTGATTATCATAAAAGTATTATATTCCAAATTTCAGATCAGTAGCATCTATACTTTTTGAGAAAAGCCGTTTATTGTCGAATTGCGAAATTGTGTGATTTTGTTTGGGAGGGGGTAGCAGGAGTGAAGCTAATGGTCAAATTTTTTTTAGTCTTACTAATAATTCTAAATGAATATTTAGTGCTAAATTTGTGCTCGATAAATTTTATACGCACTGAGTAAATTGGCTTAGAGTATTTCATGAAAAAGTGCAGTTTGTATGGGAGGTAGTGGAAGGAGAAGGAGAACACGTATAATTTTTATACCATAGTCTGAAATCATCATAAACGTAATACATTCAAAATTGCGTACTAATGGCTTCTCTAGTTTTCGAGAAAATCCATTTATAGTCAAATTGCGTAATAGTGTCATTTTGAATGGGAGGGGGTAGAAGGGGTGGAGCAATTTGGCCCGTTCACGAACTTGTCCTTATTTTTTTGTCATAAACGACGTGAACAAACTTTCTAGGTCCACGCGTTCTCAAGCTAGAGAGGACACGGACGGACGGACGGACGGGCGAACAGACAGACAGACAGACAAACGGACATCCGGTTTTGAAATTTTTGAGTGATTATATGATTTTCTGTATCATTCATTTTTTTCGCCGAGCCTTATTTCTTAGCGTTACAAACTTTGTGGCAAACTTATAATTCTCTCAGATTTCATCTAGGGTATAAAAATAATAATTTGGATTAAACGAATATGCTCCGAAGCGAGGCCCTATTCTGCACAAGGCGTCTAATGTATATTGCAGAAACACAAAATTTTTGTTTGAAATATTAAGGCAGGAAGTCCAAAATGCTCGTAACTCATTCAAAACATAACAGGACTACGATTGTGCGTAAGACTCAATTAATAGTTATTCTAGATCAAATAGATATTTGTCGTCTTCAGGAATTTTGTATGGGGAGTGGTAGAAGGAGTAACAGTATTTAATATCACAATATTATTCCAGAGTAGTTATTGAAATGTTTAACAGAAGATTTGAGCTTCAAACATTGCACACTGAGAAAATTAGTGAATTGAATTTAGTGAAATCGCTAAGTTTGTACGGGAGGTGGTAGAAGCAGTAAGTGGTTTTTAATAATTTTTTCAGAAATAACTATGACCATTATGCATTGGAAATCTCTTAAATTTCAGTCCAGTAACATTCATACTTTTCACGAAAATCAACTTTTTGTAAAGCTATATACTTGTGTTACATGGAAGGAGGTAAAAGGAGAGAAGATAATTAATTTTTTTTAAGCCATGGTAATGAAGTATTTAGTTCAAAATTTGAGATTGAAAATTTTTTTACGTACTGGAAAACTTGGTTTATAGTATTTCATTAAAGTGCAGTTTATGAAAGGTGATGGAAAAAGTGGGAGGATTTGAATAATTCTTATACCATAGATTACACTTATGATATAAATAATATAATCTGAATTAAAAGTTGTTAGCTCTTATAGTTTTCAAGAAAAATTGATTATTGTAAATTTTTGAAAAAAAGCTTTTTTGTATGTGAGGGGGTAGAACGGGTAGTGCGATTTACCCCGTTCACGAACTTCACTTTACTTTTTAGCAAAAACGACGTCAAAAAAATTTGAACTTTTTAGTTCAATGCGTTCGCGAGCTTCAGAGCAAATGGACGGACAGATGAACAAACGAACAGACGGGCATCCGGTTTTGAGTGATAGTATTAACTTCAGTGCTATTCATTTTTTCTCCGAGCCTCATTTCTTAGCGTTACAGATTTTCGAGTAAACTTTAATACTCTAGTATATCATCTAGAGTATACAAATATTCTCTAATGTTTAAGATACGAACTGGCTTAAAGAATTTACTACTACTGCACCCTTCCATCTAAAAGTAGTATTTAGACTATATTTAATAAACCAATTATTACAAAAATATTAAAAGCAATCAATTTGAAGTTTTGTTCGAATATTTATAAAAATATTCGAATCGAATTTATATGAAAATTTTAGTGATCCTTCAGTTCGTTCTACCCCGTCGCAAACAAAAGTATAATTTTCAATAAATCAACTAATAACAATCAACTTAACAGCTACGAATTTTAAATTATTTGTGAACACTTTTCACAATTTTATACTCAAAATTGGTGTGAATAAAATTATAAAACTCCTACTCGGAATTGTATCATTCAAGTTTAATTTTAATTTGCAGAGCCAAGAACACGAAAGCTGAAGCGCATTCTTCTTCCACTATTGTTGGCGCTTAAGCTTAAGTTCGCACTTATCCTTCCGCTGGTATTTTTAGTCATCAAATTCATATCACTAAAGGCACTAAAAATGGGATTGCTCGCGCTACTTTTCTCAGGTAAATTATCTTATCCACTTTTTAATACGAGTTACTTTTAAATGACTCATTAATATTTTCAGGTGGTGCTCTTTTCAAAGATCTTCTCGGGAAGAAGAAGGAGCACATAACAACTGCTTACATAACTGGAAATCCACTAAATGCTGAAATTGTTCATTCTGATTGGAATCGAAATGGACAAGCTGCAGCCCAAGAATTAGCTTATAATTATCATACTATTCCCCAACAAGCTTACTAATATCGTTGTTTTCACAATTATTGTATAGTAATTTATATTATTTATTAATAAATTATTTTCTATTTAAATTTCAAAAGCTTCACACGAAAATATAAATACAGAACTGATATCATAGTACCAGATTTGTGAGTTTATGTAATTGCAGGTTATGTCATTCCTGACATCTAGTTGAATTATCGTGAACTCCTACCTATAGGCCATTATTTCACGTTTCTCTGCGAACTCCAGCTGCAGTTGGGTGTTAAAGGACAACCACCACATTTCTCCACCTAGATAGCCACATCATTGCCGCGATTGAAGCAATCTTTCACGAGCTCCGACACTCGTGGTACGGAAAAAATTCCAGTCAGGTCCTGAAATTAGAAGAAGCTGGAAAAACTAGGAAAATAGGAAGAATTCAATTGAAAACAGTGAATTCCGGGAGAGGAAACCGTTGGGATAAGCTGAGAAAAAGAATATGAAGAGTTATCAAGATTTTCGGAAGGAAAAGTTAGGAACGCAGAAATAATCGTGTTAGTGGCACGTTGAAGCACGTGAGGAAGAAAATGGTCCCGAACCTGGCAGCTAGCGGTGCTAGAAAACGAGATCCGCAGGTTGACCAAATGAAAATAATTATTGATAAAGTGGCTCGAGGAAAGAGTATGGAATTATCTCAAATTTTAGAATGGAAATGCTAAAAGTGAAACATCATCAGTGCAAGAGGTAAGAGTGCTAGCTGCGTAAATGATTAAAGAAGGAGTACTAATATTGGCGATGGCAATGATGATGAAATGATGATAGATCAGGATTTCATAAAAATTAAAGAAAGGAAATATTTCGAAAAATTCAAAAATGATAGATGAGAAAATTAATAAATCATAGGTAACTGGATTAAATATAAACAATTCTTGGACAAATCAAATGAACTGCCAACAAGTCAGGCGCAACTTTGTTATTCTTGAGACAAGTTGACGATGCATGGAAAGACAATACAGTGGTTAATGAAGATTAAGTAAAAGGGTATTCCAGGGCAGGTCTGTTGTCAATTTAACACTTAATAGCGAATACGATCAATAGCTCCAGTACTTTTAATCAATATTTCATTCGTTTATGTAAATTTGGGTTTGAAAAATTCTAGGGGTCTAGTAGAAGTTTTGAATGTATTCAACCAGTTAATATTTCAAACTTTAAGAGGTTTTTTTAAATACATTTTGCAAATTTCCAAATTTCTACCTTTAAATTTCATTCAAAAATTTTCAGTTTATATATTTTTTCCATTGCACATGAAACACCTTATGTACGTTAGACCCCTCTTTGGTGCATAACAATTGTAGAACAAATTATCATTTTTTCTCTATGTATACCAAATAAATGTACCCACGTGGGAACTTTGTATCTTTCACCACAGTCTTGTATTTCTTGACTATTTTAATGATGAAACGCGAAAAGACAAAATTTCAGGTTAGCAAATTCTCGATTACTGTACTTTATTATTAAAATAATAAAGCAAAAGTATGGATATTTAACGAGCGGTGATGGGCACATTCGAGCGAAACTCAAGTGACTTTGTGAAATTAGCGAAATACAATCTCAAATGTAACAGCTTCTGTTAAGTACGCAACATTGAAAAAATGTATATGTGACTTTTCGAAAACGGACTATGATTGGCTTCTGGAACGTTCGAACATTGAATGAGGGGGGAAGAGCTCGGTCCTTGCACCGTCAATCAGTGATCGACCGTGAAATGGAGCACTATAACATCCAAATCTTGGGCTTGAGCGAAGTCAGGTGAACAGGATCAGGAGAAGAACGAACCCCTAGCGGAAACACTATTCTGTACATTGGCCCTGAAAGTGAAGCCAAAAATGGCGTGGCGTTCATCCTTACGCCGAGAGCGAGAAATAGTCTCATTAGCTGGGAACCAATCTCGGATAGGATTATCGTCGTCAGGCTCAGGACCAGTGTCAGAAACGTCACAATTCTGCAGTGCTACGCACCAACTAATACCGCAACATCTGGTGACAAAGAGGAGTTTTATAACCAACTGAGTGCCGCCTTCGAACGTGTTCCAAGAGGTGATATTATTATCATCTCAGGAGATATGAACGCTCAGGTTGGATCAGACAACACTGGACTAGAACACGTCACGGGGAGCCATGGTGACCCTTGGGTCGCCGCGTCACGACCTTGGATTAAGAGACCCGAAAACGGCGTATTATTTGTGGATTTTTGTAGTAGTCGGCAAATGGTCATCGGAGGGACTCTTTTTCCACACAAGAGTCATCATAAAACATCTTGGGTTTCCCCTGATGGTGTTACTCAGAGCCAGATCGACCATTTGGCTATAAGTCGCCAATGGAGAAGATGTCTCCTCGATGTGCGAGCGAAACGTGGAGCTGACGTGGGGAGCGATCACCACTTGATAGTTGCCTGCTTGAGATTGTGTACAGCACCTATCCGACGACCACACATTTTTCAAATGACGCGCTAGCTTAATGTAGATAAACTCAGCCATCCCAACAAAAAACGCGAATACACCACTATTCTACGCTCTTCTTCTCACATTGGGTGAAAATGAAATGCGCACACTGGACGCCAATTGGGAGGCAACCAGAAACACTTTTCTAACTAGTGCTGAATAATCTGTGGGATATGTGCAAAGCGGTGAGAAACCCTGGATGTCGCAAGACACATGGGACAAGGTTGGCAATCGGAAAAAAGCCAAATTGGCAATCATCTCTCAACCCGATGTCAACCAACTAACGACCGACTTGAGGCAGAACTACCGCGATGCTCATATTACTTACTTACGATGGCGCTACACCCCAAATCGGACTTTGGCCTCCTGAATGCTTTGCCTCCATCCATCTCGGCTCAGTGACCGCGTCTTTCAGTTTGAAAATCTTAGCAGTGATTTGTTGTCTGCGTCAATCGAATCCTCCCAGCGCTTTCGTGGTTTTCCGACCGGTCTTTGCCCGTTGACTTTCCCTTTTAGTGTCCGTTTGGGAATTCTTCCGTAATCCATCCGCTCCACATGACCAGCCCATTGTAACTTTTTAAATTTTATAAGGGTTGACATTTCTGGATTGTCGAAGATGGCATACAATTCTCTATTGTATCGTATTCTCCAGATCGAGTCTTCCCTCACAGGGCCAAGGATTCTTCTGAGGTCCTTTCTTTCAAAAGCGTTAAGTAGTTTTTCTGACGCCTGAGTTAATGTCCACGTTTCGCTGCCATAACATAGCACAGGTCGTATAATCGTTTTATATAAATTAAGTTTTGTTTTTGTGTGTACGTTTTTGTTTTTAATTATTGGAAGTACCGAATAATACCTCTTGTTTGCCAGAATTATTCTTCTTTTAATTTCGATGGGTTCGCTTCCATCCTTCGATAGGTTCGCCCCTAGGTACATAAAGTTGTGTACGTTTTCTAGGTTATAGTCTCCTAGTGTGATATTTTGTCTGATTGGCGTCTTTTTCCTAGTTTGCGTCATAATTTTTGTTTTATTTTCATTAATAAGTAGTCCAACTTCCCTTGCTACCGAGTCAAGGTTTACAAATACTTCCTTAGCACTCTCCAGAGATCTTGCAAGGATATCTATGTCGTCGGCATATGCTACGAGTTGTAAGGATTTGAAGCATAGTGTTCCCTTGGTGCCAACGGGAAGTTTCCGAACAACATATTCAAGTGTAGAAAAGCATTGGTGCGAGGCCGTCACCTTGTTTAAGGCCGTTGTCTGTTTTAAAACTGGAAGTCAGATCATTTTCTACTCTGACTTGTGACAAAGACTCAGTCATTGTCATTCTTGTCAGTCGGACCAGTTTCGGTGGGACTCCAAACTCCAACATGATTTTATACAGTACGCGCCCGTCGATACTGTCGTATGCTTGCTTGAAGTCAACAAATATCTGGTTCACATCAATATTATATTCCCACCACTTTTCCAGCACCTGTTTAACTGAGAATATCTGGTCCGTGGTCGAGCGTCCAGCTCTAAATCCGCCTTGGTATTCCCCAATTACGTTGTCAGCATAGAGCTTAATTCTCGTTTCTAGAATTTTCGTCAAGATCTTATAAGACGTACACAACAGAGATATTCCTCGGTAGTTCGTCAGCTTTTTTATAAATCGGACATATGATGCTCTTGCGCCAATCTTCAGGAAGTATTTCTTGCGACCATATATCCGTGACTAATCTGTGTAGGAGATGCGCTATGCAGGTGTCCCCGGCTTTCAGAAGTTCAGCTGGGATTTGATCAGTGCCCGGCGCTTTGTTGTTTGGGTGGTTCCTTAGGGCTGTTTTTACTTCTTCGAGTGTGGGAGGACTCAAAGAGGATCCTTCATCAGCTGTTACATCAGTTATACCTGCTATTGCATCTGCTGCTGCTGTTCGTGTAGGTGATGGGCTCGGGTTAAGAATGTGTTCAAAATATTGTGCCCATCTTAGTTTTATATTTTCCGCGTTACTTATAATGTTCCCTTCTGCATCCTTGCAGAGGGTCGCTTTCGGTTTGTATCCTTCTTTCATCCTTTTAATAGGGGAATACGCGGCTCTTGTGTTGTGTAATCTAAATTGTTCGTCCATGTTTTTAATTTCGTCATTATTGTACTTCCGTTTTTTTTGTCTGCATATTTTGTTTTCAAATCGTCTAAGACCCTCGTATTTGTTCTGTTTGACTCGTGCCGTTCCGTTAATATTTTGTAAGCTTGATTTTTTCATTCTAAGGCATCTTTGCATTCGTTGTCGAACCAATCATTTCTTTTGCTCCGGGGTTGTTGTCCTATCACCTCCTCTGTGACAGATGTAATGTTGATATTTTGCCACATTTCTTCTATTGACTTGCTGGCGGTGGTATTCAGCATTGTTGCGAAGTGCCTCTCCAAGCCTGATACATATTTCGCAACTATTCTCTCGTCTTTGAGTTTTCCTATGTCGAATTTAGGAACCGGTTGTGTTTTTGGGTGTCCTCGGTTTGCGATTCGACATCGGAACTTGGTCTTTACCAAATAGTGGTCTGTGTCGCAATTAGCCCCTCGACACGTACGTACGTCGAGAATACAGGAGGCCGTCCTTTTCTCTATTAGAACATGGTCTATTTGGTTGAATGTTCTTCCGTCAGGTGATGCCGACGTTCTCTTATAAATGTCACGATGCGGGAAGCATGTCGAGCTTACAATAAGGTTTTTGCTGCTGGCGAAATCAGTCAGCCTCTGGCCGTTGTCGTTACTAATATCATGGAGACTGTGCCTTCCAATTGTCCCTATGTATGTGTCTTCTTTGCCCACTTTCGCGTTAAAGTCACCTAATACTATTTTAATATCATTCGACGGAAGGGAGTCGAATGTTGATTCTAAGGTGCTGTAGAAATCGTCTTTAACTTCGTCGTCTTTGTCTTCCGTTGGGGCGTGGACATTAATAAGCCAAACATTAAAAAAACTTATTTTAATGAGGATTGCACACAATCGTTCATTGACGGATTTGAAGTTGGTAACTTGGTTTTTAAACTTGTTGTCGACGATGAACGCAACTCCAAATTCCCGGCTTCCCGATGATTTCCCACTTTCGAAAATTGTGTGCGATCTATAGTCAGTAATCTCGCTACCTAACAATTTAGTTTCTTGGAGTGCAATTATGTTTATATTGTATTTGACTGCCTGTTCCAGAAGCGCTCTCTCTGCTCCTGCTCTGTACAGGGATCGCAGGTTCCAAGATCCGAAGGAGTAGTCCATTTTTCGTTTGCGTGGTCGTTGCCGTTGAATCAATCCAGTCCGAGGCTTTGCTTCAGGTTTCGAAACGGGTGTGGTTTTTCCGAGGATGAGTTGTTACCACATCGCCCAACCCCCAACTTGGAGGGCCATATTATTATAGTGCTAGAATTTTTCTGTTTCATTAGCACTCGCGCCCATCAGTTCAACAAGTCAAGTCCGGGTGGACAAGACCAGTATCCGGTGGCTACCACGTGGAGGTATGAGGAGCACAATTGATGTGTATATGACAGTTACAACACTGGGCGTTGCCTAATGACGCCGATCAGATGTCTACCCTATCTATACCCATCCAACCACCGCGATGCTCATATACAGCTTAAAAAGGCTGTTAGACGCGACAAGAGAAATGCCATTGAAGATCTGGCAAAGAAAGCAGAATGTGCGGCTTACCTTGGGGATAAAGGTTCACTATTTAAAATCATGAAACAGTTGACGAGCAGGAATTTTACCGCCAACCACTTGGTGAGAGATGTCAATGGAACTCTCCTTAATATGAGTGAACACCAGTTGCGACGATGGAAGGAATACTTCTCTGATATTTTATCTTGTCAGAGGAAGATATTCCGAAAACAGAACAACTTCCAAACATCCAACCGCAACAATCCTCTATTAGGGACGATCCCCCAGATAAGGAAGAGATAGTTTCCGATATTCGGTCAATGGCGGGAAGGAAAGCTCCAGGTATAGACGGACTACCAACCGAACTCCTCAAAGCGGACCCGGAAATAACAGCCGATATACTCCTCCCACTCTTCACTAAGGTGTGGAATGAAGGAAGATATCTGACTGAATGGAAGGAGGGCGTCATTGTGAAAATTCCGAAGAAGGGCGACCTTCGGGATTGTGGCAATTGACGTGGTATATGTCTACTTACTGCCATATCAAAAATTATTATTATTATTATTATTATGATTATGCTTATGACGTGTGTTTGCTTGCACATAACCGTTCGGACTTAGAGTCAAATGTTCGCTCGTTGCATTCTAAATGCAAAGAGGCGGGACTGAAAATAGATGTGCGTAAAACCAAGTACATGCACATGGGTTCGGACGCAAGCACACCGATTGTTATTAACAGACAGGTTGTGGAAGAGGTACAAGATTTTTGCTATCTTGGGAGCATTGTCAGCATGAACGGCGGAGCCGAAAATGATGTTGAGGCTCGGCTAAATAAAGCTCGTCAGGCCTTCGGTATCCTTTCCCCTTTCTGGAGGTTAAGAGAGATCTCCCTTCGCACGAAGCTGCGAGTTTTTGACGCATGCGTCAAATCGTGTTGTTATATGGTTGTACTACGTGGAAAGTGACCGTTCGTCTTACTAAGAAACTACAGACTTTCGTAAACCAATGCCTCCGGCGCATTTTAGGAAAATTCTGGCCAGAAGTAATCTCCAACGACGAACTTTGGAGTACAACTCGCCAGACTAAAATAGGTATTGAGATTCAATGGCAGAAGTGGCATTGAATCGGTCATACTTTGAGGAAACCAGAGCGAAACATCGCAAAACAGGCTCTGGATTATAACCCTCAAGGAAGACGTTGGGTTGGTCGACCATGTAACACATGGAAGCGAGCAGTTGAGCAGAAGGCCAGAGGAATAAACAGGTCCTGGCAACAGCTTAAAGCCGAAGCTCAGGATCGCGCCTTGTGGAAGAGAGTTATGCCCCTATAGGAGGTCTTAACAGGAATTTGATTGATTGTTTGATTTCTCATACACTCCAAAGGAAGACAAATTTAAATCGTATCTATTATAATAAAACGTTTTAGTGGTATGAAAGACACTGGAGAGCTCCTCATGAAATGGAAACAACTTGAGACGGAAAATTTGGAATTCGTTCTATTGAATCAGTTTACAACTAGAAAAGCAGTCATTCAATCAACGAACTAACTAAAATTATATTAGTAAATCATCAAATGGTTAGATTACAAAAAACTAAAACAGTGATATAACATAATGTAAAACATAACAAGGCTACGATTGCGCGTAAAGCGCAATCTTACGATACTCTAGATGAGATAGAATTTTTAGTGATCCCAAGAAATTTTGTATGGGGTGTGTTAGAAGGGATGATAGCATTGAACTAATTTTTTCCTCATCATGCTAAAGTAGCTATAAAAATGTTTTATACAAGATGCTTACTCCAAAAACTGAATGGGAACTGAGAAAATTAGTGAGTTAGATTTTGTGAAAATGTGCAGTTTGTATGGGAGGTGTTAGAAAGAGTGGGGGGATTCTAGTGATTTTTTCAAAAATAACTAGGAATATTATAAAATATATGTCCCTTAAATTTCAGAGTAGTGCCATTCATACTTTTTAAGAAAATCGTTTTTTTGTAAAGTTGTGAAACTGTGTCATATTGTATGGGAGGGGGTAGAAGCAGTGAAGCTAATCAAATATTTTTTTCTGATCTTAGTGCAAATGCTAATTATGTATTTCTTACAAAATATGAGCTTGATAAATGTTATATGTTCTGAGAAAATCGACTTAGAGCATTTCATGAAAAAGTGTAGTTTGTATGGGAGGGGGTAGAAGGGGAGGGACGACGCAAATAATTTTTCTACGGTAGATTGAAATCATTATGAGTGTAATATCCCAAAATTCAGGCTAATAGCTTTTATAGTTTTCGAGTAAATCCATTTATTATCAATTTGCGAAATTTATATATATTTATAATTTTTATACGGTAGATTGTTATTATCATAAAAGTAATATATTCCAAATTTCATTCCAATAGCTTTTATACTTTTCGAGCAAACCCGTTTATTGTGAAATTGCGCAATTGTGTCATTTTGTATGGGAGGGGGTAGAAGGGGTGGAGCGATTTGGCCCGTTCACGAACTTGACCTTACTTTTTTGTTAAAAACGACGTATACAAAATTTGAACTTTCTAGCTCAACGCGTTCTCAAGCTAGAGAGGACACGGACGGACGGACGGACGGACAGACAGACAGACGGACGGACGGACGGATGGACATCCTGTTTTGAGATTTTTGAGTGATTATATGAACTTCTGTATCATTCATTTTTTTCTCCGAGCCTTATTTCTTGGCGTTACAAACTTTGTGGCAAACTTATAATACTCTCAGATTTCATCTAGAGTATAAAGATGACAGTGCTTAGCGCAATCAGCAGTCAACTGCAGAATCACACACAGATGAGGGAAATGCAATAACACTCATGAAACTGAAAAATGCAAGATCAGTGAGACAGCCGATAATAATTCCTTAGACCTAAGGCTCACTAAAACTGAAAGCCACCATCTTGAATTTTTTTCAGATTTGTATGGCGAAACGATCCATCGGCTCACACGGTTTTTGGATACAACTAGGTGTCAATTGCTTTTTCTACTCTCACAAAAGTTTGAAAGCACACTGTTTCATTATTTACTATTTTTGTTTAACAAAAAATTGAGCCACAAAAAAGCACGCATCAGAACCATCAATTTCCATTAACTTTTTTTCACTTCACTTGGAATATGTGCACAACACTCGAAAATATATCACTGCTAACTCCCGATTGAAACATACAATATTAACATAAGGATTCGTTTGTAAAAAAATGATCTTCCAATTATTATCGATTTGCCTACGTCTTACGTTAAATAGCTTACAACCGCAATACGTCGCTCTCGTCAAATCGGTGCTCATATTTCAAAACAAATTTCACTAAATTGGTTTAAAATTCGTGTATTGCAATATTGCTGACATCGTGATCGTCGTCATAGGAATATTGGGATAGAGAGGAATCATTCTCAAGTAAAGTTTAGAATGACAATCTCTTAAATCCTTCATGGTTTCGTTGTCTCGCGCTCCGCTCATTTTTTTTGCAAACTTTTCTTATGCCGTGAGATCGAAACTCTATGGCGCGTTCCTTTTTTTTGTTCAATCGATTTTTTTCGTCGATTTTTTAATATGATAAAACATCAAATCATAGGAAATTTAGGTTTGAATTTTTTTCGTTTAGTTCATGATCGTTTTATGATTTACAGTTAAAAACACTACGAATTTGCTAAAAGCAATTGAAATAGCGAACGCATCTTTAAAATATCTGCCAACGACTCGGGCTCAATTTAATTATTCCCGGGACAAGTTAAAGATTCGTAGGAAGTCAATACGCAGATTAGGGTGGATTGGGAAGACTAAGTGAATGCGGGCTCTAGAGCAGTGCTATTGTCAATTATTTAACATATCATACCCAACTTTGCTCGACTATATTAAAAAACATAACAGAATTATGATTGGGCTTAAAGCCCAATCATATGATACTCTAGATGAAATGGAAATGACTTTAATATACCGGAAAGTATGTCATCTCAAATTCTTTCGAATAGTGAATAGAGACTTTTGCATGGGAAGTGGTAGAAGTAGAGGGGGAGGTTTTTATTTTTCTTATATGACACCGAACATGGCATGCAAAATGCTTATTGCTGAATTTAAAGTTTTTAGTTTTCATTATTTTAAATAAAATTGGTAATAGTTTTCCTGAAATTGGGACATTTGTATGGGAGGTGGCAGAGGAAGTGAAACGTTTTAGATGATTTTGAAACTGCTTCTCATCACCGTGCTTTGATTCAATTTCAAAGTCGATAGCTCTCATATATTCGAAGGAAATTCTTTTCTTGAATTTATAATACAGATATTTGTATGGGAGGGGTAGAAGGAGTGAAGCGGGGCTGATATTTTTTCTAGCACTTATTTCAATTATTAAGAAACAAATTCTGGCAAAATTTGAAGTTTGTACTTTTTCAAGTTTGAATGGAAATCGTTGAATGCATTTAACAAAATTTATGCATTTGTATGGGAGGGGGTAGAAGGAGTGTACGGATCAAAACAAATTTTGTTTGCATTATAAATATTTCTATTTGTATACTTTACACAAAATATCAAGTTGATGACTTTAACAGTTTCGAAGAAAAATAATTTAATTTAAATTCCAAAATTTCGTGAAATTTGTATGGGAGGGGGTAGAAGGAGTAGGGTGAAGTTCAAAATTATTTTTAAAACAAATTGCAATTATAGTAAAATTATATCTGACAAAATTTCGTCTTTTCAACTTTACTAGTTTCAATGAAAATCGAAAATATGTATTTTTCAAAATTGTCCATTTGTATGGGAGGGGGTAGAAGGAGTAAGGGGATCGGGTCAATATTCCGTTGTATTAATGACATCTATATCGTTATACTTTTACCTAAATTTCAAGTCTATAGCTTAAATAGTTTCAAAGAAAAATCAATTTCTTAATATTTCGAAATTTCATGAAATTTGTATGGGAGGGGGTAGAAGGAGTGGGAGGATGTAGCCCATTCACGAACTTAAAGTTACTTTTTTGCTAAAAATGACACACACAAATTTTTAGCACTATAACTCAAAGCTTTCGAGAGTTATGCTGTAGACAGACGCACAGACGGACAGACGGTCACTCGGAATCGAGATTTTTGAGCGACAACATATATTTCTGTACCCTTGGCGGCTCTGTGCGAGCGTTATTTCTTTGCGTTACAAACGGTAAGGCAAATACAATATACTCTCAGATTTCATCTAGAGTATAAACATACCTTCCGAAAAATTGGAGATGAGGCTATATCGACCACCATAGACTCCCTCGATCATCGTCGAAATATCGGAGAACTCTGAATTTACTAAAGATATTTCCATGGTAATTGCAGTAAAGAACTAAATTTCCTAATACCCCATTCTATTTAATGCCCGGTCTGTTGGGTAGATTGCCTCCACGTGGCGCAGACTGGGTAATGCTAAAAGATCTACAGATAGGGGGGAATAAGTCGAATAGCTTGCTATCGGCTCCGTATCCTATCAAGATAGGGGGGAACATGTCGAACAGATAACTGTCGGCTCCATATCCTATCTATGGTCTTTGGCGGATGTGATGGGGGGATTGAAATCGTTGAGCTAGCTGTCGGTTCCGTATCCTATCACAGCATGGAGCCTACTGAAATCTGGACTGGTTATGTTTCAGGCAGTTCTCAAGAAGCTCTATGGTTACAAGGGGATATATACCTGCAGTGATTCGCAGGTGTACGTACTACCTACATGGTGACCATTATAAAGTACGACGTTAGAGGAGGAAACCTTGTATATAAAAATCCCCTACTCCACAGCATATGCCAATGGATGAATGGTTAGAGGGTATCTAACCATTAATATACGAACTCTGGATACCTGGTGACCTCCGGTTTTAATCAGCCTTCCCCTATAATGCGGAGCTCTGTTAGGGGTGACTCTACTTTCTCGCGCTACTCGTGGGAACATGAATAAAAATATTAATAACAAAAACAAACAAGATGCTAATGCTTCCTCCAAGGCATCACAAACAGCGATTAACGCAACGGAAGTGGGTAGTGTTACAAGCACCCTTCCAAAAACTATGCTTGACTTGACTGTAGAGGGTAATCCTTCGGTCAATAAAAAGCACATGAGACCGCCACTAAGAGCGGATAGCAAAACCGCAAAAAAACCACAAACAGATGAACAACTGCTATTAACAGAGCTAAAGCAGTTGAGTCTGACAAAGAGCAAAAAGAGGTTAAGCGGGGCCGCTGAAAGAAGGTACATGTACCACCATAACCAGCCATCCACGTCGAGAACTAACTATAGGGACGCGGTTAAAGGAGTAAAGGTGGGAATTATTTACACCGAGCATCCGCTCAAATACTTACTCCAGAGCAGCTAGCTGCAATCCAAAAATCCATCCTGGACAGCATTCCAACAGCAGCCATAGAAGGAATAAGGCCACAATTTTGTGGACTTAGTCTCAAGCCAGGATGGATACTAATTGTGTGCGGGGACGAACAAACCGCATCGTGGCTAGAAACAACAGTCAAAAACATCAAGCCGGACGACTCCACCACCATCAGGGCGGTCCGAGAGGAAAACATAACAGGAGTACGATTGGGCATAAAGCCCAATGTTTATTATGAAATTGCGAAATTGTGTCATTTTGTATGGGAGGGGGTAGAAGGGGTACAGCTAATCATCTCATTTTTTTTGGTCTTAATATTAATTTTAAATAAATATTTCGTGCATAATTTCAGATCAATAACTATTATACGCACTGAGTAAATTGGTTTAGAGCATTTCATGAAAAAGTGCAGTTTGTATGGGAGGTGGTGGAAGGAGCAGGAAGACACAAATTATTTTTATAGAGTAGATTGGAATCATCATAAAAGTATTATGTTCCAAATTTCAAATCAATGTCATTTGTACTTTTCGAGCAAATCCGTTTATTGTCAGATTGCGAAATTGTGTCATTTTGTATGGGAGGGGGTAGAAGGGGTGGAGCGATTTGGCTCGTTCACGAACTTAACCTTACTTTTTTGTTAAAAACGACGTATACAAAATTTGAACTTTCTAGCTCAACGCGTTCTCAAGCTAGAGAGGACACGGACGGACAGACAGACGGACAGACGGACAGACAGACGGACAGACGGACAGACGGACGGACGGACGGACGGACATCCGGTTTTGAGATTTTTGAGTGATTATATGAACTTCTGTATCATTCATTTTTTTCTCCGAGCCTTATTTCTTGGCGTTACAAGCTTTGTGGCAAACTTATAATACTCTCAGATTTCATCTAGAGTATAAATATTCCGCGATTAGAAATAATCACGGGATATTTTCCACACGAAGAAGACTCGACAGAGAAAATTTCAACCTTCATCGACTCTTAAAACGTAGGTTTGTGCGCCTCTAACTGGAAAGTTCTTAATAGAACGAAAGAGGGTACAAACACAATTATAACCTTCTCCATCGACGGCCAATCGATGGAGGGGCTTAAACATAAGGGGCACCGAATCTGGTATAAATTCTCGAGTGTGACTCTACGCCCTAAAGCTAAGGAGGTCAGAGCGGCAAGCCGCAATCTACCGACGATGGCCAAAAGCCTGAATAGCATTAAAGTTATTCAGGCAAATCTTCATCGTGCAGCAGCGGTCATGGACGTACTGACGTGGAGATTTGCAAAAGAGGAATTCCATGTTGCCCTCCTACAAGAACCAAGGGCCGTGCAGGGTAAAATTATTGGAATTCCACAAAAAAAAGGTAAGTTGATTTATGACAAAAGAAGCGAGAGGCCAAGAACGGCACTTCTTGTGTCATCTGAAATTAAATACCTATATATTCCAAGTTTCATTAGAACAGATCTATAAGCCGTATTGGTGAAAATACCAAAGGCAGGAGGGATTCAAGAGGTAATAATAGCCTCAGCATACTTTGCTGGTGAGGAGTTAGAAGCTCCACCTCAAGGCATCATGAAACTAGTGGAATACAGCAGACTCCACAAATTATAGGTAATACTGGGCTGTGACGCCAACGCACACCACACTATCTGGGGAAGTAGTGATATCAACAAAAGAGGTGAGTCACTTTTGGAGTTCCTTACTACTAACAACCTAGATATAATAAATAAAGGTAAAACACCGACCTTCAGCCCCTGCCTGGTTGACAAGTGTGAAAATTGGCAAGTATCAAAAGAAGCTTCATTATCAGACCACAGACCAAATATCTGTTTTGATATTAAGACTTTAGAGAGTTACATAGAACAATACAGAAACCCTAAACGAACCAACTGGAATCTTTACCAGTCAGTCCTAGAGTACAAAATAGGTATCGAGGAAGAAACAATAAGCAGCCCAGACTGCATTGATAAAATCACAAATAAACTCGTAAAAAATATTATCAATGTTTACCAACAAAGTTGTCCTGTTCTACACAAAAAAAGAGCCAAAAAAACTCATTGGTGGAGCGAGGAACTAGCCGGAAAACGTAAAAAAACTAGAAAATTGATCAATAGAGCAACAACTTTGGTACTTGGGACGAATACAGAGAATATAATAAACTTCTAAAAAAGTTAAAAAAAGAGTCTTAGAGAAGATTCTGTGAAGAGATAGATGATCTCCCAACGGTCTCAAGACTCCAAAAGGTGTTGTCAAAAGACATCCCGACAGATATCGGACTATTAGAGAGACCAGATGGGTCCTTAACCAAAAGCAGCATGGAAACTCTTGAAATGCTTATGGCAACACATTTCCCAGGCTGTAAGATAATTAACAATAATGAAGATTTAGAGGTAGAGGAAAGGATGTATCGTCAAGCTCCGTTCAGCAAAAGTATTGCTGGTAAAATCTTCACTCCGGAAAAGATCAGATGGACGATCAACACCTTTAAGCCCTATAAATCAGCCGGAGTAGACAAAATATTCCCCGCATTATTGCAGAAGGGGCTAGAGATCCTCATGCCAATAATGATGAGGATCATTAAAGCCAGTTTTGTATGGGGATAAATCCCAAAAATCTGCAGGAAAGCGAGAGTGGTATTTGTACCGAAGGCAGGGAACCGTCCCAGCGAACAGCCAAAGTCATATCGCTCTATAAGTCTTTCCTCCTTCTTTGTCAAAACGATGGAGGAATTAGTGGACATTCTTATAAGAACGGGGTCTAACAAGGTCTGTCTTAATAAGAACCAACCAAAAAGGCAAATCAACAGAGTCAGCCCTTCATGGTTTGGTAAGACAAATCGAAAAGGCAAAAGACTATAAAGAAATTGCCCTTTGCGCATTCCTAGATATAGAAGGAGCATTTGACAATACTCCCCATGAAGCCATAATAGTGGCAGCTAGGAAAAAGGGGTTGGAAACGGCCACGATGAAATGGATACACGCCATGCTGAAGAGCCGAATGACAACTACGGATCTAGGTGATAGCACATTGACTGCACAGACCTATAGAGGATGTCCCCAAAGTGGGGTTCTATCTCCATTTCTTTGGTCAATTGTAGTAGATGAGAATCTGGACCGTCTAACAGACCAGGGATACGAAGCAATAGGATATGCTGATGACCTTGTCATTATCATTGGAGGCAAATATGACTCAATAATATCGGAAAGAATACAAGCAGCCTTAGAGTAGATAATGAATTGGTGTCAGTCTAAGAACTTAAACATTAATCCAAGTAAGACTGAGATAGTACCATTTAATTAATAGAAAGAAATACCACATTGTACCTCTTTTAATAAATGGAACATCAATACCCTTTTCAGATGAGGTAAAATATCTAGGTGTTATACTGGATAGTAAATTCAACTGGAACAAACATATAGAATAGACTCATGCCAAAGCACTGAATGCACTTTGGACCTGCAAAAGCTTATTCGGCAGAAAATGGGGATTAAGGCCCAAAATGATTTACTGGTGCTATTCTCCCAATAGTCACATACGGACCAACGATATGGTGGACTAAAGCACAGCTTGCGCTACAAAAAATCCAAAGGCTAGCTTGCCTTGGTATCACAGGAGCAATGAAAACCTGTCCGACAGCGGCAATGGAAATGTTACTTAACATCCCTCAGATACATATCCAAACAAAAAAGAAATCTATCAAAGGAGTGTTACGCATACAGGAGAAAAACAATTATAAATAAGGGGATCTTAGAGGTCACCTCGAAATCCTAAAAGACCCAAAAATAGAGGTTATAACTTCAACACTATCGGACGCGATGCCGACAAAATTCAACTTTAAAACCCCCTTCAAAGTTATAATCAGAGAACGCAAGGACTGGCAATCCATGCTACCTGAAATAGTAGAGGGATCAACCATCTGGTATACAGACGGCTCTCGCACCTCTGAGGGGACAGGAGTCAGAGTCAAAGTTCCTAACTTCTCGGTGTCAAAACCACTTGGTAAAGAAGTCACAATCTTCCATGCCGAACTAATTGCAATGGAACTATGCATCCAAGAAAATATAAGGAGAGCTCATCGCAATAAATCGATTTATATCCTATCGGATAGTCAGGCGGTTCTCAAAGCTCTAGCATCCAATAAACACAGATCGAAAATAGTATGGGAATGCCTTCAAAACCTAATCATCCTGGGGAAAAAAATGATGTAAGCTTAATGTGGGTACCAGGACATATGGGAATTGAGGGAAATGAAGAGGCTGATCGCCTTGCAAAAAACGGTGCAGAAACAAAATTTATTGGTCCAGAGCCATTCTGCGGAAAACCAAAAGGGTACTCCAACCCCATACTCAAAAAGTGGGTAGAACAGGAACATAAAATTTACTGGAATAGACTTCCAGGCTTGTAAATTTCAAAAAAACGGATCCTACCACAAAAAAACAAAATGGAAGATATTCTAAAATTCAGCAAGAGGGATATTAGTAATCTAATCGACCTAATGACCGGGCACAGTGGAGTAAACCACCACCTCAAAAATATGGGCTTAGCTGAAACCGAAATTGGTCGCCTTTGTCTCGAGGACTCAGAAACGACAGTACACATCCTATGTCATTGTGAAGCAGTAGCTAGGAAAAGACAGAGTCATCTTGGAAAGGGTTTCCTTTCTACGGAAGAATTAGCCAATACGGCTCCCGTAAAGATTCTCAAATTAGCTAAAGCTATTGAATTATTATAGGGTGAAGGGGCTAGAAACGCACAATAGGCCAAGAAGGTCGCAGTGCTCTTACGCGTTTCCCTAACAAATAATAAAATAAATAAATTTACGTTCACTCGAGTACACAGTAAAGCCTTGGCCGCGGAGAACAGTGAAATTTATGCAGTCCTTCATTCCTCGGACGACAGTGATTTGGAATTCATTACCAGGCAATCTATTTCTAACGGGATACAACCTCCAACAATTTAAGAGCAACGTTCACCACCACTTCAAAATATTACTCCGTGTTTTCCTACTAATATTCTCTTATCCACTTGTTTCCAAGTAGCCATGTTGGCTTAACTGTGTATCGCATATTAAAGGGTGACCCACTAAGTTATTTTCGATGGCCGTAAAAAAAACGGTGACGAAAGAACGGGGTGAGGCATATGTTAATAAGGTTTTAATTGATATTTAGAATAACGTCCAATATTATCTGCATGGAATGTTAGTTTCATAGATCAAGTTTCATTACATTTCTATGAACTTGTGTGTATTTTATATTCTTGAATCCATAGATTCGCATAGGAGGGGTCTCAGAGGAGAGAGAATAGTAAAAGTTGTTTCAATTTTACGAATTTTGTCGCTTAAAATTTCATTCACAAACTTTCAGTCTTAGCGTTTTTTTTTCATTACACTTATAAGTGACAATGCGCAGGTTAGGGCTCCTGTCGGTGCATAACAGTTCTGTTTCAAATTATTTTTATACTCGAGATGAAATCTAAGAGTATGTTGTGTTTGCCTTACCGTTTGTAACTCTAAGAAATAATGCTCGCACAGATTCGCCAAGGGTACAGAAATATTTGTTGTCGCTCAAAAACTACGATTCCGAGTGACCGTTTGTCCGTCTGTCTACAACATAACTCTCGAAAGCTTTGACCTCTCATGCTAATATTTTTCATATATAATTTTTAGCAAAAATGTAAATTTAAGTTCGTGAACTAGACACATCCCCTACTCCTTCTACCACCTCCCATACGAATTTCATGAAATTTCGAAATTTAAAGAAATTGATTTTTCTCTGAAACCATTTCAGCTATTGACTTGAAAATTATTTCCTAGTATGATGATGTAAATATCATTGATGTCAAAAAAATTTGATCTGATATCTATGCTTCTACTACCCCTTCCCATACAAATGGACAATTTTCAAAAATGCATTTATTCGTTTTGCATTGCAACTAGTAAAACTAAGAGAACAAATTAAGTTATTATTTTAACTATAAAGTATTGTGATCGACTTGAAAAAAAAAATTTGTTACCATGAAATTTTTTTTTTTCGCATTTCATGACTAATTTAGCCGAAAAATGCAAAAAAAGAAATCCGTCTGTCTGTACGCCATACGCTCAGCGCACATTAACTCCCAAACCCTTCAAGACAGAAAGTTGAATTAATTATTATAAGGGAGGGGGGACAAAGAAAAACACTTAAAAATCAATAATATACATAGAAAAAATAAAATTCGTTCCATTATTATTATGTACCGAAGTGGGGGTCTAACGTACACAAGGTGTTTCATGTGCAATGAAAAAACACATAAACTGAAAATTTTTGAATGATACTTTAAGGTTGAAACTTGAAAATTTGCGAAATCCATAAAATAAAATCCCTAAAAGTGCGAAATATTAACTGGTCAAACATCTTCAAAGCTTCTACCATACAAAATGATTTTTCGACCATTTTTAAGAAATCAATTACCACCTAACTGTTAAAAGCTATCAATTTGAAATTTGGTACAAAAACTTTTAAAAATAATTGAAACGAAACTGCGTCAAAAGTTTTGAAATCATACCCCCTCCCATACAAAAGTTTGATTTAAACCAATTTCAATAAATCATTTACTAACAAATTAAAAGCTACGAACTTGAAATTTTGTACGAGCACATTACAAAAAAAAAATATTTCGATTCCCTTACCTCCTCTACCCCATACAAATGTTTGATTTCGTGAATATAAAATACACCAAATTTTATGAAAATTTTATGCAACTTCGTCTATGAAACATTTTATACAGAGAATATTGGAAGTTATTGAAACAATCAATTAAAAAATTGTTAATTGTTATCCACTTATCCTTACTATCACCCCTCCCCGTCCTCCCCTCATAAAAGGCCAAACTTGCAGAAGCGAATCAAATATTGATTACATGTACAGGAGCTATTGATAGTGTTCGCAATTAAGTGGGTGAAAGGGGGTTCCACTTAGTCTTCCTTAACCACTCTTACCTGAATATTTGCTTTCCATTCATCATCAACTTGTCTCAAAAATAATGAAGTTGCGCTCGACTTGTTGGCAGTTTACTTTTGTCATAACTCGTTTTCTTACAATTGCAACCAATTTTGTAAAAACTATCAACTTCACATCATTCTCTCTACTAGAAAAGTAGTTCTCCTTCGAACATATGAGTAACAAAGCAATGTGATTAGGATGTTGATAAGCGGATTCAAGATCATCCAAGACCTCCCATTTGCTCCGCCACCTCACATGCAAATGCCATAAATTCAGACAAAGTTGTTCAATTTCCTCGAAAATTATGAAAGCTACAAACTTTACATTCGGCATAAAACATTTTGTATATTACGTTCGGTGTTATATATAAAAACTACAAACCTCACCCTCTGCTTTTTAGTCACAATTCACTATTCGAAAGAATTTGAGATGATATATTTTCCGGTACAATAAACTCTTTCCTATTTCATCTAGAGCATTTGGGCTTTAAGCCCAATCATAATTCTGTTATGTTTTCATTAATTACATCAAGAGGATGTACAAAATGTAAGCATTTACTATATTTATACGGACGCAAAAGATTTTGAGTGTAACTTCAATCGCGAACTAAAAATATCGTATAAACAGTAAGTTAAGCCTACTATCCCAACACATGAATTCATTTTTCGTCACTATCCAGCATGTGAAGTACAATTTTTATGCACTTCCCAACACAAATTAATGAAATTTGCAATATGTTTTGAAATTACACAGCAAATTGCTGACAAAAATTGCTATCATTTCCACTTTTATGGGTTGACGAACTGTCATTATACTTGCGATCTTAATTCGGAAATTTTATATTACAAGTTTATTTTGCGGATAAACATAGTTTAAATAAGTTTCAATCGCAATTCACAGTCGCAATCAAAACTTCTCCGTATAAACATAGTAATTGTATCTTATATCAGAGAAATAAAAATGGGCAGGGCAGTTATCAATTTAGCACTTTGCGAAAACGTTCAAAAGCTCCAGTAGATACAATCAATTTTTCGTTCGTTTATTTATGCAAGTTTGAGTTTTTATGAGGGGAGGGGCGAAGGGTGATAGTAAGAGTGGGTGGATGTTAATAGTTTTTAATTGATTGCTTGAATCACGTCCAATATTCTCTGTATAGAATGTCAGTTTCATAGACGAAGTTGCATAGAATTTTCATAGGATTCGGTGTATTTTACATTCACGAATCCAAAGATTTGTATGAGAGGGGGTAGAGGAGGTAGGGGAATCGTAAGATTTGTGACGCAATTTTATTTCGTTTCTCTTGTTAGGTGCTCGTACAAAATTTCAAGATCGTAGCTTTTAATTTGTTAGTTATTATTTGATTTAATTAAATTGGTCGAAATCATACTTTTGTATGGGAAAAGGTAGAAGGGCAAGCGCGATCTCAAAACTTTTAACGTAATTTAATTTCAACTGTTTTTGTAGGTTTTTATGCAAAATTTCAAATTGATATCTTCTAACAGTTAGTTGATAACCGATTTCTTAAAAATGGTTGAAAAAATAATTTTGTATGGGAAGGGGTAGAAGTTTTAAAGATATTCAACCAGTTAATATTTCAAACTTTTAAAAAAATTTTTTAAATGCATTTAGCAAATTTTTATGTTTCTACCTCAAAATTTCATTCAAAAATTTTCAGTTTATGTGTTTTTTTCATTGTACGTGAAACACCTTATGCACCTTAGACCCCTACTTCGGTGCATAACAATTTTGGAACAAAATATAATTTTTTTCCACGTATATCAAATACGTTTGTCGACGTGCAAAACTGAAACCTTGTACCTTTTACCAGAGCCCTAAACAAGTTATTCAAAATTTTCAATATTTTTGCCTTCCACCTCCCTGCCCTTACACCCCTCAACTAAAATTTTTTACCAAAATTAAAGATTATATAACTCTAAAATCAGACAAATTTTTGATTTGATTTCTGTACTCAATTTTCAGATATAATGATTTGTAATTTTGGAAGTGCGCCCTTTTTGAAATGCTCCCCATTTCTCCCACTACTATTATGTCCACATTTCATATTTTTTTCATCTTTTCGCCCCCTCTTCGGACGCCAATGGATAAAAAAATTAAATTAATTTTAAAGTTTGTCCCATAATCCTCTACATACCTTTGCTGATTTTCAGCTTCCTATCTGCATTCGTGGTGGAGATATTAGCAAGTGAAGTTTTTGAATTTTTCCCTCCCCCCACCTGACACTTCCAAAATTTAGATAATAGAGCTCACTTACCCAATCAACAATCCACCTAAAAACGAACATTCTACCTTTAATGGTCTCGGAGATATGACTCCATATGTACGGCGTAAGGCGGACGGCGTACGGCGGGACGGATTTTCATACTCTAGATAAAATCTCAGAGTATTATAAGTTTGCTCTAAAGTTTGCAACGTTAAGAAATAAGGCTCGGAGAAAAAATGAATGATACAGAAGTTCATATTATCACTCAAAAATTTCAAAACCGGATGTCCGTCCGTCCGTTCGCTCTCTAGCTTGAGAACGCATTGAGCTAGAAAGCTCAAATTTCGTACACGTCGTATTTGACAAAAAAGTAAGGTCAAGTTCGTTAACAGGCCAAATCGCCCCCCCCCCTGTTGTGTCATCAGATTAGTTACATTAACCGCTAATGTAACTGACCTGATGGCACATGCTAAGATTTTGCGTGCTACCAATGACCTGCTGAGCGTTAAGTTCTAGCCGAAATCCATGACTCGATATTGTGCAAGTAGTGCAATATTAGAGGAAGCGATTTCGGCGCAATGAACTTCTCGTCCGGCCGGCAATGCTAGCACGCGTAATTAATTTATTGATGACGATAATTTTTTAGAGAAAAATTGAATGAATTGAAAATCGAGTCAGTTACTGTGTGGACTCCGACCGCGACATATAAAAAATAATAAGTAAAAGCGAATTGTTGATCCGGTCGTTTTAATAAATAATCAGTGCCTTAAACTAAAACAGTGTGTTTTCCTACAATAATTAACAGTTTTTATAATAATAAATAATCAGTACCTAAAACTAAAACAGTGTGTTTTTCCTATAATAATTAACAGTTTTTTTACAACAGTGGCGCAGCTCCCACACAAAATGACACAATTGCGCAATTTGACAATAAACGGATTTGCTCGAAAAGTATAAAAGCTATTGGCCTCAAATTTGGAATATGTTACTTTTATGATAATATCAATCTACCATATAAAAATTATGCGTGTACTCCCTCTCTTTCTACCATCTCCTTCTACCATCTCCTTTTACCATACAAACTGTACTTGTTATGAATGACTCTAAGCCAGTTTACTCATTGCGTATAAAATTTAGCGGGCTGAAATTGTGCACTAAATATTTATTTAAAATTGTTAGTAAGACCAAAAAAATTAGACGATTAGCTTCACCCCTTCTACCCCTTCCCAAATAAAATGACACAATTTCTCAATTCGACAATAAATGGGTTTGCTCGAAAAGTATAAAAGCTATTAGTCTGAATTTTGAAATATATTATCATAATAATTTTAATCTACAGTATAAAAGTTATGTGAGTCTTCTTCCATCCCCTCTCAAACAAACTACACTTTTTCATGAAATGCTATAAGCTGATTTTCTCAGAAGATATAATATATATCGAGCGCACATTTTATAATAAATACTTAATTAGCATTATCATTAAGATCAGAAAAAAATAATTGATTAGCTTCACTGCTTCTACCCCCTCTCATACTATATTCAGGTTTCTTTACATTTTTCATTACTTATTGTTGAAGGGTTGTTAGCACTTTGCACAACCCTCATTCTACGAATTTTTCATTTTTCGTGGATTGAAGTGACCAAGGTATATCCTAGTAGGCAATGTGCTGGAATTATATATTGCGTCGACCGGGATTTGAACTCACGACCTTCGCATTATAAGACCTACACCCCCACTAGACTATACCCTAGCATACAATATGACACAGTTTCACAACTTCACAAAAAACCTATTTTCTTGAAAAGTATGAATGTTACTAGTCTAAAATTTAAGAGATGTCAATTTTATGATATTCTTAGTTATTTCTGAAAAAATCACTAAGATGTCCCCACTCTTTCTACCACCTCCCATACAAACTGCACATTTTCATTAAATCTAACTCACTAATTTTCTCAGTTCCCATTCAATTTTTGGAGTAAGCATTTTGAATAAAACATTTTTATAGCTACTTTAGCATGATGGGGAAAAAATTAGTTCAATGCTATCACCACTTCTAATACTCCCCATACAAAATTTCTTGGGATCACAAAAAACTCTATTTCATCTAGAGTATCGTAAGATTGCGCATTACGCGCAATCGTAGCCTTGTTATGTTTTCTTTTCTTTTTTAGTCAAAAAATATGCAGTAATCACATTTTCTGGAAAAGTCTTAAGGCTAACAATTTAAAATTTTGAATATATTATTTCTATCACATTTATGATAGAAATAATATAATAAATATTCTTTGGTAAAAAAAATTATTTGAATCGCATCACTCCTTCAGACAGCTCCCATACAAACAGCGCTTTTTCATGGAATACTATAAGCCAAAGTTCTTAGTATACATTGTAACCATAAAGTAAGGGCACTTTGTAAATAAAATTACTCTGGGGAATAATATTTAAAAATTTTTTTTTTTGGTAAGCAGGTAATTATTATCACAAAAATTAACGCGGTCTGTTAATCAGTTTGTTTACAGCAGCTGGTTGAATGAGTCTACGCCGATTTTTTTTATGTCCTGGATCGACTGAAAACGGGTTCAACGAAGCGGTAATTTCAGTTTCGAGGATAGAATAAAGTCACACGTAGCCTAATCTGGTGAACATGGTGGTTGAATGAAGCAATTTGCTGCTTTTTTGGCCTTCGGTCACAAATGAGGCTCAATGTGATGGCGCATTTTCATCTCGGAAAATCCATGAATACTTTGTCCACAATTCCGGCCATTGCTTAAGGATTGGCTCATGCAAACGCTTCAATATAGTTAAATAGTACTCCTTATTGACCATTCGTTCTTCTAAAGTGAATTAATGACGGATCATATCTCGAATAATGAAAAAAACAATGAGCATCCTCTTGATTTTTAGCGGCTTTGGCGTGTTTTCTTTCGATTTCGTCTCATTTTTTTGCATTCAATCCAATGATTGATGACTGATTTGCATGTCAAACTCATAGACCTATGTCTCATCACCAGTTTTGATGTGCTTCATGAATGTGGGTTGCGAGTTCGTACGATCAAGCATGTCCAGAGTGACCTGTTCACGGTAATTTTTTTAAGAAAACTCAGCTTTATTGGAATGAGTCGAGTAAGGACGCGTTTCATGACCAAGCTATCCGCCGAAATCGGACGAACGGACTCGCAAGAAGTGTCGAGCTCTCCTGCTATCTCTCTAACACTAGCATGATGATTTTCGAGCACCATTTCCTTCACTTTGAATGTTTTCGTCATTTGAAGAGGTCGGAGATCCTCCAGAACGAGGATCTCTCGGCCGCCCTTAAAGGCATAGTATCACTCGTAGGCTCGTTTTTTTGATATTACTGAATTACCGTAACCCTTTTCCAATATTCGCAATGATTCCTCATACGAAATTTGGGTGGAAACACAAAATTTGAGACGAATTCTTTGTTCTACATTTTTATCCGTTGTAAAAATCGCCATGGACTACTGAGGTGTACCCATTCAACCAGCTGCTGAAAACAAACTGATTAACAGACCGCGCTAATTTTTGGGATAATAATTAAGAACAGTCTTACCTGCTTAACAAAAAAAAAAATTTTTGAAATATCATTCCCCAGAGTAATTGAATTTACAAAGTGCCTTACTTTATGATTTTTTTTTTTGTTTTTTTTAAGGAACCGAACACAACTTAGGGGGTCACCCTATAATGCTAAGCACAGCTGTGTCGGTATAGGATTTGGGGAAAAAAAATCAAATAAAATCAGTTTAATTTAGGTGGAGAGAGACGAAAGTGATGGTGTACATTGCCTTTGAAGCACTGGATGTTGAACTCGTTGGGAAACACTTTGGATGGTAGTGTGTTCCAAAGTCTTGATGTTCGGGAAATGAATGACTGCCTATATTTCACTGTACGAGAAGGCAAGGGTTTAACGGTGTACTCGTGTGAGCTTTCAGCTTGACGAGTATCTCGGGGAAAATTTTTTGCAGCTTGAATTTGGTACAAAATATTTCTATTGCTAACGTACTCTATCATAGTATGAAAAAAATAATTTCAAGGTTGCCATCCTTTCTACCACTCCCCATACAAAATTTTTATGTCATCTATAGTTTCGTATGATTGGGCTAATCCGACTTCTTCTTGAGTATTATAGTTCAGAGCTTGTTTTCGATGTTTCTCTCTAGTTTCCTCAAACTTTGACCTGATTTCAGTGCCTGTTTGAGTCTGTCCAGTTGAGCTGCAAAGTTCTTTATTAGAGATTACTTCTGGCCAAAATATCACTAAAATTCGTTGAAGGTATTGGTTCACGAAATTTGGCAGTTTTTTTGTAAGTCGAACGGTCACTTTCCTTGTAGTAAAACCATACAACACTACGGACTTGACGCATGCGTCAAGTACAAGTAACATCGTACGAAGGGAGATCTATGTTAACTTCCAAAAAGGGGAAAGGTCAGACGAGCTCTATTTGTAAAAGGCCTAATATTCATTTCAGCCCCGCCGTTCATTCTCACAATGCGTCCGAGATAAGAAAATCGCCTCTATGCATTTAGAATGCAAAGAGCGAACATTTGATTCTAAGTCCGAACGGTTATATGCAAGCAATCACACGTCATCAGAATAATCAAGGTGACTTAAGATATTAAACAGTCTCCACTGAAGAACTTTCTCTTCCCCACCTTTCAGTACAGCTATCAATGTGTCACCAGAAACATGGCTGGTGAAAATATACAAACTTATCTGACAAGCGTTCGCATAGGGAAGCTTTCGGACAGCTCTTCTCTATGTAATTGGTCTTACATCTTCGTAGGATTCTTTAATCATAGCTATGATTTTATGGAATACTCTCCTACGCAAAGCAATCCAAATATGATATCGCTCAGCGCTATCGAAACTCTTCTCGAAGTTTTCAAACATGAAATTGATCCAATATTACCCGTAGGGTATTTGAATGGTCTGTACAAGACGACCCTTTACGGAATCCACCCTGAACTTCGATCATGCTCTCTACGGCATCACTAATCCCATTGATAAACATAACAGGACTACCATTGGGCGTAAAGCCCAACCTTGCTATACTCTAGATGAAAGAGAAATTTTTCGATTTCAAGAAATTTTGTAGGGGAAAAAAGGTTGACGACATTGAACAAATTTTTTCTCATCACGCTAAAGTTGCTATCAAAACGTTTTATACAAAATTTAGGATTCAAAAATTTAATCGATACTGAAAACATGAGTATATTGGATTTAGTGAAATTGTGCATTATAAGGGAGCGAGATCTTAATAACTTTTTCAGAAATAACTATAAATATCATGCTTGATATGCTTTAAATTGTAGATCAGTAGCATTCATATATATCAGGAAAATCCATTTTACTTTATTATTCTAATGATAAAGTATTGTGATCGACAGAGAAAAAAAAATTTGCTACCCTGAAATTTTGTTTTTTTCGCGTTTCATGACTAAATTAGACTAAAAAACCAAAAAAAAAAAATCCGTCCCGCCGTACGCCGTACATATGGACTCGTAGCTCCAAGACCGTTAAAGGTAGAATGTTGGTTTTTGGGTGGATTGTTAATTTGGTAAGGAGCTCCATTATCCAAATTTTGGGGAGTGTCAGGTAGAAGGGGGAGGCGGGGGATGGAAAAAGTCAAAAAATACACTTGCTAATATCTTCACCACGATACAGATAGGACGACGAAAATCAGCATACGTATAGAGAGGGTTGTGGGACAAACTCCAAAAATAATTTTATTTTTTTACCCAAATTGTCGGCCGAATCTTTTTTTGAAATAGTTATATCTTCGAAACTGCTTAATATAAAAAACTCATATTTTGGGAACATTAAAATGACACATAGAACCAGAATCAGCTTAGAAATAGGCTAATTATTGTAATGGGGAGGGTCAGGGGGGGTGCAAAGAAAAACACTTAAGAAGTAATATCTCAACTATCTCTTAAGCTATGTAATTCACCTTAAAACATATACTAAACTATACTAGCGAAATACAAAAAAAATATAAAATTTGGTCATAATAGTAGTGGGGGGAAATGGGGAGCATTTCAAAAATGGTGCACTTTTCAAAATTAGAAATCGTTATATCTCAAAATTGAGTAAAGAGATCCAATCAAAAATTCGTCAGATTATAGAACTATATAATTTACAATTTTGATAAAAATTTTAAGGTAGCGGGTGTAAAGGGAGGGAGGTGGTAAGCAAAAATGTCGAAACTTTTGAGTAATTTTTTTAGGACTCTGGTCAAAGATAGAAACTTTAAATTTTGTATGTGGATACATCTATTTGATATACATAGAAAAAAATAAAAATTTGATCCACAATTGTTACGAACCGACCACCCCGGTCTAATGGGCCCAATGTGTTTCATGTGCAGCGAAAAAAACACGAAAACTGAAAATTTTTGGATGTAATTTTAAGGTAGAAACTTGAAAATATGGGAAATACATTTAAAAAAAAACCCTAAAAGTATAAAATATTAACTGGTCGAATACTTTTAAAACTTCTACCCCCTCCCATACAAAATTATTCTTTCGACCATTTTTAAGAAATTAATTATCAGCTAACTCTTAAGGGCTATCCATTTCAAATTTTGCACGAAAACTTACAAAAATAATTGAAATGAAATTCTTTTAAAAGTTTTGCAATCGCGTTTGCCCTTCTTCCCCCTCCCATACAAAAGTATCATTTCGACCTATTTCATTGGACCAACTAATAAACAACAAATTAAAAGCTACGAATTTGAAATTTTGTACGACCACACTACATGAGAAAGGAAATAGAATTGCGTCACAATTTTTACGATTCCCCTACCTCCTCTACCCCCTCCCATACAAATGTTTGGTTTTGTGAATGTAAAATACATAGAATCTTATGAAAATTCTATGCAACTTCGTCTATGAAACTGACATTCTATATAAAGAATATTGGACGTGATTCAAGCAATCAATTAAAAAACTATTAACATCCACCGACCCTTACTATCACCCCTCCCCTCACAAAACTCAAACTTGTATAAATAAACGAACGAAATATTGATTATACATATATACTGGAGCTTTTGAACGTTTCCGCAAAGTGTTAAATTGATAACTGCCCTGCCCAAGAACCCCCTTTCACTTAGTCTTCCCTAACCACTCTAACGTGCATATTGACTTTCCATGCATCCGCAACTTGTCCCAAGACTAATAAAGTTTCGCCCGACTTGCTGGCAATTTATTTTGATAAATTGTGTCTGATTGTATGGGAAGAGGTAGAAGGGGTAAAGCTAATAGTCTATTTTTTTTGGACTTACTAATAATTCTAAATAAATATGAAGTGAAAAATTTCATCTCGATAAATTTTATTCGCACTGAGTAAATTAAAAAGTACAGTTTGTTCCCATACAAGGTGGAGGAGGAGGTGAAAGGAAAAAGAGGACTGAAATAATTTTTATATAGTAGATTGAAATCATCGTAGAAGTAATATATTCCAAATTTCAGGTCAATAGCTTTTACATTTTTCGAGCAAATCCGTTTATTATCGTTGCGATATTGTGTCATTTTGTATGGGAGGGGGTAGAAGAGGTGAAGGTAATCATCCAATTTCTTTTGGTCTTATTATTAATTCGAAATTAATATCATATGTTTAATTTCAGCTCGCTCAATTTTATACGCACTGAGTAAATTGATTTAGAGTATTTTATGAAAAACTACAGTTTGTATGGGAGGTGGGGGAAAGAGAGGGAAGATACGCATAATTTTACTTTATTATTCTAATAATAAAATATTGTGATTGACACAGCCAAAAAAATTGCTACCCTGAGATTTTGTTTTTTCGCGTTTCATGACTAAATTATCCTAAAAATGCAAAAAAACATCCGTCCCGTCGTACGTATGAACTCATATCTCCGAGACCATTAAAGGTAGAATGTTTGTTCTTGGGTGGATTGTTGATTGGGTGAGTGAGCTCCATTATCTAAATTTTGTGAAGTGTGGAAGGAGGAGGCGGGGGGAGGGAAAGAGTCAAGAACTTCACTTGCTAATATCTCCACCACGAATGCAGATAGGAAGTTGAAAATCAGTAGAGATATAGAGAGGGTTGTGGGACAAAAATAAAAAATTATTTAATTTTTTTATCCATTGGCGTCCGAAAAGGGGGGGGCCTAAAAACAAATTGTCGGCCGAATTGTTTTTTCAAATGATTATATGTTCGAAATTACTTATCGTAAAAAATTCATAATTTGGGACCAATAAGGTGGCATATAGTTCCACCGGAACCACCTTAGAAAGTGACTAATTATCGTAAGGGGGAGGGTCAAGGGGGTGTAAAAAAAACACTTAAAAATTAATATCTCAACTATCTCTTAAGCTATGTAATTGAGACTTGAAACGTATATTAAGGTATTCTAGCAAAATACGAAAAAAATATATCATGTTGAAATAATAGCAGTGGGGGAAATGGGGAGCATTTCAAAAATGGAGTACTTTTCAAAATTATAAATCCTTATTTCTCAAAAAAGAGTAAAGATATCAAATCGAAAATTTTTCAGATTGTAGAACTACATAGTCGTTAATTTTGGTAAAAATTTTAAGTTGGGAGGTGTAAGGGGTGGGAGGTGGTGCGCAAAAATGTCGAAAATTTTGAGTGATTTTTTTAAGGCTCTGGTGAAAGATACAAAGTCTAAATTTTGCATGTCGATACATCTATTTGATATAAATAGAAAAATAATATTAACTTGTTCCATAATTGTTATAAACCGACCTTCCCGGTCCAACGTGCACAAGGTGTTTCATGTGCATTGAAAAACACACATAAACTGAAATTTTTTGAGTGAAATTTAAGGTAGAAACTTGAAAATTACGGAAATGCATTTAAACAAAATCCCTAAATAAACCACAACTGGTCGAAAACCTTTAAGACTTCTACCCCCTCCCATACAAAATTATTTTTTCGACCATTTACAAGAAATCAATTATCAGCTAGTAATTTGAAATTTTGCACAAAATCTATTAAAAATAGTTGAAATAAAACTGCGTCAAAAGTTTTGAGATCACGCCTGTCCTTCTACCCCCTCCCATACAAAAGTATGATTTCGACCATTATTAAGAAATCAATTATCACCTAACTATTTAAAGCTATCAATTTAAAATTTTGCTTAAGAGCTTTTAAAAATAATTGAAACAAAATTGCGTCAAAAGTCTTGAAATCACTCTTGCCCTTCTACCCCCTCCCATACAAAAGTATGATTTTGACCAATTTCATTAAATCAACTAATAACCAACAAATTAAAAGCTACGAACTTGGAATTTTGTACAATCACCTTACAAAAGAAATTAAATAAAACTGCATCACAAATTTTATGATTCCTCTACTCGCTCTACTACCTCCCATACAAATGTTCGGTTTCGCGAATAGAAAAATAAAATACACCAAATTTTATGAAAATTTTATGCAACTTCGTCTATGAAACGCATTCTATACAGAGAATATTGGACGTGATTCAAGTAGTCAATAAAAAAAACTATTAACATTCACCCACCCTTACTATCACCCCTCACTCCTCCCCTCATAAAAACTCAAACTTGCATAAATAAACGAACGAAATATTGATTATATGTACTGGAGCTTTTAAACGTTTCCACAAAGTGTTAAATTGACAACTGTCCTGCCCAAGAGCTCCCTTTCACTTAGTCTTCCCTATCCACTCTAACCTGCAAATTGACTTTCAATGCATCCGCAACTTGTCCCAAGAATAATAAAGTTTCGCCCGACTTGTTGGCAGTTTATTTATAGAGTAGATTTAAATCATCATAAAAGTAATATGTTCCAATTTTCAGAAGGATATATTTTATACTTTTCGAGCAAGTCCGATTATTGTGAAATTGCGCAGTTGTGTCATTTTGCATGGAAGGGGGTAGAAGGGGTAAGGCGATTTGTCCCGCTTATGAGCTTGACCTTGCTTTTTTATCAAAAATGACGTAAACAAAATTTGAATTGTCTAGTTCAACGCGTTCTCAAGCTAGAGAGCGCATAGACGGACGGACGAACAACCTGTTTTAAGATTTTTGAGTGATTTTATGAACTTCTGTATCATTCATTTTTTCTCCGAGCCTTATTTGTTGGCGTTACAAACTTTAGAGCAAACTTATAATACTCTTATATTTCATCTAGAGCATAATTATATACCATGCCAATTGCCACAACCCCGAACGTCGCCTTTCTTAGGGATTTTCACAATTGTGCCCTTCATCCATTCAGCTGGATATGTTCCTTCATTACACACCTCAGTAACGAATTAGATGAGTATATTGTATGGTTTTTACGGATCCGCATTGAGAAGTTCGGTTGGTAGTCCGTCTATACAGTTACTGTATTCGAACGCGTCATCTTTTGCTGGTGTCGAGCCTGGCCTCGGAGCCGTTTATCGAGCTATCACTCATCGATATATAAAAAGTCGATGAGTTACAGCTCCTACTGAAAAGATAATAAAAAGAAATTCGATCATAGAAAATAAAGTAAAATATTTTGCCTCGATTCGAAAATTTTCAACTCTGTGCTGGAGCCTGGTGTCCAAACTCTAATAACAGAGGGTTCGTTTTTTTACAGTAGCTTTATACATGAGGTTTTCTTTCTGCTATTAACCGAAGAGCGTAAACTATTTCTCTTGTGTGGAAAAAAGGTTCCTCTGATGTCTACCATAAAACTCCGTTTGGTGGTCTCTTAATCCAAATTTTCTAATAATGTGATCAAGGAGGATATATAAAATGGAGTGCCTGATAGGCTGTCTCATGTGGGAATACTTTTTGATTCGGAAATTTTCGAAAATTGTGTCCAAGCTTAACTTGGCCTTAAACTTTTACATAAAAAATACCATAATTTGTATTCTCTCTTGGTTGCTAATATTCAGTCAGCAATAAAATAATTTTCAGTAGAATGGAGTTTGCTGTTTTATTTCAGAAATCTTTATTTTTTAAATTTTTATTGGTTTTTGGTTCATGTCTAAGCTAAGCACCTTAGCAACGGACAATTTAACGCAGGACAGAGATAGTTGCATTGGGCCTAAGTATGCCAGACAAGAAAAACGAAATAATTCTTTCGAAAATTTGACATGGTTTCGAACAATTTAACGTGGGAAGAGTTAGTTGCAATATTTTAAAGTGTGCCAGACAAAGATAGTGAAACAATTTTTTTCGAAAAATTTCGAGCATTTCGCGAGTAAGGGAGGGAAATACTTTCATTGCCATATCCTTACACGGCAAATCATGCTCATAGTCAGTCTTTAATATATATCCTCCTTGAATGTGGTACAGTATTGTCTAATAATGTGATACAGTATTGTCTAATAATGTGATACAGTATTGTCAGAGCCAACCTGATCGTTCCTATCTCATTGGAACACGCTCGTACGTTGCACTCAGTTAGTCATAAAAATCTTCTTTGTCACCAGGAGTTGCGCCATTAGTTGGTCCATAGTACTGCAGAATTGTGACTTTCTGACCTTAGTCCCGAATCTGACGACGAATCCTATCCGAAACTGGTTTCCAGCTATTTGGAAAACTATAACAGCCATTAGTCTGAACTTTTGAATATATTACTTTTATGATGATTCCAGTCTATCCTATAAAAATTATACATGTCCTCCTCCTCCTTCCACCACCTCCCATACAAACTGCACTTTTCATGAAATACTCTAAGCCAATTTACTCAGTGCGTATGAAATTCATCGAACTGAAATTTAGCAATAAATATTTATTTAGAATTATTAGTAAGACCAAAAAAATTAGACCATTAGCTTCACCCCTTCTACCCCCTCCCATACAATATGGCACAATTTCGCAATTCGACAATAAACGGCTTTTCTCGAAAAGTATAAAAGCCATTGATCTGAAATTTGGAATATATTACTTTTATAATAATTCTAATCCGCTGTGTAAAAATTATTTAAGTCTTCCCATTCCTTCTACCACCTCCCATACAAATTGCACTTTTTCATGAAATACTCTAAGCAAATTTACTCAGTGTGTATAAAACTGATGGAGCTGAAATTATGCACTAAACATTTATTTAGAATTATTCGTAAGACCAAAAAATATAAGGCGATTAGCTTCACTCCTTCTACTCCATCCCATACAATTTGATACATCTCAACAACTTTACAAAAAGTCGATTTGCCTGAAAAGTATGAATGCCAAATAAATTATGTTTACAGTTATTTCTAAGATGTTATTAATAACTCGACCCTCCTTCTACCACCTCCCATACAAACTGCACAATTTCCCTAAATTCAATACACTAAGTTTCTCAGTACCTATTAATTTTTGAATCCTAAACTTTGTATAAAACATTTTGATAGCAGCCTTATCGTGATGTGAAAAAATTAGTTCAATGTTGTCACTCCGTCTACCACTTCCCCTACGAAATTTCTAAAAATAAAAAAAAAATTCCTTCATCTAGAGTATCGCACGATTGGGCTTTACGTAGTCCTGTTATGTTTGTATATGATATCGGTGTCATTTATTTTATTTTATTTTGGGATCATGTGAGAGAGAGCATTGCGACCTATTGTGTGCTTATTGTCCCTTTACCCTACCACAACTCGATAGCTTTGGCTAATCTAAGTATCTTTAAGGGAGCCATGTTGGCTAGTTCATCAGTTGTAAGGAAACTTTTCCAAGAAGTTTTAATCATTTCCTTGCTACTGTCTCGCAGTGACATAGGACATGCTCTGTCGTTTCTAAGTCTTTGAGAAAGAGGTGGCAGATGTTTCAGCTTGACTCATATTTTTGAAGTGGTGGCTTACTCCACTACCTATTGACGGGGCACAGTGGAATAAGTAGAGTAGCAAGGAAAAGATTAAATCTTCTTGAAAAAGGTTTTCTTGCAACTGATGAACTAGCTAATAAGGATCCCTTAGAAATACTTAAATTAGCCAAAGCTATTGAGTTGTGGTAGGGTAAAGGGACAATAAGCACACAATAGGTCGCAATGCTCTCTCTCACATGATCCCAAAATAAAATAAAATAAATTACACCGATATCATATACAAACATAACAGGACTACGTAAAGCCCAATCGTGCGATACTCTAGATGAAGGAATTTTTTTTTTATTTTTAGAAATTTCGCTCTCCAAGCGGCACTGCTTAACCTTATTTTGTTTTCTGTAAGACTCAATTGCTTCAGCCCTGCTGATAGCAGTTGTTCGTCTATTTGAGGCTTGCTGGCGTTTTCCTGTACGCTCTAATTGGCGGCCTCTGAAACCTTTTAGTGACCGAAGGATTATTAACAGTCACTACAAGCGCAGTTTCTGAAGGGATAATTGTTCCGCTTACCACCTCTTTAAGGGCATTAGCCGCTGTTTGTGATACCTCGGGGAAAGCATCAGCCCCTTGTGTATTTATTAGGTTATCGATGGAATTCTCACAAGTAGCACAAGAAAGTAGAGTCACCCCTGGCAGAGCTCCGCATTACCAAGGGAATGCTGATCAAAACTGGAGCGCACCTGGTATCTTAAGTTTTGCAAATTAAGGGTTAGCTACCCACTAACCATTCATCCATTGGCATATGCTGTTCCAACGTTAATTATTATATACGCGGTTTACTCCTCTTGCGTCGTACTTTACAATGATCACCATGTAAGTAGTACGTACACTTACGAATCACTTTAGGGATAAATCTCCTTGTAACCATTGACAACTGCCTGAAACATGACCAGTCCAGATTTCAAAAATACGGAATTAACAGCTAGCTGAACGATTTCAATCCGCCCTATCACTTTCGCCAAAGGCCATTGACAGGATATGGAGCTGACAGTAAGCTGTTCGACGTAATTCTCCCCTATTTTGATAGAAAACGGAGCCGACAGCAAGCTATTCGATTTATTCTCCCTATCTGTAGATCTTTTAGCATTAGCCAGTCTGCACCACGAGAAGGCGATCTACCCAACAGACCATATATGTGACACCGAAACTGACATGCAAAATTTTTCGTTCTGAATTTAAGGTTAGTAGCTTTCATTATTTTCATAGAAATTGAACATAGTTTTCCTGAAATTGAGACATTTGTATGAGAGCTGGTAAAGGATGTGGAGGGCTTATATGATTTTGAAACTACTTATCGAAATCCTTATAACTATACTTTGATTCAATTTCAAATTTTTTTAGTAATTATTGCAATTACTAAGGAACAAGTTCTGCAAAATTTCAATTTAGTGCTTTTTCTAGTTTTATTAGAAATCCAAATCATGCATTTTCCAAAACTATTCATTTGTTTGGGAGGGGGTAGAAGGAGTTTACAGATCATGTCGTCAATGAAATTTCTAACATTATACTTTGCACAAAACTTTAAGTCTATAGCTTCACAGATTCGAAGAAATATAATTTAATTTAAATTTCGAAATTTTGTCAAATTTGTATGGGAGGGTGTAGAAGAGGTGAGATGAAGTTGATAATTTTTTTCTTAAGCTGGTTGCAATTATAATCAAATTAATACTGGCAAAAATTTGTTGTTTCAATGAAAATCGATTAAAACTATTATTGAAAATTGTGCCTTTGCAAAAGGAGTGAGAGGATCGTATCAATATTTTGTGATGTTAATGATATTTACATCATTATACTTTGACCCAAATTCCAAGTTGAACCTTAAATAGTTTCAAAGAAAAATCAATTTCTTAAAATTTTGATATTTCATGAAAATTGTATAGGATGGGGTAGAAGGAGGAGGGGGGGGATGTAGCCCGTTCACGAACTTCAAGCTACTCTCTTGCTTAAAATGACAAACAAAATTTCAACACGATAGCTCAAAGCGCTCGACAGTTATGTTGTAGACAGAAGGACAGACGGTCACTCGGAATCGAGGTTTTGAGCGACAACAAATAATTTTGTACCCTTGGCGACTCTGTGCGAGTATTATTTCTTAGCATCACAAACAATTCCTAATCCAACTCTTTACCAATTTTGAACTGTGTTTAGGATCGTTTTCATGTTAAAACGTCCTCAATAAAGGCATACGCCAACATTGTTTCCTGTAAAATTTCTTTATATTTAGCGGAATTTATTATACTATCAATTTTAAAAAGAGGTCCAAGGCCATGGCCAGAAAAACATCCCCAAAACATTAAATTACCTCCACCAAATTTCACTGTTTTATTTGTGTACCGAGGATTCGGTCTTTCACCTTTAAGCCTTCTTATATGACGTAACCCATCATACCTCTTAAATTAAATTTACTTTCGTCCGAAAAACGCACGCTCTTTCACTTTTGTAAATTCTAATCGATATGATTTCTGGCAAGTTCTAGTCTGGCCTTTTCTTAGAAATTAATGGCTTCTTTACTGGTCGATAGCTTTTAAGTTAACAGCTCTTCTTCGAATGGTTCTATTGGTTACATTTAAATTCAGTTCGTCCTTTAACTGTTTGTGTGATATTTCTGGATCCTTTTTATTTTTATTTTAATATTTAAATCCTTTGAGGATTGTCTCTACTTCTTCACTTTTAACTATTCTACAGACTGGGGACTTTAACATATTGTACTTTTTGCAAATGTCTTTTTGTGATAATCCACTTTTATAATCACTTAGAATTCTAGATTTTAGCTCTTTTCCATATACATATGATTCCAGCAATTATTCATAAAATCTTTCTATTAGTTTTTAATTTACCAAAGAACACACTGATTACGCAGAATATTGACTTTATTGCAACAATGACAAGTGACAATACCAACTAACTGATAAATGATCTGTAGATAAAACGAATTAGCTCCACCAACGCGTATGACATACATATGTACGTACGAATAGCTAAGCACACAACAATATGAAAAATAGAAAAAGGCAAAAACTGCTAAAAACTGTTACGCATATGATCCCGTTATTTTCAGAAGTTGCAAATGTTTTGTCCAACTAAATTTGTGGCTAAATTGACATTTTTACTTTTTCTTCATTTCCCTGAGAGTTTAAAATTATTATTTGTTATAGCTTTCTTGTTTATTATTAATTACGTGAAATAGTTCTGTTAAAAAATTGTTAAGTTCAATTGAAAATAGAAAAAGTTTTGAACAAAAACTTTTGCTTCGGACTTCGGTTGCAAATGTTTTTTCCAGCGCTGTATACACGAACGAAATATTGATATTATGTACTGGAGCAATTGATCTTAATCCCTGCTTAGTGCTAAATAATTTAAACTCCCTGCGCTAAAACACCCATTCACTTAGTTTTCCCTATCCACCCTAACCTGCATATTGGCTTCCCACGCATTCTCAACTTGTTCCAAAAATAATAATGTTGCGTCCGACTTCTTGGCACATAATTTTTACAGATGCAGAAAGCGTTCAATCGCGAGCGATATCGAAGAATTTTACCGAATTGACGTACACTGTAAAACACTCAACAATCGTATTAATGTCATTTATATTGCTATTTCCACAAATATTTCAGTGGGATCTGCATAATTCATTTCGACGGATGATGTTGACAGATGAAACTGAAAAGTGTTCACTGCAAGCCAAACATGTTCTGAACTACATCAAGTTAGTCGAGCGAGAAATTGCATAGCAGGCGAGAAGATTAAAGAAGTCCTAGCGAGAACTAATGGCCAATGGTCAGGATCGCGCTCCTGGAAAAAAATTGTCTCTGTTCTATGTCTCTATTTGGTGTCTAATCAGGAAAATAATTGACTGATGTTAATGGAGATACTAGGAATGATAAAAATAATGAAACAGAACTAATTAAAGACAGGTAGCTTCAATTTTTCATAATATTTATAGAAAATTTCCAGTTAGAGGCTTCGTTGCTATTGAAAGACTATTGAATGGCTTACGACGTGGGGGTTCACCACTGGGTGTCTTGCTCCAAATTAGAAAAAAAAAATATGAAAATAAATTAAGCAAACTACGATAATGTAATGACTTATGAGTATGAACAAAAAATTTCACTACTTGTCAGAATTCCCGACTGCAAAAAAAAAGCAAATGAAAAAAAATTGAGAAAGTGATATATATGTAACGTAGAATTCAGAACACTTCACTCAGCGAACAGTAATGCGACAAAAATAATGTTATTGACTTGATGCTCCACTTAGCTACTAGCTAAATACTAATTACATTATTATAGATCAAATATAAGCAGACCCATTCATTGATACTTCTTGAACCTGTATAACCTTCACTTTGTTTCGGACTATTTCAGACAGGGGTCTAGAAGTGGACGCCAGTATGCTAAGAAATGCGCGGTTAGATTGATCAACTGAAACTCTCGGTTTTGTCGGCGGGAATTACATCTTACAGAAATGTTCGATATATTTCATCTTTAGTACATACTAAGCATAATTAGAAAAAAAATCAAAACAGTGAAAATATGAAAGAAATAATTTTGATGCAAAAGTGTTGGACGAAATGTAGTGCCAAGGGGGTTTTACTGGAGCAATTCATGCGTTTAGAAGCTTTACATTGAAATGTTAGAAATGTGGAAAGAGAAAGACTGGCGCCATTAGTTTTTTTAGTTCTTCAAATTATTTTAGCGGTATAAAAAGATACAGCTTTGGTATTATGGGCATCAGTTTAACTTGTACATTATTTGAGTCAATTTGTTTAGCAAGTGTGCACTGCTTTGAAATCTATTTAAAAAATGTTTAGAATCCAATTCATTCTTATCGTTCTTGTTCAATCTGCAACGCATAATTCGGTACGAGGATACATTCAAAAAAGTTTTGAGGGCCGGTTTTTCGGAGGCGACTGTAATAAGCTCTATAGTACTACATGCTTTAAACTGGATGTTGTATCCTTTATAGAAAAGTTTTCTAAGCGCAATGAATATCAGATACTTCCGAGTGTTAGTTTGGTGCGTGAAGGAAATGCAAGTGACTCAAAAACTGCAGAAATGGTTGCAGGTAGAACATACACATATGTATTTCCGAATTCTCTTAGCTGATCTTTAATATTTTTTATAGAAATTGTAAGGAGTAATCCCAATGATACGGACAAGCGCCTCAACAGTTACCTTTTTGCCAAAATTAGTAATTTCCTTCAATCACACACCTTCAAAATAAAACTAATAGATGACAAAACTGCTGAAGAAGCGCAGTCAGCATTCACTGGGCGGAAAAAATTAGGCAAAAAAGGAGGTCTGGAAGCAATCCTAGCAGCAGGGCTGATGGTGAAAGGTTCTTAAGAAAAAAAATAATAAGCTGCTCAATTTTGATTCTCATTTTCTTACTATACTTCAGGCGCTTTAATGGCTGTCGCGCTGGGCGGCATAGCTCTATTAGCAGGTAAAGCTCTATTGACAGGATTAATGGCACTAATGCTAGCAGGAATTACTGGCTTGAAGTCTTTGGCATCTGGTGGAGGTAAACAGACAACATATGAAATTGTAGCGAAGCCAGTCTATTCCTCAACTCATTCACATTCAGTTAGTCATGAAGATACTCATGGTGGAGGCGGCGGTCATGGTCATAGTGAATATGGCGGCTATGGTCGAGCGCTGAACTTAGAGCTCCCGGAACATTTGAAAAGTGCATCGTAGCCAAATTTAGAACAACGCCAAAAAATCATAATAGAATTTACAATAATTTACTACATTTTTAAGGACAAATATTTAATTCAATTATACATAAGTTAAATTATCTGATATTTTGTTTACTTTCATTAACCTGCCTTATATGTTTCAAAGTTTTTTCAAATCTTTTATTCTGGATCGAAATTTACTTATTGTATATTTGTACTATGTACGAGCTTGAATTCAACATGTATTTTACCCAAGGATATAATATTCATAGTTAATTCGAGCTGTCGAGGCTACCGGTTATGTTTCTAGAAAATAATTTATTTTGCGTACCTGTCATTATTTAAATCGCTAGCTAAATATAACTGTAGCGTCTATTTGTTATCTGTTAATCAATTTGTTTTCAGCAGCTGGTTAAATCGATACACCTCAGTAGTCCATGGCGATTTTTAAGATGAATAAAAATATGGAACAAAGAATTTGTCTCAAATTTTGTGTTTCCAACCAAATTTAATGTTCGGAATGGTTGCGAATGTTGGAAAAGGCTTACAGTCATTCAGTAAAATGAAAACCACGAGCCTTCAAGTAGTTCAATGCCTTTGAGGACGGTTGAGAGATCCTTAAAGACATGCCTCGTTCTCGACGACCTCCGACCTCTTCAGCTGACGAAAAATTCAAAAAAGTGAATGAAATGGTGCTCAAAAATCGTCAGGCCAGTGTTACGGAGATAACAGGAGAGCTCAATATCTCTTGCAAGTGCGTTTATTTGATTTTGGTGGATATTTTGGCCATGAAATGCGTCCTTGCTCGACTGTTTCGAATAAAGCTGAATTTTCTTAAAAAAAATTACCATGAATAGGTTACTTTGGACATGCTTGATGCTGCGAATTCTGATCCCGCATTCATGAAGCATGCAAAGCAGTCAACAAACATCGGAATGGAGAAAAAAACTGAGCTGAAACTAAAAAACCACGCTAAGGCCGCTCAAAAATCAATACAATGCTCATGGTTATTTCGATATTTGACGTGCCATTACTTTTAAACGAATGCAACTTATCCTTTTCTGCTGATGACTTAAAAATCTTCAGAACTATCGAATCAAATGGAGATTGCATCATATTGCAAAGCAGTATTGATATTTTATCAGAATGGTGTTTGAATAACGCTATGACATTGAATGTTAATAAATGTACAGTAATAAGCTTTTCTAGAAAAAAGTCCGGCACTTTTCATTCTATCTATAATATTAGTAATGAAAATTTAAAAAGTGTCTCTCAAAGATCTTGGAGTAATATTTGACACTAAATTGTCTTTTAAATCCCATATTGATAAAATTGCAAACAGTGGTATGGCTATACTAGGCTTCATTAAGAGGAGAGTCAAGAAATTTAATGACCCACACCTGTGTAAGTCTCTTTTCTGTGCGCTGTTGTTACCGCTGCTCGAATATGCAAGTGTTGTTTGGTCACCTTCTACCCAAATCGACTCGCATAGAGTTGAAAGAGTACAAGTTCATTTTCTTCTGTTTGCTTTGCGAAGTCTTTAATTTAGTAGCTATCGGTTGCCCTCTTACAAATGTCGGCTACTTCTACTCAATATGACCACTCTCAAGAGAAGAGGAGAGCTTTCTTCTGCTACCCTTGCTTTCGATTTAATTAAGTCTAATATGATTTCGAGCGAGTTCCTTTCCCGCTTTATATTTGTAGACCACAGGTTTAATTTTCGAGACAACAGGATCTTGAAAAGTGAAACTCACCATACCGATTTTTTGATGAATGATCCATAAAAAACTTCAAATTGCATTCAGACTGCTTTGATAGCTCTGTAAGCAAAAATACCTACAAAGATAAAATAATGACTGCATTTAAGACATTCTTTGGAAGATAATATTTAGGTCTTAATTTTAATGCAGTCTTTATACTCTAGATGAAATCTGAGAGTATTATAAGTTTGCTCTAAAGTTTCTAACGCTAAGAAATAAGGCTCGGAGAAAAAATTGAATGATACAGAAGTTAATATTATCACTCAAAAATCTCGAAACCGGATGTCCGTCCGTCTGTGCGCTCTCTAGCTTGAGAACGCGTTGAGCTAGATAGTTCAAATTTTGTACACGTCGTTTTTGACAAAAAAGTAAGGTCAAGTTCGTGAACGGGCCAAATCGCTCCACCGCTTCTACCCCCTCCCATGCAAAATGACACAATTGAGCAATTTGACAATAAACAAATTTGCACGAAAAGTATACAAGCTATTGACCTGCAATTTGGAATATGTTACTTTTATGATAATATCAATCTACCGTATAAAAATTATACGTGTCCTCCGAAACTGAAATTGTGCACCAAATATTTCCTTAAAATTGTGGATTTTAAAATGGCCAAATAAAAAATTAGACGATTAGCTTCACCCTTTCTACCCCCTCCCATACAAAATGATACAATTGCGCAATTTGACAATAAATGGATTTGCTCGTAAAGTGTAAAAGTTATTGGCCTGAAGTTTGAAATATGTAACTTTTGTGATAATATCAATCTACTGTATAAAAATTATGCGTGTCCTCTCCCTTCTTCTACCACCTCCCATACAAACTATACTTGTCATGAATTACTCTAAGCCGATTCACTCAGTGCGTATAAAATTTAGCGGGCTGAAATTGTGCACCAAATACTTATTTACAATTGTTAGTAAGGCCAAAAAAAATTAGACGATTAGCTTCACCTCTTCTACCTCCTCCCTTACAAAATGACAAAATTTCGCAATTTGACAATAAATCGATTTACTCGAAAAGTATTAAAAGTATTAGTCTGAATTTTGGGATATATTGCTTTCATAATGATTTAAATTTACAGTAGAAAAATTATTTGCGTCCTTCCTCTCCTTCCACCCCCTCCCATTAAACTACACATTTTCATGAAATGCTCTAAGACGATTGTCTCAGAACATATAACATTTGAAAGAAAAGATTTCCGGATTCTACACTGTTACGCTTTATTATTCATGACGTTTCGGTCTCTGCTGAGACCTTCATCAAACTGATCGACAATTACAAAATACAATTGTTATATGTACAGAAGGAAGGGTAATTAAGCTTAAATTAGTTAATTATTTTTAATTAATTAGTATCAGGAAGTTAAATTAGTTAAGGATTTGTGGGTACGGATTTTGTTCTTACCAAATTTTAAGGCAGGTAGCCAAACTACTGATAACTTTTATCCGCTGTCTCGGTTGAAGTTCTATGGATGCTTCGAAATTTCTATTGCTTCTCGTACTATTCGTTGATAATATTGATTTGTCCTGGCCAGAATTTGCACATTGTCGAAATCGATTGTATGGTCCTCTGTCGTTGCATGTTCCGCGATCGCTGATGACTGTGTCTGGTTTTTCCGTGTGCATCGTGGGTGCTCGTTGATCCTTGTTTGGACTGTGCGTCCCGTTTCTTCTATGTAGACTTTATCGCATGAGCCGCATGGTACCTTGTATACTCCTTCAGTCTCCAATGATTTTTTGTCCTTCTGGTTTCCTAAAATTCCTCGGATAGTAATCGGGGTAGTGAATGTTGTTTTGATGTTGGATTTTCGAAGGATTTTTCCAATCTTATCCGTCGTACCCTGGATGTAACGTAGTTCTACCCATGCATTTCCTTCTTCAGTGTCTTCTCGTTCTGTTGTCCTTTGATGCTTCGGTTTCCACGCCTTGTTAATTTCGCTCGCTTTGTATCCATTTGCTGTGAATGCCCGATTCAACTGTTCCTTTTCCTTTCGTAGACTGCCTGGATTTCCTTCAGTTATACGTCGAGCTCTGTGTATTAGGGTCTTCAGTACGCCTGTTTTCTGGCTTGGGTGGTGATGTGAATGAGCGTGGAGATGTTGCGTTTTCTTTGTCGGCTCGCATAATCGCTATTTCCTTCTACCCCCTCCCATACAATCCTACATAATTTCACAACTTTACAAAAAGTCGATTTTCCTGAAAAGTATGATGATCTGCAATTTCAAACCTGTCAAAAACATAATTTTTTTAGTTATTTCTGAAAAAGTCATTCAGAACTCGCCCCCTTCTTCCACCTCTAATACAGACTGCACAATTTCACTAAATCCAATGCACTAATTTTCTCATCATCATCAATGGCGCGACAGTCTAAATCGGGCCTTGGCCTCCTGAAGTCGTCGCCTCCAATCGTCTCGATCCAAAGACCGCGTCCTCCAGCTGATAATTTTTAAGATGGCTTTGCTATCTTCATCAACCGAGTCTTCCCATCGCTTGCGTGGCTTGCCTGCTGGCCGGTTACCACTCGCTTTGCCTTTTAGAGCACGTTTGAGGATTCTTCTGTCGTAAATTCGCTCAACATGGCCAGCCCACTGCAGCTTACGTAGCTTGATGAACGTTGAAGCTTCTGGCTCGTCGTAGAGTTGATACAACTCATGGTTGTATCTTATTCGCCATTCCGTTCCTTCCTTCACAGGTCCCAAAATTCTTTGGAGGACCTTTCTTTCAAATGCGTTAACTGCTTTTTCGGCAGTTCGCGTTAATGTGCACGTCTCGCTGCCATAACAGAGCACAGGTCGTATAATAGTTTTATATATCCGCAGCTTATTGTTCCTGTACACTTTATTGGATTTCATTATTGGAAGTACCGAATAATACCTCTTATTTGCTAGTATTATCCGTCGTTTGATTTCGTCTGTTTCATTACCGTCCTTTGCTAGATTAGCGCCAAGATATATGAAATTTTCCACACTCTCCAAATTATATTCTACAATTGTTATGTTTTGTCTGATAGGCACTCTCCTTCTTGTTTGCGTCATTACTTTTGTTTTGTTTTCGCTAATGCGCAACCCGACTTCTTTTGGGGCGGAGTTAAGATTGACAAATACCTTTTTAGCACTAGGGAAGGATCTTGCTAGGATGTTAATGTCGTCAGCGTATGCTACTCGTTGGGTTGACTTGAATAGTATTGTCCCACTGGTGTCGACTGGGATTTTTTGGACGACATACTCTAGTGCCAAGTTGAAAAGCATGGGGGCTAGACCATCTCCCTGCTTTAAACCACATTCCGTTCGAAAGCTGGTTGTGGAATTGGTTTGTATTCTCACTTGGGATTCAGTGTTCGTCATTGTGAGTCTTGTTAGTCGGACTAGTTTTGGAGGAATTCCAAAGTCAAGCATGATTTGGTACAGTACGCTCCTGTCGATACTGTCGTATGCTTGTTTAAAATCTATGAAGATTTGGTGCACGTTTGTGTTATATTCCCAGCATTTTTCAAGCACCTATTTCACCGAGAATATCTAGTCTGTTGTAGATCGTCCGGTTCTGAACCCGCCTTGGTATTCGCCAATTATTTGATTAGTATAGGGCTTAAGACGACGTTCAATTATTTTTATCAGTATTTTAATTGAAATGTTGTCTGTTGTGATCGGTGCTAATGGGGTGGGATTCAAAAGATGTTCAAAGTAGGAAGCCCATCTCCTTTTGATTTCTTGTGTGTCGCTGATTATGTTGCCCTCTGCGTCTTTGCAGAGACTGGTTTTTGGCGTATATCCTTTTCTTAAGTCTTTTACTATTGCGTATGCGTCCCGCGTTTTATTTTTTCTCATGTCGTCGTCCATTTTTTGTATTTTGTCGTTATGGTACTTGCTTTGTTTTCGTCTGCAGGTCTTTTTCGCATATCGCCTAAGCTCGTCATATCTTTCTTTTTTGGCTCGTATAGGTCGTTCAGTAAAAATTTCGTAAGCTTCGTTCTTTCTATCTATTGCGTCGCGACATTCTTGGTCGAACCAATCATTATTTTTCGTCGTGCTTGATATCCTAATACCTCTTCTACGGAGGATTTGATGCCATCTCGTATTTTCATCCACACATTCTCCACTGGCGTATTTTGGATATTTTCATATATTGGTCTCAGGTGTTTATTACATGCTAACATGTAAGCCTGCGCCACCGTTTTGTCGTTAAGCTTGTCGACATTGAATTTGCGAGCTCTACTCATTTTCGAATATCCACGACGAGCTATTCTGCATCGATACTTAACTCTGACTAATTTTCTCATTAACTATAAAATTTTTGAATCCTAAATTTTGTATAAAAATTTGTATAGCAACTATGGCGTGATGTGAAACAATTAGCTCAATGTCGTATCGTAGTCCTGTTATGTTTTTTTTATGAAATTGTTCTGTTTTGGTGGGGCTGTAGTAAAACGGAGTAAGATTATTTAAATTTTCTTCCCTCTCCATCCACCTTCCATACAAAATATGTTATTTCAAATGTTTTTACCATTTTTTTGTTTCAAAATCATTCTCCGAAAATTTGGTAAATGACGCCTTAGTAATAATTAGGGCGGAATGATCTAAATTACCTAACGCATTCTACCACGTCCCATAAATGATACAATTTCAAACATTTTTTTTATTTAATGAAACTACTGTGTTGTACTTAAACAAAGTAACATTATTTGAAATTCCCTCCCTCTTTTTACATAGAATGCATGGAGCACTATCTTGGATAACGTTATTCACCAAAAAAGTTTTATATTATCTTATAAATAATGTCTTATTAATTATTCTTTATCTTCTACAATGGCACTACAGCCCAAATCGGGACTTCGCCTCCTGACCTTTAGGTTCTTTATCATTTTCATTGCCTATTATGGAAGGGTTGTTAGTCCTTCGCACAACCCTCAATCTACGAATTTTCATTTTTATAGGTTGAAGTGAACCTACCCAAACAGGCAGAGTGGTGGAATTATCCGTCGATCTCGATTTAAATTCGCAACTTTTGCATTGTAGATTAACACGCTACCTATAAGGCTACACCCTAGCTTAGTAATTATTGGTGTTATCAAATTAAAAACTAAATTAATTCACAACAACCTTTCAGCACATACCATACCAACACCTTGCGCTGCAATTGCCTAAAAAGAAAGAGCCGGTGCACACGAGCATCCACAATTCACTATCATACAATATCTTCACTTATCTATAACACTACAATTTTGCACGTACGGGTATAGCACGTAGACCAACTTTCTTAATAACTGAAAAGACCCTTTTCATTATACAAAATATTAACAAATCAGTTGAACAAATCTGTAAGTAATCTGAACGTCAGGAAAGGAGAGCCCGATTTGCGCTGTAAGGCCATTGAAGAAGAAGGAGGAGAAACCTTTGGAGAAATAGGCGTAAATTCAAATAGAAATTCTTTTAATCATGGGCAGCTATACTTATGTAGCGTACCCACGAGTTTGTGATTTCTCCAATTTAATAGCTTATGCTACTGATTCCGACATAACATAAAATAGAGTGCCAACAAGTCAGGCGCAACTTTATTATTTTAGGGACAAGTTGAGGATGCAAGGAAAGTTAAGATGCAGGTTAGAGTGGTTAAGGAAGACTAAGTATAACCCACTTTCACAACTGGAACCCCCTTTAGGGCAGGGCTGTTATCAATTTAGCACTTAATGGCGAATATAATCGACAGCTCCAGTACATAAAATCAATATTTCATTCCTTTATGCAAGTTTGGGTTTTTATGAGGGTAGGGGTGATAGTAAGGGTGGATGCTAATAATTTTTTAATTGATTGCTTGAATCACGTCCAATATTTTCTGTTTAGAATGTCAGTTTCATAGATGATGCTGATAAATTCAAGGATGGGGGAAATATTTTTACCTGGAGGTATTCTAACACTCAATAAAGGTGTCAATACAAAATTTCTGTCAAATCGAATCACCAACATTTTAGTTATCGCCAAATCAACAAGTCAATCGGAAAGAAAACGCTAACTTTGGATAAAATTGAGTTTGTGCTGCCATTAAGTTCCTTACTAAGCAAGGAAAACCGCCACAAATCATTTTGGAAGAAATGTCATCTCTTTACAGGAACTCTCGCCCTGGAAAAATGATGATTTATAAATGTCATAGTTTATTCAGGTAATACTGAGAGTCAATTGAAGATGATAAAATCTCAGGCCGGCTGATTGAGGTCACTTCCTCAAAAATCGTCGAAAAAATGAAGAAACTTGTTTTCGAAGATGCTCGCTTAAAGAAGAAACAAATCTCAAAAATGGTTGGAGCATCAGATACAACCATTTTGTATATCGTCAGCGGTCATTTCAGCATGCCTAAGGTCAGCGAAAGATGGGTACCGAGAATACTCTCAGACCGCGCTAATTTTTGGGATAATAATTAAGGACAGTTCTAAATGCTTACTAAAAAAATTTTTGAAATATCATTTCCCACGGTAGTTTTAATTATCAATTCCCGGTGCTTTATTATCACAATATATGTATACATGTGTGCGAAATTTGAATTTGAATTTCGCCTAATGGTCATATCATACCCCAAAATTGGAATTCATGAATCTTTGAAATTTCCAATTATTGTGAATTGTCTATTACATAAGGGGCACAGTGGTATAGAGCAAGTAAGTTTTTTTTTACTTACTTACTTAAACTTTTCCGCAATTTTTTTTTTTTCTGTATGGAATTTGGGAACATTATATGTTTGCTCAAAAGTTTTGGTGCAAAAAAATAATGCACGGTCAGAGTTGTCCCTACACTCTCTACTTTGAGAACGCTTTGCGCGTACACGTTATTTTCGGTGAAAAGCATCGTTAATTCATGAATGCGCCAAATCACTCCATCCTATACAAAATGCCACAATTACTCAATTTTACTATATGTATGTAAGTAAAGTTTCTCAGAAAATGTAAATGCTACTGATCTGAAATTTCGAATTTACCATTTCCATCATGAATATATTTATTTATCTAAAAACAAATTAAATCCCTCTATTCCTCTTACATCCTTAAATACAAACTGCATAATTTTGCGATATACAATACACAATTTTTTCCAGTACCCACAACATTTATATTGCTCGAATTTGGTGTAAAAAGTATTTTGGTAGTAATTATAGTGATATGAGAAGGAATTACCTTGATCGCGCCGCAGCATCTATCACCTCCCATACAAAAGGACATAACTTTACAATTTTATAAATACGATGTTCTTGGAAAAATATCAAAGCTAGTGCTCAAAAATTTTAAAATCAACAATTTTTCATCCACAATTTTATTAAAATACTTGAAATTCTCTCACGTCTTCTACCACCTCCTATACAAACTGCGCATTTGAAGAAATATAATGTATCAATTACTTTATTGTATTGTGATTGATACAAAAAAATGTCTGTCTGTTTGTTTTTTGCGTTTCATTAAAAAAAAAAAAATTCGTCTGTCGTACGCCATCCACCGTATGTCGTAAGTATGGACTCATATCTTCAAGATCATTACGGATGGAAAATTCATTTTTGGGCTGATTGTAGATTGGATAAGTGGGTTCCAATACCTAAATTTTAGGGAGGTTCCGGTGAAAGAGGACGGAGGTAGCAGGGTTAGAATCAAAAGCCACACTTGCCAATGTCTCCACTACGAATGCCTATAGATAGCAGAAACTCGATATTCAGATATTCTGACTTATGGGAAAAAAAACAAAAATAAATCAATTTTTGTATCATGTGGGCCTAAAAAGCGAGTTCTGAGAACTGATTCTATCTTCGGAATTACTCGTCTCAAACAGTTCATATTTTAGAACTATTTAGGTGCATCCACTATTTAAGTGAATCAACTTAAAGGGAGGCCAATACTTGTAAGGAGGAGCGTCACGATGAATACAAAGAAAAAAATTTAAGAATTAATATATATCTCAACTATCTCTTAAGCAATGCAATTGAGCGAAGTTCACTACTTTTTTCAGGGATTTCGCAAAAGATACGAAGTTCAAATTTGCACGTGCATACAGATTTGATATACATAAAGAAAAAAATAATAATTTGAACCAAAATGGGGTCCTAACGTGCACAAGGTGCTTTGGAAAAAACACAAAACCGTTAAATTTTTGATTGCAACATTAATCTAAGATCTTGAAGACTTGGTAAATTCGTTTAAAAAACATAACAAGTCTACGATTGGGCGTAAAGCCCAATCATGCGATACTCTAGATGAAAAAGATATTTTGATTTTACGTAATTTTGTATTTTGTATGTGGTAGAGTGACGGCATTCAATCAATTTTTTCACATTATGCTAAAGTTGCTATCAAAATGTTTTAAGCAAAATTTAAGCTTCAAAAATTGAATATGTACTGAGAAAATTGTGTATTTGATTTAGTGAAATTGTACAGTTTGTATGGGAGGTGGTAAAAGGAGTGGGGAATTTTAATGAATTTTTCGGAGATAACTACAAACATCATTGAACTGCCATGCTTTAAATTGTAGGTCAGTAGCATTCATACTTTTCAAGTAAATTGTCTTTTTGCAAGTTGATAAATTGTGTCCTATTGTAAGAGAGGGTGTAGAAGGGGAGTAGCTAATCGATTTTTTTTTGTCCTACCAATAATTGGAAATATATATTTAGTGAATAATTTCAGCTTTTACACGTTTTGAGTAAATTCGCTGATATTCGTTATCATGCAAGAGTGCAGTTTGTATTGGAGATGGTAGAAGGAAGAGGGGAATTTAAAAAAATGTTATACCATAGTTTGAAACCGTTATAAAAATGATATATTCCAAATTTCAGATCAATAGCATGCATACTTTTCGAAAAAAAACAGTTTATTGTCAAATTCCGAAATTGAGTCGTTTTGCTACTAACTTCTGTATCACTCATTTTTTTCTCCGAGTCTTATTTTTTAGCCTTACAAACTTTGTGGCAAACTTATAATACTCTCATCTAAGGATTCGGCCGCAACTTTATTATTCTTGAGATAAGTTGAGGATGCGTGAAAAGTCAATATGCAGGTTAGAGTGGTTAAGTTAGACTAAGTGAGGGTGTGTTCTAGGGCAGGGCTGTTGTCAATTTAACACTTAATTGCGAATACGATCAATAGCTTCAGTACATATAATCAATATTTCAATCGTTTATTTATGCAAGTTTGGGTTTTTATGAAGGGACTAAGGATGAGTGGATGTTAATAATTTTTATTTAATTGCTTGAATCACGCCCATTATTCTCTGAATGGAAAAATAAAATTGGGGGTATTTTACATTTATGAAACCAATCATTTGTATGGAAGGGGGTAGAGGAGGTAAGGGAATCGTAAAATTTGTGATGCAGTTTTATTTTCTTCGAGTAGCTCTCAAACGCCTCACACTGTTACTAATCCCACTGAATTTTCTTCTACTTTGCCTTCACATCTACCTTTATTATCTACTGTACCACGACCGAAAGCCCTTTTTATTTCTCGACTTGATCCCCGAACATCCTCCGATGATGTTATTAACTATTTAATTTAAAAAAAAATTATTTTAGTTGGATCAGCAGTAAAATGTGTAAAAATTAGTAAAGATGATAATTCCATTGCCTCATTTAAAATTGTAATAGCCAATAATGAACTTTTTAATCGGTTTTTAAATAATAATTTTTGGCCGTCTGGAGCATTTGTCAAAGAATTTACTTCTCGTCGTATTAGATCAATGGGATCTGGTCCAAAAAACTCAGACAATTGTCCATTTACTAAAACTCAGGCGATATTTGCTTCAAGCCATAATTCGTCTTATGATGTTATTGCTTTAACTGAAACGGGACTAAACTGTAGTTTTTCTGACAGTGAACTCTTTAGTTCAGACTTCCAAGTCTATCGTAGGGATCGTTATGATTCCGATTTGAGATTGAAAGGTGGTGGGTTGTTATTAGCAGTCCTTAGCTGCACTAATTGTTTAGTTGTTGACGTGCCGAACCCTCATTGTCTGGAGATCTTGTGTGTTAAACTTATATTTAGCAATAAGGATATTTATGCCTTTTTGACATATATTCCCCCTTCTAGTCCTTTTACTTTATACGAAAAAACAGATGACTGTATAACATTTGTTCATAGAACTATGAATATGTCTGACGAAATCATTTTAAATGGGTGATTTTAATATTCCAGGTCTTTCTTGGTCATTTTCTGACGATGATTCTACGCTCTTAGTTTTGGATGCTTCGTCTTCGCTTGAATGTTTTTTTGTAGATAGTATATTTGCACTTGGTCTCCACCAACTTAGTCTTGTTCGGAATTTCTATGGAAGACAGCTTTTTTTTTTTGACCTGGTTTTTTATTCTGACTACTGTGCCTGTTCCGTGGAAGAGAGCTTATCATAAATTTTGATCCTTGATGTCTTACACCCTCCCATTAAAATATTTCTTATGATTGACGAGGAGCATATCTTTATCCCTAGTGAGAAAGAACTAACTTTTGATTTTAACAAAGCCGATTTTTCACGGTTGGACAATTTTATCTCTAATTTCAACTTTGATGAAATTTTTGACAATCCCGATTTTGAGGGTACCGTAGTTGATTTTTATTATATTCTGTACCAATTTTTTGTTACTACTTTTACTTATCGGAAGAATATCTCATTGTAGTATCCTTGGTACACGAGTGAGTTGCGTGCGATTCGCAACTCTCGTAATGCTGCGTGGAGTAGGTATACTTGGACAAAGAATGACACTGATTTTCGTATGTATACAGAATACTATGACTTATTCAAAGATTTATCTAATCACTTATATGCTAAGTATTTACTTGAAGTGCAATCGGATATTATTTGTGACCCCCTGAAGTTTTGGAAGTTTGTTAATTGTAAGCGTAAATCTGACGGTTATCCAGATTCTTTTCAATTCCTTGGCAACAATAGTAATGATGAATTTACTATTTGTAATTTTTTTGCCACATTCTTCAGTGGATCTTTTTCTGGTAGTAATTTTATCCCTGACATGTCGTACTTTGATAGCTTTTTCCTCTTTCAAAGATCGCTAAAAATTGGGATTTTCCCGAACGAATGGAAGGCCGCCTTTATCATTCCGACTCACAAAAGTGGAGCAAAATCTGCTGTTGTCAACTATCGACCAATAGCTAAACTGTCAGCTATTCCAAAGCTTTTTGAGTCTGTAGTATATGAGTCGTTTTACTGTAAATCTCTGATTTCAAATAAACAACATGGATTTGTCAAAAATAGGTCAACAGCCACTAATCTGATGGAGTTTACGAATAAATCCATTGTTGGTATTGAGGAGGGTAAGCAGGTGGATTGCATTTATATTGATTTTAGTAAGGCTTTCGATAAATTTCCCCATTCCATTATTTTGTTGAAATTAGACATGTTGGGTTTTTCTACATGGTTTATTAATTGGATTAAGTCGTATCTACTTAATAGAACTTATCAAGATCTCTTTCGTGATTTCACTTCTAAGCCATTTACTGCCCATTCTAGTGTTCCGCAAGGAAGTCATTCGGGACCACTTTTGTTTGTCCTGGCCATTAATGATATTGCCTCTATTTTTAAATACTCTGAAGTACCTATTTATGCAGACGACATTAAGATCTTTAGGTCCCTTAGTTCCAACTCTGACAATTTTCTTCAAGAAGACTTGACTAATTTTAGTAATTGGTGTTGCCACAATGATCTTCGTTTGAATGTGGATAAATGTCATGTTATGTCATTTACTAAGAAAGTCTCATCGTTTGTAATTATATGTATATAGTCTTAATGACTGTATGTTGGATCGTGTCAACTCTATAATTGACTTAGGTGTTACGTTTGACCATAAACTTGATTTTAGCTTGCATATAAATAAGATTGTGCAGAAAGGTAATTCTGTGTTGGGATTCAACACACGCTTATCCAAGGAATTTAACAATCCCTTTGTTAAATTGATTCTTTATAACACCTTCGTTAGATCTCATCTTGAATATGCTTCTCAAGTTTGGTCTCCTTTTTATGTTGAGCACATTGGTAGAATTGAATCAATTCAACGTAAATTTGTGAGAATAGCCTTATGCCACCTTAATTGGAGTGACAGAGTGCGTCTTCTTCCTTATATTGATCGACTTAAGCTTTTAAATATGTCGTCACTCTCGAAACGACGTGAGGTAGCTGATGTAGTTTTTGCTCATCAACTTCTTACAGGGATGGTTGATTCTCCTACTCTTTTGAGCTTGATGCAGTTTGCTGTTGGTCAATTTTTACCAAGGCAGCCTAGATTGCTACAGATTTGCTTTCACCGGACAAACTATGGTATGAATGAGCCGATTTCGCGTCTCGTGAGAGAAGTTAATGAGAATGCTGATGGATTCGACTTCTTTATTGATAAGCAGTGTTTAAAGCGTAGACTTAATGCTAGTTGATGCCAATTTTTTGTCTATTTTTTATTTTGTGTTATTTATATTTATGTATTTGGTGTAGGGCTGTTGTTGTTTGTTTCGTCCCTTCACTAAATGATGAGCCAGAGGATAATTCGATTTTTCCATCTTAACTTGGAACCGTTTTATGGCAATTCCTTGCATTAAGGAATTCTGATAGTGATTTCGTTTCTAGGTGTTCGTACAAAATGTCAAGTTCGTAGCTTTTAATTCGTTGGTTAGTAGCTATACTCTAGATAAAATCTGAGAGTATATTGTGTTTGCCTTACCGTTTGTAACGCTAAGAAATAATGCTTGCACAGAGCCGCCAAGGGTAAAAAAATATTTGTTGTCGCTCAAAAACCTTGATTCCGAGTGACCGTCTGTCCGTCCGTCTGTCTATGTGTCTGACTGTCTGTCTACAGCATAACTGTCGAACGCTTTGAGCTATAGTGCTTACAAATTTTGTGTGTAATTTTTAGCAAAAAAGTAACTTTAAGTTCGTGAATGGGCTACATCCCTCCACTCCATCTAACCCCTCCCATACAAATTTCATGAAATTTCGAAATATTAAGAAATTGATTTTTCTTTCAAACTATTTATGCTATCTAGTGTACTCTTTTTAATTGAGAAATATCAGTATTGAAAATATCAATTAGATCAGCAAATTTGTTAGCAGCTCTCATCATTCTTACTGCGGGAGTATTTTGTCCGTATGATGTACAATGATTACAAATATAAAATAAATCGTTTGACCATGTTGAGCGGCTTGGAACACGAAAGTTTATGGCCTCAAGGAATTGCGGACAATCCATTTCATTGTGGAGAATTCGAAAAAGAGCTATAAGTTCCGACTGATCTCGACGCTTTGAAAGAGTGGCAAGATTGAGGTCAACGAGCAGAGAATCATAGTCAAGTTGCTCTAGCGGAATGTGCATCTTATACGCAATATATCTGAGGAATTTATGTTGTATAGTCTCAATATTATTGCTGTGCATAATGTGGATTCCAAATAACTGACAGATATTCGAGGTTCGGACGAACTAACGAATAATAAAGCGTTCTAATGGATTGGATGCTGGAAAAGTCTTTAGTGTTCCGAGTAATAAATCCAAGCATTCTACGGGCTGAATTATATATTGAACTATAATGTGAAACAAATGAGCTATCAAGGAGAAGACCTAAGTCCTTTACAGTGGAAACCTCGGGTATACAAACATTATCAATGTGATAATCATATGAAATGCATTTGCGAGATCTTTTCAAGATGATATAATTACATTTAGTAACATTAAGGAAGAGTTGATTGGACTTACACCATTCAAAAAGCAAGTCAATATTATGTTGTATTGTTTGGCAATCGTTTGTCGATTTAATTGCTTTAAAGATTTTTAGATCGTCGGCAAACAACAAAAATTTAACATCCCGAAACACCAAAGAAATATCATTAACAAACAACAAAAAGAGCAGCGGTCCTAAATGAGAACCTTTTGGAACTCCTGATGTCACCAAAAACGATTCCGACTTAGAACATTTGGTGCTAACGATACACGTATGATAGTGCAGATAATCTCGTAACCAGAGCAACAAATTGCCAGCAATTCCATAGACACTGAGCTTCGAGATGAGTAGGCAGTGATTAACTTTATCAAACGCTTTCGAAAAATCAGTATAAACAGCATGGATTTGTTGGCCCTGCTGCATAGTCTCATAGATTGTCTCGATATAAGGTAACAGGTTCGTTAACGTAGATCTACCCTTAAGAAAGCCATGTTGATTGGGAGTGATAATTGGACGAAATAGAGTTGTTAGCTTGGACGCTACAATCTTATCAAACAATTTAGAAATACACGGTTGAATACATATGGGTCTATAACTTTTGACATTACTTTTATCTCCTGACTTATAAATCGGCACTGTGAAGCTAATTTTCCATAAGTCTGGAAAAATACCAGATCGAATTGAAAGATTAAATAATAGCATTAATGGTTGAGCTAGAAACATTCAACAAGACCAAAGAAACAATGGAGGTATTCCGTCAGGTCCCATTCCTTTACTAGGATCTAGATCATTCAATAATGATTTAACATCGGTAATATTAATATCAATAGAAGAAAGATTCAAGTCGGAACTGATGGATAACGCACCATTAGAGTTACTCGGAACAGATTCAGAATAAACTGAAGAGAAGAATTTAGCAAACAGCTCAGCAACACTAAAAGGATCTGAGGCAACTTCATCGTTAAGGAACATAACTGACGGAAGAACATTATGGGACCTAAGTGAATTGACGTAATTCCAGAATGTCTTGGCATTATTAGAAATGTTGCTTTCTACATGATTAATAAAATCTAACCGAGCTTTAGTTTTAAATAAAGCTCTTAGTCGAGAAAATTCAATATAGTCATGGTAATGGCCAGACATTTTATACTTTATGTGTGCAATTTTTTAACTTTAATTATTTCTTTAAGATCACTGTTGTACCAGCGGGGAAAGGAAGAGTTTGAAATTATTTGAGTTGGAATGAGATCATCAATAATATTATAAATACGAGCGTTGGATGACGCAATAGCGTCGTTAAGTTCCAACCCTTCCAACAAGTCATGCCAGTCAATATGTTTACACGATGTTACCCGGATAGGTGGTTGGAGCACTCCAGTTGTCCCAGTTAACTAGCGGCAAGTTATAATCGCCGGTAATTATTATATCGGAGAATGGAAGGCTGTTCACAATATTTTCGACATCTTTGCAGTGGCTTGCATATTTTTCGCTAGAAGAAGACGGAGGAATGTAAACACATCCAATGAGAATTTTCCGATATTCAAAGGTCAATTCCACGAATAATTGCTCGACGTCATTAGAAGTAGTTACTAACAGCTTGGTTGCATAACTATTCGCAACTGCTATGAGGCAACCACCAAATCGTTTCTTCGCACTACGGGTTTGACATCGGTCCAAGCGAAATACATTATAATTGTTCAAACCCAATTCACTGGGGAGTACTGTTTCGGTGATGATTATTATATCCGCATAACAATAAGAAATATTTACTCGAAATAGAGGAAGTTTGGTTTTCATTCCTCTAACATTCTGATAATAAATAGAAAGACTGGAGGACCTCATAAGCGATGATGAATTTGAGCATGAATCAACGCGATTTAGGTCTGGCGGACAACTGATATGCGCAATCGGACAAGAAACGCTGGCCATGCGAATATCTACTACGTTGAGATGGCGCAGCAGAGTGAATTTTATTCTTATGGTATAAATTGAGCGCCTAAGAGTATGTTTTTCAGAAATTTTATTGAGGAGTCCAGTTTTACAACATCAACTTTTATACCAAAAAAAACCACATTTTATACCAAACAAACCACAAATTCTCTCTTTGGCATTGCGTTTTACCTTACAAATGTCAACCAAGGAGAAATGTACTCAAGGGAGGAGAAAAACACTTGAGTAAATTTCAACGGAGGAGAAAAACACTTGATTCAATTTCTAAGCTAAGAAAGCTTCTTTCTTCTAGTCTTAAGTTTCTTCCATAAGCAGTTCCAAACAGCTTGAAATCCACTAAGAGCTTTTAGATTAGATCTGTGGACCATTTATAAGAAAAAAAACATGACAGCTTGTTTTTTAAATTTTCGAAGTTTGTTAAAAATTTATTTCCGACTATCAAACGCCCGCGACTTCGTCCGCGTAAAAATAGCAATAATAAGCAATTTTTGAGAGTGTAGTTAGTAATACATTAATATAATACATATAAAATCTGCTTACTTTAATGGCTTTTTGAAGGCAATGGTTTGTATTTTGTTGGAATCAGAAATTATTAAGAATGAAAGCATGATACCCGCATTTATATGGGACAAGCTCGTGATCAAATCAAACGCGAGATTCGAGATCATAAACGTGTTGAAGAGCGTTAAAGACATGTGAATAATTGTAGCTTGTGTTAATTTAAAAAAAAAACAAATAAAATAACATTAAGCTTAAAAACATAATAGGATTACGATTGTGCGTAAGGTGCAATTATACGATACTATGTATAGATGAAATCGAAATTTTCGTGGTGTTAAGAAATTTTGTATGGGGAGTGGTAGAAGGGGTGACAGCACTGAACTAATTGGCTTCACATAATGTTAGTGTAGCTATAAAAAAGTTTTGTACCAAATTTAAGCTTCAAAAATTGAATTGGTATTGAGAAACTTAGTGCATTTAATGAAATTGTGCAATTTGTATAGGAGGTAGTAGAAGGAGTGGGGGGTTTTTGGTGATTTTTCGAGAAACAACTATAAATATCATGCAATTGATATACTTTAAATTTCAAATCTGTATCATTCATACTTTTCAAGAAAATCGAATTGTTATATAGTCGTGGAATGTGTCTCATTGTATGGGAGGGGGAAGAAGGAGTGAAGCTACTCGGTTAAGTTTTTTCCCGAAATTAATAATAATGGTAATTAAGGATTTAGTACAACATTTTAGCTCGATGAAAGTTACACATACTAAGGAAATTGGTGTATAGTATTTCATGAAAAAGTGTAGTTTTTATGGGAGGTAGTGGAAGTAGTACGGGGATTCAAATAATTTGTATACCAGAAGATTGCACTTGTAATAGAAATAATACATTCTAAATTTCAAAGTAATAGCTCTTATAGTTTATAAGTAAATTTGATTAATATATATTTTTGAAAATGAGTCACTTTTTATGGGAGGGGTAGAAGGCGTGAGGGAAGTGAAATAAAACCAAAAGCAGATTACATCTCGGAGGACACCTAACAAACTGTGCAAGTTTCATTACAATCGGTTCAGCCGTTTGTGCGTGAAAAGCGACCGGACATACAGACAGACAGACAAAAATTTCAAAAACGTGTTTTTATGCTTAGTTATTCTTAAAATAAAGCAAAAAACTATATTGTAGCTATTTATAAGCAAATAACAGACAGACACTACAATTATATTAATATGTATAGATTTTCGCAAGAACGAAAAATAAAATTTTTTCTTCTAAATTTATGGCTTATTCTTAGAGGCGGAGAACTTTAAATTGAAATAAAACACAGGAAAATGTTTTTAATACATATCTATAAAATTAGCTTTATTTGAAAGATAATTTTAAAGCATTAATGTTTAAATATGATTTCGGACATGCGGCTACAACAGCTGGCGCGTACATGGCGTAATCTGGAAGTCCAATTTTTAGACACACACTTTGTTCAGTGTGGAGCACACTTTTGGCTAAATGGCTACAGTGGCTCACAGCTTATTTCGTGCAGCTACAAATATGAAATTTGTTACGCTATGTAATATATTGACAAGATTCAAATGCCATGTTTTGAACAAATATTTATTGTTAAGATCATTTAATCTTTTAAATTGAAAAATTGTTGTATGTATACATATGTATATTTGCATATACATATACATATGTATGAATTCTCATTAAATGAAATCACTGAAAAGGCTTTTGAAAGTACAATTTTTCAATTCTGGAGTCCGAATCAAATTTAGAACCTAAAATTACTGATTCTACATTGTGAACACTTTTCATCCATGTCTGTTTACAAATTGTGCAAATTATTCAAGTCACAAAGTGCTTCAATAATTTTTATCACTAGAAATTAATTTATATAATAGCAGTAAAATAATTTCAGTTATTCAGTAATATCGTTTTTCAACGCAATAAATCCGAGATCTGCACACGATCTAAAATGGTAATCAGTTTTGCAACATTGATGAAAATCAAAAAGCTAGGTAATGTTAATAGCTCTTAAACTGTTTAGTTTAGTTACAAACCAAAGTGCTTTAAAAAATAATATGGGACAATAGATGGCGCCAAGATCTGCAAGAATATTCAAAGCACTTTCATTAAAGCTCAGCTCGATCCATTTCCAAAGCTCGATCCATTCTTATTTAGTTGAGACACACGGAGCGAAATTCGCAAATTCCGTAGCTTTGAACCTCCCTCGCAGCATTTCACCATGCTTCCAGCATATTTTCACCTCGCTCCCAGCATTTCACCATGCTTCCAGCATCTTTTCACCTCGCTCGTAGCATTTCACCATGCTTTCCGTAGCTTTGAACCTCCCTCGCAGCCATGCTTGCAGCATCTTTTCACCTCGCTCGCAGCAGAGTTGTTGAATTTTGTTTGAAACAACATCGGTTTCATTTGTTTTCAAATGTCAAATGAAAATTCGCGAATAAAACTTCTTAAATCAAAATTAGCTGTAAATATAATAATTTCTTTGCTTTTGCTCTACATATCGCTTTGCACTCGAAAGCCCTTTGAAGGGCATTGATATCGTTTCGGTTTTTCTTATTTTACCAATCTCTGACATTCAACCTAGAATCAAGAAAGTCGGGAGAAATGTTTCCAGTGTGTCTAAATACAGAAAAATTATGAAAGTCAACAGTGAGAGCATTGTTCAACAATTTTTTTAAAATCGAAGGATTAATATTCAGCTGATGCTTTTCAAATTAGAATTCAGAAATAACAGCAATGCTCGCCGCTATTAGTGAAGACAAAAACGCCAACAAGCAAACTAAATAGCTAAATAATAAGAAGTAGTAAACCTCTTTCATGCCGCAAAAGCCTCTTGCGTGCCGAGTGAAAATAGAGCCAAATTTATAACTATAAGCCTAGTACGCTGTTCGCGTGAAATGAAATTTTCGTATGAAAAATTGTTGTTGTCGAAGGCCTACGTGAAAAATTCCACCGCCTTTTCCACTTTGCAGTACGCTGATTGCCGTGGAATAGCCGTGAAATAAGTGTGGTTTGCTATTGTAACACAGATGGCTCTGGAAACTCTCCAAATTTTTTCCACGCCAATTTAATGATCGTAGCGTTAAAAGACGAGTGAAAAAGTGACAAGCAGAATTCGGCATTTCAGTTTTGTACCGAAGCGGTTGGAAAAATATTCAGTAAGTCGGTTCTACATTATTCATTTGATTTTTAATTAATTTAATTAATTTGCGTGAAAATCCATTTCAATTTTTTATGTGTAATTATTTACGTTTCTCTGACACAAAACAGCTGAGTTTCAATTCTCTCCACGAAAATAATAAATCTGTCAAAAAAAGTTTTCACGCACGATTTAACTTACTTTTGTGGAGACGAGTGAAAATTTCATTTCACTTCAACAGCGTACTAGGCTATAAAGGGGATGAATTTTTAAAAGATTGCACAAATTCTTTGGGAACTAAATTTAAAATTTTTAAATACAATATAGAGGTAAAATGTAAGGGAAGCAATGCTTCCCTTGCATGCCACGCCTGTGCGGGCAGTTTCAAAACAGCCAAGACTGCAGAATACCAGAGCTATGCTTAGGGTCGTTGTCTTGGCAGAAACGGAATATACATATTTAGAATTTCAAGATTCGCGGCACTCTGAAGCAATTTTTTTTTTTTTTTCAAAATGTTAAGGTACATGGTTTTGTCTATGTTACCAATGAACTCCAAATTTCCAATCCCGGCTGCCGACATTCAGACCCAAACCATTACGCTTCCGCCGCCATGCTTCACTGTAGCTTTTAAATTTTCTTTTTGTAACTCAGTATTAGGTTTCCGCCATACGTATGCCATGCCATCAGAGCCAAAGATATTAAATTTAGACTCGTATGAGAATATGACGCTGTCCCAGAAGTCCGAATTTTTGTTGGCGTGCTCTCTAGCAAAGGTAAGGCGACTCAGCTAGTTTTTTCTACTGGCTTTTGGCTTTTTATAGCTACTCGACCATTGAAGTTGTGGTCTCGGAGCACGCAGCGGACAGTTTCTGCACTGTATGACTTACCTAGTCTTTGCTGTATCTCCACGACTAGTTTTAGAGCCGTTAACTTTGGGTTCGCCTTGATTTTACGTACAATAAATCGTTCGTCAGACAAGTTGAAAATTTTGTTTGGCGCGCTTCTGCTCTTATCTTGAAAACAATTTTCATGAACGAACGTTCAATGATACTCTTCACTGTGGTGGGACTCAAATTAACAATTAATAATTTTTCGCTAGGATGGTCCGTTCTTGAAATGACTTATCACTAATTCTCGCTGCTCAATTGGCGTGCGACGACCCATTTTTTCAAAAACCACTTCTTGTCCTTTAAACATATAATATCACACTAAATATTGACTACAGCTAGTTGCCTATTCTTAAAAAAAAGTAAAGAAAAAGAAGGTCCCGTTATACAGCGCGGCACCAACGGACAGAAGTGGAGACAAGTATCTGCATAAAATAAGCTGGCGTTTCTGCTGCATCATCGGTCTTTTCAGCCATAAGAGTGTCAGAATTTATTTTTATAATTTTTTTTTTTATTTATTGTAATCAATAAGCATATTTTTCTATATCTAGATTCACAATTTCATGATTTTCTAATTAGTTTTTACGATACAGTGCTCTATAGTTTAAAAATGGCACAGCACAAAATAAGCTGTGAGCCACTGTATGTCAATAAGCAGAATGGCCACATTTGGAGCGATGATAATTTGGTGCACTTTATGAACCGGTGCAATCATTGGTCCATATGTCTTCAAAAATGCTGATTGTCAGAACGTTACGATCAACGGTGAGCAGAGCAGAGACACGATTACATACAGTCTGTCAAGAATGAGTTTACACATAGAAAAAAAATTCAATTTTTGATCTTTCTAATTATAAAATACTACTTTTTATTTATGTAAATGATTTTTTTTTTTAAATTAAGTTATTTACATTATTTCTAATCGTTCAGCTGATCGTGCTGAAAATGAGAATAGATTGGAGCCAAAGTGTGGAGGTGGCCCAAAACCAAAAATATCTAAACGTATAGAGCGCCTTATGATAAGGAAACTTGATAAAAACCCCTGGGTTTCGACCAGAACACTTGCTAGGGAAATCAAGCAAGAGTGTGATGTTGCTGTTTCCCATGAAACAGTACGTCAGGTCATCCTAAGAAATAAGTTCTCATCAAGAGCTGCACGAAAGAAACTACTGCTTTCTGCACTAAACATCGAAAAGCGTTTTTCCTTCGCTATGATGCACCTTTCTCATCCCATGGACTTTTGGGACGACGTCATATTCTGCGATGAGACGAAAATGATGTTGTACTACAATGATGGACCGACTAGAGTGTGGCGCAAGCCTTTAACATCGTTGGAAAATCGAAATATCATTCCGACTGTAAAATTTGGTAAGTTATCTGTTATGATTTAGGGGTGCATCTCAAGCAGAGGAGTAGGAGACTTGGCATTCATCGAGTCAACCATGGACGCCCAACAATATTTCCATATCCTTAAAACATAATTGACAAGCAGTGCGCAGAAATTCGGGCTTATGCATAACAACAAACCAAATTTTAAGTTTTACCAGGACAACGATCCCAAGCATAAGGCGCAAATGGTGCGAATGTGGCTCTTATACAACTGCGGAAAAGTAATGGATACGCCACCCCAGAGTCCTGACTTAAATCCCATCGAAAATTTATGAGCCTACTTAAAGAAACAAGTCGCTAAAAGGCAACCCAAAAACCGAACTGCCTTAAAAACTGCGATTCTCGAAGAATGGCAAAAAATACCAATCACGTATGACCTGCAAAAGTTGATTCATTCAATGAAAAATCGGTTGCAATGCGTGGTGGATGCCAAAGGTGGCCATACCAATTATTAAATATACCAAATAATAAATCTTAAATATTCTGTAAAATAAATATTAAATACAATAATAATTTGTGTAAAGAGTTTCTTGACACTTCAAGAATTGTAATATTTGTTTTCGTTGTTCTTTTTGTTCTTTTTTTGCATTGAAGTTGTACTTTTTTTTCTATATATCGGCTGGAAATAATGTAAATAGCTATAATTAAGAGAAAAAAAATCATATACATAAATAAAAAGTAGTATTTTATAATTAGAAAGATCAAAAATTGAATTTTTTTCCTATGTGGAAACTCATTCTTGACAGACTGTAACTTTTCCGTGCCTCAATTAAAAGGCATTAATATCGCAGACATGTGGTTTCAACAGGAAAGCGCCACATGCCATACAGCGTGCGATGCAATTAATTTACTGAAAGAAACACTTTATGATCGATTAATTTCACGAAATGGACCTATTAACTGGCCACCTCGTTCATGCGATTTGATACCATTAGATTTTTATACTCTAGATAAAATCTGATAGTATTATAAATTTGCCCTAAAGTTTGTAACGCCATGAAATAATGCTCGCACAGAGCCGCCAAGGTTACATAAATATTTGTTATCGCTCAAAAATATAAAAACCGGATGTCCGTCCGTCTGTCCGTCCGTCCGTCTGTCCGTCCGTCCATCCGTCCGTTTGTCTGTCCGTCCATTCGCTCTCTAGCTTGAGAACGCGTTGAGGTAGAAAATTTAAATTTTATACACGTCGTTTTTGGCAAAAAAGCAAGGTAAAGTTCGAGAACCGGGCAAATCCCTCCACCCCTTCTATTCCCTATCACTACCAAAATAACTAATTTTCAATCATTTACATTGATCAAATTTTCTTGGAAACTATGAAGGCCACTGATTTGAAATTTGGAATATAATATTTTTATCATAGATTTTATGCATAGTATAAAAATCCCTCCACTTCTTCCACCACCTCCCACACAAAGTGCACTTTTGCTAAAATGTTACTTTTTTTTTTTAATAATTCTTTATTTTTCAAAAATGGCCATTGATTTGATGAACAATATTGACTGTTACTCGTTATACAACGAAAAAATCTGTCATAGTGCAGATGATTTCAATTTGCTAATTAAAAATGATAATAATAATTCTTCCTTTACGATTTTCCATACTAACATACGAAGCTTAAATAAAAATTTTAATGATCTCGTGTTGTGTCTAGAACAATACAACTACTTTGACGTCATTGCACTGTCCGAATCATGGAATCCATGTACTCAACGTCATTTCCAACTTCCTGACTATACATGTTTCAATACCATGAATGAAATAAACCAAAACAGTGGAGTAGTTATGTATGTAAGAAATAGTTGCAATATTAAAATAGTCGAAGAAAAAATATTAAGTGGAGCAACCTGTCTTGTGGCAGAAATAAGTACTCAACATAAATATGAATAAAAAGTTATTGCCATTTATAGGTCCCCAAACCATTGCATAAATACATTCAATAATGAAGTTGAAAGTATTCTAGATGAAATGAATGGGGATAACATAGTTTATTTAGGTGATATAAATATAGACATAAACTCAAATACGAACAATTTGTCTTCTAATTATATTAATATGATGAATGGAAAAGGACTAATCTCAATAATTAATCAAAATACTAGAGAAAACAGATGTATTGATCATATTTTCACGAATGTAAAATTTAAGAAATTCATTGGTGTAACCTCTGCAATTATTAATACAAATCTAACTGATCACAATAGTGTTAGCCTTATTTTACATTCTTTAAAAAATTCACGTTCTACTGATAAACCAAATGTTAATTACGAAAGATTGCGTTACGATTTATTAATTGATAAGCTTAGAACTACCTCTTGGGATAATATACTATTGAATAAGGATGTAGAAGATAGTGCCATTTTATTTTATAATAAGTTAAATGAACTAATTAAAAGTAGTACTTTAAATTATAAGACAACATCAAGTAAAAACAAAAGATTGAAGCCCTGGATCACCATGAGTTTACTAATTTCAATAAGAAAGAGGGATAAATTAAGTAGGGCTCTTCAAAAGAGTCCCCAAAATGAACGATTGAGGTCATATTACCAAAAATATCGAAATAAATTAACTACACTTATAACTGTTACTAAAAATAATTTTTTTGCTACGCTACTACACAACGCCGGTAGCGACGGGAAAAAAATATGGAATGTTATCAATCTCAGTATAGGGAAAAGAAGTAGACATACACCAATAACATGCTTAACCGTTGAGGAAAAAAAACCAAATACTCACGAACATGCGAAAGAAATTGCAAACATTTTTAACGATTATTTCACAAAAGTCGGAAAAAATATTGCAGACAAAATAGTTACTGCTTCTACAAATTCACCCAGTATAACCCCTAAGACATCATTGACTGAAGATATTGATCTAGTTAGTGAACTTGAAATTAAGTCTATTATTGACAAGATGAATGGTGGTTCATGTCCAGGTTTCGATGGTATTACTATTGAATGTTTAAAAAAAATATCTTCTTTTATTATAAAACCAGTTAACCTTAGCTTCGAAAAAGGTATATACCCGCAAATCTACAAGACTGCAATAGTTTCGCCAGTGCACAAAGGATCCAGCAAACAGCTTGTTAATAATTATAGACCTATATCTTTAATATCTAACATTGCTAAAATTATAGAAAAAGTTGCCAAAAACAGAATAATGCAGTTCATAAGTCTTAATAGAATAATCTCTGATTGTCAATATGGCTTCAGGACTGGAAGTAGTACACATGATGCCGTTGCTCTACTTAGCAAAAAAATTGTAACAGCGCTTGATGCAGGAAAAAAACCTTGCGCAATATTTCTAGATATTGCTAAGGCGTTTGATTCTATTCCGCATAAAAATATTGAACAAAAACTGCATAAGCTAAATTTTAATAGTAAATGGATTGATTGGATATCTAGCTATTGAAGAAATCGAAAACAAATGGTAAAAATAAATGATATTTATAGCGACGAGCTTACTTTTATTCACGGTGTTCCTCAAGGAACTGTTCTTGGACCATTGCTCTTTCTGTTATATGTAAATGATATGTATTCCCAACCAATTCAAGGTGAATTAATATCATTTGCAGATGACACTGTTTTAATAGTTGAAGACAATGATTGGGAAAGTGTTACACTGAAAGCGAATTATAGTTTATCATCATTAAAAGAGTGGTTGAATTATAATTCGTTAACTCTAAATATTAGCAAAAGTAACTACATGACTTTCTCTCTATCAGAACGTAGTCAACCTACAGACTTGAGATTGAAAATACATTCGACATCGTGTCTACTAAACTGCAATTGTTCATCTTTGAATAAAGTGTCTCAAATAAAATATTTAGGAGTAATATTCGATCAACACCTAAAATGGAAAGATCATATAAATAGTGTTATAAATAGATTAAGAAAACTAATACCAGTATGTCTTAAAGTTAGAGCTTTTTTATCCAAAACAAATATAAGAATGTTTTATTTTGCAACTATTCACTCCATTCTACAATATGGTATTATTGCATGGGGTGTAGCCACACAAACTCTGATAAATACGCTTTTAGTTGCCCAAAAAATGTTACTAAAAATTTTATTAAAAAACATAACAGGGCTACGATTGCGCGTAAAACGCAATCTTACTATACTCTAGATGAAATAGAATTTTTTCTGATCCCAAGAAATTTTGTATGGGGAGTGTTAGAAGGGGTGATAGCATTGAACTAATTTTTTCCCCATCATGCTAAGGTAGCTACAAAAATGTTTTATACAAAATGCTTACTCCAAAAATTGAATGCGAACTGAGAAAATTAGTGTGTTAGATTTAGTGAAAATGTGCAGTTTGTATGGGAGGTGGTAGAAAGAGTGGGGGGATTTTAGTGATTTTTTTAGAAATAACTAAGAATATCATAACATTGACATATCTTAAATTTTAGACCAGTAACATTCATACTTTTCAAGAAAATAGATTTTTTGTGAAGTTGTGAAACTGTGCCATATTGTATGGGAGGGGGTAGAAGGGGCGAAGCTAATCAAATATTTTTTTCTGATCTTAGTGATAATACTAATTAAGAATTTATTACAAAATATGAACTCGATAAATATTATATGTTCTGAGAAAATTGTCTTAGAGCATTTCATGAAAAAGTGTAGTTTGTATGGGAGGGGGTGGAAGGAGAAAGAGGACGCAAATAATTTTTCTACTGTAGATTTATACTATTATGAAAGTAATATATCCTAAAATTCAGATTAATAGCTTTTATACTTTTCGAGTAAATTCATTTATTGTCAAATTGCAAAATTGTGTCATTTTGTATGGGAGGGGGTAGAAGGAGTAAAGCTAATCGTATAATTTTTTTTAATCTTACGAACAATTTTAAATTAATATTTGGTGCACGATTTCAATCCACTAAATCTTATAGGCACTGAGTAAATTGGTTTAGAGTATTTCATGAAAAAGTACAGTTTGTATGGGAGGTGGTAGAAGGACGGAGAGGACACGCATAATTTTTATACGGTAGATCGATATTATCATAAAAGTAACATATTTTAAATTTCAGGCCAATAGCTTTTATACTTTTCGAGCAAATCCGTTAATTGTCAAATTGCGCAATTGTGGCATTTTGTATGGGAGGGGGTAGAAGGGGTGGAGCGATTTGGCCCGTTCACGAACTTGACCTTACTTTTTTGTCAAAAACGACGTGTACAAAATTTGAACTATCTACCTCAACGCGTTCTCAAGCTAGAGCGCGCACAGACGGACGGACATCCGGTTTTGAGATTTTTGAGTGATAATATTAACTTCTGTATCATTCATTTTTTTCTCCGAGCCTTATTTCTTGGCGTTACAAACTTTAGAGCAAACTTATAATACTCTCAGATTCCATCTAGAGTATAAAAAAACGTTGATACCCTTCCTGTCTTCTATTTCCACTGCTTAATGTTCTAAGCATTGAAAAGATTTTTAGCATCATTGCTAGCATCCAAATATTTAAAGAGCTCAAAAATGGAATATTGAAAATCAACACAAATCTTACTCGCGGTGGAATCCAGCAGGAAATCAGTCTGCCTTTCAGACTCACGAATATTGGGCAAGCTCATTATTCCTATAAAGGCATTAAATTATTTAATTCTCTGCCATATCATGTAAAACGAAGCGAAAATCTTGTCATTTTTATACTCTAGATGAAATCTGAGAGTATTATAAGTTTGCTCTAAAGTTTGTAACGCCAAGAAATAAGGCTCGGAGAAAAAAATGATGAATACAGAAATTAATATTATCACTCAAAAATCTCAAAACTGGATGTCCGTCCGTCCGTCCGTCCGTCCGTCCGTCCGTCCGTCCGTCCGTCCGTCCGTCCGTCCGTCCGTCCGTCCGTCTGTGCGCGCTCTAGCTTGAGAACGCGTTGAGCTAGATAGTTCAAATTTTGTACACGTCGTTTTTGACAAAAAAGTAAGGTCAAGTTCGTGAACGGGCCAAATCGCTCCACCCCTTCTACCCCCTCCCATACAAAATGACACAATTGCGCAATTTGACAATAAACGGATTTGCACGAAAAGTATAAAAGCTATTGGCCTGAAATTTGAAATATGTTACTTTTATGATAATATCAATCTACCGTACGAAAATTATGCGTATCCTCCCCCTCCTTCTACCACCTCCCATACAAACTGTACTTGTCATGAATTACTCTAAGCCAATTTACTCATTGCGTATACAATTTAGAGAGCTGAAATTGTGCACCAAATATTTATTTGAAATTGTTAGTAAGCCCAAAAAAATTTAGACTATTAGCTTCACCCCTTCTACCCCCTCCCATACAAAATGACACAATTTCGTAATTTGACAATAAACGGATTTACTCAAAAAGTATAAAAGCTATTAGTCTGAATTTTCGGATATGTTATTTTCATAGTAATTTTAATCTACAGTAGAAAAACTATTTGCTTCCTCCTTCTCCTTCCACCCCCTCCCATACAAACTACACTTTTTCATGAAATGCTCTAAGACGATTTTCTCAGAACGTATAACATTTATTGAGCTCATATTTTGTAATAAATACTTAATTAGTATTAGCACTAAGATCAGAAAAAAATATTTGATTAGCTTCACTGCTTCTACCCCCTCCCATACAAAATGACACAATTGCGCAATTTGACAATAAACGGATTTGCACGAAAAGTATAAAAGCTATTGGCCTGAAATTTGGAATATGTTACTTTTATAATAATATCGATCTACCGTACGAAAATTATGCGTATCCTCCCCCTCCTTCTACCACCTCCCATACAAACTGTACTTGTCATGAATTACTCTAAGCCAATTTACTCATTGCGTATACAATTTAGAGAGCTGAAATTGTGCACCAAATATTTATTTGAAATTGTTAGTAAGCTCAAAAAAATTTAGACTATTAGCTTCACCCCTTCTACCCCCTCCCATACAAAATGACACAATTTCGTAATTTGACAATAAACGGATTTACTCGAAAAGTATAAAAGCTATTAGTCTGAATTTTCGGATATGTTATTTTCATAGTAATTTTAGTCTACAGTAGAAAAACTATTTGCTTCCTCTTTCTCCTTCCACCCCCTCCCATACAAACTACACTTTTTCATGAAATGCTCTAAGACGATTTTCTCAGAACGTATAACATTTATTGAGCTCATATTTTGTAATAAATACTTAATTAGTATTAGCACTAAGATCAGAAAAAAATATTTGATTAGCTTCACTGCTTCTACCCCCTCCCATACAATATGACACAGTTTCACAACTTCACAAAAAATCGATTTTATTGAAAAGTATAAATGGCACTAGTCTGAAATTTCAGGGATGTCAATTTTACAATATTCCTAGTTATTTCTGAAAAAAATCACTTTAATCGCCCCACTCTTTCTACCGCCTCCCATACAAACTGCACATTTTCACTAAATCTAACTCACTAATTTTTTCAGTTCCCATTCAATTTTTGGAGTAAGCATTTTGTACAAAACATTTTTATAGCTACTTTAGCATGATGGGGAAAAATTAGTTCAATGCTGTCATCCCTTCTAATACTTCCCATGCGAAATTTCTTGGGATCACAAAAAATTCTATTTCATCTAGAGTATCGTAAGATTGCGCTTTACGCGCAATCGTAGCCCTGTTATGTTTAAGAAAAGAATTAAACAATTTTTTTACAATTAATCATATAAAGTAATCGATATTTCATATTATGTTAAAAAAATTAATTAAAAATGAATATTTGTCAGAATAATTTTTTTTAAAAATTAATATTGAATTATTGATTGTTATTTTCTGAAATTCAACACGACTACTCACCCCTAGCACAAGGCTTGCCTTAAAAGGGGGAGTAGTGCTTCTATAACAATGTAAAAAAATGAATAAAAAATAAAATATAAAAAAAAAAAAAAATACTCTAAGCCCATTTTTTTTAGAACATATAACATGTATCGGGCTTCCATTTTGTATTAAATACTTAATTGGTATTATCATATATCAGAAAAAATTAATTGATATCCTTCACTGCTAATATGACACATTTTCACAACTTTACAAGAAATCGATTTTCTAGAAAAGTATGAGTGTCACTAGTCTGAAATTTAAGAGATATCAATTTTATAATATAAAATTACTAAAATCCTCTCACTCCTTCTACTACCTTCTATAAAAACTGCACAATCTCAATGAATATAATACATTAATTTTCTCAGTTCTTATTCAATTTTTGGAGGTTTCATTTTGTGTAAAACATTTTTATAGCTACTTTAGCGTGATGATAAAAATTTAGTTCAATGCTATCACCCCTTCAACCACTCCCCATACAAAATTTCTTGGGATCACAAAAATTTCTATTCCATCTAGACTAGCTCTTTTATGTTTTTCTCTGGGGGTATGTATAGTCCCATGTCTACGCCGATAAACTATAGACCACTTGGAATCCAACATTCGACGCATTAATGCCGAAATACAGCCTGATTTACTGCGAAGAGTGTGTGAAAATTGAACTTCCAGATTACGCCATGTACGCGCCAGTTGCCACATGCCGAAAATCATATTTAATCATTAATGCCATAAAATTATCTTTGAAATAAAGTCAATTTCATGGATATTAAAATCATTTTTTTGTATTTTGTTTCAATTTAAAGCTTTCCCCCTTTAAAAAAAACACCCTATATTATAGTTTCGAAGCTGGAGAGTAAATTGTTTGAAACTTTAGTTCACCCCAAAAATCCAAGAAAGGGCTTAAAAGGTTCCCTATGTATATGTGTATAAAAAAAAACTGTTAACATTAAGTACATGACTACATTTTGGCAAGATAAGTTTATAACCGTTTGCGGCTTATGCGATTTAAGAAGAGGCTGGTGAAGTTTCGACCATTCTACTTTGCCAGAGCTACTTGCCACCATCAACTAGCTGCTGGTAAATCAGCGTTATGTGACCGGCGCTTTAGATGCTCAGTTTACTGAACAATAAAGGTGAAATTTCGCTTGTGGGCTAGTCGGTACGGACGATCGTTGCGATGGCATTATTTGGTTCACGTAGATGCGACTGCGTTTAATATTTGCAAAATCGTAAAAATCTTAAGTTATTTTTCATGTTTTCGACAAGATAAACGTTGGCGCAAGTCTAAATCGATGTCTACGAGCAGCTTTGATGCTTTTAGAGGATAAGAAAGAAAAGATCAGTTCGAAAACCAAGCTATTTCACGTCAGCTCAGCTAGCCAGCCCCTCCTCCCGCTTCCCACTTCATTGAAAATTAACAAAAAATTGTAGAACTACGCACTATTTATGCCCCCTCGAAAAGACAAAGAAAAAAGTTTCGTACACCTTTTGTTTAGTAAGAATTGAATATTTTAAGGTGGGGGGCTGAGTAGGCGGCAAGCCAGCCCACCTTCCCTAAAAAATGAAATATTTGAAAAACTAAATACATAGGAATTATGCGCTCTCAGAATCCGGTAAATTCGAGTTTTGCGCAATGTCCTTTCAAGGAGCTCCCATACAACTCGAAAGTTCCGAAAACAGTAAAACAGAAACGCCTACTCGAACAACGAAAAATCAGATCAACTAATGAGGCACGATCGATGTATGATTTATACGCTCTTAGAATCTGATAAATTAAATTTTCGGACTGAGTACTTACGTACAGTGGCGGACAAAAGTCTACGGCAGCATCTTATATTGAGATTCTGGTTAATTGGAAGCTTTGATCAAAAATCCGTTGATGCATATTTTTTGAGTAACGTAAATATATTTATAAAAAAAACAAATGTAAGTCTTTGCTTAAATTGAAACAGTATGTTGTTGGGTTTTCCCCGAAGATCCTTAGGTATGACTGATTTTATGACGGTAGGCTATAAAACCGACTGTAAATGAGACGCGAAAGATTGTTCTTAAAGGATCGAATGTTTTGGGTTTTCCCGTTGATCCTTAAGTATAAATGGGTTTATGAGAATGGTTATGAAAAGATGAAATATATGAAGTGTGAAATATATAAGAAATTACATGTGGATGATGTTTTGAATGTGTTTGTGTGTAGATGTAGATTTTACTGATCGCGATGTTTAGCATGTACATCGGGACTTCAGTTGATCAGTGCCATTAATGTTGTGAGGTTTAATGTGAAGTACAGTGGAAAAGTATCGTGGAAAAGTATCGTGGAGTAAGCATTGGGAGTGAGTATTCACTGAGCATTTAATTTGGTTTCTAGTAGTTTTTCATATTGAACAGTGAGCAATAATTTGGCTTACTAATCGTTAGAGTTTTTCGTTGAGTTTTGAGCAGCTATTTGTTGCATAATTTTCATTTAAAGCATTGAGAATTTTACTGTTTGATTTATTAAATCTTTGTTTTTATTCTGTATTGAGGTTTCGTTATTTCTCCTCAATACTGTGGTGCAATTAGTGAGTCCCTGTACAGATGTTTCGAATTGTTTGCAGCAGGCGTTTTGAGCGCACGTATATTCCCCTAACGCCATTGCACGCTTGACAATTTTGTAAGGGTATCAAGAACGGGGCAGACACATTGCGCGCTATTTCCCCTTGTGTCATTGTACGCTCGGCTTGATATTCACGGAGTCGGGGCAGGTTATCTCGCGCGTTTTTTCCCTTGATGCCATTGCACGCTCGTCTCTAGATTTTCAGTAACACTAAGAAAATCCACATGACCATCAAGGACGGGGCAGATACATTGCGCGCTATTTCCCCTTGTATCATTGCACGCTCGGCTTGGTGATGACGGTTGGTCGGGGCGGGATGACTCGTGCACACGTATATTCCCTTGTCATCCATTGCACGCTCGTCCCCGTAAGGAATAAACGACTCCGTTATATCGTAATTTGTGTGTAGTCATAGTTTAAAGACCGCAGTACTAGTTTACCAAATTGCTCACCCTTGCTTTCTATTATTTACAGATTCGCGGCAGGAACTCGAGCCCGGTGGTACCTAAATTATAACTTATAACAAATAATAAATAAAAAAAAAAAAAAACAAGTTGTGGTATTTTTAAATTCTGTCTTACACAAAAACAAAAACTTTTCATAACAAATTTAAAGAGAAATTCGTAAAACATAAAAAATTGAATGGGCAATAGTCTACGGCAGTCAATGCTGGCTGACTTATACACAAAAAATATCCAACTAAGCCTAACGGTATTTCTTCGCAATTTGTTTATTTGCTCTTACTGCCATTCAGTACATGTGCTGCTGCAACTCTATAATAGGTTTATCGCTAGTTTCGAACGGTAAGGACCGCAAAATTTCATCGCGAAAAGAAATTTCTAGTGATGTCCGAAATTTGGTCGTCCAGTATAAAAAAGACAATAAATCGTGGTCGGAAATTGCGAAATTACTGAAACTAAAACGAAGTTCTGTTTATACCATTATCAAAAATTTTGAAAACAGCAGTTGCATTGAAAATAAGCCGCGAACTGACCGAAAAATCTTTCGCGCAGAGACATTAGTTCAATTTTAAAAGAGAATAAGTGCTCCAGATTTGGCGAAACAAGTGGCTGCGGTAAGGAAAAAAGATGTCCATGCAAGAACAGGCAAGGCAGTGGATCGGTCATACTTTGAGAAAACAGAGCGAAACATCGCAAAACAGGCTCTGGATTATAACCCTCAAGGAAGACGTCGGGTTGGTCGACCATGTAACACATGGAAGCGAGCAGTTGAGCAGGAGGCCAGAGGAATAAACAAGTCCTGGCAACAGCTTAAAGCCGATGCTCAGGTTCGCGCCTTGTGGAAGAGAGTTGTTTCTGTCCTATGCCCCTATAGGGGGTCTTAACAGGAATTTGAATTTGATTGATGCAAGAACAATCTCGAGAGCATTAAATTCTAATGAGTTTCAAAGCAGAACTTCACGTAAAAAACCATTAATATCCGCCAAAAACCGAATTCTGCGCCTAGAGTTCGCCAAGGCCTATATCAACAAGGATAATGATTTTTGGAAATGAGTCCTTTTTACCGATGAGTCACAATACAACATGTTCGGGTGTGATGGTCGCAGTAAAATATGGAGAAAAGAGAATACGGCTTTAGAGACCAAAAATTTGATTCCTACTGTCAAGCACGGTGGAGATAATGTTATGGTTTGGGAAGCCATAGCTGCATCAGGGGTCGGCAGATCGGCTTTTGTTGAAAGTACTATGGACCGCTATGGTTACAAGAACCTGGTGGAACAACATTTAAGACCATCAGTTGAGAAGTTGTGCCTTAGAGGGAGTTGGATTTTCCAACAGGACAATGATCCGAAGCACACAGCACTTTTCGTCAGACAGCTGAATACGTCTCCCCAAAGCCCGGATTTAAGCCCAATAGAACATGTATGATAGCTTCTGGAGCGGAAAATTCGGAAATGTCGCATAACAAAATAAAAATTTGTTGAAAAAAGCGCTCATTACAGAATGGGAGAAAATTACATCCGCTGAAATTGGTAATTTAGTCGCCTCTATGCCGCGCAGACTGCAAGCAGTAATTGATGCTAAAGGGGTCCAACCAAGTATTCAACCAGCAAATAATTTTAAAAATTCCGATACGTTCAGTTGGAAATTTTTTTTGATTAAAGCTTCCAATTAACCAGAACCTCAATATAAGTTGCTGCCGTAGACTTTTGTCCGCCACTGTATAAATCAAAAAATCTGAAACAGTAAAATAAAAATGCCTACGCGAACAACGAAAAATCATACCATGTATTGATGCACGATCTGTTTATGATTTATGTGCTCTCAGACTTCAATACTTACAAGGTAGCCGCTATGTCCTTTCACTATATGACATTATTATTATTTTTTTTTTCTTTTCAAATGAAAAAAATTGATTGCTGTGTTCTGATTTAGTTCTAGTAAAACAAAGCAAGATTATTTAAATTCCCTTCACTATCCTTGCAATCAACTAGATATGCCTTACAAAATCATCCAAAGTATCATTTATAGCTAATATGTTATGTTATTGTTGCGAGCTAGGGGTTCGCCGGGATTTCAATTAAAAACACAATTCGTTTAAAAATAAGTGATAATTTATTTATTCGCACTTTAACTTAATTCGTACTATATGGCACTACCGCCGCGTACTTTGACTATCGCTTGCACTGGTTCGCGTCTCCGTCATCAAATGACTGGTTCTCGACTGAAAGCTTTCGTGCCTTTTATACATTTTTCCACCTATATTCTTGACTGTTCTCGATGCTTCCGTCGGGTGTATGTCTGAACTATACTGGAAAGTTCTAGATCTTTAATTATGGCTTTTTACATTTTGGGGGATACTGTTCTACATAATTTTTGTCTATTCGAGAGAGATCGAATTGCAGGGCTGCCAGATCTGTAACATTATGTTATGTTATTTAATTCACATTTCATTCAGTTCTGCTTTTCAAAACTACTACAGTGGCGAAAATAGCTATAAAGCCACCAATCTATTTACTCAGAAAACCCATTTCATTCGTTCTTCGAAGCAGAATTTTCGTTTACAGTTTCTGAAACAGATTGCACTCGTTTCTGATAATGCGCCATATGACTCATTATAATAAACTGTAAAACTTGAGGAAAAATTCAGTTGAGTTTCGTAATTCGGGGCAAATAGTAATAAAGCCAGTGCCGGATTTTCAGTTACTAGTAAGTAAGATTAAAACATAAATTGTTATAACATGTAAATTATTAAGTTTTAAAATAATTTCAGTAAAAATAACAATAAAAACCACTATGCCTAGAGGACCGAAACTTTCAGAAAGAGAAAAAGAAAAAATTGAAGTACAGTCCAAATTAGGAATATCAAATAGAAAAATTGCGGGTGAAAATGGAAGATCCTGTTCCATGGTAAACAACTTCAATAAATGTTGGAAGTCAAAATGGGCAAAAAAAGCATCCCGGACCAAAACCCAAGATAACTAAAAGGTTAAAAAATGTGATAGTTCAAAAAGCAACGAGGGAAAACTGGTTGCGTCGAAAATTAAAAGTGAATTAGGTTTTCCTGTAACCACTAGACGTGTTCGCCAAATTCTACATGATTCACAATACCTTAATTGGACAAAAAGATTGGCCGAACCGAGACTAACTGAAAGGCGTAAATAAGCATGAAAATTCATGTCATGAAAGTAGGAGTGGCGTAATGTAGCTTTTAGTGATGAAAAAAAAATTAATTTGGACGGCCCAGACGGCTTCCAGTTTTACTGGCATGACTTGAGAAAAGATAAGGAAGTTCGTTCAAGTAAGAATTTCGGTGGAGGTACAGTAATGGTGTGGGCAGCATTTTGCTATAAAGGGAAAACTCCACTTTGTAGCATTTCGTCGAAGATGAACTCCAAAAACTACACTGATCTCCTGGATGAAGTGTAAATTACATTTTCCGAAGACCTTATGGAAGAACAACTCATCTTCCAACAGGATAATGCGTCAATCAATTGTTCGCGTGACACCTTAGACTGGCTAAAGGATCGGAACATTGAGGTTATGGAATGGTCCACTTGAAGTCCCGACTTAAACCCGATCGAGAATCTTTGGGGGATTCTCTCGAGTCAAGTTCATGGGCAGGGACGTCAATTCAACAATGTTTTTGAGTTAAAAGCAGCAATCGAAGAAGCTTGGAGCGCCATTTCCATCGAAACCCTTCAGAACTTGATAAACTCCATGCCGAACCGCATTTTTGCAGTCATTTCCAACAAAGGTGGCAGTACCAAATATGAAACTAAAAAAATTACATTCAGACTGATACACATAAATTTAATTAGAATGGCTTTATAACAATTTCCCTTAAAAGTGAACTGATTTTGATTGTTTTTGATTTTTTGATAATTATGGTGCTTTTTATACTCTAGATGAAATCTGAGAGTATTATAAGTTTGCTCAAAAGTTTGTAACGTCAAGAAATAATGCTCCGAGAAAAAAATGAATGACACAGAAGTTCATATAATCACTCAAAATCTTCAAACCGGATGTCCGTCCGTCCATCCGTCCGTTCGTTCGCTCTCAAGTTTGAGAACGCGTTGAACTAGATAGTTCAAATTTTGTACACGTCATTTTTGAAAAAAAAGTAAGGTGCAGTTCGTAAACGGACCAAACCAATTCACCCCTTTTACCCCATCCCATACAAAATGACACATTTGCGCAATTTCACAATAAGCGGATTTGCTCGAAAAGTATAAAAGATATTCTTCTGAAATTTTGAACATATTATTTTTATGATGATTTAAATCTACTATATAAAAGATATGCGTGTCCTCTCCCTCTTTCCTCCACCTCCCATAGAAACTGTACTTTTTCATGAAATAATTTAAACCAATTTACTCAGTGCGTATAAAATTGAACGAGCTGAAATTAAGCATATAATATTAATTTAGAATTATTAATAATACCGAAAAAATAAGATGATTACCTTCCTACTCCCTCCCATACAAAATGACACAGTATCGCAATTCGACAATAAACGGATTTGTTCGAAAAATGTAGAAGCTATTGTCCTGAAATTTGGAATATATTACTTCTATGATAATTTCAATCTACTATATAACATTTTTTTGCGTCCTCTTTTTCCTTCCACCCCCTCCCATACAAACTGTACTTTTTAATGAAATACTCTAAGCTAATTTACTCAGTGCGAATAAAATTTATCGATATGAAATTGAGCACTTCATATTTACTTAGAATTAGTAGTAAGTCCAAAAAATTAGACTATTAGCTTTACCCCTTCTACCCACACAATCAGACACAACTTCACAACTTAACAAAAAATGGATTTTCCTGAAAAGTATGAATGCTACTGATCTACAATTTAGAGTATATTTATAGTTATTTCTGAAAAAGTTATTAAGATCTCGCTCCTCCTTCTACCACCTCCCTCATAAACTGCACAATTTCATTAAATCCAATATACTAATTTTATCAGTACCTCTTAAATTTTTGAATCCAAAATTTTGTATAAGACGTTTTGGTAGCAACTTTAGCGTGATGAGAAAAAAATAGCTCAATGTCGTCAACCTTTTTCCACTAAAATTTCTTGAAATCGAAAAATTTCTCTTTCATCTAGAGTATCGCAAGATTGGGCTTTACGCCCAATCGTAGTTCTGTTAGGTTTTTTTTTTGTTTTTGAACGGAAATATTGTTGCGAGCTAGGGGTTCGCCGGGATTTCAAGTAAAACACAATTCGTTTAAATATAAGTGATAATTTATTTATTCGCACTTTAACTTAATTCGCACTTTAACTTAATTCGCACTGTATGGCACTACCGTCAATATTGTTCTATCGCGTTCTTGCACCGGTTCGCGTCTTCCACAGATGTCGCTGAATAACTGCCTGCCGTCTGAAAGCTTCGTACTTTTATACCATTTTCCCAATTCTCGAACCTTCAATGGTGTTTTTGTCGAGTGTGTGTCTCAACTATACGGGAAGGTTCTAGATCTTTGATTATGGCTTTTTACATATTGGGGAACTGTTCTACAAAATTCTGGCATATTCGGGTAAGAGCAATATTGCGTGGTTGCCAGATCTATAACATTATATTTATTACTGAAATATAAACTTAGTATATCGCACAGGAAGTTTGCATTTTCTTACTTAAAAGAATCGATATGAATTTCTGACGGCTTTGTTGCTATTTCCTTCACTGTATCATAAATTCATTCTTATTTAAGGATCTATGAAAAACCTAAAAATATATGTATACCGATCTGTTTCAGCAATCTTTACACATTTTATATCTTTCGGGTTTTATTTAATTACTTCTCCCTAGACTACCGTCATAAAATCAGTCTTACATAAGAATCTTCGGGGAAAACCCATTATATAACAAAGCTTGATTTAAATGCTTGGTGCTTTTGGGTTCGTGCCTATCTATATGGGTTGTGCGAGTCTGCTGCAGTCAGTTTTTGTTTGATGACAATTAAACTCCGACCACGGTAGACATAGAGAATTTCGCTTCTGTTACGTTATTGAACTGTTTTATTTTTATATTAAGTACCCTCTAAGTATCATATATTCACTAAAATATTCTTAATATTTTAAAAAGTTCAATCCAATTTTTTTCACAATGGTATACATATAGTTTATTGCATTATGACTCCAAAGCGTGGTACATAACGAACAGTTGTTTATATCTAATGTTCTAGAAAATACATTTTTTTAGTGAGTGATTATAAAATTGTATCAAAACAAAATATGGACGGATATATTAAATTAAATGAATAATTGAAAAGATTAAGTGAATAAAGGGGTTATTGAACATTTCTAATGTTTTGAGATAATTGCCTTAAAAGTTTTTTGAATGTCACTTTTACAGTTTATTATTGATGTGAAGGTGGTGAGTTCAAATCCCGGTCGACGCAAAATTCAAGCACACTGCTTACATGGCTATACCTTGGTTACCTCAATCTACGAAAATGACAAATTCCTAGGTAGAGGGTTAAGCGAAGAGTTAACAACTCTTCCGCAATAAATATTGAAAATGTTAAGGAACCTGAAGGTCAGGAGGCAAACGCCCGATTCGGGCTGTAGCGCCATTGAAGAAGAAGTGATGCGAATCAAACTTTGTGGTGTTGTTATACTCTAGATGAAATCTGAGAGTATTATAAGTTTGCCAAGAAATAAGGCTCGGAGAAAAAAATGAATGGTACAGAAGTTCATATAACCACTCAAAAATCTCGAAACCGAATGTCCGTCAGTCCATGTCCTCTCTAGCTTCAGAGCGCGTTGAGCTAGAAAGATCAAATTTTGTACACGTCGTCTTTGGCAAAAAGTAAGGTCAAGTTCGTGAACGGGCCACATTGCTCCATCCCTTCTACTCCCTCCCATACAAAATAAACTGCCAACAAGTCGGGCAAAACTTTATTATTCTTGGGACAAGTTGCGGATGAGTGGAAAGTCAATATGCAGGTTAGAGTGGTTAGGGAAGGCTAAATGAAAGGAGTTCTTGGGCAGGGCTGTTGTCAATTTAACAATATTTCATTCGTTTCTGCAAGTTTGGGTTTTTATGAGGGAAGAGTGAGGGTTAATAAAGGGTGGGTGAAAGTTAATAGCTTTTTAATTAAGTGCTTGAATCACGTCCAATATTATCTGTACAGAATGTGTTTCATAGACGAAGTTGCATGGAATTTTCATAAAATTCGGTGTATTTTACATTCACGAAACCGAGCATTTCTATGCGAGGGGTAGAGAAGGTAGGGAAATCGCAAAATTTGATATATAGTTAGTACAAAATTTTAAGTTCGAAGCTTTTAGTTTGTTGGTTATTAGTTGATTTAATGAAATTGGTCGAAATCATAGCTTTGTATGGGAGGGGGTAGAAGGGCAAGCGCGATTTCAAAATTTTAACGTAATTTCATTTCAATTGTTTTTATAAGTTTTTATGCAAAATTTCAAATTGGTGCCTTTAAATAGTTAGGTGATAACTGATTTCTTAATAATGGACAAAATCATACTTTTATATGGGAGGGGGTAAAAGGACAGGCGCGATATCAAAACTTTTGACGCAATTCTATTTCAACTATTTTTGAAAGTTTTTGTGCAAAATTTCAAATTGATAGCTTTTAATAGTTAGGTGATAATTGATTTCTTGAAAATGGTCGAAAAAATAGTTTTGTATGGGAGGGGTAGACGCTTTAAAGCTTTTCGACAAGTTTATATTTCGTATATTAAGGGATTTTTTTAAATTTTCGCAAATTTTCAATTGTCTACCTTAAAATTTCACTCAAAAATTTTCAGTTTATGTGTTTTTTTCAATGCCCATGAAACACCTTGTGCACGTTAGACCAGAGGGTCGGTTTATAACAATTATGGATCAAATTATTATTACTTTTCTATGTATATTAAATAAATGTATCCACATGCAAAAATTTAAACTTTGTATCTTTCACCAGAGCCCTAAAAACATCACTCAAAATTTTCGATATTTTTGCTTATCACTTCCCTCCCCTTACACCTCCCAACTTAGAATTTTTACCAAAATTAAAAACTATGTAGTTCTGACAAATTTTCAATTTGATATCTGTACTCGTTTTTGAGATATAAGGATTTGTAATTTTGAAAAGTGCGCCATTTTTGAAATGCGCCCCATTTCCCCCCACTACTATTATTTCAACATGTTATATTTTTTTTGTATTTTCCTAGTATAGCTTAATATATATTTGAAGTTTCAATTACATAGCTTAAGAGATAGTTGAGGTATTCATTTGTAAGTGTTTCTCTTTCCACCCCTTCTGACCTTCTCCCTTACAATAATTAGCCATTCTCTAAGCTGATTTCGGTGGAACTATATGCCACCTTAATGGTCCCAAAATATGAATTTTTTACGATAAGTAATTTCGAAGATATAATCTTTTGAAAAATTCATTCGGCCGACAATTTGTTTTTAGAATTCCCCCCCCCTTTTTGGACGCCAATGGATAAAAAATTAAATTATTTTTAGAGTTTGCCCCACAACCCTCTCTATATCTCTACTGATTTTCAACTCCCTATCTGCATTCGTGGTGGAGATATTAGCAAGTTTAGTTTTTGACTTTTCCCTCACCCCGCCTCCCCCTTCCGCCGAAGGGGTTAGGTGGACCTAACCACCTAACCCGTTCCAAAATTTAGGAAATAGTGCTCATTTACCCAACCAACAATTCACCCAAAAACCAACATTCTACCTTTTACGGTCTCGGAGATATGTATGAGTCCATATGCACGGCGTACGGCGAGACGGATTTTTTTTTGCATTTTTAGGCTAATTTAGTCATGAAACGCGAAAAAATGTCAGGGTATCAAATTTTTTTTTCTTGTGTCGATCACAATTAATTACACAATTTGACATTAAACGGATTTGCTCGAAAAGTATAAATGCTATTGATCTGAAATTTGGAAGGTAAGACTTTTATATTGATTTCAATCTAATATATAAAAATTATTTGTGTCCTTCCCCTCCTTCCACCACCTCGCATACAAACTGCACTTTTTCATGAAATGATCTAAACCAATTTACTCAGTGCATATAAAATTGATCGAGCAGAAGTTGTGCGCTAAATACTTATTTAAAATTATTAATAAAAAAAAAACAAAATAGACGAATAGTTTCGCTCCTTCTAACCCCTTCCATACAATTTGAAAAAATTTCACAACTTTACATAAAGTTGATTTTCCTGAAAAGTATGAATGTTACTGATCTGCAATTAAAAACATCATGTCAAAATATGATGGTTTTTGTCATTTCTGAAAAAGGCATTAAGAACTCGCCCCTCCTTCTACCACCTCCTACACAAACTGCACAATTTCACTAAATCCAATACACTTATTTTCTCGGATCCTATTAAACTTTTGAATCCTAAGTTTTGTAAAAAACATTTTCATGGCAACTCTAGCGTGATGTGAAAAAATTTGTTCAATATCGTCACTCTCTCTACCACTTTCTTTACAAAATTTTATGTAATCAACATTTCTCTTTCATCTAGAGTATCGTAGTCCTGTTATGTTTTATATCTATTCCTGTTGTCAGTTAAAAAAGTTTATCAGTCCATTTTTTCAACTGACTAAAAAAGTAGAAATTCAAAAAATGTCGAATAGCCCCTTAATCCACTTAACCCTTTCATTCAATGTCTGAAACGCTGGCAGTGAAAAATCGTTTCGGATTAAAGGACATCATTTTAAATAACACTGATCTTATTGGTACTCGTACACAAAATAGTTAACATGATTTAAATGTAAGTAACTATTCATTTAGCAGCTAAGTAAGAGTGATAATTCTTCAAAATAAACAATTAAAATAATTTTTAGGAAAAGTGAGTTAGACAATAAACTTGCTACGAAACAATATCTCTGATCCAAAAAGTGTCGCCCCCAAATAAGATTTCGTCGGTTCGAAATGTTATAATAGGTCATATGACAACAAATTGCAACCGAAAAACTTTGAAACGCGGAAAAAATTCAGTGCGGATATGTGTGAAATTTTGAATGGAACCAAATGTTTACCACAGTTGAAGGAAAATGCAATTGTGTATCAACAACACTGTACGACATGAAAATAAGCCCTGACACAATTCCAGCTGATTCAAATAACATCCTGAATACGACCTCCGTTTTCCCCATCATCCACCGTTTTCCAGAAGCTCTACCCCCCCCCCCCCCTCCCCCTCTTATTTTTATCAATTTTCCATAATTTAGAGAGATGAAAAGAATTATTTTAGCCCTTCCATTCTTTTTGAGGGGCTAGAGAGGTGAAAAAGTCGAAAACAAGAAAATTTCTAGCAAGGAGGTAGATTTGAATGGGTTTTTCCCTCTAAAGTTGTAAAAAAATCATTAAAAACGATCGATTTTTTCACAATTTTTTCATTTATTTTGTACATATTCTAGTTTCCATATTCCATTTTCTCATATTTCAGTTTAGTTCTTACTTTATTTACCTGACACTAATCTTACTTAAATAATTTAACCCTAATTACCCTCCCCATACCCGATTTAGACCATTAACCCCATTCTACATATATGTATATGTAAAATCATAATCTTCGGTAGTTGTCGATCGGTTTGATAAAGGTCTCAGCAGAGACCGAAACGTCATCGAAACGTTTTAATAAATCATAACAGTGTGAAATCCAGAGATCTTTCTTTTCAATTTATTTACTGTAGAATTATGCCAGGCTTGAAAGTTGTCCTGTAGGCCAATGGGAATGAGCTACCTTCAGCCCCGGTTGCATACTCTGTGGATATAAAGGAGATTTATATGTTGATAAAAATCAGTTATCATGATTATGATTGGAAACTTTGCGCTGACTTAAAAGTTGTTGCTCTACTCACAGGCCTGCAATCCGGCTTCACAAAATACTGTGAATGGGGCAGCCGAGCGCGAGACAAACTTGACATCGTACGGAACTGGCTTAATTCTCTTTCGTCAAAATCTTATAAGCCATACACAACAGAGATATTCCTCGGTAGCTTTTGCAGTAGAGTTTGTCACCTTTTTTTATAAATTGGACATATGCTGGAAGTGATTCCTACGTCCATAAGCCCGTGACTAATCTATGTAGGAGATGCGCTATACAGGTGTCGGCGGCTTTCAGAAGCTCAGCTGGGATTTGATCAGTGTCCGGCGCTTTGTTGTTTGGTTGGTTCCTCAAGGCTGTTTTTACTTCTTCAAGTGTGAAAGTACTCAAAGCGGATCCTTCATCAACTGTTACATCGGTTATACCTGCTATTGTGTCTGCTGCTGCTGCTCGTGCGGGTGATGGGATTGGATTAAGAAGGTGTTCAAACTATTGCACCCATCTTAGATTTATATCTTCCGCATCCTTGCAGAGGGTCGTTTTTGCTTTATATTATAATATTTTGTTATACATATATTATAATTTTTATACAGTAGATTGAAATCATCATACAAGTATTTTATTCTAAATTTCAGATCAATAGCATTATACTTTTCGAGCAAATCCATTTATTGTCAAATTGCGAAATTGTGTCATTTTGTATGGGGGGAGGTAGAAGAGGTGGAACGATTCGGCCCGTTCACGAGCTTGACCTTAATTTTTTGGCAAAAATGATGTGTACAAAATTTGAACTTTTTAACTCAACACGTTCTCAAGCTAGAGAAGACACGGGCGGACGGACGGATGGACGGACATCCGATTTTAAGAATTTTGAGTGATTATATGAACTTCTGTATCATACATTATTTTCTCCGAGCCTTATTTCTCAGCGTCACAAACTTTGCGGCAAACTTATAATATTTACAGATTTCATCTAGAATATAAAAAATGCTTATAAGTTTAAGATACTACCTAATCAATTACCTTCAAAGCTTGAACCTCCTTCCACACAAAAGTATTTTTTCGACCATTTTTAAGAAATCATTTATTTCCAAACCATTAAAAGCTATCAGTTTGAAATTTTGAAAAAAAAGTTTTTAAAAATATTTCAGATAAAAATGCATCAAAAGTTTTGGAATTCCCCAGCTCTTCCACGTCCCATGAAAATGTATGATTTCGACCAATTTTAATAAAATATTTAATAAACAACATAGTAAAAGCTACGAACTTGAAATTTTGTCCGAAAACCTTTCAAAAGATACTTAACAACACTGTATCACAGGTTTTGCTATTCCCTCACCTCCTCTAACCCCTCCCATACAAATGATTAGTTTTAAGAATATAAAATACACTGCAAATTTCATAGAATTTACTTCGTCTATGAAACTATTATTCTGTACAGCGAATTTTGAACGTGATTAAAGCAATCAATTAAAAAATTATTGACATGTAACCATCCCTTTCATCGCACCCACAAAGTTGGCCTTAAAGATCCTTATCATTATTGGTATTAGGATCACTAACTGCTTCTACAGTAATGTGGGGAATATTTTATCTACTCCGGCTGATTTCTACGACTTAAAGGTTTTGATTGCCCATCTGATCTTTTCCGGAGTGAAGATTTTACTAGCAATAATTTCGTTGAACTGAGTTTGACGATACGTCCTTTCCTCTGCCGAATCTTCATTGTTGTTAATTATCTTGCAGCCTGGGAAATGTGTTGCCAATAACACCTCAAGGGTGTTGCTGCTTTTAGTTTAGGACCCATCCGGTCTGTCTAATAGACCGATATCTATCGGAGTGTCGTTTGATAACACCTTTTAGAGTCTTGAGGCTGTTCGTTCTTTTTTTAATTTTTTTTAGAAGTTTGTTATATTCAGTAAGGGACTCTTTGTATTCGTCCCAGTTCCCAAAGGTTTTTGCTCTATTGAACAATTTCCTAGTTTGTTTACGTTTTGCTGCTAGTTTCTCGTTCCACCAAGGTGATTGTTTGTTTTTATGTAGAACAGGATCACTTTGTTCGCATTAATAATATTGCTTACAAGTTTGTTCGTGATTTTATCAATGCAGTGCTCTTCGATACCTAGTTCGTATTCTAGGACTGACTTGTAAAGATTCCAGTTGGTACGTTTAGGCTTTCTGTATTGTCCTGTATAGCCAAATGAAGTCTTAATATCAAAACAGATATGCCTATGATCTGATAATGAAGCGATACGTAAAAATTCTCGCACTTGTTAACCAGGAAGCGGCTTGTTATGGTTAAGTCAAGTAATTCTTGCCTAGCTGAGATTGTGAAGGTCGGTGTGTTATTTATTATTTATTATATCTACGTTATTAGTAGTAAAGTACTCCAAAAGCGATTCACCTCTTTTTTGATATCACTACTTTCCCAGATAGTGTGGTGCGCGTTAGAGTCATAGCTCAGAATATTGGTATTTTGTGGATTCTGCTGTATTCCAGAAGCTCCATGACGACTTGAGGTGGAACATCTAGATTTCACCGAGTTTTCGAGCTATAGAGGAGACAGACGAACTGACAAACAGATGGATGGACATTCGGTTTTCAAGTTTATCAATGATAGTATTAACTAGTCTTTCATTCATTTTTTCTACGAGCCATATTTCTTAGCAAAACTAACTGTAGAGCGAACTTTAAAAAATTTCAAATTTTATCTCGATTAAAAAAGCACTAGATGGCAGCAACATCCAAACCCCCTATGTAAATGTTTTATTCTATAACTTTTACAGCCATAAATGCACACTTATAATAATGCATGTCCAATTATTAATCATGCCATTTTTGACATTGGAGGTTGGATAACTTTACCATAGAGTATAGCCTAGTAGGTAGCGTGTTGGTCTTGTAATGCAAAGGTCGTGAGTTCAAATCCCGGTCGGCGTAATATATAATTTTAGCGCATTGCCTGCTTGGATATACTTTGTTCACTTCAATCTACGAAAAATGAAAAACTCGTAGATAGAGGGTTTTGCGAAGGGTTAACAACCATTCCACAATAAGTTATGAAAAATGTAAAGGAACCTAAATGTCAGGAGGTCAAGATCCGATTTGGGCTGTAGTGCCATTCTACAAGTAGAACTTTACCAATTATGCAAGTTTGGGTTTGTATGCTGGAGAGAATTCCCCCAAAACCAGTCCGACTAGCAAAACTAATAATGACGAACACTGAATACAAAGTGAGAATACAAACCGATTCCACAACCAACTTTTGGACGGAATGCGGCTTAAAGCAGGGATATTGTCTAGAACTCATGCTTTTCAACTTGGCACTAAAGTATTTCGTCCGAAAAATCCCTGTCGACACCAACGGGACATTATTGTTCAAGTCCGCTCAACCAGTAGTATACACTAACGACATTAACATCCTAGCAAGATCTTTTCCCAGTGCTAATGTGGTAATTGTCAATCTTGACTCCGCCGCAAAAGGATTCGGGTACCGCATTAACGAAAGAAAAATTAAATTACCGACGCAAACAAAAAGGTTAAAGCCTATGAGACACAACATAACAATTGCGGAATATAATTTGGAGAGTGTGGACAACTTCATAAATCATGGGGCTACTCCAATAAAGGACGGCAATGAAATGGACAAAATTAACAGACGGGTTATGTAAGTAAATAAAACGTATTATTCGGTACCTCAATAATGAAATCCAAGAAATTGCACAGGAAAAATAAGCTGCGAATATATAAAACTATCATGCGACCTGTGCTTTATTATGGCAGCGCGACGTGGACATTATCGCGAACTTCAGAAAAAGCAGTTAATGCTCCGAAGATTTTGGAACTTGTGAAAAAAGGAGCGGAATGGCGATTAAGTTACAACCATGAGTTGTATCAACTAAATATATGATGAGCCAGAAGAATCAGCGCTCATCATGCTACGTAAATGGCAGTGGGCTGGCCATCTAGAGTGAATCGAAGATAGAAGAATCCCCAAACGTGCTCTTAAAGGCAAATCGAGTGGTGACATTCAAGTAAGCAAACAACGCGAGCGATAGGAAGACTCGGCTGATGAAGATAGCACAGCGATCTTAAAAAACTAAACAGAATTATGATTATAGATACTCAAGATGAAATGGGAAAGAGTTTAATGTATCAAAGTCACTAGTGGTTCGCAATTGGAGAGTTTCAAAAGAACCATCCATTTCAGACCACAGGTGGATACGGTTTGTATTAGTGGGATCAGTAAAAATCCAGCAAGAATGGATTAGGTTAAATATCAGGAGCTAATAAAGCGTAAACTACTGGCAATAGTTCCTCTCCCAATAAAAACAACAGATTCCTTAGATAGATGAGTTATACTATATAATATACTACCAACCTCACACAAGAGTTACTGCCCTAAGAAGTCCGCCAAATATAGTAAGAACGCTGTCTCGTGGAATAACGATTTTGATTTCTGAAAAACAGGCTAGGAAACTCTTTAACAAAGCTAATTCCAGCACACATGACACAGACTGGTACAAATACTAAGCAGCACTAACCGAAGCGAGAAACAGTCTCATCAGGTGGGAACCAATCTCGGATAGAATTATCGTCGCTCAGGACCAGTGTCAGAAACGTCATAATTCTGCAGTGCTGCGCACCAACTAATACCGCAACACGTGGTAATAAAGAGGAGTTTTATAACCAACTGAGTGCCACCTTCGATCGTGTTTCAAGAGGTGATATTATTATCATCTCAGGAGATATGAACGCTCAGGTTGGCTCTGGCAACAATGGACTATAACACGTCATGGGGAAGCATGGTGACCATTGGGTCGACGCGTCATGACCTTGGATTAAGAGACCCGAAAACGGCGAGTTATTTGTGGAGTTTTGTAGTACTCGGCAAATGGTCATCGGAGGGACCCTTTTTTCCACACAAGACTCACCATAAGGTTTCCTCTGATGGTAGTACTCAGAACCATATTGACCATTTGGCTATAATTCGTCGATGGAGAAGATGTTTAAGTTTGTTGATACTACGTTCCTGGTGGTCCGAGCAGTTGCGGTGGGATGCAGCTGGTGCAGCTAGTCGCTGCGACTGATCGCATTGCGTTTCTTTGTTCAAGTTATTTTTTGAAGCGTTCAGTCATTGCGTTTTTGAATTGATCAAAGCGCGAATGCGTAACGACTGTCTTAGAAGAAGTCCATTCGCGAGTCGTATGAAGCTTTCTGGAGAATTTAATGACGAAAATTACGAACACAAAGTTTAGATTCGTAAAAGACGAAAGTTTGCTCGAAAATGCTCGATATTACTAACGATCCAGAGGAAGGTGACTACGAAAATTTCTAAATGAAAGACAATATTTGACATGAAAGTAAAATGTCATCATCTTTCTAATCCTCTAGAAGCAATAAGCTTCTACTATATTTACAGTATTGGACAAAAATAAAGCACCCCTTTGCGAAATATCAGTTATCCTCTGATATTATCAGGAAAACTTGATGAAAAAAATTTGTTCTTAGTTTTCATTATTTATTTACATGTGTTTTGTATAAATTAATAAAGCACCCCTTTGCGAAATATCAGTTATCCTCTGATATTATCAGGAAAACTTGATGAAAAAAATTTGTTCTTAGTTTTACTTTATTATTTTAATAATAAAGTATTGTGATTGACTTGGAAAAAAAAAATTTGCTACCCTGAAATTTTGTTTTTTCGCGTTTCATGACTAAATTAGTCTAAAAATGCAAAAAAAAAAAAATCCGTCTGTCTGTACGCCGTCCGCCGGTGAGTACGCTCAGCGCACATTAACTCCCAAACCCTTCAAGATAGAAAGTTCATTTTTGGGATGATTGTAGGTAGTTGCGGATATCAGGCAGATACCCATTTTAGGAGGTGTACGGGTTCAGGGGGAGGCGGGGGGAGCGCTAAAGCCGAAAAATACGAATTCAAATATCTCAACCATGGTAACAGCTAGGAAGCTAAAACTCAACACACATATAGAGGGGTTTGTGCGACAACTTTTAAAAATAATTAAATTTTTTTATCCATTGGGGTCCGAAAAGGGGGGACTAAAAACAAATTGTCGGCCGAATTGTTTTTTCAAATGATTATATCTTCGAAATTACTTATCGTAAAAAATTCATATTTTGAGACCGTTAAGGTGGCATATAGTTCCATCGTAATCAGCTTAGAGAGTGGTTAATTATTGTAAGGGGAAGGGTCACGGGTGGTGGAAAGAAACACACTTAAAAATAAATATCTCAACTATCTCTTAAGCTATGTCATTGAAACTTAAAACTTATATTAAACTATACTAGGAAAATACAAAAAAAAATATAACATCTTGAAATAATAGTAGTGGGGGGAAATGGGGAGCATTTCAAAAATGGCGCACTTTTCAAAATTACGAATCCTTATATCTCAAAAAAGAGTACAGATATCAAACCAAAAATATGTCAGATTGTAGAACTACATAATGGTTAATTTTGGTAAGAATTTTAAGTTGGGAGGTGTAAGGGGAGGGAGGTGATAAACAAAAATGTCGAAAATTTTGAGTGATTTTTTTAGGGCTCTGGTGAAAGATACAAAGTTTAAATTTTGCGTGTGGGTACGTCTATTTGATGTACATAGAAAAATAATAATAACTTGATCCATAATTGTTATAAACCGACCCCCCCGGTCTAACGTGCACAAGGTGTTTCATGTGCATTGAAAAAAACACATAAACTGAAAACTTTTGAGTGAAATTTTAAGGTAGAAACTTGAAAATTTGCGAAAAGCATTAAAAAAAAATCTCTAAATATACGAAATATTAACTGGTCGAAAAATTTTAAAACTTCTACCCCCTCCAATATAAAATTATTTTTCCGACCATTTTTAAAAAATCAATTATCACCTAACTATTAAAAGCTATCAATTTGCAATTCTGCATAAGAACTTACAAAAATAATTGAAATGAAATTGCGTTACAAGTTTTGAAATCGCGTTTGCCCTTCTACCCCCTCCCATACAAAAGTATGATTTCGACCAATTTCATTAAATCAACTAATAACCAACAAACTAAAAGTTACGAACTTGAAATTTTATACAAGCACCTTAAAAGAGAAGCAAAATAAAACTACATATCAAATTTTACGATTCCCCTACCTTCTCTACCCCCTCCCATACAAATGTTCGGTTTCGTGAATGTAAAATACACCGAATTTTATGAAAATTCTATGCAGCTTCGTCTATGAAACACATTCTATACAGAGAATATTGGACGTGATCCAAGCAATTAATTAAAAAGCTATTAACATCCACCCACCCTTACTATTACCCCTGCTCCTCCTCTCATAAAAACCCAAAGTTGCAGAAACGAATGAAATATTGTTAAATTGACAACAGCCCTGCCCAAGAACTCCCTTTCACTTAGCCTTCCCTAACCACTCTTACCTGCATATTGACTTTCCACTCATCCGCAACTTGTCCCAAGAATAATAAAGTTTCGCCCGGCTTGTTGGCAGTTTATTTATTATTTATTTATATGTGTTTTGTATAATACACTTGTAAATAAATAATAAAAACTAAGAACAAATTTTTTTCATCAAGTTTTCCTGATAATATCAGAGGATAACTGATATTTCGCAAAGGGGTGCTTTAGTTTTGTCCAATACTGTAGGCTTGCGCCAGCGTTCATATAGTTAAAATCTTGAAAAATAGCTAAAGATTTCTACGATTTTCCATATACTAACCGAAGTTACACCTACTATATGAACCAAATCATGCCATCACAACGATCGTCCGCAGTCGTGCGACTAGCCCGCTCCAACGAAATCTTACCTTTAGGATATTATAGCCAAGCAGTTTCACGAACGTTGAAATCACCCGTAATAACGATTTCAATATTGAAGAATTTTGAAAAAAAGGTTCTATTACTATTTTCAATGTAGTTCGGATTACGATGAATTATGCGAACAGAATCTCATGCAAATCTCGCACCTCACTTTCGTGGGTACCCCAGTTTTTTGTCTGCAATTTTTAAAAGTATTAGATAGGTCTATAGTTTTGGTGTGTAAAAGTGAGTGGCGGTCCCGACTAGGTAGTGTTCGATTATGTACCCTAACTTATGGGAGGAGGTCCAGAATGCGTTTGACTACTTTGCTGGATATTCTAAAATCTGACATTTTCTGTATGCATGATTACTGAACAGAGCCCATGTTAAGAGAGATACACTTTTCGCTGGATCTGTTGACTCACCCACTCAGTTATGAAGTAGTTACTATTCTCCTGCCCTACGTCATAAGATGATTATGGATCTGCAATTCATATGTACATATTTATACGGTGTGGTAAGTTGAAGTCAAATTGCATTCTCGTTGGAATTAATTTCCTTACGATTGCTCAACAATTGGATGTGGAAACCGTATCGAAACAGAATCTCGGCAAGACGACTCTAATGAAGACACCATAGGTGGATCACGATAACTAGCTGAGGTTAATTATACTCTAGATGAAATCTGAGAGTATATTGTGTTTGCCTTATCGTTTGTAACGCTAAGAAATAATGCACGCACAGAGCCGCTAAGGGTACAGAAATATTTGTTGTCGCTCAAAAACTTCGATTCCGAGGTGCTGTCTGTCCGTCTGTCTACAGCATAACTCTCGAACGCTTTGAGCTATCGTGCTGAAATTTTTTGTGTGTCATTTTTAGCAAAAAAGTAACTTTAAGTTTGTGAACGGGCCACATCCCCGCACTCCTTCCTCCCATACAAATTTCACGAAATTCCGAAATTTTCAGAAATTAATTTTTCTTTGAAAGTATTGAAGCTATCAACTTCAAATTTGGGTCAAAGTATTACAATATAGATGTCATTAATATCACGAAATATTGATCCGATCCCGTCACTCCTTCTACCACCATACAAATGCATAATTTTGAAAAATGCATTATTACGATTTTCATTTAAACTAGCGAAGTCATAAAATTTAATTTTTGCCAGAATTAATTTTATTGCAATTGCAATCAGAATTGAAAAAACTATCAACTTCACCTAACTCTTTCTACCCCCTCCCATACAAATTTCACGAAATTTCGAAATTTAAATTAAATTAATTTTCATCGAAACTGTCAAAACTATCAGCGTGATATTTTGCATAAAATATAAAAATAGAAATATGAATAACGAGAAAAAAATATGTTTTGATTCGTACACTCCTTTAACCCCCTCCCTTACAAATGCATAATTTTTGTAAAATGCATTTTATCGATTTCCATTGAAACTAGAAAAAGTACAAACTTAAAATTTTTCCAGAATTTGTTTTTATTAATTGCAATAAATGTTAGAAAAAATTATCAGCTTCACTTCACTTCTTCTACCCCCTCCCATACAAATATCTCTATTATAAATTCAAAGAAAGCATTTCTTCTTCGAACATATGAGAGCTATCGAATTGAAACAAAGCCTGGCGATAATGATGTCGATAAGCAGTTTCAAAATCTTCTAAGCCCCTCCACTTCCTCTGCCACCTCCCATACAAATGCACCAATTTCAGGAAAACTATGTCTAATTGAAAATAACGAAAGCTACAAACCTTAAATTCAGCACGAAATATTTTGCATACCACATTAGGTGTCATATCCAAAAATTACAAACCTTCCTCCTCTGCTTCTACCACCTCCCATACAAAAGTCACTATTAATTATTCAAAAGAATTAGAGGTACCATATTTTCCGGTACATTGAGCTCTTTCTCATTTCATCTAGAGTATAATAATTCTGTTATGTTTTTTTACATGAAATAGCGTTGTCATGCATACTAATATTATCATGATGATGATATTTATGATGTCGGTAAGAACATCCATCCATTTCAGAAGTATCTAGTTCAAACCGTGATATAAAAAGAAATTTGAGTTTTTCTACTGCAAAAGATCAAAATATCATTCGGTAGGATAGTTAAAGCGAAGAGATGGTAATCTGCTCTTCGATGACATCTTTCGGCTGCAGAGCTATTGAATATTCGTGGCGAATCGACAATCTTATCGGACTTATAATTCAGAGCTTGTTTGGCGATATTTAGCTTTCCTCAAAGTATGACCGATCCACTGCCACTTCCGCCATTGAATCTTAATACCTATTTTGGTCTGGCCAGTTGTACTCCAAAGTTCGTCGTTGGAGATCACTTCTGGCCAGAATATTCCTAAAATGCGTCGAAGGCATTGGTCCATGAAAGTCTGCAGTTTCTTGGCAAGTCGAACGGTCACTTTCCACGTAGTATCACCATATAACAACACGGATTTGACGCATGCGTCAAAAACTCGGAACTTCGTGCGAAGGGAGATCTCTCTTAACCTCCAGAAAGGGGAAAGGATACCGAAGGCCTGACGAGCTTTATTTAGCCGAGCCTCTAGATCCTTTTCGGCTCCGCCGTCCATGCTGACAATGCTTCCGAGATAGCAAAAACCTTGCACCTCTTCCACATCCTGTCCGTTAAGAACAATCGATGCGCTTGCGTTCGAACCCATGTGCATGTACTTGGTTTTACGCATATTTATTTTCAGTCCCGCCTCTTTGCATTTAGAATGCAACGAGCGAACATTTGACTCTAAGTTCGAACGGTTATGTGTAAGCAAACACACGTCATCAGCATAATCAAGATGACTTAAGATGTTAAATAGTCGCCAATGGCGACCTTTACCTTCCCTACCATCCAGTGCAGCTTTCAAGATGTCAATTATTACCATCTGAAACAGGGCTGGGGATAATATGCAGCCTTGACTGACACCTGTTCGCAGAAGAAAGCTCTCGGACAGCTCTCCTCTATGCAAGACGCGACACCTTGCATCTTCGTAGGATTCTTTAATCATAGCCATGACCTTATCTTGAATATCTCTTCTACGCAAAGCATTCCATATGTAATCTCGCTTAACGCTGTTGAAAGCCTTCTCGAAGTCCACAAACATGAGATGTAGTGGCGAACCCATTTCGGCTGACTGTTCTAATATTATCCGTAGGGTGTTTATGTGGTCGGTATAAGACGACCCTTTATGGAATCCAGCCTGATAAGCTTCGAGAGTGCTCCCGACGACATCACTAATCCTATTGAGAATTACCTTAGCCATAATTTTTGAACCGGCAGTGAGTAGACATATACCACGCCAATTGCCACAATCGCGAAGGTCGCTCTTCTTCGGAATTTTCACAATGACGCCGTCTTTCCATTCAGTCGGATATCTTCCTTCATTCCACACCTCATTCCACCTGGGAGGAGTATATGGGCTGTTATTTCCGGGTCCGCTTTGAGGAGTACGGTTGGTAGTCCGTCTATACCTGGAGCTTTCCTTCCCGCCATTGACCGAATGGCGGAAACTATCTCTTCTTTATCTGGGAGATCGTCCCTAATAGAGGATTATTGCGGTTGGATATTTGGTAATTGTTCTGTTTCTGGGATATCTTCCTCTGACAAGATGTTTAAAATATCAGAGAAGTACTCCTTCTATCGCCGCAACTGGTGTTCACTCATATTAAGGAGAGTTCCGTTGACATCTCTCACCAGGTGGTTGGCGGTGAAATTCCTGTTCGTCAAATGTTTCATGATTTTGAATAGTGATATCCCCAAGGTAAGCCGCAGATTCTGCCTGGTTTGCCAGATCTTCAATGGCCTTTCTCTTGTCGCGTCTACCAGCCTTTTTAAGCTGTATATGAGCATCGCGGTAGTTCTGCCTCAGTTCCGTCGATCGTTGCTTGACATTGGTTAAGAAATGATTGCCAATTTGGTTTTTTTCCGATTGCCATGTGTCTTGCGACATCCAGGGTTTCTCACCGCTTTGCACATATCCCACAGATTCTTCAACACTAGTTATAAAAGTGTTTCTGATTGCTTCCCACTTGGCGTCCAGTGTGCGCATTTCATATTCGCCCAATGTGGGTGGCTTTTCGCGTAGAATAGTGGTGTATTCGCGTTTTTTGTTGGGATGTCTGAGTTTATCCTCATTAAACTTGCGCGTCATTTGAAAAATTTGTGGTCGTCGGAAAGGTGCTGTACACAATCTCAAGCAGGCAACCATCAAGTGGTGATCGCTCCCCACGTCAGCTCCATGTTTCGCTCGCACATCGAGGAGACGTCTTCTCCATTGGCGACTTATAGCCTAATGGTTGATCTGGTTCTGAGTAACACCATCAGGGGAAACCCAAGATGTTTTATGATGACTCTTGTGTGGAAAAAGGGTCCCTCCGATGACCATTTGCCGAGTACTACAAAAATCCACAAATAATTCGCCGTTTTCGGGTCTCTTAATCCAAGGTCGTGACGAGTCAACCCAAGGGTCACCGTGCCTCCCCATGACGTATTCTAGCCCAGTGTTGCCTGATCCAACCTGAGCGTTCATATCTCCTGAGATAATAATAATATCACCTCTTGGAACACGTTCGAAGGCGGCACTTAGTTGGTTCTAAAACTCCTCTTTGTCACCAGATGTTGCGGTATTAGTTGGTGCGTAGCACTGCAGAATTGTGACGTTTCTGACACTGGTCCTGAGCCTAACGACGATAATCCTTTCCGAGATTGGTTCCCAGCTAATAAGACTGTTTCTCGCTCTCGGTGTATTTTTGGCTTCACTTTCAGGGCAAATGTACAGAATAGTGTTTCCGCTAGGGGTTCGTTCTTCTCCTAATCCTGTCCACCTGACCTCGCTCAAGCCCAAGATTTGAATGTTATAGTGCTGTATTTCACAGTCGATCACTGATTGGCGGTGCAAAGACCGAGTAACCCCAACTCTCCCCCGTCATTCAATGTTCGAACGTTCCAGAAGCCAATCATAGTCCGTTTTCGAATGCCAAAAGTCGTTACCGTAGAATCAATCCGTATTCGAGGCGCTGTATCTGTTTCTCGTATCAGTTAGATCTTAAGATCACGGGTGATAAGCCCATGATCCATTGAGTGCCATTTTTAGGGCAAGCAGAATTGGCTGTGGGTGAATTCTACAGCCTCCATCCCACAGGGGGATAGTTAACTCAGGTCCGTCGAGTAGCTAGTCTCCAAAGATAGTTGCAGGAATTGGTAAAACATCATTCTACAACTACCCCCTTGCGGCACACTTAATATACTGTGGTAATAGGAAGAAATCTTTCGGCCCTGATGAAATCTCCAATTTTACATTAGAAAGAATATAAAAAATACTAAATGATCAATCAGTACATGTTTGAATGCTCCTATTTTTCATGTCACAAAACAATTTGGAATATAAACCTAACCCATAATTAGAATATATAAATATTTTTAAAAAAAATCATAATTTGTTATTTTTATAAACCCTCTATATCATTTAGTTTAGCAAAATTATATCAATGATTTAACATAACTTAAGACCGTATAAAATTTTCACTTCTACAGGGTATAGTGAGTCTTTGATTCCAAGAAAAGCGCGTATGGAACTTCTTTCTGGGGTACTTGATAACATTGGAACCAACAAGAGGAAAGAGTCCAAACTTCACTCCCGCACACACAATATGATTTTACTTCATTATTTTAATAGTAAATTATTGTGATCGGCTTGGAAAAAAAAAATTTGCTACCCTGAAATTTTGTTTTTTCGCGTTTCATAACTAAAATAGCCTAAAAATGTAAAAAAAAATCCGTCTGTCTGCATACCGTCCTCCGTACGTCGATGTGTACGCTCAGCGCACATTAACTCCCAAGCCCTTCAAGATCGAGATTTCATTTTTGGTGGGATTGTAGATAATTGCGGATCTCAGGTGGACACCCATTTCGGAGGGTGTTAGGATTCAGGGGAAGGCGGGCCGAGAGTTAAAACCGAAAACTAAGAATTCAAATATCTCAACCATCGCTCAGCTAGGAAGCTGAAAAGCAACATACATACAGAGGGGTTTGTGAGACAAACTGAAAAAATAATCAATTTTGTTTTATCCATTGGGGTCCAAAAAAAGGGGGCCAGGAACATATTGTCCGCGCAATTTTTTTTCCCAACTGATTATATCTTTGAAATTACTTACAGCAAAAATTCATATTTCGGGACCATTAAGGCGGTATACACGGCGGTATACCATTAAGACGGTATACCAAGCATAAGATTCAAAGGAGGACAATTGTTGTAGTGGGGTCAGGGGGTGCAAAGAAAAACACTTAAAAATTAATATCTCGACTATCTCTTAAGTTACGTAATTGAAACTTCTATCATATATTAAACTATACTAGGAAATTATTAAAAAAAAATATGGACATAAGAGTAGTAGGGGAAAATGGGGAGCATTTCAAAAATGGTGCACATTCCAAAATTTTAAACCGTTATATCTCAAAACTGAGTACAGATATCAAATTGAAATTTTGTCAGATCACAGAACTACATAGTCAACAATTTTATTAAAAATGGGAGGGAGGTGGTAAGCAAAGGGAGGTGGTAAGCAAAAATATCGAAAATTTTGAGTAATTTTTATTGGGCTCTGGTGAAATACTCAAAGTTTAAATTTTGCACATTTGATATACATTGAAAAAAAAAATAATAATTTGTTCCACAATTGTTATACACCGAAGTGAGGGTGCACAAGGTGTTTCATGCGCAATGAAAAAAACAACAGAATTATGATACTCTAGATGAAACAGGAAAGAATTTATTGTACCGGAAAATATATCATTTCAAATTCTGTCAAATAGTGAATAGTGACTTTTGTATAGGAGGTGGTAAGAACAGAGAAGTAAGTAATTATTGTATTTAACGCCGAACATAGTGCACAAATTGTTTCATGCTGAATTTATAGTTTGTAGCTTTCAAAATTTTCGATTTTGAACAATTTTTGTCTGAATTGATGGCATTAGAATGGGAGGTGGCAGAGAAAGTGGGAGGTTTTGGATGGTTTTGAGTCTGCTTATCAACATTCTAATGACATTGTTATTCATATGTTCGAAGGAAAATTTTCTTAAATTTCCAATTCAAAAATTTGTATCGGAGGTGGTAGAGGGAGTGAAACGAAGCTCATATTTTTTAGCATTTATTGCAATTATTAAGGGACAAATTGCGGCAAAATTTTAAGTTTTTGTACTTTTTCTAGTTTCAATGAAAATCGATTAAATGTATTTACCAAAATTGTGCATTTGCATGGGAGGGGGTAGAAAAATTTTTCGAATCAAAGCCAAATTTTTCGAAATCAATGATATTTGTAATTTTATACTTTTCTCAAAATTTAAAGTTAATAGCTTTGACGGATTTGGAGAAAAATAATTAAGTTAAAATTCCGAAATTTCATGAAATTTGTATGGGAGGGGGTAGAAAGAGTAAGGTAAAGTTGATAGTTCTTACAGAATTGGTTGCAATTGTAATAAAATTAATTATGACAAAAATTTTTTCTTTTAGCATTGCTAGTTGCAGTGCAATTCGAATTTGTGCATTTGTATGGGAGGGGGTAGAAAGAGTGAAGGGATCATATCAATATTTTTTTTATGTCAATGATATTTACAGTATTATGCTATGACCTAATTTTCTAGTCAATAGCTGAAACGGTTTCGGGGAAAAATCAATTTCTTTAAATTTCAAAATTTCATGAAATTTGTATGGGAGGGGAAGAAGGAGTACGGGGATATGACCCGTTCACGAGCTTAAAGATAATTTTTTGCCAAAAAATATATATGAGAAATTTCAGCACGATAGGTCAAAGCTTGTGAGAGTTGTGTTGCAGACAGACAAACAGACAGTAACTCCGAATCGAGGTTTTTAAGCGACAGCAAATATTTTTGTACCCTTGGTGACTCTGTGCGATCATTATTTCTTAGCGTAACAAACGGTAAGGCAAACACAATATACTTTTCATCTAGAGTATGAACACATAAACTGAAAATTTTTGAATGAAATTTTAAGGTAGAAATTTGAAAATTTGCGAAATTCATTTAAAAAACATAACAGGGCTACGATTGCGCAATCTTACGATACTCTAGATGAAATATATAGAATTTTTTGTGATCTCAAGAAATTTTGTATGGGAAGTGTTAGAAGGGATGATAGCCTTGAACTAATTTTGTCCCCATCATGCTAAAGTAGCTACAAAAATGTTTTATACAAAATGCTTACTCCAAAAATTGAATGGGAGCTGAGAAAATTAGTGAGTTAGATTTAGTGAAAATGTGCAGTTTGTATGGGAGGTGGTAGAAACACTGAGTAAATTGGCTTAGAGTAATTCACGACAAGTACAGGTTGAATGGGAGGTGGTAGAAGGATGGAGAAGACACGCATAATTTTCTTACGGTAGATTGATATTATCATAAAAGTAATATATTCCAAATTTCAGGCCAATAGCTTTTATACTTTTCGAGCAAATCCGTTTATTGTCAAATTGCGCAATTGTGTCATTTTGTATGGGAGGGTGTAGAAGGGGTGTAGCGATTTAGCCCGTTCACGAACTTGACCTTACTTTTTTGTCAAAAACGACGTGAACAAAATTTGAGCTTTCTAGCTCAACGCGTTCTCAAGCTAGAGAGTGAACGGACGGACGGACGGACATCCGGTTTATTATCTTCTGTATCATTCATTTTTTTCTCCGAGCCTTATTTCTTGGCGTTACAAGCTTTAAAACAAACTTATAATACTCTCAGATTCCATCTAGAGTATAAAAAACTCTAAAAGCATGAAATATTAACTAGTTTAATACCTGCAAAAGTTCTACCTCCTCCAATACAAAATTATTTTTTCGACCATTCTTCAATCAACTATCCACCTAATTATTAAAAGCTATCAATTTGAAATTTTGCATAAAAACTTTCGAAAATAGTTGAAATGAAAATTTTGTACCAGCACCCTACAAGAGAAATGAAAGAAGACTGCATCACAAATTTTACGATTCCTTTACCTCCTCTACCCCCTCTCATACAAATGATTGGTTTCGTGAATGTAAGATATACAGGATTTTATGAAAATTCTATGCAACTTCGTTTGTGGAACTGACATTCTACACTCAGTCACAGCTTAAATGATGCAGTCAAGAATTTTTGTACGTTTCCTATAAAAAAATATAGGAATAAAGTTTCGATTAACGTCTTCAAATAGTGTGACTATTGTTGTATGATTCCCTCTTAATTCCACTGATCAATTTGGCAGCTGAATTTAGATGAAACATAAACAATTCGGTGAATACTCTTTAAAATAGCGTCACAGCTTAAATGATGCAAGTAGAAAATTTCCGGAAATATAACGGCTAGTCACCACTCTTTGTTCACAGATATAATTTCTTACTATTACAATAGGGATTTCTAGTCTCAAAGTGAAATTAATTATTTCAACAACCATTGAGGAACGCGAATTACTGATAATCCATTTTATTTCTGGAAAAAGTCAAAGGTACATCGCGGAAATCGTTAACAAAAGTGTATCTACTGTACAACATATTATTGAAAAACATTCACGCGAAAATCGGATTGAAAATAAAGGGAGGAAAGCCCCGAACAAAATTTTCACAGACCGCGATGAACGATGGATTACCAGGAAATCCCGGAAAGAGCCGTTGCTCAGTGCTCCAAAGCTCACGTCTGAAGTGGAGAAGTGGTTAGAAAAGAAGTTTCATCCTGAAACAGTGCGACTAATATTGTATAAAGTAAATTTACATGAACGAGTAGCGAGAAACAAGCTCCTGATTAGTTCTAAGAACGTGTGTCTTGGAATGAAGTTTGCCCGTACATACCGAAACAGCTCCCAGGACTTTTGGAAAACGGTAATTTTTGCAGATGAGAGTAAATTCAATATTTTTGAATCAGATGGGAAGGTTTCTGTTTGGAGAAAGCCAAATGGATGCTATACAACTGCCCACATATCATTAAAATGGCACCATAATCACCCTTTATGAATGTAATTGAGCATATATGGGCAAAACTAAAGCTAAAAATTAAACATAACAGGGCTACAATTGCGCGTAAACCGCAATCTTACGATACTCTAGATGAAATAGAATTTTTTGTGATCCCAAGAAATTTTGTATGGGGACTGTAAGAAGGGGTGATAGCATTGAACTAATTTTTTCCCCATCATGCTAAAGTAGCTATAAAAATGTTTTATACAAAATGCTTACTCCAAAAATTGAATAGGAGCTGAGAAAATTAGTGTGTTAGATTTAGTTAAAATGTGCAGTTTGTATGGGGGGTGGTAGAAAGAGTGGGGGGATTTTAGTGATTTTTTCAGAAATAACTAAGAATATTATAAAATTTACATCTCTTAAATTTTAGACCAGTAACATTCATACTTTTCAAGAAAATAGATTTTTTGTGAAGTTGTGAAACTGTGTCATATTGTATGGCAGGTGGTAGAAGCAGTAAAGCTAATCAAATATTTTTTTTTGATCTTAGTGATAATGCTAAATAAGTATTTATCACAAAATGTGAGCTCGATAAATGTTATATGTTCTGAGAAAATCGGCTTAGAGCATTTCATGAAAAAGTGTAGTTTGTATGGGAGGGGTTGGAAGGAGACGGAGGACGCAAATAATTTTTATACTGTATATTGAAATCATTATGAAAGTAATATATCCCGAAATTCAGACTAATAGCTTTTATACTTTTCGAGCAAATCCATTTATAGTCGAATTGCGAAATTGTGCCATTTTGTATGGGATGGGGTAGAAGGGGTGAAGCTAATCGTCTAATTTTTTTTAGCCTTACTAACAATTTTAAATAATTATTTGGTGCACAGTTTCAGCTCGCTAAATTTTATACGCACTGAGTAAATATTCATGACAAGTACAGTTTGTATGGGAGGCGGTAGAAGAAGTGGGAGGACACGCAATATTTTCATACCGGAGATTGATATTATCATAAAAGTAATATATTCCAAATTTCAGGCCAATACGTTTTATAATTTTCGAGCAAATCCGTTTATTGTCAAATTGCGCATTTGTGTCATTTTGTATGGGAGGGGGTAGAAGGGGTGGAGCGATTTGGCCCGTTCACGAGCTTACAGTTACTTTTTTGCTAAAAATGATATACACAAATTTTTAGCACTATAGCTCAAACCTTTCGAGAGTTATGCTGTAGACAGACGCACAGACAGACAGACAGACAGACGGACAGACGGTCACTCGGAATCGAGGTTTTTGAGCGACAACAAATATTTCTGTACCCTTGGCGGCTCTGTGCGAGCATTATTTCTTAGCGTTACAAACGGTAAGGCAAACACAATATGCTCTCAGATTTCATCTAGAGTATAAAAAGCACTACATTACTAATGAAAACAGTTTAAAAAACGCACTGTTGAGTGGAATAAAATATCCCCAAGCTATACGATGACATTAGTAGAACCTATACCAAAACAGCTTCAGGCAGTATTAGATTATAAAGGCGGTCCTAGAAAATATTAGAAATCAAAGAAAACAGTTAATTCACTAAATATTCTATATTTTTTCCATGATGCATCATTTAAGCTGTGACGTATTTTTTTCCCAAATTTCAATTTTTTAATTTTTGTTATTGCATAGATGAAGAAATATTTTTTGTTTTTTCTGGATTTGAAATAAAATTATTAAATGTAAAAAACGGTTTTTTGGAATTTTAGATATTTAATTATATGAGCTAGCACTCCAACAAAATTAAGTATTTTTGTAAGTGCATCATTTAAGCTGTGAGTGATTGTATACAGTGAATAATGAACGTGATCCAAGCAATTATTAAAAAATTATTAACATCCACCCGCCCTTACTAGGGAGGTTAACGTCCGCATAAAAACCCAAACTAGCATAAACAAATAAAATATTGATTGCATGTAATGGAGGTATTGATCGTATTCGCAATTAAGTGTGTGACAGCAGCCCTGCTCCACTTGGTCTTCCTTAACCACTCTAACCTGAATATTGACTTTTCGCAGAATTAATAAAGTTGCGCCCGACTTGTTGACAGTTTATTTAATATACAATCAAAACATTGAATCATATAAATAACCTGAATACTTCAATACAAGCACGGTGTTTACTTATTGTATTGGCAAAATATACGAACTTTCATTCAATTGTATTTATGATCCATTCCATGTTGAATACTGGATGGTTTCGGCAGTATTCATCTCGTTAGCTTTATAGAATAATTTATTCAGAATTTTAAATCAGCCGGTCAAATGTGTTTATTTTTAGATGTTAATAACCTGAATATTGTTTTTTGGACACAGTTAGCTAACGTTTCAATTTATAAGTTACAGTCATGATAATAATTTTTCATACACCGCTATCGTTCATGAAAAAGCAATATTTTACAATATGAAAATGACTGAATTTTGATATTTGTGTTCTCTCAGTTATTTTCGAGATTGCATTGATTGATGTTTGTAATGCAAAGAAATACGACAAAGGTACAGAAATATTTAATGCCACTCGAAAATCAAGATTCTGAGTGACAATCTATCTGCAAAATAACTCTCGAATGCTTTGAGCTATCGAGCTGAATTATACCTTATTATTACTTATTATTATAATAATTAAGTATTGTGATCGACGTAGGAAAAAAATTGCTACCTTGAAAACCTTGAAGATAGAAAGTTAATTTTTGAGTGGATAAATGAAGAGTGGTTTCAGGCGGACTTTAATATTATGAGGTGTTGTGGTTAAAAGATGCCGGGGAGCACAAGAACCGAAAACAACAGATTCGAATATCGCAAACTTCCAATGGTTTGGATATAATAAATATCTTATAAATGGCACTGTATGGCGGAGGACGTTTTGAAGATATTCTACCAATTTATATTTTCAATTTTCATGAATTTTACTTTATTTTAAATGATTTTCATAAATTTGAAGTTTTTAGTTGAAAATTTCAATTAAAAAATTTAAATTTTTATGGTTTTTGTTAATATATGTACATGAAATACCTCTCAAAATTTAGAGCCCGCTTACCAATACAATACATCATCTAGCTCTACAATCTAATCTAAATTTATTAGATATAATCAATTTTGAGATATAACGGTTTGAAATTTTGAAAACTACTATTAAGAGTGCGAGTGAAGTGTGAGTATTTTTCTTACAGCTCTATGACCCTCCCTTACAAGTATTGGCCTCCACATAAGTTGACTGTGGCGAATCTACATATATGCTACCTAATTGGTCCTAAAATATGGTTTTAATACAGCTTTTCTTAAATGGATTGAGAGTTTTCTCTCCGAGCGTTTTATTGGAGTCGAGCTAGATGAAGTAACTTCTGCACCCCTTTCCATTGATTCCAGCATCCCTCAGGGCTCAGTTCTCTCTCCTCTTAGTCTCCATAAGCGATCTTATATCACCTACTCTCAATCCAATTCATTGTTTCGCCGATGACAGCACTTTGGCTAACACCTTCCAATTTGGCTCCCCTGCGAAGGCACGTCCAACATCAGTTACCTCATACCGTAATGAGTTAATACAGTCATTGGACTCTGACCTCAGTTTAATCCTAGAATGGGGTAGGAAAACAGAATACACTTTAATGCCTTAAAACCGCTGTCCTGTCATCTGTCTCTTAAGCATAACGTTCCGACACCGGCCGCTAATATGTCCTTAAATGGCGTTCAGATTTCACCTTCTGCAGACTTAACGTTACTAGATGTAAATTTTAACAATCGCTTTGATTTAGCCCAACACATATAAGAAGTTGCTCTTGATGTTTTGAAAACGTCTAGGTATTCTGCGGAAGTGTAAGAAATACTTTTCTGCCTCCGAACTAGCTACCATATATAAGAATTATATATGACTACGTCTTGAGAGCAACTCGCATGTTTAAGCTGGGACCCCAAAATCTCATCTGACTGAACAATGCATTCCGCTTAATTGGAGATGAAGCTATATCAGCCTCAATTGACTCTCTCGAGTATCGTCGAAATATCGGAGTACTCTGCATTTACAATAGATACTTCCATGGTAAATGCAGCAAGGAACTAAAAGCCCTAATACCACCTATATTCAATTCCCTCCGAAATACTTGCTAAGCTGCACGCTCTCACGAGTACACTGTGAAGCCCTTTGGATGGAGAACAGTGAAGCTTAGGCAGTCCTCCATCCTTCGGACGACAGTGTTGTGGAATTTCAGGCAATCTCTTTCCAACTGAATACAACCTCCAGCAGTGCAAGAACAACCTTCACCGCCACTTCAAACTCTTCCCTTCCTTCCGTGCTAATTTCCCTATTTCCACTTGTTTCCCTTACGTATATCGAATTAACTGTGCATCGCGCATTAAAGCGTGACCCCCTAAGTTTATTTCAATAACCGTAAAAAAAATGAATTTTTTATGTTAATAATATGCGCTGAGCGTATACGTACGGCGCGACGTAGATACATACGTATTTTGTAGCATTTTTAGGCTAATTTAGTCACGAAACGCGAAAGAACCAAATTTCAGGGTCCTTTTTTTATATTTAAGTCGATCACAATTCTTTATTATTAGAATAATAAAGTGTCTAAGTGAATTTTGAGAGTATATTTAAGAAATTATGCTTACGCCGAGACGCCAAAGTGCAGAGATATTGTTGCCGCTCAAAAACCTTGACTCCCAGGAACCTTTTAACAGTATAATTATCAATCGCTACCTGGCTGATATTTTTCTTGAAATTTTGTAAATTTGTATGGGAGAATAAAGAATGAGGTTAAGTTGATAATTTTTTTCAAAATTGATTGTAATTGCGTTGCTTGTTTCAATAACGAAGAAATGAATTTTTCAAAATTGCGTATTCTTATGCGAGGGATTACAAGGAGTGATGCGTATTTTTATTGAAGCGGTTAGAAGGAGTGAGGGAATCGGATCAATGTTTTTGTTCACGTCATTATATGTTGTTCAAATTTTTAAGTTGGTAGTTTTAATAATTTTGAAGAAAAAAAAAATCATGATATTCCGAAATTTTGTGGAATTTGTATGGGAAGTGGAAAAAGAAGTGGAGGGGATGTCACGAATTTAAAATATCTATTTTGCTAAAACGGATAAAAAAAAAATCCGCCCGACAGCCAAAAGCGTTCGAAAATTATAAACTATACAGACGGTTACTAGGAATATTATTGCTTACTTGGCGACTATGTGCGAGCATTATTTCAGATGGTTATAAACAGACAGTAAGGCAAACACAATATACTTTCAAATTGAATCTCGTATATAAATTATCTGTCAACAAGTCGGTTGCAACTTTATATGTAGTTCTTGGAACAAGTTGAGGATGCATGTGAAGTCAATATGCAGGTTAGGGTGGATAGGAAATAATAAGTCAATGGGGATTCTAGGACAGAGTTGCTATCAATTGTTTAGCACCTAACTGCGATTACAATCAATAGCTCCAATATATGTATACATATAATTAATATTTCATTCGTTTACTTATGCAAGTTTGGGTATGAGGTGAGGATGATGGAAAGAGCGGGTGGATGTTAAACAAATTTTAATTAATTGCTGGAATCATTTTCAAATTTCTCAGTGTAGAATGTTAGTTTCATAGACGAAGTTGCTTCATCTTTCAATAACAAAAAATGGCGCACTCCATCAACTCCAGTCTACTCCAAGGGTCCACACAAATCTGTGTGGATGTACTGGCTCTTCTCGATGATCGTATTTAAATAAATCATAAATAACAATTCATTATGATTGTCTTTACTTCATAAAAGAAAAAGAATTAAAAAAACTCAAATTTCGTTTAAAATTTCCCACGCAATCGCCGTACATGCATTGTCCAAACTCTATTGGGAGAGATGTGTTAGTGTGTATCGAGTATCTCTAATCTGGAGTTGTTCGCATGACATTTACCTTTAATATATACGAGTATTACACTATTACTCGTATTACAGTTCAAAAGTATTCATTACAATATAATTTACAAAAGTATTCAACAATGTTTTAAATACAACAAATACTTTTAAAAGTGTTTGACAAAATTTCAAGTTAATAACTGTTAACAGTTTGGTGATAATTGATTTTTTAAAAATGGTCGAAAAAATACTTTTGTACGTGAGTGGGCAACAGTTTCAAAGGTATTCAAACAGTTAATATTTTAAACGCTTAAGCATTTTTTTTACATTTATTTCACAAATTTTCAAGTTAATAGCTTAAAATTTCAATTGATTAATTTCAGTTTTTGTGTGTTTTTTTCGATACAGCTGGAAACCTTGTGTAGATTAGGGCCCACTTTGGTGGATAAAAGTTCTGGTTCAAATTATTATTTTTCCTTTATTTAACTTAATAAAATGGATATGCGCACGTGCAAAATTTGATCATTTTATCTTTAAAAATTAGTTGAAGTTTTCGACATTTTAGCTCTTCACCTCCCTTACCATACACCCGCCCCGCCGACTTAAAAACTACACCAAAATTATAAGTCATGTATTAGATTTTGAGGTATAACGAATTGAAATTTTAAAAAGTGCACAATTACTTTATTATTATAATAATAAAGTATTGTGATCGACACAAGAAAAAAAAAAAGTTTGCTACCCTGAAATTTTTTTTTTTCGCGTTTCATGACTAAATTAGCCTAAAAATGCAAAAAAAAAAATCCGTCTGTCTGTACGCCGTCCGCCGTCCGCCGTCCGCCGTACGCCGTACGCCGACGTGTACGCTCAGCGCACATTAACTCCCAAACCCTTCAAGATAGAAAGTTTATTTTTGGGGGGATTGTAGATAGTTGCGGATCTCAGGCGGATACCCATTTTCGGGGGTATACGGGTTCAGGGGGAGGCGGGGGGAGCGCTTAAGCCGAAAAATACAAATTCAAATATCTCAACCATGGTAACAGCTAGGAAGCTAAAACTCAACATTAATATAGAAGGGTTTATGGGACAACTTTTAAAAATAATTTAATTTTTTTATCCATTGGGGTGCGAAAAGGGGGGGCTAAGAACCAATTGTCGGCCGAATTTTTTTTTCAAATGTTTATATCTTCGAAATTACTTATTGTAACAAAATCATCTTTAGAGGCCATCAAGGCGGCATATAGTTTCATTGGAACCAGCTTAGAAAGCGGCTAATTATTGTAAGGGGAAGGGTCAGGGGGGTGCAAAGAAAAACACTTAAAAATTAATATCTCAACTATCTCTTAAGCTATGTAATTGAAACTTTAAACTTATATTAAACTATACTAGGCAAATACAAAAAAAATATAACATGTTGAAATAATAGTAGTGGGGGGAAATGGGGAGCATTTCAAAAATGGCGCACTTTTCAAAATTACAAATCCTTATATCTCCCAAATAGTACATATATCAAATCAAAAATTTGTCAGATTGTAGAACTACGTAATAGTTAATTTTGGTAAAAATTTTAAGTTGGGAGGTGTAAGGGGAGGGAGGTAATAAGCAAAAATATCGAAAACTTTGAGTGATTTTTTTAGGGCTCTGGTAAAAGATACAAAGTTCAAATTTGCATGTGAATACCTATATTTAATCCACATAGAAAAATAATAATAACTTGATCCATATTTGTTATAAAACGACCCCCCCGGTCTAACGTGCACAAGGTGTTTCATGTGCATTGAAAAAAACACATAAACTGAAAATTTTTGAGTGAAATTTTAAGGTAGAAATTTGAAAATTTGCAAAATGCATTTAAAAAAAATCCCTAAATATACGAAATATTAACTGGTCGAAAATCTTTAACACTTCTACCCCCTCCCATACAAAATAATTTTTTCGACCATTTTCAAGAAATCAATTATCACCTAACTATTAAAAGCTATCAATTTGAAATTTTGCACAACAACTAATAAAAATAATTAAAATGAAATTACGTTAAAAGTTTTAAAATTGCGCTTGACCTTCTACCCCCTCCCTTACAAAAGTATGATTTCGACTAATTTCATTAAATCAACTAATAACCAACAAATTAAAAGCTACGAACTTGAAATTTCGTACGAGCACCTTACAATAAAAATGAAAGAAAATTGCATCACAAGTTTTACGATTCCCATACCTCCTCTACCCCCTCCCATACAAAATTATTTTTTCGAGCATTTTTAAGAAATCAGTTATCAGCTAACTCTTAAAAGCTATCAATTTCAAATTTGGCATAAAAACTTATAAAAATAATTCAAATGAAATTTCTTTAAAAGTTTTGAAATCGCACTTGCGCTTCTACCCCCTCCCATACAAAACTATGATTTCGACCAATTTCATTAAATCAACAATAACCAACAAACTAAAAGCTACGAGCTTGAAATTCTATACAAGCACCTTACAAGAGACGCGAAATAAAACTGCGTATCAAATTTTACGATTCCCCTATATTCTCTACCCCCTCCCATACAAATGTTCGATTTCATGAATGTAAAATACACCGAATTTTATGAAAATTCTATGCAACTTCGTCTATGAAACACATTCTATACAGAGAACATTGGACGTGATTCAAGCAATTAATTAAAAAGCTATTAACATCCACCCACCCTTACTATTACCCCTACTCCTCCCCTCATAAAAACCAAACTTACAGAAACGAATGAAATATTGTTAACAGTCATGTCCAAGAACTCCCTTTCACTTAGCCTTCCCTAACCACTCTAACCTGCATATTGACTTTCCACTCATCCGCAACTTGTCCCGAGAATAATAAAGTTTCGCCCGACTTGTTGGCAGTTTATTTTTGAAATGTTCTCTATTTCCACCGCTGCTACAATGTACAAATATTCTATTTTAATCATATTTCCCTCATTGTATTAAGAAAAACCCAGTATATTCGAATGTTGAGTTTCAGGTTTCTATCTGTATTTATAGTGGTGATTGTAACAAATTAATTTTTGACTCAAGCCCAGTTTCCGCTTCTACCTGATACTTATCAAAATTGTGGTAATAGATGTAACTTACTCAGTTTATAATTCAATCCAAAATCCAACTTTCTATCTTAAAGGAGATATGAGTTTACATGATAATTTTTAGGGTAGCATTTTTAAACTCTAGATGAAATCTGAGAGTATATTGTGTTCGCCTTACTGTTGGTAACGCTAAGAAATAACGCTCGCACAGAGCCGCCAAGGGTTCAGAAATATTTGTTGTCGCTCAAAAACTTCAATTCCGAGTGACCGTCTGTCCGTCTGTCTGTCTGTCCGTCTGTGTGTCTGTCTACAGCATAACTCTCGAAAACTTTGAGCTATAGTGCTAAAAATTGTTGTGTGTCATTTTTAGCAAAAAAGTAACTTTAAGTTCGTGAGTGCGCTACATTCCCCCCCCTTTTTTATACCCCCTCCCACACAAATTTCATTAGACTTCGAAATATTAACAAATTGATTTTTCTTTGAAACTCTTTAAGCTATCGACTTGTAATTTAGGTCAAAGTATTACGATATAGATGTCATTAATATCACAGAATATTGACTCGATCCCCTTACTCCTTCTACCCCCTCCCATACAAATGGACAATTTTGAAAAATGCATATTTTTGGTTTTCATTGAAACTAGTAAAGTTGAAGAGAAAATTTTGTCAGAATTTATTCTATTATAATTGCAATTTACTTTAAAAACATTATCAACTTCACCTCACTCCTTCTACCCCCTCCCATACAAATTTCACGAAATTTTGAAATTTAAATTAAATTATTTTTTTTCGAAACTGTTAAAGCTATCTTTGTATAAAGTATAAAAATAGAAATATCAATAACGAGAAAAAAATATGTTTTGATCCGTACACTCCTTTAACCCCCTCCCATACAAATGCATAATTTTTGTTAAATGCATTTTATCGATTTCCATTCAAACTAGAAAAAGTACAAACTTAAAATTTTGCCAAAATTTCTTTCTTAATAATTGAAATAAGGGTTAGAAAAAATTATCCGCTTCACTCCTTCTACCACCTCCCATACAAATATCTAAATTATAAGTTCAAGAAAAGCATTTCTCCTTCAAGTATATAAGAGCTATCGACTTTGAAATTGAAACAAAGCATGGTGATAAGGATGATGATAAGCAGTTTCAATATCATCTTAAACGCTCTAATTCCTCTGCCACCTCCCATACAAATATCCCAATTTCAGGAAAACTATGACCAATTTCTTTAATAATAATAAAAACTATAAACTTTAAATTCAGCATAAAACATTTTGCATGCCACGTTCGGTGTCACAAACAAAAAATACAAACCTCCCCCTCTAGTTCTACCACCTCCCATGCAAAAGTCTCTATTTACTATTCGAAAGAATTTGAGATGACATATTTTCCGGTATATTAAAGTCATTTGCATCTCATCTAGAGTATCATATGATTGGGCCCAATCATAATTCTGTTATGTTTATACTCTAGATGAAATCTGAGAGTATATTGTGTTTGCCTTACCGTTTGTAACGCTAAGAAATAACACTCGCGCAGAGCCGCCAAAGGTACAGAAATATTTGTTGTCACTCAAAAACCTCGATTCCAAGTGACCGTCTGTCCGTCTGTCCGTCTGTCCGTCTGTCCGTCTGTCCGTCTGTCTGTCTGTCTGTCTGTCTCTCTGGGCGCCTGTCAACAGCATAACTCTCGAAAGGTTTGAGTTGTAGTGCTAAAAATTTGTGTGTGTCATTTTTAGCAAAAAAGTAACTTTAAGTTCGTGAACGGGCCAAATCGCTCCACCCCTTCTACCCCCTCCCATACAAAATGACACAAATGAGTAATTTGACAATAAACGGATTTGCTCGAAAAGTATAAAACGTATTGGCCTGAAATTTGGAATATATCACTTTTATGATAATATCAATCTCCGGTATAAAAATTAAACGTTTCCTCCCCCTCCTTCTACCACCTCCCATACAAACTGTACTGTCATGAATTACTCTAAGCCAATTTACTCAGTGCGTATAAAATTTAGCGAGCTGAAATTGCGCACTAAATATTTATTTAAAATTGTTAGTAAGGCTAAAAAAAATTATACGATTAGCTTCACCCCTTCTACCCCATCCCATACAAAATGGCACAATTTCGCAATTCGACTATAAATGGATTTGCTCGAAAAGTATAAAAGCTATTAGTCTGAATTTCGGGATATATTACTTTCATAATGATTTCAATATACAGTATAAAAATTATTTGCGTCCTCCGTCTCCTTCCAACCCCTCCCATACAAACTACACTTTTTCATGAAATGCTCTAAGCCGATTTTCTCAGAACATATAACATTTATCGAGCTCACATTTTGTGATAAATACTTATTTAGCATTATCACTAAGATCAAAAAAAAATATTTGATTAGCTTTACTGCTTCTACCACCTGCCATACAATATGACACAGTTTCACAACTTCACAAAAAATCTATTTTCTTGAAAAGTATGAATGTTACTGGACTAAAATTTAAGAGATGTCAATTTTATAATATTCTTTGTTATTTCCGAAAAAATCACTAAAATCCCCCACTCTTTCTACCACCTCCCATACAAACTGCACATTTTCACTAAATCTAACACACTAATTTTCTCAGCTCCTATTCAATTTTTGGAGTAAGCATTTTGTATAAAACATTTTTATAGCTACTTTAGCATGATGGGGAAAAAATTAGTTCAGTGCTATCACCCCTTCTAACAGTCCCCATACAAAATTTCTTGGGATCACAAAAAATTCTATTTCATCTAGAGTATCGTAAGATTGCGGTTTACGCGCAATCGTAGTCCTGTTGTTTTTTCTTTGTCGATAACAAAACTTTATCAAAAGAATAAAATAAATAAATAAATAATAAAATAGATAAATAAAAAAAATAAAATCTAATTGTCTATACACTATATACGCTTACCGTACAATAATCCCTAAACCCTTGAAAATTCAATTTTTGGGTGATTATCAGGTGTACACTAATATTGGGGCAAGTAGTGGTTAAAGGAGAGACGAGAGAGTCGAAAAATATAAATCTGAATATTCAACTATTGCTCTAGCTAGAAATCTGAAAACAGACACAGACAATACATATGATTGTAAATAAACACCTCCATTACGAAAAACTTGAAAAATAATATAATTATACTCTAGATGAAATCTGAGAGTATTATAAGTTTGCCACAAAGTTTGTAACGCTAAGAAATACGGCGCGGAAAAATTAATGGCATAGAAATTCAAGTTATCACTCAAAAATCTAAACACGGATGTCCCACCCCCTGTTCGCGTCCTCTTTAGCTAGACAACGCGTTGAGATATAACTTTAATATTTTGTTCACGACGTTTTTGACGAAAAAGTATGGTCAAGTACGTGAACGAGTCAAATTATTTGTAATGCCGTTAAAAATTAGAATATGAGCAGCGCTCTTTCTACCACGTTCCACAAAGAATAAATGCTACTGACCTGCAATTTAAAACATAAACATAAACATAAAACAGAATTATGATTGGGCCTAAAGGAGCGATTTATATGATTTTAAAACTGTTCATCAACATCCTTATTACAATCCTTTGTTTCAATTTCAAAGTCGATAGCTCTCATATGCTCGAGGGAGAAATACTTTTCTTGAATTTATAATATAGATATTTGTAAAGGAGGGGGTAGAAGAAGAGCAGCGAAGGTGAACATTTTTTTAGTATTTAATGCAATTATTATGGGACAAACTCTGGTAAAATTTTAAGTTTGGACTTTTTCTAGTTTTAATGGAAATCGATACGTTGTATATCAAAATTCAATATGAATATGCAATTGAAGCTTCATCATATTGTAGAACTATATAATTTAAAATTTGAAGTTTTTGCTGCGCTTAAATGTCGAAAGCTTTGAGTAACATTTTTAGAGTTGTGAAAAAGATATAAAGTTCAAAAAATTTACAGATGCATACATGCTATTAATGTACATAAATTGAAAATAATAATTTGGACCAAAAATGTCATGCACCGAAGCGGGATCCCAACCTACACAAAGTATTGAGAGTCTTTTGAAATAAAAAACATAAGCAGCCCAATCACCCAATACTCCAGATGAAGAGAAATTTTTTGATTTTAAGAAATTTTGTGTGGGGAGTGGTAGAAGAAGTAACGGCATTAAACCAATTTTTTCACATAATGCTAAAGTCGCTATCAGAATATTTTACTGAAAATTCCACCTTCAAAAATTTAATAGGTTCTGAGAAAACCAGTGTATTGGATTTAGTGAAATTGTGCAGTTTGTATGGGAGGTAGTAGAACGAGTGGGGAGTTCTTAGTGAGTTTTTCGGACATAACTATAAATGTCATGCATTTGACATGTTTTCAATCCCAGATATGTGGCATTCAAACTTTTCAGGAAAATCGATTTTTTGAAAAGTTGTGAAATTGCGTCATATTGTATGGGAGGGGGTAGAAGGAGTGAAGCTATTCATCTATTTATTTTTTGATGTTACTAATAATTCTAAATAAATACTTTGTTGAAAATTTGAGCTCGATAAATTTTATATGTACTGATTAAATTGGCTTAGAGTATTTCATGAAAAAATGCAGTTTATATGAGAGGTTGTAGAAGTAGTGAGGGGATTCAAGCAATATACCGTAGATTGAATTTGGCATAAGAATAATAAATTCCAAATTTCAGTTCAACAGCTTTTATACTTTTCGAGAAAATCGGCTTAATGTCAAATCTCGAAAATGAGTAATTTTGCATGGGAAGGTAGAAGGGGTGGAGCGATTTGGCCCGTTCACGAACTTCACTTTACTTTTTTGTCAAAAACAACGTGTACAAAATTGGATCGTTCCAGCTCAACATGTTCCCAAGCTAGAGAGCGAACAGTCGGACGGACAGACGGACGGACAGACATCCAGTTTTGAAATTGTTGAGTGATAATATTAACTTCTGATTCATTTATTTGTTTTTTCGCCGAGCATTATTTATCAGCGTTACAAACCTTAGAGCAAACCTATAAATCTCTTAGATTTGAGCTAGAGTATAAAAACGTATAAAAGATTAAGATATTAACTGGTCGAATGCCTTACAAACTTCTACCCCTCCCATACAAAAGCTTTTTTTTGACCGTTTTTTAAGAAATAAATTATCACCAAACTGTTAAAAGCTATCATCTTGAAACTTTATACTAAAGGGTCTAAAAATATTTTAAACCAAATTGCTCCAGATGTTTTGAAATCCGTATGTCCCTTCGCCATATAAAAATATGATTTTTACCAATTTCAATAAATCAACTAATAAACAAAAAATTAAAACCTTCGACCTTGAAATTTAGTACGAACACCTTTCAAGACAAACATAATAATGATGCATCACAAATCTTACGATTCTAGCAACTCATCTACTCCCTCCTTTGTAAATGTATGGCTTCTAGAATATAAAATATGCTGAATTTCATAGAATTTACTTCGACTATGAACTAACATTCTATACAAAGAATTTTGAACGCGATTCAAGCAATCAATTTAAAAATTATAAATATCCACGAATCCCTGCTATCGCCTCACTTATATTGGAGGGGTTAGAAATAGTGAAGCTAACTAGTTAATTTCTTTCGATCTTTATAATACAAATTTATCATCCGGTACTAAATTAAAATTCGATAAATTTTGTATGTACTGAAAACATCGGCTTACAGTATTTCATGAAAAAGTGCAGTTTGTGTGGGAGGTAGTGGAAGGAGTGAAGGGATTCAAATAATTCGAATACCATAGATTACATTTATGATAAAAAAGGTTTATTTTTCACTAACGATCGCCCGCGACTTTGTCCGCTTAGGAATCGCAATAATAACATTTTTTGAGTATGTATGTAGTTAGTAGTACATTATGTCGGATAAATAATCTGCTTAATTTGATGGTTCTTTGAAAACAATGCTTTGTATTTTGTTGGAATCAGATCCATAAATTATTAAGAATGAAACCATGATACTCGTATTTGTATGGGGCAGGCTCGTGATCAAATCAAACCCGTGATTCGAGATCATATGTATACGTGTTAAGGACATGTGAATGTTGTAGCTTGTGTTAATTGAGAAAAGCCCAAATAAAATGACATTAAGCTTAAAAACATAACAGGACTTCGATTGTGGGTAAAGCCCCATTATATGATACTACCGATGAAATCGAAATTTCTGTAATCTTAAGAATTTTTGTGTGGGGAGTGATAGAAGGGATGACAGTACTAAATTAATTTTATTCACACCATGCTACAGTAGCTATAAAAATATTTTGCACCAAATTTAAGCTTGAAAAACTGAATAGGTAACTTGAGAAACTTAGTGCATTGGATTTAGTGAAATTGTGCAATTTGTATGGAAGGTGGTAGAAGGAGTGGGGGGTTTTCGGTAATTTTTCTAGATACAACTATCATCACCATGTAATTGATATCTTTTAAATTTCAGATCAGTTAGATTCACACTTTTCAAGAAAATCGAGTTTTTGCAAAGTCGTGAAATTGTGTCATATTGTAAGGGAGGGGGTAGAAGGAGTGGAGCTAATCGGTTAATTTTTCCCGATAATAATAATAATACTAATTAGGGATTCATCAGAAAATTTTAGCTCGATCAAAGTTATACGTACTAAGAAAATTGGTTTAGAGTATTTCATGAAAAAGTGCAGTTTGTATGGGAGGTGGTAGAAGGAGTGGAGGGTTTTTGGTAGTTTTTCTAGAAAAAACTATAATCACCATACAATTGATGGGTTTTAAATTTTAGATCAGTTAGATTCACAGTTTTCAAGAAAATCGAGTTTTTGCAAAGTCGTGGAATTGTGCCACATTGTATGGGAGGGGGTAGAAGGAGTAAATCTAATCGGTTAATTTTTTCCCAATAATAAAAAATATGCTAATTAAAGATTTAGTACAAAATTTTAGCTCGATCAAAGCTATACGTACTGAGAAAATTGGTTTAGAATATTTCATGAAAAAGTGCAGTTTGTATAGGAGGTGGTGCAAGGAGTAGAGGGTTTTTAGTTATTTTTTGAGAAGCAACTACAATTATCATTGAATTGATATATTTTATATTTCAGAACAGTAACCTTCACACTTTTCAAGAAAATCGAATTTTCGCAAAATCGTGGATTTGTATCAGATTGTATGGGAGGGGGTAGAAGGAGTAAACCTAATTGGTTCTTTTTTCCTGACATTAATAACAATGCTAATTAAGGATTTAATACAAAATCTTAGCTCGATAAAAGTTATACGTACTGAGAAAATTGGAGTATAGTATTTCATGAAAAAGTTTAGTTTGTATGGGAGGTGGTGGAAGAAGTTGGGGGATTCAAACTATTTATATACTTGCAGATTGCATTTATAATAAAAATAATATGCTTTAAATTTCAAATTAATAGCTTTCATAGTTTCCATGAAAATTTGATTATTATAAGTTTTTGAAAATGAGTCACTTTGTATGGGACGGGGTAGAAGGCGTGAGGGGAGAAAAATAAAACCTAAAACAGATTACTGCCCAAGGCAGACCTAATAATCTGTGAAAGTTTCATTGCAATCGGTGCAGCCGTTTTTGCGTGAAAGCCGGAAAGACAGACAGACAGAGAAATTTTTTAAAAACGTTTGATTCTGCTTAGTTATTGCTAAAATAAAGCAAAAAACATATTTATAGCCATTTATAAACAAATAACAGACAGACACTACAATTATATTTATATAGATTTCAAATTATGAGATAATATAGTTTCCAAAAAACTTGATTACTATTAATTATTGAAAATGAGTCATTATATATGAGAGCGGGTAGAAGAGGTGGAGCGATTTGACCCGTTCACGAACTTGGCCTTATTTTTTCGTCAAAAGCGAAGTCTAAAAAATTGTATCTTTCTAGCTCAACGCGTTCTCAAGCTAGAAAGCCCATAGACGAATGGGTGTCCGGTTTTTGAAATTTTTGTGTGATAATATTAACTTCAGAGTTATTCATTTTTTTCTCAGAGACTTATTTCTTAGCGTTACAAATATACTCGTATTTTTCGAGAAAATCCATTTATTATCGAATCCTGAAATTATGTCATTTTGGTCATTTTTTATGGGAACGGGTAGAAGGGGTTAAGCGACTTGGCCCATTCACGAACTTAATATATCGTTAAAAATGGCTTGTCCAAAATTTCAGCTTTCTAGCTCAAAGTGTTCTCCAGTTAGAGAGAACACTGACGGATGGGCAGACGGATGGTCGGACATCTGATTTTGAAATGCTTGAATGATACATAATATGAACTTCTGATTTGTTCATTTTTTCTCCGTGTCTTATTTCTTAGTGTTAAAAACTTTGTAGCAATTATACTCTCAGATTTCAGCTGAAGTATGAAAATAATGCCGTGGCAGCAGTTTTCAGAGACATCTATAGGTAGTTATGAGTTTTTCAGATAAGCTGATGAATTGATTGCAATCGCAGTTAAGTGTTAAGTAAATGACGAATTTTTTCCTATAACTCCATCTTATTAGTATCTCCTATCTTCTACCACCTTAATCTATATTGATTTCTCCCGTATACTCAACTTGAACCAAGAATAATAAAATTGCGTCCGACTTGCTGGCAGATATTTTTTCATTGAAATACCATTTCTACTCATGAGGGCAAAATTATAGGTTTATTTAAAGTTCCGATCTACTGTTAATATTGCATAATTGACGGGCGTATGTAGACTTTTGTTACTTAGTGTAACTTGTTATTGTAAAATCAACAGAGTGCCGCTGAACGTGCGAGCATTCAGCATACTCGCTAAGCTTGTTATTCACATAAGTGGTTTCTGCCGCATATTTATCCCCACATTAATACTTTTACCTGCTTTTACCATTGTTGCAATCGCGGAGTCAATAACACTACCAGTTGTTGGCGGAAGAAGAAAATTCTTGAGGCAATGTACCAATACTATCTACCTCTTGAGACATGTAGGTAGCTGATAACTCGGTTGGGAATTGTAAGTCAGTAGTATCAAGGTTATCACGTGGATAGTGTGCAGAGTTTTCGCCAAGCAATTAAGTATTAAAGAACAGGTAGATTCGAAGTGTGGCAAAATCGCGAGAGAAGGAATTGCATATCACCAATATCATCGATACCGAAACTCCACTAATATGAATTGAATTTAATTTTATTTCGTAGTGAAATTAGTTTTCTGATAAAGTACTAAAAGACTGGTGATTAATGCAATTAAGTGAAACGAATCGTGATGAGTGGCTCGCTAGAGATTAAGCGGAGAAGTGCGCGTATTGTGACAGTAATTCGAATGATGGTTAGTAGGACGACGACCGTCAAGATGTGCCTTATGGTTACTATTTTCGTGGTGTGTGTAACGTCCGTGCGTGCAGCGAAATCCGACAACTTTTTCGATGGTAAATCAACCACACCTATTACGCCAAAAAGTAAAGTAGAAAGTGAGGAATTCCTTTCGAATGCGACGTTTAGAAATGAACATAATATTTTATCGGTTGGCAATGAACTTTGGGACAACATTATTCACGATTGCTACAAAAAGCCTTCGTTTTCGTGTTTTCAGAAAAATATTTTCTGGTATCTTGATAGAACGCTCCAGTTAAAAGATTTCAATGTTACAAGCCGATTATCGTTCTATAAGAACAATATCAATTTTACTCAATATGCACCGCCGTCTAATGAACACGATCAAGATGATCTTAGTAACGAGATATCGGATGAATCCAGATCAGGTATTTTTTTTTTTACCATTGCGTGCACAAAAAAGAAAGTTTCTTCAGCTTTCGATTCAATTTTAATTTAAATATAAATAAAAAGGTGGAAAATGATTCATACATTACCTATTATTCATAAGCCACCTTATTATTTTTTATTAGATTTAATCATGCTCTACACTTACAGAATCAGCAATTGAAGAGGTCACAGATGCATTATATGACAAAAGTGTAAAATTTATGATAACTCACGACATGGAACTGAAAATGCCGGAAATACTTTTCGATGGTGCTATATTTCGAGTCTCCCCAAGGTCCATAGAAGGGAACGGTGCTATAGTAAAACTAGAACTTGTTCCCAAAATGGAAATAGAAACCAGAGAATCTGGTAGAATATTTAAAAAAAAAATTCGTAAGTTCCAAAATATTTTTCTATTATTTTCTAGAAAATACAGTAGAAATTCAATATTAATAAAACCTTGAGTAAATGATCGAGGTTTAACCTAGTGGTTAGAGTGTAGTACGTAGTTTACGTCTATCATTTTCAACTACAACAGTCCTGAATTCGAGCCTAGGGAGTTATTCGTAGGGTACCGTACTCCTTTAAGAGTATTTATACTTTTTACACTCTTGAAGAAATTTGAGAGTATTATATGTTTGATGATAAAGATGACAAAGATTGTAACGGCAAGAAATACTGCTCGCACAGAGTCGCCAAGAGTCCAGAAATATATTATATCTCTCAAGAATCACGAAACCGAACGTCTGTCTGTCCGTCCGTCTGTCCTTTCGCTCTCTAGCTTGTGAACGCGTTGAGCTACGAAGATCAAATCTTGTACACATTATTTTTGGTGAAAAGTAAGGTCAAGTTCGTGAACGAGTCAAGTTGCACCAGCCCTTCTTTCCCCCCTCCCCCCATAAAAAATGGTTCAATTTCAACTGGATACTCGATCATGACTCGAAAAATAACAACACATTATTACAGAAACAGAACAACTGCTATACATCCAACCGCAACAATCCTCTATTGTGTATGATCTCCAGATAAAGAAGAAATAGTTTGCATATTATCACCAGGCCTGTTTCTGGTGGTGACGTCTTGAAAGCTGTACTTGAAGGTGGCGAAAGTAAAGGTCTTCAATTGGGACTATTTGCCATCTTAAGTCGTCTTGATTATGCTGATGACAAGTATGTGCTTGCACATAACCGTTCGATCTTATAGTCAAATGTTCGCTCGTTGCAATTTAAATGAAAAGAGGCGGAACTGAAAATAAATGTGCATGAAACCAAGTACATGCACATGGGTTCGAACACAAGCAAACCGATTGTTCTTAACGGATCAGATGTGGAGGAGATGCAAGATTTTTGTTATCTCGGAAGCATTGTCAGCGTGGACGGAAGAGTTGAAAAGAATATCGAGGCTCGTATAAATGAGGCTCGTATAAATAAGGCTCGTCAGGCCTTGGTATCCTTTCCCACTTTTGGAGATTAAGAGAAATCTCTCTTCGCACGAAGCTGCGAGTATTTGACGCAAGCGTCAAATCCGTGTTTTTATATGGTTCTACTACGTGGAAAGTGACCGTTCGACTTACCAAAAAACTGCAAACTTTCGTGAACCAATGCCTCTGTCGCATTTTAGGAATTTTCTGGCCAGCAGTGATCTGTCTGTGGAAGAATGCTGTTTCTATCCTATGCCCCTATAGGGAGTCTTAAGAGGAAATTCATTGATTGACGATGCTGAGTAATGTAAATTCTTCTGAACAGTGTAATTGTACGTTTCTGAAGGCCATATTCAAGGAACCCGCCGGGTATTGATAACAGGTCTAAGTTTTTGATTCATTGAGCTCTACTCTATTTTTCCTTCCCTATTCCAGTAATAAGTTAAGATCTGAATACAACGAATCATTCAAATCGAAATGATTGGGATGATGCGCCATCCATTACAACTCGTATCGAGCAAAAAGGAAACTCTCAATCTTTTGATAAGGTTAGCACTAAATTAACCTGATTGCAGTTCAGCCCAGAGCTAACAACTCGATGATTGCCTCGAATTTTGTCAAAATATGTCGAAATGTGCCAAAACATTCATTAACGGCTAAAAATTTAAGTCCGTCGACAAATATGCTAAATAAAATGAATATTGTGCATTCAGGGTATGCGAGGAAGAGTATTAAAGTGTAAATAATAGCTACGGTTTGATAATTTCATGAAACAGTGCGGTTTGTATGGGAGGTGGTGGAAGGAGTGGAGGGACTCGAATAATTTTTATACTATACATCACATAAATGTGATGTAATGAAAATAATATTTTTTAAATTTCAAATTGTTAGCTTTTAGAGTTTCCAGAAAATTGATTACTGTAAATTATTGAAAATGAGTCATTTCGGGGAGGGAGTAGTAGGGGTGGAGCTATTAGGACCGTTCACGAACTTGACCTTACTTTTTCGTCAAAAACTACATTTACCAAATTTGAACTTTCTAGCTCAACGCTTTCTCAAGCTAGAGAACGCACAAATGGATGAATGGACGGACGGACGGTTGAAGTTTTTGATCGACAACAAATATTTCTTGGTACCTCTGTTCGAGTATTACTTCTTCGCGTTACAAACTTTAGACTAAACTTATAATACTCTCAGAGTATACACATGACAAGTCCATGATTGAGCATGAAGCCCAATCATAAGATAATATAGGTGAAATATAAATTATTGTGATGTTAAGAAATTTTGTATGGGTAGTGGTAGAAGGGATAACAGCATTGAACTATTTTTTTTCGTGTATTGTACCAAACTCAACCTTCAAAAATTGAATAGGTACTGAAAAAATAGTGTTTGTGAAATTGTGTAGTTATTTAGTGAAATTGTGTAGTTTTTATTCAAGGAGTAGGTGTTTTTTAGTAATTTTGTCAGGAATAACTTCGAAATTTATATCATTAATTTCAAGCCAGTAGCAATTGGAATATCCGAAAAAATTATTTTTTTTCTAAAGTTGTTAAACTGCGTTACATTGTATGGGAGAGGGTAGAATTAATGAAGCTTATCAGTTAATTTTTCCATGATAATGCTAATTAAAAACGATATTAACTACGAAATGTGAGCTCGACAAATGTTATGCGTACTGAGAAAATTAGCTTACAGTATTTAATGAAAAAGTGTAATTTGTATGGGAAGTGTTGGAAGGAGTAGGGAGACTAGAATAATTTTCAGCAAAATTTAAAATAATATATACGAAATTCCAAATTTGTAGCTCTTATATTTTCAAGAAAATTTGATTGTTAAAAATGATTCATTTTAGTATGGTAGAGGGTGGAAGGGCTAGAGCCATATGACGCGTTCATGAACTTGACTTTAATTTTTCACCAAAATGACGTGTACTAAATTTGAATTTTCTAGCTTAACGCATTCTTGAGCTACAGAACACACTTAAGGACAGGCGGACGGACATCAGGTTTTGAAATTTTTGGTGATATTATTGACTTTTGTGTCTTTAATTTTTTGCCTTATTTCTTAGCATTACAAACTTATAACACTCCCAGATTTCAAGAGTAAAAATATAAAGCACTCTCGACAGAAAAACGTCGAGATGTGATTTGAAAAATGCATATATGATACTCATATGTAAAAATAATCAACTACCATACCAAGCGTGGAAGCATCGTGCAATATGCTTCCATTTACAGGCTCTCAAATAAACAGAGATGAAGAGTGTTGATCATTTAATATCAGTATTTTATGTTTCTCATCCGGAACCCAAAGTTGTGAATTTGTGAATTTGTTTAATGATACATACGTACGTAGACATACATACATATATGTACATATATACAGCAACTTTACAATTTAAAAGATTAAATGTCTTGGTATAGAGTTGCTTCTCCTTCCCCTTCTATCACTTCCTATATAAATTTCACGAAGTTTCAAAATTTCAATTAAAATATTATTCTTCGAAACTGTCAAAGTTATCGACTTGATATTCTGAGCAAATGTAATGCAAATTTGATCTATAAACTCCTTTCCCTTTTATGCAAACGCCTAATTTTGGTAAAAGCATTATACTGATTTCCATTGAAACTGGAAAAAAGTAGAAACTTTAAATTTTATCAGGATTTGTCCCGTAATTGCAATAAATGCTACAAAAAAATATCAACTTTGATTCACTCCTTCCTAATATAGAAAATTGTATGGGAGGGGCATACAATTTTCTATATTAGAAATTCAAGAAAATCATTTCTTCTTCGAACATGTGAGAGCTATCGAATTTAAAATAGGAATAATGAATAGCGATAAGGATGTTGATAAGCAGTTTCAAAATCATCCAAAACCTTCCATATCATAATTTTGTTATATTTTTGTGTTGAACTCGCGTTATCCATATGTATGTCCCTAATATTTATGAAATCTACAAACATTAAATTCAGCACGAAATATTTGCATACCAAGTTCAGTGCCATATTCAAACATTATAAACTCTCTTCTACTCCTTCTACAACCACCCATACAAAACTTACTAAACACCGTTCTAAAGAATTTAAGATGACATATCTTCTAATACATTAAACTCATTCCCATTTCATCGAGAATATTGCATGTTTGACGATTATGTTTCGTCCAATCATAATTTGGTTTATCACTTTATTATGTTAATCTAATAATAAAGTATTGTGATCGCCACAGAAAAAAAAAATTTGCTACCCTTACTTTTTTTTCGCGTTTCATGACTAAATTAGCCTAAAAATACAAAAAAAAAAATCCGTCCCGCCGTACGCCGTACATATGGACTCATATCTCCGAGACCGTTAAAGGGAGAATATTTGTTTTTGTGTGGATTGCTGATTGGGTAAGTGAGCTCCATTATCTAAATTTTTGGGAGTGTCAGGTGGAATGGGGCGGCGGGGGGATGTAAAGATTGAAAAGCTTCACTTGCTAATATCTCCATCACGAATGCAGATAGAATGATGAAAATCAGCAGAGGTATGAAGAGGATTATGTGACAAACTTTAAAAATAATTGAATTATTTTACCCATTGGCGTCCGAAAAGGTGGGGCTAAAAACAAATTGTCGGCCGAATTGTTTTTTCAAATGATTATAGTTTCGAAATCGCTCTCTGTAAAAAATTCATGTTTTGGAGCCATTAAGGAAGTATATAGCTCCACCAGAATCAGCTTAGAGAGTGGCTAATTATTGTAAGGGAGGGTCAGGGGGGTGCAAAAAAAACACTTAAAAATTAATATTTCAACTATCTCTTAAGCTATGTAATTGAAACTTTAAACATATATTAAGATATACTAGAAAAATACGAATGTGGAAATAATAGTAGTGGGTGGAAATGAAGATCATTTCAAAAATGGTGCACTTTTCAAAATTACAAATCCTTATATCTCAAAACTGAGTATAGATATCAAATCGAAAATTGTTAGATTGTAGAACTACATAGTCGTTAATTTTGGTAAAAATTTTAAGTTGAGAGGTGTAAGGGGAAAGAGGTGGTAAGCAAAAATGTCGAAAATTTTGAGTGATTTTTTTAGGGCTCTGGTGAAAGATACAAAGTTTTAATTTTGCATGTGGATACATCTATTTAATATACAAAGAAAAATAATAATAACTTGATCCATAATTATTATAATGTGCACAAGGTGTTTCATGTGCATTGAAAAAAACACATAAACTGAAAATTTTTAAGTGAAAACTTGAAAATTTTCGAAATGCATTTAAAAAAAATTCCTTAATATACGAAATATTAACTGGTCGAAAACCTTTAAAATTTCTTACCCTTCCCATACAAAATTATTTTTTCGACCATTTCCAAGAAATCAATTATCATCTAACTATTAAAAGCTATCAGTTTGAAATTTTGCACAAAAACTTTTAAAAATAGTTGAAACAAAATCGCGTCAAAAGTTTTGAAATCGCGCTTGCCCTTCAACCCCTCCTATACAAAAGTATGATTTCGACCAATTTCATTAAATCAACTAATAACCAACAAATTAAAAGCTACGAACTTAAAATTTTGTAGAAGCACCTTACAAGAGAAATGAAATAAAACTGCATCACAAATTTTATGATTTCCTTACCCGCTCTACCCCCTCCCATACGGTTCTATGCACCGAATTTTATGAAAATTTTATGCAACTTCGTCTATGAAACTGACATTCTATACAGAGAATACTGGACGTGATTCAAGCAATCAATTAAACATCAAACACAATTAACATCTACCCACCCTTATTATTACCCCTCCCCTGCCCTCATAAGAACCCAAACTTGCAGAAACGAATGAAATATTGTTAAATTGACAACAGCCCTGCCCAAGAACTCCCTTTCATTTAGTCTTCTCTAACCACTCTAACCTGCATATTGACTTTCTACTCATTTGCAACTTGTCCCAAGAATAATAAAGTGTCGCCCGACTTGTTGGCAGTTTTTTTTCCTACTGTCGAAACGATGGGTTTATCGACTAATATGAAAAATCACGAATATATTTGTTATTTTTTAACCGATGACACTATATAAAAACCTAATTTGCCATCAAACATTAATTATAGTGCCGAACGTGGCCCAAAAATAGAATCGTGTGACGGTATTTTTCCACCTAGAAATATAAATCCAAATTCCTTACCAAAGAAAAAAAGTAAAATATGGATTGACTGTCGAACAGACAGTGGGTCGAATTAATAAAAGCTTGTTCTGCTAAAAACTAGAAGAATTTATTAGGTAAAATAACAATTAGCAGCTTTTACTCACGTCCGTATTCCAAAAATGTTTTATTGCAGTTGGTTTGTTCGAAAATGTTTTTATCCAAAATGGTATAAAAAGGAATAAGACTTAATATTCATAATATATATTCAATAAGTTCGTAGGATGACTAATAAAACATCAACTTGTAGGCAAAATTCGACTTTATTCTTCAACATAGTCTCCTATAAGAATAATACATTCAGTCCAACGCTCCTCTAACATTTCGATGCCTTTTTTGAAGAACCATTTATGTTTGACCTTAAAATATGCTTCAGTTTTGGCAATCACATCTTCATTGGAGGCAAATCTGTTTTCCTACAGGTGTGTGAACAGGTAGTAGTCGCTGGGAGCCAGATCCAGAGAATTCGGTGGGTGGGGAAGCCATTCGAACTTCAATTCGTGCACTTTGGCCATCGTTACCATCGACTTGTGAATCGGTACATTATCTTGCTGACAGACCACTTTTACTTTATTATTTTAATAATAAAGTATTGTGATCGATTTGGAAAAAAATGCTACCCTGAAACTTTGTTTTTTTGCGATTCTTAGTCATGATAGCCTAAAAATACACAGAAAAAAAAATCCGTCTCTCTGTACGCTGTTCGCCGTACGTTAAGCGCACCGTGTACGTTAAGTGCACATTAATTTTCAAACCATTCATGATGGAAGGAATTGTAGCTAATTGCGGTTCTCAGGCGGACAGCCATTTTGCGGGGTGTAAGGGTTCAGGGGGAGGCGGGGGAGCACTAAAACCGAAAACTAAGAATTCAAACATCTCATCAATAGTTCCAGCTAGGAAGCTGAAAATTAATACACATATAGAGGGGTTTGTTGGACAAACTCTAAAAAATAATTTAATTTTTTTATCCATTAGGGTCCAAAATTTTGTGCTCGAATTTTTTTCAAATGATTATATCTTCGAAATTTCTCACCGAAAAAAATTCATATTTCGGGACAAAATTATTTTTTCGACCATTCACCTAACTATTAAAAACTATCAATTTTAAATTTTGCACATGAACTTTTGAAAATATTTGAAACGAAACTGGGTCATGTTTTGAAATCGCGCTGCCCTTCTACCCCCTCCCATACAAAAGTATAATCCGAATTTCAATAAATCAACTACTAACCAACAAATTATAAGCTATCAACTTTAAATTTTGTACGAGCACCATACAAGAGAAATGAAATAAGAGTGCACCACAAATTTTACAATTCCCATTCGGCCCAATGATTGGTTTCGTGAATATAAAATACACCGAATTTTACGAAAATTCTATGCAACTTCGTTTATGAAACTGACATTATATACATACATATACAATATTGGACGTGATTCAAGCAATCAATTAAAAAATTATTAACCCGACGTTACTATCACCCTTCCCCCTCCCCTCATGAAAGCGGGTTCCACTTAGTCTTCCTTCACCACTCTAACTTTGACTTTCCATGCATCCTCAACTTGTCCCAAAAATAATAAAGTTGCGCCCGACTTGTTGGCAGTTTAGTTTCTTCTTCATTTGAGGTAATTTTTTGGCATTTATTGCTTCAAACGCACCAACAACGCCATATAATATTCGCTATTGATCTTCTCACCCTTTTGAAGATAGTCAATGAATATTATAACAAGCGCATCCCAAAAAAAAAACGGTAGCCTAAACCTTCTCGGCTGACGTTTGCATTTTCGGCCGCTTCGAACTGCATTCACTGGCTTCTTGCCACTCAGCTGACTACCTTTAACTTTGGAGTATAGTGATTTATCCATGTTTCATCCATTGTCGCATACCGTATGATAAAAGTCCTTTTTATTACGTTAGAACAGCTTCAAGCAGCGATCTAAATCGTCGTCATGGAAAAATATTCATGCAAAATGTTGAATACACTGCCTGTTGATATCGTTAAGGTGGAAGCTATCTCACTTACCTTCAATTTACGATCGGCCAAAACTATTTTGAGGATTTTTTCATGTTTTCTGCAGCAATTGCCGAATTTGGGTGACCAGATCATTCAGCATCATTGGTGGAGGCTAACGATTTGTGAATAGTCGCGCCATCTATATGTCATCCTACGAACTTATTGAACGATATTGTATTTAGCTAACTAAAAGTGACTAAACCTTTGACCAATAAATACATGTATTAAACTGTTGTGCTATTTATGTTACTAATTATCTTTGAAGTTATTCAACAGTTTGGCTTCTTCCTGAGTGCTGAATTTCTCCAAATTGGCCAAAGCAGTATGAACGAAAACTAGTTTCTGCCTAAATGGTTTGGTTGTGAGCACTAGTGGTGCATGTGACACACCTTCGAAGCAATAATTGCATATCCTTTGCAATAGTTCATATTCAGACCTCAATCCACCTGAAAAACGAGAATCTAGAGTAGAGGGAAATTGAGAACGGGTGCGAAATATGCCTAGACAGTAGGACGAGTTCGAATATCTTTGGGAGTTTTAAAATATTATTGTCAGAGTCACCTTGTTAATGGGTTCTGTCGTTTTAACTCTTTTTACACCGAAGGATGTAGTAGGATAGGTTAGTTCGTGAAGAGGTTGAACACCAATGTACTTAGGCCACGAGTGGGCTCATTGTACGGCTCCGTGTTTTTACCATATGGACCTACATATCATTTAGCTAGCCTACTCTACCGGTGAAACGAATGAGCTTAATCGGAAGTACTATCCGAGAATTTGTCTTCGATTTGTTCGGAGACATGGGCAATGGCAGAGGAAATGTTATACATACTCATCTTCCTTACCACAGCCTCTGCAAATATCCTCGGTTGTAGTTTGAAGTCGTGTTTTCTAAGAAGTACCCCGTGACTCTACTTGAAATTGGTTTTAAATTGGTCCCGAGCCATGCGTCAAAAATGTCAAGTCTCACAGCTGTAATACCTACCTTCTCCATAATTACAACATTCATTGGAAGAAGACCCAAAATGGCTTCCAGTCTTGCTGTGGGCATTATAAGCAATGTTCTCGTCAGTCAATTCTCTGAATCAGTCAATAGTGATTTATGTAGTTCGGTACTTTCCCATCATACTAGCGTACCGAATGTAACGATTGGTAGAATTATATTAATATACATCCACCATACCATATGGTATTTAGCTACAGTCTCAATTTTTCGCTACAAGTTTTTTGTTTACATATAAAGAAGGCTTTACTGGCTTTCTCAATTCTTTCTTTGACATTCAATTGCTATCCAAGTTTGCTGTTCAAGATGATTCACAGATAAGTTACCCTATCTGAAAGGTTTCGAGCAACTCCCCCAACGGATGGCAGATTGAAACTTTCTGTACGTCGTCTTCTAGTGAAAAGTATGAGTGTAGTCTTATCACGGTTGATTCACAATCCGCACAAATATGACCAACCGTTATCACGGTTTAATGCACTTTAATCACATCAGTTCGCCTAAAGTTTTAGGGTAATTGCTACTAATTTCGATGACTAAGACATCCTCATAGGTGATTGTGCAATAACAAGCAGCTGCGAGTGGATACCATTCATGGCTAACGGCCAAAATATTGGTGACATGATCCCTCCTTGTAGTATTTCTCTATCCTCTTGTTTTGTTCTAGAGTCATTTCTCATTGTGACAGTAATTTTTCCTCCCACCAACATGTTGAAAAACCATTCAGTCAGAATTGAATTTAAACCTCGACGCTCCTGGTTTTCAGCGCATTGGTGCATACACATTGTAACAATAAAGTATGGAGAATTTGTAATTAACATTACTTTGGAAAATGATATTTCAAATTTTTTTTGATAAGGAGGTAGAACGACCCTACGAGTGGTACAATGCCTTTAAGAACGGTTGCGAGGTCGAGGTTGCCTCGTTCTGGATGACCTCCGTCCTCTTCAACTGACGAAAATGTTCAAAATGTGAAGGAAATGGTGCTCGAAAATCGTCATGCCAGTGTTAGGGAGATAGGAAAATAAATATTTTGCGTTTTATTTACAAATTCTCGGTACTTTTTGGTAACAATGTATATTGAACAAACCCTATTCATCCGCGAAACCAGAAAAAGTGTATTTCTTACGATCCATAAATTTTTGATACTACAGTGAGCACAACCGTTTCCACAGGCCGTCCTTTCTTGGAAAGAACTAAGTTCGACGGTGTTTATACTGTCTCTTATGTGAATATCTATCAGTCATTCAAGGGTTTTTGGAATGAAAGATGTCAGACTTATTGGCCTTTAGTCCTTCGGTTGTGTATGACTACTTTTATTTGCCTTCGGTATGAAAACCACCTTCACCTCTTTCTACTTCGAAGGCACATATCTTAAAGGAAAATAATGATGCTGTCTAGGCTATGCTGTAGCATAGCAAAAATTATCCCATCTGGTCCCGCCGACTTAAAAAGCTTGAAGGCTTCCACATTGCTTTTTCCTGGGTTATAATTTCATTCACTATGCGAGGAGCGTTTGAATTGTCATTATCTATTACCCGGTTATAATCAAAGTAATCCCGTCGTCTGAATTTCCACACCCCTGGAAGTGGCCATCCAGAAGCAGCTCCACGTGCATGAACGAACGCTCTTTTACAGGGACCCGACCATGGAAAGGCTTTTTGACAGAACTTTTTTAAGTTTAGCCACTTCATTCAATGAAGCAATAGTTGCGCAGAACTATGGCCAAGGTTGCCTCCACAGAGAGCTTAATTTCACTCAGCACGGCTTTGTGGGCTTCCCGGTCAGTTTCTTGCGTACTATTTCGTGCTTTATTTTGAAGTTTCCTAGCTTTATGGCGTAATGAATGGATCTCACCGTTTCAAGCAAGCCATATCATACCTCCTCATAATCACAGCTGTTAAGAAGTTAATGTCCTCCTCAATGGCTTCCCGAGAAACCATCCAATCTCTCACTCCGAAGGTTGACAACAAGGATACAACAATAAATAGTCTCGAGGTTCCGGTCTTTTAATGTGACGCTGGCGTGGGTTAGACGGGGAACATTGTCTTGCCTAGAGTTATAAAGCAGCTTCATACTTGAATTGCGTTCAAAATTCTCTATTTTGAATGTTAGTTTCACTTCTTCTACAATGGTACTACAGCCCAAATCGGGCCTTGGCCTCCTGACCTTCAGGTTTCTTAATATTTCTCAGTATTTATTATGGAAGGGTTGTTAGACCTTCGCGCGACCCTCCATCTATGAATTTTCATTTTCGTAGATTGAGGTGACGAAGGTATACCCAAGCAGGCAGTGTGCTGGAATTTTGCGTCGACCGGAATTTGAACTAACGGACCTTTGCATTGTAAACAAACACGCTACCCGCTAGGCTACACCCTAGCTGTTAGTTTCACAGACGAAGTAAATTCTCCGAAATTCGAAGCATTTTATATTCATGAAACCATACAGTTGTATGGGATGGGGTAGAATAGTTAGGGATATCGTAAAATTTGTGATGCAGTTTTATTTCGTTCCTTTTGGAAAGTTTTTGCAAAATTTTAATTTGGTATTTTTTAAAGTATTTGTGCAAATTTTGAAGTTAATAGCTTCAAATGTGTTGGTGATATTTGATTTAATAAAAATGGTCGACATAATAATTTCGTATGGGAGTTGCGCAATTTTATTATTATTGCGGTAAGTGTAGAACGCGCATATAGGTATATATATATATATATATATATATATTTATATATGTATATATCAATACATAGATGTATAGAAAGACAGCTATCCTGAAGCTGAAGTAGTTATAAGTTATAAAGTAGTTCCTGGGATAGTTCTGTCTGATTTTATAGTAGCAACACATATTTTCACAAAACTATTTAAATTGATCCTTCCTGATCGTCAAGACTGGGTGTCCTTCAGGCCCAATCTAAGAAAACTGATACATATATGGTTCAAGAAAAAAGGGGGAGGTGCTCAACTATTTGGAGTACGTCCCAGTACTAGTATCTATGCCAGATTGCGTAAGTTCTGCACTGTTTTCCAAGCTGAAATACATTCAATTCAAATAAGTATTTGGGAGAATATAAACAGAGCATACCATGATCAGGACATTCACATTTTCTCTAATAGCACGGCGACAATTCTAGCTTTTCAATAATCACAAATACGATCAAAGCTCGTGTGTGCCTTCAGGTACTAATAAAACTAGCGAATAAAAACAGATTAACTCTCATATTAATCATGGACCCAGTGGCCTTGAGGGAAGCTGATTCATTGGCCGGAAAAAAATTGGAATCTGATTTCGCGGGTACTCTTCCTTTTTGCGGGATGCAGTTCAGTACTGCATAATGAATATCCAAATGTATCCAAAATCACAGTGTGCCCATTACTGGGACTTGGTATTAGATAATAAGCATGCCAAGCTTTTTATGCCAAAACATTTGGTCAAAAAAATATCAGCAGTTCAACAGAAATCAGACTAGACTCTTGGTAGATGTCCTAACTGGACCACATGCAAAACCATCTCCAGAATGTGTAATGGGGAATAGAAAATACCAGAATATATTTTCTATATTCTTTGTGAATGTGAATCACTGGTTAACGAAATACTTCTTCATTTCGGTCAACGGTTCATAAGCCCAAGTGAATTTTTGACCATTTCTCTACGTAAGCTTTATCAATAGCGCGGGAGTCAGTGAGGAACTCTAAAATATAATAAAATGTATTTTTTTACGTTTACTTAGGCGAATGTATATATATGTACATATATGCATGACGAATGTATATATATATCTGTATTTGGAATCGAAACCCAGGCGCGAGCACTCTACCACCAAGCCACCAACTCTGATAAACTTACCTTGCCAAAGTGTACTCATTTACTTAAAGTTGATAGTTTTTTTTATTTGGAGAACCCTTTATACTCATTTTCGGAGGCTTAGGGTGGACTATTTAGTGGATAGTTTTTCTAGTACTTTCATGTTTTAGCGAATTTATTTATTTTTATTTTTGTACGATCATCGAAAATAACTTAGGGGGCCACCCTCTAATGTGCGATGCACAGTTAAGTCAACATGGGGAACAAGTGGATTAGGAAAATTAGTAGAGAGACACTGGAGGGAAAATTTTGAAGTAGATGTGAACGTTGCTCTTAAATTTTTGGAGGTTGCATTCGTTGGAAAGATATTGTCTAGTAATGAATTCCACATCATTGTCGTCCGAAGAATGAAGGAATGCCTTATTTTTTGTTCTCCACAGCAAGGACTTCACAGTGTACTCTCGTGAGCGTGCAGCTTCGCTTTTAGTTCCTTGCTGCAATTACCATGGAAATATCTATAGTAAATGCAGAGTGCTCCCATATTTCAATGAGTCAATTCCGGCCAATATTGTTTCATTTATAATTAATCGAAATGCATGTTTTTGAATACGGTCGAGCAAAGCTATGTGTGGTCTTGGGGCCCCAGCTCAAACATGTGAGTTTTACTCAAGACGTGGTCGGATATAAAACTTATAGATGGTAGCTAGTTCGGAGGCAAAAAAATATTTTTTACACTTTCGCAGAACACTTGGACGTTTCGAAGCAACGAGAGCGACTTCGTAGATGTGTTGGCTGCAATCAAGGCGATTGTTAAATTTTACACCTAGTAACGTAAAGTCTGCAGAAGGTGACATATGTATGCTATTTATTATCGGCGACGTCACTTTTAATGAGTCTCTGTTTTCTACCGTCGGATTGTTGTGAATGGCAAGAAACGGCTACTTCCTGGCTCTAATTGCTTCGAGGTACTAATTGTTGAACCATGAATCATTTACAGGTCTGATCCTTCTGAGATTGCATGGAATAAAAAGCCTCATATGATTGTCTTGGTCACAAGTTCGAAAGGAAGTCACAATTTCCGGACTCAAAGCTCAGCCTCCAATCAAAGAGCGCGATAGAATGAATTAAGCTACTCTCAATTAGCTTTCTTATAGTGCCATACCGTTCTACTTGATGTCGTTGTAGTTCGTTGATTTGCTACTGTGATAGGAAACTGTGCTCGACTCATAAAATGTTGAGATGTTCCAATTGGAGTCAATAACCTCATACTTTAGTGGGTGGGTGTTTAAAAAGAGGTCAAGTTAATTTGAAAACTGGCCTGCAATGTCAGGTAGACAAGTGGGGTTGTCTACCAGCTGTACTAAACTGTTGATAGATGCGAAGAGCTCAGCGTCACGACCCGGCTGGTCCGTATGCGTAGAATGTTTAAGCCAGACAATGTTATGAACATTGAAATCGCCCGTGACAACGATTTCAGCGTCAAGTTGTGCATATATAGCTTCAATAACGGTTGACAGCTTATCATTTTCTATGATGGTGTTTGCTGTACTCATTACATGACTTCTGCAAACATAGCAGAAATAAGCGATGTGCTTACGAGCAGTTATTTTTTTCCAGTTGAAGTTGAATTCTGGATCTCAACATGTTCTCAAAACAAAAAAAAAACTTAATAGAATTCCGATTGAACGTAAAGCACCCATCTTCTCTTCTGAGAGCCTTTCGTTAGTTAATTTTTCGGATGCCTGTTTTAATATCCACATTTCGCTGCCATAGCGTAGCACAGGTCTTACAATTGTATTACATACTTATACTAGAGTACTAGAAATTTGCTCTAAAGTTTGTAATGCCAAGAAATAAGGCTCGGAGAACAAAATGAATAATACAGAAGTTAATATTATCACTCAAAAATCTCAAAACCGGATGTCCGTCCGTGCGCTCTCTAGCTTGAGAACGCGTTGAGCTAGAAAGCTCAAATTTCGTACACGTTGTTTTTGACAAAAAAGTAAGGTCAAGTTCGTGAACGGGCCAAATCGCTCTACCTCTTCTACCGCCTCCCATACAAAATGACACAATTGTGCAATTTGACAACAAACGGATTTACTCGAAAAGTATAAAAGGTATTGGCCTCAAATTTGGAACATGTTAATTTTATGATAATATCAATTTATTGTATAAAAATTCTGCGTCTCCTCCCCCTCCTTCTGCCACCTCCCATACAAACTGTATTTGTCATGAATTACTCTAAACCAATTTAGTCAGTACGTATAAAATTTAGCGGGCTGAAATTCTGCACCATATATTTATTCAAAATTGTTAGTAAGGCCAAAAAAAAACCTAACAGGGCTACGATTGCGCATAAAGCGCAAACTTACGATACTCTAGATGAAATAGAATTTTTTGTCATCCCAAGAAATTTTGAATGGGGAGTGTTAGAAGGGGTGTTAGCATTGAACTAATTTTTTCCCATCATGCTAAAGTAGCTATAAAAATGTTTTATACAAAATGCTTACTACAAAAATTGAATGGGAACTGAGAAAATTAGTGAGTTGGATTTAGTGAAAATGTGCAGTTTGTATGGGAGGTGGTAGAAAGAGTGGGGGGATTTTAGTGATTTTTTCAGAAATAAGTAGGAATATTATAAAATTGACAACCCTTAAATTTCAGATTAGTACCATTCATACTTTTCAAGAAAATCGATTTTTGTGAAGTTGTGAAACTGTGTCATATTGTATGGAAGGGGGTAGAAGCAGTGAAGCTAATCAAATATTTTTTTCTGATCTCAGTGATAATACTAATTTAGTACTTATTACAAAATGTGAGCTCTATAAATGTTATATGTTCTGAGAAAATCGTCTTAGAGCATTTCATGAAAAAGTGTAGTTTGTATGGGAGGGGGTGGAAGGAGAGAGAGGACGCAAATAATTTTTCTACTGTAGATTTAGATCATTATAAAAGTAATATATCATAAAACTCAGACTAATACCTTTTATACTTTTCGAGTAAATTAATTTATTGTTAAATTGCGAATTTGTGTCATTTTGTATGGGAGGGGGTAGAAGGGGTGAAGGTAATCGTCTAATTTTTTTTCGCCATACTAACAATTTTAAATAAATATTTGGTGCACAATTTCAGCCCGCTAAATTTTATACGCACTGAGTGTATTGGCTTAGAGTAATTCATGACAAGTACAGTTTGCATGGGAGGTGGTAGAAGGAGGAGGAGTACACGCATAATTTCTATACGGTAGATTAATATTATTATAAAAGAGATATTTTCTAAATTTCAGGCCAATAGCTTTTATACTTTTCGAGCAAATCCTTTAATTGTCAAATTGTGCAATTGTGTCATTTTGTATGGAGGGTAGAAGGGGTGGAGCGATTTGGCCCGTTCACGAACTTGACCTTACTTTTTTGTCAAAAACGACGTGTACAAAATTTGAACAGTCTAGCTCAACGCGTTCTCAAGCTAGAGAGCGAACAGACGGACGGACAGACGGACGGACGGACAGACGGACATCCGGTTTTGAGATTTTTGAGTGATAACATTAACTTCTGTATCATTCATTTTTTTCTCCAAGCCTTATTTCTTAGCGTTAAAAACCTTAAAGCAAACTTATAATACTCTCAGATTTCATCTAGAGTATAAAAAGTTATTAATCTGAATTTCGGAAGATATTACTTTCATATGGATTTCAATCTAGAGTAGAAAAGTTATTTGCGTCCTCCCTCTCCTTCCACCCCCTCCCATACAAACTATTCTTTTTCGTGAAATGCTCTAAGACGATTTTTTCAAAACATATAAAATTTAGTGAGCTCATATTTTGTAATAAATACTTAATTATTATTATCACTAAGATCAGAAAAAAAATATTTGATTAACTTAACTGCTTCTACCACCTCCCATACAATATGACACAGTTTCACAACTTCACAAAATGTATGAATGTTACTAGTCTTAAATTTACGAGATGTCAATTTTATGATATTCTTAGTTATTTCTGTAAAAATCACTAAGATCCCCCCACTCTTTCTACCAGCTCCCATACAAACTGCACATTTTCACTAAATCCAACTCACTAATTTTCTCAGTTCCCATTCAATTTTTGGAGTAAGCATTTTGTAACAAAAAACAACAAAAAACATTTTTATAGCTACTTTAGCATGATGGGGAAAAATTAGATCAATGGTATCACCCCTTCCAACGCTCCCCATACAAAATTTCTTGGGATCACAAAAAATTTTATTTCATCTAGAGTATCGTAAGATTGCGCTTTACGCGCAATCGTTGCCCTGTTATGTTTATACTCTAGATGAAATCTGAAAGTATATTGTGTTTGCCTTACCGTTTGTAACGCTAAGAAATAACGCTCGCACAGAGCCGCCAAGGGTACAGAAATATTTCTTGTCGCTCAATAACCTCGATTCCGAGTGACCGTCTGTCCGTCTGTGCGTCTGTCTACAGCATAACTCTCGAAAGCTCTGAGTTATAGCGCTAAAAATTTTTGTGTGTCATTTTTAGCAAAAAGGTAACTTTAAGTTCGTGAATGGACTATATCCCTCACCTCCTTCTACCCCGCCCATACAAATTTCATGAAATTTCGAAATATAAATTAATTGATTTTTCTTTGAAACTGTTTAAGCTATCTGAAATTTAGGTCAAAGAATAATCATATAGATGTTATTAATAACAAGGAATATTGACCCGATCCCCTTACTCCTTCTACCCCCTCCCATACAAATGGACAATTTTGAAAAATACATATTTTCGATTTTCATTGAAACTAGAAAAGCTGAAAAGATGAAATTTTGTCAGTATTAATTTCACTATAATTGAAATTTATTTCAAAAATAATTATTAACTTCACCTTACTCCTTCTACCCCCTCCCATACAAATTTCACGAAATTTTGAAATTTAAATTAAATTATCTTTCTTCGAAACTGGTAAAGCTATCAACTAGATATTTTGTATAAAGTATACAAATATAAATATTAATAATGCGAAAAAAAATTGTTTTGATCCGTACTCTTCTTCTACCTCCTCCCATACAAATGCATAATTTTTGTTAAAAGCATTTTATCGATTTCCATTGAAACTAGAAAAAGTACAAACTTCAAATTTTGCCAGAACTTGTTTCTTAATAATTGAAATAAGTGTCAGAAAGAATTATCAGCTCCGCTTCACTCCTTCTACCACCTGCCATACAAATATCTGTATTATAAATTCGAGAAAAGCATTTCTCCTTCGAATATATGAGAGCTATAGACTTTGAAATTGAATCAAATCATGGTGATAAGAGTGATGATAGGCAGTTTTAAAATCATCTAAAATGTTCCACAGATATTTATATGGGAGGGGGTATCACTCCTTCTACCCCCTCCCATATAAATATCTGTGGAACATTTTAGATGATTTTAAAACTGCCTATCATCACTCTTATCACCATGATTTGATTCAATTTCAAAGTCTATAGCTCTCATATATTCGAAGGAGAAATGCTTTTCTCGAATTTATAATACAGATATTTGTATGGCAGGTGGTAGAAGGAGTGAAGCGGAGCTGATAATTCTTTCTGACACTTATTTCAATTATTAAGAAACAAGTTCTGGCAAAATTTGAAGTTTGTACTTTTTCTAGTTTCAATGGAAAGGATGAGCTGATAATTTTTTCTAAAATTTATTGCAACTATTAAAAAACAAATTCTGACAAAATTTTAAGTTTGTAGTTTTTCTAGTTTTAATGGAAATCGATATAATGCATTTAACAAAAAATATGCATTTGTATGGGAGGGGGTAGTAGGAGTGTAAGGATCAAAACAATTTTTTTTCCGTTATTGATATTTCTATTTTTATACCTTATACAAAATATCAAGTTGATAGCTTTAACAGTTTCGAAGAAAAATAATTTAATTTAAATTTGAAAATTTCGTAAAATTTGTATGGGAGGGGGTAGAAGGAGTGAGGTGAAGTTGATATATTTTTTTAAAACTAATTGCAATTATAGTAAAATCAATTTTGGGAAAATGTTGTCTTTTCTGCTTTACTAGTTTTTTCATTGAAAATCGAAAATATATATTTTTCAAAATTGTTCATTTGTATGGGAGGGGGTAGAAAGAGTGAGGGGATCTGAGATCAATATTCCGTAATATTAATGACATCTATATCATAACACTTTGAACTAAATTTCAAGTCGATAGCTTAAATAGTTTTAAAGAAAAATCAATTTCTCGCGGAATAGTGATGCTCCTTCTACCCCCTCCCATACAAATGGGCAATTTTGAAAAATACATATTCTCGATTTTCTTGAAACTATAATAGTAAAGCTCAAAAGACGAAATTTTGCCACAATTAATTCTACTATAATTCCAATTAGTTTTAAAAAGAATTATCAACTTCACCTAACTACTTTTACCCCCTGCCATACAAATTTCACGAAATATTGAAATTTAAATTAAACTATTTTTCTTCGAAACTGTCAAAGCTATCAACTTGATATTTTGTGTAAAGTGTAAAAACAGAAATATTAATAACGTGAAAAATGTGGGATATAAATCTGCTTACTTAAGTGGCTCTTTGAAGAAAACGCTTTGTATTTTGTTGGAATCAGAACCATAAATTATTAAGAATGATCCATTGTATGGGAGTGGGTAGCAGGAGTGAAGTTACTCGGTTAAGTTTTTTCCCAATATTAATAATAATGGTAATTAAGGATTAAGTACAACATTTTAGCTCGATGAAATTTAAATGTTCTGAGAAAATTAGGGGGTAGAAGGAGTGAAGCTAATCGGTTAGTTTTTAACCAATTTAATTATAATGTTAATTAAGGATTTAATGTAACATTTTAGCTCGATGGAAGTTAGACGTACTGAGAAAATTGGTGTAAAGTGGTTCATGAGAAAGTGTAGTTTGTATGGGAGGTGGTGGAAGGAGTGAGGGAACTCAAATAATTTGTATGCCAAAAGACTGCATTTATAATAGAAATAAGATATTCCAAATTTCGAATTAATAGCTTTTATAGTTTCCAGGAAAATTTGATTAATATATGTTTTTGAAAATGAGTCACTTGTATGGGAGGGAGTAGAAGGCGTGAGGGGAGTGAAATAAAACCAAAAAACAGATTACATCCCGATGGACACGTAATAAACTGTGCAAGTTTCATTATAATCGGTTCAGCCGTTTGTGCGTGAAAAGCGGCCGGACAGACAACAATGTCAAAAATGTGTTTTTATGCTTAGTTATTGCTAAAATAACGCAAAAACCTAACTTATAGCCATTTGTAAGCAAATAACAGACAGACACTACAATTATATTAATATGTATAGATTTGCTTTCTTGTCCCAGAAGTGCTCTCCTGCCCTCTGCATGGATCGCACGTTCCAAGATCCGAAGGAATTTTGCATTTTTCATTTGCGTGGTCGTTGCACTTATCAGTTTATCAAGTCAAGTCCGGATGGACAAGACCAGTACCCAATAGCTACCACGTGGAGGTATGATGAGCAGAATTGATGTGTATATGATAGTTACAACACTAGGCGTCGCCTAATGATGCCAATCAAATGCCTGCACTATTTATACCCATCCAAACACCATGAAGAAATTGATTTATAAAACATTTCGGATAGGGAAAGATGTGATTTTTTTTTTTTTTAAATTCGGTTCATACTTTTATGTAAAAATAAATATTTTTCTTTTATGTTTATACATATATTTCTTACATTACAAAAAAACTGTTAACTCTTTTCTCATCCCAGTTATTTATTTTAGATAAGTATAAAATTTGTTTGTAGAAAGCGCTAATAATTAAGTTAAGAAGACAATAATGGAAAATAATTAGATATAAGTATTAAAAAAGTTAATCACATTCGATGAAATATAAAACTATATGTGCTTCAATTCATTACCATTAGATATGGTATGCTATTTTACATACCTGCGATTTTTTCACTGCTCTTTTAAAATAGCAAGCGCATATTGCGATTGAAAATTTAAAAGAGCAAATGCATACTGCTTATGGTCTATCGCCAATAAAATTACCGCAATGACCACCGCTACAAGTTCCAGAGTTTTTATTCGCACATTGATTGCCCAGCTGACACATCTCATCTCATCCCGACAAGATCATAGCTCAGAACAAAGCTCGCCAAACAAATCGCCACTTACCCACGAAAGCGCACCTCATTGACCATTTCACACGTTCACCGTACCGATCAGATCAAAGTCCGCTAAGCAAATTGCAGTCGCACTTCACCGACCAACCTGTTCATAGAGCATCAACCAGCACCCTTCAGCTCTAACCTAACCGATCGAGTTGCGAAGGAGCTTTCATATGAACGTCGTTCATATGGAAGCTCTTTCGTTGCTCGATTGCAGTTTGGGATATCTAATATATTTTATTGTCTTTCTTTGTAACTGTTCACTGATCGCGCTCAGTGATATCTGCAAACTGTTCACTGCTCAGCTCAGTGGTATCAAAGACTATCAATAACATAAGATATCTCAAGACTAAATTGAAGTCTTTGCTGATATCTACACACTGTTCGTGCTCATTACTAATGCTTTACACTGAGGAAGTATAGTAATGAATGAACAGATGAACAAGTCGTAGGTGAAGTGCGACTTCAATTTGCTTAGCGAGCTATGATCTGATCGGTAAGTTTTATGATCGGTGAGGTAGGATGAGCGGAGTGGTCAATGAGGTGCGCTTTCCTGGGTAAGCGGTGATTTGTTTGGCGAGATTTGTTCTGAGTTACGATCGTGTTGGAGTGAGGTGGGATATGTGAGTTGCGGCTATTGCAAGATCTGCCATTTTATGTTGCAGTCCATTATGTCGATAAGGGTTTTACGTTCTTCATTGATGAATTGTTTGTGTGAGTAATATCGGGTGAAAAAAAGAAAACAATAGACCCTTTTGGTTGGGTTTTCTATGACCGAGTGTTTTGTTTTATTTGGTTTGTCTACATGCAATGCAATTGATATTTTTGCTACCATGACGGGATTGCGCTCGATCGTTTTTTCGTACTTTGGATAGTAAAAGAAAATCTCTTTATTACGGGGGGAAATATTCACTAGGCGGACTGAGCTGGTGGTACTGAGCATGAGGTTGGGTCTTCCTGATTGTTAGATATAGGATTTCGCATAAAAATTACTGTTTTGTATGTTTTTTTTTTTTTTGTATTGAGATGTGTTATTAACCACTATCTAATTGAATACTAAATACTTTGAGTTTTCTGTGCTCTCCCGTTTAATTCATTTCGTTTTCCTATTTTAATTTGAATCATTGCTAAATTTAAAAAAATGAAGTAGCAGCTCTTTTCGAAGATCACAGCCAATAGCATATGCATTCGATTCTCACTCTTGGCAGTAAATTTTTTTAAGCACACACAAATTTTTCAGTTGCTACTGGCAATCAAAAATTATTCAAAATAAAATGAACAAATGATGTAAAAGTGAAATATGTAGTTCTACTTCTAAAAGGGTTATATACTCAGTAGATGGTTTCTGTTCGCTTTATATTACTCAGTCCCCGTAACATCTATAAATATTTGTCTGTAGACAGTACAACTGAAATATATACCACCTTCACCACTCGTTCTCACTCCCCTTTCCCTACCTTCCCAATCTCATTCCTTCCTTTCATGGCTGTATTTGTGCATTGGTCATAAAGGCCGAAATTGCCTATAACACAGTCGCCTGTTTGATGAAAATTCATTTGAAATAAATCACATAATCTTGTTTTTCAATACCTACGTATAGAAATATGATTGGGCATAATGCCTAATCACAATTTTTTTATGTTTTTTAATTATGATATTTATTACTCTTAATCAATCTAATTTTTTTTAATAAATAATAAACAATTTTATTTTAATTTCAGAAAAGTTCTTCAAAAATAAACTTTTACTGTCGTTTCTTGCTCTTATTTTGATAGTAAAACTCATAAAAATAAAGCTTTTTTGGCTCCTACCTATTATTGTCGGAGTCGGAACCGCTAAAAAATTATTGCTTAAGTTCCTGTTATTCCTTTTCCCCGCCTTGTCACATCTATTCAAATTGTGCTCATATTATCAAGAGAATTACCATCAAACCAAATATCATCATCATCATCACTCGATAAACCATCATCACACGGTATGTTCTATTATTGGATTGGTAAATACAATTATTGTATAAGAAACCCCAATGTTTTAAAAAATTCATCATAGATTTTACATTTTGTAAATAAAAATTCTTTGTAAAATTGATAATAATCATAATTTGAAATCGCCATAAGAGTACTAAATAAATTTAATTGCAATACATTGAAACGGCTTCATAAATCTAGGGCATATGCCGCAAGTACAAATTACGGTCAGATATTGCTTCCGCAATATTTCAAGTGAAAGTTTCAACAAAATATTGTGTGACAGTTAATTAATTTTACAAATGAATCCACAGTGAAACTTGCATTTTAAATCAAAGCTTGCGCATACATTCACACATTGGAAATTTTTTCCCAGGTTGTTCCTGTATGGTACAACGAACATGACCACCACTCTAGTAGTGCTGTCATACCAAACGGACCAGAACTCATTTTCACAAATCCTCCCAAAGGTAATCCAGCTGATTATATACATGGATCACCGCATGGAGCACTGCATGGATCTCCGCATGGATCACCACATGGACCAACGCATGGATCCCATCACGGACCACCGCATCATGCACATTATCCCACCGGCTGGGAGAGCTCTGGGCCTGGCCTTGGCTCCGAGTAAGTAAAACCTTTTATTAAGTTTAAATCATTTCAAAACTTAACTTTTCTATAGATATATCGGCGATATTAACCGAAATGCTCAGGTGGAGAGCAATGGTAGCTTTAAACCGAAATTGGACGATGCTAACGAACTAAGTTCATGGGGATTAGGAACTACTTATGCACCCACCGCTAGTCATAGTTATAATATAAATCCATTAATGGAAGACCAACCCAGGTGAGCAAGGCCCTGCAGTGCTGTACTTTGTGTATCATTGATGTCATATAAATGTATTTCTCCATTTAGTTTGGTTAATCAAAAATTGAAGACGCTCGGCCCAGTTTACGTTCAGAAGAAACCGTCACTGGCAGCCGCCCAAATCGCCGCTCAGTACGATTCAGCGATAAATCAACAAATGGTAAGTTTCACTTTTTGACATACATACATACTTAGTTCGGAAAACAGTTTATATTTCGAGTTTCCCTAAAGAGTGCGGCAGTCTAAACAAGACGTTTTTACACAGTTTATTAACTTACTCACAAGCTAAGTGAAAACAAACAAAACGTTTCTTGGCAAAATTAGCGATAATGGCTGAATATTTTTTACGAAAAGATAAAGAAAGCATAATTAGCAAAGTAATAGATAATAATAAAATAATTTAGTTTACACTCACGTTTCTATTTCTAACGACTGCTATGCACCGAACATACATAAAAACCAAAAATGTATTATTGATGAATAATTAAAGTGCCCTTGAACGAAGTCAACAAGGAAAACATGGCTTGAGGTCAATGTCAATCATTGCACTTGATATACATTCTCCTATAAATACAATATAATATATACGAGATGCTTTGACTTTGAGAAAACTGGTTTTTGAATTTCATTTCCAAGACCTTATCCATGTTAAAAATATTTCTTATTTTGACAGGTAAAGCGGAAACTAATTTAACCTTGAGAATTATACATACATCATATACGAAAAATCATAAATTTCTCGCAAAGGCCGCTACCGAAATTGTTATCCTTCCTAATATGTGCACATTTAATGCACATGTATGGTGAATGGGTCGAAGTGACCCAGACCCGGTAATCAGTTGCATATATATGTATGTATACTCGTATTATTGATAATATCGTTCGGCGAAAGTCTGTACATCGAAGATATTTTCGATTGATAACGATTGTTTGTAGAGCTGAATGAGCTATATTTTTTTGATATGTTATTGGCAATATTGGACAATAGATAAGCAAAAATTATTGAGTACACCTCAGAAACAACTTTATTATTTTTGGGGCAAGTTGGAGATGCGTTTGAAGTCAATACGCAGGTTAATATTCGTTGCCTCTCAACAATCTCAAAACTGGATGTCCGTCGCTCGCTCTCTAGTTTGAGAACGCGCTGAACTTGGAAGCTCAAATTTTGTTCTCGCTATTTTTAGTAGAAAGGTAAGGTCAAATTCGTGAACGGACCAATTCAGTCTACCTCTTCTATCTTCTCCAATAAAAAGTGACGCATTTTCACAACTTTGTTATAAACTAATTTTCTTTGAAAATATGTATGTGTTGTATGCCAGAGGCCTAGGATGTTTATTTCGATACCGCAATATCGTCCATCTCATTGTCATTCTCGGTGCTGGGTTGATGCGCTAGCTTGATGCCAGGTCAATCATGGGGTGGGGGTTCGTTGCCCCCTAAACTGAAATGAAACCCAATGGCCTAGAGCAACATAAAATGAGCTTTTGAGTTCATCGCGTCGTCTTAATCAAAATAGGATAAAAAAAGGATTTCTTCTCATGGCGGTGTGGGTCCGATTAGATGCCTCGACGATGGCGGATGAAATGTCGCCTTACCCTGCCCACCCAGTCTAAGCCACACTTGTCGATCATACAACTTTATTGTGTATCCCCATGAAGAGAGGAGGAGGAAGGTGTGGAGCTGTTAGGAAGACATTTTAATTGGATTTCATTATATTTATTCCAAATTCGATGTACATAGTAAAGCTACGATTTTAATTTTAAACTTGGGTCGCAAAAATTCTAAACTATTGGCTGAGTGAACCAAAACAAAAATTGAATTATATGCGCATAAAGTTGAATTGGCTCATTTTTGGTAGTTGCTTGTAAAACAAAGAATCGAACGATATTCACAGCTTTCGAATTATTTTTGTCAGGTTATAGGAAACAAAATCACTTGAAAGTGAACTAAATTCAATACAAAGCTTTGTTATAGTCGCAAAAGTTATCGTAATTGCTTGAAATGTTCATCGCCAAAAATATTATGTCTAGGTATTTAAAGTTTTGTTCATCAATAATACCCAATTTAAGTTCTTTTTTTTTCAATATTCAATTTAATCCCACATAACAGGACTACAGGCCGAATTGTGCGATACTCTAGATGAAAACGATTTTGTTTTGATTTAAAGAAATTTTGTAGGGGTAGTGGTACAGGGGTTGACGAACTATTGAATTGAAATAATTATTTCTTATCACGCTAAAATTGCAATCAAAATGTTTTATACCAAATTTAGGATTCAAAAATTTTATAGGTGCTGAGAAAATTAGTGTATTGGACTTAGTGAAATTGTACAGTTTTTATGAGAAATGGTAGAAGGAGCGGCGGGCGGGTTCTTGAAGATTTTTCAGAAATAACTATAAACATCATGCTTTTGATATGTAGCTTTTCAGGAAAATACACTTTTTGTAAGTTGTGAAATTCTGTCAGATTGTATGTGAGTGGATAGAAGGGGTAAAGCTAACGGTCTCATTTTTTTGACCTTGCTAATAATTCTAAATAAATATTAAGTGCATAATTTCAGCTCGATAAATTTTATACGCACTGAGTAAATTGGTTTAGAGTATTTCATGATAAAGTACAGTTTGTATGGGGGGTGATGGAAGAAAGGGAACTTAAATAATTTTTATATAGTAGATTAAAATCATCATAAAACTAACATATTCTAAATTTCAGACCAATAGCTTTTATACTTTTTGAGAAAATCCGTTTATTGTCGAATTGCGAAATTGTTTCATTTTGTTTGGGAGGGGGTAGAAAAGGTTAAGCTAATCGTCTAATTTTTTGGTCTTTCTTTTTTTTTTAAGGAACCGATCACAGCTTAGGAGGTAACCCTATAATGCTATGCACAGCTGTATCGGTATAGGATTTGGGGAAAAAAAATCAAGTTATATCAGTTTAATTTAGGTGGAGAGAGACGAAAGTGATGGTGTACATTGCCTTTGACGCACTGGATGTTGAACTCGTTGGGAAACACTTTGGATGGTAATGCGTTCCAAAGTCTTGATGTTCGGGTAATGAATGACTGCCTATATTTCACTGTATGAGAAGGCAAGGGTTTAACGGTGTACTCGTGTGAGCGTTCAGCTTGACGAGTATCTCGGGGAAAATTATAGAGTGGAGGGATGAGTGTGCTTAGTTCCGCACTGCATTTTAATGCTGAGTACTCCGACATTTCTGCGATGCTCCAGAGAATCGATAGAAGACGTGATGGTTTCGTCTCCAATCAGTCGGAACGCATGTTTATACTCTAGATGAAATCTGAGAGTATTATAAGTTTGCTCTAAGGTTTGTAACGCTAAGAAATAAGGCTTGGAGAAAAAAATGAATGATACAGAAGTTAATGTTATCACTCAAAAATCTCAAAACCGGATGTCCGTCTGTCCGTCCGTCCGTCTGTCCGTCCGTCCGTTCGTCCGTCTGTCCGTCCGTCCGAACGTCTGTTCGCTCTCTAGCTTGAGAACGCGTTGAGCTAGATTGTTCAAATTTTGTACACCTCGTTTTTGACAAAAAAGTAAGGTCAAGTTCGTGAACGGATCAAATCGCTCCACCCCTTCTACCCCCTCCCATACAAAATAACACAATTGCGCAATTTGACAATTAAAGGATTTGCTCGAAAAGTGTAAAAGCTATTAGCCTGAAATTTGGAATATATTACCTTTATAATAATATCAATCTACCGTATAAAAATTATGCATGTCCTCCCTCTCCTTCTACCACCTCCCATACAAACTGTACTTGTCATGAATTACTCTAAGCCAATTTACTCAGTGCGTATAAAATTTAGCGGGCTGAAATTGTGCACCAAATATTTATTTAAAATTGTTAGAAAGGCGAAAAGAAATTAGACGATTAGCTTCACCTCTTCTACCCCCTCCCATACAAAATGACGCAAATTCGCAATTTAACAATAAATTAATTTAGTCGAAAAGTATAAAAGCTATTAGTCTGAGTTTTGGGATATATTACTTTTATAATAGTATAAATCTACATTGGAAAAATTATTTGCGTCCTCCCTCTCCTTCCACCCCCTCCCATACAAACTGCACTTTTTCATGAAATGCTCTAAGACGATTTTCTCAGAACATATAACATTTATAGAGCTCACATTTTGTAATAAATACTTAATTAGTAATATCACTAAGATCAGGAAAAAATATTTGATTAGCTTCACTGCTTCTACCCCTTCCCATACAATACGACACAGTTTCACAACTTCATAAAAAATCGATTTTCTTGAAAAGTATCATTGGTACTAATCTGAAACTTAAGGGTTGTCAATTTTATAATATTCCTAGTTATTTCTGAAAAAATCACTAAAATCCCCCCACTCTTTCTACCACCTCCCATACAAACTGCACATTTTCACTAAATCTCACTAACTAATTTTTTCAGTCCCCATTCAATTTTTGGAGGAATCATTTTGTATAAAACATTTTTATAGCTACTTTAGCATGATGGGGAAAAAATTAGTTCAATGCTATCACCCCTTCTAACACTCCCCATCCAAAATTTCTTGGGATGAAAAAAAATTCTATTTCGTCTAGAGTATCGTAAGATCGTAGTCCTGTTATGTTTTTGAATACGGTTGAGCAACGCGTGGTGTGATTTGGGTGCCCCTGTCCATACATGCGAATTGTACTCTAACCGTGGTCTAATGTATGCCTTATAGATGGTTGCGAGGTCGTTCGGCGAGAAATACTTTTTGCACTTTCGGAGAACACTTAGACGTTTAGAAGCGTCGAGAGCAACATCAAAGATGTGCTGAGCCCAATCCAGGTGGTCGTTAATTTGAACGCCAAGAAGTGTGAAGTTATCCGAGGTACAAAGTTTTGTGCCACCAAAGGTCACATTTTGAGATAATACAGGAACATTACGTTTGAGGGATAGATGACAGGCCTGTGTTTTAGAGGCGTTGAACTCTGCTCTATTTTTCCTGCCCCGTTCCAGGATTAAGCTGAGGTCCGAGTTCAGCGAACGGAATAACTCCATGCGATTGGAAGCAATAGAATACTTGTGTGATGCCGCAGCAGAGTTAAATTCATAGGTGCTATCTAAAGTACTGTCATACGCAAAACTATGGATTGGATTGAGAGTGGACGACAGAAGGTCGTTGATGAAAACTAAGAAAAGAGTTGGAGATAAAAAAGAGCCTTGTGGGACGCCGGAATCTATTGGGAAAGAGGAAGAAGTAACGCCATCTAGTACTACTTGTATAGTGCGTTCAGAAAGAAAACTCTCAATCCATTGAACAAGGGTAGCATTAAGACCTATGGCCCTAAGCTTTGCTATGAGACATTCATGCCAAACTCTGTCAAAGGCTTTTGCAATGTCAAGTGCAAGAACTTGACCTTCGCCGTGTTTATGTATGCATGAGTTCCAACTTGACAGAACAAGTAGACCAGAATATCTCCCGTCGACCTTCCAGAACGGAACGCATACTGCCGATCATGGATTAGCTGGTTATCCTCGAGATATTCAACGATTTTGCGATTGACAGCAGTTTCCATTACTTTCGAGAGCACTGAAGTAATGGCTATAGGGCGGTAGTTAGCGGAGTTCGCTTTGCTTCCTTTCTTGGGAATTGGCTGAACATTCGCAACTTTCCACATACGTGGAAAGCACCCAGAAGAGTAGGAAAGATAGAAAAGATTGCGAAGAGGTTTAGCTAAAGAAGAGAAGCACTTTTTAAGGGTAATGGGGGGAATACCGTCCGGACCAGCAGATTTGTGGATATTGAGCTCTTGATAGATCCTAGAAATAAGTCTCGTGCGATAATGTAGTTTAGGCAATGAGAAACCAGAATCACTTAGAGCGGGAGGCGATTGTTTTGAAGGTGGAAGGCGTGAGTTTCTAGCGAAACTTGCTGCTAGTAAATTAGCTTTTTCGACAGGATCAATAACGGTACGGTCGCCATCAACAAGAGGTGGTATTGAAGAAGAAATGAAATTGTTGTTGACCGTTTTGACGAATGACCAGTAAGATCTCGAGCCCTTAGGGCACTGAAGGATCTTCCGTCGAAGTTTTTGGTCATGCTCAAATTTAACACGGTTGAGTATGGATTTGCAGGCATTTCTTGACGCATTGAAGAGTTCTCTGGTAACAGGTGTTTTATTGCCTTTAAAGTTTTGAAATGCTTGTTTCTTGGTCTTAATTGCATCGAGACATTCGTTGTTGAACCAAGAGTCCTTCGACGGCCAAACTCTTTTAAGACTGAAAGGTATGTTGAGCTTCATACCTTTCAGGATAATCTCGGTGACAAGTCTACAAGCTTCATCGCAGTCATTGGAATCAAAGCACAATTTCCAATTAAAGGCATTGAAGAAGTCATTTAGCGCCCCCCAATTGGCTCTTTTGAAATGCCAAATACTTCTTCGAGGTACCTTGATTGTCTGCGGTGTTAGTGCTGCAACTGGGAATTGTGCACGAATCAAAAAATGATCCGTATTTCCAATTGGCGATGGTGATATGACAGAGACAGAATATTTCTTCGGGTGGCTGGTGAGAAAAAGGTTAAGAAGGTGGGAAAAATGTCCTGCAACATCCGGTAAACGAGTAGGCTCATCTACCAGCTGTGTTAAGCCATTTATAGAAGCAAAAAACTCAGTATCACGCCCCTCCTGGTCCGTAGTAGAGGAGTGCCAGGCAATGTTATGAACATTGAAATCGCCCGCGATAACGATTTCAGCGTCAGGGTTTGCAGTGTTTATTGACTGGATAGATTCAGTTAACCCATCCAGTTCTAATGAAGTGTTCGCTTCAGTCATTGCTGGGCTTCTATACACATAACAGAAGTACATGACATGTCTTTGGATCAGCAATTTTATCCAGATATAATTAAATTCTGGATTGGAGCAGTTCCCCAAATAGGGAACTAATTGGAAAGACACATCATCGCGGATGTAGAGTGCGACACCCCGTTGGCGAAAAAATGCAGGAATAAGGTGATATCTGGGAACAGAATAAAACTGTTCACTTCCCGGTAGCACCTTGCATTCGCCTAGTGCTAGTATATCCGGTCTTTTAGTTTGGGTATGGATATACAGCGAGAGATAGGTAGAGTTTAGTCCCCGAACTAATAATTAATAATTCTAAATAAGTTATTAGTGCACAATTTGATAACTTTTATACGTACTGAGTAAATTGGATTAGAGCATTTCATGAAAAAATGCAGTTTGTATTGGAGTGGGTGGAAGGAGAGGGAGCAGACAAATAATTTTTATACGGTAGATTAAAATCTTCGCAAAAGTAATATATTCCAAACTTTATATTAATGGCTTTTGTACTTTTTGACAAATCCGTTAATTGCCGAATTGTAAAATTTTGTCAATTTGTATGAAAGGGGGTAGAGAGGATCAAGCTAATCGTCTAATTTTTATTGGTCTTACTAATAACTATAAATAAGTATTTAGTGCACAATTTTAACTTGCTAAATTTTAAATGCACTGAGTAAATTGGCTTAGAGTATTTCATGAAAAAGTACAGTTTTTATGGGAGGTGGTAGAAGGAGGGAGAGGACACGCATATTTCTATGTATTAGATTGAAATCATTACAAATGTAATATTTTCAAATTTTAGATCAGTAGCTTTTATTGTTTTTGATCAAATCTGTTTATTGTTAGATTGCGAAATTGTGTCATTTTGTATGGAAGGAGGTAGAAGGGGTGGAGCGATCTGACCCGTTCATGAATTTGACTTTCATTCATTTTACTTTATTATTCTAATAATAAAGTATTGTGATCGACACAAGAAAAAAAAACTTTGCTACCCTGAAATTTTTTTTTTGGCGTTTCATAACTAAATTAGCCTAAAAATGCAAAAAAAAATCCGTCCCGCCGTACGCCGTACATAAGGACTCATATCTCCGAGACCGCTAAAGGTAGAATGTTCGTTTTTAGGTGGATTGTTGATTGGGTAAGTGAGCTCTATTTTCTAAATTTTGGGCGGTGTTAGGTGGAAGGAGGAGGCGGGGGGAGGGAAAAAGTCGAAAACTACACTTGCTAATATCTCCAACAAACTTTACAAATAATTTAATTTTTTTTATCCATTAGCGTCCGAAAAGGGGGGGCTAAAACAAATTGTCGGCCGAATTGTTTTTTCAAATGACTATATCTTTGAAATTACTTATTGTAAAAAATTCATATTTTGGGACCATTAAGACGGCATATAGTTCCATTGGAATCAGCTTAGAGAGTGTCTAATTATTATAAGGGTCAGGGGGTGCAAGAAAAACATTTAAAAATGAATATCTCTTAACCTATGTAATTCAAATTTGAAACGTATATTAAGCTATACTAGGAAAATACAAACAAAATATAACATGTTGAAATAATAGTAGTGGGAGGAAATGGGGAGCATTACAAAAATGGCGCACTTTTCAAAACTACAAATCCTTATTTCTCAAAATAGAGTACAAATATGAAATCGGAAATTTGTCAGATTGTAGAACTATATAATAGTTAATTTTGGTAAAAATTTTAAGTTGGGGGGTGTAAGGGGAGGGAGGTGATAAGCACAAATGTCGAAAATTTTTGAGTGATTTTTTTAGGGGTCTGGTGAAAGATACAAAGTTCAAATTTTGCATGTAGATACGTCTATTTGATGTACATAGAAAAATAATAATAACTTGATTCATAATTGTTATAAACTGACCTCCCCGGTCTAACGTGCACAAGGTGTTTCATGTGCATTGAAAAAAACACATAAACTGAAAATTTTTGAGTGAAATTTTAAGGTACAAACTTTAAAATTTGCGAAATGCATTTAAAAAAAATTCCTAAATATATGAAATATTAACTGGTTGAAAACCTTTAAAACTTCTACCCCCTCCCATACAAAATTATTTTTTCGACCATTTTTAAGAAATCAATTATCACCTAACTATTAAAAGATATCAATTTGAAATTTTGCAGAAGAACTTATAAAAATAGTTGAAATTAAATTAAAAGTTTTGAAAACGCGTTTGCCCTTCTACCCCCTCCCATACAAAAGTATGATTTCGACCAATTTCATTAAATCAACTAATAACCAACAAATTAAAAGCTACGAACCTGAAATTTTTACGAGCACCTTACAATAGAAAAAAAGAAAATTACGTCACAAGTTTTTCGATTACCCTACCTCCTCTACTCCCTCCCATACAAAATTATTTTTTCGAGCATTTTTAAGAAATCAGTTATCAGCTAACTCTTACAAGCTATCAATTTAAAATTTTGCATAAAAACTTTATAAAAATAATTCAAATGAAGTTGCTTTAAAAGTTTTGAAATCGCGCTTGCCCTTCTACCCCGTCCCGTACAAAACTATGATTTCAACCAATTACTTTATTATTTTAATAATAAAGTATTGTGATCGACTTGGGAAAAAAAAAAAATTTGCTACCCTGAAATTTTTTTTTTTCGCGTTTCATGACTAAAATAGCCTAAAAATGCAAAAAAAAAAAATCCGTCTGTCTGTACGCCGTCCGCCGTACGCCGTCCGACGTGTACGCTCAGCGCACATTAACTCCCAAACCCTTCAAGATAGAAAGCATTTTTGGGGGGATTGTAGGTAGTTGCGGATCTCAGGCGGATACCAATTTTGGGGGGTGTACGAGTTCAGGGGGAGTCAGGGGGAGCGCTTAAGCCGAAAAATACGAATTCAAATATCTCAACCATGGTTACAGATAGGAAGCTAAAAATCAACATACATATGCAGGAGTTTGTGAGTGTTCTATACAGAGAATATTGGACGTGATTCAAGCAATTATTAAAAAGCTGTTAACATCCACCCACCCTTGCTATTACCCCTCCTCCTCCCCTCATAAAAACCCAAACTTGCAGAAACGAATGAAATATTGCTAAATTGACAACAGCCCTGCCCGAGAAACCCCTTTGCACTTAGCTTTCCCTAACCACTTTAACCTGCATATTGACTTTCCACTCATCCGCAACTTGTCCCAAAAATAATAAAGTTTCGCCCGACTTGTTGGCAGTTTATTTTATTAAACCAACTAATAACCAACAAACTAAAAGCAACGAACTTGAAATTTTATACAAGCACCTTACAAGAGAAGCGAAATAAAACTACATATCAAATTTTACGATTCCCCTACCTTCTCTACACCCTCCCATACAAACGTTCGGTTTCGTGAATGTAAAATACACCGAATTTTATGAAAATTCTATACAACTTCGTCTATGAAACACATTCTATACAGAGAATATTGGACGTGATTCAAGCAATTGATTAAAAAGCTATTAATATCCACCCGCCCTTACCCCTCCTCCTCCCCTCATAAAAACCCAAACTTGCAGAAATGAATGAAATATTGTCAAATTGACTACAGCCCTGCCCAAGAACTCCCTTTCGGTTAGCCTTCCCTAACCACTCTAACCTGCATATTGACTTTCCACTCATCCGCAACTTGTCCCAAGAATAATAAAGTTTCGCCCGACTTGTTGGCAGTTTATTTATTTCTTAGCTTTACAAACTTTAGAGCAAACTTACATTACTCTCAGATTTCACCTAGATATTTATACTCTAGGTAAAATCATCTTTGCTCTATCCTATTTGTTATTATGTGCAATTGGAGACATTGCTTAGACAAAGTTCAGAAATTTAATTTGTTCAGCATTTCAGACATGCTTATTAGTTTTTGTTTAAATATGTTTATCAAAAAAAAAAATTAAAAAAAAAAAATGTAATTAAATAACCGAGGAATAGGTTTTAAATTTGATTGAATAATTGCTTATCGAACTGAGTTTTTCTATAGTAATTTTTCCAGAGCTGTCATTTGTCCTGATCTATCTGCTTACTTGTGGTGGTCTGGCTGAATTCTGCACTGCCTAAGTGATATTCTATATATGTAGGTGACCACGGGTCAAACCAGCGCAACGCCGTACAGAATGGATTCTGTTGCCTGAAGCGCGTGAACAATTTTCAGGTGTGAAATCGATCCTCCGTCGTGTCTGCGGTCGATGGTTCTCAAAAGGTTTTGTTTTCATTGGCTTAAACTTCTCCAAAGGAAAATTACGTTTTGAATTTCCTATCTAGTTGTTGGCAGACTCTGCTGTCGTCTCAAAAGGCATAACTGCAAGCAGCAGCGGAAGGAGCATAGCTTGACACTGATCTTTTCTTATCGCACCAAAATAAACACCAAATCCAATGTGCTTACATGCTCCTTGCAAGTGCTTGTTCCCTTCCGCAAAGGTCATAAATTGTAGAGAGCTATTGCTATTCCGCTCTTCGCAGCACACACAATCAAAATTTCCATGGAAATTTACGCGCCAAAAATTTGCCTGTTACCAAAATCCAGGGAAAGCAGTTGCCGCGCGTCTAAAGGATTTTCACGGTCGCACATTCGCTTAGCTGGCGCAGGATCTGCAGTGTGATTGCAAATTCCGGTAATAGATGAACAAAAAAAATCTGAATTACGGAACTACCGAAATAGCTGCGAAGCCGCATTTCCTGGAATTAGATATTTCTTTCCCAACTGCAAATTGCTGAGGATTTTTCGAATACCAAATTTGATAAAAAAAATGTCACCGGCGTTTGAACTTTAAGCTTACAATCGTCGGTCTTTCAAACTCAAAACGAGCCGCACGAGATTTTTATTCGTCCGGGTGGAAAGAAGCGACAGGAACGAATCACAACCCACGCACATTTTTTTTTCTTTTTTTTTCAAATCGTCGAGAAAAGTCTCTCGTACTGAAAGGTTTCGGTCAGAGTAGCACAATTCCCACCGAATTCCCACAAGGATTGCGATATCGGGCGTTTGTTGGCGAACTGCCGCAATTCATCTTTTTTATTTTTGCAATAGTGCTGGCGTCTTTCAAATTTTCAACACCAAAACTCACAGCCATCGTTGTCGCCCGCGCCTGTCCGCCATCTTTTCTTTCAACCTCGCCGCTTTCGGGAATTTTCCGCTCCTTTTATTCCCTATCTCCTTTTCCGATTTTTCCCCGCAATTTTGTCACAAATACGCGTACTATGGCGTGCAAACTACCGCCAATTTACTAATCATATTTCTTTTTGCGATTTTGCCCGTTTCGATTTGTGAAATTCCTTTGGGAGCATTCAATAAAATTTTATCCGAAATTTATGCGATAATTGACCACGTACCTTTCGCGCTCCGAGCAAGCCAAAAAACCAACCAACTCTACTGCACGCCAGAACCAAAAAGCAAAAGTCTTTGCGCCTGTCAATGCTCGAGTCAAAAAAAAATTGACGAAGAGGGAAAGACACCCGCAGCACGGTTTCTGGTGGGTTTGCCTAGGATTCAGAAATCTTGATTAGGTTGGCTCAAATTTGAAATCTATAATTGGCAGGAAAAGAATGGAGGTTGCGTGCTCGTCCGACTTAACGACATGGATTGGTAAAAAAATTTTCGAGGATGATGCGGGGTGTGCGAAACTCGTCTCATATAACATATAAGTGCTAATGTTCGGGGATTTGAAGCTAAAAATTTTCGTGATCAATATAATTGCTTCTCAAAAACAAATTGAAATCGCCTTATCCCTCTACCACCTCCCATACAAACTGCACAGTTTCACGAAATGCAACGCACCATTTTTTCAGTGTTTATATAATTTATGAAGTTCAAATTGTGTGAACTATTTTGGTGGCAATTATACATGACGAAAGTAGATTGATCTGGCCATACCTGATATCACCTTCCATATCAAATTACACAATCTTACAACTGTGTCATATGTCGATTTGCTTGGAAGATATCAAAGCTAGTTCTTTAAAATTTTAATATTAACACCTTTTCAGTGACATTATTTAATTACATTAAAATATTTCCAATCCTCTTACTCCTTCTACCACCTCCCATACAAACTGCACTAAAGAACCATTTTTTTCAGTACCTATCAAAGTCTTGAAGCTCAAATTTAATACAAAGCAATCTTGCAGTAACTGCAATGAGATATAAAAAATAAGTTTGACCCCCCACTCCTTCAATCAACTTCCATACAAAGCGGCACAACTCCACAACTTTATAATATGTCGATTTTCTTGAAAAGCATAAAGGCTATTTAATTTCTGCAGGTTATCCTACATCGATTTTAACTACCTCTGCGGAAGTCGTTGAAATCCTCCACCTCCACACGAGTTTAGCGAAACGCGTAAGAATAATTTTCAAGACAATACTGATCTAATTAGACATTTATTTATTTTATTTAAAATATTTATAATAAGGTTATTGATATGGAAAAGCAAAATCAGCCCAAAGTCACTGAAATTTCAATTCCATCTAGAGTACCGCATGATTGGGGTTTACTCGCAATCGTATTTCTGTTATGCTTTATGCTAAACTGAAAACACCTTTTGTAGGTTGGGTACCCACTTCGGTGCAGAACAGTTTAGGTATAAATTATTGTTTTTATTTTATGTCTACAAAATTAATGTATTTACCAGCAGAATCTTACACATTTAAAAACAAAAATGAAAAACTCTACATTAAAATACAATAAAAAAACACAACAGGACTACTCTAGATGAAAGAAAATTTTTTGATTTCAAGAAATTTTGTAGGGGAAGTGGTAGATGGGGTGACGACATTGAAATAATTTTTTCACAAGTGAAGTTAGTTTCGATTTTCATGTCTCAAACTACCGCCAGGTAGTTTTGGTAGTAATGAATATTGAAGTATAAATACTCCTACATTTGGTCATGGAATCACTTCAGTTTGAACTTCATTGAGATCGGAGAGAAGAAAAAATAAAAATAATGGAATTGAGTCAAAAACTGTTACTTTTCCTTTATGAGTTCAAACTTGGCCACAACGCAAGGGAGGCAACCAAAAACATCAACAGGCGTTTAGAGCTAACATAGTAAGCGAACGAACCAAACAGCGATGGTTTGAAAAATTTCAATCAAGCTAAGCTTGCTATCAAAATGTTGTATACAACATTTATTTAATAGGTACTGAGAAAATTAGTGTATTGAATTTAGAGAAATTGTGCAGTTTGTATGGGAGGTGGTAGAAAGATTGTGGAGGTATTAATGACTTTTCTACATAGAAATAACTGTAAACATCATTTAGTTGACATATTTTAAATTGCAGACTAGTAGCATTCATACTTTTCAGGAAAATCGACTTTTTGTAAAGTTGTTGAATTGTGTCATATTGTATGCGAGGGGTAGAAGGAGTGAAGCTAATCGCCTAATTATACTCTAGATGGAATCTGAGAGTATTATAAGTTTGCTCTAAGGTTTGTAACGCTAAGAAATAAGGCTTGGAGAAAAACATGAATGATACAGAAGTTAATATTATCACTTAAAAATCTCAAAACCGGATGTCCGTCTGTCCGTCCGTCCGTCTGTGCGCTCTCTAGCTTGAGAACGCGTTGAGCTAGAAAGCTCAAATTTCGTACACGTCGTTTTTGACAAAAAAGTAAGGTCAAGTTCGTGAACGGGCCAAATCGCTCCACCCCTTCTACCCCCTCCCATACAAAATGACACAAATGCACAATTTCGGCTCGATAAATTTTATACGTACTGAGTAAATTTGTTTAGAAAATTTCACAAAAAAGTATAGTTTGTATGGGAGGCGGTGGAAGAAAGGGGAGGATTCAAGTAATTTTTATACAGCAGATGGGAATTATTATAAAAGTAATATATTCTAAATTTCAGATCAATAGTTTTAAGCTTTTTGAAAAAATCCGTTTATTGTCGAATTGCGGAATTGTGTCATTTTGTATGGGAGGGAGGTGGAAGGGGTAAAGCTAATCGACTTTTTATACTCTAGATGAAATCTGAGAGTATTATAAGTTTGCCACAAAGTTTGTAACGCCAAGAAATAAGGCTCGGAGAAAAAAATGAATGATACAGAAGTTCATATAATCACTCAAAAATTTCAAAACCGGATGTCCGTCCGTCCGTCCGTCTGTCCGTCTGTCCGTCTGTCTGTCTGTCCGTCTGTCCATCCGTGTCCTCTCTAGCTTGAGAACGCGTTGAGCTAGAAACTTCAAATTTTGTATACGTCGTTTTTAACAAAAAAGTAAGGTCAAGTTCGTGAACGAGCCAAATCGCTACACCCCTTCCACCCCCTCCCATACAAAATGACACAATTTCGCAATCTGACAATAAACGGATTTCCTTGAAAAGTACAAATGACATTGACCTGAAATTTGGAATGTAATACTTTTATGATGATTCCAATCTACTCTATAAAAAAAATTTGTGTCTTCCCCCTCCTTCCACCACCTCCCATACAAACTGCACTTTTTCATGAAATGCTCTGAACCAATTTACTCAGTGCGTATAATAGTTATCAAGCTGAAATTGTGTACAAAATATTTATTTAAAATTATTATTAAGACCAAAAAAAATGAGACGATTGGCTGTACCCCTTCTACCCCCTCCCATACAAAATGACACAATTTCGTAATTTCACAATAAACAGATTTGCTCGAAAAATATAAATGCTATTGGTCTGAAATTTGAAATATATTACTTTTATGATGGTCTAAATCTACTGTATAAAAATTATAGGAGTCCTTTCCTTCCTTCCACCACCTCCCATACAAACTGCACTTTTTCATGAAATGCTCTAAGCCAATTTACTCAGTGCGTATAAAATTGACCGAGCTGAAATTATGCACTAAATATTTATTTAGAATTATAAGTAAAACCAAAAAAAAATTAGGCGATTAGCTTTACCCCTTCTACCCCCTCCCATACAAAATGACACAATTTAACTACTTTATAAAAAGTCGATTTTCATGAAAAGTATGAATACTGCAATTTAAGACATGTCAAAAGCATGATATTTATAGATATTTCTGAAAAGTCATTAAAAACTCGCCCCTCCTTCTATCACCTCCCATACAAACTGCACTACTTCACTACATCCAATACACTAATTTTCTCAGTACCTATTAAATTTTTAAATCCTAAATTTTGTATAAAACATTTTGGTAGCAACCTTACCGCCATGTGAAAAAATTAGTTCAATGTCGTCACCCCCTCTACCACTTCCCCTACAAAATTTCTTCAGATACAAAAATTTCTCTTTCATCTAGAGTATCGCACGATTGGGCTTTACTACTCCTGTTATGTTTTTTTTTTGGTCTTACTAATAATTTAAAAAAAATATTTAGTGCACAATTTGAATTCGATATATTGTATACGCACTGAGTTGGCTTAGAGCATTTCATGAAAAAGTGCAGTTTGTATGGGGGTGGTGGAAGGAGGGGGAGGACGCAAATAATTCTTATACAGTAGAATGAAATCATCACAAAAGTACTATATTCTAAATTTCTCTGAGCCTTATTTCTTAGCGTTACAAACTTTGTGGCAAACTTTGAGGCCGTGATTTGCTAAGTAAGCTCACGCGGAACCCACTTATCAAGCTTTTTGACTTTTCCAAGCTGTTCCAAGTGGCGGGAAACTATCAAATAGTGTACGCCCAGTTTCTCTGCAATGTCCCTTACAATTTGGCGTGAGTCAGACTCCACTAGTAAACGCTGCTCGTCGTTGTCTATCGATGGTCCTGGGTGACCAAATTTTTGTTGAATGACCTCTGTTATAGGCAATTTCGGCAATTTCGGGAAGGATTTGGATTAGGAAGGTAGGGTAAGCGGAGCGATATCGACCGTAAATAGTGGAGAAGCTGGTATATTTTTCAGTTGTACTGGCGGGTACCACATGGCTCACTTCGAAGGGTCATATCTCTTGATTGGAATTTTTCAAAACATCGCTGTTTGGTTCGTTCGCTTACTATGTTAGCTCCAAACGTCTGTTGATGTTTTTGGTTGCCTCCCTTGCGTTGTGGCCAAGTTTGAACTCGTAAAGAAAAAGTAACCGTTTTTGACTTAATTCCATTTTTATTTTTTCTTCTCTCCGATCTCAATGAAGTTCAAACTGAAGTGATTCCATGACCAAATGTAGGAGTATTTATACTTCAATATTCATTACTTCCAGAGCTACCTGGCGGTAGTTTGAGACATGAAAGTCGAAACTAACTTCACTTCATCACGAAAGTCGCCATTTCATCTGTAACAATCTAATAGAATTATAATAAGTAATGCATCTGGATATTGGTTCATTCTGTCTATAATTAGTTACATGTGGTAATTCACGAAATAGAATCCTTTGACGGAGCGGATGTTCTGCAGCATATGTAAATCGGAACGAAAGCACCTCCGGACAGTTAATACGATAAGACATGATATCTCTTATTAACATGATGCCAATAATTTTCCTCCTGTCAGATAATGATTGTAAATCAATTAGCAGAAGTCTAGCGTCATAATATGGAATATCAGAATCTCAATTTAACTTACGAAGAGCAAATCTCGTAAAGTTACGCAGGATGTATTTCATTCGATTGATGTGTACGGAAAAATAGAACGGATCCCATATAACACAACAGTAATCCAAAAGGGGTCGAACGAGAGGTGTGAAAAGAGTCTTCAAAGTATAAGGGGTCCTAAACTTTACCGAGTTCCATTTAATGAAACCAAGCATTGAATTAGATTTAGTAACTCGATTCGAAGCACAAAAGTGAATTTAGTATTAATTAGAGGCCAAGATCTCTGACTTCAACCACTTTCTGCAGATCGTCAACTCGAATTACTTTATTATTCTAATAATAAAGTTATGTGATCGACACATAAAAAAAAATGTCTACGCTGAAAATTTTTTTCTTCGCGTTTCATGACTAAATTAGCCTAAACATACAAAAAAATGGGGAGGCGGGGGGAGGGAAAGAGTCAAAAACTTCACTTGTTAATATTTCCACCACGAATGCAGATAGGAAGCTGAAAATCAGCAGAGGTATGAAGAGGATTGTGGGACAAACTTTAAAAATAATTTAATTTTTTTAGCGTTGCGCTAGCCGGTACACCCGCGTAGCCCGTTTATAGGAGCTCGCTTTAACACTAGTCAAATTATAAACAACGCTTTTTTTCCATATTCCCTCACTCCTACTATACATACAAATTAGCTTCGAGATTTTCGACAACGCATTTTGATGACGGTTTTTGATAACGATTTTCATTTTCTTATAACAGCCCCCTTAAAAGTATGTTCCATACTAAAATAAAAATTTTAACACAATTAGACAAAAGTGGAGGAAAAGGATATGTATGTATGAAAGTAAAACAAATAAAATTCAATGATAGTGATGTGCGGAATAAGAGAACATAAAACTCAATACCGTTTCAGAATAAGAAATTTTATTTAGAAATTAGTAAAATTATTTAACGATTTTAAACATGCAAATATTATTGTAATAACATAAGTTGCTTTAATTTAGATTTAAACTGGCTTGTAGATTTTTGAAGATCATCCGGTAGCTCGTTGTAGATCGCGATTGCCTTGTTTAGTACTGAATTGGACCCATATTTCGAGGTACGGATGGCAGACGGATATATTTTGTCAGTTCGGCGCGTATTGTATAGATGTTTGTAGGAGTAGTAGGTGAATACTATGTCGCTGTTGGTTTTAAGATGCTTAATGTCATGAATTTGAGCAGAAGCGTTTAGCGATATAGTTTTTCCACAGCTAGGAACTGATTTAATTCGTGAATTGTTTTTGTGCGCTCCCTCATGTTGATATTGTGTAGGTTTTTATTGCTCGGTTCTGAGTTCTTTGGATACATTGCAGTTTAGAATTGAAGGTGGAACCCCAGATTGCTATGCCATAGTTTAATTGGCTCAAAAATAGAGATGAAAATATGCCTTTTTTTAAATTGTCGGGAACATCAGCTCGTATTTTCCTAAATATACCTGCAATGGGGCCAATTTTCTTCTCACAGCATCTAGCTGTTCGTCGAGGTGAACTCCGAGGTACTTAAAGCTAACAACCCTACTAACAGTTCGTCCATTGAAAACAATGTTTAATTGAGTTTCTGGTGACTTATTGAAGAAAATATACTTGGTTTTCTTCGAATTAGCAATCAATTTATGTGCATTGATCCATACATTGGTCCTTGTTTATACTATCTTGGAGCGCTGGTATACTAGTTGTGGTGTATATTAGTGCTATGTCGTCGGCGTAGAGTGATATTGCACCATTTATATCAAGTCTTACAATTGAGTTCGTGTAAATGTTGTACAGAACAGGACCCAATACACTTTCTTGTGGAACGCCACTAGTAATAGAAAGTGGAGTGCTGCTAACATTGCCAACCACGACGTATTGAGATCTGGAAGTAAGATAGCTTTGAAACCAGCTGTAGGGAGTCCCACGAATTCCAATCGCGAAAAGTTTTTTGAGTAGAATTTGGTCAATAACAGCAACCGTGTGAAATTTCTTAGCGTAAGAAGACTGAAGTTTAGTCACGAATCCGAGTGTTCTTGGAGTAGATTCTTCACAATTACTTCTAAGATTTTACCGACATTCGACAGTAGGCTAATTGGTCTATAATTAGATATATCGCTCATGGAGCCCGATTTGTGTACTGGAACGACTTTGCTAATCTTCCAACAGCTTGGTACTACTCCTTCGACTAAAGATGAATTAACAATCGTTGAAATATGTTATGATAGCATTTCCTTACAGTATTTGAGTAGTCTGATCGATATGTTATCAGGTCCCACATAGTGAGAAGTTTTTAGTTTCACGATAACAGACGCTATCTCATCTTTCGTCGTCAACGCGAATTCAAAGTGGGGAGTTGTAGAACAGCGTTCATTAAATGTAACAAAGGTATTTCGGTCCGAAATAGATAGTTTTTTAACAGTTAAGATGAAGTAATTGTTAATGTCATTAGCAGCTTTTGTTTTGGAATCTTTGCCAGACATATTACTTAGAAGTTGACATTTTTTTATTGATACCGAGCCGTTGTAAATACTATCTTTGATGGCACATTAGGTAGCTTTGGGTGATCCAAATTTCTTTCGAATTTACTTGCAAAGTAGTGCATTCGTTTATATCTCTTGAACGTTGTTGTTTTGTTCCTCCAGAAGTTAAACTCCCTTTGTAAGATGATGTTATTTTTGTCCTTTGGAAATTTGCTATACCAATAATTTCTTGCATTAAAACATTGTGTCAGCTCATCTTCTATCCAAGGTTTATTGTAAGACTTCTTAACTTTTCGAACGGCTAGGAAGAAGAATTTGCGCAAAATCATTGCGCAAATTCCTAGTCTTGAACATAGCTGATTTTTGAATGAAGATGCTATAGCTGTTATTTCAGAAGTCGAATCAATTGAGATTGGCGATAATTCTATGTTGTGCAGCAGTTTTTTGTAGTTCGTTTTGTTTACAAAACGCGTAATATCGGTGCCTGTTATCTTCTCTTTACAATCAGTATTATTTTATACTTCTACAAATATCATTTTATGGTCAAATATCTCGAATGGTATTAGTTGAAAGTTTATGATTTGTGTTGTGTCATTCGTTAGCATGTTGTCAAAATTTGTATTGGTGGCAGGCCTCGTTATGTATTGAGTATTGCAGTATGAAAATTATTGATGCTCATTGTATCCCTATAGATTTTAACGTTCGTGTCATTGTAATTTAGCAAGTCGAAATTGAAATCACCGGCTATAATGGTGGGTGTGCGAGCAGCCTTTATCACATTGTCAATATCAGTAATGAATTCATTGACTATGGATAGAATTTTACGGGGTTCTCGGTAAATTCCGATAATATCGATCAAAATCATCGATCAAAATCGATCGTGTGCGATCAATACGACTGTCGTGGTCATTGCTATACTCAAACAAAAGCTTATGCTGTATGTCATCATGTACTAGTATTGCAACGCCGCCTGCTATTCTACTAGGTCTGCAAGAACAATAACACAAGTAGTTGTTGATACCGAAATATTTAGTAGAGGTTGAGCTAAGCCATGTTTCGGCAATAACTATTACGTAGACCAGTGTCTTCGAGGTATTTAATATCATCAATTTTATTTTGTAAGCTTCGTGCGTTCAAATGTAATAACTTTCATGAGGTGGAGTTTTCAATGGTGTTTGGGATGAAATAGCAAATTGAAACCAGGGCGATCGCAGTGCATTTAGTCGTGTAAGATGTTTAATGTGTATAACTTTTGATTTTTCGGTAATCCTGATTCTACCATTTTCGGAAATAGTAACATTGACATCTATTTTTTCAGTTTCTAAGAAATCTCTACAAAGATTTTCTGGTTTATAAAGTTCTGGCTTTCTTTCATCAAATTAATAGATTTCGTTTCATTGGTGATAAATATTAATAAATTCGTTAAATAGTTCTTTCACATTCGTTATTTTAACATGTTTACAATAGTTGAATAATTCTTCATAGCTTTTACGTGGTTGGAAGTGTTGTCGTAGTGTGTTCTTCGCTGATGTCCAAGACAGGTTGTCTCCTAGTTGTCGAATGCATTTTTCCGCTTCGCCCTGAATATTTTCGTTGAATATGACCTGGGAGCAATATTGGCGTAAATCATCATTCTGTCGCCATAATGATGCTGCATTTTCCACCGATCCAGAGAATGCTGTCAGTCTGTAGTTTTTGCATGCTTTGTATGGCTTCTGGTTCGAAACTAGTTGATAATATGCTCTACACTCAATCCTTTCGGGGTGTAAAGGCTTGTTCGCCCGCTTGATGAGCTGCATGTTGTACAGCTTGTTGGGCTGCTTGCTGAACTATTTGTTGAACTGTTTATTGTCTGAACGACTCCAATTGAATTTCTTGCTGTTGGATGATGTTCGAAAATTGCCCAATTTGTTGTTGGAGGTCCTCGATGGTGGCCATTTTTCCAATTTCTCACGAAATAAAACCTTTTCATAAAATTTTTATAATTTTATTGTTTTTAATTTTTTTTAAATTTTTTTTCAATATAATATAATTATTAAATTGAATATTCTTCAATTAAATGAACACTTTATAAAATTTTAATAACTTTATTTATTTTTTTTTATTGTTATCCTACCGACTGCGCAAGTTATGGGTTTTCTCTTCCCGGCCACGATCACGTTAAATTGAAACCGATTCACGGCTTGCAAACAACTAAACTTTATTTTAGATAATTTAATTACAAGATTCTTAATAGAAGTCAGAAGAATATGATGACTCCACAGTCACATTGTTCACTAAGTGATAACGGAATGTGGGCAAGTATCATGTTCTTCACGGAATTTGTTCAACATTATATTTACTTTGCAAATCCTCCCAGTCTAATCGTAGGAATTGCTGACGAGTTGTCTGAAGGTTGCACAAATTCCGCGACAGTATTTTTTTTTCGGATCTAACTCATGTAAATAATGTTCAATATAGTTACTAATGAAAATTAAATCTAATTATCTATTAAGACTATTTTTCACAAAATTAATTTAAAATAATTGAAGAGAGAGTAATAAATCAATGACTAAGAATTCCGTGGGCGTCTTCATAATGAATGGTATAAAACATTTTTCCCCATCCAGTTAATGTCGCCAATATTGAAGCACCCATAACACAAGTATATTGCGCCTCGCTTAGGTCTTTCACGATAAACTCGATGCTACATATGTACGCCGGGCATAACTCAATATTGCTTAATCGAGGAATGTACCTCACGATGAAATAGACGATATTAGCTGGCGACGCTTTAGAAAAATTGACGCATACACAGATTTAGTCGATCAAATCCGACTGATGATGCAGATCAATTTGCTTGTTAGTAAGCGAAGTACGTACTTCTCATAGTACTCCGCCGCCACGTAGCTTGTCGCTAGCACGAGAAGAGCGATTGCATCAATATACGACTTAGTTGGAGTTGAAAAGTTCGGCGGAAAAAAAATTTGATTGCAGCCAAGTCTCTGTCAAGGCGATGATATCGTGATCAAGTGATGAATATGGTAAGAAAAGGTCAGTAGTTTTCGACCGAGTACCATCCGCATTCTGATAATAAGACTGAAACGTAGGAGGATACATCACAAGAAACTGAGCTCTGCATTGCGTTGCGGCCAGAACGAATTCGATTCTTGGAAAAAACTTGAATTCTTTGATATTGATTATGACTGACCAGATAAACGGATTCAGGGCATTGGGTAATAAGTGCTCAGGAACGCCAAGCTTGAAGTTGATGACACCCTTAGAAGACAGATCCACGTCTCTCTTCGTGAGTTTAGCGCAAATTAACTGGTCGGGCTCCACTTCCAGTTTAGAGGCAACGAAAGTTCTTATCGACTCGGTTGTTGTATCTACATGAAATCGGAAAACATGTAACCATTTTACAGCAGGCACGACCTTGAATGCACTGCAAAGGGAGGTGTACGTGCCGGATATACGCTTGCGAATATGAATAGTTTTTCCAAGTTGCATATTACTGCTTACTTGAATGGAATCGACGTTTAGCAATGATACTGGGCGATTCGTATATTTATTCTCGGTGATCGATGGTGCATCAGTTGACGAAGGAGCAGCATGTGACTTACGAGAAATTTTGAAGCGTTTCTTTATTGCAGCGGAAACAGTTGGGGATGATCATATAAGGCAAAAGAAGCAACCACAGTGACGCTTCGCGTTTGGCGGGTGGAACGTTCCACTACCACATTATTACCCGGCGAAACTGATGCCTGCTGTTCAACAGCAGGTTAATGTCACTTTTGCGACACTTGACAATAAACTCGAAACTGATTCCACAGCATCGAGCTTGTGATTCATTAACGACAAACCGGTTTCACGGCAGTCGACGCAAGACCAAATCATACCCCGCAAACTTAGCGCAGCGAACAATTTCGGAGTCGTCATAGAATCGTCAACATTTTGGCACAGCACCTCCCCCCCTTACACTACCCAAATTAAAAATTATATTTAAACTATAAATCATATAGTGTCGCGATTTGACAATTTCAAATTAATATCTGTATTGAATTTTGAGTTATGAAGATTTTAAATTTTAAAAAGTGAAACGATTTTACTTTATTATTTTAATAATACAGTATTGTGGTCGACTTGGAAAAAAATAATTTGCTACCCTGAAACTTTGTTTTTTCACGTTTCATGACTAAAATAGCCTAAAAATGCAAAAAAATCCGTCTGTCCTTACGCACCTCAAACTGTTCCGGGAAATTTCCTCCGTTTCTGATGACAGGATTCTCCAGGCTGATTTGTCGGCTGTCTCTCGTTGGTGTTCAAACAACGATATCTTTTTGAACATTGAAAAGTGTTTTACTATGGAGTACTCGTATAATACTACCTCCTCTGTTCTCTCTTACTCTATTAATGGATCCACCCTTACAGCAGTAACCACAATAAAGGATCTAGGAGTGGTCTTTGATCGTAAACTTAAATTCGTCAATCATTTCTCCGAGATTACTAATAAGGCATACAGACTTGCTGGCTTCGTCCTCCGCACGACCGTCCAGTTTAATCGTCCAGCAACGGCTGCTCTCTTATTTGCCACACTCGTCCGTAGTATTTTGGAATACTGTTCCATCGTCTGGAACCCACACCACTCTTGCCATGTTCAAACCATCGAATCTGTTCAGCGTAGATTCACTCGAACCCTTTTCTACAGATTAGGAAAACCTCATATCGACTATAATGGCAGACTTGAAGTACTTCACCTAAAGCCACTGCATTTAAGGCGGACCTTTCTCGATGCTTGCTTCCTCTACAAGATGTGCAACTACCTGCTCAATACCCATCTTTGTGACAACCTGAACTTTAGATCAGGAATAGTCTCAACAAGGAATTCAGACATCTTCAATCCTCCACGTGCCTCTCTAGATGTATACCATCACTCTCCGATGCTAAGAATGCAAAGGAACCACGATCGACTCCAATTTGGTTCTTTAGCTTCTTCTTTTCCATTATTTAAAAATAGAATTAAATCTATCATATTTAATGTTTAAATTTTTAACTTCACTATTCATTTATTTCTTAGCGTATATTATAAACTATTATCTTCAATGTTTAAATTTACTGTTCTTTTGTTTTCCGCTTTTGTTTAATTGAAATTGTAATCTTTTTGTTCAAGAGCTCAAATAAATAAATAAATAAATACGCCGTCCGCCGTACGTATACGGGTGTAAGGGTTATGGAGATGCCGGGGAAGTGCTTACACCGAAAACTAAGAATTCGAATACCTCAACTATCGTTTTAGCTACGAAGCTAAGAATCAAAGTATATGTACATAGAGGGGTTTGTGGCACAAACTTTAAAAATAATTTAATTTTTTTAGCCATTGGAGTCGGCCGAATTTTTTTACTTACCATAAGAAATTCATATTTTGAGACCATTAAGATGACATACATATCCATTAGAATCAGCTTAGAATAAGGCTAGTTATTGTAAGGGGGAGGGTCAGGAGAGTGCAGAGAAAAAGATTTAAAAATCAACATCTCGGCAATTTTTTAAGCTATATAATTGAAACTTGGAACATATATTAACTTATTCTAGAGAATTATGAGCAAATATGACATGGGGGAAACTGGGAAGCATTTCAAAAATGGTGCACTTTCCAACTGCAATTGCAACTGAGTATAGATATCAAATTGAAATTTTCTCAGATTGTAGAACTACAAAGTCTTTAATTTTAGTAAAAAGATGGGGGGTGTCGAAAATTTTGAGTGATTTTATTAGGGCTCTGCTGAAAGATACAAAGTTTAAATTATCCATGTGGAAACATACAATTGATATACTTAGCGGAAAAATAATAATTTGTTCCACAATTGTTATGCACTGGTGTTTCATGTGCTATGAAAAAACATAAACTGAAAATTTTTGAAGGAAATTTTAAGCTAAAAACTTGAAAATTAGCAAAATGCTAACTCGAATGCTAACTATATTCCCCCTTCGAGTCCTTGTACTTTATATGAAAAAACAGTTGATTGCATAACTTTTGTTCATAATATTATGAATATCTCTGACGAACTCATTTTACTGGGTGATTTTAATGTTCCAGGTCTTTCTTGGTCATTCTCTGACGATGATTCTACTCTCTTAGTTTCTGATGCTTCTTCCTCTCTCGAATGTTTTTTTGTTGATAGTATATTTGCACTTGGTCTCCAGCAAATTAGCCTTGTTAAGAACTCCTATGGAAGACAGCTTGACTTAGTTTTTTATTCTGATTACTGTGCCTGTTCCGTGGAAGAGAGCGTAACCTCAATTTCGACCATTGATGTCTTGCACCCTCCTATTAATATATTCCTTATAATTGACGAGGAGCATTCTTTCAGTCCTAGTGAGAAAGAACTATCTTTCGATTTTATTAAGGCAGATTTTTCGCAGTTGGACTACTTTATCTCTAATTTCAACTTTAATGAAATTTTTGACAATCCCGATTTTGAGGGTGCCGTTGTTGATTTTTATTATATCCTATATCAGTTTTTTGTTGCTACAGTTCCTTTTACCTCTCGCAAAAATATCTCATTGTCTTATCCCTGGTACACTAGTGAGTTGCGTGCAATTCGCAATTCTCGCAATGCTGCCTGGAATAGGTTTACTAGGACGAAGAACGACACTGATTTTCGTTTGTATGAAGAATATTATGACTTATTTAAAGATTTATATTCTCGCTTGTATTCTGAATATTTGCTTAAAGTGCAGTCGGATATTATTAGAGATCCCTTGAAGTTTTGGAAATTTGTTAATTGTAAGCGTAAGTCTGATGGTTATCCAGCTTCTTTTGAATTCCTTGGTAGTAATAGTAATGATCAATTTACTATTTGTAATTTTTTTGCCACATTCTTCAGTGGATCTCTTAGTGGTAGTGACTTTGTCCCTGACATATCATACTTTGATGGAATTAGAAATACTGCTTCATCCACTTTGTCTACTATACCTATTTCTTATGAAGATGTAGTTAATCAGATCTCTCACCTTAAGGATGTTTCGTTACCTGGCCCTGACGGAGTTCCAGCAGTTGTCCTTAAACACTGCTGTCTCTCTATCGCTGAACCATTCTCTCTACTATTCCAGAGATCTCTTAAGACTGGGGTTTTCCCTTCTGTGTGGAAGGCATCCTCTATCATACCGACCCACAAAAATGGAGCTAAATCGCCCATTGTAAACTATCGATCAATAGCTAAACTATCAGCTATTCCTAAATTTTTTGAGTCTATAGTGTATGAGAGCATGTCATTTCACTGTAAATCCTTAATTTCGAGTTAACAACATGGTTTTGTCAGGAGTAGATCCACTGTCACTAACCTGATGGAGTTTACAAATAAATCCATTTTAGCTATTGAAGAGGGGAAGCAAGTTGATTGTATATATACTGATTCGAGTAAGGCTTTCGATAAATTACCTCACTCCATTATATTGTTGAAATTGGACTTGTTGGGTTTTCCTACTTGGTTTATCGATTGGATTAAATCATATCTAAGTGATAGAACTTACCAAGTTCTTTTTCGGGGTTATACTTCTAAACCATTTGTTGCGCATTCTGGTGTTCCTCAAGGAAGTCATTTGGGGCCACTTCTTTTCATCCTAGCCATTAATGATGTTGCATCTGTTTTTAAATATTCGGAAGTTCTTATTTATGCTGATGACATTAAAATCTTTAAATCTCTCAATTCTAACTCGGACAATTTTCTTCATACGGATTTGATTAATTTTAGTAATTGGTGTCGCCATAATGGTCTTAGACTGAATTTGGATAAATGTCATGTCACTATCAGAATTCCTTAATGCAAGGAAATGCCATAAATCGGTTCCAAATTCAAAAGATGGAAACCAATTATCCTCTGGCTCATCATTTAGTGAAGGGACGAAACAAACAAGAACATCCCTACACCATGTACATAAATAAAAATAACAAAAAATTAACAAAAAATTGACAAAAAAAAATTGATATCAACCAGCATTAAGTTTACGCTTTAAGCACATCTTATCGATAGAGAAGTCGAATACATCAGCATTCTTATTAACTTCTCTCGCGAGACGCGAAATCGGCTCAGTCATACCATAGTTTGTCCGATGAAAGCAAATCTGAAGAAGTCTAGGCTGCCTGGGTAAAAATTGACCAACTGCAAACTGCATTAAGCCCAAAAGCGTGGAAGAATCAACTAACCCTGTAAGAAGTTGATGAGCAAAAACTACATCAGCTACCTCACGTCGTTTAGAGAGTGATGACATATTTAATAGCTTAAGTCGATCGATATAAGGGGGAAGACGAACTCTGTCATTCCAATTAAGGTGGCATAAGGCAATTCTCACAAATTTACGCTGAATTGATTCGATTCTGCCAATGTGCTCATCATAATAAGGAGACCAAACTTGAGAAGCATATTCAAGGTGAGATCTAACGAAGGTGTTATAAAGAATCAATTTAACAAAGGGATTGTTAAATTCCTTGGATAAGCGTGTGGTAAATCCTAACAACCCAGCCTTAATATCCTTTTCGGCTCCGCCGTCCATGCCGACAATGCTTCTGAGATAAATAAAATCTTGCATATCTTCCACATCTTGTCCGTTAAGAATTTACTGAGTGCGATTCGCAATTGTGGCACTAAATATATTATAATATTTAGAATATTAGTGGGACCAAGAAAAATTAGATGATTTCCCTTACAATTTCGCAATTCGACAATAAACGGATTTTTTTTTTAACAAGAATAAAAGCTATTGATCTAAAATTTGGAATATATTACTTTTATAATAATTTCAATCTGCTTTTTAAAAAATATTTGAGCCCTGCACTTTTTCATGAAATACTCTAAACTAATTTATTCAGTAGGTATACAATTTGTAGTGCACTAAATATTTATTCGGAATTATGTTATGTCATTTACTAGAAAAATCTCTCCGTTTGTGATAATTTATAGTCTTAATGGCTGTATTTTGGATCGAGTCAGCTCCATTATTGACCTAGGTGTTACATTTGACCAAAAAATTGATTTTGGTTTGCATATTAATAAGATCGCACAGAAAGGTAATTCTATGTTGGGTTTTACTACTCGCTTATCCAAGGAATTTAACAATTCGCTTGTTAGACTAAGTCTCTATAACACCTTCGTTAGATCTCACCTTGAATATGCTTCCAAGTTTGGTCGCCTTATTATAATGAGCACATTGGCAGAATCGAATCGATTCAGCGTAAATTTGTAAGAACAGCCTTATGTCACCTTAATTGGAATGACAGAGTTCGTCCTCCTCCTTATACTGATCGACTTCAGCTACTAAATATGTCATCGCTTTCGAAACGACGAGAAGTAGCTGATGTAATTTTTGCTCATAACCTTCTTACAGGGTTAGTTGATTCCTCCACCCTTTTGGGTTTGATGTGCTTTGATACTGGTAAATTTTTGTCAAGGTGCCCTAGATTGCTGCGGATTGGATTTCACCGGACAAACTATGGTATGAATGAACCGATTTCGCGTCTCGCGAGAGAAGTTAATAAGAATGCTGATGTATTCGACTTATCTATTGATAAGCAGTGCTTAAGACGTAGACTTAACGCTAGTTGACACCGATGTATGTGAATTTTTTGTCAAATTCTTGTTTTTATTTTCTGTACTTGGTGTGGGATGTTAATGTTTGTTTCGTCCCTTCACTAAATGATGAGCCAGAGGTTAAATCGATTTTCAATTTTTTAAATTTTGAATCGATTTATGGCAATTCCTTGCATTAAGGAATCCTGATAGTGACAATAGTGACAATGGTTAACTGGTGGAATACCTTTAAAACTTCTACCCTCTCCCATTACAAAATTATATTTTCGACAATTTTTAAGAAATCAGTTATCACCTAACTGTTAAAAGCAATCAATTTGAAATTTTGTACAAAAACTTTTAAAAATAATTGAAAAGAAATCTCGTCAATAGTTTTAAGATCGCGCATTTTCACTCCCCTCCCATACAAAAGTATAATTTTGACCAATTTTGATTAAGCAATCAATAACAAACATAATGATTAACCCTTACTATAACCCCTCCCCTCATAAGAGCCTAATACCGTTGACACATAGCTCAGCTAAATTATAATTAAGGCCTAAATTATTATTAAACGGCTGTGTGTCATATACTAATTTAGCTAAATTACCAAAATAGTGATAATTTATTAGCTAAATCATCTCATCATGCTCTCAGCTAAATCATCTCATTTAGCTAAATCCTCTCATTTTTCTCATAATTTAGGCTAAGACTATGAAGAATGTACTAGAGTTGGAGCTTTCATAAAAGCTTTTTCGTGCAAGAGAGAAGAAGAAAAGTAATTTTCTGACAGCTCTGAATTACACAAAATCTTTGAATCGTTATTTAAACGCCCAGCTATGAAAGATGACTTGCAAACGATTCTAAAACAGGGCTAAGGATCGATTATCTTCTTTTCCTTGCATTGGCTATTGGCTATGCAATTTAAATTTTTAAAAATGTGACAGATGAGTTAGTGGCTCTTTTTAATTAGTAAAGTGCTGTGTTTCACCAATCTACTAACGATGAAGACGAGCCAAATTACGAATTAGCTAAATTATTATTAGGACAGCTATGTGTCAATGGTATAATACCACTGACACATTGCGTAGCTAAATTATAATTAGGCCTAAATTATCATTAAGCGGCTGTTTGTCATATGCTAATTTAGCTAAATTACGAAAATTGTAATCATTTATCAGCTAAATTATCTCACCATACTCTCAGCTAAATCATTTCATTTAGCTGAATTCTCTCATTTTTCTAATAATTTAGGCTATAACGATGAAGAATGTACTAGAGCTGGAGCTTTCATAAAAGCGTTTTCGTGTAAGAGAGAAGAAGAAAAGTCATTTTCTGCCAGCTCTGAATTATACAAAATCTTGGAATCGTTATTTAATCGCCTAGCTATGAAAGATTACTTGCAAACGATTCCAAAATAGGACTAAGGATCGTTTTTCTTTTTTTGTCGCATTCCTTGCAAAATTTTATTGCTTATTGGCTATACAATTCAACTTTGCAAAAATATGACAGATGAGTGAATGGCTCTTCTTAATTAGCAAACTGCTGTGTGCCATCAATCTACTAGCGATGAAGACGAGCTAAATTATAATTAGGACCGTTATGTGGTATTAACTTCCACAAATAAATGAATGAAATATGTACTAGACCTATTGATCGTATTCGCAATTAAGTGTTAAATTGACAACAGCCCTGCCATAGAACCCCCTTTCACTTAGTCTTCCCTAACCAATCTAACCTGCATATTGCCTTTTCACGCACCCTCAACTTGTCACAAAAATAATAAAGTTATGTCCGACATGTTGACAGTTTATTTTAAATGCAACCTTTTCCACTCTTCTTTGTTGTTTATTCCTCTTGCCTCCTACTCTACAGCTCGCTTCCAATCCGACGTCTTCCTTGAGAATTATAATCCAGAGCCTGTTTGGCGATGTTTTGCTCTGGTTTCCTCAAAGTGTGACCGATCCACTGCCACTTCCGCCTTTGAATCTCTATGCCTATTTTAGTCTGTCCAGTTGTACTCCAAAGTTCGTCTTTGGAGATCACCTCTGGCATGAATATCCCTAAAATGCGTTGAAGGTTCACGAAAGATTGCAGTTTCTTGGTAAGTCGAACGGTCACTTTCCACGTAATAGAACTATATAGCAACACGAGTTTGATGCAAACGTCAAAAATTCGCAGCTTCGTGCGAGGGGAGATCTCTCTTAATCTCCAGAAAGTAGAAAGGGTATCGAAGGCCTGAGGAGCTTTAATTAGACGAGCCTTAATATCCTTTTCGGCTCCGCCGTCCATGCCGACAATGCTTCTGAGATAAATAAAATCTTGCATATCTTCCACATCTTGTCCGTTAAGAATTTACTGAGTGCGATTCGCAATTGTGGCACTAAATATATTATAATATTTAGAATATTAGTGGGACCAAGAAAAATTAGATGATTTCCCTTACAATTTCGCAATTCGACAATAAACGGATTTTTTTTTTAACAAGAATAAAAGCTATTGATCTAAAATTTGGAATATATTACTTTTATAATAATTTCAATCTGCTTTTTAAAAAATATTTGAGCCCTGCACTTTTTCATGAAATACTCTAAACTAATTTATTCAGTAGGTATACAATTTGTAGGGCTGAAATAGTGCACTAAATATTTATTCGGAATTATTAGTAAGACCAAAAAAATTAGGCGATTAGCTTCACTCCTTCTACCCCCTATCAAATAATTTGACACTTCAGCAACTTTACAAAAAGTCGATTTTATTGAAAAGTATGAATGCCACTGATCTGCAATTTAAAATATGTCAATTAAATGATGGTTACAATTATATCTAAATAAGTTATTAATAACTCCACACTCCTTCTACCACCTCCCATACAGACTGCACAATTTCACTAAATCCAATACACTAATTTTCTCAGTATCTATTAAATTGTTGAATCCTAAATTTTTTATAAAACCTTTTGATAGCAACATTAGCGTGATGTGAAAAATTTAGTTCAATGTTGTCACCCCCTCTACCACTTCCCATACAAAATTTCTTAAAATAAAAAAATTCTCTTTCACCTAGAGTATCGCACGATTGGGTTTTAAGCCCAATCGTAGTCCTGCTATGTTAACTTACTATGATTAGTAGTTTCGAAGATATGATCATTTGGAAAAAAAGCAATTTGTACTTGGCACCTCTTTTCAGATGAATGAAATATTAAATTATTCTTAAAGTTTGTCGCACAAACTCCTTTATAAGTACATAGCTATATCGATTTTCAGCTTTCTTGCTAGTACCATACGTTTTTTTACATTCTTAGACGAATTTATGGGATATCTTTCTTAATCTCCAGAAAGAGGAAAGGATACCGAAGGCCTCACGATCTTTATTTAGACGAGCCTCAATATCCTTTTCGGCTCCGCCGTCCATGGTAACAGTACTTCAGAGATAATAAAAATCTTGCACCTCTTCCATATCTTGTCCGTTAACCACCCTTTTCAGATGGATGAAAAATTGAATAATTCTTAAAGTTTGTCGCACAAATTCCTTTATATGTACATACATAGCTATAGCGATTTTCAGCTTTCTAGCTAGTGCCATACGTTTTTTTTTACATTTTTAGACGAATTTATGGGAGATCTTTCTTAATCTCCAAAAAGGGGAAAGGAAATCAAAGGCCTGACGAGCTTTATTTAGACGAGCCTCAATATCCTTTTCTGCTCCGCCATCTCTGCTGACAATGCTTCCGAGATAACAAAAATCTTGCACCTGTTCCACATCTTGTCCGTTTAGAACAATCGGTTTGCTTGTGTTCGAACCTATGTGCATGTACTGGGTGTTACACCCGCCTCTTTGCACTTAGAATGCAACGAGCGAACATTTGACTGTTAGTCTGAATGGTTGCATGAGCAAGCAAACACACGGCATCATCATAATCAAGGTGACTTAAGATGTTAAATAGTCTCCATTGAAGAACTTTACCTTCCGCACCTTCCAGTCCAGCTTTCAAGATGTCATTCGTTACCACCAAAAACAGGGCTGGTGATAATATGCAGCCAATTGCCACAATCCCGAACGTTGCCCTTCTTTGGGATTGCCCAATGACGCCCTTCTTCCATTCAGTCGGATATCTTTCTTCATTCCGAACCTCAGTAAAGAATGGGAGGAGTATATCGGCTGTTATTTCCGGGTCCGCTTTGAGGAGTTCGGTTGATAGTCCATCTGTACCTGCAGCTTTCCTTCCCGCCATTGACCGATCGTGGAAACTATCTCTTCCTTATCTGGGGGATCGTCCCTATTAGAGGATTGTTGCGGTTTGTTGTTTGGTAGTTGTTCTGTTTCTGGAATATCTTCCTTTGACAGTATGTTTAAAATATCAGAGAAGTATTCCTTCCATCACCGCAACTGGTTTTCACTCATATTTTCCGTTGACATCTCTCACTAGGTGGTTGCCATTGAAATTTCTGTTCGTCAACTGTTTCATGATTTCCATATGCCGAAGGTAAGCCGCAGATTCTGCCTTGTTAGCCAGATCTTCAATAGCCTTCTAGCCTTCTTCTAGTCGCGTCTATCAGCCTTTTTGAGCTGTAAATAACCATCGCGGTAGTTCTGCCTCAAGTCGGGTGTTCATTGGTTGATATCGGGTTGAAAGATGATTGCCAATATTTCCGATCGCCAACCTTGTCTCATGTGTCTTGCGACATCGTGTGTTTCTCACCGCTTTGCACATATCCCACAGATTTTTCAGCACTAGTTAGAAACGTGTTTCTCATTGCCTCTCTATTGGCGTCCAGTGTGCGTATTTCATATTCACCCAACGTGGATGACTTTTTGCGTAGAATGGTGGTGTACTCACGCTTTGCATTGAAAATTACCTAATAGACAATAAACTTTTCTATTTTAGTTTTATAGTTTTCTTAAGTTGATTTTTGTTTTCATTGTTCTTATAGACCAAAGAAGTTCATCGGACACAGGCCCAAGTGAAAGAAGCATTGCGAATAGAAGCCGAACAAAGACTTATAGCACAACAGCAAAAATTTTTAGAAAACCAGCCATTCGTAGCGAATCCTGAGGTATGTATATGAAAGATTGCTATTATTATGTCTAACACAAGGAATAACTAACGTGATAATATTCGTTACAGCCTTTAAAACCAGTGGGATATGATCAATTTTATAGTCCAATATTGGAAAAAATAGATAAGATACTTCTTCAGCTCGGATTTACAGACGACTTTTGCAAAGAAAGATTGGTTTGCAGCATGTACAAAAATCCGTCCAGATTTACTCCACACAGTAATTTTATTTCAGCAGAATTGAGCAGGTACATTTTTTTTTTACTTGACTTGACCTACATATGTTTCCAGGTGTACATAATATATTTATGTTTTAGTCTGGTCCACAGAAGCAATAAAACATATTTCTGGCTAGGTGGTAACGTAACTTTTATGTCATAAGATTTTAAGAATTTTAACTGTGAATTAGTGAATTAAGAGAAAACTTCAGGTAGTGGTGTTATTCGCATTAAAAATTTAGAGATTTATTCGTACGGAGTACAACTATATTTATGTTCCTATAAAACATGTATAACCTACAAAATCATTATTATACTCTATATGACATATGAGACTATAATAATCTTAATACATAACTTGTACACAGTTAAGAAATAAGGTTTGAAGAAATAAATGCAAATAACGAAACTTTATCCGTCCGTCTCTCAGTTCGTGCATTTTCGAGCTTCATAATGCATTGAGCGGAAGAGCATTGAGGCAATGCGATTGGATGATTGTTCTGAAAGTTGGTAGTACTTTCGTGCAGGAGGTTTTTAAAAATATTTAAGGACTGATTTGTTGTGAGCCGAAAAAACAATTTTTTCACAACCAATGATATCTTATGGCCATTCAAAGGTACATCGAGTTTCCAGTCAATTTTTTCCAGTTAGATTTTGACCATCCATCTAATCGGATGGCTCTTTTTCAGCCAACTTATCACTACTACCACTATTTTGAGCTATTCGCATAATTTTTCGATTCAACATTACCTCATCTTCAAAGATAAAGTCTTTTCGGTACATACGGTCTCTTAACTGCGATTACTCCAGTACATTGATTCAATAGTATTTCATTCGTATAAACGTGCAGGCTTAAATATACTAGTATATGGAGGGCTGCAAGTGATAGGTAGATGTTAATAATTATTTAATTGATTGCGCTCTATATCTGGCGCAATTTGGACTGAACGCATTTATTGGATACTAGCGGATCCCCGCGACTTTGTCCGCATAAGAATCGCAATAATGACCAATTTTTGAGAATGTAGTTAGTAATACGTTATGTCGGATATATAATCCGCTTACTTTAATGACTCTTTGAACACATTTTGTTGGTGTTAGAACCATAAATTAATTATTAAATGAATACATATAATGAAACCATTATACTCGCATTTCTATGGGACAGGCTCGTGATCAAATCAATCCCGTGATTCGAGATCATATACGTACTGAAGAGCTTGTGAATAGTTGTAGCTTGTGTTAATTAAAAAATAAATTGCCAATAAGTCGGACGAAACATTATTTTTCTTGAGACAAGTTGCGGATGAGTGGAAAGTCAATATGCAGGTTAGAGTAGTTAGGGAAGACTAAGTGAAAGGGAGTTCTTGGGCCGGGGTGTTGTCAATCTAACAATATTTCATTCGTTTCTGCTAGTTTGGGTTCTTATGAGGGGAGGAGGAGGGGTAATAGTAAGGGTGGGTGGATGTTAATAGCTTTTTAATTGATTGCTTGAATCACGTTCAATATTCTCTGTATAGAATTTGTTTCATAGACGAAGTTGCATAGAATTTTCATAACATTCGGTATATTTTACATTCACGAAACCGAACATTTGTATGGGAGGGGGTAGAGCGGGTAAGGGAATCATAAAATTTGTGATGCAGTTCTATTTCATGTCTATTGTAAGGTACTTGTACAAAATTCCAAGTTCGTAGCTTTTAATTTGTTGGTTATTAGTTGATTTAATGAAATTAGTCGAAATCATACTTTTGTATGGGAGGGGGTTGAAGGGCAAGAGTGATTTCAAGATTTTTGACGCAATTTTGTTTCGATTATTTTAAAAGGTCTTAAGTAAAATTTTAAATTGATGGCTGTAAATGGTTAGGTAATAATTGATTTCTTAATAATGGTCGAAATCATACTTTTGTATGGGAGGGGGTGGAACGACAAGCGCGATCTCAAAACTTTTGACGTAATTTTATTTCAACTATTTTCGAAAGTTTTTCTGCAAAATTTCAAATTGATAGCTTTTAATAGTAGGTGATAATTGATTTCTTACAAATGGTCGAAAAAATAATTTTGTATGGGAGGGGGTAGAACTTTTAAATGTTTTCGACCAGTTAATATTTCGTTTATTTGGGGATTTTTTTTAAATGCATTTCGCAAATTTTCAAGTTTCACTCAAAAATTTTCAGCTTATGTGTTTTTTTCAATGCACATGAAACACCTTGAGCACGTTAGACCGGGGGTAGGTTTATAACAATTGTGGAACAAATAATTATTATTTTTCTACGTATATCCATATGCAAAATTTAAACTTTGTATTTTTCATCACAGCCCTAAAAAATTCACTCAAAATTGTCGACATTTTTGCTTACCACGTCCCTCCCCTTACATCTCCCAACTTAAAATTTTTACCAAAATTAAAGACTATATAGTTCAATAATTTGACAAATTTTCGATTTGATATCTGTACTCTTTTTTGAGATAAAAGGATTTCTAATTCTGAAAAGTGCACCATTTTGTAAATGCTCCCCATTTCCCCCACTACTTTTATTTCAACATGTTATATTTTTTTCGTATTTTTCTAGTACAGCTTAATATATGATTGAAGTTTCAATTAGATAGCTTAAGAGATAGTTGAGATATTCATTTTTAAATGCTTTTAATTGCACCATAATGGTCTCAAAATATGAATTTTTTATGATAAGTAATTTCGAAGATATAATCATTTGAAAAAACAATTCAGCCGACAATTTGTTTTTAGCCCCCCCCCCCCTTTACGGACGTCAATGGATAAAAAAAGTAAATTATTTTTTAAGTTTTTCCCATAACCCTCTCTATATCTCTACTGATTTCAACTTCTTATCTGCATTCGTGGTGGAAATGTTAGCAAGTGTAATTTTTGACCCTTTCCCCTCCCCCGCATCCTCCTTCCACCTAACCCCTCCCCACAATTTAGAAAATAGAGCTCACTTACCCAATCAACAATCCACCCAGAAACGAACATTCTACCTTTAACGGTCTCGGAGATATGAGTCCATATGTATGACGTACGGCGGGACGGATTTTTTTTTTTGTATTTTTAGGCTAATTTAGTCATGAAACGCGAAAAAACAAAATTTCAGGGTAGCAAATTTTTTTTTTCTGTGTCGACCACAATACTTTATTATTAGAATAATAGAGTAATAGCCCAAATAAAATAGCATTAAGCTTAAAAACATGACAGGACAACGATTGTGCGTAAAGCTTAATCATAAGATACTATAGATGAAATCGAAATCTTTGTGATCTTAGAAAATTTTGTATGGTGAGTGGTAGAAGGAGTGACAGCATTGAACTAATTTATTTCAATCATGCTAGAGTTGCTTTAAAAATGTTTTGTACAAAATTTAAGCTTCGAAAATTGAATAGATACAGAGAAAATGAGTGCATTGGTTTTAGTGAAATAATGAAGTTTGTATGGGAGGTGGTAGAAGGAAGGGACGTTCTTAGTGATTTTTTGAGAAACAACTATAATCATGAGTCAATTGATAAATTTTCAATTTAAAATCAGTAACTTTCATACTTCTCAAGAAAATCGAATTTTTGAAAAAATATGATATTGTGTCACATTGTATGAGAGGGGGTAGAAGGGGAGAAGCTAATTGGTTTACTTATCCCCGATATTAATTATGTTACTAATTAAGGATTTAGCACAAAATTTGAGCTCGGTAAATTTTATATGTACTGATCCAATTGGTTTATAGTATTTCAAGAAAAAGTGCAGTTTGTATGGGAGGTGGTGGAAGCTGTGGGGGGGGGGGGGGGTTTTAAGTAATTTGCTTACTATCGATCAGATTTATGATAAAAAACATAATAGAATTATGAATGATGATGCGTAAGGCCCAATCATATGATACTCTAGATGACATGGAAATGACTTTAATGAACTGGAAAATATGTCATCTCAAACTCTTTCAAATAGTGAATAGAGACTTTTGCATGGGAGGTGGTAGAAATAGAGGGGAAGGTTTGTATTTTTCGTATATGACACCGAACATGGAATGCAAAATGGTTTTTGCTGAATTTAAAGATTTTATTTTCATTATTTTTAAAGAAATTGGACATAGTGTTCCTGACATTGGGGCATTTGTATGGGAGGTGCTAGAGGAAGTGAAGCCTTAAAGATGATTTTGAAACTGCTTATCATCATCCTTATCACCATGCTTTGATTCAATTTCAAAGTCGATAGCTCCAATATATTCGTAGTAGGAATGCTTTTCTAAAATTTATAATACATATATTTATATGGGAGGGGGTAGAAGGAGTGAAGCGGAGCTGAAGATTTTTTCTAATATTTATTGCAATTACTAAAAAACAAATTCTGGCAAAATTCTAAGTTTGTAATTTTTCAAGTTTTAATGGAAATCGATATAATGCATTTAACAAAAATTATGCATTTGTATGGGAGGGGTAGAAGGAGTGTACGGATCAAAACAAATTTTTTTCGCGTTATTGGCGTTTCTATTTTTATACTTTATACAAAATATCAAGTTGATAGCTTTAACAGTTTTGAGGAAAAATAATTTAATTCAAATTTCAAAATTTCGTGAAATTTGTATAGGAGGGGGTAGAAGGAGTGAAGTGAAGTTGATAATTCTTTTTAAAACTAATTGCAATTATAGTAAAATGAATTCTGGCAAAATTTCGTCTTTTCAGATTTACTAGTTTCAATGAAAATCGAAAATATGTATTTTTAAAAATTGGCCATTTGTATGGGAGGGGGTAGAAGGAGTGAGGGGATCGGATCAATATTCCGTCATATTATTGACGACATCTATATCGTAATACTTTAACCCAAATTTCAAGACGATAGCTTAAATAGTTTCAAAGAAAAATCAATTTCTTAATATTTCGAAATTTCATGAAATTCGTATGGGAGGGGGTAGAAGGAGTGGGGGGATGTAGCCCATTCACGAACTTAAAGTTACTTTTTTGCTAAAAATGACACACAGACATTTTTAGCACTATAGCTCAAAGCTTTCGAGAGTTATGCTGTAGACAGACGCACAGACGGACAGACAGACAGACGGACAGATAGACAGACGGACAGACGGTCACTCGGAATCGAGGTTTTTGAGCAACAACAAATATTTCTGTACCCTTGGCGGCTCTGTGCGAGCGTTATTTCTTAGCGTTACAAACGGTAAGGCGAACACAGTATACTCTCAGATTTCATCTAGAGTATAATAACAAATTTCAAATTATTCGCTCCCATGGTTTTCAAGGAATTTTGATTATTATATGTTTTTTAAAATGAGTCATTTTGTATGGCAGGTGGTGGAAGGCGTGGGGTTATTGAAATAAGACCAAACGCACATCACATCTCGAGGTACACCTAATAATTTCTGAAAGTTTCATTACAATCGGTTCAGCCTTTTTTGCGTGAAAGATGGAAAGACAGACAGACAGACAGAGAAAATTTTTAAAAACGCCTGTTTCTGCTTAGCTATTTTTCAAATAAAGCAAAAAACTAATTTATAGCCATTTTTAAACAAATAACAGACAGACACTACAATTATGTTTATATGTTTAGATTGAGATATAATGGTTTGATCTGTTGAAAAGTGTTTTATTTTTGAATTACATTTCGACCTGCTGCTGTTATCTCCAAAATTTATATTTTTGTCAAATTCCGCGAGTATACCTTATTATATGTTTTTGGTTTCAACGACATTCCGTTCTACCTTTTCATCATTCTCTAACCTTATTGATCAATTTTTCACCAACCAGCATGAGGAATATTCTGTATCTGGCATATCACCCAAATCATCAATTGGAAATATGGGTCTCTTTATTCATTCAAGCTCAATTCCCATTTGCAGCAACGAAGAAACATTTGGCATTTTGAAAGAGCCAACAAGGTTATCCTGAAGGATGTGAAGCTCGACATACCTTCCAATAAAACACCTGCTAGCACAGACGTGAAGAGAAGAAATGCCTGAAAATCCATACTTAAACATGTTATAATGTACGAGTATATAAGCATATCCAAACACTTTGACGGAATACCTTCCAGTGCCCTAAAGGCTGGAGATCGTACTGGTTGGTTATCAGAACGGTCAAAAACAAATTTCATCATCATCATCAATGGCGCGACAGCCCAAATCGGGCCTTGGCCTTCTGAAGCCGTCGCCTCCAATCGTCTCGATCCAAAAACCGCGTCCGCCAGCTGCTAATTTTTAAGATGGCTTTGAAACAAATTTATTTCTTCTTTAATACCACCTCTAGTTGATGACGACGGTACCGTGATTGATTGCATCGACAAAACCAATTTACTAGCAGCAGGTTTGGTAAAAAAAAACTTTTGCGTTCCACCATCAAACCAATCACCTCCTGCAGCAAATCTTTCTTGTCTCTCACTGCCCACACTGCGTTTCCCTACGAGATTCATTTCTTAGATCTTTCAAGAGCTCAATATCCACAAATTTGCTGGTCCGGAAGGTATTTCCCATTACTCTTAAAAAGCAAGCCTCTTATTTAGCCAAATCTCTTAACAATCTTCTCTATATTTCTTACTTTTCTTTCACGTATGTGGAAAGTTGGGAGTGTTCAACCAATTCCCAAGGCAGGGAAAAAATTCCGCCAACTACTGCCAATTACCGTTGCTTCAGTGTTCTCGAAAGTAATGAAAATTGCTGTCAATCGTAGAATCGTCAAATATCTGGAGGATAAACAGCACATCTATGATCATCAGTATGAATTCCTTTCTGGAAGGTCGACGGGAAATCTATTGGTTTGCTTGACAGAGCGTTGAAATCATGCTTACATACATCTGACGAACGTCAAGATCTCGTACTTGAAATTGAAAAAGCCACAAAGTTTAGTATGTACATTGTGACCAGAAAGTATCTGGACTTTGTAATTAAAATTAGTCTGGGAAATGATATTTCAATTTTTTTTTTGAGAAGCAGGTAGGACTGGCCTTAATTATTATCCCAAAAATCAGCGCAGTCAGTTAATCAGTTTGTTTACAGCAGCTGGTTGAATCGGACACCTCAATAGTCCACGGCGATTTTTACAATAGATAAAAATAAACTGCCAACAAGTCGGGCGAAACTTTATTATTTTTGGGACAAAATGCGCATGCGTAGAAAGTCAATATGCAGGTTAGAGTGGTTAGGGAAGACTAAGTGATAGGAGCTTCTTGGGCAGGGCAGTTCTCAATTTAACACTTTCCGGAAACGTTCAAAAGCTCCATATTTCATTCGTTTATTTATGCTTTTGAGTTTTCATGAAGGAAGGCGGAGGGTGATAGTAAGGGTGGGTGGATGTTAATAGTTTTTTAATTGATTGCTTGAACCAAATCCAATATTCTTTGTATAGAATGTCAGTTTCATAGACGAAGTTGCATAGAATTTTCATTGGATTCGGTGTATTTTAAATTCACGAAACCAAACATTTGTATGGGAGGGGGTAGAGGAGGTAAGGGAATCGTAAAATTTCTGATGCACTTTTATTTCTTTTCTCTTGTAAGGTGCTTGTACAAAATTTCAAGTTTGTAGCTTTTAATTTGTTAGTTATTAGTTGATTTAATGAAATTGGTCGAAATCATACTTTTGTGTGGGAGGGGGTAGAAGGGAAAGTGCGATCTTAAAACTTTTAACGTAATTTTATTTCAACTATTTTTGTAAGTTCTTGTGCAAAATTGATAATTGATTTCTTAAAAATGTTCGAAAAAATAATTTTGTATGGGAGCGGGTAGAAGTTTTGAAGATATTCGACCAGTTAATAATTCAAACTCTTAGAAATATTTTGTTAATGCATTTCGCAAATTTTCAAGTTTCTACCTAAAAATTTCATTCAAAAATTTTCAGTTTATGTGTTTTTTCATTGCACATGAAACACTTTGTGCACGTTAGACCCTCACTTCGGTGCATAGCAATTTTGGAACAAATTATTATTTTTTTTCTGTGTACATTAAATAGATGTGTTAACGTGCAAAATTAAAAATTTTTGTATCTTTTACCAGAGCCATAAAAAAATCACTCAAAATTTTCAACATTTTCGCTTTCCACCTCTCTCCCCTTACTCCCCCCAACTTAAATTTCTTAACAAAATTCAAGACTAAATAGCTCTACAATCTGACAAATTTTTGATTTGATATCTGTACTTAATTTTGAGATTTGATGATTTGTAGTTTTGGAAAGTTCACCATTTTTGAAATGTTCTTCATTTCCCCCCACTACTATTATATCCATATGTTATATTTTTTTCATATGTCTCTAGTAAAGTTTAGTATACGTTTTAAGTTTCAATTACATAGCTTAAGAGAAAGTCGAGATATTAATTTTTAAGTGTTTTTCTTTGCACCCCGCTGACCCTCCCCCTTACAATAATTAGATTCTATCTAAACTGATTCTAGTAGATCTTGATACCATCTTAATGGTCTCAAAATATCAATTTTTTATGGGAAGTAATTTCGAAGATATAATCATTTGAAAAAAAAATTCGGCCGACAATCGGTTCTTAGCCCCCCTTTTCGCACCCCAATAGATAAAAAAATTAAATTATTTTTAAAAGTTGTCCCACAAACCCTTTTATATGTATATCGATTTTTAGCTTCCTAGCTGTACCTATGGTTGAGATATTTGAATTCGTATTTTTCGGTTTAAGCGCTTCCCCTGCCTCCCCCTGAACCCGTACACCCCCCAAATGAGTATCCGCCTGAGATCCGCAACTACATACAATCCCTCCAAAAATGAACTTTCTATCTTGAAGGGTTTGGTAGTTAATGTGCGCTGGCCGTACACGTCGGCGTACGGCGGTCGGCGTACAGACAGACGGATTTTTTATACTCTAGGTGAAATCTGAGAGTATATTGTGTTTGCCTTACCGTTTGTAACGCTAAGAAATAACGCTCGCACAGAACCGCCAAGGGTACAGAAATATTTGTTGTCGCTCAAAAACCTCGATTCCGAGTGACCGTCTGTCTGTCTGTCTGTCCGTCTGTGCGTCTGCCTACAGCATAACTCTCGAAAGGTTTGAGCTATAGAGTAGTGCTAAAAATTTTTGTGTGTCATTTTTAGCAAAAAAGTAACTTTAAGTTCGTGAATGGCCTACATCCCCCCACTCCTTCTACCCCCTCCCAAACAAATTTCATGAAATTTCGAAATATTAAGAAATTGATTTTTCTTTGAAACTATTTAAGCTATCGACTTGAAATTTAGGTCAAACTATTTTGATATACATGTCATTAATATCACGGAATATTGACGCGATCCCCTTACTCGTTCTACCCCTATACAAATGGACAATTTTGAAAAATACATATTTTCGATTTTCATTGAAACTAGTAAAACTGAAAAGATGAAATTTTGTCAGAATTAATTCTACTATAATTGCAATTTATTTTAAAAATAATTATCAACTTCACCTCACTCCTTCTACCCCCAAACGGTTAAAGATATCAATTTGATATTTTGTATAAGGTATACAAATAGAAATATTAGTAACGCGAAAAAAATTTGTTTTGATCCGTAGACTCCTTCTACCCCTTCCCATACAAATGCATAATTTTTGCTAAATATATTCTATCGATTTCCATTAAAACTAGTAAAAGTACAAACTTCAAATTTTGCCAGAAATTGTTTCTTAATAATTGAAATAAGTTTTAAGAAAAATTATCAGCTCCGCTTCACTCCTTCTACCACCTCCCATACAAATATCTGTTTTATAAATTCAAGAAAAGCATTTCTCCTTCAAGTATATGAGAGCTATCGACTTTGAAATTGAATCAAAGCATGGTGATAAGGAGGAGGATAAGCAGTTTCAAAATCATCTTAAACGCTCCACTTCCTCTGCCACCTCCCATACAAATGCCCCAATTTCAGAAAAACTATGACCAATTTCATTAAAAATAATGAAAACTAAAAACTTTAATTTCAGCAAAAAAACATTTTGCATGCCATGTTCGGTATCATATACGAAAAATACAAACCTCCCCCTCTACTTCCACCACCTGCCATGCAAAAGTCTATATTCACTATTCGAAAAAATTTGAGATGATATATTTTCCGGTGTACTTAAGTCATTTCCATCTCGTCTAGAGTATCATATTGGGCTTTAAGCCCAATCGTAATTCTGTTGTTTTCTTTGCATTTTTAGGCTATTTTAGTTATGAAACGCGAAAAAAAAAATTTCAGGGTAGCAAATTTTTTTTTTTCCCAAGTCGATCACAATACTTTATTATTAAAATAATAAAGTAATATGGAACAAAAAATTTGTTTCAAATTTTGTGCGCGGAATCATTGCAAATGATGGAAAACACGAGCCTCCGAGTAGTTCAGTGCCTTTAAGGACGGTCGAGAGATCCTTGAAAACATGCCTCGTTCTGGACGACCACCGACCTTTTCAACTGACGAAAACATTCAAAAGATGAAGGAAAAGTTGCTCGGAAATCATCATGCTAGTGTTAGGGAGATAGCAGGAGAGTTCGGCATCTCTTTCGAGTCCGTTCGTTTGATTTTAGTGGATGATGGCCATGACACGCGTCTTTGCTCGACTCGTTCTAATAAATCTGAATTTTCTTAAAAAAAAAGTACCGTGAACAGGTCACTTTGGACATACTAGATCGTGCAAATTCTCAACCCACATTCATTAATGGTGATGGGACATGGTTCTAAGAGTTTGACATGCAAACCAGTCAGCAATCATTGGAATGATGGCAAAAAATGACCCGAAATCGAAAAAAATGCGCCAAGCTGCTCAAGAATCAAGACGATGCTCATTGTTTTTTTTTCGACATTCGAGGTTTGATCTATCATGAATTTGTTCCGAAGGGACAGATGGTCAATACGGAGTACTATTTAACCATGTTGAAGGGAGTACTATTTAATCATGTTGAATCCTTAAAAAACGGCCGGTATTATGGAATGAGAGTTCATGGATTTTCCTCAATGAAAATGCGAACTCGCATTGAGCGCCAATTGTGACTGAATTTGAGGTCAAAAAGCAACGAATTCTATCAATCAACCACCGTATTCATCAGATTTGGCCCCGTGTGACTTTTTCCTATCCTCGAAACTGAAATTACCGCAAACTGATTAACAGACCGCGCTAATTTTTAAGATAATAACTAAGTCCTACCTGCTTACCAAAAAAATTTTTTTTTGAGATATCATTTCCCAGACTAATTTTAATTACAAAGTCCAGTTACTTTCTGATCACAATGTGTGTCTCTTAGTACCCTTGCACAATTGATTTAGCGTTATCTCTCTGAACGCATTATACAAGTTTTATTATCTAGCATTAATTCTTCCTTGTACCCAATTGATTCCGGCGTCCCTTAAGGTTCTGTCCAATTCTTTTCTTAGTTTTCTGAAAAGTTGATCTGTCGCTTACTCTCAATCCAATCTATAGTTTTGTAGATGACATCACTTTGACAACGTCTACGAATTTGGCTCTGCGGAATCAAACAAGCATTCTCTTGCTTCAAATCGCAGGGAGTTATTATCGTGGCTGAACTCGGATCTCAACTTAATCTTTTAATGGGGCTAGAAAAATAGAGTAGGGTTCAACGCATTTAAAACACAAACCTGTCACTTATCCCTCAAACGTTATGTTTCAGTGTTTTCTATTGTAACATTGGTGGTGCACAACTTTTCATTTCGGATAATTTCACATTTCTAGGCGTCATAATTAATGAGACCCAATATACTTTTGATGTTGCTCTCGACGCCTCAAAGCGTCTATGTGTTCTCCAAACGTGCAAAAAAAAACTTAAAGCAGCCTGATACTCGTACTTCCGCTGCTCGCAAGTACAAACGATATGCATACGCATATTCACACTCCTATGAAATTGCGTGCAGTGGAAGTTTCATCTCGTTTTATTTCGATCCGAAATATATTGCGATATAACGGTTTGAAATGCTTCCCATTTTTCGTGCTGCTCCTATTCTGTGGAAATGTTATATTTTTTTCATATTCTGCTAGTATAGTTTAATATATGTTCCAAGTTTCAATTACATTGCTTAAGAGATAGTGCAGATATTAATTTTTAAGTGTTATATTTTCTTTGTGCCTCCATAATTATCCCCCTTACAAGTATTGGCTACCCTCTAAGTCGAGTATGATACGTCACCTAAATGGTCCTAAAATATGATATGATGTGATATATTGTATTATGTTAAGTAAATCCAAATCTAAAATCATTTGAAAGTGTGACACAAAAAGTGTCGTAAAGTTTTTAAAACTCGGAGCAAGCAGTAAGACATATTCATATCAAAATATTTAACACCCATTGACATAGCAACATTTTATTATGCTTAATTTAAGCCACGTTTAAAATATAACTCGCATGTTTGGGCAGGGGAACCCAAAGCACACCATGAGTTGCTCGATCTTATTCAAAAACATAACAGGAGATGACAGAGAATTTTTTTGATTTTAAGAAATTTTGTAGGGGAAGTGGTATAGGGGGTGACGAAATTGAACTAATTTTTTCACATCACGCTAGAGTTGCTATCAAAATGTTTTATACAAAATTCAAAAATTTAAAAGGTACTGAAAAAATTAGTGTATTGGATTTATTGAAATTGTTCAGTTTGTATGGAAGGTGGTAGAAGGAGGGGCGAGTTCTAAGTGAATGTGTAAAGCCCAGTCGTGTGATACTCTAGATGAAACAGAAATTTTTTGATTTTCAGAAACTTTGTAGGGGAAGTTGTACAGGGACTGACGACATTAAACTAATTTTTTCCCATCACGCTAGAGGTGCTATCCAAATGTTATATACAAAATTTTAGACTCAAAAATTTAATAGTTACTGAGGTAATTAGTGTATTGCATTTAGTGAAATTGTGGAGTTTGAATGGGTGGTGCAAGAAGGATGGCGGAGGTGGGAGAGACGAGTTGTTAATGATTTTTTCAGAAATAACTAAAAAATCATGCTTTTGACATGTTTTTAATTGCAGATCAGTAGCATTCATACTTTTCAGGAAAATCCACTTTTTGTAAAGTTGTGAAATTGTGTCAGATTTTATCGAAGGGGGTAGAAGGAGTAAAACTAATCGTCCAATTTTATTGGTCTTACTAATTATTCTAAATAAATATTTAGTGCAAAATTTCAGCTCGATAAATTTTATACGCACTGAATAAATTGGTTTAGAGATTCATGAAAAAGTACAGTTTGCATGTGAGATGGTTGAAGGAAGGGGAGGATACAAATTATTTTTATACAATAGATTGACATCATCATTACGTTCCAAATTTTAGATTAATAGCGTTTCTACTTTTCGAACAAATCCGTTTATTGTCAAATTGCAAAATTGTGTCATTTTGTATGGCAGGGAATAGAAGGGGTGGAGTGATTGGGCCCGTTCACGAATTTGATCTTACTTTTTTTGTCAAAAATGACGTGTACAAAACTTCAGCTCTCTAGCTCAATGCGTTATCAAGCAAGAGAGGACACGGACAGACAGACGGACGGACGGACGGTTTTAAGATTTTTGAATGATTATATGAACGTCTGTATCATTCAAAGTTAAAATATGTAAAACGATTATAAGACATGTACTATGCGATCGTAGCGAAACGTGGACATTTATCCAGGTGTCCGAAAAATTATTTAGCGCCTTTGAAAGTGAGACTCTCAGAAGAATCCTTGGACCTGCGGGGTAAACCTTAATCTGGAGAATACGATATAAAAAATTCTATGCTCTCTTCGACAATTCACAAGTATTCACCCTTATAAAATGCGAAAAGGTACAATGGATTTAAAACTGATCAGGGATCTCCACTTGTGCCATACTCCGTGTTAGTGCAAACTAAGGAGATCACTTCGGTAACCGCACGGAATCATGTCGTTCGAGAGATTGCCATGTCGAACTCAAATTTCACATGTAAAACTCTTCAATACTGTCTTTATGATGAAAATGCGTAGTTTTATCGGTCGATTAGTGCGTGTTAAGTTCTTTTAATAAGTTAAAAGCGTAAAATATTTTATAGTTATGGTTAGTTCTGATTAGGACCCAAAATTTCTCTACTTAAAGGGACGATTCTGATCATCGCTGTTTCGGTGCCACTGAAATCTGTTATTCAGTTCAGTTCCCTCAATATAACATCTTAGGTTTATCATAAAATATTTCGACAATTTAGTTAGGTTCTCAGAAAATCAATTAATTCCTTAAAAGTGATCGATCTGGAAAAAGAACGAAAATTTGCTAGCCTGAAATTTTGATTTTTCGCGTTTTATGACTAAAGTAGCCCACAAATGCAAAAAAATCCGTCTGTCTGTACGCAGTCCTCCGTACGTGTACGCTCAGCGCGCATTAACTCCCAAACCCTTCAAGATAGAACGTCCATTTTTGGGTGGATTGTAGATGGTTGCGGATCTCAGACGGGCACCCATTTTGGGAGGTGCACGGGTTAAGGGAGCGGCGGGAGGAGCGCTAAAACCGCAAACTAAGAATTCGAATATCTCAATCATGGTTTTAGCTAGGAAGCTGAACAGCCAACAGCTACATAAAGAGGTTTGCAGCACAAATTTTAAAAATAATTGAATTTATTTGTCCATTGGGGTCCGGAATGAGGAGGATGAAAACAAATTGTCGGCCGAATTATTTTTTTTTTTCTAATGATTATAACTTTGAAACTACTTAATCCAAAAAATTCTTATCTTAAGATCAATTAAGTGACACTTAAAAATCAATATTTTGGCTATTTCTTAACGCAAATCTCCAACAGTCGTCTCCTTTGTTTAGGCTCTAGATTCTTCTCAGAACTAGACGACCTCTGAGGCGTCCAACATTTGAGCCTGCTACGATTTGCAAACCGAACCAAGTGGCTACAATAAGAGAAGTGACTACCATCATCACCATAGTGCCCTACTATATAGCCCAATGCATTGCGGTTCTATGAAACCACCCTCCTACAATCTAAACCTAACTATTAAAAGCTAATAATTTGGAATTTTCTACAAAAACATTTAAAAATAGTTGAAACGAAATTGCACCAAAAGTTTTGAGATTGCGCCTGCCCTTCTACCACCTCCCATAGAAAAGCATGGTTTCGACCAATTTCAATAAATCAAATGCTAACCAACAAATTAAATGCTACGAACTTGAAGTTTTGTACGATCACCTTACAAGATAAATAAAATAAAACTGCATCACAAATTTTACGATTCCCTAACCCCTCTATTCCCCCCCCCCCCCCCTCCTCATACGAATGATTGGTTTCATGAATGTAAAACACGTCGTATCTTATGATAATTGTATGCAACTTCGTCTATGAAACTACATATTGGACGTAATTCAAGCAATCAATTAAAAAATTATTGACATCCATCCACCTTTACTATCACCTCTCCCCCCTCCCCTCATAAAAACCCAAATTTGCATAAACGAATGAAATATTGATTACATATAGTGGAGCTATTGATCGTATTCGTAATTAAGTGTTAAATTGACAACAGTCCTGCCCTAAAGAGGATTTCACTTAGTCTTCCTTAATCACTCTAACCTGCATTTTGACTTTCCATGCATCATCAACTTGTCACAAAATAATAAAGTTGCGCCCGACTTGTTGGCATTTTATTTTATTTTATGAACCTGTCCGAAAATGATACTTATATAAATCGCTGATCGTTTTAAAAAAGGGCTTCTCTTTAATGAACAAACTATCGTATACTCTTAATTTGATCGTTAATTATATATCAATATTGGTACATAAAAAGCAATTTATTGGCAAGGAGACATTTGGATACGTTCAACGATTCATTAAAGTATCATTTTCCGAATCGTTAACGATTAAAATGCTCGTAAGAAATTATATATGATCAATGACTTTTTAATGAATTATTTGGTTTGCTGAGCGTGTACCAGAAACAATGATTGACATCACATTTGTTTTTGAGAACAACCACTTTAACTAAGCCTGGTGTGGTGGTACCAGTGTTTTTTTGAGTGGATTCTTTCCTGATATTAGTGAGTAATACGAAATTAGTGATACCTTCACTTCCAGTACTTCAAAAATACCATAGAAATTGTCCGAAAATCTTATATATAAATTTTCAATGCTTTTTCACTTAAATTGTGTAGTTTATAAGGGAGGTAGTAGAAGGGATGCGGAGATTTTAGTGATTTTTCTAGAAACAACCATGTTAATAATTATTATGACAACTTTAAAATTCAGATTATTAGTAATCGCACTTTTCGAAGAAATTGTTTTGCTATAAAGTTTTTAAATTGTGTAATTTTGTACAGGAGGGGTGAGAAATTATTATTATTATTTTTTTTTTTGTCTTTTGCATCTCAAATTGTTCAGAATGATGATTGTGTGTGTGATGTGATGCAAACAGTGGAGTTTAAATATGATGCTCAAGGAAATTAATATGTTCATCGTCATCATTAATAGCGCGACAGCCCAAATCGGGACCTAGCCTGCTGAAGTCGTCGCCTCCAATCGTCTCGATCCGAAGATCTCCAGCTGCTAATTTTACTCTAGATGGAATTTGAGAGTATTATAAGTTTGCTCTAAAGTTTGTAACGCTAAGAAATATGGCTCGGAGAAAAAAAATAAATAATGCAAAAGTTAATATTATCACTCAAAAGCCTCAAAACCGGATGTTCGTCTGTCCGTCTGTCCGTTCGTCCTTTCGCTCTCTAGCTCGAGAACGCGTTGAGCTAGTGGTATTTTGACGTTGAATAAGATTTTTGTTGCCATGTCATAAGATTGTACAGTTTATGAAGCGCATCAAAACTGTCAACCATGGGTATGAGCAGATGCGGGGGTAAGGCGTGCCATATGTTTTACATTAGGCCTTCCAGCTGTGCTGGAGTAAGAATCAATAGATTTATTTTTCCGTGGTGAGTGTCGAGAATTGTTTAATACCGCATTTTGGGTATCTTGAATGGCTTTTAAAATTTCCGAGATGTGCATGGCTAACGAGAGAACTATGTGTGTTACATTTGTCGCAGTTGACGCTGTTTTCAGGTCTGAAAATCAAATTTCAATCATTTGGAATTGGCTGTTTATTCGATTCCGATCCTTTTTCATGATATTAACTATGGATTCAGCAATCAACGTTTGGTTTTTGATAAGTACTAGCATATCGTTTCCATTTTCCTTGCTCGCATTATATCTTTCTCATATTTTTCCGCAAATTGTTGATCGAGGACCCCAAATAGTTTATTTGCCACGTATCCTATGCCATCGAAGAGCGCTCGCTTATCAATGCTGTGAAAACTTCGACGGCTTGATATTAATTCGTTCTTAGATTCGATGTTCGCAAGCTTGTGATGGAGCTGAAACAGGATTGAGCTACAGAGGTGTCCATCGATGCCTAAGATATTTGCTTGGGGACATACTTCTGTCAATGTCTGTAGTGACGTTCCCATTAACTGAAATTCCTGGTTGTAAGTCGTTAGGTTAAAATATATTATTATATTCCATGCATTGTTGTACAGTTTGTATGGTAGGTGGCAGAAGGATGGGGAGGCCACGCATAATTTGTATACCATAGATTGGTATTATTATCATGCTAATAGCTTTTATACTTTTCGAACAAATCCGTTTATTGTCAAATTGCGTAATTGTGTCATTTTGTATGGGAGGGGGTAGAAGGAGTGGAGCGATTTGGCCCGTTCACGAACTTGACCTTACTTTTTTGTCAAAAACGACGTGTTCAAAATTTGAGCTTTCTAGCTCAACGCATTCTCAAAGTAGAGAAAGAACGGACGACGGACGGACATCTGGTTTTGAGATTTTTGAGTGATTTTACCTTCTGTATCATTCATTTTTTTCTCCGAGCCTTATTTCTTAGCGTTACAAACTTTGGAGTAAACTTATAATACTCTCAGATTTCATCTAGAGTATAACAAGCAGCGGGCCTAGCTGCCATTAGATTTAAAACCACTACTTCGTGGTCAGCGCTACGAATTGGTTATGGCAAAATTTCAAACGTCATTGGAGATTTAAACTCCCTTTTAGACTGCGAGCATGATTGCATGAACCAACCGCAGGTTGAGAAATGGAACACATTAAGTTTCCTGAACGAAACGAATGGACGACAAACACCATACTCAGCGCTTGTACAGGTACTCATCTCTATACGGACGGATCTAAAACTAACGAGGAGACAGGTGTAGGGATTTATTCCCACAACCTCGACACCCACACTTCATTTCATCTTCCGGAACACGCGACAGTGTTCCAAGCGAAAGTATTAGTTATTAGCGATGTTGTATAAAAATTATTCTAGATATGCAGAACAGTCTCGGAAATTGTTACATTTTCTTGGACAGCAGGGCTGCGCCTCTGACACTCCAATTTTACAGGACTACGTCCAAGTTAGTGTCCATTTGTAGACACAATTTGAATCGCCTAGTGGCCATAATGGAAGTTTTTCTAATTTGGATACCGGGTCATAGCGACCTGCTAGGTAACGAGGCAGCAGAAACGCTTGCACGGCAAGGATCTGCAAACATCAATTCCACTAGGAAGTCAGCCGATATAGCACCAACAGTGCTAAAGACTAGCTTCAAGCAAAATATTTTGGATTCTTTTTTGGCCGGGTGAGAGCAGCTGGACAGCTGCAGAATGCCAAATCCATTTGGGAAGAACCGAATAAAAATATTACAGCTTAGCTGTTACAACGTAGTCGCCATAGCATGCGAACTATTGTTGGCCTGACCACAGGTCATTACTTGCTAAGGCTACATGCAATTAGGATGCGTATCCCGAGCGACAGCCTTTGCAGAGGCTGCGAGGAAGACGAAGAATCTATCGAACATTATCTTTGTTACTGTCCGCAAATCTCCAACAGTCGTCTTCCTTGTTTTGGCTGTAGATTCTTTTCAGAACTTGGCGACCTCGACCTCGCAAACCGAACCAAGTGGTTAGAACAAGACGAGTGACTTTCATCTTATAATCAATAGAAGGAGTACAGTGGGCCCCCAACTAGATGGCCCCAGTGCATTGTGGTTCTATGAAAACACCCTCCCTCAACCCAAACTTAAACCTAGCTATATAAGCTAATCTACATAGAAACCCAAAACGTACCGACTGGAATCTTTACCAGGCAATCCTTGCGTACGCAGTAGAGAGCGCAGAAGAATCAATAAGCAGCCCTGACTGCATTGAATAAATAACTAACAAGCTCGTTGAAAATGTAATAAATGTCTACGAACAAAGTTATCCCGTTCTACATAAGAAAAGTTCAAAGCTAGCACAAAGAATTAGTGGCAAAACGCAAAGAAACTAGGAAATTGTTCAATAGAACAAACACCTTTGCTGACTGGGATGAATACAGACACTCATTTACTGATTACAATAAACTTTTACAGAAGTTAAAAAAAGTAATGGAAAAGATTTTGTGAAGACATAGATGATCTCCCAATGACCGCGACACTGATATCGGACTCTTAGAGAAATCAGATGGATCCTTAACTAAAAGCATGGAAACACTTGCAATGTTATTGGCAAAACAATTCCCAGGATGCACAATAATTAACAATAATGAAGCTTTAGAAAGGAGGAATAGAGGAAAGGAACTATCTCCAAACTCCATTCAGTGTTACCGGTAAAATCTTCACTCCGGAAATAAATAAGATGGGCGACCAACACCCTTAAACCCTACAAATCAGCCGGAGTAGACAAAATACTCCCTGTTTTACTGCAGAAGGGGTTAGAGATCCTAATACCAATAATTGTAAAGATCCTTAAAATAAGTTTTACATGGGGATTTATCCAAATAATTTGGATGAAAGCTATGTTGGTCTTTGTACCAAAGACAAACCATCCTATTGATCGGCCTAAGTCATATCGCTCTATAAGTTCCACCTCCTTCTTCGTCAAGACGATGGAGAAATTAGGGTACGAATAGAGCCTAACAAGGTCTGTCTTAATAACAATCAATATGCCTACCAGAAAGGTAAATCAACAGACTCAACCCTTCACAGACTAATAAGACAAATAGAAAAGGCTAAAGACTACAAAGAAATTGCCTTTTGTGCATTCCTAGATATGGAAGAATCATTCGACAACACTTCTCATGATGCCACAATAGCGGTAGCTAGGAAAATTGGCTTAAAGTGGGCCACGATAAAATGAATACTTGCCATGTAGGGGCTTCTGTGGCGTAGTAGGCAGCTTACTTCACAGTCAATTGGTCGTGGGTTCGATTCCCACTACAGACAGAGATTTTTTAATCACAAATTTTCAGTTGCTACTGGCGATGAAAAAATTATTCTAAACAAAATGGGCAAATGGTGTAAAAAGTAAAGCAGTTCCACTTCAAGAAGGTCTATATACTCAGTAGATGGTTCGTGTTCGCTTTTCTATCATTCAGTCCCCATAACATCTGTAAATATTTATCAGGAGCAGCCAGTACAACTGAAAAATCAGTTTCTTCACTCGTTACGGTCGTTCTCACTCCCCTTCCCCTACCTTCCCAATCCCATTTCTTCCCTCCATGACTGTGTTTGTGCATTGCACATAAAGGCCGAAATTGCCTATTACACATAGAATTCTGTAAAAAAAAATGTTTAAAGTGCCGAAAGACAACCACGGATCTAGGTGACTCTACATTGATTGCATAGGCCTTTAGGGGCTGTCCCCACGGAGGTGTAATATCTCCACTCCTGTGATAAATTGTATTTGATTAGCTCCTGGGCCGTCTAAAGAAGAAGGTTGTGAGGTAATAGGAGATGCCGATGACCTCGTCATAATCATTAGAGTTTTTTTTTATAGCAGCGATTATAACTTAGGGGGCCACCCTATAATGCATTGCGCAGTTATGTCCGTTTAGGAAGAGGATGAAATTTAATTGTGTTATGGGAATTTTGGGGGAGAGAGACGGAAGTGCCGATGGACATTATCTTTGAAGCGCTGCAGTTAAATATGATCTAACAATTTCGGAACGTATCCTTCCAAAATTTTTCCATGTCATTTTCATTAAAAAAGCAATCATCTTCATCTCCCCTAAGAAATTTTTGTGTTTATAGATTTTTTTTTTGTGGAAACTACGATAATTTTTACCTTGAAATTATTTACTGCTAACATACGAAGGAAGGTCAAAAAATTCGCGGAATGAAGGAGATAGACAAGGAAGGAGGAAATATTTTTACCTGGAGGTATTCTAACACTCAATACAAAGTTCTTATCGAATCGAATCAATAACTTTTCAATTATCACCAAATCAACAAGTCAATCAGAAAGAAAATTCAATCCCAATTCGCTCTTTTAAAGTGCGAAATTTTTATTTGTTCGAGGTGCCTACATTGTCAGTGGTGTAAGTGCTTCAACTGGGAACTGTGCACGAATCAAGAAATAATCCATATTTCCAATTGGAGATGGGGATATGCCAGATACAGAATTCTTCTCAGTCTGGTTTATAAGAATAAGGTGGAGAAGGTTAAATGTCCTACGATATTTAGTTAATGAGTGGGTTCATCATTATGGGCGTCAAACCGTTTAAAGATGCAAAGAGTTCATTATCACGTTCCCACGGGGATGAAAAGTAAAGTAAAATTGATATCTTATCGACATTGCCAATAACTTATCAAAGAGTTTGTTGAGAGCTTTCTTTAATTTAATTTTCAGTTTTTAGTTTTCTTTAATTAAGCACGACACACTTTAAAAGTCAAAGTACACGGACGAACGGACATCCGGTTTTGAGATTTTTGAGTGATTATATGAACTTCTGTATCATTCATTTTTTTCTCCGAGCCTTATTTCTTAGCGTTACTAACTTTGTGGCAAACTTATAATACTCTTAGATTTCATCTAGAGTATAAAAATCCATTTCAAACGGAGACGATTTTGACACAATTTAGAAAATAAAAAGCACCTAAATAGTCAGCGACACTAATATTTATCTGTTCAGCTCTCAACTAGAATTAAACGATCGTTACAGTGTTTGAGTTTTAATACGTTCCGCAACTATGAAAGTAATTGAATATACTGACATAATACACTCGTCTTTGAAATACGAATATTATACTTTGCTTTAAAAGATAGCTACCTTTCATCAGTAATAGCTTTGAATTGTTAACGCAAGCAGTGCACACGTTAGTTTGAAGCACATTCACTGTTCTTGACATTTACGAGAAGAAAACGCGTACATACATATCTATGATAATTGTAGAAATATCTGCTTGCACCGCAGTCTTTCAAGCATGAAAGTACTGTGCTGGTAATGAAAATGGTTAATAGGCCCAGCTGAACGATATAATTTTCTGGTGTGAAACTTTTCTTCAGACTACGCATTATTTTTATACTCTAGATGGAATCTGAGAGTATTATAAGTTCGCTCTAAGGTTTGTAACGCCAAGAAATAAGGCTCGGAAAAAAAAATGATGAATACAGAAGTTAATATTATCACTCAAAAATTTCAAAACCGGATGTCCGTCCGTCCGTCCGTCCGTCCGTCCGTCCGTCTGTCCGTCCGTCTGTCCGTCCGTCCGTGCGCTCTCTAGCTTGAGAACGCGTTGAGCTAGAAAGTTCAAATTTTGTACACGTCGTTTTTGACAAAAAAGTAAGGTCAAGTTCGTGAACGGGCCAAATCGCTCCACCCCTTCTACCCCCTCCCATACAAAATGACACAATTACGCAATTTGACAATAAACGGATTTGCTCAAAAAGTATAAAAGTTATTGGCCTGAAATTCAGAACATATTACTTTTATGATAATGTCAATCTATCATATAAAAATTGTGCGTGTCCTCCCCCTCCTTCTACCACCTCCCATACAAACTGTACTTATCATGAATTACTCTAAGCCAATTTCCTCAGTGCTTATAAAATTCAGCGGGCTGAAATTGTGCACCAAATACTTATTTAAAATTGTTAGTAAGATCAAAAAAATGAGATGATTAACTTCACCCCTTCTACCCCCTCCCATACAAAATGACACAATTTTGCAATTTGACAATAAATGGATTTATTCAAAAAGTATAAAAGCTATTGGTCTCTATTTTGGTATATATTACTTTTTTAATGATTTAAATCTACAGTACAAAAATTATTTGCTTCCTCCCTTTCCTTCCACCCCCTCCCATACAAACTACACTTTTTCCTGAAATGCTCTAAGCCGATTTTCTCAGAACATATAACATTTGTTGAGCTCATATTTTGTAATAAATATTTAATTAATATTATTACTAAGATGAAAAAAAAAAATATTTGATTTGCTTCACTACTTCTATCCTCTCCCATACAATATGACACAGTTTCACAACTTCACAAAAAATCGATTTTCTTGAAAATTATGAATGGCACTAGTCTGAAATTTAAGGGATGCCAATTTTATAATATTCCTAGTTATTTCTGAAAAAATCATCAAAATCCCCCCACTCTTTCTACCACCTCCCATACAAACTGCACATTTTCACTAAATCAAACTCACTAATTTTCTCAGCTCCCATTCAGTTTTTGGAGTAAGCATTTTGTATAAAACATTTTCATAGCTACTTTAGCATGATGTCGAAAAAATTAGTACAATGCTATCATCCTTTCTAACACTCCCCATACAAAATTTCTTGGGATCACAAAAAATTCTATTTCATCTAGAGTATCGTAAGATTGCGCTTTACGCGCAATCGTAGCCCTGTTATGTTTTAATTTTAAATTGTCAGCTATTTAACAAAAACGCTATACGTATATATTTATGGAATTAATCTATAATGGCGCTATAGCCCAAATCGGATCTTGGTCTTCTGATATTTAGGTTCCTTAGCATTTTTCATTACTTATTGTGGAAGGATTATTGGCCCTTTGCACAACCCTCTTTCTACAAATTTTTTATTTTCGTAGATTGAGGTGACCGAGGTATATCCAAGCAGGCAATGTGCTGAAATTATATATTGCGCTAAGCGGGATTTGAACTAATGACCTTCGCATTACAAGACTAACACGCTACCCACTAGGCTACACCCTAGCTTTATGGAACTCTATTATAGCAAAAGACCCACGATTGTGCATAAGCCTCAATCATGTTCCTGCACCGAAATCTAGATAGCATTAAATGATTTTGCTTAGTTGAGTTTAGTTTAGAGTTGTATCTGCGAAAACTTTAGCGCAACTTGTATTACTAGTGCAACGTTGAGAGTGATTCAGAGCCAGCAGATGGTTCTAAATATCGATAATTTGGGAGCATTTAAATTAACAATTTTAATCACTTAATCACCTCAAAATTTTCGCAACGTCCGATTGACGCGTTTACCGGGCCATTCGCCTGTGGAGATGCTACTGCTGCCCTAATGTGAGTGAAAGGTAGACAACTCTAAGGAAGTGAAACATGTGCCTCTATCCGTGATAATTCAAGAAGGGAAGTTATAATAACAGAAGTAGAGGCTGGGCCAAATACAAGTTTCTTTTTAAAAATGCAATAAAATGAACAAAATTAATTTTTTTTCCATGTATTATGGCTTCATTAGTAAGAACAAACATTCCCATTAATAACGAAATACAACTTTGTTCAAGTGGCTGCCTCGGCTGGCTTCGCAGTAGAGCATTCTGTTACTCCAATTTTCCAAGACCATGTCGATGGTTTCGGGCTGTAGCTCACGGATTGCTTGGATGATATTGGCCTTAAGTGCTTGAATCGTTTCTGGATTGTTGGCATTACATCGGTCCTTCACAGATCCCCAGAAAAAAAGTCAAAACGGGTTTTCCGAGCCCCAGATGCGGCAATTTTGTTTGTTAACGTAGCCTCCGAGATGAAAATGCGCCGCGTCAAAAAAGATGATTTTTCGCCCAAAATCACTTTGGAAATAAGTTTGCAATATTTCCCAACGTTGTTCAAGTGTAAAACGACTCATTTCGTTCTGCGGAGGTATGATATTGACTTTCTGTCAAGGTTTCGAGCGGGAAACAGCTTTCAGTGTCAAAATAACCTATGATTTAAAAAGAAATCACTAAATTGCCCACACTATATTTGTCAAGAGCACCAAAAAATTGTGTTAAACTGGTGACAGCATGAAGCTTTGTGAATTTTGTACAAGCATCCATAACCGGAAACTTAGGCTGTCTTTTCGACTGGAGAAATGGAAGGAGCCAAAATTATTTAAGTATAAAGTGCGAAAAGAAACAGACTTTTTAGGAATGAACTTATCGTTCTAATATTTTGTATGAACTTTGAAATCTTGTCCACCATATCAGGGAACCAGTAGTGTGTCTTTAATTGATCATGACACTTTGTTATGCCTTAATGTTCAATCTTTTCATGAACGTATAAGGCGTATAAGATTAAATTTCATTTCAAAAGGACTAGACTACCGGAATGATCGCTGAATGTACAAACTTCTCCTTCGGCGGGTAAGTGTACGTGATCTCATCTTAAGGATTGCCTGGTAGTGGCGATCATCGACAAAAGTGATGCAGATGGAAGCATTACTCATGAGCGTTGGAGGAAGGTTGAAAGCAAACTTAATAGGCATCATGCGTGACCATCCTGGTCCTACATCCAAGTGTAGGGCAACAAGTTCATGTATAACTGATCCGGTGTGCCGATCAAAGGTCCGCGGCTTTACACAAAATCGCAATCGCTAGTTAAGTTAAGTGTAGCTAGCCGCGCAACTCGAGGTTGTGTCAAGGAATGAGATCCCAAGCCAAAGATCGAACAAGTATATCGATCGCGATTTTAGATATAACTTGGTCCTGCAGCCCGAATCTTTCTACCCATAATTAGAAGCTTGGAAAGTAGGGGGAGATTAAAGGAAACTCTAGATGCGCTCTAATAATGATCAACAAATGATCCCTACCTAGAATTTCGGCGGCATTATCAATTATGGATTCGCTGCCATCACATTGAAGATAATAAAAAGGATAGATTGGAAGAGGAGCAAAGAGTCCAGGATCCCGTTCCTCCAGTATATAGTGAGAAGACTCTACATCCGAACCCAATTCGGCTCTTCATATAGCTTCTCTATATTAGCGATTATGGTTCATAGTCGCCAGGCACACAGATTGAAGACGAGCACCTGATTTCACATCCACTCAGCGAAAATGAACTTTTGGCTTCCGACCCGGAATAAACGAACGTCACTGTGGTGGAAGTTGAACACAAAATTGACCTATAGATACTGATATTCCTTCAAATTTAACTTCACTACTTCAAATTGGTGTAAGCCTTCGTACTTCTCCAGCTGAATCAGCAAGAAAAGGACATAGTCTTGATCCAAAGGCATTGGGTTGCTGTGAAGTTAATCTGTGAACTCAAGACTCCTAATTATACTCACATTTACACAAGAAATCAAGGTAGATCTAGATCTTAAATCCTTGCGAAGAGCACTTTAAACGTATTTCTTCAGTATATTATCGCAGCCAGCCTCGCATACAAGGTAAACATAAGCCACTATGGTGGATCGACGAAATTCGAGATCTTAGGAAAGGCTGTTGGCGACTTTTTCGTAAAACTAAGATCACCAAAGAGGCGTTAGACTGGGAATCCTATAACGAAGCCCTTCCCTCTTATAAAAAGAACCTGAGGAAAGCGCAGAGCGAATCATGGAAAGTTTTTTGCGGTATGGCAAAAGAGACATCCAAAGCGTCAAAAATTTGCAAAATTCCCTTTATATCCCTCTCAATGCCGAGCTACATGAAGGAACCCGACGAGTCATGAAATTGCAGGAATGATGACTATTGATCTCCTCTTCAATACTCTCTTTCCGAGTTACTCTTCAGTGGCTCCGCACCGAGACCAACTCAGCCTCCAATGACTCTTGAATCATAATTTTACGGAACAAAATATTTTGGAGCGTGCGCAGCATCAGCCAGTATAAATCCCCTGGATCAAACGGCATAATACCTGCCGAATTTCAAAACACCTATAAAATCATCTTTTTCTAGCTGGGCGTTATTTTTAGAGCTTGCCTCCGACTAGTCTAAATGCCGTAAATATGGAAGAAGGCGAAAGTGATTTTATCCCTAAAGAGGGAAGAAGCTCTCATGCATGTCCGAAGGATTCAAGACCTATTTTCATTTCTTCTAAAAACCTTAGAACGATTGATAAATATCCATCTACGCAGCAACATCGATCAGCGAAAGTTGTCAGCAGCCCAACACGCAAACTGGAAAAGGAAATCTGTCGAAACTGTATGTTACATCGAAAAATCTCTGAGTACTAACGAGTACACTATAGTAGCGTTTGTCGATATCGAGAGGACTTTCTACAACGTACGGTTAGAAGCAATTAAACTGGGTATCGACTGTGCTAGAAGGTTTGGTAGTACAGGTACACCGCAAGGCGGAGTGCTTCCCCATATTGACCCTCTTACCCTGAATGGGACCAGTCTTGTTTTCGCAGATAGAGCAAAATATATCAGTCTTATTTGAAATAGGAAACTGAGTTAGACACCTAATATTCGGGAACGTGTGAACAAAGCTAATGTTTCGCTTTTCTCCTTTAAGAATATAATATCTCCTATAAGAATATAGTATGAAATGGGAAATGCAGCCCATGTAGTGTATAGGCTCCACGTTGCCATCAATAGACCCATCTTGCTATATGGTGTGGTTGTGTGGTGGACTACCCTAAGAACAGAGACAAATTGCGCACTCTCCTCGGCAAGGTGCAGAGAATAGCATGTTTATGCATAAGTAGGTCTTTGAGAACAACGCCCTCCACAGCATTAGAAGTATTGTTTCATCTGCTACCTCTCGACCTTCGGTGGTGTTTTCACCGCAATGTTTAATTTAAGAATATCCTTCCATCAGAAGTGATGACGGTATAAAAATCCTTGGCCTGGCTGAAGGAAAATGTAGTATCTACTAGGATACTAGCATCATTATTGCGCGTCTCTGAGGGAAATGGCTGAACAATTCAACATTCGTTTCTGCTGGATACCTGGGTATAAGACCATTCCGCGGTACTGCTTGGCCGACGAACTCACCTTGCACGGAACCATCTTGCAGATTCATTCTGAGAAAGAGAAGATGAGTATGCTTCTCGCAACTTATAAGCTGCAACTTAAGTTGGATGCGAGTAGCAAATCCAACGAGAGATCGTTGAATGTTGTTACATGTAATATACTGATATATATATATATATATATATAATGCTGATCTCGCTATGCAGATAGATGATCAGCACCGTAGTAGGAATCGTTACAGGATACAGCCTGATAGAGAGACATGGTTTTCCTTTGGAAGAAACGATTCTTCATCTATTATGCACTTTGTCTGCTCTCTCTCTGGAGAAAGGAGACGCTACCTAGTCGCACACTTTTTCGAACCTTAATTAACTAGCACTAAAGAAGACGCATAAAGAAAATTAGCAGCACTTATTGTCGGTTTCCTTCTTTGGGTTCGAACCTACGGAAGCGATTATCCTTGTCTGTTTCTTTGTTTCAGGACAATCCTTAAAAAACGTCACCAGGTCACGCAAAAGAAACTGGCTCCTGGTCGACGTTTATTGGAAGATATATGGTCGTTGAGCTATTGAATGCAGAAGGATCACTCGGTTAATTTCGGACAGAATCTGAAGGTCTTGGTTCTGAAGATCTTTAATGTGAAGGTCAATGAGCTGAAGGTACCGAGTCAAAACTATGTGGTCTTGAAGTCCCTCACCTTGATTGTGCTGATGATGTGTGCTTACTTTTGCACAACCGTTTGGACTTAGAGTCAAATGTTTGCTCTTGCATGCCAAACGCAAGGAGGCAGAACTGATAATAATTGTGCGCTAAACCAACTAACTGCACAAGCACACTGATTGTTCATAACGTGCATAAGTGAAAGTGGTGCAAGATGTTTGTTACCCCGGTAGCGTTGTCAGCATGGATGGTAAAGCCGATAAAGATATTAAGGCTTGATTAAATAAATCTCGTTAGTCCTTCCGTATCCTTTCTCTTTCCTGTATGTTGAAGGAGATCTTCGCACGAAGCTGTGAGTATTGTACGTATGCGTCACATGCGTGTTATTATATGAAAAATGACCGTAAAATTTGGTGGAAAAACTAAAAAGTTTCGTGAACCATAATTTCGACGCATTATAGTGACATCATCTCCAATGATTGTAAAACAGCTGGACAGACGAAAATTGTCATTGAGATTCAAAGGCGGATCAGTCACACTTTGAGGAAACCAGAGTAAAACATTTCCAAACAAGCTCTGGATAATAATCCTCAAAGAAGACGTCGGGCTGGTCGACCATTATCGATTATAACTCAATATATTTTTTCATGAAATACAGCACTTTGTAGGAGGAGGGGTATAGGTTCAAAATTTTAACTTTCTAGTTTAATACGTTCTCGAAGTAAAGAGCGCACAGTGCGTCTGTGCGCTCTTCACTTCAAGGCAGTCAGACGGAGAGAAGGACATCCGGTTTTATAATTACTTGATTATCTATACATATTAATATAATTGTAGTGTCTGTCTGTTATTTGCTTATAAATGGCTATAAGTTAGTTTTTTGCGTGATTTTAACAATAACTAACACACTAACACATTTTGGAATTTTTGTCTGCATGTCTGTCTGTACGGCCGCTTTTCACGCACAAACAGCTGAACCGATTGTAATGAAACTTGCACAGTTTGTTAGGTGTCCTCCGAGATGTAATCTGCTTTTGGTTTTATAATCACGCCTTCTACCCCCTTTCATGCAAAGTGGCTCATTTTCAAAAATATATATTAATAAAATTTTCTCGGAAACTATAAAAGCTATTAATTTGAAATTTGGAAAATTCTATTTGTATTACAAATGCAGTCTTTTGTCATACAAATTATTTGAGTTCCCCTACTCCTTCCACCACCTCCCATACAAACTACACTTTTTCGTGAAACACTTTACACCAGTTTTCTCAGTACGTGTAACTTCCATCGAGCTAAAATGTTGTAATAATTAGCATTATTATTAATATCGGGAAAATAGTAACCGATTTGCTTGACTCCTTCTACTCCCTCCCATACAATGTGACACAGTTCCACGACTTTACAAGAATTCAATTTTCTTGAAAAGTGTGAATGTTCCTGATCTGAAATTTAATATATCAATTGCATGATGATTATAATTACGTCTCAAAAAATCATTAAAAACCCCCTTCTCCTTCCATCACCTCCCATACAAACCGCACTTTTTCATGAAATACTCTAAACCAATTTTCGCAGTACATTTAAATTTCATCGTACTAATATCCTCGTACCTAATCCTTAATTAGCATTATTATTAATATTGGGAAAAAAATAACCGAGTAGCTTCACTACTTCTACCCCCTCCCATACAATGAGACACAACTTCACGACTATATAAAAATTCCATTTTCTTGAAAAGTGTGAATGATACAGATCTGAAATTTGAAATACAATAATAGCATGATAATTATATTTGTTTCTCGAAAAATCACCATAAACCCCCTACTCATTCTACCACCTCCCGTACAAATTGCGCAATTTCATTAAATTCAATACACTAAGTTTCTCAGTACTTACTCAATTTTTGAAGCTTAAATTTGGTACAAAACATTTTATAGCTACTATAGCATGATGTGAAACAAATTAGTTAAATGCTGCCCCTTCTACCACTCCCCATGCAAAATTTCTTAACACCACGAAAAATTCGTTTTTATCTATACATAGTATCGTATGATTGGGCTATACGCACAATCGTAGTCCTGTTATGTTTTTAAGCTTAATGTTGTTTTATTTGCTTATTTTTAAATCAACACTAGCTACAGTTATTCACATGTTCTTAACACTCTTCAATACGTATATGATCTCGAATCTCGGGTTTGATTTGATCACGAGCCTGTCCCATACAAATGTGAGTATCATGCTTTCATTCTGAATAATTTATGGTTCTGATTCCAACAAAATACAAACCATTGAAACGGGAAAAAAAATTCCAGGGTAGCAATTTTTTTTTTACTGTGTCGATCACAATACTTTATTAATAGAATAATAAAGCTTAAGTAAAGGCTAATTATTGTAAGGGGAAGAGTCAGGGGGTGCAAAGAAAAACACTTAAAAATCAATATCTCTGCATTTATAGAGCTATGTAATTAAAACTTGGAACTTGTATTGAGCTATACTAGAGAAATACGAGGAAAATATAACATTTGGTCAAAATAGTAGTGGGGGGAAATGGGGAGCATTTCAATAGTGGTGCACTTTCCAAAATTTTAAAACGTTATATCTCAAAACTGAGTGCAGATATCAAATTTAAATTTTGTCAAATTGTACACAGTTGTGTGTGTTACATAGTTTTTAATTTTAGTAAAAATTTTACGTCGAGAGGTATAAGGGAAGGGAGGTGGTAAGCAAAACTGTTGAAAATTTTGATTGATTTTTTTAGAGCTCTGGTGAAAGATACAAAGTTTAAACTTTCCATATGGATACATCTATTTGTTTTACATACAGAAAAAATAATAACAATTCCACAATTGTTATGCACCAACCCCTCTGGTCTAACGTGCACAAGGTGTTTCATGTACTTCCACCCCCTCCCATACAAAATTATTTATTCGACCATTTTTAAGAAATCAATTATCACCTAACTGTTAAAAGCTATCAATTTGAAATTTTGCACGAGAACTTTTGAAAATAGTTGAAACGGAACTGCGTCAAAAGTGTTGAGATCGCACTTGCTTTTCTACCCCCTCTCATACAAAAGTACGATTTTGTCCAATTTCAATAAATCAACTGCTAACCAACAAATTAAAAGCTATGAGGTCTAATGTGGGCCTTGTAGATGGTATCTATGTCGGGTGGCGTAAAATATTTTTTTGTATGTATTTGCGAAGAATACCAAGGCGTTTGCTCCAATCAAAGTGGTTATTTCACTTAACGCCTAATAGAATAAACTCATCTGAAAAGCAAAGAGGTACGCCATTAAAGGCTTAATTAGATGACGCCACTGGAATATCACGTTAGAGAGAGAGATAATAGGTCTGTGATTTAGCGGCGTTGAACTCTACTCTATTTTTCCTGCCCAATTCCTGGATTAAGTCGAGGTCGGTGTTCAGCGAACTGACTTTGGAAGCAACAGATTGCTTGTGAGATTTCGCAGCGGAGTCGAATTCAGAGGTGTTATTTGTTAGCGGTGAGAAACCCTGGATGTCGCAAGACACATGGGAAAAGGTTGGCAATCGGAAAAAAGCCAAATTGGCAATCATCTCTCAACCCGATGTCAACCAACGAACGCCCGACTTGAGGCAGAACTACCGCGATGCTCATATACTGCTTAAAAAGGCTGTTAGACGCGACAAGAGAAAGGCCATTGAAGATCTGGCAAACAAGGCAGAATCTGCGGCTTACCTTGGGGATATGGGTTCACTATTCAAAATCATGAAACAGTTGACGAACAGAAATTTCACCACCAACAACCTGGTGAGAGATGTCAACGGAACTCTCCTTAATATGAGTGAACACCAGTTGCGGCGATGGAAGGAATACTTCCCTGATATTTCAAACATCTTGTCAGCGGAAGATATCCCAGAAACAGAACAACTACCAAACATCCTACCGCAACAATCCTCTATTGGGGACGATCCTCCAGATAAGGAAGAGATAGTTTCCCCCATTCAGTCAATGGCGGGAAGGAAAGTTCCAGGTATAGACGGACTACCAACCGAACTTCTCAAAGTGGACCCGGATATAACAGCCGATATACTCCTCCCACTCTTCACCAAGGTCTGGAATGAGGGAAGATATCTGACCAAATGGAAGAAGGGCGTCATTGTGAAAATTCCGAAGAAGGGCGACCTTCGGGATTGTGGCAATTGGCGTGGTATATGTCTACTTACTGCCGTATCAAAAATTATGGCTAAGGTAATTCTCAATAGGATTAGTGATGTCGTCGAGAGCACTCTCGAAGTTTATCAGGCTGGATTCCGTACAGCATCGTCTTATACCGACCACACAAATACCCTACGGATAATATTAGAGCAGTCAGCCGAAATGGGTTCGCCACTACATCTCATGTTTGTGGACTTCGAGAAGGCTTTCGACAGCGTTAAGCGAGATTACATATGGAATGCTTTGCGTAAGAGAGGTATTCCAGATAAGGTCATAGCTATGATTAAAGAATCCTACGAAGATGCAAGGTGTCGCGTCTTGTATAGAGGAGAGCTGTCCGAGAGCTTCCCTATGCGAACGGGTGTCAGACAAGGCTGCATATTATCACCAGCCCTGTTTCTGGTGTTAATAAATGACATCTTGAAAGCTGCACTGGAAGGTGGCGAAGGTAAAGTTCTTCAATGGAGACTATTTAACATCTTAAGTCACCTTGGTTATGCTGATGATGTGTGTTTGCTTGCACATAACCGTTCGGACTTAGAGTCAAATGTTCGCTCGTTGTATTCTAAATGCAAAGAGGCGGGACTGAAAATAAATGTGCGTAAAACCAAGTACGTGCACATGGGTTCGAACACAAGCACACCGATTGCTATTAACGGACAAGATTATAATCCTCAAGGAAGACGTCGCGTTGGTCGACCATGTGGCACATGGAAGCGAGCAGTTGCGCAGGAAGCCAGAGGAACAAATAAACAAATCACTTATTAGCTACAATAGCTCAATAGCTAACGGCCGATGCTCAAGAGAGCAGTGGAAGTGTGGAAGAGAGCTGTTTCTGTATTCTGCCCCTATACGGGGTCTTAACAGGAACTTGATTTGATAATCAAATTTCATCTAAAATATAAAGACAGGAAAATATAACATTTTTGATCAAAGAAGAATGTAAAAATTTGTATAATTTGATTGAATGGAATATATTTAAGTTTAAGATGTTAACTTACGCCACGATCTCTTCCACCACCGCTCATACAAAGATACGTTTGCGATCATTTTTGATAACTCAATTACAATATTACATATTTTAGTTACTAACCTGAAATTTTGTATAATATAATTTAAATAATAATAATAGTAAATTTTGCATCAGAAATTTTCTGACATCCACCCCTTTCTTGCCAATCTGTGGTTTCATGGATTTTGACTACACCTATTTTTTTTAGAATCAAATGCAACTATGAAATTGCTATTCTGCAGAGTATTTTAACCATGACTCATTCGAAGGAAGATAAAACAATCTTTTAAAATACCCACTTTTGTTAGGTTGTGTGCCCACTTTTGGTAGGTTGTGCTAATGGACTGATGCGACCCTGCCGGTTCTTAAATATTTAGTGCTTGAGCCATTAAATATGTCCGAGATAACAAACTAAAGAACAAAGTGCAATTCAAATGTTCAAGATATCTATTATTATTAGACCTTAAACAATATATATTACAAAAAAAAAATACGTAAAATCTAATTCAGTAAACTTATTTTTTCAGAGATACCAGTGAACTTCAAAGACCATCAGCTACAAATCAAGCCGTTCTCAAATTTTACAGATTCGTTCAAGCGGCGCGCGATGGACAAGATCAACGCGATTGCATGCGATTATACCCCCAGTGTAAAATTAGTACAGAATAATGCTATTTATTAAAGCTGATTTGTTATTTGTAAATACTGATCCAAGTTATAAACTAGTGTATATATAGTCCTAAAATGAAATTTCAGCCAAAATTATTATTAGAAAAAGAAAAAATAGTCAGACTTTTTTTTATTTCAATGTATTATGTTTTTATATTTATATGATTTCATTTATTTATAAATTATTTATTTATTTATTTATTTTATTCTTTATTAATATTTAGATTATAATGTAGAAATAAGTTACGAATATTGTATGGAAAAAAGTTGAATGTATGCATTTTTTACTAAATATTAAATACGGATTGTTGTATTGGATTATTGTATAAATCTTTGCCATTTTTCAATGTATGTCTTTAACTTTATTAAAGTCAATTAAAATAGGTTCAAAGAATGATGTGCGATCTCACTAACGGTTGTTGCTTGTTACATAAAGCGACTATTTCAAGAGGTATTTGGCGGACTTACGGTCAGTAGGAATCACAGTGTACTCAGTATAAACACTTTCCAAAACATGCGGCTTGGTTTTAACTTCTACTTCAACAATGGCGCTACAGCCCAAATCGGACCTTGGCCTCCTGATATTCAGGTTCCTTAACATTTTATATTATTTTGGAAGGGTTGTTAGCCCTTCGCACAACCCTCTTTCTACGAATTTTTCATTTTCGTAGATTGAGGTGACCAAGGTATATCCAAGCAGGCAGTGTGCTTGAATTATATATTGCGTCGACCGGGATTTGAACTCACGACCTTCGCATTACAAGACCAACACGCTACCTTCTAGGCTACACCCTACGTTTTAACTTCCAGTGAACATTTAATCTCGTCTTTCCATATCATTTTCGCAAAGATATTTATACTCTAGATGAAATCGGAGACTGTTATAAGTTTGCCACGAAGTTTGTAACGCCAAGAAATAAGGCTCGGAGAAAAAAATGAATAATACAGAAGTTCATATAATCACTCAAAAATCTCAAAACCGGATGTCCGTCCGTCCGTCTGTCTGTCTGTCTGTCCGTCCGTTCGTTTCCTCTCTAGCTTGAGAACGCGTTGAGCTAGAAAGTTCAAATTTTGTATACGTCGTTTTTAACAAAGTCAAGTTCGTGAACGAGCCAAATCGCTCCACCCCTTCTACCCCCTCCCATACAAAATGACACAATTTCGCAATCTGACAATAAACGGATTTGCTCGAAAAGTACAAATGACATTGATCTGAAATTTGGAATGTAATACGTTTATGATGATTCCAATCTACTCCATAAAAATAATTTGTGCCTTCCCCCTCCTTCCACCACCTCCCATACAAACTGCACTTTTTCAAGAAATACTCTAAACCAATTTACTCAGTGCGTAAAATAGTTATCGAGCTGAAATTGTGCACTAAATATTTATTTAGAAAAAACCGAAAAAATAGACGATTTGCTTTACCCCTTCTACCCCCTCCCATACAAAATGACACAATTTCACAACTTTATAAGAAGTCGATTTTCCTGAAAAGTATGAATGCTACTGATCTGCAATTTAAAACATGTCAAAAGCATGATGTTTATAGTTATTTCTGAAAAGTCATTAAGAACTCGCCCCTCCTTCTATCACCTCCCATACAAACTGCACTACTTCACTGAGAATACAAACCGATTCCACAACCAGCTTTCGAACGGAATGTGGTTTAAAGCAGGGAGATGGTCTAGCCCCCATACTTTTCAACTTGGCACTAGAGTATGTCGTCCGAAAAATTCCACAATATGGGGCTAATCTTACAAAGGACGGTAGTGAAACAGACGAAATCAAACGAAGGATAATATTAGCAAATAAGACGTATTATTCGGTACTTCCAATAATGAAATCCAAGAAAGTGCATGGGAACAATAAGCTGCGGATATATAAAACTATTTTACGACGTGTGCTCTGTTATGGCAGCGAGACGTGGAAATTAACGCGAACTTCCGAAAAAGCAGTTAACGCATTCGAGAGAAATGTCCTCCGAAGAATTTTGGGACCTGTGAAGGAAGGAACGGAATGGCGAATAAGATACAACCATGAGTTGAGCCAGAAGCTTCAACGTTCATCAAGCTACGTAAACTGCAGTAGGCTGGCCACGTAGAGCGAATGGAAGACAGAAGAATCCCCAAATGTGCTCTGAAAGGCAAAGCGAGTGGTAATCGGCCAGTAGGCAAGCCACGCAAGCGATGGGAAGACTCGGTTGATGAAGATAGCAAAGCCATCTTAAAAATTAGCAGCTGGAGGACGCTGTCTTTGGATCGAGACCATTGGAGGCGACGACTTCAGGAGGCCAAGGTCCGATTTGGGCTGTCGCGCCATTGATGATGAAACTGAAAAATGGATATATACACAGCGTAAATTGGCAGTTTTCAATCTTAATAAAGAATTTAAGAAATTCCGCTGGCAATTGTTAAAGGTTTGCTCTTCTATTAAGTTTGAACTCATCATCTTTCTATACGACCACGTCATTTTACGCCGATTTCCCTACATAAATACCAATCACGAAGCCGGAAAGGGCAGATAACACAAAAAGGGCAATAGCTCCAGTACGTAGAATTAATATTTCACTAGTTTATATATGCAAGTTTGGGTTTGCAAAGGTATGGGGAGGGGAGATAGAACAGGTAGGTGGATGTTAATATTTCATTAATTGATTGCTTCACAGCCATCTTGATATACAAGCCAGGAACTAGCCCGATTAGATGTTAATTAAGCTCCCGAAATCATTTTTAACAAAAACTTTAAAACACACTTATTATCAAATAAAACTGTATGCGCACTAATTATGAATTAAAATATCTTCGTTTATACAGGGTGGCCATCTAGTGGTTTCTTTTTAAATCATAGGTTATTTTGACACTGAAAGCTATTTCCCGCTCGAAATTTTGACAGAACGTCAGTACCATACCTCCGCAAAACGAAATGAGTCGCTTTACACTTGAACAGCGTTGAGAAATATTGAAAACTTATTGGACAACGATTTTGGGCGAAAAATCATCTTTTCTGACGAGGCACACTTTCATCTCGGAGGCTACGTTAACGTTTTTTTACTGAAATTGAAGACATGGATTTGGACAACCTCTGGCTTATGCAGAATAGAGCGCCATGCCACACAGCCCATGCCACAATCGATATTTTACGCACCAAATTCCCAAATCGTGTTATAAGCCGTCTTGGCGATGTCAATTGGCCGCCTCGGAGCTACGATTTGTCCACTTTGGACTTTTTTTCTGGGGAACCGTGAAGGACAACAATCCAGAAAAGATTCAAGCACTTAGAGCCAATATCATCCAAGCAATCCGTGAGCTACAGCCCGAAACCATCGACATGGTCTTGGAAAATTCGAGTGACAGAATGCGCTACTTCGAAGCTAGCGGAGGCAGCCACTTGAACAAATTTCTATTTCACCATTAATGGGAATTTTTGCTCTTACCAATGAAACCATAATAGATGGAAAAAAATTTAATTTTGTTAATTTTATTGCATTTTTAAAAAGAAACTTGTATTTGGCCCACCCTGCACATTCTTTATGGTTTTTAATTTAGAATTAGCACAACAATGAACAAAATACCGCAGAAATCGAAGAAATATGAAAATTTTTTTGTAAATTTTTGATCTGCAATAACTCGCGATACGATTAGTATTTTGAAGTCCCAAAGAGGCTGATCGATAGCTAGAACCTTGCGCAAGGTGTTTTTCTTTCTCGAAAAATACTGACAATGCCGTCTAAAGGACATATTTAGCTCGCACTTAACTAAAAATAAACTGCCAACAAGTCGGGAGAAATTTTATTATTCTTGGGATAAGTTGCACAAGAGTGGAAAGTCAATATGCAGGTTAGAGTGGTTAGGAAAGACTAAGTGAAAGAGAGTTCTTGGGCAGGGCTGTTGTCATTTTACCAATATTTCATTCGTTCTGCAAGTTTGGGTTCTAATAAGGGGAAGGGGGGGAGTAACAATAAGGGTGAGTGGATATTAAGAACTTTTTAACTGATTGCTTGAATCACGTCCAATTATCTCTGTATTGAATGTCAGTTGCATAGACGAAGTTGCATAGAATTTTCATAAAATTCGGTGTATTTTACATTCACGACACCAACCATTTGTATGGTTGGGAATCATAAAATTTGTGATGCAGTGTTATTTCATTTCTCTTGTAAGGTGCTTGTACGACATCCCAAGTTCTTCGCTTTTAATTTGTTGGTTATTAGTTGATTTAATAAAATTGGTCGAAATCATACTTTTGTATGGGAGGGAGTGGAAGGGCGGGCGCGATCTCAAAACTTTTGACGCAATCTTGTTTCAACTATTTTTAAAAGTTTTTTTGCAAAATTTTAAATTGCTTTTAATAGTTAGGTGATAATTAATTTGTTGGAAATGGTCGAAAAAATAAAATTTGTATGGGAGGGGGTATATATTCGTATATTTAGGGATTTTTTTTAAAGCATTTCGAAAATTTTCAAGTTTCCACCTTAAAATTTCACTCAACAATTTTCAGTTTAAGTGTTTTTTTCAATGCACATGAAACACCTTGTGCACGTTAGACCGGAGGGGTCGGCTTATAACAATTGTGGAACAAATTATTATTTTTTTTATGTGTATCAAATAGATGTATCTACATGCAAAATTTAAACTTCGTATCTTTCACGAGAGCCTTAAAAAATCACTCCAAATTTTTGAAATTTTTGCTTACCACCTCCCTCCCCTTACACCTTCCAAATTAAAATTTTTACCAAAATAATGACTATATAGTTCTACAGTCTGGCAAATTTTTGATTTGATATCTGTCTTCAGTTTTGAGATATAAGGATTTGTAATTTTAAAAAGTGCTCCCCATTTCCCCCCAATACTATTATTTCCACATGTTATATTTTTTTCGTATTTTCCTTTTCGGACGCCAATTGGTATAAAGATTAAATTATTTTTAAAGTTTGTCCCTAAATCTTCTTCATACCTCTGGTGATTTTCAGCTTCCTCTCTGCAAGTGAAATTTTTGACTATTTTCCTCCACCCGCCACCCCCTTCCACCTGACTCTCTCCAAAATAATGGAGCTCGCTTACCCAATTAATAATTCACCCAAAAACGAACATTCTATCTTTAACGGTCTCGGAGATATGATTCCGTATGTACGGCGTACGGCGGGACGAATTTTTTTTTGCAATTTCATGCTAATTTAGTCGTGAAACGCGAAAAAAAATTTACGGGGTAGCAAATTTTTTTTTCTTTGTCGATCACAATACTTTATTATTAGAATAATAAACTAAAATCGAATTGTACTGGAAATGAACGCGAACACTACTATGCTTCACTCAGCAACTTTGAATGTGGTAGTTGCGATTGCACCCTTTTAGACAATTCGCAAGGTGTAAAATTGTAATAAGCTAGGGTGTAGCCTAGTGGATAACGTGTTGGTCTGGTCTATAATACGAAGGTCGTGAATTCAAATTCCGGTCGAAGCATAATTCGAGCACACTACTTGCTTGGGTCTACCTTGGTCATCTCAATCTACGAAAATGAAAAATTCGTGGATAGAGTGTTGTGCGAAGGTCTAAAAACCCTTCCCCAATAAATAATGAAAAATGTTAAGGAACCTGAAGGTCTGGAGGCCAAAGCCCGTAGAAGAACGATTTGCACTGAGAAGCGCATCGTGCAGTGTCGTCATGCTTATGTGCCCTGACGACGTGCCATAAACCACTGATGGCCTTAGATTCAACTTTAGTTGTCCGGAGCTACTTGTTCGCTCGCAACAAGATAAAATATCTGGTATTGCTGTCATTGCAGAAAATCGTCCTACAGCCATCTTATCAGATCCACCGGGTGTGCTCATCACTTAATGAATAGCACATTACTAGATCAGCTGATTAGTGATTTGCCACCGTGGAAACAGTTCGAATTGGCCAGATACGTCGTTAGTTTGGATTTCTTTCCTATTGTAGAAAATTTTTTACGCTGGATTGCAGATTTTGCCAGAATTATATCTATCAACCAGCAGCCACCACCTCAATATCTCCAACCGCTAATGGCGAAGGGTCAGTCAGCTTAGAGCACGAGTGTTGCACAGCAGTGAAACACATACAACCAATTTGCGCGTATTGCGATAAGTCTCACCTAATTCGTAATTGCAAAAGTTTGTTGCACTCGGGTGTCTGAGGAAAGGACACAGCCCCTCCAATTTTCAACGAAAGCAAGACTGTATTATTGAGGGTTGCAAACGAGTGCACAATCCACTATTGCATCAAGATGTCACATAAAACTCCGTTGCAGCCTAGCTCTGAATCCGCAGAGCATATTTTGAATTGCTGTATGAATAGCGATACTTCGCAGCTATTTAAAATTGTGGCATTTATTTTCTCTGGACCATTGGGAAGTATGTCAGTATACGCCATGCCAAATGAAGGATCTTCAATATCACTTATTGAGAAATATGTCGCCGCTGTACTAGGTCGAAGAGGTCACTCCATGTCACTTACGCTACAATGGTATGGTGATGAGAGGAAAACGGAGAAGTCACATGAAATAACCGTCAACATAAAAGGAAAGCATAAAGGTACTTCTTCTTATGCCTTGAAAAATATATTTACCGTTAGCGAGCTCAATCTGCTGAAGCAATCGTTCAATGCCGCTGACTAGGCTCATATAAAGTGTTTGCCAATCGCCGACTATAAGAATGCAAAACCTGCTATACTGATTGGTCACGACAATTCCTATTTGGGAGTATTTGAAGCCGGTCCTCATCAGCCAATCGCCGCCAAGACTAAGTTAGGTTGAGTGGCTTTTGGACCCATAAGATTGAATGCAGTGTCAACAGTCTTACACATCCCTGAACCACGGTCATAAAACAAATTAGTCGAGGAATACTTCGCCACCGAAAGTTTTGAAGTGTGTAGTACCAACGTCGTTCTGAAGTCAAACGATAATCGTCGTGCCAGACAAATATTAGAAGTCAACAAAGTTTTGAAACTGGGCTTTTGCGGCGTAGGGATGATGTCTATTTTCCTACTATCTACAATATGGCCAAGCATTGTCTGCTGAAAGTTAATGGTAAGATGTCTCGCGATGACTCATATGCCGAAAGTTACAGACGTGAGATTGCCAAATATATCGAGATATAGCAGTCGCTGGCATACAAGAGGTGTTCTCACAGGTGCGTATACATGAAGCCGATCAAACCGCACAGCGTTTTTTATGGAGGAACGGTAACATAAATCAACCATTCCAAACATACGTCATGACTTCAATGCTATTCGGTTCTATTTGTTCACCTTGTTGTGCCGAATTTATCAATAATATAAACGCCAGGATAAGGATATCATGGTCTGTTGCGTAGATCGTTTCCTCGTGGTGCAGACTGGGTAATGCTAAAAGATCTACAGATAGGGGGGAACAAGTCGAACAGCTTGCTGTCGGCTCCGTATCCTATCTAGATAGGGGGGAAAAAGTCGAATAGCTTGCTTTCGGCTTCGTATCCCATCTATGGTCTTTGGCGGATGTGGTAGGGGGGATCAAATCGTTCAGCTAGCTGTCGGTTCCGTATCCTATCGCAGCATTGATATTCTTGTAATCTGGACTGGTTATGTTTTAGGCAGATTTCAAGATGCTGATAGTTACAAGGGGATTTATCTCTAAAGTGATTCACAAGTGAACGTACTACCTAGATGGTGACCTTCATAAAGTACGACGCTATAGAAGTAAACCTCGTATATAAAAATCCCCTAATATAATGACAAGGTCATCAGCATATCCTATTGCCTCGTATCCCTGGTCTGTTAGACGGTCCAGGAGCTCATCTACTACAATTGACCAAAGTAGTGGGGATAGTACCCCACCTTGAGGACATCCTCTATAGGTCTGTGCAGTCACTGCGCTATCACCTAGTTCCGTGGTTGTCATTCGGCTTTTCAGCATGGCGTGTATCCCTTTTATTGTGGCCGTTTCCAGACCCTTTTTCCTAGCTGCCGCTATTATGGCTTCATGGGGAGTATTGTCAAATGCTCCTTCTATATCCAGGAATGCACAAAGGGCAATTTCTTTATAGTCTTTTGCCTTTTCGATTTGTCTAACCAAACCATGAAGGGCTGACTCTGTTGATTTGCCTTTTTGGTAGGCATGTTGGTTTTTATTAAGACAGACTTTGTTAGGTCCCGTTCTTATGTGGGTATCCACTAATTTCTCCATCGTTTTGACAAAGAAGAAGGTAAGACTTATAGGGCGGTATGACTTTGGCTGTTCACTGGGACGGTTCCCTGCCTTCGGTATAAATACCACTCTCGCTTTCCTCCAGATTTTGGGGATATATCCCCATATAAAGCTAGCTTTAAAGATCCTTATCAATATTGGCATTAGGATCTCTAACCCCTTTTGCAATAATGCGGGGAATATTTTATCTACTCCGGCTGATTTATAGGGTTTGAAGGTGTTGATCGCCCATCTAATCTTTTCTGGAGTGAAGATTTTACCAGCAATACTTTTGCTGTATGGAGTTTGACGACACATCCTTTCCTCTTCATCTAAATCTTCATTATTGTTAATTATTTTGCAGCCTGGGAAGTGTGTTGCCAATAAAACTTCAAGAGTTTCCATGCTGCTTTTGGTTAAGGAACCATCTGGTCTCTCTAAAAGTCCGATGTCTGTCGGGGTGTCTTTTGACAACACCTTTTGGAGTCTTGAGACCGTTGGGAGACCATCTATCTCTTCACAGAATCTTTTCCAAGACTCTTTTTTTAACTTTTTTAGAAGTTTATTGTATTCAGTAAGGGACTCTCTGTAATCGTCCCAGGTACCAAAGGTTTTTGCTCTATCGAACAATTTTCTAGTTTGTTTGCGTTTTGCCGCTAATTCCTCGTTCCACCAAGGAGTTTGTTTGGCCCTTTTTTTGTGTAGAACAGGACAACTTTGCTCGTAAGCATTGATAATATTGTTTACGAGTTTATTTGCGATTTTATCAATGCAGTCTAGGCTGCTTATTGTTTCTTCCTCGATACCTATTTCGTACTCTAGGATTGTCTAGTAAAGATTCCAGTTGGTACGTTTAGGATTTCTGTATTGTTCTATGTAACTAAATGAAGTTTTAATATCAAAACAGATGTGCCTGTGGTCTGATAATAAAGCTTCCTTAGATACGTGCCAATTTTCGCACTTGTCAACCAGGCTGGGGCTTGTTATAGTTAGGTCAAGTACTTCCTGCCTTATTGAATTTATGAAGGTCGGTGTGGTTCCTCTATTGATTATATCTAGGTTGTTAGTAGTAAGAAACTCCGAAAGTGACTCACCTCTTTTGTTGCTATCACTACTTCCCCAGATAGTGTGGTGTGCGTTCGCGTCACAGCCCAGTATTACCTGTAGTTTGTGTTGTCTGTTGTACTCCACTAGTTCCATGACTCCTTGAGGTGGAGCCTCTAACTCCTCACCAGGAAAGTATACTGAGGCTATTATTACCTCTTGAATCCCTCCTGCCATTGGTATTTTCACCAATACAGCTACTAGATCTGTACTAATGAAACTTGGAATGATTAGGTATTTAATTTCAGATGATATAAGAAGTGCCGCCCTTGGCCTCTCGCTTCTTTTATCATAAATCAACTTACCAATTTTGTGTGGAATTCCAATAATTTTACCCTGCATGGCCCTCGGTTCTTGTAGGAGGGCAACATGGAATTCCTCTTTTGCAAATCTCCACGTCAATACGTCCATGGCCGCTGCTGCCCGATGAAGATTTGCCTGAATAACTTTTATGTTATTCAGGCTTTTGGCCATCGTCGGTAGATTGCGGCTTGCCGCTTCTGACCTCCTTAGCCTTAGGGCGTAGAGTCACACTCGAGAACTTGTACCAGACTCGGTGCCCCTTCTGTTTAAGCCCCTCCATCGATTGGCCGTCGATGGAGAAGGTTAAGATTGTGTTTGTGCCCTCTTTCCTTCTACTAAGGACTCTCCAATTAGAGGCGCACAAACCTTCGTTTTGAGAATCGATGAGGGTATAATACATACCGAACATCCTCATAAGATCCTTAAAGCGGAGCAGCTAGCTGCAATACAAGATAGCATAGTAAAAGAGATTCTCAACGCGGCAAAAGAGGAGATAATTCCACAATTTGGTGGACTCAGCCTTAAGCCAGGTTGGATGCTAATCATTTGCCTAGATGAGCAAACCGCAGCATGGTTAGAAAAAATAGCAGGAGGCATCAAGCCGGACGAGTCCACAAACATCAGGGCAGTCGGGAGGTGAATATCCCGCGATTAGAAATAATCATGGGATATTTTCCTCAAGAGACAAAAACATCAGAGGAAATTACCACCCTCATTGATGCGCAAAATGCTGGTTTGTGCACCTCTAACTGGAAGGTTCTTATCAGAAGAGTAGAGGGCACAAACGCCATCACAACCTTCTCCATCGACGGCCAATCGATGGAAAAGCTTAAGCAAAAGGGGCATAGAGTCTGCTTTAAGTTCTCTAGCGTGACTCTCCGCCCTAAGGTCAAGGAGTTCAAGAGCGGCGAGCCGCAGTTGAACGAAGATCGCCATAACTCTAAATAAAATAAGAGTTATACAAGCGAATCTCCGTCGTGCAGCAGCGGCCATGGACACAATAACATGGAGATTCGCTAAAGAGGAATTCCACATAGCCCTTATTCAGGAACCGAGAGCCGCTATGGGCAAAATTATTGGGATCCCAAAAAAAATGGGTAAGGCGATCTTTGATAAAAGAAGCGACAGGCCAAGAGCTGCAATTCTAATATCTTCAGAAATTAATTACCTAAATATGCCTATTTTCATCCGAACAGATTTAGTAGCGGTACTGGTGACAATACCAAAGGCAGGAGGAAGTCAAGAGGTAATAATTGCCTCGGCCTACTTTCCGGAAGAGGAGCAAGAGGCGCCACCTCAAGGCGTCATGGAGCTGGTGAAATACAGTAAAATCCACAAAATACCAGTCATTCTGGGCTGTGACGCTAACGCTCATCACACTATCTGGGGAAGCTGTGATATCAACAAAAGAGGTGAGTCACTTTTGTAGTATCTTACTACTAACAACCTAGACGTAATAAATAAAGGTAACACGCTGACTTTCGTAAACTAGGTTAGGCAGGAAGTACTTGACCTAACAATAACAAGCCCCTGCCTGGCTGGCAAGTGCAAAAATTGGCACGTGTCAAAGGAAGCCTCATTATCTGATCATAGGCATATCTGTTTTGATATTAAGACTTCATTTGAATATATCGGACAATACAGAGACCCCCCTAAACGCACCAACTGGAATCTGTACCAGTCAGTCCTAGGTATCGAAGAAGAATCAATAAGCAGCCCAGACTGCATTGATAAAATCACGAACAAACTCGTAAACAATATAATTTATGCCTACGAACAAAGTTGTCCTGTTCTACAAAAAAATGGCCAAACAAGCACCTTGGTGGAACGAGGAACTAGCAGCAAAACGCAAGCAAACTAGGAAATTGTTCAACAGAGCAAAGACCTTCGGGAACTGGGACGAATACAGAGAGTCGCTAACCGAATACAACAATCTTCTAAGAAAGTTGAAAAAAGAGTCTTGGAGAAGATTCTGTGAAGAGATAGATGATCTCCCAACAGCCTCAAGACTTCAAAAGGTGTTATCAAAAGACACCTCGTTAAATATCGGACTTTTAGAGAGACCGGATGGGTCCTCTACTAAAAGCAGTATGGAAACCCTTGAGGTGTTATTGGCACACATTTCCCAGGCTGCAAAATAATTAACAACAATGAGGATTTAGAGGCGGAGGAAAGGACATATCGTCAAACTCCGCACAGAAAAAGCATTGCTGGTAAAATCTTCACTCCGGAAAAGATCAGGCGATCAACACCTTTAAGCCTTATAAATCAGCCGGAGTAGATAAAATATTCCCCGCATTACTTCAGAAGGGGTTAGAGATCTTAATGCCAATAATGATAAGGATCTTTAAAGCCAGCTTTATTTGGGGATACATCCCAAAAATTTGGAGGAAAGTGATGGTGGTATTTGTACCGAAGGCAGGGAATCGTCCCATTGATCAGCCTAAGTCATATCGTCCTATAAGCCTTACCTCTTTCTTCGTCAAAACGATGGAGAAGTTAGTGAACAAACACGTAAGAACAGGACCCAACAAGGTTCGTCTTAATACTAATCAACATGCCTACCAAAAGGGCAAATCAACAGAGTCAGCCCTTCACGGTCTGGTAAGACAAATCGAAAAGGCAAAAGACTAATTGCACTTTGTGCATTCCTAGATATAGAAGGAGCATTTGACAATACTCCCCATGAAGCCATAAAAACGGCGGTTAGGAAAAGGGTTTGGAAACGGCCACGACTAGATGGATACATGCCATTCTAAGGAGCCGAATAACAACCATGGATCTAGGTGATAGCACATTGACTGCACAAACCTATAGAGGCTGTCCCCAAGGTGGGGTACTATCTCCACTTCTTTGGTCAATTGTAGTAGATGAACTCCTAGACCGTCTAACAGAACAGGAATACGAGGCTATAGGATATGCCGATGACCTCGTCATTATCATTAGAGGCAAACATGATTTCATTATATCGGAAAAAATACAATCAGCCTTAGAAGTGATAATAAAGTGGTGTCAGTCTAAGAACTTGAACATCAACCCAGTAAGACTGAGTTAGTACCATTTACAAATAGAAGAAAAATGTACATCATACCCCCTTCAATAAATGGTACAATAATACCCGTTTTAGATGAGGTAAAATATCTAGGTGTCATACTAGATAGCAAACTCAACTGGAATAAACATATAGAATGGACTCATGCCAGAGCACTAAAGGCATTTTTGGCCTGTAAAAGCTTATTTGGTAGAAAATGGGGACTAAAGCCCAAAATGATTTACTGGTGCTACAGAATAATCATTCTTCCAATAGTCATATACGGATCAACGATATGGTGGACTAAAACTTTACAAAGAAATGCACAGCTTACGCTACAAAAAATCCAAATGCTAGCTTGTCTTGGTATCACATGAGCAATGAAAACCTGTCCCACAGCGGCAATGGAAATGTTCCTTAACATCCCTCCGATACATCTACAAATAAAAAAGGAAGCTATCAAAGGGGTGTTACGCATACAGAGGGACAACAAATACAAACCAGGGGATTTTAGAGGCCACCTCAAAATCCTAAGAAACCCAAAATTGGAGGTGCTAACCTCCACATTATCGGACGCTATGCTGACAAAATTTAACTTTGAAACCCCCTTCAAAGTTATAATCACAGAACACAAGGACTGGCAATCCACGCTACCTGAAATGAAAGAGGGATCAACCATCCGGTATACAGATGGTTCGCGTACCTCTGAGGGGACAGGAGCCGGAGTCAAAGGTCCTAACTTCTTGGTTTCAAAACCACTCGACAAAGAAGCCATAATCTTCCAGGCTGAACTAATTGCAATGGACCTATGTATCCAAGAGAATATAAGGAGAGCTCATCGCAACAAATCAATTTATATCCTATCGGATAGTCAGGCGGTTCTCAAAGCCCTAGCATCCAATAAACACGGATCGAGGTTAGTTTGGGACTGTCTTCAGTTGCCAGCCAGTCAACCACATTGTCAATATGGATCGCGGGTATCAGGCCGATACAAATTTGGGTCCGTTTTGGCACATTGGGAGTGATAACCTTGAGTTCCGATTCCATAAAACATCGCCTGACGTCTTAGAATTGAAACGCCCACCGACTAAGAGAGAAATGTTGAGAATCATCATGGCTATTTATGATTCGTTTAGTCTGCTTGCAGATTGTACTATATTCTCGAAATTACTTCTACAGGCCACATGGAAATTGCAAGTCAAATGGGACGAACCCTTGCCAGACCAGTTGTTCATACAGTGGAGCAATTGGTGGAAACATTTTCAATGTGTAAGAGAGTGCTTACGCCGCAGTCGTTTATCTGAGAGTTAGAATGCAGCAGAAGATCTGGTTGCAGCCAAATCCAGATGCGCACTGCCTGACAATATCCTGCCTAGAATTACATGCCGCAGTTCTTGGTTGTCGTCTAAGCGAATCCATTTAGTGGTGATGATTTCCGACTGCCATAAACGTCGCCGATGAGGCAACGAGAGCTAAGCTGCCGAACAACTCAATCGAGATTGCAGATGGATTCGTGGTCCAGAGTTTTTGCAGCAGGATGAGAATCATTAGCTCAAGGAAACATGCCAGATGAAATCTGATCAATGCCGCTCTGAAGAGATTACAAAAAGAGTTCTGTTGCTGAAAGATTATGGTACCAACGCCAAATACTCGTCGCATACAAAAATGTTACGTTGAGTCGCATGGATGCAACGATTCAACAATAATTGCAAATCAACAAAGACCGCAGAAATGTCAAAGGCTACAATAGTCATATGCCGACAAATTTAAAGGGAAAAATGCGGACAGAAAATTTTACATTTACGCCAGAACGGATTTGTTCCAAAGAGTAGCAGCATACATCAGCTGAAGCCATATGTCTCCGAAGATGACGTCCTAAGAGCGATTGGTAGAATTGATGCCGCCTACTGTCTATCACTTGTAGCCAGCCCTCCAATTGTCTTGTTAAAGGACCACTACGTCACACGCCTAATTGTTGAAGATTACCACCAAAGCCGTCATCATCAAAATGATCATCTTGTCATTAACGAAATACATCGAAAATTTTGGGTGCCGAATGCCTGTTCCCTGTTTAAATCAGTGAAAAGAAGGTGTCCGTTATGTATTATTCATAATGCCCTGCCAGCCATGCTTTTACTGCCACCAGATCGTCTTACACCTTATGTGCGCCGGTTTAGCTACACAGGCAGAGATGATATGCTATTTTACATATCTGCGATTTTTTCACTGCTATTTTAAAAGAGCAATCGCATATCAAACCGTCCTACAGTACAGACGTCTTTTGTTTTGCTCCGCGAAATAATTACTTTTCATCAACCAATTATTTCGTTCCACTTTTTAATTAATAGTACCGGTCGTCTGTTTTTAATACTAGCAAACGCCCGCGACTTCGTCCGCGTAAAAATCGCATTAATAAGCAATTTTTGAGAATGTAGTTAGTAATACATTATATGGGATATATAATCCGCTTACTTTAATGGCTCTTTGAACACAATGTTTTGTATTTTGTTGGAGTCACAACCACTAATTATTAAGAATGATAGCATGATACTCGGATTTGAATGGGAGAAGCTCGTGATCAAATCAAGCCCGTAATTCGAGATCATATGTATACGTGTTAAGGACATGTGAATAGTTGTAGCTTGTGTTAATTGAAAAAAGCCCAAATAAAATGACATTAAGCTTAAAAACATAACAGGACTTCGATTGTGCTTAAAGCCCCATTATATGATACTACCGATGAAATCGAAATTTTTGTAATCTTAAGAATTTTTGTGTGGGGAGTGATAGAAGGGATGACAGTACTAAATTAATTTTTTTCACACCATGCTAGAGTAGCTATAAAAATATTTTGCACCAAATTTAAGCTTGAAAAACTGAATAGGTAACTTGAGAAACTTAGTGCATTGGATTTAGTGAAATTGTGAAATTTATATGGGAGGTGGTAGAAGGAATGGGGGGGGTTTTTCGTAATTTTTCTAGATACAACTATCATCACCATGCAATTGATATCTTTTAAATTTCAGATCAGTTAAATTCACACTTTTCAATAAAATCTAGTTTTTACAAAGTCGTGAAATTGTGTCATATTGTAAGGGAGGGGATAGAAGGAGTGGAGCTAATCGGTTAATTTTTTCCCGATAATAATAATAATACTAATTAAGGATTCATCAGAAAATTTTAGCTCGATCAAAGTTATACGTATTGAGAAAATTGGTTTAGAGTATTTCATGAAAAAGTGCAGTTTGTATGGGAGGTGGTAGAAGGAGTGGAGGGTTTTTGGTAATTTTTCTAGAAACAACTATAATCACTATGCAATTGATGTGTTTTAAATCTTAGATCAGGTAAATTCACACTTTTCAAGAAAATCGAGTTTTTGCAAAGTCGTGGAATTGTGCTATATTGTATGGGAGGGGGTAGAAGGAGTAAAGCTAATCGGTTAATTTTTCCCGATAATAATAATTATGCTAATTAAAGATTCAGTACAAAATTTTAGCTCGATCAAAGCTATACGTACTGAGAAAATTGGTTTAGAATATTTCATGAAAAAGTGCAGTTTGTATAGGAGGTGGTGCAAGGAGTGGAGGGTTTCTAGTTATTTTTTGAGAAGCAAATGCAATTATCATTGAATTGATATATTTTATATTTCTTGAAAAGTGTGAATGTTACTATTCACACTTTTCAAGAAAATCGAATTTTCGTAGTCTTGGATTTGTGTCAGATTGTATGGGATGGGGTAGAAGGAGTAAACCTAATTGGTTAGTTTTTTCCTGACATTAATAACAATGCTAAGTAAGGATTTAGTACAAAATCTTAGCTCGATCAAAGTAATATGTACTGAGAAAATTGGAGTATAGTATTTCATGAAAAAGTTTAGTTTGTATGGGAGGTGGTGGAAGGAGTTGAGGGATTCAAACTATTTATATACTGAAGATTGCATTTATAATAGAAATAATATATTTTAAATTTCAAATTAATAGCTTTAATAGTTTCCATGAAAATTTGATTATTATAAGTTTTTGAAAATGAGTCACTTTGTATGGGAGGGGGTAGAAGGCGTGAGGGAAGAAAAATAACACCTAAAGCAGATTACTCCCAGAAGCAGACCTAATAATCTGTGAAAGTTTCATTGCAATCGGTGCAGCCGTTTTTGCGTGAAAGCCGGAAAGACAGACAGACAGAGAAATTTTTTTAAAACGTTTGATTTTGCTTAGTTATTGCTAAAATGAAGCAAAAAACTTATTTATAGCCATTTATAAGCAAATCACAGACAGACACTACAATTATATTTATATAGATTTGTTGTTTGCTGTGTGAACCGCTTTGCGTTACGTTTTTGTTAACTTGCAATTTGTGACTGATATATTACTTTACAGTAAATTATCAATAATTACCTGTGCAAACTTGACCTAATTAAAATCACTTAATATTATTAAAATTACTCTTCGCCGTGTGTTTAAATTACATAATCAGTGGACTATTAATAATTACCTCGGCTAACTTGACATTGTTCAATTGAAAACGCTGATTTTTGTGTTCTTCTGACCCAGTGATTACAGTTCTGTTTTATGCAATGTCTTCTCCTTCATTAACGTCCTACGCACTATGCGGTGTCTGCCATAAGGCTATTAAAATAGTTGACAATATTACTTGTGATGGAATTTGTGACCAAAGCTTCCATATCGATTGTGTTAAAGCTCATCGGGTCTCGAACAATCCAAGCAGCTTCACATGTACCGAGTGTAGCTCTACTGGTGTATCTTCAATAACAGACGTCTCGCTCTCGGAGGTGAACGCTGTTACAAGCAAGCTCACCAGTATCCATGATGACGTCAGATCAGTTAAACTACTTGTTACGAAGGCGGAAAAATCTCTGGTGAAGGTATCAAGTCAATTGAGTCACACAACATCCAGGTCCGAAATCAGACAGCCAAACGATACAACAACGAAACTCGTTGATTTCGAACGCGAAGTAGCAGTCTCCCGATTTGTTTGCGATCCACCTCAAAGTACAAAAGAAAATATACATATACGTACACTTTCGCTGTCACCCGTTGAAACTTTCTCACTACCAAAGATACACCTACCTGGAAAAGTTCCTGACGCGCCGAAAAACTCGTTAATAAAATTCAACGCAACATGGTCGCAAGCCGATTGGGATGCCATAATTAATAAGCTGAGTAGGATCTATAAGCTCGAAGGTAAAAATTCAACCGATTTGTTTACCTATTTTGTTATGGGAGCTCCTCCAAACTCGGATGCATCGTGGCTATGCAAACCCTTGCGGACCAATTTGCGATAAAAGGCTGTAAGTGTGAGAAGCTACCGTCCCGCAGAGTTAGTGGGATTCCACCGAAACACACAAATTTTAAACTTTATATGCCCATGCAATATGACTGGCTTTTCTTCACCACGAAATCTGATGTCTTCAAATGGAACAACATACAAATCCGAAACTGGAAGTCAAATTTAAAATATAATAAGTATACCACTAACAACCAAAATATTAGTTATACTAGTAAAACAATAACAAAACTAAAAACATTAATACAAATTATATAATAATAAAAATAACAATAATAATTATAGGAACAATATGAGTACGAATAAGAAAAAAACTTTTCCCAATTCTATGCACCATAAAACTAGCACTAACACCATTACTACAGCTACAACTAATCGCGTTAACACCAGTTTATCTCATTCCATCAACGTTCCTATTTTAAATCCACTAACTAATTCAAATCTAGTCTCAGTTCTTCGAATTCTATCATAGTTCCGGGTCCTTACAAAAATTTCGTGCGAAGCGAGACCATCAATCCCTACCCTTCGTCATCAGTAACATGTGTTGAAGATAAAAATGAAAAGTTATCTTGCTCAAATCTTGATACTGCAGTTGTTGGTCACAATAACCCTCCTTTTCTCGACCCACTTGTTCCACCGGTTGTGAAGCTATCAAAGAATTGGGAGAACAGATATTTATTATCACGGTGGAGAGAGCATAGAATATTTGACAATGTGCGGCTATATCTTGCTTATATCCAAAATAAATCTGACGCGACCTGTATAAATGGCAAAACGAAAACCAGTCTGATACTATCCATTCAACAGGAAGGACTTCCAACGGATCTAGAAGCTTTACGACGGCTCTATACACACTTCCACGAGCAGTTCAATCTTTCTCCTGACCAAGTCCATAAAGATAGCACCACATACGGTTCCCATGTTTCTTCGAAGCATATATCTGATATGCAAGAAAGTCGTGAAGATCATAATCGGTTTTTTTTGTTCCTAATTCTAAAAAGAACATACGAATTTTCTACCACAACGGAGGTGGCATCAGAGGGAAGATAAATAATCTCTTTATTTATGCGAAATCATGTCACTTTAATGTCGTTATTATTACGGAAACTGGCCTAAGTGACTCCTTCAAAAATCAAGAAATACTGGACAATAGCTGGACCGTATACAAAAATGATAGGAATTACAGCGCAACAGGTCTGTCAAAAGGAGGAGGTGTCCTAATTGCAGTTTACAAATCTTTATCTAGTGAGATTGTAGACACAACACCAACAACACTTTTTGAACATAAATTTATCAGAATCAAACTGATAAATAGATATGTTTACATCGGTGTTGTATATATCCAGCCTAACTCTGATGACTACAAATATCACGACATTCTTGAAATTTTTCATAGTGTTAATTTCTCCTTTACAGAGAATGACAATATCTTCTTTCTCGGCGATTTTAATCGCCCAAATATCTCTTTACAGGCAAATCATTCCGATAACACTATTATACCGGGGAATCTTATGTCTGATATTGACACCACTATTATCGACACACTATATAACAACGACTTACATCAGGTAGTGAATTTTCCCAATAAAAATGGGAGATGGTATGATGATGATATGATCTTTACCGACGCATATGATGAAGTAATTGTTAGCCCTGCCTCTGACGCGGAGAATCTTTTCTCTAATACATAACATCACTCTGCTATTATAGTAGAACTACCATGCAACAACACTAATTTTGTCCACTCTTACAATAATAATATTGTATTTGACTTACGTAATGCTAATTTCAATTGCATTAATAACGAACTGTCTTCGACAGACTGGACATCCCTTTTCTCATGTAATGATCTTCACAATGCCATAACATTGTTCTATGATGTGATCTTTAAAATTGTCCATAATAATGTCCCTGTAATAAAACAAAAAGACAAAGTTTCAGAACCATGGTAAGATAAAAACCTACGATCGCTGAGGAATAGAAGAAATAAACTATTTAAGAAACTTAAGAAAACAGGCGCGATTACTCCGAATCTTCAGAGAAAATATGACACACTGGCCTCAGAGTTCTCTTCTAAGTCCCGGGATGCGTATGAGTGTTATGTAAAAAAAATTGGTGAAAACATCATAAAAGAATGTGGCGAAACGCCATGCAACGCACCTGAAAAGGATAAATTAATTGGTTTGATATAAAAGGGTGGTGTTGTTGCAATATTGTCATAGGCACCCTTCTAAAAATTTAATTCCATTCATCTTGTAACACCAAAAAAAAAAAAAAAAAAAAAAAAAACCCGGATTACCGTCTACCCGTTAGTTTTTTCGGTTTTCGAAAGATTGATCTCGAGTGGCGCGTCGGGACAGAAGTGGATTGATAGGATCGATGCTTAACGGCGGCGGGATTTTTTTTTCGGCCTCGAAAAATCCACCACGCGGACATCGTGGAACTCTTCAAAAATTACGCTAGGATTCACGGTGTGTGTGTTCCTGTTTTTTTACAAGTGATTGCAATTGTGCAAGTTCAAAAAATAAGAAGAAAATAAAAAAAATTATAATAATTGTTGAAAAAAATAAGAAAAAAAAAAAAAATACTTGGTGCGCACGTGTTTAGTGAAGGTCATCTTTCTGGCTTCACATAACCCAAAATTTGATGATAAAAATTCAAAAGACGGAAAAATTACGCTAGGATTCACGGTGTGTGTGTTCCTGTTTTTTTTTACAAGTGATTGCAATTGTGCAAGTTCAAAAAACAAGAAGAAAATAAAAAAAAAAAAAAAAAAATTATAACAATTGTTGAAAATAAGAAAAAAAAATATACTTGGTGCGCACGTGTTTAGTGAAGGTCATCTTTCTGGCTTCACATAACCCAAAATTTGATCATAAAAATTCAAAAGACGAAAAAAATAAAAAAATAGTGTTAGAAAATAAAAATTGTTAACAGTGCTATTCATTTTGGGACAAAAAAAAAGGAAACGAGGCTGAGCGAAGGGGGCCCCCCAACGAGCAATGGCAGCACAAATTGTCCGTTAGTATTTTATTTTTTTTTCTCTTTGCATGCATAAATTCCTTAATAAATCTAGAAAAAAAATATGTAAAAAAAATTATTTTTCTTTTCTTTTTGCCTGTAATAATTTTTACCTTCTCAGGTGTGGTCGGTTTTTTTTTGTAGTAGATTTTTGTTTAGCCCCATGAAAATTGAGTAGAGAGGGCAGAGGAGAATCCCGGAACGACTCCTGAAGGTGGAGTGAGTCTCGATCCGGGAGGAAAGAACATGTAAGTACCGACGTTCCAGATTCCGTACCCCTACGGAATCTGAGATAACAATCGTTGCAGGATTCCACAGGTCCTCTCCCTCTTCCACATATTCCTTTTCCTGCAGCACCTTCAAGGATGGTGTGCTCTTCTGGGTCGTTCTCCCCACGCCCACGCTCCTGACTGCCGGCAAATTGTGCTGCCCAGATCCGGAAGAGCCCCATTATTCTGTTGACGTCTTGGGAGTCGCAGCAATGCGGACCCATTTCGTTACAAGAACCAAAAAGATTTTTCGAATTTGTTAATACAAAACGAAAAAATTCGGGTTATCCCGTAACCATGTCAAATGAAATCACGCAGTCTTCCTGCCGGCGTAAAATATGCGATATGTTTGCTGACCGTTTTCAAGAAGTTTTTGGTGCCCAGTTAGATTCAGCCCACAGTGAACCCAACATTTCGGTTTCTACACATTTTGACAATATCTCATTTTCTATTGAGGAGGTGCTCTATGTCCTCGAAACTATTGATATCAAAAAGGTCCAGGTCCTGATGTTATTCCTCCCCTATTTTTATCAAAGTGTGCCCATCAACTTTTAACACCTTTACATTTTCTCTTCAACAAGTCACTGTCATTAGGAACTTTCCCCTCTGCTTGGAAATCGTTGCATCTCACACCCATCTACAAGAATGGAGACAAACGAAAAGTTGTGAACTACAGAGGCATAGAAATTTTATCAGCTATACTGAAATTATTCGAAAAAATTATCTGCGATAAATTGACCAATATGATCAACCCTATTCTTAATGACGAGCAGCATGGCTTTGGAAAAGGTCACTCGACCACAACGAATCTCATGATTCTTGTATCTGATACGCTCTGCGCACTTGAAAGTGGGCATCAAATTGACACAATATACACCGACTTTAGCAAAGCGTTCAACCGAGTTGATCACAATGTCCTGATTTTAAAGTTAAAAAAAATTGGTGTGAGAGGATCCTTACTTGACTGGCTTAAATCCTATCTTAGTGATAGAACTCAATTTGTTAAGTTTCAAGGTTTTATTTCCAAGGAAATATTAGTGTCCTCTGGGGTACCGCAAGGGAATCACTTGGGACCTCTCTTATTTAATGTTTTCATCTCAGATCTATCAGAAGTATTGGATAATGTTTCACATCTGATGTACGCTGATGATCTAAAAATATATCATGCCATAACCTCACCCGTAGATGCCAAATTCCTGCAATCCAAGCTTATTGCGCTAGATCATTGGTGTAGTCAGAACAAATTAGAGCTTAATGTCAGTAAATGCCACGTGACGAGCTTCTCAGTAAATCATCCTCATATCACCATGACTATATACTAAGTGAAACTCAACTACACCGTGTTGATCAAATTGAGGACCTCGGCTTATTACTGGACAATAAACTGTGCTTCAAATCTCACTATAATCGAATAATTTCAAAAGCCAATAAACTTCTTGGGTTCATTAGGAGAAGAGCCAAAGAGTTTAAGAATGTATGGGTCACCAAATCTTTATTCTGTTCTCTTGTCCGCCCTATTCTGGAATATGTATTTCCCATTTGAGACCCCTTCTTCAATTATACAGCAACGGAGTAGAGTCAATCCAGAAGCAATTCCTTCTTTTTGCTCTTAGGGATTTGTATGATCCTAGAGACTTTGAAAACCTTCCACCCTACATAGTTAGGCTCCAATTATTAAATCTTTTACCTTTTGATTCTAGAAGAACTATGCTCACATCCTGTTTTACCTTAGACGTTTTGAATGGCGATATTAAGGTTAACCTCATCTCAAATAAATTCAGACTCAATGACAATTTCAGGCTGACAAGACATTCAAAACCACTTAAGGAATATCCACATTGTACAGATTATAAGGTTCCCACATCCCGCTTGACCCTTCCACCAGTGCCTATCATATATCATATAAGTATATCAAATTGTGTAAATTAATTAAGGTAAATTTAACTATACTAGGTTATACTAAATTAAATTAAATTAAGCAATTTATTATTATGTAAACTGTCTTGTTATGGTAAACAAATAAATAAATAAAATATTGCGATTGAAAAATTAAAAGAGCTGCGATTAGAAGAGCAGAGCAAATGCAAACCGCTTACGTTCTATCGCCAATAAAATTGCCGCAATGATCATCACAACACATCCCAGAGTTTTTGGTTGCAATCGCACATTAATTTTGCAACTCGCACATTCCACGTAACCAAGACGAGATCATAGCTCAGAATAAAGCTCGTCAAACAAACTCCCACTCACCCAACGCATATATACAAACCAAATAAAAAAAACACCCGGTCATAGAAAACTGAACCAAAAGGGTTTACTGTTTTCTTTTTTTCACACGATATTATTCACACAAACAATTTCATCATGAACAACGTAAAGCTCTTATCAGATCTCGAAACCCATGGAAGAAATGTCAGTCGAACTTTACCCAAGCCCCAGCGCTAACTATCAATCGCGCGAAGAAAGAGCTTGAACGTCGGTCTTTCGTGTCTCTCGATTCCCGCTTGGCACATCTGATATATTCCATTGTCTTCGTATCTGCTATATCGTTCGCGCTCAGCGATATATCAGCTCTGTGATATCAAAGACTATCAATCATATAAGCTATCCCAAACCTAGTTGATAGTCTTTGGTGATTGATATCGACACTGAGAGCACGAGCAGTGTGTAGTGCTCGTGCTCTCAGTGATATTGATTTACACTGAGGAGTAGAGTAATGAAAGAATTGAATTGAAGCTGGATGAAACGACTGCGATTTGATAACCGATTTGCTTAGCGATATTTTGATCGGTGGGATCTGATCTGATAGGTGAGGTGCTTCATTTCTTCCTGATATTAGTAATAATGTTAATTAAGGTTTCAATACAAAATTTTAGCTCGATGAAAGTTATACGTACTGAAAAAATCGGTGTATAGTATGTCATGAAAAAGTGTAGTTTGTATGGGAGATTAAAATTAAAGAAAATTTGATTATTATAAATTTGAGTCACTTTATATGGGAGGTGGTAGAAGGCGTGAGGGGACTAAAATAAAACCTAAGGCAGATCACTTCTCGATGTACACCTAATATTCTGTGAAAGTTTCATTACAATCGTTTCAGCCGTTTTTACGTGAAAGCCGGAAAGACAGACAGACAGACAGATAATTTTTTTAAAAACGTGTGTTTAAGCTTAGTTATTGTCCAAATGAAGCAAAAAACTAACTTATAGCCATTTATAAGCAAATAACAGACAGACAGTACAATTATATTAATATGTATAGTCTAGCGATCGCCCGCGACTTTGTCCGCGTAAGAATGGCAATAATAACATTTTTTGAGAATGTAGTTAGTAGTACATTATGTCGGACAAATAATCTACTTAGTTTGATGGCTCTTTGAACACAATGCTTTGTATTTTGTTGGAACCAGAACCATAAATTATTAAGAATGAAACTATGATACTCGCATTTGTATGGGATAGGCTCGTGATCAAATCAAACCCGTGATTTGAGATCATATGTAAACGTGAAGAGTGTTAAGGACATGTGAATAGTTGTAGCTTGTGTTAATTAAAAAAAGCTCAAATAAAATGACATTAAGATTAAACAAATAACAGGATTTCGATTGTGCGTAAAGCCCAATTATGTGATACTACCGATGAAAAAGAAATTTTTGTAATATTAAGAATTTTTTTGTGGGGAATGATAGAAAGGACTACAGTAATAAATTAATTTATTTCAAATCATGCTAGAGTAGCTATAAAAATATTTTGCACCAAATTTAAGCATGAAAAACTGAATAGGTAACTTGAGAAACTTAGTGCATTGGATTTAGTGAAATTATGCAATTTATATGGGAGGTGGTAGAAGGAGTGGGGGGTTTTTGGTAATTTTTCTAGAAACAACTATAATCACTATACAAATGATACGTTTTAAATTTTAGATCAGTTAGATTCACGTTTTTCAAGAAAATCGAGTTTTTGCAAGTCGTGGAATTGTGCCACATTGCATGGAACGGGGTAGAAGGAGTGGAGCTAATCGGTTGGTTTTTTCCCGATAATAATAATAATGCTTATTAAAGATTTAATACAAAATTTTAGTTCGATCAAATTTATACGTACTGAGAAAATTGGTTTAGAATATTTCGTGAAAAAGTGCAGTTTCTATAGGAGGTAGTGGAAGGTTTTTAGTTATTTTTATACTCTAGATGAAATCTGAGATTATATTGTGTTTGCCTTACCGTTTGTAACGCTAAGAAATAACGCTCGCACAGAGCCGCCAAGGGTACAGAAATATTTGATGTCGCTCAAAAACCTCGATTCCGAGTGATCGTCTGTCCGTCTGTCTGTCTGTCTGTCTGTCATTTTGTCCGTCTGTGCGTCTATCTACAGCATAAGTCTCGAAAGCTTTGAGCTATAGTGCTAAGAAATTTTGTGTGTCATTCTTATCAAAAAACTGACTGAAGTTCGTGAATGGGATGCATTTTCTCACTCCTTCTCCCACACAAATTTCATGAAATTTCGAAATATAAAGAAATGGATTTTTCTTTGAAACTATTTAAGCTGTCGACTTCACATTTAGGTCAAGGTATTATGATACAGATGTCATAAATATTACAGAATATTGATCCGATCCCCTAACTCCTTCTACCCCCTCCCATACAAATGGACAATTTTGAAAAATACATATTTTCGATTTTCATTGAAACTAGTAAAGCGGTAAAGACGAAATTTTGCCAAAATGTATTCTATTATAATTGCAATTAGTTTTAGCAAGAATTATCACTTCATCTCACTCCTTCTACCCCCTCCCATACAAATTTCACGAAACTTTGAAATTTCAATTAAATTATTTTTCTTCGAAACTATTAAAGCTATAAACTTGATATTTTGTATAGGGTATAGAAATAGAAATATCAATGACGGGACAAAAAAATTGTTTTTTTTTTTACAGAATGACCTGTGTTATAGGCAATTTCGGCCAATGCACAAACACAGTCATGGAGGGAAGGAACGGGATTGGGAAGGTTGGGGAAGGGGAGTGAGAACGACCGTAGCGAGTGGAGAAGCTGGTATAGTGCTCAGTTGTACTAGCTGCTTACTGACAAATATTTGCAGATGTTATGGGGGACTGAATGATAGAAAGCGAACAGAAACCATCTACTGAGTATCTAGGCCTTCTTGAAGTGGAACTGTTTCACTTTTACACCGTTTCCCCATTTTATTGCGAATAATTTTTTATCAGAGGAATAAACAAGTCCTGGCAACAGCTTAAAGCCGATGCGCAGGATCGCGCCTTGTGGAAGAGAGTTGTTTCTGTCCTATGCCCCTATAGGGGGTCTTAACAGGAATTTGATTGATTGATTTGAGTAGCAACTGAAAAATTTTCGCTTAAAAAAATCCCGTCTGAAGTGGGAATCCTTACACTCCTTCTACCGCCTCCCATACAAATGCATAATTTTTGTTAAATGCATTATATCGATTTCCATTAAAACTAGAAAAATTACAAACTTAAAATTTTGCCAAAATTTTTTTTTAATAGTTGCAATAAATGCTAGAAAAAAATATCAGCTCAGCTTCACTCCTTTTACCCCCTCACATATATGTAAATATCTGTATTATAAATTCAAGAAAAGCATTTCTCCTTCGAATATATGAGAGCTATCGACTTTGAAATTGAATCAAAGCATGGTGATAAGGGTGATGATAAGGAGTTTCATAATCATAAAAAACGTTCCACTTCCTTTGCCACCTCCCATACAAATGCCCCAATTTCAGGAAAACTATGTCCAATTTCTTTAATAATAATAAAAACTGTAAACTTTAAATTCAGCAGAAAACATTTTCCATACCATGTTCGATGTCATATGCGAAAAATATAAATCTCCCCTTCTACTTCTACCACCTCCCATGCAAAAATCTCTATTCACTATTCGAAAGAATTTGAGATGATATATTTTCCGGTATATTCACTCCCATTTCATCTAGAGTATAATATGATTGGGCTTTACTCCCAATCTTAATCCTGTTATGTTTTTAATTACAAATTTCCGGTACGTGCTTATCACGAGTATATATATATTGTGCGGCACCCTCTTCAAATGCCACGAGTCTATCATATTCCATACAAGGGAAGCAATGAAAAGTTAAATTCTCAGACAGCGTAAGATCCTTAGTGTAGAACAGAAAATTAAGTAACTAAATCAAATAATATAATTAAATAGGTGGGGGAGCCTCCCCTGAAAACGGTGGATGATGGGGAAAAACGGAGGTCATACTCGTATTCAGGAGGTAATTTTACATAAGAATCAGAATGAGGTTAGGGCTCGAGCAAACTTTTATTTTTGGCGTACTGTGTAACCAACGAATTAAAAGCTACGAACTTGAACTTTTGTACGAACACCTTTGAAGACAATCGAAATAATACTGCATCAAGAATTTTATAATTTCTTCATCTCCTGTTCCCATGTAGATAAACCCATGGCTTAATGAATAAAAAATCCACCAAAATTCATAGAAATTTTATATTAAATTTCGTTTATGAAACTAACATAACAGTCAATACAAAGAATTTTGAACGTGATTGAAGCGATCAATTAAAAAATATTATCGTCCTCATCTCGCCCATTTCTATCACCTCCTCGTAAATATAAACCTAAACTTGCATATATAAACGAATGAAATATTGATTCTTTCTACTGAAGCTAATGATCATAATCACAGTTAAGTGCTAAATAATTAACAACTGATCTGCCCTGGAACTCTCATTCGCTTAGTCTTCCCTATCCACCTTAACCCGTATTTTGGCATCCTACGCATCCTCAACTTCTCCTAAGAATAATAAAGTTGCGCCCGCCTTGTTGGCAGATATTTTGTTATGGTACCATGACGAAGAGTTATGCAAAATTTTTCATGCTGAATGCAAAGTAAGTAGCATTCATATTTTGTAAAGAAATTGGACATTGTTTTTCTGAAGGTAAGGTAAAGTATGGGTCGTGGCAGAGAAAGTGAAAATTCTTGGATGATTTTGCAACTGGTTATCGACATCCTCATCACCATGCATTGTTTCATTTTTAAAGTCGATAAATCTCATATGCTCGAAGGAGAAATGCTCTTCTTGAATTTCTAATACAGAAATTTGTATGGGAGGAGGATAGGAAGAATGAAGCGAGTAAATTATTTTTGTAGCATTTATTGCAAACATTCAGGAGGTAGAAGATTAATACGGATTAATTATATTTGCATTATTATACTTTGCTAAAAATTTTAAGTCGATAGTTTCGTCGATAAATAATTTAAATGAAATTTCATGGAATTTGTGTAGGAAGAGATAGAGGTAATAAGGTGAAGTTGAGAATTTTCCTAAATTGATTGTATTTAAAATAGAAATAATTTCGTTAAAAACTTGTCATTTTAACTTTGCTAGTTTCAATGATAGTTGAATTTTTTGCATTTTTCAAAATTGTCCATTTGTATGGGAATGGGCAATAAGAGTGAAGGATCGGATCATTATTTTCTGACGTTAATAATATACACAAGTCGATAGCTTAAATAATTTTAGAGAAAACCCGATTTCCAAAATTTTCGAAATGTCATGCTATTTGTATGGAAGCGTGTATAGAAAGTGGGGGATGAACCCGTTCATGAGCTTAAGGTTTCTTTCTTTCTTAAAATGGCATAAAACAAATTTCAGCGCGATAGCTCAAAGCGCTTGAGAGCTATGTTGTAAGCAGACACACGGATAGACTGACGGAAACATTAGGTCAAACACAATATACTCCAAGATTTCATCTTGATTATGAAAATGCAAGAAAGTTCGTGATATTAACTAGTACATTAACTAGTACATTTTTTCCACTTGCATGCAAATTTTTTGTTTTGACAATTATCACCAACACATTAAAAGCTATAAACTTGCAGTTTTTCACAGTTCTAACAAAAGTCTTAAAATCTCTCCACTCTTTCCAGCCTATCCCATACAATACATATTATAATATTTTATCAATTTCTACCAACAGCAAAATTTTGTACAAATAACTCTCAAGCAAATCGAGAAAAAAATGTATTACAAATTTTTCGATTCTTCCAACCCTTCTACCCTCTATTAATATTCTGTACTCAGCAATTTATGCGGATTCATGTGATTTTTAATATTAAAGTTGTACTCAACTTGTTACCAGCAATTTAAAAAAAATTTATTATGGAATCACATATTTAATAAAAACACATTCGCTTTCGTACAATAAACATCAGCAATCACTTTATTTTATCAGTCATTTGGAAGGAAACTCGGAACGGGTGCGCATAAAATGCTTTAGCGTAATTGCATGGCTTAACAATTGTGTAGTCCATTCACGTTCTCAGCCTGATTTCCCTCTTTTAATCATCCGGCAAATCAATATAACATACATACATCACCTAACCAAAATGTAAATAACTCTCGTTCGTATTTTAAAATTTGATCAAGTTGGAGGAAGTGTTGTATAAAAACCAACGACAACAATCAATCAAAAGCAAATCTCATTAGGCACTCTAACAGTACACATTCAATAAATTTAATTATAATTTTTTTTGGATTTCCTTACAAGTTTGTTCGGAGAGGAATATGAAACAATTCGCTTTATCACTTCTTGTGTTTACCATAGTGTGCTGTAGTCTGAGCAATGCGGATATCTCGGCATCAGAATTGGTCCTCGATATTTACAAGGATTGCCTTAGTGAAATATCACCGAGTTGTGTTAAGACCAAATCGCTGGCATGGATGAGTCGAGCCGCTTCGCAGGATATCATCAAGATTACTAAAGATATGTCCATCATACGGACTTCCGAAGACGAGCAATACGACTTTTCACAAGAACGGAACACTGATGACAAAGTTAATTTTTTTGATAAAATTGACAATTTTCTATCAACTCACTCGTTAAAAATAAATCCGCCTGAATTCTTAAGTTCAGGGGAGGCTCGATCGCTGCTACCAAAGTCTTTTTTGACAGGAGGCCTGGCTTCGAGTTTACAAATACCACTCGTAAACGGAAATAACGTGGAAGGTGAAATAAACTATTTTGTAAAAAAAAGTGATTATTGAAGTTAAAAAATGTGTTTTTCAGGACGTGGTTTCATACGAAAAGTAATGATTCCTTTTTTACTTGGTTTAAAATTCAAAACAACCGTACTTGTTCCTTTAACATTGGCCTTAATAGCGTTAAAAACCTGGAAAGCAATGACTCTTGCTCTTCTTTCTTTAGTACTTTCTGGAGCTCTTGTGATATTCAAATTGGCTAAGCCAAAAGTAAGAACATTTGATCAATTTAATTATTCATTATTTAAATTATGTATCCATTTTAAAGGTTGTAAACTATGAAGTTGTACATTATCCGCCAGTAGAACATCATTTGGATCACCACCTAGATCATCACATCGATCATCATCATGTAGAACACGTTGAACACATTCCTCCACCTCAAGGTTGGGAGCCTCAGGCATGGTCTCGTGATTTGGGAGCTCAAAAATTAGCTTATAATGGACAGATATAATTAGAAATGTACAACAAATCTTCCCAACCTATCAGACCTTATTTATAATACATTCTGTGAATAAATTATTTATTTATCTTGTTAGTAGAGGGTACAGTTTTTTTTTACACTTAAGTATTACCAGCTAAATAGTTCCAGATATATCAAAATTTCAGACAAATAATTTTTATATTCTAGATGAAATCTGAGAGTATTATTAATTTTTCCTAAGGCTTGTAACGCCGAGAAATACTTCTCGCACAGTGTTGCTCAGGGTACAGAAATTTATTTATTTAAGATAAATGACTGCATATAAATATAAAGCCATTTTATAAAGGCATCAGGGGCATCTAAGGCCATAGGATGCCGTTTAATAAGTTTTTGTTTTAATCGTAATTCGTACAACTAGGTTAAGTATTGATTAGTCAAACTTTAAGTATTAGTCTAAATCTAAGCTTATTTTTAATTACTGTTTTTTTTTAATCTTTTATATTACTTTTTATTATAGATATACTTTTTTTTCATAATTTTTATGACTACTATATTGATTAGCATACATTCACCTCTTTTTTTTTAAACGCCGCAAGCGAAATGTCGATAGTGGGTTGGTAGGGAAAAATTCTGATTGTGATGGCGTCTGAATTTGGGGGAAAGGTTTGCTTAAGTTGCGGGAGTGGGTAGTTTTTGAGTGAAGAGGTAGGATGCAATTCTAGATAGGGATGAGGAGAGTTTGCCTTTTCGTCGGAAAGGGATAGGATCTGCAAGAATTTCATGTTCTCGCAGCAGAATATTATGAAGTGGGTGAGATTCAGAGACCAGTGCTTTACTAGGTAGTGTGATGGAGCGCGAGACGGCGGCATCCTCAAAGCTAGTGAAAGATGGAATAGGGGTTGCACGAAGTGCTCCTGTCGCTGTTCGATGACATTTGTTAATAGCAACATTCAACTTATTTAGGTTTTTTTTTAGTGGTCCAGGAATATGACGAGATGCCGTGCTGCAGAATGCCTCCAGTTAGGACCTTCGAGAAATGCAATGCAACCTCTAAATGAGGACCATTCTTTCTGGAGCACAGCATCTTTTAGTATGGAACATACTTTTACGGGGGCTGTTCAGAAAATCGTCATCAAAAACCGTCATCAAAAAGCGTTATCGAAAATCTCGAAACAAAAAAAAAAAAAAAGAAAAGGAAAAAAAAAAGGAAAAAAAAAAGGAAAAAAAAAAATAACAGAAAACTAAAGAAAGAAAAAGAAAAAAAAGGGGAAGAAAAACAAAAACAAAAAAAAACAGAAAAAAAAGGAACAAAAACAAACAAAAAAAAACAGAAAAAAAAGGCGTTGTCAGTTATAATTTGACTAGTGTTAAAGCGAGCACCAATCTGCTGTGCTCACATGTTGAGTGACGCTCTGAAGTTTGCTCCGGACAGCAGCTGGACTACCTGATCCAAGAAAGTAGAAGTTGTCGGCGTAGGCCCCCACGAAGTCCAAGTTCGAAAAGAAATTCGTTAGGTGTCGAATGCGGAGGTTGGCATAGCTGTTGTAGAGGACGACCGATAGTGAGGATCCTTGGGGAACCCCATTATCTACGAAAAGGGATTGGGAGTAGTGACCGTCAATTTGCACTTTAATTACTCTCGAAGAGAGGAAAGATTGCAAAAGTGTGAGGCATTTGCTGGGGATATCCCAAGCGTGTAGTTGGACAAGTGTTGGTGTCAAGAGTACACGCTCAAATGCCTTTTCTATGTCAATAGATAAAAGTACACTATGCTTGACCGCTCACAGATTCTGCACTATTTGGTGCTCGAGTAGGTGCACAATGGTATGCACTCCACGTCCTGGTCGGAAGCCGTGTTGTTTATTCTCCAAGTGAAGCTCAGTAGCACTACTGATCCTTCTGGTCAATATCTTCCCCAAGATCTTAGAGAAGACAGGCAGGAGAGAGATGGGGCGGTAACTATCAAGCATATGCGTATCTTTTCTTCTTTTTGGAATGGGTATTATGCTGGAATGGGTATTAGGATGGCGGATTTCTAGGAATGAGGGAAGATGCCAGTAGATAGGATATTGTTGTAAAGGAGAAGAAGCCGGGATTTGAATTCCATGGAGGAGTGTTTCAACATGCCATATGATATATTGTCCTCTACAGGCGCTGTGTTTTTATCAATGCTGAGTTGATGATGCAACTTAGTCATTGTGAATGGGGCCTGCAGGTTTTCATATGCCACAGGTTGTTGTGTAAAAGAATTGGAATTGAAGCAAAGTTTCTGTTCTATTAAATGGGAGGGGAAAGAAGAATCGGAGCTATACTGGCTCCATTTAGCGGCAAGAAGGTTAGATATCTGAATGGGGTCGGGTATGATGGATGCATCATGTGTAATATGCGGGAAACTAGAGGGTGACCTGTTCGACTTGAGGCTTTTGACTTTGCTCCAAAGCGTACGTGAATCAAGAGAGGGGTCCAGGGAGTTGACGAATTTTACCCAGGAGTCACGTTTTGCATTCTTAGATTCGCGATGGAGAAGGGATTGGGCCTTGCGGTATTTGATGACGTTCAAAGAGGTTGGAGAGCGTTTAAATTGTATTCAGCAAGCGTTCTTCGATTTTACAAGTTCGTTGATATGTGGAGTAAACCAAAATGGCTGCTTGCGTGGTCTTTGGGAGGGAGGGGATACTGGTATAGACTTGGATGCAGCAGATCGAAGGATTTTTTAAGTTTAGTTGCCTCTTGGTTTGGGTTTGTGGATGGTGAAGATTGGCCGCAAAGGAGTTGTGTGGTGGCTTGAAAGATTTCTCAATCGGCCAGATTTTCCCTGAACCTAGGGATGTGTTTTTTGGGGTGCAAGGTGAGAAAATTGGGTTGCACTATCGGGGAGGTACTAATAAGGATGGGGAGATGGTCACTACTTTCAAAAGTAGGATGAACATTCCATTTAAGTAGTGGAGCTAGGTCGGCAGTAGATAGCGATACACCTATTGGGTTAATGTGTTTCTGGTGCTGAAATGTGTGGGCGAGCAATCGTTCAGCACTACCAGATCCCGATCATCAATAAAGTCCTGGTATGTCTGTCCGGGAGTTGACAAATGTGCGGATCCCCAGAGAGGGTTCGCCGCATTGAAGTCTCCCAACACTATATGGTATATTCCAGAAGGATTTGGTACTCCATTCAGCATTTGTGACGTTTTACGTTAGTTTCGCAGTAGATATTAGTTACAAGGATGCGTGGTAGAGTGGGAATGGTAATTGTAAGGTGAAGAAGCTCAGGTGTAGAGGAGTCAGCAGTGGGGACAGTTGGGATAGTAGTCTTGACTAAAAAGCTGATCCCACCGCAGGTGGTAGGATAGGAATGGTTATGGTGATAAGATTTATATTGCGGATGTTTAAACAGGTGAAGAAAGCGTTGGATGATGTGAGTTTCTTGTAGGGCGATGATATCGGGGCTATAGTGGCAAATGAGTTGTTCCAGGGCATGTTTATTGTTCATATAGCCTTGGATGTTCCATTGAAGGAAGAGGAGGTTTGGAAGAGTCATAATGAAATTAGCGATGGTTGGTTCTTTACTGTTTGGAGTGGTTGGACTTGGAAGAGGCTATTACATGTTTTCTAAGCGTTTTCGGAGAAGATTTATTTTTTATTTCTTGAAATTGATTTAACAAATCCGTGGGTGCTGCTTTCGTAGGAGAAATGTCTTTGTACGTTGGGATGAGATCATTGACACTGTCTTTTCCAGGAGTTTTTCCGTGGCAATGAGAAAATATCGGGGTTTTGTTTTCTGTAATTGATTGTTGTATACACTGATGTTTTTGTTATTTTCGTCTATGTCGTCATCTAATGCTACGGTTTCATAATTTGGATCGTTTAGAGTTTCTGTTATTTGGTCAGTTTCCATTTGATTGTACTGTGGTATTGTAGAGGTTGTTGGAGGGAATAACGGGATTGTGCTTTCATTGTCTTGCATAGATGTTTCCCTAGGTATTACTGACATTTTTTGATTTTTTTTTAAGATGCTGTGATCATTAGAGATAGAATTGGTTATGTTAGGGTTTGATGGGGTATGAGTGTTGGCTGTCGGAAAGGGTTGGGTTGTTTAGTTTTTGAAATAATTTCTGTAGTAGTGGGTCTCGTTTGTGATGTGGAAGCAGCAGTACTTTCTGGTGTTGTATTTTTCCTGGTGACTTCGGCAATGGTTGGTTTCAGTGTATTTCGATTCGCAGGCGATTTCATTAGATAGCATTTTGGGTTTGCGTTGAAGATTATCCAAGCTTCCCTAGCTGTGCACCTATTTTCTGCTTTCATTTTATTTACCGATTTGTGGCGCAAAAAGGCAGGGCAGGACTGGTCGTACGGTTTATGAGTGTCTGATTCACAGTTTACGCAAAATATTCGTGTGCAGGATGGTGTGTGAGGTGTAAGGCAGAATTCCGAACATATAACGACATTTCTGCAATGATTTTTCATATGACCTATTTTCTGACATGAAACGCAGCGCACAGGATTTGGTATAAACTCATCAAGCTTAACTCTTTCCCAACCTATTTTAATGTAATCAGGGCTGCGGATTTTGTCGATTGTCACGATTACCGCTCCAGGAGGAATACATTTTTCACCAACTCGCTTGTTGATCTTCCGAACTTTGGTGACGTTTTGATCAGCCAATTCTTTCAAGAGCGTTTATTAAATTTTTCGGCTACTGCACGAGATGGCACTTTGGGTAATAAGTCACCTGATCTCATTGCCTTAACTTCCAATTTTTTTTTGCCTGCTGCGGACTTATGTTTGCTCATCGCGGGTTTTTTGAATTAATTCGTAGATTAAGGCTATTTCATGTCTTTAAGAAACTTGTAGTGGTGGGCTCTACTAATGTCCGCCCCAAACACTTGAATTACACTTCCTCCCACTTAGGGAGGAATAAGCACTCGGTGGCTGGAAGCCCGTCCGAATGCGCGAGTGTGGTTATGCACCCGGCGGAAAACAACACTGCTGTCCCCAGGGATGCCGCTCTGGCAAAAAGGAAGAGAAATTTTAGCCTAAAAAAATTGGCACACTTGTAAATGACCGGCTGTCACTGATCAGCTGTGATTTCGACAGCGCGAGGAACGACTACATTGGCGGCTACCCGATCAGAACTGAGGGTAGAGAAATATTTGTTGTCGCTTAAAAATCTCGAAACCGTATGATCGCTGTTTAGCTTGAGAACGCGTTGAGATACGAAACTCAAATTTTGTACACGTTATTTTTGGTGAAAAAGTAAGGTATAGTTCATGAACGGGCCAAATCGCTCGATCACTTTTACTCCCTCCCGAAGAAAATGACTTAATTTCGGAATATGACAATAAACTGATTTTCTCGAAAACAATTTAAGCTATTGATCTGAAATTCGGAGCATATTATTTTTATGATGACTTTAATCTACATGACAAAATTTTACAACTTTACAAAATAAACTGCCAACAAGTCGGGCGAAACTTTATTATTTATGGGACAAGTTGCGGATGCATGGAAAGTCAACATGCAGGTTAGAGTGGTTTGGGAGACTAAATGAAAAAGAATTCTTGGGCAGGGCTGTTATTAATTAAACAATATTTCATTCGTTTATACAATTTTGGGTTTTTATGTGGGGAGCGGGAGGGGTGATAGTAAGGGTGGGTGTATATTAATTGCTTCTTAATTGATTGCTTGAATCATGACCAATATTCTCTGCATAGCATGTGTTTCATAAATGAAGCTGCATAGAATTTTCATTAACGAAATCGAACATTTGTATGGGAGGGGTAGAGCGGGTAAGGGAATCGTAAAATTTGTGATGCAATTTTATTTCATTTCTTTTGTAAGGTGCTCGTACAAAATTTCAATTTCGTAGCTTTTAATTTGTTTGTTATTAGTTGATTTAATGAAATCGGTCGAAATCATACCTTTGTATGAGAGCTTTTAATTTGTTTGTTATTAGTTGATTGAATGAAATTGTTCGAAATCATACTGTTGTATTGGAGGTGGTAGAAGGGCATGCACAATTTCAAAACTTTAGACGCAATTTCGTTTCAACTATTTTTAGAAGGCAAAATTTCAAATTGATAGCTTTTAATAGTTAGGTGATAATTGATTTCTTGAAAATGGTCCAAAAATAATTTTGTATGGAGGGGGAGGGGGGGGGGGGGGGGGGGGTTAGAAGTGCTTAAGGTATTCAACCAGTTAATATTTCGTATATTTAGGGTTTTTTTAAATGCATTTCGCAAATTTTCAAGTTTCTACCTTAAAATTTCACTCAAAAACACTCACGTTAGACCGGAGGTCAGTTTATAACAATTGCGGAACAAATTATTTTTTTTTTCTATGTAAATCAAATAGATGTATCCAAATGCAAAGTTTAAACTTTTTTATCTCTTACCAGAGCCTTAAAAAAACTACTCAAAATTTTGGACATTTCTGCTTACCACCTCCCTCCCCTTACACTTCAAAATTTTTACCAAACTTAAAAAATATTTAGTTCTATAATCTGCCAAATTTTCAATTTAATATCTGTACTCGATTTTGAGATATAATAATTTCTAATTTTGAAAAGTGCGCCATTTTTAAAATGCCCCCCATTTTCCCTAGTTGATTTTTATTATATTCTGTACCAATTTTTTGTTGCTTCAGTTCCTTTTACTTATCGGAAGAATATCTCATTGTTGTATCCTTGGTACACGAGTGAGTTGCGTGCGACTCGCAACTCTCGTAATGCTGCGTAGAATAGGTATACTAGGACAAAGAATGACTCTGATTTTCGTATGTATACAGAATAATATGACTTATTCAAAGATTTATCTAATCGTTTATATGCTGAATGTTTACTTGAAGTGCAATCGGATATTATTTGTGACCCCCTGAAGTTTTGGAAGTTTGTTAATTGTAAGCGTAAATCTATTACTATTTGTAATGTTTTTGCCACATTTTTCAGTGGATCTTTTTCTGGTAGTAATTTTATCCCTGACATGTCGTACTTTGGTAGCTTTACAGGTACTGCTTCATCTACTTTCTCTAGTATACCGATTACTTGTAATGATATAGTTAACCATATTTCTCGCCTTAAGGAAGTTTCTTCTCCTGGCCCAGATGGTGTTCCTGCTATTATCTTCAAACGCTGCTGTCTGTCTATTGCTGAGCCACTCTCCCTCCTCTTTTGAAGGTCGCTAAAAATTGGGATTTTCCCGAACGTATGGAAGGCCTCCTTTATCATTCCGGCTCACAAAAGTGGAGCAAAATCTGCTGTTGTCAACTATCGACCAATAGCTAAACTGTCAGCATTCCAAAGCTTTTTGAGTCTGTAGTGTATAAGTGCCTGTCGTTTCACTGTAAATCCCTGATTTCAAGTAAGCAACATGGATTTGTCAAAAATAGGTCAACAGTCACTTATCTGATGGAGTTTACGAATAAATCCATTGTTGGTATTGAGAAGGGTAAGCAGGTGGATTGCATTTGTACTGATTTTAGTAAGGCTTTCGATAATTACCCAATTCCATTATTTTGTTGAAATTAGACATGTTGGGTTTTCCTATATGGTTTATTAATTGGATTAAGTCGTATCTACTTAATAGAACTTATCAAGTTCTCTTTTGTGATTTTACTTCTAAACCATTTACTGCGGATTCTGGTGTTCCGGAAGCAAGTCATTTGGGACCACTTTTGTTTGTCCTGGCCATTAATGATGTTGCCTCTGTTTTTTAATACTCTGAAGCACTTATTTATGCAGACGACATTAAGATCTTTAGTTCCCTTAGTTCCAACTCTGACAATTTTCTTCAAGAAGATTTGATAAATTACTTTATTATTCTAATAATAAAGTATTGTGATCGACACAAGAAAAAAAAAAGTTTGCTACCCTGAAAATTTTATTTTTCGCGTTTCATGACTAAATTAGCCTAAAAATGCAAAAAAAAAAATCCGTCCCGCCGTACGTCGTACATATGGACTCATATCTCCGAGACCGTTACAGGTAGACTGTTCGTTTTCGGGTGGATTGTTGGTTGGGTAAGTGAGCTCTATTTTCTAAATTTTGGGGGGTGTTAGGTGGAAGGGGGAGGGAAAAAGTCGAAAACTACACTTGCTAATATCTCCCTCACGAATGCAGACAGAAAGTTGAAAATCAGTAGACATATAGAGAGGGTTGTAGGACAAACTCCAAAAATAATTCAATTTTTTAATCCATTGGCGTCCGAAAATTCTCGACCGAATTGTTTTTTCAAATGATTATATCTTCGAAATTACTTAATGTGAAAAATTCATATTTTGAGATTATCAAGGTGGCATTTAGTTCCATCGGAATCAGCTTAGAGAATGGCTAATTATTGTAAGGGGGAGGGTCACGGGGGGTGAAAAGAAAAACACTTAAAAATGAATATCTCATCTATCTCTTAAGATATGTAATTGAAACTTAAAAAGTATATTAAGCTATACTAAAAAAATACAAAAAAAAATAATATGTTGAAATAATAGTGGTAGGGGGAAATGGGAAGCGTTTCAAAAATGGCGCACTTTTCAAAATTACAAATCCTTATATCTTAAAAAATAGTACAGATATTAAATCAAAAATTTGTCAAATTGTAGAACTACATAATAGTTAATTTTGGTAAAAATTTTAAGTTAGGGGGTGTAAAGGGAGGGAGGTGGTAAGCAAAAATGTCGAAAATTTTGAGTTATTTTTTCAGGACTCTGGTCAAAGATAAAAACTTTAAATTTGGCACGTGGATACATCTTTTTGATATACATTAAAAAAAAATAATAATTTGATCCACAATTGTTAAGAACCGACCACCCCGGTCTAATGGGCACAAGGTGTTTCATGTGCTGCGAAAAAAACACGCAAACTGACAATTTTTGGATGTAATTTTAAGGTAGAAACTTGAAAATTTGGGAAATACATTGAAAAAAAACCCCTAAGAGTATGAAATATTACCTGGTTGAATACTTTCAAAACTTCTACTCCCTCCCATACAAAATTATTTTTTCGACCAATTATAAGAAATTAATTATCACCTAACTATTAAAAGCTATCAATTTGAAATTTTGTATAAGAACTATTTGAAATGAAATTATTTTAAAAGTTTTGAAATCGCACTTGCCCTTCTACCCCCTCCCATACAAAAGTATGATTTCGACCAATTTCATTGAATCAACTAATAACCAACAAATTAAAAGCTACGAACTTGAAATTTTTTACGAGAACCTTACAAGAGAAGAAAAAGAAAATTGCTTCACAAATTTTGCAATTCCCCACCTTTTCTACCCCCTCCCATACAAAATTATTTTTTCGAGCATTTTTAAGAAATCAGTTATCAGCTAACTCTTAAAAGCTATCCATTTCAAATTTTGCACGAAAACTTATAAAAATATTTCAAACGAAATTCCTTTAAGAGGTTTGCAATCACGCTTGCCCTTCTACCCCCTCTCATACAAAAGTATCATTCCGACCTATTTCATTAAATCAACTAATCACCAACAAATTAAAAGCTACGAATTTAAAATTTTGTACGAGCACACTACATGAGAAAGGAAATAGAATTGCGTCACAATTTTTAAGATGCCCCTACCTCATCGGGGGTAGATGAGGGGGGTAGATTGGGCCGTACGCCCAATCGTAGTCATGTTATGCTTTTTTATAGAGGAAGCCGAAAAACATTCGTCACTCTTTACTTTATTATTGTAAAGAATAATTGCCAACAAGTAGGGCGGAACAAGTTGAGGATGCGTGGGAAGTCAAAAGGTATGGAGTTCTAGGGGCAGGTATATTGTCAATTATTAAACTCTTATCGTGATTATTATACAGTACTGGATAGATTCAATATTACATTCGTTTGGTTTTGCAAGATTCGATTTATGCGGAGGGTGGCAGGGTAGTAGAGGAGATGGGTAGATGTTAATAATTGTTTGGTTAATTGTTTGATTGATGGTTTGAATTATGTTCAAAGTTCTCTTTTTTGAAGTTTTTTGTTTCATAGATATAGTAAATTCTATGTACTCTTGATGAAACCATATACGAAGGCGAATCGATAATGACGTGTAAAAATTAAGAAGGAGGGGGTAGGTAAGTAATATGGTAGTTTTTTTTTCCTGCAAAGGCTTAGCCTTATTCTTTTTTTAGATTTTGTGAAACTGCTGTCTAAGCAAGTCAACTTTTAATAAATTTCAAAAATGGATAAAAACGAATTTCGTGTGTTGATTAAACATAAATTTTTAAAAGGGAAAACAGCTAAAGTAACCAAATAAAAATTAGATAAACATTATGAGGACTTTGCACCATCAATTGCAATAATTATGAGCACAGAGACCATACAACGTCCAGGTCATCCAAATGAGGTCACCAGACCAGAAATGATCGACAAAATCCATGATCTCGTGATAGGAGATCGTTGAGTGAAAGTGCGTGTGATATCTAAGGCAATAAGCATCTCATATGAACGTGTTTGGAATATTTTGAAAAATCATTTGGACATGCGGAAGCTATCTGGAAGATGGCTGCCGCCTATCCACAAAATTATTATATTTTTTTTACAAGCTATCAGCTTCAAATTTTGAGGAAAATATAATATTGCAATATCGCTGATGTCGAAAAATTTGGTTTTGATCCATATAGTTCTTCTACCCCCTCCCATATAAATGCACAATTTTGGTAAATGCATTATATTATATTTAATTGCAACTAGATAAAAAATTGAAATTTTGAAAGAATTTGTCGCTTAGTGTTAATTGCAATAAATGCAAAAAAATATGTTGACTTCACTTATAACAAAGCATGATGATAAAAATGTTGTGCAGTTTCAAAATCATCCGAAACCTTTCACTCCCTGAGTCTCCTCACACACAAGTGCCAATATACGAGAAAAACAATGCCCAATTTCCTTGAAAATTACAAAAACTACAAAATTTAAATCTGTACAAAACATTTTGCATACTAGGTTTATTGCCATGTACAAAAGTTGCAAGCATCCCCGCCTCTGCTTCTACCACGAAAAGTCACTACTTACTATTCGAAAAAATTCGAGATGACATATTTTCCAGCAGATTAAACTCCTTCCCATTTTATCTAGAGTATACGCATGATTGGGCTTTATGCGCAAATTATCAAGACGTCGTATACCAAATTTTAGGTGAACAACTTTGACACATTCCAAGAAAATGGAGAGAAAATAATCAGACACAGGAGAATGGAGAGAGAGGCACATTAATAGTCTTGCACCGTTTAATTAGAACACTACAATTTCATATGAAAACAACAACAAATGAAAAATAGTTTTCATATTGAAGTGCGTATCCAGCTATCTATATTACAAGTACAAATAAAACCACCAGTTTAGCAAGTGCACTTTAATTTAACCGCAAAACTTCATTAAATTTAACTAAATCGCTTTACACTTTTCACTTGAGACTTCCTTGCTCACAAATTATCGCTTACCAAACTTGAGTCTTTCGCTTTCTATACATCGAGTGACTCTTCGACGGCTCCAAACCACACTGTACAAACCTTTCCCTTTGTCGTGGGAATTTTTCCCTTCTCGGCCGAAGCTGTTCATTGCTTTTATAAAGCATTGTCTCGTCGATCTCGTCTTTTCCCTGTCGGTCGAGCCTCGATTAATATTTCATATCACTCGAGTCTTGTCTTTGTCGATCGTGTAGTTGTTTTCTTTATAGTAATCCTTTTCGCCCGAGTCATTTCCCAGTAGATTGAACCTATACGTGAAGTATTTCTCGTTGTGCGAGTCTTTTCCCTGTCGGCCGTGTGGTTCTTGTTGCTTCTTTATATTGCTCGTGTAATTTGGTTGCTTCATGTTCAAGGTCATTAGACATTCAATGATCATGTATGTTCTTTCATTACTGTTTGTTGCGACCTTGAACATTCCGATGAAGTCCATGCAGATGATAAGAAAGTAGAGGTGGCATGTAACAATATGGTGAAGGTTTGACATTTGTATGGGAGGTGGCAGAAGGCGTGAGGGACATTAATTATTCTTGTTGATATAGTAATCATTAACAAAATCCATTTTCTTAAAAAATTCTAACACCAATTGGACGTACGTCGACTTACGTTATGACGTAAATTGGGGTAGTTTGATATAGTGAAATAAAACTGAAAGCAGATTACGTCTCCAAGTATACCTAACAAACTGTTCAAGTTTCGTTAGAATCAGTTCGGCCGTTTTTGAGTTTAATCCGGCCAGACAGTCAGACAACGTGTTTCTATGCTAAATAAAGCCAAATACTAAGTTGTAAGCATTTATAAACCAATAACAAAAAGAGACTACAATGATATTTATACGTAAAGATGTATAGATAATAAATTAATACTGACAGAAATAGTAGATATAAAAGAGATATTAGCCTGTTTCGGTTAGCTGTATCTAGCGAGAGTTTATAAATCTAGCCGTCAGAATTTTGAGCAGATGTGAGGTACAGATAACACGCGACATCCTAAACGAGCGTTCTGATTGCGAGCTAACAAAATAGTCATGATTACGAAAATATAGCCAAAGATTTTTCTTATCTCTTTTGACGGTAAGAGATAAAGTAAGACTTTGATACGGTGAGATCAACGTCTATAAGGATATGCGATAAAATTAGCTGGCAATGTCGGAATTTTTCTGTTCCTTCTTCTTTTGCAAATGTTTTACTATATTAATTTAACTTACATGGATTTATTTGAAACTACTCTAATGCCCTAGATACAAGACGCGAGGTAAAACTTTTTAACTCATAATTTTGATATAAATAGGCTAAATTATGTATTGGATAGTGACATTAATAACATCGAAAGGCAAGTTATGGTATTTTAACTCGCGTCGTGTGTCGAAGGCCTAACATGAAATTGTTATACATATACGCACTTTTATGACTGGGTTATTGACATGCCAGGAAAATTCCCTATTCTAAATTCACAGAACTTATATTTTCATCAAGAGATTCGCATCATTGAAGTTTTCTCACGTCTCCCTTATGGTTTTGGGCTAAGGGTTTTCGCGAAAGATTGCGATCTGTGCTAGTTCTACAAAAGTAAGAGTGCCAAAACGATGTGGGGCTTACCAGTACCTGACTGGGTGAACAGAGATTCACCTAGATAAATACATATAAACGATATGTAGAGCTTGTTGGGTAGTGCAATACGTATCAAACATGCTTAATTTGTAAGCCTTATTTTAAATTTTAAATATTTCTGGCTACATTTAATTAATATTAAATTATATGTATTGGTATTTATGAATGTCATGCATACCATATAATGGTGCTTACAGCTATGTAATTAATATTTCGTATACGTTCGACTGTGCGTATCAACACAAATTTCTAATTGATGACTAGAGGTGAAAGAAATGTTGTCAGATTGATTCACGTAAGCTCATGCTTCGTGAAAGAATCCATACGGAGTTCTCCATTTCCAGTGTGCGCTAGTCGACTAAAGTATTAACATGCCCGTGACACATTCGATTTCATATCAAAAGAAATTTATCGATGTCCTGAATGCTTAATATGGAACCTAATCCATCACAAGTGAAATGATGTTGGATTAAAATGTTTGAAAGACAGCTATTTTCACTTTCAATCCGAGTTAGCTGATTTTTATTTTATCGTATCGTTTAAATTTCCACTTTCACTCATATTGTTTCCAACTTTAACGACGAGAATGTTATTAAGATTTTCAGTTTACCCGTATTTGAGATATTCGAATTCTTAATTTTCGGTTCCGGCGGTTCGACTGCCTCCCTCTTAACACATACAATCCATGAAATTGGTGTCCGACTAAGATCAGCGCCCATCTAAAATTCGCTCAGAGATTGACATTCTATCTTCAAGAGTTTGGGAGATATTGATAATTCCATGTGTGGATATGAACACAAGCTCTCCGAGTGACATCATGCGCAGAGCATGAACAGATAAATGCTTTTCTTGAATTTATAATGTAGATATTTGTATCGGAGGGGGTAGAATGAGTCAGGTGAAGTTGATAATTTTTTCAAAACTAATTACAATTATAATGAAATTAATTGTAACACAAATTTGTCTTTTCAGCTTTGCTAGTTTTAATATAAATCGAAAAAACAATTTTTTTTAAAATTGAGCATTTATATGGGAGGGGGTAGTAGGAGTGAGGGGATCGGATCAATATTTTGTTATATATGTAAATAGTTTCAAAGAAAAATCAATTTCTTAAAATTTCGAAATTTCATGAAGTTTGTATGGGAGGGATAGAGGAAGTGGGTAATGTAGCTCGTTCACGAAGTAGGAGTTACTCTTTTGCTAAAAATGACACACAACAAATTTCAGCTCGATAGCTCAAAGCGTTCGATAGTTATGTTATAGACAGACGGACAAACGGTAACTCGGAATCGAGGTTTTTGAGCGACAACAAATACTCCTGTACCCTTGGCGATTCTATGCGAGCTTTATTTTTTAGCGTTACAAACGGTAATGCAGACACAATATACTCTCAGATTTCATCTAGAATATAAATATTGGAGTCATCTTCCGCGAAGTGATAATTTTTCACCTTAGAAAAAAGCAATTTGACAAGCAAGCCATAAATTTTTTGAAAGGATTAGTCAAAATCTCCGGTCTTCGTAAAATTAAAGCGATAATATGTATTATTACAGTCCACTGAAAATTTTAAACAAAACGTCAAAATCAGATAACACTGTGCCGAAACTGCCAGCAATACGTCCACGGGTTCGCGAATAGCTACCTATGAACTAAGAGCTTCATCTACGAAAGGCTTCACAAACGGGGTCTCGGTATCGTAGTGGCAGCTTGCATGGTTCACAGGCAATACGTCGTGGGCTCCATTCTCACTTCTCTTAAGAACCAATTTTACTTTATTATTCTAATAGTAAAGTATTGTGATCGACACAAGAAAAAAAAAAACTTTGCTACCCTGAAATTTTTTTTTTTCGCGTTTCTTGACTAAATTAGCCTAAAAATGCAAAAAAAAAATCCGTCTGTCTGTACGCCGTCCGCCGTCCGCCGTACGCCGACGTGTACGCTCAGCGCACATTAACTCCCAAACCCTTCAAGATAGAAAGTTCATTTTTGGGGGGATTATAGGTAGTTGCGGATCTCAGGCGGATACCCATTTTGGGGGGTGTACGAGTTCAGGGGGAGGCAGGGGGAGCGCTTAAACCGAAAATTACGAATTCAAATATCTCAACCATAGGTACAGCTAGGAAACTACAAATCAACATACATATAGAGGAGTTTGTAGGACAACTTTTAAAAATAATTTAATTTTTTTATCCATTGGGGTGCGAAAAGGGGGGGCTAAGAACCAATTGTCGGCCGAATTTTTTTTTCAAATGATTATATCTTTGAAAGTACTTCCCATAAAACATTGATATTTTGAGACCATTAAGATGGCATACGGATGTGCTAGAATCAGTTTAGATAGAAGCTATTTAGTGTAAGGGGAAGGGTCAGGGGGGCTGCAAAGAAAAACACTTAAAAATTAATATCTCGACTATCTCTTAAGCTATGTAATTGAAATTTGAAACGTGTACTAAGCTTTATTAGCATAATATAAAAAAAAGACAACATGTGGACATAATAGTAGTGGGGGGAAATGGAAGGCATTTCAAAAATGGCGCACTTTCCAAAACTACAAATCACCAAAACTCAAAACTGAATACAGATATCAAATCAAAAATTTGTCAGATTGTAGAGCTATATAGTTTTTAATTTTGGTAAAAAATTTAAGCTGGGGGGTGTAAGGGGAGGGAGGTGGAAAGCGAAAATGTTGAAAATTTTGAGTGATTTTTTTATGGCTCTCCTAAAAGATACAAAGTTTAAATTTTGCACGTCGACATATCTATTTAATGTACACAGAAAAAAAAATAATAATTTGTTCCAAAATTCTTATGCACCGAAGTGGAGGTCTAACGTGCACAAAGTGTTTCATATACAATGAAAAAAACATATAAACTGAAAATTTTTGAATGAAATTTTTAGGTAGAAACTTGAAAATTTGCAAAATGCATTTAAAAAAAATTTTTAAGAGTTTGAAATATTAACTGGTTGAATATCTTTAAAACTTCTACCCCCTCCCATACAAAATTATTTTTTCGACCATTTTTAAGAAATCAATTATCACCTAACTATTACATGCTATCAATTTGAAATTTTGCACAAAAACTTACAAAAATAGTTGAAATAAAATTACGTTAAAAGTTTGGAGATCACACTTGCCCTTCTACCCCCTCCCACACAAAAGTATGATTTCGACCAATTTCATTAAATCAACTATTAACTAACAAATCAAAAGCTACAAACTTGAAATTTTGTACAAACACCTTACAAAAGAAACAAAATAAAACTGCATCACAAATTTTACGATATCTCTACCTCCTCTTCCCCCTCCCATACAAATGTTTGGTTTCGTGAATTTAAAATACACCGAATCCAATGAAAATTCTATGCAACTTCGTCTATGAAACTGACATTCTATACAAATAATATTGGATTTGGTTCAAGCAATCACTTAAAAAACTATTTACATCCACCTACCTATCACCCTCCCCCCTCCCTTCATGAAAACTCAAACTTGTATAAATAAAGGAATGAAATATGGAGCGTTTCCGGAAAGTGTTAAATTGAGAACTGCCCTGCTCGAGAAGCTCCTTTCACTTAGTCTTCCCTAACCACTCTAACCTGCATATTGACTTTCTACGCATGCGCATTTTGTCCCAAAAATAATAAAGTTTCGCCCGACTTGTTGGCAGTTTATTTTAGTTGCTACTGGCAATCAAAAATTATTCGAAATAAATTAGGCAATCGATGTAAATGAGCAACAGCTCCACTTCTAAAAGGTTTATATACTCAGTAGATAGTTTCTGTTCGCTATCTTTCCAGTTCAAGTCGAAAAATGCACCAACTTCACCGCACAACAGTTTTTGTGAATGAAATATAAAGGTCGAAATTGCCTATAACCACCTTACCTCGCGTTCGTGTCAACGTTTGGTGTGCTTTATGGGCCGGTGGAATCATTGGTCTATATGTCTTCAAAATTGATGATGGTCAGAACGTTACAGTCAACGGTGAGCGATACAGAGACATGATTACTAGCTTTTTCGTCCCTAAATTGGAAGGCATTAATGTTGCAGATGTACGGTTTTGACAAGATGGCGCCACATGCACAGAGTGCAATATAATTAATTTACTGAAAGATTTGAAGCCTCTAAAAAAACACTCTACAGTTGCTCTAAGCCATCTGAATCGTTGTTCACTACAAATTAATTAGTCTAATACCATTGACACATAGTGTAGCTAAATTATATAATAATTTAGGCTTAAATTATCATTAAACGGCTATGTGTCATGCGCTAATTTTGCTAAATTCCCAAAATAGTGTTGATTTATTAGCTAAATGCCCTCAGCTAAATCATCTCATTTAGCTAAATTCTCTCGCTTTTCCCATCATTTAGGCTGTAACGATGAAGATTGTGCAAGAGCAGGAACTTTTATAAATGTTTTTTCGTCCTAAAGAGAAGAAAAGAAGTCATTTTCTGACAGCTCTGGCATTCATGAAATCTTTGAAGCGTTATTTAAATGCCCAGCTATAAAAAACGAATACAAAATTATATCATTGTTGTGTACGTCCTATAAAATACTAACAAAAATAATTGAACGTCGTCTTAAGCCCTATACTAACGAAATAATTGGCGAATACCAAGGTGGATTCAGAACCGGACGATCTACAAACAGACCAGATATTCTCGGTAAAACAGGTGCTTGAGAAATGCTGGGAATATAACACAGATGTGCACCAAATCTTCGTAGATTTTAAACAAGCATACGACAATATCGACAGGAGCGTACTGTATCAAATCATGCTTGATTTTGGAATTCCCTCAAAACTAGTCCGACTAACAAGACTCACAATGACGAACACTAAATCCCAAGTGAGAATACTAACCGATTCCACAGCCAGCTTTCGAACGGAATGTGGTTTAAAGCACGGAGATGGTCTAGCCCCTATGCTTTTCAACTTGGCACTAGAGTATGTCGTCTGAAAAATCCCAGTCGACACCAACAGGACACTACTATTCAAATCCACCCAACTAGTACGCTGACGACATTAACATTCTAGCAAGATCCTTCCCTAGTGCTAAGGAGGTATTTGTCAATCTTGACTCCGCAGCAAAAAAATTCGGGTTGCGCATTAACGAAAGCAAAACAAAAGTAATGACGCAAACAAGAAGGAGAACGCCAATCAGACAAAACATAACAATTGCGGAATATAATTTGGAGAGTGTGGACAACTTCATATATCTTGAAGCTAATCTAGCAAAGGACGGTAATGAAACAGACGAAATCAAACAACGGATAACACTTGCAAATAATAGTGATTTCTATTCCGCAAAAAAATGTGACCCGTTTTTGCCCTTAACATTTTTTCTAGCAGTTCCTATGTTCTATTGTAAAAAAAAATTCTGCCCTGCTAGAAAAATGGTTTGGTAAAACTTGACCTGAAAATGCACATTTCTTTTACATTTCTCTTCTTTTTCGGCGGTGCAACTCAATTGACCTGTAATGTACAACAACATGAAAAAAATAAATCCTTTGACAACATCGGCAACAAATTCTTACGGATAGATCTTACTTGAAAGGACTTAATACTTTCCATGAAGCATGCGATATGAGTGCAAACGTAACTTTTCTTAATTTTTCCAAAATCTTCACAGGATCGTTTAGAGCTAACAAAACAAATTAAACCGGTTTGTTTTGACAGTTTCGAAAGGCAATCAGATGTTCAGTATGCTTCAGCCAACATGATAAAAAAAATTCAAAAAACTTTCACTTAAAGTGTTCTATTGTAAATTGACCTGACTGACGGAACTGAGTAAAATGAGTGCAAAACTGCAATAATTTTGCATTTTTAAGGGCAAAAACGGGTCACATTTTTTTGCCAAATAGAAATCACTATAAGACGTATTATTCGGAACTTCCAATAATGAAATCCAAGAAAGTGCACAGGAACAATAAGCTGCGGATTTATAAAACTATCATACGGCCTGTGCTTTGTTATGGCAGCGAGACGTGGACATTAACGCGAGATCCCGAAAAAGCAGATAACACATTCGAAAGAAAGGTCCTCCGAAGAATTTTGGGACCTGTTAAGGAAGGAACGGAATGGCGAATAAGATACAACCATGAGTTGTATCAACTCTACGACGAGCCAGAAGCTTCAAAGTTCATCAAGCTACATAAACTGCAGTGGGCTGGCCATGTAGAGCGAATGGAAGACAGAAGAATTCCCAAACGTGCTCTTCAAGGCAAAGCGAGTGGTAACCGGCCAGTAGGCAAACCACGCAAGCGATGGGAAGACTCGGTGGATGAAGAAAGCAAAGCCATTTTAAAAATTAGCAGCTGGAAGACGCAGTTTCTAGATCGAGACGATTGGAGGCGACGACTTCACGAGGCCAGGGCCCGATTTGGTCTGTCGCGCCACTGATGATGATGAAAAACGACTTGCAAACGATTCCTAAATAGGAAACAATCAATCAAATCTCTGTTAAGATCCCCTATAGGGGCATAGGGCAACTCTCTTCCACAAGGCACGATCCTGAGCATCGGCCTTAAGCTGTTGCCAGGACTTCTTTATTCCTCTGGCCTCCTGCTCAACTGCTCGCTTCCATGTGTTACATGGTCGACCAACCCGACGTCCTCTTTGAGGATTATAATCCATAGCCTGTTTGACGATATTTCGCTCTGGTTTCCTCAAAGTATTACCGATCCACTGCCACTTCCACCTTTGAATCTCAATACCTATTTTAGTCTAGCCAGATGTACTCCAAAGTTCGTCGTTGGAGATTACTTCTGGCCAGAATATTGTTAAAATGCGTCGGAAGCATTGAGTCACGAAAGTCTGTAGTTTCTTGGTAAGTCGAACGGTCACTTTCCACGTAGTACAAGCATATAATAACACGGATCTGACTCTTATCCTCCAGAGATGCGAAAGGATGAGCTTTATTTAGCCGAGCTTCAACATCCTTTTCGGCTCCGCCGTCCATGCTGACAATGCTTCTGAGACAGCAAAAATCTTGCACCTCTTCCACATCCTGTCCGTTAAGAACAATTGGTGGGCTTGCGTTCGAACCCATGTGCATGTACTTGGTTTTACGCACATTTATTTTCAGTATCGCTTCTTTGCATTTAGAATGCAACGAGCGAACATTTGACTCTAAGTCCGAACGGTTATGTGCAAGCAAACACACGTCATCAGATTATTCAAGATGATTTAAGATGTTAAATAGTCTCCATTGAAGACCTCTACCTTAACCACATTCCAGTGCAGCTTTCAAGATATCATTTATTACCACCAAAAACAGGGCTGGTGATAATATGCAGCCTGTCTGACATTCGTTCGCACAAGAAAGCTCTCGGACAGCTCTCCTCTATGCAAGACACGACACCTTGCATCTTCGTAGGATTCTTTAGTCATAGCTATGACCTTATCTGGAATACCTCTCCTACGCAAAGCATTACATATGTAATCTCGTTTAACGCTGTCAAACATGAGATGTAGTGGCGAACCCATTTCGGCTGACTGCTCTAATATTATCCGCAGGGTATTTGTGTGGTCGGTACAACCCTTTACGGAATCCAGCCTGATAAACTTCGAGAGTGCTCTCGACGACATAACTAATCCTATTGAGAATTACCTTAGCCATAATTTTTGATACCGCAGTAAGTAGACATATACCACGTCAATTGCCAAAATTTCGAAGGTCGCGGAATTTTCACAATGACCAATGTATGCATTCAGTCGGATATCTTCCTTCATTCCACACCTCAGTAAGGAGTGGGAGGAATATATGGGCTGTTATTTCCGGGTCCGCTTTGAAGAGTTTGGTTGGTAGTCCATCTATACCTGGAGCTTTCCTTCCCGCCATTGACCGAATGGCGGAAACTATCTCTTCCTTATCAATCGTCGGGGATCGTCCCTAATAGTTGTTGCGGTAGGATGTTTGGTAGTTGTTCTGTTTCTGGGATATCTTCCTCTGACAAGATGTTTGAAATATCAGAGAAGTATTCCTTCCATCGCCGCAACTGGTGTTCACTCATATTAAGGAGAGTTCCGTTGACATCTCTCACCAGGTGGTTGGCGGTGAAATTCCTGTTCGTCAACTGTTTCATGATTTTGAATATTGAACACATATCCCCAAGGTAAGCCGCAGATTCTGTCTTGTTTGCCAAATCTTCAATAGCCTTTCTCTTGTCGCGTCTAACAGCCTTCTTAAGCTGTATATGAACATCGCGGTAGTTCTGCCTCAGTTCCGTTGTTCGTTGCTTGACATCGGGTTAAGAGATAATTGCCAATTTAGCTTTTTTCCGATTGCCAACCTCGTCCCATGTGTCTTGCGACATCCAGAGTTTCTCACCGCTTTGCGCATATCCCACAGATTCTTCAGCACTTCCTAAACAGGACTTAGGATCGTTTTTCTCCTTCCGTGGCCTTCCTTGCAAAATTTTGTTGCCTATTGGCTATGCAATTCAACTTTTTTAAAATTTGACAGAAGGGTCAATGGCTCTTCTTAATTAGCAAAGTGCTATGTGTCACCATTCTACTAACAATGAAAACGAGGTAAATTACGAATTAGCTAAAATATAATTAGGACCACTATTTGTCAATGGTATTACTCTGTAACGAATTAATTATAAATCAATTCAAGGTTATTGTCGAATCAGCTGCCAATTTTCTATGTAGTTAATCATAGAATTTTCAAATACTTATCGAGAACGCGCAAAGCATACGTAATAAGTCCATCGAAAAGTTTTAAAATCAAACGAAATTGATATTTTAATTTTTACTGAAACCTGGCTCCAATTCATCCAAAAATAATCTGCCAACAAATCGGGCAAAGCTTTATTATTTTTGGGACAATTTGCGGATGCATGGAATGTAAATATGCAGGTTAGAGAAGTTTGAGAGACTAAGTGAAAGAGAATTCTTGGGCAGGGCTGTTATTAATTTAACAATATTTCATTCGTTTATGCAAGTTTGGGTTTTTATGAGGGGAGCGGGAGGGGTGATAGTAAGGGTGGGATGTTAATAGCATTTTAATTGATTGCTTGAATCATGACCAATATTCTCTGTATAGAATGTGTTCATAAACGAAGCTGCATAGAATATTCATAAAATTCGGTGCATTCTACATTAACTAAGCCGAACATTTGTATGGGAGGGGTTAGACCGGGTAAGGGAATCGTAAAATTTGTGATGCAATTTTATTTCATTTCTCTTCTAAGGTGCTCGTACAAAATTTCAATTTCGTAGCTTTTAATTTGTTTATTCATAGTTGATTTAATGAAATTGGTCGAAATCATACTTTTGTATGGGAGGTGGTAGAAGGGTATGCGCGATTTCAAAACTTTTGAGGCAATTTAGTTTCAACTATTTGTAGAAGTTCATATGCAAAATTTTAAATTGATAGCTTTTAATAGTTAGTTGATAATTGATTTCGTGAAAATGGTCGAAAAAATAATCTTGTATGGGAGGGAGAAAAAGTTTTAAAGGTATTCGACCAGTTAATATTTCATATGTTTAGGGATTTTTTTAAAATACATTTTGCAAATTTTCAAGTTCCTACATTAAAATTTCATTCAAAAATTTTCGGCTTATGTGTTTTTTCAATGCACATGAAACACCTTATGCACGTTAGACCGGGGGTTCGGTGTATAATAATTGTGGAACGAATTATTATTTTTCTATGTATATCAAATAGGTGTATCTACATGCAAAATTTAAACTTTGTATCTTTCACCACAGCCCTAAAAAAATTACTCAAAATTTTGGTCATTTTTGCTTACCACCTCCCTCCCCTTACACCTTAATTAACAATTATTTAGTTCTACAATCTGACGAATTTTCAATTTAATATATGTACTTGGTTTTGAGATATAACGATTTGCAATTTTGAAAAGTGCGCCATTTTTAAAATGCTACCCATTTCCCCCTACTACTATTATTTCCACAGGTTATATTTTTTTCGTATTTCGCTAGTATAGATTAATATATGTTTTAAGTTTCAATCACATAGCTTAAGATATAGTTGAGATATTCATTTTTGAGTGTTTTTCTCTTAACCCCCTCTGACCCTCTCCCTTGCACTAATTAGCCTTTCTCTTAGCTGATTCTATGGAACTATATGCCACCTTAATGGTCCCAAAATGTGAATTTTTCATGATAAGTAATTTCGAAGATATAATCATTTGAAAAAACAATTCGGCCGACATATTTTTAGCCCCCCCCCCCCCTTTTCGGATGCCAATGGATAAAAAAATTAAATTATTTTTGTAGTTTGTCCCACAACCCTCTCTATATCTGTGCTGATTTTCAGCTTCCTATCTGCATTCCTGGTGGAAATATTAGCAAGTGTAGTTTTTGACTCTTTCCCTCCCCCCGCCTTCCCCTTCCACCTAACACTCCACAAAATTTAGAAATTGGAGCTCACTTACCCAATCAACAATCTGCCCGAAAACCAACATTCTACCTTTAACGGTCTCGGAGATATCAGTCCATATGTACGGCGTACGGCGGACAGCGTATGGCGTGACGTATTTTTTTTTCTTGCATTTTTAGGCTAATTTAGTCATGAAACGCGAAAAAACAAAATTTCAGTGTAGCAATTTTTTTTTCTGTGTCGATCACAATACTTTATTATTAGAATAATAAAGTAATTTAATGACTCTTGCTCAGGGTTCTAAAATAATGTTATTCATTAACGTTATGCTTTTCGTATTTTCGTGAAACGGAATTCCTCAAGGCACTCCGGGAAATAACAATATTCCACCCCTTACTAAGATGTGGGATGAAGGAAGATATCCAGGTAAGTTGAAGGGTTGCGCGAGTTTGGAAATTCCAAAGAACGGACCTTACAAATACCCTACGCATAATATTGGAGCATTCCGCCGAAATGGCTACGCCAGTACATGTCATGTTTGCGGACTTCAAGAAGGTTTTCGACAGCAGTAAGGAACTGCAAATGGAATATAATGCGTAGGATAGGTATTCCAGATATCAAAGCTATAATTAAAGAAACCTACGATGATGCAAAATGTCGCGCCTTATATAGAGGAGAGCTATCAGAGAGCTTTCCTATAACCAGCCCTATTTCTGCTAGTAATAAATAACGTCTTGAAAGCTGCACTGGAAGGTGGGGTAGATAAAGATCTTCAGTAGTGACTGTTTAATATCTTAAGTCACCTTAATTATGATGAGAGGGAGTAGAAGGAAATCATCAAATTTTTTTTTGGTTTGAAATAAATATTTAGTGCACAATTTTACCCCGATAAATTTTATATGCACTGAGTAAATTAGTTACCCGTAGGGTGGTAGTTGTGGGATACGGTTTTTATCAAACTACAAGCGTAACTATATTTGTAAACTAGCGACTCTACGGGCCTGAGCTAGCTATCCCACTGTGGGACGGGGCAGCCGAATTCACCCACAGCCAGTCCTGCTTGCCCCAAAAATGGCAAATGGACACTCACTAGATCACGGGCTTATCACCCGTGATCTTAAATCCTAACTGATACGAGAAACGGATACAGCGTCTCGAGTACGGACGGATTCTATGGTAACGACTTTTGGCATTCGAAAACGGACTATCATTAGCTCCTGGAACGTTCGAACTTTGAATGACGGGGGAAGGGCTGGGGTCACTTGGTCCTTAACCCGCCAATCAGTGATCGACCGTGAAATGGAGCACTATAACATTCCAATCTTAGGCTTGAGCGAGGTCAGGTAGACGGGATCAGGAGAAGAACGAACTCCAAGCGGAAACACCATTCTATACGTTGGTCCAGAGAGTGAAGTCAAAAATGGCGAGGCGGTCGTCCTTACACCGAGAGCGAGAAACAGTCTCATCAGCTGGGAACCAATCTCGTATATGATTACCGTCGTCAGGCTCAGGACCAGTGTCAGCAACGTCACAATTCTACAGTGCCACCAACTAATACTGCAACACCTGGTGACAAAGACGAGTTTTATAGCCAACTGAGTGCCACCTTCGAGCGTATTCCAAGAGGTGATATTATTATCATCTCAGGAGATCTGAACGCCCAGGTTGGCTCCAACACTGGGAGTAAGGTGGCCCTTGGGTCGACGCGTCACGACCTTGGATTAAGAGGCTCGAAAACAGTGAACTATTTGTGGAGTTTTGTAGTACTCGGTAAATGGTCATGGTCACCACACAAGAGTCACCATAAAACACCTTGGGTTTCCCCTGATAGTATTACTTAGAACCAGATCGAAAATTTGGCTATAAGTTGCTGATGGAGAAGATGTCGGGCGAAACTTTATTATTCTTGAGACAAGTTGCGGATGCGTGGAAAGTCAATATGCAGGTTAGAGTGGGTAGGGAAGACTAAGTGGGCAGGGCAGTTATCAATTTAACACTTTGTGGAAACGTTCAAAAGCTCCAGTATATATAATCAATATTTCGTTCGTTTATTTATGCAAGTTTGAGTTTTGTGAGGGGGGGGGTTGAGGGGTGATAGAAAGGGTCGGTGGATGTTAATAGTTTTTTAATTGATTGCTTGAATGACGTCCAATACTCCTTGTATAGAATGTCAGTTTCATAGACGAAGTTGCATAGAATTTTCATAAGATTCAGTGTATTTTACATTCACGAAACCACACATTGTATGGGAGGGGGTAGAGGAGGTAGGGGAATCGTAAAAATTGTGACGCAATTCTATTTCCTTTGTCATGTAGTGTACTCGTACAAAATTTCAAACTCGTAGCTTTTAATTTGTTGGTTATTAGTTGATTTAATGAAATAGGTCGAAATGATACTTTTGTATGGGAGGGGGTAGAAGGGCAAGCGTGATTGCAAAACTTTTAAAAGAATTTCATTTCAATTATTTTTGTAAGTTTTCGTGCAAAATTTGAAATGAATAGCTTTTAAGGGTTAGCTGCTAACTGATTTCTTAAAAATGCTCGAAAAATTAATTTTGTATGGGAGGTAGAAGAGGTGGGGAATTGCAAAATTTGTGAAACAAGTTTCTTTTTCTTCTCTTGTAAGGTACTCGTAAAAAATTTCAAGTTCGTAGCTTTCAATTTGTTGGTTATTAGTTGATTTAATGAAATTGGTCGAAATCATACTTTTGTATGCTAGGGTGTAGCCTAGTAGGTAGCGTGTTGGTCTTGTAATGCGAAGGTCGTGAGTTCAAATCCCGGTCGGCGCATAATTCTAACACACTACTTGCTTCAGTACACCTTGGTTACCTTAATCTACGAAAATAAAAAATTCGTAGATAGAGGGTTGTGCGAAGGGCTAACAACCCTTCCGCAATAAATAATGAAAAATGTTAAGGAACCTGAGTGTCAGGAGGCCAAAGTCCGATTTGGGCTGTAGTGCCATTGTAGATGTAGATGTATGGGAGGGGGTAGAAGGGCAAGTGCGATTTCAAAACTTTTACAGTTTTAAATATTTTTATAAGTTCTTATGCAAAATTTCAAATTGATAGCTTTTAATAGTTAGGTGATAATTAATTTCTTAAAAATGGTCGAAAAAATAATTTTGTATGGGACGGGGTAGAAGTTTTGAAAGTATTCAACTAGTTAATATTTCATACTCTGAGGGATTTTTATACTCTAGATGAAATCTGAGAGTATATTGTGTTTGCCTTACCGTTTGTAACGCTAAGAAATAATGCTCGCACAGAGCCGCCAAGGGTACAGAAATATTTGTTGTCGCTCAAAAACTTCGAATCCGAGTTGCTCTCTGTCCGTCTGTCCGTCTGTGCGTCTGTCTACAGCATAACTCTCGAACGCTTTGAGCTATCGTACTGAAATTTGTTGTGTGTCATTTTTAGCTAAAAAGTAACTTTAAGTTCGTGAACGGGCCACACCCCCCTACTCCTTCTACCCCCTCCCATACAAATTTCATGAAATTCCGAAATTTTCAGAAATTGATTTTTCTTTGAAACCATTTAAGCTATCAACTTGAAATTTGGGTTATAGTATATTGATATAGATGTCATTAATATGACTAAATATTGATCCGATCACTTTACTCCTTCTACCCCCTCCCATACAAATGGACAATTTTTAAAAATACATATTTTCGATTTTCATTGAAACTAGTAAAGCTGAAAAGACGAAATTTTGTCACAATAATTTTATTATAATTGCAATTTATTTTAAAAATAATTATCAACTTCACCTCTCTACTTCTACCCCCTCCCATACAAATTTCACGAAATTTTGAAATTTAAATTAAGTTATTTTTCTTCGAAACTATTAAAGCTATCAACTTGATATTTTGTATAAAATATACAAATAAAAATAATAATAACACGACAAAAAATTGTTTTGATCCGTATACTCCTTCTACCCCTCCCATACAAATGGATAATTTTTGTTAAATGCATTTTATCGATTTCCATTCAAACTAGACAAAGTACAAACTTCAAATTTTGCCGGAATTTGTTTCTTAATAGTTGAAATAAGTGCTAGAAAAAAATATCAGCTCCGCTTCACTCCTTCTACCCCCTTCCATACAAATATCTGTATTATAAATTCAAGAAAAGAATTTCTCCTTCAAGTATACATTGAGAGCTATCGACTTTGAAATTGAATCAAAGCATGCTGATAAGGATGATGATAAGCAGTTTGAAAATCATCTAAAACGTTCCACTTCCTCTGCCACCTCCCATACAAATGTCCCAATTTCGGGAAAACTATGACCAATTTCTTTAAAAATAATGAAAACTAAAAACTTTAAATTCAACAAAAAACATTATGCATGCCATGTTCGGTGTCATATATGAAAAACACAAACCTCCCCTTCTACTTCTACCACCTCCCATGCAAAAGTCTCTATTCACTATTCGAAAGAATTTGAGATGACATATTTTCCGGTATATTAAAGTCATTTCCTTCTCATCTAGAGTATCATATGATTGGGCTTTAACCCCAATCATAATTCTGTTATGTTTTTTAAAGGTATTTCCCAAATTTTCAAGTTTCTACTTTAAAATGACATCCAAAAATTTTCAGTTTTCGTGTTTTTTCCGCTGCACATGAAACACCTTGTGCCCATTAGACCGGGGTGGTCGGTTCGTAACAATTGTGGATCAAATTATTATTTTTTTTCTATGTATATTAATCAGATGTATCCACATGCCAAATTCAAAGTTTCTATCTTTGACCAGAGTCCTAAAAAAATCACTAAAAATTTTCGCCATTTTTGCTTACCACCTCCCTCCTTTTACACCCCCTAACTTAAAATTTTTATCAAAATTAACTATTGTGTAGTTCTACAATCTGACAAATTGTCGATTTGATATCTGAACTATTTTTTGAGATATAAGGATTTGTAATTTTGAAAAGTGCGCCATTTTTTAAATGCTCCCTATTTCCCCCCACTACTATTATTTCAACATACTATATTTTTTTTGTATTTCATTAGTATAGTTTAATATACGTTTCAAGTTTCAATTACATAACTTAAGAGATAGTTGAGATATTCATTTTTAAGTGTTTTTTTTGCACCCCCCGTGACCCTCCCCCTTACAATAGTTAGCCATTTTCTAAGCTGATTCCAATGGAACTATATGCCACCTTAACGGTCCCAAAATATGAATATTTTACGATAAGTAATTTTGAAGATATAATCATTTGAAAAAATAATTCGGCCGACTATTTGTTTTTAGCCCCCCTTTTTCGGACGCCAATGGATAAAAAAATTAAATTATTTTTAAAAGTTGTCCCACAAACCCTTCTATATGTGTGTTGAGTTTTAGTTTCCTAGCTGTTACCATGGTTAGATATTTGAACTCGTATTTTTCGGTTTAAGCGCTCCCCCCGCCTCCCCCTGAACCCGTACACCCCCCAAAATGGGTATCCGCCTGAGATCCGCAACTATCTACAATCCCCCCAAAAATTAACTTTCTATCTTGAAGGGTTTGGGAGTTAATGTGTGCTGATCGTACACGTCGGTGTACGGCGGACGGCGTACAGACAGACGGATTTTTTTTTTTTTGCATTTTTAGGCTAATTTAGTCATGAAACGCGAAAAAACAAAATTTCAGGGTAGCAAATTTTTTTTTTTCCCAAGTCGATCACAATACTTAATTATTAAAATAATAAAGTAATACTTTGACCTAAATATCAAGTCGATAGCTTAAATAGTTTCAAAGAAAAATCAATTTCTTAATATTTCGAAATTTCATGAAATTTGTATGGGAGGGGGTAGAAGGAGTGGAGGGATGTAGCCCATTCACGAACTTAAAGTTAAGTTTTTGCTAAAAATGATACACAAAATTTTTTAGCACTATAGCTCAAAGCTTTCGAGAGTTATGCTGTAGACAGATAGACAGACAGACAGACAGACAGACGGACAGACGGTCACTCGGAATCGAGGTTTTTGAGCGACAACAAATATTTCTGTGCCCTTGGCGGCTCTGTGCGAGTATTATTTCTTAGCGTTACAAACGGTAAGGCAAACACAATATACTCTCAGATTTCATCTAGAGTATAAAAACTTGTGTTGTGCGAGTACCTTTATTGATCAAATAGAGGTTTTTTCTTCTTATTTTCAATTCCAAGTTAAGAGAACGTGACTTTCCATAAGGAGCAGGTGAATAGGAATGTGCTAAATAACTATGATAAAAAGATTGATATAAAACATAAGTTTCTGCATTATGGTTGATGCCAACCTAATAGTTCAATATATGTTAGATTGGTTTTCTTCCCTCTTTCAACTAATGGTGTAGTCTGATTTCTATTTAGTTGTTGATATTCAGAAATTCTTTTGTTTAAATGTTTTGGCATAAAAGTCTCAGCATGGACCAAATTAGATTGGAATCTCTTCTGAGACAATGAATCAGCATCGTCACTTTTCACTCAAAATCACTGTTTCCTGAAATCTATATCAGGGTTACTTGGTTTTTGCTTACTAGTGCTTTTAGTGTTTGACCGTGGTCCTTAAAGTGCTTAAAGCCTGTTAACTTACTGCTTATGGCTCAATATTAATTGATAAGCTCATAGATTTTGCATCTCAATTACTTAGAAAAACTCAAATACTTTAAAGAATTTTTGAATCACTACAAATATACAAAATCCTTCCCTACACCCTACAAAGCTACATTTGCTTATAGTACTGGGACAAATCGCTGTGATTGGCAACATTAGATCTCTCAGACTTTTGTCCAAAAATCTTTCAAGTGGTTTTTAAGTCGATATGTAGATTTGACACAGGTTAGAAAGGGAATGGAAGAATTTCGAAATTAGCTTTCCTTTTTATCAAAAGCCACTTATAAAATATGTAAGCTTCTTACTTCAATATGTTCTCGAATAATCATCGAGCGGTAGTGAGGCTTCCGTGGCGTAGTGGGCAGCGTGCTTGCTTCTCAGTCAATAGGTCATGGGTTCGATTCCCACTCCAGACGGGATTTTTTTAAGCGCAAATTTTTCAGTTGCTACTGGTGATAAAAAATTATTCGCAATAAAATGGGGAAACGGTGTAAAAGTGAAAGAGTTCCACTTCAAGAAGGCCTAGACACTCAGTAGATGGTTTCTGTTCGCTTTCCATCATTCAGTCCCCCATACCATCTGCAAATATTTGTCAGTAAGCAGCCAGTACAACTGAGCACTATACCAGCTTTTCCACTCGCTACGGTCGTTCTCACTCCCCTTCCCCAACCTTCCCAATCCCATTCCTTCCCTCCATGACTGTGTCTGTGCATTGCACATAAAGGCCGAAATTGCCTATAACACAGGTCATTCTGTAAAAAAAAATCACCATAAATACATTCTTGGATTTCAAAATTTAAAAATTTTTCCGAGCTCGTACATATTCTCAAATTTTAAATTTTCATCTATTTAGTTTTTTATGAAATCATTTTCCAACAAACGTTATAAAAGTCTATTTAAGGCTAAATTTTGATATTTCAGAATATAATTTACAACCGTTTCAAACAGGATGAGAAGTTTATTTTTAGGTGGATTTTTGATTTGAAAAGTTAGCTGCATAACCACTTTTGGTGATTGTCAGTGGGAAGGATAGAGTCAACAACTATTCACGCTAGTATCTCCACTACAAGCGAACATAGAAAGCTATCTTCCAATATATGGGCCAAAATGCAAAAACAAATTAATTTTTTTATACCGTGGGGTCCAAAAAGGGGGGAATAAACACAAGTTGTCCCCCAATTTTACTTTATTATTTTTTAATAATTAAGTATTGTGATCGACACAGAAAAAAAAAATTTGCTACCCTGAAATTTTGTTTTTTCGCGTTTCATGACTAAATTAGCCTAAAAAAGCAAAAAAAAACATAACAGGGCTACGATTGCGCGTAAAGCACAATCTTACGATACTCTAGATGAAATAGAATTTTTTGTGATCCCAAGAAATTTCGCATGGGAAGTGTTAGAAGGGTTGATAGCATTGAAATAATTTTTTCCCCATCATGCTAAATTAGCTATAAAAATGTTTTATACAAAATGCTTACTCCAAAAATTGAATGGGAACTGAAAAAATTAGTGAGTTAGATTTAGTGAAAATGTGCAGTTTGTATGGGAGGTGGTAGAAAGAGTGAGGCGATTAGAGTAATTTTTTTCAGAAATAACTAGGAATATTGTAAAATTAACATCCCAACATCCAATTTCAGACTAGTGCCATTTATACTTTTCAAGAAAATCGATTTTTTGTGAAGTTGTGAAACTGTGTCATATTGTATGGGAGGGGGTAGAAGCAGTGAAGCTAATCAAATATTTTTTTCTGATCTTACTGCTAGTACTAATTAAGTATTTATTACAAAATATGAGCTCAATAAATGTTATATGTTCTGAGAAAATCGTCTTAGAGCATTTCATGAAAAAGTGTAGTTTGTATGGGAGGGGGTGGAAGGAGAGGGAGGAACCAAATAATTTTTCTACTGTAGATTAAAATTACTATGAAAATAACATATCCGAAAATTCAGACTAATAGCTTTTATACTTTTTGAGTAAATCCGTTTATTGTCAAATTACGAAATTGTGTCATTTTGTATGGGAGGGGGTAGAAGGGGTGAAGCTAATATTCTAAATTTTTTTGGGCTTACTAACAATTTTAAATAAATATTTGGTGCACAATTTCAGCTCTCTAAATTGTATACGCAATGAGTAAATTGGCTTAGAGTAATTCATGACAAGTACAGTTTGTATGGGAGGTGGTAGAAGGAGGGGGAGGATACGCATAATTTTTGTACGGTAGATTGATATTATCATAAAAGTAATATATTTCAAATTTCAGGCCAATAGCTTTTATACTTTTCGTGCAAATCCGTTTATTGTCAAATTGCGCAATTGTGTCATTTTGTATGGAAGGGGGTAGAAGGGGTGGAGCGATTTGGCCCGTTCACGAACTTGACCTTACTTTTTTGTCAAAAACGACGTGTACAAAATTTGAACTATCTAGCTCAACGCGTTCTCAAGCTAGAGCGCGCACAGACGGACGGACGGACGGACGGACGGACGGACGGACATCCGGTTTTGAGATTTTTGAGTGATAATATTAACTTCTGTATCATTCATTTTTTTCTCCGAGCCTTATTTCTTGGCGTTACAAACTTTAGAGCAAACTTATAATACTCTCAGATTTCATCTAGAGTATAAAAATCCGTTCCGTGGGGTGGAAGGGGGAGGCGGGGGGATGGAAAAAGTCGAAAAATACACTTGCTAATATCTCCACCACGAATGCAGATAGAAAGTTGAAAATCAGTAAACATATAGAGAAGATTGTGGGACAAACTTTAAAAATAATTTAATTTTTTTATCCATTGGCGTCCACGGTCTAAGGGGCACAAGGTGTTTCATGCGCAGCGAAAAAAACACGAAAACTGAAAATTTTTGGATGTAATTTTAAGGTAGAAACTTGAAAATTTGGGAAATACATTTAAAAAAAATCCTTAAACGTATGAGATATTAACTGGTCGAATACCTTTGAAACTTCTACCCCCTCCCATACAAAATTATTTTTTCGACCATTTTTAAGAAATTAATTATCACCTAACTATTAAAAGCTATCAATTTGAAATTTTGCATAAGAACTTATAAAAATATTTAAAATAAAATTATTTTAAAAGTTTCAAAATAGCACTTGCCCTTCTACCCCCTCCCATACAAAAGTATGATTTCGACCAATTTCATTAAATCAACTAATAAACAACAAATTAAAAGCTGCGAACTTGAAATTCTGTACGAGCACCTTACTAGAGAAAGAAAAGAAAATTGCATCACAAATTTTGCAATTCCTTTACCTCTTCTACCCCCTCCCATACAAAATAATTTTTTTGAGCATTTTTAAGAAATCGGTTATCAGCTAACTCTTAAAAGCTATCCATTTCAATTTTTGCCGGAAATCTTATAAAAATAATTGAAATGAAATTTTGTTAAAAGTTTTGCAATCACGCTTGCCCTTCTACCCCCTCCCATACAAAAGTATCATTTCGACCAATTTCATTAAATCAACTAATAAACAACAAATTAAAAGCTACGAACTTGAAATTTTGTACGAGCACCTTACTAGAGAAAGAAAAGAAAATTGCATCACAAATTTTGCAATTCCCCTACCTCTTCTACCCCCTCCCATACAAAATTATTTTTTTGAGCATTTTTAAGAAATCGGTTATCAGCTAACTCTTAAAAGCTATCCATTTCAATTTTTGCCGGAAATCTTATAAAAATAATTGAAATGAAATTTTGTTAAAAGTTTTGCAATCACGCTTGCCCTTCTACCCCCTCCCATACAAAAGTATCATTTCTACCTATTTCATTGAACCAACTAATAACCAACAAGTTAAAAGCTGCGAACTTGAAATTTTGTACGAGAAGACTACAACAGAAAGGAAATAAAATTGCGTCACAATCTTTACGATTCCCCTACCTCCTCTACCCCCTCCCATACAAATGTTGGTTTCGTGAATGTAAAATACACAGAATCTTATTCTATGCAACTTCGTCTATGAAACTGACATTCTATACAGAGAATATTGGACGTCAATTAAAAAACTATTAACATCCACCGACCCTTACTATCAACCCTCATCCCTCCCCTCACAAAACTCAAACTTGCATAAATAAACGAACGAAATATTGGTTACATATACTGAAGCTTTTGAACGTTTCCGCAAAGTGTTGACAACTGTCCTGCCCAAGAACCCCCTTTCACTTAGTCTTCCCTAACCATTCTAACCTGCATATTGACTTTCCACGCATCCGCAACTTGTCCCAAGAATAATAAAGTTTCGCCCGACATGTTGGCAGTTTATTTTTTATATGGCTGTAACATAAGAATTACTAAACGCGAAAAGTTTAAAATTTGGGACCGTTACAATTAATTTATATTTTTCCTACTGAGAATTTTAAAGCCCGTTTTCTCGAAATTGGCAGGAATAATAGGAAAAAAAATTATTTGATCTATCGACGCGAACCGTACAGTATTAAGAACTATTCTAAATAAATTAAAAACATTGAAGGAAAAGTAATTATAAACCATTTTTGTTTCACGAATAATAAATCTTAAAAGTCGCACTTGTTTTCAAGCTCGAAAATTAATATGAAGTCACGATTTTTTTTCTGGTTTTATTTAGTTCATCGACAATAAAAATATGTTTCAATTGAAAATAATTCTTGTTTTAACTTTTCCAACAAGCACCAATACCAATTCGAGACTCTAGCGGCGAGTCGATTCAATGGTCAGCTAATAACTCCGCCATTTTGCGACAATTGGACTATAATTTTTCTTTTTAACTTTTCAAATGTGCATTAAGATATTCTTAAAATTTTAAGAAGATTCATTGTTTCTTTCGCTATAAAAATATAAATTGCCAACAGGTCGGGCTCAACTTTATTTTTCTTGGGACATGTTGGATGCGGGATATGTTGAGGAAAATCAATATACAGCTTAGAGTGATTAGGAAAGCCTAAGTGAAAATGGTTCTTGGACGGGGCTGTTATCAATTTAACACTTAATTGCAGATACGATCCAGTAAATATAATCAATATTTTATTCGTTTATTTATGCAAGTTTAGGTTCTTATGAGGAGACTGATGAGGGGTGATAGTAAGGGTGGGTGGATGTTATTAGTTTTTTAATTGATTGCTGAATTATGCCCAATATCCTCTGTATAGAATATCAGTTTCATAGACGAAGTTCCATAGAATTTTCATAAGATTGTGTATTTTAGGTTCACGAAACCAAACATATGTATGAGAGGGGGTAGAGGAGGTAAGGGAATCGTAAAATTTGTGTAATCTTATTGCGTTTCTCTTGTAAGGTACTCGTACAAAATTTCAAGCTCGTAGCTTTTAATTTGTTGGTTATATGGATATATTGAAATTGGTCGAAGTCATACGTTTGTATGTGTAGAAGAGCAGGCGCGTTCGCAAAACTTTTGACGCAATTTGGCTTATAGCATTTGTGAAACAAATTATTTTTATACTCTAGATGACATCTGAGAGTATACTGTGTTTGCCTTACCGTTTGTAACGCTAAGAAATAATGCTCGCACAGAGCCGCCAACGGTACAGAAATATTTGTTGTCGCTTAAAAACCTCGATTCCGAGTAACCGTCTGTCCGTCTGTGCGTCTGTTACAGCATAACTCTCGAAAGCATTGAGCTATAGTGCTAAAATTTTTTGTGTGTGATTTTTAGCAAAAAAGTAACTTTAAGTTCGTGAATGGGCTACATCCCCCCTCCCATAAAAATTTCATGAAATTTCGAAATATTAACAAATTGATTTTTCTTTGAAACTATTTAAGCTATCGACTTGAAATTCAAGTCAATGTATTATGATATAGATGTCATTAATATCACGGAATATTGATCCGATCCCCTCATTCCTTCTACCATACAAATTGACAATTTTGAAAAATACATATTTTCAATTATCATTGAAACTAGTAAAGATGAAAAGACGAAATTTTGGCAGAATTAATTCTACTGTAATTATAATAATAGTTTTAAAAAGAATTTTCAACTTCACCTCGCTCCTTCTACCCCCTCCCATACAAATTTCACGAAATTTTGAAATTTAAATTAAATTATTTTTCTTGGAAACTGTTCAAGGTATCAACTTGATATTTTGTATAAAGTATAAAAATAAAAGTATCAATAATATACGTCATCAATAATCATTTGAAAAAACAATTCGGCCGACAATTTGTTTTTAGCCCCCCCCCCCCCTTTTCGTACGTCAATATATGTATAAAAAAATTAAATTATTTTTGTAGTTTGTTCCACAACCCTCTCTATATTTCTGCTGATTTTCAGCTTCCTATCTGCATTCCTGGTGGAAATATTAGCAAGTGTAGTTTTTGACTCTTTCCCTCCCCCCGCCACCCCCTTCCACCTAACACCTCCCAAAATTTAGAAAATAGAGTTCACTTACCCAAAAACGAACATTCTACCTTTAACTGTCTCGGAGATATGAGTCCATATGTACGGCGTACGGCGTGACGGATTTTTTTTTGAGTTTAAGCTAATTTAGTCATGAAACGCGAAAAAACAAAGCTTCATGGTAGCATTTTTATTTTTTTTTTCTGTGTCGATCACAAGACTTTATTACTAGAGTAACAAAGTAAAATCGCCGAAAAGTACCTTTTTCTAGGTCTGTAAATCAGACGACCCAAGGTGACAAAACTATTCTCATAAATTTACGCAGAGCAGATTCGATTCTACCAATTTCTCATTATTATAAGAATATTAAACTTGGAAAAATATTTAAGGAGAGATCTAACGAGAGACTCAATATAACAAAACAATTTTTAAATTTCTTGGATAAGCGTGTGGTGAATCCCAACATAGTATCACCCTTTTGCACAATCTTAAAATCAATTTTATGATGTAATGTAACACCTAAGTCAACACTTGAATTGATATGTTCCAGAATACTGACATTAAGGCTATGTGTTATTACAAACGGTGAGACTTTTTTAGTAAATCACATTACATGACATTTATCCAAATTTAATCGAAGATCATTGTAGCGACACCAATTACTAAAATTAACCAAATCCTCCTAATATTGTCAGAGTTGGAACGAAGAGACCTAAAGATTTTAATGTCGTTTGCATAAATAAATATTTCCAAAAATTTAAAAAACAAAGACAACATCGATAATAGCCAGGATAAATAAACGTGGTCCCAAATAACTTTCTTAAGGAACACCAGAATGTAACTAAATGTAAATGGCTTAGAAGTACAGTCACGAAAGAAAACTTGTCAAGTTCTATTAAGAAGATATGACTTAATCCAATCAGTAAACCATTCAAAATGATTTTATTGTGTATCGTCAAAATGTGACTTTTGCGTTGGTAGAAGCGAGGACATAATTAAATAGCTCAGTTTGACGGGAATGATAAGTTTTTAATTTGAGATTGGTAAGTTAACACTTTCCAAGGAAATGATAAAAGATTGTGAAATTTTGCCGCCTTTTTATTGATATAAAGAGTAACTAGACCGATCTAACAAAATCTCGCACCACCAAATTTCAGCTTCATAACTTTGATAGGTACTAACAAAATTGTGTTTCGTGAAATAGTGCAGTTTCTAACGCGTGATTGCAGGAGCATGTTTTTTTGGAAAATTGGACTTAATATAAATATAAACAATTTCTTTTCACAACAACAATTTTTCATTTCACTAGGCTTTGTAATGAAACTTGGTGGATTAATTGATCCTTACTATGTTTCTGTCAGTTTTGAGGGTAACCAACAAATATACCAAATATAATATAACGGCTTTTAATGCGACAGAATTTATTACTTACGGATCTTATCTCATTAAATAGTTTCCCTAATAATAATTGAAAAGTAAAATAAAAGTGGTTAACATTCAAACATCGTATTGAAAGTGCGCGTGATGCTAATGTGGTATTAGTTATTCGTGCTGGTGGTGTGCATGATTAATAAAAAAAAATCGGCCGATCGGAAGTAAAGCAATTGTCCAAGAAACCCTAATCTAAAGAGAAATATAGCAATAGTTTATGAAAAGAGTTTCAGCCACAGTCATATTTGCATTTTGAGCTTGCGACTCGTATAAAATCGAAGACTATAAAGCGTTTAATATCAATCACTTTCAGCCTATTCAAGTGTCAACATCGATATTTGGTTTAAAAGGAGAAATTTTTATCGCATCAGAAGGATGGCATCTCTCAAATTAGGATTACTTATCGTTCTTCTGGGACTATCAGCAGGTAGTCCAGCTGGCAAGACTGGATTCTGGAAGGAGACACCGCTCGATAGTATGGTTGAAGAGATGAGAGCAGATTGTGATACTGGGAATGATTCAATAGCTTGTATTAAAGTGAAAGTGATGGGATTTCTTGAGAAAATCTTCAATAAGGATAACTATCAAGTAATATTTTCTTAATATTTGAAATTTATTTAAGTATTCTAGAAATTCAAAGCCAACTAAATACAATTTTTTATAACGATAGCTGACTGATGACATAGAAGTAAGATCAAATGGATATCTTTCTAAAGATTCAACGGCTCGTGGTCAAACTGACGTTTTTGAATATGTGGAAAACTATTTGCGGAGTCACGACATCACATATAAACTTCCAATTGCAGATGCCAAATTAACTTTATCTCCGCGAAACATTGATAGCAATGAAATCGAAATGAAGATGAAGTTCTCTGATAGCAAAGAGCATAGCGTCGATGAAGGTAGCGGGATTGTATTATATTAATACGTTTTCTAACTTTATTTTATTAATTAATATTAAAGCGCGAAAATCGAAGCTGAGGAAAGTAATTTTGCCTATCATGGTACTTATTCTGCTGAAAGCAATGACTGTGATACCATTGGCACTTGGTGTTCTTGGTCTTAAGGCATGGAACTCGCTACAACTTGGATTCCTTTCATTCCTTGTATCCGCTGGCTTAGCTATTTTTCAATTATGTAAAAAGGTAAATGCATTAAATTAATGATTAGACTAGAAAAGATTGGATTACTAATGTAAAAATTAGCTCGCTATTGACCACCCGCCACATATTGCCGCCCATGGACCCTGGGATGCGAGAGAGTTTGTTGCTGCTCCAGATGCTCATAGTCTCGCGTACAACGCCTATGCGTAAACATACTGATTCAATTATAATTTATTTAATTTATTAGCGCTTTGAATATAACTTAAGAAAATAACGATTTATTTTTTTGCTAAGATTTTTTTGTAGTAACTGCAACGTAATTTGACGTTTGCATTATGCTCTCGGCACAGAATGAAAGTTAATATATCTACAAGTATTTTTACTCACGATTTTGATAGAAGTAGGCTCAGTTATGTATTGGAATAGACAATAGTAATATCGAAAAGAGAGATAATTTATTTTGACTTGCATCGTCTGTCGAGGACATTAGGGATACATGTAATACCAATTATATGTTTGATTATTCGAAAAATTAAAATTTGTAAACAACTTGGACATAACTTTTAGAAGTGTATGATACGTGAAAAGTTAAAAACTACGCAAGATAAGTATAATCCGTCATCTTCAAAGGGGCTATAGCCATAATTGGACCTTGACCTCCTGTATGCACCATTTCCAATGACCTAGTCCTTCCTCTTGAACATTTCAGAAGCTATTTCGATCAAATCCTCTCAGTGTTTTCTTGGTACCGAATTTTGTTTTTCCTTTCCTTGTCCTGTTCGTGCTACCATGCCAAAGCTTACGAAAATTTCCTAGGGGTCCAACTGTGATCACGCCATTATATTTATGTCGCCAACGTTAGAGATACTCGATACACACTAATACTTCTCTCTTAATAAAGTTTGTAAAATGCTATAATACCAACAGTTCAGCGAGAGCTTAGAACCACAAGAATTCAACGTAAGAATTGTGAAAAACAGGCAAACTTGCGTTTTTTTTTTACGGCACCGAGTATAACTTAGGGGGTCACCCTTTAATGCAATGCACAGTTATTTCGGTATAGGAAGTGGAGGTATTATGGTGGAGAAAGATGAAAATGACGATGGACATTGTTCTTAAAGCACTGCAGGTTGTACTTGTCGGGAAACAAACTAGCTGGCAAATTGTTCCAAAGTCTTGATGTTGGCGAGTATTCCGAGGAAAAGTATGCAGTGGAGGAATGAGTGCGCTTAGTTCCGTACTGCATTTACCATGAAAGTATCGATAGTAAATGCTAAGTTCTCCGACATTTCTGCGATGCTCGAGAGAGTCTTTAGAAGACGTGATAGTATCGTCTCCAATTAGTCGGAACGCATGTTTTTGAATACGATCGAGCAACGCGAGTTGTGTTTTGGGGGCCGCAGCCCAAATATGCGAGTTATACTCTAAACGTGGTCTAATGTAAGCCTTTTAGATGGTTGCTATGTCGATGGGTGTGAAATATTTTTTGCATTTTCGGAGAGCACCTAGACGTTTGGAGGCGTCAAGGGCAATATCAAAGATATGCTGGGTCCAATTCAGGTGGCTATTAACTTTGATGCCTAACAGTGTGAAATTCTCAGAAGTGGTAAGTTGTGCACCACCAAAGGTTACATTGTGAGACAACACTGAAACATTACGTTTGAGGGATAGATGACAGGTCTGTGTTTCTCTACTCTATTTTTCCTGCCCCATTCAAGGATTAAGTTGAGATCCAAGTTCAGCGAACTGAATAACTCTCTGCGATTGGAAGCAATAGAATGATTGTTAGATTCCGCAGTAGAGTTAAATTCAAAGGTCATCTGCAAAACTATAGATTGTATTGAGAGTGGACGACAGAAAGTCGTTTATGAAAACTAAGAAAAGAGTTGGAGATAAAACAGAACCTTAAGGGACGCCGGAATCAATTGAGTAGGAGAAGGAAGTAACGCCATCTAATACTACGCGTATAGTGCATTCAGAGAGATAACTCTGAATCCATTAAACAATGGTATCATTAAGGCAGATGACCCTAAGCTTAACTAAGAGACATCCGTGCCAAACTCTGACAAAAGCTTTTACAATGTCAAGTGCGAGAACTTGACGTTCGCCATATTCATGTAAGCATGAGTTCCAACGCTCTGTCAAGTAGACTAAAAGATCTCCCGTCGACCATCTGGAGCGGAACTCATATTGACGATCATGGATGAGCTGTTTATCCTCCACATATTTGACTATTTTACGATTGGCAGCAGTTTCCATTACTTTGGAGAGCACTGAAGTAATGGCTATTGGGCGGTAGTTGGCGGGGTTCGCTTCCTTTCTTGAGAATGGGCTGAACATTCGCAACTTTCGACATGCGTGGAAAACACCCAGAAGAGTAAGAAAGATAGAAAAGATTGCGAAGAGGTTTAACTAAAGAAGAGGCGCACTTTTTAAGGGTAATGGCGGGAATACCGTCCAGACCAGCAGATTTGTGGATATTGAGCTCTAAAAGGATCCGAGAAATAAGTCTCGTGCGAAAATGCAGTGCAGGCAGTGCGAAACCAGAATGATTTGCAGCGGGAGGCGATTGATTTGATGGTGGAAGGCGAGAGTTTCTTGCAAAATTTTATGATAGTAAGTTGGCTTTTTCGCTAGAGGTTGTATAGAAGAAGAAATAAAATTGTTGTTGACCGTTTTGACAAATGACTAGTAAGACCTCGAGCCTTTAGGGCACTGGAGGATCTTCCGTCGAAGTTTTTGGTCATGCTCAAATTTATCACGATTAAGTATAAATTCGCAGTCATTTCTTGACGCATTGAAAAGTTCTCTGTTGGCAGGTGTATTATTGCCTCTAAATGTTTGAAAAGCTTGTTTTTTAGCCTAAATGGCATCGAGACATTCTTTATTGAACCAAGAATCCTTCGACGGTCTGACTCTCTTTTGACTGGACGGTATGTAGTGCTTCGTAGCCTTCAGGATAATCTCGGTGATACTTCTGCAGGCTTTATCGCAGTTATTGGAATCGAAGCACAACTTTCAATTAAAGGCATTGTAGAAGTCATTTAGCGCCTCAAATTGGCTCTTTGGAAATCCCAAATATTTCTTCGAGGTGCCTTGACTGTCAGCGGTGTAGTTGCTGCAACTGAGAATTGAGCACGAATCATGAAATAATCAGTATTTCCAATTGGCGATAGGGATATAACAGAGGAAAATGATCTGCGATGTCTGGTAAGCGATTAGGCTCATCACCAGTTGTGCTAATACGTGTAAAGAGGTAAAAAACTCAGTATCACGTCCCCCCTTGTCCGTAGTTGAGGAATGTTTAAGCCAGGCAATGTTATGAACATTCAAATCTCTCGCAATAACGATTTCAGCGTCAGAATTTGCAGTGTATATAGACTGGATAGATTTAGATAACCCATCCAATTCTGATAAAATGTTCGCTGCTGACATTGCTGGGCTTCTATACACATAACAAAAGTACATGATTTGTCTTTGGATCAGTAATTTTATCCAGATGCAATTAAACTTTGGATTGGAGCAATTTCGTAAATGGAAATTTAATTGGAAAGACACATCATCGCGGATGTAGAGTGCGATACCCCGCTGTCGAAAGAAAGCTGGGACAAAGTGATATCCGGGAACAGAATAAAGCTGCTACATTCACCAAGTGCTAGAATATCCGGTCTTGCAGTTTGGGTATGAATATACAGTTTGAGAGTTTGACGGTTTTCAAATGTACGGACACGAGCACAGACTTGCGTTAAACTACAAGTTTTTGAGTAGAATGTTCATTACAATCGAAAATAAATATGACTTTCGTAAATAACAATTCATGATGATTGTGTTTACTTCATAAAAGAAAAAGAATTGAGAAAATTCAAATTTTGGACAAAATTTCCCGCGCAATCGTTGGACATGCATTGTTCAAACTCTATTAGGACAGAAGTGTTAGTGTGTATCGAGTATCTTTAGTCTAAGTTAGATCTGTTATCATCCGATCGAATGCGCTTGTGTGTCTGCTTTAGTGGACGATGAGGGTTCTTTGGCATTGCCAGAGGCGATGCCACGAACCGATCATCCCGAAGCAAGCGGGGATGAAAGTGTTTGAACCACTTCGAGATTTTCCGCTGACGATTGCAAAATGAGAATAGCATATGATTGATTGGGAGTTAAGCTATGAGACTTACTCCGTTGGGCTGCCCTTCTGAGCATACTTCTGCTTTTCGTTTGCGACAGTTTCGGAACCACTGCGCTATCCGTTGCAATGTTCAACACTACTTTCAGCGGAGTGGTCGAAACATTGCAAAAACTCTTTCGCAGGAGGCTTTACTACTCTGTCTACATTCGCTTCGGAAGTGCTAGCGTTATTAATCAGAAAGGTTGCTGGGATACTAAGACCTTTCGCCTCCACTCTGATTACTTCGGTCGGCACGCTGGCTGGACGTGAAGCTTCTGCAGCTCGTGAATCGTCCGTCCCTGAGGACAGTCGACTCAGAACTGCAGCCTCTTTAGCCTCTACCGCATAATCAAACTATGCTTTGGCAGCTTTTCTAAAAAAAGTTTTAGCATGGCGACGGGCGCAATCGCTAAGATCACCTTGAGGGGGTTGGATGATCTCAGTACCAAGGCCAGCCGAGATAGTTGTGCAGGATATTGTCGACGTTGAAGCATGAACAACATCTACACCCACCTCCTTCGGCTTATTCGGTTCTAAGGCAGCATCCCCTAATGTCATTAAGGATGCGAGAACTCTTAGCTCTGACATGGAAGACTCAGTACGCTAGGTGTTTGCCAGTAGCACAGCACAGAACCTGGTTGCATCGTTCTAGTAGCTTCCGAACCACGTTCAGAAGCTAATAGACTTTAGCACCCTCTTTTGCCCGGGGCTGAGAGCCAATACGGGGGGACCCCATCTCATAGATTTTTTGGGCTGGCTCGCGGAATGGTTTTTACAGGAAGAATGTTTGCTGCTATATCCACCTCAACATGCACAATCATTTAGGCTTACAACGAGGCGGTTGCCAACGTCTGTCAGATGAGTACGTTGAGGAAGGTAGAACTGTCAAACTTAATTCCTTGCTATTGCCATGCTTACCGCGGACGAGGGTCTTGCGACACAACGGAGCGTCCTTCATCTACCACCTGAGGACGCGCCTGATAGGTTGCCCAACCCACAGGAGCCTTAAGGATAATCCGTCTATTCTCATGCGTCTCTAGAGAAAGAAGCTTAAGGCACTGTTGGTAAAGAGAAAGACGCAACGTATCAGACCAGGGAAGGTTCTTTACGGCAAACCTTAAGAGCCTTCGCTTGATAGATTCGATCCTACTCTTATGTTCCTCCTAATATGGAGCCCACACCTGACAAGCATACTCAAGAATAGAGCGTATAAAAGAACATTATAAGGTCTTAGATACCTAAGACTCAATGATCCTTACATAATTAAGGATCATTAAAGTCCTTGCACCATATTTTAACGAAACCCCAAACGGAGTTGGCCTTGCTAATTATGTAGTCAATATGATCGTCAAACTTAAATGTGGCTATAATATATACACCGAAATCTAGTACCTTGTCTGTTTATGACATAATCGAAGTGTAGGGAAGATTTGTTTCTGAAGAATGAAATGCTTGCACATTTACTAATATGTATTCAAAGGAATACAGTTTCATGTATGCCAGTCAAAGAGCATTGCAAATCATATTGAAGCAGTGCGCAATCATTCTGATTTGAAATATCGCGAAACAATTTCGCATCGTCAGCGTAGAGCAACATTTTCGAGTGGGAAATAACCGAAGTCATGTCGGCACACCAGATGTGTTGAGTATACCAGGGGAATAAATTCCTCGAAAAATCACTTTTTGGGTACGATTAGGTAGGTAAGATCTGATCCAATCTATGAAAGTAAAAGGAAACCAAAGTGCGCATAGCTTGTAAGCCATAACAGCATGGTCGACTTTATTAAAAGCTTTGTAAAGTCGGTATATATGTATGCAGTCAACTTGCTTACCGTCTTCAATCACTACTTCTACAATGGCGCTACAGTCCAAATCGGATCTTGGCCTCCTGACATTCAGGTTCCTTAACATTTTTCATTACTTATTGTGAAAGGGTTGTTAGCCCTTCGCACAACCCTCTATCTACAATTTTTTTTTTATTTTCGTAGATTGAGGTGACCAAGGTATATCCACGCAGGCAATGTGCTGGAATTATATATTGCGTCGACTGGGATTTGAACTCACGACCTTCGCATTACAAGACCAACACGCTACCTACTAGGCTACAGCCTAGTCTTCAATCACTGGAATAGTGAAATTAGAAAATATCATTAGATTTGTTGTGATCGATTTACCTTTGGTAAGCTCGTGTTGGACTGGACTAATTATTGATTTACAATGAAAATTCATTATATCACAATAACTTAGGAATGCAAGAAAGATTATCAAGTTATTTGTTTTCTATCTTTTGAGCTATGCTCATATCACATCAATTCTTTCCCTTTTCTTGAGTAATGCTCTGATAGTGGAAAATCTAGGAAATATCCCCGATCTGAGACAAGCGTTAAATATATGACTTAAAGGTAGAACCAGAGAAGTGCTACAATGCTTCAATACGGCAGCAGGGTTGCCATCCGGACCTCTAGAAAAACTATCCGCGATGCTTGATATAAACTTCAAACCCGTCCCTTCCTCAATTCAATTAAAATCCACAAATAACATGTTCTATCAACTACTAAAAAATTAATCTCTGTGATAACTAGTTCCCGATTTTTTTTTTAAATGAAACAAGTCAAGAAGTCCTTCTTGTTGTCTTTATATCTAGAAAGCGATGAGTATTCTTAACCCGGTGGGAATGAACCTTTTAGAGTAACATGAACATTTCGAACTCCCTTTTGGTATATTAGCAATTTCTAGGGTCCAACCACTTAAGCGGAGGGGACAGGGTCCCGTACACTAGGAGTTTCGTGTTGGTAAAACAACTACATGGTATGAAATATCCTGGTTTATTCATGCCGGGATAACGTTCCACTCTTCCTGGCCTATGTGACTGAAAAAATAAAAATTAACGGTAGAAATCCCAAAAAACTGTATTGACATAACTGAATCACTCGTTTTCTAGTAAAAGGAACCAACTTTAGACGTACTTGACTTGAATACAATGTATTTGCCACTGCGAACCCCTGACTACCCCAAAATCAAAATTGACACCAAAAACAATATTAAACGCAAAACTGAAAAATCGATTCTTTTAGCATTAAATTAAATGAAATAAATTAAAATTGTCAGATTTTTCTTTGTTAGAAAATTGCCATATCTAGGTATTCTTTGAAATGAAATCAAAGCAAAACGAGAATAATTTGAGGAAATTTTTTTTGGCAACACTAATACATAACATACATAATGCAATAGGCATTTCATTTTCATCATGGTGGTGGCGTGGTGATTTGAAATTGGAATGAAATGAAGTCTGGCCTACGGTCTGCGGTATTCCATATTAACTTTACGTCTACGAATTTCCCAACCATAATTTTGTAAAAACGTAACATAAAAATACAAATTAAACTTAAGAGTACGGCTCCAGATTCACGTATTCTGCCAAAAACAGACGTAGAGTACTTCGCATTACAACTTACACTTTCTATTAATTCTGGACTAAATGCTAGACCTAATGAAGCTATACTGGAATTCAGATCAAACAACAGGAATTAACTTACATCAAGTTCAAAAATGAGTTTATAACGGATGTGAAACTTGACTTCCGAATTGAAAATCCTCCAAAACAATGGACTGCAATACAACTGTTTTCTCAAAAATGTAACCGAATTCCATAGCTATAGTTTCTATGTGCAAGTTTTTATTGATTTATGTGGTATTAGTCGATTGATCGTGATAAACGATAAACGAAGCTCAGCATAGTACGTGATATGAATAAAGAGTAGTTTTCTATATACATATGTAGGTGTTGAGGCCCTCGACTTGCGCCGCACATGTACTATATTCAATACTATAGAGTATTATTTTTGGGTTTCGATTGGTGGCAAATTGGTAATCTTTACGAACATGAAAGTTGACGAAGAAGTCAAAGCCACCTAAAGGAATCATACTAAAAATTTGTGGCTAATAATAACCAGCGATCAATGGGAGCGGCAGTATAAAATACTCTGTACCCATGCAATTGGCAAGCATTTACCTATTGTCCACTACAGAGCTCATTTGTGTATAATTTCGCAGTCGGTTGTTTGTTTCCTCCTTAGCCCGCGCTACTCGTGTCGTAAAAAACGTGATGGCTATTCGTATTCCTATTTTTGTTGCAATCGGAGTGCTAGTGACACTTGTGAGTTCCGCAGCAATCGATAACTCAGTGTATGATGTTACACCAAGGATCCACAGTGGAGATGAGTTGATTTCGAAAATTATTAGCCATTGCTTCAAAGCCAACACCATGAACTGCTTGAGCTCAAAAGTCCTTACTTATTTGGATACGATCGCTGGAGTGACCGAGGAGAGCGTTAGAGCTTTCAAAGAGGAAAACATTGATAACGCGATTTTCGAACGAGTCGGAAGAATTTTATCCACAAACGAAATTCGACTGGAATTACCCGAGACAGTTTTCCAACACGCAACAGTTTCCTATCGACCTGATCGAGGATTAGATTTTGAATTATCAACAGATAATGAAGGTAATTTCGTGTTGATTTAATTAAACTATTTATTTATATTCATCATTTCTAACCTATTTTACAGCTCGCGGCCTTCTTCTCAAAAAGAAATTGCTTTTGCCAGTACTTCTATTGCTAAAACTTAAAATGAAAGCCCTAATGCCAATATTCGTTGCATTGATTGGTCTTAAAGCTGTGAAAGCTTTGATTTTGTCAAAAATCGCCATTAAACTTGTGTTAGGATTCCTTATTTATCAACTTATTCAGAAATTGGGAGGAATGAAGATGTCGATGATGCCAATGGCCCCACCAGAACCCCCCATGAGTGCTTATGGAGCTCCAAGCCCGACTACTCCAGCTTCGTCATATGAGCCGAGCTGGGAACCAAGTGGTGGACCATATTCACGTGTCTGGGAACCATCAAATGGTCCGTCGTCGCAGAGTTTAGCGTATAGTGCTTATTATCCAAGCTCATCTTCGAGTGCTGGCTCCTCAGGAACAGGTTCATCATCGCTTCTGTCATCATCCTCCTCCTTGACTGCAGGTTCAGCTTCATCGCCGACTTCTTCTTCATATTCATATACTTCATAAAAGACTCGTTAATCAGCAATAAATTTGCTGAGGACTTATACTTTAAAAAAATTGTTTATATTTATTTATTTTGTTAGTTTTAAAATATGTAAATATATTTCGAATCGGTTATTTATGCAAATGCACTTTAAGTTTAAATTAGTTAACTCTATTCCCATATTCAGATCTAACATGAAACTGTACTAATAACAGAACTGTACTAACAGAAGCGTTTGGAGTAGATTGGTAATAAATACAAGATGTTCCCGAAAGGCTATAGAAAGCATTTTAATGCGGTTTTGTTGTTGTTGGCTATATTATTATGGAATGGTGTTACAGCCAAATTAAAATATTTCTAATTTTTTAACAGAACAAAATTTAACATCAAGCATAATGTACATGATCCCAAGCGTCCTTGGATTCAAATTAATTCATTTGATAAAATAACATAATACCATCAAACATGCACTTTAATAATATCTTCTTGGATAATCCACCCAAAATTGTCATCACTTTTGCGGAATACTTTTCCCAAACCTGTTCTGATAAAACATGTTTCTTCATTCCAAAAATAATCTAAGTCTATCAGTACTATTTTTTTGATAATACTAATGTTTTATTAAAGTTAAAAGCATTTAAAGTAGAAAAATCCGCAGGGCCGGATAAAGTACCCCCTATAATTTGAAAATATTGTAGGGAGGAACTTGTTTACTCCTTGGTTTATCTTTTTAACCGATCCATGGAATTGGGTAAATTTGTTCACACCTGGAAAAAATCTCTTATAGTACCTGTCCATAAAGAACAGAATAGAAAAGAAATAATAAGTAGGCCGATATGTATCCAGTCAGCTATTCCTAAAATCTTTGAAAGTTTACCAAATTAGTCCTTTAACTCATAACTTAATTATTCCTAACCAGCATTGTTTCTGAAAAGGCAAATCCACTTCAACAAATTTAATCTCTTTTACCCAATTTATTAGTAAAAATATGGAGAAATCCATTCAATGGTATCTGTATATACCGACTTAAGTAAAGCATTCAATAAAATCTATATTCCATAAAGTCAATATCTCTTAGTGAATAAAATGTCCAAAAATGGAATTTATGGATGTCTTCTGAATCGGATTTCTGACTACCTTCAGGGTCGTGAAATGCAAAAAAAACTGAAGTTTCATTTATCAGACCCTTTTGTAACTATTTCTGGTATTCCCCAAGGATCTCATCTCAGTCCCTTATTTTTTAATTTGTTTGTTAATGACTTAGATTCTCTTCAGATATTGGATGAAAATGAATTTTCACTGTTTGCTGATAACTGCAAAATATACAATGCTATTATATCTCTATCTGATTGTGAAAGCTTCCGAATGAAACTAAATAAATTTATCAAATTTTGCACAGAAAACGGTTTGGAGATTAATACTTCAAAATGTCATGCAATTATCTTTTCTCGATCAAAAAATCCTATCGACTTCAATTATAAATTAGGCAACCACGCTAAAAATAAAAGTAAAAGCCGCTCGAGACCTACATAGATATATTGTTGGACTCATTAGACTTATAACCAACACTTTCAACAGAGCGTTAGGTTTTATTAAGCGAGTCTCCTATAATTTTAATAATATCAGGACTATTAAAACCCTATATATGTCTTTGGTACGAAGCAAACTGGAGTATTTGTCAATCATATGGAATCCCTGTTACAATATACATAGTCATCCATTGGAAACGGTTCAACATAAATTTCTTAGATTTATTACAAATAAATTACGCGTACTTGTCGAAAAAATTGACTGTAATGCATTAATGAAATTGGTAGATATGATATCCCTATAGAGATGACGATGCTAATTTTGATATTATTTTCCTATATGGTTTACTAAATAATACCATTGATGCTCCAAATATCTTAAGTGGACTAACATAAAAAATTTCAACATACTCTACGAGATCAAATGAATTATTTCAAATCCAATATAATAGAACAAATTATATTACAATAATTGACAGGTTAATGCGCTTGAGAAACATGCACTGTAATACTTTTGATCTATTTAATACATCTAAGTTTGAAATTAGGAACTATATGCTAGACCAGCGATAAAAATTGTAAAAATAACATTCTTAAACGATGAATCTAATTTTATTAGTTAAGTAATATGTATATTGAATTTAATTTAAATTTTGTAACGAATTATCTTATCCTCATGTTGAATATTTGTAACAGTCACATGCCAAAATATTTAAGACTATAGACAGTTTTTTTAGATTTGGCTAGAGTAAGAATATCATTATTTTAGCAAAGCAAGCCAACAGAAATGTTCGTGCGATTCAAGGCCACTATCTTCTTCTCTATCTTCTTATTTCTTTTCTAATATCTAATAAAGTACTATTAAAACCAAGTCAATAATATACCCTAAGCCTTCGAAAAAGAGTTTAAAGAGTACCCCATATAAGAGCTGTCCATATTTAGATGGGTATACATTTATACAAAATGTAATTCCAAAACATTGCCTGCTTGAATATACCTTGGTCACCTCATTCTACGAAAATGAAAAATTCGTAGATAGAGGGTTATGCGAAAAGCTAAAAACCCTTCCACAATAAGTAACGAAAAATGTTAAGAAATCTGAATGTCAGGAGGCCAAGGCCCAATTTGGGCTGTAGCGCCATCATAGAAGAAGAAGATTTTGGCGAGATAAGCTTAGGAAATGGGAAATGAGGTTTATTGAGGAGAAGAGAGACGAAAGTGATGGTGAACAATGTTCTTGAAGCACCGCAGGTTGTATCTATTGGGAAACAAACTTGCTGGCAAATCGTTCAAAAATCTTGACGTTCGGGAAATGTATGAGGGCCTATATTTCATTGAACGAGAAGGCAAGCTAATGTGCGTTCAGCTTGGCGAATATTCCGGGGAAAATTATAGAGTAGAAAAATGAGTGCGCTTAGTTCCGTACTACATTTACCATGAAAGTAGCGTTAGTAAATGCTAATTACTCCGACATTTCTGCGATGCTCGAGAGAATCTATAGAAGACGTAATGGTTTCGTCACCAATCAGTGGAACCAGTGGCGTGGCGTAACCTTATAGGTATAGGAATTATTTTTTTAATATATTGGTTTATTACGCTTAAGCAATATATTATACATATGTTACTAAAAACTCTCTCGTCAGCAGCTTGAAACATTATTAATGTTGATAGCACCCAGAATCACGAACGTGAACGGCAGCGCAGGTATACTATCATTTGTTCCAGTATTTAGATTCGCTACCAATATTTAAAGGCGTCCAAAAAAAGATATTGCCCGATCTGCCGAAGTTTATACCGATTCGTTTGCAGTCAAAGCACGACAAATATCGGCAATATTCCCAGATCTACCTCTTCACATATTTCTTCCTGATAAATTTTCGGCTAATGCAGAAATTTAAATACTGGCTGAAAGCAATTGCGTTAACGCATCTCTTCTTCTTTTTCAATGGCGCTACAGCTCAAATCGGGCCTTGGCTTCCTGACCTTCAGGATCCTTAAGATTTTCATTACTTATTGCGGAAGGGTTGTTAGCCCTTCGCACAACCTTCTATCTACGAATTTTTCATTTTCGTAGATTGAGGTAATCAAGGTATACCCAAGCAAGTAGTGTGCTGGAATTACGCGTCGACCGGGATTTGAACTCACGACCTTCGCAATGTAGACCAACACGCTACCCACAAGGCTAAACACTAGATTAACGCATCTCTCCTTCCTATAAAAGTCAAACCTGCGCTCGCCGCGAACGAAACTCTTACTCGTATTGGCTGGCGGTCTTGTATATGCGACTAGAAGCAGTGAGAGGAAAGGTGGAAGCATTTTAATGTGACGAATCTCCTCTTCCTATTGAAGCTGAACTTGCGCTCGTCGCGTGAGAGAATTTTGCTCATATTGGCCGGCGGTCTTGTATATGCGTTTTTAAAATCGCATCCTTTTCCTTGTGGAAGACTGATTGAATTTTAGTTGGTCAGAAAAAGCGAGAGAAAAAAAGCTGTCCTGAGCATGTATCTCGCTTAAAATTCGCTGTATAGAATGTTATTTTCAGACGAATTAAATTCTATGAAATTCTCGGTGTATTTATTTATTTATCAAAACAAGATAGTTTACATAATAATAAATTTCTTAATTTAATTGAACTTAATTATCCTAATATAGTTAAATTTACCTTAATTAAACACAATTTGATATACATATAGGCACTGGTGGAAGGGTCAAACGGGGACCTTATAAAACGGAGCGTAGTCTCAGTTTATATGCCAGCTTATTTATTGGAGGTGTATAGTGCGCGCAGAATTTGTTAAATATTCTATAGCATCTGTTAATAGGTTCATTTTGTCCGTAATCTGTACGATGTGGATATTCCTTAAGTGGTTTTGAATGTCTCGTCAGCCTGACATTGTCATTGAGTCTGAATTTATTTGAGATATGGCTAACCTTAATATCGCCATTCAAAGCATCTAAGGTAAAACAGGATGTGAGCATAGTTCTTCTAGAACCAAGCGGTAAAATATTTAATAATTGTAGCCTAACTGTGTATGGTGGAAGGTTTTCAAAGTTCAAGGGATCATGCAAGTCCCTGAGAGTAAAAAGCAGGAATTGCTTCTGTATTGACTTTAATCTCTTGCTGCATAACTGGAAAAATGGGTCCCAAATGGGACATACATATCCCAGAATAGGGCGGACAAGAGAACAGAATAAAGATTTGGTAACCCATACCCATTATGAGAGGTATTCCGCTGGCACCAGGGGAAATCCCTACAGATGTAGTAAAGTCGATAGCACATGCGATTGGCCACAGTTTATCTCCATACTTCGACGCTTTCCGCATTAAAATAAAAAACAATCGTCTCTCGGCTGCGAATACAATTAAAAATCCATCTGTTACACCAATCCTAGTTCGGTTCAGCAACGCGCTTGAGTGTCGAGCTTTTATACATAAGTTCAAACGACATCGTCGACTGAAGCTAAATTCGCTGGATGGGTTCTCATCAGAGAGTCCAATCTTCGTTAACGAGAGCCTCACGCAAACAAACAGTGCAATACTGCGTGAGGCACTAAAACTACGACGATAAGGCCTGTTGGACATGAAATGAACTTTGAATGGAGTGGTGCACGTGAAAGTAAAAGAGTCGACGCCGCTCGTGAAAGTTCTCAACATCACTGACCTGCAGTAACATCAAAATTACGGAGCTGACGCGAATCATGACATAACTTAGTATTCTTATGCAAACTATTCATTTTAATTTTTTTCTGCTTAACTTTTATCTTTTTTATATTCTTTTTAATGTTTTTATTAATGCATTGTGCTGCTGGAAAACTGTTTGCTATCTAACTACCTATTTTTACTCTATATTTTATTATATTTTCTTTTTTGGAACTTTTATGTCAATATACAGGCTGTCTGAATGCACCGTCGGTTGTACGCTGTTCGATGGTAATGGCTAAATTGCAATTGGAAACGGTTAGGGCACTCATGAATACCTTTTGTCGTAAAACTGAAGGTCTTAGTGTCTGTCACCTGAATGCAAGAAGCAAAATAAAATTTGTGATATCCATTCTATTATACAAAACTTAAATCTTCATGCCATTTTGGTAAGCGAGTCACATTTGAAGAGTCATGTACCTAGCGCTACTGTCTCCTTGCCGGGATACAAGCTATTTCGCAATGATCTTAAGCAGCGGAATTGTGGCGGGGTGGCAATTTATGTTAAGCATAACATTAATGCAAGAGTTGTATCAAGATCCGAATCTGGAGCTATAGAATTTCTCAGCGTTGAAATTGATGGGAGTTCCGAAAAAGCCATTCTCACGATAACTTATTGTCCTCCAAGGTGTTTTAGTGAAAATTTCGCAGCTTTTTTCATGGAAACATTGGCGACCCATTCACATCAATACAATAATGTTATTGTCGGGGGCGACTTTAATGTCGATTTACTTCTCCATAACAATCGTAAAGATAGCTTTCTTCATCTGTTTCAGTCCATAGATCTAGAAGTTATCACTAACTCCATACCCACTTTCTGTTGTTATAACAATCATTCTCTGTTAGACATGTTTTTTACGTCGGACAAAAACCGAGTACTATTTTTCGACCAAACGAACCCTCCTAGCTTCACTGATATGATTTACTTTTTATGAGCTATGATATATGTGTTAATGAGTGTACCCCGATTAAATCTTTCAGTTATCGGAACTATAACGACTTCAATTTTGAAAATTTTACGAGTTCAATTTATTATCTTGGAGCGAAGTTTTTTATATGTTGGATGTCGATGACCAGGTGAGACATTTTAATATGCTTATGCCTTTCCTTCATGATAGGTGTGTACCACTACTAAAGGTAAAAATAAAAAACAACTTAGGATGTCCTTGGATTACCCATCAAATATCACCCTTAATAGCCGAAAAAGAGTATCTCTACCGCCAATATCGCCGCTCGAAAACGAATCATGCTAAGAAGTTATATAAATCTGCGAGAAATACTGCTACAACAGCTATAAGGAATGCCAAGCGTTCTTATTATAGTCAAAAGTTTGACCCTGCAGTACCTTCCAATAGAATTTGGGCCAATTTAAAGATCGCTGGTATTTGTGGAAAGGAACCGACGACCTGTAATTTTGGGGCTGATGAGCTCAATAAGCACTTCATTAATACTTGCCAGATATCGTTCCAGACCACCTCAGCGCCTTCAAATGAAATATATACTAAAACAAATAACTCCTTTTCTTTTCGATGCATCGACTTACCTGAGCTGCTCTCAGCTATTAACTCCATAAAATCGAATGCCATTGGTCCTTACACTCTACATCCATCCAAAATTTATGAAATTTCTTCTCCCGCATATTTGCCACCGTATACTATATATTTTAAACACATGTTTATCCAAGGGTACCATTCCTATGGCATGGAAAGTTACCTCAGTACTGCCTGTAGCAAAAACGAATTCTCCTAATGCAATCACTGATTTCCGGCCTATTAGTATTTTGTGTTTTCTATCTAAAGTTCTCGAGATTGTTATGTCCATTCAAATACAGGAGTTTTTAAACACGCTGGCAATCTGGGTTCCGGACGCAACATAGTTGTGAGTCGGCGCTTCTTAAAGTAACTTCCGACATAAGAGCCGCCATGGATTCGAATCTGGTAATATACCTTGTTCTACTTGATTTTTCTAAAGCATTTGACCTTGTTGACCATAACATAATCCTTGATAAACTATCATTAAATTTCAATTTTACCCCTAGCGTCATAAAACTTATGCACAATTTCTTGAATGACCGCTGGCAGGCAGTGCGGGTCGGTGATAATGTCTCTTCTTCGCTACCTCTCTTGCGAGGCGTACCACAAGGCTCTATACTGGGTCCATTACTGTTCAGCCTCTATATCAATGATTTGCTAAGCGTACTGCAAGATTGTAATATTCACATGTATGCTGACGATGTTCAGCTTTACTTAAGTAGACCGGTTGCGCGTATTAATGATGATATCGCAAGAGTTTTAAGTTGGTCAACCGAAAATAGATTAGTAGTTAATGAGAAAAAGTCACAATGTATCGTCTATTATCCAGGAATTAAGAATCATGAATCATTAAATTTGCCTTGTGTTATGATGAATGGTACATGTCTTGTTTTTAGTCCTGCTGTTAAAAATTTAGGAATTACACTGAACTCCTCAATGACCTGCTGCAATCATGTATCTACCATTTTAAGAAAAGTGTACGGTGGTTTGCGTCGGCTATGGGTTTTTGCTAGCATCTTGCCGCTTAGCATTCGAATCAGACTTGTGAAATCCCTAATAATTCCTTTCTTCACGTACGGCAGTTTAATATTTCCTAAATTCGACTCTATTTGCCAACGTAAGTTAGACATTGCCTTTAATGATTGCACACGCTTTGTTTTTTTGTTGCGACGCCATGATCATATATCACCCTGCAAACATGTTATACTCGGCTGTACGTTATTGGTATACTTGAAACGTAAAATTCTTATATTTTTGTTTGGTGTTTTTCATACAGGCGGCCTTTTTATTTGGATGACCTTGAACTCAACTAGACACCTTAAACTTCTTGCTCCGCGTTTTTCCAAATCTGTAAATGAGTGCTCTTACTTCGTTCAAGCAATCAGACATTGGAATAATCTTCCTGAAAAAGTTCGGCGTGCAGTTGACCCTAGTGCATTCAGAAAGCTTGTAGTGACAAATGTATTGTAATTTTAATTTTTTTCTCTAATACTTTCACTATTTCTTTTTTCTTTTTTTCCTATCGTTATTGTTGATATTACATAATACCATTTCATTTTAAATTTTGTTTTAGTTTTTTCTTTTATTATTCCGTTGAACTAAATCCTATAATTTATTGTACTTTTAAATAAGAATTTATAATCTTGAAGTACTATTGAATAAATATTTATCTTATCTTATCTTATCTTATTCTTAAACTATTTAGCTCTTCTTTTAATGAACACAAGAAGTATATTGGCTTTTGAAATTATTTGATTATAGTCAGATTTGAAGCACACTTTGTTGTCCAGTAGTAAGCCGAGGTCCTCAATTTGATAAACACGGTGTAGTTGAGTTCCTCTTAGGGTGATATGAGGATGATTTACGTGAGAAGCTTATCACGTCGCATTTACTGACATCAAGCTCTACTTTGTTCTAAATGCACCAATGATCTAGCGCAATAAGCTTCGATTGCAGGAATGCGACACCTGCGGACGAGGTTACGGCATGATATATTTTTAGATCATCAGCGTACATCAGATGTGAAACATTTTCCAATACTTCTGATAGATCTGAGATGAAAACATTAAATGAGAGAGGTCCCAAGTGACTACTCCAGAGGACACTAATATTTCCTTGGAAATAAGACCTTGAAACTTAACAAATTAAGTTCTATTGTTAAGATAGGATTTAAGCCAGTCAAGTAAGGATCCTGTCACATCAATTTATTTTAACTTTAAAATTGTGATCAACTCGGTCGAATGCTTTGCTAAAGTGAGTGTATATTGTGTCAATTTGATGTCCATTTTCAAGTGTGCAGAACGTATCAGATACCAGAATCATCAGATTCGTGCTGCTGGTCATTAAGAACAGGGTTGATCATATTGGTCAATTTATAGCAGATAATTTTTACGAATAATTTCGGTATAGCTGATAGAATTGGTATACCTCTGTGGTTCTCAACTTTTCGTTTGTCTCCAGTCTTGTGGATGGGTGTGAAATGCGACGATTTCCAAGCCGAGGGGAAAGTTGCCAATGGCAGTAACTTGTTGAAAAAAAAATGTAAAGGTTTTAGAAGATGATGGGCACACTTTGATAAAAATAGGGAAGGAATAAGATCAGGACCTATGCCTTATTTGATATCAATAGTTTTGAGAGCATCGAGCACCTCAATAGACAAAGAGATATTATCAACAAGTGTAGGAACCGAAATGTTGGGTTCGCTGTGGGTTGAATCTGACTGGGAACCAAAAACCTCTTAAAAACGGTCAGCAAACATATCGCAGATATTACGGCGGCAGGAAGATTGCGTGATTCCATTGAACATGGTCACGGGATAACCCGAACTTTTTTGTTTTGTATTAAGAGATTCGAAAAATCTTTTCGGTTCTATTATGATATCTTCACCAATTTTACTTTATTATTATAATAATAAAGTATTGTGTTCGAAGAAAAAAAAAAATTTGCACCCTGAAATTTTTTTTTTTCGTGTTTCATGACTAAATTAGCCTAAAAATGCAAAAAAAAAAAATCCGTCTGTCTGTACGCCGTCCGCCGTACGCCGACGTGTACGCTCAGCGCACATTAACTCCCAAACGCTTCAAGATAGAAAATTCATTTTTGGGGGGATTGTAGATAGTTGCGGATCTCTGGCAATTAAACATTTTGTGGGGTGTATGGGTTCAAGGGGAGGCGGGGGGAGCGCTTAAACCGAAAAATACGAATTCAAATATCTCAACCATGGTAACAGCTAGGAAGCTTAAACTCAACATTCATATAGAGGGGTTTGTGGGACAACTTTTAAAAATAATTTAGTTTTCTTATCCATTGGGGTGCGAAAAGGGGGGCTAAGAACCAATTGTCGGCCGAATTTTTTTTTCAAATGATTATATCTTCGAAATTACTTATCGTAAAAAAATCATATTTAGAGACCGTTAAGGTCGCATATAGTTTCATCGGAACCAGCTCAGAAATCGGCTAATTATTGTAAGGGAGAGGGGCAGGGGGAGTGCAAGGAAAAACACTTAAAAATTAATATCTCAACTATCTCTTAAGCTATATAATTGAAACTTAAAACGTATATTAAGCTATACTAGGCAAAAAAAAAAAAAATATAACATGTTGAAATAATAGTAGTGGGAGGAAATGGGGAGCATTTCAAAAATGGCGCACTTCTCAAAATTACAAATCCTTATATCTCAAAAAATAGTATAGATATCAAATCAAAAATTTGTCAGATTGTAGAACCACATAATGGTTAATTTTGGTAAAAATTTTAAGTTGGGAGGTGTAAGATAAGGGAGGTGATAAGCAAAAATGTCGAAAAGTTTGAGTGATTTTTTTAGGGCTTTGGTGAAAGATTCAAAGTTAAAATATTGCATGTGAATACCTATATTTAAGGGGGACATCTGAGTAACTAAAAAAAAGCGGATTTTCTTTTTTTAGCCAAATGAAAGAGCCAATCAAAAATTCGTAAAGTAGGTTTTATAATAGTAGACACGAAGTACAAAATATAATTTTTTCAAATAAATCCAAAACAAAATTGCGGCTGTGCAGCATTTCTTCGTAGGCCCTTTTTTTGGAAGGGGGTCCATGGCCGGACAGCTAACGTTCTTAATTTTTGATCTAGAACAAAAAATCAAGTTTGGTTAGTTTCTATACATCAACAGCTATCGACACACGTAGGATTTTTGCGACATATTGGTTTTTCGCAAAATGGTGAGTGATCGAAAAAAAAGTTACAATTTTCACGAAAAAAAACGTCACCAAATTCTTGATAAAAAAAAGTAAGCAATATAAAAAAAAATCCTACGTGTGTCGATAGATTGAAAAATTTAAATTTTGAATATACTGTCAAAATATCAGATCGATCGGTTAAGATTTATTCGAGTTATGTATCCGGCCGTCTCAAAAAAAGTGGTTTCGAGAAAAACGCGATTAAAGTTTTAAGTACTGTAAAATATACCTGATATACCTGTGAGGCATGGAAAATTTGGACATTTCGACACTTTTGCCGGATTCTATCTTATGGTATATTATTTTTATGACCCTAAAGCATTTTTTAAGCGAAACAAAAAATTTTTGATTTTTTCAAAATTTTACTAAGATGTCCCTTAATGTACGTAGAAAAATAATAATAACTTGATCCATATTTACTATAAACCGATCCCCCCGGTCTAACGTGCACAAGGTGTTTCATGTGCATTGAAAAAAACACATAAACTGAAAATTTTTGAGTGAAATTTTAAGGTAGAAACTTGAAAATTTGCGAAATGCAGTTAAAAAAATCCCTAAATATACGAAATATTAACTGGTCGAAAACCTTTAACACTTCTACCCCCTCCCATACAAAATTATTTTTTCGACCATTTTCAAGAAATCAATTATCACCTAACTATTAAAAGCTATCAATTTGCAATTTTGCATAACAACTTACAGAAATAATTAAAATGGAATTGCGTTAAAAGTTTTAAAATCGCGCTTGCCCTTCTACCCCCTCCCATACAAAAGTATGATTTCGACTAATTTCATTAAATCAACTAATAACCAACAAATTAAAAGCTACGAACTTGAAATTTCGTACGAGCATCTTACAATAAAAATGAAAGAAAATTGCATCACACGTTTTACGATTCTCCTACCTCCTCTACCCCCTCCCATACAAAATTATTTTTTCGAGCATTTTTAAGAAATCAGTTATCAGCTAAAAGCTATCAATTTCAAATTTGGCAAAAAAACTTATAAAAATAATTCAAATGAAGTTGCTTTAAAAGTTTTGAAATCGCTCCCATACAAAACTATGATTTCGACCAATTTCATTAAATTAACTAATTACCAACAAACTAAAAGCTACGAACTTGAAATTCTATACAAGAACCTTACAAGAGACGCGAAATAAAACTGCCTATCAAATTTTACGATTCCCCTATATTCTTTACCCCCTCCCATACAAATGTTCGGTTTCATGAATGTAAAATACACCGAATTTTATGAAAATTCTATGCAACTTCGTCTATGAAACACATTCTATACAGAGAATATTGGACGTGATTCAAGCAATTAATTAAAATGCTATTAACATCCACCCATCCTTACTATTACCCCTCATAAAAACCTAAACTTACAGAAACGAATGAAATATTGTTAACAGTCCTGCCCAAGAACTCCCTTTCACTTAGCCTTCCCTAACCACTCTAACCTGCATATTGACTTTCCACTCATCCGCAACTTGTCCCAAGAATAATAAAGTTTCGCCCGACTTGTTGGCAGTTTATTTTTTTTACATAACACTCATACGCAACCCGGAACTTAGAAGAGAACTCTGAGGCCAACATGTCATAACATCTCTGAAGATTAGGAGTAATCACGCCCGTTTTCTTAAGTTTTCTAAATAGCTTATTTCTTCTATTCCGCAGTGCTCTGAGGTCTTTATCTAACCAGGGTTCTGAAACTTTGTCTTTTTGTTTTATTACAGGGACTTAATTATCGACAATTTTAAACATCACATTATAAAACGATGTTATGGCATTTTGAAGATCATTACATGACAAAAGGGAAGTCCAGTCTATCGAAAACAGTTCGTTATTAATGCAATTGAAATCAGCATTACGGAAGTCAAATACAATATTATTATTGTAAGAGAGAGCAAAATTAATGTTGTTGCATGGTAGTTCTTCTATGATAGCAGAGTGATGTTGTGTATTAGAGAAAAGACTCTCCACGTCAGAGGCAGGTCTGACAATCACTTCATGATGCGTCTGTAAAGATCATATCAAGCCATCTCCCATTTTTATTGGGAAAATGCACTACCTGATGTAAGTCGTTACTATATATTCTTAAAACCATACACTTATATGGGATGGAATAGACGAGGTGAGGGAATAACAAAATTTGTGATGCAGTTTTGTTAAGTTTCTTTTGAAAGATGTTCGTACAAAATTTCAAGTTTATAGCAATTTGCTGTTTATTATTTGATTTATTGAAATTGGTCGACATCATACTTTTGCATGGGAGGAGGTGGAGGGACAGAGGGGATTCTAAAAAATTTTAAGTTTTTTTATTTGAAATATTTTCAGAAGTGTTTGTACAAAATTTTAAGTTGATAGCTTTTAATGGTTTGGTGATAATTGATTTCTTAAAAATTATCGAAAAAATACTAGCAGTTTTGGAGGTACTAGTTAATATCTTACGCTTTTAAGCATATTTTTAAAATGAATTTTACGAGTTTTCAAGTTTATAGTTTAAAAGTCCACTCGAAAATCTTGAGTTTAAAAAAAAAAAAAAAAAACACGTGGAACATCTAGTTCATGTTAGGCCCCCTTTGGTGGATAACAGTTTTGGTTCAAATTAATATTTTTTCTTTCTGTATGTCAAATGTATGTATTCACCAGCAAAATTTTATTTATGTATCTGTCACCAGAGTCTTAAAAAAATAGTGAACATTTTCCTCATTTTGTTTCACCACATCGTTTCTCTTACGTCCCCCATTTTAAATCTTTATGAAAATTATAGATCTTATAGCTCCACAATTTCACAAAATTGCAACTTAATACTTCTTTTGAATTTTGAGATATAAAGTATTACGGTTCCACCGTAACATAGTGTGAAACCTGCAAATAAAAGAAACAATGAATGCGGAAAGTGTCGAAATTCTAATAGCTTACCTTGATCACGATCAGATCAATACGTCGCGTAGCCCCCGTTTCTGGGCCAAAACCGCATCTAGCATCCATTCCGCAACAAAAAAACTAGCTAAAAGAAATGATATATTAGATGAATAATCGAAATCCAGTCTTGAATTGTTATTAACTTGTTCCTTTTCTCTCTTTCAGGTAGTCCTGGCCCCTGTTACGGTGGAACCGTAACAATGTACTACATGGTCGACCAAACGAATGAAATACATATTAATTCTATAACACTGAAGCAATTGATCGCAATCGCAGTTAAGCATTAAATAATTGACAACAGCCCAGCCTTATAACCGACATTCCCTTAGTCTCCTCTATCTGCTACCAACATCACATGCATATTAACTTTCTCCTCATCCTCAACTAGAGTTAGTTCATGCAAGAAGGAGACACTGTATCAGAGTCTGGTATAAATATCATCTTCGACACCAGCGAATTCACCATCCTCAATTTACCATTCGTGGAGTGGTGAGATTAGTGGTTTTCTTTTGCCAGTTTTATCCACCCCAAGATAAATTGATCCTTAAAAATTTTTGTTTAAGACTTCTTAGTTATAGATTAAAAACTGCGCACAGTTCTTGATGTTAAGAATGTACCAAAAAAAGGAACCACACTTTTTTTAAATTCCGCTCCAAACGTCGGGCTTCACCTTTGCTAAAATATTACTATTTTAAAATTTTTTTATTCATACTATCATAAAAATAAATATTTGCCCTAAAATTTCGAATTAGAAATTTTCTTTATATCAGGCATAATTTAAAGACGCCGCCATTGCCTAATGACAAATTCCAAACTCTTACAGCTGCAGCATCTCAGGCGCAAATTATAAATCGTTGAAAAGTGATTTGAAATAATTTGATAGCTCTTGCAGAATCTTAGGCACTTCACTTCTTGGATCTAATCGACCCCATACACAGTAATACATCTAAGTAACATTAAAGACTATGAATAATATAAGATATCCTAAGCCTATAAAAAAAATTCTAACCAATTCTAGTGTGTTGAGAGTGACGAAAAGGCTTTAAACACCTATAGCGACGGCCGCTGATTGAATATATTGGATCTTGGATATGGGCTCGCGAGTTATAATAGATAATAAGGATATTACAACTAAATTCAATTAAGAATAATCATTATTCCAATTTCATTTCATTCAATATTCACACCATTACGATAAACTGCAGGCTTACATAAACAAAAGCATAAAATTCAAATCATTAAATAAATTCCTGACTCGTACAAACGAAAGCACGAAACTGATTCATATAAACAAAAGCACGACTCATCATTAAATGCCGACTCGTATAAACAAAGTCATCAGTCGGACTCATTGTAAAATTGCAGAATTGGATTTATTACAGACTTGCAGAAATAGAGATAAGAAAATAGTATATAAAAAATTAGAGTTGAAGTTCAGTTTCAGTTTTACTTCTAATTCAATAAGAATTGTAATTAAACTCGTTTAAACTTGCTAAAATAATAAAAGAATAATCAAAGTTAAAATTTGAGTTTATTTTTATTTAAAATAATCAAGTTTAACTACCGCAGTCATCGTTAGTAAAGTGAAAAAAAATGAAAGCAATGAGCAGCCTTTTCAAAGAAAGCGCTCGATTCCCTGTGGAAAACACTGCGGAATCTTAATAAAATAGTAAATATTCAGTTAGAAAAAATCTAATTGAAAAAAAAAGTTTTTGTAACTATCTCAACTTGAAATCAACTCAAGAAAACTTAGCTTGAAAGTACAAGGGAATATAAAACTAATTATAAAGTTCTGGAAAAATAAGGCAGAATCTGCGGCTTACCTTAAGGATATGGGTTCACTATTTAAAATCATGAAACAGTTGACGAACAGGAATTTCACCGCCAGCCACCTGGTGAGAGATGTCAACGGAACTCTCCTTAATATGAGTGAACACCAGTTGCGGCGATGGAAGGAATACTTCTCTGATATTTTGAACATCTTGTCAGAAGAAGATATTCCAGAAACAGAACAACTACCAAACATCTAGCCGCAACAATCCTCCATTAGGGACGATCCTCCAGATAAGGAAGAGATAGTTTCCACCATTCGGTCAATGGCGGGAAGGAAAGCTCCAGGTATAGAGATGGACTACCAACCGAACTCCTCAAAGCCGACCCGGAAATAACAGCCGATATACTCCTCCCACTCTTTACTGAGGTGTGGAATGAAGGAAGATATGCGACTGAATGGAAGGAGGGCGTTATTGTGAAAATTGCGAAGAAGGGCGACCTTCGGGATTGTGGCAATTGGCGTGGTATATGTCTATTTACTGCCGTATCAAAAATTATTGCTAAGGTAATTCTCAATCGGATCAGTGATGTCGTCGAAAGCACTCTCGAAGTTTATCAGGCTGGATTCCGTAAAGGGTCATCTTGTACCGACCACACAAATACCCTGCGGATAATATTAGAGCAGTCAGCCGAAATGGGTTCGCCACTACATTTCATGTTTGTGGACTTCGAGAAGGCTTTCGACAGCGTTAAGCGAGATTACATATGGAATGCTTTGCGTAGGAAAGGTCGGGTCTTGCATAGAGGAGAGCTGTCCGACAGCTTCCCTGTGCGAACGGGTGTCAGACAACGCTGCATATTATCACCAGCTCTGTTTCTGGTGGTAACAAATGACATCTTGAAAGCTGCACTGGAAGGTGGGGAAGGTAAAGGTCAATGGAAACTATTTAACATCTTAAGTCACCTTGATTATGCTGATGACGTGTGTTTGCTTGCACATAACCGTTCGGACTTAGAGTCAAATGTTCGCTCGTTGCATTCTAAATGCAAAGAGGCGGGATTGAAAATGAATGTGCGTAAAACCAAGTACATGCACATGGGTTCGAACGCAAGCACACCAATTGTTCCTAACGGACAGGATGTGGAAGAGGTGCAAGATTTTTGCTATCTCGGAAGCATTGTCAGCATGGACGGCGGAGCCGAAAAGGGTGCTGAGGCTCGGCTAAATAAATCTCGTCAGGCCTTCGGTATCCTTTCCCCTTTCTGGAGAATAAAAGAGATCTTCCTTCGCACGAAGCTGCGAGTTTTTGACGCATGCGTCAAATCTGTGTTGTTATATAGTTGTACTACGTGGAAAGTGACCGTTCGACTTAACAAGAAACTACAGACTTTCGTGAACCAATACCTTCGGCGCATTTTAGGAATATTCTGACCAGAAGTGATCTCCAACGACGAACTTTGGAGTAAAACTGGCCAGACTAAAATAGAAATTGAGATTCAAATGCGGAAGTGGCAGTGGATCGGTCATACTTTGAGGAAACCAGAGCGAAACATCGATAAGAAGGCTCTTGATTATAATCCTCAAGGAAGACGTCGGGTTGGTCGACCATGTAACATATGGAACCGAGCAGTTGAACAGGAGGCCAGAGGAATAAAGGAGTCCTGACAACAGCTTAAGGCCGATGCTCAGGATCGCGTCTTGTGGAAGAGTTGTTTCTGTCCTATGCCCCTATAGGGGGTTTTAGCAGGAATTTGATTGATGTTGAATAAAGTGCAAACACAAAAATAATAAAAAACATAACAGAATTATGATTGGGCATAAAGCCCAATCATATGATACTCTAAATGAAATTGGAAAGAGTTTATTGTACCGGAAATGTGTCATCTTAAATTATTTTAAATAGTGAATTGTGACTTTTTAATGGGAGGTGGTAAAAACTGAGGTGAAGGTTTGTAATTTTTGTATAAAACACCGAACGTAATATACAAAGTGTTTCATGCTGAATTTAAAGTTTATAGCTTTCATAATTTTCGAGGAAATTGAACAATTTTTGCCTGAATTTATGCATTTGCATAGGAGGTGGCAGAGAAAGTGGAGGGCTTTGGATGATTTTGTATATCCTTATCAACATCCTAGTCACATTGCTTTGTTACTCATATGTTCGAAGGAGAAATACTTTTCTTGAATTTTCAATACAAAAATTTGTATCGGTGGTGGTAGAAAGAGTGAAGCGAAGTTCGTATTTTTTTTAGTATTTATTGCAATTATTAAGGGACAATTGTGGCAAAATTTTAAGCTTGTACTTTTGCTAGTTTCAATGAAAACCGATTAAATGGATTTACCAAAATTGTGCATTTGTATGAGAGGGGGTGGAAGGAGTATTCGAATCAAAACCAAATTTTTTGGGCATCAATGATACCAAAGTATTTTTTTCATGAAATTTGTATGGGAGGGGGTAGAAGGAGTGGGGTGTGGGCCGTTCACGAACTTAAAGTTACTGTTTTACTAAAAATGATATATGAAAAATTTCAGCACAATAAATCAAAGCTTTCGAGAGTTATGTTGTAGACAGACGGACAGACGGTCACTAGGAATCGAGATTTTTGCGCGACAACAAATAGTTCTTTACCCTTGGCGACTCTGCGCGAGCATTATTTCTTAGCGTTACAAACGATAAAGCAAACACAATGTACTCTCAGATTTCATCTAGAGTATAAAAAGCTTATAAAATATTTGTGAACATTACTCGTTGCGTCCCAACAGGAACCAGTAAAATGTAAGACAGATAATGGCGAATCCTGGAGATGTTTTTTTGCCAATTGAATTCTCATTCGACGAACTACTCAAAGAAGTAAGGAAACTACACATATATACACCGGAATCAATAGGGAATACGCATTAACTTCCTGGCTGGATGAAGCCGAAACAATTTTCAACTTTACGCAACTCAGCAACCAACAATCATACATTTTCCGGCTAGTTCTTCATAAACTCCAGGAAGAAGCAAGGAATACAAGCCAAAAAATTCCAGAACCAACATGGCAGAATATTAAGGTGATCCTGTCCATCACATTTGACGTCCACGAAACTAATAGTCAATATAATTCACAAAATAAGTAATGGTAGTATTGATGATGTATATTATAGACTACAAAAACTATCACATGAATTAAATATTAAGACTCGTAAAGAAATCTGAATGTCGAATTCAATCCCGTCAGAAACGAAAATTTGGTCTTGAACAAATTCAAGTCACTCTTACCAGAATATAAAGCTTATTTATTAGAAATTAAAAATTCTGAAACGTTGAATCAAGCTTACAAAATGCTTAGTGAAATCCAACAAAATACTGACAGTAACGTAAAAAATAATTATTCAAATCCTCGTCAGAACTTTAATCAAAATCAAAATAATACCCGCCAATCTAATAACAACCAAAATAATCACAATAGAAATAACAACACTAAAATCCAATTTCAAATCAATAATAATCGTAATAAATGCAATCCAAATTTTAACCATGTTAATAATAAATACAACCCAAATGCTTATCACAACAATTATAATGGTTCCAATTTTAATAAACCTGAACCATACAAATAGAGAAAATGAAAATCGTAATACCACTTTATTCCAGAATATATCGTTTTCCACCCATCCACGAAAAAGAGATGGAAACTCAAATCATAGATATGTTGAAACAATCAAACCTTCAAATTCTCCGTATAATGCTCCCATATGGGTGGTACCCAAAAAATTGGACAACTCAAGGAAACAGAAAATGAGAATAGTTATTGATTACCGCTAACTAAATGAAGAAACTATTGATGATAAATTTCCAATCCCAAATATTGAGTCAATATTTGATAAACTTGGAAGAGCTCAATACTTCACATCCTTAGACTTGGCAAAAGGAGATCAGCGAACATGATGGTAACAAAACAGCCTTTTCCACCCAGCAAGGATATTACGGGCTTAATCGTATGCTTTTTGGTCTGAAAAACGCCCCAGCTACATTCCATAGAATGATTAATGTAGTCCTACGAGAACACATAACATAAAATATATGTAGTTTACTTAGACGATATTCTAATTTTTGCTACATTACTCCAAGAAATGGAAGTTAATATAAAGAAAATCATCGATTCTTTACATAAATTAAAAATACAAATAAATAAATGCAAGTTGCTAGCAAAATCTACCGAATATTTAGGTCATGTATTAACCACGGAAGAAATAAAACCAAACCCAAACAAAATAAGTACTATGTGAAATCTAGAAATTCCCAAAACTTCTTCAGAGATTAAGTCTTTTCTCGGAATTACCGGATATGATAGAAAGTTTATTAATAGTTATGCACAAATTGCATCCCCTTTTACAGACGCTTTAAAAAAGGGTAACAAAACAAACCCGGCAGATATAAAATATATGAAAGCATTCGAAAAGTTAAAAGATTTAATTAGAAATTATCCTGTTCTCAAACTCAGATTTCAAACAAAAGTTTGTAATGACCGCAGATGCTTCGAATAAAGCTATTGATGCAGTTTTATCGTAAAACGGACATCCGATTTCCATCGCGAACAAACTCTTAACGAGCATGAACGCAATCATTCTACTATAAAAAAGGTCCTCCTGTATATTGTATGGGCAACGCAATATTTTCGTCCGTACCTGTACGGTGTAAAGTTTGGTATTCGCACTGATCATCGACCTTTGGTATGGTTAAATTATTTCAAAGAACCGAATAGTAAACTCCAACGATGGAAAATCAGACTGAATGAATATAATTTCGACATATAATATGTGAAAGGCAAGGATAATAAAGTAGCAGACATCTTAAGCAGAATTAATGCAGACAAATATGAAGTAAACGTGTTAACCAGTAATAATAAACACGAAGCTATAGACAGGATACGAAGATCAGAACGATTTAATCCCTATCAAAGAAGGAATAGTAAACATTTATAAAACTCAAATATTGATAGTAAAGAAGAAACATAAAGAAATCAAAACAGTTAACAAAAGAAGAAAAATATATTAACAGTACTCCATTTTCTATCAAAAATTAGGAATATATTGTGTAAGAACGGTACATTACCTTTTATTCAAAGTATTGTCCATCACTAGCCACTACTTTTACCCATCTTTCTGGCACCATTCTGATACCACGTCGGAAGAATTCTTCATCTTTTGTGACTATCCATGAATCGACCCAATTCTTAGTATCTTCATATGATGTAAAGCGCTGCTTACATAGGCCATGTGCTATCGACCGGGACAAGTAATAATCGGAAGGGGCAATACCTGGTGAATATAGCAGGTGGAGTAGGACTTTCCAATTAAGTGTTTACAAATAGATTTTGACCGGCGCCACAACATGCGGCGTGTCTGAAGCAGTAATGGGCGCGTTTTTCCTTGAGTTTTCAGCATTAATTGTGTTCGGTAGAGAACTCCAGTAATGATTTCGCCCGGTTTGAGGAACTCATAATACACGACACCACGCTGATCCCAACAAATACACATTATAAGTTTTCGTCCATGAATATTTGGTTTGGATGTCGATGTTGAAGTATCGCCAGGTAGTCCTCATGATTTTTTCTTCTTTGGATTATTGTAGTGGATCCGTTTTTCATCACCAGTGACTATATGATGCGAAACTCCTTTCTTTTATGCGTGTCAAGCAGCATTTCACACATGCAAAATCGGCGTTAAACGTTTCTCGGCTTCAGTTCATATGGAATCCAATTTCCTAGTTTTTGAATCATTTACAATGATTTTAAACGATGTGAAATTGCTTGTTGAGTCACTTTTAATGTAAATGCAAGTTCTTCTTGCATTTGGCATGAATTTTCCTCCAATAATGGTTCCAATTCCGTGTCTTCGTACACTTTCGGCCTTCCGCTACGTTCTTTGTCTTCTACGTCAAACTTTTGAAACCACTCACGACAACTTCTCTTACTTAAAGTAGTTTCACCATATGCTTCTACAAGCAAAACTGCTCCAAATTAAAGAAGTAAACCAAAAGATCCCGCAAATGACGCATATTCGGCACAAAACTTGACATTTTCGCGTGAACAAAATTATGTGATCCTGATAAGTAGTCACTAATACTTCAAGATTATGTTGTTACCAGATGTCCAAACCTACGATATTAAGTTTTACATATGACAATTTCAACATAACCTTCTGGTGGGCCATCTTTGGGTTTTTATGAGGGGAGGAGTAGGGGTAATAGTAAGGGTGGGTGGATGTTATTAGCTTTTTAATTAATTGCTTGAATCACGTCCAATATTCTCTGTATAGAATGTGTTTCATAGACGAAGTTGCATAGAATTTTCATAAAATTCGGTGTATTTTACATTCATGAAACCGAGCATTTGTATGGGAGGGGGTAGAGAATATAGGGGAATCGTAAAATTTGATACGCAGTCTTATTTCGCGTCTCTTGTAAGGTGCTTGTATAGAATTTCAAGTTCGTAGCTTTTATTTTGTTGGTTATTAATTGATTTAATGAAATTGGTCGAAATCATAGTTTTGTATGGGAGGGGGTAGAAGCGCAAGCGCGATTTCAAAACTTTTAAAGTAACTTCATTTGAATTATTTTTATAAGTTTTTTTGCCAAATTTGAAATTGATAGCTTTTAGCTGATAACTGATTTCTTAAAAATGCTCGAAAAAATAATTTTGTATGGGAGGGGGTAGAGGAGGTAAGAGAATCGTAAAACTTGTAATGCAATTTTCTTTCATTTTAATTGTAAGATGCTCGTACGAAATTTCAAGTTCGTAGCTTTTAATTTGTTGGTTATTAGTTGATTTAATGAAATTAGTCGAAATCATACTTTTGTATGGGAGGGGGTAGAAGGGCAAGCGCGATTTTAAAACTTTTAACGCAATTTCATTTTAATTATTTCTGTAAGTTGTTACGCAAAATTTCAAATTAATAGCTTTTAATAATTAGGTGATAATTGATTTCTTGAAAATGGTCGAAAAAATAATTTTGTATGGGAGGGAGAAGTGTTTAGGGTTTTCGACCAGTTAATATTTCGTATATTTAGAGATTTTTTTTAACTGCATTTCGCAAATTTTCAAGTTTCTACCTTAAAATTTCACTCAAAAATTTTCAGTTTATGTGTTTTTTTCAATGCACATGAAACACCTTGTGCACGTTAGACCGGGGGGGGGAGTCCGTTTATAATAAATATGGATGAAGTTATTATTACTTTTCTACGTACATTAAATGTAGGTATTCACATGCAAAATTTTCATTTTGTATCTTTCACCAGAGCCCTAAAAAAATCACTGAAAGTTTTCGACATTTTTGCTTATCACCTCCCTCCCCTTACACCTCCCAACTTATTTTACCAAAATAACCATTATGTAGTTCTACAATCTGACAAATTTTTGATTTGATATCTGTACTATTTTTTGAGATATAAGGATTTGTAATTTTGAAAAGTACTCCATTTTTGAAATGCTCCCCATTTCCCCCCACTACTATTATTTCGACATGTTAAATTTTTTTTGTATTTGCCCAATATAGCCTAATATACATTTCAAGTTTCAATTACATAGCTTAAGAGATAGTTGAGATATTAGTTTTTAAGTGTTTTTCTTTGTACCCCCTCTGACCCTCCCCCTTACAATAATTAGCCGTTTTCTGAGCATGTTCCGATGAAACTGTATGGCATCTTAACGGTCTCTAAATATGATTTTTTTACGATAAGTAATTTCGAAGATATAATCATTTTAAAAAAAAATTCGGCCGACAATTGGTTCTTAGCCCCCCCTTTTCGCACCCCAATGGATAAAAAAATTAAATTATTTTTAAAAGTTGTCTCACAAACCCGTCTATATGTATGTTGAGTTTAAGCTTCCTAGCTGTTACCATGGTTGAGATATTTGATTTCGTATTTTTCGGCTTAAGCGCTCCCCCCGCCTCCCCCTGAACCCGCACACCCCCCAAAATGGGTATCCGCCAGAGATTCGCAACTATCTACAATCCCCCTAAAATGAACTTTCTATCTTGAAGCGTTTGGGAGTTAATTTGCGCTGAGCGTACACGTCGGCGTACGGCGTACAGACAGACGGATTTTTTCTTGTGTCGATCACAATACTTTATTATTATAACAATAAAGTAAAATCACGGAAACCCCAACAGACATTAACGAAATAATACACGTAGACATATTCTTTATTGGTAAACGACAATACTTCACCAACTTAGACAAATTTTCCAAACATCTATATATTAAAGAGATAACAAACAAAAATGCAATCACCTCTGTCCAACTTATTCAAGAACGAAACGCAAATTTAGGAAAACCAAAACAACTTATAGCATGCAACGAATTTAGCATGGTCAACGTTAAAGACTATTTAAAAAGATAAAATATCGAAATTCATTTCACTTCTCTAAAATCTCATACAGGTAACTCAAATATGAGTCGATGCCACAGTACATTATTAGAACAAACTATAATACTTAAATTATTATTGAAATTAACAGAACCCGAACTTAACATTGCAAATCAAATTCTGAAAGCTACAGAATATTACAATAACACTATACCTTCAGTAATCCAAAGAAAACCGATAGATGTACAATATGGAAAGATAGAAAAAGTCAAATTAATAAAGTACTAATTAATAAAAAAACTAAATGGATCGAGTACCATAATAAACAAAGAGAAAAACTACCAACTATAGATCACAGTCAAGTATTAATAATTATTATACTTACATTATTATTCATATTATATTTTTATTGTAAGAATCGTACTACAAAATTTAAAATTAATTTATACATAAAGATATAATTGTAGTGTCTGTCTGTTATCTATATGAATATAATTATAGTGTCTGTCTGTTATTTGTTTATAAATGGCTATAAATAAGTTTTTTACTTTATTTTAGTAATAACTAAAAATTTTCTCTGTCTGTCTGTCTGTCTTTCCGGTTTTCACGCAAAAACAGCTAAACCGATTGTAATGAAACTTTCACAGTTTGTTAGATGTGCACCGACATGTAATCTGCGTGTGGTCTTATTTCAATACCTTCAATACCGCCTTCCACCCCCTCCCATACAAAATGACTCATTTTCAAAAATATATACTAATCAAATTTTCTTCAAAACCATTGGAGCAAATCATTTGAAATTTAGAACATACTATTTTTATTAGAAATGTGATCTATGGTATACAAATTATTTGAATCAACTTACTCCTTCCACCACCTCCCATACAAACTGCACTTTTTCAAGAAAGGCTATTCACCAATTTTCTCAGTACGTGTAACTTTCATCGAGCTTAAATGTTGTACTTTATCCTTAATTTGCATTATTATTAATATCGGGAAAAAATTAACCGAGTGGCTTCATTCCTTCTAACCCCTCCAATACAATATGACGCGATTCCATGACTTTACAAAAATTCGATTTTCTTGAAAAGCGTGAATGATGCAGATCTGAAATTTAAAATATATCAATTGCGTAATGATTATAGTTGTTTCTCGAAAATTCACTTAAGACCACCCACTCCTTCCACCACCTCCCATACAAACTGCACTTTTTCATGAAATATTCTAAACTAATTTTCTCAGTACATATAACTTTCATTGAGCTCAAATTTCGTACTCTATCCTAAATTAGCATTATTAATATCGGGAAAAAATTAAACGAGTATCTTTACTCCTTCTGCCCCCTTGGGAGCCACATTTTATGGGTACAATGTGACTCAATTGCACGAATTTACGAAAATTCGATTTTCTTGAAAAGCGTAAATGATACAGACCTGAAATTTAATGTACATCAATTGCATGATGATTATAGTTGTTTCTCAAAATATCACCAAAAGCCCCCCCACTCCTTTTACCACCTCCCATACAAATTGCACAATTTCATTAAATTCAATGCACTATGTTTCTCAATACCTACTCAATTTTTGAAGCTTAAATTTGGTGCAAAACATTTTTATAGCTACTCTAGCATGATGTGAAACAAATTAGTTCAGTGCAGCCACTCCCAATACGAAATTTCATAATATCACAAAAATTTCGATTTCATCATGATCATGTATCGTATGATTGGCCTCTACGCACAATCGTAGTCCTGTTACGTTCTCAAGCTTAATGCTATTTTATTTGGCCTTTTTTTACTTTAGATGAAATCTGAGAGTATATTGTGTTTTCCTTACCGTTTGTAACGCTAAGAAATAATGGTCGCACAGAGCCGCCAAGGGTACAGAAATATTTGCTGTCGCTCAAAAACTTCGATTCCGAGTTGCTGTCTGCCCGTCTGTCCGTCTGTCTTCAGCATAACTCTCGAACGCTTTGAGCTATCGTGTTGAAATTTGTTGTGTGTCATTTTTAGCAAAAAAGAAACTTTAAGTTCGTGAACGGGCTACATCCCCCCACTCCCATACAAATTTCACGAAATTCCGAAATTTTCAGAAATTGATTTTTCTTTTTGAAAATATTTAAGCTATCGATTTGAAATTTGGGTCAAAGTATTATGATATAGATGTTATTAATATTACGGAATATTGATCCGATCCCGTCACTCCTTCTATCCCTTCCCATACAAATGCATAATTTTGAAAAATGCAGTTTTTCGATTTTCATTGAAACTAGCAAAGTTATAAAAACGAATTTTTGCCACAATCAATGTTATTATAATTTCAATCAGAATTGAAAATATTATCAACTTCACCCTACTCTTTCCACCCCCTCCCATACAAATTTCACGAAATTTTGAAAATTAAATTAAATTATTTTTCTTCAAAACTGTTAAAGCTATCAACTTGATATTTTGCATAACGTATAAAAATAGAAATATCAATAAAAGGAAAAAAATGGGTTTTGATCCGTACACTCCTTCTACCCCCTCCTATACAAATGTATAATTTTTGTTAAGTGAATTATATCGATTTCCATTAAAACTAGAAAAAGTATAAACTTAAAATTTTGCCAGAATTTGTTTTTTAATAATTGCAATAAATGCTAAAAAAAAATATCAGCTGCTCTTCACTCCTTCTACCCCCTCCCATAGAAATATCTGTATTATAAATTCAAGAAAAGCATTTCTCCTTCGAATATATTAGAACTATCGAATTTGAAATTGAATCAAAGCGTGGTGATAAGGATGATGATAAGCACTTTCAAAATCATCTTAAACCAGAAGGTATAATAATAATAATTTATTCATTCATCAAAAAATTGATTACTACATTTATAATAACAGTTATAATAATATAAATTAACAATATAAATAAATAGAATTAGGTACACAGAAATTTAAACTTTTTACAAAATCAAACATTATTAACATCAAGAAAGCTGACTTTTTACTTGTGGGACACTTATGTGAAAATGCAATTGCGAGAAGAAGTTATTGAAATCTCTTAATATGAATGAAACTGGTTCATAAAACCCATAGTTTGTGCGATGCTGCGGAATTCTACAAAGCTCATAATTTCGTAAAGGGCGATATGGAACATTGAAATTAATCATAGACAACAATTTGTCAGAGTCAATTATACCTGTAATTACTTTAAAACCAAAAACAACTCTGGCATGTATCCGCCTTTTCTCAAGGGAATCCATAGACAGCAGATTTAAACGATCAACATATGGCGGTAACCTGAGTGGATCGGACCAGGGAAGGCCCTGAAGGACAAACCTTAAGAACCGACGTTGAACTGCTTCGATCCTATCTATGTGAATGGAATAAAATGGTGACCAGATAGGACTAGCATATTCTAGGATAGATCGGACGAATGCACAATACAACATTTTCGTTGTAAAGAAATCATTGAATTCTTTCGATTGTCTCCTAACAAAACCGAGGATAGCGTTCGCTTTACCAGCAATGTGATTCACGTGATCATCAAAGGTAAAATTACAGTTGAATAGTACGCCCAAATCACGTACTTTGTCAGAACGAAGTAAAGAGCATCCATCTACAACATAGTCAAAATTCATTGATATTCTCTTCTTAGAATACGAAACAGCAGTGCACTTATTAATGTTGAGATGTAAATTGTTAAGTAAGCACCAGTAATGAAAACGCGAGATATCACTTTGCAATAATAGACAATCATTGCTGCTGGAGATAATCTTAAAGATTTTCGCATCATCCGCATAGAGAAGAATGTTCGAGTTAGAGATAAACGAACTCACGTCATTGATAAAGAGAAGGAATAGAAGTGGACCCAGATGGCTACCTTGCGGCACGCCAGAAGTATTAAATATTTCATAAGATAAGGCTCCACGAAAGTATACTTTCTGAATGCGATCATTAAGATACGACTTAATCCAAAGGACGAAAATATCAGGAAAACCAAGCAGGCGGAGTTTATGCACAAGAATGTTATGGTCAATTTTGTCAAAGGCTTTACTGAAGTCAGTGTATATACAATCGACCTGCTTCCCGTTTTCGATAGCAGAAAGACAGAAGTTTGAAAATTCCATAAGATTAGTTACAGTGGATCTGCCTTTGACAAAGCCATGCTGGAATGATCCAATAATCGACTTAGAATGGAAATACATTACATCACACACAATGTATTCAAATAGCTTAGCAACACATGGAAGATTCGCTATAGGCCTATAATTTTTTACATTGTCTCTTTTACCAGACTTAAGTAAGGGCATTATAGTTGAGTATTTCCATGACATAGGAAAAACTCCACTACGAAGCGATGTATTAAAAAGATACCTAAGGATAGGTAAAAGGGATAAACTACACTTTTTAATCACAGAAGAAGGAACACCATCTGGTCCCCTGGAGAAATTAATCGCAAGTTTATCAATGTATTTCAAAATAGTGGAGTCGTCAATGAAAAGATCTTTAGGAACCAAGGACGAAGAAGGAAACTTTGACATGTGTTCAAAGTTGCCAACGGATGTTAGCGGCGTACTGTAATTGAAGGCGGTCCGGAAATGGTTGGAAAATAAGTTGCTAATTGTAGTAGGATCAGCACTGAGTACATCATTAAAAAACATACTGGAAGGGTAACCATCAGAGTTTTTCTTCGCTTCTTTTCCTCTGCCACCTCCCATTCAAATGCCTCAATTTCAGGAAAACTATGTCCAATTGAAAATAATTAAAGCTACAAACCTTAAATTCAGCACGAAATATTTTGCATACGACATTAGGTGTCATATCTAAAAATTACAAACATTCTTCCTCTCCTTCTATCACCTCCCATACAAAAGTCACTATTAATTATTTAAAAGAATTGTAGGTGACATATTTTCCGGTACATTGAACTCTTTCTCATTTCATCTAGAGTATCATATGATTGGGCTTTACGCCCAATCATAATTCTTTTATGTTTTTTAATTAACACAAGCTATAACTATTCACATTTCCTTAATGCTCTTCAATACGTATATGATCTCAAATCACGGGATTGATTTGAGCGCGAGCCTCTCCCATTCAAATGATAATTTATGGTTCTGATTCAAACAAAATACAAAACATTGTGTTCATTCTCTAGCCATAAGATTCTTTGATAATCTTGATGACTAGCTGCGATTAATATTTGGCTAGACATTTTCTCAATATCAGCCGTAAACACGAACTGATGTCGCCGCAATTGTAAACAGATTGAGAATATTTCTCTCTGAATTGTAGGTCCAGGAAGCAAATGATCATTCAAGGAAGAGCCATTTGACGATCTTAAAGATCCATCGAACACTACATGTAGCTTGGTAGTTGTGCTATCTTCCTTAAAAACAGCATGATGTGGAAGTTAGTAGGATTTCGGGTTATTAATTTCATTATGTGGTATCCGAGTCATGTGCCCAACTGACAGAGTTGATAGAATTTTCAAGAGGGATTGAAGATATTTCTTTAAACGGAAGTTCAACTACATATCTTCCTTTATTATTCCTCGCATGTGTGGTGGAATAATTATCAGCCTTTAGTTCATCTTTAAATAGATGAGATACAAAAGAAACCTCTATTTCCCAAAATCTTCTCAAAGTTAAGTCTACATCAGCACAAGCCAAATTTGATGCACACGATGTTATTGGGACATTGGAAGAAAGAGTCAGATAATTGCAGCTGACTGGCTACAATCCAACCGGAAACTGTAGATATTGCTGACAGTTGACTACCAGATGATATTGAACAGATGATCGCAGCCCAAAAGAATGTCGATCTTACTTTGAATGTGAAGATTTGTATCCGCAGGTTAAAGATGTGCCAAATGCGCAAGCGAATTTGGCTAAATATGCGAGTTGGGAAGCACAGCGTAGAACGTACGCTGTTATTTGTAAAGACTTCTAATTAGCACGTGATTTGTGTAAAACAGAAGTGCGTCCTCGAGTAAATCCAGCGTTGATCGATGATAATCCATTAATTGCGACGCGTGCATGATTCCGAGGTAGTTTTAAATGTTGCAGACACGGTTCCGATATGAACGATAGTTGTGATCCGGTTTCCAGAAGTACTTTACAGGGTTGGTACTTCCCATTATTATCACGAACAAGAACCAGTGCCGTTGGTAACTGACTGCTTGTATGAGTCAAATGATTATTTAATAGTGCCTGCACTTTCGATTCATTTGAATCCGAGGATATCGATGGAATTGAACCGATTGATGGTTGCAATTCCGTTAACAGATTGGCAGCACTTAATTGTCGATTATTCGTAGTATTGTTTATTTCAGGATGCAACAGAGTGTGATGTATTTTATTGCATTTCTGGCAGCGATGTTTCGAACGACATGATATAGACGAATGCCCGTGATTGCTTACGAATGTACGTTTTGATTCTATATCAACAGAATTAAATTCATCGCACCACATCAGAAAATGATTTTCCTTACATTTAGGACAAACCATTCTGGTTAAAGAAAAGTGGCAATTCTTCGAGGAAGATTTCTGCTGCCCAATCTTGTTAGTAGTAACAGATGAATGTGATTTCTCAAGCGTTTCACAGCATCTCCCCAAAAATTTCAAAAAAGTACTGAGAGAAGAAAGATCTTCTGTATTTTTCTCAGCCAATCTTTATCGAGTTTTTTCGTCGACCTTGGTTAATAAGATGTGAATTAATCAAATATCTTTGGTCTCAGCTTCCGGACCTAATGCTCTAAGTCCTCGAATAGCTCAACAGCTGTTCCGGATAAAGTTCTAAATGCCGCGGCAGAATTGGAGTCCGAGAATTGAAGCGATAAAAGTTTATTAACGAACGTCTTGGCAATAGGATACTTTTACTTTATTATTCTAATAATAAAGTATAGTGATCGAGACAAGAAAAAAAAAATTTGCTATCCTGAAATTTTTTTTTTCGCGTTTCATGACTAAATTAGCCTAAAAATGCAAAAAAAAAAAAAATCCGTCCCGCCGTACGCCGTACATATGGACTCATATCTCCGAGACTGTTAAAGGTAGAATGTTTGTTTTTGGGTGGATTGTTGATTGAGTAAGTGAGCTCTATTTTCTAAATTTTGGGAGGGTGTTGGGGGGAAGGGGGAGGCGGGGGGAGGGAAAAAGGCGAAAACTTCACTTGCTAATATCTCCACCACGAATGCAGATAGAAAGTTGAAAATTAGTTGAGATATACAGAAGGTTGTGGAACAGATTTGAAAAATAATTTAATTTTTTTTATCCATTGGCGTCCGAAAAGAGGGGGCTAAAAGCAAATTGTCGGCCGAATTGTTTTTTCAAATGATTATATCTTCGAAATTACTTACAGTAAAAAATTAATATTTTGGGACCATCAAGGTGTCATATAGTTCCATCAGAATCAGCTTAGAGAATGGCTAATTATTGTAAGGGGTCGGGAGGGGAGGGGGGGGGGGGTGCAAAGAAAAAAAACTATCTCTTAAGCTACGTAATTGAAACTTAAGGCCTTTATTAAGCTATACTAGGAAAATACAAAAAAAAATTTAACATGTTGAAATCATAGTAGTGGGGGAAAATGGGGATCATTTCAAAAATGGCGCACTTTTCAAAATTACAAATCCTTATATCTGAAAAAAGAGTACAGATATCAAATCGAAAATTTGTCAGATTGTAGAACTACATAATGGTTAATTTTGATAAAAATTTTAAGTTGGGTGGTGTAAGGGGACGGAGGTGATAAGCAAAAATGTCAAAAATTTTTAGTGATTTTTTTAGGGCTCTGGTGAAAGATACAAAGTTTAAATTTTGCATGTGGATACGTCTATTTGATGTACATAGAAAAATAATAATAACTTGATCCCTAATTGTTATAAACCGACCTCCCCCGGTCTAACGTACACAAGGTGTTTCATGCATTGAAAAAAACACATAAACTGAAAATTTTTGAGTGAAATTTTAAGGTAGAAACCTGAAAATTTGCGAATTACATTTAAAAAAAAATCCTTAAATATACAAAATATTAACTGGTTGAACACCTTTAAAAGTTCTACCCCCTCCCATACAAAATTATTTTTTCGACCATTTTTAAGAAATCAATTATCACCTAACTATTAAAAGCTATCAATTTGAAATTTTGCATAAAAACTTACAAAAATAATTGAAATAAAATTACGTCACAAGTTTTGAAATCGCGCTTGCTCTTCTACCCCCTCCCATACAAAACTATGATTTCGACCAATTTCATTAAATCAACTAATAACCAACAAACTAAAAGCTACGAACTTGAAATTTTGTACAAGCACCTTACAATAGAAGCGTAATAAGACTACGTATCAAATTTTACGATTTCCCTACCTTCTCTACCCCCTCCTATACAAATGTTCGGTTTCGTGAATGTAAAATACACCGAATTTTATGAAAATTCTATGTTACTTCGTCTATGAAACTGACATTCTATACAGAGAATATTGGATGTGATTCAAGAAATCAATTAAAAAACTATTAACATCCACCCACCCTTACTATGTATCACCCCTCACAACTCCCCTCATAAGAACTCAAACTTGCATAAATAAACGAACGACTACTGCCCTGCCAAAGAACCTTTCACTTAGTCTTCAATAACCACTCTAACCTGCATATTGACTTTCCACGCATCTATAACTTGTCCCAAGAATAATAAAGTTTCGCCTGACTTGTTGGCAGTTTATTTGCATTTGGTCTCCATCAACTTAGTCTTGTTCGGAATTCCTATGGAAGACATCTTGACATGGTTTTTTATGCTGACTACTGTGCTTGTTTCGTGGTAGAGAGCTTATCATCAATATTGATTATTGATGTCTTACACCCTCCGATTAACATATTTTTTATTATTGACGAGGAGCATATTTTTAGTCCTAGCGAGAAAGTACTATCTTTGGATTTTAATAAAGCCGATTTTTTACGGTTGGACTATCTTATATCTACCTTCAACTTTGATGAAATGTAGAATTAACCCAGAACCAGTTCTGCTTGCCCTAAAAATGGCAAATGGACTCTCACTGGATCATTGGCTTATCACCCGTGATCTTAAGACCTAACTGATACGAGAAACGGGTACACCGCCTCGGATACGGACTGATTCTACGGTAACGACTTTTGGAATTCGAAAACGGACTGTGAATGGCCGCTGGAACGATTTTTGAATGACGAGGGAAGAGCTGGGGTTACTCGGTCCTTGCACCTCCAATCAGTGATCGACCTTGAAATGGAGCAGTATAACATCGAAATCTTGGGCTTAAGCGAGGTCAGGTGGACAGGATCAGGAGTAGAACGAACCCCTAGCGGAAACACTATTCTGAACATTGGCCCTGAAAGTGAAGCCAAAAATGGCGTCCTTACACCGAGAGCGAGAAACAGTCTCATTAGCTGGGAACCAATCTCGGATAGTACTATTGTCGTCAGGCTCGCGACCAGTGCCAGAAACGTCACAATTCTGCAGTGTTACGCATCAACTAATACCGCAACATCTGGTGACAAAAAGGAGTTTTATAGCCAACTGTGTGCCAACTTCGAAAGTGTTCCAAGAGGTGATTTTATTATCATCTCAGGAGATATGAACGCCCAGGTTGGATGAGACAACACTGGACTAGAACACGTCATGGAAAGGCATGATAACTCTTGGGTCGGCGCGTCACGACCTTGGGTTAAGAGGCCCGAAAACGGCGAATTGTTTGTGGAGTTTTGTAGTACTCGGCAAATGGTCATCGGAGGGACCCTCTTTCCACACAAGAGTCATCATAAAACATCTTGGGTTTCCCCTGAGGGTGTTACTCAGAACCATATGAAATGAAACGCAAGCTTAATGTGAATAAACTCAGAGATCCCAACAAAAACGCGAATACACCACTATTCTACGCGAAAACTCATCCACATTGGGGTGAATATGAAATGCGCACATTGGACGCTAATTGGGAGGCAACCAGAAAACTTTTCTGACTAGTGCTGAAGAATCTGTGGGATATGTGCAAAGCGGTAACAAGGTTGGCAATCAGAAAAAATCATCTCTCAACCCGATGTCACCAACGAACGCCCGACCTGAGGCAGAACTACCGCGATGCTCATATACAGCTTAAAAAGGCTGTTAGACGCGACAAGAGGAAAGCCATTAAAGATCTGGCAAACAAGGCAGAATCTGTGGCTTACCTTGGGGATATGGGTTCACTATTCAAAATCATGAAACAGTTGACAAACAGGAATTTCACCGCCAACTACCTGGTGAGAGATGTCAACGGAACTTTCCTTAATATGAGTGAACACCAGTTGCGACGATGGAAGGAATACTTCTCTGATATTTTAAACATCTGGTTAGAGGAAGATATCTCAGAAACAGAAAAACTACCAAATATCCTACTACAACAATCCTCTATTAACGACGATCCCCCAGATAAGGAAGAGAGAGAGTTTCCGCCATTCAGTCAATGGCGGGAAGGAAAGCTCAAGGTATAGACGGAATACCAACCGAACTCCTCAAAGCGGATAACAGCCGATATACTCCTCCCACTCTTTACTGAGGTGTGGAATGAAGGAAGATATCCGACTGAATGGAAGGAGGGCGTCATAGTGAAAATTCGGAAGAAGGGCGACCTTCGGGATTGTGGCAATTGGCGTGGTATATGTCTACTTACTGCCGTATCAAAAATTATGGCTAAGGTAGTTCTCAATAGGATTAGTGATGTTGTCGAGAGCATTCTTGAAGTTTATCAGGTTGGATTCCGTAAAGAGTCGTCTTGTACCGACCACACAAATACCCTACGACAATATTAGAGCAGTTAGCCGAAATGTGTTTGCCACTACATCTCCTGTTTGTGGACTTCGAGAAGGCTTTCGACAGCGTTAAGCGAGATTACATATGGAATGCTTTGCGTAGGAGAGGTATTCCAGATAAGGTCATAGCTATGATTAAAGAATCCTACGAAGATGCAAGGTGTGAGTGCATGGCGTTTCACTGCAAATCCCAGATTTCAAGTAAAAAACATGGTTTTGTCAAAAATAGGTCAACAGTCACTAATCTGATAGAGTTTACGAATAAATCCATTGTGGATATTGAGGAGGGCAAGCAGGTGGATTGTATTTATACTTATTTTAGTAAGGCTTTTGATAAACTACCCTATTCCATTTTTTGTTGAAATTAGACTAAGTCATATCTATTTAATAGGACTTATCAAGTTCTCTTTCGTGATTGTACTTCTCTGCCATTCACTGCGCATTCTGGTGTACCTCAGGGAAGTCATTTGGGGCCACTATTGTTTCTCCTGGCCATTAATGATGTTGCCTCTGTTCTTAAATACTCAGAAGCACTTATTTCTGCAGATGACATTAAGATGTTTAGGTCCCTTAGTTCCAACTTAGACAATTTTCTTCAAGAAGATTTGATTAATTTTAGTATTTGGTGTCGCCACAATGATCTCCGTTTGGATTTCATGTTATGTCATTTACTAGGAAAGTCTTGCCGTTTATAATAATATTTAGTCTTAATGACTGTATTTTGGATCGTGTCAACTCTATAGTTGACTTAAGTGTTACATTTGACCATATAAATAAAATTGTGCAGAAAAGTAATTCTATATTAGGTTTCACCACACGTTTATCTAAGGAATTTAAAAATCCCTTTGTTAAATTGATTCTTTTTAACACCTTTTCAAGTTTGGTCTCCTTATTATGATGAGCACATTGGCAGAATTGAATCAATTCAGCGTAAATTTGTGAGAATTGCCTTATGCCACTTTAATTGGAATGACAGAGTTCGTCTTCCTCCTTTTATCGATCGGGTTAAGCTATTAAATATGTCATCACTCTCGAAACGACGTGAGGTAGCTGATGTCGTCTTTGCTCATCAACTTCTTACAGGGTTAGTTGATTTTTCCACACTTTTGGGTTTGATGCAGTTTGCTGGTTGGTTAATTTTTACCAAAGCAGCCTAGTCTTCTACAGATATGTTTTCACCAGACAAATTATGGTATGATGAGCCAATTTTGCGTCTCGCGAGAGAAGTTAATAAGAATGCTGATGTATTTGACTTCTCTATTGATAGACGTAGACTTAATGCTAGTTGATACCAATTTTTTGTTAATTTTTTCTGTTATTTTATTTATGTACTAGCGATCGCCCGCGACTTTGTCCGCGTAAGAATCGCAATAATAACATTTTTTGAGAATGTAGTTATTAGTACATTATGTCGGATAAATAATCTGCTTAGTTTGATGGCTCTTTGAACACAATGCTTTGTATTTTGCTGGAACCAGAACCATAAATTATTAAGAATGAAACCATGATACTCGCATTTCTATGGTACAGGCTTGTGATCAAATCACACCCGTGATTCGAAATCATATGTATACGTGTTGAAGAGCGTTAAGGACATGTGAATAGTTGTAGCTTGTGTTAATTAAAAAAAGCCCAAATAAAATGACATTAAGCTTAAAAACATAACAGGACTTCGATTGTGCGTAAAGCCCAATTATATGATACTACCGATGAAATCGAAATTTTTGTAATCTTAAGAATTTTTGTGTGGGAGTGATAGAAGGGGTGACAGTACTAAATTAATTTATTTCACATCACGCTAGAGTAGCTATAAAAATATTTTGCATCAAATTTAAGCTTGAAAAACTGACTAGGTAACTTGAGAAACTTAGTGCATTGGATTTAGTGAAATTATACAATTTGTATTGGAGGTGGTAGAGGAGTGGGAGGTTTTTGGTAATTTTTCCAGAAACAACTAAACTCACCATGCAATTGATATCTTTTAAATTTCAGATCAGTTAGATTCACACTTCCAAGTAATTCGAGTTTTTGCAAAGTCGTGGAACTGTGTCACATTGTAAGGAAAGGGATAGAAGGAGTGGAGCTAATCGGTTGATTTTTCCCGATAATAATAATGTTAATTAGGGTATTAATACAAAATTTTAGCTCGATCAAAGTTATACGTACTGAGGAAATTGGTTTAGAATATTTCATGAAAAATTTTGTGTAGGAGGTGGTGGAAGGAGTGGAGGGTTTTTAGTTATTTTTGAGAAGCAACTACAATCAATTATCATTCGGTTGATATATTTTAAATTTCAGAACAGTAACATTCACACTTTTCAAGAAAATCGAATTTTCGGAAAGTTGAGGATTTGTGTCAGATTGTATGGGAGGGGGTAGAAGGAGTAAACCTAATTGATTATTTTTTTCCTGATATTAATAACAATGCTAATTTAGGATTTAATACATGATGAAAGTTATTCATACTGAGAAAATTGGAATAGAGTTTTTCATGAAAAAGTTTAGTTTGTATGGGAGGTGGTGGAAGGATTAGTGGGAATCAAATTATTTATATACTTGAAGATTAAATTCATAAAAGAAATGATATATTTTAAATTTCAAATTAATAGCTTTTAAAGTTTCCATGAAAATTTGATTATTGTAAGTTTTGGAAAATGAGCCACTTTGTATGGGAGGGGGTAGAAGGCGTGAGGGAAGTAAAATAAAACCTAATGGAGATTACTTTCCGAGGTAGACCTAATAATCTGTGAAATTTCCATTACAATCAGTTCAGCCCTTTTAACGTGAAAGCCAGAAAGACACACAGACAAAAAAAAATTTTAAAAACGTATTTTCCTGCTTAGTTATTGTCCAAATAAAGCAAAAAAAATATAAGAAAATAACAGACAGACACTACAATTATATTTATATGTATAGATGTATAGATTTGGTGTAGAGATGTTGTTGTTTGTTTCGTCCTTTCACTAAATGATGAGCCAGAGGATAATTCGATTTCCATCTTTTAAATTTGGAACCGATTTATTGCAATTTCCTTGCATTAAGGAATTCTGATAGTGATAATCTCAAATCACGGGATTGATACATACAAATACGAGTATCATAATATAATAATTTATGGTTCTGATCCCAACAAAATACGAAGCATTGTGTTCAAAGAGCTATTAAACTAAGCATGAATGTATTACTAACTACATTTTCAAAAATTGCTTATTATTGCAATTCTTACTCAGACAAAGTCACAGGAGATCGGTAGTATAATATATAAAATAAATGTTAATGGTTTGGTAAATGTTTTCGTAGTGCATTTCGAATTGAAAGAAATCCGGAAATTTTTTCTTTCAATATAAATGTTATTAAAACGGGATACGTGGAAAGCAGCTGCAACTTTAGTAATAGCACCGTGTTCTAATTTTTCTTTGTTCTACGTTAATTGTAATAGTTGTTTCAAGATACCATGACGTTGATTTTTAGTAAATTTCTTCGATTTGACATCCCTTCTTTGTAAATTCACGTTATTTGGGTTAAAATTTTCTATTCCAAAATTACAGCGATGACTATCTTATTTTTGTAGAAAAACTAGTTTTGGTCTTCAAAATTCAACTTAACTCAGAAGCAACGCTTGTCAAATATATTAGGTTATGTAGCTATCAATGTAACAAATTCCTGTTAAGACCCCCTATAGGGGCATAGGACAGAAACAACTCTCTTCCACAAAGCGCGATCCTGCGCATCGGCTTTAAGCTGTTGCCAGGACTTGTTTATTCCTCTGGCCTCCTGCTCAACTGCTCGCTTCCATGTGTTACATGGTCGACCAACCCGACGTCTTCCTTGAGGGTTATAATCCAGAGCCTGTTTTGCGATATTTTGCTCTGGTTTCCTCAAAGTATGACCGATCCACTGCCACTTTCGCCGTTGAATCTCAATACCTATTTTAGTCTGGCGAGTTGTACTCCAAAGTTCGTCGTTGGAGATCACTTCTGGCCAGAATATTCCTAAAATGCGTCGGAGGCATTGGTTTACGAAAGTCTGTAGTTTCTTGGTAAGTCGAACGGTCACTTTCCACGTAGTACAACCATATAACAACACGGATTTGACGCATGCGTCAAAAACTCGCAGCTTCGTGCGAAGGGAGATCTCTCTTAACCTCCAGAAAGGGGAAAGGATACCGAAGGCCTGACGAGCTTTATTTAGCCGAGCCTCAACATCCTTTTCGGCACCGCCGTCCATGCTGACAATGCTTCCGAGATAGCAAAAATCTTGCACCTCTTCCACATCCTGTCCATTAAGAACAATCGGTGTGCTTGCGTTCGAACCCATGTGCATGTACTTGGTTTTACGCACATTTATTTTCAGTCCCGCCTCTTTGCATTTAGAATGCAACGAGCGAACATTTGACTCTAAGTCCGAACGGGTATGTGCAAGCAAACACACGTCATCAGCATAATCAAGGTGACTTAAGATGTTAAATAGTCTCCATTGAAGACCTTTACCTTCCCCACCTTCCAGTGCAGCTTTCAAGATGTCATTTATTACCACCAGAAACAGGGCTGGTGATAATATGCAGCCTTGTCTGACACCCGTTCGCACAGGAAAGCTCTCGGACAGCTCTCCTCTATGCAAGACGCGACACCTTGCATCTTCGTAGGATTCTTTAATCATAGCTATGACCTTATTTGGAATACCTCTCCTACGCAAAGCATTCCACATGTAATCTCGCTTAACGCTGTCGAAAGCCTTCTCGAAGTCCACAAACATGAGATGTAGTGGCGAACCCATTTCGGCTGACTGCTCTAATATTATCCGTAGGGTATTTGTGTGGTCGGTACAAGACGACCCTTTACGGAATCCAGCCTGATAAACTTCGAGAGTGCTCTCGACGACATCACTAATCCTATTGAGAATTACCTTAGCCATAATTTTTGATACGGCAGTAAGTAGACATATACCACGCCAATTGCCACAATCCCGAAGGTCGCCCTTCTTCGGAATTTTCACAATGACGCCCTCCTTCCATTCAGTCGGATATCTTCCATCATTCCACACCTTAGTGAAGAGTGGGAGGAGTATATCGGCTGTTATTTCCGGGTCCGCTTTGAGGAGTTCGGTTGGTAGTCCGTCTATACCTGGAGCTTTCCTTCCCGCCATTGACCGAATGGCGGAAACTATCTCTTCCTTATCTGGGGGATCGTCCCTAATAGAGGATTGTTGCGGTTGGATGTTTGGAAGTTGTTCTGTTTCCGGAATATCTTCATCTGACAAGATGTTTAAAATATCAGAGAAGTATTCCTTCCATCGTCGCAACTGGTGTTCACTCATATTAAGGAGAGTTCCGTTGACATCTCTCACCAGGTGTTTGGCGGTGAAATTCCTGTTCGTCAACTGTTTCATGATTTTAAATAGTGAACCCATATCCCCAAGGTAAGCCGCAGATTCTGCCTTGTTTGCCAGATCTTCAATGGCCTTTCTCTTGTCGCGTCTAACAGCCTTTTTAAGCTGTATATGAGCGTCGCGGTAGTTCTGCCTCAAGTCGGGCGTTCGTTGGTTGACATCGGGTTGAGAGATGATTGCCAATTTGGCTTTTTTCCGATTGTCAACCTTGTCCCATGTGTCTTGCGACATCCAGGGTTTCTCACCGCTTTGCGCATATCCCACAGATTCTTCAGCACTAGTTAGAAAAGTGTTTCTGGTTGCCTCCCAATTGGCGTCCAGTGTGCGCATTTCATGTTCACCCAATGTGGATGACTTTTCGCGTAGAATGGTAGTGTATTCGAGTTTTTTGTTGGGATCTCTGAGTTTATCCACATTAAGCTTGCGCTTCATTTGAAGAATTTGTGGTCGTCGGATAGCTGCTGTACACAATCTCAAGCAGGCAACCATCAGGTGGTGATCGCTCCCCACGTCAGCTCCACGTTTCGCTCGCACATCGAGGAGACATCTTCTCCATCGGCGACTTATAGCCAAATGGTCGATCTGGTTCTGAGTAACACCGTCAGGGGAAACCCAAGATGTTTTATGATGACTCTTGTGTGGAAAAAGGGTCCCTCCGATGACCATTTGCCGAGTACTACAGAACTCCACAAATAATTCGCCGTTTTCGGGTCTCTTAATCCAAGGTCGTGAAGGGTCGACCCAAGGGTCACCATGCCTCCCCATGACGTGTTCTAGTCCAGTGTTGTCTGATCCAACCTGGGCGTTCATATCTCCCGAGATGATAATAATATCACCTCTTGGAACACGTTCGAAGGTGGCACTCAGTTGGCTATAAAACTCCTCTTTGTCACCAGATGTTGCGGTATTAGTTGGTGCGTAGCACTGCAGAATTGTGACGTTTCTGACACTGGTCCTGAGCCTGACGACGATAATCCTATCCGAGATTGGTTCCCAGCTAATGAGACTGTTTCTCGCTCTCGGCGTAAGGACGAATGCCACGCCATTTCTGGCTTCACTTTCAGGGCCAATGTACAGAATAGTGTTTCCGCTAGGGGTTCGTTCTTCTCCTGATCCTGTCCACCTGACCTCGCTCAAGCCCAAGATTTGGATGTTATAGTGCTCCATTTCACGGTCGATCACCGATTGGCGGTGCAAGGACCGAGTGACCCCAGCTCTTCCCCCGTCATTCAATGTTCGAACGTTCCAGAAGCCAATCATAGTCCGTTTTCGAATGCCAAAAGTCGTTACCGTAGAATCAGTCCGTATCCGAGGCGATGTATCTGTTTCTCGTATCATTTAGGTCTTAAGATCACGGGTGATAAGCCCATGATCCAGTGAGTGTCCATTTGCCATTTTTAGGGCAAGCAGGACTGGCTGTGGGTGAATTCTACAGCCCCCATCCCAGAGGGGGATAGTTAGCTCAGGTCCGTGGAGTCGCTAACTCCAAAGATAGTTGCAGGAATTGGTAAAACCTCATACTACAACTACCCCCTTGCGGGGAAATGTAAACAATACCAATATAATGATTACTTTCAAAATTCAAGATAATCTAAGAATTTCTTTCAAATGTGTACAATATTTTCGGACAGAGTAACTTTTTCTCCTAGACTAATCCAGCTTATCGACTTTAAAATTGATGACGAAATCTGAGAGTATATTGTGTTTGCCTTACCAATTATAACGCTAAGAAATCATGCACGCAACAGAGTCACCAAGGGTACAGGGAAATTAGTTGTCGCTTAAAAATCTCGATTCTGAGCGACCGTCTGTACGACTCTCTACAACGTAACTCTCGAACGGTTTAGCCTTCCTTGCTGAAATTTGTTTGATGTAATTTTTGTCAAAAAGCTAACTTTAAAGTCGAGAGTGGCCCACATCCCCCTACTCCTTCTACTATCTCTCATACAAATTTCATAAAATTTCGAAATTTTAAGAAATTTATTTTTCTTCGAAACTATTTTATTAATTATTTCCACTTAAAATTAGGTCAAAATAAAATTAGGTCATTAAAATCACAAATTATTGATCCTCCTGCCATGCAAATGTACAATTTCGGAAAAGTCAAAAGTTAAGTTTTTGCCTAAATTAATTTTATTATATTTGCAACCAGTTTTGGAAAAATTATCAGCCTCACCTCACTGCTTCTACTCCCTCCCATACAAAACAAAACTCTGAAATTTCAATTAAAGTAGTTTTGTGGAAAGTATAATAATAGAAATATCGAAGAAAAATTTTGTTTTCATTCGTATACTTCCTCTACTCCTCCCATACAAATGCATTATTTTGGTAACTGCATTGTATCGATTTCCATTCAAACTAGAAAAGGTTCAGTCTTAAAATTTTCCAGAATTTGCCCGTTAATTATTGGAATAAATGCTAGCAAAATTATCAGATTCGCTTTACTCCTTCTACCTCCTTCCATACAAATATTTACATTTTAAATTCAAGGAAAGCATTTCTCCATCAAACATATGCGAGCTATCGACTTTGAAATTGAAACATAGCGTGGTGATGAGGATGCTGATAAGCAATTTCAAAATCATCAAAAACCCTCTTTTCCTCTGCCACCATCCCCCAAATACCCCAATTCCAGAAAAACTATGTCCAATTTCTTTAAAAATAATGAAAACTACAAATTTTAAATTCAGCACGAAATATTTTGCATGCCACTTTCGGTGTCATTACAAAAACTATAAATTTACGACCTACCTGCCATACAAAAGTCGCTACTCGACAGAGTATGAGATAACTTACTATGTTTTTTCTTCGGAACTGTCAAAGCTATCGTTTTGAAATTTTGAGCAAAGTATAATAATGCAAATATCATTACAGCAGAAAATTTTTGTTTTGATCAGTACACTCCTCCTACCCTCTCTCATACAAATGTAATACAAATTTTGGTAAATGCATCATATTCATTTCCATTAAAACTATGGTAGAGAAAGTAGAAACTTTAAATTTTGCCAAAATTTGTCACTTAATATTTGCAATAAATACTAGAAAAAATATCGATTTCGCTTCTCTACTTCTACCGCCTCCCACACAAATTTCTATTTTATAAACTTAAGAAAAGCACTCGTTCTTCGAACAAATGAGATCTATCGATTGAAGAAAAACATCGTGATGAGGATATTGATAAGCTGTTTCAAAATCATCCGAAGCCTTCCACTCCCTTTGCCACCTCCCATATAAATACCCCAATTCCAAAATAAAACAGTGCCCAATTTCTCAGAGTTCATATAGACTCTAAAAATTTGCACATTATGACGATCGATTTCTTATTCATACTAACTATCCTCAATATTAAAAAAAACATATCAGGACTACTATTGGGCGTAAAGCCCAATAGTGTGATACTCTAGATGAAAGAGAAATTTTTTGATTTTAAGAAATTCTGAAGAGGAAGTGGTAGAGGGAATGACGGCATTGACCTGATTTTGTCACATCACGCTAGAGTTATTATCAAAATGTTATATACAAAATTTCGGATTCAAAAATTTAATAGGTACTGAGAAAATTAGTGTATTGGATTTAGTGAAATTTTGCAGTTTGTATGGGAGGTGGTAGAAGGAGGGTCCTTAAGGACTTTTTAGAAATAACTATAAACATCATGCTTTTGATATGATTAAATTGCAAATCAGTGGCATTCATACTTTTCAGGAAAATCGAATTTTTGTAAAGTTGTAAAATTGTGTCAGATTGTATGGGAGAGGGTAGAAGGAGTAAAGCTAATTTTTGTAATTTTTTTTTTTGGAATTATTAGTGAATTCTAAATAAATTTTATGTGCTCAATTTCAGTTCGATAAATTTTCTACGTGTTGAGTAAATTTGTTTAGAGTATTTCATGAAAAAGTGCGGTTTGTATGTGATTTGGTGTAAGGAAGAGAAGGACTCAAATAATTTTTATTTAGATTGAAATTATCATAAAAGTGATATATTCCAAATTTCATATCAACAGCTTTTATATTTTTCGAGGAAATCCGTTTAATGTGAAATTGTGTCATTTTGTATGGGAGGGGGTAGAAGGGGTAAAGATAATCGTCTAATTTTTGTTGGTATTATTATTATCAAATTGCGAAATTGTGACATTTTGTATGGGAGCTGATAGAAGGGGTAAATATAATCGTCTGGTATTATTCATAATTTAAAATAAATATTTAGTGCACAATTTCAGCTCGATAAATCTTATACGCACTGAGTAAATTGGTTTAGGGCATTTCATGAAAAAGTGCAGTTTGTATGGGAGTCGGTAGAAGGAGGAGGAGGATAAAAATAATTTCCAAACAGTAGATTGACATCACCATAAAGGTATTATATTCCAAATTTCAGATCAATAGCATTTATACTTTTCGAGCAAATACGTTTATTGTCGAATTGCGAAATTGTGTCATTTTGTACGGAAGGGGGTAGAAGGGGTGGAGCGATTTCGCCCGTTCACGAGCTTGACTTACTATTTTGTTAAAAACGACGTGTACAAAATTTGAGCTCTGTAGCTCTACGCGCTCTCAAGCTAGAGAGGATAAGGACGGACGGACGGACGGACGGATATCCGGTTTTGAGATTTTCGGCTGATTATATGAACTTCCGCATCATCCATTTTTTCTCTGAGCTTTATTTCTTGGCGTTGCAAACTTTGTGGCAAACTTATAATACTCTCAGATTTCATATAAAGTATAAACATTTTCAATCCAGCGGGTTTTTCTGTTTGAATACTTTAAGTTGCACTACCATTTCGTGCCTAGTAGTTGTCCGATTCAAGAGAAATTTTCTTCCGGTCTTACTTTATCATTTCGATAATAAAGTAACGTGATCAACTTGGACAAATAAAAATTGCTATCCCGCATTTTTTTTTCACGTTTCATGGCTTAATTAACCTAAAAACGCAAAAAAAAAAACGTATTTTTTTACGCCATACACCATCCGCCGTACGTGTATGCTCAGCGCAAAACTCCCAAACTCTTGAAGATAGAAAGTTAATTTTTTGGTAGATTGCAGATAGGTGCTGTCGTCAGGCGGAAACTAGTTTTATGGGGTATTGGGGTTAAGCGGGAAGCGGAGGAGGGTTAGAACCAAAAAATACGAATTCCAATATTTCAACCGAGGTTCTAGCTTAGAAGCTGAATATCGCGAGGCAGGGGGGTTTGTGGGACAAACTACACTTATAATTTAATTTTTTTTATCCATTGGGGTACCAAAAGGGGTGGCAAATTAGTGTAAAGGGAAGGGTCAGGGGGCAGTCAAAGAAAAATACTGAAAAATTAATATCTGGACCATCTCTTAAGCTAAGTTATTGAATCGAAATTGTTCCCTTCAACTATAATAGCGGAATATCAGGAAAAAATATCGTAACATTTGGATATTATAGTAGCGGAGGAAAAAGGGGAGCATAACAAAAATTATGAGCTTTCAAAATTTTCAAAACGTTATAACTCAAAAACCGATTCAGGTATCAAGTTAAAATTGTCAGATTGTGGACGTCCATGACCTTTAATTTTGGTACAATTTAAATCGGGAATATAAGGGGAAGGAAGTAATGAGCCGAAAAGTTGAAAACTTTCATTAATTTTTATAGGGCTCTGGTGAAAGATACAAAGCTCAAATTTTGTTTACATCCATTTGATATACATAGAAAAAAAAATTTGAAACAGGGAATAAAACACAAAAATTCAAAATTTTTGGATTGAAATTTTAAGCAAGAAACTTGAAAATTTTTGAGATTCATTTAAAAGATATGCTCGAAAGATTAAGATATTAACTGGTCGAACAATTTTCAAACTTCTACCTCCTACCATACGCTTTTTCAACCATTTTTAAGAAATCAATTACCACTCAGCCTTTAAAAGGTATAAAATTGAAATTTTGTACAAACACTTCTAAAAATATTTAAAACAAAGTTGCATCAAAGATTATGAAGTTTCTTTTGCCCTTCTGTGATTTCGACCTATTTCAATATATCAATTAATAACAATCAAGTTTAAAGCTACCAATAGAAATCTTGTATGAACACCTTTCAAAAGAATGCTTTCGATAGCGTCAAGCGAGATTACATATGGAATGCTTTGCGTAAGAGAGGTATTCTAGATAAGGTCATAGCTATGATTGAAGAATCCTACGAAGATGCAAGGTGTCGGGTCTTACATAGAGGAGAGTTGTCCGAGAGCTTCCCGGTGGGAACGGGTATCAAACAAGGCTGCATATTATCACCAACCCTGTTTCTGATGGCAATAAATGACAAAAGCTGCACTGGAAGGTAGGGAAAATAAAGATCTTCAATGAAGACTATCTAACATCTTAAGTCACCTTGATTATGCTGATGAAGTGTGTTTGCTTGCACACAACCGTTTGAACTTATAGTAAAATGTTCGCTCGTTGCATTCTAAATGCAAACAGGCGGGACTGAAAATAAATGTGCGGTAAACCAAGTATATGGAGATGGATTATAATACACCGATTGTCCTAAACGGACAATTTGTGAAAGAAGTGCAAGTTTTTTGTTATCTCGGATGCATTGTCAGCATGGACGGCGTAGCCTAAAAGGATATTGGGGCTCGTCTAAATGATGTTCGTCAGGCCTTCGGTATCCTTTCCCCTTTCTGGAGATTAAGAGAGTTCTCCATTCGCACAAAAATGCGAGTTTGTGATGCAAATCCGTGTTGTTATATGGTTGCACTACGTGGAAAGTAACCGTTCGACTTACCAAATAACTGCAAATTTTTGACGCATTTTAAGAATATTCTGGTGATCTCCAATGACGAACTTTGCAGTACAACTGGACAGACTAAAAAAGGCATTGAGATTCAAAGGCGGAAGTGGCAGTGGATCGGTCACACTTTGCGGAAACCGAAGCGAAACATCGCCACACAGGCTCTGGATTATAATCCTCAAGGAAAACGTCGGGTTGATCGACCATGTAGCACATAGAAGCGAACAGTTGAGCAGAAAAACAGAGGAATAAACAAGTCCTGGCAGCAGCTAAAAGCCGATGCTCAGGATCGCGCCTTGTGGAAGAGAGTTGTTTCTGTCCTTGTAGGGGGTCTTAACAGGAATTTGATTTGATTGACCTTTCAAGAGAAATGAAATAAAACTACGTCACAAATTTTACAATTTCCTCACCTAATCGACCTCCTCTCATACAAATGTTTGGTTTCGTGTATACATAATACAACGAATTTCATAAGAATTCTAAGCAAATCCGTTTATGAAACTAACATTTTATACAGAGAATTTTGAACGTGATTCAACCAATCTCTTAAAAACTTATTATCGTCCACCCACACCCCTAAACAAATCTAAAATTGCATAAATAAACGAACGATATATTGACTGCACAATATGCACTGTAGGTATTGATTGTAATTTCATTTAAGTATTAAATAATTGACGTGGCAGGGATCTCCCCGTTGACTTACATACATGCAAATATTCCCAATTTTGATAATTTTTGAAAACATGTGAAAAGCGAATTTGGTATTTTAGTTATAATATTTTATTAAATAGGAAAAGAGAAGTTATCAAACAAATTCAGATAGAAGTTTAGATACAAATTTGGATACGGGTTAGGCACGGATTTAGATAGCGATTTAAGTATTTGAAATTGAAAGTTCTACGGCTGAAATGTCTACGTCCGCGGTGGTCGGCAGTCAGTTATCAACTGACTTCAAATCCATTCCCACACTCGGTCATCCATGATACTCGTCTGCCCCAGGCAAGTCATCTGGAGCTTCTGGAGAGTTCGCGATGTCGTCGGCGAATTTGATCCATGGCTTCATCTTGTCTACGCTAGTGTTCGTTAACTTTGGGCCTTCGTGCTCTCCAACTTTCTGCATATCATAACGGTCGAAGCCTTTAATTGACGTAACTCGAGAAGGACCAAGGAACTTTGGTTTAATCTTTAATCCTGTGCCAAACTGTACTCTTTCTATAGCAACAAGACAAAAATTACAATTACAACTTGTCTTCGTTTTTTGTTGAAATTCTTTGAATTTTCAGCCTGCATTTTTGCTATAGCCTCCTTTGCCTGATTGTGCAGTTCTGTCCGGGAGTCCTCAAATTGTTGAGATAAAGCTTCGTCTATTATTTCCAATAGTCGTAAGTCTTGTCCAGAGTTCATCTTTATGCGATCATTAATTGAAAGGGGGACATCCGTATCGACCAATGATATGTTGAATTTACAGCTTTTTTAACGTTCTTCATATTTGTGAACCATTCTTCGGGTTTTGCAATCGAATATTTCGTTAGAGCTGATATAACAACAGCATGAAGACGCTCGATCTGACCATTTCCCCTCGGCACACCAGTGGTCACAAGATGCAATTCGATGTTGTGTTCGGTACAATATTTTTTAAAGTTTTGCGATACGAAAGCCCCTCCTCGGGCAGAAATTAAATGAAGTCGATATCCAAATGATTCAGCAATTACCTCCATCTTCTGCAGGACTTCATCAAACGCTAGCGTTTTTGTCGGAAAAATTCAACAGAATTTCGTGATCAATCGATAACAGCCAGAATATATCGATAACTCTTCTTCGATTCTTGCATCGGTCCCAAACGATCGCTATGAAATGTGGCTAGAGGTACATCTCCTTTTGGAATTGGGTACAGAAAACCATCTGCTTTTTCTCGTTTTCGGTCGGATAAGCTGCATTTCACACAGCTAGAAACGCAACGTTCGATACGACGGTCCAGATCGGGAATATATAGTTCGTCAGCTAACATGTCCTTCATTTTTTGTACACGAAAATGACCTCTTTCGTGAACCTCCCGAATTATGCCTGACCTCATAGATTCTGGAACGACAAATAAGCTATTATTATTGAGAATTTTACAAAAAAATACCATGATGCGTCGTGAAATCTTTATACGGCTTGTCCTTCAACATTTCGATAATTGGTAACAGGGTATCGTCATTGTGCTGCGCCTTGCTTAATCGCTTTAGAAAATCGTTATCGTTTTGTAGGATCATTACAGTTGGGTTGCGGCTTAAAACATCTACATGTCTCATGCCTGTTCCTACGCGATGCTTAACGCAGAAATCAAATTCTTCTAGCAGCATAAGCCATCTAGCCACTCGCGTAGTTAAATCTTTTTTCTGCATGGTGCATTGGAATGCCCTACAATCCATGACAATTTTGAATCTTTGTCCAATCAGATATATTCGAAATTTTTTAACGGCCTCTATGACTGCTAAGACCTCTAACTCGTAGCAGGAGTACTTCTTGTCAGGATCCGTCGTGCTTTTAGTCATGTAGAAAATGGGATGCATTGAATTGTTTTCATGTCGCGCTGAATAAGAACAGCTCCGTATTCTGTTGCATACGGATGCAATTCTGTTCGAACACCACATTTGAAGATTTTTAGAACAGGATTAGTCGTCAACGCATTTTTCAGATCTTGTAAAGCTGCTAATTCCATTTCTCCCAAGTCGAAGCTAGCTCCCTTCTTCGTAAGCTCTGTCAACGGTCGTGCTCGAGTCGCGAAGTTCGGAATAAACTTTCTAAAATATCCAGCGAGTCCAAGGAAACTGTGTAGTTTTTCAGCATATTCGGAACTGGGAAGTTAATAACGGCATTCTATTTAGTGACGAATGACGTGAATTTACAGCTATTCTCGTCGACCCTCACGTGAAAAAAGCCATTCTCCAAATCGATGATACTAAAAAACGCCGCATCTCCAAGTCGATCAATTTGGTTCTCAATCACTGGTAACGGGTATCGATCCTTGAAGATTTTCTTTTTAACCGCTCGGTAGTCTATGCACAATCTAAAGCTGCCGTCTTTTTTCTTTACCAGGACCACCTGACTCGCATAGTCCGATACGCTCTCCTTTATGATTCCAGTCAGCATCCAGCATTCAACCTGCTCGTCGATTATTTTTCGCTCAACTGGTGGGAATCTTCTAGGTGGACGATAAACAGGTTCGTTATCTGTTACGGCAATCTTCATTGTTATAAGTGATTCTTTTGGTTCTGTCGGCACGTAGTTGGATATTAGCTTCTGAACTTCGGAACGCACATCAGAGTTCAATTTTGCCATGTCGGCGCTGAATTAATCGTCTTGGTATACTTCGGCACTTATTTGCAAGAGAAAACAATCAGTTGAATCACGTGCGTCCTTCGAATCTTCAGACGGATGTTCCACTTGGAGTTTGGTGGCAGTCACTTTACCATTGGCAATATTGACAACCGCTTTGTTCAAAAGGTTCATACCGATAATGATGTCAGGATTAACGCAATTGTTGTCCGCAATATAAAATTCGTTGTCATCGAACTCTGCGCCATTTATACGAACATCGGCTCTGCTAAGACTGTCGGTAACAATATTCGATCTAATGCCAGTTAACGAACAACGCGAAGATTTTGACAAATTACGCGGGCGAATTATAGTTAGGGACGACTTTTTTATTACACAGACATCGCTGCCAGTGTCTATTAGACCGGTGAAACTCACGCCATTTAAGTCAACGGGGCAATACGACGTTCTCGCTTTACGGACACAATTAGTTGACGGTTTACTATTAGGACAGTCTATTCGCTTATGCCCAAACTCATTACACCCAAAACACTTTGGTTCTTTAGTTTTATTCGGGCAGCTGTGAAATTCGTGATCGGAAGATCCGCAGTTGTAACCATGTCTCTCTTTTTTAGCCACACCCGCCTTTTCTACTTTCATCGGTCTATCGGCATTTGGACGATTGCCGGAGGCACGCTCGGTTTTCATTTTCTCGTATATCTAAAGCCTTTCTTTAAACTCAGGGATCGTTTTGTTAACTGTTGAATCCTTAATCCCGTCTACCACATATTGAAACACCGAGCTGCTATCTACCTGCGCTTGGCTTCCAATGTCGATCATACGGTACAAATGTTCCCGATACGATTTACCGTTGTGTTAACTGTTGAGTCCTTAATCCCGTCTATCACATATTGAAACACCGAGCTACTATCCACCTGCGCTTGGATTCCAATGTCGATCATACGGTACAAATATTCCCGATACGATTTACCGTTTCGTTTTTTCTCGTAACGAAGTTTGCAATGTACGTCGCAACTAGAGAGCATGTCTTGAAATTCTTCGGTTAGAGCGGTTTTAAGCTGGAGATACGATTGTCAGGGATCATGCCCTGACGATATTGCATGATGTTGAATCGACAGGTCATTGTCTTAATGTATAAATTCAACATCATGCAATATATCAGCACATGCCATGCGTCCACGGGACGCAAAGTTGCGAAAACTCACATAGTGTTGAATATCCATAATATTGGAAAAATGTACAATCAATGTATATTCGACACCATGTGAGTTAAGCGACCTTAGGATCGCCGGCATGTGCGTCCGGTCGTCAGCAATATTGACCAGATAGAAAAGTAAAAATTAGGATCGATCGAAGATTTGGATTGTGGCTCTGATTGGGAGTAGATCAAAGAGAGTAATAAAGAAAGTAATGTGAATAATATAATAAATGAAGTGTGTAACAAAATTATTACTTGTGAACATTATAACATATAATACTAGTTTTATTTTGGTAACTCGACCCGACACGATACATGTTCAGCTTCACACTCGACAAACAATTTCGCTTCGCCCGAAAGAGATTTTTTAAGAAAAACGAATTTTACTTTATTATTTTAATAATAAAATATTGTGATCGACACAAGAAAAAAAAAAAATTTGCCACCCTGAAATTTTGTTTTTTCGCGTTTCATGACTAAATTAGCCTAAAAATGCAAAAAAAGAAAAATCAGTCTGTCTGTACGCCGTCCGCCGTACGGCGGTGTGTACGCTCAACGCACATTAACTCCCAAGCCCTTCAAGATAGAAAGTTCATTTTTGGGGAGATTGTAGATAGTTGCGGCTCTCAGGCGGACACCTATTTTGGGGGTGTAGGGGTTCAGGGGGAGGCGGGGGGAGCGCTCAAACCAAAAAATACGAATTCAAATATCTCAACCATGGTTACAGCTAGGAAGCTAAAAATCAATATACATATAGAGGGCTTTGTGGGACAACTTTTAAAAATAATATAATTTTTTTATCCATTGGCGTCCGAAAAGGGGGGGGGGCTAAAAACAAATTGTCGGCCGAATTGTTTTTTCAAATGATTATATCTTCGAAATTACTTATTGTAAAAAATTCATATTTTGGGACCATCAAGGTGGCATATAGTTCCATCGGAATCAGAGAGTGGCTAGTTATTGTAAGGGAGAGGGTCAGGGGGGGTGCAAAGAAAAGCACTTAAAAATGAATATCTCAACTATCTCTTTAGCTGTGTAAATGAAACTTAAAACGTATATTAATCTATACTAGGAAAATACAACAAAAATATAACATCTTGAAATAATAGTAGTACAGAGAAATGGGGAGCATTTCAAAAATGGCGCACTTTTCAAAATTACAAATCCTTATATCTCACAAAAAAGTACAGATATCAAATCGAAAATTTGTCAGATTGTAGAACTACATAATGGTTAATTTTGGTAAAAATAAGTTGGGAGGTGTAAGGGGAGGGAGGTGATAAGCAAAAATGTCGAAAATTTTGAGTGATTTTTTTGGGCTCTGGTGAAAGATACAAAGTTTAAATTTTGCTTGTCGATACATCTATTTAATGTATATAAAAAAATAATTATAACTTAATCCATAATTGTTATAAGCCGACCCCCCCCGATCTAACGTGCACAAGGTGTTTCATGTGCATTGAAAAAACCACATAAACTGAAAATTTTTGAGTGAAATTTTAAGGTAGAAACTTGAAAATTTGCGAAATGCATTTAAAAAAAATCCTTAAATATACGAAATATTAACTGGTCGAAAACCTTTAAGACTTCTACCCCCTCCCATACATTATTTTTTCGACCATTTTTAAGAAATCAATTATCACCTAACTATTAAAAGCCATCAATTTGAAGTTTTGCATAATAACTTACAAAAATAATTGAAATGAAATTACGTTAAAAGTTTTGAAATCGCCTTTGCCCTTCTACCCCCTCCCATAAAAAAGTACGATTTCGACCAATTTCATTAAATCAACTAATAACCAACAAATTAAAAGCTACGAACTTGGAATTTTGAACAAGCACCTTACAATAGAAAAGAAAGAAAATTGCGTTACAAGTTTTACGATTCCCCTACCTCCTCTACCCCCTCCCAAGCACAAAAGAAGCGAAATAAAACTACATATCAAATTTAAAGATTCCCCTACCTTCTCTACCCCCTCCCATACAAATGTTCGGTTTCGTAAATGAAAAATATATCGAATTTTATGAAAATTCTATGCAACTTCGTCTATGAAACACATTCTATTCAGAGAATATTGGACGTGATAAATATTGTTAAATTGACAACAGCCCTGCCCAAGAACTCCCTTTCACTTAGCCTTCTCTTACCACTTTAACCTGCATATTGGCTTTCCACTCATCCGCAACTTGTCCCAAGAATAATAAAGTTTCGCCCGACTTGTTGGCAGTTTATTTGAATATGTGTCCATCGAAACGCTTTTGCATATGATTCAAATTCACTTAAATACGATATCACGTTTATGGTGTCCGTACCAGAAAACTTGCGGATTACTACGTCGGTAATGTTGAAGTTAGAAACGCGATCGTCATTAAAAGACATTTGCTTCGAAGAGTATACGTCCACCGAAAAGTAACTTCTTTGTAAAAACTTCCTTTGTTTCTTTTTCAGAGAGCGTGTCGCAACCTGCCTGTGCACTGTCCGAACTCCAGCAATAGACCTCAGTTCCAGTTTTCTGTTGCAGTTATTCGTATTTTTCACACGCACCCGAAAAATGTGAAAAGCGAATTTGGTATTTTAGTTATAATATATTATTAAATAGGAAAAGATAAGTTATCAAACAAATTCAGATAGAAGTTTAGATCCAAATTTGGTTAGGTACGGATTTAGATAGCGATTTGATTATTTGAAGTTGAAAGTTCTTCGGCTGAAATGTCTATGTCCACAGTGGTCGGCAGTCAGTTATCAATTGACTTCAAATCCATTCCCATAGACATATGTATGTTATAGATCTCGAAAATCTAAGCAACACGTACTTTTTTTATCACCAGTAATGAGCATTTCGATTTCCGTGAAAGCACTCGATGGATTTCAGTGATATTTGACAAGAATTTATATCGTGTGAGCACGATCCAAAAGCAATATAGTCTGATAAGAGTGCACCCATAAAGGGGTAAACACCCCTTAATTTTCTTAATTTTTAGTTTGTTTGTAAACAAGTTAAAATTAAGGGTGGCTTACATTTTATGGGGATGCTTTCTTATCAGACAATATTGCTTTTAGATCGTGCTCACACGATATATATGTTTTCTTACCAAGTATCATTGAAACCCATCGAGTGCTTCTACATCGAAAATTAAGTCGATTATTAGCCAAACTTTGAGGGGGGGAGGCAATTTATGTTTCCTTGTTAGTCTTCCTTATCCACCCTTACCTGTGTATTGGCTTCTTACGCATCCTAAGCTTGTCCTAAGAATAATAAAATTGCGCCCGACTTGTTTGCAGATATTTTTGTCGACTGTAACAAGATTAGACTGTGGAAGCAACATTTGAACTTTCTGAAAATAAATAGGGGCTCCCTATAAAACACAAATAAAGCTTTGACTAGCCTGTTGGGAGAGTTTTGCTTAAAATTAAATGTTAATAAAATTGAAATGCAGTATTATAGTGCTTAGTAAGTGTACCGTTTTGCTTCATTTCAACCCAAATATCTAATAATTTCAATGTGTTTATATTTGCAACAGAACAGGTCTTCCGCATTCTCGAGAAAGTGCATGCTGCTTGCATATTTATGGTTACTCCCAATAGATATGATGGCAAATATATCTGACTGACACTTAATTATATACATCCAGTCAGTATGCCTTATGTTGACTGCGAAATGCAACTTTTTTGTACGTGCGACGGCTATCAACAAGCTAGTAAGAATACTTTTCATTTTCAAACGAAGCATAAAAGTGTGCTACTGTTATTTTTCTTTCTTTCTAAGAACTTGTTAGCATTTTAATTTCATCGCAGTTTTGTATCCATTGTTGCACAATCTCATTACTTAATAGGACATCTGCATACTTCTTCTTCTGTGTCGCATAAACTTCTTAGCAAAGGTGGGTCATTATAGCTTATTTCAAAGCATTACACGAGTATCTATTCAAACAAATTTTCTTATCAATTTTGTTCCTTAGTATTCACTAAATACATTTAATTAAAAGATGAAATAGAAATACCCCACATATGATTATGTTCATAAACTATTTTATAACAATAAGAATACGCCCAAAAACTCTGTTTATACTATTATTATTTGTATTTCATCTATTGATTTATGTATCTAGAAAAAATTTATAGGAAAATTTGAAGAGTTCTAGTCAGACTTTCGCTCAGAACGGACGTATTCTCGTATTCGGTGGCTGGTCGCATTACTTTCGAAACCGCAATCTAGGGCAAGAATACTTGAATTCTTGAAAATCTTTCCGGGTTTTTCATAACTTGTTCATCGGGGTTAGTGAATTAAAATCATTAAAACAATTGAAAAAGCTAATAAAAAGGCACCCCGTAGCGGGTCGCCATTTTCTAAAACGCGTCGAAGTGCAAATTTTTAAAGTGAATTTTGTGGTGACAATGCACTAAAACTAATAATAAAAAACATGAGTGATGGTCAATCGAATAGATCAAATAGTTCTCATAGTGATTCTAGTGCGTTCCCAAAATTGATACAGCACTTGCGTTCAAAATCCATAACAAAATAGCGGTAACGATGCAATGACTTCTAACGATCCAGCCGAAAAAAAAACACGGTAGCGATTTTCGAATGCAAGCTACAGACGATATAGGCGCGGAAACAACGGCGATGTACAGCGAATGTGATAACCGAGCTCCAGCTGATGAGTACAGCTGGCAAATTGTCAAGAGAAGGAAGACAAGTCATCATCCTATGACGCAGACCCAACAGCAAAAAGAGAACCGGCGGCTAACAATCGAAACTTCAGCTGCCACAAATACATACGCAATACTTAGCGAAGACTCACCCAACAGCATAAATTCTACAGAATGCAATACAAATAAAGACTTAAAAAAGCAATTTTGACCTCCAATATTTCTCTATAACGTAGATTCAAAACTGCTAAATCAGGAGCTAAATAATAGGTATCCGCAGGTAAGCTACAAAATGAAAAGAACAAAAAAATAATATTTGCAAGCTATATGTTGAAAATCATAATAAAATTTTCCAAAGCATTAAATCGAACTCCGAAGTACAGTTTAATTATGCGTAAAACAGTTCACAAACTGGAGAAAACTTCTCGAATCGAACTCACCGATTTGCGTACAGTTTTCACACACACATGCAAACAATCTTCGTGTAAAATATGCCTTAGTAATCAGCTGTTTAAATTTTTGGAAGGTATAACCTTGAGCGAACCAATCAAAATCGTTCATTTGAGAGGTAGGAATTTTTTATGTGAAAAATTTTTTGATCTATGGGCAACATGGCACGTTTGTGCACTCAGTTCTCTTTCGCTCTGCTCCCAAGTAGACCTTTATACCCATACTTCGCTAGAAAAGAAAATTAATTCTGTTCTTCTCAAAGGAATTGATTTGTATTCACCCGCGGAGGTCTTGGAAGAAATCAACGCAAACTATCCCGAAATCAAAAAAAATTTTGGTAAGATCCTTCAGTACTCCTCGCTCCAAAAAAGGAGGTAAATGTTTAGACTTCGTCTTAGTGCAAACACGGCCTGAGTTTAAAATCGAGTTGTTGACTCAGATCAAAAGCCTTTTCCATTTACGGGTCTACTGGGAAAAATTGCGAAATAGGAATATCATTCAATGTTACAGATGTCAACGTTTTGGTCATGTCGCCACTAATTGTGGAATCAAATATAGGTGCGTGAAATGCTCTAATACACATGGCCCAGGTGAGTGCCTCAAAAGACAAGAAGATAGTACCACTGTCTTCTGCGTAAATTGCAAAGCTGTGGGATACGCAAACTGCAGAAGATGTCCAAATAATAAAAAAATATCTACCCAAAGACAGAAACGTATATTAGACGCAAGATCCAAAAGAGAGGAAAGTCGTTCATTTGTTAATACGGCAATCAATACTAAACTTGCACCTAATAAGAATATACGAGTAGATCTTCCCGAAAACTCCGCCTGGAATAAGCCACTTCCGAGATCAAATAAAGAAAGTCTAGATTTTGTCAATCAATCTAAAGTATTATTTGGAATAAGCTTAGGCGAGATACTACACCTAATAAATGAGTTCCTTTCATCTTATAGGTCACTACAATCGTTGGAAGAAAACCAAGTTTATTATTTCCAATTTATTTTTAGCATCTGCAATTGACGACAAAACTAATAAAATAACTATACTCTATGTAGGATCTTTAGTCACGAAAGCTAGAAAATTTTCATTGTCTGATTTAATAAGCCACGATAACTCTGACTTCTACTTATTGAGTGAAACACACTTCAACTATAAAAACAAATTAACTATACCATATTATAACCCTTTAAGAAATGTTAAACAGCAGGGTACTGCTATTCTCGCCAGAAACAAATTTCATCTCACACCCGTAAATCTGTCGTGTAGCTCCTTAGCTTATACCGCGGCTTCGGTTAAACTAATAAATAGCACGAATGAACGCAAAAAAATTCTACTCAATCAATCAATCAAATTCCTGTTAAGACCCCCTATAGGGGCATAGGACAGAAACAACTCTCTTCCACAAGGCGCGATCCTGCGCATCGGCTTTAAGCTGTTGCCAGGACTTGTTTATTCCTCTGGCCTCCTGCTCAAAAAAATTCTACTAGTATCATTATATCTTCACCCAACTAAAACAGAAATTTCCGCTGTGAACAGTTTCCTTAACAAAATAAATACACTCTACTCCAACGATAACTACTATGCAATCATTGTAGGAGGTGATCTGAATGCTAAGAGCCCCGGTGGGCCAATAGTATTGTGAACCCGAATGGGCGAACCGTAGAGAACTGGTTGGATAGAAACTCACATAATAGTAACCTAACTATAATTCATCCTAATGAACCAACATTCCCTCGCACCAGTTCTTGCATAGACTTTTTTATTACTTCTAATAATATAGTCAACAAACTATCGCATAACTTCACATGCTCAACATTACCATCCTTTTCTGATCACTATGCCGTTAACCTTAAGATCAATCTCAAAAGTTTTACTCTAGAATCCACAAACCCTCGAACATTCAGATCATTCCAACATACGAATTTAAAGCTGACCTCGAAGATCTTATGACGACTCTTGTGTAAAGACAACAACCGCAATCTCAGTAACGTAGAGATGGATACAAAGGTACTGGAATTCTCCAGAAACGTTAACAAAATTACTAATAAGCACTCAAAAACGGTTACAAATAATCACTTCTATACAAGACTGCCACAAAATACAAAAATCTTATTTGATATCAGGCAACGATGGAGAAGAGACCTCAAAAAAATTCTGAAAAGAAATTTTTTTAATATTGTCCAAGAATACCGCGACTTGCAAAATAGAACTTCGCTAATTTCTAAAATAACAGAACAGCAAGTTAATGCATATTTGAACAAAGAATTTAAAAATAATCTTATACAATTTATACTTATACCGACAGTGTTTAAAAAAATAAACAACCTCTTAGGAAGAACAAAGTTCAATGCAGTCGAAAAAATCTCAGTGGGAAATGATACTTTTGACTCAACTTCTGATAAATTAACCGGGTTCGAAGCCTTCTATCGGGAGCTCTACACAGAGAAAAATCCAGTTCATAATGGGACAATTGCTCAATCAGTTAGTATAAGGTATCTGAATTTGAAAACCAATACCTAGTAAACAACACATTTCAACCAATACGGTGTTTTGGTTGCCATAATACATCGACTAGTGATGAGATTTGGAAGCCATTTCTTACGCTAAGTGATATCATAGCTCTATATCTGCTACAAATACAAAAAAGTCCTCAGGACTTGACGGTACATCAAACTTCATCATCAAGAAACTCCCAGAGCAATCCTTACGAGCCCTACAGTTAATTATAAATAATTGCATCAATAACGGTTTTTTCCCAGATTCTTGGAAACTTGCTAAATTAATTCCTATTCCAAAAATGAAAAACGTACATACTGTTGATACTTTCCGACCGATTTCAATGCTGTCTAACGTAGGAAAACTCCTAGAAAGAGCTATCGCCATTGATTTTGAAGACTTCTGTGATGAATTTAACATAATACCTGACGAACAGTTCGGATCCAAAAGACAACTCTCTACTGAACATGCAGTTCTTAAGATTCAACACGACATTACGAAGAACTTAAACGATAGACAAACAACTGTGGCATGCTCCTTAGACGTGAAAAAAGCTTTTGACCTAGTGTGGATTAAAGGCCTTCTCTGCAAACTTATTATGAAAAACGTCCCAATACATACTCTGCAGTTGTTGTACAGTTTTTTGACTAATAGGAAACTTTACGTTGAATTAGCTGAAGAAAAATCGAGCATCGTCAACGTCAACTCGAGTGTAGCTCAGGGTTCAGTAAACGGACCAAAGCTCACTGTAATTTAGCGACAGAATCTGCAAACGTCGTATCTCAGGCAATATTATATGCCGACGATACTATAATTTATTCACATTCACATGATCCTAAAATAGCCTTAACAGAGGTCAATAAACACATAAATATAATAATTGAATTCTATTCGTCATGGGGAGTAAGTATCAATGCAGAAAAATCGGCGCTTATCTGCTTTCGAAATCCCAGCGGGAAAGGATACAGAAACACAGTAAAAAAAAGCAAAAGCATTCAAATGTCTTTAGATGGAAAAAATATTCCATTAAAAATAAATATAAAACATAACAGGAGTACGATTGGGCATAAAGCTCTATCGTGCGATACTCTAGATGAAAGAGAAATTTTTGTATCTTGAGAAATTTTGTAGGGAAAGTGGCAGAGGAGGTAACGACATTGAACTAATTTTTTCACATGACACTAAGGTTGCTATCAAAATGTTTTATACAAAATTTAATAGGTACTGAGAAAATTAGTGTACTGGATGTAGTGAGGTAGTGCCGTTTGTGTGGGAGGTGATAGAAGGAGGGGTGAGTTTTTAATGACTTTTCAGAAATAACTATAAACATCATGCATTTGACATGTTTTAAATTGCAGATCAGTAGCATTCATACTTTTCAGGAAAATCGACTTTTTATAAAGTTGTGAAATTGTGTCATTTTGTATGGGAGGGGGTAGAGGGGGTAAAGCTAATCATCTAATTTTTTTCGGATTTACTAATAATTCTAAATAAATATTTAGTGCACAATTTCAGCTCGATCAATTTTATTCGCACTGAGTAAATTGGCCTCGAGCATTTCATGAAAAAGTGCAGTTTGTGTGGGAGGTGGTGGAAGGAAGGGAGGACTCAAATAATTTTTATACAGTAAATTTATATCATCATAAAAGTAATATATTCTAAATTTCAAATAAATAGTGTTTATATTTTTCGAGCAAATTCGTTTATTTTGAAATTACGAAATTGTGTCATTTTGTATGGGAGGGGGTAGAAGGGGTACAGCTAATCGTCTCATTTTTTTTGGTCTTACTAAAAGTTTTATAGAAATATTTCGTGCCCAATTTCAGCTCGATAACTATTATACGCACTGAGTAAATTGGTTTAGAGCATTTCATGAAAAAGTGCAGTTTGTATGGAAGGTGGTGGAAGGATGAGAAAGACACAAATTATTTTTATAGAATAGATTGGAATCATCATAAAAGTATTACATTCCAAATTTCAGATCAATGTGATTTGTATTTTTCGAGCAAATCCGTTTATTGTCAGATTGCGAAATTGTGTCATTTTGTATGGGAGAAAGTAGAAGGGGTGGAGCGATTTGGCTCGTTCACGAACTTGACCTTACTTTTTTGTTAACGATGTATACAAAATTTGAACTTTCTAGCTCAACGCATTCTCAAGCTAGAGAGGACAAGGACAGACGGACGGACTGACAGACAGGCAGACGGACGGACGGACATCCAGTTTTGAGATTTTTGAGTGATTATATGAACTTCTTTATCATTCATTTTTTTCTCCGAGCCTTATTTCTTGGCGTTACAAACTTTGTGGCAAACTTATAATACTCTCAGATTTCATCTAGAGTATAAGCATCTTGGGATCCATTTCAATAATTTATTTCGTTTTAACACTCACGCTAAAATTGTCCTTAAAAAGGCTAATCGAGTATTTAACATGTTTGCACCGCTTTTACACTACAAGTCTAAACTGAACAGAGGGTCAAAGCTGCTCCTATGTAAGCAAATAATAAGACCAATTTATTCTTACGGTTATCCAATATGGTTCACTGCGTCACTCACGATTGCAAAGAAATTCGAAATATTTGAAAGAAAAGTTCTTAGAGACTGTCTGTCTAGGAAATACAAGAGAAGAAACAGACTACTCTCTAACTCCTTTATCTACACACAATCTGATACCATTTCCTTCCTTATATATGCATCAACGTTATGGCTAAAACGAATTGGAAAGTTACCACAGTTAAAAAATAATCTCATTAAACAATTAGTTACTGATAGCCCTGCGGATACGTGCTACTTATCTCCTTTTTTTATCCTTAATAACGAATTATTTAGACCAATTCCAAGTAAAAATAAAACCATTAAATTCTATCAACACCGAGATTTGAACCACTACCGTGGCTAAAAAGTATAAAAGTAAAATACTCATATATTTTATATTATGAATTATAAATTTCTATTTAACAATTTTCAATCATTTTTGATTTTGTTCGTATTTTAAAACTTTAGAGAGTACATAAATGTAACAACACACTGTTTTTTTTTTATACTCTAGATGAAATCTGAGAGTATTATAAATTTGCTCTAAAGTTTGTAGCGTCAAGAAATAAGGCTCGGACAAAAAAATGAATGATACAGAAGCTCATATAATCACTCAAAAATCTCTTAGCCGTATGTCCGTCCATCCGCTTGTCCGTCCGTCTGTCCGTCCGTTTGTCCATCTGTGCGCTATCTAGCTTGAGAACGCGTTGAGCTAGAAAACTCAAATTTCGTACACGTCGTTTTTGACAAAAAAGTAAGGTCAAGTTCGTGAACGGGCCAAATCGCTCTACCCCTTCTACCCCCTCCCATACAAAATGACACAATTGCGCAATTTGACAATAAACGGATTTGCTCAAAAAGTATAAAAGCTATTTGCCTGAAATTTGGAATACATTACTTCAATGATAATATCAATCTACCGTATAAAAACAATGTGTGTCCTCCTCCTCCTTCCACCACCTCCCATACAAACTACACTTTTTAAAGAAATACTCTAAACCAATTTACTCAGTGCGTATAAGGTTAAGCAAGCTGAAATTGTGCACTAAATATTTATTTAAAGTTGTTATTTAGACCAAAAAAAATTATATGATTAGCTTCACCCCTTCTACCCCCTCCCATACAAAACGATGCGATTTCGCAATTCGACAATAAACGGATTTCCTCGAAAAGTATAAAAGCTATTGTCCTGAAATTAAAAATATATTACTTTTATGATAAAATTAATCAATTGTATAAAAATTATGCGTGTTCCCTTTCTCCTTCTACCACCTCCCATACAAACTGTACTTGTCATGAATTACTCTAAGCCAATTTACTCAGTGCGTATACAATTTAACGGGCTGAAATTGTGTACTAAATATTTATTTAAAATTTTTAGTAAGAAGAAAAAAATTAGACGATTATTTTCACCCCTTCTACCACCTCCCATACAAAATTACACAATCTCGCAATTCGACAATAAATGGATTTACTCGAAAAGTATAAAAGCTATTAGTCTGAATATGGGATATATTACTACTTTTTTTTTAATGATTTCAATCTACAGTATAACAATTATTTGCGTCCTCTTTCTCCTTCCACCCCCTCCCATACACACTACACTTTTTCATGAAATGCTCTAAGCCGATTTTCTCAGAACATATAACATTTATCGAGCTCACATTTTGCAATAAATACTTATTTAGCATTATAACTAAGATCAGAAAAAAATATTTGATTAGCTTCACTGCTTCTACCCCCTCCCATACAATATGACACAGTTTCACAACTTCACAAAAATCTATTTTCTTGAAAAGTATAAATGTTACTAGTCTAAAATTTAAGAGATGTCAATTTTTTGATATTCTTAGTTATTTCTGAAAAAATGACTAAAATCCCCCCACTCTTTCTACCACCTCCTATACAAACTGTACATTTTCACTAAATCTAACACACTAATTTTCTCAGCTCCTATTCAATTTTTGGAGTAAGCATTTTGTATAAAACATTTTTATAGCTACTTTAGCATGCTGGGGAAAAAATTAGCTCAATGCAACCACTCCTTCTAACACTTCCCATACAAAATTTCTTGGGATCACAAAAAATTCTATTTCATCTAGAGTATCGTAAGATTGCGCTGTACGCGCAGTCGTAGCCATGTTATTAAATTAATTATCTACATAATTTTACTATCAAATCCACCTTCAAAAAAATATTTCAATTTTTCTTTCTTAAATATAAACTGGGCGTAAAGCCCAATCGTGCGATACTCTAGTACTGAAAAACTTAGTGTATTGAATGTAGTGAAATTGTGCAGTTTGTATAGGAGGTCGTAGAATGAGGGTGGAGTTATTAATAACTTTCTTAGAAATAACTGTAATCATTTATTTGGCGTAGCAGATCAGTAACATTCATACTTTTCAGGCAAATCGACTTTTTGTGAAGTTGTTGAATTGTGTCAAATTGTATGGAAGGGGGTAGAAGGAATGAAGCTAGTTGCCTAATTTTTTTCGGTCTTACGAACGATTCTAAATAAATGTTTAGTGCACAATTTCAACTCCATCAATTTTATACGTACTGAGTAAATTTGGTTAGAGTATTTTATGAAAAAGTGCAGTTTGTATGGGAGGTGGTAGAAGGAAAATAATTTTTATACACATATAATTGGGAGGGGGTAGAACGAGAGAAGCTAATGGTCCAATTTTTTTCAGTCTTACTAATAATTCGAAATGAATATTTGATGCTAAATTTCTGCTCGATAAATTTTATACGCACTGAGTAAATTGGCTTAGAGTATTTCATGAAAAAGGGCAGTTTGTGTGGGAGGTGGTGGAAGGAGGATGAGGACACGTATAATTTTTATACCATAGATTGAAATCATCATAAAAGTAATATATTCAAAATTGCGTACTAATGGCTTTTATAGTTTTCGAGCAAATCCGTTTATTGTCAAATTGCGAAATAGTGTCAATTTGTATGGGCGGGGGTAGAAGGGGTGGAGCGATTTGGCCCGTTCACGAAATTGTCCTTACTTTTTTGTCAAAAACGACGTGTTCAAAATTTCAACTTTCTAGGTCCACGCGTTCTCAAGCTAGAGAGGACACGGACGGACGGACAGACAGACAGACAGACAGACGGACGGACGGGCGGACATCCGGTTTTGAAATTTTTGAGTGATAATATGAACTTTTGTATCATTCATTTTTTTCTCCGAGCCTTATTTCTTAGCGTTACAAACTTTGTGACAAACTTATAATACTCTCAGATTTCATCTAGAGTATAAAAATCCGTCCCGCCGTACGCCGTCCACCATCCGCCGTACGCCGTACATATGGTCTCATATCTCCGACACCGTTAAAGGTAGAATGTTCGTTTTTGAGTGTATTGTTGATTGGGTAAGTGAGCTCTATTTTCTTAATTTGTAGGGTGTTAGGTTGAAGGGGGAGGCGGGGGGGGGGGAAAGAGTCAAAAACTAAACTTGCCAATATCTCCACCACGAATGCAGATAGGAAGCTGAAAATCAGTAGAGATATAGAGAGGGTTGTGGGGCAAACTTTACAAATAATTTAATTTTGTTATCCATTGGCGTCCGAAAAAAAAAGGGGGGGGGGGGCTAAAAATAAATTGTCGGGCGAATTTTTTTTCAAGTGATTAAATCTTCGAAATTACTTATTGTAAAAATTCATATTTTGAGACCATTAAGGTGGCATATAGCTCCACCGGAATGAGCTTAGTGAGTGGCTAAATTTTGTAAGGGGGAGGGTCAGGGGGGTGCAAAAGAAAACACTTTAAAATTAATATCTCAACTATCTATCTATAGCTATGTAATTGAAGCTTGAAACATATATTAAGCTATACTAGGAAAATACGAACAAACAACATGTTGAAATTATAGTAGTGGGGGGAAATGGGGAGCATTTAAAAAATGGCGCGCTTTCAAAATTAGAAATCGTTATATCTTAAAATTAAGTGCGAATATCAAATCGAAAATTTGGCGGATAGTAGAACTACATGATCGTTAATTTTGGTAAAAATTTCAAGTTGAAAGGTGTAAGTGGAGGGAGATGGTAAGCAAAAATGTCGAAAATTTTGAGAGATTTTTTTCGGGCTCTGGTGAAAGATACAAAGTTTACATTTTGCATTTGAATACATTTATTTGATATACAGAGAAAAATAAACATAACAGAATTATGATAGGGCGTAAAGCCCAATCATATGGTACTCTAGATGATATGGGAATGACTTTAATATACCGGAAAATATGTAATCTCAAATTCTTTCGAATATTGAATAAAGGCTTTTGCATGGGAGGTAGGAGAAGTAGAGGGGGAGTTTTGTATTTTTCGTATATGACACCGAACATGGCATGCAAAATGTTTTTTGCTGAATTTAAAGTTTTTGGTTTTCATTATTTTTAAAGAAATTGGACATAGTTTTCCTGAAATTAGGGCGTTTGTATGGGAGGTGGCAGAGGAAGTGGAGCGTTCAAGATGATTTTGAAACTGCTTATCATCATTCTCATCACCATGCTTTGATTTAATTTCACAGTCGATAGCTCTCATATATTCGAAGGAGAAATGCTTCTCTTGAATTTATAATAGAAATATTCATATGGGAGGGAGTAAAAGGAGTGAAGTGGAGCTGATAATTTTTTCTGTGATTTATTGCAATTAATAAAAAACAAATTCTGGCGAAATTTTAAGTTTGTACTTTTTCTAGTTTTAATGGAAATCGATATAATGCATTTAACAAAAATTATGCATTTGTATGGGAGGGGGTAGAAGAAGTGTACGCATCATAATATTTATATTTATATTTGTATACTTTATACAAAATATCAAGTTGATAGCTTTAACAGTTTCGAAGAAAAATGATTTAATTTAAATTTCAAAATTTTGTGAAATTTGTATGGGAGGGGGTAGAAGGAGTGAGGTAACTCCGCCATAGACGGTCCCAAGCCCGAGTTGAGAAAGGAGGAGGGAACATGGAGTTAACCTGAATGGCCAGTAACACCAGTGCGTCTCAGGAAGTAGGCAAAAAGTATGACATAGTTGGACTTGCAGCGAACTCCAGCATGTCATATTTAGCTCAAAACTCCCACCCTTTTTTACTAGGGTGTAATAAATAAGCAGGACTGGTCTTCCAGGTCGGGGGTTGGGCGAGGCGCGGACAACGCATCACCGGAAAAAGAACAATGTCCAGAAACCTGAAGAACAGCCTCGCAAAGGATGGACCCAACGGCAACGACCCCGCAAACGAAAAATGGACTACTCTATTGGATCTTGGAATGTTCGATCCTTATTTAGGACAGGAGCTCTGAAAGAGTTTCTCGAAGAAGTGGCAAAACACAACATCAACGTAACTGCCATCCAAGAAACGAAATGGCTCGGTAGCGAAATCATGGACATGAGATCACACACAATCTATCCAAGTGGAAAATTGTCGGGAAGCAGAGAGTTTGGAGTCGCTTTTGTCGTTGACAAAAAATTTAAACAACAGGTCACGAGCTTCAGACCAGTAAGTGAAAGATTGTGTGCAATCCGAATAAAGACTAAATTCTTCAACACTTGGTTAATCAACGTTCACGCACCAACAGAAGACAAGGACGATATAACTAAAGACGAATTTTATGCCACCCTAGAGACAACCTATGACTCACTGCCCTCGAATGACCTAAAAATTGTCTTGGGGGATTTTAATGCAAAAGTCGGAAAGGAGGAGGCTCATAGAGGAACAACAGGAGGGCACAGTCTCCATGACATAACCAACGACAATGGCCAACGTCTTATTGATTTCGCAAGCAGCAAAAATATCATAGTAAGCTCTACGTCCTTCCCACATTGCGATATTCACAAACGAACGTGGGCATCACCAGATGGTCACACCTTCAACCAAATAGACCACGTTCTAATTGAGAAAAGGGCTGCTTCCAGCATACTTGATGTACGAACTCTCCGCGGTGCGAATTGTGACTCTGATCACTATCTAGTCAGAGCTAAGTATCGATGCAAAATAGCTTGTCGTGGACATTCGAAAACGAGTAGAGCTCGCAAATTCAATGTCGACAAGCTAAACGACGAAACGGTGGCGCAGGCTTACATGTTAGCATGTAATAAACACCTGACACCAATATACGAAAATATCTAAAATATGCCAGTGGAGAATGCGTGGCTGAAAATACGAGACGGCATCAAATCCTCCGCGGAAGAGGTATTAGGATATCAGGCACGGAGAAAAAAAAATGATTGGTTCGACCAAGAATGTCGCGACGCAATAGACAAAAAGAACGAAGCTTACAAAATTTTTACTGAACGACCAACACGAGCCAAAAAAGAAAGATATGACGAGCTTAGGCGATATGCGAAAAAGACCTGCAGACGAAAACAAAGGAAGTACCATAATGACAAGATACAAAAAATGGACGACGACATGAGAAAAAATAAAACGCGGGATGCATACGCCATAGTAAAAGACTTAAAAAAGGGATATACACCAAAAACCAGTCTCTGCAAAGACGCAGAGGGCAATATCATCAGCGATACAGAAGAAATCAAAAGGAGATGGGCTTCATACTTTGAACATCTTTTGAATCCTATCCCAGTAGCACCGATAACGACAGACAACATTTCGATTGAAGCCTCAACTGACGAAGATGAACCATCATCGACACCACCCACGCTTGCTGAAATCAAAGCAGCCCTATGTGACCAAAAACGAAACAAAGCGCCGGGAATTGACGAAATACCAGTTGAACTTCTGAATAACGGTGGAAGCTGTGTCGCTGAAATACTGTACAACATGATATGCAAAATTTGGACAGAGGAAATCATACCCGACGACTGGCGAAAAAGCATTATATGTCCAATTTATAAGAAAGGAGACAAACTCTGCTGTGAGAACTACAGAGGTATATCATTGTTGTTATAAAATACTGACAAAAATAATTGAACGTCGTCTTAAGCCCTATACTAATCAAATAATTGGCGAATACCAAGGCGGATTCAGAACCGGATGATCTACAACAGACCAGATATTCTCGGTGAAACAGGTGCTTGAGAAATGCTGGGAATATAACACAGACGTGCACCAAATATTCGTAGATTTTAAACAAGCATACGACAGTATCGACAGGAGCGTACTGTACCAAATCATGCTTGACTTTGGAATTCCTCCAAAACTAGTCCGACTAACAAGACTCACAATGACGAACACTGAATCCCAAGTGAGAATACAAACCGATTCCACAGCCAGCTTTCGAATGGAATGTGGTTTAAAGCAGGGAGATGGTCTAGCTCCTATGCTTTTCAACTTGGTACTAGAGTATGTCGTCCGAAAAATCCCAGTCGACACCAACGGGACACTACTATTCAAGTCCACCCAACTAGTAGCATACGCTGACGACATTAACATTCTAGCAAGATCCTTCCCTAGTGCTAAGGAGATATTTGTCAATCTTGACTCCGCCGCAAAAGAAGTCGGGTTGCGCATTAATGAAAGCAAGACAAAAGTAATGACGCAAACAAGAAGGAGAACGCCAATCAGACAAAACATAACAATTGCGGAATATAATTTGGAGAGTGAGGACAACTTTATATATCTTGGGGCTAATCTAGCAAAGGACGCTAATGAAACAGACGAAATCAAACGACGGATAATATTTATTTATTTATTTATTTATTCATCTATAGAGGAATCTCAACAGACTAAAGAATTATAATTAAAAATATGTACATGTTAATAATTAAAATAAAAAAAAAAACGAAAACAATAAGTTAATCAATAATAAAAAATAAAAGTAAATACAAAGAAAAATTATAAATTTTCTATAACATAAGCCTTAAACTGCGGTCGACTATCGGTAAAGTCAATTCTGTCGCATAACATATTAAAGTAAGAGATGCATCTAGAGATAGGTTCATTAAGTCCATAATTTGTGCGGTGCGCGATGGGATGAAAAATCGTCCTTTGCCTCAGTGGCCTTTCTGGAGCAAAAATGGGGAGATAACTGAGCAATTCAGGGCTTTTAATGCGATAGGAGATAACGTCTTTTATGAACATCACGCATAATAATTTTCTTCGATGAGCCAAAGATTGCAAGCCAATTAATTGGCATCTGGTTTCATACGTAGGAATGTCAGCGCTCCAGTTAAACTTACGAAGAGCATATCTAGAAAAATTACGTTGAATTCGCTCAATTCGCAACACATGATTCTGATATATAGGATCCCAGATCACACAGTAATATTCCAAAATAGGTCTCACAAGAGAAACGAAAAGCGCTTTGACAGTGTGTGGGTCAATGAAATCCTTGGCATTACGTCTTACAAATCCCAAATTTGAATTGGCTTTGGAGATTATGTAGTCGATATGAGAATTAAAGTTGAAATTTGAATCGAACAATACGCCAAGATCCTTTACCTCCGACGATCTCTGAAGAGATCTGTTCTTCAAGCTGTAATCAAATAGAATGGGAAAAGATTTTCTGTAGGCAGAAAATATTTTGCACTTATCAAAATTAAGTTCTAATAAATTAACATCACACCAATTACAGAGCTCATCAATATCAGCCTGAAGTTCACGAGAATCATCCAAGCTTGAAATCTTAGAAAAGAGTTTCACATCGTCAGCGTACAAAAGAGAGCTAGAAAATTTAAATATTGATGGAATGTCGTTTACAAATAAAACGAAAAGTAAAGGCCCTAAATGGCTTCCTTGGGGAACGCCAGATTTAACATCAAAACACGACGAAGAGTTTCCATTTATTCGCACCACTTGTCTTCTATTTGACAAGTAAGATGAAAACCAGTTCAACAGATTAGAATGAAATCCTAGTGCCTTCAATTTCTCAATCAAAAGACTATGATGAACCCGATCAAATGCCTTTTTAAAATCAGAATAAAAAACGTCAACTTGAAAACCTTGTTCCATAGCATCTATACAATATTTAGTAAAAATTGTTAGGTTTGTAGACGTAGAACGTCCGCTAACAAAACCATGCTGACAGTTTGAAATACTTTCTTTAATGTGGAAAAATATCTTATCCTTAACTATGCTTTCAAATAACTTAGGGATAGAGGATAGTTTGGATATTGGTCTATAATTTTCAACCATATGTCTGCGACCAGATTTAAATATTGGAGTTATGAAAGACAGTTTCCACGTATCCAAAAATGATCCAGACTCAAGCGACTTATTGAAAATAATAGTTAGCGCCTCATAAAGCGAAGATGCGCAACCTTTTAAGAACATAGCAGGAACTTGATCATAACCCGATCCTTTTTGAATGTCTAAATTACATAAAGCAACAAGTACATCATCTTCCGTAAGAGTTAAACTGCCAAGATCAACAATGGAAACCAAATTTTCGAACCTTCCTGGAAAATTAGAATCAACCGTTGATGTTGAGTTGTAAACGGATTTAAAAAACGATGCGAACAGTTCACATGACTCTACAGCAGAGTTCGACACATCTCCCCGAAACTCCATTGAATTAGGCAGTAATGAAGAATTACGTTTGGAGTTGAAGAAGACCCAAAACGATTTACTATTACGTTTAATCCTTGATTCAACTGAGTCGATATATTGTCTGTGAAGAAAGCGATTGAGCCAATCAAACTCCTTCCTTAGACGAAGGAAGTTGTTCCGGTCGTACAAAGACTCAGTTTTTCTAAAACGCTTAAAAGCTTTATTTTTTGCGTTTTTTAGGTTGCTCAATTTCCTGTTGGACCACGGAAGTTTAGGACACGACTTTTCAATACGCGAGGGGACATATAATTTAAATGCATCACATAACATAGATATGAAAGTTGAATAAGCACAAGACAAACTTAAATTGGAAAACTTAGAATTCCAGTCAACAGAACAAAAATGGTTATTAAGAGCAACAAAATCGGCTTTAGAGAAATCGTAACGCGTATGGTCTAAATTATTAAAAGATATTGGCTCAAAATTATAAAATTCTATTAAAAAACCAAAAGCAGTATGATGAATAGAGTTATTCAAGAGCGGAAAATTTACTAAGAAAGTGTTATACTTAAACTCATTATTTACGAAGACTAGGTCCAAAATTCGTCCAAGACTATTTTTATATGGATTAATTTGAAATAATCCAAAAGAGTACAGTAGATCGATTACTGCATACTCGACTTCCTTTCGAACGTTGAAGGCGATGAGTGCTTTTTCATCCTCAGAATACGTCCATGTTACATCGCCAAGGTTGAAATCTCCCATCACTATTGGGATCTCGTAGTGCTGCAGGTTATTAACAATGTCCTCTATGTTGATCAGATGCTGACGATAAAGCTCTAACGGGCTCTTAGGCGGAATGTAGCTCACCAAAAATGTTATTTTAGATGTAGGGGAAAACTCCACCGAAATACATAGTTGATCTATGATATCTAAGTTCTGGCAAAGATCAATTTGCTTACTTCGAAGTGTAGCGCGGACCGCAACTAGTATACCGCCACCACGGTCCATACCAGTAGATGGTGAGCGGTCACTTCGATAAACTACATAGTAAGCGTCAAAAAGTTCAGTTGAATGAAAATTATCATTAAGCCAGGTTTCCGTTAAAGCTATAACGTCGTATTCGTGAAGTGATGAAGCCAAGAAAAATTCGCTAACTTTCGTGCGCATGCCACCAACGTTCTGGTAATACACTGAGAAGTCATTGGAAGACGCAGTACAAGCAGGCACATTGGTTTTAGTTAAGAGGTCTCCACCGGTAGAGCAGCATCCACGTTTTTTGGACGGTAAATAAACTCTCTAACGCGAACAGAGATAGGCCATATTGATGGATCCATGGCACGCTCAAGTAGAGTTACAGGAACTGCAATCTTGAAAGTAATATAACGAAGAGAGGTAATGTCCTCATCTCTCTTCGTCAATCTGGTGCAAAGTACTTGCTCCTCCGCAATTTGCAGTTTTTCGGCCGTATAATTCCTAATAGCCTCAGTCTTAGTATGCACTTCAAACCGAGACAAATGCAACCACTTAATTGCCGGCACTACATTGAACTCAGTACACTTATTTGTGTCGGTACCCATGATATTACCACGACGTTTAGACCTGCGAACCTTCTTCGTTGATACGTGATTCCAAGTTCCAATCAGACCATCATTCGGAACATCGATAACCGAGATATTAGGTTCAGGGACAACAGACGAGATGTTGCCAACGGGCACTGAATTTAACATTCTCGACGTGGAATTAACATTTGGCATACTCTCTGATGATTCATTGGTCCTAGAGGTCATTAAACCAGTCTTCACTCCCTCTGTTTTATTATGTTCCTTGCATGACGAGGCAAGTGATGAAGTAAAAGAAGTTGATGATGCTATAGGTGCAGTTGGCCTAGTAGATGGCTTATTTGAAGGCTTGGGAGAAGCAACTTTGCCAATGTTCTGATTCATCCCACTTTGATGACGATGTCCGTCTTTCTTTAACTGCTGAGCCATGCTACGCGTCAATACATTGGAGTTTGGTTGAATCCGGTTTGAATTGTCAACAACAGCCAATGATTGTGGTCCCCGAAGTTTAGCTAACTCATCTTTCAGCTCCTTAAGATTTGAAAGCACAGCATCAATATTAGTCGACATCGAACTCAATTTAGTAGAAAGGCTCGAAATGGCAGTCTTATCGCAATTCGGGCAAAGCCAACGAATGCCAGGAAGAGCAAGAGCGGCAAAAAACTTGGCAGCTGAGATCTCCATACATGAGGGATGAAATTCCAAACCACAAATCCCTGAGCATCTGAGGCTGTCAGATGTAATTACAGACGAGCATTTCCCGCACGTCATGACAATAGTGGAGATTGCAATAAAAAACAAAATAAATATTCACTTGGCAGCACGAAAAATCGAACTACTATGATTACGGTTATTAATAAGTCGAATCTCTCTCACTAAACAGCTGCGACGATGCTGTTTAAATTAGTACCGAAATGTTGATTAAGTTATGTTAAAAACTGTTTAATAAATAAATCAATAAATAAAAAATTTTTGGCAGCACTAAAACCGAGGATCCAAACCAAACGGCTTACACGTTAAATTTCGAAAATTTACCATAATTTTCGGAAATCGAAATAAACACTGAACAGCTGATTTAAACTTCTCAGAAAGCAATGGCAAAATTAAAAACAATGAAATCCACAACAAGGATACACTCAACGTAAGTTTAAATTTAATAATAGATGCGGACTCGAACAAACTATTTAAGCACTACCAAACGCGATCGGAGAGGACCAGGTCGACCCTTCGGAGCACCCTCAGACAGTTGGCAGCTAGAAAATGGAACGCGCCAAAATCTGACACTTAAACAAAATGCAAATGCAAACATAAAAAAAAAAAAATAAAAAATAAATCACTTAAAACAAATCGCACAAAGGCAAAAGACTCAAAATCGACTCACGACTTTAAAACTAAGTGATTGAAAAATAATTTAAATTTACAAAAACCGGAAAATTGCATTTATAAAAATTAACATACGGAACAGCTCAAAACGCGTCACATTCACATCATGACGTTTCGTTAGGCTACTTGCAAATAAGACGTATTATTCGGTACTTCCAATAATGAAATCCAAGAAAGTGCACAGGAACAATAAGCTGCGGATTTATAAAACTATTATACGACCTGTGCTCTGTTATGGCAGCGAGACGTGGACATTAACGCGAACTTCCGAAAAAGCAGTTAACGCATTCGAAAGAAAGGTCCTCCGAAGAATTTTGGGACCTGTGAAGGAAGGAACGGAATGGCGAATAAGATACAACCATGAGTTGTATCAACTCTACGACGAGCCAGAAGCTTCAACGTTCATCAAGCTACGTAAACTGCAGTGGGCTGGCCATGTAGAACAAATGGAAGACAGAAGAATCCCCAAACGTGCTCTTAAAGGCAAAGCGAGTGGTAGCCGGCCAGTAAGCAAACCACGCAAGCGATGGGAAGACTCGGTTGATGAAGACAGCAAAGCCATTTTAAAGATTAGCAGCTGGAGGACGCGGCCTTTGGATCGAGACGATTGGAGGCGACGACTTCAGGAGGCCAGGGCCCGATTTGGGCTGTCGCGCCATTGATGATGAGAAGGAGTGAGGTGAAGTTGATAATTCTTTTTAAAACAAATTGCAATTAATTAATTCTCGCAAAATTTCGTCTTTTTAGCTTTACTAGTTTCAATGAAAATCGAAAATATGTAATTTTCAAAAATGTCCATTTGTATGGGAGGGGGATATTGTCAATATTCTGTGGTATTAATGGCATCTATATCATAATACTTTGACCTAAATTTTAAGTCGATAATTTAAAAAGTTTCAAGGAAAAATCAATTTCTTAGTATTTCGAAATTTCATGAAATTTCTATGGGAGGGGGTAGAAGGTAGCCCATTCACGAACTTAAAGTTACGTTTTTGCTAAAAATGACTCACAAAAATGTTTAGCAATATAGGTCAAAGCTTTCGAGACTTATGCTGTAGACAGCCGCAAAGACGGACAGACGGACAGACGGACAGACGGACAGACAGACAGACGGACAGACGGTCACTCGGAATCGAAGCGTTATTTCTTAGCGTTAGAAACGGTAAGGCAAACATAATATACTCTCAGATTTCATCTAGAGTATAATAATAACTTGTTCCATAATTGTTATAAACCGACGCCCCCGGTCTAACATATGCAAGCTGTTTCATGTTCATTAAAAAAACACATAAACTGAACATTTTTGGGTGAAATTTTAAGGTAGAAACTTGAAAATTTTGGGAAATGCATTAAAAAAATCTCTAAATGTATGAAATATTAACCCCCCTCCCCTCGTGAACGTAAAATACACCTAATTTTATGAAAATTCTATGCAACTTCGTCTATGAACCACATTCTATGCAGAGAACATTGAACGTGATTTATGCAATCAATTAAAAAGCTATTTACATCCACCCGCCCTTACTATTACCCCTCCTCCTCCCCTCATAAAAACCCAAACTTGCGGAAACAAATGAAATATTGTTATATTGACAACCGCCCTACCCAAGAACTCCCTTTCACTTAGTCTTCCCTAACCACTCTAACCTGCAAATTGACTTTCCACATATCCGCAACTCGTCCCAAGAATAATAAAGCTTCGCCCGACTTGGCAGTTTATCTGGCGCTAGGTCATCACCATGTTTAAGGCCGCAGTCAGCTGGAAGGTAGGTAATTTTCATACTCTAGATGAAATCTGAGAGTAAATAATGGTGCGAGAAAAAAAATAGTGATACAGAAGTTCACATTATAACCAAAAACCTCACAACTGTCCGTCTATCCGTTCGTTCGCTAGCTCGAGAACGTGTTAAGCTCGAAAGTTTAATTTTTTGTACACGTCGTTCTCGACAAAAAGGTTAGGTCAAATTCGCGAACGGGCCAAATGACCACTTCAGCTACTTCCCACACAAAATAACTAATTTTAAAAAATTTACCATAATCAAATTTTGTTGGAAACTATAACATCAAATAATATGAAATTTTGGACATATTATTTTTATTATAAATGTGATCTACAGTATAATAATTAACTGAATCTCCCTACTCCTTCCACCCCTGCACATATAAACTGTACCTTTTCATAAAATAGTATAAACCTATTTTCTAAGTACGTATTACATTTGTCACAGCTCAAATTTTGAACTAAATACTAAATTAGCATTATTATTAAGATCAAGAAAGAATTAACCTGTAGGTTTTTTTAGCTAATCAGCTTCACTCATTCTACGCCATACAACGTGTCAAAATTTCAAAGCTTTACAAAAAATCGATTTTTTTAATCTTACTGGTCTGTGAGAAGTCAGTTGCATAATCTTCTTCTTCTTCGTCTGCAATGGCACTACAGCCCAAATCGAGCCTTGGCCTCCTGACCTTCAGGTTCCTTAACATTTTTCATTATTTATTGTGGAAGGGTTGTTAGACCTTCGCACAACCCTCTATCCACGAATTTGTCATTTTCGTAGATTGAGGTGACCAAGGTATACCCAAAGCAGGCAGTGTGCTGGAATTATGCGTCTACCGGGATTTGAACTCACGACCTTCGCATTCTCGACCAACACGCTACCCACTAGGCTACACCCTAGCTAGTTGCATAATATTTGTAGTTATGTTCGAAAAAAAAACAATAATAATTTCAATAAATCTAAACACTAGGGGCTTCCATGGCGTGGTGGGTAGCGTGCTTGCTTTTCAGTCAATAGGTTATGGGTTCGATTCCCACTCCAGACGGGAATTTTTTAAGCACGAATTTTTCAGTTGCTACTGGCGATGAAAAATTATTCGAAATAAGTTTTAGTTTTAGTTTTAAAGCGCTTTATTTTTCTCCAAAAAGTTCTTAATTCTATATTAATCCAACAAAGCTAAGATTATATTTAAAATTTTATAAAATACTTAATGGCCTCTGTGGGCTCTCTAAGTTTATAATTGTATTAGGTTTTGTTATGTGCTTCTTGCATTTTCTTTGTTTTTGTATTATTAGTTTTAAATTTCGCTGGTTTTTATTTAATTGGGAAACTTTGCATTAAAGACCCAATGTTGATTATATATATATTTGTGAGTTTTATCGGTTTTTGTATTAACTTTTATCTAGGTTAACAAATATTTACAATTTATTTACATCTTAATACTATCGAATCTGGTTTTATTTATTATTTACATTTATATTTACAATTTTTATTCTAACTGATTTACCTAATGCTATTTAATTTATTATACAACCAAAATCTAAGCTAATTAATTAGAACAAAAGTATAAGAATGAAGTGTAAGTTAATCTAAACTATTTATAGCAGAACCTAAATTATAATACATACAATTGTCCTAAACTATTTATAATTAAAGCTATCTTAAAATTTACATTTTTACACTCTATTTACAATAGTTTTTATTTATTAGAAAATTGTAAAGGCTGGACAATTCCTAGTCGCATATTATATTTGACCATTAATCATCGTTGAGCCACCAGAATTTATGAAGCTGATTAGCCCGCGAGTCACAATGATTGGCCGTGGAATACCTCCAAATTGGTAGTGGGTCTGAGGTATTAAGATGTGAGTCAAAGAGAATTTTTTGTATCCTGTTTTGGGTGTATTACTAATATATAAGGGATTCGGGAAGAACGGTTGTAAGATCCAAGGGTTTTCACGAATCAGATGAATTATGGTGCAATCAATTCTCAACACTTGTGCAGCATCATACAGCTCCTGGTTCGAAATGTAGTGTAGGTAGTCAGTCTCCGCCTTACGATACAGTCCCGTACACGCACGTAGGCATTTCCTCTCCAGTACCCTGTACCTCTCCATCATAAAAGTGCTCATATTAAACCATATGGGACAACCGTAAGTCAGTATAGGCCTAACAAGTGTTAAGTAACATATAATTTTGACTCTTGGAAGAATATGTTTGGCATAAAATAGTTTTCGGAGTGGCACGAAGCATTTGCGGGTTTTTTCTAGTTGGATGGAAGAGTGATTTCCATACTTCAAGAGCTGGTCAAGATGTACCCAGGTACCTAACACCAGTTCTGTGCGGTATCTACCCATTACCACCCTCCTCCGCCATAATATGGAATTTCTTCCAATTACGTCTTATGTCGTAGTTTGCGTGTTGGAGAATAGAAGAATAGTTTTACATTTTTGTGGATTCATTTTTATTTTCCAGGTATTGGTAAAGCGCTTAACCTGGTTGTACATCTCTTGCAGCTCCCGTTGTACTACAGTGCATTTTCTGTGTGCCATATACACAATTAAATCACCCGCGAAAGCTATGATCGATTTATTTGGGTTTTTATTGAACTCAGACAAATTAAAAAGACTGTTTAGAGAAATCGAAAAGAGTGTAGGTGCAGTGACAGTACCATGTTGCAGGCCCTCACTTACGTTAAAGTTTCGAAGAGATGAAAAATTTCCGTTGGTTACGACAGAATTTTTGCCGTGAACCATTTCAGCGATCATCGTTATAAGGTTTGTCGGGTATTGAGCTTGCAACATTTTAAATATCAATCCATCCAACCAGACCGTGTCGAATGCCTTCTCCATATCGGTAAGGTACGCACCAACACACTCATTGTTATTAAGGCGCCAACATATGTCCGAGGTCAGCTTGGTTACCGCATGTATCGTAGAGTGACCGTTACGAAATCCAAACTGACAGTCGTCGATCAGTTTGTTTTCCGCACCATATCTATTGATGGAATTATTCAAAATTTTTTCAAATACCTTGCTGATTGTTGGGAGTACTTTAGGCCGATAACTCTTAGGGTCGGTTGGGTCTTTCCCAAGCTTAAGTTTTGAAATGACGTTGGCACTCTTCCAACGTGCAGGGTAGTGCGCATTGCTCAAGATATTTTTGAACAATACGCAGTACTGGAGAATAATGGAGTCGGGAAGATGTTTGAGCACCACATTTGGTATTTTCTCAATTTCCGACGATTTTTTTTTTTATTTAAATATCTGAAGAGTCTCGTGACAGTCCCGATCGAGACAGAGTGCTGACGATCTGGAAAGGAATCAACCGTACAATTATCGCTGAAGGAGAGAATCATAACTATCATAACTCTTAGGGTTTGGAATTCGCTGAATTTTTTCTCGACTAAACGAGCGTGACGTTCACTACCCAAATGGGAATTTTGAATATGTACTTGTTCGAAATGCGCTCAAATAATATCTAGATCTTCAGTTCTGTCATCTATTAGAGCATTACCGTCTGTGTCATATTTGATGTTCGAACGGTTCAATCCAGTTATATTCATGTTGTCCAAATCTGTCTGGGGAATTTTTAATGTCGACATAGCATTTCTGACTTTCGAAACAGTCAATTTATAGTTGCGTACATTTTGTCCGGATCTGAAGGTGTAATGTTTTTTAAATTTTCTGTCCATTGCCTGTTGATTTCGTTTGAGTAATTTTGTTTTAAAAGGGTCCGAACGTTTTTTAATGTTGATTTTAGTATGTGCAGCGTCGGGTGGTTATAGTCCTTAAGTCGTCGATAAATTTTGTTAATTTTAGTTAAAAGAAAGCTTTTAATTTTTTGTAATTTTTTTGTCACGCTCGTTTCGTACCGTTCCATTTCCATTTTTTGACTTGATTTTTGGACAGTACGTTCTATTGTTGACCAAGTCAACTCCTCGATCTCTCTTAGGTGTTGGTCAATTTCCAAATTCGTGAGGTTTATATTGTTTTTGACGGGGATGTATTTATTGTGAAACTCCCTGGTCATTTTCTCTGGAACATATTCCAATTGGTTCTCCTGTAATTTAGACGTAGATTTACATCTTGCGTTTGTATAAGAAAACTAATCGGATCTATAGTTGAAAGCATCATTACTATAGCTTGGTGATCGCTATCGTAAGAGAGAGTTTCAAGTTTATGCTGTCCAGAAGGAAAGTCGAAATTAAGACGAGCATCGGCGATGCAGATGTCCAGATATGAATTTGCCCTTGGCAGAGTGGGAGATATAGGACCAAGTAGCTCACATTTGTACTGGGGTTGATTATCCACTAACCAATTTTTGAGGAATATACCCCTTGAGTTATTCCAGGTATTTTGCCAATCGCCATGCCGGGCATTCAGATCACCGGCCATAAGGTAAAGTTTATTTAGATTGTCAAGTTCTAGAATTTGGAAAAATTTTCTGAACTCGTCGTGAAAACTGTTCTGTCATTGCCTGCCGCATAGGTTGAGACAATAATGAACGGTTTCCCACTTACATAAATTTTGATGCATGTAGTCTCCAGAGATTAAAATCTTTTAATTTCGGGATTAAGAATTTGCACAAATTTGATAGGTTTGCGCACCAAGATTCCAGTACCTCCTCCCTGTATGGCATTCTAACGGTCCGTGCGAACAAATTCATAATCCCGAAATTCGATTTTGTGACTGTAATTTAGTTTGGTTTCAGAAAGGAGGAGAAAGTGAGGGCTATGCACCTTTAGAAAGTGTAAAAGGCTCTACGATAGTTTGCAATAATAGAGTTTATGTTAATCGCAATGATTTTAATTTTTCCAAGTGGCAAATTTTGTATTTTGAATTTATCCATGATTATATTTCACGTTAGAATTTTGGAGAATGAAGTTAATTTTTTTACTGTGCTCTACTAGTATATTATCCAGCCTTTCCAACTTTGAGACAATGCTTTCCAAAACAGATTCTCTTGCATTACTCTTTCATTGTTGTTAACTTTTAACAACTGACGCGTAATTTATCGATGGATTCACGTATTTATTTATCATTGAGATTTTTTCGTTTAAATTTTCCTGCCTTTTCAGTTTTTTATTCGTGGTATTCTGTTTCACTTTCAAGTACATTGGGCATCCTTTATATGATGCTGGGTGCCTATATGCACTGCAGTTAATGCAAAAGATTGCTTTCTTCTGGGCTGGTACACCGATTCCACGTTTTCCAGTGGATGTTTGCGCATTTGACGCATGTATACTCCATTCTGCAATTCACTGCCGAATGTCCAAAACGCTGGCATCTTCTGCACTGTGTCTTTCTTGATCAGCTTCTCAAAACGTACAACTTGGGGATTTAGAATTTTGATTTTACTTAATTCGCCAGCATTTGATCTTTTAGTAACCTGAACTATGAATATTTGTAGTTTTCTATTGTCAATAGTCGCTTTCCGTGTTGAGAAGTGATTGACTGCAACGAATTCCAAGTTTTCATATATATTTTTTAGCTCCATCAGAAGCTCTCCGGTATCTTCTGTACCGCTAAATCCTTGCAAAAGATAACCTGGACCTTTTCTTCCTCTGGCGTATAAGTGAAATAGGGAGCTTGGATCTTGTGCAAGGCCGTCTTGGTCTTTCTGAATTCTTCAATGTTGTTTAATTTCACCATTATTTTTTGTCGTTTTTTCGGACACACGAGAAATTATCAATCTTCAAATTACCTTTAATTAGCTTAACCATATCTTCGGCATTCTGATCAAACGTATTGATAACCGGCACATTATATTTCTTGACTTTATTTGCCATATTATTTTTTTCCAAATCAGTTGCCTGCGATTGGAAATTATGATCTTTTGCCATTTTTGACGATGTAGGTTTTTTATTATTTTTCTTTTTCAAAATAGTGACGAAATCTTCATCACCATTATCCACCAACATGTCACCACTGTTCGCCCCTCTCTCATCATTACTCCTTGCGCTAAGGCCCCCTCCGCTATTTTAATTAATATTAATTACTTTCTTTGTGCTGCTGCTGCTGCTAGTCTCTGCCAGCGCTCTCGCGAACACAATCCGAATTATCCATATTAAATCGAAAGTTCTTACCTTTAGTTAGCTTTTCAATTAAAATCCTCATATTTTCGTTCTCATTCTTCATTTTCCTAATTTCCCTTTCTAGAGGCAATAGTGTCTTCGGCCGCACCACTAAATTCGGGGCCATTTTCTTCCTTACGAACTTCGCGGAGCTTATGGCCTTCATTCTATTTTCTTTTGTTTTTTCGATATTTTTCTTCTTTTTTCAAAAAATTTTCTTTGTATCTCCTTGGACGTTTCCGAGCTTCTTTAAGCCACTTTACTGCAAAAAACAACGGAATCTATACATATAAATATAATTGTAGTGTCTGTCTGTCACTTGCTCTAAATGGCTATAAATAATTTTTTTGCTTTATTTTAGCAATAACTAAGCAGAAACAAACGTTTTTAAAAATTTTCTCTGTCTGTCTGTCTTTCCGGTTTTCACGCAAAAAGGGCTAAACCGATTGTAATGAAACTTTCACAGTTTGCTAGATGTGGACCGAGATGTAATCTACGTGTGATCTTATTTCAATACCCCCACGCCTCCCATACAAAATGACTCACTTTCAAAAATGTATAATAATCAAATTTTCTTAAAAACCATTGGAGCAAATCATTTGAAATTTAGAACATACTATTTTTATTAGAAATGTAATCTATGGTATACAAATTACTCCTTCTACCACCTCCCATACAAACTGAACTTTTTCATGAAATGCTATTCACCAATTTTCTCAGTACGTGTAACTTTCATCGAGCTTAAATGTTGTACTTTATCCTTAATTTGAATTATTATTAATCTCGGGAAAAAATTAACTGAGCAGCTTCACTCCTTCTAACCCCTCCCATACAATGTGACACAATTCCATGACTTTACAAAAATTCGATTTTCTTGAAAAGCGTGAATGATACCGATCTGAGATTTAAAATATATCAAGTGCGTAATGATTATAGTTGTTTCTCAAAAATTCACTTAAAACCACCTACTCCTTCCATCACCTCCCATACAAACTTCACTTTTTCATGAAATGCCATACACCAATTTTCTCAGTACGTGTAACTTTCATCGAGCTTAAATGTTGTACTTAATCCTTAATTTGCATTATTATTATTATCGGGAAAAAATTAACCGATTAGCTTCTTTCCTTTAACCACCTCCCATACAAATTGCACAATTTCATTAAATTCAATGCACTAAGTTTCTCAGTATCTAATCAATTTTTGAAGCTTAAATTTGGTAAAAAACATTTTTATATCTACTCTAGCATGATATGAAACAAATTAGTTCAATGCAGCCAGTTCCCATACAAAATTTCATAATATCACAAAAATTTCGATTTCATCTATGGTATCGTATGGTTGGTCTCTACGCACAATCGTAGTTCTGTTAGGTTTTAAATGTTAATGTTATTATATTTGGGCCTTTTTTTTAATTAACACAAGCTATAATTATTCACATGTCCTTAATGCTCTTCAATACGTATATGATCTCAAATCACGGGATTGATTTGATCACGAGCCTCTCCCATTCAAATGCGAGTAGCATGCTATCATTCTTAATAATTTAAGGTTCTGATTCCAACGAAATACAAAACATTGTGTTCAAAGAGCCATTAAGGTAAGCGGATTATATATTCCACATAATGTATTACTAGCTAAATTCTCTCTATTACGATAGATGCTGGAGGGTCGTCAAATAGTTGATACAGCGCACACTTGTATCCAATTCGCCAATCATCTCCTTCCTTAACTGCTCCGTACACCTTGTGAAGAATTTTTCGCTCAAACATGTTGATTAACTTCTCCGACACCCGCGCCAAGGTCCACGTTTTGCGTCCATATAGCAGCACAGGACAAATTAATATCTTGCCGATGCGTAGTTTATTGTTTCGATGGACCTTCCTTGATTTCATTATGGGAAGGACCGCATCAAATGCTATATTAGCTGTCGTGATTCTTCTTTGAATTTCATGTCGCTCATTGCCGCCTTTTGTGAGAAGGGCTCCCAGGTATACGAATTCATCCACCTGCTCGAAGTTTTATTCGCTTACAGTAAAGTTCTGCATCTCTGGGAACCCATCTGAACCCATCATGCATTGATTTCGGTAGCGTCGCTTGCCTTCTTCGTCCTTACTGAGGGTAGTTTGCAGTTCGAAACCTTGTCTCATCTCTTTCACGTTATTAAATGCTGCTCGCACGTCATATCACTGGACGAAAACCTGAAGAAAAATCTTCAGGTTTTCGTCCAGTGATAAAATTTTGTCATTGCTTATTTTCCATTGTTTTCGTCTGCAGATCTTCTTGGCGTCTCGCCTGAGCCGCTGATAGTTGTCCTCTCTAGCTCGTGGTCGTCTTTCGAGAAACAATGGATAGGCTTCATTTTTCTTGGTAATGGCTTCTTGGTATTCCTTATCGAACCAGTCAATTCATTTTCTCCGCTCTAAATGTCCTAAATTGTATTCAGCTGCGCGCTGAACACTATCCTTAATGTTCTACCACATTTGGTCAATACTTTCCTCAGGCTCAGACTGAGGTAATGCCTCAATATACATATGCTTTGATTGTGATCATATATTCCACTTTCGTTATCCTTCAGTTTTTGCACATTGAGCTTCAGAGCCCAGATCCTTTTAGTGTGGTCCTTGTTAGCTATGCGACAGCGGTATTTAGCTCGAACATATGGTCCGAGCCAAGCGTCAGGGAGAGTCGTGACATCTAGGATGTTGGAGGCAGCCCTTTTTTTGGTGAGAACGTGGTCAATTTGATTGAAGGTGTGCCCATTTGGTGATGCCGACGTCATTTTCTGAATATTTTTAGTCACAACATTTTTTATCTCATCTGGATTATTGATGGGCTTATGCGAAATTGTAGTCCTGTTATGTTCTACACTAACTTATGACAAAGAATCGGTCATTCTCATTCCTGAAAACCGAACCAGTTTCGGTGGTACTCAAAATTCCAACATGATTTTATACTGTACCTACGCGTCTGTCGATACCATCGTATGACTGTGCGAAGTCGACAGATATCTAGTGCTCATCAATATTATATTGCCAGCACTTTTTCAGCAACTATTTATTTGGGAATATCTCGCACGAGTTCGATCTTCTAGCTTTGAGACCTTCTTGGTATTCACCAACCACTTTGTCAGAATTGGGTTTAATTATTTTTTTCCGTTAAAATTATGCAAAACGTATACAACTAAGGTAATCCCTGGTAGTTTCGCGATAAAGCTTGTCACCTTTTTTATAAATTGGTGTTTCGTACGTCGCAGTGTCCATGATTAATCTGTAAAATATAGAAAATCCATGAAATTGACTTCATTTGAAACACAATTTTATGGCATTAATCTTTAAATATGATTGCAGGCATATGGCCGCTGTGGCCGGCGCGTACATGGCGAAGTTGAGTGTTTACACACTCTTCGCAGTAAATCAGGTTGTTTTTCGGCAATTACGCATCGAATGTTGGCTTTCAAGTGCTCAATAGGTTCTGGTTCATCGGCGTAGACATGGTACTTAACATATCTCCAGAGAAAAAATCGAATGGCGTCAAATCGCACGAACGAGGTGGCCAGATAACAGATCCATTTCGTGAAATTAATCGACCATCGAATGAATTTCAGTAAATTAATTGTACCGCGCGCCATATGACATGTGGCACCATTCTGTTGGAACCGCATATCTGCGACATTAATGCCTTCCAATCGATGAACGAAAAAGTTAGTAATCATGTCTTTATACCGCTCATCGTTAACTGTAACATTCTGGCAATCATCATTTTTGAAGATATATAGACCAATGATTCCACCGGCCCATAAAGCGCACCAAACGGTAACTTTTCTGGATATAATGGTGTTTCGGCAATGAATTGTGAATTATCATCGCTCCAAATGCGGCCATTCCGCTTATTATAATAGCTATTTAGCCAAAAGTGTGCTTTATCACTGAACAAAATTTTCATTCAGCAAATGTACGGCGCGAACAATGATAGTGTGGCTTCAATTCCTGTACAAGTTGAATCTTGTAAACATGTAATCCAAAATCCTTACCCAAAATTTTAATTAAGTTTAATTGTTGAGTATGATGACGAATTGATACATTTGGATCATCGTCAATACTACCTGATAATCATCAATCGCTTGTTGTGTGCGCACTGCACTACATCTTACGGGATGTCTATTTTATATATGTATATATTTAAAGTAAGTTGATGACGTGTGTTTGCTTGCACATAACCGTTCGGACTTAGAGTCAAATGTTCGCTCGTTGCATTCTAAATGCAAAGAGGCTTAAAACCAAGTACATACACATGTGTTCAAACACAAGCACACCGATTGTTCGTAATGGACAAGATGTGGAAGAGGTGCAAGAGTGCATTGTCACCATGGACGTCGGAGCCGAAAAAGATATTGAAGCTCGTCTAAATAAAGTCAGGCCTTCGGTATCCTTTCCCCTTTCTAGAGGCTAAGAGAGATCTCCCTTTGCACGAAACTGCGAGTTTTTGACGCATGCGTCAAATCCGTGTTATGTGGTACTAACTGGAAAGCGACCGTTCGACTTGCCAAGAAACTGCAAATTTTCGTGAACCAATGCCTCCGACGCAATTTAGGAATATTCTGGACAGAAGTGATCTCTAACGATGAACAAGAAGAAGTATAACTGGATAAACTAAAATAGGCATTGAGATTCAAAGACGGAAGTGGCACCACTGCGAACCATCGCCAAACAGATTCTGGATTATAATCCTCAAAGAAGGCGTCGGGTTCGTCGATCAAGTAGCACATGAAAGCGAACAGTTGAGCATGAGGGAGGCCAGAGGATTAAACAACAGCTAAAGACCGATGCTCAGGATTGCGTCTTGTGGAAGAGAGTTGTTTCTGTCTATAAGGGGTCTTAACAGGAATTTGATTGATTGATATTAAGAGTAAACATATTGCGAAAACGATACATAGTTTCTCGAATTAATCGTTCTGATGAATGATACCACCATAAAATGCACGTAATGCCCGATGAGTTTCTCAAATTAAACCATGGTTTTTAAAATAAATTTGAACAATTTCCAAACCTTGTTCCGACGATGAATTGCCACTAATTCGAGTGTGGGGACTCGAATGGGAACTTTCATCAGTTATACATTCTATTATGCCAACTGTTCTTCCTGTAGATGATAGGGTCGGTTTGAGAAGGTATTGAAAGTATTGTGTTCTTCGTCGAATCAGGCATTGCTTTTGCGCCTGGTGTTGCAAGCCACCTATCATCATCTTATTACATACAAACGCATTCACCCGTGCTTCGTACGCGTATTTTATACGAAAATGAAGGACATTTTTTAAGGCCCACCTTATTGTTATTGCTAAATAAATAAAAAAAAAAAAAATTAAAAAAAAATTTCTTCTTTTAGAAATATTTGTTTATCAAATAAATATTTTCTTATTTAATAAAATCTATATAAATATAATTGTAGTGTCTGTCTGTTATTTGTTTATAAAAGGCTATAAATAAGTTTTTTGCTTCATCTTAGCATTAACTAAGCAAAATCAAACGTTTTTAAAAAATTTCTCTGTCTGTCTGTCTGTCTTTCCGGCTTTCAGGCAAAAACGGCTGAACCGATTGCAATGAAACTTTCACAGATTATTAGCTCTGCCTTGGGAAGTAATCTGCTTTAGGTTTTATTTTTCTCCCCTCACGCCTTCTACCCCCTCCCATACAAAGTGACTCATTTTCAAAAACTTATAATAATCAAATTTTCATGGAAACTATGAAGCTATTAATTTGAAATTTAAAATTTATTATTTCTATTATAAATGCAATCTTCAAGTATATAAATAGTTTGAATCCCCCAACCCCTTCCACCACCTCCCATACAAAATAAACTTTTTCATGAAATACTATACTCATTTTATATTTTAATTTTCTCAGTACGTATAACTATGATCGAGCTAAGATTTTGTATTAAATCCTTATTTAGCATTGTTATTAATGTCAGGAAAAAACTAACCAATTAGGTTTACTCCTTCTACCCCCTCCCATACAATGTGGCACAATTCTACGACTTTGCAAAACCTCGATTTTCTTGAAAAGTGTGAATCTGACTGATCTAAAATTTAAAACACATCAATTGCATGGTGATTATAGTTGCTTTTTCTAAGAAAACTACCAAAAACCCTCCACTCCTTCTACCACCTCCCATACAAACAGCACTTTTTCATGAAATACTCTAAACCATTTTTCTCAGTACGTATAACTTTGATCGAGCTAAAATTTTCTGATGAATCCCTAATTAGTATTATTATTATTATCGGGAAGAATTAACCGATTAGCTCCACTCCTTCTACCCCCTCCCTTACAATATGAAACAATTTCACGACTTTGCAAAAACTCGAGTTTCTTGAAAAGTGTGAATCTAACTGATCTGAAATTTAAAAGATATTAATTGCATGGTGATGTATCTACAAAACTTATCAAAAGCCTCCCACTCCTTCTACCACCTCCCATACAAATTTCACAATTTCACTAAATCCAATGCACTAAGTTTCTCAAGTTACCTGTTCAGTTTTTCAACCTTAAATTTGGTACAAAATATTTTTATAGCTACTCTAGCATGGTGTGAAAAAAATTAATTTAGTACTGTCATCCCTTCTATCACTCCCCACACAAAAATTCTTAAGATTACAAAAATTTCGATTTCATCGGTAGTATCATATAATGGGGCTTTACGCACAATCGAAGTCCTGTTATGTTTTTAAGCTTAATGTCATTTTATTTAGGCTTTTTTCAATCAACACAAGCTACAACTATTCACATGTCCTTAACACGTATACATATGATCTCGAATCACTGGTTTGATTTGATCACGAGCCTCTCTCAAATGCGATTATCATGCTATCATTCTTAATAATTTATGGTTCTGACTCCAACAAAAAACAAAACATTGTGCTCAAAGAGCCATTAAAGTAAGCGGATTATATATCTCATATAATGTATTACTAACTACATTCTCAAAAATTGCTTATTAATGCGATTTTTATGCGGACGAAGTCGCGGGCGTTTGCTAGTATAAAATAAACTTTTAATTATTTCCGGTCCTTTCAAATACTCCAGAACTAAAATTCTGTGTAATGGAATGAAAGAAGTCGATGTTTTATATTAGGGTTTTCTTATGCACGACATACACAAAATTGCTACCCTAAAATTTTGTATTTTCGCGTTTCATGACTAAATTAGACTAAATGTGCAAAAAAAAATCCGTCCCGCCGTACATATGTACTTATATCTCCGAGACCTTTAAAGGTAGAATGTTAATTTTTTTGTAGATTGTTTTTTTTATTTTGTTATAGACAATTTCGGCCTTTATGTGCAATGCACAAGCATAGTCATGAAAAGAATGGCATTGCGAAGGTAGGATAAGAGGAGTGAGAATGACCGTAACGAGTGGAGAAGATGGTATACTTTTCAGTTGTGCTGGCTGCTACTGACAAATATTTGCAGATGTTATGGGAGACTGAATGACAGAAAGCGAACAGACCCCATCTACTGAGTATATAGACCTTCTTGAAGTGGAACTATTTCACTTTTACATCGTTTGCCGATTTTATTTCGAATTTTCATCGCCAGTAGCAACTGAAAATTCGTGCTTAAAAAATCCCTGGAGTGCTATTGCTGTGGAGCAAGCGCGCTGCCCACTACCCCACGGAAGCCATAAATAAGTAAGTGAGCTCCTTCATCTAAATTTTGGAGAGTGTCAGGTGGAAGGGGAAGGCGAGGGAAGGGAAAGAGTCAAAAACTACACTTGCTAATATCTCCACTACGAATACAAAGACAAAGCTAAAAATCAGCATAGGTATAGAGAGAATTGTAGGACAAACTTTAAAAATAATTAAATTTTTATCCATTGACGTCCGAAAATGGGGAGCTAAAAACAAATTGTCGGCCGAGTTTTTTCAAATGATCACATCTTCGAAATTACTTATCATAAAAAACTCATATTTTGGGGCCATTAAGGAAGCATACAGATCCACTAAAATCAGCTTAGTAGGAGGCTGATTATTATAAGGGAGAGTGTTAGGAGGGATGCAAGGAAAACCCCTTAAAAAGGAGTTCTCAACTATCTCCTCAGCTATGTATCTGAGACTTTAGACATGTATTAAGCTATATTAGCGAAATACAAGACAAATATAAAATTTCGTCGTAGCGGCAGTGGGAGGAAATGGAGAGCATTTTAAATAAACTGCCAACAAGTCGGGCGAAACTCTATTATTCTTGGGACAAGTTGCGGATGAGTGGAAAGTAAATATGCAAGTTAGAGTGGTTAGGGAAGGCTAAGTGAAAGGGAGTTCTTGGGCAGGACTGTTAACAATATTTCATTCGTTTCTGTAAGGTTGGGTTTTTATGAGAGGAGGAGTAGGGGTAATAGTAACGGTGGGTAGATGTTAATAGCTTTTTAATTAATTACTTGAATCACGTCCAATATTCTCTGAATAGAATGTTTTTCATAGACGAAGTTGCATAAAATTTTCATAAAATTCGGTGTATTTTACATTCATGAAACCGAACATTTGTATGGGAGAGGGTAGAGAATATAGGGGAATCGTAAAATTTGATACGCAGTTTTATTTCGCGCTTCTTGAAAGGTGCTTGTATAGAATTTCAATTTCGTAGCTTTTAGTTTATTGGTTATTAGTTGATTTAATGAAATTGTTCGAAATCATAGTTTTGTATGGGAGGGGGTAGAAGCGCAAGCGCGATTTCAAAACTTTTAAAGCAACTTCATTTGAATTATTTTTATAAGTTTTTATGCCAAATTTGAAATTGATAGCTTTTAAGAGTTAGCTGATAACTGATTTCTTAGAAATGCTCGAAAAAATAATTTTGTATGGGAGGGGGTAGAGGAGGTAGGGAAATCGTAAAACTTGTGATGCAATTTTCTTTTATTTTTGTTGTTAGATGCTCGTACGAAATTTCAAGTTCATAGCTTTTAATTTGTTGGTTATTAGTTGATTTAATGAAATTAGCCGAAATCATACTTTTGTATGGGAGGGGGTAGAAGGGCAAGCGCGATTTTAAAACTTTTAACGCAATTTCATTTTAATTATTTTTTTAAGTTGTTAAGCAAAATTTGAAATTGATAGCTTTTAATGGTTAGGTGATAATTGATTTCTTGAAAATGATCGAAAAAATAATTTTGTATGGGAGGAGGTAGAAGTGCTAAAGGTTTTCGACCAGTTAATATTTCGTATATTTAGAAATTTTTTTAAATGCATTTCGCAAATTTTCAAGTTTCTACCTTAAAATTTCACTCAAAAATTTTCAGGTTATGTGTTTTTTTCAATGCACATGAAACACCTTGCGCACGTTAGACCGGGGGGTCGGTTTATAATAAATATGGATCAAGTTATTATTATTATTCTATGTACATTAAATGTAGGTATTCACATGCAAAATTTTAACTTTGCATCTTTCACTAGAGCCCTAAAAAAATCACTCAAAGTTTTCGACATTTTTGCTTATCACCTCCCTCCCCTTACACCTCCCAACTTAAAATTTTTACCAAAATTAACCATTATGTAGTTCTACAATCCGACAAATTTTTGATTTGATATCTGTACTATTTTTTGAGATATAAGGATTTGTAATTTTGAAAAGTGCGCCATTTTTGAAATGTTCCCCATTTCCTCCCACTACTATTATTTCAACATGTTACATTTTTTTTATATTTGCCTAGTATAGCTTAATAAACGTTTTAAGTTTCAATTACATAGCTTAAGAGATAGTTGATATATTCATTTGTAAGTGTTTTTCTTTGCACCCCTCCTGACCCTCTCCCTTACAATAATTAGCCGCTTTCTGGGCTGGTTCCGATGAAACTATATGCCACCTTGACGGTCTCTAAATATGATTTTTTTACGATAAGTAATTTCGAAGGTATAATCATTTGAAAAAAAATTCGGCCGACAATTGGTTCTTAGCCCCCCCTTTTCGGACGCCAATGGATAAAAAAATTAAATTATTTTTGAAAGTTGTCCCACAAACTCCTCTATATGTACGTTGAGTCTTAGCTTCCTAGCTGTTACCATGGTTGAGATATTTGAATTCGTATTTTTCGGTTTAAGCGCTTCCCCCCCCCCCCCCCCCCCGAACCTGTAAACCCCCCAAAATGGGTATCCGCCTGAGATCCGCAACTATCTACAATCCCTTCAAAAATGAACTTTCTATCTTGAAGGGTTTGGGAGTTAATGTGCGCTGAGCGTACACGTCGGCGTACGGCGCACGGCGTACAGACAGACGGATTTTTTTTTTGCATTTTTAGGCTAATTTAGTCATGAAACGCGAAAAAAAAAAATTTCAGTGTCGCAAACTTTTTTTTTTCTTGTGTCGATCACAATACTTTATTATTATAATAATAAAGTAAAATGGTGCGCTTTCCAATAATTCAAACCATTACATCTCAAAATTGAGTAAAGGTATCAAATCGAAAATCTGTCAAATCATAGAACTATATAGTTTTTAATTTTGGTAAACATTTTAAGTTGGGGGATGTAAGAGAGGTGGTAAAAGAAAACGTCGAAAATTTTGAGAGATTTTTTTAGGGCTCTGGTGAAAAATACAAAGTTTAAATTTTGCATGCATCGACATCTATTTTATATACATAGAAAAAAATTAATAATTTGTTCCACAATTGTTATAAGCCGACCCCCCTCCCCCTTCTACCCCTCCCCCCTCCCCCCTCCCCATTCTACCCCTCCCCCAACCCCCCCCCCCCCCCCCCTTCCACCGTCCCTAAGTGTACGAAATATTAACTGGTCAAACGCCTTTAAAACTTCTAAACCCTCCCAAACAAAATTATTTTTTCGACCATTTTTAAGAAATCAATTATCACCTAAGTATTAAAAGATATCAATTTAAAATTTTAAAAATAGTTGAAATGAAACTGCGTCAAAAGTTTTGAGATCGCGCTTGCCTTTTCTAGCCCCCCGAATAAAATATTAATTATATGTACTGGAGCTCTTGATCGTATTCGTAGTTAATTGTTAAATTGATAACAGCTCTGCCCAAGAGCCCCCTTTCAGTTAGTCTTCCCTAACCACTCTAACCTGCATATTGACTTTCCACGCATCCTCAAGAATAATAAAGTTGCGCCCGACTTGTTGGCAGTTTATTATACTATAGATGAAATCTGAAAGTATATTGTGTTTGCCTTACCGTTTGTAACGCTAAGAAATAATGCTCGCACAGAGCCGCTAAGGGCTTAATAACTTCGATTCCGAGTTGCTGTCTGTCCGTTTGTCCGACTGTCTACAGCATAACTCTTGAACGCTTTGAGCTATCGTGCTGAAATTTGTTGTGTATCATTTCTAGCAAAAAATTAGCTTTAAGTTCGTGAACGGGCCACATCCCGCCATTCCTTCTACCCCATCCCATACAAATTTCACGAAATTCCGAAATTTTCAGAAATTGATTTTTCTTTGAAACTATTTAAGCTATCGATTTGAAATTTGGGTTAAAGTATCATGATATAGATGTCATTAATATGAATATTGATCCGAAGCCGTCACTCCTTCTACCCCCTCCCATACAAATGCATAATTTTGAAAAATGCAGTTTTTCGATTTTCATTGAAACTAGCAAAGTTATAAAAACGAATTTCTGCCAGAATTAATTTTATTATAATTCCAATCAGCATTGAAAAAATTATTAACTTCACCTCACTCCTTCTACCCCCTCCCATACGAATCTTACGAAATTTTGAAATTTAAGTTAAATTATTTTTCTTAGAAACTGTTAAGGCTATCAACTTGATATTTTGCACAAAGTATAAAAATGGAAATATAAATACCGAGAAAAAAATATGTTTTGATCCGCACACTCCTTCTACCCCCTCCCATACAAATGATTAATTTTTTTTAAGTGCATTATATCGATTTCCATTAAAACTAGAAAAAGTATAAACTTAAAATTTTGCCAGATTTTTTTTTTAATAATTGCAATAAATGATAAACAAAATTATCAGCTCCTCTTCACTCCTCCCATACAGATATCTGAAATCAAGAAAAGCATTTCTCCTTCGAATATATTAGAACTATCGAATTTAAAATTGAGTCAAAGCGTGGTGATAAGGATGATGATAAGCAGTTTCAAAATCATCTTAAACGCACCACTTCCTCTGTCACCTCCCATACAAATGCCTCAATTTCAGGAAAACTATGTCCAATTGAAAATAATGAAAGCTACAAACCTTAAATTCAGCACGAATTATTTTGCATACCACATTAGGGCTTTACGCCCAATCATAATTCTGTTATGTTTATACTCTAGATGAAATCTGAGAGTATTATGAGTTTACTCTAAAATTTATAACGAAATAAGGCTCGGAGAAAAAAATTAATGATACAGAAGTTAATATTATCACTCAAAAATCTCAAATCCGGATGTCCATCCGTCCGTGTGTGCGCTCTCTAGCTTAAGAACTCGTTGAGCTACATAGTTCAAATTTTGCATTCGTCGTCTTTGACAAAAAAGTAAGGTCAACTTCGTGACCGGGTCAAGTCGCTCCACTCCTTCTAACCCTCCCATACAAAATGACACAACTGCGCAATTTGACAATAAACGGATTTGCTCGAAAAAGTATAAAAGCTATTGGCCTGAAATTTGGAACATGTTTCTCTTATGATAATATAAATCTACCGTATAAAAATGCATATCCCCCCCCTCTTTCTACCACCTCCCATACAAACTGTAATTGTCATGAATTACTCTAAGTCAATTTACTCAGTGCGTATAAAATTTAACGGGCTGAAATTGTGCATCAAATATTTATTTAAGATTGTTAGTAAGGCCAAAAAAACTAAATGATTAGTTTCACCCCTTCTACCCCCTCCCATACAAAATGACACAATTTCGTAATTTAACAATAAATGGATTTACTCGAAAAGTATAAAAGCTATTAGTCTGAATTTTGAGATATATTACTTTCATAATAACATTAATCTACAGTAGAAAAATTATTTGCATCCTCGCTCTCCTTTCACCCCTCCCCATACAAACTACACTTTTTCATGAAATGCTCCAAGACGATTTTCGCAGAATATATAACATTACTTGAGCTCATATTTTGTAATAAATACTTAATTAGTATTATCACTAAGATCAGAAAAACATATTTGATTAGCTCCACTGCTTCTGCCCCCTCCCATACAATATGACACAGTTTCACAACTTCACAAAAAATCGATTTTCCTGAAAAGTATGAATAACACTAGTCTGAAATTTTAGGTATGTCAATTTTATAATATTCCTAGTTATTTCTGAAAAAATCACTAAAATCCTCCCACTCTTTCTACCACCTCCCATACAAACTGCACATTTTCACTAAATCTAACTGACTAATTTTCTCAGTTCCCATTCAATTTTTGGAGTAATTTTGAATAAAACATTTTTATAGCTACTTTAGCATGATGGGGAAAAATTTAGTTTAATGTTATCATCCCTTCCCCATACGAAATTTCTTGGGATCACAAAAAATTCGATTTCATCTAGAGTATCGTAAGATTGGGCTTTACGCGCAATCGTAGCCATTTTATGTTTATACTTTAGATGAAATCTGAGAGTATATTGTGTTTGCCTTCCGTTTGTAACGCTAAGAAATGACGCTCGCACAGAACCGCCAAGGGTACAGAAATATTTGTTGTCGCTCAAAAACCTCGATTCCGAGTGATTCCGTCTGTGCGTCTGTCTACAACAAAACTCTTGAAAGCTTTGAACTATATCGCTAAAAAATTTTGCGTGTCATTTTGAGCAAAAAAGTAACTTTAAGTTCGTGAATGGACTACATCCCCCCACTCCTTCTACCCCCTCCCATACAAATTTCAGGAAATTTCGAAATATTAAGAAATTGATTTTTCTTTGAAACTATTCAAGCTGTCGACTTAAGATTTGGGTCAAAGTTTTTTTTTTTTTTTAAAGAACCGAACACAACTTAGGGAGTCACCATATAATGCTATGCACAGATGTGTCGGTATAGGAATTGGAGAAAAAACTCAAGTTAGATTAGTTTAGTTTTTAGTAAATCAAAAACAAGAACGTGCACAGGAAAAAAAAACTTAAGCTATACAAAACAATCATAAGACCTGTGCTATGCTATGGCAGCGAAACGTGGACATTAACTCAGTCGTCCGAAAAACTACTTAACGCCTTTGAAAGAAAGGTCCTCAGAAGAATTCTCGGACCTGTGAGGGAAGACTCGATCTGGAGAATACGATACAATAGAGTATTGTATGCCATCTTCGACAATCCAGAAGTGTCAACCCTCATAAAATTTAAAAAGTTACAATGGGCTGGTCATGTGGAGCGGATGGATGACGGAAGAATTCCCAAACGCACACTAAAAGGGAAAGTCAACGGACAAAGACCGGTCGGAAAACCACGAAAGCGCTGGGAGGATTCGATTGACGCAGACAGCAAATCACTGCTAAGATTTTCAAACTGGAGGACGCGGTCACTGAACCGAGATGGATGGAGGCAAAGCATTCAGGAGGCCAAAGTCCGATTTGGGCTGTAGCGCCATCGTAATAAAATAATAGATTAGTTTAATTTAGGTGGAGAAAGACGAAAGTGACGGTGTACATTACCTTTGAAGCGCTGGATGTTGAACTCGTTGGGAAACACTTTGGATGGTAATGTGTTCCAAAGTCTTGATGTTCGGGAAATGAATGACTGCCTATATTTCACTGTACGAGAAGGCATGGGCTTAACGGTGTACTCGTGTGAGCGTTCAGCTTGACGAGTATCTCGGGGAAAATTATAGAGTGGAGGGATGAGTGTGCTTAGTTCCGCACTGCATTTACCATGGAAGTAGCGATAGTAAATGCTGAGTACTCCGACATTTCTGCGATGCTCCAGAGAATCGATAGAAGACGTGATGGTCGCGTCTCCAATCAGTCGGAATGCATGTTTTTGAATACGGTCAAGCAACGCGAGGTGTGATTTGGGTGCCCCAGCCCAAACATGCGAATTGTACTCTAAACGTGGTCTAATGTAAGCCTTATAGATGGTTGCGAGGTCGTTCGGCGAGAGATACTTTTTGCACTTTCGGAGCACACCCAGACGTTTAGAGGCGTCGAGGGCAACATCAAAGATGCTGGGCCCAATTCAGGTGGTCATTAATTTTGACGCCAAGAAGTGTGAAGTTATCCGAGGTACAAAGTTGTGTGCCACCGAAGGTAACATTTTGAGATAATACTGGAACATCACGTTTGAGGGATAGATGACAGGCCTGTGTCTTACAAGCGTTGATCTCTACTCTATTTTTTCTGCCCCATTCCAGGATTAAGCTGAGGTCCGAGTTCAGCGAACGGAATAACTCCATGCGATTGGAAGCAATAGAAAACTTGTGTGATTCCGCAGCAGAGTTAAATTCATATGTGCTATCTAAAGTATCCGCGAAACCATGGATTGGATTGAGAGTGGACGACAGAAGGTCGTTGATGAAAATTAAAAACAGAGTTGGAGATAAAACAGAGCCTTGAGGGACGCCGAAATCTATTGGGAATGAGGAAGAAGTAACGCCATCTAGTACTACTCGTATAGTGCGTTCAGAAAGAAAACTCTCAATCCATTGAACAAGGGTAGCATTAAGACCAATGGCCCTAAGCTTTGCTATGAGACATTCATGCCAAACTCTGTCAAAAGCTTTTGCAATGTCAAGTGCAAGAACTTGACCTTCGCCGTGTTTATGTATGCATGAGCTCCAACGTTCTGTCAAGTAGACCAGAATGTCTCCCGTCGACCTTCCAGAACGGAACCCATACTGTCGATCATGGATTAGCTGGTTATCCTCGAGATATTCAACGATTTTGCGATTGACAGCAGTTTCCATTACTTTCGAGAGCACTGAAGTAATGGCTATAGGGCGGTAGTTAGCGGGGTTCGCTTTGCTTCCTTTCTTGGGAATTGGCTGAACATTCGCAACTTTCCACAAACGTGGAAAGCACCCAGAAGAGTAGGAAAGATAGAAAAGATTGCGAAGAGGTTTAGCTAAAGAAGAGGAGCACTTTTTAAGGGTAATGGGGGGAATACCGTCCGGACCAGCAGATTTGTGGATATTGAGCTCTTGAAGGATCCTAGAAATAAGTCTCGTGCGAAAATGTAGTTTAGGCAATGAGAAACCAGAACCAGTTAGAGTGGGAGGCGATTGGTTTGAAGGTGGAAGACGTGAGTTTCTAGCGAAACTTGCTGCTAGTAAGTTAGCTTTTTTGACAGGATCAATAACGGTACGGTCGCCATCAACAAGAGGTGGTATTGAAGAAGAAATGAAATTGTTGTTGACCGTTTTGACAAATGACCAGTAAGATCTCGAGCCTTGAGGGCACTGAAGGATCTTCCGTGGAAGTTTTTGGTCATGCTCAAACTTAACACGATTGAGTATGGATTTGCAGGCATTTCTTGACGCATTGAAGAGTTCTCTGTTGGCAGGTGTTTTATTACCTTTAAAGGTTTGAAATGCTTGTTTCTTGGTCTTAATTGCATCGAGACATTCATTGTTGAACCAAGAGTCCTTCGACGGCCTAACTCTTTTATAACTGGAAGGTATGTAGAGCTTCATAACTTTCAGGATAATCTCGGTGACAAGTCTACAAGCTTCATCGCAGTCATTGGAATCAAAGCACAATTTCCAATTAAAGACATTGAAGAAGTCATTTAGCGCCTCCCAGTTGGCTCTTTTGAAATGCCAAATATTGCTTCGGGGTTCCTTGATTGTCAGCGGTGTTAGTGCTGCAACTGGGAATTGTGCACGAATCAAAAAATGATCCGTATTTCCAATTGGCGATGGTGATATGACAGAGACAGAATATTTCTTCGGGTGGCTGGTGAGAAAAAGGTCAAAAAGGTTAGAAAAATGCTCTGCAACATCCGGTAAACGAGTAGGCTCATCTATCAACTGTGTTAAACCTCAGTATCACGCCCCTCCTGGTCCGTAGTCGAGGAGTGTTTAAGCCAAGCAATGTTATGAACATTGAAATCGCCCGCGATAACGATTTCAGCGTCAGGGTTTGCAGTGTTTATTGACTGGATGGATTCAGTTAACTCATCCAGTTCTAATAAAGTGTTCGCTGCAGTCATTGCTGGGCTTCTATACACATAACAGTACATGACGTGTCTTTGTATCAGCAATTTTATCCAGATATAATTAAATTCTGGATTGGAGCAGTTCCCCAAAAAGGGAACTAATTGGAAAGACACATCATAGCGGATGTAGAGTGCAACACCCCGTTGGCGAAAAAATGCGGCAATAAGGTGATATCCGGGAACAGAATAAAACTGTTCACTTCCCGGTAGCACCTTGCATTCGCCTAGTGCTAGTATAGAGAAAGATAGGCAGAGTTCAGTCCCCGAACATTGACTTGATCAACGCTCTGGTAACACCGAACTGGGACGATACACAAACAGAGATACAACAAAAGTGATTTAGCTAGATCGGAATCAACAGCGTTAAACTGTTATTTACCCGTGCAGCTCTATGCCTTCGCACGGGGAACAACAAAAGCGCTGCAGACTCCGTTAGCTGATACTTAGCTTCGAGAATAGAAATGAAGCCGACGCGCACATAATAAAAAATCAATTAAATTCAAACATAGTAAAAACTTGACACACTGCATTAAAATTTTGAAATTAAAAGCGAAAAATGTATAAATAAAAACAAATACAAAAGAAATTAAAACAGAACTAAAAAAAAAAAATAAATAAATAAACTAAATAACTCGAAGCGCGTCTGCACACGATCACTGTGCGATGTTCTCGTATTATGTTCTCGTATAAGTATTATGATATAAATGTCATTATTATCACGAAATATTAACCCGATCCCCTTACTCCTTCTACCCCCTCCCATACAAATGGACAATTTTGAAAAATACATATTTTCGATTTTCATTGAAACTAGTAAAGCTAAAAAGACGAAATTTTGTCAGAATTAATTCTACTAAAATTGCAATTTATTTTATAAATAATTATCAACCTCACCTCACTCCTTCTACCCCATCCCGTACAAATTTCACGAAATTTTAAAATTTAAATTAAATTATTTTTATTCGAAACTGTTAAAGCTATCAACTTGATATTTTGTATGAAGTATACAAATAGAAATAATAATAATGCGCAAAAAAATTGTTGTGATCCGTACACTCCTTCTACCCCCTCCCATACAAATGAATATTTTTTGTTAAATGCATTTTATCGATTTCCATTCAAACTAGAAAAAGTACAAACTTCAAATTTTGCCAGAATTTGTTTCTTAATAATTGAAATAGGTGTTAGAAAAAATTATCAGCTCCGCTTCACTCCTTCTACCACCTCCCATACAAATATCTGTATTATAAATTCAATAAAAGCATTTCGCCTTCAAGTATATGAGAGCTATCGACTTTGAAATTGAATTAAAGCATGGTGATAAAGATGATGATAAGCATTTTCAAAATCATCTTAAACGCTTCACTTCCTTTGCCACCTCCCATACAAATGCTCCAATTTCAGGAAAACTATGACCAATTTCTTTAAAAATAATGAAAAATAAAATTTTTAAATTGAGTAAAAAATATTTTGCATGCTATGTTCGGTGTCATATACGATAAATACAAACCTCCCCCTCTACTTCTACCACCTCCCATGCAAAAGTATCTATTCACTATTGGAAAGAATTTGAGATGACATATTTTCCGTTATATTAAAGTCATTTCCATCTCATCTAGAGTATCATACGATTGGGCTTTAAGCCCAATCATAATTCTGTTATGTTTTTTCTTTATAGTTGATGATCAAAACCTGGTCTGAATTACAAAAAGCAGTGGCCATGATTTTTGGGCAGATTGTGTTTTTCGTCTTCAAAAGATTTTCTGCCGTACCTAAGAAATGCCACTTATAAATCATTGCTTTTCCAAAGCAAGAGTCCTCGTAAATAGATGACATTTCGTCCAAATTGATTTGTGGCATTTTTCCTTGCGTGGTAAGGAACTTAATGACAGCACAAAACTCAATTTTATCCATAGTTAGCGTGTTCTTTCCGATTGACTTGTTGATCTGGCGATAACTAAAATGTTATTGATTCGATTTAACAGAAACTTTGTATTTATACCTGCATTGAATGTTGGAATACCTTCAGGTAAAAATATTTCCCCCTCCCTTGTCCATTCCCTTCATTCAGCAAAATTTTTGACCTCCCCTTATATATTGAGCAATAAAATGTTAATCTCTTTTCAATCATGGTTTTGGCCTCGTCACAGCTGCGAATCTGCCTGATTAAAATAACTACGGATACTAGAGCCGCTATGGATCTTGTTCTCTTAGACTTTTCTCAGAACTTCGACGCGGTAGACCACAGAAGACTTCTATACAAACTATCGTCTATTTTAAATTTTTCTACGAGTGCAGTCAAACTTCTTGGAAGCTACGTAACCAACAGATACCAGCAAGTCAGAACTGATCATGTTTTATCCTCACCTTTACTCCTTGTGTGTGGTGCTCCCCAAGGGTCAGTCTTAAGTCCACTGCTTCTTAGCAATTATATTAACGATCTGCCGGATATATTGCTCGACTGCAGTCTTCATTTGTATGCGTATGATACACAGATCTACATAAGTAGTCCTATTGGGTTAGTTGGAGACTCTGTTCAACGCGTAAATCAGGATATTGCTCGCATATTAAGTTGGTCTCAACTTAACCATCTTACGCATTGTTTTCTACAATGGACTAGATAAACCAAATTCCTGGGATCTTCCCCACCCAACAGTCAACGGTACACCTCTCTTGTTCCAAAACTATGTAAAGGATCTAGGAGTAACTCTTGACTCGTCTATCATTGGAAGTAAGCATTTCGCTTCTGTCCTAAAAAAGGTTTATGGTAGTCTGCGAAGACTATGGGTATTTGGTAGTGTCCTACCCTTGCATACTAGGATAATGCTCGTTAAGTCTATAATTATACCTTTCTTCACTTACGGTAGTCTAGCATTTCTTAGATATGACTCTAACTGTCAACAGAGAGTAAACGTGGCTTTCAAGGACTGTATCCGCCTTGTCTTTGGACTAGTTGCTATGAACATGTATCACAATATCATACGTGCATTTTATCCTCTTTCTTGAAACGCAGATCTTTAATCTTTTTGCATAATATTTTATGGACCGGTGAACCACTTTACTTATGCGATTATCTAATACCTCTGCAAACCATTACTCTCTTTTTTTTATGCTTGTCTTAGAACTAGTTATAGTACTGATTTTTTATCTAATTTTAATTTGATTTTCATTACTTACTTACTTACGATGACGCTACAGCCCAAATCGGACCTTGGCCTCCTGAACACTTTACCTCCATCCATCTCGGTTCAGTGACCATATCCTCCAGTTAGAAAACCTTACCAGTGATTTGCTGTATGCGTCAATCGAATCCTCCCAGCGCTTCCGTGGTCTTCCAACCGGTCTTTGAACGTTGACTTTCCCTTTTCGTGTGCGTTTGGGAATTCTCCCGTTATCGCCTCACATGACCAGCCCATTGTAGATTCTTAAAATTTACGAGGGCTGAAACTTCTGGATTGTCGAAGATGGCATACAATCCTCTATTGTATCGTATTCTCTAGATCGAGTCTTCCCTCACAGGTCCGAGGATTCATCTGAGGACCTTCCTTTCAAAGGTGTTAAGTAGTTTTTTGGACGTCTGAGTTAAAGTCCACGTTTCACTGCACAGACTTTATGATGGTTTTATATAGCTTAAGTTTTGTTTTCCTGTGCACGTTTTGTTTTTGATTATTGGAAGTATCGAGTAATAAGTCTTGTTTGCCACCATTATCCTTCTTTTGATTTCCATGGGTTCGCCTCCATCCTTTGATAGGTTCGTCCCTAGGTATATGAAGTTGTCTACGTTTTCTAGGTTTTAATCTCCTACCATAATATTATGTCTGATTGGCGTCTTTTTCCTAGATTGCGTCAGAATTTTTGTTTTGTTTTCATTAATTCGTAGTCTAGGTCAAGGTTTACAAATACCTCCTTAGCACTCTCCAGAGGTTTTGGACGGATATCTATATCGTCGGCATATGCTGTGAGTTGTGTGGATTTGAAGCATAGTGTTCCCTTGATATTAACGGAAAGTTTCCGAACAACATATTCAAGTGTGAAATTGAACAACATTGGTGCGTGGCACCTTAAGGCCGTTGTCTGTTTTAAAACTGGAAGTCAGATTGTTTCCTACTCTGACTCGTGACAAAGACTCAGTCATTGTCATTCTTGTAAGCTAAACCAGTTTCGACAAGGTTTAATAGGACGTACACAACAGAGATATTCCTCGGTAGTTTCCGCAGCAGAGTTTGTCGCCTTTTTTATAAATTGGACATATGATGCTCTTGCGTCAATCTTCAGGAAGTGTTTCCTGCGTCCATATGTCCGTGACTAATCTATGTCGGAGATGCTCTATTCAAGTGTCGCCGGTTTTTAGAAGCTTAGCTGGAATTTGATCAGTGCTCGACGCTTTGTTGTTTGGGTGGTTCCTCAGGGCTGTTTTGACTTCTTCGAGTGTGGGAGGACTCAAAGCGGATCCTTCATCAGCTGATACATCAGTTGTATCTGCAATTGTGTCTTCTGCTGCTGTTCGTGCGGGTGATGGGTTCGGATTAAGAAGGTACTCCAAATATTGCGCCCATCTTAATTTTATATCTTTCGCATTACTTATAATGTTCCCTACTGCATCTTTGCAGAGGGTCGTCTTCGGTCGGTATCCCCCTTTCATTCTTTTGACAAGAAAATAGGCGGCTCTTACGTTGTGTAATTTAAAGTGTTCGTCCATGTTTTTAATTTCGTCATTATTGTACTTCCGTTTTTTTTTTTGTCTCGATAATTTGTTTGCAAGTCGTCTAAGATCATTATATTTGTCCCGTTTGGCTCGCGTCGGCCATTCTGTTAATATTTTGGAAGCCTGGTTTTTTCGGTCTAAGGCATCTTGGCATGCGTTGTTGAACCAGTCATTTCTTTTGCGCCGGGGTTGTTGTCCTATCACCTCCTCTGCGACAGATGTAATGTCATCTTTGATATTTTGCCACATTTCTTCTATTGGCATGCTGGCGTTGTTGTTCAGTATTGGCGCGAAGTGCCTTTCTAAGGCTGATACATACTTCGTAACTACTCTCATGCTTGAGTTTTCCTATGTCGAATTTAGGAACCGGTTGTGTTTTTGGGTGTTGTCGGCTTGCGATTCGATATCGGAACTTGGTCTTTACCAAATAGTGATCTGTGTCGCAATTAGAACCGCAACATGTACGCACGTCGAGAATGAAGGAGGCCGCCCTTTTCTCTATTAGAACGTGGTCTATTTGATTGAATGTTCGTCCCTCGAGTGATGCCCACGTTCTCTTATGAATGTCGCGATGAGGGAAGCATGTCGAGCTTACAATAAGATTTTTGCTGCTGGCGAAATCCGTGCGTCTTTGGCCGTTGTCGTTACTAATATCATGGAGACTGTGCCTTTCAATTGTCCCTATGTAAGTTTCTTCTTTGCCCACTTTCGCTTTAAAGTCACCTAATACTATTTTAATATTGTTCGACGGAAGGGAGTCGAATGTTGATTCTAGGGTGCTGTAGAAATCGTCCTTAACTTCGTCGTCTTTGTCTTCTGTTGGGGCATGGACATTAATAAGCCAAACATTAAAGAATTTTGTCTTGATGCGGATTGTACACAATCGTTCATTGACGGGTTTGAAGTTGATAACCTGGTGTTTAAAGTTGTTGTCGACGACAAACGCAACTCCAAGCTCCCACTTTTGAAAATCCCACTTTTGAAAATTGTGTGCGATCTAATGTCAGTAATCTCGTTACCAAACAATTTAGTTTCTTGGAGTGCGATTATGCTTAAACTGTATTTGGCTGCCTGTTCCAGAAGCGGTCTCACTGCTCCTGCTCTATACAGGGATCGCACGTTCCAAGATCCGAAGGAATAGTCCATTTTTCGTTTGCGTGGTCATTGCCGTTGGTTCCGAAACGGGTGTGGTTTTTCCGAGGATGAGTTGTTAACACATCGCCCAACCCCCAACTTGGAGGGCTATATTATTATATTGCTAGAATTTTTCTGTTGCATTAGCACTCGCGTCTATCAGTTCAGCTAGTTAAGTCCAGATGGGCAAGACCAGTACCTGGTGGCTACCACGTGGAGGTATGATGATCACAATTAATGTGTATATGATAGTTACAACACTGGGTGTCGCCTTATGACGCCGATCAGATGTCTACTCTATCTATACACACCCAGCTACCAGTGATTTCTATTAGATATGAGTATTTACCACAATTATTATACTTGTAAAAGATTTATAATCTTGTTGTATGCACTAAATAAATAAAATATCTGTTGAAATGTAAACTCCACTGTCATGCAACTATGATGGCTTCGACTATGAATGTACTATGAGTAGGCTTTGAGTTTTGAATAAACACATTTTTCAATTCAGATCATCAGGTTATGGGCCCAGAGTGCTCAATAAATGCGTGAAATAAGTTTTTTTTTGTGGATAGTGGCGATTATTTCCGCTAAAATAAATCTAATTTAAGGAAAATTTATGTAAAAGGCGAAGGCAAATCAACCAGTGGATGTATGTGGTTGTCAGGTTAGGCGCATAGTATTGAGTTTTTTCGATCCAAGTGTGAAAGACACGTAAAAGATAAAGATGGATAAAAACGACAAAGGCCACGATTTCATGAAAGTGACGAAACTGAATACTACCGAAAATTACATCTGATGGCGGAGAAGTGCACGGACGATGCTCGAATGGTACGATCAGGATGATTATTTGAGTTCGGCAAAACCAATGGGAAACACAGCAGCTGCAGCAGCGAGGAAAGCAGCGGCAGCAACTGCGGCGGCATCAAATAAACCGGACGACAATAATCTGAAGGTGTTAGCGAAGGCTGCCGAGGTCGCTGCGGTCGCAGCAGCGACAGCTGATGCATCGACTTCAGCGGTACGCATCAAGAAATCCAAGCAAGCCAAGGCTCGATTGATGATGACAATTAAGCCGAGACTGTATGATGAGATCGGAGATCACCCAATAGCGGAGTCGGTTTGGGTGAGATGTGCGACGCTGTACCAAAATGATAGTTGGATGCTCAAGGCTCGCATCATCGGAAATCTGGCCACGCTGAAGTTGGCGAATTGCACATTGATGGAAGAGTTCATTCGAGAGCACACGGCAGCGATGTGTCGAGTTCTGGAAACTGATTTTGAAGTCAGTGATGATGTGATCTGCGGATTAATAATTTATGGACTCGCATCAGAATACGAATCTCTTGTGGGCGGACTTGACGGCAGCACTGTGGTGAACGTCAGAGGTTCTCAAACGACGGTTGATCGGCTCAGGCGAAGTCAATGCTCAACGGAGAAAATAACATGGATATCATATTTAAAATGTCGCCACAAAAGCAAGTGACATCGAAGCTGAAGGCCAACAAGAAGAAGAAGAACAAGAAGACGAAGACGAAGAGTGCCGACATCGACTGTTTCATGTGCCATAAAAAGGGCACAAGAGCTATCTGTGCCCAAAAAGGAAGTCCGACGATGACAAGAAGAAGCAAGATGGAAATGCCTGGCAAGCAGAGGTGTTTGCGCATCATGCCATGGCGGCGACGAATTGCGATTCGTCATCCAACTCGTGGGTTATTGATTCTGGCGTTACGCATCATTTGACTGGCAATCGCCAACATTTTGAGAGCTTCCGAGAAAGTTCGAGGTTTCCAGATATCTTGACAGCTGGGAGCCAGAAATTGGAGGTCACGGGCAGCGGCTCAATCGACTTAAACGCGAATGGAAGGAGAATTCCAGTAAAGAACGTGCTTTTGGCGGAAGGGGCTTCATCGAATTTGCTATCAGTGTACGACTTTCAGGAGACCGGCAGCAGTGTATTGTTCGCGAATGATCGCTGTATGGTGCGCGACAAAGAAGGTGATGTTATCGTAGACGTGGCAGCGTGTAACAGCTCATAGAGAATTGACAATACAAACGCATGCGGTGTGATAGCTCACACAGACAGTGAAAGTGAATTGATGATGTGACACCGCCGCATGGGTCATCTCGGCTACGATGGCTTGATGAAATTGAATGGACTGGTGAATGGTGTCGCGATCAAAGGCGATCGCAGTGTTTTGGCGAAGTTGATTGCTCGGCAAACAAAGTCGGTAACCTTTTCGACGAGCAGAGGTCGAAATTAAGTCAAAACGAATCCTGTAACTAATTCACTCGGACGTCTGCAGACCAATGGAGACGGATTCAGTTGGGGGCGCCAAATACTTTGTAACGTTCATCGATGATCATTCACGGAAGGTGTTTGTGTATTTCAACAAACTCAAGAGCGAGGTGCAGCGAGTTTTACCGAATTCAAGACGTTGGTGGAGAATCAAACTGGACTCAAGATGAAGGTATTGCGATCGGACAACGGCCGTGAGTATATGGGTGATTTGGCAGAGGAGTGCAAGCGAAGCGGCATTGTTAAACAAACTAGCTGTGCATATACTCCGCAACAGAATGGAGTTGCAGAGAAAATAAATCGGACGCTAGTGGAACGAGCGAGATGCATGCTGTTTGACGCTGGGCTAGACAAGCAACTTTGGGCCGAAGCAATCTATCGGGCAGCCTTATATAATCAACCGGTTGCAGAAACGATCTTTGAAGGACAAGATTCCAGAGCATTTTTGGACGAATTTGCCAATCAACCTGTCAAAAATTCGGATGTTTGAGACGCCGGTCATGGTTCACATCCCGAAGGAGAAGCGGAAGAAGTTGGACACAAAGTCTAAGCAAATGGTCTTCATCGGCTACTCAGAAACGCAAAAGGGCATACGATGTTTCGACCAGGAAAGTTGCTCTGTGACGGTCAGTCGTCACGTCACATTCCTCGACATGCCAGATGCCAAGGTAAATGACAGTTTGTTGATCGATTTGTCTGTTGACTCCACGGCAGAGAAGAAGGCGGAGGTACCTGTAATACCAACTGTCATACCAACGGTCGAAAAATCAGAAGTGGTGTCAGAAGAAAGTGAGCTGGACTTTCTTTGACGCCGAAGATTCGGATGACGATTATGTGCCGGATGAAACGTTATCACCGCCGGTTGGGGAAATTCGACGTTCGGATCGTCCAAGAAAAGTCAGACAGCAACTCACACTGTCAGCTGAATTGGCGGGTTGCGAGGAACCGGCAACATTTCGTGAAGCAACTGGAGCGGGCGAAAAACAATACTGGATCACCGCCATGCACGAAGAGTTACGATCACATGCCGAAAATGACCCTTGGATTCTGGTCAATTTGCCGGCCGGACGAAAGACCATTAAAGCCAAATTACAAGTTGAAGCGCATTTTTACAAGGAGATCTCGACGAGGAGATATACGCTGATCAACCCGAGGGTTTTGATGACAACACAGGACAAGTATGTCGACTCAATGTGCTATGTACGGGCTAAAACAGCCAGACCGCCAGTCGAACATAAAACTGAATGCAGCACTGGTGGATATCGAGATGACCACCTGGTCAACAAAGGAGGACCCGAGCGTGTATCCTTCGATCGAGATGGGCGTAATTCTGGCTGTTTATGTATGTGATGATTCTCTGGAAGAACGAGAATCAGATGCGTGCTGTTAAGTCAGCCTTGAGCACGAAGTTCAAGATGAAGGATCTTGGACAGGCAGTGGACATTGTTGGAATCAGCATCGAGTACGCCACGGAGGGAATCGCAATTCATCAGAAGCGTTACATCGAGATGGTGTTGAAGCGATTCGGCATGGAGAATGCGAAAGCTGCAGTGACACCAAGCGATGCAAGTCAGAAGCTGTCGATCAAGCTGGTCGAAAAGGATTCCGTCGCTTTGGAGAATATCCCTTACCAGCCAGCGGTCGGATGTTTGTTGTACCTAGTTCAGGCGACGTGTCCGGATATCAAATTTCCCGTAAATGATATAAGTCGATTCGATGGCAGTCAAACGCATCATGCGCTATCTCAGCCGGACGCTCGATTATAAGATCTTGTATCGGTATGGCGGTGGTGACTTGGTTGGATACTCGGATTCGGACTGGGCGTCCGACATCGACAAACGGCGCTCATGCACTTGCTATGTGTTCAAAATGAGCGATAGTGCTGTCTCTTGGGCAAGCAGGCGCCAACCAACAGTGGCCTTATCCTCGACAGAAGCAGAGTACATGGCAATCTCTGCTGCTACATGCAAGGCAATCTGGCTGAGGATGCTTGGCCAACCATTGAAGGAGTTCGGCGGGCCAACGACGCTATTCTGTGACAACCAGAGTGCAATAGCGGTTGCAAGCATCGAGATGTTTCGGGCTCGCAGCAAACATATCGACACGAAATACCATTATGTGCGCGATGTGATTAAATCTGGGGCAATCACACTGGAATACGTCGCATCGAAGCAAACTGCCGCTGATTGTCTGACTAAAACGCTGGTAGGACCAGCAATGGCTTCGAATGTTCATCAAATGGGAATCAGTCAAACCAAAGATCTAAAGTAACATAGAGTTGATTGATTTCTGTGGAAGGCCGATTTTAAAGTAGCGTAATCTCTAGCTTATTTTTTTTTTGCCGACCTCCACGTTTCTTTTGTTCTTTTTTTGCTTTGGAATGATGAGTTGGGGTGTTAAAATGTAAACTCTACTGTCATGCAATTATGAATGTACGTATGAGTAGGCTTCGACTATGAATGTACTATGAGCAGGCTCTGACTTTTGAATAAACATTTTTTTCAATTCAAATCATGAATATCAAATATAAGACTCGAAAATTTTTTATACAGTAGATTGAAATCATTGTAAAAGTAATATGTTTCAAATTTCAGATCAATAGCTTTTATGCTTTTGGAGGAAATTCGTTTATTGTCAAATTGCGAAATTGCGTCATTTGGTATGGGAGGGTGTAGATGTGGTCTAATTTTTATACCCTTGAAGAAATCTGAGAGAATTATTAGTTTGCCACAAAGTTTGTAACGCTAAGAAATAATGTTCGGGGAAAAAAATAAATGATAAAGAAGTTCATATAATTACTCAAAAATCTCAAAACCGGATGTCCGTCCGTCTGTCCGTCCGTGTCCTCTCTGGCTTGAGAACGCGTTGATCTAGAAAGTCAAAATTTCTTACACGTCGTTTTTGACAAAAAAGTAAGGACAAGTTCGTGAACGGGCCAAATCGCTTCACCCCTTCTACCCCCTCCCATACAAAATGCCACAATTGCGCAATTTAACAATAAACGGATTTGCTCCAAAAGTAATAAAGCTATTCGTCTCAAATTTGAAACATATTACTTTTATGATGATATCGATCTATCATATAAAAGTTATGCGTGACCTTTCCCTCCTTCTACCACCACCCATACAAACTGTACTTTTTCATGAAATATTCTAAACCAATTTACTCAGTGCGTATAAAATTTAGCGAGCTGAAATTGTGCAATAAATATTTATTTGGAATTTTAATAAGACCGAAAAAAATTGGACAATTAATTTCACCCCTTCTACCCCTTCCCATACAAAATGACTCAATTTCGCAATTCGACAATAAACGGATTTTTTCAAAAAGCATGAAAGCTATTGATCTGAAATTTGGAATATTTTACTTTTATAACAATTTCAATCTGCTGTATAAAAATTAGCTTAGTCCTCCACCTCCTTCCACCACCTCCTTCCACCACCTCCCATACAAAATGCACTTTTTTATGAACTAATCTAAATACATTTTCTCTGAACGTATGAAATTTATCGAGCTGAAATTATGCACTAAATAATTATTTAGAATTAATAGTAAGACCAATGAAATTAGGCACTTAGCTTCAATCTTTCTACCCATACAATTTGACACAATTCAAAAGGTTTACAAAAAGACGATTTTCCTGAAAAATATGAATGCTACTGACCTGCAATTTAAAAAATGTCAATTAAATGATGTTTACAGTTATTTCTAAAAACGTCATTAATAAACTCGCACTCGTTCGACCACATCCCATACAAACTGCACAATTTCACTTAATCCAATACACTAATTTTCTCAGTCCCTATTAAATTATTGAATCCTAAATTTCGTTTAAATTATTTTGATTGCAACCTTAGAGTGATGTGAAAAAATTAGTTCAATGTCGTCACCCCCTCTACCACTTCCCCTACAAAATTACTTAAAATAAAAAAAAAAATCCCTTTCATCTAGAGTATCGCATGATTGGGCTTTACGCCCAGTCGTAGTCCTGTTTTGTTTCTTTTTAGTCTTGCTAATAATTCTAAATAAATAGTTAGTGCGCAAGTTCAGCTCGATCAATTTTATAAGGACTGAGTAAATTCGTTTAGAACATTTCATGAAAAAATGCAGTTTATATGGGAGGTGGTGGAAGGAGAGAAAGGACACAAATAATTTGTGTACAGTAGATTGAAATAATTCCAAAATTAATATATTCCAAATTTCAGATAAATAGCTTTTATACTTTTTGAGCAAATCCGTTTACTGTCAAATTGCGAAATTGTGTAATTTTGTATGGGAGGGAGTGGAAGGGGTGTCAAAAATGACGTGAGTAAAATTTGAACTTTTTAGCTCAATGAGTTCTAAAGCTACACAGGACGGACGGACGGACATACGGACGGACATCTGGCTTTGAGTGGATTTGTTCTCGGCAGTGGACGCAAGCAGTAGAGAAGAAAGTTTTTATACTCTAGATGAAATATGAGAGTATTATGAGGTTGCTCTAAAGCTTGTAACGCTAAGAAATAACGATGGGGGAAAAATTAGTGATGCAGAAGCTCATACAATAACTCAAAAATCTTAAAATCAGATGTCCGTCCGTCCTAACGCTCTCTTGCTTGAGAACGCGTTGAGGTAGAAAGTCCAAATTTTATACACGTTGTTTTTGGCGAAAAAGTAAGGTCAAGTTCGTGAACCAGCCAAATCGTTCCACCCCTTCTACCCACTCCTATACAAAATGACACATTTTGAATTATTTACATTAATTAAATTTCCATGGAAATTATGAAAGGTAATGATTTGAAATTTGGGATGTCATATTTTCATCATAAATGTGATATATGGTATAAAAATTGTTCGAACCCCTGACTTCTTCCACCACCTCCCATACAAGCAGTACTTTTTTATGAAACACTATACCGATTTTCACAGAACATATAACATTTATCGAGCTCACATTTTGCACTAAATACTTAATTAGTATTATTATGAAGATCAGAAAAAATTAAGTGATTAGCTTTACTGCTTCTATCCTCTCCCATACAATATGACTCAGTTTCATAACTTCACAATAAATCGATTTTCTTAAAAAGTATGATTGTTACTATTCTCAAATTTGAGAATTATCAATTTTATAATGTTCGTAGTTATTTCTGAAAAAATCACGAAAATCCTGTCACTCCTTCTACCACCTTCCATGCAAACTGCACAATTTCATTATATATAATTCACTAATTTTCTCAGTTTCTCTTCAATTTTTCGAGGTTGCATTTTGTATAAAATATTTTATAGCTACTTAAGCATGATGGGAAAAAAATTAGTTCAATACTATTACCCCTTCTACCACTCCCCATACAAAATTTCTTGGGATAAAGAAAATTCTATTTCATCTACAGTATCGTAACATTGCGCTCTACGTGCAATGGTAGCCCTGTTATGTTTTTTTTTGAATAATATACTTAAATGAAACAATGCAGGACTATTATTGGACGTAAAGCCATTGTATGAAGGGGGGTAGAAGGAATGAAGCGAATCAGTTAATTCATTTTACATCTTCCTGAAGATTTACACAATTTTGTGTAAGATCTGTCGTTTATAATCTTGTTACCTAACAATTTAGTTTCTTGAAGTGGAAAGATGTTTAATTGTAGTTGCTTACAAAAGTGCTATCCTGCGCGATGCTCACACGACTCATGGTCCTTTTCGTTTCGTTCGTTTGTATTAACTTTTTGTATGAAAAATCATAGTTGGCGAATTTACGTGAACAATTTCATTTTCATTTTCGCCGTGCGGTACGCTGTTTTTCGTGAAAATATCAGCTTTTTTCCACGGTTTTTTAAATAACCGCAGTATTAAAAGCGAAGTGAAAAAGTGACATACGAGCGAGCATTTTAGTGTTATATTTTTAAATTGTGAGTGAAATGGTTTTTTTCCTCGACGATTTCCCTGTTTCTGTGCTATGGAGTGAGAATTTAATTTCGCTTCAGCAGCGTACTATTTACAATAACTCAATAAAGTATCGAAATACACTTATTTTTTCTACCATCGCCCCATCCATTAGCAAATGTAACAATTTCGAAAAAATATTCATGTACACTTTTCTTTTAATAAAAAGTGACCATTATTTTATCCACCAATTTAAAAAAAAAAAAAAAAGGATATTATGCATAAACATATAAGTAATTTGAAAATTAGTTTTGATTAAATTTTTGTTTAGCATCCAGTTTAGATTTTTAAAGACACCTGCGATTTTATATCATTCTCTCAATTATATTTAAACTACCCTATTATTAACGAATATACCATACATTCAGTGGAACACATTTCAAATTGATGGTTTTATATGAAATTATAGCGTTTTGCAAAAGTGAATGAAATTCTGTGTCTTTAATTCACGCAAAACCTTTTTTCATCGATCCTAGCTATTCGGTTTCGTACGTACCATCTTAATCTGGATAGAGCTCAAACTGGAAAAAATACAAATAAATGTAGAAATATTTTTTTAATGCTATGATGAAATTTAAGTCAGACACTAAATTATAGTAAACATATCTGAGATCTGCACAAATATTAAATGCATTCTTGAATTCACAATCAATTCATTTACATTAAATACTTGGAAATCGTTTCGATAATTTGTTACAGATTATTTGCGAATTATTATTTTTTTTTCTTACTAAATCTCAAAGAATTTAGAAGCGCGGCATAGTAAAAAAGAGCTAGTTTTTTTTTTTAAATTGATTAGTAAACATCCGATAAATAAGTGATATGTGATATTAAAGGTAAGGTTTTCTACTTCAAAAGTATAGAGATACTTGTCATGAAAATTAAATCCATCTTTACAAAGTACTCGTAATAAGGAGGAGGGGCTAAACACAAATTGTCGGCCGATTTTTTTTTTAAATGATTACGCCTTCGAAATTAATTACCATAAAAATCCATATTTTGAGACCATTAAGGCATCACGAAAGAACCACGAAAATCAGCTTACAAGGAGGCTAATTATTGGAAGGGGGAGGGTCAGATGGGGTACAATGAAAAACACTTAAAAAAAATTTTTGGTAAATATTTTTAGTAAGGGGTGTAAGAAGAGGGAGTTTGTAAGCAAAAATGTCGAAAATTTAGAGTGATTTTTTTAGTGATAAAAAGTTCAAATTTTGCATGTTGATATATCTATTTGATATACATAGAAATAAAATAATAACTTGTTCCACAGCTGTTATAAACGGACCCTTCCGCCTCTCTGGTCTAACGTGCACAAGGTGTTTCATGTACGCGGAAAAAACACATAAACTGAAAACTTTTGTATGAAATTTTAAGGTGGAAACTTAAAAATTTGCAAAATGCATTTAAAAAAAATTCCTAAATATATAAAATATTAATTAGTCAAATATCTTTAAAACTTCTACCCCTCCCGTACTAAATTATTTTTTGGACCATTTGTACGAAATCAAATATCACCTAACTATACAATCCAACGCATCAAATTCCTGTTAAGACCCCCTATAGGGGCATAGGACAGAAACAACTCTCTTCAACAAGGCACGATCCTGAGCATCGGCCTTAAGCTGTTGCCAGGACTTGCTTATTCCTCTGGCCTCCTGCTCAACTGCTCGCTTCCATGTGTTACATGGTCGACCAACCCGATGCCTTCCTTGAGGATTATAATCCAGAGCCTGTTTGGCGATGTTTCGCTCTAGTTTCTTCAAAGTATGACCGATCCACTGCCGCTTCAGCCGTTGAATCTCAAAACCTATTTTAATCCGGCCAGTTGTACTCCACAGTTAGTTGGAGATCACTTCTTGCCAGAATATTCCTAAAATGCGTCGAATGCATTGGTTCACGAAAGTCTGTAGTTTCTTGGTAAGTGGTACGGTCACTTTCCACGTAGTACAACACGGATTTGACGAATGCGTCAAAAACTCGCAGCTTCGTGCTCAGACAGCTCTCCTCTATGTAAGACGCGACACCTTGCATCTTCTTCTTTAATTCTTTAACCATAGCTATAACCTTATCTGGAATATCTCTCCTACGAAAAGTATTCCATACGTAATCTTGCTTAACGCTGTCGAAAGCCTTCTCCAAGTCCACAAACATGACATATAGTGGTGAACCTATTTCGGAAGACTATCCGCAGGGTATTTGTGTTGTCGGTACAAGACAACCCTTTACGGAATCCTGCCTGATAAACTTCGAGAGTGCTCTCGACAACATCACTAATCCTATTGAGAATTACCTTAGCCATAATTTTTGATACGGCAGTAAGTAGACATATACCGCGCCAATTGCCACAATCCTGAAGGTCGCCCTTCTTCGAAATTTCCACAATGACGCCCTCCTTCCGACCAATGGGATGTCTTCCTTCATTCCACACCTCAGTAAAGAGTGGGAGGAGTATATCGGCTGTTATTTCCGGGTCCGCTTTGAGGAGTTCGGTTGGTAGTCCGTCTATACCTGGAGCTTTCCTTCACGCCATTAACCGAATGGTGGAAACTATCTCTTCCTTGTCTGGGGGGATTGTGACTAATAGAGGATTGTTGCGGTTTTATGTTTGGTAGTTTTTATGTTTCTGCGATATCTTCCTCTGACAATATGTGTACAATATCAGAGAAGTAATCCTTCCATCGCCGCAATTGATGTTCACTCATATTAAGGAGAGTTCCGTTGACATCTCTCACCAAGAGGTTGGCGGTGAAATTTCTGTTCGTCAACTGTTTCATGATTTTGAATAGTAAACCCATATTCCCAAGGTGAGCCGCAGATTCTGCCTTGTGTGCTAGATCTTCAATGGCCTTTCTCTTGCCGCGTCTGACAGCCTTTTTAAGCCGTATTTGAGCATCGCGGTAGCTCTGCCTCAGGTCGGGCGTTCGTTGGTTGACATCGGGTTGAGACATGACTGCCAATTTTGCTGTTTTCCGATTGCCAACCTTGTCCCATGTGTCTTACATCCAGGGTTTCTCACCGCTTTGCACATATCCGACAGATTCTTCAGCACTAGTCAGAAAAGTGTGTCTGGTTGCCTTCCAATTGGCGTCCAGTATGCGCATTTTATATTCACTCAATGAGGATGACTTTTCGCTTAGAATAGTGGTGTATTCGCGTTTTTTGTTGGGATCTCTGAGTTTATCCACATTAAGCTTGCGCTTCATTTGAAAAATTTGTGGACGTCGGATAGGTGCTATACACAATATCAAGCAGGCAACCACCGAGTGGTGATCGCTCTCCACGTCAGCTCCACGTTTCGCTCGCACATTGAGGAGACATCTTCTCCATCGGCGACTTATAGCCAAATGGTCAATCTGGTTCTGAGTAACACCATCAGGGGAAACCCAAGATGTTTTATGATGACTCTTGTGTGAAAAAAGGGTCCCTCCGATGACCATTTGCCGAGTATTACAAAACTCCACAAATAATTCGCCGTTTTCGGGTCTCTTAATCTAAGGTCGTGACGCGTCGACTCAAAGGTCACCATGCTTCCCCATGACGTGTTTTAATCCAGTGTTTTCTGATCCAGCCTGGGTGTTCAGATCTCCTGAGATCATAATAATATCACCTCTTGGAACACGTTTGAAGGTGGCACTCAGTTGGCTATAAAACTCCTCTTTGTCACCAGATGTTGCGGTATTAGTTGATGCGTAGCACCGTTTCTGACACTGGTCCCGAGCCTGACGACGATAGTCCTATCCGAGATTGGCTAATGAGACTGTTTCTCGCTCTCGGTGTAAGGACGAACACCACGCCATTTTGGCTTCACTTTCAGGGCCAATGTTCAGAATAGTGTTTCCGCTAGGGGTTCGTTCTTCTCCTGATCCTGTCCACCTGACCTCGCTCAAGCCCAAGATTTGGATGTTATAGTGCCCCATTTTACAGTCGATCACCGATTTGCGGTGCAAGGACCGAGTAACACCAGCTCTTCTCCCGTCATTCAATGTTCGAACGTTCCAGAAGCCAATCATAGTCCGTTTTCGAATGCCAAAGTCATTACCTTAGAATCAGTCCGTATCCTGTATCCTTTTCTAGAATCAGTTAGGTCTTAAGATCACGGGTGATAAGCCCGTGATCAGGTAAGTGTCCTTTTACCATTTTTAGGGCAAGCAGGACTGGCTGTGGGTGAATTCTACAGCCCCCATACCACAGGGGGATAGTTAGCTCAGGTCCATGTAGTCGCTAGTCTCCAAAGATAGTTGCAGGAATTGGTAAAACCTCATCCCACAACTACCCCCTTGCGGGGTAAACTATAAGAGATATCAATTTGAAATTTAGAATATATTAGTTTTATCGTAAATGTGATCTATGATATAAAAATTATTTGAGCCCTCGTACTTATACCCCATGCATACTGCATTTTTCAGGAAATACTTTAAACCAATTTTCTCGGTACTCTGAAAATTTATCGAGCTCAAATTTTGTAATAAATAGTTAAATAGCATTATTATTTAGATCGAAATTACTTTTTTGAAAAGTATGAATGTTGTTGGTATGAAATTTTGCCATAATGTTTATAGCTTTTTCCACAATGTTTATAGTTATTCCTGAAAAAATCACTGAAAAACCCCAACTCCTTCTACCACCTACCGTACAAACGGTACAATTTCACTAAATTTAAGCCACTAATTTCCTCAGTACCTATTCAATTTTTGAAGCTCAAATTTTGAATAAAACATTTCTAAAGTTACTCTAGCATGTTGTGGAAAAGACTAGCTCAATAGTGTCACGCTTTCTACCACTCCCCATACAAAATTTATGATCCTAAGATCACTAAAATTTCTATTTCATCCAACGTATTGTATGATTGGGCTTTACGCATAACCGTAGCCCCGTTATGTTTTTAAACAAATTTTTAAGTTGCTAGGTTAAAATTTCAATCAAACATTTTAGTTTTGAGTGTTTATACTCTAGATGAAATCGAAGAGTATTATAAGTTTGCTCTAAAGTTTGTAACGCTAAGAAATAAGGCTCGGAGAAAAAATGAATGATACAGAAGTTAATATTATAACTCAAAAATCTCAAAACCTGATGTCCGTCCGTCTGTACGCTCTCTAGCTTGAGAACACGTTCAGCTAGATAGTTCAAATTTTGTATTTTGTTTTTACCAAATAAGTAAGGTGAAGTTCGTGAACGGGCCAAATCGCTAAACCCCTTCTTCCCATACAAAATGACACAATTACGCAATTTGACAATAAACGGATTTGCTCGAAAAGTATAAAAGCTATTTTTCTGAAATTCTGAATATGTTACTTTTAAGATAATATCAATCTAACGTATAAAAACTATGCGTGTCCTCCCCCTCCTTCTACCACCTCCCATACAAACTGTACTTGTCATGAATTACTCTAAGCCAATTTACTCAGTGCGTATAAAATTTAGCGGGCTGAAATTGTGCACGAAATATTTATTTAAAATTGTTAGTAAGGCCAAAAAAAAATTAGACTATTAGCTTCGCCCCTTCTACCCACCCCACCCATACAAAATGACACAATTTCGCAATGTGAAAAGTATAAAAGCTATTAGTCTGCATTTTGAGATATGTTACTTTCATAATGATTTAAATCTACAGTAGAAAAATTATTTGCGTCGTCCTTCTACTTCCACCCCCTCCTATACAAACTACACTTTTTCATTAAATGCTCTAAGACGATTTTCTCAGAACATATAATATTTATTGAGCTCATATTTTGTTATAAATACGTAATTAGTATTATCACTAAGATCAGAAAAAAATAATTGATTAGCTTCACTGCTTCTACCCCCTCCCATACAATATGACACAGTTTCACAACTTCACAAAAAATCGATTTTCTTGAAAAGTATGAATGGCACTAGTCTGAAATATAAGGGATGTCAATTTTATAATATTCCTAGGTATTTCTGAAAAAATCCCCTCCCATACAAACTGCACATTTTCACTAAATCTAACTCACTAATTTTCGCAGTTTCCATTCAATTTTTGGAGTAAGCATTTTGTATAAAACATTTTTATAGCTACTTTGGCATGATGGGGAAAAAATTAATTCAATGCTATTATCCCTTCTAGCACTCCCCATACAAAATTTCTTGGAATCACGAAAAATTCTATTTCATCAAAAGTATCGTAAGACTGCGCTTTACGCGCAATCGTAGCCCTGTTATGTTTTTTTTTTCAATACACACACATACACCTTCGGTGCATAAGAAATCTGATTCAAATTATTATTTTATTTAATTTTTCTAATAGTAAATTATTATGATCGAAAGAGAAAAAATAATTTGATGGCTTGAAATCTTGTTTTTCGCGTGTTATGACTAAATTAGCATCAAAGAAAAACATAACAGAATTATGACTGGGCGTAAAGCCCGATTATATAACACTCTAGATGAAATGAGAAAGAGTTTAATATACCGGAAAATATTTCATCTCAAATTCTTTCGAATAGTGAATTGTGACCTTTGTATGGGAGGTGGTAGAAGCAGAGGCGAGAGGTTTGTAATTTTTTTATGCCGAACGTAGTATGCAAAATGTTTCATGCTGTATTTAGAGTTTTTACCTTTCATTATTTTCAATGAAATTGGACATAGTTTTCTTGAAATTGGGGCATTTGTATGGGAGGTGGCAGAGGAAGTGGACGGTTTTAGATGATTTTAAAACAGCTTATCAACATCCTTATCGCCATGTTTTGTTTCAATTTCAAAGTCAATTTTTCTCATAAGTTCGAAGTAGAAATGATTTCCCTGAATTTATAATAGAGATATATGTTTGGGAGAGCGCGGGCAAGGAGTAAAGCAAAGCTGATAATTTTTTATATCACTTATTTCAATTATTAATGGATAAATTCTGGCAAAATTATAAGTTTGCATCTTCTCTAGTTTTAATGGGAATCGATATAATGCATTTATCAAAATTATGCATTTGTATAGGAGGGGGTAAAAGGAGTATACGGATCAAAACAAAATTTTCAGTTGTCAATGATATTTCTATTATTATGCTTTTCACAAAACTTCGATTCGATATCTTTGGCAGTTTCAAAGCGAGCTATTATAATTTAATTGAAAGTTCCAAGTTTCGTGAAATTTGTATAGAAGGTGGTAGAAGAAGCAAGGTGAAGTTTATAATTTTTTCAAAACTGATTGCAATTATTCTACAATGGCGCTATGGGCCTGCTGACATTTAGGTTCCTTAACATTTTTTTTATTACTTATTGTGGAAGGATTGTTAGCCCTTCGCACAACACTCATTTTACGAATTTTTCATTTTCGTAGATTGAGGTGATCAAGCTAAATCCAAGCAGGCAATTGCGTCGACCGGTATTTGAGTTCACGACCTTCGCATTACAAGGCAAACACGCTACCCACTAGGCTACACTCTAACTGATTGTAATTGAAAAAATAAATTTTTCAAAATTGTGCATTTATAAGGGAGCGAGTAGAAGGAGTGAGGAGTTCGGCTCAATATTTTGTGACAATAGCAATATACATATCATTATACTTTCGTCAAAATTTCAAATCAAGAGCTTAAGTAGTTTCGAAAAAAAATCAATTTCTTAAAATTTCGGAATTTTGTGAAATTTGTGTGGGAGGGTGTAAGTGAGGGAATAAAACCAGTTCATGAGCTTAAAGTTACTTTTTAGCTAAAAATGACACAGAATAAATTTCAGCGTGATAGTAGACAGGCGGTCACTCGGAATCGAGGTTTTTGAGAAACAACAAATATTTCTGTGCTCTTGGCGGCTCTGTGCGAGCATTATTTCTTGGCGTTACAAACGGTAAGGCAAACACAATATGCTCTCAGATTTCATCAAGAGTATGAAAATCCGTCTGTCTGTACGCCGTACATGTACGCTCCAACGGCTCATGTCTCGAAAGCCCTTTTAGATAGAAAAATTTCTAAATCGGACTTTCTTAGAAATAACTATGAACATCATTCAATTGACATGTTTTAAATTACATATTTTTTGTAAGCTTGTGAAATTGTATGCGTAGGAGTAAAAGGAGTGCAGCTAATCGTCAATATTTTTTTTTTTTTGGTCTTACTAATAATCTATATAAATATAATTGTAGTGTCTGTCTGTTATTTGTTTAGAAATGGCTATAAGTTAGTTTTATGCTTTATTTTAGAAATAACTAAGCAGAAACTCACGTTTTTAAAATTCTTCTCTATCTGTTTGTCTGTCTGTCAGTCTGTCTGTCCGGCTTTCACACAGAAACGGCTGAACCGATTGTAATGAAACTTTCACAGTTTATTAGGTATGCTCCAAGATGTAATCTGCTTTTAGTTTTATTTCCCTCCCCTCATGCCTTCTACCCCTCTCATACAAATTGACTCATTTTTAATAATATGTAATAATCAAATTTTCTTGGAAACTGTAAAAGCTATCAATTTGAAATTTAGAATTTATTATTTCTATTACAAATTCAATCTTCAAATACACAAATTATTTAAATCCCCCCACTCCTTCGCCTACCTCCCATACAAACTATACTTTTTCATTAAATACTATACATCAATTTTCTTAGTACGTATAAATTCCATCGAGATAATATTTTGTACCGAATCCTTAATTAGCATTATTATTAATATCGGGGAAAACTAACCGATTATCTTCACTATTTCTACCCCCTCCCATACAATGTGGCACGATTCCACGACTTTACAAAACTTCGATTTTCTTGGAAAGTGTGAAAGTCACAGATCTAAAATTTAAAATATATCAATCGCATAATGAGTGTAGTTGTTGAAAAATCACTAAAAACCCCTTAATCGTTCTACCACCTCTGATACAAACTGAACTTTTTCGTGAAATACTCTAAACCAATTTTCTTAATACATATAGCTTCAATCAAACTAAAATTTTTTATAGAATCCTTAATTAGTATTATTATTAATATCGGGAAAACTGATCCGATTAGCTTCACTCCTGCTACCCCCTCCCATACAAAGTCACACTGTTTCACAACTTTTCAAAAATTCTATATTCTTGAAAAGTGTGAACGTTACTGAACTAAAATTTAAAATGTTTCAGTTTTGTTTCTCGAAAAATCACCAAAAAACACTCCCCTTCTTCTACCACCTCCCATACAAATTGCACAATTTCACTAAATCCATTGCACTAAGTTTCTCAGTACCTAATCAATTTTTGAAGATTAAATTTGGTACAAAACATTTTTGTAGCTTCTCTGGCATGATGTGAAACAAATTAGTTCAGTACTATCACCCCTTCTACCACTCCCCATACAAAATTCTTAACATCTCGAAAATTTCTTCTGTAGTATCGTATGATTGGGCTTTACGCAGTGTCGTAATCCTGTTATGGTTTTAAGATTAATGTTATTTTACTTGGGCTTTTTTTTTAATTAACACAAGCTATAACTATTCACATATCCTTAGTGCTCTTCAATATGAATATGGTTTTAGATCACGGGATTGATTTGATCACGAACCTGTCCCATACAAATGCAAGTATCTTGGTTTAATCTTAATAATTTATGGATCTGATTCCAACAAAATAAAGACCATTTTCTTCAAAGGGCCATTAAACTAATCAGTTTATACATCCCGGATAATGTATTACTAACTACATTCTCAAAAATTGCTTATTTTACGATTCGTACGCGGACAAAGTCGCGGGCGATTGCTAGTTTTAAATAAATATTTAGTGCATAATTTCAGCTCGGTAAATTCTATACGCATTGAGTAAATTGGCTTATAGTATTTCAATAATAAGTGCAATTTTTATGGAAGGTGGTATAAGGAGTGAAGCGATTCAAATAAATTGTATACTGTCGACTGATGTCATTATATGAATAATCTATACATATAAATATAATTGTAGTGTCTGTCTGTTATTTGTTTAGAAATGGCTATAGGTTAGTTTTTTGCTTTATTTTAGCAATAACTAAGCAGAAACATGAGTTTCTGAAATTCTTCTCTGTCTATCCATTTGTCTGTCTGTCCGGCTTTCACGCAAAAACGGCTGAACCGATTGTAACAAACCTTTCACAGTCTATTAGGTATACTCCAAGATGTAATCTGCTTTTGGTTTTATGTCACTCCCCTCACGCCTTCTACCCCCTCCCATACAAAGTGACACATTTTCAAAAATATGTTTTAAACGATTTTTTTTTCGAAACTATAAAAGCTATTAATTTGAAGTTTAAAATATAATTATTTTTCAAAAATTCGATTTTCTGGGAAAGTGTGAATGTTACTGATCTGACATTTAAAATATATCAACTGCATGATAATTGTAGTAGCTAGTAAATACTACTAAGAACCCCTCGCTCCTTCCACCACCTCCCATACAAACTGCACTTTCTCATGAAATACTCTATACCAATTTTTTCAATATGTATAACTTTCATCGAGCTAAAATTTTGTATAAAATCCTTAATAAGCATTATTATTAATATCGGGAGAAATTAACTGATAAGCTTCACTCACAGAAACAACTCTCTTCAACAAGGCGCGATCCTGAGCATCGGCCTTAAGCTGTTGCCAGGACTTGTTTATTCCTCTGGCCTCCTGCTCAACTGCTCGGTTCCATGTGTTACATGGTCGGACAACCCGACGTCTTCCTTGAGGACTATAATTCAGAGCCTGTTTTGCGATATTTCGCTCAAGTTTCCTCAAAGTATGACCGATCCACTGCCACTTCCGCCGTTGAACCTCAATACCTATTTTAGTCTGGCCAGTTGTACTCCAAAATTCATCGTTGGAGATCACTTCTGGCCAGAATATTCCTAAAATGCGCCGGAGGCATTGGTTTACGAAAGTCTGTAGTTTCTTGGTAAGTCGAACGGTCACTTTCCACGTAGTACAACCATATAACAACACGGATTTGACGCATGCGTCAAAAACTCGCAGCTTCGTGCGAAGGGAGATCTCTCTTAACCTCCAGGAAAAGATACCGAAGGCCTGACGGGCTTTATTTAGCCGAGCCTCAACATCCTTTTCGGCTCCGCCGTCCATGCTGACAATGCTTCCAAGATAGCAAAAATCTTGCACCTCTTCCACATCCTGTCCGTTAAGAACAATCAGTGCGCTTGTGTTCGAACCCATGTGCATGTACTTCGTTTAACTCACATTTATTTTCAGTCCCGCCTCTTTGCATTTAGCATGCAACGAACGAACATTTGACTCTAAGTCCGAACGGTTATATGCAAGCAAACACACGTCATCAGCATAATGAAGGTGACTTAAGATGTTAAATAGTCGCCATTGAAGACCTTTACCTTCCCCACCTTCCAGTGCAGCTTTCAAGATGTCACTTATTACCACCAGAAATAGGGCTGTTGATAATATGCAGCCTTGTCTGATACCCGTTCGCACAGGGAAGCTCTCGGACAGCTCTCCTCTATGCAAGACGCGACACCTTGCATCTTCGTAGGATTCTTTAATCATAGCTATGACCTTATCTGCCTCCTCCTTTAATACATCTCCTACGCAAAGCATTCCATATGTAATCTCGCTTAACGCTGTCGAAAGCCTTCTCGAAGTCCACAAACATGAGATGTAGTGGCGAACCCATTTCGGTTGACTGCTCTAATATTATCCGTAGGGTATTTGTGTGGTCGGTACAAGACGACCCCTTACGGAAACCAGCCTGATAAACTTCGAGAGTGCTCCCGACGACATCACTAATCCTATTGAGAATTACCTTAGCCATAATTTTTGATACGGCAGTAAGTAGACATATACCACGCCAATTGCCACAATCCCGAAGGTCGCCCTTCTTCGGAATTTTCACAATGACGCCCTCCTTCCATTCAGTCGGATATCTTCCCTCACTCCACACCTTAGTGAAGAGTGGGAGGAGTATATCGGCTATTATTTCCGGGTCCGCTTTGAGGAGTTCAGTTGGTAGTCCGTCTATACTTTGAGCTTTCCTTCCCGCCATTGACCGAATGGCGAAAACTATCTATTCCTTATCTGGGGGATCGTCCGCAATAGAGAATTGTTGCGGTTGGATGTTTGGTAGTTGTTCTATATCCGGTATATCTTCCTCTGAGAAGATGTTTAAAATATAAGAGAAGTATTCCTTCCATCGCCAACTGGTGTTCACTCATATTAAGGAGAGTTCCGTTGACATCTCTCACCAGGTGGTTGGCGGTGAAATTTCTGTTCGTCAACTGTTTCATGATTTTGAAAAGCGAACCCATATCCCCAAGGTAAGCCGCAGATTCTGCCTTGTTTGGCAGATCTTTAAAGGCCTTTCTCTTGTCGCGTCTAACAGCCTTTTTAAGCTGTATATCGCGGTAGTTCTGCCTCAAGTCCGGCGTTCGTTGGTTGACATCGGGTTGAGAGATGATTGCCAATTTGGCTTTTTTCCGATTGCCAACCTTGTCCCATGTGTCTTGCGACATCCAGGGTTTCTCACCGCTTTGCACATATCCCACAGATTCTTCAGCACTAGTTAGAAAAGTGCTTCTGGTTGCCTCCCAATTGGCGTCCAGTGTGCGCATTTCATATTCACTCAATGTGGATGACTTTTCGCGTAGAATAGTGGTGTATTCGCGTTTTTTGTTGGGATCTCTAAGTTTATCCACATTAAGCTTGCGCTTCATTTGAAGAATTTGTGGTCGTCGGATAGGTGCTATACACAATCTCAAGCAGGCAACCATCAAGAGGTGATCGCTCTCCACGTCAGCTCCACGTTTCGCTAGCACATCGAGGAGACATCTTCTCCATCTGCGACTTATAGCCAAATGGTCGATCTGGTTCTGAGTAACACCATCAGGGGAAACCCAAGATGTTTTATGATGACTCTTGTGTGGAAAAAGGGTCCCTCCGATGACCATTTGCCGAGTACTACAAAACTCCACAAATAATTCGCCGTTTTCGGGTCTCTTAATCCAAGGTCGCGACGCGTCGACCCAAGGGTCACCATGCTTCCCCATGACCTGTTCTAGTCCAGTGTTGTCAGATCCAACCTGGGCGTTCTCCTGAGATGATAATAATATCACCTCTTGGAACACGTTCGAAGGTGGCACTCATTTGGCTATAGAACTCCTCTTTGTCACCAGATGTTGCGGTATTAGTTGGTGCACTGCAGAATTGTGACGTTTCTGACACTGGTCCTGAGCCTGACGACGATAATCCTATCCGAGATTGGTTCCCAGCTAATGAGACTGTTTCTCGCTCTCGGTGAAAGGACGAACGCGACGCCATTTCTAGCTTCACTTTCAGGGCCAATGTACAGAATAGTGTTTCCGCTAGGGGTTCGTTCTTCTCCTGATCCTGTCCTCCTGACCTCGCTCAAGCCCAAGTTGGACGTTATAGTTCTCCATTTCACGGTCGATAACCGATTGGCGGTGCAAGGACCGATAACCCCAGCTCTTCCCCCATCATTCTATGTTCGAACGTTCCAGAAGCCAATTATAGTCTGCTTTCGAATGCCAAAAGTCGTTACCGTAGAATCAGTCCATATCCGAGGCGCTTTATCCGTTTCTCTTATCATTTAGGTCTTAAGATCACGGGTGATAAGCCCATGATCCAGTGAGTGTCCACTTGCCATTTTTAGAGCAAGCAGGACTGGCTGTGGGTGAATTCTACAGCCCCCATCCCACAGGGGGATAGTTAGCTCAGGTCCGTTGAGTCGCTAGTCTCCAAAGATAGTTACAGGAATTGGTAAAACCTCATCGTACAACTACCCCCTTGCGGGGGCTGAACGTTACTGATCTAATATTTAAAATATATCAATTTCATTATGATTATAGTTGTTTTTCGAAAAACCACCATAAACACCCACTCTTTCTACCACCTCCCATACAAAGTGCACAATTTCATTAAATCCAACGCACTAAGTTTCTCAGTAATTATTCAATTTTTCAAGCTTAAATTTGGTATAAAACATTTTTATAGCTACTCTAGCATGATGTGAAACAAATTAGTTCAGTACTGTCACCCCTTCTACCACTCCCATACAAAATTTCTTAACATCACAAAAATTTTGATTTCATCTATAATATCGTACGCTTTACGCACAATCGTAGTCCTGTTATCCTGTCTTAATCTTAGGGTTAATTTATTTGGGTTTTTTTTTTTTTAATTAGCACGAGCTACAACTATTCACATGTCCTTAATGCTCTTCAATACGTTTATGATCTCAGATCACGGAATTGATTTGATCACGAGCATGTCCCATACAAATGCGAGTATCGTGATTTCATTCTTATTAATTTATGGTACTGATCCCAACAAAATACAAACCATTGTGTTCAAAGAGTCATTAAACTAAACAGATTATATAACTCACATAATGGCCATATTACTAACTACATTCTCAAAAATTGTTTATTTTGCGATTCTTCCGCGGACAAAATCGCGGGCGATCGCTAGTATATTCTAAATTTTTTAAACTATAGATTTTATACTTTTCGAGAAAATTAGTTTATTGTTAAATTCCAAAAGTATGTCATTGTGTTGGAAGAAGGAGTAGAGCGATTTCATCCGATCACGAAGTTAACCATACATTTTTGTCAAAAACTCATTTACCAAATTAAAACTTTCTAACTCAACGCGTTCTCGAGCTAGAGAGAACACGGACGGACAGATGGACGGATGATTTTGAGATTTTTGAGTGATAATATGTATCATTCATATTTTTCGTAAGAGAGGTTTTTCGTTGTGTGACCTTTTTCTTGTACTGAGTGACACATCTTCATGTCTTCACATATCTCTGGTCTAACTAAAGCATCATTGTTTTGAAAATTGTCTTAAAACGCTTCGCTAAGCGGCGACTTTTGTATGGGAAGCAACAGAGGAGGTGGTGGTATTGCAAAGATTTTTACGGAGTTTCTATCTAAAATCGATATGCAAATGTATTTAAATTTAAGATCCAAGAAGCTCGGCAAATTATGAAGTTGTGAAATTGGCCGTTCTATATGGGAGATGACTGAAGAGTTGGCAGGATCAAACTTATTTTCTTAAAATCTTACTATAATTACTATATATCACTATGTTCAACGTTGTATACATTGTACTAAATTTGATCTTCTTCTAGGTACTGAGAACATTGTACTTCGTGAAATGGTGCTAAAAACTGAAAGAAATAGAAACTAAATAATAGCACTGTAAAACTGTTAATTATCAAATTTCAAAGCTAGCGTCGATATTTTCGCAGAAAATCAACTTATTATAAAGTTGTAAAATTGTCATTTTGTGTGGGAGGTGATAGAAGGGACGGAGTGAGCAAACTAAATTCTTCTCATATCACTAGGACTACTACCAAAATATCTTGCACCATATTTGTGCATCAAAATTTTATAAATGATTTTTTGAAAAAATTAGTGTCTTCTATTTCGTAAAATTTCGCATTTCTTTTTTGGAGGTAGTGGAATTTAGCTTAGAGAAATAATTATAATTGCCATAAAAATGATAATTTTATTTCAAATCATTAGTATTTCAATTTTCTAAACAAAAGGACTTATAATAAAATTGTGAAATTGTGTAATTTTGTATGGGGGTGTGTAGAAGGGGTGCAGCGATTTGGACCATTCACGAAATATACTTTACTTTTTGCCAAAAATAACATGTTCATAATTTAAGCTTCCTTAAGCTTCCATTCCATTATTCTTCAAAGATTCTAAGAGCTGTCAGAAAATTACTCTTCTTATTATTTCTAGCATGAAAACACATACATGAAATGGGCAGCTCTAGTGCGTTCTTCATTATTATAGCCCTAATTCTGTAAGAAATGAGATCATTAGCTTAGATCGTTATTTATTTATTACTAGCAAACGCCCGCGACTTCGTCCGCGTAAAAATAGCAATAATAAGCAATTTTTGAGAGTGTAGTTAGTAATACATTATGTGGGATTTATAATCTGCTTACTTTATGGCTCTTTGAAGAAAATGGTTTGTATATTGTTGAAATCAGATCCATAAATTATTCAGAATGAAAGCATGATACTCCCATTTTTATGGGACAGACTCGTGATCAAATCAAACCCGTGATTCGAGATCATATACGTGTTGAAAAGCGTTAAGGACATGTGAATAATTGTAGCTGGTGTTATTTAAAAAAAAACAAAAACAAATAAAATAACATTAAGCTTAAAAACATAACAGGACTACGATTGTGCGTAAAGCCCAATCATACGATACTCTGTATAGATGAAATCGAAATTTTTGCGGTGTTAAGAAATTTTATATGGGGAGTGGTAGAAGGGGTGACAGCACTGAACTAATTTGTTTCACATCATGCTAGAGTAGCTATAAAAATGTTTTGTACCAAATTTAAGCTTCTAAAATTGAGTAGGTACTGAGAAACTTAGTGCATTGAATTTAATGAAATTGTGCAATTTGTATGGGAGGTGGTAGAAGGAGTGGAGGGTTTTTGGTGATTTTTCGAGAAACAACTATAACTATCATGCAATTGATATACTTTAAATTTCAGATCTGTATCATTCATACTTTTCAAGAAAATCGAATTATTGTATAGTCGTGGAATGTGTCTCATTGTATGGGAGGGGGAAGAAGGAGTGAAGCTACTCGGTTAAGTTTTTTTCCCGATATTAATAATAATGCTAATTAAGGATTAATTTCAAATTTTTACCTCGATGAAATTTAAATGTACTGAGAAAATTCGTTTAGAGTATTTCATGAAAAAGTGCGGTTTATATGGGAGGTGGTGGAAGGAGTAGGGGATTTCTGGTGATTTTTTGAAAAACAACTATAATCATCATGCAATTGATATATTTGAAATTTCAGATTAGTAACATTTAGACTTTTCAAGAAAATCAAATTCTTGTGAAGTCGTGGAACTGTGTCACATTGTATGGGAGGGGGTAGAAGGAGTGAAGCTAATCGGTTATTTTTTTCCCGATATTAATAATAATGTTAATTAAGGATTTAGTACAACATTTCAGCTCGATGGAAGTTACAGGCACTGAGAAATTTGGTGTTAAGTAATTCTTGAAAAAGTGTAGTTTGTATGGGAGGTGGTGAAAGGAGAGAGGGAACTCAAACAATTTGTATACCAAAAGACTGCATTTATAATAGAAATAATATATTTCAAATTTCAAATTAATAGCTTTTATGGTTTCCAAGAAAATTTGATTAATATATATTTTGAAAATGAGTCACTTTGTATGGGAAGGGGTAGAAGGCGTGAGGGGAGTGAAATGAAACTAAAAGCAGATTTCAATCCGATGGACACCTAACAATTTGTGCAAGTTTCATTACAATCGGTTCAGCCGTTTGTGCGTGAAAAGCGGTCGTACAGACAGACAGACAGACAGACAGACAGACAAAAATTTCAAAAATGTGTTTTTATGCTTAGTTAGTGCTAAAATAACTCAAAAAACTAACTTAAAGCCATTTATAAGCAAATAACAGACAGACACTACAATTATATTACTATGTATAGATAAGTTGTCAATATTTTGGTTATTTGGTGTTTAGAGTATTGCGCACAGCCAGTTAATGATAATTTAGACCTAATCAATAATTTAACTATGCTATGAGTACCTGATATTATTATTATTATCCTTATAGTAAGCTTATAATACTCTCAAATTCAATCTAAAGTATAAATATGGAATTTTTTCCCATAACAATGAGATATCTTATAATATTGATAGTCATTGCTGTTAATAAGGGTTTTATTGTACTTCTGTTTTAGTTGATAGTGCTCTTAAGAACATCAGTTAAAAAAATTATCACAATACATTACAAAATTTGAGTTTCATCTAGAATCTAGATATCTAGAGCTTTTCATTATTCGACATCATGGATAAATCTGTAATGAAATTTCGTCAATTTGATGAGCCTGCATTCGCATATTATTCATGCATCTCCTCCAATAGATCACAATATGATGAAACATACGAGTATATGTATACTCGTACACTACTTTTTTAAGATGTATATCTCTATATAATAATATTTTGTATGATGTTGATATTATTTCTTGATGATAGATCCTACTCGGCAGAAAGCAGCACTCAAAAGCAAAGAATAAAAGTGAAATCGTCATGTCCATATACGTAAGTGACCAGAGCATTGTCTTTTGCAATATGTTTTAGGATTGGGCATCTTGGTCAGTTTGGGTCTGATCAACTTTTTGCAATTTTCGTGAACGCGCTACGCGCCTTAAATTTGGTTATGAGAGTCATAATGCATTCGGGCGCTTGCAAGCCGTTTCAGCCACCCGCTCTTTAAAAAGCATCGGTCCGTCTGAAAATGAGATCGAAGGTCTGACTGAAGATGAAATGGTCTGTAGATGAGATGAATATCAATATATTCTCTAAGGAATTCCAATATTGATTGTAAGGTGGGTGCACTCTGCATTAGGTCTTGTCCTACTGAAAGTTGCGAACTTTGAAAGGGCTCATCGACTGTTGATCGCATGCCAATCAAACGAAAAGAATTGTCCAATGCCGCCCTCTCTTTTGGCGGTAAAATTCTAAAATGGTGCTATGGAATTTCTTTTGATGCTCAGAATTGAGTAAATCAACGTAAATGGAACGAAGATAGTAACAGAACAATAAACAAGACGACATGCATATCTCGATCTTCTGATTTTGCCGAAAAATGTCAAAAGGGATTTTCTTATACGACAATAGTTGCTGCCTTGGGCGAAAAATGCCTGACGAAAGTCAAGGCAAAACTTTATTATTCTTTGCGACTAAGTTTATTTATAGATATAAGGGATCGAAAATCAAAAATATTAAGGACTTATGAAATTATTCGATGCGTTTATGAAATTTAATCAATGCAAATAAAATTGAAACAAGTGATCATGATATTGTGTATTATATCATTGAATATTTACACTTTAAATAGAATACGACATTTCTGGAAATGCCTGAAGCAGAAAAATCTTTGAAATTTATGCAATTCGCTAAAATAGCAGCACTACAGAAGCAAATATATATAATTAACAACATCGCACACGAGAAAATACTTGTAGCTAAATATCCTGCTAAAAACTCAGGCAAATAAGGTAGGGCGATATACAAGTTGTTGTGAAAGGGCTATGTGTAGTTGTAAAAGAGCTATTCAATTATTTAACACTTGAATGCAATAGATGAATAGATTTAGTACATAGATTTATGATTTCATTCTCGTATTTGTCCAAGCTTGGTCTTGTATGGGAGTGGTAGAAGATACGGGTGAATATTAATAATTTTATTAAATTACTAGAGATCACCTGCGACTTTGTCCGCGTAAGAATCGCAACAATAACATTTTTTGAGAATGCAGTTAGTAGTACATTATATCGGATAAATAATCTGCTTAGTTTGATGGCTCTTTGAACACAATGTTTTGTATTTTGTTGGAATCAGATCCATGAATTATTAAGAATGAGACCATGATACTCGCATTTGTATGAGACAGGCTCATGATAAAATCAAACCCGCGATTCGAGATCATATGTATACGTGTCGAAGAGCATTAAGGACATGTGAATAGTTTTAGCTTGTGTTAATTAAAAACATAAAAGAATTATGATTGGGTGTAAAGCCCAATCATATGATACTCTAGATGAAATGAGAAAGAGTTCAATGTACCGGAAAATATGTCACCTCCAATTCTTTTAAATAATTAATAGTGACTTTTGTATGGGAGGTGGTAGAAGGAGAGGAGGAAGGTTTGTAATTTTTGGATATGACACCTAATGTGGTATGCAAAATATTTCGTGCTGAATTTAAGGTTTGCAGCATTCATTATTTTCAATTGGACATAGTTTTCCTGAAATTGAGGCATTTGTATGGGAGGTGGCAGGGGAAGTGGAGCGTCTAAGATGATTTTGAAACTGCTTATCATATCACCCTTATCATCACGCTTTGGTTCAATTTCAAATTTGATAGTTCTAATATATTCGAAGGAGAAATGCTTTTCTTGAATTTAAAATACAGATATTTGTATGACAGGGGGTAGAAGGAGTGAAGAGGAGCTGATAATTTTTTTTAGCATTTATTGCAATTATTAAAAAACAAACTCTGGCAAAATTTTAAGTTTATACTTTTTCTAGTTTTAACGGAAATCGATATAATGCACTTAACAAAAATTATACATTTGTATGGGAGGGAGTAGAAGGAGTGTACGGATCAAAACACTTTTTTTTCGTTATTGATATTTCTATTTTTATACTTTATGCAAAATATCAAGTTGATAGCTTTAACAGTTTCGAAGAAAAATAATTTAATTTAAATTTCAAAATTTCGTGAAATTTGTATGGGAGGGGGTAGAAGGAGTGAGGTGAAGTACATAATTTTTTTAATTCTGATTGGAATTATAATAAAATTAATTCTGGCAAAAATTCGTTTTTATAACTATGCTAGTTTCAATGAAAATCGAAAAATTGCATTTTTCAAAATTATGCATTTGTATGGGAGGGGGTAGAACGAGTGACAGGATCAGATCAATATTGTGTCATATTAATGATATCTATATCATACTACTTTGACCTAAACTTAAAATTGGTAGCTTAAATAGTTTCAAAGGAAAATCAATTTCTGGAAATTTCGGAATTTCGTGAAATTTGTATGGGAGGGGGTAGAAGGAGTGGGGGATGTGGCCCGTTCACGAACTTAAAGTTTCTTTTTAGCTAAAAATGACACACAAAAAATTTCAGCACGATAGCTCAAAGCGTTCGAGAGTTATGCTGTAGACAGACGGACAGACGGACAGACAGACAGACGGACAGACGGACAGACAGCAACTCGGAATCGAAGTTTTTGAGCGACAACAAATATTTCTGTACCCTTGGCGGCTCTGCGCGAGCATTATTTCTTAGCGTTACAAACGGTAAGGCAAACACAATATACTCTCAGATTTCATCTAGAGTATAAAAAGCCCAAATAAAATGACATTAAGCTTAAATGCATAACAGGACTTCGATTGTGCGTAAAGCCCAATTATATGATACTACCAATTAAATCGAAATTTTTGTGTGGGGAGTGATAGAAGGGATGACAGCACGAAATTAATTTATTTCACATCATGCTAGAGTAGCTATAAAAATATTTTGCACCAAAGTTAAGCTTGAAAAATTGAATAGGTAACTTCAGAAACCTAGTGCATTAGATTTAGTGAAATTGTGCAATTTGTATGGGAGGTGGTAGAAGGAGTGGGGGTTTCTGGTGGTTTTTCTAGAAATAACTATTATCACCATGCAATTGATATCTTACAAATTTAAGATCAGTTAGATTCACACTTTTCAAGAAAATTGAGTTTTCGCAAAGTCGTGGAATTGTGTCACATTGTAAGGAAGCGGGTAGAAGGAGTGGAGTTAATAGGTTAATTTTTTACCGACAATAGCTATAATGCTGATTAGGGATTTAATACAAAATTTTAGCTCGATCAAAGTTATACGTACTGAGAAAATTGATTTAGAGTATTTCATGAAAAAGTGCAGTTTGTATGGGAGGTGGTAGAAGGAGTCGGGGGTTTTTGCTAATTTTTCTTGAAACTACTATAATGATCATGCAATTGATATGTTTTAAATTGTAGATCAGTTAGATTCACACTTTTCAAGAAAATAGAGTTTTTGCAAAGTCGTGGAAGTGTGCGACATTGTATGGGAGGGGGTAGAAGAAGTGGAGCTAATCAGTTAATTTTTGCCCGATAATAATAATAATGCTAATAAAAGATTTAGTACAATTTTAAAATTTTAGCTTGATAGAAGTTAAACGTACTGAGAAAATTGGTTTAGAATATTTCATGAAAAAGTGAAGTTTGTATAGGAGGTGGTGGAAGGAGTGGAGAGTTTTTAGTTATTCCTTGAGGAGCAACTACAATTATCATTCAATTGATGTACTTTAAATTTCAGAACAGTAACATTCATTCTTTTCAAGAAAATCGAATTTTCGCAAAGTCGTGGATTTGTGTCAGATTGTATGGGAGGGGGTAGAAATAGTAAAGCTAATTATTTATTTTTTTCTTAATATTAATAACAATGGCAATTAAAGATTTAATACAAAATCTTAGCTTGATAAAAGTTATACGTACTGAGAAAATTGGAGTATAGTATTTCATGAAAAAGTTTAGTTTGTATGGGAGGTGGTGGAAGGAGTAAGGGCATTCAAATTATTTATATACTTGAAGATTGTATTTATAATGGAAATAATATATTTTAAATTTCAAATTAATGGCTTTTATAGTTTCCATGAAAATTTGATTATTATAAATTTTTGAAAATGAGTCACTTTGTATGGGAGGGGGTAGAAGGCGTGAGGGGAGAAAAATAACACCTAAAGCAAATTACTTCCAGAGGCAGACCTAATAATCTGTGAAAGTTTCATTGCAATCGGTGCAGCCGTTATTGCGTGAAAGCCGGAAAGACAGACAGACAGACAGAGAAATTTCTTAAAAACGTTTTTTTCTGCTTAGTTATTGCTAAAATAAAGCAAAAAACTTATTTATAGCCATTTATATACAAATAACAGACAGACACTACAATTATATTTATTTAGATATAATCTGAAATTTGGTTTGTCACGATTTATGACTAAATAGGCCCAAAAATGGGAAAACAATCCTTCTGTCAGTTCGCTCTCTAACTTGAGAACGCGTTGAGCTAGAAAGCTCAAACTTTGTACACGTCGTTTTTGACAAAAAAGTAATGTCAAGTTCGTGAACGGGCCAAATCGCTCCACTCCTTCTACCCCCTCCCATACAAAATGACAAAATTGCGTAATTTGACAATAAACGGATTTGCTCGAAAAGTATAAAAGCTATTGGCCTGAAATTTGGAATATGTTACTTTCATGATAGTTTCAATAAACTACTAAAAAAATTATGCGTATCCTCCCCCTCCTTCTACCTCCCGTACAAACTGTACTTGTCATGAATTACTCTAAGCCAATTTACTCAATGCGTATAAAATTTAGCGGGCTGAAATTGTGCAACAAACATTTATTTAAAATTGTTAGTAAGACCAAAAAAATCAGATAAGTAGCTTCACTCCTTCTACCCCCTCCCATACAAAATGGCACAATTGAGCAATTCGACAATAAACGGATTTGCTCAAAAAGTATAAAAGCTATTGGCCTGAAATTTGGAATGTTACATTTATTATAATATCTATCTACCGTATAAAAATTATGCGTGTCCTCCTCCTCCTCCTTCTATCACCTCCCATACAAACTGTATTTGTCATGAATTTCTCTAAACCAATTTACTCAGTGCGTATAAAATTTAGCGGGCTGAAATGGTGCATCAAATATTTATTTAAAATTGTTAGTAAGGCCAAAAAAAATTCGACTTCAGACTAATACCTTTTATACATTTAGAGCAAATCCATTTATTGTCAAATTGCGAAACTGTGTCATTTTGTATGGGAGGGGGTAGAAGGGGTGAAGCTAATCGTCTAATTTTTTTTGGCCTTACTAAAAATTTTAAATAAATATTTAGTGCACAATTTCAGCCCCTTAAATTTTATACGCATTGAGTAAATTGGCTTAGAGTAATTCATGACAAGTACAGTTTATATGGAAGACGGTAAAAGGAAGGAGAGGGCATGCATAATTTTTATGCAGAAGATTGATATTATCATTAAAGTAACATATTCAAAATTTCAGCTCAATAGCTTTTATACTTTCGAGCAAATCCGTTTATTGTCAAATTGCGCAATTGTGTCATTTTGTAAGGGAGGGGGTAGAAGGGGTGGAGCGATTTGGCCCGTTCATGAACTTGACCTTACTTTTTTGTCAAAAACGACGTGTACAAAATTTGAGCAGTATAGCAGGAGAGCTCGAAATCTCTTGAGAGTCCTTTTATTCGATTTGGGATACTTTTGCCATGAAACGTGTCCTTGCTCGAATTGTTCCGATAAAGCTAAATTTTCGTCACAAAAAGTACTGTGAACAGGTGGACATCCTTGATCGTGCGAATTCTGATCCCACATTCATGGAGCGCATCATAACTGGAGATGAGATATGGTTCTATGAGTTTGACATGCGAACCAGTCAATATAAAACAAAAATCGCCGAAGGATCTGAAGGCCATACCAAAAAGTGCATATGAAAATTGTTTCGAGGACTGGAAAAAACGCTGGCCTATGTGTGTTGCATCTAATGGGGATTACTTTGAATGCCACAAAACAAATATTGACAATTAATTAAATATTTTGCGTTTTATTTACAAATTCTCGGTATTTTCACAATGTCTACTAAATTTTAAATGAACGACATTGAAATATTTAAAGAAAATGGTCAAAAGTATTTAAAAAATCACACATTTGCAAATCAGAGCAAAACAGTTTCATTTTAAAACAAATAAAAAAATAGCTTGCATATGGAAAAATTGTGATATTTGCTTAAGAGGTGGTACAAGACGGTAGGGGAAGATAATGGTTGCTCGAATCACTGTAATCTACACATCTTATATATAAAAATAAGTGGTCTACGTATGTACACGTATAACTCAGCCACCGTTCGTCTGATTTGGCTCAAATTTTTTTTGTTGTGTTCGTTAAAGCCCAACTTAGATACTAACGGAGCCAAAAATTGCAAATTTTCCACGAAAATTGGAAAATTTGAAAATTTCGTTTTCAGTACATTTTGTATGGAGAAATTTTTTCGTTTGTTGTTCATAACTATTCATCCGATATTTGAGACATCCCTGGCGTAGTGGGCAGCGTGCTTGCTTTTCAGTCAATAGATCACGGGTTCGATTCCCACTCTAGATGGGATTTTTTTAAGCACGAATTTTTATTTTTTTTTTATGTATAAAGATAGCATATGGATGCATATTTATATGTATGACTATGTGGCCGTGTGTTTTGATTTGCGTTCCTCCGGCATTTCTTTTTTATGTGTGGAGATTCGTAAGTAATCATGACAACTATTTCCAATTCTATATTTCTTTAAAATACATCAAAGAATATGTACACTATCACAGTTCATAGTTCATAGTTATTTAGAAAAGTAGTAAAATAATTTTATAAAATTGTGGTATTCGATGGGATATCGATAAAATTTTCATTCATAGACCAGCATTGTTATGCGAATGATATATTTGTAATATGATGATTAAATATTTCTCAAGAAAATTCGCTAAGATTCGATTTTTTTGGGTTTTATTGGGGAGCGGGATGGAATGAATCTGACTGTATTATATGTTTTCTTTCAAGTTTGTAACGCTAAGAAATAACGTTCGAAGAAAAACAGAATGACACAGAAGTCAATATTTTTGCTCGAAAATCTCGAAACCGTCTGTTCGTTTGTCCGTCCGTGCGCTCTATAGTTCCACAGCGCGTTGAACTATAAAGTCCAAATTTTGTGCTCACTGATTTTGTTCAGAAGTGATGCCAAGTTCGTGAGCGGACAGAGAGACGGTCACTCGGATTCAAGGTTTTTGATTGGAAACGAATAATTCTGTACCCTTAACGACTCTGTGTGAGCATTATTTCTTAGCGTAACAAACGGCAAGGCAAACACAATTTACTCTCAGATTACATCTAGATTATAAAAATTATTTGAAAACATTCTGTTTGAAGTCATAACAATCGTTGTTGTTAATGTCAACATCTATTTAAAATAAAAGTGATTTTTGTTGTTCCAATGACAGGAAACAAACTGAGATGTGTTCAAATCGATGTCAGTGTAATTATGTCAACAGCAGTAAATCTCTTTAAATTGAAGTAAATCCTTAACATTCCAAAATAATATATCAAATCGACTTATTTTCATTTGAAAAATACTTGCAATTGATTTAGAAAGAGGTTTAAAGTGAGCAGATTATATTTCCCCAGATATTGTATTACTAACAGCATTCTCAAAAATAGCTTATTAATGCGATTTTAGCGCGGACGAAGTCGCGGGGTCTGCTAGTATAATTATAATTTTAGTGTCCGTCTGTTATTTGTTAACAAATGACCATAACTTAGTGTTTTGCTTTATTCAGATAATAACTAAGCAGAAACACACGTATTTAAAATTCTTCTCTGTCTATCTGTCTTTCCGGCTTTCACGCAAAAACGATTGAACAGATTGTAATGAAACTTTCACAGTTTATTAGGTATGATTCGAAAAGTAACATGCGATTGATCTTATTTCAATACACCACGCCTTCTACCCCCTCCCATACAAAGCGGATCATTTTCAAAAATATATAATGATCAAATTTTGTTGAAAACCACTGGAGCGAATAATTTTTATCATATTAGTTTGTTGCAGATGGAATGGCGACTTTCCTAGTGAAATTTCAAACAACTTTAACTTTATAAAACTTAATTTTATTAATGAAAGGTACCAGCAGATGCAATACACTTCTCCCAGCAAGATACAAGTGTGAGTGCCGGGACACGCCCAATTTCTCTGCAATGTCACTTACTGTTTGGCATGAGTCAGACTCCACTAGTAAACGTAGCTCATCGTTGTTTATTGATGGCCCTGGGTGACCACATGGCTCACTTTGAAGGGTCATATCTCCTGATCGGGATATTTCGAACCACCGCTGTCTGCTTCGTTCGCTTACTTAGTCAGCTCCAAATGCCCTGTTGATGTTTTTGGTTACCTCCCGTGCGTTTGGGCCAAGTTTGAACTCGTAAAGAAAAAGTAACCGGTTTTGACTCGATTCCATGTTTATACTCTAGATGAAATCTGAGAATATTATAAGTTTGGCACAAAGTTTGTAACGCCAAGAAATAACGCTAGGAGAAAAAAATGAATGATACAGAAGTTCACATAATCACTCAACAATCTCAAATCCGGATGTCCGTCTTTCCGTCCGTCCGTCTGTCTGTCCGTAAGTCCGTCCGTGTCCTGTCTAGCTTGAGAACGCGTTGAGCTAGATAGTTCAAATTTTGTACACTTCGTTTTTGACAAAAAAAGTAAGGTCGAGTTCGTGAACGAGCCAAATCGCCCTACCTCTTCTTGATAATAAACGAATTTACTCGAAAAGGATAAACGGTATTGATCTGAAACTTGGAATGTAATACTTTTATAATAGTTTTAATTTACTGTATAAAAATTATTTGTATCCTCCCTCTCCTTCCTCCACCTCACATACAAACTGCGGTTTTTCATGAAATGCGCTAGACCTAATTACTCAGTGCGTATTCAATTTTTCGAGCTGAAATTGTGCACCAAATAATTATTTAGAAGTATTAGTAAAACCAAAAAAATTAGATGATCAGCTCTACCCTTCTCCCCCCGCCCATACAAAATGACACAATTTCGTAATTTGACAATAAACCAATTTGTTCGAAAAATAAAAATGCTATTGATCTGAAATTTGGAAAGTACTACTTTCATGGTGATTAAAATCTGCTGTATAAAAGTTGTTTGAGTCCTCCCCTTCCTTCCACCACCTGCACTTTTTCGTGAAATACTGTAAACAAATTTACTCAGTACGCATAAAATTTATCGAGCTGAAATTTTGCACTAAATATTTATTTAGAATTATTAGTAAGACAAAAAAAAAATAGACGATTAGTTTCACTCCTTCCACCCCCTCCCATACAATCTGACACAATTTAACAACTTCACAAAAAGTGGATTTTCTTGAAAAGTATGAATGATACTGATCTGCAATTTTAAACATGTCAAAAAATGATGCTTTTCGTTATTTCTAACAAATTCATTAAGAACTTGCCCCTCCTTCTACCACCGCCCATACAAACTGCACAATATCACTAAATCCAATACACTAATTTTCTCAGTACCAATTAAATTTTTTAATTCTAAATTTTCTATAAAACATTTTGCTGGCAACTCTAGCGTGATGCGAGAAAATTAGTTCAATGTCGTCACCCCTCCACTACTTCCCCTAAAAAATTTCTTAAAACCAAAAAATTTCTCTTTCATCTAGAGTATCGCACGATTAGGCATTACGCCCAATCGTAGTCCTGTTATCTTTATACTCTAGATGAAATCTGAGAGTATTATAAGTTTACCACAAAGTCTGTAACGCTAACAAATAAGGCTCGGAGAAAAAAAATGAATGATACATATAATCACTCAAAAATCTCAAAACCGGATGTCCGCCCGTCTGTCTGTCTGTCTGTCTGTCTGTCCGTGTCCTCTCTAGCTTGAAAACGCGTTGTGCTAGTAAGCTCGAATTTCGTACACATCGTTTTTGACAAAAAGGTAAGGCAAAGTTTGTGAACGGGCCAAATCGCTCCACCCCTTCTACCCCCTCCCATACAAAATGACACAATTGCGCAATTTGACAATAAACGGATTTGCTCGAAAAGTAGAAAATCTATTGGCCGGAAATTCGGAATATATTACTTTTATGATAATATCAATCTACCGTATAAAAATTATGCGTGTCCTCTCTCTCCTTCCACCACCTCCCATACAAACTCCCCTTTTTAAGGAAATATTCTAAACCAATTTACTCAGTGCGTATAAAATTTAGCGGGCTGATATTGTGCACTAAATATTTATTTAAAATTTTTAGTAAGACCAAAAAAAATTAGACCATTAGCTTCACCCCTTCTACCCCTTCCCATACAAAATTACACAGTTTCGCGATTCGACAATAAGTGGATTTGCTCGAAAAGTATAAAAGCTGAGATTTCGGGATATATTACTTCCATAATGATTTAAATATACAGTATAAAAATTATTTGCGTCCTCCCTCTCCTTCCACCTCCTCCCATACAAACTACACTTTTTCATGAAATGCTCTAAGCCGATTTTCTCAGAACATAACATTTTCCGAGCTCACATTTTGTAATAAATACTCATTTATCATTATAACTAAGATCTGAAAAAAATATTTGATTAGCTTCATTGCATCTACCCCCTCCCATACAATATGACACAGTTTCACAACTTCACAAAAAATCGATCTTATTGAAAAGTATGAATGGCACTAGTCTGAAATTTAAAGAATATCAATTTTATGATATTCTTAGTTATTTCTGAAAAAATCACTAAAATCCCCCCACTTTCTACCACCTACAAACTTCAAATTTTCTTTAAATCTAACACACTAATTTTCTCAGTTCCTATTCAATTTTTGGAATAAGCATTTTGTATAAAACATTTTTATAGCTACTTCAGCATTATGGGGAAAAAATGAATTCAATGCGATCACCCCTTCTAACACTCCCCATACAAAATTTCTTGGGATCACAAAAAATTCTATTTCATCTAGAGTATCGTAAGAATGCACTTTACGTGCAGTCGTAGCCCTGTTATGTTTTTTGTTGTTTTTTTTTCCTCTCCGATCTCAATGAAGTCCAAAACTGAAATGATTCCATGACTAAATGTAGGAGTATTTATACTTCTATATTCATTACTACCAGAGCCACCTGACGGCAGTTTGAGACATGAAAATCGCAACTAGCTTCACTTCATCGCGAAAGTTGCCATTTCATCTGTGAGATTTCAACAAAATACAAAGCAATGTGTTCAAAATGCCATTAAACCAAGCAGATTGCATATTCCACATATTGCATTAATAACTACATTCTCAAAAACTGCTTATTATTGCGATCGCTAGTCATTAAAAACATTCTGATAGCAACTCTAGCAGGATGTGAAAAAATTGGTTCGTTGCCGTTACCCCATCTCGCCACTCCGCATAAAAAATTTCTTAAAACCAAAAAATTTCTCTTTATCTAGAGTATCGCATAATTGGGCTAAAAATAAAATAATTTCTTGAAGTTAGCGAGATCTCTATTTCATCTAGAGTTCAGTATGATTGGGTTTATTCGCGAACATAGTTCTGTTAAGTTTTTCTATTATCTTTAAAACTTAACATTATCGCACGGGCATTCACGTTAGATTGGCAGGTTTTAGTTTTCTCCAGTGAGTGACTCAAGTTGAGTGTAATTTACGTACTTTTTAGAAATTGATATTTCACGAAAGAAGTCCATAGATCATATTTCAAATTGCAAAAAAAAATGATAAGCCTCCACTACACAGTATTATGCAATCAAACAATACTATTTTCACCCTTTCACTATACTTATTATAAGAACCACCAACAAAATCAATAAACCTATTGTGCAGAGATTCTTTTATTCGTTTTGAGCACGCGTCAAATCTCTAAACTGATATATGTCAGAAACCAGAAATATGAAACCAATCGATGTGAAAGTGATATTATTCAAAAGGTGGTGTGCGTTTTCACATAAAAGAAAAAGTAATTTGTGTGTCCCGAAACCAGATGTAAAGTTGATCTTAAAAAATATCTCACGCCCATATCGGAAATGTTCAATCACTTCAATGCCAATAAAAAAACGTAGGTATATAAGTGCAAGATAAAGACGAACAATAAGAAAATGAAGGATTATCCACAAAAAATATAGGAAAATTTCTATCAATAGGTGTCTTGTAGAAATAGGCTGTAAATACTTACCTGCTTAATCTCTCTTCCTTTTCTGCAGAGTCAGTAAACATCTGTTTATTGATGCACTTTATGATCGCAACTTTTCTTGTGCAATCTTTGTAATGCTTTCTTGTTCTTTATGGTTTATGATTTTATTATCAGTAAAATTCTGCGAAGCACATTTATTAGTGTTGACATTTCAGTTGTTTTTGCCCTTCTAATATAATTAACAAGTTAGAAGAGAATATGGTTTGGAAGATAAGTAAATGACGTACTTGAAATAGCATTTTAGGCATTGTCTAAAAAGAGCGTTTAAGCGCTTACACAGATTAAATATTATATCAGGTATGAACAAACAATGTGACAATGATTAGGGAAGACTAAGTGAAAGGGGTTCAAGGGCAAGGCTATTGTCAGTTTAACACTTAATTGCAATTATGGAAGTTTGGGCTCTTATGAGGCGAGTGAGGAGGGGTGATAGTAAGGGTGGGTGGATGTTAAGAGTTTTTCAATTGATTGCTTGAATCACGTCCAATATTTTGCATATTGAATGTCAGTTTCATAGGCGAAATTGCATAGAATTTTCATAAAATTTGGTGTATTTTACATTCACGAAACCAAACATTTGTTTGGGAATGGGGAGAAGAGGTAAGGGAATCGCAAAATTTACGATGCAGTTTTATTTCGTTTCTCTTGCAAGCTGCTCGTACAAAAGTTCAAGTTCGTAGCTTTTTATTGGTTTGTCATTAATTGATTTATTAAAATTGGTCGAAATCATACTTTTGTATAGGAGGGGGTAGAAGGGCAGGTGAGATCACAAAAGTTTTAACTCAATTTCAATTTGATTAGGTGGTAATTGATTTTATAAAAATGGTCGAAAAAATAATTTTGTGTGGAAGGGGCCTAGAGGTTTTGAAGGTATACGACCATTTAATGTTCTATACTTTTAAGGATTTTTTTTAAAATGCATTTCGCAAAGGTTCTAGCGTAAAACTTTATTCGAGAAGTTTTAGTTCTTGTGTTTATACTCTAGATGAAATCTGAGAATATATTGTGTTGGCCTTACCGTTTGTAACGCTAAGAAATAATGCTCGCACAGAGCTGCTAAGGGTACAGGAATATTTTTTGTCGCTCAAAAAACTTCGATTCCGAGTTGCTGTCTGTCCGTCTGTGCGTCTGTCTACAGCATAACTCTCAAAAGCTTTGAGCTATAGTGCTAAAAGTTTTTGTGTGTCATTTTTAGCAAAAAAGTAACTTCAAGTTCGTGAACGGGCCATATCTCCCACTCCTTCTACCCCCTCCCATACAAATTTCACGAAATTCCGAAATATTAAGAAATTGATTTTTCTTTGGAACTATTTAAGCTATCGACTTGAAATTGAGGTCAAAGTATAACAATATAGATGTCATTAATATGACTGAATATTGATCCGATCCCGTTACTCCTTCTACTCCCTCCCATGCAAATGCATACTTTTGAAAAATGCATTTGTTCGATTTTCATTGAAACTAGCAAAGTTATAAAAATGAATTTTTGCCAGAATTAATTTTTTTACAATTGCAATCAGTATTGTAAAAATTATCACCTTCACCTTACTACTTCTACGCCCTCCCATACAAATTTCATGAAATTTTGAAATTTAAATTAAATTATTTTTCGTCGAAAATGTTAAAGCTATCAGCTTGATATTTTGCATAAAGTATAAAAATAGAAATATAAATAACGAGAAAAAAATGTGTTTTGATCCGTACACTCCTTCTACCCCCTCCCATACAAATTCAAAATTTTTGTTATGTGCATTATATCGATTTCCATTAAAATTAGAAAAAGTATAAATTTAAAATTTTTCCAGAATTTGTTTTTTAATAATTGCAATAAATGCTAAAAAAATTATCAGCTTCTTTTCACTCCTTCTACCCCCTCCCATATAAATGTTTGTATTATAAATTCACGGAAAGCATTTCTTCTTCGAACATATGAGAGCTGTCGACTTTGAAATTGAAAAACCTGGCGATAATGACGTCGATAAGCAGTTTCAAAATCTTCTACGCCCTTCCACTTCCTCTGCCACCTCCCCAATTTCAGGAAAACTATGACCAATTGAAAATAATGAAAGCTACTAACCTTAAATTCTGCACGAAATATTTTGCATACCACATTAGGTGTCATATCCAAAAATTACAAACCTTCCTCCTCTGCTTCTACCACCTCCCATACAAAAGTCACTATTAGTTATTCAAAATAATTAGAAGTGACATATTTTCCGGTACATTAAACTCTTTCTGATTTCATCTAGAGTATCATATGATTGGGCTTTACGCCCAATCATAATTCTGTTATGTTTTTTTCATTGCACTTGAAACGCCTTGTGCACGTTAGACCCTCCCTTCGGTGTATAACAATTGTGGAACAAAATACTATTTTGTCTCTACGTATATCAAAAAGATGTTTCCACATGGATAATTTAAACTTTGTATCATGTATAAAAAAAGATTCAAAATTTCCGACATTTTTGGTTACCACCCCTCTCCTTACACCCCCATCTTAAAATGCTTAGCAAAAATTAAAGACTATATAGATCTCCAATCCGACAAAATTTCAATTTGTTATCTGTACTCAGTTTTGAGATATAACAGTTTGAAATTTTGGAAAGTACAGCATTTTTGAAATGTTCCCCATTTTCCTCCATTTCAATTATGTCCAACTATTATATTTGTTTCGTATTTTGCTAGTATCGGTCAATATGTGTTCCAAGTTTCAATTATATAGCTCAAAAGATAGTTGAGATATTGATTTTAAAGAGTTTTTCTTTGTACTACCCCCGCCCTCCCTCTGAACCTCTCTTTTACAATAATTAGCCTCCTAATGACATTTGTTCAGTGTTTGATATGTCTTCTTCATTGACATCGTCGACCTACCCGTTGTAAGGTGTATGCGCTAATGCTGTTAGTAATGAAAACAGTATTACGTCTGATGGATTTTGTGAGCGCATTTTTCATACTGATTGAGTCACATCTTCCTTATCCAATTCATGTATAGGGTTATCCAATAAAAGGTGTTATTTTGAATAGCCCGCTATTTCGGTAGATGTCACTTTTGAAGCTGTCATTTTTTTACATTTGACAAGTAGAAACTACGCCATTAATAAAAATGGAACGATACATGCTTCAACAACGCATTGAAATTATTAAAATTCACAATTATTAAAATTCACAAAATCATCTTGACTGATGAGGCCTATTTCCAGCTCGGTGGCTACGTCAACAAGCAAAACTGTCGCATCTGCGGCTCGGAAAACCCAAGAGTTATTGTTGAAAAGCCTCTCCATCCTCAACGTGTGACTATTTGGTGCGGTTTATGGTCATTGAACCTTACTTTTTCGAAAATGAGGGTAGAGCAACAGTTACGATGAATGGACGCCATCGAGAGATGATTAATGATTTTTTATGGCCAGAATAGGATGACATTGATCTGGACAACGTTTACTTTCAACAAGACGGCGCAACGTGCCATACAAGCACTGCCATTTTTTTTTGAATATCAAAATAACACCTCTTATTGGATAACCCTATATTTTTACATGTGCCGAGTGTTGTGCTATTAAGCCATGTCACATTTTGAAACTTTTAAAACTAACCTCGTCTCAATTCGAATCAAACAACAATGCTTTAGACGATTTAAAAAGTGTTTGCACATTCATTCTGAACAAAGTGAATATTCTCGTGGATAACATATCCAACTTAAGTGACTGTATCGTCGAATTTCGCGATTATGGATCCCAACTAGACAAGCTTCACTAATGTTGCAGTTTAATTCAACACGATGCAACATACATCCAATGCAATGTTCATATAGTTTTGGTATCACCTAAGCAAACAATCTCGCTGCTAAAGGTACACTTACCTGGAGAAGTTCATATTGCACCCAAAACATCACTGGTGAAATTTAACACAACGTGGTCGCAAACTGATTTGGATGCCAGAATAAAGAAGCTTAATAGCATGAATAAGTAAGAAAGAAGTAGCTCACAGACATTTTCATATTTTGTTACGAAAGCTCCTCCAAACGTACATGAATCATGGCTGTGCAAAACCCTTGCGGAACAGTTTTCGATAAAAGGTTGTATATGAAAAATTTTCCCAACACGTAGACTTAGTGGGATTACGTCTAGATACACCAATTTTAAATTGCAGTTGCCCGTGCAATACGACTGGCACTTTTTTTTAACCTAAAATCGGATGGTTTCAAATAGAATGACATGGAAATCCGACACTGGAATGCAAATTCAAAACATAGTAATTATGACAAGATTAAAAAGAAAAATAGTAATAAGAGTAACAATAATAATAAAAATAACAATAAAATTGTAAGTAAAAAACATACATCTCAAGTCAATCTCACTAATAGCAAGAGCAATAATAGAATTCAAAAATCATTTCTTGCAACCAACAGAGCCAACAAAAAAAAATAAAGTTCCCCGTTGTAGTGAGACATCTCTTTCAAATCCATCCATCAAATCTGCTAACATAAAAAATAAAGTCCCCCATCGTAGTGAGAGATCGCAAGTCTATCCATTGGCACTTATGGTAGCCTCGTGCGTGGAAAAATAATTAACACGTATTCCAATATTTCAAACTGAACTCCGTCTCTCGTTAACATCAGCGAAAGCAATAAACCTCCGAGCGAAAAACGAGATGTAACCGTCAGTAGTCTTAATAATGCTTCATTTCTTGACCCTCTACTTCCACCAGTTGTGAAGCTTACAATAAACTCAGAGGGATCTTCCGAAAATAGATACTTACTGTCGCGGTTAACAGAACACCGAATTTTTGACAATGTGCGGCTATATCTAGCTTACCTACATAACAAATCTGACACGACCTGCGTAAATGGCAAAACTAGGACTAGAATTATTCTGTCTATTCAACAAGAAGGACTTCCAACTGACATTAAGAACTTACGGCAAATTTATACACGCTTTTGCATATGAGCAATTTAGCCTTTCTCCTGAGCAAGTTCAGAAGGACCTCGAAGCTTCATAATTTTGGCAGGAAACTGTGTAACCTTAAGCATGTAAGAACTAACCCCAATCATTTTAATAATGTCAAAGAATTAAATTTTTATTTCCACAATATGTCAGGGATGAGATGTTCTCTGCCTCAATTTCGTTATAATTTGGCTCCCTATGACATTGCAATGATTACAGAAACTTGGCTCCTAGAATCGCACTTAGATGCGGAAATTATCCCTTCTGAATGGTCTATTTTTCGGAAAGATAAATTTAAACCGTCGCACTTGGTTGGTCAGCGAGGAGATGGTGTCTTCATTGCTGTAAACAATATACTCTCTCGCTATCCCATAGCTGTTCAGTTGCCCATTAATGCGTTTTTTGAGATTTACACATGTAGGTGGATAGAAATCTGGTAATAGTCTGTTTCTACATTCCACTTGATTCAACTGAGTAGCAGTATGCTGATCTTGCGGAATCCATCACACCGATTCATTCATCTATCCTCCCAGGTGATGAGTTCTTGTTGTACGGCCATGCAAATCTCAATGGCGTTAAATGGGAGGCCAGTGAAATTTTCAATTCCATATTTGACCCACTTAACATAAATGAGCATCAAATTTCATTTTTATCTGAAATTCACTCACTTGGTTTGTTCCAAATATGTGATAAAACTAATAAATTCGGAAATGTTTTGGATCTCGTTTTCACCAGTGTTACTTCAAATTTTTCATTAAGAAAAGCAACCTCTACTTTAACTAAAAAGACTAGTGTTTTCCACAATATACTATGCTTAAATTATTTCTCTTCTATACATGATTTTCGTAGTGACTCTAACAAGATCATAGCCTATGATTTTACCAATGCTGACTATGAAATGATAAATCTTGACATTTCTAATTTAAAATCTTCAGTCAATAATAGTGTTGATATGAATGAAAGTGCTGAAAATCTTGATGCCTCATTAATGGTTATAACAGATAAGCACACCCCTAAGCGTATTAGTACCATGTTGCCTTGTCCTTGCATATGGATAAAAGCCTTAGAATATTACGTAACAAACGTAATAAATTCTATAGGAAATGGTCCAAATATAAATCAGTCGAGGGTCATATTGCATTTCTACATCTGCGCGAACAATTCAAGTTAGTGAAAAAGAAGCCATAAAACTCCATAATCTTAAAATGGTAAACAGCTTGATTGATCGCCCTAAAATGTTTTGGCAACACATTAGTGACAAACGTGGTACAAGTGGCTATCCGGCTTCTATGAATTTTGGTGATCGCTCATCTTTTGATCCTAAAGAAATTGCAAACTTTTTCGCTAACCACTTTGATTCCAAATTTTCCAAGCCTTTCAAGTTTGATCCTGGTAAGTTTTCCCATGTACCTTTTCAGGATCCGAAATTATCTAACGTGATCCTGACTATTGACCAAATAACTTCTGCACTGCTTGATATAAATATTCATAAATGTGTTGGACCTGATCTCATTCCCCCAATTTGAATGAATAAAACTGTCTCTACTTTACGTCGACTATTGCTTCCTTTGTTTAATGCGTCGCTTCAGCAATCCATTTTTTCGATATGTTTTAAATTGGCGCATATAACACCTATTTTTAAGTCTGGAGATAAATCTGACATTCGTAATTATAGAGGAATAAACATTTTATCATCTATTGGCAAAATTTTCGAAAAACTGATTGCGGGAGTACTAATAGAAACTGTAAGTGCTTTTATTCATCCTTGCCAACATGGCTTCCTAAAGGGTAAGTCAACTGGTTCCAATCTTTTGGAATATTCTACATTCATTAGACAAAAAATTGGTAAAAGTAAACAGGTAGATTCTGGGTATACAGATTTTTCTAGTATCTTTGATGTCGTGGATCACGATCTGCTTCTATTCAGGTTAGAGCGTTATGGAATTAGCGGCATTTTCTTGAAGTGGTTGAAGTCTTACTTGGCGGATGGTACAGAAAAAGTTAGATTTTCATCGCATCTATCCAAAATGACTACAGTCTCCTCTGGCGTCCCGCAAGACAGCATATTGGGGCCCCTTTTATTTATAATTTATATTAACGATGTGCCATTACTTTTAAACGAATGTAACTTATCCTTTTATGCTGATGACTTAAAAATCTTCAGAACTATCGAATCAAATCGGGATTGCATCATATTGCAAAGCAATATTGATATTTTATCAGAATGGTGTTTGAATAACGCTATGCAATTGAATGTTAATAAATGTGCAGTAATAAGCTTTTCTAGAAAAAAGTCCGGCACTTTTAATTTTGTCTATAATATTAGCAATGAAAATTTAAAATATGTCTCTCAAATCAAAGATCTTGAAATAATATTTGACGCTAAGTGGTCTTTTAAATCCCATATTGATAAAATTGCAAACAGCGGTATGACTATGCTAGGTTACATTAAGAGGAGAGTCAAGGAATTTAATGACCCACACCTGTGTAAGTCTCTTTTCAGTGCGCTGTTGTTACCGCTGCTCGAATATTAAAGTATTGTTTGGTCACCTTCTACTCAAATCGACTCGTACAGAGTTGAAAGAGTACAAGTTCAATTTCTTCTGTTTGCTCTGCGAAGTCTTCAGTTTAATAGCTACCGGTTGCCCTTTTATAAATGTCGGCTACTTCTGCTCAATATGACCACTCTCGAGAGAAGAAAAGAGCTTGATTCTGCTACCCTTGCTTTCAATTTAATTAAGTCTAACATGATTTCGAGCGAGTTCCTTTCCCGCTTTATATTTATTGCTTGAGTCATAAAAACCTTCAATTGCCTTTCAGATTGATTTAATAGTTCTGTAAGTAGAAATACCTACAGAGATAAAATAATGACTAAATTTAAGACATTATTTGGAAGATAATATTTAGGTCTTAGTTTTAATGCAGTCTTTTTTTTTTTTTTTGTTTTGATTTTAATAGTTTAACTTGTTGTAAGTAATGGTTAAAACTTTTTTTCATAAGTTTAGTATTAAGATTGTTTTTTTAATTATATTTTTTTATATTTTTGTAAAATAGACTAAACTTGTCCACCTATATTAAATATAAAAACATAACAGAATTATGACTGGGCATAAATCCCAATCACATGATACTCTCGATGAAATGGGAATGACTTTAATATACCGAAAAAAATGTCATCTCAAATTCTTTGGAATAGTGAATAGAGACTTTTACATGAGAGGTGGTAGAGGTTTGTATTTTTCGTATATGACACCGAAGATGCCATGCAAGATGTTTTTTGCTGAATTCAAGGTTTTTAGTTTTTATTATTTTAAAAGAAATTGGACACAGCTTTCCTGAAAGTGGGGCATTTGTATGAGAGGTGGTAAAGGAAGTGGTGCGCTTAAGATCGTTTTGAAACTGCTTATCATCATCCTTATCACCATGCTTTGATTCAATTTCAAAGTCAATAGCTCTCATATATTCGAAGGAGAAATGCTTTTCTTGAATTTACAATACAAATATTTATATGGGATGAGGTAGAAGGAGTGAAGCGGAGCTGATAATTTTTTCTAGCATTTATTGCAATTATTAAAAAGCAAATTCTGGCAAAATTTTAAATTTGTGCTTTTTCTAGTTTTAATGGAAATCGATATAATGCATTTAACAAAAATTATGCATTTGTATCGGAAGGGGTAGAAGGAGTGTACGGATCAAAACAATTTTTTTTTTACATTATTCATATTTCTATTTTTATATTTTATAGAAAATATCAAGTTGATAGCTTTAACACTTTCGAAGAAAAATAATTTAATTAAAATTTCAAAATTTCGTGAAATTTGTATGGGAGGGGGTGGAAGGAGTAAGGTGAAGTTGTTCTTTTTAAAACTAATTCAATTATAGTAGAATCAATTTTGGCAAAATTTCATCTTTTTAGCTTTACTAGTTTCAATGAAAATCAAAATATGTATTTTTCAAAAATGTCCATTTGCTTGGGAGGGGGTAGAAGGAGTAAGGAGATCGGGTCAATATTCCGTGATATTAATGAAATCTATATCATAATACTTTGACCCGAATTTCAAGTCGATAGCTTAAATAGTTCCAAGGAAAAATCAATTTCTTAATATTTCGAAATTTCATGAAATTTGTATGGGAGGGGGCAGAGGTAGTGGGGGGATGTAGCCCATTCACGAACTTAAAGTTACTTTTTTGCTAAAAATGACATACAAAATTTATAGCTCAAAGCTTCCGAGAGTTATGCTGTAGACAGACGCACAGACGAACAGACAGACAGACGGTCACTCGGAATCGAGGTTTTTGACCGACAACAAATATTTCTGTGCCCGTGGCGGTTCTGTGCGACCATTATTTCTTAGCGTTACAAACGGTAAGGCAAACAAAATATACTCTCTGATTTCATCTAGAGTATAATAAAAATAAATTTATATGTCGATTTGGTCTGTTATGTAGATCGCCTCCTAGCGGTGCAGACTGGGTAATGCTAAAAGATCTACAGAGAGCGGGAAATAAGTCGAACACATTGCTGTTGGCTACGAATCCGATCTAACATAGATAGAGGGAAAAGTCGAATAGCTTGCTGTCTATGGTCCTTGGCGGATGTGGTAGGGGGATTAAATCGCTTAGCTAACTATCGGTTCCGTACCCTATCACAGCATTGATGTTTTTGTAATCTGGACTGGTCAAGTTTTAGGCAGATTTCAAGATATTGCTGGTTAAAAGGGGATTTTTCTCTAAAGTGATTCGCAAGTGTACGTACTACCTTAAGGCATCGTGTATACCGCAGACTATTTCAATTTCAGTCAGTTTTACATTAATTTCAAAGCAAGAGAGTCATACAATATTTACTCTCAGCAATGAGCGGAAGACTTGTTCGTGCCCCTTGTCAAGTAAATTCGTGCTGACAGGGAAACTTTTCAATGAATGGTTTGGTTGCTTCGCAGCGGGAAGATGGGAAGGAGCATGGAAGAAGATAATCATGAAAACATAAGTAAATGAAGAAAAAAGGAAAAGATGGACATATTCTGAAACTATTTCGTGTGTTTTGAATTTCGCACGAACTTACCTCCTAGTTTGAAATAGAACAACAGCAAATTGCTAAGATCATCTGTTCGTAAGCCAGCATTTAGGTAGACGTGCAGATAGGTGTTATATTGTAGAATCAACATTTTTAATTTTGCTCACGTTTTGAGGCATTTGTAATGATTATTATAATGCATATATGTATATGTATGCATATTATATTATTTAAAATCATGGAACAGTTGACGAACAGGAATTTCACCGCCAACCACCTGGTGAGAGATGTCAACGGAACTCTCCTTAATATGAGTGTACACCAGTTGCGACGATGGAAGGAATCCTTCTCTGATATTTTAAACATCTTGTCAGAGGAAGATATTCCGGAAACAGAACAACTTCCAAACATCCAACCGCAACAATCCTCTATTAGGGACGATCCCCCAGATAAGGAAGAGATAGTTTCCGCCATTCGGTCAATGGTGAGAAGGAAAGCTCCAGGTATAGACGGACTACCAAACGAACTCGTCAAAGCGGACCCGGAAATAACAGCCGATATACTCCTCCCACTCTTCACTAAGGTGTGGAATGAAGAAAGATATCCAACTAAATGGAGGGAAGGCGTCAATGTCAAAATTCTGAAGAAGGGCGACCTTCGCGATTGTGGCAATTGGCGTGGTATATGTCTACTTACTGCCGTATCAAAATTTATGGCTAAGGTAATTCTCAATAGGATGAGTGATGTCGTCGAGAGCACTCTCGAAGTTTATCAGGCTGGATTCCGTAAAGGGTCGTCTTGTACCTACCACACAAATACCCTACGGATAATATTAGAGCAGTCAGCCGAAATGGGTTCGTCACTACATCTCATGTTTGTAGACTTCGAGAAGGCTTTCGACAGCGTTAAGCGAGATTACATATGGAATGCTTTGCGTAGGAAAGGTATTCCAGATAAGGTCATAGCTATGATGAAAGAATCCTACGAAGATGCAAGGTGTCGCGTCTTGAATAGAGGAGAGCTGTCCGAGAGCTTCCCTGTGCGAACGGGTGTCAGACAAGGCTGCATATTATCACCAGCCCTGTTTCTGGTGGTACGGATAATATTAGAGCAGTCAGCCGAAATGGGTTCGCCACTACATCTCATGTTTGTGGACTTCGAGAAGGCTTTCGACAGCGTTAAGCGAGATTACATATGGAATGCTTTGCGTAGGGGAGGTATTCCAGATAAGGTCATAGCTATGATGAAAGAATCCTACGAAGATGCAAGGTGTCGCGTCTTGCATCGAGGAGAGCTGTCCGAGAGCTTCCCTGTGCGAACGGGTGTCAGACAAGGCTGCATATTATCACCAGCCCTGTTTCTGGTGATAATAAATGACATCTTGAAAGCTGCACTGGAAGGTGGGGAAGGTAAAGGTCTTCAATGGAGACTATTTAACATCTTAAGTCACCTTGATTATGCTGATGACGTGTGTTTGCTTGCACATACCCGTTCGGACTTAGAGTCAAATGTTCGCTCGTTGCATTCTAAATGCAAACAGGCGGGACTGAAAATAAATGTGCGTAAAACCAAGTACATGCACATGGGTTCGAACGCAAGCACACCCATTGTTCTTAATGGACAGAATGTGGAAGAGGTGCAAGATTTTTGCTATCTCGGAAGCATTGTCAACATGGACGGCGGAGCCGAAAAGGATGTTGAGGCTCGGCTAAATAAGGCTCGTCAGGCCTTCGGTATCACTTCCCCTTTCCGGAGGTTAAGAGAGATCTCCCTTCGCACGAAGCTGCGGGTTTTTGACGCATGCGTCAAATCCGTGTTGTTATATGGTTGTACTACGTGGAAAGTGACCGTACGACTTACCAACAAACTACAGACTTTCGTAAACCAATGCCTCCGGCGCATTTTAGGAATATTCTGGCCAGAAGTAATCTCCAACGACGAACTTTGGAGTACAACTCGCCAGACTAAGATAGGTATTGAGATTCAACGGTGAAAGTGGCAGTGGATCGGTCATACTTTGAGGCAACCAGAGCGAAACATCGCAAAACAGGCCCTGAATTATAACCCTCAAGGAAGGCGTCGGGTTGGACGACCATGTAACACATGGAAGCGAGCAGTTGAGCAGGAGGCCAGAGGAATAAACAAGTCCTGGCAACAGCTTAAAGCCGATGCTCAGAACCGCGCCTTGTAGAAGAGAGTTGTTTCTGTCCCATGCCCCCCTATAGGGACATGGGACAGAAACAACTCTCTTAACAGGAATTTGATTGATGCATATTATATAATGGAGAAATGAAAAAAGTTATAGCACGGCTTATTTCGTTTTAAGAGCTCGTTCAATTACTTTATTATTCTAATAATTAAGTGTTGAGATTGATACAAAAAAAAATTACCACTGAAATTTGGTTTTTTTCGCGTTTCATGATTAAAGCATGAAATTACAAAAAAAAAAAGAAAAAAAAACAACAACAGGACAACGATTGCGCATAAAGCTCGATCATAAGATACTTTAGATAAACTGCCAACAAGTCAGGCGAAGCTTTATTATTCTTGGGACAAGTTGCGGATGAGTGGAAAGTCAATATGCAGGTTAGAGTGGTTAGGGAAGGCTATGTGATAGGGAGTTCTTGGGCAGGGCTGTTGTCAATTTAACAATATTTCATTCGTTTCTGCAAGTTTGGGTTTTTATGAGGGGAGGAGGAGGGGTAATAGTAAGGGTGCGTGGATGTTAATAGCTTTTTAATTAATTGCTTGAATCACGTCCAATATTCTCTGTATAGAATGTGTTTCATAGACGAAGTTGCATAGAATTTTCATAAAATTCGGTGTATTCTACATTCACGAAACCGAACATTTCTATGGGAGGGGGTAGAGGAGGTAGGGGAATCGTAAAATTTGATATGTAGTTTTATTTCACTTCTCTTATAAGGGGTTTGTATAAAATTTCAAGTTCGTAGCTTTTAGTTTGCAGGTTATGAGTTGATTTAATGAAATTGGTCTAAATCATTCTTTTGAATTGAGAGGGGGTAGAAGGGCAAGCGCGATTTCAAAACTTTTAAAGCAACTTCATTTGAATTATTTTTATAAGTTTTTATGCAAAATTTGAAATTGATAGCTTTTAAAAGTTAGCTGATAACTGATTTCTTAAAAATGCTCGAAAAAATAATTTTGTGTGGCAGGGGGTAGAAGTTTTAAAGGTTTTCGACCAGTTAATATTTCGTATATTTAGGGATTTTTTTTAAATGCATTTCGGAAATTTTTTTATGTAGTTCTACAATATGACAAATTTTCTATTTGATATCTATACTCTATTTTGAGATATAAGGATTTGTAATTTTGAAAAGTGCGCCATTTTTGAAATGCTCCCCATTTCCTCCCACTACTATTATTTCAATTTTTTTTTTCAAGTATTTTTCTAGTATAGCTTTATATACGTTTCAAGTTTCAATTACATTGCTTAAGAGATAGTTGAGATATTCATTTTTAAGTGTTTTTCTTTGCACCCCCTCTGACCGTCCCCCTTACAATAATAACCCACTCACTAAGCTGATTCCAATAGGCCTATATACAACCTTGATGGTCTCAAAGTATGAATTTTTTTCGAGAAGTGATTTCGAAGATATAATCATTTGAAAAAACAATTCGGCCGACAATTTGTTTTCCGCCCCCCCTTTTCGGACGCCAATGGATAAAAAAATTAAATTATTTTTAAAGTTTGTCCCACAACCTTCTCTATATGTTTACTGATTTTCAACTTTCTATCTGCATTCGTGGTGGAGATATTAGCAAGTGTAGTTTTCGACTTTTTCCCTCCCTCCGCCTCCCCCTTCCACTCCCAAAATTTAGAAAATAGAGCTCACTCAATAGAGCAATCAACATTCTACCCAAAAATGAAAATTCTACTTTTAACGGTCTCGGTGATTTGAGTCCCTATGTACGGCGTACGGCGGAACGGATTTTTTTTTTTTTGCATTTTTAGGCTAATTTAGTCATGAAACGCGAAAAAAAAAATTTCAGGGTAGCCAATTTTTTTTTTCTTGTGTCGATCACAATACTTTATTATTAGAATAATAAAGTAATCAAATATAAATTGTCGTAAATTTAGGAAATTTTCTAATGGGAGTAGTGGAAGGGCTGACGGCATTGAACTAATTTTTTCACTTCACACTAGAGTTGCTATCAAAATGCTTTATACAAAGCATATACAATTATTATATAAATTAATTTATTAATTATAATATTTAATTATAAATATTTAAAATTTATGAAATATGAATATTTTATTAGACAAATAATATTTGAAACTTAAATATTATTTTATAAATTTAATTTAAATAATTTATACCAATTTGCGCTAAGAAATAAATATATTTCAAATAATATGAAATCTCTAATGAATTAATTAATCAAAAATAAATTGAATAAATAATTTCTTAAAAGGCAATACATATACAAATAATGAGAAAATAATTATGAATTTGTAACAACTTTTATTGCATACGTTTTTACTTAGTAAATATTATTATTATAAGTATTAATTTAGATCTTTTGTATTTTTCCGCTTTATAGCCGCTATGACGTACGGTGGATTTCTTATTTTCTGACCTTTTGTAAATCTGGGGTCAAGCAATTCGGGAACTATGCAGTCGAAATAAAACTTGGAGAGTTGGTTTTCCATTTTTTCTTTGAAAAAAATATAATCCCGTTTTATGTATATAATATGAATTGGAATTTTGTATCCAGTACACACTCCGAAAATATAAAAATATAAATATAAATATAGATGCACTTAAGAATTTGTGACAACCATCTAGGAAGAGCCCAGCTTTATTTATTTCCTTTGATAGCATTTTGGAAACATCTTTCAATGCAGTCGCTTCATTCATGTTTCCATACCATGTTGCAATGGAGCTAAATTGCTTCGGATAGAGAAGGGTTTGGATTAGAGGAGCGCAACTAATATTCTGCCTTCTTTTACAGATTTTTCCAAAGTTCGAAGCCGTTAAAAATTTTCGTCTCAACTCAATCCACTGGCTACCATTTGGTTGCAAAATGGTATCATTTTCGATTTTTTTTCGATTTAAGATATTAGCTTGTAAATCTCTTACAAGCTTCTCCTTACACACGATGTAACAATCGTGATCCATATCTGGTTATACTCTAGATGAAATCTGAGAGTATTATAAGTTTGCTCTAAAGCTTGAAATGCCAAGAAATAAGGCTTGGAGAAAAAAATGAATGATACAGGAGATAATATTATCACTCAAAAATCTCAAAACCGGATGTCCGTCCGTCCATTCGCTCTCTAGCTTGAGAACACGTTGAGCTACAAGGCTCAAATTTTGTACACGTCGTTTTTGACAAAAAAGTAAGGTCAAGTTCGTGAACGGGCCAAATTGCTCTACCCCTTCTACCCCCTCCCATACAAAATGACACAGTTGCGCAATTTGACAACAAACGGGTTTGCTCAAAAAGTATAAAAGCTATTGGCCTGAAATTTTGAATATGTTACTTTTATGATAATATCAATGTACTGTATAAAAATTATGCGTGTCCTCTCTCTCCTTCTACCATCTCCCATACAAACTGTACTTGTCATGAATTACTCTAAGCCAATTTACTCAGTGCCTATAAAATTTACCGGGCTGAAATTGTGCACCAAATATTTATTTAAAATTGTTGGTAAGGCCAAAAAAAAATAGACGATTAGCTTCACCCCTTCTCCCCCCCTCCCATACAAAATGACACAATTTCGCAATTAGATATTAAATGGATTTACACGAAAACTATAAAAGCTTTTAATCTGAGTTTTAAGATATATTACTTTTATAATAATCTTAATCTACTGTAGAAAAAATATTTGCGTCCTCACTCTTCTTCCACCCCCTCCCATACAAACTACACTTTTTCATGAAATGCTCTAAGACGATTTTCTCAGAACATATAACATTTATTGAGCTCATATTTTGTAATAAATACTTAATTAGTATTATCACTAAGATCAAAAAAAATATTTGATTAGCTTCACTGCTTCTACCCCCTCCCATACAATATGACACAGTTTTACAACTTTAAACAAAATCGATTTTCTTGAAAAGTATGAATGGCACTAGTCTGAAATTTAAGGAATGTAAATTTTATAATATTCTTAGTTATTTCTGAAAAAATCACTAGAATTCCCTCACTCTTTCAACCACCTCCCATACAAACTGCACATTTTCACTAAATCTAACTCACTAATTTTCTCAATTCGCATTCAATTTTTGGAGTAGGCATTTTGCATGAAACATTTCTGCAGCTACTTTAGCATGATGGGGAAAAAATTAGTTCAATGCTATCATCCCTTCTAACACTTCCCATACAAAATTTCTTTGGATCACAAGAAATTCTATTTCATCTAGAGTATCGCAAGATTGTGCTTTACGCGCATGTTTATACTCTAGATGAAATCTGAGAGTATATTGTGTTTGCCTTACCGTTCGTAACGCTAAAAAATAACGCTCGCACAGAGCCGCCAAGGGTACAGAAATATTTGTTGTCGCTCAAAAACCTCGATTCCGAGTAACCGTCTGTCCGTCAGTCCGTCTGTCTGTCTGTCTGTCCGTCTGTCCGCCTGTGCGTCTGTCTACAGCATAACTCTCGAAAGCTTTGAGTTATAGTGCTAAAAAATTTTGTGTGTCATTTTTAGCAAAAAAGTAACTTTAAGTTCGTGAATGGACTACATATATCCCTCACCTCCTTCTACCTCCTCCCATACAAATTTCATGAAATTTCGAAATATAAAGAAATTGATTTTTCTTCGAAACTATTTAAGCTACCGACTTGAAATTCAGGTCAAAGCATAATCATATAGATGTTATTAATAGCAAGGAATATTGACCCGATCCCCTTACTCCTTCTACCCCCTCCCATACAAATGGACAATTTTGAAAAATACATATTTTCGATTTTCGTTGAAACTAGAAAAGCTGAAAAGACGAAATTTTGTCAGTATTAATTTCACTATAATTGCAATTTATTTTAAAAATAATTATTAACTTCACCTTACCATACAAATTTCACGAAATTTTGAAATTTAAATTAAATTATTTTTCGTCGGAACTGGTAAAGCTGTCAACTTGATATTTTGTATAAAGTATACAAATATAAATATTAATAATGCGAAAAAAAATTGTTTTGATCCAGATACTTCTTGTACCTCCTCCCATACAAATGCATAATTTTTGTTAAAAGCATTTTATCGATTTCCATTGAAACTAGAAAAAGTACAAACTTCAAATGTTGCCAGAATTTGTTTCTTAATAATTGAAATAAGTGTCCGCTTCACTCCTTCTACCACCTTCCATACAAATATCTGTATTATAAATTCAAGAAAAGCATTTCTCCTTCAAGTATATGAGAGCTATCGACTTTGAAATTGAATCAAAGCATGGAGATAAGGATGATGATAAGTAGTTTTGAAATCATCTTCAACGCTCCACTTCCTCTGCCACCTCCCATACAAATGCCCCAATTTCAGGAAAACTATAACCAATTTCTTTAAAAATGATGAAAACTAAAAACTTTAAATTCAGCAAAAAACATTTTTCAAGCCATGTTCGGTGTCATATACGAAAAATACAAACCTCCCCCTCTACTTCTACCACCTCCCATGCAAAAGTCTCTATTCACTATTCGAAAGAATTTGAGGTGACATATTTTCCGGTATATTAAAGTAATTTCTATCTCATCTAGAGTATCATATGATTGGGCTTTAAGCCCAATCAAAATTCTGTTATGTTTTTTCACTATTTTCGCCATAGTCAAAATCTTTCCTTTTTAACCAGTTTCGAGTATTTACATATTTTCGCTTTCGAATTGATTTCAGGTTGTGTTTAGCCATTCGAGTTTCCATTTTATTTGTTATGGAGTTGGACTTTTTATCCAAAATTTCTTTTTCTAGTTTCGAGTATAACCGCGTTTTTGTATTAAAAGATACAAGCGCTGCAGAACATCGACTTTGGTATCCTCGCCTCGTTGAAAAATTTATCCTTTTTCCTCCTACGGCCTTTGCGACTACATTGTTAAATGATTCAACTATATTGCTGTCTAAATCATGAATTAAGCTTCTTGAATTTTGAGCTAAATATGAGGCGGCCTTTAGTATCTGATTCCATAATCCCGACTGTTGAAAATCTGTCAAGAAAAAACTGTCGGTATCGGTGGTTCAAATGGACCACTCTATGTCGTTATAAGTTACGTCCAAACGCAAGGGGACTTGAAGTTACTTGTAAGTCAGAAGATCTGAAGCTATTCAGGAACCAAGCCGTTGAAGAATTCACCATAAAGGATATTCTGTATGAGGAAGTCGTAATGTAAGGCAACAAATTCTTTCATTACATTACACAGATTATGAGTTCTGGGTTGAGTTTGGCGAAACAGGAATATTATTAGACACCGGAAATACTTAAAACTTAGTTACATATATTTAATTAAATTAACCAATGTTTCTAAAAGGAGAAATTGTTTTTACTTGTTTGCTCTTGGCTTATTCGGCAGTAACAATAAGGTGGTATTTATGTGTTCTCCTTCCTTTTTTTACAGAAGTCAATATTATCATTCAAAAATCTCAAAACCGGATGTCCGTCCATCCGTCCTTTCGCTCTCTAGCTTGAGAACGCGTAAAGCTAGAAAACTCAACTTTCATACACGTCATATTTAACAAAAAAGTAAGGCCAAGTTCGTGAACGGGCCAAATCGCTCCACCCCTTCTACCCCCTCCCATACAAAATGACACAATTGCGCAATTTGACAATAAACGGATTTGCTCGAAAAGTACAAAAGCTATTGGTCTGAAATTTAGACTATATTACTTTTATGATAGTATCAATCTACCGTAAAAAAATTATGTGTGTGCCCCTCCTCCTTCCACCACCTCCCATACAAATTCAGTGCGTATAAAGTTTAGCAAGCTGAAATTGTGCACTAAGTATTTATTTAGAATTATAGTTCAGACCAAAAAAATTAGATGATTAGCTTCATCCTTTCTACCCCCTCCCATACAAAACGAAGCAATTTCGCAATTCGACAATTAATGGATTTCCTCGAAAAGTATAAAAGCTATTGGCCTGAAATTTTAAATATATTACTTTTATGATAATATGAATCTATCGTATAAAAATTATGCGTGTCCTCCTCTTCCTTCTATCACCTCCCATACAAACTGTACTCGTCATGAATTACTCTAAGCCAATTTACTCAATGCGTATAAAATTTAACGGTCTGAAATTGTGCACTAAACATTTATTTAAAATTTTTAGTAAGGCCAAAACAAATTAGAAGATTAGCTTCACCCCTTCTACCCCCTCCCATACAAAATGACACAATTTCGCAATCCGACAATTGTTTACTCGAAAAATATAAAAGCTATTAATCTGAATTTTGGGATATATTACTTCAATAATGATTTCAATCTACAGTACAAAAATTATTTGCGTCCTCCTTCTCCTTCCACCCCCTCCCATACAAACTATACTTTTTCATGAAATGCTCTAAGCCGATTTTCTCAGAACATATAACATTTATCGAGCTCACATTTTGTAATAAATACTTATTTAGCATTATAACTAGGATCAGAAAAAAATATTTGATTAGCTTCACTGCTTCTACGCCCTCCCATACACAGTTTCACAACTTCACAAAAATTCTATTTTCTTGAAAAGTATGAATGTTACTGGTCTAAAATTTAAGAGATGTCAATTTTATGATATTCTTAGTTATTTCTGAAAAAATCCCTAAAATCCCCCACTCTTTCTACCACCTCCTATACAAACTGTACATTTTCACTAAATCTAACACACTAATTTTCTCAGCTCCTATTCAATTTTCGGAGTAAGCATTTTGTATAAAACATTTTTATTGCTACTTTAGCATGATGGGGAAAAAATTAGTTCAATGCTATCACCCCTTCTAACACTCCCCATACAAAATTTCTTGGAATCACAAAAAATTCTATTTCATCTAGAGTATCGTAAGATTGCGCTTTACGCGCAATCGTAGCCCTGTTATGTTTTTTTTTGTTAAAAATGATGTGTACAAAATTTGAACTATCTGGCTCGAAGCGCTCTGAAGCCAGAGAGCGCACGGACGAACATCCGGTTTTGGGATTTTTGAGTGATTATATGAACTTCTGTATCAGCGTTACAAACTTTAGAGCAAACCTATAATACGCTCAGATTTTATCTAGAGTAAAAATAATAATCAAAGTACTAGTAGTAGTAAAAATATAATTTTTAAAAGTAAGCCTAATTTTAATGAGGAGGAGAACGTCATTTATAAAAATCATTTATCAGGTTTTTTTCAAATGGATGCCTGCAAAAATTAAGAGTTATAGTTCATGTTACATACCTTATTGAAGTGCATGGTATTATTCGTTATGAACATGAAAATCAACTGCGGAAAAGAAATGCAAATGCTGGTATTAATCCCAACATTTTCGAAAAAATTATAGTAATGATATTGTAAAGCAGAATAGTATTGCAGAATTATATAAGGACCATAAACCAAATAGTCCAGAGATTATCCAGTCGACACCAACGGGACACTACAATTCAAGTCCATCCAGCGGGAACAAAAAGCTGTGAATATATAAAACTATTATACGACCTCGTCTCTGTTATGGCAGCAAAACGTGGATATTAACGCGAACTTTCGAAAAAAATGTCTTCGGAAGAATTTTGGGACATGTGAAAGAAGAAACGGAATAGTGAATAAGATACAACCTTGAGTTGTATCAACTCTACGACGAGCCAGAAGCTTCAACGTTTGTTAGACCATCCTCCTTTGCAACTTGCAATAGTTGGCAATGCTATTTACCAATCAAAAATTAAGTATTTATCAAAAACATTTCCGAAATTCAACGTATTCTTAACAAAAATAACAAGGCTTGCCATACTAATTCCGGTCTAATCCCAAAGTCTCCAAAACCATGCATTATTACCACCATTTAATTAATACCACGGTATGTGCAAAACATGAATCGCCGACGATACCGGTGCCGCTAGTGACGTAACTAAAATAAACCTACAAGGTCACACTCTTGTTTGGTATGTTGCTGCGTATTGGAAAAAAAATCCATAAATTTGCAATAATTTTTGTTGTTACCAGGTGCAGTTGCAAGTATGTATGTTAGTTTTTGATCTTTAAGCCGAGCTCAACGTTGCACCCGATTGGTTACATTGCGTACTAATTACATGAACAATCAATTAGCATAAAATTCTGTGGTTTCATTAGAGAATTATGTCGTTTTCGAGGAAAAGCTGCCTACTTGGATTGTGATTGATATATATGTACATATGTATGTATAAATAGTTGTAAATGTCAGGTTCTTTGCAACGGGTACTGCTTGCTACCCTTTTCTAGTTACAGCAATAGATACAGTGGCTCACAACTTATTTCAACCAGCACGTAAAAAAATCTTTAAATGCCTATAAAAACTAAACTAAAGAAGAAATATTTGTTGTCGCTCAAAAACCTTGATTCCGAGTGACCGTCTGCCTACAACATAACTCTCGAAAGCTTTGAGCTATTGTACTAAAAATTTTTGTGTGTCATTTCTAGCAAAAAAGTAACTTTAAGCTCGTGAATGGGCTACATTCCCCCACTCCTTCTACCCTCTCCCATACAAATTTCATGAAATATGAAGAATTTGATTTTTATTTGAAACTATTTAAGCTATCGACTTGAAATTTGGACAAAAGCATTATGATATAGATGTCATTAAAATGACGAAATATTGATCCGACCCCCTCCCATACAAATGGACAATTTTGAAAAATACATATTTTCGATTTTCATTGAAACTAGTAAAGCTGAAAAGACGAAATTTTCCCAGAATTAATTCTACTATAATTGCAATTAGTTTCAAAAAGAATTATTAACTTCACCTCACTCCTTCTACCCCCTCCCATACAAATTTCACGAAATATTGAATTAAATTATTTTTCTTCGCAACTGTTAAAGCTATCAACTTGATACTTTGTATAAAGTAAAAAAAATGGAAACATAAACAACACGAAAAAAAATTTGTTTTGATCCGTACACTCCTTCTACCCCTCCCATACAAATGCATAATTTTAGTTAAATGTGTTATATCGATTTCCATTAGAACTAGAAAGAGTACAAAATTAAAATTTTGCAAGAATTTGTTTTTTAACAATTGAAAAAGATTTCCATATTCTACACTGTTACGCTTTATTATTCGTAACGTTTCGGTCTCTGCTGAGACCTTTATCAAACTGATCGACAATTACAAAACACAATTATTATATAGAAAGAAGGATAATTAAGGTTAAATTAGTTAATTAAGGTTGCTAATTAGTACCAGGTAGTTAAATTAGTTAAGGATTTATGGGTACGCATTTTGTTCTTACCAAATTTTAAGACAGGTAGCCAAACTTCTGATAACTTGTATCCAGTGTCTCGGTTGAAGTTCTGTGGATACTTAGAAATTTCTATTGCTTCTCATACTATTCGTTGATAATATTGATTTGTCCTGGCCAGAATTTTCACATTGTCGAAATCGATTGTATGGTCCTCTGTCGTTGCATGTTCCGCGATCGCTGATGACTGTACCTGGTTTTTCCGTGTGCATAGTTGGTGCTCGTTGATCCTTGTTTGGACTGTGCGTCCCGTTTCTCCTATGTATACTTTATCGCATGAGCCGCACGGTACTTTGTATACTCCTTCAGTCTCCAATGGTTTTTTGTCCTTCTGGTTTCCTAAAATTCCTCGGATATTAGTCGGGGTAGTGAATGTTGTCTTGATGTTGGATTTTCGAAGGATTTTTCCTATCTTTTTCGTCATGCCCTGGATGTAATGTAGTTTTACCCACCGTTTGCCTGCATTTCCTTCTTCAGTGTCTTCTCGTTCTGTTGTCCTTGGATGCTTCGGTTTCCACGCCTTGTTAATTTTGCTCGCTTTGTATCCATTTGCTGTGAATGCCCGATTCAACTGTTCCTTTTCCTTTCGTAGACTGCCCGGATTTCCTTCAGCTATACGTCGAGCTCTAAGTATTGAGGTCTTCAGTACGCCTCTTTTCTGGCTTGGGTGGTGATGTGAATGAGCGTGGAGATATCTGTTGGTGTGAGTTGGTTTCCTATATACCCCGAAGCTTAGCGATGTATCATTCCTTTCTACGAGTATATCGAAGAATGTTTCCCGTTGCTTTCTGTTTCCATAGTGAACTTAATTTTCTAATGGTGTGATTTCAGGTGTGCTAAAAATTATCAGCTTCGATTCACTCCTTCTACCCCCTTCCATATAAATATCTGCATTATAAATTAAAGAAAAGCATTTCTCCTTCGAAAATATGAGAGCTATCGACTTTGAAATTGAATAAAAGCATGGTGATAATTATGATGATAAGCAATTTCAAAATCATCTTAAACGCTCTACTTCCTCTGCCACCTCCCATACAAATGCCCCAATTTCAGGAAAACTATGTCCAATTTACAATTACAATTTAATACGAACCTCCCTCTCTACTTCTACAACCTCCCATGCAAAAGTTTCTTTTCACTGTTCGAAACAATTTGAGGTGACATATTTTCCGGTGTTTTAATGATATTCCCATTTCATCTAGAGTATCATATGATTGGGCTCTGCTTACTTACGATGGCGCTACAGCCCAAATCGGACTTTGGCCTCCTGAATGCTTTGCCTCCATCCATCTCGGTTCAGTGACCGCGTCTTCCAGTTTGAAAATCTTAGCAGTGATTTGCTGTCTGCGTCAATCGAATCCTCCCAGCGCTTTCGTGGTTTTCCGACCGGTCTTTGTCCGTTGACTTTTCCTTTAAGTGTGCGTTTGGGAATTCTTTCGTCATCCATCCGCTCCACATGACCAGCCCATTGTAACTTTTTAAAATTTATGAGGGTTGACACTTCTGGATTGTCGAAGATGGCATACAATTCTCTATTGTATCGTATTCTCCAGATCGAGTCTTCCCTCACAGGTCCGAGGATTCTTCTGAGGACCTTTCTTTCAAAGGCGTTAAGTAGTTTTTCGGACGCCTGAGTTAATGTCCACGTTTCGCTGCCATAGCATAGCACAGGTCGTACAATCGTTTTATATAACTTAAGTTTTGTTTTCCTGTGTACAGTTTTGTTTTTAATTATTGGAAGTACCGAATAATACGTCTTGTTTGCCATAATTATTCTTCTTTTAATTTCGATGGGTTCGCTTCCATCCTTCGATAGGTTCGCCCCTAGGTATATAAAGTTGTCTACGTTTTCTAGGTTACAGTCTCCTACTGTGATATTTTGTCTGATTGGCGTCTTTTTCCTAGTTTGCGTCATAATTTTTGTTTTATTTTCATTAATACGCAGTCCAACTTCCCTTGCTACTGAGTCAAGGTTTACAAATACTTCCTTAGCACTCTCCAGAGATCTTGCAAGGATATCTATGTCGTCAGCATATACTACGGCCTGTGTGGATTTGAAGCATAGTGTTCCCTTGGTGTCAACGGGAAGTTTCCGAACAACATATTCGAGTGTTAACTTGAAAAGCATTGGTGCGAGGCCGTCACCTTGTTTAAGGCCGTTGTCTGTTTTAAAACTGGAAGGCTCTACGCTCGATTATAATTCCGTTATGTTTTTTACTATTTTTAAACAATCATAAACGAAAAAAGTAACTAAAAACAATGTCACACCTTTTTCCATTAAGTAACAGATTCAATGTTTAAATTAAGTTGAAAAGCACAAAAAAAAATTTTAATATTTAGTATGACCACCCTTCTGGTCAACAACCATTTTTAGCCTCTAAGACATTGAATCGACAGGTTTTTGTGTCACTTCTGGGGTAAGTTTGACCCATTTCTCAACCAATGCAGTTTTGAGATCGCTTTTGCTGGATATTTACCGTTTTCGGCTGTTTGTATCCAAAATGGCCCACAAATTTTCGATGACGTTAATGTCGGGCAACTATGCCGGTAGTTGCATAACATGCGGACAGTTCCAAATCAGCCATGTCTGTACAATACCCGACTTATGCTTCGGGTCATTCTCTTGATAAAATCTAAAGTCATCGAGAATGCCCAGTTTCTCAGAACTTTCAAGCAAATTGGACTTCAAAATTTCGAGATAATGAGACTTATCCATTGTAGTCTCAATATGTTGCAAATTTCCAACTCCCGCTGCTGACATACAGGCCCACACCATAACGCTGCCACCTCCGCGTTTGCCTGTAGCTTTCAAATTTTTGTTTTGCAATACTGTATTTGGCTTACGCCAAACATATGAGGCTCCATCAGAGTCAAAAATATTATATTTCGACTCATCAGCGAATATAACGGTATTCCAAAGTCCAGAATCATTATCAAAATGTTCCTTGGCAGATTTTAAACGGCACTTCTGATTTTTGGCGTTTATAAACGGCTTCTTACGCGCTATTCTACCATTGAACTCATGTTCTTGCAGCACATGGCGAATAGTTTCCGGGTGGCATGACTTATCTAACTCAGCTTCCACTTCACTGGCAATTTTTGGAGCCGATAGTCTTGGATTTTCTAGACAATATGGCGCTCGTCCGTTGGATTGAAAATTTTGTTGGAGGCATTTATGCCCTTATCGTGCGTTATATTTTCGCGGATAAATCGGTAAATGATGCTCTGCACTGTAGAAACACTTAGTCCAACCATCCCACCAATTTTCCTGCTCGAATGGCCATTTTTAAAATGACTGAGAACAAGTTCTCGCTTATCAATTTTGGTACGTGGTCCCATTTCGCAAAACTAATTTTTCTGCACGATTTTCTCAAAGAATTCAGCAAGACTGATCTTGAACCCATAACGAATATAATGACTAAAACATAGAAAAATCAAATAACCGCTGCATTGAAAGATAAACCATTGCACACCAGCAAAGTATTTGATTGCAATAAGCTGTGGCATTGTTTTTAGTTACTTTTTTCGTTTAAAATTGTTTTAGAATATTGAAAAAATATAGAAAAATAAATGAAATCATATTTGATTACAAAAGTCATATTTGAAATTTTCTTACGTGCTGGTTGAAATAAGCTGTGAGCCACTGTAGGTTCAGATCTTACAAATACTAAACATTGGCCTTATCAGCCGGCGTTTATTGAATACCATACTCGTAAAATATTCAGCAAACCAATGCACATCTTGACGACTGGCCAGGAGATATGTTAGTTGGTACTGAACGGGTTTTTCTTTCATAATATTCTAATATTAATTAGGGTATAAAACCGGTGTTAGACCTTGATACTAGAAAATTAGTGAACATTTATATATATGTTTCAAATTTGGATGAATATCGAAGAATGTTTGCTTATATACATACTCCCGAATAGCCATACATATAACATACATGTCTATATGTATATTTTATATAGTATATAAACCTATATAATATGATGTATAGATACATCAGCTGGCAAACAGGTCATCGCGATTTATATTTGGTCTGTACAAAAATAATACAAGATACAATATGAAATGTCAGCAATCTATTATAAATGTATTGTACATTTATTTTCTTATAACCACCCAAAATTTAACTGATTTTTTAGAAATATTTTATTTAAACATATTATTTGGTACCGTCCATATGAAAAATGACCTTATCTTTCTAGATTTTGAGATTTTGGCTGATACTACTGCTCAGATATGTTCTGTACACTTAACAAACACTTTCCGGGAGGTTATTCACTCGGAAAAGTTTTAAAAAGAAATTTCTCCAATGTTAGGGTAAACATAACAGGGCGAAAAGTGCAATCTTACGATACTCTAGATGAAATAGAATTTTTTGTGATCCCAAGAAATTTTGTATGGGGAGTGTTAGAAGGGGTGATAGCATTGAACTAATTTTTTCCCCATCATGCTAAAGTAGCTATAAAAATGTTTTATACAAAATGCTTACTCCAAAAATTGAATAGGAGCTGAGAAAATTAGTGTGTTAGATTTAGTGAAAATGTGCAGTTTGTATGGGAGGTGGTAGGTGGTAAATAGTGGGGGGATTTTAGTGATTTTTTCAGAAATAACTGAGAACATCATAAAATTGACATCTCTTAAATTTTAGACCAGTAACATTCATACTTTTCAAGAAAATAGATTTTTTGTGAAGTTGTGAAACTATGTCATATTGTATGGGAGGGGGTAGAAGGGGTGAAGCTAATCAAATATTTTTTTCTGATCTTAGTGATAATACTAATTAAGTATTTATTACAAAATATGAGCTCGATAAATATTATATGTTCTGAGAAAATTGTCTTAGAGCATTTCATGAAAAAGTGTAGTTTGCATGGGAGGGGGTGGAAGAAGAGGGAGGACGCAAAGATTTTTTTTGGTCAGTGTCAATCAACTTTGCTCTTTAGTGTTACTTTCGGGAATTCTTCCGTGATCTATTCATTCCAAATGACCAGTCCATTGCAGCTTCGTGAATTTTATGAGGGTTGACACTTTTGGATGGCAGATCAAGTCTTCCCTCAGAGGTCCGAGAGTTCTTCTGACGGCCTTTCTTTCAAAGGCGTTTAGTAGTTTTTCGGACGTCTGAGTTAATGTCTACGTTTCGCTAGCTAGCATAACAAAGGTCTTACCTTAGTCGTTAGTCGTTTTAATTAGTTTAAGTTTCGTTTGCATGTTTTTGTTTTTAATTATCGATCGTATCGAATAATCCATCTTTTTCTTCATCATTATTATTATTTCCATCCTTCGATAAGTTCGATCCTTCGATAAGTTTGATCCTTTGATAAGTCTGCCCCTAGGTAAACGAAGTAGTCTACGTTTTATAGGCTATAGTCTCCTACTGTAATATTTTATTTTATTTGTGTCTTTTTTCCCAGTTTGTGTCATAATATTTGTTTTGTTCTCATTCTCGTTCCCTTGCAGCCGAGTCAAGGGTGTTATACCCCAAATATATCAGGATATAACTTTCTTATGTATTTTATTAAAGTCTGCCCAGTAGTACCTGGAGTTACTCCATGCCGGAAGGCGACACACTGTATCAGAGTCTCGTAGAAATGTCACAATCGACATCTGCGAAGTCACCTTCCCCAATCCACCATTTGTGCAGTGGTGAGTTTAGTGGTTTTCTTTTGCCGACTTAGAAAAATTGATCCTACAAAATTTTTGTTTGTAACATTTTAGTCAAGTATTGAAAATTTCGCATATTTCTTGATGTTAAAAACGTACCAAAAAAAGGTGGACACTTTTTTTTTGAATTTTGCTTCAAATATAGGACTTCACCTTTACCAAGCTATGGTAAAGCGGCTCTAATGTCCCATGGAGTTAATAGTAGTGCCCAAACGCAAAATTGCTAACCAACTTCCAGTCAAGTCTTGGCCATCCAGCTAATCGAATGACTATTTGCATAATTTTTATACTCTAATTGAAATCTGAGAGTATATTGTGTTTGCCTTACTGTTTGTAACGCTAAGAAATAATTCTAAACTGCAGAAATATTTGTTGTCGCTCAAAAACCTCGATGCCGAGTGTCTGTTTGTCTGTCCTTTGTTGTGTGTTATTTCTAGCAAAGAAGAAACTTTAAGTTCATGAACGGGCTACATTCCCTCACTCCGACATACTACCCCTCCACACAAATTTCATGAAATTTCGAAATTTTAAGAAATTAATTTTTCCTTAAAATTGTTTAAGCTATCAATTTGAAATTTATGTTTAAGTATAATAACATAAATATCAATAGCATAACAAAATACTGATGTGATTCCCTCTCTCTTTTACCCCCTCCCAAGCAAATGCTCAATTTTCTAAAATGTGTTTATTCGATTTTCATTGCAACTAGCAAAGCTGAAAAGACGACTTTTTGTCACAATTAATTTTCTTATAAATGTAATCTGTTTAGAAAATATTATCAATTTCACCTCAGTCCTTCTACCCCCTCCTACACAAGTTTCACGAAATTTTGAAATTTCAATTAAACTAATTTTCGTCGAAACTGTCAAATAAGTTTTGTGGAAAATCTAATGATGGAAATGTCGTTGATGACAAAAATTTTTGATTTGATACGTATACTCTTTCTACCACCTCCCATACAAATGCATAATTTTGGTAAATGCATTATATTGATTTCCATTAAAACTATAAAAGGTACAAATTTAAAATTTTACCAGAATTCGTACGATTGTAATAATTAAAAAAAATTATCAGATTCGCTTCACTTCTTCTACCTCATCCCATACAGTTATCTATATTATAAATTCAAGAAAAGCATTTCTCCTTCGAACATATGAGAGCAATCGACTTTGAAATTGAAACAAACCATGGTGATAATGATGTTCATATTCAGTTACAAGTCATATGGAACCCTCCACTTCCTCTGCCACCTCCCATGCAAATGCTCCGACTTCAAGATAAATTTGTCCAATTTCTTTGAAAATAATAGAAACTTCAAACTTTAACACTAGATTTACGGGTGTTGATAAATGTATGTTTACTGAAGTGAGCCAATTTGACTCATACAAAAAAATTGAAGCTTTATGCAAAAAAAACAGTTCCAACTAAATTGAAATAAAAGATTTATTATTAAAAACTTTATTGAAAACATTTTTTTACATATAAACTCTGTTTTTGAAATACATTTTCCGCAAACATTTTTATTGCATTTAGCACAAAGGCTTTTACATCTATTGCTCTTGCATAATGCTTGAACTTGACATATCTTCCGTACGTCAACAGGATGAATTTTCGACATGGGAACGGAAGTGCTCTCAACATCGTCTCAATAGTTTTCTCTCAGCTCTTCAGCTAATTCGAAAATAAAATCCTTTCTTGAAATCATTATTTGTGTGGTCTCTTTATATAGAATCCAAGCATTGATTGCTGCTAAATCTAGGATGTTATAGAGGCCATCTGCGCTTTAATGCTATATTTTCTGGCCATATGGTCAAGTATATCCACACCACACTTGGTGCTATTATAAAATGCTACTGTTTCCGAAATAAATTTTTTATTTTTTTTAATTATTATATTTTTATGTTTTGAGCTTAGTAGTAGGACTTTTTTATTAGTCTTGCTTTTGCAAATAGTTAGAGTACAATTCTCAGATTTATAAAGTTTTGTTGAAAACCTTTTCATTTTATCTCTCTTAGATTTCGCAAGTTTAGGTAATTCTCTTCGGTTTGGACGTATAGTACCAACCACAGAAGTTTTCTTTGCACGTAACTTTTTTGAAAGTGAAAGGCTTGTAAAAAAAGTTGTCTGTTGTGATATTTCGTCCATAACTTAAATATGGCTCTGCAAGCTTAGTTACTACAAATTCGCTCCGGGGAATGCTCGATTTGCGAGTTTCTTCCTTGCCCAAGTATGGAAAACCATTTACAAGATACTTGCTCCTAACCTCGGATTCCATCCAAAATTTGATGCCAAATTTATCAGGCTTCTTTAGCATGTATTGTGTAAATCGGCATCTAGCTTTAGTTGGGAATAATTGCTCACCGATTGTAAGGTTTGCGTCAGGTTTGTAACAAGCCTGACTATTTTCAATAAATTTATCCCATATTTTTGAAAGTAAGGCAAATTTGTCAGTTTTCAATCTTACACTGCATTAAATTTTTTTTATCAGAACGTATGAACCGCAGTATGTTCATGAATGTATCTCTTGACATTGTTTTGGAGAAAAAAACGGGACCCCACTTCGTAGACCACAAATATGAACATATTAAGCTTTTTGCCTCGTATGCTCCTTTAGCATACAAAATTGCTATAAAGGCCCATAATTCTGATTTGGTAACTGGAATGGTCCTTATTCAAGACTCTACGAGCTTCAAGTTCGGTGCATGATTTTATAAATGCCACCATGCCTTCGTCAATAATCAATTTGAAAGCACTACTTACCGAACCAAGCATAATATGCCTTTTAGCATAGGCAGTTGGACCCGAGACCTCTTTGAGTACGGTATAACCTGGTAATCTACCTACATCTCTACCTTCTTTCAATGTTTTCCAGAAAGTCCCATTAGCAGCTTTTTCGGTGGAAATTTCTTCATCACGAGATGTATCAATAGCATCTAATTCATTTTCGGTTTCAGAATCGGAAATAATCCTCGCTCTTTTTTTGCTAGGAGCTATATAACGAAGATCCTCTTCTTCACTACTCGATTTTCAGTGCTATTGACTTCCTTCTCTATTTCCCTTTCGTTATCACATAGTTCTATATCAGTTGCATTCGATTCATTATCTAATTGGTCTTCCCTTATTTTGTTTAGTTTTTTTAGCAACAGAAAATTTTTCTGATTTGTTCTTATAATAGCAACCATATGTAATTAGATGCAAAATATATATCAATTGAAATACCTTTTTCAAATAAATATTGAAATTACCTTGGTGAACCAAATTTTTGTTGCAAAAAATTGATTTTATAAATTATATTATTTCACCAAAAACGTTCTATTCACACGATGTATAAAACGGAATGATGAAAGAGTTGGGTTTTGACACCAGCTAACTAATAAATTGACAAGATTGATCATGAATGTTCAAGCATCAGCTTTGTTTAGAATTCTGATAAGAACTTTCTGTATGTAAGCCATAAGTTTCATGTGCTTAAAGCAATTGACTGTTAAATCATTTTATGAGTCAATTCGGCTCATAGCCGTCAAAATATGTATGTAGGTATACCACATTCGAATATGCGAAATGAGGGGGTCGGCAGAGGGGAGTAACCTATACTTACCTATATTTCATTACGTAACTAAAAACCAACATATGTATTTAAAAAATAATATTTCAGTTTTATATATGTACACCATATGTACATATATGTATAGCAATAACATTTTAAATGGGTCAAATTGGCTCAGTCCGTAAATCTAGTTTTAACTTCAGCATGAAACATTTTGCATACCACGTTCGGCAGAAAACTTTCAAACCTCCCCTCTCTGCTTCTACCACCTCCCATACAAAAGCCACTATTCACTATTCGAAAGAATTTGAGATGACGTTCCTATTCTCCGGTACATTAAACTCTTTACCATTTCATCTACAGTATCACATGATTGGGCTTTACGCCCAATCATAATTCCGTTATGTTTCTATTTAAAATTATCTCATCTGCAACGAAAATGTCTTTTTGCGGCTCACGCTACCTTAATATCGCAATTTCGTGAAATTCGTTCAGTAGGGAATAAAAGTACATAGTTGACGATTTTGCTCGTGAACGATATTAAAGTAATTTTTATGACTAATAAAATCATGCAGTAACTCGGAAGAAAATTGTGGTCATGAAGGAAATAAAACAATAAATTGCTTCCGAATAAGTACATAAACATAAATTAATACGAAGTAATTTTATCTTACTTCCAAATTATTATAATTATTTATATTTATATTTTTATTTGCAACTTGAAGCGGTTGTAATAGGTCGAGCAATTTTAATTGTATTCTGCGAGGTGCTGCATTTCTGGTTCGCCTTCAAATATTAAACAACTTTATTCTGAAATGTTCAGAAGATGTTAACGCATGAAACTTAAAGGTACATTATACATTCGTGACCAGTGATATTCATTATTGTTATAATGTCTACAATCAAGCGTATATGGTTCGTGGTCTGCAAGGAATAAGGTATTGCATAAACGTAAAGACGATATGTTTAGAACAGAAACAATCTTATTGATAGGTCAACAGATGACTGAGATGTTTTACTTAAATTATTATGGTAATCGTAATGTCTTTAATTATGCGATAGTTGAGTTATTCAGAATGCAATTACTAATAATAAGAGTGATTTATTATTGATTTATTCGGAAAAGTTTAATGTAAGTTAATGTGCTGCTAATTTGGTATATAAAATATGATAAATATCTTCACAGTACGGTAAATTAATTAGTTGTTAAATCATCGACCGACCACATTAATCGCCGAAATGCTGATTCACACCGCTTCATTCCTCCTCCTCTTGATTTGCGCAGTATAGATTGACCCTGTTTATCATGCAGCCTAATTACGCTGTGTAGCTGCCAAAATCAACAAGCGTGCCATGTTACTGTTTGAATTCTTTGCAATCGACAAAAATATTCCTACGAAGAAACAAAACCCTCCTGATTCGACGAAAAAAAGTTTTTATCCAAATTATTGTTATAGGTACTCTGTATGAAATCTGACAGTATTATAAGTTTACTCTAAAGTTTATAACCCTAAGAAATGAAGCACGAAGAAAAAATTTCATGACACAGAATATGTATATTATGTTCACACAAAATTCTCAAAACCGAATGTCCGTTTGTCCGTGCACTCTCTAGCTTCAAATCGCGCTGAGCTAGAATTTTTGAAATTTTTTCAAAATTTGCACACGTCGTTTTTGGCAAAAAAGTAAGGTCAAGTTCGTGAACGCACCAACTCGCTCCACCGCTTCTACGCCCTCCCATATAAAACACCAAATTTTCAAAAATTTACAATAATCAAATTTTCTTGAAAACTAACATACATATCATCATCATCATCATCAATGGCGCGACAGCCCAAATCGGGCCCTGGCCTCCTGAAGTCGTCGCCTCCAATCGTCTCGATCCAAAGACCGCGTCCTCCAGCTGCTAATTATACTCTAGATGAAATCTGAGAGTATTATAAGTTTGCCACAAAGTTTGTAACGCCAAGAAATAAGGCTCGGAGAAAAAAATGAATGATACAGAAGTTCATATAATCACTCAAAAATCTCAAAACCGGATGTCCGTCCGTCCGTCTGTCTGTCCGTCTGTCCGTCTGTCCGTCTGTCCGTCCGTGTCCTCTCTAGCTTGAGAACGCGTTGAGCTAGAAAGTTCAAATTTTGTATACGTCGTTTTTAACAAAAAAGTAAGGTCAAGTTCGTGAACGAGCCAAATCGCTCCACCCCTTCTACCCCCTCCCATACAAAATGACACAATTACGCAATTTATCAATAAACGGTTTTTCTCGAAAAGTATACATGGTATTGATATGAAATTTAGAATATAATACTTTTATAATGATATCATTCAACTGTATAAAAATTACATGTGTCCTCCTCCTCCTTCCACCACCTCCCATACAAACTGCACTTTTTCATGAAATGCCTTAAACCAATTTACTCAATGCGTATACAATTGATTGAGCTGAAATTATGTAGTAACTATTTATTTATAATTATTAATAAGGCCAAAAAAAATTAGATGAATAGCCTTACCCCTTCTACCCTCTCCCATACAAAATGACACAATTACGCAATTTATCAATAAACGGTTTTTCTCGAAAAGTATACATGGTATTGATATGAAATTTAGAATATAATACTTTTATAATGATATCATTCAACTGTATAAAAATTACATGTGTCCTCTTCCTCCTTCCACCACCTCCCATACAAACTGCACTTTTTCATGAAATGCCTTAAACCAATTTACTCAGTGCGTATACAATTGATTGAACTGAAATTATGTAGTAACTATTTATTTATAATTATTAATAAGGCCAAAAAAAATTAGATGAATAGCCTTACCCCTTCTACCCTCTCCCATACAAAATGACACAATTACGCAATTTATCAATAAACGGTTTTTCTCAAAAAGTATAAATGCTATTGATATGAAATTTGGAACATAATACTTGTATAATGATTTCATTCTACTATATAAAAATTACACGTGTCCTCCCCCTCCTTCCACCACCTCTCATACAAACTGCACTTTTTCATGAAATGCTTTAAAGCAATTTACTCAGTGCGTATAAAATTGATTGAGCTGAAATTGTGCAGTAACTATTTATTTATAATTTATTAATAAAAAAAAAAATTTTAGACGTTTAGCTTTACCCCTTCTACCCCTCCCATACAAAATGACACAATTTCACAACTTTATAAAAAGTCGATTTTCCTGAAAAGAATGAATGCTACTCATCTGCAATTTAAAACATTTCGAAAGCATGATGACTATAAACATTTGTTTCTGAAAAGTCATTAAGAACTCGCCCCTCCTTCTATCACCTCCCATACAAACTGCCCTACTTCACTACATCCAATACACTAATTTTCTCAGTACCTATTAAATTTTTAAATCATAAATTTTGCATAAAACATTTTGATAGCAACCTAAGGCTACCGACACACGATGCGAGTTAATATATATTATCTCGCTTTTCGATATTACTAGTGTCATTATCATATACATAATTCGGCCTACTTATATCAAAATAGGAAGTTAATATATATTAACTCGCATCGTGTGTCGGTAGCCTTAGCGTCATGTGAAAAAATTAGTTCAATGTCGTCACCCCACCACTTCCCCTACAAAATTTCTTAAGATACAAAAATTTCTCTTTCATCTAGAGTATCGCACGATTGGGCTTTATGCCCAATCGTACTCCTGTTATGTTTTTTAAAATGGCTTTGCTGTCTTCATCAACCGAGTCTTCCCATCTCTTGCGTGGTTTGCCTACTGGCCAGTTACCACTCGCTTTGCCTTTAAGAGCACGTTTGGGGATTCTTCTGTCTTCCATTCGCCCTACATGGCCAGCCCACTGCAGTTTACGTAGCTTGATCAACGTTGAAGCTTCTGGCTCGTCGTAGAGTTGATACAATTCATGGTTGTATCTTATTCGCCATTCCGTTCCTTCCTTCACAGGTCCCAAAATTCTTCGGAGGACCTTTCTTTCGAATGCGTTAACTGCTTTTTCGGAAGTTCGCGTTAATGTCCACGTCTCGCTGCCTTAACAGAGCACAGGTCGTATAAAAGTTTTATAAATCCGCAGCTTATTGTTCCTGTGCACTTTCTTGGATTTCATTATTGGAAGTACCGAATAATACGTCTTATTTGCAAGTATTATCCGTCGTTTGATTTCGTCTGTTTCATTACCGTCCTTTGCTAGATTAGCCCCAAGATAAATGAAGTTGTCCACACTCTCCAAATTATATTCCGCAATTGTTATGTTTTGTCTGATTGGCGTTCTCCTTCTTGTTTGCGTCATTACTTTTGTTTTGCTTTCATTAATGCGCAACCCGACTTCTTTTGCGGCGGAGTCAAGATTGACAAATACCTCCTTAGCAATAGGGAAGGATCTTGCTAGAATGTTAATGTCGTCAGCGTAACTAGTTGGGTGGACTTGAATAGTAGTGTCCCGTTGCTGTCGACTGGGATTTTTCGGACGACATACTCTAGTGCCAAGTTGAAAAGCATAGGAGCTAGACCATCTCCCTGCTTTAAACCACATTCCGTTCGAAAGCTGGTTGTGGAATCGGTTTGTATTCTCACTTGGGATTCAGTGTTCGTCATTGTGAGTCTTGTTAGTCGGACTAGTTTTGGAGGAATTCCAAAGTCAAGCATGATTTGGTACAGTACGCTCCTGTCGATACTGTCGTATGATTGTTTAAAATCTACGAATATTTGGTGCACGTCTGTGTTATATTCCCAGCATTTCTCAAGCACCTGTTTCACCGAGAATATCTGGTCTGTTGTAGATCGTCCGGTTCTGAATCCGCCTTGGTATTCGCCAATTATTTGATTTGTATAGGGCTTAAGACGACGTTCAATTATTTTTGTTAGTATTTTATAGGACGTACACAACAATGATATACCTCTGTAGTTCTCACAGCAGAGTTTGTCTCCTTTCTTGTAAATTGGACATATAATGCTTTTTCGCCAGTCGTCGGGTATGATTTCCTCTGTCCAAATTTTGCATATCATGTTGTACAGTATTTCAGCGACACAGTTTCCACCGTTTTTCAGAAGTTCAAATGGTATTTCGTCAATTCCCGGCGCTTTGTTTCGTTTTTGGTCACATAGGGCTGCTTTGATTTCAGCAAGCGTGAGTGGTGTCGATGATGGTTCATGTTCGTCAGTTGAGGCTTCAATTGAAATGTTGTCTGTCGTTATCGGTGCTACTGGGATGGGATTCAAAAGATGTTCAAAGTATGAAGCCCATCTCCTTTTGATTTCTTCTGTGTCGCTGATGATATTGCCCTCTGCGTCTTTGCAGAGACTGGTTTTTGGTTTATATCCCTTTTTTAAGTCTTTTACTATGGCGTATGCGTCCCGCGTTTTATTTTTTCTCATGTCGTCGTCCATTTTGTGTATCTTGTCATTATGGTACTTCCTTTGTTTTCGTCTGCAGGTCTTTTTCGCATATCGCCTAAGCTCGTCATATCTTTCTTTTTTGGCTCGTGTTGGTCGTTCAGTAAAATTTTTGTAAGCTTCGTTCTTTCTATCTATTGCGTCGCGACATTCTTGGTCGAACCAATCATTATTTTTTCGCCGTGCTTGATACCCTAATACCTCTTCCGCGGAGGATTTGATGCCGTCTCGTATTTTTATCCACGCATTCTCCACTGGCATATTTTTGATATCTTCATATATTGGTGTCAGGTGTTTATTACATGCTAACATGTAAGCCTGCGCCACCGTTTCATCGTTAAGCTTGTCGACATTGAATTTGCGAGCTCTACTCGTTTTCGAATTTCCACGACAAGCTATTTTGCATCGATACGTAGCTCTGACTAGATAGTGATCAGAGTCACAATTCGCACCGCGGAGAGTTCGTACATCAAGTATGCTGGAAGCAGGCCTTTTCTCAATTAGAACGTGGTCTATTTGGTTGAAGGTGTGACCATCTGGTGATGCCCACGTTCGTTTATGAATATCGCGATGTGGGAAGCACGTAGAGCTTACTATGATATTTTTGCTGCTTGCGAAATCAATAAGACGTTGGCCATTGTCGTTGGTTATGTCATGGAGACTGTGCCCTCCTGTTGTTCCTCTATGATCCTCTCCTTTCCGACTTTTGCATTAAAATCCCCTAAGACAATTTTTAGGTCATTCGAGGGCAGTGAGTCATAGATTGTCTCTAGGGTGGCATAAAATTCGTCTTTAGTTATATCGTCCTTGTCTTCTGTTGGTGCGTGAACGTTGATCAACCAAGTGTTGAAGAATTTAGTCTTTATTCGGATTGCACACAATCTTTCACTTACTGGTCTGAAGCTCGTGACCTGTTGTTTAAATTTTTTGTCAACGACAAAAGCGACTCCAAACTCTCTGCTTCCCGACAATTTTCCACTTGGATAGATTGTGTGTGATCTCATGTCCATGATTTCGTTACCGAGCCATTTCGTTTCTTGGATGGCAGTTATGTTGATGTTGTGTTTTGCCACTTCTTCGAGAAACTCTTTCAGAGCTCCTGTCCTAAATAAGGATCGAACATTCCAAGATCCAATAGAGTAGTCCATTTTTCGTTTGCGGGGTCGTTGCCGTTAAGTCCATCCTTTCCGAGGCTGTTCTTCAGGTTTCTGGACAGTGTTCTTTTTCCGGTGATGCGTTGTCGGCGCCTCGCCCAACCCCCGACCTGGAGGACCGGTCCTACTTATTTATTACACCCTAGTAGAAAAAGGGTGAGCTAAATATGACATGCTGGAGTTCTCACAGCTATGCTGCAAGTCCAACTATGTCATACTTTTTGCCTACTTCCTGAGACGCACTGGTGTTACTGGCCATTCAGGTTAACTCCATGTTCCCTCCTCCTTTCTCAACTCGGGCTTGGGACCGTCTATGGCGGAGTTACATATAATGACCACTAATTTAAAATTTAGAATATTTTATCATAAATGTTATCTTTGGCATACAAATTATTCGAATCCCCCACTCCTTCTATCACCTCCCAAACTAACATACATATAATGACTACAAATTTAAAATTTAGAATATTTTACTTATTATATGTTATCTTTGGCAATCAAATTATTCGAAACACTGCACATTTTCATGAAATACTATAGACCAATTTTCTTATTACGTATAATATTGTTGCGAGCTAGGAGTTCGCCGGGATTTCAAGTAAAAACACAATTCGTTTGTATATTTGTATATGTATATTTATTGCGTATATTTTCAACTTAAATTTAAGTAATGATTTCATTTTCAGAGCTTAGACTAAACATTGTCTCTACAACTTTGTTTTGTACTGAGTAGCAAATGTGCAGATTAATTATTAACATTTTTAGTAAGTTTAATAAGTTTGGGAAAAAGTGAAAAACCAAATTATTAATCCTACTTATTTAACTAACATTAAAATTAACTTAAGACTAATGACTATTCTAATCGAAGATCGATTCGATTGTAGTAATGCCGCAATTCAAACATTTATTTGTAAATTTGAATTCTAATTCATTGGTAAGATCATTAATTTTTTGCGTTTTTGCTAATTCGTGCAAAAGACGAGTTGAAAAGTATCACGGTTTATTTAGAATAATTTTAAGGAACTTATTTTGTATGATTTGCAGTTTTTTGCGATGGGTAGCTGCACAGATTTTCCAAATAGGAGCTCCGTATGTTAAGGCTGGTTGTACTACGATTTTGTATAATAGCAGCTTATTTTCTTGGGACATTTGCGACTTTCAATTGATCAGTGGATACAAAACTTGAATGTTTTTAGCCGTTTTTGAGACAGTTTGGTCAACATGATTTTGGAAAATTAGTTTAGGGTCAAAATAATTTTCCATTTGTGCAAGTAGTCTGAGACTTTTTCGAGTTGATCTTGTAGGTTGTTTATTATTGTTTGATGATCTGGAGCTGCAGATAAAATAGCGGTGTCATCTGCAAATGTAGCTAGTTTGCAGGGATTAAGTTTAGAGATATCTGCTGTAAAGATATTATATAGGGTGGGGCTGAAGCAAGAACCTTGTGGGACTCCTGAGTGGATAGCTCTGTGGCGAGATAATTTATCTTTCACTTTAACAGTGAAATTTCTGTTGCTAAGAAACGAACTTATTAATTGATACAGGTATGGAGGGAAAGAGAGTTTCACTAGTTTGTAAACCAAGCCGTCATGCCAAACGGAGCAGAAGGCCTTTTCGATATCTAGAGTTATCATGCCAACAGATTCTTTGGCGTGCAAGAATTTTTGTGTTTGCGACTTTACTCTGAAAAACTGCTGTGTTGTTGAGTGCTTTGCACGGAAATCAAATTGAAAATCAGGAATATTGTTAAGCTCCTCAATTTTATCTCTCAACCGGTTTAGAATTATTTTTTCAAATATTTTCCCCAGGATTGGTCGATAGCTATCAGGTTGTGTTGGATCCTTCCCTGGCTTTGGAATCGGAGTTACTGTTGCCATTTGCCAAGCCTGGGGGAAATATCCTATTTTAAAACAACAGTTGTAGATGAAATTGAGGTTGACAACTGCAATTTTCGGCAAATTTTTCATCATTGGTATTAGTACTCCGTCTATACCAGGAGCCTTTTTTGACTTTAGAGTTCGTAAGATGCTTCTTATTTCTTTTGGTTTGCTGAGTGTCGATGGTAATATTTGCGGTGAGAAGATTGTGGAAATGTTTCCTACGACTTCTTCAACTTGTTTTTCAGTGTCTCTATTACCAAGTCCTTGGGTAATATTATGGTAATATAGGAAATTGTCTGCAAGTACATCGGCTTTGTTTTGGTCGTCACAAATAGTCTCATTATTACTGTTAAGTGGAGGCATGATTCTATGACACTTACGGAAATGTTTATTGAGCTGCCACAGCTTCGTGCATCCCTTCCGTAGGTTAGATAGCATGTTGCCCCAGCGTCGATTTCCAGCTTGCCTAATATTGTCTTGGATTTGTTTATTGCAACTATTGACTTGTGATTTTAGGTAGGGATCTCTGGTTCGATGCCATTGCGCCTTAATATATTCCTGTGCTGGATTAAGGTTTTAGTATTGTTGTTTATTTGCAGACTATGATCAGGTACGATTATGTAGGGTGTTGAAGTTTTTGCTGCCTCGAGAATTCTAGAGGTTATTTCTGATATTTTAGTATCGATGTCGTTTTGCGAGATTCTTTTTGCGAGATTGAGCTTGAAAGATCTAACTTCACATTATAAAAAGATTTTTTAAGGATTCGTTGGTATTTTTGCCAGTTAGTTTTTGCGTAACATGGCAAGGTTTCAATTGATCTTGCTATAGGTTCGTTAAGTGATATAGTGAAAGAGACGGGGAGATGGTTAGATGAAAGTTCATTTAGAGTGATTGGAGGTGTTTGAAAATAAGTGATAATTTATTTATTCGCACTATGATTCGTTTCCCGTTTAATTCGCACTATATGGCAATACTGCCGCGAACTTTTCTATCGCTTTCACTGGTTCGCGTCTAAAATGACTTACTGACTGGCCCTCTCGCTGAAAGCTTTCGTGCTTTTATACATCTCTCCCCATGATCATGACTATTCTCGAAGCTTCCTTCGGTGTGTATGTGTGAACTATACTGGAAAGCTCTAGATCTTCAATTGTGGTTCTTTACATAGTTGAGTATACTGTTCTAAACAATTCTTGTCTATTCGAGAGAGATCGAGTTGCGGGGCTGCCAGGTCTGCATGTACCATTACCCTCTCCTTGGTCCCTGTTCGTCCCGAACAGAGTCGTTCACTTCATCAATGGCACCATGGTACTTTGTTAGTCGGTCGAGGTGTACCACTTTTTTGATGTAGCTGAATCCGGTAGACGACATCATTTAACCGGTTGATGATTTGGTAAGGGCCTTCCCAATTGCGCTGTAGTTTCGGCGATCTGCCCTTCGGTCGTTTGGGATTGTATAACCAAACCCTCTTGGAATCTTGATAAATTCGCCCGTTGATCATACCTCGTCTTCATGCGGTCGGTCGCCAAATCAATTTTATTTCTGACCAGGTTATAAATTGTATTTAGTCGACATCGAAGATCCGAGACGTAATCTTTGGCATTGGTTGGTTGGTCTGGTGGCACTCCAAACATTAGTTCCGCAGGGAGTCGAATATTTCTTCCGAAAATGACTCGAGAGGAAGTTTCTCCTGTTGTTAAATGTACCGGTGCTCTGTAAGCCATTAAAAATAGACGGATGTGCTGATCTCAGTCCTGTTACCTCTCGCTGACGAGTTTTGATAGGTTTGAGTTCAATGTCCTATTGAAACGTTCCACCATTCCATCGGACTGTGGATATAATGGAGTTGTCCTGGTTTTGTTTATTCCCAGCATTTGGCACACGCGTTTGAATACTTGAGATTCGAAATTGCGCACTTGATCGGAGTGTAATTTGCGTGGAGCTCCAAATCTGCTCACCCAGTTGGTAACAATTTGTTCTGCGACGGTTACTGCTTCTTGGTTTGGAATTGCGTAAGCTTCAGGCCACTTGCTGAAATAATCAATGACCACTAGAATGTAGCGATTACCATTTCCTGATTCCAAAAATGGTCCAGCAATATCCACAGCAATTCTCTCGAATGGAACTCCCATGTTGTATTGTTGCATTTCTCCCTTTGATCTGCGTTGTGGGCCCTTACTCGATGCACTCGTAGTACATATACGGCACCGATTTTCGACATCATCTCGGAGATGGATCCAACAGAACCTCTCTCGTATCTTGGCCAAGGTTCTATTTATACCCAAATGCCCACCGGAAGTACCTCCATGATATTCCTTCAAAACCTCCTCGACTTTTGAATGCGAGACGATGGTTTGCATGTGATACGATGTTCCGTTTTAATAATCCGCCGTCTAGGGAGTTCCATTGTGCCCAATAGCACTTTAAGGTTTCGCTGAATTGTGAGATGTCTTTCCATTCAGGCCGTTCCATTTCGTCCTTCCGTTCCATGATCGGTGAAATATCTAACGAACAATTGTTTGGGTGTCTCAGAAATTTTTATTGCATTATAAAGTAGGCACATAAGGAATATGTATGGAATACAATATTTGTTAAATGGCCTGCGTGGATAATCACTCTTTCGCATAATTGGGGGTCTATTTTAGCTATGGTGGCGTCAGTGTTCGCTTTGAGAGTTGGAATTGTTTCCGGATAGTAAGCTGAAACCTTACTCTTAACGTGACCCCAAAGAAAGAAGTCTACAGTATTAGATTTATCGCAATTTCGTATTTTGGATACTCCAATTGGCCACAAGATCTTGTGATTACAAGATCTTGGTGGCCAATTGGTGTATTAAAAATGCAAAATTGCGCGACCACGGAACTTCGTGCGCAATAACTCGATTGTTTTGGAACTTGTAGGGCACGTAGTACCGTCTTGTTGAAAGTAGAGGTCGTTCGTGTCCATATATTCCATCTCCAGCTACAAAAAGCTGTTTATCATGCGTCTGTAGCGCACTCCATTGACTGTAACAGCTCTTTCATCGTCGTCATTTTCGAAAAAGTTCGGCCCTATGACGCCTCCGGCTCACAATACACACCAAACAGTTACTAGTTGGGAGTGCGTTGGCTTCTACTCAATCACTTACGGGTTTTCGGATCCAATGTGAAAATGAGCTTCGTCAGAAAACACGTATTTTCCAAGACCAAATCAGAGGACGTACGGCGCTACTGGGTGTCTGTCGGCTGACACTTTCCTTCACTGCAGCGATAGGTCCGAAGGTCCGGGGCGTAGTCGTTTCAGTGTCGTCACATCTTGCACTAATCCAGTCTCTTGGATGTTTTTGTTTTGGTTGCGCACACGTCTCAGAAGGCACATGATCACTATCAAAATTTGCTCAAATTCTGCGCATCGTAACTGCGGTTGAACGCGAATTTTCGTAATCAATTTCAACAATTTCTGTTTTTTTTTTCCGTAGCGTTCTATGGTAAATTTCCCGCGTTCATAGATGACAAATATCACCGATTGAAAACTTTCAAGCGACCAGCTGTCAAAAAATACCTTTCGGTCTTTTTGTTTATATACCCCCTAGATGATATCTGAGAGTATTATAAGTTTGCCACAAAGTTTGTAACGCTAAGAAATAAGGCTCGGAGAAAAAAATTAATGCTACAGAAGTTCATATAATCACTCAAAAATCTCAAAACCGGATGTCCGTCCGTCCGTCCGTGTCCTCTCTAGCTTGAGAACGCGTTGATCTAGAAAGTTCAAATTTTGTACACGTCGTTTTTGACAAAAAAGTAAGGACAAGTTCGTGAACGGGCCAAATCGCTTCACCCCTTCTACCCCCTCCCATACAAAATGACACTATTATGCAATTTGGCAATAAACGGATTTGCTCGAAAACTATAAAAGCCATTAGTCTGAAATTTTGAATATATTACTTTTATGATGATTTCAGCCTATCGTACAAAAATTATACGTACGTATAAAATTTATCGAGCTCAAATTTAGCACTAAATATTCATTTAGAATTATTAGTAAAACCAAAAAATAGTCTTATTAGCTTCACCCCTTCTACCACCTCCCATACAAAATGACACAATTTCGCAATTCGATAATAAACCGCTTTTCTCGAAAAGTATAAATGCTACTGATCTGAAATTTGGAATATAATACTTTTATGATAATTTCATTCTACTGTATAAGAATTATTTGTGTCCTCCCCCTCATTTTACCACCTCCCATACAATCTGCACTTTTTCCTGAAATGCTCTAAGCCAATTTACTCAGTGCGTATACAATTTATCGATGTAGAATTGTGCACTAAATATATATTTAGAACTAGGAATCGCCCGCTACTTTGTCCGCGTAAGAATCGTAAAATAAGCAATTCTTGAGAATGTACTTAGTAATACATTATCCGGGATATATAAACTGATTAGTTTGAAAAAATGGTTTCTATTTTGTAGGAATCAGATCCATAAATTATTAAGAATGAAACCACGATACTCACATTTGTATGGGACAGGCTCGTGATCAAATCAATCCCGCGATCTAACACCATATTCGTATTGGAGAGCACCAAGGACATGTGAATAGTTATAGCTTGTGTTAATTAAAAAAAAAAGACCAAATAAAATAACATTAAGCTTAAAACCATAACAGGACTACGACTCTGCGTAAAGCCCAATCATACGATACTACAGATGAAATTTTTGTGATGTTAAGAATTTTGTATGGGGAGTGGTAGTAGGGGGTGATAGTACTGAACTATTTTGTTTCACAACAGAGTAGCTATAAAAATGTTTTGTACCAAATTTAAGTTTCAAAAATTGAATAGGTACTGAGAAACTTAGTGCATTGGATTTAGTGAAATTGTACAATTTGTATGGGAGGTGGTAGAAGGAGGGGAGTGTTGTATGGTGATTTTCGGAGAAACAAAACTGAAACATTTTATATTTTAGTTCAGTAACGTACACACTTTTCAAGAAAATAGAATTTTTGAAAAGTTGTGAAACTGTGGGACTTTGTATGGGGGGAGGTAGCAGGAGTGAAGCTAACCGGATCATTTTTCCCGATATTAATTATAATGCTAATTAAGGATTTCATACAAAATTTTAGCTTGATTGAAGCTATACGTATTGAGAAAATTGGTTCAGAGTATTTCATGAAAAAGTGCAGTTTGTATGGGAGGTGGTAGAAGGAATAAGGAATTTTTAGGGATTTTTCGAAAAACAACTACAATCATTATGCAACTGATATTTTAGATTTTAGATCTGGGATTTTCACACTTTCCAAGAAAATCGAATTTTTGTAAAGTTTTGGAATCGTGCCACATTGCATGGGAGGGGGTAGAAATAGTGAAGATAATCGGTTAGCTTTTCCTGATATTAATAGTAATGCTAATTAAGGATTCGGTTCAAAATTTTAGCTCGATGGAACTTATACGTACTGAGAAAATTGGTGTATAGTATTTAATGAAAAAGTGTAGTTTGTGTGGGAGGTGGGTGAAGGGGGTGTATAGGTAAAGATTGCATTTGTAATGGAAATAATATATTCTAAATTTCAAATTAATAGCTTTTATAGTTTCCAAGAAAATTTGATTATTACATATTATTAAAAATGAGTCACTTTGTATGGGAGGGGTAGAAGGCGTGAGGGGAGGGAAATAAAACCAAAAGCAGATAACATCTAGAAGCATACCTAATAAACTGTTAAAGTTTAATTACAATCGGTTCAGGCGTTTTTGCGTGAAAGCCGGACAGACAGACGGACGGACAGACAGAGAAGAATTTAAAAACGTGAATTTCTGCTTAGTTATTGCTAAAATAAATGAAAAAATTAACTTCTAGCCATTTCTAAGCAAATAACAGACAGACACTACAATTATATTTATATAGATTAGACTGAAAAAAAATTTGACGATTAACTTTACCCCTTCTACTCCCTCCCATACAAAACGACACAATTTCGCAATTCCACAATAAACGGATGATCGGAAATTTGGAATATATTACTTTTATATTAATTTCAATTTGCTGTATAAAAATTATTTAAGTCTTTCCCTTCCTTCTACCACCACCCAAACTCCACTTTTTCATGAAATACTCTAAACAATTTTACTCAGTACGTATAAAATTAATAGAACTGAAATTGTACACTGAGTGCGATGAGGAGCATTTACGGCATATTATGCTTTACGAGTTTCGGAAAGAAATAAACGCTGCAGCAGCCGTAAAAAACATTCAAGAGGTTTATCGAGATCAAGCACCAGCTAAACAACTGTGGAAAAATGGTTTGCGAAATTTCACCGCGGAGAGTTTAACCTTAAAGACGAGCCACGCTCAGGTCGACCTTCACACATAGATGACGATGTTTTGCGTACTTTAGTTCAGAACACTTCACGAATTTCCACAGAGGAAGTTGCTACAGCTCTTAAAGTTGACCGATCAACCGCTTTTCGACGTTTAAAAAACATGGGACTTGAAGCTCGATATATGGGTGCCCCATTTGCTGACCGAGAGGAACAAAATTGAGCGAATTTCTGCCACCGTTTCTTTACTCGGGAGGCTCAAAAACGAGCCGTTCTTGGATCGATTAGTGACAGGTGATGAGAAATGGATCCTGTCCAACAATGTTCAGCGCAAACGCACATGAAAACAGGCAGGTGAGCATGGGGACGCAATGGCAAAGGCCAGTTTGCACCCGATGACGGAGATGCTTTGTGTTTGGTGGAATTGCAAGGGTTGAGTTTCTCCCAGCTAGCCAAACGATTGATTCGGGCAAGTACTGTCGCCAATTAACCAATCTGAATCGAGAAATCAAACAGAAACGTCCGATTTTGTCAAATCGCAAGAGCGTAGTCTTTCATCACGACAACGCCAGACCATACCTTTCGAGACAGATGCTGCGCAAACTGAACAGCCTGAAATGGGATATCCTAACTCATCCACCGTATTCTCCTGATATCGCACTATCTGATTATCACTTGTTCTGGTCATTGCAAAATCATTTAAATGGAAAAAAACTTGACTCTTTGGATGCCTTAAAAAACATCGTGTCTTCGTTCTTCGAATCTAAGCCGCGCAGTTTTTATGATCGAGGCATCCATATGCTGCCAGAACGTTGGAAACAGATTATGGAAAACAATGGAGAACATATCACTGATTGAATAAAGAACGTTGTTTGCCTATCACTGTGTGACTTTTACTCTCAAACTCCGCAAAAACTTTGGCACTCATCCGATATTATATTTTTCTCGTATTTCGCTACTATAGCTTAATAATTAATATGTTCCAAGTTTCAATTACATAGCTTAAGAGACGGTTGAGATATTCATTTCAAGTGTTTTTCTTTGCACCCCCTCCCCCTGGCCTTCCTCCTTACAATAATTAGCCTCACTCTAAGCTGATTCTGATGATTACATGTACATATATGCCACATTAATGTTCCCAAAATATATAAATAATCATTAAAAACAAATCGGCCAATAATTTGTTTTTAGCCCCCCTTTTTTTAATATTAAATTATTTTTAAAGTTCCACAAACCCTACTATATATAATAAAATCTTTCAAACGCGAAAAGAAAAAAAAATAAAATAAAAAACAACAAAATTATTATCTCAAAAAAAAACGCAACTTTATTAGAAGATTTTATTTATTGTTAGATGCGGCCAACTGAGCGAAGCGCGGACGTAAGACTTGCTTACTTTTTTATTCCCGAGTTAAATTTCAGATTTCGATAAGGTGCTGCCACGTGACTTTATGTCGGTGCGAAAGGAATGTTTCCCACGGACGATTTTCTGCTGCGTCTGCTGGGAAATTGTCTTGCAGCGATTTTCCGTCGTGTCAGCTATGCGAAATCTCATTTTACGCGAATGGAGAGGTTGTTTTCTCGGATGACTTATCCGGTGACTTAACCCCTCCCTCCTTAGGTATCGACTCCGGACGATTATTCTTTAGCGTGACCATGACCTTTGTTTGGTTTTTACGCCGTATGAAAAGGTAAGCAGATGCACATATTATGATGATACCAATGATGATCATGTCAGTGGTTATGTTTACGTACCATTTCAAATTCGAATCGTATTTAACCTCTTGAATGTGTTTTGTGTTGTTAATGTTTTGCAGGTGCATTTCTTCTAAAAGGAATTTTCTTTCGATGTTCGCTATTGTAATATTCCTGTTTATGTTTGGCAGCACCATTTCGGGATAAAAACGTTCTGAATTTTCGTAATTAAAGTTTTCGATTGAAATTTTGCAATTTTTAATTTTAATAATGTTATTTTTCCTAATCTTTACTTCGCTTGGTTGCCCGCAGGTATTTGACAATATTTTTTCTTTCAAGTTTTTTGTTACTACAATACTATTTGATACAATTTTGATTTCCTCCTTGATATTTTTATAGTAGTTACAATTCATTTCTCTTGTGTTTAAAATATTGGAAATACATTGATCTTTATGGAGCACTAGGTCGTCTTTCAAAATGTGTTTTTTGTTTATATTGACAAAAATATTTTGCTTACATGTAATTACTTTACTAACATTAGTGCTTATTTCTAATGAACCATTTTTATTTGGAATTTTTTCAATATGCATTCTAAAATATGAATTTTGTACAAAATTTGGTATGGATAATACAAAAATTATAGAGTTATCTTTAAATAATACACACGACTTTATATAAGGTAATTTATCTGTAGTAATGTTATTGAATCTTATTTCTTCTTGTGTTAGAATATCTCTAGGTAAAATTTCTAACTTACTAGCTAAAATTATTTCTTTTACATTTGTAATTTGCTTTGACAATATGTTGATATTTTCATTAATTTCTGTAATGATCATAAACATTTTTAATTTTTCATTTATTTCGTCGACATGATGCTCGACTTTATTTATTTCAACAGCTATCCTGTTTTGAACATTATTTACATGATTCGTTATGTTTCTAATCTGATCCGAAATTTGGCTATTTATCGTAACTTGATTGTTCAAATTCGCGATAATATTTCTATTATTTCTTTCTACTACTTCGAAGTGTTTCTCAATGTCCTCGCGGTCATTGTTATCCATTACACCGGCTACAAATCGTAAACTATTGCCCCAAATATTAATTAATCCCCTTTTATTTACGTGATGAGGAATGATATTATTAAGATTTTCGCGAAGGTGTTTAAGATTATACAGTAAGGTTATAGGTATTTCTATTTTTCCGTTAAGTTGAACTAAATTTGATTCTATTTTATTTGTACTGTCCTCGTATTGGGTTAAATTTATTAAGTGCATGATTCTATTATAATTACTAATTATTTTTATTTCCGATTCCTGTAGAAGAAAGTATCCATTTCCAAAGGGTATTTCCTCTATTTCGATTGATGGCTTGACAAATGTGAGGTGTAAGATTAATAAAAAGATGATGATTCCTGTAAGAAAATATTAATTTTGATATTTCAGTTGTCTTTGGAATTGGCTAATGTATCGAGGTAGGTTTTCTTGATTTACTTTAAGGTGGTCTTCCCCAGATTTTTCTACATGTACTTTCTTATGGTGTGGTTGAAGTTTAGTAATTCTATTAAGCTTAAGATAATTTGAGGGTTTTCCTTTGTGTCTTCCCCAGTTGCAAGTTTTAATTCTTTTTGTTTTGTTAGCATGGAGAGTTGTATGTATTGCTTGGTATTCTTCCGGTCTAATTTTTCCATTTAGAAAGTCTAAGGGTTTCCTGTTTGTGGATGAGTGAGTTGTTTCATTGTAAATTTTCAAGGCTTTGGTGATCGGATCATCATCAGGTGGTAGCCCTTCTTCTTTCTCAATAACGTTAAGTATACGTAAATGTTCATTTAGAGTGTTGTGGAATCTCTCTATGTCTCCATTACTCGTGTGATTATTAGGGGTGGTGAAGTGAATATCAATTCCTTCGTTATTCAAGAAATTAATGAAATTTCGACTATTAAATCCTCTTTCTCTATCTGTAATGATCTTTGCGGGTTTTCCGAAAGACGCCAGATATTGCATTAGGCCATTTTTTAAGTCTGACCAGTTTCTAGATTTAATTGGGATTATTTGCGCGTGTTTAGAAAATTTATCGATTATGGTGATATATGGGTTACCTTTGCTTTTAAACCAAATATCCATATGAATCACTTCCAAAGGTTTCTTGGGTGTTTCTGTAACTTTGTAGGGAAGTTTGAGGGGGTGCCTTTCGTATTTGGCGGTATTACAAATATGACAGTTATTTATTACTCTTTGTATTTCTAGTTTTAATTTTGGAAAATAATATTTCCTTTTTATTTCGAAATAAGCGTCGTTGATACCTCTATGGTTCGTTCTATGATGTTGCTCTAATATTCTCTCCTGCAATTCCTGGCGATTTAAAATATCTTCCAGTAGTATAGAGCATTTATTTAGTTTCAGCGCTTTATTTTTCGAAAAATGCTTTAGGTATGTATTTTGGAATTCGCGGTAAATGTTAATGTCATCGATCATAATACCTACTATTCCTTTAGGAGGGATATGTTTTTTCATGATATCGATGAAATAATTTTCTCCAGGATTGGGATGTGTAAAGGTTTTTCTAGTCCTGCCGTGAAATTTTTGAATATTTATTTCTAGTTCGGAATCTTTTCTTATAATGATCTGTGTTTTATAAAAATTTAAAGGAGATTCTGAGATTGGGATATATTCTGTATTGTCTTCATCAGCTGAGTGTATTGTTGCATCTGTCGAATTAATTTCGTCAGCCTCCATTTCGTTCGAATGGATTTCTATTCTTGATAGAGCGTCAGCGACTTTATTTTCTCGGCCTTCTAAATACTCGATGTCGAAGTTGAATTCTTCTAGTTTAACTTTCCACCTTTGCAATTTCGCATTAGGTTCTTTCAAGTTATGCAACCACTGTAAGGGTTTATGGTCTGTTTTAATCAAGAATTTCCTACCATAAAGATATGGCCGAAAGTATTTGGTAGCCCAAACTATCGCAAGCAATTCTTTCTCGATTGTTGAATATCTGCACTCATGTTCATTGAGTGTTCGAGAAGCATAGCAAGTTGGATGACTATCCTGGGAAAGTACAGCACCAATAGCAAAGTTACTAGCGTCCGTAGTTAGAGTAAACTTTTTTGCGAAATCGGGATAAACTAGTATAGGATCTGTGGTGATCAAATGTTTTAATTTATTAAAGGATTCTTTGTATTCAGGATTATTCACGTCGATGCGTTTGTTCTTCTTTAAATAGTTCGTCATGGGTTTCGCAACCTTGGCGAAATCTTTAATGAATTTGCGGTAATACCCGACTAAACCTAAAAAGGATTTAATTTCTTTTGGGGTTTTCGGTATTGGAAATTTGTTGATTGCGTGAATTTTGGTAGGGTTAGGTTTTATTCCGCCGACAGTGATTATGTGACCGAGGAATTCGGTCTCTTGTTTAAAAAATTCGCTTTTATCTAACTGAATCTTCAGGTTCGCTTCCTGAAGTCTGTTTAATATTTTTTGTAGGGAATCGAAGTGTTCCTCTTTGCTAGTACTAAAGATAATGATATCGTCTAGGTAGACGTAGCAGATCTTGCCGATGTATTCCTTGAGTATCGAATTCATGAGCCGTTGGAAAGTTGCCGGGGCATTTTTTAGCCCAAATGGCATCCTGGCAAACTCATAATGTCCGTTGTCGGTGCTGAAGGCTGTCTTTTTTATGTCTTCTTTGGCGATTTCGATCTGGTGGAAACCCTTTGCCAGATCCAAAGTTGTAAAATACATGGCTCGCCCTAATTTGTCCAAAATATCGTCAATATTTGGGATAGGGTATTTGTCATCGATAGTGACGTTGTTTAGTTTCCTGTAATCGATGACGATACGCCACTTTTCTTCGCCTGACGCGTCCTTCTTCTTCGGAACAACCCAAATTGGGGAAGAATAAGGAGAGTCACTGGGTTTAATGATACCTTGCCTTAGCATGTCGTCGATTTGTTTGTGGACTTCTTGACGGTGGATCTCAGGATATCGATAGAGTTTTGTAAAAATTGGAACTTCGTCGGAGGTATTAATTTTATGCTTGATTTCATGCGTAAATGTAAGGTCATCGCCTTCACGATAGAAAGCTTTGTCGAATCTTCTCACTAACTTTAAAAGGTCGACTTTAGTTGATTGATCTAAATGATCACATCTTATCTCGTTTGCATCGAGAAATATTTCGTTTTGGAAAACTGTCAATTCTTCGAAAGGTACAGGGACAGCATATTCCCTTTCTTCATTTTCGTTGAAGAAAAGAGGAATTTCGTTTCCTGTTTTTAATTTCAGAATTTTATTTTTGTAATTAATTTCGGCTTCAAGTGGGAGCATAATATTGTTTCCTATTAGTCCATCGAAGTCGTCGTGGAACTCCATTTCTAGGAACTCAATTTTTTCCACTGAATCGAATTCAACAAAAGGGTCGATTAATAATTTAGTGTCACACGCGATCACATTTTTAAGGGTTTTAACATTCACAGGATTTATTTTATTTTTATAAATGGGGTTGCAGATACCCGTATTCAGGATACTCATAGTTGCGCCAGAATCCACTATGAGCCTTAAGGGTCTTCCTCTAGTTTGAACTTTTATATAAGGAAGTGATTGCTGTTTTCCGAGGCTGCTAAGGGAAAATTTCTTACTGTATTTTCAGTTTCTAAAGAGTTAATTCTGGAATTGATGGATGCATCGACATCCATGGGCTCTTGTCTATTGTTTCTATTGTTATTATAGTAGTTATTATTTTGTCTGGTATTTTGTGATCGATTGGGGTTAAATGGTCTAGAGTTTGAACTTTGTGGATTTCGCCTGTTATCAGATTGGTGGTTTCGATTAGGGTTAGTAGAGTGATTGTTATCGGTAGGTGTATGAAAGTTGTTATAGTGGCTATTTCGGTTTTTATTATAATTTGGGCTAGTAGAGTGATTATTATAGCGACTATTTTGGTTTTTATTGTTGTTGTTTCTGAAGGGATTAAAGTGTGCATAGTTTCCTTCAAATAGAATATCAATGGCTTCTTCTAAAGTTCTTGGGTTTCTACTGAAGAGGATTGATCTCATTGGCTCTGGTAATTTGCTTTTGAAAACAGTTAGAGCCGTTGCGATATTTGCTCTAATAGTAAGGGCTGAATTAGCTTCATCCTTAGCTTTATTATTCAATCTTCTAAGAATGCCTTTGATTTTATTGTAGAGGTCGACACTGTCCGTACAGAAAGTAACACCTCGAAGTTCGTCGAGAATTTGCAAACTACTTTTTTTATCACTAAAATTGTTAAGTAGCACTATTTTAATTTCGGACCAGGTTTTCACATGATTATTTATTTCAATAATTTCTCTAGCTTCATTAATTAATTTACTTTTAATTTTATTATAGAGAATTGTTTGGCTAGGTACATCATATCTTAAAACTAATGGAAGGATCTCTTCAATTAGATCTATAAAAGTAAAGAGGTCCTCACCCTTTCCTCCAAATTCCGGGAGCTGTCCAATATATTTGAGAGGATCGATGTTGAGACTCAATGGCTGTTGTTGTTGCATCGTTGTTGTATTGGTTGCAAGATTTCCTTCAAGTTGCAGCAGACTTCCTTCTTCTTCTTCCAAAATGATTTCCCCGTCGAAATAGCGTTGTTCTAATCGGTGAGTTCGTCGTCGTTGCTCCAGTTTGGTCGCACTTTTTGATTAGTCACAAAATTTTTCACTGTTGCTCTGCTTTCTTTTTTTTTTTTTTTTTTTATTTCACTAAATTTTTTCTTTTTTCAATTCACGATTTTTATCACTGGATCCCTTTATTCGGGATCCTACCGACTGCGCCAATAAAATCTTTCAAACGCGAAAAGAAAAAAAAATAAAATAAAAAACAACAAAATTATTATCTCAAAAAAAAACGCAACTTTATTAGAAGATTTTATTTATTGTTAGATGCGGCCAACTGAGCGAAGCGCGGACGTAAGACTTGCTTACTTTTTTATTCCCGAGTTAAATTTCAGATTTCGATAAGGTGCTGCCACGTGACTTTATGTCGGTGCGAAAGGAATGTTTCCCACGGACGATTTTCTGCTGCGTCTGCTGGGAAATTGTCTTGCAGCGATTTTCCGTCGTGTCAGCTATGCGAAATCTCATTTTACGCGAATGGAGAGGTTGTTTTCTCGGATGACTTATCCGGTGACTTAACCATATACATATGTTGATTTTAAGGCTCCTAGCTAGAACTATGGTTGAGATATTCGAATTCCTAGTTTACGGTTTTCGCGCTCCTCCCTCGCCTCCCCCTTTACTTTTACTCCCCTCAAAAAGGGTTTCCGCATGAGATGCGGAACTATCTACAACCCACCCAAAAATGAACTCTCTATCTTGAAGGGTTTAGGAGTTAATGTGTGCTGAGCATACACCTACGGCGTACTGGCAGAATAATTTAATTCTTGCATTTTTAGGCTATTTTAATCATGAAATGCGCAAAAACCAAATTGCAGGGTGGCAATGTTTTTATATAACTGGCTATCGAGGTACTTAGGACAAATAGAAAAGCGGTAACGCAGTATTTTATATTAGCGGATAAACATATATTCTACGAGTATTTATTATTTTTGCCGTTGAACTTTACAATTTTAGAAGTATTTGATCTGAATCTCACAATATTTTAGTTTATCAATAATAATAATAATATGCATGTATATTATAATCATAAACCATTACAACATTATATTTTTCATACATAATCTATATAAATATAGTTGTAGTGTCTGTCTGTTATTTGTTTATAAATGGCTATAAATAAGTTTTTTGCCTTACTTTAGCAATAAATAAGCAGTAACAAACGTTTTTAAAAATTTTCTCTGTCTGTCTGTCTTTCCGGTTTTCACGCAAAAACGGCAAAACTGATTGTAATGAAACTTTCACAGTTTGTTAGATGTGCACCGAGATGTAATCTACGTGTGGTCTTATTTCAATACCCCCACGCCTTCTACCCCTCCCATACAAAGTGACTCTTTTCCAAAAATATATAATAATCAAATTTTTTTCAAAACCATTGGAGTAAATCATTTGAAATTTAGAACATACTATTTTTATCAGAAACGTGATCTATGGTACACAAATTATTTGAATCCCCTTACTCCTTCCACCACCTCCCATACAAACTGCACTTTTTCATGAAATGCTATACACCAATTTTCTCAGTACGTGTAACTTTCATCGAGCTTAAATGTTGTACTTAATCTTTAATTTGCATTATTATTAATATCGGGAAAAAAATTAACCGATTTGCTTCATTCCTTCTACCACCTCCCATACAATGTGACACAATTCCACGACTTTACTTAAATTCGATTTTCTTGAAAACTTCAAATATCACTGATCTGAAATTTAAAATATGTCAATTGTAAATTAATTATAGTTGCTTCTCAAAAATTCACTTAAAACCGCCTACTCCTTCCACCACCTCCCATACAAACTGCACTTTTTCATGAAATACTCTAAACTAATTTTCTCAGTACATATAACTTTCATTGAGCTAAAATTTCGTACTCTATCCTAAATTAGCATTATTAATATCGGGAAAAAATTAACCCAGTAGCTTCACTCCTTCTACCCCCTCCCATATAATGAGGCACAATTCCACGTCTTTACAAAAATTCGATTTTCCTAAAAAGCGTGAATGATACAGACCTGAAATTTAAAATATATCAATTGCATGATGATTATAGTTGTTTCTCGAAATATCACCAAAAACCCCACTTTTCTTCTACCACCTCCCATACAAATAGCACAATTTCATTAAATTCAATGCACTAAGTTTCTCAGTACCTTCTCAATTTTTGAAGCTTAAATTTGGTACAAAACATTTTTATAGCTATTCTAGCATGATGTGAAACAAATTAGTTCAGTGCAGCCACTTCCCATACAAAATTTCATAATATAGGGTTATTCTATAAGAGGTGTTATTTTGGCATTCAAAGAAAAATGGCATTTTTTGAGATAAATGATCGGATGTTTATTTCATTGTAAAGAGGAAGGTATGCCCTTAATAATGCAAAACAACATCAGCCAAATGGCCACCACGACCACGCTTACAGGACCGTATCCTTTCCATGAAATTTTTCATAACCAAATCGCAAAGTGGCTGCCCTATGTTTCTCAGTACCTACTCAATTTTTGAATATTAAATTTGGTACAAAACATTTTTATAGCTACTCTAGCATGATGTGAAACAAATTAGTTCAATGCAGCCACTCCCCATACAAAATTTCATAAAATCACAAAAATTTCGATTTCATCTATGGTATCGTATGATTGGGCTCTACGCACAATCGTAGTCCTGTTAGGTTTTCAAGCTTAATGTTATTTTATTTGGGCTTTTTTTTAAATTAACACAAGCTATAATTATTCACATGTCCTAAATGCTCTTCAATACGTATATGATCTCAAATCACGGGATTGATTTGATCACGAGCCTCTCCCATTCAAATGCGAGTATCATGGTATCATTCTTAATAATTTATGGTTCTGAATCCAACAAAATACGAAACATTGTCTTCAAAGAGCCATTAAAGTAAGCGGATTATATATCCCATATAATGTACATATTACTAACTACATTCTCAAAAATTGCTTATTATTGCGATTTTTTGCGGACGAAGTCACGGGCGTTTGCTAATATAATATAATTGAACTAAAAATCTATAAATTATTTATTTTTAAATCCCAAAATGTGTAGCTTGTAATGCAATTTGTTGTTGTTTTCACAGTGCATATTGAATTTAAGGCCAGACTTTATCAAAGTGGTACATCATATTGAAAAACGTTTCAGCTAAGACCAAATTATCATGAAAACAAATTACAACAGTTTCGAATAAAGTTTAGTACAATATTTAATTAAATTTCAATCCATTGGAGTAAAATCTAATAGACACATACTGAAATATAATACATTAAAGTCTTATTTAGAATCTCACAAAAATTAAAAAGAAATACTTTTTATATTAGTTTTTAATTATTTTATGAACACAATTGTGGACTGATTCTTAATAACTGGTTTTATGAAATGGTATATTCAATATAGTGATTCGACTGAATTTTAATCTTTGTCTGGTGTCGTTCTATATAAAATCCTAAGAAGACTAAAAATAATTCCGAGATTTTTAACCGTGTGGCAATAATTTGGCAAAATTGTTAAGTTGATAGCTTCAAGAATTTCGGAGAAATATGTATTTCATGAAAAGTTGAAATTTTGAAAAAGAAAGGATATGGCTTGTTCACACAAAATTTCAGCGCGATAGTGGAAAGCGTTCGAGAATTATATAGATAGACATATAGACGATAACTCCCAATCGACGTTTCTGAGCGACCGCAAATAATTATGTATCCTTGGCGACTCTGTGCGAACATTATTTCTTAGCGCTATAAACGCATTATTCTCTCATATTTCATCTAGAAAATAAATATTACAGTGCAAGGATTGTGAGTAAACCAAAATCATGCAATATTTTAAAAGAAATGCTGTTTCAGTAACTTTCTGGCCTTAGAAAGTGATCTTGCTGCCAGTACCAGAAATAAGAGCATCTTGCGTCTAACTAGAGCATACATTTATTTGCATTAAAAATTGTTTTAACGCGTATAACCATGTTGCGATTTTTTGATTGGGAAATGGCAGACGGGGTAAGTAGATTTCAAAGATTTTCATAGACGTAGCTGGAACAAATATAAAAGTAATTCGAAATAAATTTCACATTGGTAGCCTTGACACTCAACTCATATATAATATTAGTTGAAAATTGGAACCTATTAAACAAAATTTAAAATTTCTTACTTTCAATTTGTTTATTATGTGATGATTTATTCAATTATGTCGAAATTATACTTCTACAAGAAGGTGGAAGAGAATTTTCATACATTCAACGAAACTTTGTTTTAAACATTTTCAAAAGTGTTCGTTCAAATAGTTGATAGCTTTTATTGATTGATTTATTAGAAATGGTCGAAATAATGTGGGAGGGGGTAGAAATAGTAAAGATATTACACCGGTTAGTATTTCAAACTTTTGCGCACTTTATTTAAAAAAACCTGTTGCAACTTTCCAAGCTTCCAGCTTAATATTTCAATCAAAATTTTTGAGCTTTTGTGTTTTTTCCAATTCACATGAAACACCTTGTGCAGGTTAGGATAATTCAGTGCACAACAGTTTTGGCACAAATTACAATTTACAGAAATCAAATTTTGCGGGTACGTACACCCAGCAAAATTTGATTTTTGTATCTTTTATCAGAACTCTAAAAAAAACTTTCTCAAAATTTTCGACATTTTGATTTACCAGGTGGTAAATCGTTTCCTTAAACGTCCTATCTTACATATTTTACCAAAACTATTGATCATATAACTCTTCAATCTAATAAAATTTTATTTTAATAGCTGTATTGAATTTTAAGATTTAACGATTTAAAATTTTGAATAGTTTTTTTCCTTACACTCTCCCCCTTACAAGTATTTGTTCCCCTTATAGACGATTGTGATGGACCCGTACGCCCCTATTGGTCGTGAAGTAGGAACTTTTTATATTCACCAATTTCGAAAAAAAAATCGTCCGAAATTTAATTTTTGGATCCTACTTGGCCCAAAAATAATTTTTTTTCTTCCATAAATCATTCAACTTTTTATCTATGTTGGTATTGGAGATGTAGGAAAGTCCACTTCCACCATGTACCTAACACTACCTATAATTCAGGTAATGAAACTTTTCTGACCAATCTGCAATCCACCCAAAAACTAAGTTTCTAGCCATAAGGGTTTCGGAGATACAAGTCGCTGAAATTTAAAAAGCGAACACGTACGGCGAACAGAGAGACAATTTCGCAATCCAGCGAAATTAAATTTATGTATTGTAAATAGGGCTTACATGCTAGCATGTAATAAACACCTGACACCAATATATGAAAATATCCAAAATATGCCAGTGGATAATGCGTGGATGAAAATACGAGACGGTATCAAATCCTCCGCGGAAGAGGTATTAGGATATCAAGCACGGCGAAAAAGCAATGATTGGTTCGACCAAGAATGTCGCGACGCAATAGATAGAAAGAACGAAGCTTACAAAATTTTTACTGAACGACCAACACGAGCCAAAAAAGAAAAATATGACGAGCTTAGGCGATATGCGAAAAAGACCTGCAGACGAAAACAAAGGAAGTACCATAATGACAAGATACAAAAAATGGACGACGACATGAGAAAAAATAATACGCGGGACGCATACGCCATAGTAAAAGACTTGAAAAAGGGATATAAACCAAAAACCAGTCTCTGCAAAGACGCAGAGGGCAATATCATCAGCGACACAGAAGAAATCAAAAGGAGATGGGCTTCATACTTCGAACATCTTTTGAATCCCATCCCAATAGCACCGATAACGACAGACAACATTTCAATTCAAGCCTCAACTGACGAAGATGAACCATCATCGACACCACCCACGCTTCCTGAAATCAAAGCAGCCCTATGTGACCAAAAACGAAACAAAGCGCCGGGAATTGACGAAATACCAGTTGAACTTCTGAAAAACGGTGGAAACTGTGTCGCTGAAATACTGCACAGCATGATATGCAAAATTTGGACAGAGGAAATCATACCCGACGACTGGCGAAAAAGCATTATATGTCCAATTTACAAGAAAGGAGACAAACTCTGCTGTGAGAACTACAGAGGTATATCATTGTTGTGTACGTCCTATAAAATACTGACAAAAATAATTGAACGTCGTCTTAAGCCCTATACAAATCAAATAATTGGCGAATACCAAGGCGGATTCAGAACCGGACGATCTACAACAGACCAGATATTCTCGGTGAAACAGGTGCTTGAGAAATGCTGGGAATATAACACAGACGTGCACCAAATATTCGTAGATTTTAAACAAGCATACGACAGTATCGACAGGAGCGTACTGTACCAAATCATGCTTGACTTTGGAATTCCTCCAAAACTAGTCCGACTAACAAGACTCACAATGACGAACACTGAATCCCAAGTGAGAATACAAACCGATTCCACAACCAGCTTTCGAACGGAATGTGGTTTAAAGCAGGGAGATGGTCTAGCTCCTATGCTTTTCAACTTGGCACTAGAGTATGTCATCCGAAAAATCCCAGTCGACACCAACGGGACACTACTATTCAAGTCCACCCAACTAGTAGCATACGCTGACGACATTAACATTCTAGCAAGATCCTTCCCTAGTGCTAAGGAGGTATTTGTCAATCTTGACTCCGCCGCAAAAGAAGTCGGGTTGCGCATTAATGAAAACAAAACAAAAGTAATGACGCAAACAAGAAGGAGAACGCCAATCAGACAAAACATAACAATTGCGGAATATAATTTGGAGAGTGTGGACAACTTCATATATCTTGGGGCTAATCTAGCAAAGGACGGTAATGAAACAGACGAAATCAAACGACGGATAATACTAGCAAATAAGACGTATTATTCGGTACTTCCAATAATGAAATCCAAGAAAGTGCACAGGAACAATAAGCTGCGGATTTATAAAACTATTATACGACCTGTGCTCTGTTATGGCAGCGAGACGTGGACATTAACGCGAACTTCCGAAAAAGCAGTTAACGCATTCGAAAGAAAGGTCCTCCGAAGAATTTTGGGACCTGTGAAGGAAGGAACGGAATGGCGAATAAGATACAACCATGAGTTGTATCAACTCTACGACGAGCCAGAAGCTTCAACGTTCATCAAGTTACGTAAACTGCAGTGGGCTGGCCATGTAGAGCGAATGGAAGACAGAAGAATCCCCAAACGTGCTCTTAAAGGCAAAGCGAGTGGTAACCGGCCGGTAGGCAAACCACGCAAGCGATGGGAAGACTCGGTTGATGAAGACAGCAAAGCCATTCTAAAAATTAGCAGCTGGAGGACGCGGTCTTTGGATCGAGACGATTGGAGGCGACGACTTCAGGAGGCCAGGGCCCGATTTGGGCTGTCGCGCCATTGATGATGATGATGATGATTGTAAATATCATTTGGTTTTGAATGAAATTGCATCTCTATGACATTTTACTAAGATCTACTTATGGGCTTATACTAGCATTTTCGCTGACCATTCCCCCTCACTTTACTATTGATGCCAAATTGGACTAAGACATTTTAAATTCTTTTTTAGTTATAATTTTTCAACACAAGATTGAATCTGAGAGTATTAAAAGTTTGCCACAATGTTTGAAATGCTAAGCAAAAAAAGCTCGGAGGAAAAAAATTAAAATGCGAAAGTTCTTTTATCACTCAAAATTTCAAAACCGGATGTCTGTCCGTCTGTCCATCCCTGTCCTCTCTAGCTTAATAATTTCGCGACTGCCGGTGGCTCTGATATTAATGAATAGTGAAGTATAAATACTCCTACATTTGGTCATGGCATCATTTCAGTTTTGGACTTCATTGAGATCGGAGAAAAAAAAAAAAACATGGAAACGAGTCAAAAACGGTTAAATTTTCTATACGAGTTCAAACTTGGCCACAACGCAAGGGAGGCAGCCAAAAACATCAACAGAGCATTTGAAGCTGACAAAGTAATCGAACGAACCACATAGCGATGTTTCAAAAATTCCAATCAGGAGATATGACCCTTCAAACTGAGCCCTGTGGTCAGCCAGGGCCATCGATAGACACGACGAGTTGCGTTTACTAGTGGAGTCTGATTCACGCCAAACTCTAAGTAACATTGCAGGGAACCTAGGTATACACTATTCGACAGTTTCCCGGCATTTCCAACAGCTTGAAAAAGTCAAAAGCTTGATAAGTGGGTTCCCATGAGCTTACTGACCTCATTTATCAAGAATAACGGTTAAAAAACGAAACGAGTTGCAGTATAAGACTCTTCCTCATCCACCATATTCACCAGACCTCTCGCCAACCAATTACCACTTTTTGAAACATTTGGATCATATTTTGGTGGAGAAACAATTTAACAATGAATCAGCCATCAAAAATGCCTTTGAGAAATTTCTTCAGTCTAGAAAGTCGGACTTCTACGAAACTGGCATAAATGCACTTGTATCTCGTTGGGAGCAGTGTATTGTATCTGCTGGTACCTATTATGATTAATAAAATTAAGTTTTATAAGAGTTAAAGTTGTTTGAAATCGCACTAGCAAAGTAGCCATTTTATCTGCAACAACCTAATATAATAATTTTTCTGGTTCCCTGAATTTTCTAGTATCTTCATTTCTAGGCATAAAGTGTCAAGAACATTCTGTGAGCAACAATTTCCTAGTTTCTAGAGCGTATTTGTCAAATTAATTTAGATCAATTGAAAATCCACTGCCTATAGTTTCTAGGAGACTGTGAAACCGTTTAGTCAGCTGCACATAAACACCAGTAATTTCCGCCGATTTTGGCATTCTTGAATAATCTGTGAGCCGTAAAAAGTATTACTAGATTTTTGTTTGCGTATGTCCACCAAAAGTCAATGTCATTGTCCGCTCGATTTGGTTCAAGACTAAGATTTGGATGTCATAGTGCTCCGTTTCACGGTCGATCATTAATTTGTTTTTTCCAAAACTTTGTTATGTAGCGGAGGCCTAGGAGAGTTGATTTTGACCATAAAGTCAAAATCAATCAGAAGGAACATTTTGGTACGGGATTGACGGGGCTGAGATCCACCTACATCCATCTCAGTGACAATCTACGTGCTGGTGCGACGCGCTAGCTGATGCCGGGTCTAGCTGCAGTAGGCGTGTGGGGGGGTTCGCTGCACAAGAAGGTCATAAAACCCAAGTGGCCTGTCATAACAAAAAAATCGCGAGTAGTTGGCTCGCCGCGTCGACTTATCCAAGTCGGGAAGACACGAAAAAAAAGGGACTTCATCTGGTCTTGGATATTGACCCGACCAGATGTTTCGACGACGGCGTCAGATGGTTTGACGCCAACCTGCCCACCCAACCTTAGCCATACATCTTCCACTATGTCTTCATCGTATGGCCCCAAGAAGAGAGGAGGAGGATCCGTGGAGGTTAGAGAAGGCTCATTCAGTGACAACTCTAGTTATCCATTACAGTAGGTTCTTATTTAACATTTTATTCTTTATTCATTAAAATAAACAAACTTCCTTAACTATTTAAATATTTCCAAAAAATTCAAAAATAGGAGGAACATTGCTCCTTGAGAAGAAAAGGATAAATAACTGATAAGGTTATTGAAATTTAATAGTAATACTTAAGATGGAGCGTGTGACTTTCGATGATACTGATCCGATCAGAAAGTGATCCTTAATAGAGGGGTTAATTAAATATGGACGTGACATTCATATTACAAAAATTAACATGAAAGAACAAAATTGGCCTGTCCTTTAAGTATGAACTGGCATTGGAAACTGGCCTAGCAATTGGTGGACTTTGTTACCTTCGTTGAGTGTTGTAATTCTTCTTTTTTTCTCTTTCTTTTATATTGTTGACATCTTATAATTTGAGAAGAGGGCGTTATCTTGCCTGTGAAGTGATTCCCACGATGGCCTTGATAGTTGGAGAGGCTGAATGTTTCACCGCTTCCATCGACCTTTCTTGCCTAATCGGTTGATGGGGCCTTTATTAGTTGCACGAGCCTTACCGTTTTGAATCGCCGAATGAAGAAGGATTGCTCGTGTTTCGATGGCTTCAGCTCCTCCTGCAGCGTGATTTTTTTTGTTGAATTTCGGGTAATTATGCGCGTGTCCGAACAAAACTCCTACCAACTTGCGGCACACTACAGCGCAGGTTCGGGCGGCTTAATTCTTCTTTTTCCGGATTACTGGAAAATGCGTTTTCGAGGCTCAACGAAGGCTCACTAATCACCGTTTCGATCAAGATGTGCCTTGACGGGAGAGTCGTTTGAAATCTATCGATATCGGTCGGATACTGCGAGTTTATTACCCGTGCAGTCATTTGATCGTTCAATGAGAATTTATTTATGTCGGGTCATTGTTTAGCACTTTCACGCACTAGGTACTTATGTAGGTAGAGTGGGCATAGCAAGGCGTTCACAAGAAAGATATAAACGACGATGTAGGAAACTTTTGATTGATTTTTTTTTTTTTTTGGAATGTATATGTTGGTGCGTTCCACTTATTTGTCTTTATTTTTCGTTAATTGAAATAAGTAGCAACTGGTACGTCGGTTCGCGAATGGTCACGCTGCGCGTTTCGCGAAGTATCGCGTGGACGAGAAGAAAAAAAAAAACGGAACGAACGATGACGGCATCACCGACTTATGAATGCGGCCACATTGAGGTTAGGGTTAACGCGACAATTTTTTTTTTCTTTGACGAGTTAAAAATAATTGGTGCCGGTTTTCTTTCTTTCTGTAGAAGGTTCAGAATCTGACTCGTTTATTGGCGCGACGTGTATCGAACTTATTATTTAAATATTTTGCGGCTCTTTAAATAAAATTTGCATGAGATTGCACGCGTTTTCTTCGGTACCACTTCACGTCGGAAAAGAAAATCTCGACCGCCTCTTCGTTAACACTCGTCCCGTCCAAAACGCGGTCGCTCAGTTTCCAAAAATATAACGGTGGTCGTATCGCACTCCTCTAGCATACGCGAGACAAAATGATCCGAGCTGCAACTCGGCAGATGCCGATTTCCACGGTGATCTCTTTCTATCACGCGACGCACTTGACGTTTCCGACCGGATCTCTCTCAGTTTTTTTTTTTTCTTTTTTTTTCTTTAAGGCGCGTTCCCATTTCAATGTGCTTTCCAATTCGAAGTTCGTTTTGAATTCGGCGCGAACTCCCAGTCACACACAACAACTTTCAAGAGTTATGTTGAAAATAGACGGACAGACAGATAGACAGACAGAGGAACAGATGGTCACTCGGAGGTTTTTGACCGACAACAAATATTTTTGTACCCTTGGCGAGTCTGTGCGAGTATTATTTCTTAGCATTACAAACGGTAAGGCAAACACAATATACTCTCAGATTTCATCTAGAGTATAAAAATCACATTAAAGTTATAACAGCATTATAGATCAACTAGAAGAACTCCAACACTGGCCTTCCGCTAGTCTTTTTACGTCTACATAGGCGACTGTATAAAACTCATAACGGCAGTGTTTAAATACCAATAATTACTGTTCGCTTTACTCGCACGTGGACATCTGGTTCCGCGCTTTGCTAAAATTATGATATTCTTACTCTAGTCAAATCTTAAAAAAGGACAAAAATTAAAAAAAAAAGAATTGTATCTGGAAAAGAACCCCAGACCGACCGCACGTCGAGTGAACATTCTACCACTAAGCCACTGACGCTGATAAGGTCATCTTGCCAAAAGGAATCATCTACCCAATGTTAACAGTTTTTATCTATTTATTTAATTTTATTTTTTTTTGTATGGGAACGCATTGAACTCTTTTTCGGAGGATCAGATTGTAATATTTGTTTGATCTGAAAGCTTTTATAGTACCTTCATGTTTTAAGAAATTTAATTAAAAATACGCAAGTCTGAAGATGCTACCATTTGGCCTAACAATTTTCATCAGCCACTTTCATCCGAGCATCTATATTAAATTTTCACTCTCCGCGTTCTTCACCCTGACAGTCTTCTCACTTTTCACCTTATCAGTCATAACTTAACATTTCCCAAGTTTTAGTTTTCACTTTTCACAGTCATTGCATTTTTAACTCCTTACAGTCCTCAATTTTCTTGTAAATTACAATATGAAAGCTACTAACAATGAATTTATCACGAAAAGTTTGAATGCGAGTGCATTCCAAAATTATAAACCACCCTCCTCTTGTTCTACTACCTCCCATGCAAATGTTGCTATTCAGTATTCTAAAAAATTCATGCCCATATTTTTCGGTGCACTAAACTATTTCTAAATTCAACTAGAGTACCGCATGATTGAGCGTTACTGCCAATCATCCTTTAAATTTTATATAAATTTAATTCGGGCTTTAGATTGCGGCGCAATTGAAAAACCATTATATTTCCCATATTTTTCTAAAGAAAACACAAAGCTTGTGTTTTTAGGTTCTCGTATGAGGGGTAAATTGAAATTTGAATATGATATTTTCGAATATTTTAGTGGCACATGGCAAATTGGATCAAAAACTGAATGGGCGAATATACTTCTAAGTACGAGTATGTAGACGAGACACGTCTATTTTCTGGACATGAAACGGTTGGTAATCGAAATGCAAAAATTCTAAATGGTTACACAAGGAAGACTGTTTTAATAAGGCATTTTATTATTCGACATTTATGGAAATTCCCGTGTTGCAATGTGATATGACATGTGTTGCTCCTAAGAGATTTCACCATTAGGAATATATTTTGCAGGTAATAGCATTCAATGTTAAATGCGAAGTCGCATGTTGTTCGAATAAAAGTGCAATGATCTCAGAGAATGAGTATTTTATCCGACAAATATTTCTTTATTCCTTGGAAACCATTTAATACGAAAAATTGAACACAAGTTGTTTAGTTTAAAGCTTCATACTTTTTGCGTAAATGACTCGTAACGTGGTTAATAGATGTTAGGAGTGTTTACAAAACAAAAAAACTTTTGTGATGGTACTAGTTACTAGCAACAATGGCGTACTCAGGGATAATTTGGTTATCTTTAAGAAAGTTACTTTGCTCTATAAGCAGCCTTTTCTGACATGTTCACAATGTTTAATATGATGGAAATTAGTCTGTAATTATTTAAAACTTTAGCATTTCCTTCTGTGTATGCAGGAGTAATAATGATTTTTTGTGTATTTGAGGAAACTTTCCAGTCATAAAGCTTATGTTTATCATAATGTACTAGATGTTTGGTGATGTATTGACTAATGCATTTTAAGCATTCAACGGATAATTAATCAAAACCTGAACTAGAGCCAGCACGTAATGTAGCAATTAGTGCGATGACCTCTTGATCACATATGTTTTGAATTTGACTATTATTTTTCTGCCGTGGAGTAGAGCTTGAGTTATGTTTAGGAACGATATTTAAATTAATAGCCATGTTTTTTTTTCCCGATATTAGCAAAGTGATTATTGTAAATGTCTGCTACAAGTTTAGAGTTATCTAATGTATTGATGTCTACTTCATTATGAACTAAGATTGCAGGACAGGCTCTGGGTTTATTTAACTTTAACGTTAATGCTATGTGAGTTTGAATGTTTTTCTAAAATTTCTTGAGTGGAAAGAATTAAGCTTTATTTTTTCACGCACTCGAGAAAAAAATTCTATTCTTCGTCTACTCTCGGTCGCTCAGTGTGATGTAATAGAAAAGCTAAAGAAGTTCGGTACATTTAGGAATCCAAGCTTTTCGTCGAAAACCTTAATTTGAACTTTTTAGCTCAACACGTTTTTAAGAATAATTTCATTTATCGCAAAAATGAATTGTGCTTGCCATCAAAGCTATTGTAAACTGTGAAGTATTTTATTTATAGTAATTGCTCATATATATGTATATCGTTCACGAATTTAGCAAATACAAATGCATCAAAACCATTATAATTGATAATAAATCAATATATGTATAATATGCGAATTACTGCCGAAAGGTTTTCTGTTCAAGTTTATATCTAATATGACTGTCAAAAATAAATACCACGTTCAAATTTAGTACAATGTTATATTTTATTGGCCTTATTAAGTAGGTTAATTAGAAGAAATATTTGAAAAGTGTAAGTTTACTAAAGGCTGTATCATGCACTTGATATATTGAAATATAATCGTTGTTGTTAATGTGTATGTCGTCTATCTTAAGCAGAGAAGAAACGTGTCAAGTTTAGCTTATCACATTTTGCACTTCCTTGTCCACTAGATAAAAAAAATCACCAAAAGCCGGTTAATTCATAAAGTGTGGATGGTTTCAACATCATCAGAGTGTATAAAATATGTAAAAACGTTTTTTTCAGTGCCACAAACTGATTTTAGCCATAACCATATAGAACAAGTTTTAAAATGCTGCTTAGAAATTCGAGTACATTTCTGCTATCCTAAAAATTTTTATATTTCGGAACTCGCAATTGATAAATCTTTCATCAAACTGACTGAATCATATTTTAGCAATTTAGATTCCGCAATATCCTTCACTTCCATCCATTGTGATAATAATTAATGACTAGAGAATAGGAAAAAACTCATATTTTCAACGTAAATCATGTTTTCACTTTTTAAGCACTCAGTTTAGCATAAATTAAAAAAAAACCGGCTTTCTCATAACATCATACAAGGATTTAAAGCGATTAGACTTGACGCCAAATATATTTGAAGGTCTTACTGACTGATCGATTTGTTGAAAAAAACCAGAGTACCTTGCAATTCTCTAAATAATAACTTCAATAACTAATATAACTCAATGCATATTTATATAGGGGTCCGAACAGTCCAGAATATCAGTCCCTAAATGAACATGAATATTGAGAATAACGTAGAATTATTAATTTTTTCTCTGAAATTATGAATTCATTATCATAAAAATTCACTCATTCATTATTATAAAATACTTACATTTTAAAATATTTATTTAAAATTGGTCATATTCGCGGTTGTATCAGTATTTGTCTGATAAACAATAAGTCCCATACTCGAAAGATCATTTAAAACGATTAGTGTCAATAATAATAATAATGTTTATTTTACAATTGCATAAAGATATAAAAGTACAAATTCATTCATTTTTTCATTAGAACAATGGTTTCATGCCGCCTGTCAAGCTAGGGTATAGCCTAGCAGGTAGAGTGTTGAGAATTGAAATCCCGGTCGACGTATAATTTCAGCACACTACTTGCGTGAGTATATTTTCATCACCTCAATCTGCGAAAATGAAAATTCGTAGATGAAGTGTTGTGCGAAAGGCTAAAAACCGTTTCTCTATAACGAATAAAATGTTAAGTAATGTGAAGGTAAGGAGGTGAAAGTGCGATTCAGACTGTAATGCCATTGCAGAAGACGAAGTCTGTCTAGTTAGTCTGTGACTTAATAGTTAAACCAGGATCATAAAAGAACTAAATTATATTAATAAACTAGCATATACACATCTGTTACCGTACTTTCCACCTGTATTTTGTACCAAAAGTAGAAACTTTTAGCAAAGTAGCACAATCTATTTTAATTTTAGAAGTACACAATAATTATTTAAAATTAATACGCTGGGTGCTACTGTGGTAAGTATCCCACTCTTTTTTCGTTTCTCGCCACATTTTTGTAAAGAAAAAAAAAATTAAAATAAATTATAATACAAACATAATAGGACTACGATTGCGCGTAAGGTCCAATTATACGATACTCTAGATGAAGTAGAAATTTTTGTGATCTTAGAAAACTTTGTACGGAGAATAGTACAAGGGGTAACAGCATTGAAATAATTTATTTTAAGTCATACTAGAGTAACTATAAAAATATTTTATACAAAATTTAAGCTTCAAAAATTTAATAGGTGCTATCAGAGTTAAGTGAAGTTGGCGTAGGTTTTGTATGATTTATGAATAAATGAAATAGTCTTTTGGGCATTTGGGATTTTAGGATAAGTTAGACATATGAGATTGTGCATAAAATTATTTAATATCCTTGGAACTGCAAACTTTTTAATCTATGCTCATATTGCATGCATATTGGTTTGGGCTTTGTCGGACTTCCATTTACAATATTTCTTTAAAAGAATTAATATAAAATAATCTAGAGCCTCTAAATGATGTTTATGTATAACATGGATTTTCAACAGAAACCCATGAATGATAACTTAGGGGTACTTTGTACATTTGAGATACAGGATTCTGTTATATTTTGATTTAATCATCACTCAGATGGATTTTCTTCTAAAGCTTTTTCTAACTGTTGAAGGCATATTTTTGAAATCTTAAAAAAATATCCTTTGGAGCCTTCAAACTACCAAAATCAGAATGTTCGGAATAAAAGGTACATTAAAAGAACAAATTTCTTTGCACGAATTTAATATTTTGTCGAATATCCTTTATTTTTAATGACTGCAGCGCATCTGCTCGGTAGGCTCTCTACTAGGGTCACACAATGTTCTCTTGGAATTGCATACCAAGCTTTTCAATTTCGATCCAAAAATCGGCCATATTTTTTGGTTTGACTACGTGAATATGGTCCTCGACATCGTTCCACAAATTCTCAATGAGATTGTTATCCAGTGATTGGGCTGGCCACTTCAGAACATCAATTCGGTTCTCTTCCAAGCAACTCTTCACTGTGCGCGAAGTGTGTTTTTGATCGTTGTCATGCATAAAACGCCATTATGAGAGTAAGGGTGGTGAGAGTAGATAGCCTTTTTTGTATGATTTTAATCGTATGATGGATCGAATATGGTCTAACAAAATGCTTGCATTGAAATCTGACCAAAATACTAATTGCGCAGACGACGATTAACGTTATTTATTTCAAGGTACAAATTTTAAATCACGACGTATTGCTTGGGTATTTTGCATGCTACATTAACTTTAAAATGAATCCGAAGAATGATTGTTTTCAATATTCACAAGACATGTTCCGATCTGAAGCAGTAATTAGTTTGGGATGTGCATCTGAGTCTTTTAAATTCCATAAGAATTATTCCACACATTCTGATTTTGGCAGTTTGAAGGCTCAAGCGGATATTTATACTCTAGATGAAATCTGAGAGTATTATAAGTTTGCTCTAAAGTTTGTAACGCCAAGAAATAAGGCTCGGAGAAAACAATGATTGCTACAGAAATTAATATTATCACTCAAAAATCTCAAAATCGGATGTCCGTCCGTCCGTCCGTTCGCTCTCTAGTTTGAGAACGCGTTGAGCTAGAAAGCTCAAATTTCGTACACGCCGTTTTTGACAAAAAAGTAAGGTCAAGTTCGTGAACGGGCCAAATGGCTCCACCCCTTCTACCCCTCCCATACAAAATGACACATATGGGTCATTCTTTTACAAACCGTACACCTAATTGGACGACATATTTTCTATTGCTTCCGAAATTTTTCTATAGGTAGTATACATCGAATAAGCCGACACGTATGCGGGGATTTTTTTTTAAATTGTTTATTTTAAAAAATATGGATGTTCAAACATTTTGAGAATCGTTGCTTTTGCTCTTCTTAAAAAGCTATTATCTTCGATTCTATTTGTCCCACAGATTTCGTTCTTATCTCATTTTAAGGGTAATTTTGTAACCTTTTTACTACATTGTTCCAAAAAAATTGTATTGTTAAATAATTGTAGTTATTAGCAATTAAAGCACTTAAAGTCGATTTTCATACTTGCGCCCAGCCGATAAAAAATCGAAAAAAATACCATCGTATTCCTTGATTGATTCTCTAAAAAATACATTTAAAAAAAAAATGGAGAAATAACGGGATCAACAGAAAAAAAATAATTTGCACCACCGGGCGCGTATGAATAATAAAAAAAAAATTTAGGGCAAAATGAATGCATTGTTATTTGTGATTTTTCTGAGAAATACGCTTTTGTGATCCGAAATGTTATTCAAGGCGTACATTGGAACAATGATCAGGCAACAGTGCATCCGTTTGCGATTTACAACAAAAGCAATAAACACGTACTATAAATGAAAAGCTTAGTAATGATTTCCGAATGTTTGCATCATGACACCGTAGCCGTTCACGTATTCCAATGGCATTTCCTCAATTTTATCAAAACTAACTTACATAATATCAATAAAATCATACATTTTTCTGACAGAGCGAGTGCACAATTAGTCCAGTCGGATTAGATCAAAAAAGGTCTGTTTGGCGAAATTCTGCGATTTCGATGTTGTTTTTAACATCATTGTTTTTTTTGCGTAGATTACGATAAAAATATTGCGGCCACTGGGGGAGTGGGGGAAAGACTCGAGAAATAGCCAAATTCGCAAATTTTCGTCTGTTTTAGAGGTTTTTTGAGCTTTACTACGTTACACTAAACAGTTTCGAAAAACTAAAAATGAGGTTCAATTGCAGATACTTAGACCTTTCACTTGAGTGATACATTGTTAAATTCGGTTTATTTAAACCTGATATATAGACTGTTATTCAAGACGTTTTTTTCAAATTTTCAAAGAATCTGTGTTTTTGGAAGGAAATGAGTATCTCATAGACTGTAAAAAAGATATTCTACCAAAACTTGCGGCATTGTCTCTTAATAAATACACTTTAAATAACTGAATCAAAATTCAGCCCAAATTTAGCCGGTTTCATAGAAATTTCACCTCATGAATTTATTAGAAAATGACTTTTCGAGTAAATTTTTTCTTAACTCCTTTTTTAAGGCAGAAGGACTAAATGAAATTTCCAACTAATCTTTATAGTCTTATTGTATTGTGGACATTCTGATAAAGAATTCGCGGGGCTTGAAGTTCAATTTGACTTACCCGGAGCCGAGATATCGAACTTTTTATTGCAGATTTTAAGATTTTTTTAATAATAACGTTATTTTTACTCGTAATAAGTGCAGTTACAGCCTATTTTTTGATGAATAAATTCATATTCCTTTCAATTATTTATCCTTAAAATAATAAAATCAGGATTTTTGGCCAACGAAGAGGAATAAAAAAGTCGACGCGTCACTAACACACTAAATTGTTTCGTCGTGCTGCGCGCCCGGTGGTGCAAATCATTTTTTTCTGTTGATCCCGTTATTTCTCCATTTTTTTTTTAAATGGATTTTTTAGAGAATCAATCAAGGAATACGATGGTATCTTTTTCAATTTTTTATCGACTGGGCGCAAGTATGAAAATCAACTTTAAGCGCTTTAATTGCTTAAAACTACAATTATTTAACAAGACAATTTTTTTTTGGAAAAATGTAGTAAAAAGGTTACAAAATTACCTTTAAAATGAGATAAGAACGAAATCTGTGGGACACATAGAACCGAAGATAATAGCTTTTTAAGAAGAGCAAAACCAACGATTCTCAAAATGTTTAAACATCCATATTTTTTAAAATAAACAATTTAAAAAAAAATCCCCGCATACGTGTCGGTTTATTTCATATATATAACACATAAAAAAAAAATAAAGCGATTCTAGAAACAGACGTGAATTTTTTCGGCAAATCCGTACGGTTTGTAAAAGAATGACCCATATGCGCAATTTGACAATAAATGGATTTGCTCGAAAATTATAAAAGCTATTGGCCTGAAATTTGGAATACATTACTTTTATGATAATATCAATTTATCCTATAAAAATTATGGATGACCTCCCCCTCCTTCTACCACCTCCCATACAAACTGTACTTGTCATGAATTACTCTAAGCCAATTTACTCAGTGCGTATAAAATTTAGCGAGCTGAAATTGTGTACTAAATATTTATTTCAAATTGTTAGTAAGACTAAAAAAAATTAGACGATTAGCTTCACCCCTTCTACCCCCTCCCATACAAAATTACACAATTTCGCAATTCGACTACAAATGGTGAAAAATCTGAGAGTTTTCAGATTCACCTTTTTATTTATTGAAACACCAGTTAATTTTAATAACACATTTATTAAACTTGCAAAGACAGCTGCCAAATTCAAAAAAACTACACCTGTCACCATAGCAAAAGAAAACAAGAAGAAGGAATTTTCCGCCTCGCGGTCGGTTTTATAGGCTTGATTAACTAACCGAACTATGCATTCAAATGGATTGCGCATTTACAAATTGGCGCGACGGAATTCAAATTATTTCTTGATTCTATATAGTTCAGCTAGTTTACAAAGGTTTTTATATCTTACGATGTTGATTTTGATTCTGATCCAACAAATGGATTTGCTCGAAAAGTATAAAAGCTATAAGTCTGAATTTCAGGATATATTACTTTCATAATAATTTCAATATACAGTATAAGAATTATTTGCGTCCTCCTTCTCCTTCCAACCCCTTCCACACAAACTACACTTTTTCATGAAATGCTCTAAGCCGATTTTCTCAGAACATATAACATTTATAGAGCTCAGATTTTGTAATAAATACTTATTTAGCATTATCACTAAGATCAGAAAAAAACATTTGATTATCTGTACTGCTTCTACCCCCTCCCATACAAAACGACACAGTTTCACAACTTCACAAAAAACCTGTTTTCTTGAAAAGTATGAATGTTACTGGTCTAAAATTTAAGAGATGTCAATTTTATGATATTCTTAGTTATTTCTGAAAAAATCACTAAAATCCCCCACTCTTTCTACCACCTCCCATACAAACTGCACATTTTCACTAAATCTAGCACACTAATTTTCTAAGCTCCTATTCAATTTTTGGAGTAAGCATTTTGTATAAAACATTTTTATAGCTACTTTAGCATACTTACTTACTTACGATGGCGCTACAGCCCAAATCGGACTTTGGCCTCCTGAATGCTTTGCCTCCATCCATCTCGGTTCAGTGACCGCGTCCTCCAGTTTGAAAATCTTAGCAGTGATTTGCTGTCTGCGTCAATCGAATCCTCCCAGCGCTTTCGTGGTTTTCCGACCGGTCTTTGTCCGTTGACTTTCCCTTTTAGTGTGCGTTTGGGAATTCTTCCGTCATCCATCCGCTCCACATGACCAGCCCATTGTAATTTTTTCAATTTTATGAGGGTTGACACTTCTGGATTGTCGAAGATGGCATACAATTCTCTATTGTATCGTATTCTCCAGATCGAGTCTTCCCTCACAGGTCCGAGGATTCTTCTGAGGACCTTCCTTTCAAAGGCGTTAAGTCGTTTTTCGGACGCCTGAGTTAATGTCCACGTTTCGCTGCCATAGCATCGCACAGGTCTTATGATTGTTTTGTATAGCTTAAGTTTTGTTTTCCTGTGCACGTTCTTGTTTTTGATTATTGGAAGTACCGAATAATAAGTCTTGTTTGCCATCATTATCCTTCTTTTAATTTCGATGGGTTCGCTTCCATCCTTCGATAGATTTGCCCCTAGATATATGAAGTTGTCTACGTTTTCTAGGTTATAGTCTCCTACTGTAATATTTTGTCTGATTGGCGTCTTTTTCCTAGTTCGCGTCATAATTTTTGTTTTGTTTTCATTAATGCGTAGTCCAACTTCCCTTGCTACCGAGTCAAGGTTTACAAATACTTCCTTAGCACTCTCCAGAGATCTTGCAAGGATATCTATGTCGTCGGAATATGCTACGAGTTGTGTGGATTTGAAGCATAGTGTTCCCTTGGTGTCAACGGGAAGTTTCCGAACAACATATTCGAGTGTTAAGTTGAAAAGCATTGGTGCGAGGCCGTCACCTTGTTTAAGGCCGTTGTCTGTTTTAAAACTGGAAGTCAGATCGTTTTCTACTCTGACTTGTGACAAAGACTCAGTCATTGTCATTCTTGTCAGTCGAACCAGTTTCGGTGGGACTCCAAACTCCAACATGATTTTATACAGTACGCGCCTGTCGATACTGTCGTATGCTTGTTTGAAGTCAACAAATATCTGGTGCACATCAATATTATATTCCCAGCACTTTTCCAGCACCTGTTTAACTGAGAATCCGTGGTTGAGCGTCCAGCTCTAAATCCGCCTTGGTATTCACCAATTACTTTATCAGCATAGGGCTTAATTCTCTTTTCTAGAATTTTCGTCAAAATCTTATAAGACGTACACAACAGAGATATTCCTCGGTAGTTTTCGCAGTAGAGTTTGTCACCTTTTTTATAAATTGGACATATGATGCTCTTGCGCCAATCTTCAGGAAGTATTTCCTGCGTCCATATGTCCGCGACTAATCTATGTAGGAGATGCGCTATGCAGGTGTCGCCGGCTTTCAGAAGTTCAGCTGGGATTTGATCAGTGCCTGGCGCTTTGTTGTTTGGGTGGTTCCTTAGGGCTGTTTTTACTTCTTCGAGTGTGTTCAAAATATTGTGCCCATCTTAATTTTATATCTTCCGCGTTACTTATAATGTTCCCTTCCGCATCCTTGCATAGGGTCGTTTTCGGTTTGTAACCTTCTTTCATCCTTTTGACAAGGGAATACACGGCTCTTGTGTTGTGTAATTTAAATTGTTCGTCCATGTTTTTAATTTCGTCATTATTGTACTTCCGTTTTTTTTGTCTGCATATTTTGTTTGCAAATCGTCTAAGATCCTTGTACTTGTCTTGTTTGGCTCGTGTCGGCCGTTCCGTTAATATTTTGTAAGCTTCATTTTTTCGTTCTAAGGCATCTTGGCATTCTTTGTCGAACCAATCATTTCTTTTGCGCCGGGGTTGTTGACCTATCACCTCCTCTGCGACAGATGTAATGCCATCTTTGATTTTTTGCCACATTTCTTCTATTGGCATGCTGACAGTGGTATTCAGCATTGTCGTGAAGTGCCTCTCCAAGGCTAACGCATATTTCGCAACTATTTTCTCGTTTTTGAGTTTCCCTATGTCGAATTTAGGAACCGGTTGTATTTTTGAGTGTCCTCGGTTTGTGATTCGACATCGAAACTTGGTCTTTACCAAATAGTGGTCTGTGTCGCAATTAGCCCCTCGACATGTACGCACGTCGAGAATGCAGGAGGCCGTCCTTTTCTCTATTAGAACATGGTCTATTTAATTGAATGTTCTTCCGTCGGGTGAAGCCCACGTTCTCTTGTGAATGTCACGATGCGGGAAGCATGTCGAGCTTACAATAAGGTTTTTGCTGCTGGCGAAATCAGTCAGCCTCTGGCCGTTGTCGTTACTAATATCATGGAGACTGTGCCTTCCAATTGTCCCTATGTATGCTTCTTCTTTGCCCACTTTCGCGTTAAAGTCACCTAATACTATTTTAATATCATTCGACGGAAGGGAGTCGAATGTTGATTCTAAGGTGCTGTAGAAATCGTCTTTAACTTCGTCGTCTTTGTCTTCCGTTGGGGCGTGGACATTAATAAGCCAAACATTAAAAAAACTTGTTTTGATGCGGATTGCACACAATCGTTCATTGACGGATTTTTTTTAGTATTTAAAAGGGGGAAATGAAACTTACACGAAAGAATTAAGATTTTACATACAACTAAATTCCAATTGATTATGTCAAAAACAAGATTAATTTCGTTATTTTATACCGACCACACAAATACCCTACGGATAATATTAGAGCAGTCAGCCGAAATGGGTTCGCCACTACATCTCATGTTTGTGGACTTCGAGAAGGCTTTCGACAGCGTTAAGCGAGATTACATATGGAATGCTTTGCGTAGGAGAGGTATTCCAGATAAGGTCATAGCTATGATTAAAGAATCCTACGAAGATGCAAGGTGTCGTGTCTTGCATAGAGGAGAGCTGTCCGAGAGCTTTCCTGTGCGAACGGGTGTCAGACAAGGCTGCATATTATCACCAGCCCTGTTTCTGGTGGTAATAAATGACATCTTAAAAGCTGCACTGGAAGGTGGGGAAGGTAAAGGTCTTCAATGGAGACTATTTAACATCTTAAGTCACCTTGATTATGCTGATGACGTGTGTTTGCTTGCACATACCCGTTCGGACTTAGAGTCAAATGTTTGCTCGTTGCATTCTAAATGCAAAGAGGCGGGACTGAAAATAAATGTGCGTAAAACCAAGTACATGCACATGGGTTCGAACGCAAGCACACCGATTGTTCTTAATGGACAGGATGTGGAAGAGGTGCAAGACTTTTGCTATCTCGGAAGCATTGTCAGCATGGACGGCGGAGCCGAAAAGGATGTTGAGGCTCGGCTAAATAAAGCCCGTCAGGCCTTCGGTATCCTTTCCCCTTTCTGGAGGTTAAGAGAGATCTCCCTTCGCACGAAGCTGCGAGTTTTTGACGCATGCGTCAAATCCGTGTTGTTATATGGTTGTACTACGTGGAAAGTGACCGTTCGACTTACCAAGAAACTACAGACTTTCGTAAACCAATGCCTCCGGCGCATTTTAGGAATATTCTGGCCAGAAGTAATCTCCAACGACGAACTTTGGAGTACAACTCGCCAGACTAAAATAGGTATTGAGATTCAACGGCGAAAGTGGCAGTGGATCGGTCATACTTTGAGGAAACCAGAGCAAAACATCGCAAAACAGGCTCTGGATTATAACCCTCAAGGAAGACGTCGGGTTGGTCGACCATGTAACACATGGAAGCGAGCAGTTGAGCAGGAGGCCAGAGGAATAAGCAAGTCCTGGCAACAGCTTAAAGCCGATGCTCAGGACCGCGCCTTGTGGAAGAGAGTTGTTTCTGTCCTATGCCCCTATAGGGGGTCTTAACAGGAATTTGATTTGATTGATACACACAATTGATCGAATTTCGACGAATAAGTCAAAAAATAAATAAGTAAAAAAAAATGTCTCCTTTAAGAAATATTTGTTTATTTAATCAAATATGTAATTAATTATACTCTAGATGAAACAGTCTAAAAGCAAATAATAATATAATTATGAAAATAAGAAACAAAAGAGTGAAAAAAGGGAATTTCCATGCTCATTCATGCCAAGGTAGATAATATTTAAAAGCCAAGTCTTTGAAACCACCAACTGCTCTCTGATCTCTAAGTGTTCTACTATACTATTCCAAAGTAAGAACAACCATAGTCTTGCGTACATCTGTAACGGGGTTAAATAAGATGGTGGGTTTTAGTGGAAGTGGCAAATTGAAGCTTTAAAAAATATATTCTGGAAGCATTTTATTTACCGCTTTATACAACATCTAAGCCAGTCGATATTTTAGATAGTTCAAAATTGTTACATTTAAAATCGCATAGCTATATGAGGATATATCTTCCTCTCTTCGAATACTTAATATATATGTATCTAGCACATGAATTATAAGCTACTTTAATTTTATGACTAGATTTTCTATCCGTAAGTCCAATAACCACATACACCATAAGTACTCGTAAGTATAGAAAGAATTAATGATTTTACCAAAGGTTTTCTAGTGTTTGCTGGTGTATAATACGCTAAACCATTAAGTATTCTTAAAACACCGTATACCTTTCCAGTGCAGTATCTAATATGATCACCCCACGTTAGGGTGTTATTAAATACTTCACCAAAATTTTCAACCTTTTTTTTGTTGAATATATATTTTAGGGAAAAGATCAGTATTAACACAACTAGAACCAATGGCAATAGCATGTGACTTCCGATGATTTATTCGGATATCATTCTCGTTAGTCCATTTAGAAATATTTTCAAAGTCTTTATTTATAATAATTTACTGATAACATCTGCTATTTCATAGGTGTTCATATCTATTAGTAATTGAATATCATCTGTACGTTGCTGACTTTAATACAGTTCACTAAATCATTAAGATAGAGAGAGAAGAGAAGTGGTCCAAGTATGGATCTTCGCAGGACTCTTGCATTCAAAATAATCACGTGAGTGTTAACTTATACTTACTAGTTGCGCTAATTTTTCGATTATCCAAACTAATTCGTAGGCTCTCGACTATGTTAATTAATGTTGTTTCAGTGCTGTGTTGGGTCAAAACCCAGATTGTGGGCTATTTAAGAGATTATTCAACCGAATGTAGGTATTAATTTGATCAAAGAGAATTCTACCCAAAACTTTGGATAGAGCAAGGAGCACGCTAATCGGTCTGTCGTCTTCTACCATCTTAGGATTAATACCTTTAAGTACGGGAATAACCTTTGCTCTCCATTGATCAGGATATCTCGATGTTGTTATCGCAGTATTTATTAGATACACGAGAACAGAAATGATACTTGGAAATACTATCTTTAAAAATTTCAAATTTAAATTATCGAATCCCACTGCATTGCTTTTTATTTTACTGAAGGCTATAATAACACCATTTGGTGTAAAATTTTGGAATGCAAGCCCATCATTGGCAATTGGGATATTATCCCTATTCACAAGAAATAAAGACACTTTTTGACAGCTGCCGAAATAGTTATTTAGAAGATTCAAGCAAACAGACTTTATCTGCTTTAGAAATACCGACATTTTTAAGGTGTTGTCATAGTTTTCTAGTTGTCTGGCTTGAGTCTAATTTCTTAGAATAATAAGAAATTTTGACTTTTTTGATTGCAGCTGTAGTTTTATTGCGCAGTGCCTTATAATTGTCGAAATTTGAAGTAGTTTTATTTCGACACAACAGGTGGTACGAGAAGTCTCTATCAGCAATTAATTTAATAATATAATTATTCAACCATAGTCCATCAGATGTAATTTTGATAATTTTAAGAGGTTTACTTTAGTTTATTTATTTATTTATTTGGTTTAACACAATTAAGATACAAGAATATTTTGTTTGCATAATAACGGCACATTAACATTTCAATTAGTTCTATATTGATAAAAGTTAATCCAAAGAAGAATAGAAAAAAAGAAATCAAAATCAATGAAAATTCAATTACAAAGCCTGAATTTCAACTTCCCAAGGAAACTCTGAGCCTCTTGCAAAAATCACCATCCCCTCCTGATCTACGAATTTCGACTGGAAGCTGATTTCACTGTTGAATGACATAAACGAAGAATTGTACAAAGGTTTTAAAGAGTCTGCTAACCACTTCATTAAAATATTCAATTTGACTATCGCAGTCATTAGTTGCATAAATAAGGCTTCAATCTACTAGTTCTATGCTCATTTGAAGAGCATCAATATTAATAGGATTAAAATCACAGAAAGAATTGCGTACCTTGGATTTGAACTTACAACAATCAAAAGACGCGTATACCGCATCATGATCACTGATATGAGGTATGGCAATATTTCCTGAATCTAGTACAAGATCTGATCTATTAGTTAAAATCAAATCAATCAAAGTTTCACTATCAGTCGTCTCTCAAGTAGATTTAAATAATTTAAATCTTCTAAATTTAATACCATTCATAAAACTATCAAATTTCTTCGTCTCAGAACTATTTGATAACAAAACCATTATGTTCATTGGAACCCTATCGAAAAATTTCGATCAGGAGTTATTACCCTTCAAAGTGAGCCATGTGGTCACCCAGGACCATCGATGACAACAATGAGCTGAGTTTACTAGTGGAATCGGACTCACGGCAAACTATAAGGGACATTGCAGAGAAACTGGACCCACACTATTCGACAATTTTCCGGCACTTGCAACAGCTTGGAAAAGTCAAAAACTTGATAAGTGCCTCATGTATCAAGAAAACCGATCAAAAAATGCTTCATTTATCAAGAATAACGGTCAAAAAATTAAGCGAGTTGCACTACGAGACTCTTCCTCATCCACCATATTCACCAGAGCTCTCGTAACCGATTACCACTTTTTCAAACATTTGGATGATCCAAATGTTTTTGGCGGAGAAACAATTTAACAATGAAGCAGCCATCAAAAATGCCTTCGAGAAATTTCTTCAGTCTAGAAAGTCGGACTTCCACGAAACTGGCATAAATGCACTTGTATCTCGTTGGGAGAAGTGTATTGCATCTATTAGTACCTATTTTGATTAATAAAATTAAGTTCTATAAGATTTTAAGTTGTTTGAAATTTCACTAGCAAAGTCGCCATTTCATCTGCAACAACCTAATACAAACTTTTTATGTTAAATAATTCGGAATAAATAGTAATTTGAAAAACGCATTCGCCCGACGATTTGTTTTCGGCACCCTCCATTTCGGCACCAGTGGATACAAAAATTAAATTATTTTTAAAGTTTGTCCCAAAGAACTCTCCTAGATGTGTGTCGTTTTTCATCTCTCTAGCTAGAACAATAGTCAAAATTTTCGAATGTAAAGTTTTTGGTTTTAGCGCTCCTCCCACATTCTCCGTAATCCCTACACTCCCTAAAATTGGAGTCCACCCAAGACCAGTACCCACATACAATCCTGTAACGAAAATGGTTTTCGTTAATATTCGCGCCAATTTCAAATTTGAAAGCGGCTAAAGACCCGACGACAAGCCTATCAGGCAATGCAACCAAAATGACCGGGGGAGAAGGTCTTTCGAGAGTGCGACGATGATCACTTTTGGAACGACCGGCAGTGAGTACACTTTAAAAAAAAAATAGTGATCGATAGGAAGTGCAGTTTTTTTCTTTTTGCAAGTGCTTTGTGAGTGATAATTTTTTTTTCTGCTGGACCATTAAATATTCAGGTATCTACTATAATAAAATAAATAAATAAATAAAAATAACGTATAATTATTGGACCATATCACAAAGAAATATAAAAATAAAGAAATGAGTGAGTAGGGAATCTTATCGTCCCGCGGAAGACCGACGAGCACGTTCTCCTCCACGTGCTCCATACGCAGCGCGCATTGCATGATCAGTAAATTTCCGGGATCTTCCCACACCCATGCTCCTGAGTGGCCGGCGAAAGACGCGCTGCCGTCCCGTTAAAAGGAAAAAAACTGATCAAATTCTGCTAACGGTCTGGACCGCAATTCCAGACTGTTACAATCCTCCCAAAAATTAACTCTCTGTCAACTAGGGCTTGGGACTCATTTCGCGCTGAGCGTTAAGTACAGCGCACAGTGTGACATTTTCGCAATCTAGCGGGATTTAATTCCTAGCTTGAGAACGCGTTGAGCTAGATAGTTCAAATTTTGAACACGTCATTTTTAATAAACAATTAAGGTGAAGCTCGTGAACACGTCAAATCGCTCTACCCCTTCTACCCCATCCCATACAAAATGACACAATTCGGAATTTGACAATAAACTCATTTGCTCGAAAAGTATAAAAGCTTTTAGTCTGAAATTTTGAAATTATTTGAATATATTACTTTTACGATGATTTCAATCTACTGTATAAAAATTATTTGCTCCTCCCATCCCCTTCCATAAAAAGTGCACATCTTCATGAAATGCACTAAACCAATTTACTCAATACGTATAAAATTTATCAAGCTAAATTTGTGCACTAATAACTTATTAAGAATTATTAGTAATATTAAAAAAATTAGACGATTAGCTTCACCTCTTCTACCACCTCCCATACAAAATGACGCAATTATGCAATTCGACAATAAACGGATTTTCTTGAAAAGCTCCTTTACCTTTCATTTTTGTCCTATCACAGCATTTTTCGAAAGATTTTCCAGGTCTTCCTGGTCTAGTTACCCTTGATGTTGGAAGCACACTTTGAGGAAAAGCTACCATTTCTTCCAGTTAGTTCTCATTGTTTCGCAAGAAGCGGTCTAGATGCCTACAGCTTTTCTGCTATCGCTCTTATATTTTCGTGCAAAGTGTCCTTAATGTTGATTTTATGCACCCCACAATTTCTTTTGGATATTGTGTTCCTCTAAATTCTTGCAAAACGAATGCAAAAACCGCTGGAAACCATTCACCACTTCGATTTTGTGCTCATGTGCCGACATCTCTTCTTCGGAAAACCAAATCATCCTGAATTTTGAAACGAGTTGTATGGGCGGCGCAACTATGCTCAAGAAATTTTCGCGGATCATAAGACTAGACATCTTTAGCTTTAAAATGAGTTTAGTCTCAGAGTGGGATCTTGCGGGGTAATATAACTAAATCAATTTTAAAAATGAAACTTAGAGGCAAATTTTTGTTCCAAAATCTCAATGTTTATAATATAGATGAAATCTGAGAGTATTATAAGTTTGCTTTAAAGTTTGTGACGCCAAGAAATAAGGCTCGGAGAAAAAAATGAATAATACAGAAGTTAATATTATCACTCAAGAATCTCAAAACCGGATGTTCGTCCGTAAGTCCGTCCGCTCTCTAGCTTGAGAACACGTTGAGCTAGAAAGCTCAAATTTCGTACACGTCGTTTTTGATAAATAAGTAAGGTCAAGTACGTGAACGGGCCAAATCGCTCCATCCCTTCTACCATCTCCCATACAAAATGACATAATTGCGCAATTTGCCAATAAACGGATTTTCTCGAAATGTATAAGAGCTATTGGCCTGAAATTTGAAATATGTTACTTTTATGATAATATCAATCTACCGTATAAAAATTATGCGTGATTATCGTCCGTCCGTCTCTTCTCTAGCCTGAGAACTCATTGAGCTAGAAAGTTCAAATTAAGTACACGATGTTTTTGATAAAAAATTAAGGTCAAGTTCGTAAACGGGCCAAATCGCTCCACCTCTCCCATACAAAATGACACAATTTCGCAATTCGGCAATAAACGGATTTGCTCGAAAAGTATAAAACCTATTGGCCTGAAATTTGAATTATATTAATTTTATGATACTTCCGATATACCGTATAAGAATACCCCTTCCTTACACCACCTCCGATACAATCTGCACTTTTTCATTAAATACTCTAAGCAAATTCATTCAGTGCGTATAAAATTCATCGAGATGAAATTGTGCACTAGATATTTATTTAGAATTATTAGCAATACCAAAAAAAAATTAGACGATAAGCTTTACCCCTTCTACCCCCTCCCCTATAAATGACACAATTCCGCAATTCGGCAGTAAAAGGATTTGCTCGAAAAGTATAAAAGCTATTCGTCTCAAATTAGGAATGTATTAATTTTATGATGATTTCAATCTACCGTATACAAATTGTTTGAGTTCTCCCCTTCCTTCAAACGCCACCCATATAAACTTCACTGTTTCATGAAATGCTCTAATTAAATTTACTCAGTGCGTATACAATTTATCGAGGGAAATTATGCACTACATTTAGAATTGTTATTAATACCAAAAAAAATTAGACAAATAGCTTTACCCCTTCTACCCCTCCCCTACAAAATAATCCAAATTCGCGATTCGGCGATAACCGTATTTGTTCGAAAAGTATAAAAGCTGTTCGTGTAAAATTCGGAATATATTAATTTTGTGATAATTCCGATCTACCGTATAAACATTGTTTGAATTCCCCCCTTCCTTCCAACACCTCCCATACAAACTTCGCTTATTCATGAAATACTCTAAGCCAATGTACTCAGTACATATACAATTTATCGAGCTGAAATTGTACACTAAATATTTATTTAGAATTATTAGTATGACTTAAAAAAATTGCAGGATTAGCTTCACTTCTTCTACCCACTCCCATACAATATGACACAATTTCACAACTTTACAAGATGTTGATTTTCCTGAAAGTATGAATGTTACTAATCTACAATTTAAAACATATCAAAAGCGTGATGCTCATAATTATTTATATGTATAACATTATTTTTGATAAAGCCATTAAGAACTCGTCCCTCCTTCTGCCACCTTCCACACAAACTGCACAATTTCACTTAATCCAATACACAAATTTTCTCAGTACCCATTAAATTTATGAATCCCAAATTTTGTATAAAACATTTTGATAGCACGAGTATCGCACTATTGGTCTTTAAGCCCAATAGTAGTCCTGTTATGTTTTCTAATTATCTTTTCTACATTAATATAGAAAACATCTACATTAACAGAGACAACAACTACAAAAATTTAGGTGGAGCGAAGTGCTAGCGTAACTGTCGAGTCTGGCAGTAGTTTTGGGGTGGATCATTCCTCCGATTTTACCATAAAACAATTTATATTACTTGATGATTTGTTTATCTATACATATAAATATAATTGTAGTGTCTGTCTGTTATTTGTTTATAAATAGCTATAAATAAGTTTTTTGCTTCATTTTAGCAATAACTAAGCAGAAACAAACGTTTTAAAAATTTTCTCTGTCTGTCTGTCTGTCTTTCCGGTTTTCACGCAAAAACGGCTGAACCGATTGTAATGAAACTTTCACAGTTTATTAGATGTGCACCGAGATGTAATCTGCGTGTGGTCTTATTTCAATACCCCCACGCCTTCCACCACCTCCCATACCAAATGACTCATTTTCAAAAATATATACTAATCAAATTTTCTTCAAAACCATTGGAGCAAATCATTTGAAATTTAGAACATACTATTTTTATCAGAAATTTGATCTATGGTATATAAATTAATTGAATCCCCTACTCCTTCCACCACCTCCCATACAAACTGCACTTTTCATGAAAGACTATTCACCAATTTTCTCAGTACGTGTAACTTTCATCGAGCTTACATGTTGTACTTTATCCTTAATTTGCATTATTATTAATATCCGGAAAAAAGTAACCGAGTAGTAGGGTAGACCCCTCCCATGCAATATGACACAATTCCATGACTTTACAAAATTTCGATTTTCTTGAAAAGCGTGAATGATGCAGATCTGAAATTTAAAATATATCAATTGCGTAATGCTTATAGTTGTGTCTCAAAAATTCACTTAAGACCACTTACTCCTTCCACCACCTCCCATACAAACTGCACTTTTTCATGAAATGCTATACACCAATTTTCTCAGCACGTGTAACTTTCATCGAGCTTAAATGTTGTACTTAATCCTTAATTTGCATTGTTATTGATATCGGGAAAAAATTAACCGATTAGCTTCATTCCTTCTACCACCTCCCATAAAATGTAACACAATTCCACGACTTTACTTAAATTCGATTTTCTTGAAAACTGTAAATGTTAATGATCTGAAATTTAAAATATGTCAATTGTAAATTAATTATAGTTGCTTCTCAAAAAGTCACTTAAAACCCCCTACTCCTTCCATCACCTCCCATACAAACTGCACTTTTTCATGAAATATTCTAAACTAATTTTCTCAGCACATATAACTTTCATTGAGCTCAAATTTCGTACTCTATCCTAAATTAGCATTATTAGTATCGGAAAAAAATTATCCCAGTAGCTTCACTCCTTCTACCCCCTCCCATACAATGTGACACAATTCCACGGCTTTAAAAAAATTCGATTTTCTTAAAAAGCGTGAATGATAGAGACCTGAAATTTAAAATATATCAATTGCATGATGATTATAGTTGTTTCTCGAAATATCACCAAAAACCCCTCTTTCATTCTACCACCGCCCATACAAATTGCACAATTTCATTAAATTCAATGCACTAAGTTTCTCAGTACCTTCTCAATTTTTAAAGCTTAAATTTGGTACAAAACATTTTTATAGCTACTCTAGCATGATGTGAAACAAATTAGTTCAGAGCAGCCACTTTCCATACAAAATTTCAAAAATGAATAATACAGAAGTTAATATTATCACTCAAAAATCTCAAAACCGGATGTCCGTCCGTCCGTCCATTCGCTCTCTAGTTTGAGAACGCGTTGAGCTAGATTGAGCTAGAAAGCTCAAATTTCGTACCCGTCGTTTTTGACAAAAAAGTAAGGTCAAGTTCGTGAACGGGCCAAATGGCTCCACCCCTTCTACCCCTCCCATATAAAATGACACAAATGCGCAATTTGACAATAAACGGATTTTCTCGAAATGTATAAAAGCTATTGGCCTGAAACTTGAAATATGTTACTTTTATGATAATATCAATCTACCGTCTAAAAATTATACGTGTACTCCCCCCTTTCTACCACCTCCCATACAAACTGAACTTATCATGAATTACTCTAAGCCAATTTACTCACTGCGTATAAAATTTAGCGGGCTGAAATTGTGCACTAAATATTTATTTAAAATTGCTAGTAAGTCCAAAAAAAATTAGACGATTAGCTTCACCTCTTCTACTCCCTCTCATACAAAATGACACAATTTTGCAATTCGACAATAAATGGATTTGCTGAAAAAGCATAAAAGCTATTAGTCTGAATTGAGAGTATATTACTTTCATAATGATTTCAATCTACAGTATAAAAATTATTTGCGTCCTCCCTCTCCTTCCACTCCCTCCCATACAAACTACACTTTGAAATGCTCTAAGCCGATTTTCTCAGTGCATATAATACTTATGGAGCTGAAATTGGGCGGTAAATATTTAATTGGAATTGTTAGTAAGATCAAAAAAAATAGACGATTTGCTGTACTCCTTCTACCCCCTCCCATACAAAATGACACAATTTCGTAATTTTACAATAAACGGATTTGCTCGAAAAATATAAATGCTATTGATCTAAAATTTGGAATACATGACTTTTATGATGATATAAATCTACTGTACAAAAGTTATTTGAGTCATCCCCTTCCTTCCACCACACACAAACTGCTCTTTTTCATGAAATGCTCTAAAGCAATTTACTCAGTGCCTATAAAATTGATCGAGCTGAAATTGTGCACGAAATATTAATTATATAAATTATTAATAAGACCGAAAAAATTAGATTATTAAATTCACTCCTTCTACCCCTTCCCATACAACCTTCACAAAAAGTGAATTTTCCTGAAAAGTATGAATGCTACTGATCTGCAATTTTAAACATATCAAAAGCATGACGTTTATATTTATTTCTGAAAAGTCATTAAAAACTCGCCCCTTCGTCTATCACCCTCATACAAACTGCACTACTTCACTACATCCAATGCACTAATTTTCTCAGTACCTATTAAATTTTTAAATCCTAAATTTTGTATAAAACATTTTGATAGCAACCTTAGCGTCATGTGAAAAAATTAGTTCAATGTCGTCACCTCCTCTACCACTTCCCCTACAAAATTTCTTAAGATACAAAAATTTCTCTTTCATCTAGAGTATCGCATAAAGCCCAATCGTACTCCTGCTATGTTTTAAACATATAATAACCTGTCTTGTTGCTACTGTGGCTAAGAATGAAACATACGTCATCTTCCATCCAATCCTCACAGGTTCCGACATCGAGAATATCCGAACTGGTAAAGGAACTATCCCGTGGAACGTCAGTGGCACCAAAACGTTGCTAAAGGCTACGTCGGTGGGATGGTTCCAGTATCAACCAGGACAGTGACGTTATCGAAACTCGTGAGCTGAATGATAGAAAGCTTGCACGATGGGCTATAAGTACCGAGTAGATGAAAATAACTATCCCCGGCGACAGTCAGATATACCTGCGAAATTTACCCGCAATTTTCCCGTATCAAGTATCGAAGTATCGTGCGATTAGTTTCACGCTTAGCTCAAAGCTTTTGTGGCCCCACCTTGGGCGCCATTTGTTGGGAATTTGAACCGGTGGAAGGATAATTTCTTCAACAAAGTATCGAAATCATCCGAAATTTCGAGGATAGAATTGGCCGAGACCTATCATACCTTCGTGTTGTTGCTAATATCATTAATTGAGTGATGTGCTAGCGTGACTGCTGCGTCTAACTATGGTACAATGCTACGATATAACTATAATACAATTTATTTTACTTGATGTTTCGTATATTTTTAATATTATTATACTCCATATGAAAACTCAGAGAAGTATAAGTTTGCTCTGAAGTTTTAAATACCAAGAAATAACGCTCATAGAAAAAATAAACTGCCAACAAGTCGGTCGAAGCTTTATTATTCTTGGGACAAGTTGCGGATGAGTGGAAAGTCAATATGCAGGTTAGAGTGGTTAGGGAATGCTAAGTTTGGGCTTTTATGAGGGGAGGAGGAAGGGTACGGGTGGGTGCATGTTAATAGCTTTTTAATTAATTGCTTGAATCACGTCCAATATTCTCTGTATAGAATGTGTTTCATAGACGAAGTTGCATAGAATTTTCATAAAATTCGGTGTATTTTACATTCACGAAACTGAACATTTGTGTAGGAGGGGGTAGAGAAGGTAGGGGAATCGTGAAATTTGATATGTAGTTTTATTTCGATTCTCTTGTAAGGTGCTTGTAAAAAATTTCAAGATCGAAGCTTTTAGTTTGTTGGTTATTAGTTGATTTAATGAAACTGGCCGAAATCATAGTTTTGTATGGGGGGTAGAAGGGCAAGCGCGATTTCAAAACTTTTAAAGCAACTTCATTTGAATTATTTTTATAAGTTCTTATGCAAAATTTGAAATTGATAGCTTTTAAGAGTTAGCTGATAACTGATTTCTTAAAAATGTTCGAAAAAATAATTTTGTATGGGAGGGGGTAGAGGAGGTAGGGGAATCGTAAAACTTGTGATGCAATTTTCTTTCCTTTTTTCTGTAAGGTGCTCATACCAAATTTCAATTTCGTAGATTTTAATTTGTTGGTTATTAGTTGATTTAATGAAATTGGTCAAAAACATACTTTTGTATGAGAAGGGGTAGAAGGGCAAGCGCGATTTCAAAACTTTTAACGTAATTTAATTTCAACTATTTTTTAAGTTTTTCTGCAAAATTTCAAATTGATATCTATTAATAGTTAGGTGATATTTGATTTCATAAAAATGGTCGAAAAAATAATTTTGTATGGGAAAGGGTAGAAATTTTAAAGATTTTCAACCAGTTATTATTTCAGATATTTAATAATTTTTTTTTAAATGCATTTCGCAAATTTTCAAGTTTTTACCTTAAAATTTCACTCAAAAATTTTCAGTTTATGTGTTTTTTTCAATGCACATGAAACACCTTGTGTACGTTAGACCGGGGTGGTCAGCTTATAACAGTTATGGATCAAGTTATTATTATTTTTCTATGTACATCAAATAGATGTATCCACACCCAAAATGGCGGCCAAATGGTAGTAAAAGGTCTCGGGTCTGCATTGGTTTACTGGTTTCCAATAAAGTATTAAAAGCCGAGAAAAGCCTACTGTAAGAACATCGTCAGCTCTGCTACCGAATCCTACCTACACCTCCTCGTGGTGGCCGCTGGGAACTCTCACTTGAGAATTGCTAACGTAGGAGGGTGAAGGCGAGTTTTCCGCGCCTGATAACGGAAACAACAATAATAACCACTCCTCCAGAGCGGAGGTTGGGCGAAGGGTTAACTCCCCTGTCACCGTAAAAAATCTTCATTGTTTTGGAACCCAAGACGAAGCCTCGGATAGGATTGGACCAACGGAAACGACCGCGCAAACGTACAACGGACTATGCTTTTGGATCCTGGAATGTCAGATCATTAAACAAACCTGGTGCTGTTAAAGAATTACTACAACAGGCCAGTCAGTACAAATTAAATGTGTTGGCAGTCCAGGAAACGAAATGGACTGGTAGAGAGATTCAGGACATGAGATCGCACACAATTTTTAAAAGTGGGAAGCCCTCAGGAAGCCGTGAATTTGGAGTCGCCTTCATTGTGGATAGGGAATTTAAATCACACGTCATCGACTTCAAGCCAATTAACGAACGGATGTGTGCGATCCGCATCAAAGCGAAATTCTTCAAAATATGGCTAATAAATGTACATGCCCCGACGGAAGAAAAAGATGAGGAAACGAAAGATGCCTTTTATACGAGCCTTGAAAGGCTATTCGACTCATTGCCCTCAAACGACGTTAAAATAATACTTGGCGACCTCAACGCTAAGGTCGGGAATGAAGAGACTCATCGTGGAACAACTGGAGGGCATAGCCTCCACGACGAAAGTAACGACAACGGCCAGCGCCTGATAGACTTTGCATGCAGCAGAGACATAGTTATAAGTTCGACATGCTTCCCACATCGACGCATCCATAAAAGAACATGGGCATCACCAGATGGCAATACCTTTAACCAAATAGACCATGTCCTTATCCAGCGGAGATGGGCCTCCAGCATCATTGACGTTCGAACATTCAGAGGAGCAAATTGTGACTCGGACCACTACTTGGTCAAATCCAAATATCGATGTCGTATGTCAAAGGCGTATCAAACAAAGACCAGCCCTCTTCGTAAGTTCGACATCGAAAAGCTCCAAACGGCGTCAGTTGCGGAAAATTACGCAGCAGCACTTGAAAGAGAGCTCACTCCGATTCTGCAGGATGACATAACGAAGCCTGTGAACCAAGTTTGGATGGATATAAAGGCAACCATAAAGACCGTTGCGGAACAAGTGGTTGGGTATGAAACTCGGCGCAAAAGAAATGACTGGTTCGACGACGAATGCCAGGATGCGTTAGATAAGAAAAATCAGGCGTACAGACAGTTTCTCGAAAGGAATACCAGAACGAAGAGAGAAAAATACGAAAATCTCCGACGAGTAGCAAATAAGGTCATTAGATGTAAGAAAAGAAAATATTATGACGACCAATTGAGAAATATCGATGACAATCTTGCGAGCAATAAAACAAGACAAGCCTACAAAGTAGTGAAAAGCCTAAGACGTGGATATCAGCCTAAGACAACCCTCTGTAAAGACAGAAATGGCACTATCATCGCCGAGGATAATCAGATTAAGGAAAGGTGGGCGTCATACTTTAAAGAACTCCTTAATCCCGCACACGGCTCCCGAACATCGGAGCTGATAGGTCTCCAAACCTCCGACGAATGTCCACTGGATCCTCCAACGTTGGAAGAAGTCGAATTTGCCATCAGAAGCCAGAAAAGCAATAAAGCGCCGGGCATCGACGAAATTCCAGCGGAATTAATTAAATATGGCGGAAGCTGCACCCGAAATGCCATCCATAAAGTGATTCAGTACATCTGGAATCAGGAGCAAATACCGGAGGAGTGGTGCCAATGCATTATTTGCCCTATCCACAAAAAGGGAGACAAACTGCAGTGCGAAAACTACAGAGGTATCTCACTACTTTGCACGTCATATAAGATACTGACAAAAATATTAGAAAATAAGATTAAAATTTACGCTGACAATGTGATTGGGGAGTACCAAGGCGGTTTTAGAGCTGGTCGATCAACGACTGATCAACTTTTTACGGTCAAGCAAGTGCTTGAAAAATGCTGGGAATTCAACATCGACGTTCACCAGGTTTTTGTGGACTTTAAACAAGCATACGACAGTATTGATCGAAACGTACTGTACAAAATAATGCTGCATTTTGGCATCCCAGCAAAACTAGTCCGACTGACCAAAATGACGATGACATCAACAACATCACAAGTCAGAGTCAACAACCAACTAACTGATGCCTTTGACACAAATGTCGGACTAAAACAGGGTGATGGGCTGGCCCCTCTGCTTTTTAACCTAGCTTTAGAATACGTCATCAGAAAGTTACCCGTTGACACAAGAGGTACGCTGCTTTATAAATCCAGCCAGCTAGTGGGTTATGCGGACGATATCAACATATTATCACGCTCTTTCACATCCGCAAAAGAAATTCTACTAAGCCTCGATCAAGCAGCAAAAGAAGTTGGCTTGAAAATCAATGAAACAAAAACGAAAATAATGACACAAACAAGGAAAAGGACCCCCAATAGACAAAACATTACAATTGACGAATATAATTTGGAAAATGTGGACGAATTCATATATTTAGGCACAAAATTGACAAAGAGTGGAAATGAAACGAATGAAATAAAAAGACGAATCCAGCTCGCAAATAAAACGTATTATTCAGTCTTAGCTATTCTTAAGGCCAGCTGCGTACACAGGAAGACCAAACTCCAAGTCTACAAATCAATAGTAAGACCTGTGCTTTGCTACGGATGCGAAACATGGACCCTTACACAAGCATCCGCAAATATGTTGAACGCTTTCGAAAGACGGGTCCTGAGACGAATAATTGGAGCGAAACGTGATGGTGACCGATGGCGAATTAGATACAACAGTGAGCTGTATGATATATTCGACGAACCGGAGGTTTCTACTATCATCAGACTGCGGAAGCTGCAATGGGCTGGCCATGTACAAAGGATGGACGAAACTCGAATACCTAAAAAGGTATTCGAGGGAAAAACGGAGGGCCGGAGGCCAGTGGGAAAACCCAGGAAACGCTGGTCCGACTCTGTTGACGAAGACTGTTCATCGCTGCTCGGATTTCAAAATTGGAGGACGCGGTCACTGGACCGAGATCGATGGAGACTTCGGCTACGGGAAGCCAAGGCCCGAAAGGGGCTGTAGCGCTGCGACGACGACACCCAAAATTTAAACTTTATATCTTTAACCAGAGACCTAAAAAACTCACTCAAAATTTTCAACATTTTTGCTTATCACCTCCCTCCCCTCACACCTCCCAACATCAAATTTTTACCAAAATTAACTATTATATAGTTGCACAATCTGGCAAATTTTTGATTAGATATCTGTACGTTTTTTTGAGATATAAGGATTTGTAATTTTGAAAAGTGCGCCATTTTTGAAATGCTCCCCATTTCCCCCCACTACTATTATTTCAACATGTTATATTTTTTTGTATTTTTCCAGTATAGTTTAACATATGTTTAAAGTTTGAACTACATAGCTTAAGAGATAGTTGAGATATTCATTTTTAAGTGTTTTTCTTTGCACCCCCCCCCCCCCCCCCTCCCGGACCCGCCCCCTACAATAATTAGCCACTGTCTAAGCTGATTCCAATGAAACTATATATCATCTTAATGGTCCCAAAATATGAATTTTTTACAATAAGTAATTTCGAAGATATAGTCATTTGAAAAAACAGTTCGGCCGACAATTTGTTCTTAACCCCCTCTTTTCGGACGCCAATGGATAAAAAAATTAAATTATTTTTAAAGTTTGTCCCACAACCTTCTCTATATCTGTACTGATTTTCAACTTTCTATCTGCATTCATGGTGGAGATATTAGCAAGTGTAGTTTTCGACTTTTTCACTCCCCCCGCCTCCCCCTTCCACCTAACACCCCCCAAAATTTAGAAAATAGAGCTCACTCACCCAATCAACAATCAACCCAAAAACAAACATTCTACCTTAAGCGGTCTCGGAGACATGAGTCCATATGTACGGCGTACGCCGTACGCCGTACACCGTACGCCGTACACCGTACGCCGTACACCGTACGCCGTACACCATACGGCGTACGGCGGGACGGATTTCTTTTTTTTTGCATTTTTAGGCTAATTTAGTCATGAAACGCGAAAAAAAAATTTCAGGGTAGCAAAGTTTTTTTTTCTTGTGTCGATCACAATACTTTATTATTAAAATAATAAAGTAAATGAATGATAAAGAAGTTCATATAATCACTCAGAAAACTTAAAACCGGATGTCAGTCCGTCCTTCTGTGAACACTCTAGTTTGAGAACGCGTTGAGCTAGAAAGTTCAAATTTTGTACACATCGTTTTTGACCAAAAGGTCCAAATATCACAAAAATTTCGATTTCATCTATGGTATCGTATGATTGAGCTCTACGCACAATCGTAGGTTAGTTAGGTTTTCAAGCTTAATGTTATTCTATTTGGGCTTTTTTTTTAATTAACACAATCTATAATTATTCACATGTCTTAAATGCTCTTCAATACGTATATGATCTCAAATCACGGGATTGATTTGATCACGAGCCTCTCCCATTCAAATGCGAGTATCATGATATCATTCTTAATAATTTATGGTTCTGATTCCAACGAAATACAAAACATTGTGTTCAAAGAGCCATTAAAGTAAGCGGGTTCTATATCCCATATAATGTCAATCAAATTATTGGTAAGACCCCCTATAAGGGCATAGGACAGAAACAACTATCTTCCACAAGGCGCGATCCTGAGCATCGGCTTTTGCCAGGACTTGTTTATTCCTATGGCCTCCTGCTCAACTGCTCGCTTCCAATTGTTACATGGTCGTCCACCCCGACGCCTTCCTTCCTTCCTAATCCAGAGCCTGTTTTGCGATGTTTCGCTCTGGTTTCCTCAAAGTATAACCGATCCACTGCCACTTTCGCCGTTGAATCTCAATACCTATTTTAGTCTGGCGAGTTGTACTCCAAAGTTCGTCGTTGGAGATTACTTCTGGCCAGAATATTCCTTAAATGCGCCAAAGGCATTGGTTTACGAAAGTCTGTAGTTTCTTGGTAAGTCGAACGGTTACTTTCCACGTAATACAACCATATAACAACACGGATTTGACGCATGGGTCAAAAACTCGCAGCTTCGTGCGAAGGGAGATCTCTCTTAACCTCCAGAAAGGAGAAAGGATACCGAAGGCCTGACGAGCCTTATTTAGCCGAGCCTCAACATCCTTTTCGGCTCCGACGTCCATGCTGACAATGCTTCCGAGATAGCAAAAATCTTGCACCTCTTCCACATCCTGTCCATTAAGAACAATCGGTGTGCTTGCGTTCGAACCCATGTGCATGTACTTGGTTTTACGCACATTAATTTTCAGTCCCGCCTCTTTGCATTTAGAATGCAACGAGCGAACATTTGACTCTAAGTCCGAACGGGTATGTACAAGCAAACACACGTCATCAGCATAATCAAGGTGACTTAAGATGTTAAATAGTCTCCATTGAAGACCTTTACCTTCCCCACCTTCCAGTGCAGCTTTCAAGATGTCATTTATTACCACCAGAAACAGGGCTGGTGATAATATGCAGCCTTGTCTGACACCCGTTCGCACAGGGAAGCTCTCGGACAGCTCTCCTCTATGCAAGACGCGGCACCTTGCATCTTCGTAGGATTCTTTAATCATAGCTATGACCTTATCTGGAATACCTCTCCTACGCAAAGCATTCCATATGTAATCTCGCTTAACGCTGTCGAAAGCCCTCCCGAAGTCCACAAACATGAGATGTAGTGGCGAACCCATTTCGGCTGACTGCTTTAATATTATCCGTAGGGTATTTGTGTGGTCGATACAAGACGACCCTTTACGGAATCCAGCCTGATAAACTTCGAGAGTGCTCTCGACGACATCACTAATTCTATTGAGAATTACCTTAGCCATAATTTTTGATACGGCAGTAAGTAGACATATACCACGCCAATTGCCACAATCCCGAAGGTCGCCCTTCTTCGGAATTTTCACAATGACGCCCTCCTTCCATTCAGTCGGATATCTTCCTTCATTCCACACCTTAGTGAAGAGTGAGAGGAGTATATCGGCTGTTATTTCCGGGTCCGCTTTGAGAAGTTCGGTTGGTAGTCCGTCTATACCTCGAGCTTTCCTTCCCGCTATTGACCGAATGGCGGAAACTATCTCTAACTTATCTGGGGGATCGTCCCTAATAGAGGATTGTTGCGGTTGGATGTTTGGAAGTTGTTCTATTTTCGGAATATCTTCCTCCGACATATAGTGAATAATTAGAGTGAACCCATATCCCCAAGGTAAGCCGCAGATTCTGCCTTGTTTGCCAGATCTTCAATGGCCTTTCTTTTGTCGCGTCTAACAGCCTTTTTGAGCTATATATGAGCATCGCGGTAGTTCTGCCTCAAGTCGGGCGTTCGTTGGTTGACATCGGGTTGAGAGATGATTGCCAATTTGGCTTTTTTCCGATTGCCAATCTTGTCCCATGTGTCCTGCGACATCCAGGGTTTCTCACCGCTTTGCACATATCCCACAGATTCTTCAGCACTAGCTAGAAAAGTGTTTCTGGTTGCCTCCCAATTGGCGTTAAGTGTGCGCATTTCATATTCACCCAATGTGAATGACTTTTCGCGTAGAATAGTGGTGTATTCGTGTTTTTTGTTGGGATCTCTGAGTTTATCCACATTAAGTTTGCGCTTCATTTGGAGAATTTGTGTTCGTCGGATAGCTGCTGTACACAATCTCAAGCAGGCAACCATCAAGTGATGATCGCTCCCCACGTCAGCTCCACGTTTCGCTCGCACATCGAGGAGACATCTTCTCCATCGGCGACTTATAGCCAAATGGTCGATCTGGTTCTGAGTAACACCATCAGGTGAAACCCAAGATGTTTTATGATGACTCTTGTGTGGAAAAAGGGTCCCTCCGATGACCATTTGCCGAGTACTACAAAATTCCACAAATAATTCGCCGTTTTCGGGTCTCTTAATCCAAGGTCGTGACGCGTCGACCCAAGGGTCACCATGCCTCCCCATGACGTGGTCTAGTCCATTGTTGTCTGATCCAACCTGGGCGTTCATATCTCCTGAGATGATAATAATATCACCTCTTGGAACACGTTCGAAGGTGGCACTCAGTTGGCTATAAAACTCCTCTTTGTCACCAGATGTTGCGGTATTAGTTGGTACGTAGCACTGCATAATTGTGACGTTTCTGACACTGGTCCTGAGCCTGACGACGATAATCCTATCCGAGATTGGTTCCCAGCTAATGAGACTGTTTCTCGCTCTCGGTGTAAGGACGAACGCCACGCCATTTCTGGCTTCACTTTCAGGGCCAATGTACAGAATAGTGTTTCCTCTAGGGGTTCGTTCTTTTCCTGATCCTGTCCACCTGACCTCGCTCAAGCCCAAGATTTTGATGTTATAGTGCTCCATTTCACGGTCGATCACCGATTGGCGGTGCAAGGACCGAGTAACCCCAGCTCTTCCCCCGTCATTCAATGTTCGAACGTTCCAGAAGCCAATCATAGTCCGTTTACGAATGCCAAAAGTCGTTAGAATCAGTCCATATCCGAGGCGATGTATCCGTTTCTCGTATCATTTAGGTCTTAAGATCACGGGTGATAAGCCCATGATCCAGTGAGTATCCATTTGCCATTTTTTAGGGCAAGCAGGACTGGCTGTGGGTGAATCCTACAGCCCCCATCCCACAGGGGGATAGTTAGCTCAGGTCCGTGGAGTCGCTAGTCTCCAAAGATAGTTGCAGGAATTGGTAAAACCTCATTCTACAAGTATCCCCTTGCGTATGTATTACTAACTAAATTCTCAAAAATTACTTATTACTGCGATTTTTATGCGGACGAAGTCGCGGGCGTTTGCTAGTTATTAATATTATTTTAATTACCTTTTCAGCAACAATGTAGAAAACATCTTGAGCGGAACAGAAAATTTCCGAGAACATAACGGCTAGTCTCCACTCCATGTTCACAGACTATGATTTATTACTATTACAATAGAGATTTCTAGTCGCAAAGTGAAGCTCATTATTTTAGTTTGCTCCCGATCGTATCACTTATCGAAAATGGGTCGTCGTACAACCACATACACATTTTATTTCTGGAAAAAAGTCAAAGGTGCATCGCGGAAATTGTTAACAAAAGTTCATATACTGTACAAATTATTATTGAAAGATATTCATGCGAAAACCGGATTGAAAGTAAAGAGAGGAAAGGCCCGAACAACATTTTCCTAGACCACGGTGAACGATGGATTACTAGGAAGCCCCGGAAAGAACCGTTGCTCCGTGCTCCAAAGCTCACGTCTGAAATGGAGAAGTGGTTGGAAAACAAGTGCCATCATAAAACAGTGCGACGAATATTGCGTAAAGAACATTTACATGGACGAGTACCGAGAAACAAGCCCCTGATTAGTTCTAAGAACGTGCGTCTTCGAATGGAGCTTCCCCGTACATACCGAAACAGCTCCCAGGACTTTTGGAAAACGGTAATTTTTGCAGATGGTCGTAAATTCAAAATTTTTGCATCAGATGGGAAGGTTTCTGTTTGGAGCCAAATAAGTAGCTGAAACTTGAGAATATTCGGCCTACTGTTAAGCATGGTGGAGGTCATCTTATGGTTTGAGGCTGCATGTCCTCTGCAGGCATCGGAAAACTCCACTTTATAAAAGGCAAAAAGACATGTACATGGACATCCGTAAGCAGAATTTGAAATGCTGTGCAGAAAATATAGGAATAAAGGACAATCTTAGCTTCTTCCATGATAATGACCCTAAGCATTTATCCTATCTTGTTAGGGATTGGATGCCATACAACTGCTATCATATCAATAAAATGGCGATATAAATTTAATTGAGCATATACGGTAAAAAGTAAAACTAGAAATTAAAAATCACAAATAAAAATAGTTTAAAACACGCGCTGTAGGAAGAGTGGAATAAAATATCCCAAGCTATACCGCAACATCTGGTGACAAAGAGGAGTTTTATAGCCAACTGAGTGCCACCTTCGAACGTGTTCCAAGAGGTGATATAAATATCATCTCAGGAGATATGAACGACAAGGTTGGATCAGACAACACTAGGACTAGAACACGTCATGGGGAGGCATGGTGACCCTTGGGTCGACGCGTCACGACCTTGTGTGGAGTTTTGTAGTACTCAGTCATCGGAGGGACCCTTTTTCCACACAAGAGTCATCATAAAACATCTTGGGTTTCCCCTGATGGTGTTACTCAGAACAAGATCGACCATTTGGCTATAAGGCGCCGATGGAGAAGATGTCATCTCGATGTGCGAGCGAAACGTGGACCTGACATGGAGAGCGATCACCAATTGGTGGTTGCCTGCTTGAGATTGTGTACAGCAGCTATCCGACGACCACAAATTCTTCAAATGAAGCACAAGCTTAATGTGGATAAACTCAGAGATCCCAACAAAAAACGCGAATACACCACTATTCTACGCGGAAAGCTATCCACATTGAGTGAATATGAAATGCGCACACTTAACGCCAATTGGGAGGCAACCAGAAACAGTTTTCTAACTAGTGCCGAAGAATCTGTAGGATATGTGCAAAGCGGTGAGAAACCCTGGATGTCGCAGGACACATGGGACAAGGTTGGCAATCGGAAAAAAAGCCAAATTGGCAATCATTTCTCAACTCGATGTCAACCAACGAACGCCCGCCCTGAGGCAGAACTACCGCGATGCTCATATACAGCTAAAAAAGGCTGTTAGACGTGACAAGAGAAAGGCCATTGATGATCTGGCAAAAAATGCAGAATCTGCGGCTTATCTTGCGGATATGGGTTCACTATTCAAAATTATGAAACAGTTGACCAATAGGAATTTCACCGCCAACCACCTGGTGAGAGATGTCAACGGAACTCTCCTTAATAGGAGTGAACATCAGTTGCGGTGATGTAAGGAATACTTCTATGAAACTTTAAGCATCTTGTCAGAGGAAGATATTCTGGAAACAGAACAACTACCAAACATCCAACCGCAACAATCCTCTATAAGGGACAATCCCCCATATAAGGAAGAGATCGTTTCCGCCATTTGGTCAATGGCGGGAAGGAAAGCTCCAGGTAGAGACGGACTACCAACCGAACTTCTCAAAGCGGACCCGAAAATAACAGCCGATATACTCCTCCCACTCTTCTCTAAGGTGTGGAATGAAGGAAGATATCCGGCTGAATGGAAGGAGGGCGTCATTGTGAAAATTCCGAAGAAGGGTGACCTTCGAGATTGTGGCAATTGGCGTGGTATATGTCTACTTACTGCCGTATCAAGAATTATAGCTAAGGTAATTCTCAATAGGATTGGTGATGTTGTCGAGAGCACTCTCGAAGTTTACCAGGCTGGATTCCGTAAAGGATCGTCTTGTACCGACCACACAAATACCCTACGGATAATATTATAGCAGTCAGCCGAAATGGGTTCGCCACTACATCTCATGTTTGTGGACTTCGAGAAGGCGTTCGACAGCGTTAAGCGAGATTACATATGGAATGCTTTGCGTAGGAGAGGTATTCCAGATAAGGTTATAACTATGATTAAAGAATCCTTCGAAGATGCAAGGTATCGCGTCTTGCATAGAGGAGAGCTGTCCAAGAGCTTCCGTGTGCGAACGGGTGTCAGACAAGGCTGTATATTATCACCAGCCTTATTCCTGGTGGTAATAAATGACATCTCGAAAGCTGCACTTTAATGTGGGGAAGGTAAAGGTCTTCAATGGAGACTATTTAACATCTTAAGTCACCCTGACTATGCTGATGACGTGTGTTTACTTGCAATTAACCGTTCGGACTTAAAGTCAAATGTTCACTCGTTGCATTCTTAAAGCAAAGAAGCGGGACTGAAAGTAAATGTGCATAAAACCAAGTACATGCACATGGGTTCGAACGCAAGAACACCGATTGACAGGATGTGGAAGAGGTGCAAAATTTTTGCTATCTTGTACGAAAAGGATGATGAGGCTCGGCAAAATAAGGCTCGTCAGGCCTTCGGTATCATTTCCCCTTTCTGGAGGTTAAGAGAGATCTCCCTTTGCACTAAGCTGCGAGTTTTTGATGCATGCGTCAAATCCGTTTTGTTGTATGGTTGTACTATGTGGAAAGTGACCGTTCGACTTACCAAGAAACTACAGACTTTCGTAAACCAATGCTTCCGGCGCATTTTAGGAATATTCTGGCCAGAAGTGATCTCCAACGACGAACTTTGGAGTACAACTGGCCAGACTGAAATAGGTATTGTGATTCAAAGGCGGAAGTGGCAGTGGATCGGTCATACTTTGAGGAAACCAGAGCGAAACATCGCCAAACAGGCTCTGGATTATAATCCTCCAGGAGGACGTCGGGTTGGTCGCCCATGTAACACATGGAAGCGAGCAGTTGAGCAGGAGGCCAGAGGAATAAACAAGTCCTGACAACAGCTTAAGGCCGATGCTCAGGATCGCGCCTTGCGGAAGAGAGTTGTTTCTGTCCTATGCCCCTATAGAGGGTCTTAATAGGAATGTCCGCGTAAGAATCGCAATGATAACATTTTTTGAGAATGTAGTTAATAGTACATTATATTGGATAAATAATCTGCTTAGTTTGATGACTCTTTGAACACAATGCTTTGTATTTTGTTGGAATCAGAACCATAAATTATTGAGAATGAAATCATGATACTTGAATTTGTATGGGACAGGCTCGTGATCAAATCAAACCCGTGATTCGAGATCATATGTATACGTCTTGAAGAGCGTTAAGGACATGTGAATAGTTGTAGTTTGTGCTGATTAAAAAAAAACCTAAATAAAATGACATTAAGCTTAAAAACATAACAGGACTTCGATTGTGCGTAAAGCCTAATTATATGATACTACCGATGAAATCGAAATTTTTGTAATCTTGAGAAGGGGAGTGAAAGAAAGGATGACAGTACCAAATTAATTTTTTTCACATTATGCTAGAGTAGCTATAAAAATATTTTGCACCAAATTTAAGCTTGAAAAACTGAATAGAAACTTAGTGCATTGGATTTAGTGAAATTGTGCAATTTGTATGGGAGGTGTTAGAAGGAGTGGGAGGTTTTTGGTAATTTTTCTAGAAACAACTATAATCACCATACAATAGATATCTTTCAAATTTCATATCAGTTAGATTCACACTTTTCAAGAAAATCGAGTTCTTGCAAAGTCGCGGAATTGTGCCACATTGTATGGGAGGGGGTAGAAGAAGTGGAGCTAATCGGTTAATTTTTTTTTAATAATGCTAATTAAAGATTTGGTACAAAATTTTAGCTCGATCGAAGTTAATCGTACTGAGAAAATTGGTTTTGAATATTTCATGAAAAAGTGCAGTTTGTATAGAAGGTTGTGGAAGGAGTGGTGAGTTCTTAATTATTCTTTTAGGGGGCAACGACAATTATCATTCAATTTATATATTTTAAATTTCAGAACAGTAACATTCATTTTTTTAAAGAAAATCGAATTTTCGCATAGTCGTGGATTTGTTTCAGATTATATGGGAGGGGGTAGAAGGTGTAAAGCTAATTAGATACTTTTTCCTGATATTAACAACAATGCTAATTAAGGATTTAGTACAAAATCTTAGCTTGATAAAAGTTGTACTGAGAAAATTGGAGTAAAGTATTTCATGAAAAAGTTTAGTTTGTATGGGAGGTGGTGGAAGGGGAAGTAAGGGGATTCAAATTATTTATATACTTGAAGATCGCATTTAGAATAGAAATAATATATTTTCAAATTAATAACTTTTATAGTTTCCATGAAAATTTGATTATTATAAATTTTTGAAAATGAGTCACTTTGTATGGGAGGGGGTAGAAAGAGTGAGGAAAGTAAAATAAAGCCTAAAACTACTTCCCGAGGCAGACCTAATAATCTGTGAAAGTTTCATTACAATCGATTCAGCCGTTTTTACGTGAAAGCTGAAAAAACAGACAGACAGAGAACATTTTTATTCTGCCTCAGGTCGGGCGTTCTTTGGTTGACATCGGGTCGAGAGATGATTGCCAATGTGGCTTTTTTCCGATTGCCAACCTTATCCCATGTGTCTTGCGACATCCAGGGTTTCTCACCGCTTTGCACATATCCCACAGATTTTTCAGCACTAGTTAGAAAAGTGTTTCTGGTTGCCTCCCAATTGGCGTTAAGTGTGCGCATTTCATATTCACCCAATGTGGATGACTTTTCGCGTAGAAGAGTGGTGTATTCGTATTTTTTGCTGGGATCTCTGAGCTTATCCACATTAAGCTTGTGCTTCATTTGAAGAATTTGTGTTCGTCGGATAGCGCTGTACACAATCTCAAGCAGGCCACCATCAAGTGGTGATCGCTCTCCACGTCTGCTCCACGTTTCGCTCGCACATCGAGGAGACATCTTCTCCATCGGCGACTTATAGCCAAATGGTCGATCTGGTTCTGAGTAACACCATCAGGGGAAACCCAAGATGTTTTATGATGACTCTTGTGTGGAAAAAGTGTCCCGCCGATGACCATTTGCCGACTATTACAAGACTCCACAAATAATTCGCGGTTTTTGGGTCTCTTAATCCAAGGTCGTGACGCGTCGACGCAAGGGTCACCATGCCTCCCCATGACGTGGTCTAGTCCAGTGTTGTCTGATCCAACCTGGGCGTTCATATCTCCGGAGATGATAATATTATCATCTCTTGGAACACGTTCGAAGGTGGCACTCAGTTGGCTATAAAACTCCTCTTTGTCACCAGATGTTGCGGTATTAGTTGGTGCGTAGCACTGCAGAATTGTGACGTTTCTGACACTGGTCCTGAGCGTGACGACGATAATCCTATCCGAAATTGGTTCTCAGCTAATTAGACTATTTCTCGCTCTCGGTGTAAGGACGAACGCCAAGCCATTTTTGGCTTTACTTTCAGGGCCAATGTACAGAATAGTGTTTCCACTAGTGGCTCGTTCTTCTCCTGATCCTGCTCACCTGACCTCGCTCAAGCCCAAAATTTGGATGTTCTAGTGCTCCACTTCACGGTCGATCACTGATTTTCCGTGCAAGGACCGAGTAACTCCAGCTCTAACCCCGTCACTCAATGTTCAAACGTTCCAGAAGCCAATCATAGTCCGTTTTCGAATGCCAAAAGCCGTTACCGTAGAATCAGTCCGTATCCAAGGCGTTGTATCCGTTTCTCATATCAGTTAGGTCTTAAGATCACAGGTGATAAGCCCTTGATCCAGTGAGTGTCCATTTGCCATTTTTAGGGCAAGCAGGACTGGCTGTGGATCACGTCCATGGAGTCGCTAGTCTCCAGAGATAGGAGCAGGAATTGGTAAATCCTCACGGAGTAGAAATTCTTGCAATAATAAGAAACTTCAACACTCATAGTGGAAAGTGTTTTTAGAAAACCAATGCAGTTATCTGTTTCCTCAGGCGAAATACGTTTAGTTGAACCAGCTCAACACTTGGGAAAATGCAATGGCTGTTTGGTATCTACAACATAATGAAAAGGCTGCAGAAAATCTTGTTTTGTTCACAAGAAGCCTATTTGTGGCGAGTACTGCGTAACTACACCAAAATATTTACTATGTAACATCTAATTCCCAAAAAAAAAAATAATATGCATATTATATGACTAAAATACACAAATAAAATATATGTAAAATTTATATAGTAATATAATATGCATAGTATGTTATAAATGTTATTTATATTTCCTATTTCTCTGTTTCACCGTTTTTCAATACTTTCAGCGATAGCCTTAGCCTAAAAATGTATGGGCCACACGTTCGGCCTTGTATTGACTAAGGATATATAAATATTATTTTTCAAATCTCCAGGTGCTTGCAATGTAAGAAATGTGATACAAAGTTACAATCCCTTGAAAACATGTTAATTGAGGATGTACTGAAGTTTCAAGTAAAATGCTTAAGAATTTTAGTGTCTACAGCTACTCAAAGATGAAACGCCACTTGTGGCCAAGTGTTGGCAAAAGGGTTAAACAGAAGTATAATTTCAAAAAATCAACTAATAACCAACGAATTAAAAGCTAAAATTTTGATGCATCAAAAATTTTGCGATTTCCAATACCCATCTACACCTCTCATACTGATGTATGGTTTCTTGAATATAAATTACGCCTAATTTCTTGAAATTTACTACATCCGTTAAAATAATATTCCATTTAGAGAAATTTGATCGCAATTCAAGCTATTAATTAATCAACAGACTCCCGTACTCATTCAAGCTTACATAAACGAATGATATATTTTATCTGTGCCGTGGGCTGTTAATGATAATAGCAATTACATTATATTTGACAAGAAAATATTACATATAGGTAAATTATCAGATCACTAGAAGAGCTTTCCAAATAATTGGCTCATTGTAACGTTGAGAAAATATGTAATTTTGTGTTGGAAGGAATAAAAAAACAAGATTGGCAACTGTCAATCTGCTTAGACGTTTATGCTAGGGAGCTGTGCTTACCAAATATTTTTCGGTTTGCGAACCGAAAGTAGAATTGCAAAAAGATTGGCGGCGAAATAAACATTTAGAGCTGCATAATTTAGTACATAAATTTTTAATTTAGCATGACTTTTTAATCCGCCTCATTGCGTTCTACGCCTAACCTTAAATTTGAGATTATCGAAAATTGCAAATTTATCGATTTGGAGTCAAGCTCAAACTCATTGAAGCGGCTGAGTGGGGTTCTGATCTCCAATTTCAATAGATCAAAGTTTATATCTATTAGTAAAATATCAAGCTTCAAAAAAAATACGAATTGTTTTATGGAAGACCTCTAAAAGTTGATACCTTTTCATTCACTCCTAAGGGACTACGAAACAATTCCGTAATGAGGCATGAGTGGAGATTTTAGTAAAAATAATATTCTGGATGATATTCTGCAGATTGATCCTTCCATTTCTATTTCGAAAGTGGCCCAGATTCGAAATGCGTGGGACAAAAGAGATGGTATCAGCTCTAATCTTTTCAAAATAAATCTGAAAAGTGGAGAATATCTCAAGAAGATTGTATATATTGTTGCGAGCTAGGGGTTCGCCGGGATTTCAAGTAAAACACAATTCGTTCAAAAATAAGTGATAATTTATTTATTCGCACTTTACCTTAATTCGCACTATATGGCACTACCGCCGCGTACTGTTCTATCGCTTTCCTGCACTGGTTCGCGTCTCCGTCATCAAAAAGACTGGTTCTCGACTGAAGGCTTTCGTGCCTTTTTATACATTTTCCCCCTATTCTCGAAACATCCGTTGGGGTGTATGTCTCGACTATAATGGAAAGTTCTAGATCTTTAACTGTGGCATATTGGGGTATACTGTTCTACATAGTTCTTGTCTATTCGAGAGAGATAAAATTGCGGGGTGGCCCTCTCCTTAGTCCCTGTTCATCCCGAACAAAGTCGTTCATTTCCTCAATGGCACCATGGTACTTTATTAGTCGGTCGAGATGTACCACTTTCATTTTAGTACGAGGTTTTTGATGTAGCTGAATCCGGTAGACGACATCATTTAACTGGTTGATGATTTGGTAAGGGCCTTCCCAATTGCGCTGTAGTTTCGGCAATCTCCTCTTCTGTCGTTTGGGATTTTATAAACAAACCAAATCGCCCTCTTGGAATCCTGATGAATTTGGCCGTTGATCATACCTCGTCTTCATGCGGTCGGTCGCCAAATCAATTTAATCTTTGACCAGGTTATAAATTGTATTTAGTCGACATCGAAGATCCAAGACGTAATCTTTGGCATTGGTTGGTTGGTATGGTGGCACTCCAAACATTAGCTCCGCAGGGAGTCGAATATTTCTTCCGAAAATGACTCGAGAGGAAGTTTCTCCTGTTGTTGAATGTACCGATGTTCTGTAAGCCATTCAAAATAGAGGGATGTGCTGATCCCAGTCCTGTTGCCTCTCGCTGACGAGTTTGGAGAGGTTTGAGTTCAACTTCCTATTGAAACGTTCTACCATTCCATCGGACTGTGGATGTAATGGAGTTGTCCAGTTGCATGTGATACGATTTTCCGTCAGCGTTTTCCCATTTCCGTTTTAATAATCCGCCGTCTAGGTGAAGGGAGTTCCATTGTGCCCAATAACACTTTAAGGTTTCGCTGAATTGTGAGATGTCTTTTTACTCAGGCTGTTCCATTTCGTCCTTCCATGCCATGATCGGTGATATATCTGGATCTTTACGTTGGGCATTTTCCAGTTGCTGATTCTATCCATCCTTTGGTTCGGTCGTTATCTTCTGAATGGTTTCTCCAGCTTCTTTTCCTTCTTTCTACACGGTGACAATGCTTGCAGTTCGGTGGACAAGGACGACGTGAAATCGCATCGGCATTACCGTGGACTCTTCCTCTTCGGTGAACAATTTCAAAATCGTAGGATTCGAGTCTTTCTATCCATCTGGCTACTTGGCTTTCGGGGCTCTTAAGCTGAAATAGCAATTTAAGCGATGCGTGATCTGTTCGAAGAAGGAACTTTTGACCATAGAGATATTTGTGAAAATGTTTTGTTGCTTCTATAATGGCTAATAGCTCTCGGCGAGTTACGCAATAGTTCCTTTCTGATGTTAAGAGTACTCTTCCGTAGTATGATAGCACTCTCTCCTGCCCGTCGATCTCTTGTGATAGTACTGCTCCGATTCCGACATTGCTGGAGTCAGTGTCTATGATGAAACCGTGAACTGGTTTTGGATACGCCAGAACTGGGGAGTCGCAGAGTTGGTCTTTTATTCTCTCAAATGCTTCCTGGCACTGTTGACTCCATGTAAATGGCTTTCCTTTTTCTGTTAACTGATGCAGACATTTCGCCGTGTTGGCAAAGTCTTTTACGAATCGACGGTAATATGTCGCTAAGCCTTGGAAGCTGCGCAACTGGTGCTTATCACTCGGATTAGGCCAATTTTTCACCGCCAGTATCTTTTCCGGATCTGTCTTTACGCCAGCAGCTGAAACGATGTGACCCAAGTACTTGACTTCTGCACTAAACAAAGTGCACTTTTTCGGACTCAGCTTTAATTTTGCCGCTTGCAGTCGCTGGAAGACTTCCTGTAGATTTTTTAGATGTTCCTTGAATGTTTTGCCTATAACGATCACATCATCCAGGTAAACGAGGCAAGCTTTCCAACACAGGCTACGCAAAACGAATTCCATTAGTCTTTCAAACGTAGCTGGAGCATTGCACAGGCCAAATGGCATTACGATGAACTGCTACAGTCCACTGCCGACAGAGAATGCCATTTTCTCTCTATCTTTTCGTCTATCTCCACTTGCCAGTAACCACCTTTCAGATCCAACGTTGAGAACCATTTAGCATCAGTCAGGGTGTCCATGATATCGTCGATTCTAGGTAGTGGATAGCTATCCTTTTTCGTAACATCATTCAGTTGCCTGTAGTCCACACAAAAACGGTTACTGCCGTCCTTCTTCTTTACCAGCACCACTCGTGATATCCACGGGCTCTTTGATTCTTCGATGATTCCCTGATGCTCCATAGTTTTGACCACTGAATTGACTTCTCTTTATTTCTCAAATGGTACTCTTCTTGGTGGTTGACGTATCGGTGTAGCACTTTTGGTATTTATACGATGTTTCACTAAGTTTGTTCTCCCATAGTCGTCATCACCGGTGGAAAAGACGTCGTTGAATCTTTCGATTAGATCTATTGCTTGCTTGTGTTGTTCTCCTTTAAGGTTGCTTGACTGAAGAAGTGTTGATGTTACAATGTACTTCCTTCTTGGATTATTTTTAGAGGGTACGTCATGTGGTTCTGCCTTGTCGATACTCGTCACCGCCAATATTGGTTCACAGCTGCCAATTATATCTCCTTTATTTACGCTGGTAATGCTGTCCGAAACGTTGAGGACTCTTATTGGTACCATCATCTTCTCATTCCTTTTTACGAGCGTTTTTTCTAGTATTAAACTTCGTAATACAGGTGTCGTTTCTGGTTCTATGAGGTAGAATCGGTGGTTTCTGGGATCACCATCGAGCTCTGCCCAAATAAAATTCTCAGATGACTTTGGTATATCCGCGTCTTCGCATAATATAACTCGCAGCTCTGTTGTGCTGGAGGATGTTATTTCCATCGGGATTTCAATACTCCGCCACTTCATTATTCGTTGTCCTAAGTCTTAAGACCTAAACGATACGAGAAACGGATACATCGCCTCGGATACGGACTGATCCTACGGTAACGAATTTTGGCATTCAAAAACGTACTATGATTGGCTTCTGGAACGTTCGAACATTGAATGACGGGGAAAGAGCTGGGGTTACTCGGTCCTTGCACCGCCAATCAGTGATCGACCGTGAAATGGAGCACTATAACATCCAAATCTTGGGCTTGAGTGAGGTCAGGTGGACAGGATCAGGAGAATAACGAACCCCTAGCGGAAACACTATTCTGTACATTGGCTCTGAAAGTGAAGCCAGAAATGGCGTGGCGTTCGTCCTTACGCCGAGAGCGAGAAACAGTCTCATTAGCTGGGAACCAATCTCGGATAGGATTATCGTCGTCAGGCTCAGCACCAGTGTCAGAAACGTCACAATTCTGCAGTGCTACGCACCAACTAATATCGCAACATCTGGTGACAAAGAGGAGTTTTATAGCCAACTGAGTGCCACCTTCGAACGTGTTCCAAGAGGTGATATTATTATCATCTCGGGAGATATGAACGCCCAGGTTGGATCAGACAACACTGGACTAGAACACGTCATGGGGAGGCATGGTGACCCTTGGGTCGACGCTTCACGACCTTGGATTAAGAGACCCGAAAACGGCGAATTATCTGTGGAGTTCTGTATTACTCGGCAAATGGTCATCGGAGGGACCCTTTTTCCACACAAGAGTCATCATAAAACATCTTGGGTGTCCCCTGATGGTGTTACTCAGAACCAGATCGACCATTTGGCTATAAGTCGCCGATGGAGAAGATGTCTCCTCGATGTGCGAGCGAAACGTGGAGCTGACGTGGGGAGCGATCACCACTTGATGGTTGCCTGCTAGAGATTGTGTACAGTGCTATCCGACGACCACAAATTCTTCAAATGAAGCGCAGGCTTAATGTGGATAAACTCAGAGATCCCAACAAAAAACTCGAATACACCACCATTGTACGCGAAAAGTCATCCACATTGGGTGAACATGAAATGCGCACACTGGACGCCAATTGGGAGGCAACCAGAAACACTTTTCTAACTAGTGCTGAAGAATCTGTGGGATATGCGCAAAGCGGTGAGAAACCCTGGATGTCGCAAGACACATGGGACAAGGTTGGCAATCGGAAAAAAGCCAAATTGGCAATCATCTCCCAACCCGATGTCGCCCGACTTGAGGCAAAACTACCGCGATGCTCATATACAGCTTAAAAAGGCTGTTAGACGCGACAAGAGAAAGGCCATTGAAGATCTGGCAAACAAGGCAGAATCTGCGGCTTACCTTGGGGATATGGGTTCACTATTTAAAATCATGAAACAGTTGACGAACAGGAATTTCACCGCCAACCACCTGGTGAGAGATGTCAACGGAACTCTCCTTAATATGAGTGAACACCAGTTGCGACGATGGAAGGAATACTTCTCTGATATTTTAAACATCTTGTCAGATGAAGATATTCCGGAAACAGAACAACTTCCAAACATCCAACCGCAACAATCCTCTATTAGGGACGATCCCCCAGATAAGGAAGAGATAGTTTCCGCCATTCTGTCAATGGCGGGAAGGAAAGCTCCAGGTATAGACGGACTACCAACCGAACTCCTCAAAGCGGACCCGGAAATAACAGCCGATATACTCCTCCCACTCTTCACTAAGGTGTGGAATGATGGACTGAATGGAAGAAGGGCGTCATTGTGAAAATTCCGAAGAAGGGCGACCTTCGGGATTGTGGCAATTGGCGTGGTATATGTCTACTTACTGCCGTATCAAAAATTATGGCTAAGGTAATTCTCAATAGGATTAGTGATGTCGTCGAGAGCACTCTCGAAGTTTACCAGGCTGGATTCCGTAAAGGGTCGTCTTGTACCGACCACACAAATACCCTACGGATAATATTAGAGCAGTCAACCGAAATGGGTTCGCCACTACATCTCATGTTTGTGGACTTCGAGAAGGCTTTCGACAGCGTTAAGCGAGATTACATATGGAATGCTTTGCGTAGGAGAGGTATTCCAGATAAGGTCATAGCTATGATTACAGAATCCTACGAAGATGCAAGGTGTCGCGTCTTGCATAGAGGAGAGCTGTCCAAGAACTTTACTGTGCGAACGGGTGTCAGACAAAGCTGCATATTATCACCAGCCCTGTTTCTGGTGGTAATAAATGACATCTTGAAAGCTGCACTCGAAGGTGGGGAAGGTAAAGGTCTTCAATGGAGACTATTTAACATCTTAAATCACCTTGATTATGCTGATGACGTGTGTTTGCTTGCACATACCCGTTCGGACTTAGAGTCAAATGTTCGCTCGTTGCATTCTAAATGCAAAGAGGCGGGACTGAAAATAAATGTGCGTAAAGCCAAGTACATGCACATGGGTTCGAACGCAAGCACACCGATTGTTCTTAATGGACAAGATGTGGAGAGGTGCAAGATTTTTGCTATCTCGGAAGCATTGTCAGCATGGACGGCGGAGCCGAAAAGGTTGTTGAGGCTCGGCTAAAAAAAGCTCGTCAGGCCTTCGGTATCCTTTCCCCTTTCTGGAGGTTAAGAGAGATCTCCCTTCGCACGAAGTGCGAGTTTTTGATGAATGCGTCAAATCCGTGTTGTTATATGGTTGTACTACGTGGAAAGTGACCGTTCGACTTAGCAAGAAACTACAGACTTTCGTAAACCAATGCCTTTGGCGCATTTTAGGAATATTCTGGCCAGAAGTAATCTCCAACGACGAACTTTGGAGTACAACTCGCCAGACTAAAATAGGTATTGAGATTCAACGGCGAAAGTGGCAGTGGATCGGTCATACTTTGAGGAAACCAGAGCGAAACATCGCAAAACTGGCTCTGGATTATAACCCTCAAGGAAGACGTCGGGTTGGTCGACCATGTAACACATGGAAGCGAGCAGTTGAGCAGGAGGCCAGAGGAATAAACAAGTCCTGGCAACAGCTTAAAGCCGATGCTCAGGATCGCGCCTTGTGGAAGAGAGTTGTTTCTGTCCTATGCCCCCCTATAGGGGGTCTTAACAGGAATTTGATGATTGATTTGAAGTCCAGCTGGATACCGCGTGGTTTCAGAAAATCCATTCCAAGGATACACTCATCGGTGATGTCAGCTACCACGAATACATGCGAGAAGGTCAAATCTCCAAGCTGTATGTCACGAGCTATTTCTCCATGGACCGTTATAGTTTCTCCTGTAGCAGTGCGAAGTGCGTACTTCTTGGTGTTGTGAAGCCATGTACGGTCTACGAGGTCAGATCTCAGCACTGACCGTGTTGCGCCTGTGTCAACTGTTATGATGCGGTTTAATTTGCCGACTAGACCATTCATGCATAAATCGTTTTCACATCGATGTAGTCGAGAAACTGCGATTATGATTCCGGGGACGTCGATTCTACCTGCCAACTTCTGCCCCATGAAGTTGGCCTTTACTCGTTTCCCGGACTGTCATTAGGCGAAGCGTCCTTTTGCGACGGTTCGCCCCTTCCTCCCCAACAATAGTTGGTCGCTTTTCTAAGTTTACGGCAGTCGCGTCTTAAGTGTCCTGACTGCCACAATTCCAGCATCGGGAGGCACCAGATCCTTCGCTCCGTTTGATGTACTTTGCTTTCTGACACTCACACTCTTCTACTATTTTTCGGACTCGATAGTTACTCCGCGAGCTTTGCTTGGCGGCTTCGAACGTCAGCCCATATACTAAAGCTTCGCCAATCGTTTCCTTACCTGCCAATTTTAACGCCTGTTGCAGCTCTCTATCCTGTACAGCACTGTTAAATGCGAAAACAGCTGTATCGTTACGTTGCTCTGTTTGCGCATTGGGAAGCGATAATAGTGTGAGTCGTTCAATATCGCGTGCCAGCTCTTAAAGTGTTTCACCATTCTTTTGGGTTCGGCTGTACAGCTGTGTTTTGTAGATGTCTCGCAAGTGGGCACTGCCGTAATTAAGATCCAATGTCTGGACTAACGTTGAAAAATCTTGTTGTTGCTCCTGCGGAATCGTTCGAAGAACCTCTGCTGGTGGACCTATTAGCGCCAATATAAGAGCCGTTCCTCGTTCCAGATCATTCCAATGATTGTTTCTTGCGGCAGCCTCAAATTTGGTCTTATAAATAGCCCACGGTGTTTGTCCATCGGAGATTGGAGCCTTGAGACCCTTGTGCGTAACGTGTTCTGTCTTGATAACTCCAGTCGCTTTCACGTTATCGAAGTCCCTTTTTAGGCGTTCGACTTCTTCTACAATCCCAGATGTCTTTTCCGTAATTTGTTCTTCGAAGATTCGAAGTTTCTTCCCTACGTTTTCTTCTTGGAACTCAAAACTATCTGCATCTTCACCCTCAGCCTGCAGTGTCTCGATCATATGGCTGACAAGTTCAGACTTGCTCCCTGTCGTAGGTAACTCTCGTCTACTGAGCTCTTCCTTCAGCTCCGTTAATTTTAAGTCCTTTAGATAACGCGGCATTTTCACTACCGGTTATTTCAAGTTTTTCCGCAATTCGAATTCACTTAAATTTACTTCACTAATTAAAGTCACTGCTCACTAAAGCATATTCGATTTCACAAAATTCTCACTGTCCGTTCGAGAATTTTAGTTTCACTTTTTCGCTCTCACAAAATTTGCACTATCCGTTCGAGAATTTTAATTTCACTCGCGATTTTTAACCCGAATTTATCCATGAAATCCCACTTCTAACACCAATTGTTGCGAACTAGGGGTTCGCCGGTATTTCAAGTAAAACACAATTCGTTTAAGTAATAATTTATTTATTCGCACTTTAATTTAATTCGCACTATATGGCACTACCGCCGCGTACTGTTCTATCGCTTTCCTGCAATGGTTCGCGTCTCCTTCATCAAAAAGACTGGTTCTCGACTGAAAGCTTTCGTGCCTTTTTATACATTTTTCCCCCTATTCTCGAAACTTCCGTTGGTGTGTATGTCTGGATTATACTGGAAAGTTCTAGATCTTTAACTGTGGCTTTTTACATATTGGGGTATACAAAATCAAAAAAAATCAAATTCCTGTTAAGACCCCCTATAGGGGCATAGGACAGAAACAACTCTCTTCCACAAGGCGCGATCCTGCGTATCGGCTTTAAGCTGTTGCCAGGACTTGTTTATTCCTCTGGCCTCCTGCTCAACTGCTCGCTTCCATGTGTTACATGGTCGACCAACCCGACGTCTTCCTTGAGGGTTATAATCCAGAGCCTGTTTTGCGATGTTATGCTCTGGTTTCCTCAAAGTATGACCGATCCACCGCCACTTTCGCCGTTGAATCTCAATACCTATTTTAGTCTGGCGAGTTGTACTCCAAAGTTCGTCGTTGGAGATCACTTCTGGCCAGAATATTCCTAAAATGCGTCGGAGGCATTGGTTTACGAAAGTCTGTAGTTTCTTGGTGAGTCGAACGGTCACTTTCCACGTAGTACAACCATATAACAACACGGATTTGACGCATGCGTCAAAAACTCGCAGCTTCGTGCGAAGGAAGTTCTCTCTTAACCTCCAGAAAGGGGAAAGGATACCGAAGGCCTGACGAGCTTTATTTAGCCGAGCCTCAACATCCTTTTCGGCTCCGCCGTCCATGCTGACAATGCTTCCGAGATAGCAAAAATCTTGCACCTCTTCCACATCCTGTCCATTAAGAACAATCGGTGTGCTTGCGTTCGAACCCATGTGCATGTACTTGGTTTTACTCACATTTATTTTCAGTTCCGCCTCTTTGCATTTAGAATGCAACGAGCGAACATTTGACTCTAAGTCCGAACGGGTATGTGCAAGCAAACACACGTCATCAGCATAATCAAGGTGACTTAAGATGTTAAATAGTCTCCATTGAAGACCTTTACCTTCCCCACCTTCCAGTGCAGCATTCAAGATGTCACTTATTACCACCAGAAACTGGCCTGGTGATAATATGCAGCCTTGTCTGACACCCGTTCGCACAGGAAAGCTCTCGGACAGCTCCCCTCTATGCAAGACGCGACACCTTGCATCTTCGTAGGATTCTTTAATCATAGCTATGACTTTATCTGGAATACCTCTCCTACGCAAAGCATTCCATATGTAATCTCGCTTAACGCTGTCGAAAGCCTTCTCGAAGTCTACAAACATGAGATGTAGTGGCGAACCCATTTCGGCTGACTGCTCTAATATTATCCGTAGGGTATTTGTGTGGTCGGTACATGACGACCCTTTACGGAATTCAGCCTGATAAACTTCGAGAGTGTTCTCGACATCACTAATCCTATTGAGAATTACCTTAGCCATAATTTTTGATACGGCAGTAAGTAGACATATACCACGCCAATTGCCACAATCCCGAAGGTCGCCCTTCTTCGGAATTTTCACAATGACGCCCTCCTTCCATTCAGTCGGATATCTTCCATCATTCCTCACCTTAGTGAAGAGTGGGAGGAGTATATCGGCTGTTATTTCCGGGTCCGCTTTGAGGAGTTCGGTTGGTAGTCCGTCTATACCTGGAGCTTTCCTTCCCGCCATTGACCGAATGGCGGAAACTATCTCTTCCTTATCTGGGGGATCGTCGTTAATAGAGGATTGTTGCGGTTGGATGTTTGGAAGTTGTTCTGTTTCCGGAATATCTTCATCTGTTTAAAATATCAGAGAAGTATTCCTTCCATCGTCGCAACTGGTGTTCACTCATATTAAGGAGAGTTCCGTTGACATCTCTCACCAGGTGGTTGGCGGTGAAATTCCTGTTCGTCAACTGTTTCATGATTTTAAATAGTGAACCCATATCCCCAAGGTAAGCCGCAGATTCTGCCTTGTTTGCCAGATCTTCAATGGCCTTTCTCTTGTCGCGTCTAACAGCCTTTTTAAGCTGTATATGAGCATCGCGGTAGTTTTGCCTCAAGTCGGGCGACATCGGGTTGGGAGATGATTGCCAATTTGGCTTTTTTCCGATTGCCAACCTTGTCCCATGTGTCTTGCGACATCCAGGGTTTCTCACCGCTTTGCGCATATCCCACAGATTCTTCAGCACTAGTTAGAAAAGTGTTTCTGGTTGCCTCCCAATTGGCGTCCAGTGTGCGCATTTCATGTTCACCCAATGTGGATGACTTTTCGCGTACAATGGTGGTGTATTCGAGTTTTTTGTTGGGATCTCTGAGTTTATCCACATTAAGCCTGCGCTTCATTTGAAGAATTTGTGGTCGTCGGATAGCACTGTACACAATCTCTAGCAGGCAACCATCAAGTGGTGATCGCTCCCCACGTCAGCTCCACGTTTCGCTCGCACATCGAGGAGACATCTTCTCCATCGGCGACTTATAGCCAAATGGTCGATCTGGTTCTGAGTAACACCATCAGGGGAAACCCAAGATGTTTTATGATGACTCTTGTGTGGAAAAAGGGTCCCTCCGATGACCATTTGCCGAGTAATACAGAACTCCACAGATAATTCGCCGTTTTCGGGTCTCTTAATCCAAGGTCGTGAAGCGTCGACCCAAGGGTCACCATGCCTCCCCATGACGTGTTCTAGTCCAGTGTTGTCTGATCCAACCTGGGCGTTCATATCTCCCGAGATGATAATAATATCACCTCTTGGAACACGTTCGAAGGTGGCACTCAGTTGGCTATAAAACTCCTCTTTGTCACCAGATGTTGCGATATTAGTTGGTGCGTAGCACTGCAGAATTGTGACGTTTCTGACACTGGTCCTGAGCCTGACGACGATAATCCTATCCGAGATTGGTTCCCAGCTAATGAGACTGTTTCTCGCTCTCGGCGTAAGGACGAACGCCACGCCATTTCTGGCTTCACTTTCAGAGCCAATGTACAGAATAGTGTTTCCGCTAGGGGTTCGTTATTCTCCTGATCCTGTCCACCTGACCTCACTCAAGCCCAAGATTTGGATGTTATAGTGCTCCATTTCACGGTCGATCACTGATTGGCGGTGCAAGGACCGAGTAACCCCAGCTCTTCCCCCGTCATTCAATGTTCGAACGTTCCAGAAGCCAATCATGGTCCGTTTTCGAATGCCAAAAGTCGTTACCGTAGGATCAGTCCGTATCCGAGGCGATGTATCCGTTTCTCGTATCATTTAGGTCTTAAGATCACGGGTGATAAGCCCATGATCCAGTGAGTGTCCATTTACCATTTTTTAGGGCAAGCAGGACTGGCTGTGGGTGAATTCTACAGCCCCCATCCCAGAGGGGGTTAGTTAGCTCAGGTCCGTGGAGTCGCTAACTCCAAAGATAGTTGCAGGAATTGGTAAAACCTCATACTCCAACTACCCCCTTGCGGGTGGGTTATACTGTTCTACATAATTCTTGTCTATTCGAGACAGATCGAATTGCGGGGTCAGATCTGTAAAAATATATAATATATTCTTGTATGTATACGAGTATACCATTTAATCTAATTTGAAAAAACCAGGGGTAGGGAAGTCATAAAATGCTACAGATGCCAAAGATTTGGACTTGTTTCAGCCAACTGTGGTTATGATAAACGTTGTGTCAAATGCGGCAGTAACCACGAGGATAAAAACTCATGTCCGAGGAAGAACGAAAGTATAAGTCCCACAAAGGCATTATGTATTAATTGGGGATCAGAAGGGCATCCCGCCAATTATAATAAATGCGAGTTGTTTATGAAATACACACAGAACAGGGAAAAGATGAAGTTTATAAAACACCTACAAGAAACTTCATTCAGCGTTCCATTAATGATTTAGCTACCTTTTATCGTTCTTTCGCAAATGTAGTTCGTTCATACGACATTTGACTCTTGTGTGGATCAGTTCCCTACGCTTGTGCGCGTCTGTTTTTATTTATTTTTATATTTTTCACGTAGTTTCATATAGTGATCATTTTAGTATTCCGTAATTGTGTCTATGTGTTACGGTTAGAAGGCATCCAAATTTCTGTTTTGCGGAGTGCTTGTGCTTTTTGAACACTTTTTCTTTTCTTCTCGCCCGATTTCTGCGCGGATTACCGTTAGTGCGATTTCGGCTGTTATTATCGATCTTGGAATATGTTTTAGTTCGGACCAAGACCTAAAGCGCTTCAAAAAGTGTTCAATAATTACGGACAAGAACCTTAAGCTAGCAGAACTTTTTTTTATTATTGAAAACAAAAACTTTAAATTTTTTAACACTGATTCAACAAATTTAAGCGCTACTACAATTTTTTATTTATTTTTGTTTTTTTTTTTAATTAAACTGTTTTTAAAATAACTTAATCAACATTTCGGTACTATTTTGAACAGCATCGTCGCAGCTGTTTTAGTGAGAGATTCGACTTATTAATAGCCGTAATCATCGAAATTCGGTTTTTCGTGCTGCCAAGTGAACATTTATTTTGTTTTTTATTGCAATCTGCACTATTGTCATGACGTGCGGGAAATGCTTGTCTGTAATTACATCTGACAGCCTCAGATGCTCGGGGATTTGTGGTTTGGAATTACATCCCTCAGATATGGAAATCTCAGCAGCCAAGTATTTTGCCGCTCTTGCTCTTCCTGGCATTCGTTGGCTTTGCCCGAGTTGCGATAAGGCTGCCATTTTGAGCCTTTCTACTAAATTGAGTTCAATGTCGTCTGATATTGATGCTGTGCTTTCCAATCTTAAGGAGCTAAAAGATGAGTTTTCTCAACTTCAGGGACCACAATCATTGGCTGTTGTTGACAATTCAAACCGGATTCAACCAAACTCCAATGTATTAACGCGTAGCATGGCACAGCAGTTAAAGAAAGACGGACATCGTCATCAACGTGGGATTAATCAGAACATTGGCAAAGTTGCTTCTCCCAAGCCTTCAAATAAGCCATCTACTTTGTCTCCGTCCAAAACTGAATGTAATAATTCGACTCCCGCTCCAGCTGAACTTCTTGCTGCGCCTCTGGCTAGCTTGAGTGGTAACTGCCCACTTCGTGTAGTGATACCACCCAAGGCTGTTTTTATTTCTCGACTGGAATACTCGACTACTGAAGATGATGTTCTTCGATACGTCGCTGACAACCTGCGTAATCGTTCTTTTGACAAGGATATTTTCACCTGCTCGAACTTGAAAAAAATCGCTAATCGCCACATTTCATCGTTCAAACTAACAGTTCCGCCAAATTTATTAAATATCATCTTATCACCGGATTTCTGGCCTGCGGATATTCTTGTCAAAGAATTTGTTTACTCCAGAAAAAACTTTCGCACCAACTCTCGCCGGCACCCTCTCACTTAAAATCTTTTGATGGCTCAATGAGAAGTTTTAGTATCTACTGTTAATGGTCTCAGAACTAAAACTTCTCTGCTCAAGTTCAACTCTGAGCTATCATGTTTTGATGTGGTTGCACTTACTGAGACCTGGCTTAATGACTCCTTCATTGACAATGAACTGTTCAACAATTATAACGTTTTTCGCCATGATCGTCATGAGGGTACCTCAGTCACTACTGTTGGAGGTGGCGTCTTGCTTGCGGTAAAAACTGGAATTAAATGCACAAGACTCTACCCTCCGAACTCGTTGAAGTTGGACTTAATGTGATTATCGCTCAAATGCGTTGCTTCGATAATCTACATCATTGTTCTGTATATTCAGCCGAAAAGTACAATCGAGACTTACAAAGACTATCTTCTGTGTATCGAACACATCTCGAACGTTGCGGACTCTAATGATGTTATCATTATACTGGGGGATTTTAACCTTCCGTATCTAAATTGGAATTACTCTGAATCTGAGGATCATCTATTTGCGACTAATGCATCATCTCGCGTTGAATGTGATGTTATCAACCGGCCTTATGGTCTTGATCTTAATCAAATCAACAGTGTTCTTAATGTACGTAAACGAATTCTTGACCTTGTCTTTGTTTCGGATTTGTCAAATACTGCACTTTTACGTTCTGTTTCTCCGCTTGCTCCTGAGGTTCCTGATCATCCAGCTTTAGAAGTTAATTTAATTTTAGAATGTTCTGACCATAGTTTTTCTTGTAAGTCGCATTTTAATTTTCGTAAAACTAACTTCGAAAAATTGCATTCTCTCCTAACTAATGTAGATTGGTCGTTTCTTCTTAATATTAATAATTTAGATGATTCTTTGTCTCGTTTTTATAATATTTTATTTGATTCTTTCCTGTTTTGTGTTCCAATCTCTATAAACAACATCAACTCAGTAAAGCGTGCTCCCTGGTTTGATGAACACCTGTGTCGTTTGAAGCGTGTTAAGAATCGATTGTGGAAAGCTTACTGTAAGAGTAGGTCGTCTGCTTCTTACAATGATTTCTCAATAGCTAGGCTGAATTTTAAACAATACGCGATTTTAGCCTACAACAGGTACATTGAGAAAGTACAAACCGATATTAAGACGGATCCTAAATCTTTATTGGCTTTTATTAATTCCAAACGTAAAAATGATGGTTTTCCGTCGAGCTTATCGTTTGATGGAAACTTTTCTGACGACCCAGATATCATATCTAATTTATTTGCCAACTATTTTGCCCAATCATTTGTCCTGGACGATGGTTCATCGGATTTTGTTGCTTTGTCTAGTTCTTTGCCTTGTCATACAATCCCTCGCTGTAATTTTATAACAATCAGTGATGATACTATTTTCCAGTCCCTTAAGCAGATTAAAATCTCCTATAGTTCGGGACCGGACGGGATTCCCGGTGCCATTTTGTATCACTGTGCTGATGTCTTAAGTCTCCCTATTTCATTGCTGTTTAACAAGTCCCTTGTGTTAGGCGCTTTTCCACACATCTGGAAAAAATCTTTTATTATACCTGTTCATAAGAAGGGTAGCACTATTGACATTAAAAATTATAGACCTATTGCGAAGCTTTCAGCAATTCCTAAAGTTTTCGAATGCATTTTGACTGAAGTAATTTACTTTAATTTTAAATCTTCACTTTCTGCAAAGCAACATGGGTTCCTTAAGGGACGATCAACTGTGACTAATCTTCTCTCCTTTACCAATTTCGTAAACCGCTGTATTGAAAATAAGTCGCAAGTTGACTGTATATATACGGATTTCAGCAAGGCGTTTGATAAATAGTCTCATGAAATTCTACTTCTGAAATTGGATAAATTAGGATTTCCTCCTATACTACTACGCTGGCTTTGCTCATATTTGTCAAATAGAACTCAATCAGTTATATTTCGATCTTGTTTTTCCCTTGATATCATGTCTACGTCCGGTGTGCCACAAGGAAGTCATCTTGGGCCACTACTTTTTATTTTATTTGTAAATGACCTTTCCTTTGTTTTACCGAACACTAACTTACTTTTATATGCTGACGACATTAACATTTTTAAAAAAATTGATATTGAATCTGACTGTTTATCTATGATCTTGTTATCTTTCATAACTGGTGTGTTCGTAACAAGTTATTTTTAAATATTGATAAATGTAATGTATTATCCTTTTCTCGTAAGCTAGCACCTATTTTAGCCTTATACACTTTAAATAATACAGCCCTTAACCGGGTTGATCATATTTGTGATCTAGGTGTTACCTTTGATAGTAAGCTGAGCTTCACCTTGCACTATGCCACTATAGTGAGTAAAGCTAATAAAATGCTTGGCTGCGTACGTCGTTATACTCGTGATTTCAGTGACCCTTACGTACTTAAATCCCTTTTTGTCTCATTGGTAAGACTTATTTTAGAGTATGCTTCCCCTGTTTGGTGTCCATATTATGCTGTCCATATTAATCGTATTGAAGGTGTTTAAAGCGTTTTCTTCGTTTTTCCTTGCGGTTCCTTCTTTGGAATAACCCTGAATCTCTCCCACCTCATTCTGAGCGTTTGAAATTATTATGTTTAGATAATCTGTCCAGACGTCGAGAGGCTATCAATGTTTTGTTCGCTCATGGCTTACTCATAGGTAATATTGATGCTCCCGATCTGCTGTTACTTCTCAATGTCCGTGTACCTGCTAGATCTCTACGGTTTCATGACTTCTTTTATACTGCTTCTCATAGAACTAATTATGGGCAAGGGGAACCTCTTGATGTTGTTTGTAGAGATTTCAACCGTTATTATGAGCTTATCGATTTTAATGTTAGTAAAAATTGTATAAAATCTGCCTTATCTAGTTTTGCTTCATAAATAATGTTTCATTTTATTAATTTCTTCTTTTATATTTTTAATGCTTTATTTGTTTGTAAGTAATTTTTCATTATTTTTATCTATTATATTATTGTTATTCTTTCCATTATTTTATTTTAATTATTCATTAATTCTAATAATTTTATATTTTTTTTTTTTTTATGGTCAGTGGTATTTATAATCTGTCGACTATTGTAAATAAATAAATAAATAAACACACATAAGAGTGACAGTAATCCGATCAGAGCCAAAATCCCAAGCAATCACCCGGAATATTCAATAAATGCTCCATTACCACCCTTAATGAAGAAGGTTACAAATTTTATGACGGAATTTAAGTCTATCTCGTCAAAATTTGAACAAGCCTCAGTTTACATCAAGTTTATTGCTGATTTGTTAACCCGTGTATAGTGTATTTAAAGATCTAGGCCAGCAACGTGAATTCTTTAATTGCGCATGACAGAAGAAAGTCACTTGAAGACACACTTAATCATTTAAATCCCTCAATAGCCCTGATTTCAGAAACGCGTGTGAAACCTAAACATAACATAAGCCTTAAAAACTATAAAATGGCCGAAACGATTTTGGCCGTGGTACTGCTGTTTTTATCAAAGATAATTACACATATTCTACAGTTTCCCTCAATATCTCCATCTGTCAGTTAGCCTTATGAGCAGAAGGAATAATCGGAAATTATTAGCTGGAGTACTTTACATTCCATATGGCTTAGCAAGTCAGATCTAGATAGTCCGGTTAATTTAGCGACATCCTTCTATAGCTACGTATATGGAGGGGAATTCAACGCGCGTCACTAATCCTGGGGAGATTCGCAAACGCATTTCAATAGAGTACATTTTCATTCTTTGAATGGTTCATTTTTAAAGATGGATATAGTTAATGCGAGCGGCACAACTTTTCAGCGTTCATCATCTGTTCTAGATTTATTATTTCAAAAATCAATCAAATTCCTATTAAGACCCTCTATTGGGGCATAGAACAGAAACAACTCTCTTCCACAAGACGCGATCCTGAGCATTGGCCATTAGCTGCTGCCACAACTTGTTTATTCCTCTGGCGTACTGCTCAAATCCTTGCTTCCATGTGGTACATGGCCAACCAAATTGACGTCTTCCTTGAGGATTGTAATCGCGTGCCTATTTCGCGATATTTCACTCTAACTTCCTCAAAGTGTGACCGATCCACTGCCACTTCTACGTTTGAATCTCAATACGTATTTTAGTCTGGCCAGTTGTACTCCAAAGTTCGTCGTTGGAGATCAATTCTGGACAGAATATTCCTAAAAGGCGTCGGAGGCATTGGTTCACGAAAGTTTGTAGCTTCTTAGCTTCTTAGCTACAAACTTTCGTGAACCAATGCCTCCGACGCCTTTTAGGAATATTCTGTCCAGAATTGATCTCCAACGACGAACTTTGGAGTACAACTGGCCAGACTAAAATACGTATTGAGATTCAAACGTAGAAGTGGCAGTGGATCGGTCACACTTTGAGGAAGTTAGAGTGAAATATCGCGAAATAGGCACGCGATTACAATCCTCAAGGAAGACGTCAATTTGGTTGGCCATGTACCACATGGAAGCAAGGATTTGAGCAGTACGCCAGAGGAATAAACAAGTTGTGGCAGCAGCTAATGGCCAATGCTCAGGATCGCGTCTTGTGGAAGAGAGTTGTTTCTGTTCTATGCCCCAATAGAGGGTCTTAATAGGAATTTGATTGATTTTTGAAATAATAAATCTAGAACAGATGATGAACGCTGAAAAGTTGTGCCGCTCGCATTAACTATATCCATCTTTAAAAATGAACCATTCAAAGAATGAAAATGTACTCTATTGAAATGCGTTTGCGAATCTCCCCAGGATTAGTGACGCGCGTTGAATTCCCCTCCATATACGTAGCTATAGAAGGATGTCGCTAAATTAACCGGACTATCTAGATCTGACTTGCTAAGCCATATGGAATGTAAAGTACTCCAGCTAATAATTTCCGATTATTCCTTCTGCTCATAAGGCTAACTGACAGATGGAGATATTGAGGGAAACTGTAGAATATGTGTAATTATCTTTGATAAAAACAGCAGTACCACGGCCAAAATCGTTTCGGCCATTTTATAGTTTTTAAGGCTTATGTTATGTTTAGGTTTCACACGCGTTTCTGAAATCAGGGCTATTGAGGGATTTAAATGATTAAGTGTGTCTTCAAGTGACTTTCTTCTGTCATGCGCAATTAAAGAATTCACGTTGCTGGCCTAGATCTTTAAATACACTATACACGGGTTAACAAATCAGCAATAAACTTGATGTAAACTGAGGCTTGTTCAAATTTTGACGAGATAGACTTAAATTCCGTCATAAAATTTGTAACTTTCCAAAAAACAACTCGTGAGGAAGTGAATTATGAACTATGGATTCTAGTTCTTCAATGCTTATAACGCTACTGTGAGCGTTTTTTAACCTTGCAATTGCTACCGCATTTTCCAAGCTACTCAAAATTTGAAGAATGACATTTAACACCTCGCTTGTTTCGGTCAAAGCCAACTTTAACAAGAGAATGTCATCAATAGGATTTTTAGTTTTCTTTTCGATTTCAAGTAGTTTTGCCATCAACTGTTTTTGGTTTTCCTGAATCATAGTTAAGCTTTTATTATAATTATCTACTATCGAAGTGGTCAATGAAATTTGTTTGTTTAGTGTCACTGCTATATTGTTTTGATTGGTTGTAAGAATACGAATGGGATCGTCGTAACGCTTACCATCATCGGCATCAAGATTTCCGGTTATAATTTCAAATACAGTTCCGACTTCGTCCAAAATTCCTTTTTTGAGTCTTCTTCCAATAAGAGGTGTTATTTTGAATAGCCCGCTATTTCGATAGATATCACTTTTGAAGCTGTCATTTTTTAACATTTGACAAGTAAAAACTACGCCATTAATAAAAATGGAACGATACACGCTTCAACAACGCATTGAAATTATTAAAATTCACAGTATTAAAATTCACTATTCTTGACTGATGAGGCCCATTTCCACCTCGGTGGCTACGTCAACAAGCAAAACTGTCGCATCTGGGGCTCGGAAAACGCAAGAGTTATTGTTGAAAAGCCTCTCCATCCTCAACGTGTGACTGTTTGGTGCGGCTTATGGTCCGGCGGAGTCATTGGACCTTTTTTCGAAAATGAGACTGGAGCAACAGTTCCGGTGAATGGATTGCGCTATCGAGAGATGATTAATGTTTTTTTTATGGCCGGAATTGAATGATATTGATCTGGACAACGTTTACTTTCAACAAGACGGCGCTACGCGCCACACTAGCACCGAAACCATTGATCTTTTACGGGAAAAGTTTCAAAATAACACCTCTCATTGGATAACCCCTTATTTGCATGGTGTGAGTTAAATTTTCCTTTTGCAAGTTTTAATTGAAAAAGCATTAAGTCAAATACATGAGGCAATCCAGTTTCATGGATAATTGGTTTTGCTTTAATAGAAGCTTCTATTTTTTCGTATTGTTTCGAAATATTGATAAGTTCAGTTTCTAGAGGTTCGAGGTCAAAGTAATGAATGAAAGTGTGGTGAGTGGTTATCAATTTGGCGTTCCCTAGTTTGAATGGTAATATACCAGGGTTAGACTCCAAGTTTGTTAATTTAATTTCCTGGCCCGGACATGCTGTCATCAAGGCGAACAGGATCCTGTGAAAGGACGTTTTGATTAGTATGCGGTCTTTTTATTTATTTATTTATTTATATATGTAGACAACTAAAGTCTATTTTACAAAGAAAAATAATAATAATAGAATAAATAACAATCATTCTTAATTCTAAATTAGAAATACATAAAAAAAAACTAAATAACCATTACTACAACTGCAATAATCTAAACAGCAAACAAAGTTGAACCTAGGATTTGCCTTGTTACGGGCGTCTGTTTTATGGTAGGCAAATGTTCCTGGTTCATACTGAAGTGGACATTCTCTATTTTCGTTACGTTTTTCTAAAATTAAATTTTTATGGTTGATTGAGGTGTTTATAAATTTCAGCGGTAGTAGCTTTGTGTTGGTTTATGTAATTGGTGTACAAGTTTTCATTTATGTCGAAAGGGCTATTGAAGTTTAAATGACCGTTTATGACATCAACAGGACGGTGTTTTGTTGTTGAATGTATTGAGTGATTACAACCAAGTATTACGTAAGGCATTTGGTCAAGGATATTTAGATCCTTTTTCGTTTCTTTTATAATTCTTAAGAGTTCGATAAGTGTTGAGTGGAATCTTTCGATAGCACCGTTTGAACTTGGGGTTAAGGGAGTAATATAATGAATTTCTATTTTGTGTAGTTGCGCGAAATCTTTGATAATGTTGTTTCTTAGTTCTGAACCATTGTCGAGAACTAGTAGCTTTGGTGAACCATGGTGGGCCATAAAGGTAATAAAAGTTTGTGTTATATGAATCGCTGTTAATGAAGTTAATGGATAGGCTTCATCGTATTTCGAGAAATTGTCTATTGAAGTAAGGAATTTTTGGATGTGAATAGTAAATGTATTAGCGTAGAGGATTTCAAAAGGTTTACTCGGTGTAGGTGTAAGTTCAAATCTCTGTCTAGGGGGATTACGGTCATATTTCATAGTTTGATATAAAGTGCAATTATTGACAAGTCTTGCAACGCAACTTCCAATATTTGGCCAATAGTATTTTTTTTTAATTTCGTTCTCAGTTTCGATAATCCCGCGATGGTTAGTTCTACTCTCATAAATCAATTTCACAATTCGCTCTTGCGAGTCTGCGGTCTTTACGTCTTACATTACTTTATTGCAAAAAATTAGTTTAAGACATGAATCTCTGAAGGTGTCCTTCAATTGTAGTTTGAAATTGGTTTCTCATTAGCGCTGAAACACTCGTTTCAAGTTCATCATGAGCTCCTGAAGTGACGTCGAAAACACAATAATGGCGTCCAGATATACGAGACATATTTCACCCTATAAGCCTCTCAATATATTGTCCATCACACGTTGAAATGTGGCTGGAGAATTCTTCAAGCCGAAATGCATTCTGAGAAACTCATAATTACCATTCTCGACGTTGAAAGCTGTTTTCTGGACATCGTCGGGATTTATTTCTATTTGGAGGAAGCCACTCGCTAGGTCCAGGGTTGAGAAATAATTGCATTTTCCAAGTTTATCAAGTATGTCGCTAATGTTGGGGATTGGATATCGATCATCAATCGTTTTCTCGTTGAGTTTCCGATAATCAACTACGATACGCCACTTTTTCTCTCCAGAAGCTTGGCCTAATGATATTTTGCTCCAACATTTTTCTTATTTGAAAATTTACTTCGGTCTTATGTACAAAAGGGTAACGATAGTTTTTTTGGTGAATTGGAATTTCATCAGTAGTTCGTATACGATGTTTTATTTGGTTGGTAAAAGTGAGTGAGTTTTTATCGATGTGAAATACATCCGCGTATGTGCTACATAGTGAGAGGATTTCTGACTTTTCTTCCTGATTCATGTGATCAGTTTGAATAAGGTTCACTATTTCAGATTTATCAGGGGATGAATATTAATGAATTAAATATCCATAATTCATTAATATTCATACAATAAAGTTCGCAATTTTCAAGAAGTTTGATTTTAATTGGGTATTACAGTGTAAAGTTAGAGTCCTTAGGCGAACTGTTTCGGAGTTCTACAGTTGCCCATCCATTAGAAGACATTGTCAGAGTCTCAGGGATAAATAAATTTTGAATAGTTTGTTCTGGCACTATAACTTCACCTGATTTATGAGTAATAGGCACCTTGATTAAAGAGAATGTATTTTCCGGTAGTATCTGTCGAAGAGTAATCCAGGATTAGAGTTGAAGTATTCGATTGGAATTTGTGTATTAGGGGTTGAAAAATATGAATTTTTAAAATCGAGTTGTACTTCAAGGGCTTGTAGTAAATGTATTTCCAGCAACCCATCGAATATATTGTGGAATTTATAGGAGTAAAATCTTCAGTTTATGTCTTCGTTAAATTCCTTAAAAGCAGGAATTGTTAATGAAGTAGTATGTTTGGAGGAGGCAAATGAAGTTGATACCATAAAAGGATCGTATTTTTTGAGATTTGGATAATATTTATCCAATATTTCCGTATCCAGAAAGGGTTTTTGTTGAGTGTTAACAGGACCTGTTGGAAAAGTTATATTTCGCTGATTGGAATTTTGAGGTAGGAATCGAGTAGGCTGAAGGATTGCACCAGTAGAGTTTGAACTGGTTTGCTGAGTCTGAAAGGGGCGATAAGAAAAATTCTGAAAATTCGAATGACTTATAGGTTGCGTTTGTCTGTGGGGAAAAGAATAATTTCCATTGTAAGGATTCGGAAAATTTGTACCTTGTAGGCGAATTTGGGGTTTTTTTAGGTTGTTGGCTTTGGTTAGATGTAAAGGGTGTGCGAAGATTTTGCACATTGCCTGCTTGGGTATACCTTGGTCACCTCAATCTAAGAAAATGAAAATTCGTAGAAAGAGGGTTGTGCGAAGGCCTAATAACCCTTCCAGAATAAGTAATAAAAAAAATGTTAAGGAACCTGAATATTAGAAGGCCAAGGTCTGATTTGGGCTGTAGCGCCATTGTAGTAGATTATTCACGGATGAATCGCAATGATTTTCCGATAATTTAAAAATACTATTATTTACGGATGAATCGCAATGATTTCCCGATATAGGAGTATTTTCCAGATCACCGATAATATTATCGATGTTGGTTGTTAAGGAGAGCGATGGACTATTACAGGAGTCTGACATAAAATTTGGCAAAAAGTACTCACGTGGCGATCGGGGATTTGTAATACATTTCACAAAAAAAAAATTTTTTTTTATTTTATTCGTTGCCACAACAATATTTTCTTTGATTTTATTCGTTGCCACTAAAATTTTTCTTTGATTTTATTCGTTTCCACTTAACACAGACGGGATTTTCCTGGATGGATCTACTCCGTTGGCAATCCTATTCGACTGCACTACTTATGTCTATTGATAAAAAGACCGATCGGTTTGAATGTTGAGTCATGACTGAGCTATATTAATATAATTTGTGACACTAAAAAATATGCAAGCAAAGGCAAAAATACTAAGTTGTGGATAAAATGCAAGCTAAGGCAAAAACTACGTTGGACAAAATAATAATTTGTGATAACAAATCATGAGAAACTACGTTATATATGATATGAACTACGTTATGATCGAAATATAATGATGATCATATAACTCGCGACCCAATGAATTTTTCAAAACTTGGGGTATACAGATAAATGCTGAGAAATCGAAGCTTATCTGTTTCAGAAATAGAAGTGGGAATGGACACCGTCTTGCAGTTCATAATAGCAAATCTCTTGCTGGTGTTGGAAGGCCATATCTTCGAGACCGTTAAAAGTAAAGAGCTAGTTTTTGGATGGATTGTTATTTGGGTAAATGAGCTCCGTTATCTAAATTTTGTGAGGTGTCAGGTGGAAAGGGGAGGCAGGGGAGGGAAAGAGTCAAAAACTACACTTGCTTGTATCTCCGCCACGAATGCATATAGGAAGCTTAAAATCAGCATAGGTATAGAGAGGGTTGTGGGACAAACTCTAAAAATAATTTATTTTTTTTATTCATTGGCCGGGGTAAAAACAAATTGCCAGCCGATTTTTTTACAAGTGGTTATATATTCGAAATTACTTAACATAAAAAATTAATATTTTAAGAGCATTAAGATGGCATATAGGTCCACCAGAATCTGCTTAAAGGGAAGCTAATTACTTAAAAATGAATATCTCGACTATCTCTTAAGCTATGTAATTAATATCGTAGGGAGTTATTCTGTTTGCTGAACTCGGATCTCAACTTAATCCTGGAATGAGGCAAGAAAAATGGAGTAGACGCATCCAAAACACAGGTCTGTCATCTATCCTTCAAACGTTATATTTCAGTGAAATATCACAATGTTACCTTTTTTTAACTTAGCACTTTGGAGAATTTCACACTGCTAGGCGTCAAAATAAATGACCACCTATATTGGGCCCGGCATTTCTTTAAAGTTACCCTTGACGCCTTTAAATGTTTAGGTGTTATCTGAAAGTGCAAGAAATATTTCACACCCATCGACATAGCAACCATTTACAAGACTTATTTCATATTCAAAAACGTTTCGACTGATTGGAGACGAAACCATGACGTTTTCTAAGGATTTTCTCGAGCATCGTAGAAATACTCGCCAAGCTAAACGTGCACACGAGTACACGGTTAAACCTTTACCTTTTTGTACGGTGAAATATAGGAAGTCATTCACTAACCGCACGTCAAGATTTTCGAACGATATGCGAAGTAGTTTCTTTCCCAACAAGTACAATCTGCAGTGCTCCAAGAACAATGTCCATCGTCATTTTCATCTCTCTCTACCTTAGTAAGCTTTATTCGGTGCCGTAAAAAAATATAACTGCATGGGAATGGTATATGAATGCGCAAAGGGTGCTGAGTAGGGGACCATGAGAACTCGTGATGTTTTTTGGATACTCGTATGTTTTTTTGATGCAAATAAAAAACTAATACATTATAACACATACATAGGTATCTTCATGTAAAAAAGTATGCGTAAGAAGCTACTCCTATGAAAAACACAAGGTATACGTTTATAACAGCGTATAGCCAGCGGTACACAGCCCTGGTAATAGAGGGTACACGCTTTTTCTAGGAAATGAGCAGAGGGTATACGGCGCATACCCCGTATACCCTAGGACGACAGCCCTGCTTCTTAGCGTTATAAGACTTCTTGGAGCAAGCTTACCATAAAACTCTCTCTCTCTCTCCTTTTTTAGTGTATAATCATGAGTGTGGTACATTTAAGAATTAAAAATTTAAAAAATAAAGAATTAAAAGCAGTCGAATAAAACCTTTCTGAATAAAGTAATTACTTGCTCTTAACAGCAAAATTCACTAAGAGTATCTGTCAATAAATCGCATTATTCAAGCCGGCGGGAAGGTTCTTGAACTATCAACTTCCGCGTTTGATCGCTACATCACTCGCCTGACACTTTCGAAGAGAGCTTCCAAAAAGTGTAAAGTAAGTGCCCATCAACTTTCATTTTCATTTCAACTATAGGTTCGCTTGGAGACAGTCGTACTTCGCACCTCTGAAGATTGAGTGAGGAGGGGATAAATGTAAAAGATGTAATAGCTCTTATATCCGCAATATTCCATTATGTTGCGCTACTACAGCAAAGTGGTACCTGCAAACGCACAGCATGTATGGTACTTATACGTAAGTCATATTCACGTGGAGAACTTTTCGTGATGTTGCTTGTACGTGATAATGGAAATGTGGTTCTCTCTTTTTGTAAATTACTTGTATAATTGCGCTCACAAAGTTGGAGCTTATCTCTGTACCATATAATACATATAAATATTATATATAATATATCAGATTTGTATATATGTATACATCTAAAATATAATATATATCAGATTTTCTTGAGAGCTTCTCATATGAATAATTCCACGCAGAAAAACCTATATCTGTAGTGGTTTGTGATGTTGTACAACATTAAAACAACCATATGACAGTCGTATCCAAACATGAGGGTTCACTGAACTAAACTTAACCGATGTGTAGCTTTTAGTTTATATTTTGTACCGCATTTTTTGGCGTTTTCTACATTGTTACTTATGTAGTATTCTCTATTTCACACAACAGAATGCAAACACCACACATAGGTATATTCTACATATACGTGATAATATTTTTAACCTGTAATTGTATTTCTCAACGAAAGATCAGCTGATTATGATAGGAAGTTGCTAGATGGTCGTGATAGCCGTGAAATGAGAGAATTTTAATCATTCATGTAGTGATGACAGTAAGCAACTTACTGACCAATGCTATGTGTCGCGAAATATTTCCTTGACTGGCGAAAAAACTGGAACACAATCACTTAAAATGTTTCGTTTTTCAACGAGTCGTCGTTTCAATTCAAGGCAGTACTTATATTTCAAAGGAAGAGTGTATCTACCCAAGTAGAGAGTAGTATGAAACGAGAAATCTCTGACTATTAAATGCAATAATATGTTAATATGTTCAATTATTGGCTATAATTTGATAACTGTCAATAACATACAAATAACCCATCGGGTTCAGTAGTGGCATAATGTTTAAGAGGTCACAAACGGTCGACAGGTTTCGCCAAAAGAGCTTATTAATTGCCAAATCATCAACTTCTTCCTAAATTTATCCAATTTCGTGAACTTGAAATTTTTGGCAACTTTCAACCGCTTATCGGCATGTACAATTTTTGTCGGTTTCTTGCCACTATATTTTGCTTGTCGTTGTGATTGCGCTCCTTGTAATAGGACTTCAAGCCAGCCTCTGATGAATATTTTTCTCACAAAACTCCTCGATGTCCCACTTTTATTGACCAAATCCCTATAGAAAGATCTGCATTTGACTTCTGAACTACATTCTTCACTATTTCTTTCCCACGTGTCCTTGATTTTCTGTCAGTTCTTGGGGCTCGATCAACACTATGGGTCTCCTTGAACCAATTTATAATCCGGATCACTCTTCATATCACAGTGTTGGTTCGCCGTTAGATTTTCTGCAAAAAGTGCAAAATTTTCAACGTTGAACGGGGGTTTTTTCACATGCAAACAGCTGCACCGATGGCAAAAAAGGAAGGGTTTTTGCATCGCATCGTTACTGGCGATAAGAAATGTATCCACTACGATAGTCCAAAACGAAAAAAAAATCGTCGGGGTACCACAGTCATGCATCAACATCGACGACCAAGCCCAACATCCATGGCTCGAAAATCATGCTGTGTATTTGGTGGGACCAGTTCGGCGTCGCGTATTATGAGTTGCTGCAACCGGGTGAAACCATCATGGGAGATCACTACAAAACACAATTAATGCGTTTGAGCCGAGCATAGAAGCAGCAACGGCAGGCAGTAATACGAGAAGAGACACGACAAAATGATTTTGCATCACGACAACGCTCAGCCCCATGTCGCTCTTCTTCTTACTCAATGACGCTACAGCCCAAATCGGGCCTTGGCCTCCTGAACTTCAGGTTCCTTAACATTTTCATTATTTATTGCGGACGAGTTGTTAGCTCTACGCACAACCCTCTATCTACGAATTTTTCATTTTCGTAGATTGAGGTAACCATGGTATATTCAAGCAGGTAGTGTGCTTGGAATTATGCGTCGACCGGGATTTGAACTCACAACCTTCGCATTGTAAACCAAACACGCTACCCACTAGACTACACATGTCGCTCACGTTGTGAAAACCTACACTGAAATGGGAAGTCCAACCCCACCCAAACATGACGCATGGCCTGGCTGACCAGAACTTCCATAATCTTACGAAGAAGCCAAAAATTGGGTTGATTCGTGTATCGTCTCAAAAGAAGAGCAGTTTTCTCGACGCAAAGTCCGTATGCTGCCAGACAGATGGAAAATAGTTGTGGCTAGCGATGGCCATTTCTTTGAGTAATAAATATTTAATTTTTTTTTTATTTAATATAGGTAGACAAGTTAAGTCTATTTTACAAAAAATATAATTAAAAACAATCTTAATACTAAGCTTATGAAAAAAAAGTTTTTACCATTACTTACAACAAACATAAGCAATTAAAACCAAAAAAGACTGCATTAAAACTAAGACTTAAATATTATTTACAAATAATGTCTTAAATTTAGTCACTATTTTATCTTTGTAGGTGTTTCTGCTTACAGAACTATTAAAGCAGTCTGAATGCAAATTGAAATTTTTTATGGCGCAAGCAATAGGATCATTCATCAAATATTCGGTAGGATAAGTTTCACTTTTCAAGATCCTGTTGTCTCGAAAATTGAACCTGTGGTCAACAAATATAAAGCGGGAAAGGAGCTCGCTCGAAATCATGTTTGACTTAATCAGATCGAAAGCAAGCGTAGCAGAAGCAAGCTCTCTTCTGCTCTCGAGAGTAGTCATATTGAGCAGAAGTAGCCGACATTTGTAAGAGGGCAACCGGTAGCTACTAAACTGAAGACTTTGTAAAGCAAACAGTAGAAATTGAACTTGTACTCTTTCAATTCTGTACGAGTCGATTTGAGTAGAAGGTGACCAAACAACACATGCATATTCGAGCAGAGGCAACAACAGCGCACAGAAAAGAGTCTGACACAGGTGTGGGTCATTAAGTTCCTTGACTCTCCTCTTTATGAAACCTACCACTATTCGAAATTTTATCTATATGGGATTTAAATGACAACTTAGCGTCAAATATTACTCCAAAATCTTTGATTTGAGAAACACGTTTTAAATTTTCATTGCTAATATTATAGACAAATTGAAAAGTGCCAGACTTTTTTCTGAAAAAGGATATTACTGCACATTTCTTAACATTCAATTGCATAGCGTTATTTAAACACCATTCTGATAAAATATTAATATTGCTTTGCAATATAGTGCAATCTCGATTTGATTCGATGGTTCTGAAGATTTTTAAATCATCAGCATAAAAGGATAACTTGCATTCGTTTAAAAGTAATGGCACGTCATTAATAAAAATTATAAATAGAAGGGGCCCCAATATGCTACCTTGGGGAACGCCAGAGGAGACTGTAGTCAATTTGGATAGATGCGATGAAAATCTAACTTTTTGTGTACGATCCGCCAAGTAAGACTTCAACCACCCCAAGAAAATACCGCTAATTCCATAACGCTCTAACTTGAATGGAAGCAGACCGTGGTCCACTACATCAAAGGTGCTGGAAAAATCTGTATACACAGAATCTACCTGATTACTTTTACCAATTTTTTGCCTAATGAATGTAGAATATTCCAAAAGATTGGAAACAGTTGACTTACCCTTTAGGAAGCCATGTTGGCAAGGATGAATAAAAGGACTTATGGTTTCTATTAGTACTCCCGCAACCAGCTTTTCGAAAATCTTGCCAATAGATGATAAAATGCTTATTCCTCAGTAATGTCAGTATGTCAGATCTATCTCCAGACTTAAAAATAGGTGTTATATGCGCCAATTTGAAACATTTAGGAAAAATAGATTGCTGAAGCGACGCGTTAAACAAAGGAAGCAATAAACGAGGTAAAGTGGAGGCGGTGTTATTCAGGAAAATTGGGGGAATGAGATCAGGTCCAGCACCTTTATGAATATTTATATTAAGCAGTGCAGAAGTTATTTGGTCAATAGTCAGGATCACGCTGGCTAATTTCGGATCCTGAAAAGGTATGTGAGAAAACTTACCAGGATCAAACTTGAAAGGTTCGGTAAGTTTGGAGTCAAAGTGGTTAGCGAAAAAGTTCGCAATTTCTTCAGGATCAGAAGAAGAGCGATCTCCAAATTTCATAGAAGCCGGATAGCCACTTGTACCGCGTTTGTCATTAATGTGTTGCCAAATCAATCAAGCTGTTTACTATTTTAAGGTTATGGTGTTTTATGGCGTCCTTTTCACTAACATCGAATTGTTCGCGCAGATGCAGAAATGCAGTATGATCCTCGACTGATTTAGATTTAGCCCATTTCTTGTAGGATTTTTTACGCTTGTTACGTAATATTCTAAGGCTTTTATCCATATACGGGGGACAAGACAACTTAGTACTAATACGTTTAGGGGTGTGCTTATCTATTATAACTTTTAAAGAGGCAACGAGATTTTCAGCACTTTCATTCACATCAACACTATTATTGACTGAAGATTTTAAATTAGAAATTTCGAGATTTATCATTTCATAGTCGGCGTTGGTAAAATCATAGGTTATGATCTTGTTAGAGTCACTACGAATATTGTGTGTAGAGGAGAAATAATTTAAGCAAAGTATATTGTGGAAAACGCTCGTCTTTTTAGTCAAAGTAGAGGTTGCTTCTTTTAATGAAAAATTTGAAGTAACACTGGTGAAAACAAGATCCAATACATTACCAAATTTATTAGTTTCATCACAAATTTGGAACAAACCCATTGAGTGAATTTCAGATAAAAATGAAATTTGATGTTCATTTATGTTAAGTGGGTCAAAAACGGAATTGAAAATTTCACTGGCCTCCCATTTAACACCACTGAGATTTGCGTCGCCATACAATAAGAATTCATCACCTGGAACGATAGATGAATGAATTAGTGTGATGGATTTCACAAGATCAGCATACTGCTGCTCAGTAGAATCAGGTGGAATGTAGAAACAGACTATTACCAGATTTCTATCCACCATTTGGATTCTACATGCGCAAATCTCAAAAAATGCATTAACGGGCAACTGAACAGCTATGGGATAGCTAGAGAGTCTATTTTTTACAGCAATGAAGACACCACCTCCTCGCTGATCAACCAAGTGCGTCGGTTTAAGTTTATCTTTCCGAAATATAGACCATCCAGAAGGGATTATTTCCGGATCTAAATGAGATTCTAGGAGTCAAGTTTCTGTAATCATTACAATGTCATAGGGACAGTTAGCCAAATCATTACGAAATTGAGGCAGGGAACCTCTCATTCCTGACATATTGTGGAAATAAAAATTTAATTCTTTGACATTGTTAAAAAGATCGGGGTTAGTTCTTACATGCTTAAGATTACACAAATTCCTGCCAAAATTATGATGTAGGTCATGAGGTGAATCAATAATCATAGAAGGGTCCGGAGCCGTATCAACATTCAAATAAGCGAGACCTTTAGGTACGAAAAAATCTGTTATGATCTTCACGACTTCTTTGAAGATCGGAGATATGCCTTGAAGAAATATGCGAGCCAAAAGCTTCGAGATCTTTCTGAACCTGCTTAGGAGAAATATTAAATTGCTCATGAAAGCGTATGTAAATTTGTCGTAAGCTCTTAATGTCAGTTGGAAGTCCTTCTTGTTGAATAGATAGAATAGTACTAGTCCTTGTTTTGCCATTTACGCAGGTCGTGTCAGATTTATTGTGCAGATAAGCGAGATATAGCCGCACATTGTCAAAAATTCGGTGTTCTCTTAGCCGCGACAGCAACTATCTGTTTTCGGAGGATCCCTCTGAGTTTATTGTAAGCTTCACAACTGGTGGAAGAAGAGGGTCAAGGAATGAAGTATTATTAGGACTACTGACTGTAACAACTGGTGTTTCACTCGGAGGTTTGTTGCTTTCGCTAATGTTGACGAGAGAGGGAGTTATGTTAGAAGTATTGGGATACGGGTAAATTATGCCTCCATGCACGAAGTTACCATAAGTCCCAATGGATGGATTTGAAATGGGAAGAGATGTCTCAATACGTTGGGGGACTTTATTTTTTTTGTTGGTGGTTTTGGTTGCAACAAATGATTTTTGAATGATGTTATTGCTCTTGCCGTTAGCGAAATTGACCTGAGATTTATGTTTTATAGTTTTATTTTTAATTTTATTATTATTATTATTCTTACTACTATCATTCTTTTTGAAGTTGTCATAATTACAATGTTTCGTATTATCCTTCCAGTGTCGGATCTCCACGCTATTCCATTTGAAGACATCCGATTTTTGGTTGAAAAATAGCCAGTCGTATTGCACGGGCATCTGCAATTTGAATTTTCTGTATCTGGGCGTAATCCCACTAAGTCGGCGTGCTGGTAAAATCTTGCACGTTTATCGAAAATTGTTCCGTAAGGGTTTTGCACAGCCATGACTCATCCGCGTTTGGAGCTTTTGTAACAAAATAAGACAATGTCTTTGTGTTGCTTTTTTCTTGCCTATTCATGTTATTAAGCTTCTTTATTCTGGCATCCCAATCAGTTTGCGACCACGTTGTATTGAATTTTACCAGTGATTTTTTGGTTGCAACATGAACTTCTCGTGGTAAGTGTACCTTTGGCAGCGAGAAAGTTTTATTTGGTGATACCGAAACTGTATGAATGTGCAAATTATCTTGCGGAGGCTGCGATGTAGAGGGATTTCGTGATTCATCAATGTCTCTGCAAACAAAGCGGGTGACGGCTATTTCACGTTCGAAGTCAACAAGTTTCGACGTAAAATCGTTGGAATGCTTGATTTGGGATCCGGAACCATTATTCAATCGATTCGATAATGATACAAATGATTTGTCGGCCTGGGCAACAAGTAATTTGACTGACTTTATATCATCATGCATATTAATAAGTTTGCTTGTGACAGCATTAACCTCCGAAGATGGAACGATGTCCGTTAATGTAGGCGAACCGTATACCGAGGCGTTATCAGATAGGCTGTTCATGATTGTGGTTAATTTCGAATCAGCTTGTGTCCATTTTTTCGTTAATTTGGATGCATCGTGTTGAATTAAACTGCAACATGAGTGCAGCTTGTCTAGTTGGCATCCATAATAACGCAATTCGTCGATACACTCACTTAAGTTGGATATGTTATCCACAAGATTATTTACTTTATTCGCAGTGAATGTGCAAACACTTTTTAAGTCTTCTAAAGCACTGTTATTTGAGTCGAATTGAGACGAAGTTAGTTTTAAAAGTTTTAGTATGTGACATGGCTTAATAGCACAAATTCCGTCACACGTAATGTTGTTATCATTACTAACAGCCTTAGCACAGACACCACATAACGCGTAAGACGACGATGATAATATAAAAGACATATCGAACAATGAATAGATGTCACTAGAATTGAAAGACACTATTTTTGCACAATAAAGGCTCAAATTTTGAAAAAAACGACGGTTTTGAATTTGTACTCCCAATATTATTCAAGCTTTATTGCAAAACTATATTAGGCGACCCTATAATATAAAGATTCAAACATAACCAAAAGGAAGACAAAAAATCGAGTAACGAAATTGTTTCGGTTTGTTTCTAAATGTTTAAATAGTATTCTACTATGTCAAATTTTACCTTTTCAAATTCACAAAAAAGCTTTAGAACTGGCGTTACCTGGATGAACGGTCTTAAAGAAGGTGAAAGCTTGGTACCAATGCTTTTCAATTTAACACTTGAATATGTTGTTCGGAAATTTCCCGCTGACAAAGGAATAATTTGCTTCAAATTCATGAAAGTTGAACTTCAAATTAACAAAAACAAAGCAAACTATATGCATTAAACTAGGAAAAGACGCCAATCAGATAAAATACTACAGTAGGAGACTTTAACGAAAAAAAACGTAAACAACTTTGTAAACCTAGTAGCAAACTTAGCGAAGAACTGAAGTGAATCTATAGAGACAAAAAGAATAAACATACAGAACTTACAATAATAATAAAAAAAACCAAAAAAGGACTACGATTGCGCGTAAAGCCCACTCATGCGACAATCTAGAAAATAAATTAGAAATTTTCGTGATCTTAAAAAGTTTTGTATGGTGAGTGGTCAAAGGGATGACAACATTGAACTAATTTGTTTCACATCACGTTTTTCTGCGTCTAAAGTTCGTTTTTTAGTGTTATTGTTTATGAATTAATTTGCAAAGGCTTGTGACTTTTTCTCGGTAGTTTGTTCTCCGTCTTGTTTGTTTGACCCGCTTTGAATCCTTTTATTATTAAGTAGATTGATTGTTGCCGTATGTTAAAATAAAGTAATTTAGGTGGTTGGATGGGTATAGATAGGGTAGTCATCTGATCTACGTCATTGGACGACAGAGTTTTAACTATAATATACACATCAATTCCGCTCATCATACCTCCACGTGGTAGCCACCGGGTACTGATCTTGTCCATATGTACTTCACTTGCTGAGCTGATAAGTGCGAGTGTTTACAACTCATCCTCGGCAAAATAAGAATTGTTTCAAAACCTGAAGCACAGCATCGGACTGGATTGAATCAACGGCAACGGCCACGCAAATGAAAAATGGACTATTCCTTCAAATCTTGGAACATGTGATCCCTTCACTTGCAAGTGATAGACCTTCTCCTACACGAAATTTCATAGAAATTCTATAATACGTCGTCTAAGAAGCACAGAGTTTTGAATATGATTTATACAATCAATTCAAAAATTATTAACATCCGCCCAATCTTTCTATCCCCCACCATAAAAGATTCAAATTTACATAAATAATCGCATGAAATACTGATTAAATGTGTTGGAGCTATAAATAATGTACAACAGCCCTGACCTAGAACCCTCATTCACTTAGTCTTCTATATTCACCCAAATCTGCATATGGACTTTCCCACGCATCGTAAAATTATTCCATGAATAAAACAGTTTCGCCAGAATTCCTGGCAGACATTTTTCTCCGAGCGTTATATCTTAGCGTTACCAACTTTAGAGCCTCCCTTCGGTGGATAACAGTACTGGTTACATTATTATTTTTATACTCTAGATGAAATCTGAGAGTATTATGAGCTTGCTCTAAAGTTTGTAACGCTAAGAAATAAGGCTCGGACAAAAAAAATAAATGATACAGAAGTTCACATAATCACCCAAAAATCTCAAAACCGGATGTCCGTCCGTTCGCTCTTTTTAAGAGATGACAATTTTATGATATTCTTAGTTATTTCTGAAAGAATCACTGAAATTCCTTCTCCCACCACCTTCCATACAAACTGCACATTTTGACTAAATCTAATACAATAATTTTCTCAATTCCTATTCAATTATTGGAGTTAACATTTTGTGCAAAACATTTTTATACTCTAGATGAAATCTGAGAGTATATTGTGTTTGCCTTACCGTTTGTAACGCTAAGAAATAACGCTCGCACAGAGCCTCCCAGGGTACAGAAATATTTGATGTCGCTCAAAAACCTCGATTCTAAGTGACCGTCTGTCTGTCCATCTGTTCGTATGAGCGTCTGTCTACAGCATAACTCTCGAAACCTTTGAGCTATAGTGCTAAAAATTTTTGCGTGTTATTTTAGCAAAAAAGTAACTTTAACTTCGTGAATGGGCTACATCCCCCACTCCTTCTACCCCCTCCCATACAAATTTTATGAAATTTCGAAATATTAAGAAATTGATTTTTCTTTGAAACTATTTAATCTATCGACTTGAAATTTAGGTCAAAGTATTAAGATGTAGATGTCATTAATATCACGAAATATTGATCCGATCCCCTCACTCCTTCTACCCCCTCCCATACAAATGGACAATTTTTAAAAATACATATTTTCGATTTTCATTGAAACTAGTTAAGCTGAAAAAACGGAATTTTGCCAGAATTAATTCTACTATAATTTCAATTAGTTTTAAAAAGAATTATCAACTTCACCTCACTCCTTCTACCCCCTCCCATACAAATTTCACGACATTTTGAAATTTAAATTAAATAATTTGTCTTCGAAACTGTTAAATCTATCAACTTGATATTTTGCATAAAGTAAAAAAATAGAAATATCAACAACACGAAAAAAAATTGTATTGATCCGTACACTCCTTCTACCCCCTCCCATACAAATGCATAATTTTAGTTAAATGCATTATATCAATTTCCATTAGAACTAGTAAAGGTACAAACTTAAAATTTTGCCAGAATCTGTTTTTTAATAATTTAATAAATGCTAGGAAAAATTATCAGCTTCGCTGCACTCCCATATAAATATCTGTATTATAAATTCAAGAAAAGCATTTCTCCTTCGAAAATATGAGAGATATCGACTTTGAAATTGAATCAAAGCATATGGTGATAAGGATGATGATAAGCAGTTTCAAAATCAACTTGAGCGCTCCACTTCCTCTGCCACCTCCCATGCAAATGCCCCAATTTCAAGAAAACTATGTCCAATTTCTTTAAAAGTAATGAAACCAAAAACTTTAAATTCAGCAAAAAATATTTTGTATGCAATGTTCGGTGTCATATCCGAAAAATGCGAACCTCCCCCTCTACTTCTACCACCTCCCATGCCAAAGTTTCTATTCACTGTTCGAAAGAATTTGAAATGACATATTTTCCAGTATATTAAAGTCATTCCCATTTCATCTAGAGTATCATATGATTGAGCTTTACTCCCAATCATAATTCCGTTATGTTTATAGCTACTTTAGTATGATGGGAAAAAAATTAGTTGCTATCACCCCTTCTACCCCGCAAGGGGGTAGTTGTAGTATGAGGTTTTACCAATTCCTGCAACTATCTTTGGAGTTAGCGACTCCACGGACCTGAGCTAACTATCCCCCTCTGGGATGGGGGCTGTAGAATTCACCCACAGCCAGTCCTGCTTGCCCTAAAAATTGCAAATGGACACTCACTGGATCATGGGCTTATCACCCGTGATCTTAAGACCTAAATGATACGAGAAACGGATACATCGCCTCGGATACGGACTGATTCTACGGTAACGACTTTTGGCATTCGAAAACGGACTATGATTGGCTTCTGGAACGTTCGAACATTGAATGACGGGGGAAGAGCTGGGGTTACTCGGTCCTTGCACCGCCAATCGGTGATCGACCGTGAAATGAAGCACTATAACATCCAAATCTTGGGCTTGAGCGAGGTCAGGTGGACAGGATCAGGAGAAGAACGAACCCCTAGCGGAAACACTATTCTGTACATTGGCCCTGAAAGTGAAGCCAGAAATGGCGTGGCGTTCGTCCTTACGCCGAGAGCGAGAAACAGTCTCATTAGCTGGGAACCAATCTCGGATAGGATTATCGTCGTCAGGCTCAGGACCAGTGTCAGAAACGTCACAATTCTGCAGTGCTACGCACCAACTAATACCGCAATATCTGGTGACAAAGAGGAGTTTTATAGCCAACTGAGTGCCACCTTCGAACGTGTTCCAAGAGGTGATATTATTATCATCTCGGGAGATATGAACGCCCAGGTTGGATCAGACAACACTGGACTAGAACACGTCATGGGGAGGCATGGTGACCCTTGGGTCGACCCTTCACGACCTTGGATTAAGAGACCCGAAAACGGCGAATTATTTGTGGAGTTCTGTAGTACTCGGCAAATGGTCATCGGAGGGACCCTTTTTCCACACAAGAGTCATCATAAAACATCTTGGGTTTCCCCTGATGGTGTTACTCAGAACCAGATCGACCATTTGGCTATAAGTCGCCGATGGAGAAGATGTCTCCTCGATGTGCGAGCGAAACGTGGAGCTGACGTGGGGAGCGATCACCACTTGATGGTTGCCTGCTTGAGATTGTGTACAGCAGCTATCCGACGACCACAAATTCTTCAAATGAAGCGCAAGCTTAATGTGGATAAACTCAGAGATCCCAACAAAAAACGCGAATACACCACCATTCTACGCGAAAAGTCATCCACAATGGGTGAACATGAAATGCGCACACTGGACGCCAATTGGGAGGCAACCAGAAACACTTTTCTAACTAGTGCTGAAGAATCTGTGGGATATGCGCAAAGCGGTGAGAAACCCTGGATGTCACAAGACACATGGGACAAGGTTGGCAATCGGAAAAAAGCCAAATTGGCAATCATCGCTCAACCCGATGTCAACCAACGAACGCCCGACTTGAGGCAGTACTACCGCGATGCTCATATACAGCTTAAAAAGGCTGTTAGACGCGACAAGAGAAAGGCCATTGAAGATCTGGCAAACAAGGCAGAATCTGCGGCTTACCTTGGGGATATGGGTTCACTATTTAAAATCATGAAACAATTGACGAACAGGAATTTCACCGCCAACCACCTGGTGAGAGATGTCAACGGAACTCTCCTTAATATGAGTGAACACCAGTTGCGACGATGGAAGGAATACTTCTCTGATATTTTAAACATCTTGTCAGATGAAGATATTCCGGAAACAGAACAACTTCCAAACATCCAACCGCAACAATCCTCTATTAGGGACGATCTTCCAGATAAGGAAGAGATAGTTTCCGCCATTGGGTCAATGGCGGGAAGGAAAGCTCCAGGTATAGACGGACTACCAACCGAACTCCTCAAAGCGGACCCGGAAATAACAGCCGATATACTCCTCCCACTCTTCACTAAGGTGTGGAATGAAGGAAGATATCCGACTGAATGGAAGGAGGGCGTCATTGTGAAAATTCCGAAGAAGGGCGACCTTCGGGATTGTGGCAATTGGCGTGGTATATGTCTACTTACTGCCGTATCAAAAATTATGGCTAAGGTAATTCTCAATAGGATTAGTGATGTCGTCGAGAGCACTCTCGAAGTTTATCAGGCTGGATTCCGTAAAGGGTCGTCTTGTACCGACCACACAAATACCCTACGGATAATATTAGAGCAGTCAGCCGAAATGGGTTTGCCACTACATCTCATGTTTGTGGACTTCGAGAAGGCTTTCGACAGCGTTAAGCGAGATTACATATGGAATGCTTTGCGTAGGAGAGGTATTCCAGATAAGGTCATAGCTATGATTAAAGAATCCTACGAAGATGCAAGGTGTCGCGTCTTGCATAGAGGAGAGCTGTCCAAGAACTTTACTGTGCGAACGGGTGTCAGACAAAGCTGCATATTATCACCAGCCCTGTTTCTGGTGGTAATAAATGACATCTTGAAAGCTGCACTGGAAGGTGGGGAAGGTAAAGGTCTTCAATGGAGACTATTTAACATCTTAAGTCACCTTGATTATGCTGATGACGTGTGTTTGCTTGCACATACCCGTTCAGACTTAGAGTCAAATGTTCGCTCGTTGCATTCTAAATGCAAAGAGGCGGGACTGAAAATAAATGTGCGTAAAGCCAAGTACATGCACATGGGTTCGAACGCAAGCACACCGATTGTTCTTAATGGACAGGATGTGGAGAGGTGCAAGATTTTTGCTATCTCGGAAGCATTGTCAGCATGGACGGCGGAGCCGAAAAGGATGTTGAGGCTCGGCTAAATAAAGCTCGTCAGGCCTTCGGTATCCTTTCCCCTTTCTGGAGGTTAAGAGAGATCTCCCTTCGCACGAAGCTGCGAGTTTTTGACGCATGCGTCAAATCCGTGTTTTTATATGGTTGTACTACGTGGAAAGTGACCGTTCGACTTACCAAGAAACTACAGACTTTCGTAAACCAATGCCTCCGACGCATTTTAGGAATATTCTGGCCAGAAGTGATCTCCAACGACGAACTTTGGAGTACAACTCGCCAGACTAAAATAGGTATTGAGATTCAACGGCGAAAGTGGCAGTGGATCGGTCATACTTTGAGGAAACCAGAGCAAAACATCGCAAAACAGGCTCTGGATTATAACCCTCAAGGAAGACGTCGGGTTGGTCGACCATGTAACACATGGAAGCGAGCAGTTGAGCAGGAGGCCAGAGGAATAAACAAGTCCTGGCAACAGCTTAAAGCCGATGCTCAGGATCGCGCCTTGTGGAAGAGAGTTGTTTCTGTCCTATGCCCCTATAGGGGGTCTTAACAGGAATTTGATTGATTGACCCCTTCTACCACTCCCCATACAAAATTTCTTGGGATCAAAAAATATTTTATTTCATCTAGAGTATCGTAAGATTGCGCTTTACGTGCAATCGTAGCCCTGTTATGTTTTCTTAATGAACATTAAATGGAAATTGAATTCAATCTCAATTTTAAACATAAAAGAATTATGATTAAAGGCCAATCACATGAATCTTTATATGAAATAGGAAAGAGTTTATTATACCGGAAAATATCAAAGTCTTTTGAGTTGCAAATAGTGACTTTTGTATTGTAGGTGGGAGAAGTAGAGGGGAAGGTTTGTAATTTTCGTATGAGATACCGATCGTGGCATGTTTCGTGCTGAATTTAAGGTTTTTATTATTTTCTAAGAAATTGAACACAGTTTTTCCAGAAACTGGGACATTCGTATGCGAGGTGACAGAGAAAGAGCAGGGTTGTAGTACGTTTTGAAACTGCTTATCAACATCCTTATGACCATGCTTGTTTCAATTTGAAAGTCATATGTCCGAAGGAGAAATACTTTTCTAGAATTTCTTAAACAAAAATTTGTATGGAAGGTGGTAGAAGGAATGAAGCGAAGTTCATATTCCACTTTTTCTAGTTTCATCAATCAAAAACGATTGAATGCATTTACCAAAATTGTCCATTTGTATGCGAGGAGGTACAAGGAGTACTCGAATCAAAACCAAATTTTTCGATATCAATGATATTTTTAATAGTATATTTTCTCAACATTTAAAGTTGATAGCTTTGATGGTTTTGAAGAAAAATAATTTAACTGAAATTCCGAAACTTCGTGAAATATATGTATGGGACGGGGTAGAAAGGGATAGGTGAGGTTGATAGTTTTTCCAAAAAAGATTGCAAATGTAATAAAATTAATTATGACAAAAATAAACTGCCAACAAGTCGGGCGCAAGTTGAAGATGCATGGAAAGTTAATATTCAAGTTAGAGTGGTTAAGGAAGACTAAGTGGAATCCTCCTTTCACAAGTGGGAACTCCTTTAGGGCAGGGCTGCTATCAATTTAACACTTACATGCGAATACGATCAATAGCGCCTATACATGTAATCACTATTTCATTCGTTTATGCAAGTTTGGGTTCTTATGAGGAAGAGGGGAGGGATGATATTAAGGGTGGGTGGATGTCAATAATTTTTCTGTTGATTGCTTTAATTACGTCCAATATTCTCTGTATGGAATATCGGTTTCATAGACGAAGTTGCATAGAATTTTCATAAAATTCGGTGTGTTTTACATTCACGAAACCAGTCATTTGTGTGGGAGGGGGTAGAGGAGGCAAAGCAAATGTAAAATTTGTGATACAGTTTTATTTCATTTCTCTTATAAGGTGCTCGTACTGAATTTCAAGTTCGTAGCTTTTAATTTATTGGTTAGCAGTTGATTTATTGAAATTGGTCGAAATCATACTTTTATATGGGAATATGGGAAGGAATAGAAGGGCAAGCGGGATCTCAAAACTATTGACGCAGTTCCGTTTCAAATTCCGTTTCAGAAATGGTAAAAAAAATAATTTTGTATGGGAGGGGGTAGAAGTTTTAAAGGTATTCAACCAGTTAATATTTCATTCTTTTAGAGATTTTTTATAAATAGATTTCGCATATTTTCAAGTTTCTACCTTAATATTTCATTCAAAAATTTTTAGTATATGTGTTTTTTTGATTGCACATGAAACACCTTGTGCATGTTAGACCAGGGGAGTCGATGCATAGCAATTGTTGAATTTTTATTATTTTTACTTTATAATTTTAATAATAAACTATTGTGATCGACTTGAAAAAAAAAAATTCGCTACCCTGAAATTTTGTTTTTTCGCGTTTCATGACTAAAATAGACTAAAAAATGCAAAAAAAAAATCCGTCTGTCTGTACGCCGTCCTCCTTACGCCGGTGTGTACGCTCAAGGCACATTAACTCCCAAACCCTTCAAGATAGAAAGTCCATTTTCGGAAGGATTGTAGATAGTTGCGGATCTCAGGCGGACACCCATTTTGAAGGGTGTAAGTGTTCAGGGGGAGGAAGGGGGAGCACTTAAACCGAAAATTACGAATTCAAATATCTCAATCATGGTTACAGCTAGGAAGCTAAAAATAGATATACACATAGAGGAATTGGTGGGACAACTTTTAAAATTAATTTAATTTTTTCATCGAAAATTTTGAATGATTTTTTTAGGACTCTGGTAAGAGATACAAAGTTTAAATTTTTCATGTGGATACATCTATTTATTATACATACAGAAAAAATAATAAAAATTCTGTTATTGTTATGCACCGACCGCCCTGGTCTAACGTGCACAAGGTGTTTCATTTGCAATGAGAAAACATATAAACTGAAAATTTTTGAATGAAATTTTAAGGTAGAAACTTTAAAATTTGCGAAATTCATTTAAAAAAAACTCTCTAAGAGAATGAATTAACTGGTCGAATACCTTCCAAACTACCCCCTTCCATACAAAATTATTTTTTTGACCATTTTTAACAAATCAAATATCACCTAAAATTTAAAAGCTATCAATTTGCAATTTTGCAGAAAAGCTTAAGCTTTCGAAATGGTTGAAACGGAACTGCGTCAAATAGTATTGAGATCGCACGTGCCCTTCTACCTCCTCCCATACAAAAGTATCATTTCGACCAATTTCAATAAATCAACTGCTAACCAACAAATTAAAAGCTACGAACTTGAAATTTTGTACGAGAACCTTACAAAAGAAATGAAATAAAACTGCATCACAAATCTTACATGTCCCTTACCTCCTCTACCACCTCACATACGAATGATTGGTTTCGTGAATGTATAATGCACCACATTTTATGAAAATTTTATGCAACTTCGTCTTTGAAACTTGACATTCTACACAGAAAATATTGGACGTAATTGAAGCAATCAATTGAAAAATTATTGACATACAACCACCCTTAATATCACCCCTCCCTCATGAAAACCCAAATTTGCATAAACGAATGAAATATTGATTAAATGTACTGGAGCTATTGATCGTATTCGCAATTAAGTGTTAAATTGGCAGCATCCCTGCCCTATAGAGGGTTCCGCTTAGTCGTCCCTAACCACTTTAACTTGTATATTGACTTTCCATGCATCTTTAATTTGTCTCAAAAATAATAAAGTTGCGTCCAACTTGTTGGCAGTTTATTTATGTACAAGTGGGTGTATCTACGTGGAAAATTTAAACTTTGTATCTTTCACCAGAGCCCTAAAGAAATCACTTTCGACATTTTTCTTACCACCTTCCTCTACTTACACCTCCCGACGTAAAATTATCAAAATTAAAAACTATGTAGTTCTACAATTTGACAAAATTTGAATTTGATATCTGCACTCAGTTTCGAGATATAATGGTTTGAAATTTTGGAAAGTGCAATGCTCTCCATTTTCCCACACTACTACTTTGTCCAATGTTATATTTTTTTCGTATTTCCCTAACATAGCTTAATATAAAGTCCAAGTTTCAATTACATAGCTTAATAAATAGCCAAGATATTGATTTTCAAGTGTTTTTCTTGGTACGCCTCTTGATTCTCCCTCTTACTATAATTAGCCTCTATCTAAGCTGACTCTAGTGGATATATATGCCACCTTAATGGGCTCAAAATTTTTATGGTAAGTAATTTCGAAGATAAAATCATTTGAAAAAATAAATTCGGCCGACAATTGGTTCTTAGCCCCCCCCTTTTTGCACCCCAATGGATAAAAAAATTAAATTATTTTTAAAAGTTGTCCCATAAATTTCTCTATACGTATGTTAATTTTTAGGTTCCTAGCTGTAACCATGATTGAGATATTTGAATTCGTAATTTTCGGTTTAAGCGCTCCATCGCCTCCTCCTGAATCCATCCCCAAAATGGGTGTCCGCCTGAAATCCGCAACTATCTACACTCCCACAAAATTGAACTTTCTATCTTGAAGGGCTTGGAAGTTGTACACACCGGCGGACGGCGTACAAACAGGTGGATTTTTTTAGGCTACTTTAGTCATGAAATGAAAAAAAACAAAATTTCAGGGTAGCAAATTTTTTTTCTTTTTCCAAGTCGATCACGATACTTTATTATTAAAATAATAATGTCATTGATTCTTTTAGCTCTGCTAGAGGCAATGAAAACCAAAAAAAAAGCATTTTTGAAAATTGTGCATTTGTATGGGAGGGGGAAAAAGGATTAAAGGGATCAGAGGAATAATTTTTGAGGTTAATGATATTAACATCATTATATCATGCAATAATTTTCACGTCAATAGCTGAAATGGTTTTCGAAGAAAAATCAATTTCGTTAAATTTCGAAATTTCATGAAATTTTAATGGGAGGGGTAGAAGGAGTGAGGCAATGTTAAGTTCACGAACTTAAAGTTACTTTTTTGCTGAAAATGACATATGACAAATTTCAGCACGATATGTCAAAGCTTTCAAGAGTTATTTTGTATACAGAGAGACGAATAGACAGTCACTCGGAATCGAGGTTTTCGAGCGACAACAAATATTTCTGTACCCTTAACGACAATGTACGAGCATTATTTCTTAGCATTACAAACGACAAGGAAAACACAATATGCTCTCATATTTCATCTAAAGCATAAAAAGTGGACCATTTTACTTTATTATTCTAATAATAAAGTATTGTGATCGACGCAGAAAAAAAATACTATCCTGAAATTTTGTTTTTCCAAGATTCATGACTAAATTAACTTCATATCTCCTAGACCGTTGAAGATAGAATATTTATTTTTGGGTCGATTATTGATTGAGCAAGGGAGCTCCATTACCTAAACTTCGTGTCAGGTGGATGGAAGAGACGGAAAGAGGGAAAGAGTAAAAACTACACTTGCTAGTATCTCCACTACGAATGCAGATATAAAGCTGAAAATCAAAATAGATATCGATATAGATATAGTGTTGTGGGACAAACTCTGAAAATAATGAAATTTTTTTATCCATTGGGGTCTCAAATAATTATATCTTCGGAACAACTTGATGCAAAAAATTCATATCTTAGGACCAATTAGGAAGCATACAGTACCGCTATAATCAACTAAAATTGAGTTTAATATATATAAGGAAAAAGCCAGAGGGTGAGTATTTCAAAAATGGTGCACTTTTCAAAATTTCAAATTGTTAAAATCATCCACTTGATATAAATAAAGAAAAAATATTAATTTGAGCCAAAACTGCTATACACCAATGGTGGGTCTAAACCTGTACTAAGTGTTTCACGTGTAATAAATAAAACACAAAAACTTAAAATTTTTGATTGCAAATTTAATCTACAAATTTGATTTGTAAAATTTATTTAAAAAAATTTTTAAACAATCCAGATATTATAATAACTCTTTAAGTACCTTTAAAACTTCTACTTCCTTCCATACAAAAGTATTTTTTCAACCATTTTTAAGAAATCAATTATCAACCATTAAAAGCTATCAACTTCAAATTTTGTACGAACACTTTTAAAAATATTTGAAATAAAAATGTATCAAAAGTTTTGAAATCCTCCCTATCCTTCCAATCCCTCCCGTGAAAAAGTATGATTTCTACCAAGTTTAATAAATCAACTTGTAGCCAACAAATTTAAAGCGACAAACTTAAAATCTTGTCTGAACACCTTCCAAAACAATCGAAATAATACTGTATCACAATTTTACGATTCCCTCAACTCCACCACTCTCTCCTGTATACAAGTATGGTTTCAAGAATCTATACATATAAATATAATTGTAGTGTCTGTCTGTTATTTGCTTATAAATGGATATAAGTTATTTTTTTGAGTTATTTTAGCAAAAACTAAGCGTAAAACACATTTTAGAAATTTTTGTCTGTCTGTCTGTCCGGCCGCTTTTCACGCACAAACGGCTAAACCGATTGTAATAAAACTTGCACAGTTTGTTAGGTGGCCATCGGAATGAAATCTGCTTTTGGTTTCATTTCACTCCCCTCATGCCTTCTACCCCCTCCCATACAAAGCGACTCATTTTCAAAATATATATTAATTAAATTTTATTGGAAACTATAAAAGCTATTAATTTGGAATATATTACTTCTGTTATAAATGCAGTCTTTTGGTATATAAATTCTTTGAGTTTCCTCACTCCTTTCACCACCTCCCATACAAACTACACTTTTTCATGAATCACTTTACACCAAATTTCTCAGTACGTGTAACTGTCATCGAGCTAAAATGTTGTATTAAACCCTTAATTAACATTATTATTAATAACGGGAAAAAATTATCCGATTAGCTTCACTCCTTCTACCCCCTCCCATACAATGTGACACAGTTCCACGACTTCACAAGAATTTGATTTTCTTGAAAAGTCTGATCTGAAATTTAAAATATATCAATTGCATGATGATTATAGTTGTTTTTCAAAAATTCACCAAAACCCCCTTCTCTTTCCACCACCTCCCATATAAACCGCACTTTTTCATAAAATACTCTCAACGAATTTTCTCAGTACATTTAAATTTCATCGAGGTAAAAATTTGAACTTAATCCTTAATTAGCATAATTATTAATATCGGGAAAAAATTAACCGAGTAGCTTCACTCCTTCTACCCCCTCCCATACAATGAGACACATTCCACGACTATAAAACAATTCGATTTTCTTGAAAAGTGTGAATGATACAGATCTGAAATTTAAAGTGTATCAATTGCATGATAGTTATAGTTGTTTCTCGGAAAATCACCAAAAACCCTCCACTCCTTCTACCACCTCCCATACAAATTGCACAATTTCATTAAATTCAATGCACTAAGTTTCTCAGTACCTACTTAATTTTTATACTCTAGATGAAATCTGAGAGTATTATAAGTTTGCTCTAAGGTTTGTAACGCTAAGAAATAAGGCTTGGAGAAAAAAATGAATGATGAAGTTAATGTTATCACTCAAAAATCTCAAAACCGGATGTCCGTCTGTCCGTCTGTCCGTCCGTCTGTTCGCTCTCTAGCTTGAGAACGCGTTGAGCTAGATTGTTCAAATTTTTTACAGGTCGTTTTTGACAAAAAAGTAAAATCAAGTTCGTGAACGGGCCAAATAGCTCCACCCCTTCTACCCCCTCCCATACAAAATGACACAATTGCGCAATTTGACAATTAAAGGATTTGCTCAAAAAGTATAAAAGCTATTGGCCTGAAATTTGGAATATATTACTTTTATGATAATACCAATCTACCGTATAAAAATTATGCGTGTCCTTCCCCTCGTTCTACCACCTCCCATACAAACTGTACTTGTCATGAATTACTCTAAGCCAATTTACTCAGTGCGTATAAAATTTAGCGGGCTGAAATTGTGCACTAAATATTTATTTAAAATTTTTAGTAAGGCGAAAAAAAATTAGACGATTAGCTTCGCTCCTTCTACCCCCTCCCATTCAAAATGACGCAAATTCGCAATTTAACAATAAATTAATTTACTCGAAAAGTATAAAATCTATTAGTCTGAGTTTTGGGATATATTACTTTCATAATGATTTAAATTTACAGTAGAAAAATTAATTGCGTCCTCCCTCTCCTTCCACCCCTCCCATACAAACTACACTTTTTCATGAAATGCGCTAAGACGATTTTCTCAGAACATATAACATTTATAGAGCTCAGATTTCGTAAGAAATACTTAATTAGTATTATCACTAAGATCAGAAAAAATATTTGATTAGCTTCACTGCTTCTACCCCCTCCCATACAATATGACACAGTTTCACAACTCCACAAAAAATCGATTTTCTTGAAAAGTATGAATGGTACCAATCTGAAATTTAAAGGTTGTCAATTTTATAATATTCCAAGTTATTTCGTAAAAAAATCACTAAAATCCCCCCACTCTTTCTACCACCTCCCATACAAACTGCACATTTTCACTAAATCTAACTCACTAATTTTCTCAGTCCCCATTCAATTTCTGGAGTGAGCATTTTGTATAAAACATTTTTTAGCTACTTTAGCATGAAGGGGAAAAAATTGTTTCAATGCTATCACCCCTTCTAACACTCCCCATCAAAAATTTCTTGGGATGACATCTAGAGTATCGTAAGACTGCGCTTTATGCGCAATCGTAGCCCTGTTATGTTTGAAGCTTAAATTTGGTACAAAACATTTTTATAGCTACTCTAGCATGATGTGAAACAAATTAGTTCAGTGCTGTCACTCCCCATACAAAATTTCTTAACACCGCGAAAATTTCGATTTCATCTATACATAATATCGTATGATTGGGCTTTACGCACAATCGTAGTCCTGTTATGTTTTTAAGCTTAATGTTATTTTTTTTTAATTTAAATAACACTAGCTACAATTATTCACATGTCCTTAACGCTCTTCAACACGTATATGATCTCGAATCACTGGTTTGATTTGATCACGAGCCTGTCCTGTGGAGTATCATGCTTTCACTCTTAATAATTTATGGTTCTGATTCCAACAATATACAAACCATTTTCTTCAAAGAGCCATTAAAGTAAGCAGATTATATATCCCACATAATGTATTACTAACTACAATCTCAAAAATTGCTTATTATTGCTATTTTTACGCGGACGAAGTAGCGGGCGTTTGCTAGTATTAAATTTACCGAATTCAAGAATTTACGTAGTCTACTCAACTAACATTCTATACTGCGAACATGATTCAAGCAATCAATTAAAGCATTATTAACAGCAACCCACCCCTTATAACGCCCCTCCCTCCCATACAAAACCAAACTTGCATGAATAATCGAATAAAATATTGATACTACATACTGGAGCTCTTGATCGTTATTCCTACCCTCACTCACTTAGTCTTCCCTATCCAAACTAACCTGCATATTGACTTTCCACGTATCCTCAACTTGTCCCAAGAATAAAATAGTTGCGCCTAACTTGCTGGCAATTGTTTTGAAATGCTCCCCATTTTCCCACACTACTATTATGACCAAATGTATTAGGTTGTTGCAGATGAAATGGCGACTTTGATAGTGAAATTTCAAAGAACTTTAACTCTTATAAAACTTAATTTTATTAACCAAAATAGGTACCAGCAGATGTAATACACTTCTCCCAACGAGATGCAAGTGCACTTATGCCAATTTCGTATAAGTCGGACTTTCTAGACTGAAGAAATTCCTCGAACGCATTTTTGATGGCTGCTTCATTGTTAAATTGTTTCTCTGCCAAAAAATGATCAATATGTTCAAAAAAGTGGTAATCGGTTGGCGACAGGTCTGGTGAATATGGTGGATGAGGAAGAGTCTCATACTGTAACCCGTTTAATTTTTTGAAGGTTATTCTTGATACATGAGGCCGTGCGTTGTAATGAAGCAATATAGCTCCATCTCTGTTGATCAATCTAGGCCGCTGAATGCGGAATTTCTGTTGCATTTCATTGACTTGGTTATAATACTTCTCTGCATTAATGGTTTCACTACGTTGCAAAAAGAAACAGTGAATAACGCCAGTTGCAGACCACCATTATCTTCTTCGGATGAAGATTTTGTTTCGGTATGTGTTTCGAGGCCTCATCAGCATCTAGACATTATGCACATCATCACCAATTGTCATACAATATCAACTTTTCATCACATGTCACTATTCTGTTCAGAAACGGATTGCTTCTGTTCCGGACGAGTAAAGAACTGCAAATTCCCATTCGACGCGTCATGTTTTGCTCAGTAAGCTCATACGGAACCCACTTATCAAGCTTTTTGGCTTTTCCAAGCTGTTGCAAGTGCCGGAAAACTATCGAATAGTAAGCGCTCAGTTTCTCTGCAATGTCTCTTACAGTTTGGCGTGAGTCATACTCCACTAGTAAACGCAGCTCGTCGTTGTCTATCGATGGTTTTGGGTGACCACCTGGCTCACTTTGAAGGGTCATATCTCAATCAATCAATAAAATTCCTGTTAAGAACCCCTATAGGGGCATAGGACAGAAACAATTCTCTTCCACAAGGTGCGATCCTGAGCATCAGCCTTAAGTTGTTGCCAAGACTTGTTTATTCCTCTGGCCTCCTGCTCAACTGCTCGCTTCCATGTGTTACATGGTCGACCAACCTGACGTCTTCCTTGAGGATTATAATCCAGAGCCTGTTTGGCGATGTTTCGCTCTGGTTTCCTCAAAGTATGACCGATCCACTGCCACTTCCGCCTTTGAATCTCAGTACTTATTTTGGTCTGGCCAGTTGTACTCCAAAGTTCGTCGTTGGAGATCACTTCTGGCCAGAATATTCCTAAAATGCGCCGGAAGCATTGGTCTACGAAAGTCTGTAGTTTCTTGGTAAGTCGAACGGTCACTTCCCACATAGTACAACCATACAACAATACGGATTTGACGCATGCGTCAAAAACTCGCAGCTTCGTGCGAAGGGAGATCTCTCTTAACCTCCAGAACGGGGAAAGGATACCGAAGGCCTGACGAGCTTTATTTATACGAGCCTCAACATACTTTTCGATGTTGACAATGCTTCCAAGAGCAAAAATCTAGCACTTCTTCCACATCCTGTCCGTTAAGAACAATCGATGTGCTTGCGTCCGAACCCATGTGCATGTACTTGGTTTTACGCATATTTATTTTCAGTTCCACCTCTTTGCATTTAGAATGCGACGAGCGAAAATTTGACTCTAAGTCCGAACGGTTATATGCAAGCAAACACACGTCATCAGCATAATCAAGGTGACTTAAGATGTTGAACAGTCTCCATTGAAGACCTTTACCTTCATCACCTTCCAGTTCAGCTGTCAAGATGTCATTTATTACAACCAGAAACACGGCTGGTGATAATATGCAGCCTTGTCTGACACCCGTTCGCACAGAGAAGCTCTCGGACAGCTCTCCTCTATACAAGACGCGACACCTTGGATCATCGTAGGATTCTTTAATCATAGCTATGACCTTATCTGGAATACCTGTCCTACGCAAAGTATTCCATATGTAATCTCGCTTAACGCTATCAAAAGCCTTCTCTAAGTCCACAAACATGAGATGTAGTGGCGAACCCATTTCGGCTGACTGCTCTAATATTATCCGTAGGGTATTTTTGTGGTCGGAACAAGACGAATCTTTACGAAATCCAGCCTGATAAGCTTCGAGAGTGCTCTCGACGACATCACTAATCCTATTGAGAATTACCTTAGCCATAATTTTTGATACGGCAGTAAGTAGACATATACCACGCCAATTGCCACAATCCCGAAGGTCGCCCTTCTTCGAAATTTTTACAATGACGCCCTCCTTCCATTCTGTCGGATATCTTCCTTCATTCCACACCTTAGTGAAGAGTATATCGGCTGTTATTTCCGGGTCCGCTTTGAGAAGTTCGGTTGGTAGTCCGTCTATACCTCGAGATTTCCTTCCCGCCATTGACCGAATGGCGGAAACTATCTCTTCCTTATCTGGGGGATCGTCTCTAATAGAGGATTGTTGCGGTTGGATGTTTGGTAGTTGTTCTGTTTCTGGAATATCTTCCTCTGACAAGATGTTTAAAATATCAGAGAAGTAATCCTTCCATCGCCGTAACTGATTTTCACTCATATTAAGGAGAGTTCCGTTGACATCTCTCACCAAGTGTTTGGCGGTGAAATTCCGTCAACTGTTTCATGATTTTGAATAGTGAACCCATATCCCCAAGGTAAGCCGCAGATTCTGCCTTGTTTGCCAGATCTTCAGTGGCCATTCTCTTGTCGCGTCTAACAGCCTTCTTACGCTGTATATGAGCATCGCGGTACTTCTGCTTCAGGTCGGGCGTTCGTTGGTTGACATCGGGTTGAGAGAAAATTGCCAATTTGGCATTTTTCCGATTGCCAACCGTGTCCCATGTGTCTGGCGACATCCAGGGTTTCTCACCGCTTTGCACATATCCCACAGATTCTTCAGCACGCTCTTGTGTGGAAAAAGGGTCCCTCCGATGACCATTTGCCGAGTACTACAAAACTCCACAAATAATTCGCCGTTTTCGGATCTCTTAATCCAAGGTCGTGACGCGTCGACTTAAGGGTCACCATGCCTCCCCATGACGTGTTCTAGTCCAGTGTTGTCTGATCCAACCTGGGTGCTTATATCTCCTGAGATGATAATAATATCACCTCTTGGAACACGTTCGAAGGTAGTACTCAGTTGGCTATAAAACTTTTCTTTGTCACCAGATGTTGCAGTATTAGTTGGTGCGTAGCACTGCAGAATTGTGACATTTCTGACACTGGTCCTGAGCCTGACGACGATAATCCTATCCGAGATTGGTTCTCAGCTAATGAGACTGTTTCTCGCTCTCGGTGTAAGGACAAACGTCACACCACTTTTGGCTTCACTTTCAGGGCCACTGTACAAAATAGTGTTTCCGCTAGGGGTTCGTTCTTCTCCTGATCCTGTCCACCTGACCTTGCTCAAGCCCAAGATTTGGATGTTATAGTTCTCCATTTCACGGTCGATCACCGATTGGCGGTGCAAGGACCGATAACCCCAGCTCTTCCCCCATCATTCAATGTTCGAACGTTCCAGAAGCCAATCATAGTCCGTTTTCGAATGCCAAAAGTCATTACCGTAGAATCAGTCCGTATCCGAGGCGATGTATCCGTTTCTCGTATCAGTTAGGTCTTATGATCATGGGTGATAAGCCCATGATCCAGTGAGTGTCCATTTGCCATTTTTAGGGCAAGCAGGACTGGCTGTGGGTGAACTCTACAGCCCCCATCCCACAGGGAGATAGTTGGCACAGGTCCGTGGAGTCGCTAGTCTCCAAAGATAGTTACAGGAATTAGTAAAACCTCATCCTACAACTATCCGCTTGCTCGTCATATCTCTTGATCGGAATTTTTCGAACCATCGCTGTGTGGTTCGTTCGCTTACTGTGTTAGCTCCAAGTGCCCTGTTTATGTTTTTGGTTGCCTCCCTTGCGTTGTGGCCAAGTTTGAACTCGTAACAAAAAAGTAACCGTTTTTGACTCGATTCCATGTTTTTTTATTTTTTTTCTCTCCGATCTTAATGAAGTCCAAAACTGAAATGATTCCATAACCAAACGTAGGAGTATTTATACTTCTATATTCATTACTACCAAAGCCACCTGGCGGCAGTTTGAGACATGAAAATCGCAACTAACTTCTCATCTTCGCGAAAGTCGCCATTTCATTTGCAACAACATAATAATATTTTTCTCATGTTTCACTTTGATATTTCAAAATTTTTTTTTGGTAAGCAGGTAGGACTGTCCTTAATTATTATCTCGAAAATTAGAACGGTCTGTTAATCAGTTTGTTTACAGCAGCTGGTTGAATCGGCATACCTCAGTAGTCCACGGCGATTTTTACAATGGATAAAAATATGGAACAAAAACTCGCCTCAAATTTTCTATTTCCAACCAAATTTCGTGAGTGGAATCATTGCGAATGTTGGAAAAGGCTCACAGTGATTCAATAAAATTAAAAGCACGAGCCTACGAGTGGTAAAGTGCCTATGAGGACGGTCAAGAGATCATTGATGACAAGCCTCGTTCTGGAAGACCTTCCACCTTTGCAACTGATGAAAACATTCAAAAAGAGAAGGGAATGGTGCTCGAAAATCATCCTGCCAGTGTTAAGGAGATACCAGGAGAGTTTGATATCTCTCGCGAGTCCGTTCGTTGGATTTTGGTGGACACTTTGGCCATGAATCGCGTCCTTGCTCGACTCATTCTAATAAAGCAGGATTTTCTTAAAAAAAAAAAAATACCGTAAACAGGTCGCTTTGTATATGCTTGATCGTGCGAATTATGATCCCATATTCATGAAGCGCATCATTACTGGCGATGATGACATCAGTCTATGAGTTTGACATGCAAACCAGTCAACAATCATCGGGATGGAGAAAAAAAAATGAGCCGAAACCGAAAAAAACCACGCCAAAGCCTCTTAAAAATCAACACAATACTCATTGTTTTTTTCGATATTCGAGGTTTGACTCATCATAAGTCCATTCCAGAGTGACAGATGGTCAATAAGGAGTGCTATTTGACTGTATTGAAGCACTTGCGTAAGCACATCCGTAAAAAACAAATGGAATTATGGAAGGAGAATTCATGGATTTTCCGCGATGAAAATGTGCCATCGCATTAAGCCTCAATCGTGACCGAATTTAAGGCCAAAAAAGCAACAAATTGCATCAATCAACCACCGTATTCACCAGATTTAGTCTCGTGTGACTTTTTCCTATCCTCGAAACTGAAATTACCGCTCCGTGGAACCCGTTTTCAGTCGATCGATGACATAAAACCGAAATCGCTGTGGACTACGGAGGTGTACAGTTTCAACCAGCTGCTGCAAACAAACTGATTAACAGACCGCGCTAATTTTTGGAATAATAACTATATGGGCAGGTAGGACTGCTTATCAAAAAGAACTTTGAAATATTATTTCCCAGAGTAATTTTAATAACAAAGTCTCTATACTTTTTTGTCACAGCTTTTTGCATTTACTAATTCCGACGATATAATTATTTGTTAAAAAAAATTTTGCTGACCATTTGTTTTAGCTCCCCACTGGATACATAAACTATTATATTCAAATACTACATAAACTATTATATTCAAATACTAGCGATCGCCCGCGACTTTGTCCGCGGAAGAATCGCAAAATAAGCAATTTTTGCGAATGTAGTTAGTAATATGTACATTATGTGAGATATATAATCTGTTTAGTTTAATGACTCTTTAAACACAATGGTTTGTATTTTGTTGGAATCACAACCATTAATTATTAAAAATGAAACCACAATACTCGCATTTGTATGGGACAGGCTCGTGATCAAATCAATCCCGTGATTTGAGATCATATAAGTGTGCGTTAAGGACATGCGAATATTTGTAGCTTGTATTAATTAAAAGAAAAGACCAAATAAAATAACGTTAAGCTTAAAACCATAACAGGACTACGATTGTGCGTAAAACCCAAGCATACGATACTATAGATAAAATCGAAATTTTTGTGATCTTAAAAAATTTTGTATGGAGAGTGGTAGAAAGGGTGACAGTACTGAACTAATTTATTTCACATCATGCAAGAGTAGCTATAAAAATGTTTTGTACCAAATTTAAGCTTGAAAAATTGAATAAGTACTGAGAAACTTAATGCATTGGATTCAATGAAATTGTGCAATTTGTATGGGAGGTGGTAGAAGGAGTGCGGGGTTTTTGGTGATTTTTCGACAAACAAACTATAATCATAATTAAATTGATATATTTTAAATATTAGATCAATAACGTTCACACTTTTGAGGAAAATCGAATTTTTGGAAAGTTGTGGAATTGTGTCACATTGTATGGGAGGGGGTGAAAGGAGTGAAGCTAATCGGTTAATTTTTTCCCGATAATAATAATAATGCCAATTAAAGATTTGGTACAACACTTTAGCTCGATGAAAGTTACACGTACTGAGAAAATAGTGTATAGTATTTCATGAAAAAGTGCAGTTTGTATGGGAGGTGGGGTAAGGAGTGGGGAAATTTAAAAACCTTGTCTACTAAAAGATTGCATTTGTAATGGAAATAATATATTCTAGGTTTCAATTCAATAACTTTTATAGTTTCCAAGAAAACTTGATTAATATATATTTCTGAAAATGAGTTACTTTGTATGGTAGGGGGTAGAAGGCATAAGTGACATAAAACCAAAAGCAGATTACATCTCATAGCATACCTAATAAACTGTAAAAGCTTCGTTACAATCAGTTCAGCTGTTTTTGCGTGAAAGCCGGACAGACAGAGAAGAATTTTAAAAACGCGTGTTTCTGCTTAGTTATTGCTAAAATAAAGCAAAAAAATAGCTTATAGCCTTTCTAAGCAAATAAGAGACAGACGCTACAATTATATTTATATAGATTGAGTTCCAGATCTCTATTTGCATTCGTATTGGAGATATTAGCAATTGTATTTTTTTCCTCTTACCCTCCACCCGCATCCTCCTTCCATCTGACACTCTCCAAAATTTACATAATGGAGCTCACTTGATCTATAATCTACCCAAAAATGAACTTTCTATCTTTAACGATCTCGGAGATATAAGTCCCTACGTACGGTGCTGCGTACGGACACAGCCCAATTTAGTCATGAAACGAAAAAAAAATTCAAGGTTGCGATTTTTTTTATATTTGTATATCGATCACAATTCTTTATTATTAGAATAATAAAGTAATATTATAAATATTATTTGTAAATTGTAGATTTCAGATAAACTTTATACAACCTTAGAAATAGAGGCGGTGGTAGAATGGATTAGAATTGTTTAATTGATAGACCCGGATATAATATCTAATTTATTTGCCGACTACTTTGCCCAAATATTTATCCTGGACGATGGTTCATCGGATTTTGATGCTTTGTCCAGATCATTGCCTTGATATAATATCCCTCGCTGTAATTTTATAACGATCAGTGATGATACTATTTCTTCCTTAAGCAGATTAAAATCTCATATAGTTCGGAACCGGACGGGACTCCCAGTGCCATTTTGTATCGCGGTACTGATGTCTTAAGTCTCCCTATTTCATTGCTGTTTAACAAGTTCCTTGTGTTTGGCGTTTTTCCACACATCTGGAAAAAAAAATTTATTATACCTGTTCATAAAAAGGGTAACAATGTTGGCATTAAAAATTATAGACCTATTGCGAAGCTTTCAGCAATTCCGATTTCAAACGCATTTTGACTGACTTCAATTTTAAATCTTCACTTTCTACTAAGCAACATGGGTTCCTTAAGGGACGATCAACTGTGACTAATCTTCTATCCTTTACCAATTTCGTAAACAGCTGTATTGAAAATAAATCTCAAGTTGACTGTATATATACGGATTTCAGCAAGACGTTCGATAAATTGTCTCATGAAGTTCTACTTCTGAAATTAGATAAATTTGGATTTTCTCCTGTACTACTTCGCTGGATTTGCTCATATTTGTTAAATAGAACTCAATCAGTTATTTTTAAATCTTGTTTTCCCATGAAGTCATGTCTACATCTGGTGTACCACAAGGGAGTCATCTTGGGCCACTTCTTTTTATTTTATTTGTAAATGACCTTTCCTTTATTTTAATGAAGACTAACTAACTTTTATATGCTGACGGTATTAAAATATTTAAAAGAAATTGATAGTGAAACTGACTGTTTATCTCTGTAACGTGATCTTGATATCTTTCATGACTGGTGTGTTCGTAACAAGTTATTTTTAAATATTGATAACTGTAATGTCTTATCCTTCTCTCGTAAACTTACACCTATTTTAACCTCATACATTTTAAATAATACTGGCTTGAACCGGGTTGGTCATACTAGTGGTCTTGATGTTATCTTTGATTGTAAGGTGAGCTTCACCTTGCACTATGACACTATAGTGAGTAAGGCTGATAAAATGCTTGGCTGCGTATGTCGTTATACTCGTGATTTCACTGACCCTTACGTACTTAAATCCCTTTTTGTCCCATTGGTAAGACCTATTTTAGAGTATGCTTCCCCTGTTTGGTGTCCTCATTATGCTGTCCATATTAATTAAATTACGTACTTAGATCCCTTTTTGTCTCATTGGTAAGACCTATTTAAGAGTATGCTTCCCCTGTTTGGTGTCCTCATTATGCTGTCCATATTAAGGTGTTCAAAAGCATTTTCTTCGTTTTTCCTTGCGGTTCCTTCCTTGGAATAATCCTGAATCTCTCCCATCTTATTCTGAGCGTTTGAAATTGTTGTGTTTAGATAATCTGTCTAGATGTCGAGAGATAATCTGTCTAGACGTCGAGAGGTCATCAATGTTTTGTTCGCTCATGGCTTACTCATGGGTAGTATTGATGCTCCCGATGTGCTGTTACTTTTCAATGTCTGTGTACCTGCTAGATCTCTACGGTTTCATGACTTCTTTTATACTGCTCTCACAGAGCTAATTATGAGCAAGGGGGGGGGACCTCTTGATGTTGTTTGCAGAGAATTCAAACGTTATTATTATGGATTAATATGCGTATGCATATCGATTTTAATGTTAAAATTGTATAAAATCGGCCTTATCTACTTTTGTGTCGTAAATAATGTAGCATTTTATTGATTCTTCTTTTCTATTTTTATTGCTTTATTTGTTTGTAAATATTTTTTATTTTTCTCTATTATAGTATTGCTATTCTTTCCATTCTTTTTTTTATTATTGTAATTATTCATTAATTCCAATTTTAATTTGTATTTGTATGGTCAGTGGTATATTATAACCTGTCGACTATTGTAAGTAAATAAATAAATAGACTGCATTGCGTTCAAAATCGTAAGCTCGTAAGCATTCCAAAAAATTTGATGTAGCCTACTTTCATGCTGTCATACATTGGAAGGCGGTAGAAGGTTTGGTGGAATCGTAAAATAAACTGCCAACAAGTCGGGCGAAACTTTATTATTCTTGGGAAAAGTTACGGATGAGTGGAAAGTCAATATGCAGGAGTTCTTGGGCAGGGCTGTTGTCAATTTAATAATATTTCATTCGTTTCTGCAAGTTTGGGTTCTTATGAGAGGTAATAGTAAGGATGAGTGGATGCTAAAAGTTTTTTAATTGATTGCTTGAATCACGTCCAATATTCTCTGTATAGAATGTGTTTCATAGATGAAGTTGCATAGAATTTTCATAAAATTCGGTGAATTTTACATTCACGAAACCGAACATTTGTATGGGAGGGGGTAGAGAAGGTAGAGAAATCGTAATATTTGATATGCAGTTTTATTTCGTTTTTCTTGTAAGGTACTTGTACAAAATTTCACGTTCGTAGCTTTTAGTTTGTTGTTTATTAGTTGATTTAATGAAATTGGTCGAAATCATAGTTTTGTATGGGAGGGGGTAGAAGGACAAGTGCGATCTCAAAACTTTTGACGTAATTTTATTTCAACTATTTTTAAAAGTTTTTGCGCAAAATTTGAATTTGATAGCTTTTAATGTGTGGCTTCCGTGGCGTAGTGGGCAGCGTGCTTGCTTCTCAGTTCGATTCTCACTCCAGACAGGGAATTTTTTTAACCGCAAATTTTTCAGTTGCTACTGGTGATAAAAAAAATTTTTTCGCAATAAAATGGGGAAACGGTATAAAAGTGAAACAGTTCCACTTCAAGAAGGCCAAGATACTCAGTAGATGGTTTCTGTTCGCTTTCTATCATTCAGTCCCCGATAAAATCTGCAAATATTTGTCAGTAAGCAGCCAGTAAAACTGAACAATATACCAGCTTCTCCACTCGCTACGGTCGTTCTCACTGCCCTTCCCCAACCTTCCCAATCCCATTCCTTCCCTCCATGACTGTGTTTGTGCATTGCACATAAAGGCCGAAATTGCCTATAACACAGGTCATTCTGTAAAAAAAAAAAAAAATAGTTAGGTGATAATTGATTTCTTGAAAATGGTCGAAAAAAATAATTTTGTATGGGAGGGGGTAGAAGTTTTGAAGGTTTTCAACCAGTTAATATTTTGTATATTTAGAAATTATGTTTAAATGCCTTTCGCAAATTTTCAAGTTTCTACCTTAAAACTTCACTCAAAAATTTTCAGTTTATGTGTTTTTTTTCAATGCACATGAAACACCTTGTGCACGTTAGACCGTTATTTCAACATGTTATATTTTTACTCTAGATGGAATCTGAGAGTATATTGTGTTTGCCTTACCGTTTGTAACGCTAAGAAATAATTATCGCACAGAGCCGCCAAGGGTACAGAAATATTTGTTGTCGCTGAAAAACCTCGATTCCGAGTTGCTGTCTGTCCGCCTGTCCGTCTGTCCGTCTGTCTACAGCATAACTCTCGAAAGCTTTGAGCTATAGTGCTAAAAATTTGTACGTGTCATTTTCAGCAAAAAAGAAACTTTAAGTTCGTGAATGGGCTATATCCCCCCACTCCTTCTACCCCCTCCCATACAAATTTCATGAAATTTCGAAATATTAAGAAATTGATTTTCCTTTGAAACTATTTAAGCCATTGACTTGAAACTTAGGTCAAAGTATTACGATATCGATATCATTAACATCATTGAATATTGACCTGATCCCCTTACTCCTTCTAACCCCTCCCATACAAATGGACAATTTTGAAAAATACATATTTTCGATTTTTATTGAAACTAGTAAAGCTAAAAAAACTAAATTTTGTCAGAATTAATTTTACTATAATTGCAATTCATTTTAGAAATAATTATTAACTTCACCTCACTCCTTCTACCCCCTCCCATACGAATTTCGCGAAATTTTAAAATTTAAATTAAATCATTTTTCTTCGAAACAGTTAAAGCTATCAACTTGATATTTTGTATGAAGTATACAAATAGAAATATTATTAATACCAAAAAAATTTGTTTTCATCCGTACACTCCTTCTATCCCCTCCCATACAAATTCATAATTTTTGTTAAATGCATTTTATCGATTTCCATTCAAACTAGAAAAAGTACAAACTTCAAAATTTTCCAGAATTTCTTTCTTAATAATTAAATAAGTGTGAGGAAAAATTAGCAAATCAGCTTCACTCCTTCCACCACCTCCCATACAAATATCTGTGTTATAAATTCAAGAAAAGCATTTCTCCCTCAAGTATGTGAGAGCTATCGACTTTGAAATTGAATCAATGCATGGTGATAAGGATGCTAATAAGCAGTTTCAAAATCATCTTAAACGCTCCACTTCCTCTGCCACCTTCCATACAAATACCCCAATTTCAGGAAAACTATGACCAATTTCTTTAAAAATAACGAAAACTAAAAACTTTAAATTCAGCAAAAAACATCTTGCATGCCATGTTCGGTGTAATATACGAGTAATACAAAACTCCCCCTCTACTTCTACCACCTCCTATGCAAAAGTCTCTAGAGATGAGATGACATATTTTTCGGTATATTAAAGTCATTTCCATCTCATCTAGAGTATCATATGATTGGGCTTTAAGCCCAATCATAATTCTGTTATTTTTTTTTTTATATTTTCCTAGTAAAACTTAATATACGTTTTAAGTCTTAATTACATAGCTTAAGAGATAGTTGAGATATTCATTTTTAAGTGTTTTTCTTCGCACCCCCCGTGACCCTTCCTCTTACAATAATTAGCCACTCTCTAAGCTGATTCCAATGGAGCTATATGCCACCTAAATGGTCTCAAAATATAAATTTTTTACAATAAGTAATTTTGAAGATATAATCATTTGAAAAAACAATCCGGCCGACAATTTGTTTTTAGCCCCCCCTTTTCGGACGCCAATGGATAAAAAAATTAAATTATTTTTAAAGTTTGTCCCACAACCTTCTCTATATCTTTACTGATTTTCAACTTCCTATCTCCATTCGTGGTGGAGATATTAGCGAGTGTAGTTTTCGACTTTTTCCCTACTCCCGCCTTCTCCTTCCACCTAACACCACCCAAAATTTAGGAAATAGAGTCCACTTACCCATTTAACAATCCACCCAAATACGAACATTCTACCTTTAACGGTTTCGGAGATATGAGTCCATATGTACGGCGGACGGCGTACAGCGGGACGGATTTTTTTTTTTGCATTCTTAGGCTAATTTAGTCATGAAACGCGAAAAAAACAAATTCAGGGTAGCAAATTTTTTTTTTCCTGTGTCAATCACAATACTTTATTATTAGAATAATAAAGTAATTGGTAGCGCAGTTTTTGAACGACCACCACTTGCATCCACTACTATGTCTTATTGTATGTTCCAAACAATGAAGAAGAAAATAAGGAGCTGAAAATCGTCGACATAAATGAAGCAAAAATGGATTCCATAGGCATTGAAATCTATATGTATGTGTGAGCAGTGACGTCGTTAGACCGTGTTATCAGTTTTTTGTGTTTACATGAAAGAAAAAAAATTAATTTACTGATTTTTGAAATACTTCATTTTTACCAAACTTTTGTTATAGTAATGTAAAATAAACTCGAATTTTATACAACACCGAAATGTACAATGATTAAAAAATAAACTACCAACAAGTTGGGCGCAATTTCATTATTCTTGGAAAAAATTGAGGATGCGTGAAAAGTCAATATGCAGGTTAGAGTGATTAGGGAAGACAAAGTAAAATAGGGTTCTTGGGCAGAGCTGTTGTTAATTTAACACTTAATTGCGAATACGATCAATAGTCCCACCATATTTAATAAATATACATATATCTTTTTTTATAATTTGGGGAACAAGTGAGAGAGCCGCAGCCTTCCCGACGTATTGCGCGTTTATTGCCCCTATACCCTACCATAACTTAATGGCTTTGGCTAATTTAAATATCTTTAATGGAGCCATGTTGGCTAGATCATCGGTAGAAAGGAAGCGTTTTCCGAGAAGATTATGTCTTTTCCTACCTACTGCTTCACAGTGACATAGGATGTGCTCTGTCGTTTTTGAGTCTTCGAGACATCTGCGGAATATGCCGGTTTCAGCTAAACCCATATTTTTGAGGTGGTAGTTTACTCCACTGTGCCCGTCATTAGGCCGATCAGAGTACTAACATTACTCTTGCCGAATTTTAGAATATCCTCCACTTTGGTTTTTTATAGTAGGATTAGTTTTTTTGAGATTGATAAACCTGGAAGTCTTTTCCAGCAAATATTATGCTCTTGTTCAACCCTCTTTCTAAGTATAGAGTTAAAGTGCCTTTCTCGTTTTCCGCAGAATGGCTCTAGTCTAGTAAAATTTGTTTCTGTGCCGTTTTTTGCAAAGCCTCTTCATTTTCCTCAATTCCCATGTATCTTTGTACATACGTTAAGGTTGCGCCGTTTCTTTTTTTCCAGGATGATTAGGCTTTCAAGGTAGTCGCAAACTATCCTCGATCCGTGTTTACTGGATGCTAGGGCTTTGAGAACCGCCTGACTATCCGACAGGATATAAATAGATTTGTTGCGATGAGCTCTTCTCATATAAAAATATATCTCTTGGATGCATAGCTCCATAACAAATAGTTCAGCCTGGAAGATTGTGGCTTCCTTGGCGAGTAGTTTTCAAACCGAGAAGTTAGGACTTTCAAATCTGGCTCCAGTCTCGTCCGAGGTTTGCGAGTCATCTGTATACCAAATAGTTGATTCCTCGTCTATTTCAGGTAGCAAGGATTGCCAGTCCTTGAGTTCTCTGATTACAACTTTGAAGGGGGTTTCAAAGTTGAATTTTGTCGACATAGCGTCCGATAGTGTGGAGGTTAGAACCTCTATTTTTGGGTCGTTCAAGATTTTAAGGTGACCTCTAAAATCGACTGATTTGTATTTGGTTTCCCTCTGTATGCGTAACACGCCATTGATAGCCTCCTTTTTTATTTGGAGATGTTTCGGAGGGATGCTTAGGAGAATTTTCATTGCCGCCGTAGGACAGGTTTTCATTGCTCCTGTGATACCAAGACAAGCTATTCTTTCGATTTTTTTAGCGTAGGCTGTGATTTTCGTTATAAAATTTTAGGCCACCATATCTTTAATCCGTATGGTACCATTGGGAGAATGGTTGTTCTGTGACATACATACATAGCAGATAGTACCCCTCCTTGGAGACAATCCCTATAACTCTGTGCAGTCAATGTACTATCACCTAGATTCGTGGCTGTCATTCGACTCTTTAGCATGGTGTGTACCCATTTTATCGTGGCCGTTTTCAAACCCTTTTTCCTAGTTGCCGCTATTATGGCTTCACGGGGAGTATTCCTTCTATATCTAGGAATGCGCAAAGGGCAAAGTCCTTATAGTCTTTTGCCTTTTCGATTTGTCCTACCAAACCATTAAGGGTTGACTCTGTTGATTTGCCTTTTTGGTAAGCATGTTGATTATTGACAGACCCTGGTAGGCCCAGTTCTTATCTGAATGTCCACTAACTTCTCCATCGTTTTGATAAGTAAGGTAAGGCTCATAGACGATTCCCTGCCTTCGGTGCAAATTTAACCTCCGCTTACCTCCAGGTTTTTGGGATGTATCCCCATACAAAGCTGGAGTTAAGGATTCTTATCATTATTGACATTAGGATACCTAACCCCTTCTGCAGTAATGTGGGGAATATTCGATCTACTCCGGCTGATTTGTAGGCTTAATGGTGTTGATCGCCCATTTGATCTTCTTCAAGACTCTTTTTTTAACTATTTTAGAATTTGGTTATATTGATTAAGAGACTCTCTGTATTCGTCCCAGTTCCCAAAGGTTTTTGCTCTATTGAACAATTTCCTAGTTTCCCTGCTTGTGGAGCTCCTCGTTCCACCAAGGTGATTGCTTGGCCCTTTTTTTTGTGTCGAACAGGATATCTTTGTTCGTAAGCATTTCACTTTATTATTTTAATAATAAAGTATTGTGATCGACTTGAAAAAAAAAATTTTGCTATCCGGAAATTTTGTTTTTTCGCGTTTCATGATTAAAATAGCATAAAAATGCAAAAAAAAAACGTCGGTCTGTACGCCGGTGTGTACGCTCAGCGCACATTAACTCCCAAACCCTTCAAGATAGAAAGTTCGTTTTTGAGGGCGGACACCCATTTTGGATGGTGTAAGGTTTCAGGGGGAGGCGGGGGAAGCACTTAAACCGAAAACTAAGAATTCAAATATCTCAAACATGGTTACAGCTAGGAAACTAAAAATCGATATACAAATAAAAGGGCTTGTGGGACAACTTTTAAAATTAATTTAATTTTTCTATCCATTGTGATGCAAAAAGGGGGCTAAAAACTAATTGTCGGCCGAATTTTTTTTTCAAATGATTATATCTTCAAAATTACTTAGCATAATTTGAGGCTTCCGTGACGTAGTGGGCAGCGTTCTTGCTTTTCATTCAATAGATCGTGGGTTCGATCGACAGACAAGGGGATTTTTTTTAAGCGCGAATTTTTCAGATGCTACTGGCGATGAAATATTATTCGAAATAAAATGGGCAAACGATGTATAAGTGAAACAGTTCCACTTCAAGATGGCCTAGATACTCAGTAGATGGTTTCTGTTCGCTTTCTATCATTCAGTTCCCCATATCATCTGCAAATATTTGTCAGTACCAGCCAGTACAACTGAAAAATCTATATCAGATTCTTGACTCGTTACGGTCGTTCTCACACCTCTTCAACTACCTTCCAAATCCCATTCCTTCCCCCATGACTGTGTTTGTGCTTTGCACATAAAAGGACGAAATTGCCTATAACACAGGTCATTCTGTAAAAACAAAAAAAAAATAAAAAATTTATATTTTTAGACCATCAAGGTGGCATATAGATACACTGGAATCAGCTTACATAGAGGCTAATTATTGTTAGGGGGAGGGTCAGGGGGTGCAAAGAAAAACACTTAAAAATCAATATCTCGGCTATTTGTTGAGCTATGTCATTGAAACTTGGTACTTATATTATACTATACTAGAAAAATACGAAAAAAATATAACATTTGGACAAAGTACTAGTGGGGGAAAATGGAGAGCATTGCACTTTCCAAAATTTCAAACCATTATATCTCAAAACTGAGTGCAGTTATCAAATTCAAATTTTGACAAATTGTAGAACTACCTAATTTAGAATTTTGGTAAAACTTTTACGCCGGGAGGTGTAAGACGAGGAAATTTTTGAGTGATTTTTTAGGGCTCTGGTAAGAGATGCAAAGTTTAAATTTTCCATGTGGATACATCTAATTATTATAAAATAATAAAAATTCTGCAATTGCACCGACCCCCCTGGTTGAACGTGCACAAGATATTTCATGTGCAATGATAAATACACTTTAACTGAAAATTTTTGAATGAAATTTTAAGATAGAAACTTGAAAATTCGCATTTGCATTTAAATAAAATTTTTAAAAGAATGAAATATAAACTGGTCGAATACCTTGAAAGCTTCTACCCCCTCTCATACAAAATTATTTTTTCGACCATTTTTAAGAAATTAATTATCACCTAACTATTAAAAGCTATCAATTTGAAATTTTGCACAAAAACTTTCGAAATTAGTTCAAATGGAACTGCGACAAAAGTTTTGAGATCGCACTTGCCCTTCTACCCCCTCCCATACAAAAGTATGATTTCATTAAATCAACTAATAGCCAACAAATTAAAAGCTACGAACTTGAAATTTTCTACAAACACCTTACAAGAGAATGGAAATAAAATTGCGTCACAAATTTTACGATTCCCCTTCTCAAAACTGAGTGCAGTTATCAAATTCAAATTTTGACAAATTGTAGAACTACCTAATTTAGAATTTTGGTAAAACTTTTACGCCGGGAGGTGTAAGACGAGGAAATTTTTGAGTGATTTTTTAGGGCTCTGGTAAGAGATGCAAAGTTTAAATTTTCCATGTGGATACATCTAATTATTATAAAATAATAAAAATTCTGCAATTGCACCGACCCCCCTGGTTGAACGTGCACAAGATATTTCATGTGCAATGATAAATACACTTTAACTGAAAATTTTTGAATGAAATTTTAAGATAGAAACTTGAAAATTCGCATTTGCATTTAAATAAAATTTTTAAAAGAATGAAATATAAACTGGTCGAATACCTTGAAAGCTTCTACCCCCTCTCATACAAAATTATTTTTTCGACCATTTTTAAGAAATTAATTATCACCTAACTATTAAAAGCTATCAATTTGAAATTTTGCACAAAAACTTTCGAAATTAGTTCAAATGGAACTGCGACAAAAGTTTTGAGATCGCACTTGCCCTTCTACCCCCTCCCATACAAAAGTATGATTTCATTAAATCAACTAATAGCCAACAAATTAAAAGCTACGAACTTGAAATTTTCTACAAACACCTTACAAGAGAATGGAAATAAAATTGCGTCACAAATTTTACGATTCCCCTTCTCAAAACTGAGTGCAGTTATCAAATTCAAATTTTGACAAATTGTAGAACTACCTAATTTAGAATTTTGGTAAAACTTTTACGCCGGGAGGTGTAAGACGATGAAATTTTTGAGTGATTTTTTAGGGCTCTGGTAAGAGATGCAAAGTTTAAATTTTCCATGTGGATACATCTAATTATTATAAAATAATAAAAATTCTGCAATTGCACCGACCCCCCTGGTTGAACGTGCACAAGATATTTCATGTGCAATGATAAATACACTTTAACTGAAAATTTTTGAATGAAATTTTAAGATAGAAACTTGAAAATTCGTATTTGCATTTAAATAAAATTTTTAAAAGAATGAAATATAAACTGGTCGAATACCTTGAAAGCTTCTACCCCCTCTCATACAAAATTATTTTTTCGACCATTTTTAAGAAATTAATTATCACCTAACTATTAAAAGCTATCAATTTGAAATTTTGCACAAAAACTTTCGAAATTAGTTCAAATGGAACTGCGACAAAAGTTTTGAGATCGCACTTGCCCTTCTACCCCCTCCCATACAAAAGATTGGTTTCGTGAATGTAAAATACACCAAATTTAAAGAAAATTCTATGCAACTTCGTCTATGAAACTGACATTCTATGCAGAAAATATTAGATGTAATTGAAGCAATCAATTGAAAAATTATTGACATTCACCCACCCTTAATATCACCCCTCCTCCCTCCCTTAATATCACCCCTCCCCTTCCCTCATAAAAAGCCAAGCTTGCATAAACGAATGAAATATTGATTACATGTACTAGAGCCATTGATCGTATTCGCAACTAAGTATTGAATGATGCCAATTCAATACTTAGCTGCGAATACCTGCCATAAAGGGGGTTCCACTTGTGAAAGCGGGTTCCACTTGTGAAAGTGGGTTCCACTTATTCTTCCCTAACCATTTTAACTTGCATATTGATTTTCCATGCGCCTTTAACTTGTCCCAAAAATAATAAAGTTGCGCCCGACTTGTTAGCAGTTCATATAATATTGTTTACGAGTTTGTTCCTGATTTGATCAATGTAGTCTGGTCTGCTTATTGATTCCTCTTTGATGCCTGATTCGTACTCTGGAATTGACTGGTAAAGATTCCAGTTCGTAAGTTTTGAGTTTCTGTACTGGCCTATATGCCTACGATCTGACAATGAGATTTCTTTTGTTATGTGCCAATTTTCGCATTTATCAAGCAGGCAGGGACATATTATGGTTAGGTCAAGTACTTCCTGCCTAGCTGAATCTATGAAGGCCTAATAATAAAGAATTTTATTTTTATTGATCGACACAGAAAAAAAACAATTTGCTACCATGAAATTTTTTTTTTCGCGTTTCATGACTAAATTAGCCTAAAAATGCAAAAAAAAAAATCAGTCCCACCGTACGTCGTCCGCCGTACATATGGACTCATATCTCCGAGGCCGTTAAAGGTAGAATGTTCGTTTTTGGGTGGATTGTTGATTGGGTAAGTGAGCTCCGTTATCTAAATTTTGGTGAGAGTGTGGTGGAAGGGGGAGGCGGGGGGAGGGAACGAGTCAAAAATTTCACTTGCTAATATCTCCACCACGAATGCTAACAGGAAGCTGAAAATCAGCAGTGGTATGAAGAGGATTATGGGACAAACTTTAAAAATAATTTAATTTTTATATCCATTGGCGTCCTAAAAGGGGGACTAAAAACAAATTGTCGTTCGAATTTTTCTTCAAAATTACTAATCACAAGAAATTCATATTTTGGGACCATTAAGATGGCATTTAGATTCACCAGAATCAGCTTAGAAAGAGGCTAATTATTGTAAGGGGGAGGGTCAGTGGGGCTGCAAAGAACAACACTTAAAAATTAATATCTCGACTATCTCTAAAGCTATGTAATTGAAACTTGAAACGTATACTAAGCTTTACTATCGAAATACCAAAAAAATATAACATATGGACATAATAGTGGTGGGGGAATTGGGGAGCAATTCAAAAATGACACACTTTCCAAAACTACAAATCATTATATATCAAAATTGAGTACAGATGTCAAATCAAAAAATTGTCATATTGTATAGTTAGTAAAAAAATTAAGTTGGGGGGAGTAAAGTGAGGGAGGTGGAAAGCAAAAATGTTGAAAATTTTGAATTTTTTTAGGGCTCTGTTAAAAGATACAAAGTTTATATTTCGCACGTCGATACATCTACTTGATATATATAGAAAAAAAATTATTATTGATTATATATACTGGAGCTTTTGAACGTTTCCTCAAAGTGTTAAAATGACAACTGCCATGCCCAAAAACCCCCTTTCACATAGTCTTCCCTAACCACTCTAACCTGCATATTGACATTCCACGCATCCGCAACTTGTCCCATGAATAATAAAGTTTCGTCCGATTTGTTGGCAGTTTATTTATTATATCTTGGTTGTTAGTAGTAAGGTACTCTAAAAGTGACTCACCTCTTTTATTGATATCACTACCCAGATACTGTGGTGCGCGTTAACGTCGCAGCCCAGAATAACTGGTATTTTGTGGATTTTGCTGTATTCCACAGACTCCGTGATGAGGAGCATCTATCACCAGTAAAGTAGGCCGAGGGAAGTATCATCTCTTAAACCCCTACAGCCTTTGGTATTTTCCCTAGTACCGCTAATGAATCTGTTCGGATGAAATAGGCATATTCTGGTAATTAAATTCTGGTGATATTAGAATTGCAGCTCTTGGCCTGTCGCTTCTTTTATCGAAAATTAGCTTACCCATTTTTTAAGGAATACCAATAATTTTTCCCTTCGCCGCTCTTGGTTCTTGTATTCTCCATGTTATTGTGTTCATGGCCGCCGCTGCACGATGGAGATTCGCTTGAATAATTCTAAGTTTATTTAGAGTTAAGCCCATCTTCATTGAGCTGCGCCTTGCCGGTTTTGAGCTCTTTGACCTTTGGGCGGAGAGTCACGCTTCACAGACTCTGTGCCCCTTTAGTTTAAGCTTCTCCATCGATTGGTAGTCGATTTAGAAGTCTATAATTATGTTTGTGCTCTCTACTGTCCTGCTAACCACCTTCCAAATTGAGGCGCACAAACAAGCATTTTGGACATCAATGAGGGTACCTATCTCCTCTGACGAGTCTGTCTCTTGAGAAAATATACCGTGATTAATTCTAACCGCGGTATATTCCCTTCCCTCGGTGCTTGATGCTTGCCTTGTTTACGGTGGTATGAATACCGTCTCCTAGCAGCCCCGCTTAGTCTCTTTCTATTTTCTTTGAGAGTCTACTGATAAAAGTTGCTCATCCACTAGAGGCTTACTTGGTGGTTTTTATCGGTTTGAGTGGCGGTCTTTTGAACTTTGCCATGACCGGAGGATTGGCCTCTGCTTTCATTTCACGTACTTTTTGTTTAGGGTTTGTTATTTTGTTTCCCTCTTCGTTTATTGCATAGAATTCGGCGAATTTTACATTCATGAAACCAACTATTTGAAATTGATAGCTTCAAATAGTTAAGTGAAAACTAATTTCTTAAAAATGATCGAAAAAATAATTTTGCATGGGAAGGGTATAAGTTTTGAAGGTATTCGACCAGTTAATAGTTCATACATTTAGAGATTGCTTTTAAATGCATTTCGCAAAATTTTCAAGTTTCTACTTTAAAATTCTGGACGTTCGGACCTTGGAACGCATTGCTTGCTAGCATATTTCCAAGCAAGTGTAACCTTCAGCGCTTCAAAAATAATGTCCATCTGCACTTCCGTCTCTCTCCCCCAAAATTGACATAACACTGCAAAGTTTCATCATATTCCTATACCGACATAACTGTGAAATGTATTATAGGGTAAACCCCTCAGTTGTAATCGGTGCCTTTAAAAAAAATTCAAAGATTAGGTTAGGTACCGACATGTCGTATTTAAGGAAAAAAAAATAACAGGATTGTGTTTTAGTGGCATTAAGCTCCACACGATTCGCTCTGCCCCATTGCAGGATTGTGTTGAGGTCAGTATTTAATGAATTAAATAAATCAAGGCACTTGCAATTGAGTCGAAGTTGTAACTGTTTTCAAGTGTACTGTCATCTGCGAAACTGTGAACTGGGTTGAGAGTCGTCGACAGAAGGTCGTTAATAAAGATTAGAAAAAAAGTAGGTGATAAAGCGGAGCCTTGAAGGACGCCGGAATTGATAGGAAACGGCGGCGAAGAGACGCTATCTAAAACAACTTGTGTGGTGCGCTTCGATAGGAAACTCTCACTCCATAACAAAAAAGAAGCATCAAAGCCGAATGCTTTGAGCTTAGAAAGTAGGAATTTATGCCAAACTCTATCAAACGCTTTCGCAATGTCTAATACAAGTACTTGGCCTTCGCCTTTATGTATGCAAGTGTTCCAGTGTTCGGTTAGGTAAATCAATAGATCACCTGTAGATCTTCCCGACCGGAAACCATATTGGCCATTGCTTGATTGCTGTCCAAGTATTGCATGACCTTGCGGTTCACAGCACGAAAGTGATGGCTATTGAGCGATAATTTTTGGGGTCCGACTTGCCTCCCTTTTTGGGTATAGGCTGCACATTCGCTTGTTTCCAGCTATTTTCCTGAAGAGGAGGATAGGTGCGAAAGGTTGCAAAGAGGTTTAGCCAAAGATGTGAACCATTCTTTAAGGGTTAAAGGGGGAATACCGTCCGGACCAGAGGATTTATTGATATTGAGATCCTGAAGAATTCTAGCAATGACCCGATTGCGAAACTTTATGGCATGAAATATGGTGCCTGTAGGCGATACAGTTGAGAATTACTGATTACTAGGTAGCAGGGTTGAAATTCTCGCAAAACTCGCTGCTAGTAAATTTGCCTTTTCACCTAGATCAACGCAGAATCTGCGGCTTACCTTGGGGATATGGGTTCACTATTTAAAATCATGAAACAGTTGACGAACAGGAATTTCACCGCCAACCACCTGGTGAGACATGTCAACGGAACTCTCCTTAATATGAGTGAACACCAGTTGCGACGATGAAAGGAATACTTCTCTGATATTTTAAACATCTTGTCAGAGGAAGATATTCCGGAAACAGAACAACTTCCAAACATCCAACCGCAACAATCCTCTATTAGGGACGATCCCCCAGATAAGGAAGAGATAGTTTCCGCCATTCGGTCAATGGCGGGAAGGAAAGCTCCAGGTATAGACGGACTACCAACCGAACTCCTCAAAGCGGACCCGGAAATAACAGCCGATATACTCCTCCCACTCTTCACTAAGGTGTGGAATGAAGGAAGATATCCGACTGAATGGAAGGAGGGCGTCATTGTGAAAATTCCGAAGAAGGGCGACCTTCGGGATTGTGGCAATTGGCGTGGTATATGTCTACTTACTGCCGTATCAAAAATTATGGCTAAGGTAATTCTCAATAGGATTAGTGATGTCGTCGAGAGCAATCTCGAAGTTTATCAGGCTGGATTCCGTAAAGAGTCGTCTTGTACCGACCACACAAATACCCTACGGATAATATTAGAGCAGTCAGCCGAAATGGGTTCGCCACTACATCTCATGTTTGTAGACTTCGAGAAGGCTTTCGATAGCGTTAAGCGAGATTCCATATGGAATGCTTTGCGTAGGAGAGGTATTCCAGATAAGGTCATAGCTATGATTAATGAATCCTACGATGATGCAAGGTGTCGCGTCTTGCATAGAGGAGAGCTGTCCGAGAGCTTCTCTGTGCGACCAGGTGTCAGACAAGGCTGCATATTATCACCAGGCCAGTTTCTGGTGGTAATAAATGACATCTTGAAAGCTGCACTGGAAGGTGGGGAAGGTAAAGGTCTTCAATGGAAACTATTTAACATCTTAAGTCACCTTGATTATGCTTGTGACGTGTGTTTGCTTGCACATACCCGTTCGGACTTAGAGTCAAATGTTCGCTCGTTGCATTCTAAATGCAAAGAGGCGGGACTGAAAATAAATGTGCGTAAAACCAAGTACATGCACATGGGTTCGAACGCAAGCACACCGATTGTTCTTAATGGACAGGATGTGGAAGAGGTGCAAGATTTTTGCTATCTCGGAAGCATTGTCAGCATGGACGGCGGAGCCGAAAAGGATGTTGAGGCTCGGCTAAATAAAGCTCGTCAGGCCTTCGGTATCCTTTCCCCTTTCTGGAGGTTAAGAGAGATCTCCCTTCGCACGAAGCTGCGAGTTTTTGACGCATGCGTCAAATCTGTGTAATTGTATGGTTATACTATGTGGAAAGTGACCGTTCGACTTACCATGAAACTACAGACTTTCGTAAACCAATGCCTCCGGCGCATTTTAGGAATATTCTGGCCAGAAGTAATCTCCAACGACGAACTTTGGAGAAAGTGGCAGAGGATCGGTCATACTTTGAGGAAACCAGAGCAAAACATCGCAAAACAGGCTCTGGATTATAACGGCGTCGGGTTGGACGACCATGTAACACATGGAAGCGAGCATTTGAGCAGGAAGCCAGAGGAATAAACAAGTCCTGGCAACAGCTTAAGGCCGATGCTCAGGATCGCGCCTTGTGGAAAAGAATTGTTGCTGTCCTATGCCCCTACAGGGGGTCTTAACAGGAATTTCATTGATTGATTGACCTCGATCAACGACTGAGCGACTGCCATCAGAAAGAGGTGGGCGATGAAATAAAATTATTAATGACGACCTAGCAAATGACCAAAAGCATTTCGATCCTTTAGCGCATGCAAGGACCTTTCGTCTTAATTTTAAGTCATGCTATTTTTTTTGCTTGGTAAACTATGACATTGCGGGAATTCCTAGCTTTGATATACAGATCTCTGTGGCTGAGTCTGCGGTGTGTCCTGACCTTACTAAATGCAAGTTCCTTTGCGTGGATTGCATCGAGACAATCTTTGGTGAACCAAGAGTCCTTAACTCTTATAAAGTTGAAAGGAGTAAAGAGCCTTATTCCTTTAGGAATGGTTTCAGTAATAATATTACAGGCTAGATCGCAGTTATTGGATGTAAAGCACAGTTTCCAATCAAAACCTTTAAAGAATGCATTTAATCCACCCCAGTTGGCACGCCCAATCGTGCGATACTCTATATGAAAGAAAGATATTTGGATTTCAAGAAATTTTGTAGGGAAAGTGGTACAGAGGTTGACGACATTGAACTAATTTTTTCTTATCACGCTAAAGGTGCTGTTATGATGTTTTCTTTATTATTCTAATAATAAGGTATTGTGATCGACTTGGGAAAATAATTTGCTACCTTAAAATGGCATGAAAATGCAAAAAAAATTAATATTCGTCTGTCTATATGCGCGATTAAGGAGAGGCTGGGGTAGTGCTAGAGCGGAAAACTAAGAATTATACTCTAGATGAAATCTGAGAGTATATTGTGTTTGCCTTACAGTTTGTAACGCTAAAAAATAATGCTAGAAAAAGAGTCGCTAAGAGTACATAAATATTTGTTGTCGCTCAAAAACTTAGATTCCGAGTATCCGGCTGTGTGTTCGTTTGTCCGTCTGTCTGTCCGTCTGTTTGTCCGTATGTCTGTCCGTTTGTTTACAGCATAACTCTCGAAAACTTTGACCTATCGTGATGAAATTTTTAGCAAAAAAGTAACTTAGTGAGCGGGCTAGATCCCCCACTCGTTCTACCTCCTCCCATACAAATTTCATGAAATTTAAAAATTTAAAGAAATTGATTTTTCTCCGAAACGGCTTCTGCTATTGACTTGAAAATTAAGTTATAGTATAATGATGTAAATATCATCGACGTCAAAAAATATTGATCTAATCCCCTTACTACTTCTACCCCTCCCATACAAATTCACAATTCTCAAAAATACATGTATTCCGTTTTTTATTACTAACAAAGCTAAAAGAACCAATTTTTGGCGTAATTAATTTTATTACAATTGCAACCAATTTTGGAAAAACTATCAACTTCACCTCACTCTTGCGTACAAATTTAACGAAATTTCGGAATTTCAATTCAATTATTTTTCTTCAAAACCTTCAAATCTATCAAAGTTAAATTTTGAGACAAGTATTCTATTATAAATATCATTAATGTCAAAAAATTTAGTTTTGATTCGATTTTAAGTTTGTACATTTTGCAGTTTTAATGGAAATCGATGTAATGCGTTTAACAAAAATTATGCATTTGTATGGGAGGGGGTAGAAGGAGTGTACGGATCAAAACAAATTTTTCCAGGGTTATTGATATTTCCATTTTTTTACTTTGTACAAAATATCAAGTTGATAGCTTTAACAGTTTCGAAGAAAAATAATTTAATTTAAATTTCAAAATTTCGTGAATTTTGTATGGCAGGGAGTGAGGTGAAGTTGATAATTCTTTTTAAAACTAATTGCAATTATAATAGAGTTAATTCTGGCAAAATTTCATCTTTTCATCTTTATTAGTTTCAATGAATATCAAAAATATGTATTTTTCAAAATTGTTTATTTGTATGAGACTGGGTAGAAGGAGTGAGGGGATCGGATCAATATTCCGTGATATTAATGACATCTATATCATAGTCTTCCGTGGCGTAGTGGCGTGCTTGCTTCTCAGTTAATAGGTCGTGGGTTCGATTCCCACTCCAGAGAGCGGATTTTTTTGAGCATCAATTTTTCAGTTGCTACTGGAAATGAACAATTATTCGAAATAAAATGCGCAAACGGTGTAAAAGTGAAACAGTTCCACTTCAAGAAGGCCTAGATTTTCAGTAGATGGTTTCTATTCGTTTTCTATCATTCAAATCTCCATAACATCTGCAAATATTTTTCAGTAGCAGCCAGTACAACTGAAAAATATACCAGCTTCTTCACTAGTCACGGTCGTTCTCACTCCTCTTCCCCTACCTTCCTAGTCCCATTCCTTCCCTCCATGGCAGTGTTTGTGCATTGCACATAAATGCCTATCACACAGGTCATTCTGTAAAGAATAAAGAAAAATATACCTAAATTTCAAGTCGATAGCTTAAATAGTTTCAAAGAAAAATCAATTTCTTCATATTTCGAAATTTCATGAAATTAGTATTGGAGGGGGTAGAAGGAGTGGGGGGATGTAGCCCATACACGAACTTAAAGTTATTTTTTTGCTAAAAATGACACACAAAAATTTTTAGCGCCATAGCCCAAAGCTTTCGAGAGTTATGCTGTAGACAAACGCACAGACGGACAACCAGACAGACGGACAGACGGTCACTCGGAATCGAGGTTTTTGAACGACAACAAATATTTCTGTACCATTGGCGGCTCTGTGCGAGCGTTAATTCTTAGTGTTACAAACGGTAAGGCAAACACAATGTACTCTAAGATTTCATCTAGGGTATACAAATTACAAACCTCCCCCTCTGCTTTTACCACCTCCCATACAAAAGCCGCTATTCACTATTCGAAAGAATTTCAGATGACATATTTTTGGTACAACAACCTCTTTCCGATTTCATTTCGAATATCAAATGATTGGGTTTTACGTTCAATCATAATTCTGCAATGTTTTTCGAGCAAATTTAACTGTATTTTTTCTTTGCTTGAAATAAATATAATTAATTCAAATGTTATCTAATCTTATCCATAAAATTTCGCCATCCTTTTGGTAGAGCCATGATTCCATCATCGTCATCACTTCTGTGAGTTCTGGCCAAAATACGCTGACAGGTGGTTTTGGCTGTCATTTCTTGAATTCAAATTTTTTCCCTGTGGGGAGTTTTCTATAGACCGAAATAAATGGTAGTCTGAAGTTCCTAGGTCAGGCTATAAGGTAGATGAATTCAAACTTCCCAACCAAACTCATACAGTTTTCTCCGGGCCACAAAATTCCAGTGAATTTTTCACACTTAATTCTTGCGGAAACCACAAATCCAGCAGCAAACAAATGCTTTGAAACAGTTTTCTGAACAAAGTTAACCTCAGCAAAGATCTCATAATTAGTCGGATTTTCATAGACTTTTAGAAGAATTTCGCCGACATTCTTCCTTAATTGGACTGCCAGCACGAGGTGCATCTTTGATTTCAAAATTTTCAGAACAAAGTCGCTTGAACCATTGTTTTGCTACTCGTATCGATAGAGCGCCGTCTCCGTAAACTGCACAATTTTTTACGCGCGCCTGCGACACATTCTTGCCTTTGTGGAAGTAAAACTTCAAAATTGCACGAATTTCTTCGGAAGAGACTTCCATTTTCAAACTAGAATAAATTTCAAGTAGCTGACTGATATTGCACTTTTTCTTGACAAAAAATATTTTCAGAGACTTCACCGTTCGAACATGTATTTATTTTCTAAATTCTGTTTGATATTATTAGAGATAATCAACTTCAAAGACATCTGACGATAAAATCTGAAAAAAGTTTTTACTCCATAGGTTTCATCTAGGTAACTGAAAATCGGCGTTGTGGGACAAACTTTAAAAACTGTGGTTTGCTTCTTCGAATTCCAGGAAATTGCGCCGCCTTGGAATAAAAACAAATAGCCAGTGACCGAACGTCGATCCTGAGTATCGCTAACATAGTCCGCATCGCAATATCCATGCAAATTGGTTGATTTGCCATACACCCGTCGACTGAATGATAACCTTTTATCAATCGTGAACTTTAAATATCGCAGAATACGCTTGACTGCCGTCCAATGTGCCCTACCAGGATTGTTGTTGAATCAACTGACGCTGTTATTCGCGTACTGAATGTCCGGCCCGGACACTTGCGCCAAGAACAGCAATGAACCAACCGCTTCCTGGTATGGCACTTTTGCCATTTCAGCACGTTCCTCATTCGTCGTTGGGCTCATTTCATGTGTCAGTTTCTGATTCATGTCGGTAGGCGTCGTGATTGGATTGCAGTCCGTCATCCCGAATCGATCCAGTATTTCTCGGATATAGTGACTCTGATCGATTGAGATATCTTGCTCCGTTGTCGTGATATTCATTCCAAGAACAAACCTCGCGCTGCCGAGATCTTTCATCGCGAAATTACGCTTCATATGTTCTTTCAGTTTGATTTTCAACGGCGTATCATTGGGGAATAAAATCATATCATCGACGTAAATTGCAACGATAAGAATTTTTCCATCTCGTACAATGAAGTAAATACAAGCGTCAGATCGCGCACGGACCATCCCAAAAGCCTTCAAAGCCGCATCTAGTTTCTGGTTCCATAGCCGACTTGCTTGCTTCTGGCCATAGAGAGATTTGTTTAAGTGACACACACGACCTGTGCCATCGTCGTATAATTCTGGCTGTTACATAAAAATTTCATCTTCTAGCTCGCCATGCAAAAAAGCAGTGACGGCATCCATTTGCTCAATGATCAAGTTGTGTTTAGCCGCGATAGCAATCAGGTATCGAATCGATCCATATCTAACGACAGGAGAAAAGGTTTCTTCGTAGTCGATGTATTTGCGTTGATTGCAACCTTTGATCACGAGTCTAGCCTTGAACCTCTCAATGTCGCCGTTGCCGTTGTATTTGATCTTGAAGACCCAGCGTTTGTTTATCGCCTTTCGATTCGTTGACAAATCGACCGACGTCCAGGTCTGATTTGCCATTAATGAAAGATATTCATCGTCCATAGCCGCTCTCCATTCAGCTGCGTTGTTGCTGGAGATTGCTTGCTCGACAGTAATCGGGTCGCTCATGCCGGACATTGCTACGAACAATGTTTGATCGTGCGATTGAGAACGCGTTTGTGGACGGTGAGTAGTGCTATTGATTTGCACGTTGCGCGGCGGAATCCACATGGAATGATTCGAATCCTGCTCCTCAAATGAGTCGCCGTCGTTGCTGTCGTCCAAAATGATAACTTCTTTTGACTCGCTTGTCGCTGCGTCGTTCGTTATGCCGCACCTTCATGATGCTAGCGCGCTTGATGACACTGCTCCATCAGCTTCAGTTGTCATTCGTCTACCATCACCATTGATATCACCGTTCGCCACCGATTCCTCCACTTCAATTGGATCTTCTTCTGCGCAGTGGAAGCGTGCTGGGCCCATAACCTGATGAGTTTTAGAATGACTTAAAATAAAACGCGTGACTCAAAACTAGAACTTATTTATTAACTGCTCGATACGAGCGGTAAAGAAGAACTGAGCTCAGATAAAATGAAAAGACAGGTCGCACACATACATCAAGGGTGCTTGTCTGCTATAGTAATATAATAAAACAATTTTTACAAATACATTTTACTTCTCGTTTCTTAACACACATGCCACTTGATTTTCCTGTATCTGTATCAGGTCATCGACTTCAGCTTGGAATATTAAAGAGTCTCTTCAAAGTTCCCGTTCACGTCGTTCGCGAAATACGGTATTTTTAACTCCGTTTCGCTTCCACTAAGCGAATCAAGAATTCCTTTATGCGTTTCCGTGAAGGTTTCACGCAAGGACTCAAGCCTTGCAAGGTTTCTGTTGAGATATGCAAGATCACAAGATGTTATCCGGCTCGATGGACCAAATGTTCAATACGTTTTTCTATATATTTTTCGAACTCCACTGTTCGAAATCAAAAACAAAATACTTCACTCTTATAATTCACCCAAATCCTTTATTTTATTGTATTTGCAAAATTACACTTTTGCAAGCTAATACCAAGTTTGAAAAAACAGTTCCAAGTATGAAAAAAAAACAAAATGTTAACGACTTAGTTCTCTTGGTCAACTGCAATCAACGAAAAAAAGTTCCGGTAAAATTGACTAAAGTGAAAATTCCGATACATTAACAAAAGATCCCTGTAGTGTGAGAGTGATCTATGATTTGATTTACTTTGACAAGTTAACATTGAGATTTGACTTTTCATAGTTTGTTTACGTTGAGTAAGTTTGATTGATGGATTTCCAACATATGGGAAAGCTAGTTTTCGATAAAAGAAGCGACAGGCCAAGAGCTGCAATTCTAATATCACCAGAATTTAATTACCAGAATATGCCTATTTTCAAGAGGTGATATTGCGCACCAAACTATCTGGGAAAGTAGTGATATCAATAAAAGAGGTGAGGCACTTTTAGAGTACCTTACTACTAACAACCAACCAATAATAAATAAAACCAACACACCGACCATCATAAATTCAGCTAGGCAGAAAGTATTTGACCTAACCATAATAAGTCCCTGTTTGGTTGATAAATGCGAAAATTTGCACGTAACAAAAGAAGCCTCATTGTCAGATCATAGGCATATCTGTTTTGATAGTAAAACTTCATTTGAATGTATAGGCCAATACAGAAACTCAAAACTTACGAACTGGAATCCTTAGCAGTCAATCCTAGAGTACGAAACAGGCATCGAAGAGGAATCAATAAGCAGATCAGACTACATTGATCAAATCTATAACAAACGCGTAAACAATATTATAAATGCTTAATTTGTATTATTCAATCGTTATTGTAGACTCACAAGTAACTTGAAAAAATGAGAAAATGAAAAGAATTATTAAATTTTCATCATCGGATGATTCCATTTTTCATCAAAGAGTGGCTTAGGTAAATATTGATGCATTATCAAGATTAGTGTTACAAAAGACGATTCTTTATCCTAAAATTTCAATTCAATTGCTTATTACAAGAGAAATATATATGTCCTAAGCCCAGGTTTTCATAATTTCCGTAAAAATAATGTTGATATGTATATTTGGGATGAAACCATTGCATTCAGAAGATCTCTGGAAGTGACATCCTGTTTCAAGAAACAACTAAAAATCTATATAATGCATGTACAAGACAAAATCGAAATATCAAATTAGAATTAACTTTAATGAAAATTGTACAACCGCCTGATAGCAGCATACCGTGTAATAAACCACAAATTTTTAGAATTTGTTCATTCGTTTCTACCAATAGATGGATAATTTGTAATAAAAGAAATGGCAATAAGAAAAACAAATGTTCTATGCTAGGGGTGCATTTCCTATAATGTGATTGCCAAATGCCGATCAAATGCGTAAGGATCAATTGTTCTCGGCAAAATTATTGAAGCAATCAGTATTAAAGAGACTAAAAAACTATGACGAGACTACGATTAGGCGTAAAGCCCAATCGTACGATACTCTAGAAGAAAGAGAAATTTTTTGATTTTAAGAAATTTTATAGGTGAAATGGTAGACTAGGTGACGACATTAAACTAATTTTTTCACATCACTCTAGAGTTGCTATCAAAATGTCTTATACAAAATTTGGGATTCAAAAATTTAATAGGTACAGAGAAATTTAGTGTGACGATTTTAGTGAAATTGTCCAGTTTGTATGGGAGGTGGTAGAAGGAGGGTCGATTTCTTAGCAACTTTTTCAGAAATAACTATAAACATCATGCTTCTGACATGTTTTGAATTGCAGATCAGAAATTTGAATTACTCCCTGGTCAAGCGGTTGCAGTTTGGAGGTCATATTTGGTGGAAAAAAGGCTAATTCAATAAATTTCAATTTTCTTTGTAAGTCTTTTGGATGGGCAGGACAATTATCAATGAATAATAAGACTTTTCGTCCAGCGCGTAGAAATTGCTTACCTAATTTGCAAATCCATTCTTCAAAAAGTTTTCCGGTCATCCACGCCCTGGAGTTTGATTTATAATCAACGGGTAGCGACTTAACCCCACGAAAGCAACGAGGCTTGCTACTTCTGCCAATCAAGAGAATTTTAAATTTTTCTGTTCCATACATATTTGCTGCCAACAATAATGTAACTCGCTGCTTACTATGTTTTCCTCCATGGCATTTATCGCCCTTGAAAGCCAGTGTCTTATCTGGTTAGCATTTGAAGAACAGTCCTGTCTCGTCTGCATTGAAAATGTTGCATTTGTTATGTTTTGGAGACCTAGGCTGGATTATTCCGATGCCCATGCATCTGAATAAACCGAAGGGAAAGTAAGGTTCGGGATTGACCGGGCTGAGATTCACCTACATCCATCTCAGTGACATACATGTGCTGGTGCGACGCTCTAGCTTGATGCCGGGTCTAGCTACGGTAGGCGTATAGGGGGGTTCGCTGCACTAGAATGTCATGAAACCCAATTGTGGCCTGTCATAACAAAATAAATCGCGAGTAGTGAACTCGCAGCGTCGACTTATCCAAGTCGGGAAGACAACGAAAAAATAGAACTACACTGGTCACGAAAGTTGACTCGACCAGATGTTTCGACGACGGCGTCTGTTGGATTGACGCCAACCTGCCCACCCAACCTTAGCCATACATCTTCCGCGAAGTCTTCTTCGTATGGCCCCAAGAAGAGAGGAGGAGGATCCGTGGAAGTTTAAGAGGGCCTTCAAATGATAAATTCAGTGGTTCATTGTAAATTCAGTTATTTTGTTTTTTTTTTTTCTTTCTTTTAATTCCACAGTATGCATTTTGAAAATAATATATAACTTTTAAAATCAATCAATCTGCTAAACCTTACATCCTAAAAATTATTATTGGTGAGAATTACTATATTTGAAAATTGATGCGACACAAACACAACAATGCAGTTCAATTGCTTATTTTAATTTATAATGCCGAAAGCAAATTTACGGAAATAAATTGCAGTTTATATTTTTTTTTTTTTCCATGGAAAAAAAAAATTTAATTTGTGAAATCTCATTAATGAAAATCCATTTAAAACGAAATTAATTTCGCTTCAAGGGCACTTTCCGTCTTTAGTTGATTATCTTTTTAGTAATATATTATGATAATTAGTAAATGTTTGTGTTAGTGAGTGTGTGTGTGTTTCCTGATTTAAATATGTTTTAATCTCCCATAGTTTAAGCTCATTTACACATGTAAGGTAGGCATTACAATTTCAATTCGATACATAGCGTATTAGATTGTATGTAATGTTATGTTTTGTTTTTTTGTATATATATATATTTTTATTTTTGATATGAGGACTCTTGAAGTCGAAAATTAAATAGAATATTTAAATATCTTAATATTTTAGGTTATAATAATAAAAAAAAATAAAAATAAACCAAATAGAATAATAATTAACCGAAACAGATTCCTCGGTCATTCGAAGATTTGTTAATTCTAATCAATAGGATAAATTTTACTATTAGAAAAAAAAATAGTTAAAATTGAATAATATTAGGGATAATGCATAAAATATACGTCGAGATAAAGAAATGCATTTTCGTATAATTCTCGCGAACGCGGAAATTAAAGCTTTCTCTAAAAGAATTCATTGCGGTTATTTTTTTTTGATTCTTGAAAATAATTGTCGGTGCTGTTGTTGGTTACGGATTTCTTTTAGTTCTGCTTGAATGATTTGGTTTCTTCTGTCCTTTTTCTTTATTTCTTTTTCTTCCCACATAAAACAGCGTTTGCTTAACAAAATGTTACATTTCGATGAGGAAGCATCTATAAAGCATCAAACGAATACGACAAGGGCGCTTCACATGTCCGCGCTGATCGGAATCTCAAGGAGAGTGTCACAGATTTCCGCCACGGGATGAGTGACGTCATGGTTCATTAAATCTTTTTGAAAACCGAGATTTGCAGCGATCAAGATAAAAGATAACAGTTTTGACTCACTCTCACCGCTATTTTCTTTCGCACTGCTTCTAAGTTTTCCTTGATTTATACTCGTAGCAAACCGTCTCGTCTCGAAATAATGGTTGCAAAAAGCGTCACCAAGAACAATAAAATTACGACCGACTCAAAACTGTCCATAAATTAAATCACATTACCGTACACATGACAGTACCGAACTGCTGTACATATCACAGCTACAGGCGGACCGGCGTTCGAATTCGAACGGAATAGTTGCAATTCAATTACCTGACACCACGACACGACTCTCAAAATGGCGGGAACTTATGGTCGGCCCGATCACTTGCAAGCACTTGTTTTTAATATTTTTTTTTTTTTTTTTTTTTTTATATGCCGTCGATTTTCACTGCATCGGTTTATTTTTTTGAATTTTATAAGAATTCTTGCACTCGATAGATGACCGTTTCAGGTTTCTTATGCGATTTTTCTGGGATTTGGAGAACGTGCTCCGTTACGCGGCGGAACACTTAAAGTCGGGGCTTTTCATGCTGATGGACGAACTCGGCGCGGTTATTCGAACGACTGTCGTCTTCTCATTATTTTCACACCGTGCAAGCACAAAGTTTAATTATGACAGCGGATCGAGAACCTTGAACTTCACTTGCGTTTCGGTTCTTGCACTCCTTCGGGCTGACGTCGCTGTCGCTGCGATACGAAAACTATCGGAGCTTTGGCTTTAATTCGGCCAATTTATAATTGCAAAATGAAAGGGCGGTTCCAAAGGACTTACCGAACGCTATGCGTACTGCGATCATTTGACGTCCTGTGCGCATCATTCGACGATGTATTTTGGCTACCGCTACTGATCGAAACGCCGACTGAACGACCGCGTTTACGTCGTGGTAAAATACCTTTCTTTGCCACGAAAATCTTATCGTCGAGATCGGTATGTTGGATCACTTGCTGACCCCTTGGAAGGTTTTGCCACGCGATACTCACGGCCGCTTGTCGCTATGTCGCTCCGGATCTCGCACACGCAATGATTTCCTTGCTGCCGCCGCTGCTTCCCTGCTGCTCCTTTGCTTAAAACGCACGAGACAGCAATTCCTCGCAGAAATTCTTCCGGACGATGCAAATGAACTGCACGAGGGGAACGCGAAGAAAATAAGAAAAAAAATAACGGAACAAAACTCCGGAATTTCATAACCTTTTTATACCTTCATTCGTTTTCCAAAGGGACCGCAATGCGTTTCTGACAGACGAAAAGGTATCTGGAACTGTCGGGTTTTGTCTCGATAGTTTCGATGTAAGCCAATTGAATGACGCGACTTATAAATTTTGGGAAAAAAATTTTAACCCGCACGCGAAACGAGCTCAATTCCCGACGATAAACCACAACCGACTCCTCGTTTTTCTTTCCTTCCGCTCCATGCGGCGTGCTGACACCTGAAGTTGGCCGCGGGTCATGATCGACACTGAACTCAAATCTGCCTGCTTCGAACTCTGAAGTGTCAGTTTCGAATTTCAGCGCGAAATAATTTGAAAATTATAAAAAAATTATCGCCAGCCGCCTTCAACCATAACACATTCATTATACTTTTTTAATAGATGGAGCAAAACGTCGTTTTATGACACACACCATGCCTACAATTCAACATACATACGTATGACACACAATTTGGTTAACCTTTTGTTAGTTAAATATTTGTCCATACCTTTTCTTCCATTTATCAAGCCAACCAGTGCTTGCCTTAAAATCGTTTTCTCCAAACCGCTTCGCAAATTCCAATGCCTTCTCCTTTAAAATTCCTCCAGATATGGACATGTTTTGGTTTCTTGCTTCTTTAAACCAATCGAAAACTGCATTATTGACATTTTTGAATAGTGGATTTTTAATTCTTTTGCTGCATCCAGCACCAGATTCAACTGATGCGATAATTGTGTCCTTATTTTTTAAAATCGTTAATACTGTACTCGCCGGAACACCGTATTTAAAAGCTACATCCTTTTTCTTTAATCCACTTTCTATTTCTTGAATTAATTTATACTTTTCGTCAATTGACAAACTTTTTAGAATACGTTTCGACGCCATGAAAAACCGATTTTGTGTTAATATACCATAGTACGTAAACTGAACTCGTGTTCACTTACAAGCGCAACTGAAATGTGCACCAAGCGGCAACCGCATAAAACATTTCCTTATAAATAGGAACTTCCCCAACTATAAAAACCCAAAACAGCTAACCACTTACTTTGAAGTGAGAAAATGAGGGATTCCCCAAAAAAAAAAGAAACAAAAATTTTCTCCGCTATCAGGGATCTCCCCGAATTATTCGACTTATTGAATACGCGTGCCATTTTTTTACTCGTCTTATGGAGAAATGCGAGTTATGGAAGTTCGACTTATGGAAGTGACATTTTATACAATTTGCTCTGTAAATGTTATTGACACCTGATTTAGTTCGAGTTATAGAAAATTCGAGTTATAGACGTTCGACTTATGGAAGTTTGACTGTATATATATATATATTTTTTTTTTTTTTTGCAGTGTTGGGCCAATTTTTTTCCCACGTCGGTCACAGTACTTATTATTTGAATAATAAAGTAAAATTTGCGGAAAAATTTAAGTAAAATGAAAATGCATACCGTTAAATAATGGTATAAAAGAATCGCGCCCTACCTTTGTAGCTCTCCTAAAATCAACAATGCACAAAAATTGTAATAAACAATGATTTCAAAATTAAAATTGTTTCCCATGGGCGAAATTAAAATTCAAATTTCGCTTTTAAAAATAAATAAACATGTAAGTACAGTGTTCAGTGGCCATTTCTCAGACATATATCCTAGTAGAATAGTACCCAGTCTCTAGATGGAATCTGAAAGTATTATTAGTTCGCTCTAAGGTTTGTAACGCATTTGTTCTTGCTCAAAAATCCCAAAACAGGATGTCCGTCCGTACGTCTGTGCGCTCTCTAGCTTGAGAACGCGTTGAGTTAGAAAGTTCAAATTTTTTACATGTAATTTTTGATGAAAAAGTAAGATCAAGTTCGTGAAAGAGCCAAATCGCTACACCCCTTCTACACCCCCTCCATACAAAATGACTCAATTCCAATCATATACAGTAATCAAATTTTCATGGAAACTACAAAAGCTAACAATTTGAAGTTAAGGAAACATTATTTTTGTCATAAATATAATGAATGTTATAAAAATTATTCGAATCTCCCCACTCCTTTTTACAGAATGACCTGTATTGTAGGCAATTTTGACCTTTATGTGCAATACACAAACACAGTCATGGAGAAAAGGAATGGGATTGGGAAGGTTGGGTAAGGGGGCAAGAACGAACGTAACGAGTGGTGAAGCTGGTATATTTTTTCATAATATTATTACTCGATTTTATAACATTATCTAAACACATACCACTTCAGATAATATCGGGTTCAACCTATCCTCACTGTTTCGATCCCAAACTCAAGCGTTTGATCATTATTAGAAAAGCAGCTCACGTAAGATTTAAGGAATCAGGTTCTCGGACTGATTACCACGAATTCTCTCGCCTTCATTCCTTATGTAAAGCGAAAAGGCAACACTGCTACGCTGAATACGTTCAATCCGTTGAATCTAATATTTCATCGAACATCAAGACCTTTTGGAATTATATTAACTCTCTTAGATCAGATAATATTTTACCAACCTCCATTCACCTTAATGATGATGTAGCTTCCGATCTGTTAGAAATTCGTAGTTTGATCGCAAGTTTCTTCTCTAGTGTATACAACGATACAACTTATGCCGCTGCTACTACGAGTACCCCAATTACAGGAACTTGTCCCAATTCTTGCCTTGGTCTTTCTTCTTTATCCATCGATTTCGCGGATCTTACATTGATGATCAATGGCCTTAACCCGAACAAAGGTATGGGCCCTGATGGTGTTCCCCCTTGGTCTTATGAAATTATCGAGAGTTTTTGGCACTGCATCTAACTAATCTTTTTAACCTCTCTCTCCATACAGCTAGGTTTCCTATAATGTGTAGGTCCTCTTTTCTGGTACCCATTCACAAGTCTTGTGATAAAAGTATCATTGCAAAGTATAGACCAATCTTCATCCCATTCTCCAATCTCCAGTCTAATGCCGCTAAAATCTTCGATAAAATTGTAACTAACAAGCTTACTCCGTTAATTAACGGCATTATATCGCCTCACCAACTTGGTAAGTCAACATTAACTAACCTCTTACCCATTCAATCGAGAGCAACCATCAACTACACGCAGTTTACACCAACTTCTCTAATGCATTTGATAAAGTCAATCATTGGCTTATAATTTCCAAATTAAATTACTATGGAATTTCCGGCACGTTGCTTTTATGGTTAAGTGATTATCTGCAGAATCGCATTTCCTCTGTCAATTTAAAGACTATTTAGTCTACTTCATTCCCAGTAACGTCTGGAGTACCCCAGGGTTTCCATCTGGGACCCCCACTATTTTTTAGAATTTATCAATGATATCTCTTCCATATTCCATGATGTCGATCATTAATTATTCGTAGACGATTTAAAAATCTTCAAAACTGTTAGATCAGTCCAGGACTGTGCTACCCTTCAAACTACCTAATATCGATGCATTGTTCTATTGGTGCTTGTCTAACCATCTTTGGCTCAACATTCCGAAATGTTCATAAGTAAATAATTTTCAGCAAATCTCGCCTCAATTACAACTACTACATTAATAACCAATCAGTGCCAGAGGTGGAGGTCATTAAAGACTTGAGCATTATGTTGGACTCGTCCTTAACTTTTGTACCCTGCTTTACAGAAATATGCGATTCCACTCGAAGAATGCTAGAATTCGTAATTCGAAATATTTTGGATGAGTATCGTAAGATTGCGCTTTACGCGCAATCGTAGCCCTGTTATGTTTTTTTAAATAAGATGATATCCACGACAACAAATTTTAACGAAATCCAAGTGTTTGTAATTTATCGATAAGAAGCAAATGCTCAACTCGAAAGCTTTTTGTTGATCAGTATACAGAACATCATCTTGTTATCCTTTTTTTATATTATCAATACAATATTTTGTAAAAATACTCAAATTATTAACGGTTGGACGACCGCTTACGAATCCGTGTCGATACTCCGAAGATGCTGTAAAAGAAAAATAAAATTTATTTTTTACAATGCTCTCAAAAAGCTTAGGAAAAGATGAAAACTTAGATATCGGTCTATGATTTTCTAACAAGTGTTTTAGACCAGATTTATAAATCGGAGATATAAATGAGATCATCCATTCATCAAGAAATGCACCAGATGATAACGATTTGTTAAACATAATGGTTAAAGCACGACAAACGAAGTAGAGCTTTTTTTTTAAACTATAGGAGGAATTGAATCGTAACCAGCAATTTTACACGCATCAAGATCATTCATTACTGATAAGACTTCATCCGTGGACAGCGATAAATTGCCTATGTCAATTACAGCATTCAATGAATAAAAATTTTCGCTTACCTTTGGTAATGGGTGTGAATGGTAAACAGATTTGAGGTACAGACCAAAAAATCAACTCTTCTTGAAATTTCTATTTATATTAACAAAACTATTTATATTAACAAACGACCAGAAGGATTTACAATTGCTCTTAATATTTTATTTATTTATTTCAATAGATAAAACATAGTGACGATAGAGAAATCGATTAAGGTAATAAAATTCTTTCTTTAAAAGATTGTAATTGCATTTATTATAAGCAGAGTTTGAATTTCGAAAAGTTTTGTAATCTTTAGTTTTTGCGTTAATCTATTATTATACCAAGGTAGTTTACGTTTTGAATTGTTATTAAACAAAGGAACAAATAATTGAAACGCTGAGTTAAGAACCGATTTGAAAGCTAAATAAGCATTCAATAAGCTTAATTTCGATGGAGTAATATCTCAATCTATGATTTCAAAGAATGATTGGCTTCAGAGATTGCATCAGAATTAAAATTAATTTAGAATCAAAAAATATAAAATTAAAAATGTAGAGCAAATGCTTTGTGATTCCGTGATTCATTTAGCATAGAATATTGTAATTTTAATAATTTATGCTTGAAATCATTATTAAACAGTTCTAAAATTCTATTAACTCTTGAGAAAGATCTAAGGCATGCATTGAGTCTAGAATTAACTGTTCAGATTCAGTTTTCACATTAAATGGTATGAGTATTTGATCTTCTTCACTGAAAGTCCAGACAACGTCACAAATGCTGAAATCTCCGAGTATGCAGGGATAGTGTCCAATTTCGAGCTCGTTGACGATATGATTTATATTAGATATGTGAGTACTATAGACTCCCACAGGACTACGAGGTGGAATGTAACTAACGATAACGAAGATTAAATTTCGAGCGAAAGAATCGGCATTAGTAAAGTTAACAGAAATACGAAGCTACTCTATGTATGTCTGGTGATTAAAATGATAAGTTGATTTGTCTGCTATAAAACGGAGAGCGGACGGCAATCAGGACTCCACCACCACGTTCATTGCCGGTTGAAATTTATCGATTACAACGGTAGACTATGTAGTTGGAATGAAAAAATTCCGATGACAAGAAATTTGAGTGTCACCATGTCTCAGTAAGTACAATTACACCATATTCCATATACAAGGATGTGATAAACAGCTGTCGAGTTTTGGCCCGATTGCCACCTAAATTTTGATAATAAACTTCAAATTTTGTGGACATCCGAGAAGTGGATGGAGTGCAACTTTCACTTAAGACATAAAATTTTTCACCCGGCTACAAAGATGGTTCCACTACTTCATTGTATATACAGGAACGCCCAATTTAAAATTTACGAAATGCAGCGTTGAGAGATCCGTACTGAGTTTCGTGAGCTTTCCACAGAACTAATCCTTTGCATTGAATTTTAATCTCTCCGCAGCAAATTAATATTTTCTTCAGAAGTTTCAATATGAAAACGCGAAATATGAATCCTCTCGTACAAGAGCTTTCCAATGATACCAAGTATGTGCCGATATCTTTGAATTATTTTTGGACATTTTTCGTCCTTCATCTTAGTTATACAGTGTACTATCATTATATGTACTTCATACCCTTGTCGCTTTTCGTTGTTATTTTTTGTTTTCTTCTTTCGCGTTATTGGTAAATATAGTTAAGTCGAAAGTCCACACATCAGCTTTTTGATGACAAGATATAAATAGGCATACGATCAAAAGCCGGTTAATACGTCGGACCTATTCGACTTTCTAAAAATATTTAAATCTCTACTAGGATAAAGATGACACTAAAAGTTCTGTAAATAAAAAATGTATCGCATTTTCGACCGATATCCGACTTTCCGGTTATAGAGTAAAAATACATGTAAATAGGTATCAACTAAATATATACATATGTAGAAATTATAATTTAACGTCATTTGGTAGACAGTTTTCATTAGTAACTAGTAGCTATCACTGTGTAAATTAACTTAAATATTTTATGAATAAACATACATACCTATGAATATATGTACTTAAACTTTCAGTTTATTTCCAGTGAATACCAAAAACTGATTTGAATTTATACTCGTATACGACTAACTGCTTTCTCTGCCATTATTTTTTAATCATTCGTCAGGAATTTCACTAGGTTAAAAGTACATATGTATATGTAAAATTTAACAACAACGAATAAGAAATATTTTCCTTGGGTAATTATGAATTTCTATTCATTAAAAAAAAAAAAAAACTTGAAAGTTTCACTTGAGGAAATACCAGGTAACCAACAATAGTGAAATATACGGAAGGAAACGATGAAAACTAGTCATATAAAAAGAGAAATGCACTCGTAATTTGCACACACATTCAATAGCGATTTGTTATTAGCCTCTTACTTCTCTCTCCACTGAAGGCGAAAAGCTGTAGTGTTGGTAAAGACTGAAGATACAATATTGAAGAGAATCCATGTGCATTGCATGCGACATGCAAGAAGCAGTAGCAATGCATTAAGCACTACACGACACAACTCTTTTTCAGTGAGCTTAACAAAAGTTGTATTTGATCGATATCAATCACTTATCAATTGCTAAAAATTCTCTCACGATAACCGACCAATATTTCAAAAATTCAAAAACATCAATGTGAAAGTTGTGTCGGGGACGGTTTCTAAGATGTAAAAAAATCAAATAAAAGAGAAAACTTTAATAACGCCTGTTGATAGCTACACAAAATTCAATAATATGTATATTTAAGGATTTTAGATATATGCAATAGATGCAAAAATTTATTAGGAAAATGTAAATAAAACACGATTTCTTTTTTAACTTTTCTAAATTGTGATTGTATTTTTACTAAGAATATTACATAAAAAGGTGGGTAGTTCTGGAGACAAATATGATTTAAACATTTCATCGTAATAAAAAACTAAGTAAATATTAACTATGTATATAAATTTTTAGTTCGTCGTCTCTCGTTGTATTAAATAGTGTTTGGAAGTAGGGACTTGAGATCCTTATATGACACATACTAATACTTTTTTAATAGTTATAGGATTCAGTTGGAGCGATATTGGTGGAACTGTTTAAAGAGTAGGCTATAACTTGAAAGGATACAAAATATTTATATCGCAAAATATAGATATAATAATGAAAAAAGATAATACAAATAAAAGAATTCACTAAATTTTTACAAGAAAATGTTTCAAGGCAATTTATACATAAATAAAAGTAATCGGTCTTCTTCTACGTCTACAACTTGAAGTTTCTTCACGTCCTCGAACGCTTAACCAAGGCATCCTCACCGATGCTGAATGTTTACGTTTGGTCGACATTGTTTTTTATCGCTTGGTTTAATTACAAAATAAATTAAATAGAAACATTATAATAATATAATAAAAATAAAATAATCATAAAAATCAGTTCAGCATTGAGAATACATTAGTTATTTTTAATATTGACCGGTTGGATCCAAATGATTTCCGACCGATTTTCGATCAGAAGAAACCTTTGGTCGCCGATACGTTCCAGTAGGATCTAGAATTATTACTAGCGGCATTTTAATATTTTATTTTATAGTAATTATACAATGAGTTTCTTTGCAACAAATCAATATCTATCTTTCAACTAATTTAGTAAGTTCCGGTAGGGTCCAACATTTTAAATAAACCAATACAGGATGTTATTACTTAGCATTTAGTTCCTTTAATATTTTGTTGACGTTTAGGTGTAAAAATATTTATGCTCAAAGACGAAAAAATCTTTATAGTTGCAAGTCACAAGATTTTGGCGGTGTTTTTCCGTGTAAATGAACCTAAATATAATTTTAGCATAAAATTCGTTGATATCATCGACCTTAGTAGTGTCCAGTTGGATCCAAAGCCATCGTAATCCAGTTCTCGATCGTTTGTGTATTTTGTATACGTTGCTTGATTCCAGCCAATACAGGGCGATATACTTAATAAGTAAAATGAAGAAAGTCTTACGTGTTGTCCAATTTAGTGATTTTTTTCTCTCTGTGTGATCTACGGCGATTCGCAGAGCTTCTGATTCCAGATTTAGTAATGTCCAGTAGGACTCAACACGTTGCTCATTTTCAGCGCAAGATTTTTCTCGACCTTTTTTAATATCAAGGTATGCAAAAAAAAATATCACCGAGCTGATTGCGCGTCTACTTTTTGTTTATTTGTTTTCTTCACTTCTGTATAACTAACCACAGAGAGGTGAGCACGTTTTAAAAGTCACTGACACTCATAAAAATTTATGTTGAGCCCGCGAAATATATGTTTTATTGTTCGTACACAGATTTATTTAATTAGCACTAATTAAGTTCTGGCATAAATAGAATAATATTCAATTTCGTATTTAGTTTTTGCCTCTCTAAAAAGATCGCGATTGAATAATCGGTTTAAATTTCCATTGAGATTAACAAACGCACATTAATTCTGATAACTTTTTATAAGAACGAAATCAAACGATATGTTGTTCGCTTGAATGCTGTCGATGTTATGAATAGATCTTCGTTAAGTCGGAAGTTTAAATGCTACACTAGAGACCCAAAGAAAAGTGACTTATTTGAAGCGCATCTGAGCTGCTCGTGTCTCACTCTTGAACGCCATAGGTAGACTTGATGATCGAAACTGATACAGGTAGAAAAGGTATATGTAGAAGAAATCTCTATCGGGAGAAGACACATAGAGAGATATGTATATGCTACGAGTATATATACAAACGTGTAAATCGTATAGGCAACATTTTCTCCATGGGAAATATACTTTTTCGGTATGAAATTACTTTGAGTTAAGAGTTCTTTGATTTTGACTCTTTAATCGCGTTCTCTTAAGGTGGATGATGTATCGTGTTCGCTGAAGCCAAAGTTTGTGGTCTGTGAAGTTTTATATCCAGTTTTCCTCTCTGAAGGTCTTACCTTGCGTTGATATTTCTTGCACGTTTATCTGAACGATAAGAATTATGTACAAGAAGCAATACACACGTGAGTTCCTGACTAGGGAAAAGGAATAAGGTTTGTGGGTGCCCTTTGATTGTGCGCAGGGTGCTTCTTGATTGGAAAAATCTGAACAGACCATCTCAGAAATAACATAGTCCCCGCCTACAACATAAGCACCTAATTTCTTATTTGAACATTGTATGTACATAGTTAGGTACTAAACTGAAAATATTTTTAAAGACTATTTCAAATTTGACACGGATATCTGTATATTGTGTATAATCTAAAGTTTTTAATGCTTAGAAATATTGCTGGAGCGAAACCGCCGAATAAACAGAAATAGGCATGTATTTTAGTCGCTCAAAAATTTCAAATTTTGGCGAATGGCTGTACGGCAAATGATTTCTTTCGAGCATTTTCGGCTACCGACCTAAAATTTTTGCTTTAAATTTTAAGCTATAAAGTAAATACATTAAAGTGTATGTAGGGTATTTTAGCAAGAGATTTAGGGTTGGAAAGACCTATTATTTTATAGTCGTCATATATTGATCATTATTTAAAAATTATGACAACAGCTGACGAACACCGCTAACCACCTGGTAAGAGATGTCAACGGAACTCACCTTAATAAGAGTGAGCACCAGTTTCGGCGATGAAAGGAATACTTCTCTGATATTTTAGTCATCTTGTCAGGGGAAGATATTCCAGAAACAGAACAACTACCAAACTTCCAACCGCAACAATCCTCTATTAGGGACGATCTCCCAGATAAGGAAGAGATAGTTTCTACCATTCGGTTAATGGCGGGAAAGAAAGCTCCAGGTATAGGCGGACTACGAACCGAATTCCTCAAAGCGGACCCGGAAATAACAGCCGATATACTCCTCCCACTCCTTACTTAGGTGTGGAATGGAGGAAGATATCCGACTGAATGGAAGAGGGCGTAATTGTGAAAATTCCTAAGGGCGACCTTCGGGATTATGGCAATTGGCGTGGTATATGTCTACTTACTGTTACTACTAATCATGGCTAAGGTAATTCTCAATAGGATAAGTGATGTCGTGGAGATGAATGCTTTGCGTAGGAGAGGTATTCCAGATAAGGTCATAACTATGATTAAACAATCCTACGCAAGGTGTCGCGTCTTACATAGAGGAGAGCTGTCCGAGAGCTTTCCTGTGCGAACGCGTGTCAGTCAAAGCTGCATATTATTACCAACCATGTTTCTGGTGGTAATAAATGACATCTTGGAAGCTGAACTGGAAGGTGGGGAAGATAAAGGTTTGCAATGGAGACTGTTTAACATCTTAAGTCCCCTAGATTATGCTGATGATGTGTGTTTCCTTGCATATAACCGTTCGGTCTTAGAATCAAATGTTCGCTCGTTGCATTCTAAATGCAAAGGGGCAGGACTGAAAATTAATGTGCGTAAAACCAAGTACATGCACATGGTTTCGAACTCAAGCACACTGATTATTCTTAATGGACAAGATGTGGAAGAGGTACAAGATTTTTGTTATCTCGGAAGCATTGTCAGCATGGACAATGGAGCCGAAAAGGACATTGAGGCTCGTCTAAATAAAACTTATAAGGCCTTCGGTATCCTTTCCCCTTTCTGGAGGTCAAGAGAGATCTCCCTTCGCACGAAACTGTGAGTTTTTGACGCAAATCTATGATGTTTTATGGTTGCACTACGTAGAAAGTGACCGTTCAACTTACCAAGAAACTGATGTTAGCTCTCTCTCTCTCTCTAAAATATTTAATTGAAACTGTTATACTATTGAAATATGAGCAAACTACAGCATTTGGACATAATAGTTGTAGGGGAAACAGGAAGTATTTCAAAAATATTGTACTTTCAAATTTTCAAATCGTTATATCTCAGAAATATACCTATATATATCAAATTGAAATTTTGTCAGATTATAGAACTATTTGATTTAATTTTTATGTTTGTGCAGTGTAAGGGGAGGGAGGTGGTGAGCTGGAATATCGAAAATTTTGAGTAATTTTTTTAGGGTTTGGTAAAAAATACGAAGTTGAAATTTTGCAAGTGCATACATCCATTTGATATACATAAAGGAAAAATAATACTTTAAGTCAGAACTGTTATGCACCGAAGAGGGGCCACAACAAAGCACATGGTGTTTCATATGTAATGGAAAAAGCATAAAAACTGAAAAAAAAAATTATTTAAATTTTAAGCTAGAAAATTTAAAATTTGCGAAATGCATTTCAAAAACATAACAGGGCTACGATTGCGCGTAATGCGCAATCTTACGATGCTCTAGATGAAATAGAATTTTTTTGCGACCCCAAGAAATTTTGTATGTGGAGTGTTAGAAGAGATGATAGCATTGAACTAATTTTTTCTCCATCAAGCTAAAGTAGCTATAAAAATGTTTTATTCAAAATGCTTACTCCAAAAATTGAATAGGAACTGAGAAAATTAGTGAGTTAGATTTAATGAAAATGTGCAGTTTGTATGGGAGGTGGTAGAAAGAGTGGGGGGATTCTAGTGACTTTTTCAGAAATAACTAGGAATATTATAAAATTGACATCCCTTATATTTCATACTTTTCAAGAAAATCGACTTTTTGTGAAGTTGTGAAACTGTGTCATATTGTATGGGAGGGGGTAGAAGCAGTGAAGCTAATCAAATATTTTTTTCTGATTTTAGTGATAATGCTAATTAAGAATTTATTACAAAATATGAGCTCGATAAATGTTATACGTTCTGAGAAAATCGTCTTAGAGCATTTCATGAAAAAGTGATGTTTGTATGGGAGGGGGTGGAAGAAGAGGGAGGACGCCCATAATTTTTCTAGTGTAGATTTAAATCATTATGAAAGTGATATATCCCACAATTTAGCCTAATAGCTTTCACACTTTTCGAGTAAATCCATTTATTGTCAAATTGCGAAATTGTGTTAATTTGTATAGGAGGGGGTAGAAGGGGTGAAGTTAATCGTCTAATTTTTTTTGGCCTTACTAACAATTTTAAATAAACATTTGGTGCACAATTTCAGCCAGCTCAATTTTATACGCACTGAGTAAATTGGCTTAAAATAATTCATGACAAGTACAGTTTGTATGGGAGGTGGTAGAAGGAGGGGGAGGACACGCATAATTTTTATACGGTAGATTGATATTATCATAAAAATAACATATTCCAAATTTCAGGGTAATAGCTTATATACTTTTCGAGCAAATCTTTTCATTGTCAAATTGCGCAATTGTGTCATTTTGTATGGGAGGGGGTAGAAGGGGTGGAGCGGTTTGGCCCGTTCACGAACTTGACCTTACTTTTTTGTCAAAAACGACGTGTACAAAATTTGAAGTATCTAGCTCAACGCGTTCTCCAGCTAGAGAGCGCACGGACGGACGGACATCCGGATTGAGATTTTTGAGTGATAATATTAACTTCTGTATCATTCATTTTTTTCTCCGAGCCTTATTTCTTTGCGTTACAAACTTTAGAGCAAACTTATAATACTCTCAGATTCCATCTAGAGTATAAACATAACAGGGCTACGATTGCGCGTAAAGCGCAATCTTACGCTACTCTAGATGAAATAGAATTTTTTGTGATCCCAAGAAATTTCGCATGGGAAGTGTTAGAAGGGATGATAGCAATGAACTAATTTTTTCCCCATCATGCTAAAGTAGCTATAAAAATATTTTATACGAAATGCTTACTCCAAAAATTGAAGGGGAACTGAAAAAATTAGTGAGTTAGATTTAGTGAAAACGTGCAGTTTGTATGGGAGGTGGTAGAAAGAGTAGGGGAATTTTAGTGATTTTTTCAGAAATAACTTGGAATATTATAAAATTGACATCCCTAAAATTTCAGACTAGTGCCATTCATACTTTTCAAGAAAATCGATTTTTTGTGAAGTTGTGAAACTGTGTCATATTGTATGGGAGGGGGTAGAAGCAGTGAAGCTAATCAAATATTTTTTTCTGATCTTAGTGATAATACTAAGTAAATATTTATTACGAAATATGAGCTCAATAAATGTTATATGTTCTGAGAAAATCGTCTTAGAGCATTTCATGAAAAAGTGTAGTTTGTATGGGAAGGGGTGGAAGGAGAGGGAGGACGCAAATAACTTTTCTACTGTAGATTAAAATCATTATGAAAATAATCCCGAAATTCAGACCAATAGCTTTTATATTTTTCGAGTAAATCCACTTATTGTCAAATTGCGAAATTGTGTCATTTTGTATGGGACGGGGTAGAAGGGGTGAAGCTAATCGTCTAATTTTTTAGGCCTTACTAAAAATTTTAAGTAAATATTTGGTGTACAATTTCAGCCCGCTAAATTTTATACGCACTGAGTAAATTGGCTTAGAGTAATTCATGACAAGTACAGTTTGTATGGGAGGTGGTAGAAGGAGGGGGAGGATACGCATAATTTTTGTACGGTAGATTGATATAATCATAAAAGTAACACATTCCAAATTTCAGGGCAATAGCTTTTATACTTTTCGTGCAAATCCGTTTATTGACAAATTGCGCAATTGTGTCATTTCGTATGGGAGGGGGTAGAAGGGGTGGAGCGATTTGGCCCGTTCACGAACTTGACCTTACTTTTTTGTCAAAAACGACGTGTACAAAATTTGAACAATCTAGCTCAACGCGTTCTCAAGCTAGAGCGCGCACAGTCGGACGGACGGACGGACAGACGGACGGACGGACATCCGGTTTTGAGATTTTTTAGTGATAATATTAACTTCTGTATCATTCATTTTTTTCTCCGAGCCTTATTTCTTGGCGTTACAAACTTTAGAGCAAACTTATAATACTCTCAGATTTCATCTAGAGTATAAACATAATAGAATTATGATTGGGCTTAAAGCCCAATATGATACTCTAGATGAGATGGAAATGACTTTAATATACCGGAAAATATGTCATCTCAAATTCTTTCGAATAGTGAATAGAGACTTCGCATGGGAGGTGGTAGAAGTAGAGGGGGAGGTTTGTATTTCTCCTATGTGACACCGAAAATGGCATGTAAAATGTTTCGTGCTGAATTTAAAATTTTTAGTTTTCATTATTTTTAAAGAAATTGGACATAGTTTTCCAGAAATTGTGGCATTTGTATGGGAGGTGGCAGAGGAAGTGGAACGTTTTAGATGATTTTGAAACTGGTTATCATCACCCTTATCACTATGTTTTGATTCAATTTCAAAGTCGTCAGCTCTCATATATTCGAAGAGAAATGCTTTTCTTGAATTTATAATACAGATATTTATATGGCAGGGGGTAGAAGGAGTGAAGCTGAGCTGATAATTTTTTCCAGCATTTACTGCAACTTGTTTGTAATTTTTCTAGTTCTAATGGAAATCGATATAATGCATTTAAATCGATATAATGCATTTAAATCGATATAATGCATTTAACAAAAATTATGCATTTGTATGGGAGGGGGTAAAAGGAGTGTAAGGATCAAAACAATTTTTTTTCCCGTTATTGATATATTTATTTTTTACTTTATGCGAAATATCAATGTGATAGCTTTAACAGTTTCGAAGAAAAATAATTTAATTTAAATTTCAAAATTTCGTGATATTTGTATGGGAGGGGGTAGAAGAAGTGAGGTGAAGTTGATAATTTTTTCATTGCTGATAGGAATTATAATAAAATTAATTCTGGCAAAAATTCGTTTTTATAACTTTACTAGTTTCAATGAAAATCGAAAAACTGCATTTTTCAAAATTATGCATTTGTATGGGAGAGGGTAGAAGTAGTGATGGGATCAATATTCAGTCATACTAACGGCATTTATATCATAATACTTTAACCCAAATTTCAAATCGATTGCTTAAATAGTTTCAAAGAAAAATCAATTTCTGAAAATTTCGTGAAATTTGTATGGGAGGGGGTAGAATGAGTGGGGGGATGTAGCCCGTTCACAAACTTAAAGTTAATTTTTTGCTAGAAATGAAACACAACAAATTTCAGCACGATAGCTCAAAGCGTTCGAGAGTTATGCTGTAGACAGACGGACAGACAGCAACTCGGAATCGAAGTTTTTGAGCAACAACAAATATTTCTGTACCCTTAGCGGCTCTGTGCGAGTATTATTTCTTAGCGTTACAAACGGTAAGGTAAGCACAATATACTCTCAGATTTCATCTAGAGTATAAAAAGCTCAAAAGTTTAAGATAGTAACTGGTCGAATGTATTCAAAATTTCTACCACCTCCCATACAAAAGTATTTTTTCGCCCATTATTAAGAATTCAATTATCACCAAACAATGAAAAGCGATCATCCTAAAATTTTGTACAAACGCTTTTTGGAATATTTGAAAAAAAGTTAGAATAGATGCAAGCTATAACAGATGTCAATGTTTTGAAATCCCCGTTCTACTCTAAAGTATGATTTCGATCAATTCAATAAACGAACCAACAAACAATAAATTAAAAGCTACGGACTTAATATGTTGACAAACAAACCTAAGCTGCATCAAAAAATTTTACGATTCGCTCCTCTACCCCCTCCCATACAAATATTTGGTTCCGTGAACATACATATACCATAATGCACCGAATTTCATAGGAATTCTATGCAACTTCGTTTATGAAACTTACATTCTGTACAGAAAATTTTGAACGTGATTCAATTTAAAAATTGTTAATATTCACCCATCGTAGAAAGGATCCATTTTCCATACAAACCCAAAGTTACATAAATAAACGAATGAAATATTGATTGTATATGCTGGAGCTATTGATAGTAATCGCTTTTGACAAAGGCCTTGTTCTAGTACCCTCGTTCAGTCAGTCTTCCCTATAGACCAAAATCAGAATGTTGACTGCTCACGCATTCTCAACTTATTGCAAGAATAATGAAATTTCGCCCAACTTGTTGCCAAATATTTTGTGTATGGCAGCGAACGCGGCATGCGAAATGTTTCGTACTGAATTTAAAGCTTGCAGCTTTGATTGGATATTGTTCTGGATGATTTTGAAACTGCTTATCAACAAACTTATCACCATGCTTTGTTTCAATTTCAAAGTCGATAGCTCTTAATTGTTTGAAGGAGAAATGTTTTTTTTTAATTTATAATTTAAAAATATGTATGGAATAGGGTAGAAGTAGTGAACTACAACTACAATGGCACTACAGCCCAAATCGAGCCTTGGCCTTTCAGATTCCTTAACATTTTTTTTTGTTTGTCATTGTGAAAGGGTGGTTAGCCCCCTCGCACAACCGAATTTATTAATAATATTTAATATTTAATATTTACGAATTTTCGTAGATTGAGATAACTTAATTATACCCAAGCAAGTAGCGGGCTGGAATTATGCGTCGCATTGTAGACCAACACGCTACCCACTAGGATACACCCTACATTCAAAAAAAATATATGTCGCTGGTAGATATAAAACGACGTAGACATAATTTTGAACCCTGATATTAACAAATGATATTCTATATTTAGCTAAGACATTATGTATCTTAAGAGTTTTTCACTTTTATAGTTGTGAAAAATATATTTTATTTACAAAATATTATGTATATATATAGGTATTTGTTTCAGCTATTTCTACAGCCCTTCCTTATCTGTTATTGCCAATCATTTGTCTACAAAAGAAAACTAAGTATACAATACACTCATTCCAGATACAAATGTATATTTATCGCAGTTATTACTTACATCGCAGTATCTAATACAGCAAGTGTGCCAGAATTCCCAGTGGAAGTATTATATAATAATAATTTTATATATACAGCATTGCTAAAAATTCACAAAACTATATTTTTATAACTGTACATAGATATATGTATATGTATATTTCATATAAATTATAATTAATAAGAAATTTCAATATTTTAAAATAAGAAAAATAAACAATGTGAAATAAATTTAAATAAAAACCACTAATTATTGATTTTTGAAAAAAATATCTCTTGTTTTTGAACAGTAACGTATTTGTGCTGTAAAATTTTTGTACTTAGAGCGTTATAATATTAACATCATTAAATCCTTCAAAAATATAAAACGTCTCGCAAATTTCACTGCTCTAAGGAACCAATATGAAACTTTCGGTGACTTTTACCTTATAGCCTAAAAAGCGTTTAACAAAACTGAGATTTTCGAGAGAAGAACAACCAAAGTATAGTTTTTCATTGATCATAAAGATTTCATCTATAATATAAAATATTGGAATTTCGCCTGATTCAAATCCAATTTTGATTACAGTTTTACGCTTGAATTTTAGTTCATTGTATCTGATCCAACTGATTTTAAAAATTTCCACATTTTCGAACAATACTGCGTATCATGACATTATGTAACTACTATCTATGTAATTTCTAGGACCGATTTCCATTGACTTATACAATAAAATAAAGTTCATTAAAATCCCAGCGAACAACCCAGCGAACAATTTGGTGAAATTTCAATAAATGAAGCCTATATGAAATCATTTGCTGAGATTTCGTTTCACTTTGGTTTCAAAAACTGATTAACTTGTGAATATGTCAGGTTCTTTTCTTCGTATGAATCACTACTGAACATGCTTTTCAGCCTTTCACTCTTTTGTCACTTAGTACAAATGAAATGAATTCACGCTCTGAATATGGATAATATGAATATCAGTTCTTAACCAGTTACTGATAACGTTCTGGGTCCATTCTGTGACATCTTTCCGATGTCGTTTTTTGAGTTTAGCTCTGCATCACCTACGTAAGCTTTTCTGAATTCATATACTGATTTCAGTCTGGGGTAAAGTTTTTAGTACGATAGTGGATTCGACGTGACTTCAAAAAGAAGCTAAAATGAACATTAAGTGATTTCACATTCATATAAAGATTTCATTATGAGTTCACTGTGATTTCTCATTGTTTGCTGGGAATTTGATGAAATTTCAATAAATGAAGCCTATATGAAATCATTTGCTGAGATTTCGTTTCACTTCAGTTTCAAAAACTGATTAACTTGTGAATAAATCAGGTTCTTTTCTTCGTATGAATCACTACTGAACATGCTTTTAACCCTTTCATTCTTTTGTCACTTAGTAAAAATGAAATGAATTCACGCTCTGAATATGGATAATATGGATATCAGTTCTTAACCAGTTACTGTTTAAAGTTTAAAGTTTTTAGTACGATAGTGGATTCGACGTGACTTCAAAAAGAAGCCAAAATGAACCTTAAGTGATTTCACATTCATATAAAGATTTCATTATGAGTTCACTGTGATTTCTCATTGTTTGCTGGGATATTACCAATTTGAAACTGATATTTTGTGCTAAGAGTAGTTAGTAAATTTTTCTTGCATTTCGTTGCCTTAGATATGGATTAGAAATTTTGATGGAATGCTTCGAATCTCATAGATGAAATATTAAAAGGAGGTCAAATTTTACAAAGTATGCTGGAATAATGAACCATGTAATGATGTTTTGGCTTTAGTGAAACATTGAAGCATTTCATATATAATTTATGATGTTCAGCAACTAATGTTTCCAGCAGTTGATATGTGTTAATGTGAACTGATTTTGACAGAACAATTGAACTTATTTCTCAAAGTATGGTTTATAGTTTCCACTCCCTACAATTAATATCAATAACCTAGTATTAACAAAAAAATTGTAAAAAGACACATCATTTCTGAAGCAGATGTTTTAAATTTTTCTTTCCAACATTTTTTTAGTAATGATTCGTAAATTAATATTTTTGCTTTTGGGACCGTAATAGTGGTTTCAAATTCTGTAATTAAACTGTATGTAAAATATTTATAAACATAAATGAAGTTATAGATAATTTTAGCCAATTCAAAGTGGAATACACCTTCCAGAAAATCGTGCATTAAATCTACGCTTAAATTTTCGATAACATGAAATTTTTCAAGATTATTCTACACAGAAGACTCTTTTATACCAGTTAAATAAACATTATACGTCGTAATATCGTATTCGTAACTAAGTCGCGAACGCAACATAGTAGTATTCTCTTTTAATTGTTTCTGACAAATATCTTTCGAAGACTTACAAAAACGACAGAAGTACATATTTAGATGAAAAACTTTCTGTAAAGCCCAAAATTTGATTTAAACCCAGATTATCTCCAACAATGAGTATTTGAAAGACAGTTGTATATAATTTATAATTTATTTGATTTCCTTCACTTTGTAGCTTATTCAGCATTTCTATTAAAGGTAAAAAAAACTCTAGAGTTGCCATATGTTTTTCGATCCTCTGAAAAGAAAAGCATGGCAAGAAATATATTCTACAACTTGGATTGTACATTTGGCAATAAGCAAGGATATTTAAGATATACTGCTCCAATTTTGTAAGCGCCACTATGTGAGCCTAAAGCATTTAACGGCTCAAATTCGTCAAAATATATCAAAACGTGTAGTAAAAGCGCTTCAGTTTGTTCAATATTTTCTATTTTTTTCAACCACAGTATGCTTTGCACAATGGATACTGACTCTGTACTTTGAGATGGAGCAGAGCCAATATATTCAAGAATTTCCGATTTGAGATTCGGCAAATTAAAAAGTTTATTAAAAAAACGTGTTAAATTCGTTATTTTAATTCCGTACTTAAAATAACGAATTTAACACGTTCTCATTTTGTAATCGATCACGTTTAGAATCTAAAGCGTATTCAATGAAATCAACTAAATATCTGCGATTTTTGAGATCTTTCAATATCATATACTGTGACTGAAGGAAGTCATTTTCTATAAGTAAATAGTAAATTGAATTTGATGAGTCTGTGACTTACATTTTTTCTGCATTTTTAATTAGAGTGACAAAGTGGAAATGACTTGTTTTTAGATTCTGAATGACTTTTTTTCGTGATAGATATTCATCAGCCAATAGTTTAGCACTATATTTAAGAATGTGTGTTTTTTAAATTCACGAGCTATTGTTTGTATACGAGTACTATCGTTTGAACTTTTCACAATCAAAGTTTCTTCATTAGTTTGGTTTAAATTATTTGAAATTACAATAATATGCAGTTTGAAGTGACTGCGAAATGAATTGTAGCTAAAATACTTCCTTTGACATTTATTAAAAGGACATTTATAAAGAACGTGATTTCTAATAAAATGTTTTTTGTGTGGTATATAAAACTTTTAACACACCGAATTTGCATTCTACAAATTTTGCTCATGAGCATTTTTAATTTCCTTTAACAATGTGCAACTTTTTCTATTTGCACTGCCTTTTATATTGAGTTGTGCATATAAAACGGCAATATTTTCATTGCGTTGATTTGTCTCAGAACTGAAACAATTTTTGTTTAATTAAGGATTTTGTTGTTCTTTGTTCTTGTAAATAATTAAATATGAACTTACCTCTATTATTCGGAGAATTTTTACACGCCAATATGAGTTACGCAATACCTTTGTCTTTACTTTTTCATCCAGCAAAGTTGATTGGAGCAAACATATCTTTGATGTTGCCCTTGATACCTCCAAACGCCTAGGTATGTATTCTTCGCAAATGTAAAAAATATTTTACGCCTCACGACTTAGCTAACATCTACAATGCTTACATTTGACCTCATTTAGAGTACAATTAGCATTTATAGGCTGTAGCACCCAAAACGCACCTTGCACTGCTCGATCGAATCCAAAAACATGCTTTCCGACTAATTGGAGACGACACCATTACAGTTTCTATTGACTCCCTCGAACATCATAAGAACGTTGGAGCACTCAGCATCTACTATTGCTACTTTCATGGTAAACGTAGTGCGGAACTTAAATCACTCATTCCTTCACTTTTCATTTTTCCTCAAAATACTCGTCAAGCTAAACGCGCACATGATTTCACCGTCAACCCTATTCCTACTCGTACAATGAAATATAGACAGTCATTCATCTCTCGAACGTCCAGACTTTGGAACGCATTGCCTTCTAGCATATTTCCAAGCAAGTATAACCTTCAGCGCTTCAAAAATAATGTCCATCGCCATTTCCGTGTCTCTCCCCCAAAATTCCCATAACACTACCAAATTTTATCCTGTAGCTAGACCGACATAACTGTGTAATGCATTAATGGGTGACCCCCTAAGTTATAATAGGTGCCATAAAAAAAGAAAAAATTATTTTAATTGGTAACTCTTCTAATGAGTCAATGGACCCGATTTGAGGGAAGAGAAGACCAGCATCTGCGTTAGTCTATTAAAATGTTTATTTAGTATTGTATATATATCTTGAATTACAAAATGAGTAAAATAATTAATAAAAATGTAATATAATAAATACTCTTAAATTTATATCCATTTTCTAAGAGTAAAGCTGGATATTTTTGGAAATATTCAGACCTTGGATTGCTTTTGTCATCTAGAAATTTTAGGCGCTCTTTGAAACAAGCTGTCCAGTTTGTTCTTACTTCCTCCCAAAGAAATGTATGTTGTTGTACAAATTTATGGGCAGCTTCTTTGTCCACGTCGAGGAATTTTACATTTTGGAAAGATCCCTCATCTAAATGAACTTAAAATAATGTATGTAGTATTTAACCAATATAATTTAACGATATAAAATAATTTACCTAATGATCCGGATAGCTTTCTTCTTTCTGAAATGAGACCAACTTCTGTCTTTACAAGACAGCCGCAATTTAGGATACACCATATACAATTTACCCCTGGCTTGCGATCATTGCGAAGTTTCAATAGGAAAAATTTGAACAATTGCTTGCGCAATTTCTAAAAACTTTGGCGATTTATACTGTAAATGTACGTAATGGTAGTTAGAACGCGCATATGTACATATATTGCACTTAAGAACTTATTAAATAAACATTAAACCAATCAACTGAATAATTAAAAATTATTGTTTCATAATAAAAATGGATCATTTTTTTTTCAGTTTTGGTTTTCTAACATTCAAAACGGTTTATATACTTAGATAAATATAATATATAAATATATTAAAATAACTACTTATCACAGAATAAAAATTCGAGGTGAAAAGCACCATTGGTATCATGTAAAAGGCTTTATGTATAAAATAATTAAATTACCAAAAGTTGCATTGTAATTATAAATATTTTTACATTCTTTTTATTATTGATTTTGCAATAGCAGGCCTTTCCGCGGAATCAAGGTTGTGTTTTATTTCGTATCGTTTCCTTATAATTTGTAAATCGATGTCTGTAATTGATATAATGTCAAAAAAAATAAAACGTAATATATAGTTATTATCCTATTTCATTATTTTTTAAAGATGACAATAAACTGCACTTTTCATAAAAGTTTTTCTTATTAATTCGACAGTTAAATATATTTTCTAACATGTATTGTATGAAAAAAAAAACCAAATCAAAATAGTTACACTAAAAAAATTTGAACAAGAGCTTTACCAGAAGAAAATACAAATACATCTTGTTTTTTGACCATATCAATTTTTTTTATTTTTCTTTTGTTTTATTTGTATTTTATTCTTATTGGGTACATTATACAATACTTAGTCGATAATTTGGATAATACATCTATAAATTATTATACATATACATATATATTATAAATATCAGCGATATGTATGTATATGTACATCCATATTAAATATTTTAAAAAAATATATTTTTTTGAGTGTAGGTAGAAGGAGTAAACGAATCAAAACGAAATTTGTCGACGTTAATGATATTTAAATTATTATACTTTGATAAAAATTTCAAGGCGAAAACTTGGCCACTTTCAAAGAAAAATACAGTTGCTCACATAATTGAGCTTACACTCAAATAAAAATTACTATTAGGTTATTGCAGATGAAATGACATTGATTCGACTAATAATTTTTTGTAAGTCGTAGTGCAATTTTTTCTCATTCTTCATTTGGAATTTCTTTTAGCTGATTTTTATTTGTAGTATTACAATTTTTCAACCGAAACTTGAACCCCTGATTAAATGCTGAGTTGGGTTGATATCAGAAAACTAGGGAAACATTTTTAGGAGTTTCGGAACATTGTACAACTACCACTTTTTAACTACATGTACCTAATGATATATTGTCATAATGAAAGTGAAAAAAAATCGTCGTTATAGCTTTGCTAGTTTCAATGAAAATCGAAGAAATGCATTTTTCAAAATTTTCATTTGTATGGGAGAGGGATCAATATTTCTTGACGATAATCATATTCATTTCTTTATACTTTGACCCATTTTCAAGTCGTTAGCTTAAATAGCTTCGGAGAAAAATCAATTTCTTGAAATTTCGAAATTTCATGAATTTTGTATGGGAGGCGTTAGAAGGAGGAGGGGATGTAGCCAAATTCACGAACTTATAGTTTCTTATTTCCTTAATTATTATTATTATTATTTCCATAAAATAAGTATCTACATGATTGCTCGTAGCGTTCGAGATTTAGATTGCAGACGGACAGACAGAAAGACGGACAAACCGCCAGTTCGTCTCGGAATTAAGACATGGTCGGTTTGTTAAAATTTTTGATTTGCTTCATTAAAGGGAATCTTATATCTTCTAATGCTAATTCAAAAATATTCTAACCATTATCAATAAATTTGAATATGGATATTGGAATATATTTCTTGAAACTGTTTTGCTCTAAATAATATCTACACTAAGCTTTTTGTGTGCATTTAAGTGTTGTTTAATTATTGTTACTTCTTCCATATTACTACCTTATCCTGCATATCGACTTTCGACGCATACTCAACTTATTTTAACTCTGTGCCTCCACTAGCAAGTAATATTGGTAACTTACAAACTGATTACAGCATTTGTAGGTGGCGCGCAACTTGCATGAAAGTTAATCCGAAAAAAATTATTCTCATCTCGAAAACTATTGACCATTTCTAATCGCAAGGAAATATTATTTTGACGATTGACTTGCCTACTTGCAAGTGGAAGCCCCGGGTACGAATAATAAAGACATGACCCGACTTCTTGGCAGATATTTTTATTAAAACTATCAGCTTTCTTTAAAAGTACAAACCACCAGCTGCATTCGATAAGTTTTCCTTATAAGTATCCGCCCCCTATCAATACCGAAGTCCCACCTTTCTCTTAATTTTTATTAACCAACCTTATCATTGGCTCTCAATTTCATTCAGAGTTCTGCTAATGACAATGCACTTGTAAACAATAAACTTTGACTCGATTTCGAATGCGCCTCCAACTATCTCGTATATTAAACTCTGACCTCAAAAAAATCCTGTAGTGGGCGTGGCTAATCAACTGCTCTTGGCCTTATACAGTATTTCTACGCCTTCTAGGTAAGAAAATTAACAAATAACTTGATGGGGCATCGACATTTAGTAAACATAACAGAATTATGATTAGGTGTAAAGCCCAGTCATATGATACTCCAGCCGAAACAGGATAGAGTACCGGAAAATGTGTAATCTCAAATTCTTTCGAATAGTAAAGAGTGACTTTTGCTTGGGAGGTGGTAAAAGCAGAGGGGGAGGTTTGTTATTTTTGAATATTTTTTGTATATATTACCTAACGTAGTGTACAAAATGTTTCATGCTGAATTTAAAGTTTGTAGCTTCCATAATTTTTGGCATTTGTATGGGACGTGGCAGAGAAAGTGGAAGGTTTTAGATAATTTGGAATCTGCTTATCAACATCCTAATCACATTGCTTTGTTACAATTTGAAAGTCGATAGCTCTCATATGTTCGAAGGAGATATACTTTTCTTGAATTTCCAATACAAAAATTTGGATAGGAGGTAATAGAAAGAGTGAAGCGAAGCTCATATTTTTTTTAGCATTTATTGCAATTATTAAGGGACAAATTTTGGCGAAATTTTAAGTTTCAATAAAAATCGACTAAATGCATTTACCAAAATTATTCATTTGTATGGGAGAGGGTGGAAGAAATTTTCCAATCAAAACAAAATTTTTCGACATCAATGATATTTGTAATAGTATACTTTTCACAAAATTTAAAGTTGATAGCTTTGACGGTTTTCAAGAAAAATAATTTAATTAAAATTCTGAAATTTCGTGAAATTTGTATAAGAAAGGGTAGAAAGAATGAGGTGAAGTCGATAGTTTTTCCAAAATTGATTGCGATAAAATTAATTATTGCAAAAAATGACCTTTGCTAGTTGCAGTGAAAACCGAATAAATTAATTTTTGAAAATTGTGCATTTGTATGGAAGATAGTAGAAGGAGTAAGGGGATCAGATCAATATTTTTTATTTTAAGTTAATAGCTGAAATGGTTTCGGAGAAAAATCAATTTCATTAAATTTCGAAATTTAATGAAATTCGTATTGGAGGGTATAGAAGGAGTGTGGGGATGTGGCCCGTTCACGAACTTCAAGTTACTTTTTTGCTAAAAAGGACTTATTATAAATTTCAGCACGATAGGTCAAAGCGTTCGAAAGTTATGTTGTATATAAACGGACAGACGGACAAGCAGAGAGACAGACAGACGGACAGACGGTCACTCGGACTCTAGGTTTTTGAGCGATAACAAATATTTCTGTACCCTTGGCGTCTCTTTGCGAGTATTATTTCTTAGCGTTACTAACGATAAGGCAAGTAGAATATACTCTTAGATTTCATCTAGAGTATAGAAACTCTGAGTATCGAAGGGAAAACTTCACTGTTTAACCCTTAAACTAGGTACTGCCTGTTTCTACGTAACTTCGGTACTATATTTGTGAAACACCTGTATATACATTATTGCCATTTCTGAGTTTTAGGGATGAATTTAAACATTTTCTCACAAACTATACCCAATTTTGATAAAAATTAAAATCCTAAGTTAAACATAACAGGACTAGTGATTTTGCGTAAAGCCCAATCATACGATACTCTAAATAAAGTAGATATTTTTGTGATCTCAAGAAATTTTATGATAGAACGGGTGACAGCATTGGACTTTTTTTTCATGTCATAAAACTGTTATATTCAAAATTTAATGCGTACTGAGAAAATTAGTGTTTTAAATTTAGTGAAATTGTACAGTTTGTATTGGAGGTGGTAGAAGGAGCAGGGGTTCTTAGTGATTTTTTTTTCAGAAATTGGCATCTCAAAATTCAAACCAGTAACATTCATTGTTTTCAACAAAAAAATCGATTTGTGAGAAACCGTTGGTGTGTTTTAATATCCAACTCCACTCTCTAGTGGAAAGGTACTGAGACTTTCAATTGGCTGAGAAATTCAGTATTGCCATCACAACAAATAAAAACATAACAGAATTATGATTGAGCGTAAAGCCCAATTATATAATATATACTAGATGAAATGGGGAATAGTTTATTGTACCGGGAAATTGGTTTGTCATCTCAAATTATTTCGAATAGTGAATTGTGGCCTTTGCATGGGAGGTAGAAACAGATTTTATTTTATTATTCTAATAATAAAGTATTGTGATCAACACAGAAAAAAAACCGTGCTTCCCTGAAAATTTTTGTTTTCGCGTTTCATGACTAAATTAGCCTAAAAATGCAAAAAAAAAATCCGTTCCGCCGTACGCCGTCCTCGTTACGCCCTACGCCGTACATATGGACTCATATCTCCGAGACAGTTAAATGTAGAATGTTCGTTTTTGGAAGGATTGTTCATTGGGTAAGTGAGCTCCATTACCTAAATTTTGGGGAGTGTCACGTGGAAGGGGGCGACATGAAAAGAGTCAAAAATTTCACTTGCTAATATCTCCACCACAAATGCAGATCAGAAGCTGCAAATTAGCAGAGTTATAAAGAAAATTGTTGGACAAACTTTAAAAATAAACTAATTTTTTTACCGACTGGCGTCCGAGAAGGGGAGCTATAAACAAATTGTAAAAAATTCATATTTTGGGACCATTAAGGTGGATATGGCTCCACCAGAATCAGCTTAGAGAGTGGCTAATTATTGTAAGGAGGAAGGTCAGGTGGGGTGCAAAGAAAAACACTTAAAAATTAATATCTCAACTATCTCTTAAGCTCTGTAATTGAAACTTAAAACATATATTAAGCTATACTAGAAAAATACGAAAAAAATATAACATGTGGACATATTAGTAGTGGGGGAAATGGGGAGCATTTAGAAATGGCGGACTTTTCAAAATTACAAATCATTATATCTCAAAACTGAGATATCAAATCAAAAATTTGTAAGATTGTAGAGCTACACAGTCGTTAATTTTGGTAAAAATTTTAAGTTAGGTGGTGTAAGGGGAGCGAGGTGGTAAGAAAAATGTCAAATTTAGAGTGATTTTTTTCGGGCTCTAAGGCCCCCCCCCCCCCGGTCTAACGTGAACAAGGTGTTTCATGTGCATTGACAAAAACACATAAACTGAAAATTTTTGATTGAAATTTTAAGGTAGAAATTTGGAAATTTGCGAAATGCATTTAAAAAAATCTCTTAATATACAAAATATTAACTGGTCGAAAACCTTTAAGACTTCTACCCTCTCCCATACAAAATTATTTTTTCGACCATTTCCAAGAAATCAATTATTAAAAGTTATCAATTTGAAATTTTGCACAAAAACTTTTAAAAATAGTTAAAACAAAACTGCGTCATAAGTTTTGTAATCGCGCCTGCCCTTCCACCATCCCCCATACAAAAGTATGATTTCGACCAATTTCATTAAATCAAATAATAACCATCAAATTAAAAGTAAAGAACTTGAAATTGTGTACAAGCACTTTAGAGAAACGAAATAAAACTGGATATCAAATTTAATGATTCCCTTATCTGCTCTACCCCCTTCCAAACAAATATTCGGTTTCGTGAATGTAATATACACCGAATTATGCAACTTCGTCTGTGAAATTGACATTCTATACAGAGAATATTGGACGTGATTGAAGCAACCAGTAAAAAAGCTATTAAAATCCTTACCCCTATCGTTCCCCTCAAAAAAAACCCAAACTTGCAGAAACGAATGATATATTGCAAAATTGACAACAGCCCTGCCCAAGAACTCCCTTTCACTTAGTCTTCCCTACCAACTCTCACCTGCATACTGACTTTCCACTCATCTGCAACTTGTCCTAAGAATAATAATGTTTCGCCCGACTTGTTGGCAGTTTATTTGTTTATGACACCGAACGTAGCATCATCAACGACATTCATCATCAATGACATTTCTATTATTAGATTTCCACAAACTTCAAGTCCATGCTTTGACAGTTTCGAAGAAAATTAGTTTTGATTGAATTTTCAAAATTTCGTGAAATTTGTTTGGGACGGGGTGGAAGGAGTGAAGTGAAGTTGATATTTTTTTTTTCAAAACAGATTCCAACTATAATAAATTTAATTGTGACAAAAATTCGTTATTTCTTAGCGTTACAAACGGTATGGCAATCACAATATACTCTCAGATTTCATCTAGAGTATAAAAATCGTAAGTGTCTATCAGACACTGTACCGGATTTTATTTTACAGATGATCATTACGTATCCCTAATGAATATCTTAATATATACATATATCTGCATACATAATTTAAACGTTGCATTCTCATGCATAGGCGAGATTTTAATCTCTACATCTTCTTCCTCCGCATTGGACTTTTCAGTCATAAATCGGATAAGGTTTTTAACTCTACTTTAATTACGTTTACGAAAACGGCCAGGATGTACTTAGCGCATTTCATCATCAATATATTGTCTCAAAATCATGATCAAATAATAGATTATTTCCGGGCAGACTGGATGCTTAACGGTCGGCCGTTGGCCCTCTATACAAACACCAGATGCTAAAATTCTGTCACTACCTAAGAACGATTTTAAGGTTCGTCTTCAAACAAATCACATTGCAGGTTGTGGAAACAAATTTTCATGCTCGCAACAGCAAAATAAAAAGCGGTCTTAAGTCACTTGAATAAACATTGACCTTATACAAGTCTAAGAAATTTTCGTACGATTAGAGTCATAAGAAATGTTGTTGTTCTAAAAACTTCAACTAGACCATCAGCATTATGATCGAATTACAATAAGTTAGCCTTGTACGTTTCAGAATTACTGCTACGTTTATAATATTCTAAACATCAGTTGAAAGAAACTAAACCAAATATCATAATAATACTCTAAATCGTCACTGGAATATTTGTGAATCGAATAGTATATCTCAAAACAACATTTTTTAAGAAAGAATCATTTTTAGGGGCTCTGGATTTGCTCTATTTTTGTTAGATAACAAGTTATATCTACTTTGGACAGATTATCTTGGCCAGTCGTAGTAGGCAATATTGGATACACAATACGATTTCCAGGAACAATTCGTACAAATTTCTATAAATATTGCATTCCGAACGTATAGAGATTCTGGGTTCTTGCATGTTAATGAGCGAAATAGTCAAAATTATTGTTGTTATTCTTGCCAAACATTCAATATTTCTTATGGTTGTTCCTAAATTACCGTAATATGAAATCTCAATAAAAAGAAATTCTTGTAATTTGCATAACAGAAGAGTGAGCAGAAATACTTCTTAAATCCTGGAATTAAAAAAAAAGTCTGGTAGAAAGGAAAATGACAAGCATTTCTCGAATTTGCAATCAATGCTAGGGGCATTGTATTATCAACACAACTGCAATTATTAGCGAAGCTAGGGTGTAGCCTGTTAATCTACAAGGCGAATAATTCCAGCACACTGCCTGCTTGGTTATTCCTCGATCACCTCCATCTACAAAAATGAAAAATTCGTGGATGGAGGGCTGTGCGGAATGGGGCAGTAGAATACACCCACAGCCAGTTCTGCTTGATCTAAAAATGGTAAATAGACACTTACTAGATCAGGGGACTATCACCAGTGATCTTAGAACTTAATTAAAACGGGAAACGGATACAGCGCCTCGGATATGGACGGATTCTACGGTAACAACATTTGGCATTCGAAAACGGAACGTGATTGCCTTCTGGAACGTTCGATCATTGAATGACGGTGGAAGGGCTGGGATCACTCGGTCCATGCACCGACAATCAGTGATCGAACATGAAATGGAGAAATGAAAATGTTAAGGAACCTGAAGGTCAGGGAGCCAAAGCCTGATTAAGCTGTAGTGCTATTTTAGAATAGAATAGAATATTTGCAATAACTAAGCTAGAATGTAGCTTGGTGAGTAGCGTGTGGGTTAGAATATAAAGGTCGGGACTTCACGCACATGCAATTAATTTCACGCTTGATTTCAGCACACTACTTGCGTGAGTATACCCCCAAATCTTGAGCTTGAGTGAAGTTACGTGGACAGGATCAGTAGAAGAATGAACGCCGGCAGCACCATTCTGTACGTTGGTCCTGAGAGTGAATCAAAAAATGGCGTAGCGGTCGTCCTTACATTGAGAGCGAGAAACAGTCTCATCAGCTGGGCCAGTGTCAGAAAAATCACGATTCTGCAGTGCTACGTACCAACTAGTTTAGAGTTTTATGCTCAACTACGTGCTGCCTTCGAGCGTGTCCCAAGAGGTGATATTATTTTCATCTCAGGAGATATGAACGTCCAGGTTGGCTCAGACAATAATGGAATAGAACACGTCATGGGGAAGCATGGTAATCCTTGGGCTGACACGTCCCGATCTTCGATTAAGAGGCCTGAAAACGAACTAATTGCGGAGTCTTGTAGTACTCGGCAAACGGTATTCACAGAGACCCTTTTTCCACACATAGTCACTGTAAAACATCTTCAGTTTCCCCTGATGGAATTACTCAAAACCAAATCAACTATTTGGCTAAAAGTTGCCGATGGAACACATTAGATGGATATAAAATGCACACACTGTACGCCAATTGGCAATCAGAAACACTTTAGGATATGTGCAAAACGCTGAGAAACCCTAGATGTCACAAGACACCTGGGACAAGACTGGCCATGTGAAGAAAGTCACACTGACAATCACCTCTCAACCCGATGTCAACCAAAGAACTGTTAACTTGAGATAGAACTACCGCGGTGCTCATATTCAGTTTAAGAAAGCTGTTAGACGCGACAAGAGAAAGGCTACTGAAGATCCGTCCAATAAGACGGAATCTGCGGCTTACTTTGAAGATGTGGGTTCACTATTTGAAATTATGGAACAGTTGACGAACAGGAATTTCACAACCAACTACTTGGTGAGAGATATCAACAGAACTCTCCTTAATACGAATGCCATCAGTTGCGGCGACGGAAGGAATATTCCTCTAATATTTTAAACATCTCGTCAGAAGAAGATATTCCAGAAACAGAACAACTGCTAAAAATCTAACGGCAACAATGATCTATTAGGGATGATCCCCAAATAAGAAAGAAGCAGTTTCCGCCATTCGGTCAACGGCGGGAAGGAAAGCCTCAGAAATAAACGGACTTCCAAAAAAACTCCTCAAACCGGATTCGGAAATAACAGCCGATATACTCCTCCCACTCTTTTCTGAGTGGTGGAATGAGGGAAAATGTTCGGCTGAATGGAAGGAGGCCGTCATTGTGAAAATCCCGAAGAAGGGCGACCTTTGGGATTGTGGCAATTGGCGTGGTGTTGTGGGGAGCACTCTCGAAGTTTATCAGGATGGAGATTCCACAAAGAGTCATTTTGTACAAGCCATACAAATACACTACGGATAATGTTGGAGCAATCCGCCGAAATTATGTTTGTGGACTTCGAGAAGGCTTTCGACAGCGATAAGCGAGATTACATATTGAATGCTTTACGTAGGAGAGGTATTCCAGATAAGAGCATAGTTATGATTGAAGAATCCTACGAAGATGCAAGGTGTCGCATTTCATATAGAAAAGATCTTACTTACTTACTTACAATGGCGCTACAGCCCAAATCGGACTTAGGCCTCTTGAATACTTTGCCTCCACCAATCTCGGTTCAGTGACTGCGTCCTCCAGTTAGAAAATCTAAGCAGTGATTCACTGTCTGCGTCAATCGAACCCTCCCAGCGCTTCCGTGGTCTTCCGACCGGTCTTCGTCCGTTGACTTTCCCTTTTAGTGTGCGTTTGGGAATTATTCCGTCATCCATCTGCTCCATATGGCCAGCCCATTGTAACTTCTTAAATTTTATAACGGTTGACACTTCTGGATAGTCGAAGATGGCATACAATTCTCTGTTGTATCGTATTCTCTTCCCTCTCAAGTCCGAGGATTCTTTCAAAAACGTTAAGTAGTTTTTCGGATGCCTGAGTTATAGTCCATGTTTCGCTGCCATAGCAAATCACAGGTCTTATGATGATTTTGTATAGTTTAATTTTTGTTTTCCTGTGTACGCTCTTCTTTTAATTATTTGAAGTACCGAATAATACTTCTTGTTTGTCATCATTATCCTTCTTTTGATTTCTACGGGTTCGCTTCCATCCTTCGATTGGTTCACTCCTAGGTATATAAAGTTATCTACGTTTTCTAGGTTATAGTCTCCTACTGTAATATTTTGTTTGATTGGCGTCTTTTTCCTGGATTTTGTCATAATTTCTGTTTGGTTTTCATTAATACGTAGTCCAACTTCCCTTGCTACCGAGCCGAGGTTCACAGATACCTCCTTGGAACTCTCCAGAGATCTTGCAAGGATATCTATATCGTCACCATATGCTACGAGTTGTGAGGATTTGAAGCCGTCTGCTTAAAAACTGGAAGTCAGATCGTTTTCTACTCTAACTCGAGACAAAGACTCGGTCATTGTCATTCTTGTAAGGCTAACCTATTTCGGTGGAACTCCAAACTTCAACATGATTTTGTACACTACGCGCCTGTCGATACTGTCGTTTGTAGTTTTCGCAGTAGAGTTTGTCGCCTTTTTTAGAAATTGGGCATATAATGCTCTTGCGTCAATCTTCGGGAAGTGTTTCCTGCGTCCATATGTGCGTGACTAATCTATGTAGGAGCCGGCGACACCTGCGTAGCGCAGGTGTCGCCGGCTTTCACAAGCTCAGCTGAAATTTGATCAGTGCCGACGCTTTGTTGTTTGGATGGTTCCTCAGGGCTCTTATTGCTTTTTATAGAGGAGATCTGTCCGATAGCTTTACTGTGTGCAAAGAACTGCATATTATCACCAACCCTGTTTCAGGTGGTAATAAATGACATCTTGAAAGCTACACTGGTAGGCGGAGAAGAAAAGGTCTTCAATGTACACTCTTTAACATCACCTTGATTATGCTGATGATGTGTGTTCGCTTGCACATAACCGTTCCGACTTAGAGTCAAATGTTCGCTCGTTGCATTCTAAATGCAAGGAGACAGGACTGAAAATAAATGTGTGTAAAACGAAGTACATGCACGCGAGTTCGAACACAAGCACACCGATTGTTCTTAAGGGAGAAGATGTAGCGGAGGTGTAAGATTTTTTTTTATCGCGGAAGCATTGTCAGCATGGACGGCAGAGCCGAAAAAGATTTTGAGGTTCATATAAATATAGCTCATCAGGCATTCGGTATCTTTCCCCTTTCTGGAAGTTACGAGAGATCTTTCATCGCACGAAGTTGCTAGCACTTGACGCATGCGTCAAATCCGTGTTGTTACATGGTTGTGCTACGTAAAAAAAGACAGTTCGACTTACCAATCTTATAACTAGATTAATACGTGAGCATCTAAAATAAGGTGACTTTTGTTTATTTATTATAAGAATTATGTTATTAAAAAGGTACTGTGCCATGGCTGTGCACAAAATAAAAAACTGCCAACAAGACGAGCGAAACTTTATTATATTATTCTTGGGATAAGTTGCGGATGCGTGGAAAATTGATATGCACGTTAGAGTGGTTAGGGCAGACTAAGTTAAAGGGGGTTCTTGGGCATAGCTGTGGTCAATTTAGGACTTAATTGAAGATACGATCAATAGCTCCAGTACATGTAATCAATATTTCATTCGTTTATATCTGCAAGTTTGAGTTTTTTTGAGGGGAGGGGTTTGTTTGGATGTTCATAGTTTTTTAATTGATTGTTCGAATCACGTCCAATATTCTCTGTATATATTATCAGTTTCGTTGACAAAGTTGCATAGAGCTTCCATAAGCTTCGGTGCGCTTTACATTCACGAAACCAAACATTTGTATGGAAGGAGGTAGAGTAGGTAAGGGAATCGTAAAATTTGTGATGCAGTTTTATTTCGTTTCTCTTGTAAGGTGCTCGTTCATGTTCGTAGCTTTTAACTTGTTGGTTATTAGTTGAATTAATGTAATTGTTAAAATAATACTTTTGTATGGGAGGGGTAGTAGGGCAAGCGCGACCTCAAGACTTTTGACGCAATTTTGTTTCAACTATTGTTAAAAGTTTTTAAACACAATTTTAAATTGATAGCTTTAAATTAGGTGATAATTGATTTCGTTTAAATGGTCGAAAAAATACTTTTGTATGGGAGGGGGTAGAAGTTTTGAAGATATTCGACCAGTCAGTATTTCATATATTTAGTGATTTTTTTTAAATGCATTTTGCAAACTTTCAAATTTCTGCATTAAAATCTGATTCAAAAATTTTCAGTTTATGTGTTTTTTTCAATGCACATGAAACACCTTGTGCACGTTAGACCGGAGGCTAAGCTGATTTTGATGGATCTGCATGCCGCCTTAACGGTCGAAAAATATGGATTTTCTATGGTAAGCAATTTCGAATATATAATCATTTGAAAATAAAGTTCGGCCGCCAATTTAGTTTTAGTCCACCCTTTTCGGACACCAATGGATAAGAAAATGGAATTATTGTTAAAGTGTATCCCAAAAACTTTTTCATAATTTTGTAAATTTTCAGCCTCCTATCTGCATTCGTAGTGAAGATATTAGCAAGTGAAATTTTTGACTTTTTCCCGTCTCCCCCTTCCACCTGACACTCCCCAAAACAATGGAGCTCACTTACCAAATTAACAATCCACATAAAAACCTTTAATGGTCTCGGAGATATGACGCCATATGTACGGCGTACGGCTGGACGGATTTTTTTTTTGAATTTTTTACTAATTTAGTTGTAAAAAGCGAAAAAAAAATGTTCAGGGTAGCAATTTTTTTTTCTGTATCGATCACAATACTCTATTATGAAAATAATAAAGTAAAATCATGTTGTATATTGCCTTTAAGGTAGGTAAAAAAAGTGGCCTAAATTATCATTAAACGGCTGTGTGTCATACGCTAATTTAGCTAAACTACCAAAATAGTGATAATTTATCAGCTGAATGCCCTCACTTAAATCATCTCATTTAGCTAAATCCTCTCATTTTTCTCATAATTTAGGCTATAACGATGAAGAATTAACTAGAGTTGCCCATTTCGTATAAGTTCTTTTTGTGCTAGAAAGAAGAAGAAAGTCATTTTCTGACCGCTCTGACTAATATGAAATCTTTGAAGTGTGATTTAAACTCCCAGCTATGAAATAAGACTTGAAAATTATTCAAAAACAGGGCTAAGGATCATTTTTCTTCTTTCAAGGCCTTCCTTGCAAAATTTTATTGCCCATTGGCAAAGCAATTCAACTTTTGAAAAATATGACAGATGAATAAGTGTTCTTAATTAGCAAAAGGCTGTGTGTCATAAATCTACTAACAATGAAGACGAGCTAACTCTCGAACTAGCTAAATTATAATTAGGACCGCTATATGTCACTGGTATTAGTCCCTATCCTAATTCATTTTTTCTTCTTCTACAATGGCGCTACAGCCCAAATCGGACCTTGGCCTCCTGACATGCAGGTTCCTTAACATTTTCATTACTTATTGTGGAAAAGTTGTTAGCCCTTCGCACAACCCTCTTTCTACGAATTTTCATTTTCGTAGAATAAGGTGACCAAGGTATCAAGCAGGCAATGTGTTTGAATTATATATTGCGCCGATCGGGATTTGACCTCACGACCTTCGCACTACAAGAACAACATGCCACCCACTAGGCTACTCCCTAGCTACTTCATTTAGCCATCCATTATTTATTGTGCAACGTATGGGTCCGCGAGTGCTCAACAATCATAGTCAAGGTAAGTCGTTAGAGCCTCAATCATCACCGTACCAATCCTTCATTTCTGTTCCCTTCCTCTTCCAGACGAACACATACTTACATTAAGTTGGGACCGTAACACAACGTACGGAGAGAATTAAGTTAGTCTAGTTTGATAGCTGGATTACTACTAAACTAACTAAATTTATGTTTCCACTTTTTCTTAACCGAAAACATCAGTGGATATTTATTTGGCTATTATTTTGATTCTACAATGCAAATTAAAGTTATTTGTAAAATTTTATTATTCTCGAATAAAAATTAATTCCAAAACTGAATTATCAACATAGTTTCTTTTTAAATTAATAAAACAAAAGTTTAATGCCGCATTTAGCGATATAAACTGAAATTGAATTAATTTAATTCTGAGAATATTTTAATTCAAATTATTTTGTGCGATATACTTCATAGTATACACGGTCATTGTCAATATTTATTTATCGTATGTATAATTTTATAAGTTTGAATTTAATTTGGTTTCATAAAAAAAAATTGTATACGCAAAAAATGCTTAACCCACTTGAGTTTCATTTGCCCAACAGTCAAAGCAACTTTATGTCTGACATTTGACATATATTTTAAGAAAAAATGTCAAATGTAATCGCACCTTAAGTTTGACATCGAAACGAAGAACACGTTTTTCGTTGCTGCTAAACAAAAGATGTGGGTACTATACTATACTAAACTTTTTAATAAAGTAATTGGCTTAATGCCGTTACCGCTTCTACCACTCCACATCCAAAATTTCATAAAATAAAAAAAATCTCTTTCGGCTAGAGTATCGCTCGAAAAAAAAAATGAATGACACAGAAGCTAATATAATCCCCTCAAAAATCAAAAAATATGTCTATTGAGTTAGGAAGTTCAAATTTTATAAACGTTATTTTTGACGATGAAGTAAGTTCAAGCTCGTGAACGGACCAAATCGCTCCAACCCTTCTACACCCTCCCATACAAAATGCCTCATTTTCAATCATGAAAAATAATATAAAAGCTAACAATTTCAAATTTAAAATATTTGACTTTTATCACAAATTTGAACCACTAAAACCCTCCACTCCTGTCGTTTCTGATTCTTTGAGACAGAGTCAACAAATGAAGGTTTCTGCAAAGCCCGTATTTTTAAGGTAATAATTTACTACACTGTGACCCGTCATTAGGCCGATCAGAGCATTAATATAACTCTTACTGAATTTTAATATTTCCTCCATTTTTTTTTTGCTTTGTGGAAGGATGTTTTTTTTTAGATTGATAAGCCCGAAAGTTTATTCCAATAAATTATGTGCTATTGTTCAACCCACTTTCTAAGTGTAAGGTTGAAGTACCCTTGTGGTTTTCTGCAGAATGGCTCTGGCCACATAAAATTTATTTCTGCGCCGTTTTTTGCAAGGCGGTGTACCTCTTCATTTCCCTCAACCCCACCTATGTCTTTGGACCAATATTTAGGTTGTGTTGAATTATTTGTTTTTGATTAATTTTTTTTTCTCTCCAGGGAATTCAAATTTTCTATCCAGTCACTCACTGCATAAATTTTAATTTCGTTGATTACTTTATTTTACTTTATTATTCTAATAAAAAAGTATTGTGATCGACATAGAAAAAAAGAAATTTCCTGACCTGAAATTTTGTTTTTTCGCGTTTCATGACTAAATTAGCCTAAAAATGCAAAAAAAAAATCCGTCCCGCCGTACGCCGTCCGCAGTACATATGGACTCATATCTACGAGACCGTTAAAGGTAGAATGTTCGTTTTTGGGTGGAGTGTTGATTGGGTAAGTGAGCTCTGTTTTCTAGATTTTGAGGGGTGTTAGGGGGAAGGGGGAGGCGGGGGAGGGAAAGAGTCAAAAATTGCACTTGCTAATATCTCCACTACGAATGCAGATAGGAAGTTGAAAATCAGTAGAGATATAGAGAGGGTTGTGGGACAAAATCTAAAAATAATTTTTATAATAATATAATATTGTTTTATCTATTGGTGTCCGAGAACTGGGGGCTAAAAACAAATTGTTGGCCGAATTTGTTTTTCAAATGATTATATCTCCGAAATTACTTATTGTAAAAAATTCATATTTTGAGACCATTAAAGTGGCATATAGCTTCACCAAAATCAGCTTAGAGACTGGCTAATTATTGTAAGCGGGAGGATCAGGGGGGAGGTGCAAAGAAAAACACTTAAAAATTAATATCTCAATTATCTCTTAAGCTATGTAATTGAAACTTGGAACATATATTAGGCTATACCAGAAAAATACGGAAAAATATAAAAATATAAAATGTTGAAATAATAGTAATTGGGGGAAATGGGGAGCATTTCAAAAATGGCGCACTTTTCAAAATTAAAAATCGTGATATCTCAAAATTAAGTACAAATATCAAATCGAAAATTTGTCAGATTGTAGAGCTGCACTGCTGTAAATCATTTTGGCGCTAAATTGTCGACGAGATTGAAACGAAAGCCGTTGATTCCTCATGTCTGCCGGCCGAATTTAAAACAGCGAAAAAGTTTTCGGGGAGAAGCAATGGAACTGTGCTAAGTGCAGAATCGTTTTTTTTTGTTTTGTTGCGTAAAAGAGCACTAAAATAAAAGAAAGGAAAAAGATAAATCAATCTTGCGGAAAGTTATTTTTTGGGAGTGTTTTTTTTTTTGCGAAGTGAATACCATATATGTATAATTGTAGTGTCTGTCTGTTATTTGTTTAGAAATGTCAATAAGATAGTTTTCTGCTTTATTTTAGCAATACCTAAGCAGAAACACACGTTTTTAAAATTTTTCTCTGTTTGTCCGGCTTTCACGCAAAAACGGCCGAATCGATTGCACTGAAACTTTCATAGTTTATTAGGTTTATTAACCGGTTAGCTAGGGTGTAGCCTAGTAGGTAGCGTGTTGGTGTTGTAATGCGAAGGTCGTGAGCTCAAATCCCGGTCGGCGCAATACATAATTCCAGCACATTGCCTGCTTGTATATACCTTGAAAAAATTCGTAGAAGGAGGGTTGTGCGAAGGGCAAACAACCCTTCCACAATAAGCAATGAAAAATTTTAAGAAACCTGAATATCAGGAGGCCAAGGTCCGATTTAGGCTGTAGTGCCATTGTAGAAGAAGTAGAATAACCGGTTAGCTTCACTCCTTCTACCTCCTCCCAAGCAATGTGCCACAATTCCACAATTCATCAAATGCACTAAGTTTCTCAGTACCAATTCAATTTTTGAAGCTTAAATTTGGTACAAAACTTTTTTATAGCTACACTAACATGATGTGAAGCCAATTACTTCAGTGCTGTCAACCCTTCTACATACTACTCCCCATACAAAATTTCTTAACATCACAAAAATTTCGATTTCATCTAGAGTATCGTATGATTGGGCTTTACGCGCAATCGTAGTTCTATTATGCTTTTACTCTAGATGAAATCTGAGAGTATATTGGGCTTGCCTTACCGTTTGTAACGCTAAGAAATAATGCTCGCACAGAATCGCGAAAGGTGCAGAAATATTTGTTTTCGCTCGAGAACCTTGATTCCGAGTGACCGTCTATCCGTCTGTCTGTCTGTCTATCTGTCCGTCTGCCCGTCTGTCTACAACATAACTTTTGAACGCTTAAAGCTATCGTCCCGACATTCATTTATGTTATTTTTAGCAAAAATAAACTTTAAGTTTGTAAACGAGCCATATCCCCAACCCCTTCTACCCCCTCCCATACAAATTTCATGAAATATCAAAATTCGAAGAAATTTTTTTTTTCTCCGAAGCTATTACAGTTTTGGACTTGACAATCCGGTCAAAGTAGAATAATACGAATGAAATTAACGTGAAAAAATATTGATCCGATCCCCTCACTCCTTCTACACCATCCCATACAAATTCATAATTTTAAAAAATTCATTTCTTGAATTTTCATTGAAATTACTAAAGCTGAAAAGAGAAATATCTGCCACAATTAGTTTTATTATAATTTTAATCTGTTCTGGAAAAAATTGTCAACTTTAGCCCAGTCGGATTAGAAGCCGTTCCATACAAAATTCACAAAATTTCAGTTAAATTATTTTTCTTCGAAACTGTAAAAGGTATC